>OX101754.1:92415181-95117880 GCA_944452675.1 Tachina lurida | reverse complement strand
CAAATAATTATATAGACTATACATCATCTATTTTAGATGCAAAAAATTAAATAGACTGATTATATATACATAATTTAATAGACTATACATCGTCCATTTTTAAATTTAAAAAAAAAAATTAAATTGACTATAATTCGTCCATTTCGTATCTAAAAAATTAGATGAACTATATACGTCGTCTTCTTTCGTGCAAAGAATTTAATAAACTATACATCATCCATTTTCCATGCAAAAAATTTTTTTATGAAAAAAATATAATGGACTATACATCGTCTTTTTTTAAATTTTTTATGAAAAAATTTTATCGACTATAAAGCATCCGATTCGTGTGCAAATAATTATATAGACTATACATCGTCTATTTTAGATGCAAAAAATTAAATAGACTGACTATATATACAAAATTTAATAGACTATACATCATCCATTTTTAAATTTAAAAAATAAATTAAATTGACTATAATTCGTCCATTTCGTATCTAAAAAATTAAATTGACTATATACGTCGTCGTCTTTTCGTGCAAAGAATTTAATAAATTATACATCATCCATTTTTCATGGAAAAAATTTTTTTATGAAAAAAATATAATGGGACTATACATCGTCTTTTTTTTAAATTTTTTATGAAAAAATTTTATCGACTATAAATCGTCCGATTTGTGTGCAAATAATTATATAGAATATACATCATCTATTTTAGATGCAAAAAATTAAATAGACTGACTATATATACAAAATTTAATAGACTATACATCGTCCATTTTAAATTTAAAAAATAAATTAAATTGACTATAATTCGTCCATTTCGTATCTAAAAAATTAGATGAACTATATACGTCGTCTTCTTTTCGTGCAAAGAATTTAATAAACTATACATCATCCATTTTCCACGAAAAAAATTTTTTTATGAAAAAAATATAATGGACTATACATCGTCTTTTTTTCAATTTTTTATGAAAAAATTTTATCGTCCGATTTGTGTGCAAATAATTATATAGACTATACATCATCTATTTTAGATGCAAAAAAATAAATAGACTGACTATATATACATAATTTAATAGACTATACATCGTCCATTTTTAAATTAAAAAAAAATTAAATTGACTATAATTCGTCCATTTCGTATCTAAAAAATTAGATGAACTATATACGCCGTCTTCTTTTCGTGCAAAGAATTTAATAAACTATACATCATCCATTTTTCATGGAAAAAATTTTTTTATGAAAAAAATATAATGGACTATACATCGTCTTTTTTTCAATTTTTTATGAAAAAATTTTATCGACTATAAATTGTCCGATTTGTGTGCAAATAATTATATAGACTATACATCATCTATTTTAGATGCAAAAAATTAAATAGACTGACTATATATACAAAATTTAATAGACTATACATCGTCCATTTTTAAATTTAAAAAATAAATTAAATTGACTATAATTCGTCCATTTCGTATCTAAAAAATTAAATGGACTATATACGTCGTCTTCTTTTCGTGCAAAGAATTTAATAAACTATACATCATCCATTTTCCACGAAAAAAATTTTTTTATGAAAAAAATATAATGGACTATATCGTCTTTTTTTAAATTTTTTATGAAAAAATTTTATCGACTATAAAGCGTCCGATCGTGTGCAAATAATTATATAGACTATACATCGTCTATTTTAGATGCAAAAAATTAAATAGACTGACTATATATACAAACTTTAATAGACTATACATCATCCATTTTTAAATTTAAAAAATAAATTAAATTGACTATAATTCGTCCATTTCGTATCTAAAAAATTAAATTGACTATATACGTCATCGTCTTTTCGTGCAAAGAATTTAATAAACTATACATCATCCATTTTTCATGCAAAAAATTTTTTTATGAAAAAAATATAATGGACTATACATCGTCTTTTTTTAAATTTTTTATGAAAAAATTTTATCGGCTATAAATCGTCCGATTCGTGTGCAAATAATTATATAGACTATACATCATCTATTTTAGATGCAAAAAATTAAATAGACTGACTATATATACAAAATTTAATAGACTATACATCGTCCATTTTTAAATTAAAAAAAAAAAATTAAATTGACTATAATTCGTCCATTTCGTATCTAAAAAATTAGGTGGACTATATACGTCGTCTTTTTTCGTGCAAAGAATTTAATAAACTATACATCATCCATTTTTCATGCAAAAAATTTTTTTATGAAAAAAATATAATGGACTATACATCGTCTTTTTTTAAATTTTTTATGAAAAAATTTTATCGGCTATAAATCGTCTGATTCGTGTGCAAATAATTATATAGACTATACATCATCTATTTAAGATGCAAAAAATTAAATAGACTGACTATATATACAAAATTTAATAGACTATACATCGTCCATTTTTAAATTTAAAAATAAATTAAATTGACTATAATTCGTCCATTTCGTATCTAAAAAATTAAATGGACTATATACGTCGTCTTCTTTTCGTGCAAAGAATTTAATAAACTATACATCATCCATTTTTCATGCAAAAAATTTTTTTATGAAAAAATATAATGGACTATACATCGTCTTTTTTTCAATTTTTTATGAAAAAATTTTATCGACTATAAATCGTCCGATTCGTGTGCAAATAATTATATAGACTATACATCATCTATTTTAGATGCAAAAAAATAAATAGACTGACTATATATACATAATTTAATAGACTATACATCGTCCATTTTTAAATTTAAAAAAAAATTAAATTGACTATAATTCGTCCATTTCGTATCTAAAAAATTAGATGAACTCTATACGTCGTCTTCTTTTCGTGCAAAGAATTTAATAAACTATACATCATCCATTTTTCATGGAAAAAATTTTTTTATGAAAAAAATATAATGGACTATACATCGTCTTTTTTTCAATTTTTTATGAAAAAATTTTATCGACTATAAATCGTCCGATTTGTGTGCAAATAATTATATAGACTATACATCATCTATTTTAGATCCAAAAAATTAAATAGACTGACTATATATACAAAATTTAATAGACTATACATCGTCCATTTTAAATTTAAAAAAATAAATTAAATTGACTATAATTCGTCCATTTCGTATCTAAAAAATTAAATGGACTATATACGTCGTCTTCTTTTCGTGCAAAGAATTTAATAAACTATACATCATCCATTTTCCACGAAAAAAATTTTTTTATGAAAAAAATATAATGGACTATACATCGTCTTTTTTTCAATTTTTTATGAAAAAATTTTATCGACTATAAATCGTCCGATTCGTGTGCAAATAATTATATAGACTATACATCATCTATTTTAGATGCAAAAAAATAAATAGACTGACTATATATACATAATTTAATAGACTATACATCGTCCATTTTTAAATTTAAAAAAAAAATTAAATTGACTATAATTCGTCCATTTCGTATCTAAAAAATTAGATGGACTATATACGTCGTCTTCTTTTCGTGCAAAGAATTTAATAAACTATACATCATCCATTTTCCATGCAAAAATTTTTTTTATGAAAAAAATATAATGGACTATACATCGTCTTTTTTTAAATTTTTTATGAAAAAAATTTTATCGACTATAAAGCGTCCGATTCGTGTGCAAATAATTATATAGACTATACATCGTCTATTTTAGATGCAAAAAATTAAATAGACTGACTATATATACAAAATTTAATAGACTATACATCATCCATTTTTAAATTTAAAAATAAATTAAATTGACTATAATTCGTCCATTTCGTATCTAAAAAATTAAATTGACTATATACGTCTTCGTCTTTTCATGCAAAGAATTTAATAAACTATACATCATCCATTTTTCATGCAAAAAAATTTTTTATGAAAAAAATATAATGGACTATACATCGTCTTTTTTTCAATTTTTTATGAAAAAATTTTATCGACTATAAATCGTCCGATTCGTGTGCAAATAATTATATAGACTATACATCATCTATTTTAGATGCAAAAAATTAAATAGACTGACTATATATACATAATTTAATAGACTATACATCGTCCATTTTTAAATTAAAAAAAAAATTAAATTGACTATAATTCGTCCATTTCGTATATAAAAAATTGAATGGACTATATACGTCGTCTTCTTTTCGTGCAAAGAATTTAATAAACTATACATCATCCATTTTTCATGCAAAAATTTTTTTTATGAATAAAATATAATGGACTATACATCGTCTTTTTTTCAATTTTTTACGAAAAAATTTTATCGACTATAAATCGTCCCATTCATGTGCAAATAATTATATAGACTATGCATCATCTATTTTAGATGCAAAAAATTAAATAGACTGACTATATATACAAAATTTAATAGACTATACATCGTCCATTTTTAAATTTAAAAAAAAATTAAATTGACTATAATTCGTCCATTTCGTATCTAAAAAATTAGATGAACTATATACGTCGTCTTCTTTTCGTGCAAAAAATTTAATAAACTATACATCATCCATTTTTCATGCAAAAAATTTTTTTATGAAAAAAATATAATGGACTATACATCGTCTTTTTTTAAATTTTTTATGAAAAAATTTTATCGACTATAAATCGTCCGATTCGTGTGCAAATAATTATATAGACTATACATCATCTATTTTAGATGCAAAAAATTAAATAGACTGATTATATATACATAATTTAATAGACTATACATCGTCCATTTTTAAATTTAAAAAAAAAATTAAATTGACTATAATTCGTCCATTTCGTATCTAAAAAATTAGATGAACTATATACGTCGTCTTCTTTTCGTGCAAAGAATTTAATAAACTATACATCATCCATTTTCCATGCAAAAAATTTTTTTATGAAAAAAATATAATGGACTATACATCGTCTTTTTTTAAATTTTTTATGAAAAAATTTTATCGACTATAAAGCATCCGATTCGTGTGCAAATAATTATATAGACTATACATCGTCTATTTTAGATGCAAAAAATTAAATAGACTGACTATATATACAAAATTTAATAGACTATACATCATCCATTTTTAAATTTAAAAAATAAATTAAATTGACTATAATTCGTCCATTTCGTATCTAAAAAATTAAATTGACTATATACGTCGTCGTCTTTTCGTGCAAAGAATTTAATAAATTATACATCATCCATTTTTCATGCAAAAAAATTTTTTATGAAAAAAATATAATGGACTGACTATACATCGTCTTTTTTTCAATTTTTTATGAAAAAATTTTATCGACTATAAATCGTCCGATTCGTGTGCAAATAATTATATAGACTATCCATCGTCTATTTTAGATGCAAAAAATTAAATAGGCTGACAATATATACAAAATTTAATAGACTATACATCATCCATTTTTAAATTTAAAAAATAAATTAAATTGACTATAATTCGTCCATTTCGTATCTAAAAAATTAAATGGACTATATACGTCATCGTCTTTTCGTGCAAAGAATTTAATAAACTATACATCATCCATTTTTCATGCAAAAAATTTTTTTATGAAAAAAATATAATGGACTATACATCGTCTTTTTTAAATTTTTTATGAAAAAATTTTATCGGCTATAAATCGTCCGATTCGTGTGCAAATAATTATATAGACTATACATCGTCTATTTTAGATGCAAAAAATTAAATAGACTGACTATATATACAAAATTTAATAGACTATACATCGTCCATTTTTAAATTAAAAAAAAAAAATTAAATTGACTATAATTCGTCCATTTCGTATCTAAAAAATTAGGTGGACTATATACGTCGTCTTCTTTTCGTGCAAAGAATTTAATAAACTATACATCATCCATTTTTCATGCAAAAAATTTTTTTTTGAAAAAAATATAATGGACTATACATCGTCTTTTTTTAAATTTTTTATGAAAAAATTTTATCGGCTATAAATCGTCCGATTCGTGTGCAAATAATTATATAGACTATACATCGTCTATTTAAGATGCAAAAAATTAAATAGACTGACTATATATACAAAATTTAATAGACTATACATCGTCCATTTTTAAATTTAAAAAATAAATTAAATTGACTATAATTCGTCCATTTCGTATCTAAAAATTAAATGGACTATATACGTCGTCTTCTTTTCGTGCAAAGAATTTAATAAACTATACATCATCCATTTTTCATGCAAAAAATTTTTTTATGAAAAAAATATAATGGACTATACATCGTCTTTTTTTCAATTTTTTATGAAAAAATTTTATCGACTATAAATCGTCCGATTCGTGTGCAAATAATTATATAGACTATACATCGTCTATTTTAGATGCAAAAAATTAAATAGACTGACTATATATACAAAATTTAATAGACTATACATCATCCATTTTTAAATTTAAAAAAAAAAATTAAATTGACTATAATTCGTCCATTTCGTATCTAAAAAATTAGATGAACTATATACGCCGTCTTCTTTTCGTGCAAAGAATTTAATAAACTATACATCATCCATTTTTCATGGAAAAAATTTTTTTATGAAAAAAATATAATGGACTATACATCGTCTTTTTTTAAATTTTTTATGAAAAAATTTTATCGACTATAAATCGTCCGATTTGTGTGCAAATAATTATATAGACTATACATCATCTATTTTAGATGCAAAAAATTAAATAGACTGACTATATATACAAAATTTAATAGACTATACATCGTCCATTTTTAAATTTAAAAAAAAAATTAAATTGACTATAATTCGTCCATTTCGTATCTAAAAAATTAGATGAACTATATACGTCGTCTTCTTTTCGTGCAAAGAATTTAATAAACTATACATCATCCATTTTTCATGCAAAAAATTTTTTTATGAAAAAAATATAATGGACTATACATCGTCTTTTTTTCAATTTTTTATGAAAAAATTTTATCGACTATAAATCGTCCGATTCGTGTGCAAATAATTATATAGACTATACATCATCTATTTTAGATGCAAAAAATTAAATAGACTGACTATATATACATAATTTAATAGACTATACATCGTCCATTTTTAAATTTAAAAAAAAAATTAAATTGACTATAATTCGTCCATTTCGTATCTAAAAAATTAGATGAACTATATACGTCGTCTTCTTTTCGTGCAAAGAATTTAATAAACTATACATCATCCATTTTCCATGCAAAAAATTTTTTTATGAAAAAAATATAATGGACTATACATCGTCTTTTTTTAAATTTTTTATGAAAAAATTTTATCGACTATAAAGCGTCCGATTCGTGTGCAAATAATTATATAGACTATACATCGTCTATTTTAGATGCAAAAAATTAAATAGACTGACTATATATACAAAATTTAATAGACTATACATCGTCCATTTTCAAATTAAAAAAAAAATTAAATTGACTATAATTCGTCCATTTCGTATCTAAAAAATTAGGTGGACTATATACGTCGTCTTCTTTTCGTGCAAAGAATTTAATAAACTATACATCATCCATTTTTCATGCAAAAAATTTTTTTTTGAAAAAAATATAATGGACTATACATCGTCTTTTTTTAAATTTTTTATGAAAAAATTTTATCGGCTATAAATCGTCCGATTCGTGTGCAAATAATTATATAGACTATACATCATCTATTTAAGATGCAAAAAATTAAATAGACTGACTATATATACAAAATTTAATAGACTATACATCGTCCATTTTTAAATTTAAAAAATAAATTAAATTGACTATAATTCGTCCATTTCGTATCTAAAAAATTAAATGGACTATATACGTCGTCTTCTTTTCGTGCAAAGAATTTAATAAACTATACATCATCCATTTTTCATGCAAAAAATTTTTTTATGAAAAAAATATAATGGACTATACATCGTCTTTTTTTCAATTTTTTATGAAAAAATTTTATCGACTATAAATCGTCCAATTCGTGTGCAAATAATTATATAGACTATACATCGTCTATTTTAGATGCAAAAAATTAAATAGACTGACTATATATACAAAATTTAATAGACTATACATCATCCATTTTTAAATTTAAAAAAAAAATTAAATTGACTATAATTCGTCCATTTCGTATCTAAAAAATTAGATAAACTATATACGCCGTCTTCTTTTCGTGCAAAGAATTTAATAAACTATACATCATCCATTTTTCATGGAAAAAATTTTTTTATGAAAAAAATATAATGGACTATACATCGTCTTTTTTTCAATTTTTTATGAAAAAATTTTATCGACTATAAATCGTCCGATTTGTGTGCAAATAATTATATAGACTATACATCATCTATTTTAGATGCAAAAAATTAAATAGACTGACTATATATACAAAATTTAATAGACTATACATCGTCCATTTTTAAATTTAAAAAATAAATTAAATTGACTATAATTCGTCCATTTCGTATCTAAAAAATTAAATGGACTATATACGTCGTCTTCTTTTCGTGCAAAGAATTTAATAAATTATCTATTTTAGATGCAAAAAAATAAATAGACTGACTATATATACATAATTTAATAGACTATACATCGTCCATTTTTAAATTTAAAAAAAAAATTAAATTGACTATAATTCGTCCATTTCGTATCTAAAAAATTAGATGAACTATATACGTCGTCTTCTTTTCGTGCAAAGAATTTAATAAACTATACATCATCCATTCGTCTATTTTAGATGCAAAAAATTAAATAGACTGACTATATATACAAAATTTAATAGACTATACATCATCCATTTTTAAATTTAAAAAAAAAATTAAATTTACTATAATTCGTCCATTTCGTATCTAAAAAATTAGATGAACTATATACGCCGTCTTCTTTTCGTGCAAAGAATTTAATAAACTATACATCATCCATTTTTCATGGAAAAAATTTTTTTATGAAAAAAATATAATGGACTATACATCGTCTTTTTTTAAATTTTTTATGAAAAAATTTTATCGACTATAAATCGTCCGATTTGTGTGCAAATAATTATATAGACTATACATCATCTATTTTAGATGCAAAAAATTAAATAGACTGACTATATATACAAAATTTAATAGACTATACATCGTCCATTTTTAAATTTAAAAAAAAAATTAAATTGACTATAATTCGTCCATTTCGTATCTAAAAAATTAAATGGACTATATACGTCGTCTTCTTTTCGTGCAAAGAATTGAATAAACTATACATCATCCATTTTCCACGAAAAAAATTTTTTTATGAAAAAAATATAATGGACTATACATCGTCTTTTTTTAAATTTTTTATGAAAAAATTTTATCGACTATAAAGCGTCCGATTCGTGTGCAAATAATTATATAGACTATACATCATCTATTTAAGATGCAAAAAATTAAATAGACTGACTATATATACAAAATTTAATAGACTATACATCATCCATTTTTCATGGAAAAAATTTTTTTATGAAAAAAATATAATGGACTATACATCGTCTTTTTTTCAATTTTTTATGAAAAAATTTTATCGACTATAAATCGTCCGATTTGTGTGCAAATAATTATATAGACTATACATCATCTATTTTAGATGCAAAAAATTAAATAGACTGACTATATATACAAAATTTAATAGACTATACATCGTCCATTTTTAAATTTAAAAAATAAATTAAATTGACTATAATTCGTCCATTTCGTATCTAAAAAATTAAATGGACTATATACGTCGTCTTCTTTTCGTGCAAAGAATTTAATAAACTATACATCATCCATTTTCCACGAAAAAAAATTTTTTATGAAAAAAATATAATGGACTATACATCGTCTTTTTTTAAATTTTTTATGAAAAAATTTTATCAACTATAAATCGTCCGATTCGTGTGCAAATAATTATATAGACTATCCATCGTCTATTTTAGATGCAAAAAATTAAATAGACGGACTATATATACAAAATTTAATAGACTATACATCATCCATTTTTAAATTTAAAAAATAAATTAAATTGACTATAATTCGTCCATTTCGTATCTAAAAAATTAAATTGACTATATACGTCGTCGTCTTTTCGTGCAAAGAATTTAATAAACTATACATCATCCATTTTTCATGCAAAAAAATTTTTTATGAAAAAAATATAATGGACTATACATCGTCTTTTTTTAAATTTTTTATGAAAAAATTTTATCGACTATAAATCGTCCGATTCGTGTGCAAATAATTATATAGACTATACATCATTTATTTTAGATGCAAAAAATTAAATAGACTGACTATATATACATAATTTAATAGACTATACATCGTCCATTTTTAAATTAAAAAAAAAAATTAAATTGACTATAATTCGTCCATTTCGTATATAAAAAATTAGATGGACTATATACGTCGTCTTCTTTTCGTGCAAAGAATTTAATAAACTATACATCATCCATTTTCCATGCAAAAAATTTTTTTATGAAAAAAATATAATGGACTATACATCGTCTTTTTTTAAATTTTTTATGAAAAAATTTTATCGACTATAAAGCGTCCGATTCGTGTGCAAATAATTATATAGACTATCCATCGTCTATTTTAGATGCAAAAAATTAAATAGACGGACTATATATACAAACTTTAATAGACTATACATCATCCATTTTTAAATTTAAAAAATAAATTAAATTGACTATAATTCGTCCATTTCGTATCTAAAAAATTAAATTGACTATATACGTCGTCGTCTTTTCGTGCAAAGAATTTAATAAACTATACATCATCCATTTTCATGCAAAAAATTTTTTTATGAAAAAAATATAATGGACTATACATCGTCTTTTTTTCAATTTTTTATGAAAAAATTTTATCGACTATAAATCGTCCGATTCGTGTGCAAATAATTATATAGACTATACATCATCTATTTTAGATGCAAAACAATAAATAGACTGACTATATATACATAATTTAATAGACTATACATCGTCCATTTTTAAATTTAAAAAAAAAATTAAATTGACTATAATTCGTCCATTTCGTATCTAAAAAATTAGATGAACTATATACGTCGTCTTCTTTTCGTGCAAAGAATTTAATAAACTATACATCATCCATTTTCCATGCAAAAAATTTTTTTATGAAAAAAATATAATGGACTATACATCGTCTTTTTTTAAATTTTTTATGAAAAAATTTTATCGACTATAAAGCGTCCGATTCGTGTGCAAATAATTATATAGACTATACATCATCTATTTAAGATGCAAAAAATTAAATAGACTGACTATATATACAAAATTTAATAGACTATACATCGTCCATTTTTAAATTTAAAAAATAAATTAAATTGACTATAATTCGTCCATTTCGTATCTAAAAAATTAAATGGACTATATACGTCGTCTTCTTTTCGTGCAAAGAATTTAATAAACTATACATCATCCATTTTTCATGCAAAAAATTTTTTTATGAAAAAAATATAATGGACTATACATCGTCTTTTTTTCAATTTTTTATGAAAAAATTTTATCGACTATAAATCGTCCGATTCGTGTGCAAATAATTATATAGACTATACATCGTCTATTTTAGATGCAAAAAATTAAATAGACTGACTATATATACAAAATTTAATAGACTATACATCATCCATTTTTAAATTTAAAAAAAAAATTAAATTGACTATAATTCGTCCATTTCGTATCTAAAAAATTAGATGAACTATATACGCCGTCTTCTTTTCGTGCAAAGAATTTAATAAACTATACATCATCCATTTTTCATGGAAAAAATTTTTTTATGAAAAAAATATAATGGACTATACATCGTCTTTTTTTCAATTTTTTATGAAAAAATTTTATCGACTATAAATCGTCCGATTCGTGTGCAAGTAATTATATAGACTATACATCATCTATTTTAGATGCAAAAAATTAAATAGACTGACTATATATACAAAATTTAATAGACTATACATCGTCCATTTTTAAATTTAAAAAATAAATTAAATTGACTATAATTCGTCCATTTCGTATCTAAAAAATTAAATGGACTATATACGTCGTCTTCTTTTCGTGCAAAGAATTTAATAAACTATCTATTTTAGATGCAAAAAAATAAATAGACTGACTATATATACATAATTTAATAGACTATACATCGTCCATTTTTAAATTAAAAAAAAAAATTAAATTGACTATAATTCGTCCATTTCGTATCTAAAAAATTAGATGAACTATATACGTCGTCTTCTTTTCGTGCAAAGAATTTAATAAACTATACATCATCCATTTTCCATGCAAAAAATTTTTTTATGAAAAAAATATAATGGACTATACATCGTCTTTTTTTAAATTTTTTATGAAAAAATTTTATCGACTATAAAGCGTCCGATTCGTGTGCAAATAATTATATAGACTATCCATCGTCTATTTTAGATGCAAAAAATTAAATAGACGGACTATATATACAAAATTTAATAGACTATACATCATCCATTTTTAAATTTAAAAAATAAATTAAATTGACTATAATTCGTCCATTTCGTATCTAAAAAATTAAATTGACTATATACGTCGTCGTCTTTTCGTGCAAAGAATTTAATAAACTATACATCATCCATTTTTCATGCAAAAAAATTTTTTATGAAAAAAATATAATGGACTATACATCGTCTTTTTTTCAATTTTTTATGAAAAAATTTTATCGACTATAAATCGTCCGATTCGTGTGCAAATAATTATATAGACTATACATCATCTATTTTAGATGCAAAAAATTAAATAGACTGACTATATATACATAATTTAATAGACTATACATCGTCCATTTTTAAATTAAAAAAAAAAATTAAATTGACTATAATTCGTCCATTTCGTATATAAAAAATTAGATGGACTATATACGTCGTCTTCTTTTCGTGCAAAGAATTTAATAAACTATACATCATCCATTTTCCATGCAAAAAATTTTTTTATGAAAAAAATATAATGGACTATACATCGTCTTTTTTTAAATTTTTTATGAAAAAATTTTATCGACTATAAAGCGTCCGATTCGTGTGCAAATAATTATATAGACTATCCATCGTCTATTTTAGATGCAAAAAATTAAATAGACGGACTATATATACAAAATTTAATAGACTATACATCATCCATTTTTAAATTTAAAAAATAAATTAAATTGACTATAATTCGTCCATTTCGTATCTAAAAAATTAAATTGACTATATACGTCGTCGTCTTTTCGTGCAAAGAATTTAATAAACTATACATCATCCATTTTCATGCAAAAAATTTTTTTATGAAAAAAATATAATGGACTATACATCGTCTTTTTTTCAATTTTTTATGAAAAAATTTTATCGACTATAAATCGTCCGATTCGTGTGCAAATAATTATATAGACTATACATCATCTATTTTAGATGCAAAACAATAAATAGACTGACTATATATACATAATTTAATAGACTATACATCGTCCATTTTTAAATTTAAAAAAAAAATTAAATTGACTATAATTCGTCCATTTCGTATCTAAAAAATTAGATGAACTATATACGTCGTCTTCTTTTCGTGCAAAGAATTTAATAAACTATACATCATCCATTTTCCATGCAAAAAATTTTTTTATGAAAAAAATATAATGGACTATACATCGTCTTTTTTTAAATTTTTTATGAAAAAATTTTATCGACTATAAAGCGTCCGATTCGTGTGCAAATAATTATATAGACTATACATCATCTATTTAAAAAATTTTATCGACTATAAATCGTCCGATTCGTGTGCAAATAATTATATAGACTATACATCATCTATTTTAGATGCAAAACAATAAATAGACTGACTATATATACAAAATTTAATAGACTATACATCATCCATTTTTAAATTTAAAAAAAAAATTAAATTGACTATAATTCGTCCATTTCGTATCTAAAAAATTAGATGAACTATATACGCCGTCTTCTTTTCGTGCAAAGAATTTAATAAACTATACATCATCCATTTTTCATGGAAAAAATTTTTTTATGAAAAAAATATAATGGACTATACATCGTCTTTTTTTCAATTTTTTATGAAAAAATTTTATCGACTATAAATCGTCCGATTCGTGTGCAAGTAATTATATAGACTATACATCATCTATTTTAGATGCAAAAAATTAAATAGACTGACTATATATACAAAATTTAATAGACTATACATCGTCCATTTTTAAATTTAAAAAATAAATTAAATTGACTATAATTCGTCCATTTCGTATCTAAAAAATTAAATAGACTATATACGTCGTCTTCTTTTCGTGCAAAGAATTTAATAAACTATCTATTTTAGATGCAAAAAAATAAATAGACTGACTATATATACATAATTTAATAGACTATACATCGTCCATTTTTAAATTTAAAAAAAAAATTAAATTGACTATAATTCGTCCATTTCGTATCTAAAAAATTAGATGAACTATATACGTCGTCTTCTTTTCGTGCAAAGAATTTAATAAACTATACATCATCCATTTTCCATGCAAAAAATTTTTTTATGAAAAAAATATAATGGACTATACATCGTCTTTTTTTAAATTTTTTATGAAAAAATTTTATCGACTATAAAGCGTCCGATTCGTGTGCAAATAATTATATAGACTATACATCGTCTATTTTAGATGCAAAAAATTAAATAGACTGACTATATATACAAAATTTAATAGACTATACATCATCCATTTTTAAATTTAAAAAAAAAATTAAATTGACTATAATTCGTCCATTTCGTATCTAAAAAATTAGATGAACTATATACGCCGTCTTCTTTTCGTGCAAAGAATTTAATAAACTATACATCATCCATTTTTCATGGAAAAAATTTTTTTATGAAAAAAATATAATGGACTATACATCGTCTTTTTTTCAATTTTTTATGAAAAAATTTTATCGACTATAAATCGTCCGATTTGTGTGCAAATAATTATATAGACTATACATCATCTATTTTAGATGCAAAAAATTAAATAGACTGACTATATATACAAAATTTAATAGACTATACATCGTCCATTTTTAAATTTAAAAAATAAATTAAATTGACTATAATTCGTCCATTTCGTAACTAAAAAATTAAATGGACTATATACGTCGTCTTCTTTTCGTGCAAAGAATTTAATAAACTATACATTATCCATTTTCCACGAAAAAAAATTTTTTATGAAAAAAATATAATGGACTATACATCGTCTTTTTTTCAATTTTTTATGAAAAAATTTTATCGACTATAAATCGTCCGATTCGTGTGCAAATAATTATATAGACTATACATCATCTATTTTAGATGCAAAAAAATAAATAAACTGACTATATATACGTAATTTAATAGACTATACATCGTCCATTTTTAAATTTAAAAAAAAAATTAAATTGACTATAATTCGTCCATTTCGTATCTAAAAAATTAGATGAACTATATACGTCGTCTTCTTTTCGTGCAAAGAATTTAATAAACTATACATCATCCATTTTCCATGCAAAAAATTTTTTTATGAAAAAAATATAATGGACTATACATCGTCTTTTTTTAAATTTTTTATGAAAAAATTTTATCGACTATAAAGCGTCCGATTCGTGTGCAAATAATTATATAGACTATACATCATCTATTTAAGATGCAAAAAATTAAGTAGACTGACTATATATACAAAATTTAATAGACTATACATCGTCCATTTTTAAATTTAAAAAATAAATTAAATTGACTATAATTCGTCCATTTCGTATCTAAAAAATTAGATGAACTATATACGCCGTCTTCTTTTCGTGCAAAGAATTTAATAAACTATACATCATCCATTTTTCATGCAAAAAATTTTTTTATGAAAAAAAATATAATGGACTATACATCGTCTTTTTTTCAATTTTTTATGAAAAAATTTTATCGACTATAAATCGTCCGATTCGTGTGCAAATAATTATATAGACTATACATCGTCCATTTTTAAATTTAAAAAATAAATTAAATTGACTATAATTCGTCCATTTCATAACTAAAAAATTAAATGGACTATATACGTCGTCTTCTTTTCGTGCAAAGAATTTAATAAACTATACATCATCCATTTTCCATGCAAAAAATTTTTTTATGAAAAAAATATAATGGACTATACATCGTCTTTTTTTAAATTTTTTATGAAAAAATTTTATCGACTATAAAGCGTCCGATTCGTGTGCAAATAATTATATAGACTATCCATCGTCTATTTTAGATGCAAAAAATTAAATAGACGGACTATATATACAAAATTTAATAGACTATACATCATCCATTTTTAAATTTAAAAAATAAATTAAATTGACTATAATTCGTCCATTTCGTATCTAAAAAATTAAATTGACTATATACGTCGTCGTCTTTTCGTGCAAAGAATTTAATAAACTATACATCATCCATTTTCATGCAAAAAATTTTTTTATGAAAAAAATATAATGGACTATACATCGTCTTTTTTTCAATTTTTTATGAAAAAATTTTATCGACTATAAATCGTCCGATTCGTGTGCAAATAATTATATAGACTATACATCATCTATTTTAGATGCAAAACAATAAATAGACTGACTATATATACATAATTTAATAGACTATACATCGTCCATTTTTAAATTTAAAAAAAAAATTAAATTGACTATAATTCGTCCATTTCGTATCTAAAAAATTAGATGAACTATATACGTCGTCTTCTTTTCGTGCAAAGAATTTAATAAACTATACATCATCCATTTTCCATGCAAAAAATTTTTTTATGAAAAAAATATAATGGACTATACATCGTCTTTTTTTAAATTTTTTATGAAAAAATTTTATCGACTATAAAGCGTCCGATTCGTGTGCAAATAATTATATAGACTATACATCATCTATTTAAAAAATTTTATCGACTATAAATCGTCCGATTCGTGTGCAAATAATTATATAGACTATACATCATCTATTTTAGATGCAAAACAATAAATAGACTGACTATATATACATAATTTAATAGACTATACATCGTCCATTTTTAAATTTAAAAAAAAAATTAAATTGACTATAATTCGTCCATTTCGTATCTAAAAAATTAGATGAACTATATACGTCGT
Organism: Tachina lurida; assembly: GCA_944452675.1. Taxonomy (NCBI): domain Eukaryota; kingdom Metazoa; phylum Arthropoda; class Insecta; order Diptera; family Tachinidae; genus Tachina; species Tachina lurida. The sequence goes on along the minus strand of OX101754.1, from coordinate 95,100,803 downwards.
CTTCTTTTCGTGCAAAGAATTTAATAAACTATACATCATCCATTTTCCATGCAAAAAATTTTTTTATGAAAAAAATATAATGGACTATACATCGTCTTTTTTTAAATTTTTTATGAAAAAATTTTATCGACTATAAAGCGTCCGATTCGTGTGCAAATAATTATATAGACTATACATCATCTATTTAAGATGCAAAAAATTAAATAGACTGACTATATATACAAAATTTAATAGACTATACATCGTCCATTTTTAAATTTAAAAAATAAATTAAATTGACTATAATTCGTCCATTTCGTATCTAAAAAATTAAATGGACTATATACGTCGTCTTCTTTTCGTGCAAAGAATTTAATAAACTATACATCATCCATTTTTCATGCAAAAAATTTTTTTATGAAAAAAATATAATGGACTATACATCGTCTTTTTTTCAATTTTTTATGAAAAAATTTTATCGACTATAAATCGTCCGATTCGTGTGCAAATAATTATATAGACTATACATCGTCTATTTTAGATGCAAAAAATTAAATAGACTGACTATATATACAAAATTTAATAGACTATACATCATCCATTTTTAAATTTAAAAAAAAAATTAAATTGACTATAATTCGTCCATTTCGTATCTAAAAAATTAGATGAACTATATACGCCGTCTTCTTTTCGTGCAAAGAATTTAATAAACTATACATCATCCATTTTTCATGGAAAAAATTTTTTTATGAAAAAAATATAATGGACTATACATCGTCTTTTTTTCAATTTTTTATGAAAAAATTTTATCGACTATAAATCGTCCGATTCGTGTGCAAGTAATTATATAGACTATACATCATCTATTTTAGATGCAAAAAATTAAATAGACTGACTATATATACAAAATTTAATAGACTATACATCGTCCATTTTTAAATTTAAAAAATAAATTAAATTGACTATAATTCGTCCATTTCGTATCTAAAAAATTAAATAGACTATATACGTCGTCTTCTTTTCGTGCAAAGAATTTAATAAACTATCTATTTTAGATGCAAAAAAATAAATAGACTGACTATATATACATAATTTAATAGACTATACATCGTCCATTTTTAAATTTAAAAAAAAAATTAAATTGACTATAATTCGTCCATTTCGTATCTAAAAAATTAGATGAACTATATACGTCGTCTTCTTTTCGTGCAAAGAATTTAATAAACTATACATCATCCATTTTCCATGCAAAAAATTTTTTTATGAAAAAAATATAATGGACTATACATCGTCTTTTTTTAAATTTTTTATGAAAAAATTTTATCGACTATAAAGCGTCCGATTCGTGTGCAAATAATTATATAGACTATACATCGTCTATTTTAGATGCAAAAAATTAAATAGACTGACTATATATACAAAATTTAATAGACTATACATCATCCATTTTTAAATTTAAAAAAAAAATTAAATTGACTATAATTCGTCCATTTCGTATCTAAAAAATTAGATGAACTATATACGCCGTCTTCTTTTCGTGCAAAGAATTTAATAAACTATACATCATCCATTTTTCATGGAAAAAATTTTTTTATGAAAAAAATATAATGGACTATACATCGTCTTTTTTTCAATTTTTTATGAAAAAATTTTATCGACTATAAATCGTCCGATTTGTGTGCAAATAATTATATAGACTATACATCATCTATTTTAGATGCAAAAAATTAAATAGACTGACTATATATACAAAATTTAATAGACTATACATCGTCCATTTTTAAATTTAAAAAATAAATTAAATTGACTATAATTCGTCCATTTCGTAACTAAAAAATTAAATGGACTATATACGTCGTCTTCTTTTCGTGCAAAGAATTTAATAAACTATACATTATCCATTTTCCACGAAAAAAAATTTTTTATGAAAAAAATATAATGGACTATACATCGTCTTTTTTTCAATTTTTTATGAAAAAATTTTATCGACTATAAATCGTCCGATTCGTGTGCAAATAATTATATAGACTATACATCATCTATTTTAGATGCAAAAAAATAAATAAACTGACTATATATACGTAATTTAATAGACTATACATCGTCCATTTTTAAATTTAAAAAAAAAATTAAATTGACTATAATTCGTCCATTTCGTATCTAAAAAATTAGATGAACTATATACGTCGTCTTCTTTTCGTGCAAAGAATTTAATAAACTATACATCATCCATTTTCCATGCAAAAAATTTTTTTATGAAAAAAATATAATGGACTATACATCGTCTTTTTTTAAATTTTTTATGAAAAAATTTTATCGACTATAAAGCGTCCGATTCGTGTGCAAATAATTATATAGACTATACATCATCTATTTAAGATGCAAAAAATTAAGTAGACTGACTATATATACAAAATTTAATAGACTATACATCGTCCATTTTTAAATTTAAAAAATAAATTAAATTGACTATAATTCGTCCATTTCGTATCTAAAAAATTAGATGAACTATATACGCCGTCTTCTTTTCGTGCAAAGAATTTAATAAACTATACATCATCCATTTTTCATGCAAAAAATTTTTTTATGAAAAAAAATATAATGGACTATACATCGTCTTTTTTTCAATTTTTTATGAAAAAATTTTATCGACTATAAATCGTCCGATTCGTGTGCAAATAATTATATAGACTATACATCGTCTATTTTAGATGCAAAAAATTAAATAGACTGACTATATATACAAAATTTAATAGACTATACATCATCCATTTTTAAATTTAAAAAAAAAATTAAATTGACTATAATTCGTCCATTTCGTATCTAAAAAATTAGATGAACTATATACGCCGTCTTCTTTTCGTGCAAAGAATTTAATAAACTATACATCATCCATTTTTCATGGAAAAAATTTTTTTATGAAAAAAATATAATGGACTATACATCGTCTTTTTTTCAATTTTTTATGAAAAAATTTTATCGACTATAAATCGTCCGATTTGTGTGCAAATAATTATATAGACTATACATCATCTATTTTAGATGCAAAAAATTAAATAGACTGACTATATATACAAAATTTAATAGACTATACATCGTCCATTTTTAAATTTAAAAAATAAATTAAATTGACTATAATTCGTCCATTTCGTATCTAAAAAATTAAATGGACTATATACGTCGTCTTCTTTTCGTGCAAAGAATTTAATAAACTATACATCATCCATTTTCCACGAAAAAAATTTTTTTATGAAAAAAATATAATGGACTTATACATCGTCTTTTTTTCAAATTTTAATGAAAAAATTTTATCGACTATAAATCGTCCGATTCGTGTGCAAATAATTATATAGACTATATATCATCTATTTTAGATGCAAAAAAATAAATAGACTGACTATATATACATAATTTAATAGACTATACATCGTCCATTTTTAAATTAAAAAAAAAAATTAAATTGACTATAATTCGTCCATTTCGTATCTAAAAAATTAGATGAACTATATACGTCGTCTTCTTTTCGTGCAAAGAATTTAATAAACTATACATCATCCATTTTCCATGCAAAAAATTTTTTTATGAAAAAAATATAATGGACTATACATCGTCTTTTTTTAAATTTTTTATGAAAAAATTTTATCGACTATAAAGCGTCCGATTCGTGTGCAAATAATTATATAGACTATCCATCGTCTATTTTAGATGCAAAAAATTAAATAGACGGACTATATATACAAAATTTAATAGACTATACATCATCCATTTTTAAATTTAAAAAATAAATTAAATTGACTATAATTCGTCCATTTCGTATCTAAAAAATTAAATTGACTATATACGTCGTCGTCTTTTCGTGCAAAGAATTTAATAAACTATACATCATCCATTTTTCATGCAAAAAAATTTTTTATGAAAAAAATATAATGGACTATACATCGTCTTTTTTTCAATTTTTTATGAAAAAATTTTATCGACTATAAATCGTCCGATTCGTGTGCAAATAATTATATAGACTATACATCATCTATTTTAGATGCAAACAATTAAATAGACTGACTATATATACATAATTTAATAGACTATACATCGTCCATTTTTAAATTTAAAAAAAAAATTAAATTGACTATAATTCGTCCATTTCGTATATAAAAAATTAGATGGACTATATACGTCGTCTTCTTTTCGTGCAAAGAATTTAATAAACTATACATCATCTATTTTTTATGCAAAAAATTTTTTTATGAAAAAAATATAATGGACTATACATCGTCTTTTTTTAAATTTTTTATGAAAAAATTTTATCGACTATAAAGCGTCCGATTCGTGTGCAAATAATTATATAGACTATCCATCGTCTATTTTAGATGCAAAAAATTAAATAGACGGACTATATATACAAAATTTAATAGACTATACATCATCCATTTTTAAATTTAAAAAATAAATTAAATTGACTATAATTCGTCCATTTCGTATCTAAAAAATTAAATTGACTATATACGTCGTCGTCTTTTCGTGCAAAGAATTTAATAAACTATACATCATCCATTTTTCATGCAAAAAAATTTTTTATGAAAAAAATATAATGGACTATACATCGTCTTTTTTTCAATTTTTTATGAAAAAATTTTATCGACTATAAATCGTCCGATTCGTGTGCAAATAATTATATAGACTATACATCATCTATTTTAGATGCAAAAAATTAAATAGACTGACTATATATACATAATTTAATAGACTATACATCGTCCATTTTTAAATTAAAAAAAAAAATTAAATTGACTATAATTCGTCCATTTCGTATATAAAAAATTAGATGGACTATATACGTCGTCTTCTTTTCGTGCAAAGAATTTAATAAACTATACATCATCCATTTTCCATGCAAAAAATTTTTTTATGAAAAAAATATAATGGACTATACATCGTCTTTTTTTAAATTTTTTATGAAAAAATTTTATCGACTATAAAGCGTCCGATTCGTGTGCAAATAATTATATAGACTATACATCGTCTATTTTAGATGCAAAAAATTAAATAGACTGACTATATATACAAAATTTAATAGACTATACATCATCCATTTTTAAATTTAAAAAATAAATTAAATTGACTATAACACTGTGATACAAAAAAAAAAAAAAAAATATTCAGGGATTCTAATGTACCAATTCGATTTTGTTGGAGTCCATGGATGACGAAAATACCGTTGGTTTTTTTAGGTCACTTCATAAAGTGATTTTATAACGGTAAATGTAGTGAAAAACGGGGTTTCAGTTTTAAACAGGTGTAACTTCTTTGTTTCCTAACGGATTTCTTTTAACTTTCCGTTGGTGTAAAGGACCGAATATTATCTTTCAACCAAGATATATTTTTTGAAAATCGACTCACAAATGGCTAAGTTACAGTCGTTGAAGTGTAGAAAAAACCCATTAAAAAAGTATTCTTTTGTAACTCATAAGCAACTTATGGCCTGAGGAAAACAAAAGAATACTTTTTCAATGGGTTTTTTCTACACTTCAACGACTGTAACTTAGCCATTTGTGAGTCGATTTTCAAAAAATATATCTTGGTTGAAAGATAATATTCGGTCCTTTACACCAACGGAAAGTTAAAAGAAATCCGTTAGGAAACAAAGAAGTTACAACTGTTTAAAACTGAAACCCCGTTTTTCACTACATTTACCGTTATGAAATCACTTTATGAAGTGACCTAAAAAAACCAACGGTATTTTCGTCATCCATGGACTCCAACAAAATCGAATTGGTACATTAGAATCCCTGAATATTTTTTTTTTTTTTTGTATCATAGTGTAATTCGTCCATTTCGTATCTAAAAAATTAAATTGACTATATACGTCGTCGTCTTTTCGTGCAAAGAATTTAATAAATTATACATCATCCATTTTTCATGCAAAAAAATTTTTTATGAAAAAAATATAATGGACTGACTATACATCGTCTTTTTTTAAATTTTTTATGAAAAAATTTTATCGGCTATAAATCGTCCGATTCGTGTGCAAATAATTATATAGACTATACATCATCTATTTTAGATGCAAAAAATTAAATAGACTGACTATATATACAAAATTTAATAGACTATACATCGTCCATTTTTAAATTAAAAAAAAAAATTAAATTGACTATAATTCGTCCATTTCGTATCTAAAAAATTAGGTGGACTATATACGTCATCTTCTTTTCGTGCAAAGAATTTAATAAACTATACATCATCCATTTTTCATGCAAAAAATTTTTTTATGAAAAAAATATAATGGACTATACATCGTCTTTTTTTCAATTTTTTATGAAAAAATTTTATCGACTATAAATCGTCCGATTCGTGTGCAAATAATTATATAGACTATACATCATCTATTTTAGATGCAAAAAATTAAATAGACTGACTATATATACATAATTTAATAGACTATACATCGTCCATTTTTAAATTTAAAAAAAAAATTAAATTGACTATAATTCGTCCATTTCGTATCTAAAAAATTAGATGAACTATATACGTCGTCTTCTTTTCGTGCAAAGAATTTAATAAACTATACATCATCCATTTTCCATGCAAAAAATTTTTTTATGAAAAAAATATAATAGACTATACATCGTCTTTTTTTAAATTTTTTATGAAAAAATTTTATCGACTATAAATCGTCCGATATGTGTGCAAATAATTATATAGACTATACATCATCTATTTTAGATGCAAAAAATTAAATAGACTGACTATATATACAAAATTTAATAGACTATACATCGTCCATTTTTAAATTTAAAAAATAAATTAAATTGACTATAATTCGTCCTTTTCGTATCTAAAAAATTAAATGGACTACATACGTCGTCTTCTTTTCGTGCAAAGAATTTAATAAACTATACATCATCCATTTTCCACGAAAAAAATTTTTTTATGAAAAAAATATAATGGACTATACATCGTCTTTTTTTCAATTTTTTATGAAAAAATTTTATCGACTATAAATCGTCCGATTCGTGTGCAAATAATTATATAGACTATACATCATCTATTTTAGATGCAAAAAAATAAATAGACTGACTATATATACATAATTTAATAGACTATACATCGTCCATTTTTAAATAAAAAAAAAAAATTAAATTGACTATAATTCGTCCATTTCGTATCTAAAAAATTAGATGAACTATATACGTCGTCTTCTTTTCGTGCAAAGAATTTAATAAACTATACATCATCCATTTTCCATGCAAAAAATTTTTTTATGAAAAAAATATAATGGACTATACATCGTCTTTTTTTAAATTTTTTATGAAAAAATTTTATCGACTATAAAGCGTCCGATTCGTGTGCAAATAATTATATAGACTATACATCATCTATTTTAGATGCAAAAAATTAAATAGACTGACTATATATACAAAATTTAATAGACTATACATCGTCCATTTTTAAATTTAAAAAATAAATTAAATTGACTATAATTCGTCCATTTCGTATCTAAAAAATTAAATGGACTATATACGTCGTCGTCTTTTCGTGCAAAGAATTTAATAAATTATACATCATCCATTTTTCATGCAAAAAAATTTTTTATGAAAAAAATATAATGGACTGACTATACATCTTTTTTTTTTAAATTTTTTATGAAAAAATTTTATCGGCTATAAATCGTCCGATTCGTGTGCAAATAATTATATAGACTATACATCATCTATTTTAGATGCAAAAAATTAAATAGACTGACTATATATACAAAATTTAATAGACTATACATCGTCCATTTTTAAATTAAAAAAAAAAATTAAATTGACTATAATTCGTCCATTTCGTATCTAAAAAATTAGGTGGACTATATACGTCGTCTTCTTTTCGTGCAAAGAATTTAATAAACTATACATCATCCATTTTTCATGGAAAAAATTTTTTTATGAAAAAATATAATGGACTATACATCGTCTTTTTTTCAATTTTTTATGAAAAAATTTTATCGACTATAAATCGTCCGATTTGTGTGCAAATAATTATATAGACTATACATCATCTATTTTAGATGCAAAAAATTAAATAGACTGACTATATATACAAAATTTAATAGACTATACATCGTCCATTTTTAAATTTAAAAAATAAATTAAATTGACTATAATTCGTCCATTTCGTATCTAAAAAATTAAATGGACTATATACGTCGTCTTCTTTTCGTGCAAAGAATTTAATAAACTATACATCATCCATTTTTCATGGAAAAAATTTTTTTATGAAAAAAATATAATGGACTATACATCGTCTTTTTTTCAATTTTTTATGAAAAAATTTTATCGACTATAAATCGTCCGATATGTGTGCAAATAATTATATAGACTATACATCATCTATTTTAGATGCAAAAAATTAAATAGACTGACTATATATACAAAATTTAATAGACTATACATCGCCCATTTTTAAATTTAAAAAATAAATTAAATTGACTATAATTCGTCCATTTCGTATCTAAAAAATTAAATGGACTATATACGTCGTCTTCTTTTCGTGCAAAGAATTTAATAAACTATACATCATCCATTTTCCACGAAAAAAATTTTTTTATGAAAAAAATATAATGGACTATACATCGTCTTTTTTTCAATTTTTTATGAAAAAATTTTATCGACTATAAATCGTCCGATTCGTGTGCAAATAATTATATAGACTATACATCATCTATTTTAGATGCAAAAAAATAAATAGACTGACTATATATACATAATTTAATAGACTATACATCGTCCATTTTTAAATTAAAAAAAAAAATTAAATTGACTATAATTCGTCCATTTCGTATCTAAAAAATTAGATGAACTATATACGTCGTCTTCTTTTCGTGCAAAGAATTTAATAAACTATACATCATCCATTTTTCATGCAAAAAATTTTTTTATGAAAAAAATATAATGGACTATTCATCGTCTTTTTTTCAATTTTTTATGAAAAAATTTTATCGACTATAAATCGTCCGATTCGTGTGCAAATAATTATATAGACTATACATCATCTATTTTAGATGCAAAAAATTAAATAGACTGACTATATATACATAATTTAATAGACTATACATCGTCCATTTTTAAATTTAAAAAAAAATTAAATTGACTATAATTCGTCCATTTCGTATCTAAAAAATTAGATGAACTATATACGTCGTCTTCTTTTCGTGCAAAGAATTTAATAAACTATACATCATCCATTTTCCATGCAAAAAATTTTTTTATGAAAAAAATATAATGGACTATACATCGTCTTTTTTTAAATTTTTTATGAAAAAATTTTATCGACTATAAAGCGTCCGATTCGTGTGCAAATAATTATATAGACTATACATCGTCTATTTTAGATGCAAAAAATTAAATAGACTGACTATATATACAAAATTTAATAGACTATACATCGTCCATTTTTAAATTTAAAAAATAAATTAAATTGACTATAATTCGTCCATTTCGTATCTAAAAAATTAAATTGACTATATACGTCGTCGTCTTTTCGTGCAAAGAATTTAATAAATTATACATCATCCATTTTTCATGCAAAAAAATTTTTTATGAAAAAAATATAATGGACTGACTATACATCGTCTTTTTTTCAATTTTTTATGAAAAAATTTTATCGACTATAAATCGTCCGATTCGTGTGCAAATAATTATATAGACTATACATCATCTATTTTAGATGCAAAAAATTAAATAGGCTGACTATATATACAAAATTTAATAGACTATACATCATCCATTTTTAAATTTAAAAAATAAATTAAATTGACTATAATTCGTCCATTTCGTATCTAAAAAATTAAATGGACTATATACGTCATCGTCTTTTCGTGCAAAGAATTTAATAAACTATACATCATCCATTTTTCATGCAAAAAATTTTTTTATGAAAAAAATATAATGGACTATACATCGTCTTTTTTTAAATTTTTTATGAAAAAATTTTATCGGCTATAAATCGTCCGATTCGTGTGCAAATAATTATATAGACTATACATCATCTATTTTAGATGCAAAAAATTAAATAGACTGACTATATATACAAAATTTAATAGACTATACATCGTCCATTTTTAAATTTAAAAAAAAAAATTAAATTTACTATAATTCGTCCATTTCGTATCTAAAAAATTAGGTGGACTATATACGTCGTCTTCTTTTCGTGCAAAGAATTTAATAAACTATACATCATCCATTTTTCATGGAAAAAATTTTTTTATGAAAAAAATATAATGGACTATACATCGTCTTTTTTTCAATTTTTTATGAAAAAATTTTATCGACTATAAATCGTCCGATTTGTGTGCAAATAATTATATAGACTATACATCATCTATTTTAGATGCAAAAAATTAAATAGACTGACTATATATACAAAATTTAATAGACTATACATCGTCCATTTTTAAATTTAAAAAATAAATTAAATTGACTATAATTCGTCCATTTCGTATCTGAAAAATTAAATGGACTATATACGTCGTCTTCTTTTCGTGCAACGAATTTAATAAACTAAACATCATCCATTTTCCACGAAAAAAATTTTTTTATGAAAAAAATATAATGGACTATACATCGTCTTTTTTTCAATTTTTTATGAAAAAATTTTATCGACTATAAATCGTCCGATTCGTGTGCAAATAATTATATAGACTATACATCATCTATTTTAGATGCAAAAAAATAAATAGACTGACTATATATACATAATTTAATAGACTATACATCGTCCATTTTTAAATTTAAAAAAAAAAATTAAATTGACTATAATTCGTCCATTTCGTATCTAAAAAATTAGATGAACTATATACGTCGTCTTCTTTTCGTGCAAAGAATTTAATAAACTATACATCATCCATTTTCCATGCAAAAAATTTTTTTATGAAAAAAATATAATGGACTATACATCGTCTTTTTTTAAATTTTTTATGAAAAAATTTTATCGACTATAAAGCGTCCGATTCGTGTGCAAATAATTATATAGACTATACATCGTCTATTTTAGATGCAAAAAATTAAATAGATTGACTATATATACAAAATTTAATAGACTATACATCATCCATTTTTAAATTTAAAAAAAAAATTAAATTGACTATAATTCGTCCATTTCGTATCTAAAAAATTAGATGAACTATATACGCCGTCTTCTTTTCGTGCAAAGAATTTAATAAACTATACATCATCCATTTTTAATGGAAAAAATTTTTTTATGAAAAAAATATAATGGACTATACATCGTCTTTTTTTCAATTTTTTATGAAAAAATTTTATCGACTATAAATCGTCCGATATGTGTGCAAATAATTATATAGACTATACATCATCTATTTTAGATGCAAAAAATTAAATAGACTGACTATATATACAAAATTTAATAGACTATACATCGTCCATTTTTAAATTTAAAAAATAAATTAAATTGACTATAATTCGTCCATTTCGTATCTAAAAAATTAAATGGACTATATACGTCGTCTTCTTTTCGTGCAAAGAATTTAATAAACTATACATCATCCATTTTCCACGAAAAAAATTTTTTTATGAAAAAAATATAATGGACTATACATCGTCTTTTTTTCAATTTTTTATGAAAAAATTTTATCGACTATAAATCGTCCGATTCGTGTGCAAATAATTATATAGACTATACATCATCTATTTTAGATGCAAAAAAATAAATAGACTGACTATATATACATAATTTAATAGACTATACATCGTCCATTTTTAAATTAAAAAAAAAAATTAAATTGACTATAATTCGTCCATTTCGTATCTAAAAAATTAGATGAACTATATACGTCGTCTTCTTTTCGTGCAAAGAATTTAATAAACTATACATCATCCATTTTCCATGCAAAAATTTTTTTATGAAAAAAATATAATGGACTATACATCGTCTTTTTTTAAATTTTTTATGAAAAAATTTTATCGACTATAAAGCGTCCGATTCGTGTGCAAATAATTATAAAGACTATACATCGTCTATTTTAGATGCAAAAAATTAAATAGACTGACTATATATACAAAATTTAATAGACTATACATCATCCATATTTAAATTTAAAAAATAAATTAAATTGACTATAATTCGTCCATTTCGTATCTAAAAAATTAAATTGACTATATACGTCGTCGTCTTTTCGTGCAAAGAATTTAATAAACTATACATCATCCATTTTCCATGCAAAAAAATTTTTTATGAAAAAAATATAATGGACTATACATCGTCTTTTTTTCAATTTTTTATGAAAAAATTTTATCGACTATAAATCGTCCGATTCGTGTGCAAATAATTATATAGACTATACATCATCTATTTTAGATGCAAAAAATTAAATAGACTGACTATATATACATAATTTAATAGACTATACATCGTCCATTTTTAAATTTAAAAAAAAATTAAATTGACTATAATTCGTCCATTTCGTATCTAAAAAATTAGATGAACTATATACGTCGTCTTCTTTTCGTGCAAAGAATTTAATAAACTATACATCATCCATTTTTCATGCAAAAAATTTTTTTATGAAAAAAATATAATGGACTATACATCGTCTTTTTTTAAATTTTTTATGAAAAAATTTTATCGGCTATAAATCGTCCGATTCGTGTGCAAATAATTATATAGACTATACATCATCTATTTTAGATGCAAAAAATTAAATAGACTGACTATATATACAAAATTTAATAGACTATACATCGTCCATTTTTAAATTTAAAAAAAAAATTAAATTTACTATAATTCGTCCATTTCGTATCTAAAAAATTAGGTGGACTATATACGTCGTCTTCTTTTCGTGCAAAGAATTTAATAAACTATACATCATCCATTTTTCATGGAAAAAATTTTTTTATGAAAAAAATATAATGGACTATACATCGTCTTTTTTTCAATTTTTTATGAAAAAATTTTATCGACTATAAATCGTCCGATTTGTGTGCAAATAATTATATAGACTATACATCATCTATTTTAGATGCAAAAAATTAAATAGACTGACTATATATACAAAATTTAATAGACTATACATCGTCCATTTTTAAATTTAAAAAATAAATTAAATTGACTATAATTCGTCCATTTCGTATCTGAAAAATTAAATGGACTATATACGTCGTCTTCTTTTCGTGCAAAGAATTTAATAAACTATACATCATCCATTTTCCACGAAAAAAATTTTTTTATGAAAAAAATATAATGGACTATACATCTTTTTTTTTTCAATTTTTTATGAAAAAATTTTATCGACTATAAATCGTCCGATTCGTGTGCAAATAATTATATAGACTATACATCATCTATTTTAGATGCAAAAAAATAAATAGACTGACTATATATACATAATTTAATAGACTATACATCGTCCATTTTTAAATTTAAAAAAAAAATTAAATTGACTATAATTCGTCCATTTCGTATCTAAAAAATTAGATGAACTATATACGTCGTCTTCTTTTCGTGCAAAGAATTTAATAAACTATACATCATCCATTTTCCATGCAAAAAATTTTTTTATGAAAAAAATATAATGGACTATACATCGTCTTTTTTTAAATTTTTTATGAAAAAATTTTATCGACTATAAAGCGTCCGATTCGTGTGCAAATAATTATATAGACTATACATCGTCTATTTTAGATGCAAAAAATTAAATAGACTGACTATATATACAAAATTTAATAGACTATACATCATCCATTTTTAAATTTAAAAAAAAAATTAAATTGACTATAATTCGTCCATTTCGTATCTAAAAAATTAGATGAACTATATACGCCGTCTTCTTTTCGTGCAAAGAATTTAATAAACTATACATCATCCATTTTTAATGGAAAAAATTTTTTTATGAAAAAATTTTATCGACTATAAATCGTCCGATTTGTGTGCAAATAATTATATAGACTATACATCATCTATTTTAGATGCAAAAAATTAAATAGACTGACTATATATACAAAATTTAATAGACTATACATCGTCCATTTTTAAATTTAAAAAATAAATTAAATTGACTATAATTCGTCCATTTCGTATCTAAAAAATTAAATGGACTATATACGTCGTCTTCTTTTCGTGCAAAGAATTTAATAAACTATACATCATCCATTTTCCACGAAAAAAATTTTTTTATGAAAAAAATATAATGGACGTCTTTTTTTCAATTTTTTATGAAAAAATTTTATCGACTATAAATCGTCCGATTCGTATGCAAATAATTATATAGACTATACATCATCTATTTTAGATGCAAAAAATTAAATAGACTGACTATATATACAAAATTTAATAGACTATACATCGTCCATTTTTAAATTTAAAAAATAAATTAAATTGACTATAATTCGTCCATTTCGTATCTGAAAAATTAAATGGACTATATACGTCGTCTTCTTTTCGTGCAAAGAATTTAATAAACTATACATCATCCATTTTCCACGAAAAAAATTTTTTTATGAAAAAAATATAATGGACTATACATCGTCTTTTTTTCAATTTTTTATGAAAAAATTTTATCGACTATAAATCGTCCGATTCGTGTGCAAATAATTATATAGACTATACATCATCTATTTTAGATGCAAAAAAATAAATAGACTGACTATATATACATAATTTAATAGACTATACATCGTCCATTTTCAAATTTAAAAAAAAAATTTAATTGACTATAATTCGTCCATTTCGTATCTAAAAAATTAGATGAACTATATACGTCGTCTTCTTTTCGTGCAAAGAATTTAATAAACTATACATCATCCATTTTCCATGCAAAAAATTTTTTTATGAAAAAAATATAATGGACTATACATCGTCTTTTTTTAAATTTTTTATGAAAAAATTTTATCGACTATAAAGCGTCCGATTCGTGTGCAAATAATTATATAGACTATACATCGTCTAGTTTAGATGCAAAAAATTAAATAGACTGACTATATATACAAAATTTAATAGACTATACATCATCCATTTTTAAATTTAAAAAAAAATTAAATTGACTATAATTCGTCCATTTCGTATCTAAAAAATTAGATGAACTATATACGCCGTCTTCTTTTCGTGCAAAGAATTTAATAAACTATACATCATCCATTTTTAATGGAAAAAATTTTTTTATGAAAAAAATATAATGGACTATACATCGTCTTTTTTTCAATTTTTTATGAAAAAATTTTATCGACTATAAATCGTCCGATTTGTGTGCAAATAATTATATAGACTATACATCATCTATTTTAGATGCAAAAAATTAAATAGACTGACTATATATACAAAATTTAATAGACTATACATCGTCCATTTTTAAATTTAAAAAATAAATTAAATTGACTATAATTCGTCCATTTCGTATCTAAAAAATTAAATGGACTATATACGTCGTCTTCTTTTCGTGCAAAGAATTTAATAAACTATACATCATCCATTTTCCACGAAAAAAATTTTTTTATGAAAAAAATATAATGGACGTCTTTTTTTCAATTTTTTATGAAAAAATTTTATCGACTATAAATCGTCCGATTCGTATGCAAATAATTATATAGACTATACATCATCTATTTTAGATGCAAAAAAATAAATAGACTGACTATATATACATAATTTAATAGACTATACATCGTCCATTTTTAAATTTAAAAAAAAAATTAAATTGACTATAATTCGTCCATTTCGTATCTAAAAAATTAGATGAACTATATACGTCGTCTTCTTTTCGTGCAAAGAATTTAATAAACTATACATCATCCATTTTCCATGCAAAAAATTTTTTTATGAAAAAAATATAATGGACTATACATCGTCTTTTTTTAAATTTTTTATGAAAAAATTTTATCGACTATAAAGCGTCCGATTCGTGTGCAAATAATTATATAGACTATACATCGTCTATTTTAGATGCAAAAAATTAAATAGACTGACTATATATACAAAATTTAATAGACTATACATCATCCATTTTTAAATTTAAAAAAAAATTAAATTGACTATAATTCGTCCATTTCGTATCTAAAAAATTAGATGAACTATATACGCCGTCTTCTTTTCGTGCAAAGAATTTAATAAACTATACATCATCCATTTTTCATGGAAAAAATTTTTTTATGAAAAAAATATAATGGACTATACATCGTCTTTTTTTCAATTTTTTATAAAAAAAATTTTATCGACTATAAATCGTCCGATTTGTGTGCAAATAATTATATAGACTATACATCATCTATTTTAGATGCAAAAAATTAAATAGACTGACTATATATACAAAATTTAATAGACTATTCATCGTCCATTTTTAAATTTAAAAAATAAATTAAATTGACTATAATTCGTCCATTTCGTATCTAAAAAATTAAATGGACTATATACGTCGTCTTCTTTTCGTGCAAAGAATTTAATAAACTATACATCATCCATTTTCCACGAAAAAAATTTTTTATGAAAAAAATATAATGGACTATACATCGTCTTTTTTTCAATTTTTTATGAAAAAATTTTATCGACTATAAATCGTCCGATTCGTGTGCAAATAATTATATAGACTATACATCATCTATTTTAGATGCAAAAAAATAAATAGACTGACAATATATACATAATTTAATAGACTATACATCGTCCATTTTTAAATTAAAAAAAAAAAAATTAAATTGACTATAATTCGTCCATTTCGTATATAAAAAATTAGATGGACTATATACGTCGTCTTCTTTTCGTGCAAAGAATTTAATAAACTATACATCATCCATTTTTCATGCAAAAATTTTTTTTATGAATAAAATATAAGGACTATACATCGTCTTTTTTTCAATTTTTTACGAAAAAATTTTATCGACTATAAATCGTCCCATTCGTGTGCAAATAATTATATAGACTATACATCATCTATTTTAGATGCAAAAAATTAAATAGACTGACTATATATACAAAATTTAATAGACTATACATCGTCCATTTTTAAATTTAAAAAAAAAATTAAATTGACTATAATTCGTCCATTTCGTATCTAAAAAATTAGATGAACTATATACGTCGTCTTCTTTTCGTGCAAAGAATTTAATAAACTATACATCATCCATTTTTCATGCAAAAAATTTTTTTATGAAAAAAATATAATGGACTATACATCGTCTTTTTTTCAATTTTTTATGAAAAAATTTTATCGACTATAAATCGTCCGATTCGTGTGCAAATAATTATATAGACTATACATCATCTATTTTAGATGCAAAAAAATAAATAGACTGACTATATATACATAATTTAATAGACTATACATCGTCCATTTTTAAATTAAAAAAAAAAAATTAAATTGACTATAATTCGTCCATTTCGTATCTAAAAAATTAGATGAACTATATACGTCGTCTTCTTTTCGTGCAAAGAATTTAATAAACTATACATCATCCATTTTCCATGCAAAAAATTTTTTTATGAAAAAAATATAATGGACTATACATCGTCTTTTTTTAAATTTTTTATGAAAAAAT
This sequence comes from Tachina lurida, assembly GCA_944452675.1. Lineage (NCBI taxonomy): Eukaryota > Metazoa > Arthropoda > Insecta > Diptera > Tachinidae > Tachina > Tachina lurida. The sequence goes on along the minus strand of OX101754.1, from coordinate 95,083,302 downwards.
TTTATCGACTATAAAGCGTCCGATTCGTGTGCAAATAATTATATAGACTATACATCGTCTATTTTAGATGCAAAAAATTAAATAGGCTGACTATATATACAAAATTTAATAGACTATACATCATCCATTTTTAAATTTAAAAAATAAATTAAATTGACTACAATTCGTCCATTTCGTATCTAAAAAATTAAATGGACTATATACGTCATCGTCTTTTCGTGCAAAGAATTTAATAAACTATACATCATCCATTTTTCATGGAAAAAATTTTTTTATGAAAAAAATATAATGGACGTCTTTTTTTCAATTTTTTATGAAAAAATTTTATCGACTATAAATCGTCCGATTCGTATGCAAATAATTATATAGACTATACATCATCTATTTTAGATGCAAAAAATTAAATAGACTGACTATATATACAAAATTTAATAGACTATACATCGTCCATTTTTAAATTTAAAAAATAAATTAAATTGACTATAATTCGTCCATTTCGTATCTGAAAAATTAAATGGACTATATACGTCGTCTTCTTTTCGTGCAAAGAATTTAATAAACTATACATCATCCATTTTCCACGAAAAAAATTTTTTTATGAAAAAAATATAATGGACTATACATCGTCTTTTTTTCAATTTTTTATGAAAAAATTTTATCGACTATAAATCGTCCGATTCGTGTGCAAATAATTATATAGACTATACATCATCTATTTTAGATGCAAAAAAATAAATATACTGACTATATATACATAATTTAATAGACTATACATCGTCCATTTTTAAATTTAAAAAAAAAATTAAATTGACTATAATTCGTCCATTTCGTATCTAAAAAATTAGATGAACTATATACGTCGTCTTCTTTTCGTGCAAAGAATTTAATAAACTATACATCATCCATTTTCCATGCAAAAAATTTTTTTATGAAAAAAATATAATGGACTATACATCGTCTTTTTTTAAATTTTTTATGAAAAAATTTTATCGACTATAAAGCGTCCGATTCGTGTGCAAATAATTATATAGACTATACATCGTCTATTTTAGATGCAAAAAATTAAATAGACTGACTATATATACAAAATTTAATAGACTATACATCATCCATTTTTAAATTTAAAAAAAAAATTAAATTGACTATAATTCGTTCATTTCGTATCTAAAAAGTTAGATGAACTATATACGCCGTCTTCTTTTCGTGCAAAGAATTTAATAAACTATACATCATCCATTTTTAATGGAAAAAATTTTTTTATGAAAAAAATATAATGGACTATACATCGTCTTTTTTTCAATTTTTTATGAAAAAATTTTATCGACTATAAATCGTCCGATTTGTGTGCAAATAATTATATAGACTATACATCATCTATTTTAGATGCAAAAAATTAAATAGACTGACTATATATACAAAATTTAATAGACTATACATCGTCCATTTTTAAATTTAAAAAATAAATTAAATTGACTATAATTCGTCCATTTCGTATCTAAAAAATTAAATGGACTATATACGTCGTCTTCTTTTCGTGCAAAGAATTTAATAAACTATACATCATCCATTTTCCACGAAAAAAATTTTTTTATGAAAAAAATATAATGGACGTCTTTTTTTCAATTTTTTATGAAAAAATTTTATCGACTATAAATCGTCCGATTCGTATGCAAATAATTATATAGACTATACATCATCTATTTTAGATGCAAAAAAATAAATAGACTGACTATATATACATAATTTAATAGACTATACATCGTCCATTTTTAAATTTAAAAAAAAAATTAAATTGACTATAATTCGTCCATTTCGTATCTAAAAAATTAGATGAACTATATACGTCGTCTTCTTTTCGTGCAAAGAATTTAATAAACTATATATCATCCATTTTCCATGCAAAAAATTTTTTTATGAAAAAAATATAATGGACTATACATCGTCTTTTTTTCAATTTTTTATGAAAAAATTTTATCGACTATAAATCGTCCGATTCGTGTGCAAATAATTATATAGACTATACATCATCTATTTTAGATTCAAAAAATTAAATAGACTGACTATATATACATAATTTAATAGACTATTCATCGTCCATTTTTAAATTTAAAAAAAAATTAAATTGACTATAATTCGTCCATTTCGTATCTAAAAAATTAGATGAACTATATACGTCGTCTTCTTTTCGTGCATCATCTATTTTAGATGCAAAAAATTAAATAGACTGACTATATATACAAAATTTAATAGACTATACATCGTCCATTTTTAAATTTAAAAAATAAATTAAATTGACTATAATTCGTCCATTTCGTATCTGAAAAATTAAATGGACTATATACGTCGTCTTCTTTTCGTGCAAAGAATTTAATAAACTATACATCATCCATTTTCCACGAAAAAAATTTTTTATGAAAAAAATATAATGGACTATACATCGTCTTTTTTTCAATTTTTTATGAAAAAATTTTATCGACTATAAATCGTCCGATTCGTGTGCAAATAATTATATAGACTATACATCATCTATTTTAGATTCAAAAAATTAAATAGACTGACTATATATACATAATTTAATAGACTATACATCGTCCATTTTTAAATTAAAAAAAAAATTAAATTGACTATAATTCGTCCATTTCGTATCTAAAAAATTAGATGAACTATATACGTCGTCTTCTTTTCGTGCAAAGAATTTAATAAACTATACATCATCCATTTTCCATGCAAAAAATTTTTTTATGAAAAAAAATATAATGGACTATACATCGTCTTTTTTTAAATTTTTTATGAAAAAATTTTATCGACTATAAAGCGTCCGATTCGTGTGCAAATAATTATATAGACTATACATCGTCTATTTTAGATGCAAAAAATTAAATAGACTGACTATATATACAAAATTTAATAGACTATACATCATCCATTTTTAAATTTAAAAAATAAATTAAATTGACTATAATTCGTCCATTTCGTATCTAAAAAATTAAATTGACTATATACGTCGTCGTCTTTTCGTGCAAAGAATTTAATAAATTATACACCATCCATTTTTCATGCAAAAAAATTTTTTATGAAAAAAATATAATGGACTGACTATACATCGTCTTTTTTTCAATTTTTTATGAAAAAATTTTATCGACTATAAATCGTCCGATTCGTATGCAAATAATTATATAGACTATACATCATCTATTTTAGATGCAAAAAAATAAATAGACTGACTATATATACATAATTTAATAGACTATACATCGTCCATTTTTAAATTTAAAAAAAAAATTAAATTGACTATAATTCGTCCATTTCGTATCTAAAAAATTAGATGAACTATATACGTCGTCTTCTTTTCGTGCAAAGAATTTAATAAACTATACATCATCCATTTTCCATGCAAAAAATTTTTTTATGAAAAAAATATAATGGACTATACATCGTCTTTTTTTAAATTTTTTATGAAAAAATTTTATCGACTATAAAGCGTCCGATTCGTGTGCAAATAATTATATAGACTATACATCGTCTATTTTAGATGCAAAAAATTAAATAGACTGACTATATATACAAAATTTAATAGACTATACATCATCCATTTTTAAATTTAAAAAAAAATTAAATTGACTATAATTCGTCCATTTCGTATCTAAAAAATTAGATGAACTATATACGCCGTCTTCTTTTCGTGCATCATCTATTTTAGATGCAAAAAATTAAATAGACTGACTATATATAAAAAATTTAATAGACTATTCATCGTCCATTTTTAAATTTAAAAAATAAATTAAATTGACTATAATTCGTCCATTTCGTATCTAAAAAATTAAATGGACTATATACGTCGTCTTCTTTTCGTGCAAAGAATTTAATAAACTATACATCATCCATTTTCCACGAAAAAAATTTTTTATGAAAAAAATATAATGGACTATACATCGTCTTTTTTTCAATTTTTTATGAAAAAATTTTATCGACTATAAATCGTCCGATTCGTGTGCAAATAATTATATAGACTATACATCATCTATTTTAGATTCAAAAAATTAAATAGACTGACTATATATACATAATTTAATAGACTATACATCGTCCATTTTTAAATTAAAAAAAAAATTAAATTGACTATAATTCGTCCATTTCGTATCTAAAAAATTAGATGAACTATATACGTCGTCTTCTTTTCGTGCAAAGAATTTAATAAACTATACATCATCCATTTTCCATGCAAAAAATTTTTTTATGAAAAAAAATATAATGGACTATACATCGTCTTTTTTTAAATTTTTTATGAAAAAATTTTATCGACTATAAAGCGTCCGATTCGTGTGCAAATAATTATATAGACTATACATCGTCTATTTTAGATGCAAAAAATTAAATAGACTGACTATATATACAAAATTTAATAGACTATACATCATCCATTTTTAAATTTAAAAAATAAATTAAATTGACTATAATTCGTCCATTTCGTATCTAAAAAATTAAATTGACTATATACGTCGTCGTCTTTTCGTGCAAAGAATTTAATAAATTATACACCATCCATTTTTCATGCAAAAAAATTTTTTATGAAAAAAATATAATGGACTGACTATACATCGTCTTTTTTTCAATTTTTTATGAAAAAATTTTATCGACTATAAATCGTCCGATTCGTGTGCAAATAATTATATAGACTATCCATCGTCTATTTTAGATGCAAAAAATTAAATAGGCTGACTATATATACAAAATTTAATAGACTATACATCATCCATTTTTAAATTTAAAAAATAAATTAAATTGACTACAATTCGTCCATTTCGTATCTAAAAAATTAAATGGACTATATACGTCATCGTCTTTTCGTGCAAAGAATTTAATAAACTATACATCATCCATTTTTCATGGAAAAAATTTTTTTATGAAAAAAATATAATGGACTATACATCGTCTTTTTTTCAATTTTTTATGAAAAAATTTTATCGACTATAAATCGTCCGATTTGTGTGCAAATAATTATATAGACTATACATCATCTATTTTAGATGCAAAAAATTAAATAGACTGACTATATATACAAAATTTAATAGACTATTCATCGTCCATTTTTAAATTTAAAAAATAAATTAAATTGACTATAATTCGTCCATTTCGTATCTAAAAAATTAAATGGACTATATACGTCGTCTTCTTTTCGTGCAAAGAATTTAATAAACTATACATCATCCATTTTCCACGAAAAAATTTTTTTATGAAAAAAATATAATGGACTATACATCGTCTTTTTTTCAATTTTTTATGAAAAAATTTTATCGACTATAAATCGTCCGATTCGTGTGCAAATAATTATATAGACTATACATCATCTATTTTAGATGCAAAAAAATAAATAGACTGACAATATATACATAATTTAATAGACTATACATCGTCCATTTTTAAATTAAAAAAAAAAATTAAATTGACTATAATTCGTCCATTTCGTATCTAAAAAATTAAATGGACTATATACGTCGTCTTCTTTTCGTGCAAAGAATTTAATAAACTATACATCATCCATTTTTCATGCAAAAATTTTTTTTATGAAAAAAATATAATGGACTATACATCGTCTTTTTTTAAATTTTTTATGAAAAAATTTTATCGACTATAAATCGTCCGATTCGTGTGCAAATAATTATATAGACTATACATCGTCTATTTTAGATGCAAAAAATTAAATAGACTGACTATATATACAAAATTTAATAGACTATACATCATCCATTTTTAAATTTAAAAAATAAATTAAATTGACTATAATTCGTCCATTTCGTATCTAAAAAATTAAATTGACTATATACGTCGTCGTCTTTTCGTGCAAAGAATTTAATAAATTATACATCATCCATTTTTCATGCAAAAAAATTTTTTATGAAAAAAATATAATGGACTGACTATACATCGTCTTTTTTTCAATTTTTTATGAAAAAATTTTATCGACTATAAATCGTCCGATTCGTGTGCAAATAATTATATAGACTATCCATCGTCTATTTTAGATGCAAAAAATTAAATAGGCTGACTATATATACAAAATTTAATAGACTATACATCATCCATTTTTAAATTTAAAAAATAAATTAAATTGACTATAATTCGTCCATTTCGTATCTAAAAAATTAAATGGACTATATACGTCATCGTCTTTTCGTGCAAAGAATTTAATAAACTATACATCATCCATTTTTCATGCAAAAAATTTTTTTATGAAAAAAATATAATGGACTATACATCGTCTTTTTTTCAATTTTTTATGAAAAAATTTTATCGACTATAAATCGTCCGATTCGTGTGCAAATAATTATATAGACTATACATCATCTATTTTAGATGCAAAAAATTAAATAGACTGACTATATATACAAAATTTAATAGACTATACATCGTCCATTTTTAAATTAAAAAAAAAAAATTAAATTGACTATAATTCGTCCATTTCGTATCTAAAAAATTAAATGGACTATATACGTCATCGTCTTTTCGTGCAAAGAATTTAATAAACTATACATCATCCATTTTTCATGCAAAAAATTTTTTTATGAAAAAAATATAATGGACTATACATCGTCTTTTTTTTAATTTTTTATGAAAAAATTTTATCGACTATAAATCGTCCGATTCGTGTGCAAATAATTATATAGACTATACATCATCTATTTTAGATGTAAAAAATTAAATAGACTGACTATATATACAAAATTTAATAGACTATACATCGTCCATTTTTAAATTTAAAAAATAAATTAAATTGACTATAATTCGTCCATTTCGTATCTAAAAAATTAAATGGACTATATACGTCGTCTTCTTTTCGTGCAAAGAATTTAATAAACTATACATCATCCATTTTCCACGAAAAAAATTTTTTTATGAAAAAAATATAATGGACTATACATCGTCTTTTTTTCAATTTTTTATGAAAAAATTTTATCGACTATAAATCGTCCGATTCGTGTGCAAATAATTATATAGACTATACATCATCTATTTTAGATGCAAAAAATTAAATAGACTGACTATATATACAAAATTTAATAGACTATACATCGTCCATTTTTAAATTAAAAAAAAAATTAAATTGACTATAATTCGTCCATTTCGTATCTAAAAAATTAGGTGGACTATATACGTCATCTTCTTTTCGTGCAAAGAATTTAATAAACTATACATCATCCATTTTCCATGCAAAAAAATTTTTTATGAAAAAAATATAATGGACTATACATCGTCTTTTTTTTAATTTTTTATGAAAAAATTTTATCGACTATAAAGCGTCCGATTCGTGTGCAAATAATTATATAGACTATACATCGTCTATTTTAGATGCAAAAAATTAAATAGACTGACTATATATACAAAATTTAATAGACTATACATCATCCATTTTTAAATTTAAAAAATAAATTAAATTGACTATAATTCGTCCATTTCGTATCTAAAAAATTAAATGGACTATATACGTCATCGTCTTTTCGTGCAAAGAATTTAATAAACTATACATCATCCATTTTTCATGCAAAAAATTTTTTTATGAAAAAAATATAATGGACTATACATCGTCTTTTTTTAAATTTTTTATGAAAAAATTTTATCGACTATAAATCGTCCGATTCGTGTGCAAATAATTATATAGACTATACATCATCTATTTTAGATGCAAAAAATTAAATAGACTGACTATATATACAAAATTTAATAGACTATACATCGTCCATTTTTAAATTAAAAAAAAAATTAAATTGACTATAATTCGTCCATTTCGTATCTAAAAAATTAGGTGGACTATATACGTCGTCTTCTTTTCGTGCAAAGAATTTAATAAACTATACATCATCCATTTTTCATGGAAAAAATTTTTTTATGAAAAAAATATAATGGACTATACATCGTCTTTTTTTAAATTTTTTATGAAAAAATTTAATCGACTATAAATCGTCCGATTTGTGTGCAAATAATTATATAGACTATACATCATCTATTTTAGATGCAAAAAATTAAATAGACTGACTATATATACAAAATTTAATAGACTATACATCGTCCATTTTTAAATTTAAAAAATAAATTAAATTGACTATAATTCGTCCATTTCGTATCTAAAAAATTAAATGGACTATATACGTCGTCTTCTTTTCGTGCAAAGAATTTAATAAACTATACATCATCCATTTTCCACGAAAAAAATTTTTTTATGAAAAAAAATATAATGGACTATACATCGTCTTTTTTTCAATTTTTTATGAAAAAATTTTATCGACTATAAATCGTCCGATTCGTGTGCAAATAATTATATAGACTATACATCATCTATTTTAGATGCAAAAAATTAAATAGACTGACTATATATACAAAATTTAATAGACTATACATCGTCCATTTTTAAATTAAAAAAAAAAATTAAATTGACTATAATTCGTCCATTTCGTATCTAAAAAATTAGGTGGACTATATACGTCGTCTTCTTTTCGTGCAAAGAATTTAATAAACTATACATCATCCATTTTTCATGGAAAAAATTTTTTTATGAAAAAATATAATGGACTATACATCGTCTTTTTTTCAATTTTTTATGAAAAAATTTTATCGACTATAAATCGTCCGATTTGTGTGCAAATAATTATATAGACTATACATCATCTATTTTAGATGCAAAAAATTAAATAGACTGACTATATATACAAAATTTAATAGACTATACATCGTCCATTTTTAAATTTAAAAAATAAATTAAATTGACTATAATTCGTCCATTTCGTATCTAAAAAATTAAATGGACTATATACGTCGTCTTCTTTTCGTGCAAAGAATTTAATAAACTATACATCATCCATTTTCCACGAAAAAAATTTTTTTATGAAAAAAATATAATGGACTATACATCGTCTTTTTTTAAATTTTTTATGAAAAAATTTTATCGACTATAAAGCGTCCGATTCGTGTGCAAATAATTATATAGACTATACATCGTCTATTTTAGATGCAAAAAATTAAATACAAAATTTAATAGACTATACATCATCCATTTTTAAATTTAAAAAATAAATTAAATTGACTATAATTCGTCCATTTCGTATCTAAAAAATTAAATTGACTATATACGTCGTCGTCTTTTCGTGCAAAGAATTTAATAAACTATACATCATCCATTTTTCATGCAAAAAAATTTTTTATGAAAAAAATATAATGGACTGACTATACATCGTCTTTTTTTTCAATTTTTTATGAAAAAATTTTATCGACTATAAATCGTCCGATTCGTGTGCAAATAATTATATAGACTATACATCATCTATTTTAGATGCAAAAAATTAAATAGACTGACTATATATACATAATTTAATAGACTATACATCGTCCATTTTTAAATTAAAAAAAAAAATTAAATTGACTATAATTCGTCCATTTCGTATATAAAAAATTAGATGGACTATATACGTCGTCTTCTTTTCGTGCAAAGAATTTAATAAACTATACATCATCCATTTTTCATGCAAAAATTTTTTTTATGAATAAAATATAATGGACTATACATCGTCTTTTTTTCAATTTTTTACGAAAAAATTTTATCGACTATAAATCGTCCCATTCGTGTGCAAATAATTATATAGACTATACATCATCTATTTTAGATGCAAAAAATTAAATAGACTGACTATATATACAAAATTTAATAGACTATACATCGTCCATTTTTAAATTTAAAAAAAAAAAATTAAATTGACTATAATTCGTCCATTTCGTATCTAAAAAATTAGATGAACTATATACGTCGTCTTCTTTTCGTGCAAAGAATTTAATAAACTATACATCATCCATTTTTCATGCAAAAAATTTTTTTATGAAAAAAATATAATGGATATACATCGTCTTTTTTTCAATTTTTTATGAAAAAATTTTATCGACTATAAATCGTCCGATTCGTGTGCAAATAATTATATAGACTATACATCATCTATTTTAGATGCAAAAAATTAAATAGACTGACTATATATACATAATTTAATAGACTATACATCGTCCATTTTTAAATTTAAAAAAAAAATAAATTGACTATAATTCGTCCATTTCGTATCTAAAAAATTAGATGAACTATATACGTCGTCTTCTTTTCGTGCAAAGAATTTAATAAACTATACATCATCCATTTTCCATGCAAAAAATTTTTTTATGAAAAAAAAATATAATGGACTATACATCGTCTTTTTTTAAATTTTTTATGAAAAAATTTTATCGACTATAAAGCGTCCGATTCGTGTGCAAATAATTATATAGACTATACATCGTCTATTTTAGATGCAAAAAAATAAATAGACTGACTATATATACAAAATTTAATAGACTATACATCATCCATTTTTAAATTTAAAAAATAAATTAAATTGACTATAATTCGTCCATTTCGTATCTAAAAAATTAAATTGACTATATACGTCGTCGTCTTTTCGTGCAAAGAATTTAATAAATTATACATCATCCATTTTTCATGCAAAAAAATTTTTTATGAAAAAAATATAATGGACTGACTATACATCGTCTTTTTTTAAATTTTTTGTGAAAAAATTTTATCGACTATAAATCGTCCGATTCGTGTGCAAATAATTATAAAGACTATCCATCGTCTATTTTAGATGCAAAAAATTAAATAGGCTGACTATATATACAAAATTTAATAGACTATACATCGTCCATTTTTAAATTTAAAAAATAAATTAAATTGACTATAATTCGTCCATTTCGTATCTAAAAAATTAAATGGACTATATACGTCGTCTTCTTTTCGTGCAAAGAATTTAATAAACTATACATCATCCATTTTTCATGGAAAAAATTTTTTTATGAAAAAAATATAATGGACTATATATCGTCTTTTTTTCAATTTTTTATGAAAAAATTTTATCGACTATAAATCGTCCGATTCGTGTGCAAATAATTATATAGACTATACATCATCTATTTTAGATGCAAAAAAATAAATAGACTGACTATATATACATAATTTAATAGACTATACATCGTCCATTTTTAAATTTAAAAAAAAAATTAAATTGACTATAATTCGTCCATTTCGTATCTAAAAAATTAGATGAACTATATACGTCGTCTTCTTTTCGTGCAAAGAATTTAATAAACTATACATCATCCATTTTTCATGCAAAAAAATTTTTTATGAAAAAAATATAATGGACTATACATCGTCTTTTTTTAAATTTTTTATGAAAAAATTTTATCGACTATAAATCGTCCGATTCGTGTGCAAATAATTATATAGACTATACATCATCTATTTTAGATGCAAAAAATTAAATAGACTGACTATATATACAAAATTTAATAGACTATACATCGTCCATTTTTAAATTTAAAAAATAAATTAAATTGACTATAATTCGTCCATTTCGTATCTAAAAAATTAAATGCACTATATACGTCGTCTTCTTTTCGTGCAAAGAATTTAATAAACTATACATCATCCATTTTCCACGAAAAAAATTTTTTTATGAAAAAAATATAATGGACTATACATCGTCTTTTTTTCAATTTTTTATGAAAAAATTTTATCGACTATAAATCGTCCGATTCGTGTGCAAATAATTATATAGACTATACATCGTCTATTTTAGATGCAAAAAATTAAATAGACTGACTATATATACAAAATTTAATAGACTATACATCATCCATTTTTAAATTTAAAAAATAAATTAAATTGACTATAATTCGTCCATTTCGTATCTAAAAAATTAAATTGACTATATACGTCGTCGTCTTTTCGTGCAAAGAATTTAATAAATTATACATCATCCATTTTTCATGCAAAAAAATTTTTTATGAAAAAAATATAATGGACTATACATCGTCTTTTTTTCAATTTTTTATGAAAAAATTTTATCGACTATAAATCGTCCGATTCGTGTGCAAATAATTATATAGACTATCCATCGTCTATTTTAGATGCAAAAAATTAAATAGGCTGACTATATATACAAAATTTAATAGACTATACATCATCCATTTTTAAATTTAAAAAATAAATTAAATTGACTACAATTCGTCCATTTCGTATCTAAAAAATTAAATGGACTATATACGTCATCGTCTTTTCGTGCAAAGAATTTAATAAACTATACATCATCCATTTTTCATGGAAAAAATTTTTTTATGAAAAAAATATAATGGACTATACATCGTCTTTTTTTCAATTTTTTATGAAAAAATTTTATCGACTATAAATCGTCCGATTTGTGTGCAAATAATTATATAGACTATACATCATCTATTTTAGATGCAAAAAATTAAATAGACTGACTATATATACAAAATTTAATAGACTATTCATCGTCCATTTTTAAATTTAAAAAATAAATTAAATTGACTATAATTCGTCCATTTCGTATCTAAAAAATTAAATGGACTATATACGTCGTCTTCTTTTCGTGCAAAGAATTTAATAAACTATACATCATCCATTTTTCATGCAAAAAATTTTTTTATGAAAAAAATATAATGGACTATACATCGTCTTTTTTTTAAATTTTTTATGAAAAAATTGTATCGACTATAAAGCGTCCGATTCGTGTGCAAATAATTATATAGACTACACATCGTCTATTTTAGATGCAAAAAATTAAATAGACTGACTATATATACAAAATTTAATAGACTATACATCATCCATTTTTAAATTTAAAAAATAAATTAAATTGACTATAATTCGTCCATTTCGTATCTAAAAAATTAAATTGACTATATACGTCGTCGTCTTTTCGTGCAAAAAATTTAATAAACTATACATCATCCATTTTTCATGCAAAAAAATTTCTTATGAAAAAAATATAATGGACTATACATCGTCTTTTTTTCAATTTTTTATGAAAAAATTTTATCGACTATAAATCGTCCGATTCGTGTGCAAATAATTATATAGACTATACATCATCTATTTTAGATGCAAGAAATTAAATAGACTGACTATATATACATAATTTAATAGACTATACATCGTCCATTTTTAAATTTAAAAAAAAATTAAATTGACTATAATTCGTCCATTTCGTATATAAAAAATTAGATGGACTATATACGTCGTCTTCTTTTCGTGCAAAGAATTTAATAAACTATACATCATCCATTTTTCATGCAAAAATTTTTTTTATGAATAAAATATAATGGACTATACATCGTCTTTTTTTCAATTTTTTACGAAAAAATTTTATCGACTATAAATCGTCCCATTCGTGTGCAAATAATTATATAGACTATACATCATCTATTTTAGATGCAAAAAATTAAATAGACTGACTATATATACAAAATTTAATAGACTATACATCGTCCATTTTTAAATTTAAAAAAAAAATTAAATTGACTATAATTCGTCCATTTCGTATCTAAAAAATTAGATGAACTATATACGTCGTCTTCTTTTCGTGCAAAGAATTTAATAAACTATACATCATCCATTTTTCATGCAAAAAATTTTTTTATGAAAAAAATATAATGGATATATATCGTCTTTTTTTCAATTTTTTATGAAAAAATTTTATCGACTATAAATCGTCCGATTCGTGTGCAAATAATTATATAGACTATACATCATCTATTTTAGATGCAAAAAATTAAATAGACTGACTATATATACATAATTTAATAGACTATACATCGTCCATTTTTAAATTTAAAAAAAAAATTAAATTGACTATAATTCGTCCATTTCGTATCTAAAAAATTAGATGAACTATATAGGTCGTCTTCTTTTCGTGCAAAGAATTTAATAAACTATACATCATCCATTTTCCATGCAAAAAATTTTTTTATGAAAAAAATATAATGGACTATACATCGTCTTTTTTTAAATTTTTTATGAAAAAATTTTATCGACTATAAAGCGTCCGATTCGTGTGCAAATAATTATATAGACTATACATCGTCTATTTTAGATGGAAAAAAATAAATAGACTGACTATATATACAAAATTTAATAGACTATACATCATCCATTTTTAAATTTAAAAAATAAATTAAATTGACTATAATTCGTCCATTTCGTATCTAAAAAATTAAATTGACTATATACGTCGTCGTCTTTTCGTGCAAAAAATTTAATAAACTATACATCATCCATTTTTCATGCAAAAAAATTTTTTATGAAAAAAATATAATGGACTATACATCGTCTTTTTTTCAATTTTTTATGAAAAAATTTTATCGACTATAAATCGTCCGATTCGTGTGCAAATAATTATATAGACTATACATCATCTATTTTAGATGCAAAAAATTAAATAGACTGACTATATATACATAATTTAATAGACTATACATCGTCCATTTTTAAATTAAAAAAAAAAAAATTTAATTGACTATAATTCGTCCATTTCGTATATAAAAAATTAGATGGACTATATACGTCGTCTTCTTTTCGTGCAAAGAATTTAATAAACTATACATCATCCATTTTTCATGCAAAAATTCTTTTTATGAATAAAATATAATGGACTATACATCGTCTTTTTTTCAATTTTTTACGAAAAAATTTTATCGACTATAAATCGTCCCATTCGTGTGCAAATAATTATATAGACTATACATCATCTATTTTAGATGCAAAAAATTAAATAGACTGACTATATATACAAAATTTAATAGACTATACATCGTCCATTTTTAAATTTAAAAAAAAAATTAAATTGACTATAATTCGTCCATTTCGTATCTAAAAAATTAGATGAACTATATACGTCGTCTTCTTTTCGTGCAAAGAATTTAATAAACTATACATCATCCATTTTTCATGCAAAAAATTTTTTTATGAAAAAAATATAATGGACTATACATCGTCTTTTTTTCAATTTTTTATGAAAAAATTTTATCGACTATAAATCGTCCGATTCGTGTGCAAATAATTATATAGACTATACATCATCTATTTTAGATGCAAAAAAATAAATAGACTGACTATATATACATAATTTAATAGACTATACATCGTCCATTTTTAAATTTAAAAAAAAAATTAAATTGACTATAATTCGTCCATTTCGTATCTAAAAAATTAGATGAACTATATAGGTCGTCTTCTTTTCGTGCAAAGATATTAATAAACTATACATCATCCATTTTCCATGCAAAAAATTTTTTTATGAAAAAAATATAATGGACTATACATCGTCTTTTTTTAAATTTTTTATGAAAAAATTTTATCGACTATAAAGCGTCCGATTCGTGTGCAAATAATTATATAGACTATACATCGTCTATTTTAGATGGACAAAAATAAATAGACTGACTATATATACAAAATTTAATAGACTATACATCATCCATTTTTAAATTTAAAAAATAAATTAAATTGACTATAATTCGTCCATTTCGTATCTAAAAAATTAAATTGACTATATACGTCGTCGTCTTTTCGTGCAAAAAATTTAATAAACTATACATCATCCATTTTTCATGCAAAAAAATTTTTTATGAAAAAAATATAATGGACTATACATCGTCTTTTTTTAAATTTTTTATGAAAAAATTTTATCGACTATAAATCGTCCGATTCGTGTGCAAATAATTATATAGACTATACATCATCTATTTTAGATGCAAAAAATTAAATAGACTGACTATATATACAAAATTTAATAGACTATACATCATCCATTTTTAAATTTAAAAAAAAAATTAAATTGACTATAGTTAATTTAATTATTATTTTTCGAACTGTATTTGTTTCTATATTCTTATGAATTGAATAGGCTAAAGTTCGTAACGCTTTTTAAGCCAAATTACATGTGATAATTATTAATGAACAAATAACATCAAAGTTAGTTGTAAATATTCTGACAACAACACATAGTTGAACGGAACAGCCAGCCGTTTTCGAAGGCCACTAAACCTTCCTCATCAGCGTTCTTCTGTGTTTTGGTCCACTGTGTGTGGTGTCAGTTGATGTAGATGTCTGCCTTATATACGTAACTTTATTGCAAATGGAATATGTGAATTTGTTTGATTCATTGCATTTCAATTTGCCAATGTGTTTCGTAATGTATACGCAAGTTACCATCTATATATATATACCATCTTCTATATATATTACCATCTTCTATATATATTACAACAGTCTTACCATTGTCGTTTTGTTCCTTACTAACTATACAAATGTTTGTTAATTTGCTTATTTTTGTTCTACTTAAGACAAACTTTTTTGGTTTGTTACTATTAAGTATATTTTTATTTTTAATTTTTGCCACAAGCCAATGACTATTAATTAGTTAATTTAATTATTATTTTTCGAACTGTATTTGTTTCTATATTCTTATGAATTGAATAGGCTAAAGTTCGTAACGCTTTTTAAGCCAAATTACATGTGATAATTATTAATGAACAAATAACATCAAAGTTAGTTGTAAATATTCTGACAACAACACATAGTTGAACGGAACAGCCAGCCGTTTTCGAAGGCCACTAAACCTTCCTCATCAGCGTTCTTCTGTGTTTTGGTCCACTGTGTGTGGTGTCAGTTGATGTAGATGTCTGCCTTATATACGTAACTTTATTGCAAATGGAATATGTGAATTTGTTTGATTCATTGCATTTCAATTTGCCAATGTGTTTCGTAATGTATACGCAAGTTACCATCTATATATATATACCATCTTCTATATATATTACCATCTTCTATATATATTACAACAGTCTTACCATTGTCGTTTTGTTCCTTACTAACTATACACATGTTTGTTAATTTGCTTATTTTTGTTCTACTTAAGACAAACTTTTTTGGTTTGTTACTATTAAGTATATTTTTATTTTTAATTTTTGCCACAAGCCAATGACTATTAATTAGTTAATTTAATTATTATTTTTCGAACTGTATTTGTTTCTATATTCTTATGAATTGAATAGGCTAAAGTTCGTAACGCTTTTTAAGCCAAATTACATGTGATAATTATTAATGAACAAATAACATCAAAGTTAGTTGTAAATATTCTGACAACAACACATAGTTGAACGGAACAGCCAGCCGTTTTCGAAGGCCACTAAACCTTCCTCATCAGCGTTCTTCTGTGTTTTGGTCCACTGTGTGTGGTGTCAGTTGATGTAGATGTCTGCCTTATATACGTAACTTTATTGCAAATGGAATATGTGAATTTGTTTGATTCATTGCATTTCAATTTGCCAATGTGTTTCGTAATGTATACGCAAGTTACCATCTATATATATATACCATCTTCTATATATATTACCATCTTCTATATATATTACAACAGTCTTACCATTGTCGTTTTGTTCCTTACTAACTATACAAATGTTTGTTAATTTGCTTATTTTTGTTCTACTTAAGACAAACTTTTTTGGTTTGTTACTATTAAGTATATTTTTATTTTTAATTTTTGCCACAAGCCAATGACTATTAATTAGTTAATTTAATTATTATTTTTCGAACTGTATTTGTTTCTATATTCTTATGAATTGAATAGGCTAAAGTTCGTAACGCTTTTTAAGCCAAATTACATGTGATAATTATTAATGAACAAATAACATCAAAGTTAGTTGTAAATATTCTGACAACAACACATAGTTGAACGGAACAGCCAGCCGTTTTCGAAGGCCACTAAACCTTCCTCATCAGCGTTCTTCTGTGTTTTGGTCCACTGTGTGTGGTGTCAGTTGATGTAGATGTCTGCCTTATATACGTAACTTTATTGCAAATGGAATATGTGAATTTGTTTGATTCATTGCATTTCAATTTGCCAATGTGTTTCGTAATGTATACGCAAGTTACCATCTATATATATATACCATCTTCTATATATATTACCATCTTCTATATATATTACAACAGTCTTACCATTGTCGTTTTGTTCCTTACTAACTATACAAATGTTTGTTAATTTGCTTATTTTTGTTCTACTTAAGACAAACTTTTTTGGTTTGTTACTATTAAGTATATTTTTATTTTTAATTTTTGCCACAAGCCAATGACTATTAATTAGTTAATTTAATTATTATTTTTCGAACTGTATTTGTTTCTATATTCTTATGAATTGAATAGGCTAAAGTTCGTAACGCTTTTTAAGCCAAATTACATGTGATAATTATTAATGAACAAATAACATCAAAGTTAGTTGTAAATATTCTGACAACAACACATAGTTGAACGGAACAGCCAGCCGTTTTCGAAGGCCACTAAACCTTCCTCATCAGCGTTCTTCTGTGGACTATAATTCGTCCATTTCGTATCTAAAAAATTAGATGAACTATATACGCCGTCTTCTTTTCGTGCAAAGAATTTAATAAACTATACATCATCCATTTTTCATGGAAAAAATTTTTTTATGAAAAAAATATAATGGACTATACATCGTCTTTTTTTAAATTTTTTATGAAAAAATGTTATCGACTATAAATCGTCCGATTTGTGTGCAAATAATTATATAGACTATACATCATCTAGTTTAGATGCAAAAAATTAAATAGACTGACTATATATACAAAATTTAATAGACTATACATCGTCCATTTTTAAATTTAAAAAATAAATTAAATTGACTATAATTCGTCCATTTCGTATCTAAAAAATTAAATGGACTATATACGTCGTCTTCTTTTCGTGCAAAGAATTTAATAAACTATACATCATCCATTTTTCATGGAAAAAATTTTTTTATGAAAAAAATATAATGGACAATACATCGTCTTTTTTTCAATTTTTTATGAAAAAATTTTATCGACTATAAATCGTCCGATTTGTGTGCAAATAATTATATAGACTATACATCATCTATTTTAGATGCAAAAAATTAAATAGACTGAATATATATACAAAATGTAATAGACTATACATCGTCCATTTTTAAATTTAAAAAATAAATTAAATTGACTATAATTCGTCCATTTCGTATCTAAAAAATTAAATGGACTATATACGTCGTCTTCTTTTCGTGCAAAGAATTTAATAAACTATACATCATCCATTTTCCACGAAAAAAATTTTTTTATGAAAAAAATATAATGGACTATACATCGTCTTTTTTTCAATTTTTTATGAAAAAATTTTATCGACTATAAATCGTCCGATTCGTGTGCAAATAATTATATAGACTATACATCATCTATTTTAGATGCAAAAAAATAAATAGACTGACTATATATACATAATTTAATAGACTATACATCGTCCATTTTTAAATTAAAAAAAAAAATTAAATTGACTATAATTCGTCCATTTCGTATCTAAAAAATTAGATGAACTATATACGTCGTCTTCTTTTCGTGCAAAGAATTTAATAAACTATACATCATCCATTTTCCATGCAAAAAATGTTTTTATGAAAAAAATATAATGGACTATACATCGTCTTTTTTTAAATTTTTTATGAAAAAATTTTATCGACTATAAATCGTCCGATTCGTGTGCAAATAATTATATAGACTATACATCATCTATTTTAGATGCAAAAAAATAAATAGACTGACTATATATACATAATTTAATAGACTATACATCGTCCATTTTTAAATTAAAAAAAAAAATTAAATTGACTATAATTCGTCCATTTCGTATATAAAAAATTAGATGGACTATATACGTCGTCTTCTTTTCGTGCAAAGAATTTAATAAACTATACATCATCCATTTTTCATGGAAAAAAATTTTTTTTCAATTTTTTATGAAAAAATTTTATCGACTATAAATCGTCCGATTTGTGTGCAAATAATTATATAGACTATACATCATCTATTTTAGATGCAAAAAATTAAATAGACTGACTATATATACAAAATTTAATAGACTATACATCATCCATTTTTAAATTTAAAAAATAAATTAAATTGACTATAATTCGTCCATTTCGTATCTAAAAAATTAAATGGACTATATACGTCATCGTCTTTTCGTGCAAAGAATTTAATAAACTATACATCATCCATTTTTCATGCAAAAAATTTTTTTATGAAAAAAATATAATGGACTATACATCGTCTTTTTTTCAATTTTTTATGAAAAAATTTTATCGACTATAAATCGTCCGATTCGTGTGCAAATAATTATATAGACTATCCATCGTCTATTTTAGATGCAAAAAATTAAATAGGCTGACTAAATATACAAAATTTAATAGACTATACATCATCCATTTTTAAATTTAAAAAATAAATTAAATTGACTATAATTCGTCCATTTCGTATCTAAAAAATTAAATGGACTATATACGTCATCGTCTTTTCGTGCAAAGAATTTAATAAACTATACATCATCCATTTTTCATGCAAAAAATTTTTTTATGAAAAAAATATAATGGACTATACATCGTCTTTTTTTAAATTTTTTATGAAAAAATTGTATCGACTATAAATCGTCCGATTCGTGTGCAAATAATTATATAGACTATACATCATCTATTTTAGATGCAAAAAAATAAATAGACTGACTATATATACATAATTTAATAGACTATACATCGTCCATTTTTAAATTTAAAAAAAAAATTAAATTGACTATAATTCGTCCATTTCGTATCTAAAAAATTAGATGAACTATATACGTCGTCTTCTTTTCGTGCAAAGAATTTAATAAACTATACATCATCCATTTTCCATGCAAAAAATTTTTTTATGAAAAAAATATAATGGACTATACATCGTCTTTTTTTAAATTTTTTATGAAAAAATTTTATCGACTATAAAGCGTCCGATTCGTGTGCAAATAATTATATAGACTATACATCGTCTATTTTAGATGCAAAAAATTAAATAGACTGACTATATATACAAAATTTAATAGACTATACATCATCCATTTTTAAATTTAAAAAATAAATTAAATTGACTATAATTCGTCCATTTCGTATCTAAAAAATTAAATTGACTATATACGTCGTCGTCTTTTCGTGCAAAGAATTTAATAAACTATACATCATCCATTTTTCATGCAAAAAAATTTTTTATGAAAAAAATATAATGGACTATACATCGTCTTTTTTTCAATTTTTTATGAAAAAATTTTATCGACTATAAATCGTCCGATTCGTGTGCAAATAATTATATAGACTATACATCATCTATTTTAGATGCAAAAAATTAAATAGACTGACTATATATACATAATTTAATAGACTATACATCGTCCATTTTTAAATTAAAAAAAAAAATTAAATTGACTATAATTCGTCCATTTCGTATATAAAAAATTAGATGGACTATATACGTCGTCTTCTTTTCGTGCAAAGAATTTAATAAACTATACATCATCCATTTTTCATGCAAAAATTTTTTTTATGAATAAAATATAATGGACTATACATCGTCTTTTTTTCAATTTTTTATGAAAAAATTTTATCGACTATAAATCGTCCGATTCGTGTGCAAATAATTATATAGACTATACATCATCTATTTTAGATGCAAAAAATTAAATAGACTGACTATATATACATAATTTAATAGACTATACATCGTCCATTTTTAAATTAAAAAAAAAATTAAATTGACTATAATTCGTCCATTTCGTATCTAAAAAATTAGATGAACTATATACGTCGTCTTCTTTTCGTGCAAAGAATTTAATAAACTATACATCATCCATTTTCCATGCAAAAAATTTTTTTATGAAAAAAATATAATGGACTATACATCGTCTTTTTTTAAATTTTTTATGAAAAAATGTTATCGACTATAAAGCGTCCGATTCGTGTGCAAATAATTATATAGACTATACATCGTCTATTTTAGATGCAAAAAATTAAATAGACTGACTATATATACAAAATTTAATAGACTATACATCATCCATTTTTAAATTTAAAAAATAAATTAAATTGACTATAATTCGTCCATTTCGTATCTAAAAAATTAAATTGACTATATACGTCGTCGTCTTTTCGTGCAAAGAATTTAATAAATTATACATCATCCATTTTTCATGCAAAAAAAATTTTTATGAAAAAAATATAATGGACTGACTATACATCATCTTTTTTTTCAATTTTTTATGAAAAAATTTTATCGACTATAAATCGTCCGATTCGTGTGCAAATAATTATATAGACTATCCATCGTCTATTTTAGATGCAAAAAATTAAATAGGCTGACTATATATACAAAATTTAATAGACTATACATCATCCATTTTTAAATTTAAAAAATAAATTAAATTGACTATAATTCGTCCATTTCGTATCTAAAAAATTAAATGGACTATATACGTCATCGTCTTTTCGTGCAAAGAATTTAATAAACTATACATCATCCATTTTTCATGCAAAAAATTTTTTTATGAAAAAAATATAATGGACTATACATCGTCTTTTTTTAAATTTTTTATGAAAAAATGTTATCGACTATAAATCGTCCGATTCATGTGCAAATAATTATATAGACTATACATCATCTATTTTAGATGCAAAAAAATAAATAGACTGACTATATATACATAATTTAATAGACTATACATCGTCCATTTTTAAATTTAAAAAAAAAATTAAATTGACTATAATTCGTCCATTTCGTATCTAAAAAATTAGATGAACTATATACGTCGTCTTCTTTTCGTGCAAAGAATTTAATAAACTATACATCATCCATTTTCCATGCAAAAAATTTTTTTATGAAAAAAATATAATGGACTATACATCGTCTTTTTTTTTAATTTTTTATGAAAAAATTTTATCGACTATAAAGCGTCCGATTCGTGTGCAAATAATTATATAGACTATACATCGTCTATTTTAGATGCAAAAAATTAAATAGACTGACTATATATACAAAATTTAATAGACTATACATCATCCATTTTTAAATTTAAAAAATAAATTAAATTGACTATAATTCGTCCATTTCGTATCTAAAAAATTAAATTGACTATATACGTCGTCGTCTTTTCGTGCAAAGAATTTAATAAACTATACATCATCCATTTTTCATGCAAAAAAATTTTTTATGAAAAAAATATAATGGACTATACATCGTCTTTTTTTCAATTTTTTATGAAAAAATTTTATCGACTATAAATCGTCCGATTCGTGTGCAAATAATTATATAGACTATACATCATCTATTTTAGATGCAAAAAATTAAATAGACTGACTATATATACATAATTTAATAGACTATACATCGTCCATTTTTAAATTAAAAAAAAATTAAATTGACTATAATTCGTCCATTTCGTATATAAAAAATTAGATGGACTATATACGTCGTCTTCTTTTCGTGCAAAGAATTTAATAAACTATACATCATCCATTTTTCATGCAAAAATTTTTTTTATGAATAAAATATAATGGACTATATATACATCGTCTTTTTTTCAACTTTTTACGAAAAAATTTTATCGACTATAAATCGTCCGATTCGTGTGCAAATAATTATATAGACTATACATCATCTATTTTAGATGCAAAAAATTAAATAGACTGACTATATATACATAATTTAATAGACTATACATCGTCCATTTTTAAATTTAAAAAAAAAATTAAATTGACTATAATTCGTCCATTTCGTATCTAAAAAATTAAATTGACTATATACGTCGTCGTCTTTTCGTGCAAAGAATTTAATAAACTATACATCATCCATTTTTCATGCAAAAAAATTTTTTATGAAAAAAATATAATGGACTATACATCGTCTTTTTTTCAATTTTTTACGAAAAAATTTTATCGACTATAAATCGTCCCATTCGTGTGCAACTAATTATATAGACTATACATTATCTATTTTAGATGCAAAAAATTAAATAGACTGACTATATATACAAAATTTAATAGACTATACATCGTCCATTTTTAAATTAAAAAAAAAAATTTAATTGACTATAATTCGTCCATTTCGTATCTAAAAAATTAGATGAACTATATACGTCGTCTTCTTTTCGTGCAAAGAATTTAATAAACTATACATCATCCATTTTTCATGCAAAAAATTTTTTTATGAAAAAAATATAATGGACTATACATCGTCTTTTTTTAAATTTTTTATGAAAAAATTTTATCGACTATAAATCGTCCGATTCGTGTGCAAATAATTATATAGACTATACATCATCTATTTTAGATGCAAAAAATTAAATAGACTGACTATATATACATAATTTAATAGACTATACATCGTCCATTTTTAAATTTAAAAAAAAAATTAAATTGACTATAATTCGTCCATTTCGTATCTAAAAAATTAGATGAACTATATACGTCGTCTTCTTTTCGTGCAAAGAATTTAATAAACTATACATCATCCATTTTCCTTGCAAAAAATTTTTTATGAAAAAAATATAATGGACTATATATACAAAATTTAATAGACTATACATCGTCCATTTTTAAATTAAAAAAAAAAATTAAATTGACTATAATTCGTCCATTTCGTATCTAAAAAATTAGGTGGACTATATACGTCGTCTTCTTTTCGTGCAAAGAATTTAATAAACTATACATCATCCATTTTTCATGCAAAAAATTTTTTTATGAAAAAAATATAATGGACTATACATCGTCTTTTTTTAAATTTTTTATGAAAAAATTTTATCGGCTATAAATCGTCCGATTCGTGTGCAAATAATTATATAGACTATACATCATCTATTTAAGATGCAAAAAATTAAATAGACTGACTATATATACAAAATTTAATAGACTATACATCGTCCATTTTTAAATTTAAAAAATAAATTAAATTGACTATAATTCGTCCATTTCGTATCTAAAAAATTAAATGGACTATATACGTCGTCTTCTTTTCGTGCAAAGAATTTAATAAACTATACATCATCCATTTTTCATGCAAAAAAATTTTTTATGAAAAAAATATAATGGACTATACATCGTCTTTTTTTCAATTTTTTATGAAAAAATTTTATCGACTATAAATCGTCCGATTCGTGTGCAAATAATTATATAGACTATACATCGTCTATTTTAGATGCAAAAAATTAAATAGACTGACTATATATACAAAATTTAATAGACTATACATCATCCATTTTTAAATTTAAAAAAAAAATTAAATTGACTATAATTCGTCCATTTCGTATCTAAAAAATTAGATGAACTATATACGCCGTCTTCTTTTCGTGCAAAGAATTTAATAAACTATACATCATCCATTTTTCATGGAAAAAATTTTTTTATGAAAAAAATATAATGGACTATACATCGTCTTTTTTTCAATTTTTTATGAAAAAATTTTATCGACTATAAATCGTCCGATTTGTGTGCAAATAATTATATAGACTATTCATCATCTATTTTAGATGCAAAAAATTAAATAGACTGACTATATATACAAAATTTAATAGACTATACATTGTCCATTTTTAAATTTAAAAAATAAATTAAATTGACTATAATTCGTCCATTTCGTATCTAAAAAATTAAATGGACTATATACGTCGTCTTCTTTTCGTGCAAAGAATTTAATAAACTATACATCATCCATTTTCCACGAAAAAAATTTTTTTATGAAAAAAATATAATGGACTATACATCGTCTTTTTTTCAATTTTTTATGAAAAAATTTTATCGACTATAAATCGTCCGATTCGTGTGCAAATAATTATATAGACTATACATCATCTATTTTAGATGCAAAAAAATAAATAGACTGACTATATATACATAATTTAATAGACTATACATCGTCCATTTTTAAATTTAAAAAAAAAATTAAATTGACTATAATTCGTCCATTTCGTATCTAAAAAATTAGATGAACTATATACGTCGTCTTCTTTTCGTGCAAAGAATTTAATAAACTATACATCATCCATTTTCCATGCAAAAAATTTTTTTATGAAAAAAATATAATGGACTATACATCGTCTTTTTTTAAATTTTTTATGAAAAAATTTTATCGACTATAAAGCGTCCGATTCGTGTGCAAATAATTATATAGACTATACATCGTCTATTTTAGATGCAAAAAATTAAATAGACTGACTATATATACAAAATTTAATAGACTATACATCATCCATTTTTAAATTTAAAAAATAAATTAAATTGACTATAATTCGTCCATTTCGTATCTAAAAAATTAAATTGACTATATACGTCGTCGTCTTTTCGTGCAAAGAATTTAATAAACTATACATCATCCATTTTTCATGCAAAAAAATTTTTTATGAAAAAAATATAATGGACTATACATCGTCTTTTTTTCAATTTTTTATGAAAAAATTTTATCGACTATAAATCGTCCGATTCGTGTGCAAATAATTATATAGACTATACATCGTCTATTTTAGATGCAAAAAATTAAATAGACTGACTATATATACATAATTTAATAGACTATACATCGTCCATTTTTAAATTTAAAAAAAAAATTAAATTGACTATAATTCGTCCATTTCGTATATAAAAAATTAGATGGACTATATACGTCGTCTTCTTTTCGTGCAAAGAATTTAATAAACTATACATCATCCATTTTTCATGCAAAAATTTTTTTATGAATAAAATATAATGGACTATACATCGTCTTTTTTTCAATTTTTTACGAAAAAATTTTATCGACTATAAATCGTCCCATTCGTGTGCAAATAATTATATAGACTATACATCATCTATTTTAGATGCAAAAAATTAAATAGACAGACTATATATACAAAATTTAATAGACTATACATCGTCCATTTTTAAATTTAAAAAAAAAATTAAATTGACTATAATTCGTCCATTTCGTATCTAAAAAATTAGATGAACTATATACGTCGTCTTCTTTTCGTGCAAAGAATTTAATAAACTATACATCATCCATTTTCCATGCAAAAAATTTTTTTATGAAAAAAATATAATGGACTATACATCGTCTTTTTTTAAATTTTTTATGAAAAAATTTTATCGACTATAAAGCGTCCGATTCGTGTGCAAATAATTATATAGACTATACATCGTCTATTTTAGATGCAAAAAATTAAATAGACTGACTATATATACAAAATTTAATAGACTATACATCATCCATTTTTAAATTTAAAAAATAAATTAAATTGACTATAATTCGTCCATTTCGTATCTAAAAAATTAAATTGACTATATACGTCGTCGTCTTTTCGTGCAAAGAATTTAATAAACTATACATCATCCATTTTTCATGCAAAAAAATTTTTTATGAAAAAAATATAATGGACTATACATCGTCTTTTTTTCAATTTTTTATGAAAAAATTTTATCGACTATAAATCGTCCGATTCGTGTGCAAATAATTATATAGACTATACATCGTCTATTTTAGATGCAAAAAATTAAATAGACTGACTATATATACATAATTTAATAGACTATACATCGTCCATTTTTAAATTTAAAAAAAAATTAAATTGACTATAATTCGTCCATTTCGTATATAAAAAATTAGATGGACTATATACGTCGTCTTCTTTTCGTGCAAAGAATTTAATAAACTATACATCATCCATTTTTCATGCAAAAATTTTTTTATGAATAAAATATAATGGACTATACATCGTCTTTTTTTAAATTTTTTACGAAAAAATTTTATCGACTATAAATCGTCCCATTCGTGTGCAAATAATTATATAGACTATACATCATCTATTTTAGATGCAAAAAATTAAATAGACAGACTATATATACAAAATTTAATAGACTATACATCGTCCATTTTTAAATTTAAAAAAAAAATTAAATTGACTATAATTCGTCCATTTCGTATCTAAAAAATTAAATAACTATATACGTCGTCTTCTTTTCGTGCAAAGAATTTAATAAACTATACATCATCCATTTTTCATGCAAAAAATTTTTTTATGAAAAAAATATAATGGACTATACATCGTCTTTTTTTCAATTTTTTATGAAAAAATTTTATCGACTATAAATCGTCCGATTCATGTGCAAATAATTATATAGACTATACATCATCTATTTTAGATGCAAAAAATTAAATAGACTGACTATATATACATAATTTAATAGACTATACATCGTCCATTTTTAAATTTAAAAAAAAAATTAAATTGACTATAATTCGTCCATTTCGTATATAAAAAATTAGATGGACTATATACGTCGTCTTCTTTTCGTGCAAAGAATTTAATAAACTATACATCATCCATTTTTCATGCAAAAATTTTTTTATGAATAAAATATAATGGACTATACATCGTCTTTTTTTCAATTTTTTACGAAAAAATTTTATCGACTATAAATCGTCCCATTCGTGTGCAAATAATTATATAGACTATACATCATCTATTTTAGATGCAAAAAATTAAATAGACAGACTATATATACAAAATTTAATAGACTATACATCGTCCATTTTTAAATTTAAAAAAAAAATTAAATTGACTATAATTCGTCCATTTCGTATCTAAAAAATTAGATGAACTATATACGTCGTCTTCTTTTCGTGCAAAGAATTTAATAAACTATACATCATCCATTTTCCATGCAAAAAATTTTTTTATGAAAAAAATATAATGGACTATACATCGTCTTTTTTTAAATTTTTTATGAAAAAATTTTATCGACTATAAAGCGTCCGATTCGTGTGCAAATAATTATATAGACTATACATCGTCTATTTTAGATGCAAAAAATTAAATAGACTGACTATATATACAAAATTTAATAGACTATACATCATCCATTTTTAAATTTAAAAAATAAATTAAATTGACTATAATTCGTCCATTTCGTATCTAAAAAATTAAATTGACTATATACGTCGTCGTCTTTTCGTGCAAAGAATTTAATAAACTATACATCATCCATTTTTCATGCAAAAAAATTTTTTATGAAAAAAATATAATGGACTATACATCGTCTTTTTTTCAATTTTTTATGAAAAAATTTTATCGACTATAAATCGTCCGATTCGTGTGCAAATAATTATATAGACTATACATCGTCTATTTTAGATGCAAAAAATTAAATAGACTGACTATATATACATAATTTAATAGACTATACATCGTCCATTTTTAAATTTAAAAAAAAAATTAAATTGACTATAATTCGTCCATTTCGTATATAAAAAATTAGATGGACTATATACGTCGTCTTCTTTTCGTGCAAAGAATTTAATAAACTATACATCATCCATTTTTCATGCAAAAATTTTTTTATGAATAAAATATAATGGACTATACATCGTCTTTTTTTCAATTTTTTACGAAAAAATTTTATCGACTATAAATCGTCCCATTCGTGTGCAAATAATTATATAGACTATACATCATCTATTTTAGATGCAAAAAATTAAATAGACAGACTATATATACAAAATTTAATAGACTATACATCGTCCATTTTTAAATTTAAAAAAAAAATTAAATTGACTATAATTCGTCCATTTCGTATCTAAAAAATTAAATAACTATATACGTCGTCTTCTTTTCGTGCAAAGAATTTAATAAACTATACATCATCCATTTTTCATGCAAAAAATTTTTTTATGAAAAAAATATAATGGACTATACATCGTCTTTTTTTCAATTTTTTATGAAAAAATTTTATCGACTATAAATCGTCCGATTCATGTGCAAATAATTATATAGACTATACATCATCTATTTTAGATGCAAAAAATTAAATAGACTGACTATATATACATAATTTAATAGACTATACATCGTCCATTTTTAAATTTAAAAAAAAAAATTAAATTGACTATAATTCGTCCATTTCGTATCTAAAAAATTAGATGAACTATATACGTCGTCTTCTTTTCGTGCAAAGAATTTAATAAACTATACATCATCCATTTTCCATGCAAACAATTTTTTTATGAAAAAAATATAATGGACTATACATCGTCTTTTTTTAAATTTTTTATGAAAAAATTTTATCGACTATAAAGCGTCCGATTCGTGTGCAAATAATTATATAGACTATACATCGTATATTTTAGATGCAAAAAATTAAATAGACTGACTATATATACAAAATTTAATAGACTATACATCATCCATTTTTAAATTTAAAAAATAAATTAAATTGACTATAATTCGTCCATTTCGTATCTAAAAAATTAAATTGACTATATACGTCGTCGTCTTTTCGTGCAAAGAATTTAATAAACTATACATCATCCATTTTTCATGCAAAAAAATTTTTTATGAAAAAAATATAATGGACTGACTATACATCGTCTTTTTTTCAATTTTTTATGAAAAAATTTTATCGACTATAAATCGTCCGATTCGTGTGCAAATAATTATATAGACTATACATCGTCTATTTTAGATGCAAAAAATTAAATAGACTGACTATATATACAAAATTTAATAGACTATACATCATCCATTTTTAAATTTAAAAAAAAAATTAAATTGACTATAATTCGTCCATTTCGTATCTAAAAAATTAGATGAACTATATACGCCGTCTTCTTTTCGTGCAAAGAATTTAATAAACTATACATCATCCAATTTTCATGGAAAAAATTTTTTTATGAAAAAAATATAATGGACTATACATCGTCTTTTTTTCAATTTTTTATGAAAAAATTTTATCGACTATAAATCGTCCGATTCGTGTGCAAATAATTATATAGACTATACATTATCTATTTAAGATGCAAAAAACTAAATAGACTGACTATATATACAAAATTTAATAGACTATACATCGTCCATTTTTAAATTTAAAAAATAAATTAAATTGACTATAATTCGTCCATTTCGTATCTTAAAAATTAAATGGACTATATACGTCGTCTTCTTTTCGTGCAAAGAATTTAATAAACTATACATCATCCATTTTTCATGCAAAAAATTTTTTTATGAAAAAACTATAATGGACTTTTTTTCGTCTTTTTTTTCGTCTTTTTTTCAATTTTTTATGAAAAAATTTTATCGACTATAAATCGTCCGATTCGTGTGCAAATAATTATATAGACTATACATCGTCTATTTTAGATGCAAAAAATTAAATAGACTGACTATATATACAAAATTTAATAGACTATACATCATCCATTTTTAAATTTAAAAAAAAAATTAAATTGACTATAATTCGTCCATTTCGTATCTAAAAAATTAGATGAACTATATACGCCGTCTTCTTTTCGTGCAAAGAATTTAATAAACTATACATCATCCATTTTTCATGGAAAAAATTTTTTTATGAAAAAAATATAATGGACTTTTTTTCGTCTTTTTTTTTTCGTCTTTTTTTCAATTTTTTATGAAAAAATTTTATCGACTATAAATCGTCCGATTTGTGTGCAAATAATTATATAGACTATACATCATCTATTTTAGATGCAAAAAATTAAATAGACTGACTATATATACAAAATTTAATAGACTATACATCGTCCATTTTTAAATTTAAAAAATAAATTAAATTGACTATAATTCGTCCATTTCGTATCTAAAAAATTAAATGGACTATATACGTCGTCTTCTTTTCGTGCAAAGAATTTAATAAACTATACATCATCCATTTTCCACGAAAAAAATTTTTTTATGAAAAAAATATAATGGACTATATATACATCGTCTTTTTTTCAATTTTTTATGAAAAAATTTTATCGACTATAAATCGTCCGATTCGTGTGCAAATAATTATATAGACTATACATCATCTATTTTAGATGCAAAAAAATAAATAGACTGACTATATATACATAATTTAATAGACTATACATCGTCCATTTTTAAATTTAAAAAAAAAATTAAATTGACTATAATTCGTCCATTTCGTATCTAAAAAATTAGATGAACTATATACGTCGTCTTCTTTTCGTGCAAAGAATTTAATAAACTATACATCATCCATTTTCCGTGCAAAAAATTTTTTTATGAAAAAAATATAATGGACTATACATCGTCTTTTTTTAAATTTTTTATGAAAAAATTTTATCGACTATAAAGCATCCGATTCGTGTGCAAATAATTATATAGACTATACATCGTCTATTTTAGATGCAAAAAATTAAATAGACTGACTATATATACAAAATTTAATAGACTATACATCATCCATTTTTAAATTTAAAAAAAAAATTAAATTGACTATAATTCGTCCATTTCGTATCTAAAAAATTAGATGAACTATATACGCCGTCTTCTTTTCGTGCAAACAATTTAATAAACTATACATCATCCATTTTTCATGGAAAAAATTTTTTTATGAAAAAAATATAATGGACTATACATCGTCTTTTTTTCAATTTTTTATGAAAAAATTTTATCGACTATAAATCGTCCGATTTGTGTGCAAATAATTATATAGACTATACATCATCTATTTTAGATGCAAAAAATTAAATAGACTGACTATATATACAAAATTTAATAGACTATACATCGTCCATTTTTAAATTTAAAAAATAAATTAAATTGACTATAATTCGTCCATTTCGTATATAAAAAATTAAATGGACTATATACATCGTCTTCTTTTCGTGCAAAGAATTTAATAAACTATACATCATCCATTTTCCACGAAAAAAATTTTTTTATGAAAAAAATATAATGGACTATACATCGTCTTTTTTTCAATTTTTTATGAAAAAATTTTATCGACTATAAATCGTCCGATTCGTGTGCAAATAATTATATAGACTATACATCATCTATTTTAGATGCAAAAAAATAAATAGACTGACTATATATACATAATTTAATAGACTATACATCGTCCATTTTTAAATTTAAAAAAAAAATTAAATTGACTATAATTCGTCCATTTCGTATCTAAAAAATTAGATGAACTATATACGTCGTCTTCTTTTCGTGCAAAGAATTTAATAAACTATACATCATCCATTTTCCATGCAAAAAATTTTTTTATGAAAAAAATATAATGGACTATACATCGTCTTTTTTTAAATTTTTTATGAAAAAATTTTATCGACTATAAAGCGTCCGATTCGTGTGCAAATAATTATATAGACTATACATCGTCTATTTTAGATGCAAAAAATTAAATAGACTGACTATATATACAAAATTTAATAGACTATACATCATCCATTTTTAAATTTAAAAAATAAATTAAATTGACTATAATTCGTCCATTTCGTATCTAAAAAATTAAATTGACTATATACGTCGTCGTCTTTTCGTGCAAAGAATTTAATAAACTATACATCATCCATTTTTCATGCAAAAAAATTTTTTATGAAAAAAATATAATGGACTATACATCGTCTTTTTTTCAATTTTTTATGAAAAAATTTTATCGACTATAAATCGTCCGATTTGTGTGCAAATAATTATATAGACTATACATCATCTATTTTAGATGCAAAAAATTAAATAGACTGACTATATATACAAAATTTAATAGACTATACATCGTCCATTTCTAAATTTAAAAAATAAATTAAATTGACTATAATTCGTCCATTTCGTATCTAAAAAATTAAATTGACTATATACGTCGTCGTCTTTTCGTGCAAAGAATTTAATAAATTATACATCATCCATTTTTCATGCAAAAAAATTTTTTATGAAAAAAATATAATGGACTGACTATACATCGTCTTTTTTTCAATTTTTTATGAAAAAATTTTATCGACTATAAATCGTCCGATTTGTGTGCAAATAATTATATAGACTATACATCATCTATTTTAGATGCAAAAAATTAAATAGACTGACTATATATACAAAATTTAATAGACTATACATCGTCCATTTTTAAATTTAAAAAATAAAATAAATTGACTATAATTCGTCCATTTCGTATCTAAAAAATTAAATTGACTATATACGTCGTCGTCTTTTCGTGCAAAGAATTTAATAAATTATACATCATCCATTTTTCATGCAAAAAAATTTTTTATGAAAAAAATATAATGGACTGACTATACATCGTCTTTTTTTCAATTTTTTATGAAAAAACTTTATCGACTATAAATCGTCCGATTCATGTGCAAATAATTATATAGACTATCCATCGTCTATTTTAGATGCAAAAAATTAAATAGGCTGACTATATATACAAAATTTAATAGACTATACATCATCCATTTTTAAATTTAAAAAATAAATTAAATTGACTATAATTCGTCCATTTCGTATCTAAAAAATTAAATGGACTATATACGTCAACGTCTTTTCGTGCAAAGAATTTAATAAACTATACATCATCCATTTTTCATGCAAAAAATTTTTTTATGAAAAAAATATAATGGACTATACATCGTCTTTTTTTAAATTTTTTATGAAAAAATTTTATCGGCTATAAATCGTCCGATTCGTGTGCAAATAATTATATAGACTATACATCATCTATTTTAGATGCAAAAAATTAAATAGACTGACTATATATACAAAATTTAATAGACTATACATCGTCCATTTTTAAATTAAAAAAAAAAATTAAATTGACTATAATTCGTCCATTTCGTATCTAAAAAATTAGATGAACTATATACGTCGTCTTCTTTTCGTGCAAAGAATTTAATAAACTATACATCATCCATTTTCCATGCAAAAAATTTTTTTATGAAAAAAATATAATGGACTATACATCGTCTTTTTTTAAATTTTTTATGAAAAAATTTTATCGACTATAAAGCGTCCGATTCGTGTGCAAATAATTATATAGACTATACATCGTCTATTTTAGATGCAAAAAATTAAATAGACTGACTATATATACAAAATTTAATAGACTATACATCATCCATTTTTAAATTTAAAAAAAAAATTAAATTGACTATAATTCATCCATTTCGTATCTAAAAAATTAGATGAACTATATACGCCGTCTTCTTTTCGTGCAAAGAATTTAATAAACTATACATCATCCATTTTTCATGGAAAAAATTTTTTTATGAAAAAAATATAAT
Source organism: Tachina lurida (assembly GCA_944452675.1). Classification (NCBI taxonomy): domain Eukaryota; kingdom Metazoa; phylum Arthropoda; class Insecta; order Diptera; family Tachinidae; genus Tachina; species Tachina lurida. Next base: position 95,048,502 of record OX101754.1, on the reverse strand, counting down.
GGACTTTTTTTCAATTTTTTATGAAAAAATTTTATCGACTATAAATCGTCCGATTTGTGTGCAAATAATTATATAGACTATACATCATCTATTTTAGATGCAAAAAATTAAATAGACTGACTATATATACAAAATTTAATAGACTATACATCGTCCATTTTTAAATTTAAAAAATAAATTAAATTGACTATAATTCGTCCATTTCGTATCTAAAAAATTAAATGGACTATATACGTCGTCTTCTTTTCGTGCAAAGAATTTAATAAACTATACATCATCCATTTTTCATGCAAAAAATTTTTTTATGAAAAAAATATAATGGACTATACATCGTCTTTTTTTCAATTTTTTATGAAAAAATTTTATCGACTATAAATCGTCCGATTCGTGTGCAAATAATTATATAGACTATACATCGTCTATTTTAGATGCAAAAAATTAAATAGACTGACTATATATACAAAATTTAATAGACTATACATCATCCATTTTTTAATTTAAAAAAAAAAATTTAATTGACTATAATTCGTCCATTTCGTATCTAAAAAATTAGATGAACTATATACGCCGTCTTCTTTTCATGCAAAGAATTTAATAAACTATACATCATCCATTTTTCATGGAAAAAATTTTTTTATGAAAAAAATATAATGGACTATACATCGTCTTTTTTTAAATTTTTTATGAAAAAATTTTATCGACTATAAATCGTCCGATTTGTGTGCAAATAATTATATAGACTATACATCATCTATTTTAGATGCAAAAAATTAAATAGACTGACTATATATACAAAATTTAATAGACTATACATCGTCCATTTTTAAATTTAAAAAATAAATTAAATTGACTATAATTCGTCCATTTCGTATCTAAAAAATTAAATGGACTATATACGTCGTCTTCTTTTCGTGCAAAGAATTTAATAAACTATACATCATCCATTTTCCACGAAAAAAATTTTTTTATGAAAAAAATATAATGGACTATACATCGTCTTTTTTTCAATTTTTTATGAAAAAATTTTATCGACTATAAATCGTCCGATTCGTGTGCAAATAATTATATAGACTATACATCATCTATTTTAGATGCAAAAAAATAAATAGACTGACTATATATACATAATTTAATAGACTATACATCGTCCATTTATAAATTTAAAAAAAAAATTAAATTGACTATAATTCGTCCATTTCGTATCTAAAAAATTAGATGAACTATATACGTCGTCTTCTTTTCGTGCAAAGAATTTAATAAACTATACATCATCCATTTTCCATGCAAAAAAATTTTTTTATGAAAAAAATATAATGGACTATACATCGTCTTTTTTTAAATTTTTTATGAAAAAATTTTATCGACTATAAAGCGTCCGATTCGTGTGCAAATAATTATATAGACTATACATCGTCTATTTTAGATGCAAAAAATTAAATAGACTGACTATATATACAAAATTTAATAGACTATACATCATCCATTTTTAAATTTAAAAAAAAAAATTTAATTGACTATAATTCGTCCATTTCGTATCTAAAAAATTAGATGAACTATATACGCCGTCTTCTTTTCGTGCAAAGAATTTAATAAACTATACATCATCCATTTTTCATGGAAAAAATTTTTTTATGAAAAAAATATAATGGACTATACATCGTCTTTTTTTAAATTTTTTATGAAAAAATTTTATCGACTATAAATCGTCCGATTTGTGTGCAAATAATTATATAGACTATACATCATCTATTTTAGATGCAAAAAATTAAATAGACTGACTATATATACAAAATTTAATAGACTATACATCGTCCATTTTTAAATTTAAAAAATAAATTAAATTGACTATAATTCGTCCATTTCGTATCTAAAAAATTAAATGGACTATATACGTCGTCTTTTTTTCGTGCAAAGAATTTAATAAACTATACATCATCCATTTTCCACGAAAAAAATTTTTTTATGAAAAAAATATAATGGACTATACATCGTCTTTTTTTCAATTTTTTATGAAAAAATTTTATCGACTATAAATCGTCCGATTCGTGTGCAAATAATTATATAGACTATACATCATCTATTTTAGATGCAAAAAAATAAATAGACTGACTATATATACATAATTTAATAGACTATACATCGTCCATTTATAAATTTAAAAAAAAAATTAAATTGACTATAATTCGTCCATTTCGTATCTAAAAAATTAGATGAACTATATACGTCGTCTTCTTTTCGTGCAAAGAATTTAATAAACTATACATCATCCATTTTCCATGCAAAAAAATTTTTTTATGAAAAAAATATAATGGACTATACATCGTCTTTTTTTAAATTTTTTATGAAAAAATTTTATCGACTATAAAGCGTCCGATTCGTGTGCAAATAATTATATAGACTATACATCGTCTATTTTAGATGCAAAAAATTAAATAGACTGACTATATATACAAAATTTAATAGACTATACATCATCCATTTTTAAATTTTAAAAAAAAATTAAATTGACTATAATTCGTCCATTTCGTATCTAAAAAATTAGATGAACTATATACGCCGTCTTCTTTTCATGCAAAGAATTTAATAAACTATACATCATCCATTTTTCATGGAAAAAATTTTTTTATGAAAAAAATATAATGGACTATACATCGTCTTTTTTTCAATTTTTTATGAAAAAATTTTATCGACTATAAATCGTCCGATTCGTGTGCAAATAATTATATAGACTATCCATCGTCTATTTTAGATGCAAAAAATTAAATAGGCTGACTATATATACAAAATTTAATAGACTATACATCGTCCATTTTTAAATTTAAAAAAAAAATTAAATTGACTATAATTCGTCCATTTCGTATCTAAAAAATTAGATGAACTATATACGTCGTCTTCTTTTCGTGCAAAGAATTTAATAAACTATACATCATCCATTTTCCATGCAAAAAATTTATTTATGAAAAAAATATAATGGACTATACACCGTCTTTTTTTAAATTTTTTATGAAAAAATTTTATCGACTATAAAGCGTCCGATTCATGTGCAAATAATTATATAGACTATACATCGTCTATTTTAGATGCAAAAAATTAAATAGACTGACTATATATACAAAATTTAATAGACTATACATCATCCATTTTTAAATTTAAAAAATAAATTAAATTGACTATAATTCGTCCATTTCGTATCTAAAAAATTAAATTGACTATATACGTCGTCGTCTTTTCGTGCAAAGAATTTAATAAACTATACATCATCCATTTTTCATGCAAAAACTTTTTTTATGAAAAATATATAATGGACTATACATCGTCTTTTTTTCAATTTTTTATGAAAAAATTTTATCGACTATAAATCGTCCGATTCGTGTGCAAATAATTATATAGACTATACATCATCTATTTTAGATGCAAAAAATTAAATAGACTGACTATATATACAAAATTTAATAGACTATACATCGTCCATTTTTAAATTAAAAAAAAAAAATTAAATTGACTATAATTCGTCCATTTCGTATCTAAAAAATTAGGTGGACTATATACGTCGTCTTCTTTTCGTGCAAAGAATTTAATAAAGTATACATCATCCATTTTTCATGCAAAAACTTTTTTTATGAAAAAAATATAATGGACTATACATCGTCTTTTTTTAAATTTTTTATGAAAAAATTTTATCGGCTATAAATCGTCCGATTTGTGTGCAAATAATTATATAGACTATACATCATCTATTTAAGATGCAAAAAATTAAATAGACTGACTATATATACAAAATTTAATAGACTATACATCGTCCATTTTTAAATTTAAAAAATAAATTAAATTGACTATAATTCGTCCATTTCGTATCTAAAAAATTAAATGGACCATATACGTCGATTTCTTTTCGTGCAAAGAATTTAATAAACTATACATCATCCATTTTTCATGCAAAAAATTTTTTTATGAAAAATATATAATGGATATACATCGTCTTTTTTTCAATTTTTTATGAAAAAATTTTATCGACTATAAATCGTCCGATTCGTGTGCAAATAATTATATAGACTATACATCGTCTATTTTAGATGCAAAAAATTAAATAGACTGACTATATATACAAAATTTAATAGACTATACATCATCCATTTTTAAATTTAAAAAAAAAATTAAATTGACTATAATTCGTCCATTTCGTATCTAAAAAATTAGATGAACTATATACGCCGTCTTCTTTTCGTGCAAAGAATTTAATAAACTATACATCATCCATTTTTCATGGAAAAAATTTTTTTATGAAAAAAATATAATGGACCATACATCGTCTTTTTTTCAATTTTTTATGAAAAAATTTTATCGACTATAAATCGTCCGATTTGTGTGCAAATAATTATATAGACTATACATCATCTATTTTAGATGCAAAAAATTAAATAGACTGACTATATATACAAAATTTAATAGACTATACATCGTCCATTTTTAAATTTAAAAAATAAATTAAATTGACTATAATTCGTCCATTTCGTATCTAAAAAATTAAATGGACTATATACGTCGTCTTCTTTTCGTGCAAAGAATTTAATAAACTATACGTCATCCATTTTTCATGCAAAAAAAATTTTTATGAAAAAAATATAATGGACTATACATCGTCTTTTTTTCAATTTTTTATGAAAAAATTTTATCGACTATAAATCGTCCGATTCGTGTGCAAATAATTATATAGACTATACATCGTCTATTTTAGATGCAAAAAATTAAATAGACTGACTATATATACAAAATTTAATGGACCATACATAGTCCATTTTTAAATTAAAAAAAAAGAATTATATTGACTATAATTCGTCCATTTCGTATCTAAAAAATTAAATGGACTGTATACGTCGTCTTCTTTTCGTGCAAAGAATTTAATAAACTATACATCATACATTTTTCATGCAAAAAAATTTTTTATGAAAAAAATATAATGGACTATACATCTTTTTTTTCAATTTTTTATGAAAAAATTTTATCGACTATAAATCGTCCGATTCATGTGCAAATAATTAAATAGACTATATATCGTCTATTTTAGATGCAAAAAATTAAATAGACTGACTATATATACAAAATTTAATAGACTATACATCGTCCATTTTTAAATTTAAAAAAGAAAATTAAATTAACTATAATTCGTCCATTTCGTATCTAAAAAATTAAATGGACTATATACGTCGTCTTCTTTTCGTGCAAAGAATTTAATAAACTATACGTCATCCATTTTTCATGCAAAAAAAATTTTTTATGAAAAAAATATAATGGACTATATATACATCGTCTTTTTTTCAATTTTTTATGAAAAAATTTTATCGACTATAAATCGTCCGATTCGTGTGCAAATAATTATATCGACTATACATCGTCTATTTTAGATGCAAAAAATTAAATAGACTGACTATATATACAAAATTTAATAGACTATACATCGTCCATTTTTAAATTTAAAAAAAAAATTAAATTGACTATAATTCGTCCATTTCGTATCTAAAAAATTAAATGGACTATATACGTCGTCTTCTTTTCGTGCAAAGAATTTAATTATACATCGTCTTTTTTTCAATTTTTTATGAAAAAATTTTATCGACTATAAATCGTCCGATTCATGTGCAAATAATTAAATAGACTATATATCGTCTATTTTAGATGCAAAAAATTAAATAGACTGACTATATATACAAAATTTAATGGACTACACATCGTCCATTTTTAAATTTAAAAAAAAATTTAATTGACTATAATTCGTCCATTTCGTATCTAAAAAATTAAATGGACTATATACGTCGTCTTCTTTTCGTGCAAAGTATTTAATAAACTATACATCATCCATTTTTCATGCAAAATATTTTTTTGTGAAAAAATATAATGGACTATACATCGTCTTTTTTTCAATTTTTTATGAAAAAATTTTATCGACTATAAATCGTCCGATTCGTGTGCAAATAATTATATAGACTATACATCGTCTATTTTAGATGCAAAAAATTAAATAGACTGACTATATATACAAAATTTAATGGACTATACATCGTCCATTTTTTAATTTAAAAAAAAAATTTAATTGACTATAATTCGTCCATTTCGTATCTAAAAAATTAAATGGACTATATACGTCGTCTTCTTTTCGTGCAAAGAATTTAATAAACTATACATCATCCATTTTTCATGCAAAGCAAAAAATTAAATAGACTGACTATATATACAAAATTTAATGGACCATACATCGTCCATTTTTAAATTAAAAAAAAAAGAATTATATTGACTATAATTCGTCCATTTCGTATCTAAAAAATTAAATGGACTATATACGTTGTCTTCTTTTCGTGCAAAGAATTTAATAAACTATACATCATACATTTTTCATGCAAAAAAATTTTTTATGAAAAAAATATAATGGACTATATATATGTACATCGTCTTTTTTTCAATTTTTTATGAAAAAATGTTATCGACTATAAATCGTCCGATTCATGTGCAAATAATTAAATAGACTATACAACGTCTATTTTAGATGCAAAAAATTAAATAGACTGACTATATATACAAAATTTAATAGACTATACATCGTCCATTTTTAAATTAAAAAAAAAAATTAAATTGACTATAATTCGTCCATTTCGTATCTAAAAAATTAAATGGACTATATACGTCATCGTCTTTTCGTGCAAAGAATTTAATAAACTATACATCATCCGTTTTTCATGCAAAAAATTTTTTTATGAAAAAAATATAATGGACTATACATCGTCTTTTTTTAAATTTTTTATGAAAAAATTTTATCGGCTATAAATCGTCCGATTCGTGTGCAAATAATTATATACACTATACATCATCTATTTAAGATGCAAAAAATTAAATAGACTGACTATATATACAAAATTTAATAGACTATACATCGTCCATTTTTAAATTTAAAAAATAAATTAAATTGACTATAATTCGTCCATTTCGTATCTAAAAAATTAAATGGACTATATACGTCGTCTTCTTTTCGTGCAAAGAATTTAAGAAACTATACATCATCCATTTTCCAAGAAAAAAATTTTGTTATGAAAAAAATATAATGGACTATACATCGTCTTTTTTTCAATTTTTTATGAAAAAATTTTATCGACTATAAATCGTCCGATTCGTGTGCAAATAATTATATTGACTATACATCATCTATTTTAGATGCAAAAAAATAAATAGACTGACTATATATACATAATTTAATAGACTATACATCGTCCATTTTTAAATTTAAAAAAAAAAATTAAATTGACTATAATTCGTCCATTTCGTATCTAAAAAATTAGATGAACTATATACGTCGTCTTCTTTTCGTGCAAAGAATTTAATAAACTATACATCATCCATTTTCCATGCAAAAAATTTTTTTTATGAAAAAAAATATAATGGACTATACATCGTCTTTTTTTAAATTTTTTATGAAAAAAATTTTATCGACTATAAAGCGTCCGATTCGTGTGCAAATAATTATATAGACTATACATCGTCTATTTTAGATGCAAAAAATTAAATAGACTGACTATATATACAAAATTTAATAGACTATACATCATCCATTTTTAAATTTAAAAAAAAAATTAAATTGACTATAATTCATCCATTTCGTATCTAAAAAATTAGATGAACTATATACGCCGTCTTCTTTTCGTGCAAAGAATTTAATAAACTATACATCATCCATTTTTCATGGAAAAAATTTTTTTATGAAAAAAATATAATGGACTATACATCGTCTTTTTTTCAATTTTTTATGAAAAAATTTTATCGACTATAAATCGTCCGATTTGTGTGCAAATAATTATATAGACTATACATCATCTGTTTTAGATGCAAAAAATTAAATAGACTGACTATATATACAAAATTTAATAGACTATACATCGTCCATTTTTAAATTTAAAAAATAAATTAAATTGACTATAATTCGTCCATTTCGTATCTAAAAAATTAAATGGACTATATACGTCGTCTTCTTTTCGTGCAAAGAATTTAATAAACTATACATCATCCATTTTTCATGCAAAAAATTTTTTTATGAAAAAAATATAATGGACTATACATCGTCTTTTTTTTCAATTTTTTATGAAAAAATTTTATCGACTATAAATCGTCCGATTCGTGTGCAAATAATTATATAGACTATACATCGTCTATTTTAGATGCAAAAAATTAAATAGACTGACTATATATACAAAATTTAATAGACTATACATCATCCATTTTTAAATTTAAAAAAAAAAATTTAATTGACTATAATTCGTCCATTTCGTATCTAAAAAATTAGATGAACTATATACGCCGTCTTCTTTTCATGCAAAGAATTTAATAAACTATACATCATCCATTTTTCATGGAAAAAATTTTTTTATGAAAAAAATATAATGGACTATACATCGTCTTTTTTAAATTTTTTATGAAAAAATTTTATCGACTATAAATCGTCCGATTTGGTGTGCAAATAATTATATAGACTATACATCATCTATTTTAGATGCAAAAAAATTAAATAGACTGACTATATATACAAAATTTAATAGACTATACATCGTCCATTTTTTAAATTTAAAAAAATAAATTAAAATTGACTATAATTCGTCCATTTCGTATCTAAAAAATTAAATGGACTATATACGTCGTCTTCTTTTCGTGCAAAGAATTTAATAAACTATACATCATCCATTTTCCACGAAAAAAAATTTTTTTATGAAAAAAATATAATGGACTATACATCGTCTTTTTTTCAATTTTTTATGAAAAAATTTTATCGACTATAAATCGTCCGATTCGTGTGCAAATAATTATATAGACTATACATCATCTATTTTAGATGCAAAAAAATAAATAGACTGACTATATATACATAATTTAATAGACTATACATCGTCCATTTATAAATTTAAAAAAAAAATTAAATTGACTATAATTCGTCCATTTCGTATCTAAAAAATTAGATGAACTATATACGTCGTCTTCTTTTCGTGCAAAGAATTTAATAAACTATACATCATCCATTTTCCATGCAAAAAATTTTTTTTATGAAAAAAATATAATGGACTATACATTGTCTTTTTTTAAATTTTTTATGAAAAAATTTTATCGACTATAAAGCGTCCGATTCGTGTGCAAATAATTATATAGACTATACATCGTCTATTTTAGATGCAAAAAATTAAATAGACTGACTATATATACAAAATTTAATAGACTATACATCATCCATTTTTAAATTTAAAAAAAAAAATTTAATTGACTATAATTCGTCCATTTCGTATCTAAAAAATTAGATGAACTATATACGCCGTCTTCTTTTCGTGCAAAGAATTTAATAAACTATACATCATCCATTTTTCATGGAAAAAATTTTTTTATGAAAAAAAATATAATGGACTATACATCGTCTTTTTTTAAATTTTTTATGAAAAAATTTTATCGACTATAAATCGTCCGATTTGTGTGCAAATAATTATATAGACTATACATCATCTATTTTAGATGCAAAAAATTAAATAGACTGACTATATATACAAAATTTAATAGACTATACATCGTCCATTTTTAAATTTAAAAAATAAATTAAATTGACTATAATTCGTCATTTCGTATCTAAAAAATTAAATGGACTATATACGTCGTCTTCTTTTCGTGCAAAGAATTTAATAAACTATACATCATCCATTTTCCACGAAAAAAATTTTTTTATGAAAAAAATATAATGGACTATACATCGTCTTTTTTTCAATTTTTTATGAAAAAATTTTATCGACTATAAATCGTCCGATTCGTGTGCAAATAATTATATAGACTATACATCATCTATTTTAGATGCAAAAAAATAAATAGACTGACTATATATACATAATTTAATAGACTATACATCATCCATTTTTAAATTTAAAAAAAAAATTAAATTGACTATAATTCGTCCATTTCGTATCTAAAAAATTAGATGAACTATATACGTCGTCTTCTTTTCGTGCAAAGAATTTAATAAACTATACATCATCCATTTTCCATGCAAAAAAATTTTTTTATGAAAAAAATATAATGGACTATACATCGTCTTTTTTTAAATTTTTTATGAAAAAATTTTATCGACTATAAAGCGTCCGATTCGTGTGCAAATAATTATATAGACTATACATCGTCTATTTTAGATGCAAAAAATTAAATAGACTGACTATATATACAAAATTTAATAGACTATACATCATCCATTTTTAAATTTTAAAAAAAAATTAAATTGACTATAATTCGTCCATTTCGTATCTAAAAAATTAGATGAACTATATACGCCGTCTTCTTTTCATGCAAAGAATTTAATAAACTATACATCATCCATTTTTCATGGAAAAAATTTTTTTATGAAAAAAATATAATGGACTATACATCGTCTTTTTTTCAATTTTTTATGAAAAAATTTTATCGACTATAAATCGTCCGATTCGTGTGCAAATAATTATATAGACTATCCATCGTCTATTTTAGATGCAAAAAATTAAATAGGCTGACTATATATACAAAATTTAATAGACTATACATCGTCCATTTTTAAATTAAAAAAAAAAATTAAATTGACTATAATTCGTCCATTTCGTATCTAAAAAATTAGATGAACTATATACGTCGTCTTCTTTTCGTGCAAAGAATTTAATAAACTATACATCATCCATTTTCCATGCAAAAAATTTATTTATGAAAAAAATATAATGGACTATACATCGTCTTTTTTTAAATTTTTTATGAAAAAATTTTATCGACTATAAAGCGTCCGATTCATGTGCAAATAATTATATAGACTATACATCGTCTATTTTAGATGCAAAAAATTAAATAGACTGACTATATATACAAAATTTAATAGACTATACATCATCCATTTTTAAATTTAAAAAATAAATTAAATTGACTATAATTCGTCCATTTCGTATCTAAAAAATTAAATTGACTATATACGTCGTCGTCTTTTCGTGCAAAGAATTTAATAAACTATACATCATCCATTTTTCATGCAAAAACTTTTTTTATGAAAAATATATAATGGACTATACATCGTCTTTTTTTCAATTTTTTATGAAAAAATTTTATCGACTATAAATCGTCCGATTCGTGTGCAAATAATTATATAGACTATACATCATCTATTTTAGATGCAAAAAATTAAATAGACTGACTATATATACAAAATTTAATAGACTATACATCGTCCATTTTTAAATTAAAAAAAAAAATTAAATTGACTATAATTCGTCCATTTCGTATCTAAAAAATTAGGTGGACTATATACGTCGTCTTCTTTTCGTGCAAAGAATTTAATAAACTATACATCATCCATTTTTCATGCAAAAACTTTTTTTATGAAAAATATATAATGGACTATACATCGTCTTTTTTTAAATTTTTTATGAAAAAATTTTATCGGCTATAAATCGTCCGATTTGTGTGCAAATAATTATATAGACTATACATCATCTATTTAAGAATAGACTGACTATATATACAAAATTTAATAGACTATACATCGTCCATTTTTAAATTTAAAAAATAAATTAAATTGACTATAATTCGTCCATTTCGTATCTAAAAAATTAAATGGACCATATACGTCGATTTCTTTTCGTGCAAAGAATTTAATAAACTATACATCATCCATTTTTCATGCAAAAAATTTTTTTATGAAAAATATATAATGGATATACATCGTCTTTTTTTCAATTTTTATGAAAAAATTTTATCGACTATAAATCGTCCGATTCGTGTGCAAATAATTATATAGACTATACATCGTCTATTTTAGATGCAAAAAATTAAATAGACTGACTATATATACAAAATTTAATAGACTATACATCATCCATTTTTAAATTTAAAAAAAAAATTAAATTGACTATAATTCGTCCATTTCGTATCTAAAAAATTAGATGAACTATATACGCCGTCTTCTTTTCGTGCAAAGAATTTAATAAACTATACATCATCCATTTTTCATGGAAAAAATTTTTTTATGAAAAAAATATAATGGACTATACATCGTCTTTTTTTCAATTTTTTATGAAAAAATTTTATCGACTATAAATCGTCCGATTTGTGTGCAAATAATTATATAGACTATACATCATCTATTTTAGATGCAAAAAATTAAATAGACTGACTATATATACAAAATTTAATAGACTATACATCGTCCATTTTTAAATTTAAAAAATAAATTAAATTGACTATAATTCGTCCATTTCGTATCTAAAAAATTAAATGGACTATATACGTCGTCTTCTTTTCGTGCAAAGAATTTAATAAACTATACGTCATCCATTTTTCATGCAAAAAAAATTTTTATGAAAAAAATATAATGGACTATACATCGTCTTTTTTTCAATTTTTTATGAAAAAATTTTATCGACTATAAATCGTCCGATTCGTGTGCAAATAATTATATAGACTATACATCGTCTATTTTAGATGCAAAAAATTAAATAGACTGACTATATATACAAAATTTAATGGACCATACATAGTCCATTTTTAAATTAAAAAAAAGAATTATATTGACTATAATTCGTCCATTTCGTATCTAAAAAATTAAATGGACTGTATACGTCGTCTTCTTTTCGTGCAAAGAATTTAATAAACTATACATCATACATTTTTCATGCAAAAAAATTTTTTATGAAAAAAATATAATGGACTATACATCTTTTTTTTCAATTTTTTATGAAAAAATTTTATCGACTATAAATCGTCCGATTCATGTGCAAATAATTAAATAGACTATATATCGTCTATTTTAGATGCAAAAAATTAAATAGACTGACTATATATACAAAATTTAATAGACTATACATCGTCCATTTTTAAATTTAAAAAAGAAAATTAAATTAACTATAATTCGTCCATTTCGTATCTAAAAAATTAAATGGACTATATACGTCGTCTTCTTTTCGTGCAAAGAATTTAATAAACTATACGTCATCCATTTTTCATGCAAAAAAATTTTTTATGAAAAAAATATAATGGACTATACATCGTCTTTTTTTCAATTTTTTATGAAAAAATTTTATCGACTATAAATCGTCCGATTCGTGTGCAAATAATTATATCGACTATACATCGTCTATTTTAGATGCAAAAAATTAAATAGACTGACTATATATACAAAATTTAATAGACTATACATCGTCCATTTTTAAATTTAAAAAAAAAATTAAATTGACTATAATTCGTCCATTTCGTATCTAAAAAATTAAATGGACTATATACGTCGTCTTCTTTTCGTGCAAAGAATTTAATTATACATCGTCTTTTTTTCAATTTTTTATGAAAAAATTTTATCGACTATAAATCGTCCGATTCATGTGCAAATAATTAAATAGACTATATATCGTCTATTTTAGATGCAAAAAATTAAATAGACTGACTATATATACAAAATTTAATGGACTACACATCGTCCATTTTTAAATTTAAAAAAAAATTTAATTGACTATAATTCGTCCATTTCGTATCTAAAAAATTAAATGGACTATATACGTCGTCTTCTTTTCGTGCAAAGTATTTAATAAACTATACATCATCCATTTTTCATGCAAAATATTTTTTTGTGAAAAAATATAATGGACTATACATCGTCTTTTTTTCAATTTTTTATGAAAAAATTTTATCGACTATAAATCGTCCGATTCGTGTGCAAATAATTATATAGACTATACATCGTCTATTTTAGATGCAAAAAATTAAATAGACTGACTATATATACAAAATTTAATGGACTATACATCGTCCATTTTTAAATTTAAAAAAAAAATTTAATTGACTATAATTCGTCCATTTCGTATCTAAAAAATTAAATGGACTATATACGTCGTCTTCTTTTCGTGCAAAGAATTTAATAAACTATACATCATCCATTTTTCATGCAAAGCAAAAAATTAAATAGACTGACTATATATACAAAATTTAATGGACCATACATCGTCCATTTTTAAATTAAAAAAAAAAGAATTATATTGACTATAATTCGTCCATTTCGTATCTAAAAAATTAAATGGACTATATACGTTGTCTTCTTTTCGTGCAAAGAATTTAATAAACTATACATCATACATTTTTCATGCAAAAAAATTTTTTATGAAAAAAATATAATGGACTATATATATATACATCGTCTTTTTTTCAATTTTTTATGAAAAAATGTTATCGACTATAAATCGTCCGATTCATGTGCAAATAATTAAATAAACTATACAACGTCTATTTTAGATGCAAAAAATTAAATAGACTGACTATATATACAAAATTTAATAGACTATATCGTCCATTTTTAAATTAAAAAAAAAAATTAAATTGACTATAATTCGTCCATTTCGTATCTAAAAAATTAAATGGACTATATACGTCGTCTTCTTTTCGTGCAAAGAATTTAATAAACTATACGTCATCCATTTTTCATGCAAAAAAATTTTTTATGAAAAAAATATAATGAACTATACATCGTCTTTTTTTCAATTTTTTATGAAAAAATTTTATCGACTATAAATCGTCCGATTCATGTGCAAATAATTAAATAGACTATATATCGTCTATTTTAGATGCAAAAAATTAAATAGACTGACTATATATACAAAATTTAATGGACCATACATCGTCCATTTTTAAATTTAAAAAAAAAGAATTATATTGACTATAATTCGTCCATTTCGTATCTAAAAAATTAAATGGACTATATACGTTGTCTTCTTTTCGTGCAAAGAATTTAATAAACTATACATCATACATATTTCATGCAAAAAAATTTTTTATGAAAAAAATATAATGGACTATATATATGTACATCGTCTTTTTTCAATTTTTTATGAAAAAATTTTATCGACTATAAATCGTCCGATTCGTGTGCAAATAATTATATCGACTATACATCGTCTATTTTAGATGCAAAAAATTAAATAGACTGACTATATATACAAAATTTAATAGACTATACATCGTCCATTTTTAAATTAAAAAAAAAAGAATTATATTGACTATAATTCGTCCATTTCGTATCTAAAAAATTAAATGGACTATATACGTTGTCTTCTTTTCGTGCAAAGAATTTAATAAACTATACATCATACATATTTCATGCAAAAAAATTTTTTATGAAAAAAATATAATGGACTATATATATGTACATCGTCTTTTTTTCAATTTTTTATGAAAAAATTTTATCGACTATAAATCGTCCGATTCATGTGCAAATAATTAAATAGACTATATATCGTCTATTTTAGATGCAAAAAATTAAATAGACTGACTATATATACAAAATTTAATAGACTATACATCGTCCATTTTTAAATTTAAAAAAAAAATTAAATTGACTATAATTCGTCCATTTCGTATCTAAAAAATTAAATGGACTATATACGTCGTCTTCTTTTCGTGCAAAGAATTTAATAAACTATACGTCATCCATTTTTCATGCAAAAAAAATTTTTATGAAAAAAATATAATGGACTATACATCGTCTTTTTTTCAATTTTTTATGAAAAAATTTCATCGACTATAAATCGTCCGATTCGTGTGCAAATAATTATATAGACTATACATCGTCTATTTTAGATGCAAAAAATTAAATAGACTTACTATATATACAAAATTTAATGGACTATACATCGTCCATTTTTAAATTTAAAAAAAAAATTAAATTGGTCCATTTCGTATATAAAAAATTAAATGGACTATATACGTCGTCTTCTTTTCGTGCAAAGAATTTAATAAACTATACATCATCCATTTTTCATGCAAAATATTTTTTTGTGAAAAAATATAATGGACTATACATCGTCTTTTTTTCAATTTTTTATGAAAAAATTTTATCGACTATAAATCGTCCGATTCGTGTGCAAATAATTATATAGACTATACATCGTCTATTTTAGATGCAAAAAATTAAATGGACTGACTATATATACAAAATTTAATGGACCATACATCGTCCATTTTTAAATTAAAAAAAAAGAATTATATTGACTATAATTCGTCCATTTCGTATCTAAAAAATTAAATGGACTATATACGTTGTCTTCTTTTCGTGCAAAGAATTTAATAAACTATACATCATACATTTTTCATGCAAAAAAAATTTTTATGAAAAAAATATAATGGACTATACATCGTCTTTTTTTCAATTTTTTATGAAAAAATTTTATCGACTATAAATCGTCCGATTCGTGTGCAAATAATTAAATAGACTATATATCATCTATTTTAGATGCAAAAAATTAAATAGACTGACTATATATACAAAATTTAATAGACTATACATGGTCCATTTTTAAATTAAAAAAAAAATTAAATTGACTATAATTCGTCCATTTCGTATCTAAAAAATTAAATGGACTATATACGTCGTCTTCTTTTCGTGCAAGGAATTTAATAAACTATACATCATCCATTTTTCATGCAAAATATTTTTTTGTGAAAAAATATAATGGACTATATATACATCGTCTTTTTTTCAATTTTTTATGAAAAAATTTTGTCGACTATAAATCGTCCGATTCGTGTGCAAATAATTATATAGACTATACATCGTCTATTTTAGATGCAAAAAATTAAATAGACTGACTATATATACAAAATTTAATGGACCATACATCGTCCATTTTTAAATTAAAAAAAAAAGAATTATATTGACTATAATTCGTCCATTTCGTATCTAAAAAATTAAATGGACTATATACGTTGTCTTCTTTTCGTGCAAAGAATTTAATAAACTATACATCATACATTTTTCATGCAAAAAAATTTTTTATGAAAAAAATATAATGGACTATATATCGTCTTTTTTTAAATTTTTTATGAAAAAATTTTATCGACTATAAATCGTCCGATTCGTGTGCAAATAATTATATTGACTATACATCGTCTATTTTAGATGCAAAAAATTAAATAGACTGACTATATATACAAAATTTAATAGACTATACATCGTCCATTTTTAAATTAAAAAAAAAATTAAATTGACTATAATTCGTCCATTTCGTATCTAAAAAATTAAATGGACTATATACGTCGTCTTCTTTTCGTGCAAAGAATTTAATAAACTATGCGTCATCCATTTTTCATGCAAAAAAATTTCTTATGAAAAAAATATAATGGACTATACATCGTCTTTTTTTCAATTTTTTATGAAAAAATTTTATCGACTATAAATCGTCCGATTCATGTGCAAATAATTAAATAGACTATATATCGTCTATTTTAGATGCAAAAAATTAAATAGACTGACTATATATACAAAATTTAATGGACTATACATCGTCCATTTTTAAATTTAAAAAAAACTTTAATTGACTATAATTCGTCCATTTCGTATCTAAAAAATTAAATGGACTATATACGTCGTCTTCTTTTCGTGCAAAGAATTTAATAGACTATACATCATCCATTTTACATGCAAAATATTTTTTTGTGAAAAAATATAATGGACATCGTCTTTTTTTCAATTTTTTATGAAAAAATTTTATCGACTATAAATCGTCCGATTCGTGTGCAAATAATTATATCGTCTATTTTAGATACAAAAAATTAAATAGACTGACTATATACACAAAATTTAATGGACCATACATCGTCCATTTTTAAATTAAAAAAAAAGAATTATATTGACTATAATTTGTCCATTTCGTATCTACAAAATTAAATGGACTATATACGTTGTCTTCTTTTCGTGCAAAAAATTTAGTAAACTATACATCATACATTTTTCATGCAAAAAAATTTTTTATGAAAAAAATATAATGGACTATACATCGTCTTTTTTTCAATTTTTTATGAAAAAATTTTATCGACTATAAATCGTCCGATTCGTGTGCAAATAATTATATCGGCTATTTATCGTCTATTTTAGATGCAAAAAATTAAATAGACTGACTATATATACAAAATTTAATGGACTATACATCGTCCATTTTTAAATTTAAAAAAAAATTTAATTGACTATAATTCGTCCATTTCGTATCTAAAAAATTAAATGGACTATATACGTCGTCTTCTTTTCGTGCAAAGAATTTAATAAACTATACATCATCCATTTTTCATGCATAATATTTTTTTGTGAAAAATATAATGGACTATACATCGTCTTTTTTTCAATTTTTTATGAAAAAATTTTATCGACTATAAATCGTCCGATTCATGTGCAAATAATTATATAGACTATACATCGTCTATTTTAGATGCAAAAAATTAAATAGACTGACTATATATACAAAATTTAATGGACCATACATCTTCCATTTTTAAATTAAAAAAAAAAGAATTATATTGACTATAATTCGTCCATTTCGTATCTAAAATATTAAATGGACTATATACGTTGTCTTCTTTTCGTGCAAAGAATTTAATAAACTATACATCATACATTTTTATCGACTATAAATCGTCCGATTCGTGTGCAAATAATTATATAGACTATACATCATCTATTTTAGATGCAAAAAATTAAATAGACTGACTATATATACAAAATTTAATGGACCATACATCTTCCATTTTTAAATTAAAAAAAAAGAATTATATTGACTATAATTCGTCCATTTCGTATCTAAAAAATTAAATGGACTATATACGTTGTCTTCTTTTCGTGCAAAGAATTTAATAAACTATACATCATACATTTTTCATGCAAAAAAATTTTTTATGAAAAAAATATAATGGACTATACATCGTCTTTTTTTAAATTTTTTATGAAAAAATTGTATCGACTATAAATCGTCCGATTCATGTGCAAATAATTAAATAGACTATATATCGTCTATTTTAGATGCAAAAAATTAAAAAGACTGACTATATATACAAAATTTAATAGACTATACATCGTCCATTTTTAAATTTAAAAAAAAAAATTAAATTGACTATAATTCGTCCATTTCGTATCTAAAAAATTAAATGGACTATATACGTCGTCTTCTTTTCGTGCAAAGAATTTAATAAACTATACATCATCCATTTTTCATGCAAAATATTTTTTTGTGAAAAAACATAATGGACTATATATACATCGTCTTTTTTCAATTTTTTATGAAAAAATTTTATCGACTATAAATCGTCCGATTCGTGTGCAAATAATTATATAGACTATACATCGTCTATTTTAGATGCAAAAAATTAAATAGACTGACTATATATACAAAATTTAATGGACTATACATCGTCCATTTTTAAATTTAAAAAAAAATTAAATTGACTATAATTCGCCCATTTCGTATCTAAAAAATTAAATGGACTATATACGTCGTCTTCTTTTCGTGCAAAGAATTTAATAAACTATATATCATCCATTTTTCATGCAAAATATTTTTTTGTGAAAAAATATAATGGACTATACATCGTCTTTTTTTCAATTTTTTATGAAAAAATTTTATCGACTATAAATCGTCCGATTCGTCTGCAAATAATTATATAGACTATACATCGTCTATTTTAGATGCAAAAAATTAAATAGACTGACTATATATACAAAATTTAATAGACTATACATCGTCTATTTTTAAATTTAAAAAAAAAAATTAAATTGACTATAATTCGTCCATTTCGTATCTAAAAAATTAAATGGACTATATACGTCGTCTTCTTTTCGTGCAAAGAATTTAATAAACTATATATCATCCATTTTTCATGCAAAATATTTTTTTGTGAAAAAATATAATGGACTATACATCGTCTTTTTTTCAATTTCTTATGAAAAAATTTTATCGACTATAAATCGTCCGATTCGTGTGCAAATAATTATATAGACTATACATCGTCTATTTTAGATGCAAAAAATTAAATAGACTGACTATATATACAAAATTTAATGGACCATACATCTTCCATTTTTAAATTAAAAAAAAAAGAATTATATTGACTATAATTCGTCCATTTCGTATCTAAAAAATTAAATGGACTATATAGGTTGTCTTCTTTTCGTGCAAAGAATTTAATAAACTATACATCATACATTTTTCATGCAAAAAAATTTTTTATGAAAAAAATATAATGGAGTATACATCGTCTTTTTTTCAATTTTTTATGAAAAAATTTTATCGACTATAAATCGTCCGATTCATGTGCAAATAATTAAATAGACTATATATCGTCTATTTTAGATGCAAAAAATTAAATAGACTGACTATATATACAAAATTTAATAGGTTATACATCGTCCATTTTTAAATTTAAAAAAAAAATTAAATTGACTATAATTCGTCCATTTCGTATCTAAAAAATTAAATGGACTATATACGTCGTCTTCTTTTCGTGCAAAGAATTTAATAAACTATACGTCATCCATTTTTCATGCAAAAAAATTTTTTATGAAAAAAATATAATGGACTATACATCGTCTTTTTTTCAATTTTTTATGAAAAAATTTTATCGACTATAAATAGTCCGATTTGTGTGCAAATAATTATATCGACTATACATCGTCTATTTTAGATGCAAAAAATTAAATAGACTGACTATATATACAAAATTTAATAGGCTATACATCGTCCATTTTTAAATTTAAAAAAAATTAAATTGACTATAATTCGTCCATTTCGTATCTAAAAAATTAAATGGACTATATACGTCGTCTTCTTTTCGTGCAAAGAATTTAATAAACTATACATCATCCATTTTTCATGCAAAATATTTTTTGTGAAAAAATATAATGGACTATACATCGTCTTTTTTTCAATTTTTTATGAAAAAATTTTATCGACTATAAATCGTCCGATTCGTGTGCAAATAATTATATAGACTATACATCGTCTATTTTAGATGCAAAAAATTAAATAGACTGACTATATATACAAAATTTAATGGACCATACATCGTCCATTTATAAATTAAAAAAAAAGAATTATATTGACTATAATTCGTCCATTTCGTATCTAAAAAATTAAATGGACTATATACGTTGTCTTCTTTTCGTGCAAAGAATTTAATAAACTATACATCATACATTTTTCATTCAAAAAAATTTTTATGAAAAAAATATAATGGACTATACATCGTCTTTTTTTCAATTTTTTATGAAAAAATTTTATCGACTATAAATCGTCCGATTCATGTGCAAATAATTAAATAGACTATATATCGTCTATTTTAGATGCAAAAAATTAAATAGACTGACTATATATACAAAATTTAATAGACTATACATCGTCCATTTTTAAATTTAAAAAAAAAAATTAAATTGACTATAATTCGTCCATATCGTATCTAAAAAATTAAATGGACTATATACGTCGTCTTCTTTTCGTGCAAAGAATTTAATAAACTATACGTCATCCATTTTTCATGAAAAAAAATTTTTTATGAAAAAAATATAATGGACTATATATACATCGTCTTTTTTTCAATTTTTTATGAAAAAATTTTATCGACTATAAATCGTCCGATTCGTGTGCAAATAATTATATAGACTATACATCGTCTATTTTAGATGCAAAAAATTAAATGGACTGACTATATATACAAAATTTAATAGACTATACATCGTCCATTTTTAAATTAAAAAAAAATTAAATTGACTATAATTCGTCCATTTCGTATCTAAAAAATTAAATGGACTATATACGTCGTCTTCTTTTCGTGCAAAGAATTTAATAAACTATACATCATCCATTTTTCATGCAAAATATTTTTTTGTGAAAAAATATAATGGACTATACATCGTCTTTTTTTCAATTTTTTATGAAAAAATTTTATCGACTACAAATCGTCCGATTCGTGTGCAAATAATTATATAGACTATACATCGTCTATTTTAGATGCAAAAAATTAAATAGACTGACTATATATACAAAATTTAATGGACCATACATCGTCCATTTTTAAATTAAAAAAAAAAGAATTATATTGACTATAATTCGTCCATTTCGTATCTAAAAAATTAAATCGACTATATACGTTGTCTTCTTTTCGTGCAAAGAATTTAATAAACTATACATCATACATTTTTCATGCAAAAAAATTTTTTATGAAAAAAATATAATGGACTATACATCGTCTTTTTTTTAATTTTTTATGAAAAAATTTTATCGACTATAAATCGTCCGATTCATGTGGAAATAATTAAATAGACTATATATCGTCTATTTTAGATGCAAAAAATTAAATAGACTGACTATATATACAAAATTTAATAGACTATACATCGTCCATTTTTAAATTTAAAAAAAAAATTAAATTGACTATAATTCGTCCATATCGTATCTAAAAAATTAAATGGACTATATACGTCGTCTTCTTTTCGTGCAAAGAATTTAATAAACTATACGTCATCCATTTTTCATGAAAAAAAATTTTTTATGAAAAAAATATAATGGACTATACATCGTCTTTTTTTCAATTTTTTATGAAAAAATCTTATCGACTATAAATCGTCCGATTCGTGTGCAAATAATTATATAGACTATACATCGTCTATTTTAGATGCAAAAAATTAAATGGACTGACTATATATACAAAATTTAATGGACTATACATCGTCCATTTTTAAATTAAAAAAAAAAGAATTATATTGACTATAATTCGTCCATTTCGTATCTAAAAAATTAAATGGACTATATACGTTGTCTTCTTTTCGTGCAAAGAATTTAATAAACTATGCATCATACAAAAAATATACATACATCGTCTTTTTTTAAATTTTTTATGAAAAAATTTTATCGACTATAAATCATCCGATTCATGTGCAAATAATTAAATAGACTATATATCGTCTATTTTAGATGCAAAAAATTAAATAGACTGACTATATATACAAAATTTAATGGACTATACATCGTCCATTTTTAAATTTAAAAAAAAAATTTAATTGACTATAATTCGTCCATTTCGTATCTAAAAAATTAAATGGACTATATACGTCGTCTTCTTTTCGTGCAAATAATTTAATAAACTATACATCATCCATTTTTCATGCAAAATATTTTTTTGTGAAAAAATATAATGGACTATATATACATCGTCTTTTTTTCAATTTTTTATGAAAAAATTTTATCGACTATGAATCGTCCGATTCGTGTGCAAATAATTATATAGACTATACATCGTCTATTTTAGATGCAAAAAATTAAATAGACTGACTATATATACAAAATTTAATGGACCATACATCGTCCATTTTTAAATTAAAAAAAAAAGAATTATATTGACTATAATTCGTCCATTTCGTATCTAAAAAATTATATGGACTATATACGTTGTCTTCTTTTCGTGCAAAGAATTTAATAAACTATGCATCATACATTTTTCATGCAAAAAAATTTCTTATGAAAAAAATATAATGGACTATACATCGTCTTTTTTTAAATTTTTTATGAAAAAATTTTATCGACTATAAATCGTCCGATTCATGTGCAAATAATTAAATAGACTATATATCGTCTATTTTAGATGCAAAAAATTAAATAGACTGACTATATATACAAAATTTAATAGACTATACATCGTCCATTTTTAAATTTAAAAAAAAATTAAATTGACTATAATTCGTCCATTTCGTATCTAAAAAATTAAATGGACTATATACGTCGTCTTCTTTTCGTGCAAAGAATTTAATAAACTATACATCATCCATTTTTCATGCAAAATATTTTTTTGTGAAAAAATATAATGGACTATACATCGAATTTTTTTCAAGTTTTTATGAAAAAATTTTATCGACTATAAATCGTCCGATTCGTGTGCAAATAATTATATCGTCTATTTTAGATACAAATAATTATATCGTCTATTTTAGATCTAAAAAATTAAATGGACTATATACGTTGTCTTCTTTTCATGCAAAGAATTTAATAAACTATACATCATAAATTTTTCATGCAAAAAAATTTCTTATGAAAAAAATACATCGTCTTTTTTTCAATTTTTTATGAAAAAATTTTATCGACTATAAATCGGCCGATTCATGTGCAAATAATTATATAGACTATACATCGTCTATTTTAGATGCAAAAAATTAAATAGACTGACTATATATACAAAATTTAATGGACTATACATCGTCCATTTTTAAATTTAAAAAAAAATTAAATTGACTATAATTCGTCCATTTCGTATCTAAAAAATTAAATGGACTATATACGTCGTCTTCTTTTCGTGCAAAGAATTTAATAAACTATACATCATCCATTTTTCATGCAAAATATTTTTTTGTGAAAAAATATAATGGACTATACATCGTCTTTTTTTCAATTTTTTATGAAAAAATTTTATCGACTATAAATCGTCCGATTCGTGTGCAAATAATTATATAGACTATACATCGTCTATTTTAGATGCAAAAAATTAAATAGACTGACTATATCTACAAAATTTAATGGACTATACATCGTCCATTTTTAAATTTAAAAAAAAATTTAATTGACTATAATTCGTCCATTTCGTATCTAAAAAATTAAATGGACTATATACGTTGTCTTCTTTTCGTGCAAAAAATTTAATAAACTATACATCATACATTTTTCATGCAAAAAAATTTTTTATGAAAAAAATATAATGGACTATACATCGTCTTTTTTTCAATTTTTTATGAAAAAATTTTATCGACTATAAATCGTCCGATTCATGTGCAAATAATTAAATAGACTATATATCGTCTATTTTAGATGCAAAAAATTAAATAGACTGACTATATATACAAAATTTAATAGACTATACATCGTCCATTTTTAAATTTAAAAAAAAAATTAAATTGACTATAATTCGTCCATTTCGTATCTAAAAAATTAAATGGACTATATACGTCGTCTTCTTTTCGTGCAAAGAATTTAATAAACTATACATCATCCATTTTTCATGCAAAATATTTTTTTGTGAAAAAATATAATGGACTATACATCGTCTTTTTTTCAATTTTTTATGAAAAAATTTTATCGACTATAAATCGTCTGATTCGTGTGCAAATAATTATATAGACTATACATCGTCTATTTTAGATGCAAAAAATTAAATAGACTGACTATATATACAAAATTTAATGGACCATACATCGTCCATTTTTAAATTAAAAAAAAAAGAATTATATTGACTATAATTCGTCCATTTCGTATCTAAAAAATTAAATGGACTATATACGTTGTCTTCTTTTCATGCAAAGAATTTAATAAACTATACATCATACATTTTTCATGCAAAAAAATTTTTTATGAAAAAAATATAATGGACTATACATCGTCTTTTTTTCAATTTTTTATGAAAAAATTTTATCGACTATAAATCGTCCGATTCGTGTGCAAATAATTATATCGTCTATTTTAGATACAAAAAATTAAATAGACTGACTATATATACAAAATTTAATGGACTATACATCGTCCATTTTTAAATTTAAAAAAAAATTAAATTGACTATAATTCGTCCATTTCGTATCTAAAAAATTAAATGGACTATATACGTCGTCTTCTTTTCGTGCAAAGAATTTAATAAACTATACATCATCCATTTTTCATGCAAAATATTTTTTTGTGAAAAAATATAATGGACTATACATCGTCTTTTTTTCAATTTTTTATGAAAAAATTTTATCGACTATAAATCGTCCGATTCGTGTGCAAATAATTATATCGTCTATTTTAGATACAAAAAATTAAATAGACTGACTATATATACAAAATTTAATGGACTATACATCGTCCATTTTTAAATTTAAAAAAAAATTTAATTGACTATAATTCGTCCATTTCGTATCTAAAAAATTAAATGGACTATATACGTCGTCTTCTTTTCGTGCAAAGAATTTAATAAACTATACGTCATCCATTTTTCATGCAAAAAAATTCTTTATGAAAAAATATAATGGACTATACATCGTCTTTTTTTCAATTTTTTATGAAAAAATTTTATCGACTATAAATCGTCCGATTCATGTGCAAATAATTAAATAGACTATATATCGTCTATTTTAGATGCAAAAAATTAAATAGACTGACTATATATAAAAAATTTAATGGACTATACATCGTCCATTTTTAAATTTAAAAAAAAATTTAATTGACTATAATTCGTCCATTTCGTATCTAAAAAATTAAATGGACTATATACGTCGTCTTCTTTTCATGCAAAGAATTTAATAAACTATACATCATCCATTTTACATGCAAAATATTTTTTTGTGAAAAAATATAATGGACATCGTCTTTTTTTCAATTTTTTATGAAAAAATTTTATCGACTATAAATCGTCCGATTCATGTGCAAATAATTATATAGACTATACATCGTCTATTTTAGATGCAAAAAATTAAATAGACTGACTATATATAAAAAATTTAATGGACCATACATCGTCCATTTTTAAATTAAAAAAAAAGAATTATATTGACTATAATTCGTCCATTTCGTATCTAAAAAATTAAATGGACTATATACGTCGTCTTCTTTTCGTGCAAAGATTTTAATAAACTATACATCATCCATTTTTCATGCAAAATATTTTTTTGTGAAAAAATATAATGGACTATACATCGTCTTTTTTTCAATTTTGTATGAAAAAATTTTATCGACTATAAATCGTCCGATTCGTGTGCAAATAATTATATCGTCTATTTTAGATACAAAAAATTAAATAGACTGACTATATACACAAAATTTAATGGACCATACATCGTCCATTTTTAAATTAAAAAAAAAAGAATTATATTGACTATAATTCGTCCATTTCGTATCTACAAAATTAAATGGACTATATACGTTGTCTTCTTTTCGTGCAAAAAATTTAGTAAACTATACATCATACATTTTCCATGCAAAAAAATTTTTTATGAAAAAAATATAATGGACTATACATCGTCTTTTTTTCAATTTTTTATGAAAAAATTTTATCGACTATAAATCGTCCGATTCGTGTGCAAATAATTATATCGACTATTTATCGTCTATTTTAGATGCAAAAAATTAAATAGACTGACTATATATACAAAATTTAATGGACTATACATCGTCCATTTTTAAATTTAAAAAAAAATTTAATTGACTATAATTCGTCCATTTCGTATCTAAAAAATTAAATGGACTATATACGTCGTCTTCTTTTCGTGCAAAGAATTTAATAAACTATACGTCATCCATTTTTCATGCAAAAAAATTTTTTATGAAAAAATATAATGGACTATACATCGTCTTTTTTTCAATTTTTTATGAAAAAATTTTATCGACTATAAATCGTCCGATTGATGTGCAAATAATTAAATAGACTATATATCGTCTATTTTAGATGCAAAAAATTAAATAGATTGACTATATATACAAAATTTAATGGACTATACATCGTCCATTTTTAAATTTAAAAAAAATTTAATTGACTATAATTCGTCCATTTCGTATCTAAAAAATTAAATGGACTATATACGTCGTCTTCTTTTCGTGCAAAGAATTTAATAAACTATACATCATCCATTTTACATGCAAAATATTTTTTTGTGAAAAAATATAATGGACATCGTCTTTTTTTCAATTTTTTATGAAAAAATTTTATCGACTATAAATCGTCCGATTCGTGTGCAAATAATTATATAGACTATACATCGTCTATTTTAGATGCAAAAAATTAAATAGACTGACTATATATACAAAATTTAATGGACTATACATCGTCCATTTTTAAATTTAAAAAAAAATTAAATTGACTATAATTCGTCCATTTCGTATCTAAAAAATTAAATGGACTATATACGTCGTCTTCTTTTCGTGCAAAGAATTTAATAAACTATACATCATCCATTTTTCATGCAAAATATTTTTTTGTGAAAAAATATAATGGACTATACATCGTCTTTTTTTTTAATTTTTTATGAAAAAATTTTATCGACTATAAATCGTCCGATTCGTGTGCAAATAATTATATCGTCTATTTTAGATACAAAAAATTAAATAGACTGACTATATACACAAAATTTAATGGACCATACATCGTCCATTTTTAAATTAAAAAAAAAAGAATTATATTGACTATAATTCGTCCATTTCGTATCTAAACAATTAAATGGACTATATACGTTGTCTTCTTTTCGTGCAAAAAATTTAGTAAACTATACATCATCCATTTTCCATGCAAAAAATTTTTTTATGAAAAAAATATAATGGACTATACATCGTCTTTTTTTCAATTTTTTATGAAAAAATTTTATCGACTATAAATCGTCCGATTCATGTGCAATTAATTAAATAGACTATATATCGTCTATTTTAGATGCAAAAAATTAAATAGACTGACTATATATACAAAATTTAATGGACTATACATCGTCCATTTTTAAATTTAAAAAAAAATTTAATTGACTATAATTCGTCCATTTCGTATCTAAAAAATTAAATGGACTATATACGTCGTCTTCTTTTCGTGCAAAGAATTTAATAAACTATACATCATCCATTTTACATGCAAAATATTTTTTTGTGAAAAAATATAATGGACATCGTCTTTTTTTCAATTTTTTATGAAAAAATTTTATCGACTATAAATCGTCCGATTCGTGTGCAAATAATTATATAGACTATACATCGTCTATTTTAGATGCAAAAAATTAAATAGACTGACTATATATACAAAATTTAATGGACTATACATCGTCCATTTTTAAATTTAAAAAAAAAATAAATTGACTATAATTCGTCCATTTCGTATCTAAAAAATTAAATGGACTATATACGTCGTCTTCTTTTCGTGCAAAGAATTTAATAAACTATACATCATCCATTTTTCATGCAAAATATTTTTTTGTGAAAAAATATAATGGACTATACATCGTCTTTTTTTCAATTTTTTATGAAAAAATTTTATCGACTATAAATCGTCCGATTCGTGTGCAAATAATTAAATAGACTATACATCGTCTATTTTAGATGCAAAAAATTAAATAGACTGACTATATATACAAAATTTAATGGACTATATATCGTCCATTTTTAAATTTAAAAAAAACTTAAATTGACTATAATTCGTCCATTTCGTATCTAAAAAATTAAATGGACTATATACGTCGTCTTCTTTTCGTGCAAAGAATTTAATAAGCTATACATCATCCATTTTTCATGCAAAATATTTTTTGTGAAAAATATAATGGACTATACATCGTCTTTTTTTCAATTTTTTATGAAAAAATTTTATCGACTATAAATCGTCCGATTCATGTGCAAATAATTAAATAGACTATATATCGTCTATTTTAGATGCAAAAAATTAAATAGACTGACTATATATAAAAAATTTGATGGACTATACATCGTCCATTTTTAAATTTAAAAAAAAATTTAATTGACTATAATTCGTCCATTTCGTATCTAAAAAATTAAATGGACTATATACGTCGTCTTCTTTTCGTGCAAAGAATTTAATAAACTATACATCATCCATTTTACATGCAAAATATTTTTTTGTGAAAAAATATAATGGACATCGTCTTTTTTTCAATTTTTTATGAAAAAATTTTATCGACTATAAATCGTCCGATTCGTGTGCAAATAATTATATAGACTATACATCGTCTATTTAAGATGCAAAAAATTAAATAGACTGACTATATATAAAAAATTTAATGGACCATACATCGTCCATTTTTAAATTAAAAAAAAAAGAATTATATTGACTATAATTCGTCCATTTCGTATCTAAAAAATTAAATGGACTATATACGTCGTCTTCTTTTCGTGCAAAGAATTTAATAAACTATACATCATCCATTTTTCATGCAAAATATTTTTTTGTGAAAAAATATAATGGACTATACATCGTCTTTTTTTCAATTTTTTATGAAAAAATTTTATCGACTATAAATCGTCCGATTCGTGTGCAAATAATTATATCGTCTATTTTAGATACAAAAAATTAAATAGACTGACTATATACACAAAATTTAATGGACCATACATCGTCCATTTTTAAATTAAAAAAAAAAGAATTATATTGACTATAATTTGTCCATTTCGTATCTACAAAATTAAATGGACTATATACGTTGTCTTCTTTTCGTGCAAAAAATTTAGTAAACTATACATCATACATTTTTCATGCAAAAAAATTTTTTATGAAAAAAATATAATGGACTATACATCGTCTTTTTTTCAATTTTTTATGAAAAAATTTTATCGACTATAAATCGTCCGATTCGTGTGCAAATAATTATATCGGCTATTTATCGTCTATTTTAGATGCAAAAAATTAAATAGACTGACTATATATACAAAATTTAATGGACTATACATCGTCCATTTTTAAATTTAAAAAAAAATTTAATTGACTATAATTCGTCCATTTCGTATCTAAAAAATTAAATGGACTATATACGTCGTCTTCTTTTCGTGCAAAGAATTTAATAAACTATACGTCATCCATTTTTCATGCAAAAAAATTTTTTATGAAAAAATATAATGGACTATACATCGTCTTTTTTTCAATTTTTTATGAAAAAATTTTATCGACTATAAATCGTCCGATTCATGTGCAAATAATTAAATAGACTATATATCGTCTATTTTAGATGCAAAAAATTAAATAGACTGACTATATATACAAAATTTAATGGACTATACATCGTCCATTTTTAAATTTAAAAAAAACTTTAATTGACTATAATTCGTCCATTTCGTATCTAAAAAATTAAATGGACTATATACGTCGTCTTCTTTTCGTGCAAAGAATTTAATAAACTATACATCATCCATTTTACATGCAAAATATTTTTTTGTGAAAAAATATAATGGACATCGTCTTTTTTTCAATTTTTTATGAAAACATTTTATCGACTATAAATCGTCCGATTCGTGTGCAAATAATTATATCGTCTATTTTAGATACAAAAAATTAAATAGACTGACTATATACACAAAATTTAATGGACCATACATCGTCCATTTTTAAATTAAAAAAAAAGAATTATATTGACTATAATTTGTCCATTTCGTATCTACAAAATTAAATGGACTATATACGTTGTCTTCTTTTCGTGCAAAAAATTTAGTAAACTATACATCATACATTTTTCATGCAAAAAAATTTTTTATGAAAAAAATATAATGGACTATACATCGTCTTTTTTTCAATTTTTTATGAAAAAATTTTATCGACTATAAATCGTCCGATTCGTGTGCAAATAATTATATCGGCTATTTATCGTCTATTTTAGATGCAAAAAATTAAATAGACTGACTATATATACAAAATTTAATGGACTATACATCGTCCATTTTTAAATTTAAAAAAAAATTTAATTGACTATAATTCGTCCATTTCGTATCTAAAAAATTAAATGGACTATATACGTCGTCTTCTTTTCGTGCAAAGAATTTAATAAACTATACATCATCCATTTTTCATGCAAAATATTTTTTTGTGAAAAAATATAATGGACTATACATCGTCTTTTTTTTAAATTTTTTATGAAAAAATTTTATCGACTATAAATCGTCCGATTCGTGTGCAAATAATTATATCGTCTATTTTAGATACAAAAAATTAAATAGACTGACTATATACACAAAATTTAATGGACCATACATCGTCCATTTTTAAATTAAAAAAAAAAGAATTATATTGACTATAATTCGTCCATTTCGTATCTAAAAAATTAAATGGACTATATACGTTGTCTTCTTTTCGTGCAAAAAATTTAGTAAACTATACATCATACATTTTTCATGCAAAAAAATTTTTTATGAAAAAAATATAATGGACTATACATCGTCTTTTTTTCAATTTTTTATGAAAAAATTTTATCGACTATAAATCGTCCGATTCATGTGCAAATAATTATATAGACTATACATCGTCTATTTTAGATGCAAAAAATTAAATAGACTGACTATATATACAAAATTTAATGGACTATACATCGTCCATTTTTAAATTTAAAAAAAATTTAATTGACTATAATTCGTCCATTTCGTATCTAAAAAATTAAATGGACTATATACGTCGTCTTCTTTTCGTGCAAAGAATTTAATAAACTATACGTCATCCATTTTTCATGCAAAAAAATTTTTTATGAAAAAATATAATGGACTATACATCGTCTTTTTTTCAATTTTTTATGAAAAAATTTTATCGACTATAAATCATCCGATTCATGTGCAAATAATTAAATAGACTATATATCGTCTATTTTAGATGCAAAAAATTAAATAGACTGACTATATATACAAAATTTAATGGACTATACATCGTCCATTTTTAAATTTAAAAAAAAATTTAATTGACTATAATTCGTCCATTTAGTATCTAAAAAATTAAATGGACTATATACGTCGTCTTCTTTTCGTGCAAAGAAATTATTAAAATATACGTCATCCATTTTTCATGCAAAAAAATTTTTTATGAAAAAAATATAATGGACTATTATACATCGTCTTTTTTAAATTTTTTATGAAAAAATTTCATCGACTATAAATCGTCCGATTCGTGTGCAAATAATTATATAGACTATACATCGTCTATTTTAGATGCAAAAAATTAAATAGACTGACTATATATACAAAATTTAATAGACTATACATCGTCCATTTTTAAATTTAAAAAAAAAATTAAATTGACTATAATTCGTCCATTTCGTATCTAAAAAATTAAATGGACTATATACGTCGTCTTCTTTTCGTGTAAAGAAATTAATAAAATATACGTCATCCATTTTTCATGCAAAAAAATTTTTTATGAAAAAAATATAATGGACTATACATCGTCTTTTTTTAAATTTTTTATGAAAAAATTTTATCGACTATAAATCGTCCGATTCATGTGCAAATAATTATATAGACTATACATCGTCTATTTTAGATGCAAAAAATTAAATAGACTGACTATATATACAAAATTTAATGGACCATACATAGTCCATTTTTAAATTAAAAAAAAAAGAATTATATTGACTATAATTCGTCCATTTCGTATCTAAAAAATTAAATGGACTGTATACGTCGTCTTCTTTTCGTGTAAAGAATTTAATAAACTATACATCATACATTCTGCATGCAAAAAATTTTTTTATGAAAAAAATATAATGGACTATACATCGTCTTTTTTTCAATTGATTATGAAAAAATTTTATCGACTATAAATCGTTCTCGTTGTACCTTCATAGTGAACAGACGTAATAGCGGAATTTTTCTTACATACAAACAAAACAAAAAAAAAATCATACAAAAAATATTCGTAGTACATATTAACTTTGATAAATAAGCTTTTTTTTTGCTTTGCTAATATTTTTTTACATATAGAAATAACAAAATCAAAAAAGAACCGTAAACAAAAAAACATACAAAGTACCCTTGAGGAATACTCTTTATGAGTACCCCAAAGGAAAAAAATAGTGAAGTGAGTTCTAACGGCAGAAATGCCTATTTTACTGTGAGTTTTGATGCTCATAATGATAACAATAAAAAATCTGATAATAGACTTGCTGTGAGTTCTGAAGCTCTGAATAAAAATCAAAAATCTGATAGACTGTTTCTAACGGCAAAACCACAGTTTCGTCAGCGATCAACTTCGCTTTGTCCAATGCCATCTAGTGAATCGTTGACATTATTGCCTAGTACTTCTAAATTTAACTCAGCGATATCATCCGCTTCGGGCTCGTTGTCATCACTTAAACAAGTTGTCACTGAAGATAAGAGCACCCCAAAGCCCAAGGTCCAAGTCGGAATGGACAGATACATTACAATTTTAAAGCGCGGGCGCAGCCCAAATTCTACTAAAATTGCATCTGTTCCAAAGATGTCCAGGGATAACAGCGCATCCTCTACTAATCGGCAAAACCGTTTTAAAATATTGCAAGATGATAATGAAAAACCCGCTGAATCTGCGAATAAAACCTCCAAGCCGCCACCAATCTATTTAAGAGAAAAAAACTCAAACGCTCTAATTAAAAAATTAATTTCGGTCATTGGTGAGTATAAATTTCACATTGTTCCAATAAAACGTGGTAATATTGATGAAACGAAAATTCAAATTTATGAAGAAAAAGATTTTCGCACAATGGTTTCTGAACTTGAAAAAAGTAAAACAAATTTCTACACATATCAGCTCAAGAGTGATAAAGGTATGCAGATTGTGTTGAAGGGCATAGATTCCTATGTTGCTCCCGAAGAAGTAAAAGATGCTCTCGTCCTCCAGGGCTTTAAAGTAAAAAATGTATCGAACATAATAAATAGGGAAAAGATCCCTCAACCTCTATTTCGCGTTGAACTTGAGCCAAATGATATAAAATTGAAAAAGAGTGAGACCCATCCAATATATAATTTAAGATATCTCTTATATCGAAAAATAACCGTTGAAGAACCACACAAGCGTTCAGGACCCGTACAGTGCCATAATTGTCAAGAATATGGCCATACTAAAACTTACTGCAAATTACCTACTGTTTGTGTCGTGTGCGGCGAGTTGCACGGCACTGCTAGTTGCAATAAGCCGAAAGATCAAAGTAACAAAAAATGCAGTAATTGTGGAGAAAATCACACTGCTAACTACAGAGGTTGTCGTGTGTACTCTTTGGTAAAGAAGACTATGGTGCAAAAACCTAAATTAGCTCCAGCTCAATCAGCAAACGTTTACTCTGCCACTTTTCAGCAAATGAGCCAACCAGTTACTTCCCGTGTATCGTATGCAGATGCTGCTAAGGCCAGTTCTATTCCGACACAAAATGTTTCACCGCAAAATAATTCTACAAATACACACTCAAACTTTAATTATAATCGCCTTGAAGCTACTATTGAAAATCTGGTGCAAACTATAAACAATTTTACAGCAAATATGACTAGCATGATGCAAGAAATGCTGCGAATGCAGAATACATTGCTTCAAGCTTTGGTTAACAAACCATGAACACGTTAAAAATATGTTTCTGGAACGCAAACGGCATTCGCCAACATAAAAATGAACTTGAGCACTTCCTCACGGAAAAAAATATTGATATAATGTTGGTCTCTGAGACTCATTTGACTTCGAGAAGCCTTTTTAAAATTTATGGCTACACCTTATATGATTCAAAGGACCCGAGAAGAAGAGCATGCGGTGGATCAGCAATTTTAATAAAGTCAAGACTCAAGCATTATATTATTGACAACATTTGCGAAGAACATTTACAAGCAACGAATATTTGTGTCGAAAATTTTTGCACTAATTTTGTCATATCATCAATTTACTCCCCTCCTAGATTCGCAATTACTGAGGACCAATACGAGGATTTCTACAAATCCCTTGGCCCTTGCTTCGTAGCAGCTGGAGACTACAATGCGAAACATACGTTCTGGGGTTCGCGTCTTATTACACCTAGAGGTCGGGCATTGTTCAACACAATTTCAAAAATGGGCTTGGACGTCATTTCGAGTAGGGAGCCCACTTACTGGCCTACGGACATACAAAAAATTCCGGATATTATAGATTTTGGAGTCATGAAAAATATTTCTAGGGAATTAGTTCATGT
The DNA here is from genome assembly GCA_944452675.1 of Tachina lurida. Classification (NCBI taxonomy): domain Eukaryota; kingdom Metazoa; phylum Arthropoda; class Insecta; order Diptera; family Tachinidae; genus Tachina; species Tachina lurida. The sequence goes on along the minus strand of OX101754.1, from coordinate 95,013,038 downwards.
TGAAGCGTCTCAAGATCTTTCCTCCGATCACTCTCCCACGATCGTTACAATTTGTAGCCCACTAAGTAGGGACTTACCTCACCCGTATGTGAAGACGATCAACCGTGTTAATTGGCTGGGGTTCAGAAAATATCTCAGTACTCATTGTACGGAAAACATTACGCTAAGAACATCCGAAGATATTGAATTTAACATTGGCAATCTTATCAAAAATATAAAACAGGCTGCTGAACATGCGACTACCTCCTACCCGCAGACTGGATCTAATAGAATTTATTCTACGGATATTGAACGTCTCGTAAGTGAAAAAAGAAGAGCTAGAAGGGAATGGCAACAGCACAGATCGTCCCAACATAAAATCAGATTTAAAGAGTGCACTAAACGACTCCAAGACTTGCTTGCATTTGAAAAAACTGAATCTTTTAAAAACTATCTGGAAGGTCTTGATGCCACACCAGCATCTAATTACTCTTTGTGGCGCGCTGCTAGAAAGCTTAAAACACCTGTTGCGTTTAAACCACCTCTGCGTACATCTACAGAGGGTTGGGCAAGAAGCGATACTGAAAAAGGTAAAATATTTGCTGAGCATTTAAAATCAGTATTCACCCCTAACTCATGTACTGGTGTTATTGATTTGCCGAATGTAGTGGCGCTACCCCCTCGACCCATAAAATGTAGAACGTGTGATGTACAAAAACTAATTGCTGAACTTAACCCGAAGAAAGCTCCGGGTATTGATGGAATTAGTAACCAGATGCTAATAAAGTTGCCTCGTATTGCAATTAGAATCCTGTTATTTATTTTTAACGCCATTTTACGACTGGAGTATTATCCAAATAGCTGGAAGCTTGCCAAAGTTAAAATGATTCCAAAGCCGGGCAAAGACCTTACCAAGGCTGAGTCATACAGGCCAATAAGTCTGCTATCAACAATGTCAAAACTTTTCGAAAAACTGCTCATGACAAAATTGTCCCCAATTCTAGTTAGTAGTGGGTGCATACCAGACCATCAATTTGGTTTTAGAAGTCAGCATAGCACCATTGAACAAACTCACAGATTAGTTCAATTTATAAGAAAAACATTTGAAGAAAAGAAGTATTGTTCTGCGCTGTTTATCGACGTTTCTCAGGCATTTGATAAAGTGTGGCATGAAGGTCTTATTTTAAAATTGAAATCATATTTACCAATAAATTTTCTGAAACTATTAGAAAGTTATATTACTACCCGGAAGTTTACGGTTGTGGAAGGAGACTTCATGAGTGTGCCTGAATCTATATCATCCGGTGTGCCACAGGGGAGCATACTGGGGCCAGTTTTGTATTTGATTTACACTTGTGATATGCCTTTAAGCAGCAATATCCATACATCTACGTTTGCCGATGATACAGCCTGCCTTAGTATGCACGAAAACCCTCACGAGGCTTCCCGATATCTACAAGAACATATTACACAACTGGAACTATGGTTAAATTTGTGGAGAATCAAAGTAAACGAGCAAAAGTGTGTCCAGGTAACATTTACCCTGCGAAGAGATACTTGTTCGCCAATTCGAATCAACAATCAAGCTGTTCTTCAACATTCACACGTAAAATACCTTGGTATACACCTTGATCGACGGCTTACGTAGAAGCCCCATATTGACTCAAAGCTAACACAAATGAAACTGAAATTAACTCAGATACATTGGCTGATTGGTAGAAATTCAACACTCAGTCTAGATTGTAAACTTTTAATATACAAGTCGATTTTGAAACCAATATGGTGCTACGGAATACAGTTATGGGTCACTGCTTCAGCTTCTAATGTCGAGAGAATCCAACGAAGGCAAAACAAAATTTTACGGTTAATAACATTGGCTCCATGGTATATAAAAAATTCAAATATACATCGTGATTTAAATATGCCACTAGTGACTGAAGAAATTGCAAAATACGCTGGCAAATATTTAACAAAACTCGAGTCACATCCTAATCCGCTTGCCCGTAATATTTTGAGCTTTACTGGACACATCCGCCTAAAAAAGAGGGACACAAGGGCTTTTATTCATAGCACTCCAGATGGGACTTCTTGAAAATACTTTTATTTTTTTCCTTTTGACTATCACTACTTATGTATTATATATAACTATTACTAAGCATATGTCCGACACTGGTCGGGCCTAATTATATTTTTAGATTTAAGATTTGAATACTTATTGTTAGTTCATATATGAAGATACAATAAATAAAAACCATGCATTAATAAAAAAAAAAAAAAAAAAAAAAATTTACTATAATTCGTCCATTTCGTATCTAAAAAATTAAATGGACTATATACGTCGTCTTCTTTTCGTGCAAAGAATTTAATAAACTATACATCATCCATTTTTCATGCAAAAAAATTTTTTATGAAAAAAATTTAATGGACTATACATCGTCATTTTTTCAATATTTTATGAAAGAAATTTAATCGACTATAAATCGTCCGATTCGTATGCAAAAAATTTTATAGACTATACATCGTCTATTTTTCATGCAAAAAATTAAATGGACTGGCTATTATACAAAATTTAATGGACTTTACATCGTCCATTTTAAAAATTTTTATAAAAAACTAAATTGACTATAATTCGTCCATTTCGTATGTTAAAACTTAAGTGGACTAAATACGTCATCTTCTTTTCGTGCAAAGAATTTAATAAACTATACATCATCCATTTTTCATGCAAAAAAATTTTTTATGAAAAAAATTTAATGGACTATACATCGTCATTTTTTCAATATTTTATGAAAGAAATTTAATCGACTATAAATCGTCCGATTCGTATGCAAAAAATTTTATAGACTATACATCGTCTATTCTTCATGCAAAAAATAAAATGGACTGGCTATATATACAAAATTTAATGGACTATACATCGTTCATTTTTAAATTAAAAAAAAAAAAAAATTAAATTGACTATAATTCGTCCATTTCGTATGTAAAAACTTAAGTGGACTATATACGTCGTCTTCTTTTCGTGCAAAGAATTGAATAAAAGAACCCTGACGATGAAGGTTTAGTGGTCTTCGAAAACAGCTGGTTGTTCCGTTCAACTATGTGTTTGTCAGAATATTTACAACAAACTGTGGTGTTATTTGTTAATTAATAATTATCACATGTAGTTTGGCTTACAAAGCGATACGAACTTTAGCCTGATCAAATCATAAATATAAAAACAAATGAAGTTTGAACAATAATATATAAAATTAAATATATTGTGGCTAAAATATAAAAAATTGGAGAAAAATAATTTTGTAGAATAATCTGTAGGTTTTGAAAGCGTGATTGAAAGTTGTAATAGTTAAAAAAGTAAATATAGTAAAAAAAATTATGAATTATGAAACTCATGAATCAAACTGGCGATTAAAACAAAAACAAGTTTTTTATTAAAATAGTTTCTTATACAATACAATAATTAAAAAAAACTGCTAAATGTCAGGGAAAGAAATGGGGGGAAAATAAAAAAAATTAAACAAAACAACAGTTTCCATTCTAATAATTAAAGTGTATAAAAAAACATTGTTAATATAACAACCATGATATTCACAACTGGTTCGGAAATTCAACAATTCGCATTGTTAACATAACAATAACTTGAATTGAAATAAGTTTGAAATCTATCCTTTAACTTACAATTTGGTTAATCGTGTTTACAAAAAACGTTGTAGGTTCAAAATCAATTAATTTTACAATTGATATAACAAAAAAATTAATTGTATTTACAAATAATTTTTTTTTTTTGTGATTCTGTAACTTATCGGAATTTGTAAAACTACGATATCTGTTTTCCTGCATATATTTGTATATTTTCGTAAAATGTACAAAATTTTCAATTAAATAACGAAAAAATGTTTCGTATTTTTAAGTATGAAATATTTTGAGTGCTGAGAAGACAATAAAAGTTAAACTATTCAACAGATTTCAGTAGTACGATTCAGTGACTTTTAACGATCCGACAATCGTACTTTTTGTCTATGCATTTTGTCGTTTGCAATAACGATTGTGTGATTCTTCAGCTTCCTTTTAACGATAGTATGCAGCTGATAATTTCTAATGATTTTTGTCGATAAAGTTAACAGCACATAAATTATTGTCGCTTAAATAACGACAGATCTGACATTAACCTACAGCGAATATCGTTAAAAATGTTACTAAATAGCAAATTCGATAAATGTTCATTATAATTATTTTGTGACTATCGTTAAAAAAAAGTTAGTGAATCGCACTACAGACTTTTATTCATACCTGAAAGAATTTCTGCCTTCTGAGTTAACATGCAGTATTACAAAACCTACTTGTTGATTCTATAAAAATAAATTCATATTTTTTTCCATGGTCCTGTTGCATTAATTATGCTGCAACAATATTTAAAAAAATATTTCTGATTAAAAATTCACTACAGTTCAATTAAATCTAAAAATTTCTCATATTTCATCTTCTGAAGACGATGAACTTTAAAAGTTCTGAAAGTTATTTCATTTTGTTAACACTTATTTGACAAACTGTAGACTAAATTGCGACTGCTGCAGCATCTTCATATCATTCATATGCACATACCAGGCGTGTATATTTGTGTGCAGCTTCCGTTTGTCGATTATGCTGCTACTGCTGCTCCTACTTGTGCATCTTGTCAGTGAAATACTGTCAGCCGTAAAAGCCAATTTAAATATTGTGCTAAGTTTTTAAGGAATTTTATGAGAGAACATTCTTTCCTAAATATTTGCTTAAACATGAAGTGTATTTAGAGTCAATATTTGCAATTGACTACTTTATTAAGTGTTAAATATGCGTATGCATATGCGTTTGCTACACTCGCAAAAATTTTTAAGAATTAAAAATATTTTCCCTTTAATAAAAAAAAATAGTACAGAAAACTAGACCTATAGATCGACACCGGTGTAGACCAAAAATTGTTAATGGGTGATCGGTAATAAGTTTTCCGAATTTTTGGACAATGGCGTCTCCTAAGACCCCACTTAGAATTTTTGATGTTGGTACTAAGTTCACCCTAAATTTCACGTTCCCATAAGAATTATACGTTTGAAATCGTGCGGAAATGTCACTTCTCCGTTTGTTACTACTAGTTGTAATAGAGAATACTCGGAATTTTGTATGTAACACCTTAAGCCAAAACTAATGTACAGATAATCACGGAATTTTATAGACTTTTGTCTTGTTGTTATGAGGCTTTTATGATCAAACCTTTTTTATAAAAGAATTAATTTTTCTCTTAAATAAATTAGTTGACCTCAAATATATCAAAGTTCTTTCTTCGTGCATGCTTAATAAGTAAGGTTCAGCCTTGAAAGCCATAATAAATGCTTAATACTTGAATTTTTAAAATAAATCAATTAAGTAATAAAATCACAGAGTTAAGGCTTGAAAATAAGCAAAATCGGAAAAAGGGTACAAAATTTATTTATTTTAAGTTTTCCCATACTTCTTCTTACCAATTGCAAAGCTCAAAAACCTAAATTCGGACCCAGGAGATCGTAAAATGCCATTTCCATTCCCGCCTCCTTTTGTGGGCGGTGAGAAAAATACTGTTTAGAAAAATAATGTAAATTAAAAAAATGTCCTACTTACGCTGTAATACCTTAAAAGTTAAGTTTTTTAGGTTTTATGGGTAGGAGGAGGTGTCCCCTCCTCTGTCAAAAAAAATTTTTTTTACTAATTTAATTTCTAATCAAATTTTTTTTTCTCTTGCTTCATTCGGTCGATCTAACGAACGGCCTTTGCAGTCGTTCTGAAGATGAAGTATCAAATACATGTTTAAAAATCTGTCCTTTTTTCTTTGTGCTGAGAGTGCCAATATATTTTAATTTTCTCAAGGTTCAAAAGGGTTCTGATAAAAAGTTTGTGCAATAACTAAAAAATATACATATATTATAAACCTTAATATTGATCAATCACATAACGTCACACAGAGCCAAAAGCTTGCCATGACTCTTTTTTAGTTTATATTGCTTGTGAGTACCCCTAGATCAATGAACCTAAGCAGAAATATGCTTGAGAGTCCTAGGCTGAAATTTTTTTAAAAACAGACAAATCGGACAATGTTTAAAAAAGATTCCCCCAGAGGAACTAATCCTACCTCTGAAAAATGAAATCTTTTTCTTAACTTTTGCCATACTTTTGTTTAGCAAATGCAACTTTTAAAGTCAGCAAAAATTCAAAACTCCAAACTTGCACCCAGGAGACCGTTAGATGCCATTTTCGTCCAGCTTCTGTGACAAAAATATTACTTGCAAAAATAATGTAAATATTTAAAAAAAAAATGTTCCACTTATGCCTTAATGTCATACAAATTAAACTTTTGAGCTTTTATGGGCGGAGGGAAATATCCTTCTTCTCAAAGCGAAACACTTTATGACTGACAAAAAGGTTTCTCACTTATATTTACTTATGCAAGAAGAGCAAAAACAGAAAAAGTTTTTCTTGCATCTAAAATTAGATATTTTAAAATTTATTGTGGTATAAAACATAATTTGAACACTAGCTATTAGCTTCACTTTTAAATACCTTCTTGATTTTTTCTTAAGTGTATAACTTTTTGTTAATTTTTAAACGAATCATTTCAATATTAATATTCATGTGCATAAATAGTAAAGAACAAACGACAATGGCAAGACTGTTGTAAATTTATAGATGGTAAAATTGAGCTTTCATTACAAAAAAGCTTTCGGCAAATTGAAATGAGATGAGTCAAAACAATTCACATATTCCATTTGCAATGATGACTGAGTATATAAAGCAGGAATCTACATCAACTAACACCACACACAGTGGAGCAAAACACAGAAGAACGCTGATGATGAAGGTTTAGTGGCCTTCGAAAACGGCTAGTTGTTCCGTTCAACTATGTGTTGTTAGTCAGAATATTTACAACAAACTTTGGTGTTATTTGTTCATTAATAATTATCACATGTAGTTTGGCTTACAAAGCGATACGAACTTTATCCTGTTTAAATCATAAAGATAGAAAGAAATGAAGTTCGACTAACTCGTAGGTATAAACGTTAGGTACATTATCTGTACACAGAGGAAAAACTGCCGCATAGAATCAAGAAGATTTTCTCTATGAAACGTTTTTAGGCTAATGGGTATCTCAGCAGAAAGAAGCGAAGATTTTTTCATAGAGATTCCTTATTGTTTTTATGTTGTATATCTTATTAATTTTATCAAGAAGAAAACCACATAAAATCAAGTAGAAATCTTATTATTCACAACTTTTTTTACTCAATTTCCGTTATTTTTGGCACCAAAAAAACAATCCATAGAGAAAAACTTCTTGATTCTATTAGGTTTTCTTACAAATTGTAAACTATAAGTATTCCTTATTGATTTTATTCGGTAGGCTTATTGATTTTTTTTAAAAGGTTTTCTTCATGATTTTATTAGATTGCCTTATTGATTTTTTCAATAAGGTTTTCTTCTTGATTTTAGTAGGTTCCTATATGATTATGTGCAAAGCATCTTATTGATTTTTTTAATAAGGAAATCTTGTAGATTTTATGAGGTGTATTTTTATTTCATATCTATAGATAGATATAGAGACAAGTTTTTTTATGATCTTTTTCATTGTTGTATAAGAATGTTTGCACAATAATTTCAACGGTTATTCAGTCAGAAGTTTGCTGGTTCAATACTTGGTGAGTAAGTTAGTTAAGAATATAACATGTGTATGTATGTATGTATAAATAAATAACATCTACAATATACTACATACATACATACATACATATGTATATGGTATAGAATTTAAAAGAAAATACATAAGTACAGAAAATTAAGACGCATTTTTTTTTATTTTTTATAAGGTCGCCTAATAAAAACAAGAAGAAAACCTTATTGAAAAAATAAATAAGATAACCTAATAAAAACTAGAAGATTTCTTCTTGATTTTTTCAAAAAGGTTTTCCCTATGAAATTAATAAGATTTTCTTATTGAAAAAAACCATAGAGATTTCTTATTAATTTTGTTCTATTTTATGAGGTATTTAGTAGGCACTGTTTTCTCTGTGTATGTAGAAATTATGGGCATTAACTATCTCAGAATTCAGACGAATTTAAACATCTGTGGTTTCAATAAAATTAAATCAAACTAGTCATACGCTGCAAGTCCGTAATCTGAAATTATAAAACCGCAATCAGTTTAATATAAATCCTACCCAACAGTCGCTTAAATATAAAACTTATTGTATAGTAAAAAGTTCAAATACTCTTTTTTATTACTCCCACATTGCCATTAAAATCTATTATATAGTCATTTTAACAAAACTGCGATATCATTGAAAGCAAATATTAACTAAAGACAAAATAAATATTGTATTTGATTTCATGCTGGTAACGGTCCACATAATCGTACAACTCTTGATAAAATGCAACTCTGATATTAGCTTTTGCGGCGTTTTAAAAACGTTTATTAACTCCATCAGAATTTTCACAAAAATCTTACGATTATGTATAATAGACAATACCACTTTACTCAGAGTAACACAAACGCCCCAAATAGTGCAAATTTGAAAAATATGCTTTAGTTGTAATTCATTACCAAATGTTTGATGGGTAATTGCCTTATTTTTACATTAAAACCCTATAAAATGCCATTCACTGCTGAAAATTCTGAACATTGGTTTCTTAACTTCAAAGTGTTAGTTTGTTTTAAATATGAAAGTATTTCAATTATTATTTGTAATGGCTTGTGTTATTGCAGCCGTCACCTGTAATCCTGGAAATGTAATTTAAAAAACAAATAAATTTTTTTAATGGGTAAAATTTCAATTGTTTAATTTTTTTTTTTTTTTTCATTTTTTAAACAGAACGAAATAAATGGAAATAGTAATCGCCATAACCGTCAAGATAATTTTGACCGAAAAGGAAGTATTTTCTAAGGAGGAATCTATAAAATGTGTGACAAACAGTCGTAACTGGAGCTAGAAGTGAAAAATCGTTTAAATAAAAATGTTATTCCCTATTCGAGTTGTATACAAAAAAATGTAACAGTGTAAATAAAATTAAAATTTAAATTTTTATGTTTTGGAACAAAATTAGTTTTTATTAGGCTAATATTTTATATATGTACCTTGCCTATACCATGACACATGACTACAGAGTCAAAAACTCAAACCATCACCCAGCGCAAATATTTAAGAGTTATGCCCCTGCACAGAGTTTAAAAAAGCCCCCGTTGCTTGTGGTATAACGTTTTTGTGCAAAATGGGTTATAAGATGCTAAAATGAATATATACGTATGGGACTTGTAAGTCCAATAGGACCCGAGAATACGTACATATGTATATATTACTATGTTTATACGCTCACTATTTGCAAATAAAAATATTTGCATATAAATTAACTCACTGCTTATACGGCATAGCAAAAGTACAAAAGCTTGTTAGAACTTCTATAGAAAACTTACTTATGTTGACAAAAAGTAGTGTAAATATATAAAATATTAAATAATTATTTATTTTAATTGTCATTATTTGCTTCTGTCGATGTTTTTTGTGCAATATTTATCTATTTGATTATTTGGTTTGCAAACGTAGCAACCTCAAGCATTTTATATGCGAATAGTGCGTTAATCAGGAATTGTTTTTATGTAACTCATATGTATTTGCAAATTAAACTTTAATTCGGAATCTTTTTATTTGCGAATGAGTCGCTCGCATAAACGTGGTATATGATGGACTGCAAGCGATTAACAGATACGTGGTAGGACAAAGATCTCATATTGAATTCAAAGATCTGCCGCTCTCGAGATTAGAAGTTATTTTTTTCTTTAATTTTTTCCAATTTTGCAGATTATTTATAACAAAATTAAATTTGTAAGAAATCATAGTATGATATGCTGTATTTGGCAAACACATTTATATTAGTTCAGGATCTGAATCCTTTTTACAAAGTATTTTATAAAATATTGTGCTATGCTTTAATGAACGTTGGTTATGCGACATTGCAAGAGCCAAAGGTGAGTCTAAACTTTCATAAAAATCATTAAAGATACATAACAAAAATTGAAAATTTTAAAAACCCCTGCTATATCCAAAAAAGATGTGATATCTTCTAAGCGGCTGGACCGATTTCCTTTAAGCATAGTTAAGAACCTTCGCGATCAAGTCACCTTTCAAACCGAAAAAATTAAATCTAAATCGGTCCAGCCGTTTGGGCTGTACGTGGACACGGACAGACACACTGATACACAGATACACAGACACATACTACAAATTTCCCCCCAAACAAAATGTTTCGACTTTTTCTGAAGTCAGACTTCTCGTACCGAATTCGTTAAGACATTTCGGTAGTTTGTCTGAACTCAGACTTTTCGCACCGAACTCGTTAAGAAATTTCTGTAGTTTTTCTGAATAATTTTTTTTAAGCATTAAAACTTTGATTTTTGAGTACATAAGTAAAAGTCTGTGAAAATATTTTTTAATACATACATATGTACATATTAGGGATGCCAAACGGGAAATCCCGATCCCGGAAATCCCGGGATATTCGGGATTTGTAAGATTCAATCCCGGGATTTCTTTTTCGGGATTTCTTAGCAATTTTTATATAAAAAACTTAATAGATTAAAATTTTCGTTGATTTTATGGTATTTTTTTTATAATATTTAAAAGTCCCATACAATTTTATACGTGCAGTTTTAACAATTTAATGACTATTCGTGGCATATTTCTTATAAATTAACAACAAGTACAAAATAAATTAACTACTTTCTCACGGTTATTTTCATCAAAGGTGATACAATATACAACTAAGAATTATTTTGAACGAAAAGAAGCATATGAGCTCTGGAAGGAAAATAACATTTGGAAAATTCAATAAGTTTGACAAATTTATTTCGTCTTATTCTATATTATAAGGCCAATTATGAATAAAATTCCATGAGAAATTTTGCCCGGGGAATAATTTCAAACAGTAGCAAATAATAGGGAAAACAAAAAAAATTATGGAAAAGGGAGACATTTCTTGCGGAAATTTATTCATAATTGCAGTGTATAACTCTGTATATCAACGTAAAAGCGAGAAATATTTACAGAATAATGCGTACTATTATGTCTAAAAAATTGTGAATAGTGTGAATGTATGTTTTTTTAAATTGCAGTTCAAAATTATTTTCGTTAGACCGTTTAGGTGGTTTTTGACACAAACCTATGACCTATTTAAATTACATGGGTTTGATCAAAGGTTTGTGTCAAAAACGACCGACTGAATGAGTTCGACTCAATTATAGTTTTATTCGAGTTGCAGAGTAGAAGGACAGCACACTAATACACCATACTCCTCTTAGCGAACTTAGGACTACATATGTATCTGTTGAACTTGCAGAAAACAACTTATGTATGAATTTAAAATTTTTCAGTAGAACAAAAATACTGTTCAAGTGCTCAGGCAAACTTTTAGTGACATATTCATAAAAAATATTTTAGGCTTATTAAGCGCTTATTTGACGTATTTCTTTGGAAAATTTGTCAAATAAACCTTTTTATGAATACGGCGGTTAATGTATGTGCCTACAAAAATGTGATCATTAGACGTAATTTATAGAATTTGATTAGAATTGTGTATACATTTCTTTTAATTTTTCGACATGTTCAGCCTTATTATCGTTGTCGTAGTAGTGACGAAATCGATTAAAAAAATAGGCAATGCCTGGTATATGTAACAACCGTAATGGCTACTTGTTGGTCAATCGCAATTAAAAAACGTTAATAGATATATTTAAAAAAAACAATAATGTTTTTGCAGCTTATTTGTATGAAAGTGCATCTAAAATTTTCGTAAATCAACTTAAGCGATAGTGGTAAAAGTCCACAGATATGTACATTCGTTTTGATTTAGATTATAGAAAAACATTTATATTGAAAGCAAAAACAAGTTTTCATATTTAATTATTGTTTTCAGTATAAATTCTCTAGCATCAACTTAAAAATAGATGACAAAAATTCTTTCGATTTTTATTTCATACTAGTATTAAAATATTGTTAACTTTAAAGATAATGATATATTATCAACATAAAAACTTTTAAAATGCATAAAATTTGTTATTAAAGTAATATTTATTAAAAAAAATTATTTATTTTACCAAAAAATTTTAGATCCCGAAATCTCGAAAATCCCGGAATACCGGAAAATCCCGCAATCCCGAATCCCGAGATTTCCAAAAATCGATCCCGATTGGCATCCCTAGTACATATGTATGTATATGTTGATGAAAAACAAGGATTGTAACACATATTAAAAAACGTGAGTATGTGCAAATTATTTCGACAATAGCAGCAATATAACGGTGAAGTGGTACTCTGCTATAAAAGCAAAAAGAAATCGTACCTACATGTCGTTACGAATTCGTACCGACTTATCGTAACGAATTCGTACCAACATATCGTTACGAAGTCGTGTCAACCATCTCATACAAAAATTGTTACGATTTCGGTAATATTTCGGTTCCGAAATCGGAAGATTTTTTGTCGACCAGTCGTTACGAATTCTTTACGAATTCGGAGCATTTTGTTTGATGGGTTATAACACCCCTTTTTTGTCGGGGGTTAAAAATAAAAATCGATTAAATAAAAATCAAATGGTATGGTAAATTTTAAAGGGCGTCATCATGACCACTTTTCATTATACTACGTTGCCACACTATTCGTGGGCTTTAAAGTTAAAATTTTAGCCTAATTTTATTAATCCAAAACTATCTTAATTCAAGATTTTAAAGTATAGAAATCATTTGGATAGAAGATGGGCATATTCTAGGCTAATTGTCAAAATCAGAGATTGTGCCAATACAACAGTTTAATGGCATTTTCTTTTCTACATTTCCATCAAAAAGTTCCTTTCTTAAAAATATTTTGCTTGTATAAATCGATAGTGTTGATAGTGCCCTGTAAATTTCATTATTACGGGGTTGGGAAGACATTTTATATATTTTATACATATACTTTCAACAAGGTAAAACTTTTTGTGTAGGAAATGAAAACGCCATAAGCTGTTGGCAAAGTTTTTCATGAGTTAGTTGGGTAGAAGTGCTGAAATGATAATGATGCATAGGCCGGAACTTGGCTTCGGTAGTGTGCCCAGATTCAAATTATAAATAGCTGTTGTGTTTTTCAAAACTATGCTCTCTTTCTAACGGCCCTTTTCACAATGTATGCTTAAAAGATAACAGGGGCTTTAACGGCAAATTTTGTATGAAGAAGTGTCAGTTAAATTTCAGGTTAACTCTTAATCATACATTATGGAAAGGGACGTAAATGCCCTTGGTCGCTGGACCTGTGTCTATTTTTGAAACCGGCTCAATTATTATTTTTTGAAATTTTTGTTTCACGTTCGTTAAAAGTATGACAAAGCAGTGTGAAATTAATTCTATAGCGTAAGTGTTATGAAACACAAATGACTAGTCCTGACTAAAAATTTGTCAAAAATCTTTTATTACTTACTGAAAAAAATTTACAAAAAGATTTTACTGGTAATGTAAAATAAGTTCCATTGGTATTACTGAATTTTTTTGCAGCCAGCATTAAAATTTACTGATTACTGAAATGTTTACTGCAGTAAATATTTACATGCACAAAGGGATCATCGCATTGGACCCAAGGGAGCTGGACCTCTAAATTTTCATTCTTCACCAGCAGCCTGTTAACCTAACCTAAATATTTATTAAGGTATACAAATGTATGGAGGGCATAAACTTTTTAATTTCTTAGTAGGGAACAAGGCACATTCACAAGGTAGTAGCGGAAATGCAGCTGAGCTATTTTTTTTTTCAAATTAAAGTTCATCAGAAACTTCAAAAATTTTAAAAGAAAATGTTAAAAAATTTCAGTATGAAAAATATTTTATTAAAATAAATTCTGTGAAAACAAATTTAAAAATATGAAAAAAAACTATTAAAAAATTGTGAGAAGTGCTAAACGTTACAAATTTTGTTAGTGGTAGCTGCCGTGGAGAAATATGTTCAAATTTATGTGAACCAATTTTATTATTATTGTGTTAAACAAATTCTATTTTTGAAGTTTTGGATGAACTAAACCCCATATTGTTTTTTTCATTGTTGTATTTTTTCATTGTTTTTGTAATCCTGATATTATCTGGAAATGAATTTGCCTTGGTAGGGAATTTTTCAAAATTTTTCATAAGGAAATAGTCCTTGAGTCATATTTTACTGTTTTGTAGGAGATCACTTTTAAGATTTCAAGAGTATTTTCATTTATTTATTTATTTTACAATTAACGTATTAGGAAATTCGGTATTTACTTTAATTTTATTTATGACAATGTAATTCTACACAATACACGCAAAGAAAAGATATGGTTGTAAAATGGTTGAGAAAACAATATTATGTTCTCTGAAACAAATGTGTGATCGTTGCAAACTAGTTATTGTTATTTTAAACATTAATTACGTTACGATAAACAAAGTAATGTTTGAATTTAATAATTACATTATTATATTCATAGAAAGTGCGATATGGTTAGAGTTTAACAATATAATTTTCTTAAAAATGTATGACTACAATATAATTTGCATTATTGTGTAAAAATAATATGATGTAAATAACAATATAATGTTATCCAAAACCATACTATGTTAAGTTTTTAAAAAAATATTTTTCAGAAACATCCTCTGTCAGTTCAGTGTTTCGTTTGTACACGTGGTGTTAAATAAATAAAAAAAAAGTATAAACAAAAGGGTAGATAAATAAAAATAATATGTACATACATATGTATGTATGTATATCTCTTTATAAAGATATATCTGTAATTCGTATACACACATATATGTAAGTATACATTTGTATACATACATACATACATACATACATACATACATACATTTTCTTTCAACAATATTAATTTATTTTTATTTCGGATTTACCGCACAGATGTTTTAAACAAAACATTTGCCAATAAACATATGATTAAAAAACAAAATATTATTATTACATAAAATAATACTATGGTCATATTTAACAATATTTTTATAATATTATAACATGGTATGGTAGGTCTCAATTATATTTTAGTCACATCTAACAATAGTGTTGTCTTATTTACAATAATAAGATTAGGTATAACAAAGTTAATTGTTTTTGTAGATAATATTATTATTAACTCAGAAAATAATATTATTTAAACTTTGCTTTTCCATTGACAATAATATGATTTAACTACAACCATATAATTCAATCATAGTATATTGATGTTTGATTATGGTTACCTCAACCATATTTTTTCTTTGCGTGCACTAGTTGAAAAAAAAAATTCTTTAACTTTAAGGACAACAAAAAAAAGTATTTGAATTTATTAAGAGAGAATCAATTGATAACAAAAATAAGATAATCAGCTATTAATTTACTAGTTACTCAAAAGGTATACTATGATAGCAGAAACGACAGTCTGCAGGAAGCAAAGATTTTAGATCTTGCATATGTTGTAAAGTCCTGCACAAGACCATTTATAAGAACTTTCAAGACATGACAGATTTTTCAAATGCTTTACTACAGCGAAATATTCTAAAACAAACGCTAAACAACACTGTTGGCAAGACAAACAACTGAAACAAATGTCTTGCCAACAGTGTTGTTTAGCGTTTGTTTTAAAATATTTCGCTGCAGTAAAGCATTTGAAAAATCTCCCATGTCTTGAAAGTTCTTATGAATGGTCTTGTGCAGGACTTTAATATGTTGACATTTGTTTTTGGAAATGTTAAGCCTTCGCGAATGCAATCGCTTAGGTTGCTGACTTCCAGAATTTCTAGTAGTCCTTTGTGGAAGAAGCTGATAGTCATCCTTAATATTTATTTTGTAATATATGACTCTTATTGGATTGTCTGCCAAAGCGTACACATTTTTTGTGTACGCTTTTCTTTCCACTTTTGAAAAAATTTTCAGAATGATAAAAATTTGCACTAAGATGAAATTTAATTGAATTATACATAACTAAAAAATCAACGCTTATTTCAATTAAAAACAGGAAAATAAATATTGTTGAGTGATGGGCGATACGTTATATTGTTTAAGAAAAACATGCACTTGATGATACGTTATTTTGAATTTTGCTTATAACTTTGGTATTTTTTGTATAAGACTTGTTAAATTTTGTACACATATGTAATATGATATATTGAATCGTAATCATTAAAAAAATCCATTTTGAATTTTTAGGTGACGATATGTTTATAAACATCTATACATACATAAGAACAAAGAATACAAAAAACTCTACTTAACAAAAAAATGAGTTAGGCCCTTTCTATATTAAGGTAACGCTAAATCTCTCTGAAAGAAAAATGCTTAATTTATTATACCCTTTACCAAAAATGGTAAAGGGTATATATAGGCTTGTCATTCCGTGTGTAATTTCCATAATATTAATAAGCGACTCATAAAGTATATATATTCTGGATCCTTATGCATAGGGAAGACGAATAAGCGATGTCCGTCTGTCTGTACGTGAAATCGGTTTTCCGAAGCTGCCAGAAAAGATAGAGACTTCGGTTCTGAAGTGGTGTATCAGAAATAGTCCGAAATAGATTGTTATTGAAAATCAGCAAAATCGAGCAGACGGTTTCAGAGCTGGAAGACTTAAACTTGATTTTGCCACATAAAAGTAACTAGCTACAACTAATAATTTTTGTGTTTCTCGTTAAATAGACTTGTCTCATATTTCACTTCCAATAAAAATGGTATTAAAAATATAAAAACTAAATATAAAAAATCATAACCACGTTTCCAGGTTCGGAAAACTTTAACTTTTTCTCTTATATAAAAATAACCTGCTTAAACTAATTTTACCTTTTTCTCTATAAATTAAACATATCTTACATTCTTAAAAGAAAACTATTGGTGTAAGAATTTAGAAAAATCTAAAAGAATGATTCCAGGGTTGGGAAACTTACACTTTTTGTGATATATAAAATTAACTAGGTCTAATTAATTTTTTTTTCCTCTTCTTTATAAATTAAATATAGATATTTTATGTTATAAAAAAAATTTTTGGTTAGACAATTAGATAACTAAAAACTCCAGAGCTGGAAAATTTTATTTTTCTAAGATATTAAAGTAGCTAACTAAAACTAATTGTTTCCTTAATTCCTTATTTTCTTTGTTCACTTAACATATTTTATATATTTTTTTAAACAGCAAGATTGGTATAAGGAACCAGCAAAATCTAAAAGCTGTTTCCAGGGTTGGAAAACGTACACTTTTTGTGATATATAAAACCAATTAAGTAAAACTAGTTATTTCTTTGGTTATTAAATATATTCTATATTTTAGAAAGAATAAAATTAGTATTAAAAAAATCAAAATTATGGTTCCAGGGTTAAAAATTTAAAAAAAAAATTTGGGAAAATAATAACCAGTTTTTTCAGTGAAACATATCATGTTTTAAAAAGATCTTTACACAAGATTTATTTTATATATGCTTAATTTTTATGTGGATATCTAATTTAAGTATAAACGAAGGTGTTTGCGATGTTGTTTATTATGCTCTCAGCAGAGTTATGTTTCAAATCGATGGTCCTTAGTTAACACTTTGTAACGAGTTCTTATTAATGTTTGGTAAATGGAGATAAAAATTAAATTAATCGCTAAAGAACAGTCATACACCCAGAGAAAAAATCAGCTTAAAATCAATTAAAACAATATTTAATTAATAAGAAACATTAACGAAAGTCTAGTCATGTTGAAATTTCTTATTTCAATATATATATTTATATATTTCTTATTTCAATATATATATATATATATATATATATATATATATATATATATATATATATATATATATATATATATATTATTTCCTTTTGTTCCTAGAAGGAACATAGGGCCGTAATCATGCCAAAGTTCGTCAACTTATCCGAATGAATCAAACCAATTCACATATTCCATTTGCAATAAAGTTACGTATATAAGGCAGACATCTACATCAACTGACACCACACACAGTGGACCAAAACACAGAAGAACGCTGATGAGGAAGGTTTAGTGGCCTTCGAAAACGGCTGGCTGTTCCGTTCAACTATGTGTTGTTGTCAGAATATTTACAACTAACTTTGATGTTATTTGTTCATTAATAATTATCACATGTAATTTGGCTTAAAAAGCGTTACGAACTTTAGCCTATTCAATTCATAAGAATTATCCGATTGTATTTCAATTTCTTTATTCATTACGGTTTCATTAATCATTTAAGCTTCGGATGATTAGCTGATTGGGCTAAAGCATCCTAGTCTGGTGCTAGGGCTGCTAGCTAAGCCTACCAGACAGGCACGGATAACATCCAACACATTTATATAGCGAGGCGCCTGATGCAAGAACAGACGCACAGTGCTTTGTCCCATAGGCAAAATTAAAATAAAATAAAGTGCTTAGAATATTTAAGTAATATACATTTTTGTAAAGTTAACAAAGTACTTTAAATAAATTCGTAAATAGAATTTACCATCTCGTCTTTTTGTTAACAGTAGAGGGCGCTAAGGTCAGAAAATGTTTGAGGTAAAACTGTTGAACGGAAAAACGATTTTTACTGTGTTACAAAAAAAAAATTTTAAATTTCATTTTTTATTGTACTGCTTTGAATATAATTAATAGTTTTGTTTATAACTATAGCTACAAAAAAACAAAAATAATTTTGTGTAAATATTTTATACATGCAAAAGTTTGATAGAGTGAAATTTTTTTCTTTTTAAGAATAGGTAATTTTTTATTTGTGATTTTAGTACATTTTAAAGGGCTTAAATAGAATATGTAAACAAGTTTTAGATTGTTCACCCGGAAATGCAAAAATGATATGAATTTTTAAAGACATATTTCCTAAGTTTCAGAAAAGTTGGAAAGACCTAAGCTTATGGTACTGCCAAAATTTAAAAAAAATAAGTTTATACAATTTTTTTGTTTTATTACTATAAAAAATTAATCAAATTTTGATGTAGTGTATAATTTTTATTAAATAGTGACAAAAATTTAAAGAATATATTTTTTTTTACGGAAACCCTAAAGTTTTGCAAACTTTGAAAAAATTAAAAAAATATATAAATAAAAAGTAGGCGATCTTTTATTTTTGATTTATATACTTTGTTAACAAATCTAACCACTATTAAAAAAAAAATTTAAGATTTTTAACCGGAAATTTGAAATTTTGTATTTTTTTAAAACATCTATATTTTTTAGTTTTACAAAGACCAAAAATATGATTATATAATTTTTTCCAAGAAAAGGGCTCCACCGACGTAGAATGTTCAATTCAATTTTTGCAAGCTGTGCAATTTTATTGACTGTAGGTCTGTTTGAGAACTTTTCGAGTAAAAAATATCAAGTAACTTTTACTGGGAGAGTAAGAATGATTTTACTCTCTCAGTAAAAAATATCACAAAAAGTAAACGAACGACATCCAGTAAAAAGTATCAAATAATCAACATTTGTTTGTAAACAGCTGATTCATGTTTTCCTTTTTGCTTTTCGATTCATTGTTTTCCCTATGTTTCAACTCATTTACTCATTATGGGGATTGATAGAAGTCTTATTGATAATTTTGGCATAATATTAAGAGTTTTATCTTGCGGAATCCTAGTTAATGTGACAACATTTAAGGAGCTGCTAAATATTACTAGAAACTCATATTTAATACAGTATGGCTGGTATTATATGCCAAGTACTGCTCATAAGGTTTTAGTGCATGGGTGCGATTTTCTGGAATACTTCAACTTGCCAATATGTAATAAAATATTAAAAAAACGTTTAACACATTTTTTAAAACTATTTTTATTCTAGGGTGTTTGTCCGAAGAAGCCTAGAAGCCAGTCATAAAAATATAAGGAATTTGCGATTATCCCATACACGAAAAACGACAAGAGAAAATACAAATAGAGATTTAATGGCTCATTTGTTATTAATGTCGGATCCGGAACTATCGTCACTTAGGTCTACAAAACACATAAAAAAAATTATGAATTCAAAGAAATTGAGAAATACATTTTGAAAGAAAACATAAATTACAACTAAAATTAATTATCTTATTTGTTGAGCAAATTTAGAAACAAATTTATTTATGACCTTTTTTAAAGAGAATATTAAATTATTTGCATTTTGATCACAAATGTATCAAAAATTTAGTTTATGAGAAAAAGGATATATGGCAGATGGTCATGTCCTTGTATCGAATGAAGCGAAATTTCCTAGAGAGCCCAAAAAAATAGTTTTATAAGTTGTTATAAGTTTTCAGTGCATTCTGATCACTAATGTAGTTACAATTTAGTTTTTGAGATAAATTATATATGGGAGGTAGTCATGTCCTTGCACCGATTTTTCCGAAACTTCGAATTTTTCTTAATTAACATATTTTGAGCCAGCACACCAAATTTCATTTTTCTGCGATAACTTCTCTAATTTTGCCGATTCACTATATGGGGACAAAGCACTGTGAGACGCCTGCTTGCAGACGTACCAAATCGGCGACGCCCGTTAATAGCTATTGGTTTTGAATGGCGCCAATGACTCGCCATTTTATTTCGAGTATCATTGACACTCAGAATTTCGGTGGAGATCGGCGCAACACGAAATCTCTCTGAGACTCTACTCTCGAAACCGCTGATTGTCCGCGCCTGCATAAAACAGCTACCCCGCATATCTGCGGGACGTAACACTATCCGCAATCTGTGACGCGGATATCCAGACAAAAAATTGTGCACCAGCGTAGAGAGTAGCGACCGAGTTAATATCCGTAATTCGGCGGAATAATTATTTCAATATAGAAACATGTTAATATACAGTATTCATTTATTTTTAAGTATCTCAATATATTGAAAATTATTGAATTAATGTGACGCGTTTTTATTTTTAAGTTGCAGCTTTTCCCTGAGTGTAGCTATAAAATAATTTCCCGGAGGCCAATCATTTCTTCTGAACAAAATCGAAAAAATTCTTTAGGAATAAACCGTTTACATAATACCGCGATATATCATTTGCAATGGGGGAATGTTTAAATTGAGACATTAAAGAGTATTGGTATGGAAATAAAATTTGCTAAGACTATTTTAGGGTTATTATATTGACGTGACGTCGATGTTGACAACTGGAATAAGGGTGAATCTAAAATAGTTCTTAAATATAGAGTGTAGAATTAAATATTTAACTATATCGAAAATAAAATAGTTGTATCAAATTTTTTAGTAGAAAAAACCCGAAAGGTCACATTATAAATTTTATCACAAATCAAATATGTGTGTATGCGTCTGTATAGCCGAATATAGCACTCTTACTTGTTTTTTTTCTCTATTGCAAAAATACCCATATTTTTCGACGTAGAAAGAACAAGAGTTGCTATTGTGCCCCCTTATTAGAAATTGCCTATAATTATTTATTCCAAAGTTACTCATGAAAATCACCTGACTGGTATATTTTATGGCATATGCAACCGCATAAAGTCTATTAATATTGTGGAAATTGCATTTTTGTTGAATAATGGGTATATAAATCATAATTAGATCTTCGTATTTATTGTACTAAGAAATATATAAATATTAATTCTATAGAGAGTCTCATTAGTTGAACGAAGAGGTCTGCAGCCAGAAGTTGATTTTCAAAATGAAATTATTTCAAATCAGTTTTGTTATATCTTGTGTAATTGCATTCGCCATGGCATTTCCTGGTAATGTAAGTCTTTTTTTGCGAAATAAAATAATTTTTATTTGGAATTGAAATTGAATTTTTCTTTAATAGAATATTATAAAAGGAGGCGGCAATACAGGAAATGTACAAACAAATGAAGATGCTAAATTTAGTTTATTCGCCATATAATTTATATAAATAAATAATAATGTAATTTTCGTTTAATTGCAAATACATACGGGCATACATAAACTTATTTAATTTATACTGACATTCATTCAAGCTCATGAAAATTTTAAGGAAATTTCACAATGTTTTCGATATACCCTGCAAATAATATTGGACTACGTGGTCCAATCTACATGAAACAGACTAGTTACAACATGGTCCCATGTAATGCAGCCAAGGACCATGTCGTTTACGCACAAGCATTCAATGCTGTACGATATGTGTTCGTGTTTAAACGATTATGATCGTTCTTCTTAGTCACTTACGAATTGTATGCTAGTAGTCTATAACTATTCCATATGGGGTAGTTTTGGGGGTGGTCCGATGTAGTGCAAATTTGGACCATGTGGTCCATCCCTAGGACATCGCAATGTTAAATCGACCATGTTTTATCCATACATTTGGAGTAGTTTTGTAATAGTCGTGGTCTTTTATGGAGTAGTCCTTACTTGCATGTATGGACTAGTCGCGTTATTTGCAGGGATACCACACCATATGTATGTATGTATGTAAGTATATAAGTCAATTAATGGGTTTGACTTTGCGTGTTGGCGATTTATGGACTATTTGTAAAATAATGTAGTGGCCTGACAGTAGTTTCCGCTTAATTGTTATCCGGTTAACTGATTTAGCCACTCAATTCCTTAAATCATATTCCAAAAATTCGATTAAGTGACAGCTGTAAAATTGCTAAAATTACATTATTAAAGAAATAATAGGTCTGTTCCAGATGCATAGCAAAACAGCCCAAACTTGTACAAAGCTATCCAACAGTGTTCCAGATAACAATTTTTATGCAATTTTGAGAGCGTATGAGAGAGTAATTTTTTTTTAAATTTCTTGTACAAACTTGTACGAACTTTTTCTTCTGGGTAAGTTCGGACAAGAACTAAATGATCAGCTGTTTTTTGTTTACATATGAAACTCAGCGAACTTGCAAATAAAGAAAAAAAGGGTTTTATTTAAAAATTTATTTATAACAAAAATTACAAAATTTACAAATCCCGATTTATTTGGAAAAGATGTGATATCTTCTAAACGGCTGGACCGATTTTCTTCAAACATAGCTAAGAACCCTCTCGATCAGGTCACCTTTCAAACAGAAAAAACTAAATCGGTCCGTGTCCACGTACAGGTACACAGATATACAGACACACACCAAACTTATAACACCCCTTTTTTTGGTCGGGGGTTAAAAAGCAAAATGGAAGATCTTGTTTTAAAAAACTTGAATTTGGAAGCATGTATGTTTCTCTCTTTCTTTAATATATTAGAATTAATTTACGGATCAGTTGCAGGCTGTTGCCAATGATGCAAATTTTTGTTTTTGTTATCTTATTCGTTTTAAGCTACTAAAATCACTTAAATTAAATTTAATTTAAAACGTAAGCAACATTAGTATTTCAAGATGTGCAATTATGGTTTTTTGCGTTCCAGCAATTTTCGATAACTTTGTCACATTCAGTGAGTAATTTTCTTTTTACTCTCAGTCCGAGCTTTACCAAAATCTTGTGAAATACACCTAATGTAACAAGCGGTAGAATATATTTATCGCTCATTTACTCAAACAACGTCATATGTAGCTCAAAAAAACGGAATTTATGAGTTAAAAGTGCAAAATAAATCTTTATATCGTTATAGTATGTTTCGACCGACTTTAAATCAAGTAGGTTTAAGTAAATCACTTCAAAGTGTTTCCACCGAGCTTGTAAGTGATTTGTTTTTCGAATTTTCGTATTCAATTTATGCACGAATTTTATAAAGTGGGCGCAGCAGCTGCAATGTGAATTTTATTCACATGTGGTTGACATTTAAAATTGATTAAATATTCCTTAATGTCATTTTTTCGAAATTGTCAATCACTATTGATGGATGGCCCAGGGTTGGAGTTTGCAATTTTAAAAGCAACACAGGGTTGCATACATAAATCGAGTTCGAAAAATATTATTTTCGACATTGTTTAAAATAAATCAACCACTTTGAGGTGATTTATCCATATGAAAAATGTGTGGTAAATCATGTATAAATTAACATGATTTACACAAATCATCATGATTCGTCTAAATCATGCCGGTGGAAACATGCTATTATTCATATTCTGTAAAAATTTCATACAAATATCTTGTATATTCAACTCTTGAATATACAACTCATTAAGTTGTTTGTAAACTGAATACTTTAGACTCGTTTTCTGCAATACTAATTTTTTGCGTTATGATATTGTTTAAGTAAATGAGCGGTATGTAAGTATTTTAAATCACTATAAAGATAATTGTTCAATTCAAAAAATCAGCTGTATGGTTTATCGTTTAAAAACACAATATTTGTTTATGGGAACAGACGAATTCTTATATCGTATTCTTATATGTCATATATTGAAAATGTCAATTCAATGTAGTCAATCAAACCAAAATACGAGTTATAACTTCGCTATACTATAAGCAGTTTGAAAATTAACTTGACATGAATTAAATATATATTTAGCATTGCGACGAATTTATTCACTGGTGTTGGTTATCATATATGTATTTAAAAGATTTTTAAAAATTATTCCATTAATTTCCCATTCCTGACCACAATACAATTATTTAAAAAACATTTGAAACTCAATCGTATAATTAAAACACACTTTTTTATCAAAATTACCAGAAATAAGCTTTTTCTAATCGTATATATATTGTATTGTATAATTATACGATTATACAACGCTTACGATGTTAAAAAGAGCTTATGAATTAAACAAATAAATCTGATGCATGTGCGAAAATATATAGAAACTTCTCGTTGTGTCAATAACATGATTTTATGGACAGTACACAAATGTGATGCACGCTTTAAATATTCATGCAATTGTGAGTTTTAAGAAAAATAAAAATGTAATCTCAAAAAATAGAGGTTAAGCTTTCACTACATACGAGTATTCACTTCACTTTGTCAGACGAGATTTCAGTTTATTGCTCACTCTGCACGCAAAGAAAATATATGGTTGTAAAATGGTTGAGAAAACAATATTATGTTCTCTGAAACAAATGTGTGGTCGTTTAAAACTAGTTACTGTTATTTTAAACATTAATTTCGTTACGATAAACACAGTAATGTTTGAATTTAATAATTACATTATGATATTCACAAAAATTGCGATATGCTTAAAATAAAAAAGGGTGGATAAATAAAAATAATATGTACATACATATGTATGTATGTATACAGATATGTCTGTATTTCGTGTACACACATATATGTAAGTATACAGTTCTACATATATATACATTTTCTTTCAACAATATTAATTTATTTTTATTTCGGATTTACCGCACAGCTGTTTTAAACAAAATATTTGCCAATAAATATATGATTAAAAAACAAAATATTATTATTACATAAAATAATACTATGGTCATATTTAACAATATTATTATAATATTTGAACATGGTATGGTAAGTATCAATTATATTTTAGTCACATCTAACAATAGTGTTGTCTTATTTACAATAATAAGATTAAGTATAACAAAGTTAATTGTTTTTGTAGATAATATTATTATTAACTCAGAAAATAATATTATTTAAACTTTGCTTTTCCATTGACAATAATATGATTTGACTGCAACCATATAATTCAATCATAGTATGTTTCTGTTTGATTATGGTTACCTCAACCATATTTTTTCTTTGCGTGTGCTCAATTGAACAAAATTTCAATTGTCTTACTGAAATATTAATTGAATTAGAGAGCAAAGGATTTATCCGCTTAATTAGATAAAAAAAATATGAATTTTTTAAAAATCATTTAAGCAATTTTTTGTCCTTTCCCTCGGTTATCAAACCACGTGATACTGTTGTTACAAGAAGTCAGCGTGTTTGCAAAATGTCGTTGCAATCGTTTTAGTAGAAGTACACAAAATGTTTAACGAGGTTTTAGTGGGCGTGGCCTGCTACTTTGTGTTATTGCAAAAGCCTAAGGTGTGTACTAAGTTTCCCCAGACTCCGTTAAACAGAAGTGCGTAAAGTATAATGTAAGTTAAAATTGTCATATCAAACGTTTGCAAACGCTAGTTTGTCTCAGCGCAAGATCATGAGATATAAGCAAAGTTTCATTAGAATAGATTGTGTAAAAGTAGATGAAATTAAAAATTAAGTTTTATGGAGGGTGGTAATGCCTACTTTTCGGAAAATAGTCCCAAAGGCCAGCTGTACTCTCTCAGGCAAAAAATAAGAATTGAAATAATATAAGAAATGACGGAACTTTTCATATACCGGATCATAATATATTTAACCTTCAGAACACTGAAATTGTGACCATTCCAGAATAAATGCTTTCCATATGGTTAAAGAAACTTATAACAGGAGTAACAGCAGGAAATTTTACGAACAGTAAGGCGGTTATCAAAGCCTTAATAGCTGAGAAAGTGAGATCTCGATATGCTCTACAACTTTATAATTAGATATACTCATACACCGTTCAGTATATAATGCATATTTCAGACTGCCAAGGCATCGGCTACTCAAGATGAGATTATCTTTCGCTCACTCCTTTTCAAAACTTTGAAACCGAACTTGAGGCATGGGAAATAGAAAAACACACAAGAGTAACCGAAATTCGAAAGGGAAACCCAAGTAAAGAGAAAACAAGTGATATTCAAAACTTAAAATGCATACACTCAGCAGACTGTTTAACCAGCCACACATAACTACCAGCTCCCATAACCGGTATGGCAAGATGCAGAGCGTTTGAGGAAGATTATGAAAAGATACCTAAAGTTTACCTCTGTCAATGTCGTATTAGATGAAAAATTTCTCTCAGGTATAGCATATTAATATCAGAATATCTTAGGTATTTAGACAGGAGAAACTTGAGATAATGGGTTTTCTCGTGGTTTTATCGCGGGTCGATTTAAAAATCGCACAAATGTGTGCCACTGGCATAGGTGAGTTGGCCCTCCAAAATTAGTGGGGGTCGGTCACACATTTTGACTCGATTGAGGAACTCTAAATGGGTCAAAGTGAGATTTTTCAAAGTTTGACCCTTCAAGAAAATTTGACCCTTCGGATCAAAAGTCGGGACATCAAAATACATTTTAGAGGTATGGTTCCTTCGGCAAAGTTTCTTATTTTGATACCTTTCCTTGTAATTTGAGCGATTTTTTTGCCTCCATACAAATCGACCCGCCCTAAGTCAAACAAGAATAACTATAGTCCCGTTATAGGATTAGGTCAGCAATATTTGCTTCCCTTCTTCAATCCAATTGTTAGTCACAAAATAAAAAATTTAGCCCTCTAACAGCTAATACTCGTATTATTACCAAATACATTGATGTTAGTGAAATAATTTAAAGTAACACAATAGCTGGAAATAAAAAACTATTTATTTTCGACATGTTTGAATTCAATTCTGTATCATTAGTCAAGAGAGTCATCGTTTATAAAGAAAAAACTCATATTAGTGAGTGATTAACAAGTTTATTAACAAAATAAAAGTGTTTTCTCCTACGATCAATAACAGAACTCGAAATTATTTTGACGTCATTGCGGTCAAATATAAAAAATATAAAGAAAAAGTTAATTAAAGACTTATTTACATACATATGTATGTATGTATGTATGTAGGTATATTAAAAATTCTCAAAATAAATTTATGACTTTCACATAAGAATACCGATATACTATTTTTATTTAATTATAAAAAATAATTAAGGTTTAGAAAATAAATTTTGTATGGCAATTTTGTATGCCAAAGCCATTCTGTGGGGAGCATGGACTCTTTACGCCTATGATAATGGGCCTAATAACGAGTGTAATATTTCAACTTCTAGTACGAAATTTTTGTCCTAGATTAAAGAAAAAATTTAGTTGTGGTGGAAGTTCTAAAACTAAAATATTTTTATTTGTTTTGAAATCATAAATATTTAGTTTCTTAAGGCCTTATTCAGAAAAAAAAAAATACTTTTGATCTAGAAAACGTTTACCAAACAAATATCCATACAAAATTTCTTTTGTTAACCGAAACTATTTTTTCTGAATGCAGCAGTTATTATTAAATTTGTTTAATTTCGGAAGTTATTTTAAAGCATTAAACACATTCACCACTGCGAACTACCGACTTCAAAATGTCAAGGATAGAATACAAATGTTTATATGAGAATTATTATTTTGACGGCAACAAGGCAACAGGCTGCAGGTTGTTGCCCGTGCTACATTTGTCGTTGTAGTCAAATTAAACTAAGGCCGAGTACACACTATGGCCTTTTGTGGCATCGCAAGCAAAAATAAAAGTGGGAACTAGTGGCAACGTTTGTCATTTGCTAAATTTTTTGTTGTGTGACACTACCACACAAAAAACATAAAAAGAAAATGTCAGCGTGTTGACATTTTGTTATATTGAATACATACCAAAAGAATTTGAAATGTTTGCGGGTATAAACATTTAAAAGTATGGAAAACGAAAAAGAAAGTGGAAAAGCACAGAAGAGTGTGAGAAAAAGCTAATTCAGCCTGTAGAGGTTCGTGAGCAGGGAACGAAGCCGATCGGCTGTGAGTCGGCTAACAGCCGCCGCCGGCAAATTTCAAAGACCCTCAGCCGCCGCCGACCCATGCGGCTCATTTTCGGCTGCGGCTTAGCCGCTGTGTTAATCAGAATTTTTTTTTTCATTTAGCTTCTATTAATAATGATAATTTTTTTTTTTAAATATTAATTTTTTCTGCAAACAATTTGATATGACTGAAAAATAAAGCTACCAGATATCATTGAAAAATGAAGGAGGGCTGCCAGATGTGGCGATATATCGCCAACTTGGCGATTTTAACTACCGGTCTCCACTAGGCATGAACTTGGTATGGGCACCATGTTGGACATGGAAATGGCTAATGGAGACCGCTCATGTCCAACTTTCGTCCATGCTGTGACGTGGATGCCCGAACATATGTATGTCTGAGCAACAGTGTTCGTATGAGGTTCTCAGTCTGCAACCATTTGCAATAGAAACAAAAGAGACAGAACAAAATTGTTAAATATTCCAGCTTTATTGCACTAGCGCAAAATACTTTGATATGCTTGAACATGGACATCGCACTTATTCACCACAATAAAGAAGTTGGTGATTTTTCACAGTTGCTCTGCCGACGTCATGTTCATGTCATGTCCAAATTGAAGGCTAGTTGAGACGTAGGGTACAATTTGGTGTCCTAATTTTCCTATAAGTAGATGTGTATATATAGAAGTGCTACGTCTACAAGGAATTTACCAAGATACTCCATGTTACGCGGACTACCTATATATGCAATGATTTTTACTTTCTATTCACCAAACATTTGCGATTCGTTTTAAATAAAAATTAAATTAAATATAAACATATTTCAGAAAATTTTAATGCTTCGGATTAAATTTACATACTATCTATTATTTCTATGTAGATGGAGGTAAACTACACCAAGTCACATCTTGAAAATTTTTGCGGGAGACTGCTAAAACATTTGGAAAATGGCTAAGGTCGCCCATCCATTATACAATATTTTTGCATATGTTATTGTACATATTATTGTATTTTTGACCTAGACTATGCAATAAATGGCACAATATTTTTTTGACAGTGAAAATAAACAACACTGAATAATGCTGCCACCACATTACACAAATGTCTTGATTGCACAATAAAAATATAATGTCTTGATAATTTCCAATATATTGTGCCACCTTTGAATATGACATACATATTGGCGATATTATTGTACAATATTGCAAGTGGCTGGGGCGATCAATGGCTCAATCCCGGCAGGATTAAAGGCCGGGCACAATGAATCCGTCATACGTTAAACTTCGCCTTTTTCAACTAACATTAACGCAACGACAGAGAAGGTTGGCACAATGAGTACTTTATTGACGGAAGCATTTGAACAGCTTCTAAAGGTCGATTCTCCATTTTATTTATTAAATTCAACTTTTTGTATATATTTCGTTTAGTTCTTTTGTTTAGTTCTATTTTTGCTACCACAAAACACAAAAATCTAAATCGGAACATACCAAAAAACCAACCAATATCTGTCAAACTACTCAACGTACGCAAAAAGTTAAAAGTTGACAAAAAGTTGTACTTTGCGTTGACGGACACGTACTGAATGTAACCGACCTCATAAGAAACCATGTATTTCAACTTAGCTGTCAGTTGAAAGAGGCGAAGTTTAACGCACGACGGATTCATTGTGTCCCAGCCTTACCAGTTTAACCTACCCCAAATATTTTATATAACTCTATCTTTTTTTATATCTAATATTTGGGACATTAGAACTTACTGGATTTCAGCTATCGATAGAGAAAACAAATTCTGATTCCAACAATAAAAAAAGTATTTAAAAAAATGTGGCTTGGTGTAGCTTACATCCTACCTACAGATTTATAAAAAAAATTTTGTTTAAGATTTTTTAAGATGAAATTACAACCATACACCTATCATGAAATGCCTAATTATAACAGTAACTTCATGTTAGTGCTATATATATTTTCACTAAACATATCTTTGTCTGTAAAAATACCTTTATTTAGAATTTCGACATGAATTGATGTCCATAGACTGTTCTGTGGTGGTGGTTTTCTTATAAATTAGCCGACTCTCAGCCGTTTTATACTAGCCGCCGACGGTTTTATTTTTTAGCCGCCGCCGCCGAGATTTCTTCGGCGCAAGTCAACTATTAGCCGCCGCCGATGATATTTTTGGTCAGCCGCCGCCGCCGACAAATCAGTATCGGCTTCGTTCCCTGTTCGTGAGGCTGTATGGAATCATACATGTAACATTTATAGGGATAGAAAGGCAAAAAAAGAAAACTGCATGGGCAGAAATTTCGGTTGAATTAGGGCTCCATGCACACGAAATTTTTAAACCAACTTGAATACTGCTTGCTTAAACTGGAATGCAGAGTGCAATAGAATCCTTTGGTGTTTTTTTTCACCACTTTCTTTGCCGTTTTTTATATGTTCTTAATTGTTTTCTTATTATTGATAATTACCAGGGAAACCGCAAATATGCAATTGCATGTTTTTTCTTGTATCACGTATTAATGCGGGGACAATATATTTATCCGTTTCAGAACTTTTAATGAATTTTGGCATCGATTTGTTAGTGCATATTTTTGCATATTTTACCCTTTAAAGCATGTTTATGCATATATCAGTTTTACACGCATATTTTTAGCATATTTTCGAATTTTTAGAGCATAATTTACGCTTTTAGGGCATATTTTCATACTTTATAGAATTTATTTTATTTCAACCCGCTTGGCACCACCATCCTTTAAAAAAACTCTCCATTCCGAAAAAAAATTTATGAAATTTTTTTTAGCAACGCATTAAAATTTCATTTTCGAAATAAAAATTTAAGTTTTAAAGAAAATTTTTTTCCTGTGCTATCTGGGTTAATATGCTTACAAATTATTTTTAATTTTCGCCATCTAAATCTCTGTTCCAATGTTCCATGTAGTGTATAATTTTTTTTATATATAACCCAGTTTTACGGACGTTAGTTGCAATACAAATTTAGCTATGTGTGATTTAGCTGTGTGTGATTTACTCTGCCCCGAAAAGACCTTGAAGGAACATTGTAAATGTATGAAAGTTCATTAAGACGGGACAGAAAAGATTTTTATTTGAAATTCTAGGTCAATATTTTGTTATTTATTGCAATAAAAATTATAAATTAAAATCTTGTCTTATTTATCCAAAATACAGTTCCAAAGCCTCAATTCTGATATCGTGATCTTTTGAAATTAAAGTTAAATGCTTATGCATCCAATAAAAATTAATTTGGTTTAGTAAAAATTTTTATAGTAATTTTGTTTTAACCTGCACTTCAAACCCAGTTATTCTTTGTTAATTATGTTTCCGTTTTTTGGTTATTTATTTTTTTCTTATTTTATATGCAAATGTTGTTGAATTTTTGATTAAAAAATATATTTTCATTTACAAATAAACCAATTTATTCTATTTTTAAGAGCATATTTTTTACTTTTAAGCGCATATTTACAAGTTTTTAGTGCATATTGAATGCGCATAAAACAGTTTTTTTTGGGGCATATTTGTGGTTTCCCTGACAATTACACAGTAGCATAATTTTGCAATTATCCATTTGTATAAATATTAATTAACAAAAACAAAAAAAAAAACAAAGTCTCACAATGATAAAGCAAATGTCACTAAATAAATGTCGTTATGTCAAAATTAGTTATTGTCACAACGACACAACAAATTTATGAGCTGTCGAAAAACTTGGTGGGAACGGCATTGCACACATTTGAAAATGATGCCACAAAATGACAACACAAGAAATGTCACATGTAAATTCCGCCTAAACAAAAACAGTGCTGACAAGATAGCAAAATATGTAAATCATATTCGTTTTTAGAAATATTTGTTATTGAATGAAAATAACAAAGAAAGTTAAAAAAATTTTAATGTTAATTATAAAAGTAATTATATTTTTATACAGCGAAAAAAAAAACGATAGCTGCAAAATTTTAAATAAGCCACAATATTGATTAAAAATAGCTAAAACTGTAAGGAATTCAAAAATATTGGTAAAAATCCCGAAAATGACGAAAATTCGCAAAAACTTACTAACAGCGGAATGATAACAAAATCAAATATTGTTAAAAAAAATCAGCAAAACTGTTAGCTGAAAATGTTTAAAGATCATTTCATGTAAATGATGACCGCGGCTACGCCTGAAATGGTTCATACGCTGGGACCGATTTTGGTCCCAAGAATAAATTCTTCAATATGATATTCTAGTGCATTGACCGTTTCTTGCTTGGCCCTACAGACATACGCCTTAGCATAGCCCCACAATAAATAGTACAAAGGCGTTAAATCACACGATCTAGTCTGACAATTGACTGACCCCCAAACGTGAAATAAACTGTTCACCGAACTTGCCTCTTAATTGGGCCAAGGTTTCACATACTGTGTGACATGTGTGAATGGCGCCGAATCGATAATTCACGGCCATCAGCAACACTGGCGGCTACAGCTGCAATACTTTCCTCTGTCCGCACTCTGCGTATGCGTGTTGGTAGTTTAATGTTCAATAATGTAATTTTGGTGCTAAATTTATTCACAACATTCCAAATAGACGCCTCCAAAGGTTCGCCAAACTGACCATGAAATGGAAGAATTGCGTGGTGCACTTTCTTAACCGAGCATGAATTTTGATAATAAAATTTAATAATCTGCAAGCATTGTTTATGTGTGTTTACTTGTAAAGCGGATTCATGGTTAATTATAGACCAAATTTTATTTATAGACCAAACTGAGCATGTTTAACAGTAAGTCATGTTTTAGACTCGGCAGTTTTTCTTGAAGCAGTTCTCTTCAGTTCTCTTTAAAAAATGATCATTTGTTTACAGTGTAAACTTTACACAGAGATGATTTCTTGTTAAATTTTCCTATTGTTTTAATGTAGCGAATGAAATAACAAAAGAGAATTGAAGTAACTTTTTGGTACAAGCAAGTCAGTGCCCTTCTCCTTTCTTCTTTCCTCTCTCTCCAATAAATTCAGGCTTGCTTCAAGAAAAACTGCCGAGCCTAAAGGCTCAAGATTCAGTTACCCGACTGTAATGTAAAGTAACTGCAACAGTAGGAAACAGCTGATCGATATTGTTATGTGAAAAGTAATGAAAATGATTATAGAGATGTAATGTAACGTAACCTAATTTTCATATAAAAATATCGATCAGCTGTTTCCTACGTTTAAGTTACATTATATTACCGTCGGGTAACTGAGCCTTAAAACCTGACTTACATGATACACGAAAACAGCTGAGTTAACAACAACAGTGTTGCCAAAAAGAAAGTTGTTAAAAATCACCCTTTATTAATGAAAGTCAAAGGAGTAATGAGAATTAAATATGTATACTAAAATTTATAATCAGCCTAATTATAAATAATAATTCTCCGATTTCCTTATTATGAACTACAATTCTCCTGGGAAAAAATTACCGGAGAAAAAAGTAGGACAAATTCCTCATTTACTGCAATAATGTAATAAGTCGTTTCTTGAGTTAATAATACGAAATAGTTCGGCATTTGTAAAATGTAAAATTTATTTAGAACAAACATTTTAAATATGTTATATTTCCCTCCTGTTTTGGGCATTTTTATCCAAGTCCAGCGCACATGCATGCGCAAAAATATGAATTACTTCTGCGTTCAAAAATAATATTAAAACCTCGTCAATTTGCCACGCCTCTTTTAAGTTCACATAAAAGGTAAATGGAAGATTTATTTCCCTGTAATATATCCCACACCGATAACAGAGAAAACTTTATAAAATTTACAATTTCCTTTGTTAATACAATCCGTACAAATTTAATCCATTTGCATTGGCATGTTGCTCTTTTTTCACTTCACTTTCTGAGCAAGCTTGTGAATGGTTGGTTTCTCAGTTTATTTAATTTTTTTATTTAATCAAGAACAGATATTTAAATATATTAACAAACAATCTTATTCGTAATGAAAACATTAAACTTGTATTAAATTTATCTTGCGAAAACATTATACAGCTGATCCAGATTTTTCCTTCTCCTATATTTGCTTATTAACCGGCTATTTAGATAGGGGGATTGTTTTCGCCGGGAACAAATGATTAGGAAGAGAAAAAACTTGCCTAGGAAATTCACAATTGGGCTGAATGTTTTTTGCCTCACATGTAAAATACTTTAAATGTGACTTAAGCCTTTTTTTATTTTATAAGACGTTATGATCTCTGTTCTATTTACATGATTCTATGTGGTTGCCCTTAAAATTAAAATTGCCAAAACTTTAGTCGTATTAGTAAATTTTCTTTTTATAGTCTTCTTTTTTAACCACACATTTTTCTAAAACAATTTTTATCAAAAATAACATTTCAAACATTAATTTAATTCAAAATTTATGATGCACGAATTCCTCGAAATATGTAAAAAAAAATTATCATCCACAGTTACAATGAACCTGGAGATTTGATTGATGATTATTTGATGCTCTATTTCCATAAATACTCTAGATAAATAAAATTTAATTTATAATAAATAAATATGTAAACAAATTTTAATCATAATTCTTACATTCACTGGTCGAGGCACTCTCTTTACAGCACCTTCTGCTGCCGCTAAACAAATGCAAATAATTACGAGTATTAATAAAATTGACTTTATAAATTTCATTTTCACTTAAATGTGAACTTATTTTAATGAATGATTTGTTAAGATTAAATGATGATTTTAATACTGCAAAATTTATATTGCGGTGTTTCATTTTTACACAAGTGTGTAAAAATGATGATGATGATGAATCTCTTAGTGAAAATTAAAACCGAGAGGTTTCCAACAAATACAAACTTATTCATATTTATCATCTTTTTTATACCTCTTATCAGAGATGGAAACCTTAACTTTAAATTTGGTATTCCTTCTATAACTTCTAGAGTATTCGTTAATATTGCAATGTCTTCTAGTACACAGAGAAAAAACTGCCTTATAGAATCAAGAAGATTTTCTCTATGAAACGTTTTTAGGCTAAGGGGTATCCCAGCAGAAAATCTTATTAATTTTATCAAGAAGAAAACCACATAAAATCAAGAAGAAATCTTATTATTCACAACTTTTTTTACTCAATTTCCGTTATTTTTGGCACCAAAAAAACAATCCGTAGAGAAAATTTTCTTGATTCTATTAGGTTTTCTTATAAATTGTAAACTATAGGAATTTCTTATTGATTTTATTAGGTTACATTATTGATTTTTTTAAAAACGTTTTCTTCTTGATTTTATTAGGCTATATTATTGATTTTTTCAATAATGTTTTCTTCTTGATTTTATTAGGTTACTATATGATTATGTGTAAAGCATATTATTGATTTTTTTCATAAGCAAGTCTTCTTGATTTTATGAGGTGTCTTGTTATTTCATATCTATAAATAGACATAGAGACAATTTTTTTCATGATCTTTTTCATTTTTGTATAAGAATGGTTATTCAGGCTGCTTGTTAGCATATTGATTAGGGTGCTTGTCTATCAGGTAGAAGTTTGCTGGTTCAATACTTGGTGAGTAAGTTAGTTAAGAATATAACATAATGTGTATGTATGTATGTATAAATAAATAACATATACAATATACTACATACATACATACATATATATGTATATGGTATAGAAATTAAAAGAAAATACATAAGTACAGAGAATAAAGACGCAATTTTTTTTTTGTTTTTTATGAGGTCACCTAATAAAAACAAGAAGAAAACCTTATTGAAAAAATCAATAAGATAACCTAATAAAACCTAAAAGATTTCTTCTTAATTTTTTCAAAAAGGTTTTCCCTATGAAATTAATAAGATTTTTTATTGAAAAAAACCATAGAGATTTCTTATTAATTTTGTTCTATTTTATGAGGTATTTATTTAGTGAGCACTGTTTTTTCTGTGTATGCTTCCACCGGCTTAATTTCTTTAAATCATATTAATTTATACATGATTTACCACACATTTTCGATATGGCCAAATCACCTCAAAGTATTTGATTTATTTTATATGATACCGAAAATACTATTTTTCGAACTGGAATTATCGTGCACATCCCTTCCTTGACTACGAAAATTTTAACATCAAATTACTTACAAGCTTGGTGGAAACAGTTCCAAGTAAATTCAGTGAAAACATACTATTAGGTATTTGTACATATGCTGGATTTTGGTAGAATGATTATTAAAATTTATTTGTAAAACGTCTAAAATAAATTTCACATACATCGAAGTTTGTTTTATAAGACTTTACATATCTTTTATTTTTTAGTCCCAATAGGACTTCCAATTGTAAAAAATAACACAAAAAAATTATATGCATATTTTATTCAACGCGTGTAAAAATAAATACAAATGTTAAATATTTTTTTTTTTGTTGACTGAGCAAGTGTAGATGCTTATGCAGGAACGAAATGCATCTAGACGTGCTTAAGCAACAATAAATAATTTTTATTTAATTAGATTTTAATCAGAAGTATTCCTTTCTTCGAAAGATCAATACATGGCATTAATATATAAAAATTATGTCGGCCATATGGCGGCTGTTCTTGACGAAGCGCGTTATGGATGTCCAATTTTAGGCCACTTTTTTAGTATCGCTTTCTGTGTGTCACGAATAACATGAACAGTGTTGGCTTAAGAGGTCAATAGTTGCTGGTTTATCAGCACAAGCCAGTGACATCAAGTGGCCCTACAAGAAATAATCGTAAGGTGTCAAATTGCACGACCTTGGAGGCCAGCTGATAGGTCCGTTTCTCGAAATCAACGTATCGTAAAATTTTGATTTCAATAAGAGGATTGTTCCTGTGGCCATATGGCATCATCACGTGGAAACCACACATTGCCCGAATCAATGCCATCAATATCTTCGAACAAAAAATCATTAATCATGGTGCGGTAAAGATCTCCATTGACCATAACACGAGCCAACGTGTAAACCGTACCAAACGATAAATTTTTTTTTGAATATAATGGAGTCTGTAATGTCTGTTTTGACTTCGTTTAAGTCCATATGCGGCAGTTTTGTTTATCTACAAACCGGTAAAGCCAAAAATTAGCCTCATCACTGAACACAATTTTGCGATAAAACATCGGATCAGTCTCCAACTGCTCGAGAAACCAATCGGGCAAAGAACGACACATATGTTGGTCTCATAGCCTTAATTTCTACATAAGCTGAATCTTAAATGGCTGTAGGTCAAGATTTTTGGCCATAATTGTCGACGTAGTGGGCGGACAGAACCCCGAATCATGCGACCGACTACGAATAGATAAGTTTGGATGTTCTTCCACACTATCGTTTACAGCGTAGGTTTTAACTTTCGTACGCACGTTCCTTTGACGTGTTAAGGCTCAAGGCTCAGTTACCCGACTGTAGTGTAAAGTAATTGCAATAGTAAGAAACAGCTGATGGTATAATGTAATGTAACGTAACCTACTTTTCATATAAAAATATCGATCAGCTGTTTCCTACGTTGCAGTTACTTTACATTACAGTCGGGTAACTGAAGGCTCACACACATTCTTTTTCTTTTTTATTTAGTGGTCAATGAGACAGCGACGATAACACATGCTCACCGGGTGTATTAAATTCCTTATAGGTACAGTGAAAGAAAAAAAGTGGTATGCGAAAAATATTTTATGATCACCATGCTTTTCGCGACATTCAATGTGTTTTATGTTTCAAAACGTTTAAGGAAACAAATTAATATGTATTAAAAAGATATTTTGATTTGTTTTGGAGCAGCCTGACTAAACTGCATTTTCTATAAAAAAATTTAAAGACTAATAACTCGGGAAATATGGGTCGGCAATGCACAATATCAACAGAGTTACGAGAATCGCTATAAAAATTTCAACGTTCTATATTAGTTTTCCAGATATCTCAAAGTAAATATTTTCTCTGTATGCGTAGTGCCACGCCCACATGCCCAATTTGAGATTCTTATTGTTAAGATAACGCAGATTAGAAAAATCGTTACTTATACAAAAATTCACGTCGTTTTTTGCTGCATTAGATGCAAAGATATTCTACTGCCAATTTGTTACAGCAAAAATGAAATGCATATGGAGAAAGCTGAACCACCAGCAAATAAATTTCAAATTAAAATAAAAATAGGAAAAAAGGAAAATAGGAATTTTACATAAAATAAAAAAAGCTGAACTAATGGGAAAATTTAAACGATTTCGATGGCATTAGGGGAGATACTCGCAAACCGTATGCAAACTTTAAGCTTTTTTTTAATACGGCAGTTAACGTTTATTTAATACATTTTCGTTTTGTTTGTATTCTCTGCTTAACCTTATTAAATTACTTCGAATTAAGATTTTGCTAATATGTAAGCTGAGCTTATCCTTTGATAATAGGCAGCGATAGACCAATTCCAATATCGGCATTTGTCTGGTGATTATTACTATTATTGTCGCCGATTATTGCATTCTGAAAATATAGAAACATATTTATCGTTTTGCTAATAAAAAAAATAATCACTGATAACTTACATGTCCTGGAGCAGCCATGACACCAGCAATGAGGCAACCGATTGCAAAAAGGATTTTAAATACTTTCATCTCTTGACACAAGTATACTTTCGTTATGAAAGTTGTATGAATAATATTTTTAATATTTTATGCTTATGAGTTTTTATATACTTTTAATCGTATGACTGCTGAATACATTTGCGGTTTTAGACAAAAATAAATTCTTCTTAGTATATTCGTATTGTAAAGAATTGTGATTGTGACGATAAGGAGTAATTTTAAAATCATACTGAAGTCCAATATACTCAATTCTGTATGAGACATCCCACATATTTTTTTCCGGCAATAAATACATATAATGAACAGAGAATTTATTTCTTATTGCAGCTCTCAGATAGCTGATATCCCATTGGCAGAGGCAAGGACTTCATGCATTTAAAGTAGGTATCTCAGGCGCCTAAAATATGACACATATTTAAATATTTTTAACATTTTTTTATTCCAAAGAAAACATAACATTATATTTCAGTCTCATACATACATACACAGTTAAAAATTTTGAATTAATTTTAATGCCAAGTTGGTGTATATATATAACAAACCCAAAAGGGAATTTAATTTATCCCAAAATAGTATAAGCAGAAAAGAATTTTGATTTCACATGCAATTAATTAATGTTAAGCTTTAATTCCAAAATAGTTTATTAAATTCAGTGAAGTGCGAATATGACTTGCACACGAAGAGTTCCGTATGAAAGTGGTATAAGTCATATATTTCTTTGGTCGAGATAAATTATTAGATTATATTTAAACAAATTAAAACATATTTTTACATTGAAGGTCATTTACAACTGCCCAAAATCTAGCAGATTTTAATTAAAATCTTTATGAAAATCTAGACCGTTTACACCAAGTTTTTGTGACATTTATCAAGGCTTTTTTTATCCAAAACAAACCCCATTAACTGAAAAATTTCCAAAACTATAACCAAACAACCGCAATTTAGCCAACTCACACACCTTTTTAAACAGACCGTAGCCAATTCAACAATCTTTTATATAAATAAGTTGTAAAGGATAGTAAAAATTAAATAAAAATATTACATTTTGAGTAGATTTCCTACAAATCTACTCACAAATTATATTTTGTTTCGTATGCGAAATCTATTAAGAAAGCAGCTAGATTCAGCTCAAATTTCATAAGTACTAGATTTCAAGATAATGTAAATTCCCTATTATGGAACAGTTTAATTTAGAGTTTTAATAGTTTTGATTAATACAAAATTATTTAATATTTATTGAAGCTTTTTTTAATATTCATTCAATATTTCGAATTAAAAATGCCCATGTTTTATAAATAAAGTCATAAACAGTATGGTTGTTGTACAAAAATAACGAATCCGAAGTGGAAAAGTGACGAAAAAACCCGAAAAAATTAAAAATTAAATTAAATATGAAAAAATTAAATTTGGTGAAAAACTACACACATACACATCGTTACCTTAATATAGAAAGGCCCTAACTCATTATATTTTTGAAATCGAGACATTTGCATTTTTCCATACATTAGATGTTCTTCCATCGAAATATACAAAAAAACCCCATTTCAAAAAATAATGAGTTATGGCCTTTCTATATTAAGGTAACGATATATCTGAATTTTACTGAAATAAAATATAAATGGTTCGAAAGGTCTCAGTGTCTTCTTTTTAAATTTAAAATCGGTTGTTATTCAACTTAAATAGGGTTTGATAAGTGTCTACGGGTACGAATAACCGGTTTTTTACCCGTAACTCAAGATTTTTGGGTGTGCTTGGGAAATTCCAAATACAGATTGTTGTTATACTCGACAATACCTACCAGAAAAATAGTAATACTTCAAAGGTATTGTTTTTTTGTCGCACAGTGTAATTTCTTTTCATAGGGGTACACGTCTTCCCCTCCCGTACCGCCAAAGGTTTGGTTTAATATGCAGTTTGTTTTATCTACCCATATACAATTTGGTTGTTTGTGAAGATATGAATTGATCCTCAAAAATATGGCATTTGGGCCCAGTGTGCATCATTTAGAATGTTCTCATTTGCACTGACATTATCAGGGTTTAAGGAAAAGACAAGAATTTGCATGAAATCCCTATCACTGTAGCTAATAGTAAGAAGTACCTCAAGTTTAAGTATTATATTTAACCCCCGTCCAAAAAAGGAGTGCTATAAGTTTGTAGTGTGTGTCTGTATATCTGTGTATCTCTGTGTCTGTACGAGTCCACGTCCAGGCCAAACGGCTGGACCGATTATTATTCTTTTTTTCATTTATTTTTTTACCTTTTAATACCAGCAGATACTATATAGTACACTCAGAATATAAGATTTATACTTTTTATTTTACATCTGTTATTCCTATTAATGATTTATATATGATTTTTCTAAGGCCGGGCTTACATCTGTGTGCCATGTGCCCAAAAAAAAGCATAACCACTAATTACTAATGAAATATTGTTTGATTCAGATATGCATTTATTGATTTAAATAGTTTCCAATCAAGTTGGATTCTATAAAATTGTCTATTAGTTATGTTTGAAACTGTTTAACTTAATAAATACGTGTCTGAATCAAAGAGTTTTTTAATAGTAATTAGTGGTTAGGCCCTTTTTGGCACACAGATGTAAACTCGGCCTAATTCTCATTGAGGTAGTTTACACGAGACTAATTTTTATGCCGCACAATTTTTGTTTTTTTACCCTACGTCTACACCTGATATATTTTTATCATGACAAATGTCAAATTCTATATAGAAAAAAGGGCTAACATAAAAAAAATTATTATTCAGTATAAAGTTTGACTTTTGTTATGATAAAAATATATCAGGTGTAGACGAAGGGCTAAGAACACACGAGACTAATTCATCCGACATAAAAATGTATATGTATTCACAGCTTTGTGTGTGTTAGTGTTTTTCGTATTCATTTAACATTTGCAGCTTTTTAAGTTGTTTGTGTATTGGTTTTATGCTGCTAATGCGGGGTTGTAGCTGGTTGAAAAATTATGCCAAACACAAAACCCCTCTCTTTGCCTCTCTCACCCACAAACTGGCATGTTATGCCAGCACAATTAATCCCGTGTAAATCAGCGCATTGAGACAATCTTAATACATTGATTTTCTTCTTAACTTTATTAAGTCACAGCGATTCCAATTTTTGTTAAACTTTTTTTAATTTTATGAGGTTATCCCCTTATTATTGATAAATTTAACTTATCCTTTTAAAATAGGCAGAGATAGATCAAGACCAAAATCAGAATTTGTCTGGGTATTACCACGATTATTGTTGCCTTGTATCACATTCTGAAAAACACAATCAGCAAAATTAATTGTTTCTCTTTTTATTTAAGCAAGTTTGATTTGATTGCTCACTTACATGTCCCGGAGCAGCAATGGCACTAGCAACAATGCAACCGATCACAAAAAGGATTTGAAATATTTTCATATCTTGACACAAACCTAGAAGATTTCCTTCTACCGCTTTGAAATTTAGATGAATAATGTTTTGTATAGTCTTTTGCTGAAAGCTTTTTATATGCATACTTTTGTGACTAAATTAATGACTGTAGTTTTATTAAAAACTAATCAAATAATAAATAAATTCTGTGGTTTTCATTACATAATGACAACGTATCGATGATATCGAGTTTGTGATATAAAATTGTTATATTTTAAATGCTTTTTAGAAAATTCTAACAGCCTTATTTATAAAAGTTATTAAGGCTTTTTAAGAAAAATTTTTTATGAAAATTTTGTTTTAAACCCCCTTTAAAAAGCCTTAATAAGTTTTATAAATAAGGCTGTAAGAAATCTATGATAAATATGAACGCATGTACATATAGCATATTTCTCCAAGACAACAACACAACTTCTGCCTTTTTAGGGTTCCGTACACCAAAGGTGAAAAAGGAACCCTATTCTTTTCGCTACGCTGTCCGTCTGTCCGTCTGTCCGTCCGTCCGTCCGTCTGTCCGTCACAGGGTATTTTCTCGAGAACCGTAAGAGCTACGGACCTGAAATTTGGACAGAGTGTGTAGACCCTTGGCCGCTACAACAACAAATACATGAGAGTTGGAAATTAAAGGGTGTGCCAAAACGAGCAACGAAAAATGTTAAAATCCCATGTAATATACATACAATTGTATGTATATGCACTTGAAATTTGTAAAGTTAGTGTATTTTTATACAGACTACAACAATTAACACTAAAATTTAAAAAATTTTAATTAGAGGGTGTACCATCAGTTAATGTAATTTTGACTATGTAATTTTGATAACTTGCTGTATCTTGGAAACCGTAAGAGCAAACTTCTTGAAATTTTCAAAAACGGTAAAACAAAAAAATCTCAAAATTATAAAATCGCCAAAACGAAAAAAATCGCCAAAATCAAAAAAAATCGCCAAAACGAAAAAAAGGACCAAATTAAAAAAAAAATTTTAAATCGAAAATAAATCGCGGAAAACCGGAAAAATCGCCAAAATGAAAAAATCGTCAAAATGAAAAAAAAATCGCCAAAATGAAAAAATCGCCAAAATTGAAAAAATCGCCAATATTAAAAAAATTGCCAAAATGAAAAAAAAAATCGCCAAAATGAAAAAAATCGCAAAAAAAAATAACCAAAATGAAAAAAATCGCCAAAATTAAAAAAAAAATCGCCAAAATTTAAAAAATCGCCAAAACGAGAAAAAAGCGAAAAACAATAAAAAAAATTATTTCAGCTGAAAAAACGTAACAAACACTGTATTAAAAAAATGCTCAAAGCCCAACGTACGGAACCCTTCGTGCGCGAGTCAAAGTCGCACTTTACTGAATTTATTTAAAATGAGCTTGGAAAATAACTTTTTCTGGCTATACTGAAGAAATTTGATTTTTGGACATACGCTGTTATCAATTAAAACCACTAAATTCGCTCTAGACATAAATAAATTAATTCTTATTAAACTAGAGAGGGAGTCGTGACACGACACTTTGAAGAGGAAAGACGTGTTGCTCATGTAATCTCAGTGACGGATTTACATACATACCTAGGACGGCAAAATTTTAAGAAGCCTAAGAATTAACATTTTAAATAGTTTTATCATTGATCATTTTTGTGAATTTATCGGTGCATTGTAAATTTTTTTAGATTTGTATGATACTATTCTAAAACAATGGAGTAGACCATTGTGCATTGTTGAGATTTAACGAAACCAGAGAGCACTGTAGTTAGGAGGTACATATGTATTGAAAAACAGCGTTTAAAAATTTATGATTTTTGTAATTGCTTTTGATTCTGCTTACGCATCTGCTTCTGAAAATGTAAACAGTCGCAGTCAAAACGAACGCATGAAACGAAAAATTATACACAACGAAGAATTTCAGCAGTAGATATGTTCGAACAATTGTCGGTTTAACTGAGTGCTCCTTAAAATAAATTCGGATGATAAATTTTCGTTTTTTACTAGTCTCTACTTTCTTTTTTGTAAAAAGTGTAACTGAAATTATGCATAGAAGTGTGCATTAATTATATGATTTTCCGAAAAAAAATATTGTGAAAAACGAAAAGTTTTGCGTTAAAAATTGGTCTGTATGAACTTTTAGGATACCTAGA
Organism: Tachina lurida; assembly: GCA_944452675.1. Taxonomy (NCBI): domain Eukaryota; kingdom Metazoa; phylum Arthropoda; class Insecta; order Diptera; family Tachinidae; genus Tachina; species Tachina lurida. The sequence continues at coordinate 94,968,519 of OX101754.1, read as the reverse complement.
CATGTTTAGATTATATTGCCAAATATTGTTAGCAAAAAATTAGGAGTACCTGTTAGTTATTCTCAAAAGAAATGAAACAAACTTTTACTTTACTTTTGCAAAGAGAAAAGTGCATGAAGAAATAATTTTTCGACGTAAAATGATAATAAGATTTATTTAGTGGACTCCTAGCTACATTATTGCCATATATAGTAAAGCGCTGTCACTAAGTCTGAATTTGCCGTTTGCCAAAAACTGACGACTTAATTTTTGAGATAAACGCCTTCAAAGTTTATTGATGATATCTCAGGAATGCTATGAGCTAGAAACTTGAGACTTTTTGTAATCATATAATAATTGCAATAGAATTTTTTTAGTTTATTTGAACTTTAAAAATTTGTTGTAGATCATAGTTAAAAGTTACTTAAAATACTTAAGATTGTCCTCTAAGTAGACTTAGCATCCATCTGGTGGTCCTTTCTCACCTACAGTGGTCATCTAAGTACATATAGCATGTTTTAGGTGGCAGAAAAATTTAAATTAATTAATTAATGACTACTTAATTTTAAACTAAATAATGCAAAGTGTACTTAAAACATTTTAAAAGGTAAGTTTTTTAAACTTGACAAATTATGCTAAGTACATTTTTGCTCATAACTTTTCATAGAATGGTCCGATTACAGAATCTAAGTTAATAAGCGATGAATTAAGAAATGCTATTCCCAGCATAACATGCTATTCGTGAACACTTTTGTCCCCTACTGTATATTCTTGATTCCTTCATCCTTTTTGTTCTGAACGATTATAAAAAGAGTCACGAAATAATCGCACTCGTCAAATAATCTTCAAAATTACATACAGACTAGACCTCGAAGTAATCTAATAAAAAAATATGTTTTATAATATAATTTGAAGTAGCTGGTAAAGGACAAACAGTATATCGACTGAGGTGATGAAATCCAGAGCTGTAAAAGAATGATTCTTTTTTGAATGAATCTGCAAATCATTCAGACAATGAATTATTATTTTTTAATGCATTCATTTTGCCCAAAATATGAATTGAATCAATACATAAATGCATTCATCATGAATTAAAAGCTTTTATATCAATTCATTTCACCAAAAAAATGAATTGAGTTAAACTTTATTTTATTCATCTTGAATTGAATTTCTTAAATGCATTCATTTCATCCAACATAAATAATTGATTTAAATTTTGAATGCATTCATCGATAATATAAGGGAAATGAATTTTAATTAATTTTTTCATTCATTATTTCCATTTTAATTTCGTCATTACTCAATTTATTGCTTAAGCAAAAATAAAAAAATTGATCTAAATAGGTCTTGTCAAGGCACATTCACAAGGTAGTAGCGGAAATTCAGCTGAGCTATTTTTTTTTCAAATTAAAGTTCATCGGAAACTTCAAAAATTTTTTACGAAAGAGAAATTAAAAGAAAATGTTAAAAAAATTCAATATGAAAAATATTTTATTAAAAAAAAATCTGTGAAAACAAATTTATAAATATGAAAAAACTATTAAAAAATTGTGAGAAGTGCTAAACGTTGCAAATGTTGTTAGTGGTAGCTGCCGCGGAGAAATATTTTCAAAGTTATGTGAATAATTTTTATTATTGTTATGTTAAACAAATTCTATTTTTGAAGTTTTTGATGAACTACAACCCATGTTGTTTTTTTCATTGTTGTATTTTTTCATTGTTTTTGTAATCCTGATACTACCTGGAAATGAATCTGCCTTGGGTCTTGTGTTATATGAATAAAATAAATACCAGTCAAAAATAAAATAAATTAAATAGAAGCTTCCACAAAGGCATCGGTTGATTAATTTGATCTTTAGTTTTGAAATTTGTGTTGTTGCCGATATTTACAAAGTGAATGATTTGCATAATGTCTATGTCGTAAAATTTATTCCACAAAAATAATAAAAATTTTTGTAAACATTGGATGAACTTGTAAATGACGATGGGTCATCCAGTTCGAAAGAGTGTAAATCAGAATTACCACAAAGGGATGAGCCTGAATTGGCGGATGTCACATCATCACCTGAAGTCTCAAATGTCCAACGCGGTGCGGTCGCTGTTTAAGAAATATTTAACTATCAAAGTAAGTAAGATATTTTTATATATGTAAATGCAGCTGTCTGTATTCCTACAGCAAGAGTATCCAGAGAAGAAAACTAATGAAAAAAGAGAAAAAATATCAGCGAAATGCCTTTATTGTGACAAAGTGTTGACTGGAACAGCACATGTAGCATCGAATTTTCTTCGTCATTTGCGAAAGCAACATTTAGAAGAATACAACGAAAACGAAGAGCTGAAGCAAGAAACGAACAACTCCAACAAAACAAGCCCACTTTGACCATATTGTGGTGACATTCATAAAAAAAAATATGCAACCGGTGTCTATACTTGAGTCCGATTCATTTAAAACACTGTTGAATTTTGCAACACTTTTTTTGATTTATGATTTTTATTCTAATTAAAACAGTGAATGAAAAAAATTACTTACAATTCCTTTCCTTTAGATTATCAATGCATTCATTCAAACTTTAATTCAATTCTTTTTTTGTGCTTAACATTAACGCATTCAAAATTGAAACTTTAATTCAATTAATATTTTTAACTCTACGAATGCATTCAAGAATTTTTAATTCTATTAGGAATGCATTCCAATTTTAATTAAATTCAAATTTGGGGCAAAGTGAGTTAAGTTAATTTTTTTTTTTAATTCATTATGAATTAAAAACCAAATATGAATCATTCATTTACAGCTCTGATGAAATCAAACTCTCTTCTTCTTCAGTTGTATTGATACCAATGTAAAGTAGAAATTTGGGAATTAATAATGGAATATGATGTCGGGCAAATGTGCACCTCTAGCACATCGGCTTACGTACGCTCTTTTCATAAAATTTTGAACCACATTTTCTCGTCAATGCAGCACAGAATTTAATTTTTAAAGAATTTCACAATTAAAATTCTTTGTTCAAGAGTGTAGTGCATTCTATGCTTAAAATTTCCCAACTTTTTGCTAAATAAATGTCAAAGGATGACCGCTCAATTCTTGATATTTCATCATTTGACAGCCAATTTACTTCCTAACCTCAAATTCACCCGCCCTTTATAATATGAAAAAAGTATTTTCTCCCAAAAAAAAAATGTTTAATCACACAAAAAAGTTATGTGAATATTTTTGTAATATCAATTAAAATATTTGTAATATCAGTTAAAACATTAATTAAATTTTCACCTATAAACAATTTGATAATATCAATTGAAGTTTTTTCACTCAAATTATTTAACACAATTAAAAATGCGATTGAATCAATTTAATTCTTAATTGAAAACATTAATTGGTGAATACTTTTTTCTGTGATTGAAGTCATAAAAATCCAGCAAAAAAAAATTCAAAAGTTATACCACATGATCGGACTTTGACGACTTCCCGCCGCAGCTCCGTATCACGCTTACGAGGGCGGTTCGGAAACTTCTTAGCCTAGCACAAAAAACGCGGTATAAACAGAAAAAAGTTAAGTGTTTTGGAAACTTCCATCATCAAATTTTGTTTCGATCTGGCAACTCCTTCATATAGAAACAGGTGTTCACAAAAGACGCATCCGCGATTTTTTAACAATGGAAAAATTAGAAATGCGTGGTGTCATTAAATATTTACATAAAAACGGTTTATCGGGACAAGAAATTCATAATGATATGGTGAATGTGTTAGGTGAAAGTGCTCCTTCATATGCAACAGTAAAAAATTGGGTTGCTGAATTTAAACGTGGTCGTACAAGCATTGAAGATGAACCACGTAGTGGACGTCCAAAAACAGCAACAACAACAGAAATTGTAGCCAAAGTGCATGATATGGTATTAAATGATCGACGAATAAAAGTGCGTGAAATAGCTAATATCATGGACATCTCAAATGATCGAGTCCATTTAATTTTGCATGAAGAACTACAGATGAAAAAGCTTTCTGCAAGATGGGTGCCGCATTCGTTAACAGTCGACCAAAAACGCTTAAGAATGAACATTTCTCAAGCTTGTTTGGATCGTTTTAAGCGAAATAAAATGGATTTTAAGCGTCGTGTCATAACTGTTGATGAGACATGGATCCACCACTATACTCCAGAGATAAAAGAACAATCCAAACAATGGACTGAAGCTGGAGGAAGTGCCCCAAAGAAGGCAAAAACAATTCAATCGGCTGGTAAGGTTATGGCAACGGTTTTTTGGGACTTCAAAGGTATTTTATTGATTGACTATCTGCAAAAGGGTAAAACAATAGATTCAGAGTACTATTGAAACCTTTTGGATCAATTAAATGTACAAATTCGAGAAAAACGTCCTGGCTTACAACACAAAAAAATAATTTTTCATCAAGACAACGCACCAGCGCACAAGAGTGTTTTAACAATGGCTAAAATCAATGAATTAAAGTACGAGTTCCTTGAACACCCACCTTATTCTCCTGATTTGGCTCCCAGTGACTTTTACCTGTTCCCAAATCTAAAAAAATCCTTGCTGGCAAGCGTTTTACCTCAAATGAAGATGCAATTACAGTTGTAAACCACTATTTTGAAGACCTTGAGGAAAACTATTTTAATCAAGGGATAGAATTGCTAGAAAAGCGTTGGACTAAGTGTATTGAAGTTTCAGGAGATTATATTGAAAAATAAAAATATTTTTGAAAAACTAACTATTCTCTTTCATTGATAGGCTAAGAAGTTTCCGAACCGCCCTCGTAGTATGTTTGTTTGTTTAATGCATATTACATTTAAAAAAAGCTATTAAATTTTACTCTTTTACTTGTTAAATACTTTTTTAAAAAAATCACACAGTTTTTTATTAAGTTTTATATTAATAATATTTTAATTTATTTATTATTAATTATTTGTTCTCTTCAAATATACATAACTATTTGTCATATTTATCCAAATGGGTTGACTTTAGTCTTAAAATCTATATTTTTCTGTGTATTGCCACTATTGCTACTGCCATTCATTATATTCTGTTAAGAACAATATCAGAAGAATAATTTTTAATATCTTTGGCATTGGAAAAGTTTCTTACCTTGCTAGGGAACGCCATAACACTGGCAAGAATGCAGCCAATTACAAATATTATCTGGAAAACCTTCATTATGTCTTATTACTTTTTCTGTTTTTAAACAGCTGTATTTGAAGTTAAGAGGTGGTTTATCAACTGATACTAGTCTGGAACATTATTGGATTTATATAGTCTTAAATGGTTTATAAAAAAAGCTGTTTGTCTAAATCGAGCGCGGTATTAAGTGGAAGCAGGGATTATTTTTTATTTTTGTAATTGTGGTGAAAGTTGTATTAACGTGAAGTGGTTTTATTATTTTAATACGAGTAGCTTATTTTTTATTTTTACAATTTCAAAGAACTTATAATTCTTTGGATTATTGCAAATTATTAGTATTTGTGATACGAGTAAGAATATTTTCAGAATAAAAATATTTAAAGTAAATTATAAATTTAGCAATTTATTTATTTACGCTCATAGAAGTACATAGAGGGTGGCGTTTGTTGAAGTAATTAGCACCTTGACTTCAAAACCGAATTTCCTGGGTTCGAGCCCGTTCTCCGACAGTCATTAAATAACAGCACCACGCATTTTTCTGATGTGCATGTACATTAGTGTCCTTTGTATCACTTGCTGTTAGAAAAGTTCCAGTGCTGCAGACATAAGGCACTGGTCACTAAAACTACACCGGCTTCAGCGGATGCTAATACTAATGTATACATTAGAGCGCCCTACTTCGTCGGTATCGTGTAGCAGAATCATCGGCGAAGTAAAATAACTAATAAAATGGCTACTAAGCAAAGGCTCAAAATTTAACACGCCTCATTTGACACCAGGGGGCGCTGCTACAAACACTTCATTATTAAAAAAAGCGTGCAAGAAAGCAGAGTTGTAAAAGAATGAAGTTTTTCTCTATCTCCTCCTTCACCACCTGTCCCTTCCCTGTCACCTTCTCTAACTATCATCTCTTCAACTCACAGGTAGCACAAAGGGATCATTGTATTGGAGCCAAGTGAGCTGAACTCTAAATTTCACCCTTCTTTATCAGCAGTCTGCTAACCTAACCTAACCTAGAAGTACATACAAACAAAAATAGTTAAAGAATTTTTGCTACAATATACCATGTGGGTAAATCCATAGAATCTAAAGTATTTGACAGAAGCATACAAACTTATTTCCTTTGATTTTACATTTTTACGTTCCATATTTATTATTCAGTGATTTTAATAAATGTGACTCTAAGGTGAATGTTCTGTAAATCGCGCGTTTTGAAATCGTTTGATTTCCAAAAACAAAAAACAGTGTTCTGCTGCTCGGCCGACTTAGTGCATTCGAAGATAAGTTCTTATAAAATATCTTAAACATCTAAAACATTAAAACCAAATTAAAAAGCTTCAATAAGTCACCTTTTTAATTGAGCTCTTTACCGGAAATTAGGCAATTTAAAAACGCGCGATTTACAGAACACGCCTATAAGTCTGAAGAATAGATTCGAATCTTCACTCTTATCTTTTGCCCATCGAAACTGCACAATGCGAAGTAATATTTGCAAATTTTCAACAACAAATACATTCATAATATTTTGATTCCAATAATAAATAAATCCAATGAGAAAATATCACTTACAACAATTTGCAAACTTTCCTAAATTTTAAATAATCAGGGGTGTTCTGTAAACCGCGCGTTTTGAAATCGTGCGATTCCCAAAATCGAAAACAGTATTCTGCTGATCGGACGATTTAGTGCATTCAAATTTAAGTTCGTATAAAATATATTAAACAAGTAAAACACTAAAACCAATTAAAAAGCTGCAATAAGTAACCTTTTTAATTGAGCTTTTTCCCGGAAATTAGGCGATTTCAAAACGTGCGATTTACAGAACACCCCTGAATGAGAAACAAGACGAAATGTAAAACATGCAATACGAATCATTTAAATAAGTACTTTAACGAATATTTATTTTTAATATCCATGGACCAGATGGATAGAACTTTTATTTCCACTACTTAAGAAGGGAAGAAAGAAGTATTTTTGCAACGAAAACACAGCAGGGAAGGCGGAGCTGTGATAAGGTATTTGAAACGGAACATATTACTTGAGCATCAAACAAAAGGATATTGAAAGACGAGCTACCACAATCTAAAAACTTATTTTTACCCATGTCTTGGGCCTACCAATACGACAATGCTATAAATCAATGAATCCGTGAGCAAGATGTAAAGCTTCTAAATTGGCATCCATATTTTCAGGATCCGAACGCAATGGAAAATATCTGGGGGTGTCTTGTTAGAAAAGTATACGACGGCTTAAAGCAATTTGATACAAAGGAGTCCTTAAAGGATACCATAACATCGCTTTACTTATCAATTCTTAAGACGCAATTTACACTTTGCCTTTTCTGCTTGCCTGTGCATGCAGGCCTTTTTAGTTTATTGGTTTAGAGGTGGTGAGAAGCTCGCGGGGTAAAACAAAGGGCACGAAATGAAAATTCGAGGGGATTTATGACATTTCTCTTTGCCTTTTTCGTACTCTCAGCATTAAGTGTGTATATAAATGCCAAAAAGACATAAATAAAAAAGGAGTAATATAAATGTGCGTGACTTTTCGTAGGAGGCTTAAAAGAAAATTGTCAATAGAAGGCAGGCTAAAAAGGCATAGTGTGGAATAGCTCTAAAAGAATTACTGAAGTCTTACGCGAGCTTGCAAGTCCCATTTTCTTAAACTCAAAATAAAAATATTGGGCCTAATTACGTGCATCGTATTTCTACTACAACTACGACGATTTTGTACTAGATTAAAGAAAAAATGATGTTGCAATTTTCTTTAGCCTAATACAAAATCGTCGTAGTCGAAGTCATAACACGACACTCGTAATAAGACCCATTGAGTTTTTTGACATTATAGCATTTGTCTATTAGAATTGCAATATTTTTTAAAGTATAAAAATTCCTTATTCAAGTAATACATAAAAACTCTTAATTTGTTATAGGTAAAAGTTAAATTCCTTATTTAAGTGATTCGCAGTGTATGTATGCACATATGCATATCAAACTAATTATAAACGAATTGGTTACCAATTGGTAGTACATTACTTATAAATCATTTAATTTTGATAATCTTATATAAATAAATACTAAAATATGTAGGGCCCTATGTAAATATAAGAAAAAACTGCCATGAAGTTAGCATAAGTGGCAAAATTCAACATATTCTTAAAGAGTTTTCCCATAAAACTTTACATTAAAAATCACGCTAGGACCTAGCAGTAGGTTAAAACTACATAATACACCAATTTTTAATATCAAATTGTATGGAGTAACTCGTTAACACCTAATTTATGCTAACTTCATGTCAATTTTTTCTTATACATGGGGTCGGTAATCTCTATACTGTTTATTATAATTTGCAAGAGTTCAAAAACTAGGAAGAATTAATTAAATATCAAACGCATAAATTTTGTTAACTAGTTTTGGATTTTGTATGTACATAGTTTAAGCATTGTGAGCCTTTTTTCGATTTTATCGTAAGCGACATGGTATCGAAAATAAACTTTTTTACTTTTTTAAATCGAAAATAAGGCTCGATAGTTTTAACACAAAATCGAAACGATATAAAAATTCTTAAACCACATCACTTCCCTGCAGTCAGACTGGGGCCCAGTGTCTTTATGTCAACACTAAAATTCTAGTAGTAGTTACATTCAGGTCTGTCAGATGTCGCGATTTTTCAACTTGCTTAGCGTCCAAATTTTTGGTTTGGCGACATGGCGATTTTTCTGGCGATAAGTAAATTTTTTGGCTATTTTTATTGCTATTTTTTTTTAACAAAATTGAATTAAAAATTTTTGTAATTCAGGAAATTAGGAGTAGTCTAAAAATATAAATTGTACCAAAACTCGTCTGCAAGAAATTAAAGCAATTTAATTTTGATGATTTTTCTGATATAGTTATAGTAAATAATGCGTTCTGAATTTGGATGAGAAAAATTTAGAAGAAATAACTTTTGGCGATTTTATACAATTATTTTTTAAAAAATTATATTAAAAAAATTTTTATGTAAAGCCCGGTACGGAGTTCTTACGGAATTTCAGGTTTGTAAATTTACATTTATTTCTACACGGAAAAATAATAGTGTAGCCTTTTTTGTAGAATTATGTTTGCATAAACACAAATTCGTTTATTTTTGAATTTACAATGCACAAAATCACTAGAAATTAATTACAATTGGATAAAAATTAGAAATGTCAAAAATTCCGTCACCAAACAATTGTTTGAACATTAATTTTTGTTTCAGTTTACTGAAAAAAGTCTCCACTTATATTTCTAAATCCCTACGATAGGCAATAAATTTAAAAAATTTTGTGTATTTTTCTTTTGAAAGTCCGTACTGGCAAATGGAAATTTCTTTATCAAATTTACCAACCTGAATTTCCGTAATTTTTTTTACATAGACTTTGTATGAGAACTAGACTTGGGTCGAACTCGTTCACTAGTTCATTTTTGCCACAAACCAATGATCAAACCCATTTAAATTACATGAGTTCGATCATTGGTTTGTGGCAAAAATGAACTAGTGAACGAGTTCGACCCAAGTCTAATGAGAACCTGAAATTCCGTATGAACTCCGTACCAGGCTTAATAGACTTGGGTCGAACTCGTTCACTAGTTCATTTTTGCCACAAACCAATGATCAAACCCATTTAAATTACATAAGTTCGATCATTGGTTTGTGGCAAAAATGAACTAGTGAACGAGTTCGACCCAAGTCTAAGGCTTAAATACAAATTTATTAACAAATATATATGTATTAAAAAAATACGTAACATTTATTTTGGCGACTTTTGGCGATATTTAAATCGATTTGGCGAAATAGTTCGGAAAAAATCTGACAACCCTGGTTACATTGTCCACAATTTATCTTCTATTCGTCAGTATAAAACAGATGTGGTGTATTTCTGGTGGATTTTGCAACATCTTGTCAGTATACATAAATTTGTATGTACATACGTAAGGTATAGAAATGTACCAGTAAATGTCTGGTTGGTATGTCTCCATGTTCCCATAAGAACTATGTAGTCACTAACTAGTCGATTTTCAATGACAAGGACATGCTAAATTAGACTTGGGTCGAACTCGTTCACTAGTTCATTTTTGCCACAAACCAATGATCAAACCCATGTAATTTAAATGGGTTTGTGGCAAAAATGAACTAGTGAACGAGTTCGACCCAAGTCTATTTAGCATAGACTTGGGTCGAACTCGTTCACTAGTTCATTTTTGCCACAAACCAATGATCAAACCCATTTAAATTACATGGGTTTGATCATTGGTTTGTGGCAAAAATGAACTAGTGAACGAGTTCGACCCAAGTCTAATGCTTAATGTCTATAGCACAAACTAGACTTGGGTCGAACTCATTCACTTAATTCAGTTTTGCCACAAACCAATGATCAAACCCATGTAATTTAAATGGGTTTGATCATTGGTTTGTGGCAAAACTGAATTAAGTGAATGAGTTCGACCCAAGTCTAGCACAAACTATTGTATTAGACTTGTATCGAACTCTTTCAGTAGCTCGTTTTTGACACAAACCAATGATCAAACCCATTTAAATTACATGGGTTTTATCATTGGTTTGTGTCTAGTTTGGGCAAACACAAAATCAATCAGCTGTTTGAAAAATAAACAATTACAAAGAAAAATTACATTTACCTAAAAACTAAACAAATGTATGAAAAAATGTTTAGAAACTAGTGCTGAACATTGTTTTATAAGTTTTTATATGAAATTAAGTATGCTGAATTATGTAAGTAAATACGTGCGCGTGTATGTACAAAAGTATGTGTTTAGTTATGTGCATACGTATGTATGTATGTATATGCATACATGCATTGACGTTTATTTTCGTGTTAAAATTTTGGTTTTTCGCGTTCCCGTACTTTTGTGCATTTTTGTGTATTATTGAGCGAAATTATAGTTTCCTCTCATTTTACCGAACTTTACCCAAAAAGTAAAGAAACAAACCTAATATGTATGTACATATTTCGTTTTTACTTCCGGTGCTAGTCACAATGGTACTTGTCTTGGCTGTCTAGCTTCTTAAATGTTTATTTCAATAAAGAGGAAATGTCTTCGAATTGTGTAAAATCGGCCTTGCATTCTTCACACGAATTATGTATAAGTGGCAAGGCCTTAAAATCAGATGGCAGCATTAATGTGAAATATTTGTCACGTCAGAGAGAAACAAGCACAAAACAAAATGTCAAAAATGACACATTGAACACGACACAAAACGGGCAAAAGAATTAGCTTTCCTAAAAATATAAGTTTACATTATTTTCTAACTAAATAAAAGATATATAATGGTGTTTGTGAGGAATTGGGAAGATTTTGAGATTGCAGCCGAAAATATGTACATGGCCAATCCAATGGCATGTCGCTACAGCATGAAATACGTGCACACAAAGGGTCACATTCTAATGAAAATGACGGACAATGTTAAGGCAAGTGTTGAAAATTGGTAATGAAATATGAATTTAAAAACATGTTTTACTTTAGTGTATACAATACAAAGCTGAAAATATGCCCGATGTTAAAAAAATTGAAAAGTTCACCAGCAATTTAATGGGTCATATGGCATCCAAAGAGTAACAAGATTTCCCGGTCTACAATACTCCTTACAAACACATTTGTTAAAGTGTTTTTCATCTCTTCAAGCCAGTGTTAGAGCACATTTAGTTTTTAAGGTGTTTATTTAAGCCTGAAAAGTGGTTACAGAGTAGTTGTATATAATCTTAGTTTAAATAACATTTTCTATAAGAAAACAAATGTTAGCTTTAGTGACCACTTGAATAATTTGTGCTCTGGAACACTGAAAAGAAAGAAATAGAAGAAATCAAAATTACCACCTTATAAATTTACATATAACAGAACATGTGCAGCAACATCGATTAGGAAATGTGCTTACATATACCTATATTCTCTTTTTTTATTTAACTAAGAAAGTTATATTAATTCTTATATTAAAACAAAATAATTTTAATAGTTTTAAATGAAACATTTCCATGAAATGTACTTTTTTTGTATTCAAGTTTAGTTTAAAAGCAAAAATGAAATGTATTAAAAAATATTTGCAAAATATGGCTTTTGTGCGTTTTTACAGAAAATACAAATTAAGATTGCATAATTTTTTCACTATGTTATAATGGTTTTATTGTATTTTAGTTAAATAATTCCCCTGGGAATGGAGTAATTCCAAATCCACAAAAAAAAATAATCGCACTCATCGTGGTTGGCATATCGAGCCGTATTCTCGATTTTATCGTAAGCGACATATCGGAAATTGACTTTTCTATTGGAATTAAAATTTCATGATCCTACTCATAGTTTAGAGTTATCAAAATGCCAAAATTGTTGAAAACTTTTAAAATACAATCTGCACAATTTTATCGTAAGCGACAATTTACCTGCAAAAAAATATTTGAATATTTAAAAAAAAACTTCTGAAAACTTTACGTTTTTGTCGCTTACGATAAAATCGAATATAAGACTCGACATGTTCCGGCGTTCTGTAATCTATTACAAAACCGTCGTAGTAAGCGTCGAAATACCTCAACCACAATGAGGCGGATTATTTCTATCAATCTGCCGTTACAAAACTTTAAAATATCAAATGAAGACAGACATGCAGAGCCTTAATCATAAAATTAATATGACAAACCTAAAACTATTTCGCAAATTTTTGTTGGTAAAATTAATCGGCTGTATTTTCATGTGTGCGTGTGTGTCTAGTAGGCCACTGACAGAGGGTCATTAGTAGAAACAGGAATGTTCCACTAAATATTCCACGTTCTATATATTAAAATTAATCGCGAATTAATCGATTAACAACACAGAATGCCAAATTTGACATTTATCTGTCTTGTAAGTATTAACCAGCTGGGCTTCTGGTACCTGTTTGAGCTGCAGGGGTCTATGCAAGTGCAAGGCATTTTCAGTACCAGGTGGCCTTATCAGCGCAGCTGATCGTCAGCTGACTTTACTCCAGCCGTCAAACTCCATATAAAATGGCATAAAACTTTACCCGAACTGTCAACACACAAAAATAATCCTACAACAATTTGCATGTATGTTGTTGTAACTATATCACAAAATATAATTATATGCCTTGTGCAGACAAACATTTTTGTGTTCCTGTCAAATTTTAACATATTTTTTCTTCATATTATTGGCAGTACAAGTATATCGAGCCTTTTTTCGATTGTATCGTAAGCGACATGGTTTAAAATTATCAAAATGGCAATATTGTTGATAACTTTTAAGATACAGGCTGTACAATTTTATCGTAAAGGACAATTTACGTACAAAAATAAATTTGAATATATAAAAAAAAACTTCTCCTGAAATATTTAATTTTTGTTTCTTACGATAAAATCGAAAATAAGGGTCGATATAATATTTTAGCGCTTTCAAAACTGAAAATTATTAACAAATAATTTAAATAACAGAAAGGTATGTGCCCAAGCTAACATAAGGGGACCCTTTAGGACCCAAGTAAGCCGGATCCCGTGTAGCATGTAGCAGCCTGTATAAATTTTTCGACCAAGTTCTTCACAAATCGAGCCTTATTTTCGATTTTATCGTAAGCTGCATGTTATCGAAAGTTTACCTTTTAATTCAAATTAAAATTTTATGGGCCTAGTTTAGAACTATCAAATTTCCAAAATTTCTTCAGACGTAAAATACAGGCTGTAAATATTTATTGTGACAATTTACTTTTTAATCATTTTTTGATTTTTATTTATTCCTCAGAATATAACATTTATTTCCTGCGGGTCGATTCTGAATTTATGATAAAAATGAAGTGATAAAAAATTTATCATATTCACTTCACTTGACAGGTAGTTCTCATAAAAAATAAAATCAGAATCGCATTTTTAATGAAGTGATATTTTATTTATCATTTTCACGATTTCACAGAAACAGAATCGACCCCCTGATTTGTATTTATTTGTAAAGTTAATTTTTAAACTGCAGAAAGCATATTTCTTGCCTTAAAATTTAATTTATCGCCAGAGACTGTAAAAAAATCTTATATGTTAAATTAAACTTACTTTTTTATAGTTTATTTAGTTAAACATTAAAGTTTTTGTGACCTAAAATATCAAAATCAAAAAGTAACTGTTATTTCGTGAAGAATAACTAAAAATCAAGAAATAACTGTTATTTTCTGAGGATCAAACAAAAATCAAAAACTACTCGGTAGTCCATGTAACATGGAGTAAAAAAAAATGTTTTTGTAAATATTTTAATATTTTTTAAGCAATTATTGCCAAGGTGTATCTAAACAGGTGGCAGCGTTACTTCAGCTGATAATTTTTTGCTCTATGTACTTTGTAGCTAACGAATGTCAAAAACTTCGTTTTGTTTTGGTTTTGGTACAATTCAAGGCACATTCACAAGGTAGTAGCGGAAATTCAGCTGAGCTATTTTTTTTTCAAATTAAAGTTCATCGGAAACTTCAAAAATTTTTTACGAAAGAGAAATTAAAAGAAAATGTTAAAAAAATTCAATATGAAAAATATTTTATTAAAAAAAATTCTGTGAAAACAAATTTATAAATATGAAAAAACTATTAAAAAATTGTGAGAAGTGCTAAACGTTGCAAATGTTGTTAGTGGTAGCTGCCGCGGAGAAATATTTTCAAAGTTATGTGAATAATTTTTATTATTGTTATGTTAAACAAATTCTATTTTTGAAGTTTTTGATGAACTACAACCCATGTTGTTTTTTTCATTGTTGTATTTTTTCATTGTTTTTGTAATCCTGATACTACCTGGAAATGAATCTGCCTTGGTACAATTATTTTTGTGCTTTTGACATTCTTCGGCTCTTTACACAGCTAGGGCTGCCGTATTTTTGTATAACAAATCCTTACGCAGTCACCTGTATAATTACACCATGATTATTGCGTACCAAATAATTTTTTCCCGTGCCGCCATCTAATAACAACACAAAGCTGCCAGAGTTATAAAAAAAGTACTGAACATACTCCATTTATGTATGTTAAAACATCTCAAATCTCACGAATGAGACGTTAAATAAACGTTAAATGTGAACAAAGTAAATATTACTCAATCTAATTTCAACAAAATTCAAATGTACTTCAACAGAGTACAATACTGAATTTTGTTGAAATTCCACATTCGGGAAAACGGCTAATCATTACCATAATAACCAATATGGCAGCCTTATGCTCACGTCAACGTAAACTTGCTCTCTTTTATTTATTCCATTTCTTCATCGTATTTTTTCATTCTTTACACACCATGATAGAAAATTTCACGTCATACACAATTTGCAGAAACGAAATATTTGTAATGCTAAAATAATAAATATATTAAAGAAATTTCATTCAATGAGCTGATAAAAATAAAATTTTAACGTCACAGTGTAAAGTGCAATAACATTTTTTATGAAATGTCAATAATTTAAATGGAAATTTCAGCAAACAAAATCTAGTCAAAATAGTTTTTACCCCTATATGAATATAAAAGCAAGCAGTTGGAAAAAATCTATCTTTAACTACCTTGAGATTGACAACAACAATAAATTTCATAGAAAAAGATTCGTCAGCAAATTAAAATATAAATAAATTGGCATAAAATGGAAAAAATAAAGTGTTAAACTCTTAAAAAAAACAGGAAAAATGTCTAAAAGTTAAAAGAAAATAAATAAAAAAATATTTGTTAGAATTGTGTACGCGACGTAAAAATTACAAGTGCAATGTGTCTGTTCATATAATACAACAAAGAGCAAAAAAAAAAAAAAAAGAAACAAACTAAGGAAGTTTTTCTCAAAGGGGTTGTTTGTAAAATTTCATTTTTGCACTTGTTCAAGTGATATCTTGAAAAAAAATGTGTACTAACGTCTGTTGTTTTGGCTGGTAACTTCTCTTCCAACAATCTTCCTAGACTCCTTAAATAAAAGAAGTACACATTGCCAAAGTGAATGATTGATGTGTGTGGGTGGCTTATATGTTTTATAAGGAACAAAAGTAATTTTACGAAAATATAAACAGCAATAGTAAGTAACAAATATAAACATCAAAATGGATAACGACGATACTTTATTAAACAACCGGGGGCCCCAGCCTGGAGCTGAGACCGTATATGGTACCGATGATAACAATATGGTCATGTCGGAAAAGGTTTGTACAATTTCTTTTACTCTAATCGTGCTTTTTAACATCTATTATGTAGGTAGGTATTTATGTAGAGAGCAAAAAGAAATTAGCAGATTCTTATTCCATAATTGTATTTTTTTTTTTTCGTTATAATACTTTAAATTCAAACATACCGGTTTGGCCCATGCGCTATCTTTAGTGTTCTTGGCCAATAGAACACTCAAGATGTGGAATGTCGAAAAATTATTACAAATTAAAAATATTGTTCGTCTTATTTGCAAAATACATATATAAAACTTAAATATTAGATTTGGCTTCGCGTTACGATTGTGTTATTTCAGAGTAAGAGAAAGTTGCTCTCTATCATATGTACATATCGTCCCTACCACGTCAAACTATCCATTTTTACTTTTCAGAAGAGCTCAAAGAGTCGTCAATTTTGAGTTTAATGTCGGCGTATTGCTAACCATGTCAGGATTAAAATATTTCTTATTGAGTTATCTATCGTCTATGAAAATTTCAGCATTTTGAAATGAGTTATATCCTAGAAATTAGGGTACCAAAGTAACGAATCTAAAAAACGAATTTTGCATATTGGTTAGTTTGACGTGGTAGGGACGATATGTCGTTCATGGAAATTTTTCAAGCGGGAATAATTTTTGAATTTCCCGGGAATTCCCGCCCAGTACATAACGATACAAAATATTTTTTAGTTTATTTATTATTTGTTAAATTAAAAACAAATAATAATTCATGAAATCTATTAGCTAATAACGTTTTATAAACACGTTAGTAAAAAAATATATGACGTATACACCAGCACAAAATCTAGCATATTTTGATTAAAATCTTTGTGAAAATCTATACCGTTTACACTAGCTGTTTTTTACATTTATCAAGATTTTTTTTATCCAAAACAAAACCCATCAACTGATTTGTTTCCAAAACTACAACCAAACAACTGCGTTGTATCCAATTCACACACTTTTTTAAGCAGATCGTAGATAATTCACTCACCTTTTGTTGTACAGGGTAGTAAAGAATAAATAAAAACATTAGATTTTTATTAGATTTTGTGCAAATCTACCGAAAAATTAGAGTTCGTTTTGTATGGGAAATCTGGAAAAAATCAGATTGATTTAGCTCGAAATCTCGAAAGTACTAGATTTCGAGACAATGTAATTGCGCTATTATACAACTTTAGTTATTTATATAATAATAATGCATATACATATATACATACATACTATGTTTGAAGAAAATCGGCCCAGCCGCTTAGAATATATCACATCTTTTCTATATATATCGTGTGTTTTTAAAATGTTTAATTAATTTGTCTGATTGTTATTTAAATATTTGAAAATCTGTAGTTACGTGGTTTTTCATATCAGCTAATGATATATTACAAGGAAATGCAAAGCCAAGTAGCAAATTAATATATATAACAAAATATTATAAAATGTTACTTTGAAAACAAGACTTTAGTATTAAGTAAGCAATAAGTATTAATAAGGCATTTAAATTATCTCAAAATCTAGTACTTATGAGATTTCGAGCTAAATCTAGCTGCTTTCTACTAGATTTCCCATACAAAACAAATTCTAGGGCCTATCCCACGATATCGACAACGTTCGACTTGTCGCTCACATACATTTGAAACAACAAAATTTAAAAATTTGTTTGTTTACGGGCATCGCTTATTCGTCTTCCCCATGCATAAGGATCCAGAATATATATATTTTATGGGTCGCTTATTGATATTATAGAAATTACAAACGGAATGTCAAACCTATATATACCTAACCTGACCAGACATCCCGCTTTAGGCGGGATTATCCCGCTTTTCTGATTTTGATCCCGCCTTGAATTTTTATCCCGCTTTATCCCGATTTTTAGAGTTTTGAAATTTCTTATCTCTTAATATATTTTTATTAATATGTAACTGATAAAAATTTATTCCAAATATTTTTTAGTGTAGTTATTGTTTATTTTTTTGGATTTGGCAGCTCCTCAAATGAAAAAAATAAAAATACAAACGTACACACTCAGTACACACAGTGCTTTATATGTGCAGACATTCTGCTGCTTTAGGAATTTATTACCAAGAGGGCTTATTAGGAGAATAACAACTGACATTCACCAAACTGTCAATAATAAAATAAAAAATTCTTGCTTATTTTTTTATAAAGAGTTTGACACATTGGTGTAGTCAGTTGATGATAATATGGACTAACAAGGCCACTTGCTATCATTCGCCTTAAGTTTTTGTACATTGTTTTGTATAAAAATCGTATTTTGTTTTGTAAATGAAGTCAAAAAATCTTTAATTTTATTTATTTTACGTTACTAAATAAAAATGTTTGTTAATAAAAACTTTTGTTTATTTAAAATCGATTCTTTTGAGTTAAAAACTGTGTTTCCTAAGTACATACGAAACTTTTTATGTGCGTATTACACATCCCGCTTTCAAATAGTTGTTTATTTAAAAATCCCGCTTTTTGGCCGTATTTTCGTCAAAATCCCGCTTTTTGAACGATCGTGTCCCGCTTTTTGTAAAAAGCTTCTGGTCACGTTATATATACCCTTTTACCATTTTTTTGGTAAAGGGTATAAAAATTGAGTGTAAGACAACGTTTGCCGGGCTTAACTAGTAGTTATGTAAAAGATGATTGAATTAGCTACAGTGTGCTTGAAAAGGTGGGTGACTTGGCTACATTACAGCTGTTTGGTTGTAGTTTTCGATTTTATTTTATTTTATTTTATTTAATTTTATTTAAAAAAGTAATATAAATGCATTGTTTTCTATGTTGTTGGTTTTATAGACAAAGAATCATTTATATAATGTCTAGAAATGGATTTTTTTAAATAAAAGCAGCGTTGTCTTTACTAATGGTTTCATTAAAAATTTCCTCAATTGTTAATTTTTCACTTTTGTCACCATCTCTTTCATCAATAGTATATACATATGTACTGCATTTTCAGAATTTAATAAAAAATGAGTTATGCAAATCTTTTGCATATGAAATCATAAACTTTTTAGCAGAAAGTGTTTTTAGTAAACAAACACAATAGGTCTTTTATTTCGTTACACATATCTATTTTTACTTTTATGAATTGCGTTATAACTAACCTTTGAACGCCGTGTCGACATCGTGGGATCGACCCTAATAAGACTCTTATTAGAATATTTTTCCAATGTTGTCTGTCTTTTATACATTTTTTTTTATTTTATTATTGTGGTGCTTCCATTCAAATTTTTTGAACTATGCTCAAGGGGCGAATAAGGGCACTAGTACATTTACCTCTACACAAAATAATTTTTTGCACATAAATTAAATTTTCATTTCTTTTCGAAAATTAATTTACAGAAGTGCTTACAAAATCCTATTAATCTTATCTTATTATGTGAGAACAAACTAAATTTGCTATAAAAAACTAAAAAAAAATAATCCGGGAATTCCCGCACAATTTTCCTGGGATTTCTTTAACGGCAAATGTGCGGGATCGTTGGAATTTTTCAATATTTTTGTTTTCAATATTTTTTTATCAATTTGTAATACATAGAGCCTCTTGGCCAATAATAAATCGCAACTTTCAATATTAATGCATACTTTTGACGAATTTTTGGTAACTGCAGCTTATAGCGTAAAAATCAATAATTATATATTAGCAGAATTGAGTAATAATATCTATAAATTGCCAGTGATTTATTGATTAAATAGGCTTTGTTTGTACTAATATACAAAAGTGGATATTGAGATGTGTGTAATAATAATATACTTGTATATAACATTATCCATTTAGGCAATGATTATGAAATTTTACAAACTTATTTTGTATGCTGTCTTGTTGAATATGCTGGACAATCATTCTGAAGAACAGGAAGGAAATTGAACTGCAAACCACTCATGACGATAAAAATTATTGCCAAAACAATTCCCTTTTTGGATAATTTTTTTTAAAGTATTTTAAGAACTACCACATGTACATAATTTTTGGTCATTGACATTAACATTGGCAAAAAATAAAAATGAAGATAAAAAACAAAAACAAACAAGAAGTAATTATTGACAGTCGTTTAAAATAACATTTAAAAAAATAAATATGTATTCGTATATTTACTAATCTTGACTTAGCATCAGCTATGCCAAATTTTTTAGAACAAAAAGTAGACGAGATTTAAGAAAAGATACGGAAAACATTATTTTGAGCTCCAAAAGTGTACAAAAGAACCATACTGTTTGTAATTCAAATACAACTCCTGTCAAAAAAGGTACAAATAAATATGTTACCCCGAAATTATAAATGAAGAATTTTGGAAAAACACACGCACTGGATAGTATAGGTTCGAAAGTATGTACTTCCAAAGGGTAATAAAACCCTTTACTCAATTTAGTGATTTTGGTGACCAATTTTTTATTGGTCTCCAAATAGTTCAAAAATCAGTGCGCCCTCAAAAAATGTTGTCATCAGCTAATTCAGACTATAGGTCTGCACAGATATAACTGTTTGCACCAGTTTTACGTGTGTTGGTTCTGGTCGACCCGAAGATGAAAAGCACCCCACACCACTTTACAGTATGTGTAATATTTTTAGATTTAAGTTTTTGCGAAGGCTCACACCATACTCTTTTAGCACGCTTCGCATTTTTTAGCTCATACTTCGATTCATCTGACCAGTACTCGTTTCCAAAATGATTCCGGCATATTAACATATTTTTTAGCAAAGGCCAAACGCTTTCTGATATTAGCAGCTCGAAGTAGTGGTTTTTTCTTAGCATAAGAACTTTTAAGACCGCTTTGGTTGAGCCTTCTCCGTATAGTGCGAGATGAAACACTTAATTTAAGTGCTCTTTTATCTCTCTAGAAGAAGCAAAAGGCTTTTTTTTTTCCTAGGATTGCTATACGACTAAGGAGATACAAAGTTCCCCAATTCATTCCCCCGGCATTGAATGGTACTGCACTTACCATGTCGAAAAGTGCCAAATATCTAGGCGTTGTTCTAGATAGTAAACTTTCTTGGAGGGAAAATCTTCAGGTGAGGATAGAGAAAGCCGCTATGGCAATGTACATCTGTAGGAAAGCAATTGGGTCTACTTGGGGAATTAACCACAAAGGAGTCGGTTGGATACTAGAGATCGTCATAAAACCTATCCTATTTTATGGGGTCTCGGTCTGGTGGAAAGCACTAGAATCAGCGGGAAACCAGTCCCGTATAGAAGGTATTCCCCGCAAAATGGCACTTATGATAACAGGTGCCCTTAGATCCACGCCGACAGAGGCACTCTTCGCTATGCTTTGTTGGCTTCCTGTGACTTAATGGCTAGTAAACTGGCCCTAGATATGGCCGTTAGACTGAACGCAATAGGCGTATGGAATTATAGACCATGGGGTCACGCTAGCATCCTAAATACAGCAATCAATATACCTGAACTAATTGAATACTCCCAAACCCTACTTCAATATGAATTTCAATATTTCTTTGACAGAAGGGTTCTCCCTAATGGACAGAGCCGTGCAAGTTTTCACGGACGGCTCTAAACGGAGGGAAGAGTTGGAGGGGGGTATATATTCCAGATTTTGGAATTGAAATGTCCTTCAGACTGCCGGACGAATATAGCATACTACAGGCAGAAATATCCGCAATAAAAAGAGCAAGACACTGGTTGAGTTATTATCGGATACATAATAGTAATATCCAGATAATAGCGGACAGCCAACCCGCGATCAAAACCCTTGCAGGTGAATATTCTATGAGGGCAATCATGAATAAAATTCCGCGAGAAATTTTTCTTGGGGAACAATTTCAAACAAAAGCATTTATCGGAAAAGCAAAAAAATTTTAATTGGAATAGGGAGAAATTACTCACGGAATACTATTCATGATTGCCCTGTATATCATTACAGTCCTGGATAAACTGGCGCAGCACTCAACCATCACACTATACTGGGTGCGTGGAAACGGGACCAATTCAGGCAATATAGTTGCGGTTGAACTGGCAAAGAGAGAAACCCTACTCGGGGAAGTCGATATTGACAATCTCTGTGGGCTCCCTCTATCGTCTTGCTGGAGACGCTTCGATACTGCCTTTCTAAATTCAGCTCAGGAAAGATGGCGCAATGAGCCTACCTGCGTTATATCGAGAACCCTTTGGCCTCGTGTAGACACTAACAGAACCAAAAACCTCATTAGCTTCACCAGGAATCTCTTGGCCACACTTACAGGCCACTGCACAGTGATGCCAATTTAGCGCGTTTGGCGCTAGATTTAGCGCATTTTAACTACGCCAAACGCGCTTTTTTTCGTCTTAGCGCGTTTAATAAAAAAAGCGCTAACTTAGCGCGTTTTGGATAAAGTCAGTAACATAATTTCAGTTACATTTTTTTTCTTTTTTTGTACAAATTTACCAATTTTCTAGTATCCAAAACTCTGATAAAATTTTTTTTAGTTTTGTTATTGATTCAGCTGTTGCAAATAAAATTCCCTTGGCTGTGATTTCAATTAAAGCGCATTTTAATACTGTAAATGGCAAATATCTTTAAATTTCACAACTACAAATATGTATGCAGTCGTATTCGTGACCAAAAAAATATATATAAATTATCAAGCATCTATTATAGCTGAAGTACAAAAATCATTTGAATCGCAAAGCTATTTGACATTTGATACGAGTATTTTGTTACTGGTACAAAGTTGGTTAAAGAAAATTAAATTATTTTAGTTATTTAGGATATAATTTCGAAGAAGCAATATTTCAAAATCTGAAAAGGGGTTGCTAAAAAAAGTATAATTTACTAATACATACATCGACTTTTATTAAAATTTAGTTTAGCGCGCTGAAAAATAGCGCGTTTTAGCTATAAATAGTTGACAATGCTGTAACTCAGCGCGTTCTAGCGCGTTTTGAAAAGGGAAATAGCGCGTTTGGGTTGTAAATAGTTGGCATCACTGCCACTGCACTTTCGGAACCCACGCTAAACGTATGGGTCTCGCGTATAATGATTACTGTTACAGCTGCAATGATGAGGAAGAGGAGGAAAGCATTTCGCATCTTCTCTGCTTCTGCCCTGCTTTGGAGGATCTCCGTCTGCACTTCCTTGGCAGAATATCCTTCAATAGCTTGTCCGATCTATCGGAAATAGGACTTAGAAACCTAAGTCTATACATTAGGAGCAGCGGCTGGTGTGGCCGCTAGCCTTCCTCTATGGCATGTGTATGTACTAGACCCTCTCCTGTCCCACTTCTTCTCTCCTTTACTCTCTCTTATTCTATAGAAACTCTCCATAATATATCCTCCCTATACTCCCGGTCAACCCGTTATTCTTACACTCTCAACTTACAGGCAGCACAAAGGGATCATCGTATTGGACCAAGTGAGCTAGACCCCTAAAATTTTCATTCTTCACTAGCAGCCTGCTAACCTAACCTACTATACGACTATCACCTCGCTTTGTTGTCATCAGCTTTCTCCCACACAATTTTTTTAAGCTTCATTTGTCTTTCTAATCTTAAACAGCTCAAAGACTTTTCTTGCTCCTGATATAGAAATATTATATTTTTGGGACAAATCTTTATATTTCGTTCCATTTTCCCTGTCTTTTACTAACAGATCCCTAACAGTTTTTGACAGCGGCTTCATTTCGATGTCCTGTGGAGATGTATGAGGAAATATTAATTCTGTTGGTAATTAGAGTGTAACAAAAGTAAAATTTAATGAATTCTGTACTTAGATAATTTTAACATTTGCTTAACTATAGTTTTTTTATAATAAATTTTAACAAACGTACATGTGTACATACATACATATGTATATATTTTTACCAAAAAAAATTATACTTTATTTTGTCCAGAGCAGACAAACTGAATTGATTTGTTCACAAAACAGCAATGAATCATTAAACTTGAATTTTGTTTTTTGCAAAACAAACACAGTATTTACAGTTATAACGGTATAATAAATAACACTGTACAACAAAATAACATTTTTTGGCTGTCCTTTAGATAAAATTACGCGGACTATATGGATTTCGATGCGTTAAATTCAAATCTGCTGTCAGTTTTGCTCTATCACGTAGAGATTTTTTTTTATGGGCGTGGCTAATTTTGGCCCCTAAATTAGTCGGCCATACTAATATATTTTACTATAACTCGAAAACCGCTATTTTGATTTTAATAAATAATAAACCAAAAGACGCGCCACAAAATTTTGTTAAAAAATATTTATAATCATTTTTTACCTATCTTTTATGGTTTCAGAGTTATTCAGAATTTGAAAAAGAAAAAAGTTTTTTTTATGCAAAAATCGCGTAATTTTTTTAAATGAAAATTACAATAAAAAAATCAGAAACTCACAAGTTTTATATTTTTTACATTTGTCTTAAAACTACATATCCTAGGAATAAAACAAGCTATAAAACGTGAAAATCCAGCAATAAATCTTGATTTTATTCACAATTTAAAGTTCTGTTACCAGCCCGCAATGCCCTGTCAATAGCATTACCAGATGTCAGTGATGGGAAATGAGATTTGCATTTCGGTATCAAAAACAAATTTTTTAGTGCTTTTTTGATCCCGAGAGTACCAAAAATTATAATATTTCTTATTTAAATTTTATTAACAAAAAATTATAAGAAATTCATTTACAAAAAAAAGGAACACATAGGTACAAATATACAAATAGGTGTAGCCTGGATTAGACTTAATACTGTTGGAACATAAATCTTGCCTCCGTATTCCATAGCTCGCTAAAGCTAAAGCTAAATTCGACCGCTAAAATGTTGACCAAATAGAAAATTTAAAATTTTTGGCGATGACATAAAGCAATAAAACTTCGGCGAATTACATTTTTAAGCCATTACCTGATTTATCAATACCCCTTTTGAAAATTACATTCGTAGAAGAAAATTAGATTTAGCTTTAGCGAGTTACAGAATACGATGGCTGTTGATTTATATTTTGTTTTCATGAAATTTTGGTAAAAGAAAATCCTTTCGACATTTACAGCGGAGTGAGGCATGGATAAAATTCCGTAAGCTACTCTCGATATATCAGGAAACATGTATTCATCTAATGCGTTTTTATATAAGCCAGTGCTCTATATTGGTTGTTAATATTTCAAATTATTTTTCTTTTTTTCTTTTCCCTGGTAACATTTTAATTAAAAGTGGTATAATGATATTGGTTTAACAGATAAAATACTTTCAGGGGGAAACTTACTAAACCAAACTAACATTTTATTGTCAAAGTCCACTTTTGCCCTTAGAACTTAATATAAACTTTTTAAAATTTTCTTTAAACTGATTTAAAACAGTTGTTTCAATAGATCAACTTCTGTGCCACATAAAATATCATTGAATGAAATATTGATATTGATATTTAATTGTGGTTACACTTTTCTAAAAGATCTTTACTAATAAAGCTTCTTTCTATTTGTCGAAAAAACAATTTAATTCTTGGCAAAATATATGCATGTGCGAGTCTTCTGACTGCATTTCTAAGTTGCCCGTGAGAGCATCAAATTTCTTAGGGGAGTACTACGGTACTTTTTCATGTCAAACAGTATAAAAAAAAATTACGATCGTACCAACTTTCCCATCACTGCCAGATGTAAATGTGACTGCATTTAATGCATTACTCACATTTTTCCATTTTTAGGTACCTGCTTTAAATTGTGAATAAAATCAAGACTTATTGCTGGATTTTCACGTTTTATAGCTTGTTTTATTCCTAGGATATGTGGTTTTAAGAAAAATGTAAAAAATATGAAACTTGTGAGTTTCTGATTTTTTTATTGTAATTTTCATTTAAAAAAATTACGCGATTTTTGCATAAAAAAACTTTTTTCTTTTTTAAATTATGAATAACTTCGAAACCATAAAAAATAGGTAAAACATGATTAGTAATATTTTTTAACAAAATTTTGTGGCGCGTCCTTTGGTTTATTATTTATTAAAATCGAAATAGCGGTTTTCGAGTTATAGTAAAATATATTAGTATGGCCGACTAATTTAGGGGCCAAAATTAGCCACGCCCATAAAAAAAATCTCTACGTGATAGAGCAAAACTGACAGCAGATTTGAATTTAACGCATCGAAATCCATATAGTCCGCGTAATTTTATCTAAAGGCTATTTTGGCTGTTGTACAGTGTAATCAGCTTTTCGTATTTTGAAAACTTCAAACTTAAATTACATCTGTTAGTATCTCTCTTTTGCACTATATTTTGTCCATATAAGATACAGTCAAATCTCGATAATTCGTAATCACAAGGGACCAGCCATTTCTTACGAATTATAGGGGTTTTCGATTTAGCGGGAGTTCGATTTAACGGGGTTAAAATAAAATAAATACGAATTAACGGGGCTTTTCAATTTATTTACTAAATTTGTTGTTTTTGTAACACCGACAGAGTTTTATGCGTGCGCTTTGACATTTTTCTTTATTATTCATGTAAAAAACTGATCTTAAAAAAAAAACACACACACAAGCAAAAGCAAAAACCAACCCAAAAAAATAGCATTAAACAAACAATCATTCTTTCCATGTTTCTGTTGTTTTTATTACGAATTATAAGTGGTAGTTAGCAAAAAATTACGATTTATAAGAGGTAAAGGAGATTTTATTTGAAAAAAAATTACGAATTATCGAGGGGACCAAAATGTATGGAAATTTTACGAATTAACGAGATTTTTTCAAGGGACCGACAGTTTATTACGAATTATCGGGAATTACGATTTATTGGGGTACGAATTATCGGGATTTGACTGTATATAAGATACATCAGGTTTCGCAGTGCCGATCTTCGGACCAGATCTTCCCCCTTGCTTTGCCACCTTTTTTAAGAGTGAATTATATAAAAATACACTAAAAATAAAAAATTTAATGTAGTTTTCACGTTTTTTTTTTAATTTTGCCCCTTTTTTTTTGATAAATCCCCTTTTGGTGCCACTTTTTGAAAAATGTCATCTGTCACCCTGGACAAGACGACACAATCGTCGAACAGAATTAGGGAATTATTTATATTACAAGTGTATAAGTATGTACATATATACATAGGGGATATGTGACATATGTACATCAAAGTAAAAAACAATAAAAATAGATTCCTATTAAAGTCCTGCACAAGACTATTTATAAGAACTTTCAAGACATGAGGGATTTTTCAAATGCTTTACTACAGCGAAGTCTTCTAAAACAAACGCTAAGCAACACTGTTTGCAAGAATTTGTTTCAGTTATTGCAAGTATAGGAGTAAAGAAGAAAATACTTCGTGACTGAAAAATTTGTGATGCTTGTTTCTTTCTACGCATGGGCGCGTATAAAAGCGTCATGCATGTACATACACACACACGTTGTGTGTATGCTCTTCTATTTTTCTGCACACAAACAAACGTTCACATGCATTTACATTAGTTGTGTGCGCTTGCTTAAAAAAACCTCCCTTAAACACATAATAGCTTCCCTGCAGAAAATGCGAATAGTGAAATTGTAGTGATTTACTAGTGACATTGTCAGTAGTACTACTGACCAGGTGTACCCCAGCCAATGTAATTATCTATTGACATTTAACATTAGCTTGTCATTGAAAATCCACCACTAGACTGTAGCAATACTGACTAAGTAGTTCTTTTGGGACCACATGGAGACATTGGCACCAAAGATTCACTAGTAAATTTTAGGGGCTCTAGTCTACAATATCGATATTTCCTCGCTCGATGTCAATAGTAAAATTGTAGTGAGTTACTAGTGACATTGTCAATAGTAGGACTGAATAGGTGTACCGCAGCCAATTTAATCGCCTATTGATATATAACATAAGGTTGTCATTGAAAATTTACCAGTAGACTTTAGCACTATTCTTTCACGACCATATGGAGACATTTGAACTAAAGATTCACTAGTACATTTTAGTGATCCTCGTCTACAATTTTATAAGGGTTGGGGCAACAAACTTAAATACATAAGTTTTTAATATTATTGCATAGCATAATAATAAAGAAAAACAAACTATTGACTCGTTCATTGAAAATGTCACCAGAAATACAATAAAACTGTTGTCTCTAACGTATCTCTACTCGCGTATAAAAGGAAAGTTGTCGACATTTCAACTAGTGCAATTGTCGCTAGAGAAAAGAGCGTTGACATAGAGACATATGGTTCTAGGCTGACTAGAGGGTTACCACCCAGCTAGCATTTGGGTGATCATTTTTGGCAGAAATATCTTATATGATTCTCTACAGATCGCTTTTCATGATTAAAAAGTGATTTATCACTTGGGCGATTGAAAGAGGATTCACCTATGATTCATCTATATGATCAAATAATGATTTCTCGAAAATAGAGGAACATCATGCAAACCGCAAAAAGGTGATTTAAATGATTTAATATGAAAATTGCTCAAAAATAATCAGCAAATCGTATCATAACTGATTCTTTGGTATGATTCATCTGTAGGGTACCATTTTCTCACAACGGGAGTATCATTTATGATCGAAAAATGAGCTCATATACGGTTATTTTTCCCGTCAAGCTGATTCGGAAACGATTGGATTATGATACAAAATGCTACCTGGGCATCTACATCTTACACACACACACTCAAACGTACAATATGGAAAATAACAAGCATACACGTATCAACACTACTTTGTTGACTGTTTGTTCGTACCCTGCAGTCAGACTGGGGCCAAATGTCTCTATGTCAACACTAAAACTCTAGTAGTAGGTACATTGTCTACAATTTCTTTTCTATTCGTCAGTATAAAAGAAAGAGAGAAAACAAATGTGGTGTATTTCTGGTGGCTTTTGCAACAACTTGTCAATATTCATATAATTGTATGTACGTAAGGTATGGAAATGTACCACTAAATGTCTGGTTGGTATGTCTCCATGTTCACATAAGAACTATGTAGTCACTATCTAGTCAATTGTTTTAGTGTTACTAGTAGATTTTCAATGACAAGCACATGCTAAATGTCTATAGCACAAAGTATTGTATGGGGATTAATTAGAGAGTAGTACTGGTGACAAAGTCAAAAGCGACTCAGTACATTTTCACCATCGACATTTCCTTCAGGGTAACAAGAAGTCTTGACGACATTGCTTGTTAGCACTCATATACACATATACCAATGCACCTATCGTGCTTTGCTTATAATGCGACAGCATTTATTATTGGTTAAGTATAATGCAGCAATGAGAATACATTTAAAAAACAAGACGTATTTAAATTTCAAGACAATTTACGCAGGTCTATAATTCCTATGACCTCGAAACATCGAGATCTAATGGAAACTTATTTCTTGGAAAACAGTATAGAATCAGTAACTTTTTCCATTTTATGGTGGAAAGTTAAAAGAATACATTCCAAAAGAAGATTTGCCAACAACATACAGTCCCACTCTTCAAGCCCACTCCTTTAATTTTTTATTTATTTTTTATTAAAAATTATACACACATTACAAATTGTAATTGGCACTACAAGGAGCCAATTTTCTTATTTTACATTAATGAGGCTTAATAATAATAATAACAATAATAACATAATTCTCTATTAAAAATATAGGTATTATATTTAGTTGCTTAAAAATTTAGATTGCATACTTCCTTTGAATATCTGCACATTCTTCTCATTCCTTATAATGAAATGAAAGGGTCTATTGACGATAAATTTCTTGGGTGGTCCGTTATAGATTGATCCCATTCTAAACGACATAAGTGCGCCTGCAAATAGAAAAATGCAATGGATGAAATAAACATTTTACAAGTACTTGTATATGTATACATTGCATAAGAAATGAACAACATTTATGAAACTTTTCACTATAATTAAAAGATAATATGAACTCCCAAGCTGATAGTCTATCCCCAAACAGAAAATCCATCAAATGTGATGAATTAAATAATGAACTAATATAATTAGAAGGAAAAATAATTATAATTAATGAAATTATTTAATGGGAAACTTCATGCCCACCAGGCTAATGGTGTTAGCCAAGCAATCTCGGCAATCGCTCAATATCTGATAGTTGTATTGGATATCAAATCATTCTGGAACCACAATATACAGGCTATAGTGAACAAGGCACCAGGTCTGTTTGTCCCGCAGAAATCATGTGGATTCCTCAATCATATATTATTTGTAAGGTATTAAGTTTGGAGAGATATATTAGGATAGGATTCGAAGTGCAGAAAACTAGAAAAGGTTTTTTTTTTGTACAAATGGCAATAGCGGTTACAAGAACGCTTATGCCCATCCAACGAAACCTCTCTTCACCAATTTGAACTTGATCATACAATTGGCTTTCAACTCTGGTCAGGGCCAAGAGCTGATCATGGGCACCCGAGAATCCTTAAAGTACTACATTGGTATCTATGACAAAATTTATTGATTTGTTCTTCTGTATTCTTAACGCCCGACCAAAAAAAGGGGTGTTATAAGTTTGTAGTGTGTGTCTGTGTACCTGTGTATCTGTGTGTCTGTCCGTGTCCACCGATTTTGATTTAGTTTTGTCTGTTTGAAAGGTGACTTGATCGAGAAGGTTCTTAACTATGTTTAAAGAAAATCGGTCCAGCCGTTTAGAAGATATCACATCTTTTCTAGCAATATCGGGGGTTTTTAAAATTTTTAATTTTTGTTATGTATATATGTATATACGTATATAAAGCCAACAAGTTTTCTTTAATGAAAACTTAACCCATGTCAAGTTAATTCCCAATTAAAAATGACAGTACTCGCCGAAAAAAAATTAAATTGATTAAAAAATAATATTTGAGTTATTTCATTTCTTTTTTTTTTTTTTGCTGTTTTTGGGTTGGCATTACTTTATAATTATAATTATAATAAAAAAAATTAAGAAAATATGACTTACCGGTAGCAGCAGCAGCTTCAGTGCCGTTTTCATCGACCTTAATAACAGCCTTGTGAACAACCGAAGACACACTCAAAGACTGACCGTCCTTTAACATCTGACCAAACTCAGCATTGTCTGCAAACATGCGTTTCATACCCATCTTTGTAACAAATGTAAAATAGGTAATAATTTAAAAATTTTATATGGTTTATCCAATTCTCTTACATTCTTCAAAGGATTCTCTAGTTCGGCTTCAAACTCAACTCTGAATTTTGGTAAATGCACCTCAACTCGTTCATTCTGCATTCCCTTGGTTAGTTCCGCTAATAAATTTCCTTGTAATTTCTTCTCGACATTATATAAAGTGGTATTCGAATTGGGTAGTATAATTATCATCGAAAGATCTGAATCTTGGTAAAGCATTTCCAAAACAGTTGCATCCAGTTCAGGAATTTCACCGTAATTGAAGGAATCAGTTGTGCTCATCATATTCACTTTAAATTTATTTTTCTCGTTAAGATGAAAGTCCGTTTCATAGGTCGCCCGCGTATCGAATTCCTTAACCCAATTGGCTTTTAAGCTTAACGCATTTACCAGCACCAAACGAGTAGTCTGGTCTAAGTTATCAGGTTTTATCAACTCTTTTATTAAATTATGTGTCTTATTTTCCACCCAAGAGTTTATTGTTTGGGCAGCTACTTGACTATTGGCGAAGTTAATAGTGTCAACGGATGAGAAGAATTGTTCGGTCATCAAATTGTTGAATTCTTCCTTAATTTCATAGCCTTGTTGGACATAAATCTTATTGGCAATGGTAAGAACCGAACTATTCTGGTACGGTTCCAATACAGAGTGAAAATTGTTAGCCAATTGCTTGCGATTTTGGGAAGGTAAAGCTAATCCATGGTCCATTTCATCAGCAGTCGTACCTTCGGCTCCCATACGTACCATTGCCAGACATACTTCTATGGATAATTGAGAAAAGAAAATATTCTCAGAATTCATTTCGCTCAATTTCGAGTAAAGCTGAGCGCCAAAATTGTCTAAACCATTGTAGAATTGTTCCTCATTATTTGCAGGAGCGAGAGCAGTAGTAGCAGCAGCTACAGGAGCTGCATAAGCTACAGGAGCTGCATTAGCTACATGAGCTGCTGCAGCTACAGGAGCAGTTGGTTCAAGAGCAACAGGAGCATCAAATGTTGAGTCAAATATAATTAAGTTCCACCTGGGGAAGTAAAAGGGATATGGCACAAACTTATATGTATATATATGACTTGTGCTTAAGTCATTGTTAAATTCTTCTACATCTTTGAAAAATGCCGATAACACCGTTGGAGAAAAAGAAAGTGAGATGGCAAGTATGGAAAGTATTTGCGTAACTTTGACTGCAAGAAAAAAAGAATAAGTTTAGTACAATAAATCATTTTATATAAGAATACCGAAGTATAAAATTTATTATTTGACATATTGTCAGAAGTATAGATACAATAATTGAAATTTACTTGCTTGTAGTTTAGCATGTCTATATACGTATGTCATTGGCGCTTGAACCAAATCATCAGTAGACTTCAACCACAACAGTCAAGTCATTATTTATTTATTATTTATTTTTGAAAAATAAAATGAGTTCACCTGAATATAAATTATTTGCTGGGTTTTGTATCAGTTTCAAAGCCTACTAAGCTTATTTTTTCTTTTGTGATTTTCAAAAATATTATTATTTTATGAATTCTCATATAGTTTTTGAAAGTCTGTGCATAAAGTAAGAGGTTTGTGACTGTTGAAAATTGTGGTTGAAGTCTACTGATGATTTGGTTCAAGCGCCAATAAAATACGTATATAGACATGCTAAACTACCAGCAAATAAATTTTAATACCGAAGTATATTTATTTGTCTTTATTCTTTAATGCATTATGTTCTTTTTTGGCTAAGTAATGTAAAGGATGTTTTTTATAGAGAGTGACACAAGTTTAAATCATAATAAAACAAGGAAATATATTTTTAATATCAATGAAACGGGCTTTATTTTTAAAGAAAATTTTATGAAATGAATGTTTAAATATGATTTCTGCCATGTGGGCGCCACGCCAAGGCTGGCGCGTAGAAGGCGCAATCTGGAACACCAATTTTCAAAAACTGTTCGCAGCATTTGCGGCCGTATTTCGCCAATAACTCTTCGAATGTTGATTTCCAACTGTTCAATTGTTTCTGGTTTATCGACGTTGACAATTGACTTAATATAACCCAAAGAAAATAATCCAATACATCACACGATCTTGGTGGCCAATTAATTGGGCCATTACGTGAAATTATTTGTTCATAAAAAGTTTCTTTAAGTAAATAAATTATTGCGCCCGCTGTGTGGCATGTGGCTCCGTCCTGTTGGAACCACATATCAGCAAGATTAATGCCACGTATTTGAGGTACGAACAAATTTCGAATCATGTTCCTATACTGTTCACCATTGACAGTAACATTCTGACCATCATCGTTTTTAAGGACATATGGGGCAATGACTCCGCCAGCCCATAAATCACACCAAACAGTAAATTTCTGTGGATGTAATGGTGTTTCGACAAAAGCTTGTAGATTCTCCTCACTCCGAATGTGAAAAATCTGCTTATTTACGTACCCATTCAATCAGAAATGTGCTTCATCGGAAAATGGATGAGTGTGACGAATAGAGCAATTATTTTGATTAAAAATTTTAAAAATTTGAACGCTTTGCTCTGTAGTGAGTCGATTCATAATGAAATTTCGAAGCAAACTAAACCAAAAGCAACTATCAGCTTTTAAATGGGTGCTCAAATAAAGCAGTGATGCCATCTCAAAGTTGTGACACTTTAAAAAAACACCCTTTATATATGTGGGAACGAAATGCATATAGACATTGCGTTTCTTTAAAAATTTAATAATTGTAAAAATATAATATCAATTTTAGTTTCAAGCTTTGGTGCTTTAAGGCTTGCACTAATTCTTATCACACGATGTGGCACCAGTACTGCAGTTCCCACTTAGTACGATATACTCCATAATAATTAGCGCAAATAATATTTTTTCGCGTTGTGCTTTTCACTTGCCGCTTAGGGCGATATGCTCCATAACAATTATTGCAAACAATAAGTGTATGATATAAAAATTTTGCAGCAAACTATCGCGTCGGTAATCTCGTTGACTATGTAGTGTGGTCTTACAGTTATAAAAAAAATTATGCCAATTTTTTTGTAAAACATTTTTATCGGCTCGAAAGGGACAAGAAAGCCACTCTCTTGCAAAGAGTTCGAGGGGGTTGAAGTGTTACACAAAAATGTTCTTCCTTTTTAAACTGTGTTCCCATTATATATGTATGTATGTACATTTGTATATATTTGTCTTGAGGAATGTCACTTTTTATACACATGATATTTTATGTGTATGTCAAAATTTATGTTTTACATACAGTTCATAATTTTTATGTTTACACGTTGTTACACTTGACATAACATACAAAAAGTAAACAAAAGCTTACTTTTGTTAATGCCGTATGAATTGTTTCCTTCATTTTTATTTTTAACCCCCGACCAAAAAAAAGGGGTGTTATAAGTTTTTAGTGTGTGTCTGTGTGTCTGTGTATCTGTGCGTCTGTCCGTGTCCACGTACAGCCCAAACGGCTGGACCGATTTTGATTTAGTTTTTTCTGTCTCAAAGGTGACTTGATCGAGAAGGTTCTTAACTATGTTTAGAAGATATCACATCTTTTCTAGCAATATCGGGGGTTTTTAAAATTTTTAATTTTTGTTATTACACCTATTACATAAATTTTAGTTTAATATATCTTAACTTACAACATTTTCACTGACACTTACACTTGGTTTATTTAAAACCAGCTATGTCAGATGCTTTGTGACTTGAAAATTGTCGTATACACTGCACACAAAAAAATAACACATGATATTGCCTAAAGGTGTTCAGACTATACATACATATGTACAAATTTACCATGTGAAAAAGTGACATTCCACATGACAAATACATATAATGTGAACGTATTCGTAGTTTTAATATGTTCAGACATAACCTATCAAAACATCGATACACATATTTACACATATTTTGCTTTGCCTCCTCTGCCATAATCAGTCCTTCAAACTTTTTTTTACATAAAAAATTACATGTTTCGTTAAAACGGGTAAAATATACAAAATTACTTGCATATGTAAAGGGTGTTTTTTTTAGAGGTATAGAACTTCGAATTGAAATAAAACACAAGAAAATCGTTTTAATGTCCATCAATTTGGCTTTATTGGAAGGATAATTTTATGCCATTAATGTTTAAATATGATTTCGGGCATGTGGCCGCCGCGGCTGGCTCGAATAAAGCCAATTCTACAGGTCCAATTTTCAACCACTTTTTCGAGCATATGGGGCCGTATGTTGGCAATAACGCCACGAATGTTGGCTTCCAAGTCCCCTAACGTTTCTGGTTTGTTGGCGTAGACGAGCGACTTCACATATCCCCAAAGAAAATAATCCAATGGTGTCAAATCACACGATCTTGGTGGCCAATTGACAGGTCCATTCCGCGAAATTATGCGCTCATCGAATGTTTCCTTCAATAAATCGATTGTGACGTGCGATGTGTGGCATGTAGCGCCGTCTTGTTGGAACCACAACTCATCCACATTCAAAATCTTCAAAATCTTCCATAAAGTTGATGGACAAAGCTCCAATTGCTGTGCACGGTGGCGAATCGATTCATTCGGGTCCTCTTCAACACTTTGCTCTACAGCGGCAATTTTTTCTTCGGTGCGCACTGGTCGACGTCTCTGCGGATGCGTATTATCACATAGAGTAAACGTAGTGCGAAAACGATCCATGGTTAACCGAATTAATTGCTCTGATGGACGATTATGTCGACCATAAAATGGACGGAGCTTGCGGTAAACTTCGCGAACTGAACCATTATTTTCGAAATAAATTTGCACGATTTGCAAGCGTTGTTCTTTTATCAACCTGTTCATGATGAAATGGCAAACCAAACTAAATATTAATCACTTGACAGCTGACAAAATGGCCGCCAGTTAAAAAAGTGATGCCAACTTAAAGTTCTATACCTCAATAAAAAACACCCATTATAAATATCTTAAATGAGGCTATCAGCGCAGAAGTGGCGTAACCCACATTGGTTTTTTTTTGGTTGCTGTAATGGTGATAAATACGTTTTTTACATTATCAACTATAAAAAAAAGTAGAGTAAGCCAACTTTTGGTATTCTAAGTCCTAATTTACACTATGCAAGTCTTATTGCTAAGCTGATTAGTTTGAAGGAGAGAGTGACGAGGGGAACATATACGTTTCCTTTCCCCTCGTCTCTCTCTCCTAACAAACTAATCAGCTTAGCAATAAGACTTGCATGGTGTAAATTAGGACTAAAGAAGATGAAGCTGAATTTTTTTTCACAGATCATAATATTGAAAAGTAATAAAGCAAATTAAATAATTAAATAGAGCAATTGTTAAATTTAGTAGTTGTGGGTTACACCACTTCTGCGCTAAAAGCCTTAAATATAAAGAAAGTATGTTGCATTAGTGCTGGGATACTATCGATAGACTATCGATACTATCGATAGTTTTAAAATATCGAAAATATCGATAGAAAAAAATATCGACATCGATATTATTTCAAATGCAGTTTTGAAAACGTAAAAAATTTTCAACTGACATCAGCAAAAATTTTTCAAAAACTGTCACCTGAAATAGCGTTCGCAAATACATACATACATATTAAAATATATATAAGATTATATACTTTTAATAAAGTGATAAAAAACTAACTTTAACCCGATCAAAAATTGTTATATTTTACTTTCTCAAGTACAAACATTCAGTCGATAGTAATATCGATAGTATCGATAGTGAAATCTGAACTATCGATAGATATCGATAGTAGAAAATATCGATAGCATCCCAGCACTATGTTGCATAGACGTACATATGGCTGACTTAATTTTTCTATTTATTTTCTAATTATCATCAGCAATGGAACTTTTTAATTTAAAATGAGAACCTGATATATGATTAGACCATGCATCCTCCAAATAGCGCACTAAAGAATGGCTCTTTATCACAGCCCTCAACTTTTACGCATATAAATTGTACGTAAAATAAAGGACCTGGTAAAAGAGTGAGAGGTGTTTTAGTGATCCTGGCCTAGACACATTTTTCTGCAATATATTCGGAGTGGTTTCTTTTAATGTACTCCCGATTTAATTTGAGACTTTTCGTCTATTCTTTATTTATGCTTTGATTAAGCAGAGATTGTGCAAGTTTCCGGAGAAGCTTTACATAAGATTGAATGTCATATAGAAGACAGCAGACAGATAAACTCTTTTCTCTAGTGAAAGCGAAAGATAAAGCCGATATATCCTGGAATGCTTTTTAGGTGTCTCAATATTTGGGTATAGACAGTTGCCGCCGTTGTCCACGTAGGAATTAAGCGCCTATAGTCTGCTGTGCCCCGTTTCTGTAACTTGCGAGAAGTTCTCGCATCGAGAAATATTAAATAATTATAGTAGTTGTCCTATTTTACACATGGTTACTCACATAAAACCTTTATAAACTTACAAAAAATATCAACATGTACAGTTTTTTTCTTACTCACCCTGTGTTTCACAGGATGATAACAATTTCTTCGACTCGAGAAGTTCTCACATTCCTTACCCTACGTCTCTACTAGCCATGGACTTGGACATGACATGAACATGACACCCGCAGAGCAACTGTGAAAAATTCATCAACTTCTTTGTTGTGGTGAATACGTGTGATATCCATGTTCAGGCATACATATGTAAGTATTTTGCGCTAGAGCAATAAAGATGGAATATTTACCAATTTTGTTCTGAGAATCTCATGGCGAACATTATTGCTCAGACATATGTTCGGGCATCCATGTCAGAGCATGGACGAAAGTTATACATGAGCGGTCTCCATTAGCCATTTTCGATGTCCGACATGATGCCCATACCAAGTTCATGGCTGGTGGAGACCGTTAGTTAGAGACACTGATTGCTGACTTTATAGTCGATTGTCTGACCGGCAGATAAGTTGGCAGCCAAGTGCACTATTAGGGAAAGCGCTTTTGGAGGGAAAAGCATTCCAACTTTCATCGAATGAATTTTTTTTAAATACTTTTCCGCACAACTTTATTTGAATTATGTTCCAGAAGAAAGTTATTTATGATAAAACTCAAATACACCGTACTAACCTTCAAAAATCATTTTAATTTTCAAGAATAAATTTTTAGTAATATCA
The DNA here is from genome assembly GCA_944452675.1 of Tachina lurida. Lineage (NCBI taxonomy): Eukaryota > Metazoa > Arthropoda > Insecta > Diptera > Tachinidae > Tachina > Tachina lurida. Next base: position 94,930,142 of record OX101754.1, on the reverse strand, counting down.
CTTAATAATCACTGTCTAAAGGTAGCTGCGAATATTTAAAACTGCTTTCTTAGTTGCGATAAATGGATCTTATATAGTAGTAGTCGACCAAAAACATAAAAGTAAGATAATATAATAATTAAGCTTTAACATGAAATATTTGCTTTTAAAAATAAGTTTCTTTAAGATAATTTTCTGATAAAAACTCTTTTATGATTTAAGCCCCATTAAGAAATGGGGGCAGAGCGCAAAATAAATGCTAAAGCATATATGATCTTGAAGCTAATGTTATTTATTAACGTAGAAGAATTTATAGTTATAAAAATCTTCTGGAACTTTGCTGCTTGCGTAAATTTTTTAATTCTTATTCTTAGCGCATATTTCGTTTGTCAAAAAAAAAATTATCTTTTCAAATTTATTTAGAATAAACATTTCTAAAGAACTTTCTTTACAGAAGAAAAGAGCACCTTTTTAAAAGTACTTTTTCAAAGAGTACTTTCTAAAATACCTGCCTTTTGCACTTGTAGTAGTTTTTATGAAAGTCGCTTTTCCAAAGAGCACCTTGAAGAAAGTGTATTTTCTCACACATTATTTTTGTACAAATAAAAAGAAAATTTAATTTCCGTAAACAAAAACATATTTCAAGAGCAGTAAGTACTTTTCCAAAAAGTACCAAGAAGTAGATTTTCATTGAATGATATTTTTAAAAATGTAACTTATCGATTGATTCCAAAGAATTGCCTTCCGAAATTAATTTTTTTTCAAATTTTATCTCTCCAAAAAGTAATTTTTCCAAAAAGTATTAATACCAAGAAGTACTTTTTTTTTTTTGCAAAAAGTACATTTTCAAAAAAAGTACTCTTTTCTTAAACTATTTTTTCCATAAAGCAATTATTTTAATAAGAAACTCTTCCAAAAAGTGTTTTCGAAATTTATCCTTTTCACAAGATAAATTTATTTTTAAACGTCTTTCCAAAAAGTATTTTTAGAAAAAAGTACCTGTTTTAAAGTACCTTGATGCCTTTTTTAAAAAACTTTTTCAAAGTACACTTTATTTTAAAAGGTACCTTTTCAAAGGTACTTTGTAAAACTATCTATTATATAAAGTCAACCTTAAACATCTCAAATGTAATGTGAACGGTGGAGTTTTTTTTAAATACTAGCTTTGAACACGTTTAAGCATATGAGTGTGAACATAGTATAACGTACAATAGAGTGGTTCGAAAAAAAAGTTGTGCCAGTCACCCCCTAGTATTAAAGATAACGTAAAAACAATTCTAAAAATATTTATTTTTATTTTTTGCCACGCCTACAAATACCGCCCTTTTAGTATTTTGTTCACTGTGCCGCCATTTTGAGTCTGATCATACCATTTTGTATATTGGTGTTCATGGCTCTGTAAGGGTTACATTTCTGCCTTTAATAATTTTTTACTACCACGTCATAATAAGATAATGTAAACACTGACTGGCACAACATTCTATTTTCTAAAACTATTTTCTTTTTCTAAAATTTTGCTATTTTCGACTTCTCAAAAAGAGCTAAAGACAGTGAGTAAAGAAAGGGCTGAGTTGACATGGCTGTCAAATGCTGAGAACACAGTTATGCAATTTGTTTTACGGCCAACACCAATTCGCCCTAAAACTTTATAGTCTTATTGTTGCAATACTGGAGTATGTATTCATATTAGTAATAAAATTAACATTGGGGTCAAATTCCATTGCTAATGTTTTGATATTAAAAAGTGACGATTTAGACGGAATATGGTGTGCAGAATGTGGTGTGAGGAAGGGTGTAGTTTTAGTTGAGATGTGGAAATTTTTTCACTTTACTTTCATAAAACTTTTGACTATGTACTTTAATAATTTGAATATTTTTGAATACTTAAATATATTTGCATACCTTATCTTACATGTCGTTGGGCTCAAGTAGAAAGGCCCTAACTCAAATAATTGCAATTGTACAGGAAAAGGTAAGAACATAATATGTAGAAACTGTAATATTCAAAATGTAAATTTTTTAAAATGCAGGTTTTAATGAAAATCAAACACTATTTTTTACACTATTGCAATAAGTTTTTAGGACCAGTTAGGTTAGGTTAGCAGGCTGCTGGTAAGGAAGGGTAAAATTTAGAGTCCAGCTCACTTGAGTCCAATACAATGATCCCTTTGTGCTACCTGTTAATTGAAGAGAAGATAGTGAGAGAGGGTGATAGGGAAATGATAGTGATAGAGAAGACAGGTGGTGAAGGAAGAGATAGAGGAAAGCTTCATTCTTTTACAACTCTGCTCTTTCTAGTGTCAAATGAGGCGTATTAAATTTTGAAGCTGTGCTTAGTAGCCATTTGATTCCGCTACACAACGATGGAGGGCGCTCTGATGTTACATTAGGATTAGTATCTGATGAAGTCGGTATAGTTTTTACTGACCAGTGCCTTATGCCCGCATCACTACAACCTTTCCACAACAACTGATACAAAGGACACTAGAACCAGTCTATTTGTGTAAAATGTATTGGAATCACTAAAAAAATTCAATTTCGTAAAAAATACGAGTTGGGGCTTGTCTACTTGAGACCCTCGATATCTCTGTTGATATATCGTGCTTGAGGGGAATGAAACCGATAACTTAGATGCTGTATTATATACACATATCGCTCATTTACTCAAACAACGTCAAAACCAAAAAAAAAAAAAAAACAGTTTGCCAGAAAACGACGTTGAAGTTTTCAATTTATGCACAACTTAATGGAAAAAAGAAAACTTTATTTTCCTTTCAAGAGTTGAGCAAATAAGATATTTGTATGAAATGTATTACACAATATGAAGAACAATATGGATAATTCTGCATCATTAACTCCAAAAAAAATATATGATGAAGGTGTAGTGGTCTTCGAAAACAGCTAGTTGTTCCGTTCTAACACATGTTTGTCAGAATATTTCCAATTAAATTTGGTGTTATTTGTCATTAATATTTATCACATGTAATTTGGTTTACTAAGCGATACGAACTTTAGCCTGATCAAATTATAAATATGCATATTTTTTTTAGTTATGACTTTCTTTGAGTAAATGAGCGATATGTATGTATGTGCGTATTACTTATTTTACGATCATTATAATTTGTAGTGTTAGAAATCCCTACACATGTTTGTAATAAAAAGTATTTATGTTTCGCGAAAAATATGATAAATTTAATGAAACTCACATTAATCTCTGCCATATCTCATAAACTCTCGCCTTATTTTTTATGAGTTTCTATACACGTTGTCGATGTTTTTCTACGAAATATGACAATCTGTGCTAATTTTGTTTTTCTTAAAATCGTAAAAAATATCTTTAGTCGAAATACGATAAGCATTTGAATAACAAAAAATTTCCTTAATTTAGTTGTATTGAATGTGACACGAAATTTTTGGGTGAATGATTGTTATAAAGTAAGAAGAAATTGTGTTTGTAAATGCAATAAGCTCAATCCAAAACTTATTGTCGGAGTCTTAGCTCCTACATGAATTGTTGGCAAAATTAAAAAAAATACATTCTCCCTTATCGTGGTAGGCGTATTTCAATTTCCACTACTACAAGAAAAATTAAGCTAAATTTTGGCTGGAAAAAAAATGCGTTTTAAAAAGGGGTTTCAACAAAATGAAGAAGAGAACCTACTAATCGCCATAATCTTAATCTTAATCAAGTGCTTAGGAAAGGATCTAGGGGCGCTAAACCCCCTGTATTCAGAAAATATTAATTATTGATTTAGAAGAGATCTATTAAAGTAATAGTAGTTTTCGTGCTCAAAAGAAAAAGAAAATCCATTTTAACTTGAGTACGCTGTTCTCCCTTCATTCCGCCTTAAGTCTATTTGACCGTTTGATATAGCGAGAATTCTTCTCTCTCTCTCCAAAATATCTAACCATTTTCATGAAATTTGAGTCATAGGTTGATCAGCGTAAACAAAACACAGCAATTAAAAAATAAATTAATTGACGGGCTCAGCAAGTTTAAATCATACGAGTAATAAAACAAGGAAATATATTTTTAATATCAATGAAACGGGCTTTATTGGAAAGAAAATTTTATGAAATTAATGTTTAAATATGATTTCTGCCATGTGGCCGCCACGGCTGGCGTGTAGAAGGCGCAATCTGGAACATAAATTTTCAACAACTTTTCGCAGCATTTGCGGCCGTATTTCGCCGATAACTCTTCGACTTTTGATTTTCAGGTGCTCAATTCTTTGTGGTATGAAAAAAATTTCGAATCATGTTCCTATACCGTTCACCATTAACAGTAACATTCTGACCATCATCGTTTTTAAAGACATATGGGCCAATGACTCCACCAGCCCATAAAGCCAAACAGTAATTTTTTGTGGATGTAATGGTGTTTCGACAAAAGCTTGTAGATTCCCCTCACTTCAAATGCGACAGTTCTGCATATTTACGTACCCATTCAACCAGAAATGGGCTTCATCGGAAAATGGAAGCAGTGCACGATGAGTTTGATTAAACATTTCAACAATTTGCACGCTTTGCTCTGTTGAGAGTCGATTCATAATGAAATTTCAAAGCAAACTAAACAAAAAGCAACTATCAGCTGTTAAATGGGTGCTCAAATAAAGCAGTAATGCCGACTCAAAGTTGTGACCAAGGCGAATTGACACAAGTTGGTCTTAATTTGCAACTCTGCGTATTCGTCTTGTATATTTGTTAGTGTAAAATTTCCTGCTGTCAGAATATTTCCTAACGTTTTGGTTGATTTGACAGCAGAGAAGCTATGTATGTCAGTTAATTCACCATTAAGACCACCTTATATGAATTCGCCTTGGTTGTCACACTCTAAAAAAACACGTTTTATTTTTAATTTCTTTTATGGTAGGTACAGACTTTGCAACTTGCTTGCGCAAGCCGTTTTCGAATATTTTGACAAAGACACTGCAACCTACAATGCAACCGTCAATGCAACCCATAAACATCAAAACATTTTGATATTTTCGAAACTTCGAGTGCAACTTCGAACGCAACCACAAACAAGACTACAGACTATGCGACCGACAATGCAACCTGACTGGTTGCATAAACACATTGCTAAGTCTGTACCTACCATTATGGCACTCAATTTGTTCACTATTTATGACCTTCCTCACATTTGGTAACAGTGTAATATTAGTTTGTAATTAAGTTTGCAATCTCCTGTTCAGTTTATTAGACCCACATAAAACTTGTTATTTAGAAAGCCATAACTTTTAAAATTGTTTGTGTACAAAACAAATTTTACTACCTGCAGATAATGTATTTAGTTGAGCTTAGAGCATATCAAAAATATTTTCAAAAATTAAAAAAATAATAATTTTTGTGTTAACTTTATTATATCACACTTTACATTTGAAAGCTTTTTTGATAACTCTAGACATTTATTTGCACATCAAACCATGAGCTGATGAAATTTATTAGTTTTCAATTGACAATTAGTAAAAATTGGTAAAAATAAAATTTATGTGAAGCGGAAAGATCTAAAATTGATGCGAGCCTTTCGTTAATTATTCCTGCCCACGACTCTATCTATCTTTTCACAGTGAAGCTTTCTAAGGGCTTCCATCTGCATTGGCTTCCTCTATTGTTCCAATGGCTTTCTTTGTATCTTTCAATTAATATCAAATCTATTGGCTAATTTATTAGCAATAAAAACTTGGAATTGACACTTGTTATAAATATCGGTGGGCCCTATCGTGGTTGGCGTATTTCGACTTCGACTACTATATTTGGTCGTAGATTAAAAAAAATGTTGCGGTGTTCTTTAATATGTACATATGTATATTACAAAAACGCCGCAGTCGTAATCAAAGTCGAAATATGAATAATTTTTAGCCTAAGAGCTCTTTCATATCGTATACGCGTCGGAGCCTTACTTCTAAATATTTGGTACCGAATTCAGGGATACAACCAATATTAAATGAGTTAAATGAATATTTAAAAAATTTTTTTATTTGTTGCAAAAAATATTACAACTTAATATAAAATAAAAAAATCCCAAAAAGTACGAATTAAAAACTTAAAAATACTTATTTGGCAACACACTATTCTAATGAATAATTGTTATTCGTTGTTACATTTATTTTCATTTACATACTTCTGAATCAAAAAAAAAACTAATTTTCCAATTCAAACACAAAATTCTCTGAACCTAATATTATCTTGTTCAGTTCAGGCCCTACAAAAAAATTTGAGAATTAAAGAAATGTTTTTATGAAAATTAAAAAGCAAATAAAACAAATAAATGTTCTGCGCCGTAAGACCGAGCTTACATCTGATCCACATGTGCCCAAAAAAGCGTAACCACTAATTACTAATGAAGAACTGTATGATTCAGACATGTATTTATTTTTATAGCTTTGCTATTTATTGGGCGATACAGGAGTTAGAACGTGATTTTCGTAACAAAAATAATCGACACTATTACACTTACCTATAAATTTATTTTTGCTTTGATTTCTTTCAAATTTATACAATTTTATATCCAATTTTTTTAGTTTGACAAATATCTAACGCTAACTTTGTTGTCAAAACTAATTTAAAGTTTATTAAAAGTTTATCAAATATATTTGTAAGTTGATTTCTTTATTTTTGAAAAAAGATTTGAGACTAACTTTTTTAGCACTTTTTATTGGCGATAAAATATATTCATAATCATAATTGACATTCTCAGGAAATTTTTCAGCTGCATGAAATCATCGGTCCGCAATTCTTCAAGTAATGTATTTTGGTAACTTAAGTCTACGCTCCGCAGCACCCAATTTATCATCCAAACACTTCTTTTTTTAATTTTGGAAACACTTTAACAAATATTTACAAAAGTTCTTCCGCCAGGGACTTGTTAGTGGACACACAGCTTTATAACATGTGATATTTCCCAGCGGTAAAATTCACGAGGACTGCACCAAAAAAGCCTTTCTGAAGGCCTTCTTAGACCTTATTTAAGATTCGATACTCATTCTTCCCTGCCTTCTAAGGAAGGCCTTCTATAAAGCCTCCATACTCCCTTCGAAAAAATTCGATACACGTTCTCCATTCCCTTCTTTTGAAAGGGGCACAGAAGTTATTTCTTTTATAATTTATGATCATAGCAACAATTGCTAAACTGCGTTAAAACCGTTGGCGTTAGCGGAACTAGTTAGCTCGTTGACTACAAAACCGCAGGTCCTGGGTTCAACCACGGTATCCAACAGTCATTAAAAAAAATAACAACGCCACGCATATTTCTGATGTGCATTGTATCAGCTGTTGTAGGAAAGTTAAAGTGATGAAGGCATAGTCAATGGTCACTGAACTATACCGACTTCAGCTGATACTAAGCCTAATGTTACATCAGAGCGCCCTCCTTCGTTGTGTAGCAGAATAATTGGCGAAGTAAAATAACCAATAAAATGGCTATTAAACACAGCTTCAAAGAATTTAATACGCCTAATTTAACAGCAGAGGCACTGCAACACTGCATTATTAAAAAATAAATAAAAGCAGAGTTGTAAAAGAATGAAGCTTTCCTTTATATCTTTCTTCACCACCTGTCTTCTCTATCACTATTCCTTTCCTAAAGAAGGTAACAACTACATAGTTAAAGTAGTAGGCATTCATTGCCTGACCGTTACTTATATTTAAAAAAAAAAGAAAAAAAAGTACGCCCACTAAAGTAGGCCTTTAATTAGGCCTCTTGAGTAAGGAAGCGTGGAAGGCCTTGATACCCAATGACATCGCGTGCAAAAAAGTAGACCTTGTGTCTGCTAAATAAGGCCTTATAGAAGGCCTATTTACTCCTTCTATTTACCGCTGAATAGTTGAGCTTGTTATTTGTTTAAATGAAAGTTTAACAATACTTTTCTCTAGTAAAATTTTTAATGAATGAAATGTACAGGATCCATCTAACCCATCAATAATCAATCTGAATCTGTTTTTAAGAAACAATTAGGGGCTGTTTGTCTAAATGCGAACGAACGTTTCTATCGAATATTAGCATTGGAAACAAAAACAAATTTAAGTTTTTTGTTTTTGTTTTTAATATAAATGTTCGACAGAAACGTTCGTTCGCATTTAGACAAACAGGCAATTAATATGTTATTAAACAACTTGAATATTAAGTTTGGGAAGAAGTGCGATAGATATACAGTGGAGGCTCAAAAAAGTTAAGTAGTTTGTTTTGGGTGTGATGAACTTTTCCGAAATCTTAACTTTTCCGTAATATGAAAAATTCAAGAGGTTTTATGTGTATTTGTACATTGTTTATTTATTTTTTAATTGTCAATTAGAATTATATTCTACGAATAATTTCTTTTACAACCAACTGATGAGAGCAACTACATTATGCATACAGTATTTTTCGGTTAATTGACCCTACGGTTAATTGGTTTCCACGCTTAATTGAACCACATGATCGGGCAAAAAAATATTGCATACGAAAACACATGTAAATTTCCTCGGATAATTGAACCCGGTTAATTGATTTTCCCGCTTAATTGGTTCAAAATTCATGTCATCAAAAATAAATTTCCTCTTACTTTTACCCGGTTAATTGCATTATTATTGAAAAATAATCTGGCATTTTTGCACAATGATCTCGTAAAGTGTGAAACATGAATTTATTTGTTCCTTTTTTTATTTTTTAAGCACTATGTAATATTTTAATACTTACGTGAATGGAAGAGCTGTATGTATATGCATATGAATTGTTTTTATTCTTTAAGTTTATGTTTTTTTTTTGTAAAACCAATATATGAATTCTTTTTTAGTTTATAAGTTTTATTTTTTTGTAAAACTAATGTGCACATAAATAGTGCATTTAATAGTACATATGTACCTACAATAATAAATACCTGCGTATACACATATAGTGCATATGTACATTTTTTTCTGTTACTTGCATTTTTTTCGTTTAAGGTAAAAAAAATTATTTTGAAAAACTTAAAGTGCACATATGCGATTTCTTTTAATTCATTAGTAGTTCCAATTATGCGTGATTTCTATAATTGAACAAACTGTTCAATTAAACGAGATTCTTGTAACTGAATGAATTGTTCAATTAAGCGGGTATCGGCTAATTGGTTCCCCGGTTAATTGAACAAAAAGTTGTGCAAATTTTGATGTGCAATTAACCGAAAAATACTGTATAAAATTCACAAAAAAAATATATATAACTGTAACGGTTTGATTTTTGCATGTATACAGGCGTATATGACTCACTATATGTATATATAAATATGTATTGAGGATTTACATACAAAAGTTGAGATCATCTTAGAAAGAGAAAAAAACTATATATAAAAAATTGTCTCAGAAAAGTTGAGAATTACTTAACTTTTTGGAGTCACCAATGGTGAATAAAAGCTGCTTAACTTTTCCATATACTTAACTTTTCTATGACTTAACTTTTTCGAGCCTCCACTGTATTACCAAAAAAAAGCACGAACAATAAACTAGTTAGGCTTAAAGCAGTAAGGTCCGAATTCACAGTCTATAGTTACCTAATGCCCGTGGTTTAACTAGCAATTTTCCTGATCAATTTCATTTGTTAAACCACCTTCATTATTAAACTAAGGATAGTGAATTTGAGCCCAAGGCGGCTTTTCTACACGCAAAGTTTACTGTAAAAAGTTTTTTTGTATGCACAGACTGAAAATAGATAAAAGTAAAAGATATGTATGTATAACCAAAAACATAGTTATTATTTTCGTTCGCCTAATTTTGCAGGTGTGTGTATTTCACTGAACCAGACATTTCCGCCGATCAAAAGTTCATTTAATTTTTAACTACTTGTATGTAAGTGCATAGATATGTATGTATATACGTACATACATATGTATGTACATACGACTACATAAATAGTTAATAATTATAGATTGCAAAATTAGTGGTAATAAATAAATAGAGTGTGTATAATCATTTAGTAATTTCATGCCTTTAAAAATGTATCACAAAGTCAAGGTTATAAAAGGAAGTGTGTCATAAACAATTATGTACATAGTTGAATTCCAGCTGAATTATAAGAAATATTTTAACAGTCGCTTAGCAAATTATTATTTAATATTTAATTTTTTTTTCTTTTTTTTGCCTGCTGAGAGTCTGAACACAATGTAACGATAATTTATTGCGGTGCGGTTTTTCATACAATTTTGAAGTAAAAAACCGCAGTGCGGAACGGTATAAAATTAAAATCTATTTTATTTTCTCTGCGGACTTTCTTATTCTCTCAATTTTGGACTTTCTTGTTCTCTCAATTTTGGACTCTCTTTCTCTTTCTGATGTTGCCGTAGTTTATGAATAATTGGCGGTGTTCACAACATTATTGTGAACAAAAAAATCATTTTGAAGCTCAAAAACTTCTGTCATAAAATATAAAAGTTTAAAAAATATATCAAATATATCTGCCAATGTATAAAATGTTAATAATTTCTTGTTTTTAGTTACTGCCATTGCAAAATATTACATATGTATATATGTATGTTCCCGTCGTTCCTATAAGGAGCATAGCTCCTCCATGGCAAAATATTAAACAAATAGTAAATTTTTTAGAAAAATGTATCCAGAAAAAAATTAATAGAAATTTAAACAAACACTGACAAGTATTCCCGTAGCCGTCTTCCGTTGTATTATGTTTATTGTTTTCTCAAGCAACGAGAAATCGCACCGCACCGCAAACATTGTGTTTAGACTCTGAAGTGTATTGATTATTATTTTATATGTTATTAATAAATATTTGTTTTTTTTATTAATCATACTATTTATTTGTTTTTTATTATTTGTATATATTTATTTTTCTTTCCTCTTTTTTTTCAGAATGAACAGGTTGTCAGCATCGTGAGTTTTAATATTGGTTTAAGATTAAAAAAAAACAAAAACAAACAGTTGTAATTTCTGTATACGTTTCTTAAATGAAAACTAACTCTATTTGGGTCTTTTAAGATGTTGGTAATGTATGTGAAACGTTTACTTTTTGCTTGCACTGTCTTGTTTTATGTTGTAACCTGTTAATAATTCTGTGAACAAAATTCAATTATATTCTATAAATGTTTTTTTATTTTGCATGTCTATTTAAAAAATTTCTAAATGATATAATATGCATAAATTTTTTAGAGTTTTTGTCGGCCATTTGCTTCTTACAATAAATAGTAAAAAAATCAAAATTTTCTCTTCCGTAGTAGGGGGACACTTAAAATAGCCCCAAACTGCCATATGTTACAGGGCTGAATATTTTGAACCGTAATAGGTAACTCCGTAGCACTGCACGGACTATGTATAGGTCCATAAAATTTAAATTTCAATAAAAAAGGCTATTTTCGATAACATGTCGCTTACGATCAGATCGAAAATATGGCTCGATATGTATTATAATTAAAATTAAAAAAAAAACCGAAAAACTTTTGATCCAAATACTATTTCCAAAAGATTATTTTAGAAGATCTCATTAATCTATTAAACAATTAAAAAAAAAGTGATCTTACTCATATATAAAATTGTCCTTGTCCGATTTAGCTAAAAAAATTTTGTATTTGCTATGTTTTTTATTAATACAATCTCAAAATAATGAATTATTTATGTACCTATAGTTTTATTTATTGAAATTAATAAATGTATTGTATTGTGAAAATTGTATTTCACCGGCTAACCGACTAATCCAAAATTAACCGATTTACCAAAACCTCGATTAATTAATCGAGCGATTAAACCATTAAAACAAAAACCCGATTAATTGAATACTAAAAAATAATACCAAAAATCTTTTTAAAATACGTAATAAAATTATATATTTGTTATTCGAAAATCAAATTTGAAAATCACTTTGCAATTTCAATATTTTGAAAATGTAAATTTTTTTAAATATTTTTGAGCTTATAGATTTTTAAATTAATTTGTTTTTATAGAACACATCCTCAACCATTTGATTCGTCTTTTCTGTGTTGTAATTTGTTGTAGAGTTTTTACTACATTTAATGATTATTTAATATGTTTAAAAAACCAATTCTATTTAAATATCACCTCATATTTATTAGAATTAGTGAATGGAAATGAGTTTAATAGTGTTTTCACACCTAAAGTTAAAACCTGGTTTTAACGTTAAAACCATAAAAAGCTGATTTTAGTAACTTTGTTCAAAATAAAATATTTTGCAATCGTTAAGCAGCTCTGGGTCGAAGAACATCATTTCGCGTCATTGTAATTATTTCTTAAGTGCGGACAGGCTTTTGTTTGTTGTTAGGCCTTCGAGAGTTTTTCGTCTCGCTCGCACTGGTTGACTGATTTGCCACGGATAACCGTATAATCTTGCGATTTTTTGTGGAATTTCTTTAACAACCACGTTGCTACTTCCTATGTGAAGGCATAGGTCGTACAATCAGTCACGGAACTTTTTTTTAAAATACTGTTAATAACAATAAATAAATAAAATATTTTGTTGGTGTATTTTTTTCTGCCTTGTAAAGGGTGTTTTTTTTTAGAGGTATAGAACTTCGAATTGAAATAAAACACAAGAAAATCGTTTTAATGTCCATCAATTTGGCTTTATTGGAAGGATAATTTTATGCCATTAATGTTTAAATATGATTTCGGGCATGTGGCCGCCGCGGCTGGCTCGAATAAAGCCAATTCTACAGGTCCAATTTTCAACCACTTTTTCGAGCATATGGGGCCGTATGTTGGCAATAACGCCACGAATGTTGGCTTCCAAGTCCTCTAACGTTTCTGGTTTGTTGGCGTAGACGAGCGACTTCACATATCCCCAAAGAAAATAATCCAATGGTGTCAAATCACACGATCTTGGTGGCCAATTGACAGGTCCATTCCGCGAAATTATGCGCTCATCGAATGTTTGCTTCAATAAATCGATTGTGACGTGCGCTGTGTGGCATGTAGCGCCGTCTTGTTGGAACCACAACTCATCCACATTCAAAATCTTCCATAAAGTTGATGGACAAAGCTCCAATTGCTGTTCACGGTGGCGAATCGATTCATTCGGGTTCTCTTCAACACTTTGCTCTACAGCGTCAATTGTTTCTTCGGTGCGCACTGTTCGACGTCTCTGCGGATGCGTATTATCACATAGAGTAAACGTAGTGCGAAAACGATCCATGGTTAACCGAATTAATTGCTCTGATGGACGATTATGTCGACCATAAAATGGACGGAGCTTGCGGTAAACTTCGCGAACTGAACCATTATTTTCGAAATAAATTTGCACGATTTGCAAGCGTTGTTCTTTTGTCAACCTGTTCATGATGAAATGGCAAACCAAACTAAATATTAATCACTTGACAGCTGACAAAATGGCCGCCAGTTAAAAAAGTGATGCCAACTTAAAGTTCTATACCTCAATAAAAAACACCCATTATAACACTTGTTTCACAAACTGTACAACAACTGTTTTTGTTTATATGAAAAACTCGGAAATTTCACAACATGTAAAATATTTTGTATTTTGTAAAGAAACATTTTAAAATAATGAAACTTCTTATACAAAGTGAATAAGTATTCAGAAAATATAATTTGATCGAATAAAAAAAATTACTGAGTTACAGTGGGGCAAAGTTGAAATTTCTAGATATTTTTTTCTTATCTTCATTAATATTTGTAGCTTCTCTTTGTGCAAAAATAATCAGGTCTATCCGGGAAGTCACTTTCACCACAAATATGCGCTTCTTTCACTTTTTGCTGTTCTAAAATACTACGTTGGAGATGTGAGTGCTAGAAAACATATGTTTTCTTTCACATTGAATGTTTTATAAAATACTTCTTCAACACGCTTCAATGTAATTTTCGTTCGACGCCAATTTTAACGCGTAATGATAAAATAAATAAGTTAAAAATAAATACGATTTGTTTATATGCAAATTGAGATTTCATGGTATTCGATCAAGTTCTAAAACACCTTTTTAAAAAGAGAATAAATCATTAAATAATTTCACTTTCACTGTTTATTGTTTGTGGATTTTGTTGTTAAGTTTCTTATCTTAGCACATCCACTGTTTAGTTTTCTAACAATTTATTTCTTTAAATCCTTTTTTGCTTTTAGACTTTTCTGTATATATGTAATGGGTGTTTTTTATTGAGGTATAGAACTTTAAGTTGGCATCACTTTTTTAACTGGCGGCCATTTTGTCAGCTGTCAAGTGATTAATATTTAGTTTGGTTTGCCATTTCATCATGAACAGGTTGACAAAAGAACAACGCTTGCAAATCGTGCAAATTTATTTCGAAAATAATGGTTCAGTTCGCGAAGTTTACCGCAAGCTCCGTCCATTTTATGGTCGACATAATCGTCCATCAGAGCAATTAATTCGGTTAACCATGGATCGTTTTCGCACTACGTTTACTCTATGTGATAATACGCATCCGCAGAGACGTCGAACAGTGCGCACCGAAGAAACAATTGCCGCTGTAGAGCAAAGTGTTGAAGAGGATCCGAATGAATCGATTCGCCACCGTGCGACCGGTATAGAGCCATGATAACCGACTATTTTGTTCCCGAATTGGATGGCATGAATGTGGATGAGTTGTGGTTCCAACAAGACGGCGCTACATGCCACATAGCGCACGTCACAATCGATTTATTGAAGAAAACATTCGATGAGCGCATAATTTCGCGGAATGGACCTGTCAATTGGCCACCAAGATCGTGTGATTTGACACCATTGGATTATTTTCTTTGGGGATATGTGAAGTCGCTCGTCTACGCCAACAAACCAGAAACGTTAGGGGACTTGGAAGCCAACATTCGTGGCGTTATTGCCAACATACGGCCCCATATGCTCGAAAAAGTGGTTGAAAATTGGACCTGTAGAATTGGCTTTATTCGAGCCAGCCGCGGCGGCCACATGCCCGAAATCATATTTAAACATTAATGGCATAAAATTATCCTTCCAATAAAGCCAAATTGATGGACATTAAAACGATTTTCTTGTGTTTTATTTCAATTCGAAGTTCTATACCTCTAAAAAAACACCCTGTACATAAGTCAGTTGTTTTCAATGCTGTTTATGTTGTTTTGTTATAGATTACAAAAAATCGATTACAGAATTTGTTGGCACATATTTTAGAATTTGTCGACATC
The DNA here is from genome assembly GCA_944452675.1 of Tachina lurida. NCBI lineage: Eukaryota > Metazoa > Arthropoda > Insecta > Diptera > Tachinidae > Tachina > Tachina lurida. The sequence goes on along the minus strand of OX101754.1, from coordinate 94,915,078 downwards.
GAACTGTCGAAAGCGAACGTCCGACGACGAAGTGAAGCGCGTATTCCCGAATAGCCCTGAATATGTAGTAAAACCCGATTCTATTAAATTTAATTCTATTCGACAGTTAATTTGGTTTGAAAAACTTGAAGCCATATGCACCAAAATCGGATAAAAACCCAAAAATTCTATAATAAAAAAAAAGCGAACGAAAACAAAAAAAAACATTTAAATTTTATAACAGGTCGGTCGTCCTTTAATTAATTTTTGATGTTTTTTCATTTATTTTTAACTCTACATGTCGGGCGCTTTAATTAATAATTAATAAATTTGTAACGCAGTGTAATTCACTTTTTAGGTTCATACTTTCATACAAACATTTGTATGTATGTGTATGTATGTATATCTGGGTGCTGTTGGCGTATTTAACGCTGTTGGTAGGTATTTAATTATTGTTATAAGTTCCCTGCAGTCCGCGTAGCTAGCAAATGTCTAGCTATTTCGTTAACTACCAATCGTTACCATTAACTACCAGCCTAACTACTAGCAATGCAAAAAACTGACGATTTTACCATGGGGATGAGATTGACGGTAGTCAATTGCCACCATCTGCATAACACTTCGTCAGTGATTTCGCTAATCAATACAATTAATTTTTCTACTGACAAAACAATTGCCCCCATACTCATAAAATTTAAAATGAGATTGAAATGTATTTTATTTAAAATTTTCTTACAAAATTTTCTTAAAATGGATTTCAAACACATTTTATTTATTTTTTGTGAATATGGGGGTTAATTATTAATAAATTTTTCAATTAAATGTTCTTTTTATTTTTTATGCAACGTTTTAATTGACTTCTGCTGCTCATTTTAACTTTCGAAAAGAAAACCACTTTTTTCACTAAAAATTACACGTTCACTTACCACGAACTTGCAATTGTAACTGACGCCATTCCTTTGGAATAACAGCATATTTTTTTCCACTGGCAAAAAAATTTTTTTTTGGAGGTTAAAGGCATTAACATATCCATGAGTGAGAGAGTCAAAAGACGAACTCTTGCATTACTTGTGGCTAGTGTAATAGTTAGTCGATTTTTCGTTAGGGAAATCACTAAAGATTTTGAGTCAATTTCTATTTTTAAAACTGGTGGGTTTGTAGTGTGTGTCTGTGTATCGGTGTATCTGAGTGTCTGTACGAGTCCACGTACAGACGAAACGGCTGGACCGATTTTGATTTAGTTTTTCCGTTTGAAAGGCGACTTGATCGAGAAGGTTCTTAGGTATGTTTTAAGAAATCAGAAATCAAATTAGAAGATATCACATCTTTTCTAGATATATTCGGGTTTTTTTTTAAATTTTGAATTTTTACAATAATTGAAATTTATTTGCTGGTGGTTTAGCATGTCTATATACGACTACGTATTCCAATGGCGCATCAACCAAATCATCAGTAGACTTCAACCACAAATTCTGAAGAGTCACAAACCTCTTACTTTATACATATACTTTCAAAAACTATATGAGAATTCATAAAATAATAATATTTTTGAAAATCACAAAAGAAAAAATATGCTTAGTGGGCTTTGAAACTGATACAAAACCCAGAAAATAATTTATATCGAGGTGAACTTTCTTCAAATTTTTAATTTTTCTTATTTTTTTTTAATTTTTTAGCAGCTTTACAAATTCTGACTAGAACACCACACAGTGGTTCTTGTTCTTGAAAAAAGAACAATAATATCAATAAAAGATTTGAAAGGGAAATAGTCCGCATTATCGTGATTGGAATATTTCGCCTCCTATTAAGACGTTTCTGTAATGGATTAAAGAACCGCAACATTTATTAGTTAATCAAGGACCAAAATATCGCAGTGGAAGTCGAAATACGCCAATCACGATAAGGCCAAATATAAAAAATATGAGTTAAGTATATTTCTTCTATATTAATTTAAGGATTTAGTCAAGCGATTTTATAGTTTTTTATTCCCTCCAAATAATAAGATTTCTCAAGGCTCTCAAAATAGGACTTTGTTTCAATGATGACCTGTTCGTTTGACCCAAATTTCTTACCATCCAGCTATTTTTTCAAACTTAGAAACAGGAACTATTCGCAAGGGGCTAAATCTAGAGAGAATACTGGCTGATGTAGCAGTGACTACACAAGGGTGCAGGTTATTTTTGCTTCAAATCAATACTGAGTATGTCTTAAATCTTTGAGTAATATTGGCTAGCAATGGTTTTAACCTTTTCAAGGTAATCAATGTGAATGACAAACCATAACAGTTTTTGCCGATAGACCCACATTAGCCTTCTTTCTTGTACTTTCACCCGAAGAAATTCACTGTTTATTACTCGTTGATATCTATAGATGGATCCATTACAACACACTAAAGTGTACACTATCACAATACAATTACAATACAATATAGTGTTCACTATAGAGTTTTGTGATGGATCCAATTGGACATATTTACAAAACTCAAAGACGTTTGGCTTCATTTGTGCTGGTACGACCACAACGAAACTCACTAAAGCACTTTTTAACTATTGAAATTGATTGTGTATAGTCCCTATAGTATTTATCAATTATATATTTGGTTTCGGTGATGGTTTTTTATTGCTTAAAACCTAATGTTTAATCAGCAGAAGAAATGCAGTTTTTTCTATTTTATTTAAAATTAAAAACGTTGTACACTTTCAATGGCTGTCAAAAGCAAACTGATAGACGCAGCTTCCTCAAAATTCGACAGTAGTCGACTAACAGATAACAGTTAACGAGACCCGTATTGAATTTAAAGTCACTTATCTGGAAATAGAAAAAGTTACGGAATTATCAAACTGTAAAAGCAAATAAGATATTAATACAAAATTACATTAACGGCCTGGCCCACGATGTCGCGAGAAATCGTTCGATCGACAACTTGTATTGCAAACAACAACAAATTTTCTAAAGTTATTGTTGTTTGCAATACAAGTTGTCGATCGAACGATTTCTAGTGACATCGTGGGCCAGGCCGTAAATTAAAAAAAAGTAGATTAAAATTATCTTTTTTATATGTCTTATCAAAATAATTTTTTTTAAGTAGAAGAAAGTCTTGTAAATTTTTTTTAATAACGCTTTCCAACAAAATCCAAAAAAAAAAATATTACTAAAACAATTTTCCAGTCAATCAAAATAATAATGTTACAAATATTACGCACTGGATATGCAATAGAAGAAAGTCATGTACAAATTGTTTTGCAACAAAATCCAAAAAAAAATACATAAACAATTTTCAATATTTATGGAATTTTCGCACTATTTGTGCATAAGTACGAAGCTATGGTATAAAAGCAACCCTTATACATATATTTGTAGAACTTTTTAACTCTTTCTTTTTTGAAAGGGACGATACACCCATAAAGAAACGATTTAAAATGCTAAAATTTTTGATAATGTTTCTCGTCAGATTTTACATAAAATGCAAGGAATAGAAATTGGAACCTCAATTTTATAATAGGTTTGTACATAAACTTACAAAACGCCGTTACACTTCTTGGTGTAGGAAGTTATTGATTTTAACCCTATTGTTGAAAATCGAGTTTTCATCATATTTCGATGTTTTGAGATCCTGGGAGTCGTTTCTGAATATTTTCGCGATGATGTCCGTAGGGCATTGATGTCGGTTTCATAGCACAATTGTGCTAGTTAAAATCACACACATTCTTCATTATCTTTCATTAAGTCGTCAATTACACAGCGACGATAACACATCCGTAGCGGGTATGTTAAATTCTTTACTGGTACAATGAAAGAAAAGAAGCGGTGTGCGAAAAATATTCTATGATTATCAATGCTTTTTGCGTCACTCAATGATTTTTATGTTACCAAACTTTTAAGGAAAAAAATGAATATGTATTAGTTTCACTAAACTGCACTTCCTATCTAAACTTTAAAGACCAATAACTCAGGAAATACGGGCCGCAGCCAATTATTTTTATTTAGGTTAGGTTAGGTTAGGTTAATCTGGATTGTCAAAGACCTCGCATAGACCGGGATTGATCCTTAGCGATACCAGCAGATGAGAAGAGAACCTGTAAGTAGGCAGCCATGTTCGTGGTGCCTGTATCGAATGACTCCCATACAGATTTAACAAACTTTAGCAAGCTACACAGTTCCACTCTCAATACAATACCGTCAAGTATTCGTCCTATTTTGATAGCATACGAAGCCCTCCAGCAGTGTCCAGTTACTACCCCCATTAGAAGTTTCCAGTTGCTTCTAGTTAATGATAAAAGGAATTTAGTCAATTTGGGATTATAGGAGCTCCACATGATTTTAGGAGTTTTGCAAGTTTTCGTCGCATCCCTACATTTCTCCGCTTCTTCCCTCATCGTAGAGTCTATGATCCCTTTCAGCTGTTGAATTGGTTTTCGGACATGTGCCGTTTCCTCAGCCGGTAATATAATTCCCAAATGATTACCAAATGATCTGTACGACATCTGTCCTGTTATCCTGAGTCGGATAACGGATTTGCATGGCGTGTTCACTGCAGTTAGTTTTATTGGTTGAATGTCCAATATAACGTCTAAAGCTGCAGTAGGTGTGTTTTTTAGAGCTCCAGTGATGCAGAGCTCTGCTAGTGTCTGGATACTTTCTAACTTTTTCAGGTATGCCTTTGTCTCAGTCGCCCTCCACCATACAAGTATTCCGTTGCGTATGTCCAATACGTAAGATTAGGCGAAAGCCCCATATCTTGCCCAGCATCTTTTTACATGCATATAGAGCAATGGTGGCCTTTTTAGCTCTATCTTCCAGGTACTTTGTGTGTGTTTTGGGCGAGAGCGATATACCATTCAATTTTGGTGTTTTCCATTCCTTGGCTTTCCTATTAGTAAAAAGCACAAGGTCAGTTTTTTCAGGGTTTAAGTTCAAACCTACCCGCGTTACCCATCTATGAATATCCCTTAACGCGGACTCCATGAGGGAACTAATTGTCGCGGAACTTATCACTTATGATAATAGCTATGCCATCTGCATATGCTGTAATCCTAACTGCTTTAACCTCGAATTCTATAAGAATTTCATTAACAACCAGCGTCCAAAGGAGTGGTGATAGAACTCCTCCTTGGGGAGTTCCTCTATTAGCTTCCTTGTTTACAGTTGCATTGCCTAATTCCGCAGATACTATTCTACACTTTAAGAGGTTGCCAACCCAGTTCTTGACTTGTAAGTGAGCACCAAAACGATTTAAGCTTTCCATAATTGCGTCCGTAGGGACATTATTGAAAGCGCCTTCGATGTCCAGGAAGAGCCCCATAGCATAGTCTTTATAGTGTAACGGTTCGATCAGTTCGATAACATTATGTTTCTACCGATTTGTCCTTATACAAATATACAAATATTTGATATACGAATTCCTTGATGTGTATGTATGTATATCCAAAATTCTCTCTAACGTTTTTAGTAGTAGATGTCAGACTGATGGGCCTAAAGTCTTTTGAATACATATGGTTGCTCCTACCTGCCTTTGGTATGAATACCACCTTAGCTATCCTCCAGCCCCTAAATATTCGTAATTGCCAGGAAATTATCCTCTGCTTACCATACTGTAGTAAAGCCGGGAAAATACCATCTGGTACTTGTGATTTATAAGGTTTAAAGGAATTAATGACCCATTCCACTTTACCAAAAGAAATGACGTCACAATTCTCAGTATTCAGTTCATTTGTCGTTTCTAAGCGAGGGGAGATCTCTGTGCAGCCTGGAGAAATGTGTGTCCAGGAGAACCTCTAGCGTTTTCCGGCTGCAGCTAGTTTAATCGCCATTAATTTTAGAAATTGTGCTAGGCATTGATGGATTGCTTGCAAGCAGTTTCCTAATTCGGGTCGTATCCGTATTTTTTTCCATGTTACCACAAAAATTCTTCCATGAATTTTTCTTGAACTTTCTCACCTCTTTCTTAAAAGATTTCAGTGCTCTTTTGTAGTCCCTTCAGCACTCAAATTCGTTTATATATCTAGCCAATCTGAAGAACTCACACAATTCACGTCTTTGTACGTCTAGATTACTACTCCACCATGGAGGTCTAGAGGGGCAAGCCGATTCATTTAATTTTGTTATGGCTTTCATTAAGCAATTAACTGATTTTTCAATATCAGCCTCACGCCTAATCGGTTTGGCATGATATAAATTATTTTCCTGGTATTGCGTGGGTTTCTATATAATTTCCTAAGCTTTGAAACTTCAGACTAAATTTTAAACGCTATGTAGCAATGGTCAGAGAAGGACGGCTGTCTAAGCACCATTCAATCTTTTACTACAATATCTTCATTGTTAACAAGTGTTAAGTATAATACGTTCGATGAGGTAGGACCTATATTAGTAGGCTCCTCCCCTCTGTTTACAATTACAAGGTCAGTTTGCAGAATGAATTGAATAAAGTGACTCACATCTATCATTGATGTCCTTGCTTCCTCATACCGTATGATGCGCGTTTGCATCTTTGCCTATCACCAGTTTTTGACGAGCCTTTGGAGCTCCGGTGGAGGTACCACATTTACGTGTGGCATGTAGCATGATGCAAAGAGTATTTGCTCATCCTTGCTCCCATCTACTGCCACAACTGCTAAATCATCAGTACTTCAATTATACAAAATATATGAATTAAAGTTCTTCTTAATTAGGATTGCTGATCGTATCTTGCTTACCGTCTTTGAGAAGTATGTATGGTAAATACGTGACCTTGGCTCAGCTTCTGGATTAACGCCACGTCATAGTTGCCCTCCTCTAGAGTGAGGAGAAGCTCAGTGGACGCTAATTTACAATGTTGGAGGTTTATTTTTATTTAATTTTTGTTCTAATTTTTCACGTTTCTATCAGATAAGCTATTTAAAATTTTCTATTTAGAGATTTTTCGCACTTTCCTATGAACAGTTCAGAGACCCATAACTCGGAAAATAAGGGTTACCGCCAACTTTTTTATGTAATTTTTTTTCCTATTTTGTAATTTTCTATCACATAGGCTAATTTTTATTTCTTTTGAGTTGCTTTACTAAACTGCTTTTGTTCCAAATATTTATTTTTTTTTTAATTTTTTTATTAACTTCAGAAACCAATGTTTGTCACATTTCTCACACATACAACTATAGATTTCTAAATTTTTCAAAAATTAAAAAACAAATTTTAATTTACCAAACCGATCAAGTTAAAAATCTAATCAGTTACGTCGATTGCTGCCAATTTGCTAAAATCGGGAGATTCGTTTGAGAGATTCGTTGACGAAAAATTTAGAAAAAGTTTCTTTCTTATAACTTCAAAAGTTTTTGTCAAATCAATTTTAGATATTCACTAGTTTTCGTTTTCTTTGCCAGAATCAGTCGCTATTCAATATTCTGTTATATTTCCTCAATTCACAACCTATTGTAGAAGTCGTAGTTCGTACAAACGTTGTTGGTAATTTCTATGTAAACCTTTGTTTATAAACAATGTTTTATTGAAATTACCTACAACACATGTACGAACTACGATTCCACGGTACGAACTACGAATCTACGGTTAAAAATTTATGTTGTTTTTAATTGTTCTGTAATAAAAAATACAATTAAACTCAAAAAATTTAAATAAAGTACATAAATTTTTATTCAAAATTTAAAAAAAAACCAACAAATAGAACTGTTTTACTGGTTTAAATAATTAAGTTCCGCTAAACTCAAGAAATTTCGCACTTTGCAACGCTCGAATCACATAACTATATTTTGAATACTTGGATGTTCTACTCGTATAATCATAGTATTTAGTATTTTGTATATACAACTACTAATTTCGTTACCTCCACGACTTTTATTGAATTCGTCACATAGGTAAATTTTTACTTATTGGAAAAAATAATTGTATCGGTTATATTAATAGAAAAAAATTGTTTAATTAATTAATGTAGTTAGTTGTTTTTTGTATATAAATATTCGTGATACGTATTTTTACTATTTATTAATGTATGAATATTAAAAATTATGTAAAAAATTTTTTTAATATACTTGTATAATATAATCTTTTTTTAATTCACATTTTGTAAATATTCTTTACTATGATAAAATATTCTAGACTAATTAATACCAATGTTCAAGAATTTTCAAGATTCAAAATATTATGTAAAAGTATTGAAAATATTTATTATCTTTTCTTAAAACCATTACAAAATTGTACATGTTAAAAAGCTTTTCTTCAATTAATGTTTTTAAAGTTTTTTTAATTTTATTAACATGGACAAATATTGTAGACTTAAGCTAGATTTACACTATTGAAATTTTCTTCAAAATTGCTCTTCAAAATGCTTTGAACTCGTGTGAACAGCAAAATTTTGAAGAAAATTTCAATAGCGCAAATCAGTGTGGGGCAGACACAATACACTTTCATATGTCTCATAAGTGTTTCCTATAAACGCGTGCATAGGATTTCAAAAATCTGCCCGACACTGGTGTAAATCTAGCTTTATACCTATTTTGTTTTTCTACCAATACTTTTCAAAAATTGTAAAAACAAATTTGTATGACACACATTGTTATTTATAATTGAAGGTTAGCCGCGAATAACGTTTTAAGTGACAAAAAAATAATTTTGCAGGAGAGCCAAAAAACGTATTTTAAGACAAGATTGTTTTTCTCGTTTACATTTTCTTAGCGTATCGAAAATAATGATAACTAGCATTATCTTTTCTTTTTGTATCTCTGCTACATTTATCAATTATTTTCGACAATTTTGTTTGCATGGTTTATTAGTTACTTACAAAAGTTTTCCACCGACTGATTGGATTGTAATTGTATTTTGACGGCGATCAGATGCATAATTTTGGATGGGTTGATGTTTGAACAACGCAAGAGAGTTATGTTAATGGTAATCTGTGAAAAAATTGGTTTTTTTTTTTAATTGTCTTTTACAACGTCCCTACAAGAAGGCTACCAGTCAACTGACTAGTCATTTGACTAGTAGCGACGACCACAACTTCGGTCACCGTCCCCAGTTAGTTTATTAGGGGCTTGGTGAAAAAAATGACCAAAACATTTGTGTACGTGTGATTTTTTCTCTCCCTCTAACTCATTAATTTCACTTAATTTAAACACATATATCTGAACTGCTTACTCTGCTACTTTTTTGCCAGTCACAGATTACATAAGCATTGGTGAACTATGACTAGTAAGTGGTTACAAAGCAACTGGTCACCTGTTACTAGTCAATTTTTACATAGAAACTGGAAAAATGTAACTTTTAAATAAATAAACATAATTTTTATATTATTTTAATATACATATATAAAAACAGTCCAAAATAATGTAGATGGCACCAATCAGTCTTCTTTACGCTTTTTTTTAGGTCGTACACACATTTCTTTTTGTAAATATCTAAAATTAAAAAACAAAATACACAAATGTATAAATTAAATTAAACTTTTCAATTTCTTTTATGCAGTATTGTTGTTACTTAACTTTCTTAAAACTTTAATAAATTTTCACTTCACAGACCGAACGAATTGTATATATTTTACAATAAAATGCGTTGTCTTAAAATTTTTGGGTTATGTACATTAGATGTTTCACTCTAACATACATGTTAGAGAAGAGCAACTATAATTGGTAAATGTGTTGGTCATCGCTACCAGTCAAATGACCAGTCAATTGACTGGCACTCTTAAATTCACTATAAAATTATTGCAAATGTATTAGTGAAAAAATTTCGTTTGTGTTAGTTTCGGTTATTCATTTCTTGTAGGGGTTATTCGCGGCTGTGCTTCAATTGTAAAACACATTTTTTGATTGAAAACAAAAAAGACAAAAACTAATTATAAAACAAATAAAATAAGAATAATCCTGAACAAGTTAACCAAATGTTAACGAAATATTGATCAAAACTAAAAATATATAAAACTTACTGACCTAAAGCTTAAAGAAATAGTTTTATTGTTGTAGTCTGTATAAAAATACAATAACCTTACAAATTTCAAGTGTATATACACACATTTGCATGGATTGTTTTGGAACACCCTTTAATTTTTATCTCTCATGTATTTGTTATTGTAGCGGCCAAAGGTCTACACACTCTGTCAGGTCCGTAGCTCTTACGGTTCTCGAGAAAATAGCCTGTCCGTCTGTGCGTCACCGGACACCTTTGGTGTGCGGAACCCTAAAAACGAACTAAAAGACATTTTATTCATCATTTTAAGAGAAAAGGTGAATCGATTATTAAAAAAACTCATACTCGCACAAAAAAATCATTTTAAGAACTAAATTAATTAAATTAAATTAAATTAACTTAACTTAAAAGAAATTTATTATTTGACATATTGTCAGAAGTGTACATAGAATAATTGAAATTTATTTGCTGGTGGTTTAGCATGTCTATCTACGCATTTCATTGGCGCTTCAACCAAATCATCAGTAGACTTCAACCACAAATTTTGAACAGTCCCAAACCTCTTACCTTATGCACAGACTTTCAAAAACTATTTGAGAATTCTAAAATAATAATATTTTTGAAAATCACAAAAGAAAAAATAAGCTTAGTAGGATGTAGAAAGATAAAATGAGTATAAACTATTTGCTGGGTTTTGTATCAGTTTCAAAGCCTACTAGGATTATTATTTAGATTAGTATTTTTACAACAGATTTATTTATGTCAGATATAAAAAGTTCAAATGATCTCTTACTCAGCAAAAAAAAGTGATGAAAAAGAAGTAGAAAAAGCGCCACAACTACTGATACGAAGCACTTCAAACTCCGAGTAAAAAGTAGTGAATTTTGCATTAGCATGTCATTGGAGCGAAGTAGTCAATTAAGCTAATAAAATTTACTTTTTATTTGCTATAAAAACTCTAAAATAAGGTGTGATTTTTTATTGGTGAAATAAATCAAATATATTTTACATTTAGGATGTGGTTATTAACCACTTTTCAAAAGCTTATGACTTAGGAAGTGGTGCTTATTTACTGGTTTATTAACCCACTTGGAAAGCCTTTTAGTTCCTAAAAGTCATTAAAATAATTGTCTCACGAGAAAAAAGAAGGGAAGCCTGTTCTAGTTTCCGTTCATTTCTGAAGTTGAAGAATTTGTACTTTTAAGCATTTAAATCAATCAGTAAATTTTATAAGCTTATGGGCTTGCTCGGATTTTGAAGTGGTTCTTATCAGTAGTTGTGGTGCTACTTTCATCACTATTTTTTACTGGGTTTCTATTTTAGAGAATAATAACAATCAAATAAGTGATTTAATATTACTTTAGATATGTGATTAAAAATAACTTCTTTAAACCAGAAAAAATGCATAACCTACTTTGGAAGTAATTAAGAAGTGGTTTCTAAAGAAGTACTAATTTGATTTTTTGCAAATATGTCAAACCATATTTTTTATTTGCTAAAACATGAACGAATTCATCTTATTTAAATCTAATTAAAAACTTTATTAAATACATCTTAATAAAATTGTTTCATAGCTTAGAACTATTAAAATGGAATGAATTTGAATTTTTAAATTATACAAAAACAAACGGTCCTCGCATAAACCCAAAATATTGTATTTCAACCAATAACGAAAATATTTAGCGATAAAGTAGGAAATTACACTAGAATTAGTAATAACGATTCATGACTAAAAAACAGGATATATTTGATGTAAATAAACGAAACAGTTTTGACATATTGATTATTTTATCAGGTGCAACAATTGGCTGGTAGTATTTACCAGGAATTCGAACGCATGATAAATCGTTATGACGAAGATGTTGTGAAGAATTTAATGCCGCTGTTAGTAAATGTTTTGGAATGTTTGGATGCCTCATATCGCATTAATCAGGAGCAAGATGTTGAAGTGGAATTGTTAAGGGAAGACAATGAGCAATTGGTGACACAATATGAACGTGAAAAAAGTGCCAGAAAACTGGCAGAACAGAAGGTAAATAGATATCATACAAGTAAGTCAAAATAAGAAATGTACTTAAGAGTCCTTGTAATTTTAAAGCTTTTGGAGTCTGAGGACTTGGCTGAGCAGGAAAATAAAGAATTAGCCAGCCGTTTAGAGTCATTAGAAAGTATTGTACGTATGCTAGAGTTAAAGCATAAAAATAGTCTCGAACATGCCAGCCGTTTGGAAGAAAGAGAATCCGAACTGAAAAAGGTAAGTCCACAAAACAAAATGAAAATAAATACATACATTTGTGAAAATTTCTCCTAATTTTCTTCTCTAAGGAATATAACAAACTGCACGAGCGTTACACAGAATTGTTTAAAAATCACGTAGATTATATGGAACGCACCAAGATGTTAATGGGCTCTACCCATTCGCAAATGAGCACAGCTTCGGACCGTATGGAATTAAGTCGTGCTAGACTTAATCCAGTGGCCAGGTAAAGTTTTCTTTTAAATATTTAACTTGTCTGCGCTATAATTTCATTTCTTCACATTTGTATCGTTAATATAGATCTTCTGGTCCCGTTTCCTATGGCTTTGCCTCATTGGAAAACTCTGCCATGTTAGATACCGAGACAATCTGTAGCGTTGGCACCAATTCCGATGACTCTGGCCCACCTTCACTGCAAAATGAATTTGAAAGTCTGCATACTGTTGAAAAGTCAGCTGAAACAGATACATTGCAACAACAAAATCAAGCTACATCTCCCCAAAGTGATAGCAGTCCCATAGTGCCAAATGCTCCATCGAACGGTTTGTTTTATAATTTATTTGCTTATTTCCAAACACAGCTCTATGAATTTTATCGAAAATATCGTTATTTATTCCTTAACCAACGAAAAAATTTACGGAGTTTTGAAAATTATAGATTTTTAATGTGCATTATTTGGAAAATTGTTATTTGGAAAATTGCCTCCAATTATTATGATCAAAAACAATATTAGACACGCAACTATTAAGTATTATTTAAGATTTCTATTCTTTATCCTACATAATCGTTCCATTTTTGAGAAAATGAAACCCTGATCTAGTCAGTTGTTATTGCTTTCGAAAAATTTCATTAGACCACGATTGCATTATCTCAAAAGTTGAACGATTATGTAGGATAGTGTAATGTGTTAAGGTGCAGGATGTGGTCTTAGCGTGTAGTAGTGTGTGTATAACTTAAAGATATTGATTTTTAACAATGACGTGTACGTGTAAATGCTTGATTTAAAGTTACAGAATTTAAAGTATGACAGAAAGAAGGTTATCTGACAATGTAATTCAACTGATTACCTATACTTATTCAGTATTTTTTGTAAAATTTTCTCCCATATATCGAACAAATTCGGTTTTATTCAGGCTGGGTTTAAATCTGTGTGTAATGTGCCCAAAAAAGCGTAACCACTACTTACGAATGAAAATCTGTTTGATTCAAACATGTATTTATTGATTGATTTGAGTTTTAGTTATTCCTCAAGAAATAAAAATTAATTTCTCCAAATTTACACTATGCAAGTCTTATTGCTAATCTGATTAGTTTGTGGGAGAGAGAGACGAGGGGAACATAAACGTTTATTTTTCCTTCGTCTCTCTCCCCTAAAAAACTAACCAGCTTAGCAATAAGACTTGCATAGTGTAAATTAGGACTTATTGATTTTTATTTTTTGCTTAGGAAATAAAAGTTATTTGTTGAGTTTTATTTTTTAATTATACAATAAAAGTTATTTTTGAGTTTTATTTTTTGCTTAGAAAATAACAATTTTTTTTTAAGTTTTAATTTTTTGCTTAAATAAAATTAATTTTTAAACTTTAGAAGGAGTATTTTCTGCGTTAAAATCACCATCATGAATAACAAGTGGAATTTTTGTTCACGTGAAACTTTCTTTCCCTTGAAGGGAAAAATGGTATCGTGAATCTCTCGTGAAATTTTTTCCCGCTATCAGTACCAGTGAATGTAAAAAAGTGAAGTTTTGTAAAGCTTACAAATTAATTGAAAATCACACAAATTTAAGTTAAATAGTAAGAAATACAAACATTTTAGGTTCCATGTGAATTTTTTCATAACCTTAAGGTTGTGTTTTTAAATATTCTAGGTGCAAAAATAAAAAATTCTTAGAAAGGAAAATGTCGAAATTATTCGATGCAATAATTCAGTTCGCCTGCAAAAATAAAGTGAACAAAACCAAGTTAAAAGTGAAAAAATTTACGTGAAAAATATTATTCACGTTAAGGGGAATCAAAATAAGGGAAAAATTTCAATATTCACGATTGCAATATGGTGAAAAGTGGAAATATTACGAGGAAAAAAATGTTCACGATAGGGGTGAATTAATATTAACCGTTTTAAGATCGAATTTATCACCAGAGTCCATGCAAAAACTCTCATTTGTTAAATTTAACTATTTTTTTATATATTATGCAATTTAAAAATTATTTCTTTTAAGAAAAAAAAAATAAAATTCAAAAGTAACTGTTATTTTCTAAGCAAAAAATATAACTAAAAAAACTTTTATCATTTAATAAAAAAATTAAACTTATAAAATAACCTTTATTTCCTGAGGAATATATAAAACTTCTTTATTTTCTAAGCAAAAAATAAAATTAAGAAAAAACTTATTTCTGAGGAATAAATAAAAATCTAGAAATAACTTTTATTTTCTGAGAAATAAATAAAACTCAACAAATAACTTTTATTTTCCGAGGAATAAATAAAACCAAGAAAATAACAAGAATTAAAAATTTTAAGCACCGGCGGCGTACAGACCAAACGACTGGACACATTTTCTTCAAGTATAGGCAAGAAGATATTATCTCAAGTCACCATTCAAACGGAAAAAACAAAATTGAAATCGGTGTAGCTGTTTGGGAGCAACGGCGTTAAAGACACACAGATTCAACTGAAAATATCTAGAAAAGATGTGATATCTTCTATGTTCTTCAAAGAACACTCTCGCTCAAGTCACCTTTCAACCATAAAAAACAAAATCAAAATCGGTCCAGCCGTTAGGTATGTACGTGGACTCGGACAGGCACACAGACACACAGACACACACTACAAACTTATAATAATCGGTAAAGTAGAGTTTTTTAATAAAACTTAAAAAAATAAAAATGAATGCATCTATACTGTAGATTCAAAAGGTAGCCAATGTAGCAAGGATTATCTTGGCGCATTCCTTGTGCACGTAGCACTTCTCTTTTAGTTTGATTGTTTTAGCTTAAATTTGGAAAATAATCGCTATTTTGCGGTCCATGGTTTTACTTAAGATTTGCTTCTTTTTTTTGCTCTTTTTTGTTTATTTGTGCGACCTCGCGATAGTGTATACTGATGGCATCGTTTGTTATTTGTAATATTTTTCGTTGTGTGGCATGGATTTCCATATAAAAAACATAATGCGAATGGCGTTGCATACATTTTGAAAACGACACCACAGAATGACAACACAAGAAATGTCAGATGTGTACTCGGCTTTAGTTTTGTTACGATCTGTTAATTGTGGGAGGGATATTGTTACAAATCGGAAAAATTAGTTAATTATATGTATGTATGTGAATCCCTAAGCAGCAATTTTTCGATGAAATATATAGCGCTTATGTTTGAAAAAAAGTCAACGTAATATTTTAAATAATATTTATACAATTATTACTTATTTCTTTTATCTTTTTTATGCATTATCCTTTAACATCCCCATATGTTCGTTCAATCAACACCAAATATGTGTATCTAAACATTTGTTCAATGTGTTACCATAATACAAACAACTCTCATTAACCAACAAACAATATGAATGACGTTTGTATCCTTAACATGTCCCACGTTATAACTTTACATTGTTCCATTAAAAAATATTTACTAAAAAATGTTATCACAACCATTAAATAAAAATTAAATGTGCATTCTACATTACGATAACGAATCTAGTTGGTCGTACAACTACGAAAAAGGAACAACGTTCTGCAAATACATTATATCAAGAATTATCCTTTCAAGACAATGAGGAAAGTGAAGAAAACGAGATTGTTACAGGTATGTATGAGAGAGACTACTTTATCGTTATTGAAATCATCATAATATTTTTGAAAAAGGTGTTTGATTGATTGCATATAAATATGTAAGTGCAAACATGCATTTAAAGAAGAATAAAAAATATACGTACATATGTACATACATATATATGTATGTACATATATGTATATATATTGAAAATTTTTAATAAATGTTTAACTTTATTTTCTTTTTTGATTGTGTTTCTTTTTATGTATTTTTGTTACTTAATGCTCAACCATTTGCACCCAAATATCCGTTTTTTAAACAAACTTAACCTATTGATCAACACCATATTCAACACACAACCACACTTATATACTGTACTATACATATATGTATGAATAACCAACAATCAATACAACATAAATGCCCATATCAGGGAGTTGGGTACATCCTGGGGAATATGCTTCTTCAGGTAGGTATCGAACATCTTATTTATGCACATATGTATCTTTATATACCTACATATATTACTTGCAAATATTTGAAACATCAACTGCAAACACGAAAGAGATAATTTACATGTACCATACATAAAATCAAATCAGAAACATGCTTAAAAACCAATATTCATAATATTTTTCTTGACCTGTTTGTTACCCTCTTTTTTCCTCAATATGCTGTCAAACAAAACAAATTTTACTTTAAACAAATGCAATCATATGGATTTATATTAAATATTACACAGCTAATGACAACTACTTTGGTAAGTTCCATTCAATATCATATTATTTTATATTATATGTACGTATGTATTTTCGTTTTAGTAGTTTTCGCTGTATTATTCCTTATGTTAAAATTATGCATTTATTTTCTTATATTTTAAAACTACACATTAGCGGAATTCATGTTTGGCTTTGTAGATCTTTTACATCTTGTAGCTTTGGTAAATAGTTGTTGCTTTGCGTAAAGCAAAGCAACAACTAAGAATATGTAAAAGAATACAAGGCCATCCCTGAATTTAATTTATATATCGCTCATTTACTAAAACAACGTCATAACTCAAAAAAAAAAACTAGTTTGACAGAAGACAAGTTTAAAGTTTTCAATTTACACACAACTTAATAGAAATACAAATAATTATTTCTATTTCCTTGAGTAAACAAGATATTTGTATGAAATTTTTTCACAATACATATCGCTGGCTTAACATGTAAAACTCTAAGTCAATATTTTAAAATTTTACACGTGAGACAAAAAACAATCAAACTACTGACAAATTGATATTAAAAAAAATACATTAATACATTTAATTGGTTAAACTGTACTTTTTATACAAACTTAGAGCTTGTTCTTCTGATAGTCCAATTTAGTGCTTTTGCTCATCACTATAAAACAACAACAAAATCCGAGATAACTGAAATTTTTTTCTTTGTAATCAATGAATTTTTACTTATTGTACATTACTGCCTTAAAATCTCAATTTATAAAAAAGTGGACTAAAGGGTACACAACACGCTTTTGAGGATTATTTTTATTTGTGAAACTTCAAGCCTTTGCCGGCTATTTTTTGTCTTGCATTTACGTTATACATACTGTGAGCGTCAAAAGAAAATAAACAACTATTTTCTTTGTATAAAAGCTTTTGTTACAGTACAGTAAATAATAGAAATTAAAAAGTTTAATTGTAGTTTAGGAGGCTTACTGTGAGCGTAATATAATAAGAGTTTAATTCTGTATAAACAGTAAACGAAAGGAAAATTATAACAAAAATAATTCACTTTATCTTAAAATACTGATGATTTTTACGCGTCAAAAAAAAACTAAACAGTTACAGCATTCCTTGAGTCTTCTTCAAATATTTCGGGAAAAAATCTAAATTTATTTTGGAAAGCAGTTACTAATCTAGCAACTCGATGGAGTGAAACTATTTTTTGGCAGTTTAGTATCTAATTTTCTAAGAAAAAGTGCCAACATAGATATTAAAGTTTAAGAAATTGTTAAGCATACCACCAACGAAACGCGAGAAATCATTTTAGATTTTAGTATATAAAAAAAAAACATTGCGTGAAATTGGAGAAATCGTCGGAAGGAATCACTGCACTATAAAAAATTATGGCTAAATATGTGAATCATCATACGGTAGAGAATTTACCACAGTTGGGACGACCAAAACGGCTTAGTAGCACAGAAGTATGAGCAGTAGTACGAGAAGTAAGGACCAGTCCATTGCCAAGTGCTGTTCAAATATCAAAGAGACATCTGGAAAACCAGTTAATACCAGTATAGTTAGAAGAGCACTTTACAAAAATGGTCTACATGGCAGAGTGACACAGAATAAGCCTTACATTTCGGCCTCCTTTTCGCTCTCAGCACTTCATAGCGTTTCACCTGCAGCAACGAAACGACTAAAATACATCTACGAAAAGGCTCGTTGGGCTGAGCTCAACGATTTTTTTTTCGACATTGTAATTGGAAGCTATGTTTCCTTGACAATGATGTCAATGCTATGGCCAAAATGATCGAAAGTATAATTTTGATGGGAATGAAAGCTTTCATACCATCAAAACAAATTCCGATTAAGCCCAGAGAGAAACTGTGGTTTAATCAGACATGCAGTCAGATCTAGAGAGGAAGCATTCAGTATTTGGCTAAATAATCAAAACGCCGATTACGCAAAAGGTCGAGACCTTCGTGTGCCAAAGTACTGAGACGTGAAAAAGCTCTCTACGAGCAACGTCTCAGCGCTAAAGTTCTTGCTGCCCCTCGGGGTAGTAACACCTTTTGGTCATTCGTTAAAAGAGTAAAGAATAATGCTAGTTCTTCAATTCAGACTCTTTTAAAGGATGACCTAATATTCACTGACTCGGCTGATAAAGCTAACCTACTAGCTGAAATATTTGCAAGTAATTCTTACTTGCCGGAAAGCAAGCAGCCATTGGCTGTGCTAGAGAGAGTATCCACCACTATGCCTAAGATATTCTTTCGAGCTCGGGCAGTAAAAAAGGTTTTATCGGAACTCAACATAAACAAGTTTCCCGGGCCGGATGGCATTCCAGCACTGGTCTTGAAGCAGTGTTCCTCGACGCTAGCACGTCCAATAACTAACCTATTCAGCACATTGTGCAATGCTGGTGAGTTCCCAGTGTGTGAATGGGGTCATGCGAATAGGGTCGATTTTAACGCCCGTAAGACTCAATGCTGTACGATTACTCATAGACGCATGACCGTAAATTCTGTTGCCTCTGTAACTATGGATGGTATAAATATTAAGGAATCGGAAGCTCTTGATGTTCTTGGCATGAAAATTCAGTGTGATGTTCGTTGGACTGAACACACTTTTCAGGTCTCAAAAGAAGCATTCAAGTGCCTAGAATTTTTAAAACGGTGCAAGCAATACTTCACCACATCTGACCACATACAGGAGAGGGCGAAGAAGCTCATTGGTTAGAGTATGGTGTCCAACTCTTGACTCATTGGAGCATCGACGCAATGTGGGGTGCATTTCCTTCGTTACTACAATGGAATGTGTTCTAATGAAATTAGGGAACTCGTTCCTGAAACCCGAACCCGAATTCACAAAAAAAGTACAAAACTGAGCTTGTAGACTTCTGGAAAAACATTTTATATAGTGATGAGAGGAAATTCGATATATTTGGAGTGAAAAAGCCTCTAAAAATATTGCAGTCAAAGAATAAAGTAACGTTGTGTTACAAGCAACGTCAAATATGGCGGAGGCTCGGTTATGAACTGGGTCTGCAATGTGGCATCTGGATTCGGTAATCTAGTTTGTAGGAAATCTCCAATGAATAAAATTGATTACTTTATGTTAAAATGTGAATTTGGCAACACTAGCTGTCATTTTGTCTACAACGCGTGAAAGTTGAAGAATGTTAAAGTTTTTGTGAGGTACGCGCTTCGGTAACTTCTCTATGTACCTTGCCTTATGAAAACACACTATTTAAATTTTTTTTGACAGAAGTTTGTATCTCAGTAGCGCATTGAACGCGTATTATGTACTTCAACCTTAAGAGCCTTTGCACGTTAAGCCAGCGATATGAATAACGATATTAGGATTAATTCTGCACCGCTTTGTTTAACGTTGTTTTAGTAAATGAGCTATATGTATGTACGTATGTATGCTTACATGAATC
This sequence comes from Tachina lurida, assembly GCA_944452675.1. Taxonomy (NCBI): domain Eukaryota; kingdom Metazoa; phylum Arthropoda; class Insecta; order Diptera; family Tachinidae; genus Tachina; species Tachina lurida. The sequence continues at coordinate 94,895,038 of OX101754.1, read as the reverse complement.
AAGAAAACAAGATTGAGTACTCAGCCGTACAAAAATTTTTTCCTCTGCGCATCTACGTCAATATAGAATACTCACGTGTATTTGTTGTAAAAAGTATGTGAGAGAGAGAGCACATTCCACAAACAAATGTATGTAGTTTGTTTACAGGAATATTCTACATATACGTCACAGGGAGTAAATAAAATAACGGACCTGCGCAATACGTAATCTTGTTTTCTTGATTCATGGTATGCTTATACATATCGCTCATTTACTCAAACAACGTCATAACTAAAAAAAAAACAGTTTGCCCGAAAACGAGTTTGAAGTTTACAATTTAGGTTAGGTTAGGTTAGCAGGCTGCTGGCAAGGAAGGGTGAAATTCAGAGTCCAGGGGGGCTACCGCGTATTTCGATTCGAACAGTAAAATTTTTCGAAAGAAATTTCCGAATCGAATGCTAAACCGTACTGCGTAACTCGTTCGAAACGATTACAGAGTTGTATTTAAAAACGAATGGGATATTATATGAAAAGTTGGTAGCACTGCTGCTAAAGTACCAAAATGGAAAAAAATATCCCATAACAAAAAAATCTTTGCCTTGTAAAAAAATTTAATGTTATACATATTTTCTGTGAAAAATTAAGTGCTCTTTGTAATTTTTATAATGGATTGTGTTTGCTGTGGTTGGACGAGGATGATTATTATACGATTTGTTTTTAGCATCTGAAACATTTAGATGCCCTCTTGCGAGGTATGGATGCAGAGACATATAGTTTACCACTTCTTCATATTGCTTTTATTTGTGTCATTTTTCTTAGTATTCCTTGAATGTTTCAAAATCACAAATATTAAAACATTTATAACAACATAAATAAGCAATATGTTTTAGCAAATCAAACATTAAGTATAATTTGTTTATAACACCTTTTATTTATATTGAAATATTTAAATAATTACATTTTCTATTTTTGTCTCAAGTTGTCACTAACAAAATGTCTTTCGAACCATTTCCGAACGCTTTTTGCATAACTGACACTCGTTTTCGTATTACAGAGTAGCCCTTTCGAAAGGGATTTTTATTGCTCGTAATACAGAGTTGCTGTCTCGAAAGGGATTTTTAGTTTTCGATAGAGTACAAAAACCGTTCGTAAATTCGAAACAAGTAGTACGAAAATCGTAATACACAGTACAATTCGTTCGAATTCGTAAGTTATTTCTTTCGAAACGAAATACGCGGTAGCCCCCCAGCTCACTTGGATCCAATACAATGAACCCTTTGTGCTACCTTTTAGGTGAAGAGAAGATAGTGAGAGAGGGTGATAGGGAAGGGATAGTGATAGAGAAGTCAGATGAAGGAAGAGTTAGAGGAAAGTTTCATTCTTTTACAACTCAACTTTTTTTTCATGCTTATTTGCAGTGTTTCAGCGCCTCTGGTATTAAATGAGGCGTATTAAACTTTGAATCTGTAGCCATTATATTTGTTATTTTACTTCGCCGACTATTCTGCTACACAATACCGACGAAGGAGGGCGCTCTGATGTTATACTCGTATTATGATTAGCATTCGCTGAAGCCGGTGTAGTTTTAGTGACCCAGTACCTTATGTCTGCATCACTACAACTTTTCCCACAACAACTGATACAAAGGACACTAATGCAAATGAGAAAAATGCGTGGCGTTGTTGTTTTAATGACTGTGGGGAGACCGGGTTCGAATTCATTGACGTTCGGTTTTGTAGTCAACGTGCTAACTACTTCAGCCCACGCCACCTCACACAACTAAATGAAAAAAGAAAACTTTAGTTAATTTAATTATTATTTTTCGAACTGTATTTGTTTCTATATTCTTATGAATTGAATAGGCTAAAGTTCGTAACGCTTTTTAAGCCAAATTACATGTGATAATTATTAATGAACAAATAACATCAAAGTTAGTTGTAAATATTCTGACAACAACACATAGTTGAACGGAACAGCCAGCCGTTTTCGAAGGCCACTAAACCTTCCTCATCAGCGTTCTTCTGTGTTTTGGTCCACTGTGTGTGGTATATACGTAACTTTATTGCAAATGGAATATGTGAATTTGTTTGATTCATTGCATTTCAATTTGCCAATGTGTTTCGTAATGTATACGCAAGTTACCATCTATATATATATACCATCTTCTATATATATTACCATCTTCTATATATATTACAACAGTCTTACCATTGTCGTTTTGTTCCTTACTAACTATACACATGTTTGTTAATTTGCTTATTTTTGTTCTACTTAAGACAAACTTTTTTGGTTTGTTACTATTAAGTATATTTTTATTTTTAATTTTTGCCACAAGCCAATGACTATTAATTAGTTAATTTAATTATTATTTTTCGAACTGTATTTGTTTCTATATTCTTATGAATTGAATAGGCTAAAGTTCGTAACGCTTTTTAAGCCAAATTACATGTGATAATTATTAATGAACAAATAACATCAAAGTTAGTTGTAAATATTCTGACAACAACACATAGTTGAACGGAACAGCCAGCCGTTTTCGAAGGCCACTAAACCTTCCTCATCAGCGTTCTTCTGTGTTTTGGTCCACTGTGTGTGGTCCACTATGTGTTGTTGTCAGAATATTTACAACTAACTTTGATGTTATTTGTTCATTAATAATTATCACATGTAATTTGGCTTAAAAAGCGTTACGAACTTTAGCCTATTCAATTCATAAGAATATAGAAACAAATACAGTTCGAAAAATAATAATTAAATTAACTAATTAATAGTCATTGGCTTGTGGCAAAAATTAAAAATAAAAATATACTTAATAGTAACAAACCAAAAAAGTTTGTCTTAAGTAGAACAAAAATAAGCAAATTAACAAACATGTGTATAGTTAGTAAGGAACAAAACGACAATGGTAAGACTGTTGTAATATATATAGAAGATGGTAATATATATAGAAGATGGTATATATATATAGATGGTAACTTGCTTATACATTACGAAACACATTGGCAAATTGAAATGCAATGAATCAAACAAATTCACATATTCCATTTGCAATAAAGTTACGTATATAAGGCAGACATCTACATCAACTGACACCACACACAGTGGACCAAAACACAGAAGAACGCTGATGAGGAAGGTTTAGTGGCCTTCGAAAACGGCTGGCTGTTCCGTTCAACTATGTGTTGTTGTCAGAATATTTACAACTAACTTTGATGTTATTTGTTCATTAATAATTATCACATGTAATTTGGCTTAAAAAGCGTTACGAACTTTAGCCTATTCAATTCATAAGAATATAGAAACAAATACAGTTCGAAAAATAATAATTAAATTAACTAATTAATAGTCATTGGCTTGTGGCAAAAATTAAAAATAAAAATATACTTAATAGTAACAAACCAAAAAAGTTTGTCTTAAGTAGAACAAAAATAAGCAAATTAACAAACATGTGTATAGTTAGTAAGGAACAAAACGACAATGGTAAGACTGTTGTAATATATATAGAAGATGGTAATATATATAGAAGATGGTATATATATATAGATGGTAACTTGCTTATACATTACGAAACACATTGGCAAATTGAAATGCAATGAATCAAACAAATTCACATATTCCATTTGCAATAAAGTTACGTATATAAGGCAGACATCTACATCAACTGACACCACACACAGTGGACCAAAACACAGAAGAACGCTGATGAGGAAGGTTTAGTGGCCTTCGAAAACGGCTGGCTGTTCCGTTCAACTATGTGTTGTTGTCAGAATATTTACAACTAACTTTGATGTTATTTGTTCATTAATAATTATCACATGTAATTTGGCTTAAAAAGCGTTACGAACTTTAGCCTATTCAATTCATAAGAATATAGAAACAAATACAGTTCGAAAAATAATAATTAAATTAACTAATTAATAGTCATTGGCTTGTGGCAAAAATTAAAAATAAAAATATACTTAATAGTAACAAACCAAAAAAGTTTGTCTTAAGTAGAACAAAAATAAGCAAATTAACAAACATGTGTATAGTTAGTAAGGAACAAAACGACAATGGTAAGACTGTTGTAATATATATAGAAGATGGTAATATATATAGAAGATGGTATATATATATAGATGGTAACTTGCTTATACATTACGAAACACATTGGCAAATTGAAATGCAATGAATCAAACAAATTCACATATTCCATTTGCAATAAAGTTACGTATATAAGGCAGACATCTACATCAACTGACACCACACACAGTGGACCAAAACACAGAAGAACGCTGATGAGGAAGGTTTAGTGGCCTTCGAAAACGGCTGGCTGTTCCGTTCAACTATGTGTTGTTGTCAGAATATTTACAACTAACTTTGATGTTATTTGTTCATTAATAATTATCACATGTAATTTGGCTTAAAAAGCGTTACGAACTTTAGCCTATTCAATTCATAAGAATATAGAAACAAATACAGTTCGAAAAATAATAATTAAATTAACTAATTAATAGTCATTGGCTTGTGGCAAAAATTAAAAATAAAAATATACTTAATAGTAACAAACCAAAAAAGTTTGTCTTAAGTAGAACAAAAATAAGCAAATTAACAAACATGTGTATAGTTAGTAAGGAACAAAACGACAATGGTAAGACTGTTGTAATATATATAGAAGATGGTAATATATATAGAAGATGGTATATATATATAGATGGTAACTTGCGTATACATTACGAAACACATATTTACAACTAACTTTGATGTTATTTGATGAGGAAGGTTTAGTGGCCTTCGAAAACGGCTGGCTGTTCCGTTCAACTATGTGTTGTTGTCAGAATATTTACAACTAACTTTGATGTTATTTGTTCATTAATAATTATCACATGTAATTTGGCTTAAAAAGCGTTACGAACTTTAGCCTATTCAATTCATAAGAATATAGAAAACTTTATTTTTGAATCAAGTGTTGAGTAAACCAGATATTTGTATCAAATTTTTACACAATATGAAAACCGATATGAGGATTAATTCTGCATCAATAACTCAATATTTAGTACATACATAAGAATGTGTCTCAAAAAGTGCAATTTTATAGTTAATAGTACATGTATGCATACATCAAAATAAATAGCGTTTCTTTAGTCTCGCTAAAGCTCAGAAACGGCTTGCCCGATTTGATACTTATTTTCTCTGTTAATTTTCTCTTTAATACAGGGCTATGTAAGGAAGCTATGATAGCCATTATCATAACTGGTAAGTTCCTCGACACAATTAGCTCCCTAATGGAATCCTCGTTAAGGTATATTCATAGATGGGCAACGCGGGTAGGTTTGAACTTAAACCCTGGAAAAACTGACCTTGAGCTTTTTACTACTAGGAAAGTCAAAGAATGGAGAACACCAAAATTAGACGGTATATCGCTCTCGCCCAAAACACACACAAAGTACCTGGGGTTTATTTTGGATAGTAAGCTGACGTGGAGGTCCAATATAGAAGATAGAGTTAAAAAGGCCACCATTGCTCTATATGCATGTAAAAAAATGCTGGGCATGACATGGGGCCTTTCACCTACACTTACGTATTGGACCTACACACAATACTTGTATGGTGGAGGGCGACTGAGACAAAGCATACCTGAAAAAGTTAGAAAGTATCCAGAGACTAGCAGAGCTCTGCATCACTGGAGCTATAAAAACACACCTACTGCAGCTTTAGACATTATGTTGGAACTTCAACCAATAAAACTAACTGCAGTGAACGCGGCATGCAAATCCGTTATCCGACTCAGGACAACAGGACAGATGTCGTGCAGATCATTTGGTCACCGTAAATTGCTGGAAGATATGTAGTGTAGTTCGGACTATATCATTCCAGTAATGAACTTTTTCGCCAAACCACAGATCACTATAAGGGAAGAAGGCTATCTTGAAAGTCTTAACCATAGTGATTCTTGTTTCAAATTTTTCACTGATGGTTCAAAGATGGATGGAGGTATGGAGCTGCGGTTTACTGTCCGGAGCTCGTAATAGAGGAATCTTATCTTGATCAATGTAGCATCTTCCAGGCGGAAATCTATGCAGCCAAAATCGCAGCAAAGTTAGACAGTCAAGCAGCTATAAAAGCAATTTCAGCTGACTGCAATTACTCCTCGGTTGTGCTCATGTGTAGAAAGGCCATAAATATGTTATGTGCTGGTAGACAAGTATATATATTCTGGTTCCGGGGACACATGGGAATTGAGGGAAATGAAATGGCCGATACTGGCCAAAAAGGAGAATTCAATTACCGGCTGAGGAAACGGTATATGTCCGAAAACCAATTCAACAGCTGAAAGAGATCATAGACTCTAATATGAGGGAAGAAGCGGATAAATGTTGGCGTGCGACGAAAACTTGCAAAACTTCTAAAATCATGTGGAGCTCCTATGATCCCAAATTGACTAAGTTCCTTTTATCACTAACTAGAAGCAACTGCAAACTTCTAGTGGGGGTATTAACTGGGCACTGCTGGACGGCTTCGTATGCTGTCAAAGTAGGAGGAGTACTTGGAGGTACTTGCAAGAAATGTAAGGAACTCGGGGAAATTGAAACAATGGAACATCTACTGTGTCATTGCCCGGCTCTAAGCCGCACTAGATATAACTATCTTGGGGCTCACACTTTTCGTAGTCTTGAACTTGTATCGAGAATCGAAATGTGTAGATTGCTAAAAATTTGTTAAATCTGTGTGGGAGTCATTCGATACAGGCATCACGAACTACGTTGTTATAATTACAGGTTCTCTTCTCATCTGCTGGTATCGCTAAAGAACAATCCCGGTCTATGCAAGGTCTTTGGACCACCCAGATAAACCTAACCTAACCTAGGTAAGGAAGGGTGGTGCTATAAGGCACCTCCACTTCGAGACCCAGTTGGGTCCATTGTGATTTCCTTCTATTGCCCATTAAAAGTAATATTTACCACCCATTTGTACCCAGAAGTGCCCCTATTATCCGTCATTAAGCCATTGAATTCCCATGTTGAAGCCCTTTAGTTTACACATCCCGATATTACTACTCAGCCATCTAAGTCTATGGGGTTGCAGCTTCGGGCAGTGGCAGATAATATGTTCAATGGTTTCTGATTTGTTTGTTTTTCTGTTTTGTAAAACTAGTCTTTTTGAGTTATGACGATGTTGAAGTAAGTGAGCAATATTTACATATACACATACATTTACTTCAATAGTGTCATAACTCAAAAAATGCGTTTTATGAGTTAATGATGCAAAATAATTCAGCATTTCGTGTTTTATCTTGTGTAAAAATTTCATATAAATAGCTTGTACTACCATCTCGTGAGAGGAGAATATTTGTTCACATCTTCGTTGCATTGTACATATGTAAATTGAGAACTTTAAACGCGTTTTCTGCAAAACTAGTTTTATTTAGTTGTGACACTATTGAAGTAAATGAGCGATATGTATGTACATATATAAGTGCAATTTTAGTTTTTATTTTCTCCATATTATTTTTATTTAAAATTAAATTTTCCATGGTTTTTTGTTTAATTATTTAAAAATATGCACATATGCAATTTTTATCCACATTTTTTACATTTATTAGTTCGTAATACGTATGAGAAGCTCGTAAAATAGAACTGGATGTTATAGTTTAGTGTTTTATTTTATTTTCTCCTTATAGGAATGGGAAAAGAAGTGGAAAATCTCATTATGGAGAACAATGAACTTTTGGCTACCAAGTAAGAATATGCCCATACATACTTACATAATATGTATTATGATTTTTTTTGCTAATGTGAAATATACATCTATCTTAATCCTTAAAGAAATGCTCTTAATATTGTCAAAGATGATTTGATAGCCCGAGTGGATGAACTGACTGGTGAAATTGAAATATTACGTGAAGAACTTAATGCCATGCAACAATCACGCAACAAACTGCGTACCAAGGTCCAAGAGTTAGAGGAGGAATTAAAGAAAACCAAAGAACAAGTCAAACAACAGAGTGAGTTAAAGAAATTGTTAATTGGCAAAGCAAATAAAATATATTTTACAAAATCAGATGACAATGATCAAGATGAAAATGATGTGCCTTTGGCGCAACGTAAACGTTTCACACGTGTTGAAATGGCTATGGTTCTTATGGAACGTAATCAATATAAGGAGCGTTTAATGGAACTGCAAGAAGCGGTACGTTTGACTGAAATCCTTAGAGCCACACGTACCGTAGATAATTTAGATAAGAAATCTAAACAAAGCATATGGAAATATTTTAGTAACTTATTTACGTAAGTCTTTAATATTGTTTCGTGTTTTATGACTGAACACATATTTTCTTCTTTAGCCCCTCCAATCGCCCACAAGAGCGCGTCGCTGATGGGCAGGGAGGGGGTCCTATGTTTCGCTACTCAAGCCCATCTCACTCTCATGGATCCCCCGGTAGAAATAGCGACAGTCGCCTTGCCATAACTAGTGGAGGAGCACTACATCCTGCCAGTGCTGGCCTAGCAAACGCATTGGCCAACAAAGATTATGCAGAAGAAGGCACCTCTGAAAGGGCACGTGCCAGACGTCATGAACAATATCGACAATTAAGAGCTCATGTTCAGAAGGAAGATGGTCGTTTGCACGCTTACGGATGGAGCTTGCCAGGTAATAAAGCTGAAAAGGAGCAACAAAATCGTCATTCAGGCGGTGTGCCTGTGCCAGTCTATTGTAATCCTTTGGCAGAGGCCTCACCCCATATGAAAGTTTTTTGTGCAGCTGGAGTTAATCTAAATGGTGGCTTTACAAAGCATGGTCAATCCATAATACCATCTACTTCGCCATATGCTCCTCGTTCAACAACAAAAATTACGGAAATAACTAGTCCCACAGCTGAGCATTCGGCCGAAGCACTAGATCGTCAAATAACACGTTGTAGTCTAGAAAATCTAGAGCCCGAGACTCAACTAACACCGTATGTATGGATATGCACAAGTACCCATGCAGCCAGTACTGTCACTGTGGTGGATGCCAATCAGTCGGCCACAGTATTAGATGTTTTCCCAATTTGTGCCTCCCATTTGTTGTGTATTACCTCCGTACCAGGTGCCATGGAAAAAGATTATGCTCTTCTCGAAAACTCAGAGGTAATAAAGGCTGGCGAAATGCTAGAACGTCCAGGAGAGGGCAGCGAAGAATATGGCAAGGTAGAGTTTATACGGGTTCAACCCAAAACAGATCCAAATAGCAATACCAAAGATGCAGATATTGATCACAATGAACAAGCTCTAGAAGTGAATGCTGAAACTCCAGTAGAAGAAAAAGCTAAAGAAGCTACAGAAAAATCAAATGAACAAAATGGTTCGACACCAATAGAACCATTAGGAAATATTAATGAGATAAAAATACGACAGCCCCTTCCGGGTATACCACAGCGTATTCATAACGATATTACCGATACTACAAGCACCAACTCAAAGCCTATAACCAACAATTCTGCAGATGGAACAATCAACAACACTGCAACTCAATTTAGTAATAACAACAATACATCTATGAATCAACAAATGACATTTTCAAAACCCTTAAATCCCATATTGGGAACTAAAGATCGAGAGGAGCCTATAATGAGTTCTGTAGGGCCCACGATGTGGATGGGTGCGCAGGATAATTGGTTATATGTGCACAGTGCTGTCGGTCGTTGGCACGAGTGTTTGCATAAGGTTCTTTTGCCCGATGCCGTCCTAGCGATAGTTAATGTTGAGTCGCGGGTTGTGGTGGCCCTTGCAAATGCCCAATTAGCCGTGTTCCGCCGTCAAACAGATGGCCAATGGGATCTGAATAGTTATCATTTAGTGACACTAGGTGATCGCAATCATTCGATACGTTGCCTCTGTGTGGCTGGCGAACGCATATGGGCCGCTCACCGCAATAAGATAATTGTTGTGGATCCGGTATCGTTAGCTATTATCCATTCGCTGGACGCTCATCCGCGAAAAGAGAGCCAAGTGCGACAAATGGCTGCAACAGGAGCTGGTGTTTGGGTTTCAATCAGGTAAAAAATTATAAATAATGATTAAATTGTCGGATATGTTCTGTATACCACGTGAAATTAAATCGTTCGGAATTGCCATAGCATTATTGTTATGAATACATGTTTAGTAGTAGTGAAATGCCAATCCTGGCGCCGATTAAAATTGTGAAATTTGGGTAATTAAAATTTGAAATTTGAGAATTTCAGTACAAAATTTTAAAATTTGGGTAATTAAAATTTTAAAATTTTAAAATTCTTGGAAATTTGTGAAATTTGATACCCTACGAGGGTGGATCAATAAGTCCGTCCAACTTTTTGTTTACATAAGGAATTTTTTGTTTACATAAGGAGTTTTTTTTGTTTACATTAACTTTGTGTGAACGGGTGATTTTTTTTGAGGTTACCTTAATATAGAAAGGGCCTAACTCATTATTTTTTTTTTTTGTGGGGTGGATTAAGGGGTTTCATAAGATTAAGATTTCATAAGTATATATGCCGACGGGAAAATCATGAAATGATTTTTCTTAATACCAACGGGAAAATCATGCAATGATTTTTCCTAATACTAATGGGTGTGAAATAGTGAAAATTTATTTTTCTTAGTGCCTACGGCAATATATGAATATTTTTCCTAATGCCTACGGCAATATATGAATATTTTTCCTAATGCCTACGGCAATATATGAATTTTTTTTTCAAATGCCTACGGCAAAACATGATTGTTATTTTTTCCAAATGCCGACGGCAAAACATGATTATTATATTTTCCAAATGCCGACGGCAAAACATGATTATTATTTTCTAATACCAAAGGGAAAATTGCCAGTGTTGCCAGACTGTAGAAATTTGTTATCGTAATACTATATCAGTAATATCAGAGAAAATATTTATTTATGTGTTCACATGTATGTGAACACCCCTAATACTTGTGTGGTGGGGGGTCCAGCTTGATTGTAGTTGGTAATTTAATATTTTGTGTATTTGTTTAAGAAATATGTATGTATGTATGTATGTGTATGTATGTATGTATGTGTATGTATGTATGTATGTATGTATGTGTGTATATGTATGGATGTATGTATGTGTATGTATGTATGTATGTGTATGTATGTATATGTATGTGTGCATGTATGAATGTGCGATCGTGGGTACTTGTGCGTGGAATATTTTGTAGAATACATATATATTTTGCAAGGTAATCATTTTCTTTGTCTACGATTATTTTAAAGCAGCAAACTAAGTACACTCAACAGCAGAGAAACAAAAACCAAGAATTTGCAAGTAAGCAAAAAAGTTAATTTCTCCTTCTCCCCACTTCCTTCTCTTTCCTTTATGTAGTTTTTATTTGAAATAAGAAAACACATTTTATTTCATTTTATTTTTTATACATTTATTGTTTAAAATTTTATAAAATTTTATAATAATACATACATTCATATTTTAAAAAGTGAAAAAGTTTAATTAAAGCAAGACATTTCTTTTGTTAGTAAAATAGCATTTTTTAGTGCGCAAGCACCAAATTTATGATAATTACAATAAAAATATTCGGGATACTTGATTTCCATTTGTTTAAAGTTGATGCAGCCTATATCCTCAACGTTAAAAATTTTTCGGCATAAAATTTTTTCCAACCATCGTCTTTTTTCTTCACCTTTTACATAAATTTTAGAACATCTTGCGTTGGCTTTTATAAAATTGCAAACGCTTTGAAATGAAACTGATCCAGCAGTCCAGCTTAGGTGATGATAGTTTTTTGTTAGCCACTTTGCTTCTCTTTGCTTTTCTATTGATAAGCATTTGATATCAAATGGGGGTTTTATAATGAAATTGTTATATTCATAATTGTTGAAAACAATTGCTACTTCTTTTGCGATGAAATCATTTGAATTATTTTTGAAACCTTGTACGTCTATGAAAATTATGTTGTTTTCCATATTAGTCAATTCATAAGACTTTTCGCACTTGTCCTTTGATGGGTACATATTCTATTATACGTTCATGAATAAGAATGCAGTAAGCTGATGTTTTTGCTCCAATATTAGTTGCTGTTTCAAATTCTATTTTTATATCAATCGGTCCATTATTGAGTGATTCATTCTGATGACTGACATCTACTACAATAATAGGAGCTTTTGTCTTAAACTCTGATGCAGTTAGAAGCGGTTGAGATTCTTTCATATAGTAGCTTTGTTGAAATCTTAGATACATATCATATAGAATTGCATATCGTTCATTTTTGAACTTTATGTTAAGATCATCATATGGATATGAGACTGAATTTAAATGTACTTTTAAATTAGTCAAATCACAATGAACAAACTTATTTTCTTGTTGAAAAGCAATCAATACAAAACGAGGGCGTTCTCTATTTGCAGCTAGTTTAACATTCCAAATATGGCTAGTTCCCATATTTAATTGTGGATTGACATGACAATCCCAACTGCGAAATGCCATAGGTATAGAAGCACCATTGTTAATAATTTTAATCATATTCAATTTGCTAAAGTCGCATAATTGAACATGTGGGATTCTCCATGAGATTAGTGAAATTGTAAGTTTAGCTTTTTTAGTAGAAACACTCGAGCGTACAAGATCTTCGTCGTTCTTATTGCGCAAGAGTATCAATTCATGTTTTCCATTTAGTATAACTTTGTTGTAGTCTTCAGCGAATCCTAGAAGCATTTTTAGAGGTACATAGAAATTGAAAAAGCCATTTACAAGAGTGACATCGTCAATTTTGTTCCATCCAGCATTTTGCATCACGTTGCTTTCTGTTGGTGACATAGAAACCAAATTTTTTATGGTGCTTGTGGCTCCTAAATATCTTGTATGATCAATTTCAATTCCATTGAGCTCATAGCGAATTTCATCAAATAGATATGCCACAAAGTTGTTTTTTAATATAAAGTTGTCCGATGATGAAGAAGATTTAGAGTTATTATCATCAGCAACAAAACCTTCTACATAAATGTAGCTTTCACTGGGTAGCACGTACAAATCTTGATTTTGTATTGAAATTCTAATTTCATCATTATTGTTGTAAGATTGTAAGTATGGTACATATGTATGATAGTCCTTTTTGATTATATTCTCATCAGACAAGGGCTTATCTAAGACATCTATTATTGAACTCATTTTGTCTTCAATTTAAAATTCAAGGACTTTAGAAAATTTTTATTTGATGTTGTTAATGCTTTCTGTTGTACTGATCGCTTTAATGTTGATGTTGTTCTTGTTGCTATATTTTTTAAGGTATTTGTGTTGTATATTAGCATTATTTAGTTGGCCTTAAATGTATTCGTATTGTAATTTCCTCTCCTCGGAAATTAATTAAATCACCGTGTTGATCAACTACGCGCAGCGCTAGTGAACTTATCTCTCTGGTGTTCACAGGTAAATAGATAAGATTTCTTGGAACCTCATCTATTTTATAGCCTGGAGGCACATTAATCGGAAATTCATGAAGTGTATGCGATTTGGAGCTATTCATATATGTGTTAATAGCGATACTACTTTCAACTCGCAAGAGATTTACTTTAAAAATATTAACTGGAAGATCTGAATAATAATATTGGTTTGGTGTTAGGATTTTGCTATTGAATCCTAAAAGTTTTCCAATTGTATTGTCTTTATTAAAATATACAGTATCCTTGGAACTATTAACTTTAACTTGCATTGTATTGTTATTAGCTTCAATAAAAATCTTATTTGCTGGACAGAGTAGTTTGTATTGCTCTTCTATAAAATCAACTATATCATTTAGTTCGTAAGATCCAATTGGTATTTCTATTGTATATTCTCCTATATGAAACATATTGTTGTAGGTGTCTACATTTGGAATACTGTTGTATGAATGAAAATCAGTTAGAGCACACTCATATGCATCATGTAATTCAATAGGAGGAAAGTAACTAGCAGATAATTCTGATGAGTTAGAGCTCAGAGTAAGTGTTATTGACATTATAACAGACTGATTACAATTAAATAAAGTTTAGTAGACAGTATGGTTTATAAGCATAATTTACATATTTATTTCATTTTCTTATTTTAAAATTAACATTTGTTTCTTAATATTAATGCTATTATTGTTTTGCTATGATGTTGTTGTTGATTTAGTTTTTCTTTCATCTATAATATTTCATCTTTACTTATCCAAGAATTGTGTTGATTAGAAAATCCCAGCCATTTAACATATACCTCCTTCCCTTTAATTTTAAGCACCTTTTCAACTAGATATGTATTTGGAAATCTGGTTTTTGAAAGTTCGTCAGTATAGAATCCACCTTTAATAGGATTACCAAGATAGTCTTCTAATATGTATGTTGCAGGATTTGTATTTTGAACTCTTGTAATTGTAAAAATTTCTGTAGTCCAATTTGGAGTATAACCTTTTTCAAATGTATGCTTATATTTGCTTATGCGTACATGATCTCCTACATTAAATTTTGACATTTTATACATTTTCATATGACTGTATACTGTATTTAGCAGCTTTTCCTCATTTGTTGAGTTGACTTTAATTGGAGGCATTTTAATGGTACGATGAACTTTTCTATTGTAGGTATTAAGTAAATCTTTGTATATATCAATCCACTTATAAGAACCATTATAGCTAAATTCTTTCCACATCATTCCTTTTAGTGTTCTATTAAATCGTTCTACTATTGATGCTTTCATAATGCTATATGTTGAGTAGTGATTAATGTTGTATTTATGCATTAATTTTTCAAAGTGTTTGTTGAAAAATTCTTTACCATCATCTGTTTGTATGTTTTTTGGTATTCGCCCCAATTCAAAAATATTTTCCATTGCGTTAGTTGTTTCAAGTGCAGTTTTTGTTTTTAGCGGTACTGCCCATGCAAATTTTGAGAATGTGTCAATAATAGTCAGCAAAAATCGATAATTTCTATTTTCTTTTGAATAGTTCCCCATTTCAACTAAATCAGCTTGCCAAAGATCATCTATTCCTTTCATTATAACTCTGCGACGCACAAAATGTTTTCGTGCTTGCTTATGGAGTTCGTTTACTAAATTTCTTTTTGAAGACATTAAGTTGTTTTTAGAGATTTTTTGAAGAGTGTTGTGATCTAGTTGAAGCACTTTCAGCTATTGATACAAACATGTAATTTTCTAATCTATAAATTTTCTCATTAAGCTGTTCAATTTGTTCTTCAAAGGATGTTTTAATTTTTAGAATATCTTTTTCAATTTTATAATTTTCTTCTATATCTAATTTTGTTTCGCGATGTAGATCCTCAATTTGCATTTGAATATTTTCTTGAATTATAGTACTGTCTCTCTTAAAGTATGCTAATAATTTCTCTTCTAGTTTTTCGATTTGAGTTTGCAGAAACAATTTATTGATAACATCGTTTTCCTCCACAGCTTTTGCAACATTTTTGATCCTTTTGTTTTGGACATCAATGTTGTTGTTCGTATCCACAAAGAACCCCAGCAGTTTAGGTGCATTTTTCAAAGAAACTATGTTGCTAGTATCGTTTAAATAATGTCCAAATTTATCAACAGACATGCTTTATATACTTTATTAAAGTTAATGTATTATATTAGCTTCACGTAGTTCTTCAATAATTGATACAATCTCGTTATTGTGATTATTATGACCTGCAGCTTGTGATGCGAGCAGTAGTCGAAGTCGATCTACTAGCTCATTTGGATCATCCCAGTATATATAGTGGGGCTTATGGATGTTAAATTCCATCATTCCATCACCTAAGTAGCTACCTTTTGGCTTAGATCCTGTTGATTCGGGTAAATTATCCTGGTTTTTCTCGTCAATAAATTTCTTAATAATATGTTTATATTTATATCCTCTAGTACCCTTAATTTGACCATCAGGTTTGTAGTCTCTTCTATATGCATTAGTAGTAATTAAAATCTTTTTATATATTTCGAGTTCAAATTTATCATAATTTTTTGGTATTTTATGAAACATTAGAGAAAATAGTCCAGGTGTTAGAGCCCATATTTGGCCACCAACTTGTATTTTATGTTCACTAAGTGTAAGTTTACTATCACCGAATTTCCATTCATTATTGAAATCTTTATGTGGACCATAGTTTGTATCTAATTCATTTCTTTCTTCCAAGACTGATAAATCAGTATAAGTATCTTCTGTATTGGAAGTTTGTGAGTAAAAATCATCTTCATCATCATCATCATCGTTTTTAGTATTAGTTTCGTTAAATAAGGTGGTATTATCAAATATTGTTCCTTCTGCTAGTTTCTTTGGTGTACTTGTCTCTATCTTGAGTGATGGTTTTTCAGACTTTAAACTTGTATTATTTTCAAATTCTGTCTTCATTTTATTTTCTTCTTTAATGGGAATTCTTTTAATTTTCTTAGAACTATTTATGAATTCTTTCAGTGGTTCTGTTATAGGTTTAAATGTATCTCTTAGTTGTTCACGTGTATCTATTTCACCAGTTTTTATACTACGAAGCTTTTTCTTCAAGACATTTCTTGTCAACACCAACTGTTTTAAAATTTTCTCATCCATGTTTAATAAATAAAAGGTATCAGCTATTAGATGAGGTATCAGCTATTAGATCAGCTTATTAGCACCTGGTCTGGTTTTCAGATCAGCTTTTCAGGACCTGGTCTGGTTTTCAGATCAGCTTTTCAGGACCTGGTCTGGTTTTCAGATCAGCTTTTCAGGACCTGGTCTGGTTTTCAGATCAGCTTTTCAGGACCTGGTCTGGTTTTCAGATCAGCTTTTCAGGACCTGGTCTGGTTTTCAGATCAGCTTTTTAGGACCTGGTCTGGTTTTCAGATCAGCTTTTCAGGACCTGGTCTGGTTTTCAGATCAGCTTTTCAGGACCTGGTCTGGTTTTCAGATCAGCTTTTCAGGACCTGATCTGGTTTTCAGATCAGCTTTTCAGGACCTGGTCTGGTTTTCAGATCAGCTTTTCAGGACCTGGTCTAGTTTTCAGATCAGCTTTTCAGGACCTGGTCTGGTTTTCAGATCAGCTTTTCAGGACCTGGTCTGGTTTTCAGATCAGCTTTTCAGGACCTGATCTGGTTTTCAGATCAGCTTTTCAGGACCTGATCTGGTTTTCAGATCAGCTTTTCAGGACCTGATCTGGTTTTCAGATCAGGTTATCAGGTATCAAATCAGGTTATTAGGTAGCTGGTCTGGTTTTCAGATCAGCTTATCAGGTATCAGATGAGGTTATAGCAAATAGATGTATCAAGCTTAAAGTTAGATTAATAACTAAAGTAAATGTTTATGAAGAGTAGTTTATATAGTTATGAAATAGTCAAATTGTTTCCGGTAGCGTCCATCATTTAATTCATTATCTTTGCTAATCACCAAAAATCCATATTTATCCTTCCAACACTCTCGACAAATTTCATGAAACTTTTCATAACTCATATCGCCACCAACATGATCTCTATAAACATGCTTCATATTTGTCTCATCTTGTTTAAACATTATAATAACATTGGCATTGTCTCTTATTAAATGCTTGGGAATTCTAGTATAAGTTTGACACAAGTAGAATGAATCGACATCCCTATGTCGCCCCATACAAAAATATGTACGTATATTATTCTGCTTTTCACATGCAACATCATCAAATATCATAATTGAATTAGTTTTAGCTTCGTCAGGTGGAATAACTGATTCATTATCTGTAAATGTATAATATCCCATTCCTTTAATTGGTGAAATTAGTTTCTTCAGGTATTCATATTTGGGTTGATATAGAGATTTTGAGTATAAATAGATGTTTTCAAACTTGAGTCCATTAGGACTTTCTAGTAAGCCAATCATAACATTAGTCTTTCCACAATTGGATGGTCCAACTATTAGAGCACGAATAGAATTTGGTAAGAGGGGGCTATGCTTTATTTTTGAAGTGATGTTGACTGAATCGTCAATATTACGAACTAAAATATTTTTATGTTGTTTCACTAACTGCATTTTTGTAACTAAATACATTTTATAAATGTTACCTCTTATTATAGAAAAAATTAGATAATATGGTTATACAATATCAGAAAACGTTTAGTCATAAAAACACCTTCGTTGGAGGAGGTATAGTAGATAAAATAATAAACTCTCTACCTGTTGAGCTTCATCTTCCGGGGTATCAGTACTGTGGACCTGGAACAAAACTACAAAAACGTTTAAATCGAGGTGATAAAGGTATTAACTTATTGGACTCTGCTTGTAAAAATCACGATATTGCGTATTCAAAAAATAAGGATTTAAGTACTAGACATAAAGCTGATAAAATACTTGAAAATTCAGCTTGGAATCGAGTTTTAGCAAAAGACAGTAGTCTTGCAGAAAAATCATTTGCATATATGGTTACTAACGCAATGAAAACCAAAACTAAATTTGGTATGGGTGTGGAGAAAAAGAAAAATGTTAAAAAGAACAAGCCAAATGATAAAAAACTGTTTAGAACATCAATTAGAGCTGCAACAAAAATACTAAAGAAGGAAAAACCATTAGATATTAACTCAGCTATTAAAATTGCACGAAAAACTATTAACAAATCATTAAAAGGAAGAAAGTCTCAAATTGTAGTTCCACGTGTAATACGTGTTCCAAAAATCGGTGGTTTTTTACCTCTAATACCGATTTTAACTGCTCTGGGTGCAATTGGTAGTCTAACAACTGGAGGTGCTGCCATAGCTAAAGCTGTAAATGCAACAAAGAATGCAAAAAATCAACTTGATGAAGCAACTAGACATAATAAAGCGATGGAATCTATAGCAGTTGGAAAAGGACTTTACTTAAAACCATATAAAAAAGGTTATGGTTTAGTTCACAAAGAGGAATCAAAAAACTCTTAAAGATGCTGCCCAACAGACCACTATCTGATGTGGACCTAAACCGTTTCTCTATAAAAATTCCATATTTTAGAGGAGTTTTCATGTTGAATACTCTACCAAAACGAACAAAGAAAATTGAATGTGGAATAATCAACTTAGATGTATCAACAGGACCTGGTACACATTGGGTAGCATACTATAAAAACAACAATGAAAAAGAATATTTCGACAGCTTTGGAAACTTACAACCTCCTTGGGAAGTAGTCAAATATCTTGGTGCAAATATAAAATACAACTATAATCAGCATCAGAATTTCAATACATTTACCTGTGGACATTTATGTCTTAAATTTCTTTATGAAATAACTGAAAATATTAAATAAAACACAAAAATTTATATTTTACAAAACTCTTTAATGTCTTTTTATTCATAATTTAAAATACATAATTAATATATTATTGCCAAACAGGAAATTGGGAATTTTGAATTAGAAATTCACTCAGCTCACTCTCGACAATTAGGTTTTCTTCACCTTCTCTACTTAGGCAATATGATCCGCTCGAAAGATCTTTGATATCGTCATCAGTTAAAATATTATATCGTTTGGGCAGGAACATTATATGTTTATTCATTTCAACTTTTAGGGTTGGTCCATATTTAGTTGTTACACGTACCACATTTCTAATAGTATATTTCGTTGAAGAATCAAGCTCCTTTACGTGTATTAAAGTTTTGTTATTTAGAGCATTAAATTTTGCAATTAGATTTGTTGTGGACTCCATTTTTTTATTTTTTATTTAGATACTTCTTGTCACTCTGAATGTTTAACTGGAAATGATCTTAAAAGTAGCGATGATGACTTCAAAAAGGCTAATCGAAAATAATTGTGGTGAAATAGTGAATAAGTGGGAGATAGTGATAGACAGAAAGAGATAGTTATAGAGAGACAACGGTTAGAGAGAGACAGAGTAGTAAAAAAGAAATATGGAATAGAGAGAAAAGGGTTAGAGAGAGATAGAGTTCTAAAAAGAAATATGACATAGAGATGATAGTATAGATATTTTAAAGACCATATAGATATTTTAAAAATTTACAGAACAAATTAGTCTTAAAGGAACCTTCCAACATTCATCATCATTCATTCATCAGCAAATAAAATGAGTCAAATTAGACGTACTCTTAATCAATTTATAAGAGATTTTGAAACCTTCAGGCTTTTTGATCATTGGGAGATGATAAAATGTTTCCAAAATATGCTGGATGAGAACGAAGAATATGGTGTCATGGAAGATGAAGACAACACTGAAGGACACTTCCCCAGCTGTCCTTGGTATCATCCTGAGTGTGAGGAGGGACCTGATACTTGCAGATGTACCATATATTTTTTAAGAAAAAATATACTAGAACATCTAATAATTGGCTATTACGAAATGTTTCCATCATTATAAATAAATTAAATAAAAATGAAATAAAATTGTATAAATAATAAAATAAAATTAAATTGAATTATAAAAATATTCCTTGATTTGTATTATTTTTTTCTAAAGGAAAACTAGGAATCATCTGTTCGAATATAAAATAACAGAAACTTGTATGTAGTGAAAAAATATGAGGATTTTATCCGATTATCTAAATTATTTCTCTTTATGAAAATATCTAATTGAATTTCATAATATTGTGAAATTCAATTTCTCTTGTGCAGAACCTCTCAAAGAAAACAAGACTGTGCATGTTTAAGTAACCTGAAAACAAGACTGTGCATGTTTAAGCGACATGAAAACAAGAATTTGCAAATAAGCAAAAAACAAAAATTTTTGATCCAACGAAGTAAAGTCAATAAAGAAATAAAAAAAAACCACTCACATTTTCCATTCTTTTTTCAATAGTTTATTTACAATAACTTTTCTTAATAAATAGGATTTAAATACAATAATATTTCTTAGGCTTTTTTTACATTCATTTTAACAACAATACAATAATTTTTCTTAATAAATAAGATTTTATATACATCAATTTTTCTGATTAAATAGGATATAAATACAATATTTTTTCTTATTAACTAAGATATTATATACAACAATTTTTCTTAATAAATAGGATTTTATATACAATATTTTTTCTTAACTAATTAACTAAGATTTTCTTGCATTTTAGCAATCTCATCTAGCAACATGTCAAGTTCGTATTCAGGGTTAGTTTCCTTAATACGAAAATGATACCATGCATAAGTGTTTATATTATTTGATCTAATTTTTCTCTTATCATCTCCATAGCTTAATACTACCTTATTTAATTCGCTAGTATATAATTGATGTAGCTTAGATTTAAATGTTAACATACTATCATATACATTAATCTTATTAAATAAGCAATTCTTATATGTAGCTAAACTATATTTATCTAATATGGCTCTCTTTACCCCCTTCGATTTTTTAATATCATCTTGGTTTTCTACACTAAATGAATACATTTTTGAGCGCAGCCCAACAAACTCTGTCATTATCTTACCGCAATTTTCATCCTTCATCATACCAATTACTTTTTTATTTACTATTGGGAAATTATAAATATTGTCTGTAGGATAGTCCGATGTGTCAAATTGTTCATGAATGTCATTTTTTATGTCAGCGTAAAAGTCATCAGTCTTTATTGAATATATAAAAGAGTCAGTATCCATATAGTTTAATGAGAGGTTTGTCTTAAACTTAGGTTGCATGTACCCGTAATGGAAATTATACATTTTCCATTTTGACAGCTCGAGTACACAAAATCCTAAGTAAATTGGTTTATTGTAGCAGGTTTTGACTCTAGTCATTTCGATTGCTACAAGATCTTCGGAAAATATAGATAAACTATGAAAATTTGGTTTTGATATCCAATCTTGGGCACCCAAATGATTCCGATTCGTTTTCTCCCAATTATTAACAATTTTAACATCTCTCCTCTTGTCCACATTTTCCATGGTTTTACCATACACTGCATTATTAAGTAGTTTGAAAAAATTTTTTTCAAAAGCATTTTTAGCAGTGGCTCTATGTCTGGTATTTAGGTCAATATAGCCTTTTAACCATGGAGATTGTTTAAATGCTAGAATACGATGAGTTTTCTTTAAAACTAAGCCATATTCTAAGCACTGTTTGAGAACTCTAAAGTGTATCACATATGATTGCTTTGTAGAGAAATCGGTTATCAACTTGCTATACTTCGCTTGCATTGGTTTCTTATTTTCAGCGCAAAAAGGAAGATCATTATGCAAGTCGTGTAAATGAGAGGGATAATCCAACGTAACCTCATATATATAACCGTCTGTTCCATTATCAGCTATGCTGTTTGGATCCAGATTCAACTCGTCTTGTGATAACCATCTGAACCCACCATGAGGAAGATATTCCGACATCGCCCATCCATACAAATTGTTAGCGTCTAAATAGACGAGAAATTCTGAGGGCTTTTCTTTGTCGAAATCTTGCAAATATTTATTATTTGCTTTCGAATATCTTTGACTACACTGTACTATCCCCCCACGTATACCTTTTTTCATAAAATTGTACATGTCTATGTCTGTCAATAATTCTAACTCAATTTTTGTATATTTGAGCATTGCATCCCAGGAAAGGCCAGGTGCTGTATAATACTGGCAAGGATCGAGCTCATAAATACCCTTACAAACTTTTCTAAAGTTCTCGAAAATATCTGTCAGTAAGAGGACGTCTGTTTTTAAGTAAAGTTCCATGTAATCTTTCATTGTTTCACAACCAAAAGTATTCCATACCTCTACAGCATGTGAGTATTCCTCTAAAGAACACTCTTTATTATTCAACTTATTAAAAAAATCACTGCGTGAAGGCAGCTGGCATTCATCTAATTTTTCGAATGAATTTAGGTACTCATATGGGAAAATACCTTTTTTCTTAATAAGCTGAAATTCTTTTTCTGATTGAAATAAGGACCTTATAGTGCTGAAATCATTATCCGACAAATTGCAGGCTAATGATTCCAAACTCTCAGCCATAAAGCGTATAGTATCAAGAAATCTTATTTCAAGCTTATGGCCATCACTCATTTCTGTGAATTGGGAGAGGGATATATAAAGTTCCTTATTGAGAGGGAGTACTTTCAGTTGCAATGAAATTTCACCTAATTCTTTAATGAAAAGATGTGAGTCATAATTTGAATAATTGTGGAAGTAAACTGGTATAAATTTGGGAATTTGGTAATTTAAATTACATTTATTGTGGGCTGCGCCTCTAAATTTGCCACTAATGTGGCAGTGATCTCTAACACGATCTTTGCCTAAAAATTTTTGGCAAATATGACAATTCACCGCACTATAAAAATTATAAGTATCTGAAGGGGATAAAGTATCCATTTGTCTATTGTTAACTAAATAGTTATTATATATATCTTCACAATCCTTAATTAAATATTCTACAAATTTTTTGGAGGCATCTTCCCCCGTATATATTCTAAGCTTATCTAAATTATTACTATGGAGACACTTAATAAAATAACTAAAGGCACAAGGTGTGTGCTTTTTTATTAAATTTGTTTTACTACTTACACTATTACTTATATCCTCTAATACGCATTCGAAATCCGCGTAAATAACAAACGGGACATCCATTTTTCGTTGATGTCCCTTAAAACTAAGAATGGCATCCTCACCTGATGGC
This sequence comes from Tachina lurida, assembly GCA_944452675.1. Classification (NCBI taxonomy): domain Eukaryota; kingdom Metazoa; phylum Arthropoda; class Insecta; order Diptera; family Tachinidae; genus Tachina; species Tachina lurida. The sequence continues at coordinate 94,871,583 of OX101754.1, read as the reverse complement.
ATAGTTGTGACTATCTTCCCACATTCCTCCTTATGAGTATTCATGATGGTGTCCGTATGAGTATATTGGAGACAGCTATTGCAGAAGTGTAGTTTGTGTCCATTCTGTGTTAGCTGATTCCGTAAAAGTCTGTGAATGATAAAAAAATAAAATAAAAGTTTATAAGTAAAACGTATATATTATAAAATATATAAAAGAAGTATATGTATCATTAAATTAAAGTGTAGTATAATTTTTTAACTTACTTTGATATGTTCTTTATCAAAATGTAGTGATGAACTTCACCATTTTCCAAAAGCAACAAGTTTACATGACTAATTTTCTCGTCTTTGGTGATATAGTAAGGACCAATAATCTGATTGGCCCCCTCATCATAGCCAAATACATTAACACTTATTGCTGGATTGTTCACCTCAAACTCTTTGATTTTGTTTAATTCTAATGGGAAGCGTAAATTTTTGAAATTTAGCGCTACACCATTTCGCGTAACAATCGTCTCTGCAGCAATGTCTTGAATATTATAAGAACTGCAACGTTCTTGATTGTATTGGGTTGTATCCATGGCAGCAATCATACACCACTTGAAACAAAATTCATCATCGTTTTGTATATTGATGCAAGCTTTTTTTATCGCTAATTTTTGAGGTGTGGATATCCAGTTCGATCCTTTGACGAGCGAAGATTTGTTGATGTTGATTTCTGCTCGGACTATGCGTGACAAAGTCCAACCAGAATCTCGCTCTTCAAATTCGGACATTTTGGTTGAAATCTCCTCAACCTGCTTACGGAATAATTCTTCAATGCTATCTGCCCTCGTCAGCAAACTCATTTTGGCTACATGTGATATTATGCACAACTCCAATTCTTCTCCAACAATTTTTATATACTCCGCCACAATACTCACATGAAATTTAATTATTGAATGCTTACTTAAATTCACTTGAAGTCGCTCCATAAAAACATTTTTATTTTCTTCAACAAATTCTTCCAACAGAAGTTGGTCTTTTTTGTTTAAAATTGCATAAGTGGCAATATGGTTTTTGAATGCTTTAGATATTTTATAATATCGCACATTCGCTTCTACTTCATCTGTTTTAGCATGCGAAGTATTCATTGGAGTTGGCAGAGTTTTTTCTCTTCTTTCTTCTACTTCTCCATCACTTTCCGGTAAGCTTATGTCCATAGCATCGTCGAATAAATTACCTCCAAGGATACCCACACCCTGTTGTTGAGCTTGTTGTTGTTGTTGAGCTTGTTGTTGTTGTTGTTGTTGAGCTTGATGTTGATGATCTTGTTGTTGATGCTGGTACTCTTGTTGATGATAATTAAGAGGCTGCCATTGCATCACATTGGGATTATAATTGTATCCCAAAAACTGATTATTCCATGGCATACCGTATTGTTGAAAATTTAATGGTAACTGATATTGAGGATACTGAAGAGAAGGATATTGTTGATGAATAAATGATGATGATGGATTTTGGTGATTTTGAAGAGATGTCTGCGGTAGCTCTGGATTTATGCCCCGGCTTACGACCACTTGATTCTGTACACTATGGTTTTTAACATGCTCCAAAAAGGACTTTTGGTATTTGTATACCTTATTACATGTATTACACTGATAACCTGATGAACTCATTTTTAATTATTTTATTATTATTTCACTTTAACACAATTGCTGATGATACTTCTTGTAAATACAATAACGTACTGATATGTTGGTTAGAAATGTTGGCGTATTTATACTAAAATTAGAAGCAGTATCCTTGCAGCATCCAAAAATTTTACTTTTTGTTTCTCTGCTGCTGACTGTACTTAGTTTGCTGCTTTAAAATAATCGTAGACAAAGAAAATGACTACCTTGCAAAATATATATGTATTCTACAAAATATTCCACGCACAAATACCCACGATCACACATTCATACATGTACACATACATACATACACATACATCCATACATATACACACATACATATACACACATACATACATACATACATACATACATACATACATACATACATACATACATACATACATACACATACATACATACATACATACATACACATACATACATACATACATATTTCTTAAACAAACACACAAAATATTAAATTACCCGCGACTATCAAGCTGGACCCCCCACACACAAGTATGGGTGTTCACATACATGTGAACACAAGTATGGGTGTTCACATACATGTGAACACATAAATAAATATTTTCTCTGATATTACTGATATAGTATTACGATAACAAATTTCTACAGTCTGGCAACACTGGCAATTTTCCCTTTGGTATTAGAAAATAATAATCATGTTTTGCCGTAGGCATTAGGAAAAATAAACATATATTGCCGTAGGCATTAGGAAAAATATTCATATATTGCCGTAGGCATTAGGAAAAATAAACATATATTGCCGTAGGCATTAGGAAAAATATTCATATATTGCCGTAGGCATTAGGAAAAATATTCATATATTGCCGTAGGCATTAGGAAAAATAAACATATATTGCCGTAGGCATTAGGAAAAATATTCATATATTGCCGTAGGCATTAGGAAAATCATGTATTGCCGTAGGCACTAAGAAAAATAAATTTTCACTATTTCACACCCATTAGTATTAGGAAAAATCATTGCATGATTTTCCCGTTGGTATTAAGAAAAATAATTTCATGATTTTCCCGTCGGCATATATACTTATGAAATCTTAATCTTATGAAACCCCTTAATCCACCCCACAAAAAAAAAAATAATGAGTTAGGCCCTTTCTATATTAAGGTAACCTCAAAAAAAATCACCCGTTCACACAAAGTTAATGTAAACAAAAAAAACTCCTTATGTAAACAAAAAATTCCTTATGTAAACAAAAAGTTGGACGGACTTATTGATCCACCCTCGTAGGGTATCAAATTTCACAAATTTCCAAGAATTTTAAAATTTTAAAATTTTAATTACCCAAATTTTAAAATTTTGTACTGAAATTCTCAAATTTCAAATTTTAATTACCCAAATTTCACAATTTTAATCGGCGCCAGGATTGGCATTTCACTACTACTATGTTTCCAACAACAATTCTATGGCAATTCCGCACGATTTAATTGAAATACATAACATATCCGTATATGAATTTAAAATAAGATTTTGAATACTCGTTAAAATAATAAATACGTGAAGTTATAATATCAATCAGTGAATCGCAACAGTGAGGCTGCATGCCGTGAACTTGTTATGCTAGGTATATACTTTGCAACGTGTTTATGCAACACGTTTATATAACGTGTTGCATATTTTGACACAGACACTGCAACCTACAGTGCAACCATCAATGTAATCTATAAACATCAAAACATTTTGATAAATTTGAAACTTCGAACGCGACAATAAACAAGACTACACACTATGCGACCGACAATGCAATCTGCCCGGTTGCATAAACATGTCGCAAAATTTTTACCTACCATAACATTTTTATATGTTGACATTCACATGCTTACTCATCTGATGCATCTGAAAATGTGTCCGCTTCGCTAATTACTTAAAAAATGCTACCAATATGTGACCTTCTCCGAGAAAAGAGACCTAGTGTGTGAAAATGAAGTTTTGAGAAAAACTCATTTTATATTATTCTACACCCTTTTAGGTACCAGAATCCAAGTCCAACCCCGTTTTTTGACACACTAGCTCCCTTTTCTCGGAGAAGGTCACATATGCTGAAACTTCTCGTGACGTCACATACACATGCACGTATGGCTTTTTGCATATCGTGTAGACTTGGTTCGGACTCGTTCGCTAGTTCATTTTTGACACAAACCGATGTTCAAAGCCATTTAAATTACCTGGGTTTGAAAAGATTTTGTTTTCAGCTTTTTTTTAACAATTTGGTGAAACAAATTCCCAGTCGTAAAGAAGATCAGTCCAGCCAGCCTTTTGTTAGTTGGTTACCTATATTGCCTTTCGAATGTTATTTATAATTTAAGCTACATTATTTTTAAAATTTTGATGCGAAATATCCACAAAGTCTGTTAATTTTTTTAAGTTAAATTTGATGATTATCTTGTTAATTCAGACTATGACTGTATTGCATATTTGGCCAAAGTGGCACCAGGGGGGTTATTATGTAATCCGAATCGAACGGAAATGCTTTCGAATTGTAATGTTGATAACATACAAATTCGAACAGTTTCCGTTTCGAATCGAATTACATAATAATCCCCCAGAATGCCGAACTTGAATCGCCTTCTTATACAAATGTATACACACACACGAATACATTTATCTCGGTTGCCAGCACTGCTGTATTGTCATGACATTACCGTGGAGATTTCTGTCGTAGTGTGAACGGTATTTTACAACCTACCTGGGGGATTATTATGTAATTCGATTCGAAACGGAAACTGTTCGAATTTGTATGTTATCAACCTTACAATTCGAAAGCATTTCCGTTCGATTCGGATTACATAATAACCCCCCTGTTGTGTTGTCTAATTAAGAATTAATAAAAGTAAATCACTTATGTCTATTACAATAGATTGGACTCCACCTTACGTTTATACAACACAAACACATTTGAGCATAAACAGGATGTGGACATAGAGCCATACGTATCGAAAATGTTAGGTACTGGAAAATTAGGTTTCTCATTTGTTCGCATTACTGCTCTAATGGTATCATGCAACCGTCTATGGATTGGTACCAGCAATGGTGTTATCATCTCAGTACCACTATCGGAAGGTCAAGGAAAACTAAGTAAGTTGAAACATTTTTATTGAAAAATTTCAGGATTATTATTAAGTTGATATTAAATACAGATGATCCAAGTACTCAACTGCCGCTATGCTGTATGGCCAATGCTCAACTATCTTTCCATGGACATCGTGATGCTGTTAAATTTTTTGTGTCAGTACCACTACGACAAAATAATAGCGCTCAATTACAATTCACAAACAAACGTCCTGATATGCTGGTGATGTGCGGTGGTGAAGGTTATATTGATTTTCGCATGAGTAAGTTGAAGTTAAATGATATTAGTTAATTATTTTATACATAATATGTATATAACAGAGAATGACAAAAGTATAATTTTAAGTACTCTTTGAGTACTGACCGTAAAACAACTATCAATACGTACAGTTAAAAATAAAATCCATACTCATACGGATATATAATCATCAAATTTAAACTGAATACGTATAACTATAAAAAACCAACTACATAGTTCATACACATTCTTTAAACTACGCAGCACAAATGACTATAAGTAAAATGGGTGCATTCATAAGACGTAGCTGTTGCGCAACCTTTGAGTGTTTGTCTTACAAACGCGTTGTTGAGCAGTTCCCCTCCACTCAACAGTTGCGTAATTTTCCATCATAAATTTTTTTTCGCTACCTATAGTCAACATGTTGTGCTCAGCCTGAACAGCTGATCGAATAGAGCTATGTCTTTTATATGCTTTGTTAGGTGGCAGGAGCAAATATTTGTGAAATTTTACATTGCAAATGCGATAAAGTAGCGAAATAAAGATATAAAATTAAATTATATCCATCAAGGTGTTTCTAAGACGTAACTGTTGGGGCCAACAGTTTCACATCTGTCTTATGAATGCGCCCAATGTATACACCGTATCAGCTACAATCATACACTTAAATATAAAAATACTCTGATTATATATTCGGCTACACATGGCTATATATACAGGAGTATTTGATTGGCACACACTTCATGAATCATTGCTACCACAAAAGTGAATTCGTAAAACGCTAAAATAGAAATGTGTTCAACATATTGCATTACAGAGCTGAAAATGCGATTTACTAATTTTCGACTGTGCTAAAAACATTTCTACCTTCATATTTACTATAAATATGTTTCTGTGGTTTCATAAATAACAGTGCATGTCAAAAAAATCGAATATTTTTCATTAGAGCCAAGAAAGTTCTTTTTGAAGCTTATTTAAAAAAGGTAGGTAGAATTTGTGTTGTTGTTTTAAAAAAATAAAGTACCTACAGCCATATTTAAAAAAAAAAAAACAAAATTTCTTATTTTGTTTTTGTTTTCAATATAAATAAGCGAACGAAAATTTCTTGTCGACATCGTGAAACAGGCAGTTAGTCTTTTTTAATAAACATTTAAAATTCAACAATTTGAATCATCATAAACTCGAAATTGGAAATATATATGTATGTACATTAGGTATGGCATAGTGGACGATTTCAACTTGCAAGAACCCCTCATTTTGTGAGGTTCGGAAAAAAATATTTGAGCCAAAAAATGGTGGGGGTCAGATGGGGGCAAAAGTCGCCTCTTCGTGATCAAAGTTGAAGGTAAAAGCAAACAAAATTACAAAAAATCATATAACTTTCCCGGGGTCACCGCTACAAGGGTCAAATATATGATCAGCACCCATTAATTTTCTCCGCCCAACATCTTTTTTAAACACATCGACCGCCTAACTCTTCTCCTTAAGGGGGCTCCCTTACAAAAGGGAAATTTTTATAAAATTTACTCGCAGGGCTCTAACTTTCCCTAGGGCGTACCTATCGAAGTCAAATGTATGACCAACCTCCAATATTTTTCTAATACAAAGATTTTCTCTCAACATACTTATCGTCTATATTCAACCATTAAGGTCGTCCCCATACAAAAAAAAAATTTTTTATAATTTTTTTTTAAGAAATCGCTTTTTCCGCTTTTATGGTGCCTCCCGGGGGGTAAATTGTAAAACCGGCACAAAATAGTTTTCTATCCTGAAAATTTCCTCCGAACATACCTATGCCCTATCTCGACTGCTTAAGTGGGCTCCCATACAAAGGGGAAATTTTTATAAAATTTGCTCGTAGGGCTCTAACTGCCCCTAGGTCGTTCCTATCGAAGTCAAATGTATGACCCATCTCCAATATTTTTTCAATACGAAGATTTACTCTAAACATACTTGTCATCCCCATACAAAAAAATAATTCTTTGTTAAATCGTTAATTTATTTTTGGCATGTGTTGGATAAATCATTTTATTTTGGGCAACGAATTGAAGTAAAAATATTTTGCTTCTTTGTCGCGGCACAACGCACTGCTGTAATCTTCTTATAATTTTACGCCTCTCTCTCTCTCTCTCTCTCTGCAGTGTTGTTGACAACTTGCAGTTTTTGCAATATCTCTAGCGCTTGGTTATAGTCTTTACTACAGGTCTCAGGTTTCTGGATCGCTATTTAAAAAAACTTATTGGTAATCCAAAGCGTGAAAAAAATGTTGCTTTCCCAGGTGTTACGTAGTGGCTCAAATCCTTTATTATTTCTGGGTGTACTTCTGATATTCTTTAATTATATAGTTTTAATTTTTGTATAAAGTTTTGAAAACAAATAAAAAAACAATTTTGCTTTAAAAATATTTTTTTCGCCAGCAATTTCTGAATAACTCTGAAACCGTTGAAAATCGAAAAAAACTATTTGCATTTGTCTTAAAGATAATTTTATTTTGCAACTTTAAGTGTTTAATTTATGAGTTAATATTAGACACGCCCATTAAAAAAAATTCTACGTCATAGACGTAAACTGAAAAGGGATTTGAATTAGGGCACGAATATTCATATAAAACACATATTTTTTATTGAAAACAATTTTTTTGCAGAAAAGTGTTATCTTTTTAATATTTTCAAACAGACAAAGCACAATTTCCATTAAATTTCATGCAAAAAGATGCACACGAGGGCGTATGATGAATAAATATTCTGGGTATCATGCGTATATTTGTTTTGTCCGAACAAATATCCATACTATAAGTATATGTATATTTCGACTATAAGTATGACAGACACTCAATGCGCACAATACACATGTGCCTTACTATTTATCGGACCTGTTCTGTAAACCGAATCCGAGTAAATTTCTCGTTTTCTAAAAATTAAAAATGATCCTGCAGACGTGTTTAAAAACATACATCATAATTTTCTTTCAGATATTATATCTGAGAATCTATATAATAAAAAATTTAAAAAAATCTAAAAAAATATTTCTATTGTAGGAGTTAGTTTTCTAAAATCGTGCTATTTCAAATCGTTCGGTCTGCGGAACAGGGGGTATAATTGTAGCGTATTTAACTTTTTCGCATAAATGAATTAGAGATACGAGTATTATTGTGTGTTCGAGTCGGCTATAGTCATAGTTGTTGAAAGCAAATGAATTGTTTTTGATACAATTATGAATATACACCATTACTAAAATGAAGAGTAAATACTTGAGATTATTTGTTTGAGTACTTATTGTCATTCTCTGAAACATACTACATAATATGTAGGTACATACTTATGTATGTATGTAGTACTTAGCTTTAGGTATTATTTCTCTTATTTGGCTGTGTTATTGACTTCACATTTTGTTCTCATCGCAGGACAAGAGAGAACTATAACTGATGCTAGTGATAATGCTGCGCATTTGATAGTTTGGAAAGTTGATTCGTAAGAATAACATTATAATTTTATGTTTTGTTTTAATTTTTTTTAATTCTTTTATAGTTTTGTTTGTGCAAATTGCGTTACATGTATTAATGTATTAACGTTAATTTTATTTAATGTTTTTCTCTGTTCTGTTTTATTTTAATTTATAGTACATTTAATTTATAGTTTTATCAGCTGGAATTTCATAAATTAACGTTATACGTTAATGCGTTACGAATTACGTATAAATGCGTTACGAATTACGCTTGCTTAGTTTTTTTTTCGAAACAATGAAAAGGAGTTTTGTGACCTGAATTAAAAACAAGGTTTATATTTTTTTATACAATATTTTGTTGCTTTTGTTCTTTTAAATTTTAAATTGGTGTTTTTGCTCAATAAAAATATATAAATAATTATTCACAATATTATGCACTCCTTTTAACACAAAAACATAACGAGAGGTCACACATTGGCTTCACAAATTTTTTTATTTATGCACATTTTACTTTTAAAAAGTTTGCTTTGACAAAAAGAAGTTTCTCAAATAATTCTTAAATGTTATTTTTTTTTTTTGGTTTTTGGTCTTTAATTTTTTTTCTTTGCAATTTTTACTAAAACTATTAATAAATTTTAAAACTGGAAAGAATCCTAAAAAGCTAGTTGACATTCAAATTTATTTACAATTTCATTTAATGCAATTAATTGATAAAGAATCATTAACTTTACTGAACAAACTACCAAATATGCGCAGTGGTGTGTAAATATCCATGTATATAACTTTTTACACATGCAGCATAATCTGTAAATAAATTAATAAATAATTTGAAATCACTTCCAAGCTAAATATTCTATAAGGAAGTTTTTCCTCAAATTGTATGCATGTAATAATATTTTGTAAGAGTTACTTAATTACACACATATACTTACTTTAATGTATAAAAACCCCAAATTGCTTATACGATCGCGATGAAACTTGGTAAAACTATTGCCTGCTCCTGAGGGAAAAGTATAGACTATTTCAAGGGATGTGGAAATTATCATATATCATATCAATTTAGCTATACATATATTTTTTTTATAAAACTAGTACTGCTGCCCAAAGCTGCCCAAACTACTTTTATGGCTTTTAAAACATATATGTATACTTGCATCTAAAAGGAGGCCGAATGCATGAATTTCGTCCAAAGTAGAACAAGACGGGGGCGATTTCTGCAAAAATATGAAAGCAATTTTAATGATATCTAATGTATTTATCTCATTTCATGTTATGCTCTTTAATTTAGTCGTCCATCAGACATGAAATACTAAGTTTTTACTTGTTTTAAGTACATTTAAAAGCTAATTTGATATTTCAAATCAAGCAGTTAATGAACTTTTGAGGCAAAAATATCATTGAAGCAATACGAATAAAGTTCAATACTATCTGGTTACCTTCAAACTAAACTTTTTAATATTATGGACAACTCTGCACTAAAAAGAAAACATGAAAGTTGCAAAACAGTCGGGGATTTTTGCGAAATTTTCGTTTGATAATACATACACAGAAATTATATGCAAGTACTTTCACGTCTAAACGCAGGGTAAAGTAAATGATGGAATTAGAAAATACTTTTCGGTATATAATGCTTTTGATAATGCCCAATGTCTTTTATGTTATCAAACATATAAGAGTCGTTATAAGTTCTGCTTACTTTTTCGTATCACTATACTCTCACGAAAACAGCTGCAAACCATTTTTGGGCTTCCCTGATTTAAAACATTCCGAGATTTCTATTAAGATGATCAGTCACATAAGCTACATGTGAGTGTATTTTTTCAAAATTAAAGCCAATACGCAAACAGATGCTTCTTAAAAGAGACTGGGTGTAATGAAAAATTTTGGTTTGTTGTTGGTTTAAGTCTAATGTGAATTTAAGATTGATTTTTTTTAGGGTTCTAAACTTTTTAATACACATACAATCAAGTGTATCACAGAACTTGTACGAAAGTGAACATTTTAAAAATTTTCAATTCGTACCGTTTTTGTTTTGCCTTCAGCTTTCATACGTTTTCAATAAATCCGAAGAAAAAAATCAAAGCGCTTGTGTGGTTTCTATTAGGGTTCGCTGTTCGGTTTTAACCGAAATCAAAACAGCGGTTTTTAGATCAAATATTCGAAACCGAAAACCGTCGATTTTCGATTTTTTACTCATTGTTTGAATTTTTTTTATCCATCATTAATAATGATTTGAGAGCGGTACATAATATTGGCGCTGAAAAAAGCAAAGCTCGTGAGAAATCTGCTCAAAGCTCTTGACGACGTGCACAAAAGTTAATGGATGCATTTATAAAACACTGAAAAAAAAAAATACTAAGGCAAATAAACAGAACACGTTGGTCTAAGTTTTATTTATTTATTTATTTATTTATATTAAATTCAGTAATAATAAAGCCTATAAGGCCGAACAATTTATTACGTAGGGGTAACACATAGAAAAACTACATCTTAACATAATTAAAACTAATTTTATTGCAAAATATACAAATCTAAAAGTATTCGACTCAGCCGGTTTTTAAATTGTAAAAAAACCGGGCTATTCGACATTCGAAAAATCAACATTTTAAAAAAACCGACACCGTATTGTGAACAAACCGGGGTTTAAAACCGGTTGAAAAACCGAGTCGATCACCCTAGTCTAAATACAATTTTTAGAACATGTAATTCCAAAAAAAAAAAAAAACTCAAGACCTTGTACCGCAAAAATTAATTGAGTTCTACATTTCATTGGATTTGGATATTGCAGCTTTTACTGCCAACATAGCAGTAGTGAATATTAAATTTGTATTAGACAAACTCAACAGAACTGTAGTTATTTTTATCCCAGGGAATCCATCTTGCGATGCTGGATGTGGTTTATGAAAATATGTACTATTCATAAGCCAGAGAAAAAGCTTTCGAATTTCTATGTTAAAACCATACAAATTCAAACAGTTTTGCTTTCGAATCGAATTACACAATATCCCTCTAGTTTGCAAATTATGGCATTCGATATGATTCGAAATTTTAAAATATTTCCATATAAACTCTATTGAAATATTTCGTAATTACGTCCGATAACCAGTGCCACAATTTGCCCCCAGGTTTAAAAAAAGCGAAATCGGAACTGAACCTGGTCGCAGTTTTTCATTGATTGGTTTTTTAGCAAACTCTAGTTTCTGTGACACAACTGCATATAATAAATGTAAATAATACTGCATTTTGAAATCTCTATATGTAATGTTTTATATAAAATTGATTTATTGGTAACATACATAAGTATTTATATGTGTATGTATATAGTATATTTCACTTGTATATATTTATAAATATACATACGTATCGCTCATTTACTCAAAGAAAGTCATAACTAAAAAAAACTAGTTTGCCAGAAAGCGAGTTTAAAGTTTTCTATTTACGCACAATTTAATGAAAAAATAAAATTTTATTTTGCTTTCAAGAGTTGAGTAAACAAGATATTTGTATGAAATTTTTGCACAATATAAAGAACGATGTGAGGATTAATTCTGCATCATTAACTCAAAAATTCCATTTTTTGAGTTATGACATTGTTTGAGTAAAGGCGCGATAAGTGCACATATATCATTACCTTAATATAGAAAGGTCCTAACTCGTAATTTTTTTGAAAGCGAAATTTTTGCATTTTTCGATACATTAGATCTTCTTCTATTAAAATATACAAAAAATTTCAAAAAAATAATGCTTTAGTTAGGGCCTTTCTATATTAAGGTAACGATATGTATGTATGTAAGCACACTATTTTTTATTGAGAGCGTTTAAAAACTAAAGCTAAATAAACTTGTCTTCAACTTATTTACAGATGACAATGACATGGAAAAGAGTATTAACCTGGAACAAAATCAAACCATTGAAAATCGTGGAGATAAGAGTTTTTTAATTGTGTGGCATGTTAGTCAACGTTAACTGTTTTTTTTTAATTTAAAATATCCCACAAAATAGTAAAGATTTTCGGTACATGTTTTTGTTATTTTTTACACAAGGTAAATATTAGCAATATAAAAGTTATTTATTTTATTTAGTTTTAAATTTTTTTTTATAAACTTTTCGAAACAAAATATGAAGAAGAGTATATTAATAAAAATAATGTTTTACTTATAAATTGATTTATGTAGCATTATAGCTTACCAAAATCATAAAACACCACCAAATAGTTTTAAAAGTTTTCAAAATTGGCAATAACGAAGATTATGAAAATGGACAAGCTTTTTACTACATACATAATTACATACATACATACATACATACATACATACATACTTAACAAAAATATATAAGTTAGTGATATTTCAGTTAAATTTGATATATAATATGAATGTTTTATAACATTTCCAGTTATGACAGTGTCTTTTTATTTTTCTAAAAACTTAACTTTGACTCTGTCCTTCTTGGAACTGTGTTTCATTTGCTTTCATTATACATATTTAAAAAGATATTAGCTTTATAATTACGTTATTATATATATTAAATGATACATAAAGAAATTATAATATAGACAAGTGATATCGTATTCCTTAATAACAATTAACCAAATTAATTTAACCTCTCAAAAGACCCATTATTAAATAACTTAGTATAGCAAACAAGTTTACGTCAGTTGACACAAGCTCATTTATAGTTTTTTAAATTGCAGTTAATCGAATCTATATTTAAAACGTATTTTTTATGATTATCTCAATAACAAAACCAAAAAAGGCTTCAAATAATTACTACTGACATCACCCCCATAATCTCTTTTTTAGTTTAACTAATTTTTCTGTAGCTTTAATTTGTAAATAAATTTATTTTAATATATTTTAAGTTTTACATATTTATATTTTAATTTTACATATTAGTTTGTATCCCAAAGCAAAATTAAATTTTTGTTTAAAAACGTTTGTTAAATTTGTTTGTAAGATTTTAATAGAATTGATAAAGAAAAGTTAGAAAAAAATATAAATTTCAATTTCTACAAATTTTAGTTTTTTATTTCCTAGCGAACAAAGAAGTGATTCAATTAAATTAATTTAATAATGGATTACAAATCAATTTTTTTGCAATAAAATATGACAGCATGACCAGGGATCGTAACGGTTATAATTTTCATTTTAAAAATTATTTTTTAATCATTATTTCTTAATTTTTATTTATTCCTCACGAAATAACATTTACATACTTTTTGATTTTTATTTTTTTTTCTTTTTTTTTTTGCTTAATTTTTAAATTGTAGAAAGCGTATTTTTTGCGTTAAAATTAATGTTAACCGATTTAAAATTATGTTTAACTAAATTTACGAAAGCAGCTCCAGAAAGCAGTCGAGAGATAGAATCTATTTTATTTTTAGCTCTTTTTTTCTTATGCTCTCACATATGAATGCTCATTCTCTCAAAAATTCAATATATAACTTGTCATTTTCTGAGGAAGAAATAAAAATCAAAATATAATCGGTAAAGTCGAGTTTTTTAATAAAAATTTAAAAAATACAAATCATTGCATCTATAAATACTCTGGGTATATTCCTTGTGCACGTATCACTTCTCTATTAGTGTGATTTTTTTCAGTTTAAATTTGGAAAATAATCGTTATTTGCGATCCCTGAATATGACGGAATTATAACTTTTGTACAGCTTACATTTTTTGTTGAATTTACATTCTTACCTTTAATAAAAAATAGGCGGGTCTGGCCCAACAAAAATAAATAATTTTTATGATACAAGATTTTATTTTATTGCGCAGACTGAAAATATTATGTAATATTCAGCTTTTAAATAATTTTAAAAATACTTAAAGTATTTTTAGCCTGCAAAAATATAATTTTTGTAAATATAATATACATACATATAATAAAACTACCACAAATTACATTTTGCAAAGAAATAATAACTTTCATAAGAAACATGTTCAAGAAATATTAAATAAAACCAATTCCTCTTCTTAAAAGCCATTTGTTAGAAATGGAGCATTTTGGATTTATAGGTAATCTTTAAACAATGACCTGTTAAAATTTAAATATAAGAAATTCAGTATTCAGAAATTAAATATCTGAATTCCAATTTTCAATTGCTTCCCTACAAGAAATGAATGACTGAAACTAACACAAACAAGATTTGTTCACTAACACATTTGCACTAATTTTACATTGAATTCAATACTGACAGTCAATTGACTAGTCATTTGATCGGAAGTTTTGATGGATTTATTTATTAATTATAGCTGCCCCACTCTAGCATATATATTAGAGTGGGACATCTAATGTACATATGCCAAAACTTTTAAAACATCGAGTTTTATTAAAAAAAGAAATACAATTCATTGTCTGCGAAAATTAAAATTTATAAATGCTAAAATAAATAAAAGATAAGTAAAAAGTGAAAAAAGAAATTTACAAAATTTAATTTAATACATTTGTTTTCAAAATTTTAGATATTTGTTAAAAGCAAGATGCGTTGGAGATTAAAAGGTGTGAAGATGGCTAGATACCGCCTAGGTTATTCTGTTTTTGCTGAACTATATATTTCGTTTCAAATATTTTATGTGCTTTTATACTTTTAAGTGAATTTTTATAATAAAAGAAAAACAATTAAAATAATAAAAATTATATTTATTGTCAGTATATCAATCATGCCTGATTGCTCAATTGTGGGGGATATATTATTCAATTATGATCAGTCAAACTTGAGTAATTTTTATGCTATCATTGATTACTAAAAAGCACTAGAGTGAGCAGTTCAACTATATGTTATATTCATTAGTTAGAGAGAGATGCAACATCACACGTACACAGAAGTTTCCATCACATTTTTCATTTTGCCTTTAATAATGTGATAGAAACTTTGTTCTACGCAATGATGAATATATCCTGCCTGACTTCCGATCAAATGAGCAGTCAATTGACTGGTAGTGTTCTTGTAGGGTTATGTATTTGAAAATTTATTATTAACGATTTTTTAATTTTTTGTCTTTATTTACTTTCTACTTTAGCAAGGCAAAATTTTAAAAGATTATCCGGCTTTTGTGACCACTGCTTAAAATAATACATTTTTACATCAGACCATGCATTTTGATAATCTTTTGCTAGAAATTTGCATTCACAATATGGTTTATGTTCCAACATTTCTTCGCTGGATAACAAATCGGGCTTTAGTTTTATTAAATTTATAAATTCTTTAAATAAGAATAATTTTGAAATTTTTAAAGCGGCCTGAGGAGTTTGAAGTTTTTTAGTTGTTATACCTTGCCTCTTTCCATTTACCGATATTTCATAAGGCCTAGACAATAAAAAAAATTGTTACAAAATATGTTTTA
The DNA here is from genome assembly GCA_944452675.1 of Tachina lurida. Classification (NCBI taxonomy): domain Eukaryota; kingdom Metazoa; phylum Arthropoda; class Insecta; order Diptera; family Tachinidae; genus Tachina; species Tachina lurida. The sequence continues at coordinate 94,855,806 of OX101754.1, read as the reverse complement.
ATTGTGTCTCTTGTAAAAGCTTACTTCATATTATTTGGTATATCACACCAAACCAAACTGTTGGGAGAAGGTTGTTTCATATCGCTTTGAGCGTGTGGAAAAGCTGGATTGTTACATAATCTAATAACAGGTATATGAAGTCTATATTTAGAATGATCAAATTGCTTATGGTCGAAACGTTTCCAAATAGCTCTTTCTAAAGATTCAAGACTGTTTTCTCCCCAAAAGTTAAGAGTATCAAAATAAATAGGTTGCGTTAGCATAGAATCTAACAAAGCTCCTTGCACACCCATTATTTGCCATTTAGCTAGTTTGTCACTGCAACTCATGGATAAGGTACGTTCACCTCTGCCTGGTTTGGTTCTAACCACTCCTTCAATTTGATCCATTGCATCACTGCACTGATTACCTAGAAGTTTCGCACCAGTATATACAAAATCTATTATAGATCCTACATTTGCATCGTCACTTTTTAGCTCGTCCATTTTCCTCTTCTTGACTACTCTTTCTTTTACAAACTCCTCAGGTCTATTTGTCGCCATTATACAAGCATCGCCACAAGGAGTTTGTGTACTCAGAAAATGTAATGATATTTCATCCTTTAACTGGAATTTATTTTTCTCTGCCACCCACTCAAAAATACCTTGCTGTTCAGTTATAGCTTTATTTAATTGATAATACATATACCGCAGGAGTCCTCTTCTGGCCATTACTTCAGCGTGTGAGTCGTTCAGTATTAAGCCTAGAGGACATAGCTTAGTTTTTCCTATGCATTTAGTGCCTGATCCCAAGGAAACTACCTGACAAATACCCGTTCGTCTGTTGTGGTTTATAACGCCGGCCAATATAGTCCATTCTGTACCACTAGGTTTTCCCGTTTTTGGTAATGATTCAAACTTATCAAAACACATTTTGAAAACATCTTCCACAGATATTCCTGCGAAAGATGGAAAACTTGCTGGAGCAAGCATTTTCCTTGAGGAACTTAAAAAAAATCATGTAAATTGTAAACAAATGGTTCATATGAACCATAACATATGTTATTTTCAACTACTCATCATTAAATGATGACATTAATCAAAAACAAAATTGCCAGATTATAGCTGTACGCACTTATGAGTTTTTGCAATGGTTTATATATAAACCACTACGACAATACAATATTTTTTATTATTTTTATTGTTGCTTTCAATACAAGTCGATAAAACTTTTTTTTGTCAACATCGTGGGTCATACCGTTATACACAAGCTGTCAAGTTTAGTTTTTTCGCAGAAATAAATTTATTTAAATAAAAATCAAGCAGAAGCAAATGATACATATTATCGGTTCGTTATTGGTTTGCGGCACACTATATTGAAAATACATTATGTCTGCAGCAAACCAATAACCAACCGAAGATATATGCTATATGGCAGAAGTATTAAAGAAAATTTAAATCTTTGTTTTAACATTATACGTCTGGGTGCCCCTTAAAATAAGTTTCATGTTTAGAAATAAAAATTACACGTCTTTTCGATGGGTTAAGAAATAAATATTCCCAATAACAAACATTCAACCTGATTCGATAACCCATTCTATTATAATGCAACAGCTGACCACTAAAAAAGAAGTAAATTGGAAAATTGTTTAATATTTTTGAAATTTTGGCTACAAAAAATTAAAGTTAAATGCTTTCATTTTAATTAAAACACAATTATTATAATGCAATAACAATGACATTACTCGAGGCATATCGATCATGTTGGTTTATAGCAACATTTGGTCTGCTATTGTTTATTGGAGGAGCTGGAGTTTTATTTTGGAATGAGGTAAGAATAACCCTTGTAATTTGTAATAACGGAAAGATACGCTTAATAGGGCAGAGCAGTTCATACTATTATGTCATTGGATGAAGCATTGGACGATGCTGTAACACTAGATCCCACTGTTGAAGATATCGAACCTATATATAATGGTCGAATTGTTCACATATCTGGTCCGATTGCAATTGGTGAACCGCTAACTGAACCTGATTATAATATACAAGTCCTGGCTGTAAAATTAAAAAGACGTGTTCAAATGTATCAGTGGGTAGAAGAGACAGTGTAGGTCAAATTATTATTATTAGATCAATCAAAGATCCAACAATCTTTGTTGATATTTTAGCGAGCATAATTATGGTGAAAGTATAGCTTCCGTGCAGATCGATGATCGTACTTATTATTACAGCCGTGATTGGCGTGATACAGTTATTGATTCCCGATCATTTTATATACAAACTGGTCATCAGAATCCCAATAAATTTCCAATTGAATCTCAAACACAAGTTGCTGATGCCGTCTATATAGGCCGTTTGGAATTGGGCAGCGTTATTAAAAACAAATTTAACAGTTATGTAGAATTAACTTCAGATACTAGGCCGGATGATCCCACAATAAAACTACATTTAGGTCTATATTATCATACTAATGATATATTTAATCCAGAAATAGGAGATATCCGCATTTTATTCTCATTTGCGGGCATGGAAGGTGAAATGGTAAGGACTTACAAATTGCTTATTACAAAATAATGAAATTGTTTTATGTATTTGCAGTATACTATTGTGGGCAAGCTCATGAAAAATAAAATTGAACCCTATAAGACAAGTCGTGGGGTTGAAATACTTTTAGTATATCCAGGAGAATTATCATTAATTGAGGTGTTTGAAAAAGAACATCACGCTCAACGTTTAACGACGTGGGGATATCGCTTTATGGGCTGGATTTTAGTATTTTTTGGAGTTACGTGCACTTCAACTCTGCTGCATATTATATGTAAGTACAAACAAATTATGCAAACAATTTTTGTCAAAATTTAGAAATCTAGCAATATTTTTATATACATAAATATTTCTCCAACTTAAAAAATTTATTTGTTGATGGTTTAGCATGTCTAGATGCATTTCATTGCAGCTAAGCTACACCACAATAGACTTCAACCACAATTCAAAAAGGTTACAACAAATAAATTTTTAAATTCGTATTCGTTTTGACACGCGTTAAATAAGTAAATAAATATTTATTTAACTGTAATATAATGAAATTATTGCAGATTATTAACTATTTGTTGTCTTTACGGTCTTTAGTGTCGCGTGTACAATTTCTTTCAACCTTAGCACCAGATCCACGTTTTCCTGTCGGTGCTAATATATTACTTTCATTTTCGATGACCCTTCTAATAGCCGCTGTTGCTTGGATTCTACACCGGCCAATGGTGGGCGCTGGTTTAATGTTTGCTGCTGCTTCGCCGTTTGTTTGGTTTGCTCGCGGTGTGACAAACTACCAAAGAGTTGATTAAGGATATCTTAATCGTGTTATAAGACAACTATTTGTTTAGTTTCTTATATGAGAAAACTAAACTGTTATAAGTGAATTCCGGTTGGAAAAGAACAAAAAGATTTTCTCAAGTAAAAAGATCTTCTGTACAAATATGACAACGGCGGTAAGTGTGATTAAAAGATTGATTTTTATATCAAACAATTCAATTAAATTGGGGTAATGAGAATACCAAAAACAAAAATACTCTATTTAAAGCAAGGTACCTGTTATTGCAACCAAGTTATTTGAAACTTTCCTTCTACTTATGTATTTCCTGTCTACTTATGTATTTCAAAAATTGTGCTGCCAACTCAACCCTTGTATAATCCTAGACAAACTTGATTTCACTTGAAAATAGAACAGAGGCTAATGCCTATAAAGTTTTATAGATTAAATTAATTTTGTTTTATTTCCATAATTACGATGCGAAAAAATCTTTTTAAAAGAAAGAAAAAATTATTAAATTGTTTAAATATTTTCCCAAAAAGTAAATGAGAATTTTCTTTTTGATAATTTTTCGACGTAGTGGTAGGATATAACATATTCTTTAAAATTACTTTCTTATTAATAAAAAAAATATTTTTGTGGTTTTCTATGAAAATTTCATTTATGATCCTTTTATGTATATAACAAAAATATTTTTTAATCAGAAATAATTTCTTAATTGGGCTTAAGTTCAGTAATTTGAATTCTTTTTGAATTAAATATTTTTATTAATTAATGTGAGTTTCTAAATTAGAGAATTTAAATAATAATAATAATAATGTTTCTTCTCTTTAGAAACTCATATTAATCAATAAAAATATTTCATTCAATAAGAATTGAAATTACTGAACTTAAGCCCGATTAAGAAATTATTTCTGAGTAGAAAACTTTTTTAGTTATCGAAATTTTTTTTTATAAATAATCTTTGGGTGGTTATTGGTTTGGCGCATTAATAATGTACTTTTAATATACTGTGCGACAAATCAGTAACCACCGGAGTTAATGTAGTGTATACATACTTATGGTACATTTTGAGTTCCTCTCTCGCTCTTTCTCACTAAAAAATAAAAAGTTAGGTTAGGTTAGCAGGCTGCTAGTGAAGAATGAAAATTTTAGGGGTCTAGCTCACATGGGTCCAATACGATGATCCCTTTGTGCTGCTTTAATAAAAATTGCAAATCTGGACCTGGACTAAGATAAAAACATATGATTCAAAAAGTAAACAAACGAAAGTACATAGGTAAACGAAAAGTGTAAACTTTTTAGAAAAGGTTAAATAAAAATTGTGAAATTCATTAAAAAATAATTAATTTTTAAAGTATAACAATAATAAATATACATAATTTTTAATTTATTTTACTAATTCTTTTTAAAAAACAAAAGAATTAGTCCTGGTCCAGACTTGCAATTTTCGTTCCAGCAACTTTTTATTTTTTAGTTCATATCCAAGAATTGCTACAACGAAAATTGCAAGTCTAGACCTGGACTTACTCAAAGTTGTAAAACTGTAACGTACTTGGTTACAATTAAAAGAGTTGAATAGTCAAAACTTTATATATTTTTCAACACTATGTGGAGTTGGAGTCAGCTGTTTCGCCTTGAGCTGTTTACTAATTTTTCTATTTTTCCGTTCGTGTATTTTTTAGAGTAAATTTAAAATTGTTTGCAGTAATTACTCATTTACTGCATTTTACTGCAAAAAAATTTCATTCAAGTTTTTATTTTTTTTTCATCTTTCGATCACACATACTACATACCATGTATAAACTTTTAATTTAACTGAATTACTTAAAAATAAATTATTATTAAATTGAAAAAAAAATTTACTATAAGGCAAATTAGTTTAAATTAGTTGTATATAACAAAGGCGCTGATATTTCTATCAGTTATCAGTATATGTTTTACATTAGTTGGTGAATTATATGGCGTATGACGTCCATTTTGTTCTGAGGATTGTATAACATTCGCACTACATATGGTCAGTTGGACTCCGTGGCTTCTCTTGTGGCTTCATCGTCTTCATCGTTTTGTATCTCTCCAAACCGTACATAAGGTTCTAATGCATTCAATTGCATAGATCCCCGATGTAAACTGCCCGAATCTGCTTCAAAGAGTATGTCGTTTATAAATTTTTCTGCAAGTATGCGCTGATCTCTTGGGAGACGTTTCAATTTGTGAGTCCATGTGCGTGCAATGGATTCCTCTTCAGGATATGTAGAGGATAAATAGTCGCAGGCCATATTTAGCATTTCACTAGAAGAGGAAGCAGTGTTCTGCGTGGGAGTTTTTGGCTTAATCTGTTTGTTGGTATGTGTTGTTGCATCCCCAATATTACCTTGTACGTCTAATCTCAGCCCTAAATGTGGAGTGTTTCGATTAGATATTTCTTCTAGTCTAGGCTGTTGGTTGGCATTGTCAGTTTGATTGCCAAATGACTTATGAATCATGTCCGTTATACTCATGGGCGAAGTGTTACCTTTATTATTCATTAAATAATCATAAGGCGCATTATCTAGGTAGTTGCCCGCATCGTCAGATTCACTAAAGCCGTTATAAACAGATATCTGTGCGGGCTCAATTTTGGTAACGGATGTATTAACACGCCGAAATTTCTCAACATTTTGCAAAAAATTTAATTCATCAAATGTCCAACCGCTAGTTTGATAGTGGTTTCCCTGTTTACGGGCTACCTCGACTGCTTTTAACTCCTTACGGTAATTCGTTCGTAAAGTATTTATCTTTTTCTTCACATCCTCCAAAGTGGCATCTCGTTTCAAATACCTATAAATGGGCACCAACTGTTGGTAAGCTTCAGCTCTTTTATCACGATTAGTATAGTCTCTCAAAGAAGTATCCCATAAAGTTGGCAAATTACGATATGTTTGAATGAATAGTTTCAAGTATTGGCGATGTTCCTCCGAACCACTGGATGATTTCGAGGACTGCGCTGCTTGTGAATGTTGCTGCTGCTGTTGTTGCTGCGTATTAACAGCATCTACTTGTAGAAATTTCTCCATAATTTTGTGTCTGATTTCGCTATTGAATGACCGTTATTTTGTAATATTTGAATAATATGCGTGTTGCACTGAACAAATTACGAATTATTTATTTACATACATATATCTTAATATATTGATGAAATTATTGTGTGTATGTATATACGTTTTTAGGAGCATTCTTATTGATAAACTGTCAGTATTGTGTTTGACAAATTGCCACATTGAAGGTTTTGATTTTCTTCAATTCTACAAAAAAAAAAAAAAAAATACCTGATATGGTGAGTAGTGTTAAGTTTCCTACTGCTCAATAGATGTCAGTAGAGTCCACCATTTCATCAACTTGTATTCCACAGCCATGGTGAATATATTTAGTTGAACTAAAATGTTTTGTTACAAAAACATTTCGTTAAGACCATGGTGTGCAATTACACAAAAAGACTGCATAAGTAACTGTTGTATAAAAATACAACAACCATACCTGTACAATAACGGCTATGTTATTGGTATGGCATCTCTTAAATATATTCACCCCTGCTAAGACATCCAGTGTTGCAATTTTTGTTCACCATTCTTGTAAACACACAGCTGTCATTACAAAAACATAGCATTCATTGACAGCACAAAACAAACAAAAAAACATCGCAAACGATCGTTGGAAATTTCAATTTTTCGATGTCCGCGCTCTAGTTTATTATTCACCGCCGCCAACGCCGCTGTTTATATTGACGTGAAGTACGTGAGACAAAAAGGAAGATTCCAATTAAGCAAAATAATAATTTGTTAAACGAATTTAAGAAAAAGGCGTTCAATACAACGAAAAGCAAATGAAATTGAAAAATATGTGAATCAGTTTTAGTGTCTAATAAAAATGTATTACCAGAAGGTTCTTATACGTACATACATCAAACACAAAAACCAGTGTCCTTGAAATTTCGTGAAAAACAAAAATTTACAATATTGCAAGAAAATTTTTGTGAAATCCTAAAACAATAAAATATAAAAAGAACTTATGTACATTAGCTTGTGTTTATGTAAAAGCTTTGTAGTGCCTCTTACCTGTCCTTTAAACGGTTTGTTAAAGCGACAGCCAACGTGGTGGTAAAAAAAATGCAAAAATTTTTATTTGTATGCATGTGAAAAGGTGTAATGCATCATTAAATATAATTAATGAGTTTTAGTGCCCCTTTTTAATTATAAAAGAATAAAAACGGCGTTTGTAAGAAATGAATAAATAAAGGGAATTCGCTGACAATCATAAACCTATCTGTGCAATTTCTCCACAAATCAAAATGATGACAACATGTTTATGTACATATATACGTACTTAGATTCCAAATTCATGCTTAATTATGTATGCGGATGTATTAATGTTGAACTTAATTAAAAGTTTTTTTTTAGTTTCATTGAAAATGTTTTATCTTTGAAACGTTTATGAATTAAATTTTTGTTGTCGATTATATATTTTTAAAAACAAACATATACACACATTTTAAATATTGTGCAAAGGAGAACTGGAAATTAAAATGGAAACAATAGAGGAACAATCCAAGAGTGGTAAGCTAAAATGTCTTTAATATCCCAGTTGGCCACGACATTCAGACATCTTGCAAGACAGATGCATGACAACGTTAAGGCGTGGAGGATCTGTTGGTGACAGCCTCAAACATGATCCACCATATAGTCTGTTGCATTACCAGTTCAGTAGTTTTTCTTTTACCGAGAGTTTGTGTATGGTTTCTGTAAGATTGTCTTAAAAGAAACTGTAAACCACAAATATCGCGCATGACAAAAGTTGAATCAATCAGTTAGTGAATTTTTGAGGCATTAATGTCATTGAAACAATACGAATAATGGCATTGAAACAATACGAATAAAGTTTAATACTATCTGGTTCTCTTCGAACTAAACTTTTTAACTTTTTATGGACAACTCTGCACTAAAATTTAAACATGCAAGTTGAAGGACTGTCGGGCATTTTTGGGAAATTTTCGTTGATAACACATACACATAACTTACATGCAAATACTTTCGCGCCTAAACGCAGGGTGTAAGTAGTCGTTGATGAAAGTGTTCTCTGCGACAAGTTGGCCAGCTGGGATTATACGCATATGCACATATCGTTAGCTAAAAGGCAAAAACTAATTTTACAGGAGAAACAAAAAACTAAACAAAAAAAACTGAACAAACGTGTAGTTAAGTCCCCTTGTTATTTGTTAATAAAATCGTAATTTTTGATCGCAGAAGTGTAATATTTTGTCAAGACATATAGTTTAATAGCATTCATAATAATCAATCAAAAACTCGATTTTGAATTTTTTGTTAATTACGCCTTTTTGCATTTTAGCTGACGATATGTATCTCAATAAGCACTCAAAACATTAAAATTCAAGCACTTGAAATTTAACTGGAAACAAAGTTGAATTCAAGAATTTTTTTTAAGTAATATTCAAGTTTGAAAACACTTGTCAAATACCATACATGGGCATACCGCAGTAAAATTAAAATTCCAGTAAAAATAAATTTTTACTGATTACTGAAAAAAAAATTTCAGTATCCAGTAAAAATTTACTGGTTACTGAATAAATTTACTGGTTACTGAAACAAATTTCAGTATCCAGTAAAAATTTACTGGATCCTGGAAAAAATTTCAGTTGAGTAGATCGTTATGCCAGTTTAAGCAATATACCCTCAAAATAAGAAGCGATCGATTGAAAGTGATTTTAGTTTTTTTTTTATTGATAACTCCCGATTTTGATGGTGTATTGAGAATTTTTTTAATGGCAAAACGATCTACTCAACTACACCTATAATCCACACTTAGTCGCTTTCACGATTGAATATTTCCTATGATAAAAGTGCATTATTAGACTTACTGAAATTTTTCCAGTAACCAGTAAATTTTTACTGGGCACTGAAATTGTTTGCAGTAACCAGTATTTACTGCTTACTGGAACTTGTAATGCAGTAAATATATACTGCAGTATGCCCATGTATGTCAAATACGTAATTTATTTTTTAATAAAATTCAAATTGTGTTGAAAAATATCAAAGTTAAATAAAAAAGTGAATTTTAAAAAAACAAAAGTTATTAAAAACGTGAAAACAATAATAAAGGTAGATATGCAGAAAATTAGTATAAGAAAACTTGTTGATTGCATTTTCCTTTTTATTTTAAAATTGTTGTTTTTGTTCAAGGCTTAAATTAAACTGTAATACAATTGAATTATTCGAATTGAATTCAAGTTCCCATTTCAGTGAAGAATGCTATTCAAATAAAGTGTAAATCAATCATAATTCAACCCTTAACAATTGACTATGACTTGATTTCAAGCAAAATTGCTTATTGGGATATAGGTACATATTTATGTATATGTGCATGAGAATGTGCATATCTACCCTGAAGGAAATGTCCATGGTGAAAATGTGCTGAGTCGCTTTTGACTTTGTCACCAGTACTACTCTCTAATTAATCCCCATACAATACTTTGTGCTATAGACATTTAGCATGTGCTTGTCATTGAAAATCTACTAGTAACACTAAAACAATTGACTAGGTAGTGACTACATAGTTCTTATGGGAACATGGAGAGATACCAACCAGACATTTAGTGGTACATTTCTATACCTTACGTACATACAATTATATGAATATTGACAAGTTGTTGCAAAAGCCACCAGAAATAGACCACATCTGTTTTCTCTCTTTCTTTTATACTGACGAATAGAAGAGAAATTGTAGACAATGTACCTACTACTAGTATTTTAGTGTTGACATAGAGACATTTGGCCCCAGTCTGACTGCAGGGTATGTATTTAAATGGCAACATGTATATATACATACATATGTACATACATATATGTATGTATATGTACATTAAAACCCTGAAGGAAATGTCCATGGTGAAAATGTGCTGAGTCGCTTTTGACTTTGTCACCAGTACTACTCTCTAATTAATCCCCATACAATACTTTGTGCTATAGACATTTAGCATGTGCTTGTCATTGAAAATCTACTAGTAACACTAAAACAATTGACTAGGTAGTGACTACATAGTTCTTATGGGAACATGGAGAGATACCAACCAGACATTTAGTGGTACATTTCTATACCTTACGTACATACAATTATATGAATATTGACAAGTTGTTGCAAAAGCCACCAGAAATAGACCACATCTGTTTTCTCTCTTTCTTTTATACTGACGAATAGAAGAGAAATTGTAGACAATGTACCTACTACTAGTATTTTAGTGTTGACATAGAGACATTTGGCCCCAGTCTGACTGCAGGGAAGCTACATACATACGTATGATAAAAAAGATATGTATGTATATGATGGATTCTGTTTTTAATAAACTATGAAATTGTTTTTATTGCTTCCACACCTGTTTCCGCATTTAGTTGCTTTCTTTTTCTATATAAATTCCATAGTGTAAACAGGAAGAAAATAAGGAGCGATTTAATATACAGTTTGTCAAGAAAATGTTTTCACATAGTTAAAATCGTTTTAAATTTTGACTCGTGTATGATAAATATTTTTTTCCTTTTTTGCATTTTGAAAGTTTTTGTTATAGATTTCATTTTATTTACATTTAAGTGAACAAATAGTCGTAAAAAAATTAAAAATGAGAGCATAAAAATTACATGAAAACCTAAAATAATAAAAATTACTTTCTCAAGAAAATGTTTTTACATCCTTGTATTATACAGTAAAAAATTGGAAAGATTTTAATGCGTACAAAAATAAATATTTTTTGTGGTCGTCATTGGCATCAAATTGGCTTGTAAGACGAATTCTCATGGAATAAAATTGAGTTCTTGTTTCAACTTTGTTATTTGTTGAGCTTCTCATTTGTTAAAATGAAAGTTTAACATAATAACTCTAGTTGTTCTAAGCAAAAAAATACCTTTTCCCAAATATACCGCTGAAATTTTATGACATTCCTTTCGTATCACTGTTCTCAACTCCATTTAGTTCGTGAAATATGTGTGCGAAGATAAATATGCCGAGTTAAATATGTTTCGACGTAAAGACTTTCGTTACAACATATTTAGGTGTGAAGATAAATATGCTATGACTAACGACATGGGAGTTAATGAACTAGTTATATGAAAAACGCACATTTAAAAGGTTGTCACTCATTTTTATATTGAATTCTGTCGGAATGTAATTATATTTAAAATACCTACAGAGGTAAAGTAATTTTCTGAAAAGTTTTAGGAAAAGTCGCCTTTGGTCATAGGAATGACCTTTGAGGGATTTTGGCCAAACCGGCCAAATGAAGGGTTGGTATGCAATGCCACCTAATGGAAAGTAACTACTAGGACACTAACTACAATACGTATTGATTAGTATTCCTAAATTGAGTTTGTGAAAAAAGTAACAGCTCATATAATAATGTTTTCACACTGAAAGTTAAAACCTATTTTTAACGTTAAAACCATAAACAGCTGATTTTGCATTCAAACTGCAAGATTGTTAAATTCAGGTTTTAACTCACGGTCTGTCTAATAACTTTGCTCAAAAATAAAATAAATCTCCTGCAGAAATGCGGTTATTTGTTGTTGTGTTTTTGTCTGCTTTTTATAACACTTATTTGACAAACTGTACAACAACTGTTTTTGTTTGAATGGAAAAAATGGTAATTAGTTCATATTTTGTAACGAAATATTTTAAAATTATGGAACTAGTAATACAAAGTGAAAAGTGCTTGGAAATAAAGTTAATTGTATATTAAAAATGCATAAATACCTACATCACAAATTAAAACTTTTTCTATCGGCGGATGTCAATCATATCGTCTATTTTCACTTCGCAGAGGTCAATGAAAATATATCTGAGATGAAAATATTTTCGTTGTTTTCCTTCCAAAAAACTCTTTCTTTTCCATAATTTTTTGATTATTGTTGCTGCTGCATCCATTTTTAAGTTGAAATTCTTCAAGCGACATCTTTTGTTATTCACTGGCATAAACATTATCAGCTGCTTCCGGTCATTTTAACTTGGCAGAACTGAATTTAGCACAGCGAAAACAAGGTTGTATTTCATAAAACCAACTTAAAACAATTAAAAAATGGTTTTAAGTTGGTTTTAACAAAAACAATTTGTATGGTAAAACCATGTCAGTGTGAAAACACTATAAAGTCGCTTTTGGTCAAAAATCCCTCTGATAGATTTTGGCCATAGTGCTAGTCTCAATTTATATAAATTTATTTAATTATTTATGTAAGTTTTTTTAAACATTATCTTATATTTCGAAGCAAAAATTTACACGACTTAGACCACTTTCATAATTAAGGGCACCTATGAGCTGTAACTTTTTTCACAAACTCAATTCAGGAATTCTAATCAATACGTATTGTAGTTAGTGTCCTAGTAGTTACTCTTCATTAGGTGACATTACATGTCAACCCTTCAGTTGACCCCTTTGGCAAAAATTCCTCATCCATCAAAATCGAATGTTCTTACCGAATGGGCCTTATGTTTCGCATCATTAGATTGATACCAATTCGAAACTTGCATGTTTACCAGCAATAAACCCAAACTTACTTGAGCTGTTAAAAAAAAAATACTTCAATATATTGAGGTAGTGTCCCGCATTCATGGTATTCTCAATAAAGCAAATTCATACTACCTTTTACAGCATACACACCTCCAATCCATCAACCAAACTTTTTTAAATTTTACAGTTGGGTTTATGGTTTCTCTATCCAATATTTTTAAGATTTTTTCCTCCATACACTGTTACATCCGTCATTATAATAAAGCAAAAGTTTGGTTTCGTAGCAGAAAATCACATTATCGTAGTAGCCATCAAGCTTGGAAGTATGCGTTATCGCAAAAGAAAAGTATTGTTCTTTGTGCTGCACTCTAAGAAGCGGGGATTTCCGAGCAGTTCTTGAAGTACAGTCGATTCTTTTGAGCAATTGCCTTTGTCTCATGGGAAACCGTTAATGAGCGTTACATCAATACCTCGAAATGGTTTTTTGTTGACAGCGCGAGTAAGGTTGGCTTTATTGCTGGTAAATATGGAAGTTTTCAATTTTTATTAATGTATTGACCTCAAACATGGGGCACTTTGGGTAAGAATATGTTGTCTTTTCAATTGCGGTAAAGTTGTGGATACTCCATCTCAAGGTCCAGATCTACGCCCTATGGAAAATGTATGGGTTAATTTGAAAAATAGTATTTCCAAATGGTATTTCAAGAAGTAAATGGAGTTAAGAACAGTAATACGAGGGGAATGTGATAAAATTTTAGAGGAATATTTGGAAAAGGTAATTTTTTCCATGAGAAGTTGTCTTACAAGCCGATTTGATGCCAATTGCGGCAACAAAAATTATTTATTATTGTACACCTTAAAATCTTTCCTATTTTTTTTACTTTTTGCACTAGTTCTTGCTTTTCTAGTAATTATACTAGTAGCTTTTAGACAATTATCGCCTAATCTCCTGCAAGGTACCTACATACATACATACATACATATATGTACATATATATGAAATTTTCAAAAGTAACATCTATGGTAAAATGTAAGAATAATATGCGACGAAATCAATAGCAAAATGTTCTGCTTCAATTCGTCAATAGGGTGAATAAAATGAGGTAGTATCTCTAGAAACTTGATATTTTTTCTCCCAAAATGTAGACTTGCATCCGTTCAACAGCTTTTTTTGGACTAGTTTGAGAGCGTTCAAAAAACGAATCAAAAGTTGTTTCAAACACCCATTTAATTTACATTGACGCTTTTGACCGAACTTGTGTCCAACAGCTCATTTTAGTTCAAAAGAGCTGTTGGAGACATGTCTTCCAAAATGGTAGTATTTCTCGAGACACATATATACATACATATGTACATTAGAGTGGCATTAGAATGTATGAAAAAAATAAACTTTTGATTTTCGTAAAAGCCCAGGCGAATTATTGTAACAGTTACGTCCCTTTTCACAATGTATGGTTAAGAGTTAACGTGAACTTTAACTTTAACTTCTTCAAAGTTCAAATATTGCAAAATTCGCCCATTTACCCACAAGTCACTTGAAAATCCGCTATTTTTTTTTTTTTTTTTTTTTTTTTATAAAGAGAAGTAACACTCAGGCAATTAATGCCTACTACTATTACTAGGTGTTACCTTCTTTAGGAAAGGGATAGTGATAGAGGAGACAGGTGGTGAAGGGAGAGATAGAGGAAAGCTTCATTCTTTTTTCTGCTTTTTTTTTTGCACGTTTTTGATAATGCAGTGTTGCTGCGCCATCTGGTGTCAAATGAGGCGTATTAAATTTTTGAAGCTGTGTTTTGTAGACATTTTATTGATTATTTTACTTCGCCGATGATTCTGCTATACAACGAAGGAGGGCGCTTTGATGTTACATTAGGACTAATATCTGCTGAAGTCGGTAAAGTTCAGTGACCAGTGACTACGCCTTCATCACTTGAACTTTCCTACAACAACTGATACAAAGGGACACTAATGCACATCAGAAAAATGCGTGGTGTTGTTATTCAATGACTGTTGGATACAGGGATTGAACCCTGGACCTTCGATTTTGTAGTCAACGTGCTAACTACTTCAGCCAACGCCACCCTCATAATTTTTGCACTGATTCAGCTGAAAACCAGCGAGAGAGATCTTTTGAATATTCTAAGTTTTATTCGAAAATTTTGGTTGAAAAAATTAACCTTTTGCTATCGTGTGGGTCAAGCATACACAAATTTAAATAAATATATCAAAATAATTTTTTTTAATTTTAAATATATTTCACAAAATCATTGTAAAAATAACCCCTCCACGCGTTGGGTTAAAAATTACCCAATCAAACACTTTCCAACTTCAATTTTTGCAAAATATTTTTGATTGTGTTATTTTAGTCCCAAAGTGAAAAAGTGTTAATGTTTTCGTGCATAAATTATTTTTAAAGTCTGCTCAATATTTAGTTTCCATGAAAGTTTTTGGTCCAGTATAACTCCTAGATATTTTGCGTTCTATGATAGCGACAATTCATGATTGTTCTGTCCCTTGATCTTTGTGGTAAATAGTACCAGTTCCGTTTTGTTTGGGTTCTCTCCTAGTCCACAGTCTGTAACCCAGTTACTAAGTGTTCCCAAAGCGTTCGACATGATATCCGCTTATCATTTGTACGAAAATTCCTGAGACCAATATATATAATTTCGCAGTGACATTTGGCCCCCAGTATGGTTATTATACAGCTGCTGATGTAATCCTCAACATTAGTAACGCGGAGAGCATTTTAGATGGCTGTCACCGATACATTATTGAAGGCGCTTTCTATGTCTAGGGATCCAGCCAGGGTGTATTTTTTGTGCACCAGGGATGTCTATAAACCTCACCACTTCATGTAGTGCTGTTTCTGTAGAGCGTCCTTTAAGGTCTTGACGATCCTAACATACGTTGCCTAATATGAAACGAAAGATGAAAGGCTGATTGGTCGGAAGTTCCATGCGTCTTCATGACTTCTTTTCCCAATCTTCGTAGCTAAGAGAGAGACAGAGTTCATAGAATTTAGAAAGCCAGGGGATGATGGAGCTTTTCGCGCTCTGTAGTATATTTGGCATGATGTCATCCGGACCTGGTGATTTAAACGGTGAGAAGCAGTCAATTGCCCAATAGATTTTATCTACAGCATTTTATTGCCCACTGATAAAGCCTTTCGCACTAGGCGTAGTGGGTGTTGAGTAGTGGGCCTTATTACGAGTGTCGTATTTCGACTACGACTGTGACGATTTTGAAATAGATTAAAGAAAAAGTTTTGCAATGTTCTTTTTTAGTCTAGTACAAAATAGTCGTAGTCGAAGTCGTAATACGACACTCGTAATGTCGTATTACGACTTCCAAGGATGCTGCAGAGGAATCTGACCAGGAGCTGTCCTCCCTTTTTACAAAAGTCGGACTGATTCGTAGCCAAGATACTAGCAAGCCTCTGGTACTACCTATGGACTCACCGAAATTTCTCCATGAGTTGCGTTCTTCCATTTTTATTTCTTTTTTATAAGCTTTTAACTTATCGCGATAGGGTTGCCACATTTTGTTCTCGTAGCTAGTGTTGAAGTCCCTACGTGCCTCTGCGTTGAAGGGAGAGTTCCGAATTCCACCAAGGAGGATAGCTCTTCCTAACTTTTGTTATGGGGCAGGAGATCTCCAAAGTTTTAGTGCTAGTCTTGTTAAAGATCTCCACATTGTGTTCCAATCCGTCGGTCGTGTTCTCGATCTCTGGTACTCATTTTAGTTTTTGCTTCAGAATTTTGTCGAACTTATTCCAATCTGTTCTCTTCGGGTTTCTTAAGCAATATTTTTATTTGTTTTGTAGTCTGACTTCAAAAAGTATCCAATTATGATCCGAAAAGGATCTCTTAAGGGAAACCCTCCATTTGTCGATCAGAAATCTAAATTTGTCTTTCGTGAGAGTAGTGTAGAAAAATAAAGGTTGGCGAGTTGCCGGAGTTACAAATGGTTCAATTATTAGAGTTAATGAAATCTAGGATGTACTCACCTCTTTCATTAATTTCAGTGCTGGCCAATATTGTGTGCCTAGCATTATCATCACAGCATGATGTCTTCATTGGCGCCTTTGGCTGACATTATCGCTTTCAATTCGTCTTTCGGTGCTGATTTCTCATGTGCCATGTAACATGATACTATACGGAAGCTCCTGTCTTCGGCAGCTCGACCTTAGCTACTGTAAGGTCCGCTGAACTGAACGGTGTGCAGAGAAAAATTTTAATATGTTTCTTGGCTATTAGGCATGGGGCCTAACTATGTGTGTCGTATTTTGACTACGGCTACTACAATTTTGAACTATATTAAAGAAAATATGTTGCAATGTTCTTTAGTCTAGTACAAAATCGTCGTAGTCGACGTCTGTCTTGGCTTACAGTATCCTTTAGCATAAAGCACATGGTACGTGGACAACGAGAACCTCTTTACTTCGGAGTTAGCCACCCAGGGCTCTTGCACCACGCAAATGTCATGGTTCTCCTCAGCTAGGGGAATTTTTAAGTTATCTGTCGTATACTTATAGTGCTTCAGATTTATTTCAGCGACGCGTATCGCCATCTTGGTGTTTATTATTGAGTTGCTGGCTCTGCCAGCTGCATGCCAACCAGGAGGTTGCTGGAAGCACCGATAATACCCGGAAAATAGCCGGAAAGCTTTTGTTTTGTTTTTGACCCAACAAGCGACCATTGTGTGGAGTAATTTGTAGCTAAAAAATAATATAATTGAGAGTAAGACAACGTTTGACGGGCTCAGCTAGCTTTCTATAAAATTAATGACTGAATTATCATTGTAATTATTTGATTTATTAAGTAAAGCCACAATATATAAAATCGTACAATAAGATTGATTTTTAGTTACAACAGTTTTTCTTTTCTTTTTTACGTACATACATACATAAATATATAAACTTTGTATATTGTGTGTATTTTGTAATACATTTCCAATTTACCAGAGATAAAAAAGAGTTAATATAAAACTTTTTAAAAAAAAATTAAACCGACTTCAAAAATAAGCACTAAAAAGCTACAAATAATATAGATCTAGTTAAATAAAAGATTTTTATATATGTTACCTACAGTGCCGCAACATTGGTAACTAAGCACATACATATGTACATAAAAATTACTTGCAGTTTTTTACCGGTCATGTTCCTATGTGTTTAGTACCAGTATTACTGGCACCAACTTCAAACGGCACTGTAGGTAACATATATAAAAATCTTTTATTTAACTAGATCTATATTATTTGTAGCTTTTTAGTGCTTATTTTTGAAGTCGGTTTAATTTTTTTTTAAAATGTTTTATTTGTAGCTTTTTAGTGCTTATTTAGAAATATGGTCCAGTTTTGTAAAAATCGATTAAGTAAAAACACGTGAAATATAGTAATAAATTTAATGGGGCGTGGCTACGCCTACTTTTTTAAAACAAGATTGTGTATTTTTAAGAGTTTAAGGTGTGTGCCAAGTTTCGTACAGATCGATAAAGTAAAAGCACGTGAAATTAAGTATTAAATTTTATGGGGCGTGACTACGTCCCTTTTTTTAAAACAAGATTGTGTATTTTTAAGAGTTCAAGGTGTGTGCCAAGTTTCGTCAATATTGGTTAAATACGAGCACATGAAATATTATACTAAAATTTAATAGGCGTGCTCCGCCCACTTTTTTGAACGCAATTTTGTGCCTTTATTAAAGTTTAGGGTGTGTGCCAAGTTTCGTCAATATTGGTGAAATACAAGCACATGAAATATTATACTAAAATTTAATAGGCGTGCCCGCCCACTTTTTTGAACGCAATTTTGTGCCTTTATTAAAGCTTAGGGTGTGTGCTAAGTTTCGTAAAAATCGGTGAAATAGAACCCTGTGAAATATAATATAAAATTTTAATGGGCGTAACCCCGCCCATTTTTTTACAAGAAAATTGTGTCTATTTTAGAGTTCAAGGTGTGTGCTAAGTTTCGTAAAAATCGGTTAAGTAGAACCACGTGTAATGTTATAATACATTTTAATGGGCGTAGCCCGCCCGTTTTTTCAGCTTAAAAATTTTCTAATTACAAGAACCAAAGATGTTTGCTAGGTTTCGCAGCAATCAAATAAGTAGAAGATCATTAAATCAAATTTAAAAAATTGTGGGCGTGACCCTGCCCACTTTTTTCAAATGGGACCAATGGGAAGCTATACCCTCTCAAAAAAAATTTTTACAATCGGTATAAAATTCACCGAGTTATGGACCTACACACCTAAAAAAAAAATAGAGACGAATTGTTAACCTCCTTCTTTTTTTGAAGTCGGTTAAAAATACAAGCTTTTTTGATTGCAAAAACGATATGTGAGATATCATGTATGCGTACATTTTGATATACATACATATATACTTATATGGCTCCATATATGTATTACATCTTATTTCTCTATATGGACCCGTATATGAAGAGCTTTATAATTAAATTTCCATATATGAGCTAATATATTATAATCAGAGCTCGCAATAATTGGTCTCTCTCGTGCTTGTTGTCAGAAAAAATTACTCGTCCACTGACAAGATCCGACACTGTCGCGAAAAAACCCTCAAACTTCGTTCTTCTTTGGCTTGATCTTCGCTCAACCAACGACCGTTTTGGTTCGATCGCTCGGCTCATGTGTTCACTCGAGACCCTTTATTTTGTAAAATCTCGGCAAACGGTGTTTTGAGCATGTATGTATGTGTGTTGCGAGTGTGGATATGTAAACATTTACATACATGAAGATTAATTGTGTTTTTATTGTACACATTTCAACACAATATGAATAACGATATGAGGAGTAATTCTGCATCATTAACTCGAAAATTAAATTTTTTGATTTATGACGTTGTTTGAATAAATGAGCAATATGTATGTATGTATGTATTTATTTTCAATAGTTTATTTTGATTCCAAAAACACTTCTCAATATATTAATTCATAGTGCCTTAACGACAAGATATAAACAAATATTAAATTTTGACTTCCAATTTCTCATACATATAAAAATGTATTTTTAAAACACTGCCCTGCAGTCAGACTGGGGACAAATGTCTCTATGTCAACACTAAAATTCTAGAAGTAGGTACATTGTCTACAATTTCTTTTCTATTCGTCAGTATAAAAGAAAAGGAGAAAACAAATGTGGTGTATTTCTGGTGGCTTTTGCAACAACTTGTCAATATTCATATAATTGTATGTACGTAAGGTATAGAAATGTACCATTAAATATCTGGTTGGTATGTCTCCATGTTCCCATAAGAACTATGTAGTCACTACTTAGTCAATTGTTTTAGTGGTACTAGTAGATTTTCAATGACAAGCACATGCTAAATGTCTATAGCACAAAGTATTGTATGGGGATTTATTAGAGAGTAGTACTGGTGACAGTCAAAAGCGACTCAGTACCTTTTCACCATCGACATTTCCTTCAGGGTGGGTATTTATTTTCATTCACTTGTAGGTAGTAGAGTCAGTCATGTCATCTTCAGATACGACTATGTATTTGTTTCTAAAATGAAAAATTTTGATAAATACTCGTTTCTTGATCCCTATCCAAAAATTTATAAATAAAGAGAAGAAAAAAAATCTTGCTAAAAGTGTCGTCAAGTGTTGATATTTAATCAAAAAAAAAAAAAAAAAAGAAAAAAGATTTTGTGCAAATAAGACAAATGTTTGAAAATTTAAAAATATACATATGTAGTACATACATATGTATGTATATACATATGTACATCATTCAAAATATTAAAATAATCTTATATTTGCCACATTTTTATGCTTAGAGATACTTAAATTTGGCATAATTATATATTTCCAAAACTCTTGTTAAATATATTACTGTATGTATGTATGTATGTACATCTATTATTTAAATACATATGTATGTATATCTAGCTCTATTTTCGATTTAATCGTAAGCGACATGTAGTAAAAACTATTCTTTTTTATTTTGTTTAGAATTATCAAAATGTCAAAATTTTTGGTAACTTTTAAGATACTGTATGTAAAGTTTTATCGTGGGCGACATATATAAAACATGTCTAAAAGTAAGGCTCAATATCTTTCGAACACATTATTCGACCCTTTGCTGCAAGAGAGTCATAACTCAAAAAATTATCTTCATATCATATCAAATGTCTAAACCGATTTTCTTCAAACATAAGTACCCTAGAATTGGTATTATACATTATTCAACCAGAAAATTAATAATAGTTTGGAAATGGCTGGACCGATTTTTTCAAACATATACTAGAAGATTTTAGATGGAGATCCTTGTCGGTGGTGACGTATTTCGACTTCGACTACGTTATTTTGGTCCTAGCTTAAAGAAAAAATTTTGCGGTGTTCTTTAATCTATCACAATTAATTCAGTAAAGTGTGCCTTTGACTCGAACACGAGGGGTTCCGAACAGAAACTACATATGTAATACAATACGATCTTTAGCCTATATAATTGAATGTAGACATTTTAAAATAGAAATTTAAGTACCCGTTCAACTTTTTTTCGGTTTTTTGAAATTTTTTTAGTTTTGGCGCTTTTTTCGTTTTTAGGATTTATTTATTTTGGAATTTTTTAGTTTTAGCGCTCTTAAAAATTTCAAGAGTTTGCTTCTTACGGTTTCCAATATACAGCAGTTGCCAAAGTTATATGTGACCTGCTCCACGAAAAGGGACCTCTGCGCCGAAAAGAAGTTATTGAGAAAAACGCGTTTAAAAAAGCGCTTCGTTTTTCCGTGTTTTACGCATGGTTATGCAACTCTTCCTTCAACCTGATCATCTGGCGATGTATTTCGACTCTCTGGTACTTTGTACGATGTTCACTATGCAGTGTTGCCTCTATGAAAATTATTTGTGTAATTTTGTACCTTTGATATTGTACTTTTTTAAATTTCAAATATTCACCCGTATTGCGTATGTCGAGTCGAATATTCGTCTACGAGAATTTTGTCATAGAATAAAGAAAACTTTTAAAAGGTTTTATTAATCAAATACAAAATTGTCGTAGTCGAATATTCGACTCGACATACGCAATACGGGTGATTATATACATATATTATCTGTTTATATCACATTTTTAAATTTTTTCATTAATTATGTTCATCTTTACAGGAGATTTGTAAAAAAATTAAAAGACATAGAAACTTGCGGTTTGCGGCATTTGAAAGAGCGATTTTTTTTCTATAAGAATCACTCAAAAAGTAAAAAAAATTTGTTCGGCGCAGAGGCCCTCTTCGTGGAGCAGGTCACATATAGTGAAAATTACATTAACTGACAGAACACCCTTTAATTTTGATTATCTAAATTTTAATGTTAATTAGTGTAGTCTGCATTAGGATTTCAAAAATTTTCGTTGCTCGCTTCAGAACACCCTTTAATTTTCAACTTTGATATATTTGTTGTTGTTGTAGCGACCAAAGTTTAACACAAATTTCAGGTCCATAGATTTCTCTTACGCTTCTTGAGAAAACAGCCAATGATGGACAGACGAACATCGTACCGGCAAAAAATACTTTTTCACCTTTGGTGTACGGAATCCTAAAAATGTAGTCAACATACGCCAACCGCGATAAGAAGTTATCATCTTAAAAAACAAATATAAACATATGTATATGTAAATTAAAATAGATCTACCCGTTTGGGAGCTACGGAGCCATATAAACTCAAGAGGACACAACAACAAAAATGCGGTAATTTTTAAACGGCTGGGTCGATCTTCTTCAAAGATAGTTTAGAACACTTTCTATCGAATGAACTTAAAATAACCAACTAAGCAAAATCGGTCCAGTCCATACATTTTGTCTCTGCTATGGAACAGACAGATACAAACTACAAACTTATGACATCCCTATTTTTTTGTCGGGTATTAAAATGAAAAAAGAATCAATACATATAGAACTGAAGCTATTTTAATCCCCTTCAATAATTATCCAAAACGTGTTCCACCCATTCCACTGCGAAGTGAGAACTTTGTTATTCCTTTCAGTGACACTGTCAAATATCTGAGAGTCAAACTGGATAAAAAGTAAAAATTTGCATAACATATAGAATATATAGTGGACAAAGCTACAAATGGTCAACAACAAAAACAAAATAATATATATATAACACTAATTATACCTATTTTGTTCTTTAATTTTTGTATGTGTAGTAAATGAGCTAAAATATATGAACATACATACATATATCAAAAAAATTTAAGTAGTCGCATTAAGGCTCTAAAAATAATGTACAAAGATATACGTAAAAGAAGAAGAGAAAATAAATTTAGCCTGATTACTAGGGCGGGTTGATTTAAAAATCGCACAAATTCCAAGGAAAATCGTATTCTAGGGATCAAAATAAGATATTTTGCCGAAGGAACCATACCTCTAAAATGTATTTTGATGTCCCGAATTTTGATTCGAAGGGTCAAATTTTCTTGAAGGGTCAAATTTTGAAAAATCTCAGTGATCCATTTCGAGTTCCTCAATCGAGTCAAAATGTATGACCGACCCCCCCTATAATTTTGGAGGGCCGACCCACCTATGCCAGTGGCACACCCCCTGGAACCACCCCTGGGGGATTGAGGATTAAGGAACTCTAAATGGGTCACAGTGAGATTTTTCAAAATTTGACCCTTCAAGGAAATTTGACCTTTCGGATCAAAAGTCGGGACATCAAAATACATTTTAGAGGTATGGTTCCTTCGGCAAAGTTTCTTATTTTGATCCATAGAATACGATTTTCCTTGTAATTTGAGCGATTTTTTGCCTCTATACAAACCGAACCGCCCTACTGATTACTATTAAAAACTGATGAAATCAAAACTAGGATAAGATGCAATTCGTAAAGACAAAAGACCGCGCACTTAATATATAAATAAAAAATAAATAAATTACGACGCAATAGTTATTTTGGTGTCCTATTAATAATTTGATGCTTTTTGAAGCGTTACGAACATTTGCCTATTCAATTCATAAGAATATAGAAACATATACAGTTCGAAAAATAATAATTAAATTAACTAAAATTAATAGTCATTGGCTTGTGGCAAGAATTAAATAAAAAATATACTTAATAGTAACAAACCAAAAAAAAGTTTGTCTTAAGTAGAACCAAAATAAGCAAATTAACAAACATGTGCATAGTTAGTAAAGAAAAAACGACAATGGTAAGACTGTTGTAAATTTAGAAATGGTAACTTTGAGCCTTCATTACAAAACTCATGAGCAAATTGAAATGCAATGAATCAAACCAATTCACATATTCCATTTGCAATAAAGTTTTGTATATAAAGCAGGTCGTACACGACATGTTTTTTACGTCTGACATTTCAACTTTTCAACTCAGATGTAATTCTGCATGTTTGTCAAAATTGTTGTTTTACAGAAGGTTTATAATATTCAGTCACAAACCTACATGTTAATTGCTTATGACATAGTTTCTGTTTTTATTCTCTCTCTCTCTCTGTAAATATTTTGCTCAGCTTTTATATAAACCAATGTCGGCATCCGTTTCAAAATCGTGTTGCCGCCACAAAATTTTTTCCTTGCGCCGTAAAAAAGTTCAACCATTTTTATGATTTTTTCTTCAAATTCGAAGATACAAAGTTAAAATATAATAATGCAACGCTATTTATATTGTATGTACATAATTGCTGTTAAATAGTTAAAAAAAAACATACATATATGGGTGCTGTAATGTACCAACTGCTGCCGGCTAATGTTTCCGTCAATAGTGAACCACCGCTACTTGTTTGCTCACGGCATAGATTTCGATGTCAGAAGGTTTGTCAGAAGAAAATAGAACACGCTCTAATTGAAATTTTGTCAGAAGACTTTGCGTCTGACTTTTACAGAAGCAAAGTTTTAAAGGTACCACACGACATGTACATGGTTTACACTGGGAAATATGACAAGTCAGACGCAAAAAACATGTCGTCTACGGGGGGCTTAAGGCAGACATCTACATCAACTGACACCACACACAGTGGATCAAAACACAGAAGAACGCTGATGAGGAAGGTTTAGTGGCCTTCGAAAACGGCTGGCTGTTCCGTTCAACTATGTGTTGTTGTCAGAATATTTACAACTAACTTTGATGTTATTTGTTCATTAATAATTATCACATGTAATTTGGCTTAAAAAGCGTTACGAACATTAGCATATTCAATTCATAAGAATATAGAAACATATATAGTTCGAAAAATAATAATTAAATTAACTTAAATTACTTTTTGTTTAGCTAGCAAAATTTTCAGTTTTATTGAAAAAGCTCTTCTAACTTGCTGTCCAGTTATTTAATTGAGCCACTGTTAATTAATTACTTACATACATACATACATATCTATGAATGTATGTAGTATATACATATGTATATGTACGCAATAATTATTGCAGACTGACGATACTAACATAAAAGAAATAAAACTCTCGTTAAAAGTCAAATGTTAATTTGTTATGTTAATTAAACTAAACTAAATACACATGTAAATATGTACTATGTACATATGTATGTATCTCCTAAGCCCAAAGAGGAACAAGCCTAAAAGGAAGAAGGAGGGCTCTTCACATCATGAGCTTGTCAACAATAGTGAATAAGGTGCAATGGCAATAGATAGTGCTAGGAAACAGGGCCCAAAGAACCTGGCTTGGCGAAGATACATGCCAAAGTTAGAAATAAGATGTTACGACCAGCTGCTTTGGTTATTAAAACGTGTGGGGTGTGCTTCTTATGCTGATATTCTCAGACAAGTGAAGAAAGACCCTGAGCTCAGTAATAATGAAGAAAATATAAAAAGCATTAGGAAGACTGAGAAAGGTGAACTATTATTACAACTGAGTAAACATGGTCATCAAAGCACAGGTGAATTTAGGTCGAAAGTAGAAGAGATACTAGCTAAAGTTGCTGAAGTACTAGCACTATCCCATGAGGTTAGGATTGAAATTAGGGATATATAGATGACGTAACCTCTAAGGGGACATGCAGCCATCCTTAGTAAATACGACGATTTTAATCAGTGCATACGTCGGAGGTACACAAACTGCGACCATTGGATTAAGTGCTCCGAATATACGTATCGGCTGGGTCGTATGCGGAATACGGGAAAAGATAACACCAGGAAGGTGCTATAACTGTCTCGATTGTGGACATAAAGCTGTAAATTGCAAGGGCCAGGACCTCTTCAATAATTGTTTACGGTGTGGTGAAGCCGGGCACAAAATTGGGTCGTGTTCCAACAAACCGTCAGTATGCTCTGCATAAATAACGCAAATAGCATTGGTGATCATGCTACCGGATTTGTAGTTTGTCCGTACTACAAAAGAGCGCTACAGAAACTTAAGGTTTAAAACAGAACTTAAGTCAACAAAATGCGAATATTACAGCTGAATCTCGCTGTATTGTGTGAGCCATATAAGAAGATTGTAAATTGGGTTGCTGATGATGCGGATACATCGGCTATATGGGCTACCGGTTCCTTAACACTGAGGGATAAAAAGTAACATCACAATGTGGGTACACCCGAGCCATTGTTTCTGGCATTATCATTATAGACAACATAATGACGGACCCAGTAACCATAAATCCTGTCATTATAGCAGGTGATTTTAATACGTGGTCTGTTGAATGAATGGGGTTGCCCCTCGACAAATTAAATGATAAGCGTACTCTTGGAAGCCTTTTCTGCATTGAGGGGTGTGCTCTTGAATACTGGAGATGAAGAAACATTCAGAAGTTTCTTAATGCTGGATCATTTATTGATATCACATTTTTCAGTAATAGGAACGAACACAAACCTTGTAAAGTGGAGAATATCTGATTTCTATACAGATGTACAGGCTGAATATTTTTTAAGAGTAGTAAACACATGCTTAAGCAAGGGAACTTTTTCAAGTAGGTGGACGAGACTGAAGCTAGTGTTAATAGCTTAATAAACCCTTCCTCCTCTCGCTCACTGTGTATGATAGATACATGTGTGAAATTGCTAGAGAGTATAACCGTGGTCTATCAGAAAACCAATTTGGCTTCAGAAAAGCAAGGTCAACAGTGAGCACTAACAAAGTTGTAGTAGATACAACTGCTCGAGCTATCCAAGGTAAATAATGGAAACAAAAGAGTACTGTATAGTTACTGACCTTAGACGTAAAAAACGCGTGCAACTCTGCAAACTGAGAGCATATTGTTGACGCCTTAGCTCGATTAGACATCCCAGGATATCTGCTGGCAACAGAGCAATATTAATTCCGAAATATGGAGCTAGTTTGTGAGACTGATGTAGGTATAACGAAATACATGATTATTGGTGGAGTGCCGAAAGGATCGGTACTTGGACCACTGTTGTGGAACGTAATATACGATGTGGTATTAAGACTAAGTTCACCTGAAAAAGTGATAGTAGTTGGATTCGTAAATGACATAACGTTAGTATGTGAAGCCAAAGAATTACTAGAGTCAGAAACCACTGCAAATGCCAGTGTACAGATCGTAAAGTCCTGGATTAGCTCAATGGGATTAACTCTAGCTGAAGTATTTGGAAAACTAGGCAAACTATTGCCTTTAATGTTGGAATTTGTTGCATAGAATCTAAGTTATTTCTGAAATACCTAGGCGTTATGGCTACTACACGTCTATCTTTTTATGAACACTTGCGATATATCGCTTCCAAGGCATCATTAACCGCTATCTCGGATTATGCCAAATACAACAGGCCCAAAATATCTTCAGAAGAATATGTTCGCACACACTACATGGTCAGATTCACTGAGATACCCTACATACATATGTATATGCTGTTGATGATTCGAGAGTATAAAGCGCATTTCGAACTGTTTCGGAGGAAGTCCCTTTTACCATTTCAGGTATAATGCCCATCGATTTAGAAGTCATAGATTGGGAAGGTTTACGAAAATGACAAGAACGTTGGTAAACAACTGAAAAGGGACAATGGACTTACACATTGATACCCGAATTCAGAACACGGTTGACTAGAAAAATTGTTGACTTAAATTACTATCTCACACAGTTCTTGACTGACCATAATTGTTTTATGTCGAATTTATACCGCTTCGGACACGACAATATTCCATTTTGTTCGAATTGTAGTGGAAACATTGTAGATGATGCCGAGCATGTATTTTTTATCTGTTCACGATTTTGCAATTGGAGGTCGTATTCAGAAGGCAGTGTATGTAGGGCGTAGCATTAGACCGGAGAACATAGTCCTGATTATGCTGGAATCCTTCTATAACTGGACCAGTGTGAGTAAAGCAAGTTCTATTATAACTTCGCAGGTTAGAAGAGATTTGTAGAAGAATCAATATATGTTTTTTATTTGCATTTAAATCAATTTGAATGTCCTTGGATCCCTGAATAGAGTAATTCTATAAAAAAACAAATTATACCTTAAATAAAAAATGATCAAATAATTATTTATATATATGTATACAATATTTTTTAGATTATACATACATACATGCATCATCATTTATGTATGTCTTGGAAAAAAGTGAACATAATGCTTCCTCCTAAAATAAAAACATTGAAGTTATAATAAGTTAACTAACAAAATTATTAATTATAGGTGCAGATCAGCTCTGAACCCCCTTATTAAAATAAGGAGGATGTAGGAATAATACTGATCCAACTATCCACCCTGATGAAATACTAAAGCAGTCCGGGGTGGTGCTTAGTGGAGTTATCGTGGGGCCACTAAAAATAAAACAAATATGTATGCTGGTATATCTTCGTTGAAATACTCAGCCGAAAAAAGGAGTAGCAAGTATGCCTTCTAGAAGGGATCTATGTATACTACTTTTGGATATACAAGGCGTGCTCGCTCCTTTCCATACTCAGATCTTTTACACGAATTGTCATTTCGGGGTAGGCCTTTCGCTCTCGCTTCTTTAGCCAGAGGTGCTGGAAGGCCTTCAAATTAATGTATTTTGCTTTTAATTTGGTAAAAAAACAAAACAAAAAATGCCACTCCTTCTCTTCTTCCTTCTCATAGAATGTGTATTTTATCTTTTGTGTGAGAGAGTCGAGTCGTTCTATAAGGCATTCTTTACCAATTAGATAATAATAGTAATTGAATCCAAAATATTCTTGAAGTAAGCAGGTCGTCTGAGTTATCCCGTTGGGTTGTCGCGCTGTTATCTATGCTTGAATTAAAAAAATCGTGTACAATTGTTCATTCATACTTGTGCACATACTTACATATGTTTGTAGTTATGGATGGAAGTACATACATTTTTATATGTGCTCACGGATGTATGCATATACATACATACATATCGCTCATTTACTTCCACAGTGTCGTAATTAAAAAAATACGATTTTTGAGTTAATTCAGAATATTTCTGCATTTAGTATTTTATCTTGTGTAAAAATTTCAAAGAAAAATATTTTGTTCATGTCTTCATTAAATTGTATGTAAGTAAATTGAAAACTTTAAACGCGTTTTCAGCAAAGCTAATTTTTTTAAAGTTGTAACATTTTTGAAGTAAATGACCGATATGTTCTTGGCTTCGCGGGTGTGTCAGAAGTATTGTAAATTGTAGTCTCTAACTAAACCGGCTTTTACGAATTCAATACTAAATTTGTAATAGGAACAGTGTGTATATACATTTACCACAGATCGCAAACGCACTTTGATCTTTCGTTCCTTTATTTTATTTTAATTTAGGAGTAAATGTATTTTATGCGTGTAGTAATGCGTCATGAACATCGAAAGCATAAAAAATATCTCTATACATGTACTCCACTACAGTGTTACCACGAAATATATACTATATGTGAAGATAAATTCAAATTTAACTAGCAGAAATAGAAACCAGAATTTCTCATATAGCATGTTTTGCTCATAACGGAGCACTGTCGATTATTTAACAGTAGATAGTTGCTAAATGGATTAGGTGTCCAAACCCTTGGAACTGGGACGAGATAACTAAAAAAAAGTTATTGGAAGATGTCTTTAAGAGGTACGTATGTACATATTTAACTAATTAAAATATTTGTAATGGGTGTTTTTTATTGAGGTATAGAACTTTAAGTTGGCATCACTTTTTTAACTGGCGGCCATTTTGTCAGCTGTCAAGTGATTAATATTTAGTTTGGTTTGCCATTTCATCATGAACAGGTTGACAAAAGAACAACGCTTGCAAATCGTGCAAATTTATTTCGAAAATAATGGTTCAGTTCGCGAAGTTTACCGCAAGCTCCGTCCATTTTATGGTCGACATAATAGTCCATCAGAGCAGTTAATTCGGTTAGTGCGCACCGAAGAAACAATTGCCGCTGTAGAGCAAAGTGTTGAAGAGGACCCGAATGAATCGATTCGCCACCGTGCACAGCAATTGGAGCTTTGTCCATCAACTTTATGGAAGATTTTTAATGTGGATGAGTTGTGGTTCCAACAAGACGGCGCTACATGCCACACAGCGCACGTCACAGTCGATTTATTGAAGGAAACATTCGATGAGCGCATAATTTCGCAGAATGGACCTGTCAATTGGCCACCAAGATCGTGTGATTTGACACCATTGGATTATTTTCTTTGGGGATATGTGAAGTCGCTCGTCTACGCCAACAAACCAGAAACGTTAGGGGACTTGGAAGCCAACATTCGTGGCGTTATTGCCAACATACGGCCCCATATGCTCGAAAAAGTGGTTGAAAATTGGACCTGTAGAATTGGCTTTATTCGAGCCAGCCGCGCCGGCCACATGCCCGAAATCATATTTAAACATTAATGGCATAAAATTATCCTTCCAATAAAGCCAAATTGATGGACATTAAAACGATTTTCTTGTGTTTTATTTCAATTCGAAGTTCTATACCTCTAAAAAAACACCCTGTACATACGTATGTTGGAAATATGTATTTACACATGTATGTCTCCTTAGCCTATAAATTGGCTTTAAGAAAATATCCTCCATCTCCTTGGGAAGATTAGTGGTAATTTTGGTCAAATATGGAATTGTACTAAGCATTAATAGTTATTTGCGTTTTGTGTCTAATGTCGAGTACACATTTGGTATTGCTTTCGCTGTCATTTACAAAATGTAAGCAATGCTGTTCACATTATGTTTTTTGTTTGTAAGGCAATGCAGTGAAGTAACTGTTTTGTTTAGGAGAGAGCGCCGAGGGGAAAAGAAATGTATCTGTTCCCCTCGTCTCTCTCTCCCACAAACTAATCAGCTTAGCAATAAGACTTGCATAGTGTAAATTAGGACTTAACAAGAAAACCATGTGAAAATGCTTGAAAAAATTTATACAAGTTAAATGTAGAAGCATGTAAATTTTTGTATCTTCCTTTGTGATGGAACTCAAATTTGAGTATGTATGTGACTGTTAATTTTTTTTTCTGATTTCTTAAGTTCTCTCCCCCCAAATCGGTTCAGTTATATGTAAAAAAAATACAAAAAAAAAAATAACGATAAGTTGTGTTTTAGGGGGTGCGTCCGTCCCTCCAAGTTGGCCTTAAAGCCCATTTTTGAGCGCCAGTAACAGCTTAACCAGCATAGTTTTCAAAAAAGTAAGGTCCAATTATGCCTCCAGCCTAAAATCCACGTTGTGGATGCATTTGTTTCTCGACAATCACATGTGGGTAACAAAGCCATCAGGTGAAAATGTTGTTCATCGCTTAGGATGATTGTGTTCGAAAAATCGGCATCCATTTCTTGCTGTTCAAAAATCCATTCATTTATTCATTCTCTTCCCAGCAAAAATATCCATCTAGCTGGAAGCAGTGAGGGAGAGACCAACTCCTCTCACCAATTTGCTTCAGTATCCCATGATTTTTGTTTGTGATGTCCCACTTTGTATTTTCATACACAATTAAATTAAACAATAAAAATAGCAAATCAGGGCCAAATTACGGCACTCGTTATCGAACGAAATTATGAAATATTTCAATAGAGTTTTAAATTTAGAATCGTATCGAATGTCGTTATTTGCCCACAGGAAGTACGAATCTCATCCGCATTCAAATGTGTAGAGTTGTATAGTTCCGGAACGACCTAGTTCCATTGAACGATTCACTAAAAGGAACGGTTCGGACTTGTACACATTTTCATTTCTTATCGTTCATCGTTCCGACAAAAGTCTTTTGAACCAAGTGGTGTTATTATTACAACCACATATGCACAGACTATTTGAAGGGCCTTTTTTCAAGTTTGAAAGATTGCTTACAGATTTTACAAGTATTTACATGAAGTTTGACAGCAGTGCTGTATTTGTGACAAAGTTAGTGGTTCATCAAGACAGCATTTTACACAACAATCGTTCACTTATTTCTGATACAAGGTTGATATTTTTGTATAAAGATTGACAATTAACTAATTAAATAATGAATTATGTTTTTTAATAAATTTATACGCGCTAATGTATATTTGGTTTTTTATTTATAATTAAAACAATAATTTTCTCAACACGAAAATATACATATTACCAAACAGCAATTCTTACACCTCAAAATACATGCCATGCATATGTTGAAATTTTTTAGGAGCGACAGAGAAGTTCTCTCGTTCGTCGTTCATTCACTGTTCAAAATAAAAAAAGGAACGATGAACGAAATGAACGACCTAGTTCCTTTAATATTTCGAATCGTTCCGAACGATTCCCAAAAAGGAACGATTTTGCCCAACTCTACAAATGTGTATCTAGGTAAACGAGAGAGGATGCACTATGAGAAATGTAAGAGACATACGTTATTTCGAATTGTGGTTTTCTAAAACAAAATAACGTATCACCATCATATATAAAAAACGAAAGCTGAAATAAAATTATAGTTTTTATTAATAATTTAAAATTTTTATCATAGAAGAAATTACATTCTGGAAGCAAAGATTTTAGATCTTGCAAATACAATCGCTTAGGTTGCTGACTTCCAGAATTGCTGGTAGTACTTTATGGAAGAAGCTGAGAGTTATCCTTAATATTGGCTTTGTAATACATGACTCTTGTTGGATTTCACATTTCATTGATTTCACAACACTTTTTTCAGAATGATAAATTTTTTTACTAAAACTAAGATGAAATTAAATTGAATATACTACATAACTGAAAAGTCAATGTTTATTTCAGTTAAAAACAGGAAAATAAATCCTCTGTAGTTTTTTAAATTCGTATGAGTGATAAGATGATACGTTATATTGTTTAAGAAAATCATGCACTTGATGATAGGTTATTTTAAATTTTGCTTATATACTTTGGTATTTTTTTATATAGGACCTGCAAAATTGTGTACAAATATGTAATATAATGTAGTCAATCGTAATCAATAAAAAAATTAATTTTGAATTTTTTGTTGACACGGTATTTTGCATTTTAGGTGACGGTATGTATTTCTTTGAAAATCAAACATACTTTTTGGTGAATAAGAATTTACCTGCGCGTTTGCAGTGACAGTTTTCAACACTATATACATATCGCACACTAAATCATAAAGAGTCACAACTCAAAATTTTAAAAGTGCTTTTTCTTTTTTATAAACCAGTTAATTGAAGAAATCTATAACGACCTCAACAATTTCTTTTGCAATTCAGTCTTCTTGAAGAATATAAAATACCATTATGCTTGTTTTTATGTCACATACTTGCGTCATTTGTACAGTATCAACAATTGTTTGCAACTACTCAGCATTCGAAATTTTTTGATTTGTTACTCTATGATTTAGTGTGCGATATGTACTTTTGTACCCTAAATGCCAGGTATTTCTAAGTGAGATCTTGCAATGTACAACTCACAATATGCATATGTATGATACAAAGAATGCTGATAACCTGCTTAAGATGGGAAAATGAAAAAAATAGCTTAATAAGATATTTTTATTCCAGGCCAATAAATAAATTAATTGAATGCATCAATGAATTCAATGAAATTTGTTGTAATTCCCATTGTTAAATTTCCATATGAATTGGTTGACCTCTTATCACAAAAACAAATTTTTGGCAAATATAAAAAACAATTATTTTCGCTTATGCACTATTTTTGATAATCTCTAGGACTCTGGAACTGATTATAATAATTGTTATATTGTTATGCCTAAAACGACTAGAAAAAGACCTCCCATTACCAAAAGGGTATTTATTTACCTTTGCAAATTCATTTTCTTTAGATAAATAAAAATTGGTTTGTTGATTATTGGTATTATTTTTTATTGAATTTTATTGAACATAGATACATACATATGTACAGGGTGTTTTTTTAGAGGTATAGAACTTCGAATTGAAATAAAACACAAGAAAATCGTTTTAATGTCCATCAATTTGGCTTTATTGGAAGGATAATTTTATGCCATTAATGTTTAAATATGATTTCGGGCATGTGGCCGCCGCGGCTGGCTCGAATAAAGCCAATTCTACAGGTCCAATTTTCAACCACTTTTTCGAGCATATGGGGCCGTATGTTGGCAATAACGCCACGAATGTTGGCTTCCAAGTCCCCTAACGTTTCTGGTTTGTTGGCGTAGACGAGCGACTTCACATATCCCCAAAGAAAATAATCCAATGGTGTCAAATCACACGATCTTGGTGGCCAATTGACAGGTCCATTCCGCGAAATTATGCGCTCATCGAATGTTTCCTTCAATAAATCGATTGT
The DNA here is from genome assembly GCA_944452675.1 of Tachina lurida. Lineage (NCBI taxonomy): Eukaryota > Metazoa > Arthropoda > Insecta > Diptera > Tachinidae > Tachina > Tachina lurida. The sequence goes on along the minus strand of OX101754.1, from coordinate 94,821,386 downwards.
GACGTGCGCTGTGTGGCATGTAGCGCCGTCTTGTTGGAACCACAACTCATCCAGATTCAAAATCTTCAAAATCTTCCATAAAGTTGATGGACAAAGCTCCAATTGCTGTGCACGGTGGCGAATCGATTCATTCGGGTCCTCTTCAACACTTTGCTCTACAGCGGCAATTGTTTCTTCGGTGCGCACTGTTCGACGTCTCTGCGGATGCGTATTATCACATAGAGTAAACGTAGTGCGAAAACGATCCATGGTTAACCGAATTAATTGCTCTGATGGACGATTATGTCGACCATAAAATGGACGGAGCTTGCGGTAAACTTCGCGAACTGAACCATTATTTTCGAAATAAATTTGCACGATTTGCAAGCGTTGTTCTTTTGTCAACCTGTTCATGATGAAATGGCAAACCAAACTAAATATTAATCACTTGACAGCTGACAAAATGGCCGCCAGTTAAAAAAGTGATGCCAACTTAAAGTTCTATACCTCAATAAAAAACACCATTTACAAGTGTTCTTTGAGAACTTGGTGAACAAGTTTCTTCAAATCATTCATTTCTTATTTAAGAATTAGATTTTTTTGTTTCATAAATTTTTTATTTGTTACTACATATGTACATATTAGTGATGTAACGAATGTCAAATTTATAGACATTAAATTGGGGTTATATTTACTTCTGCAATATGAAATATTACAAAATTGTTATGAAAAAGGACTTCATACTCTAGTTGGCGTACTTTAAAGTTAATAAAAACTACCAAAAATGTTAATGATCGTCATTAAATAATATTTGAAAATGATACAAATCACAAATTTCTATAAAAAATTTAATGGATTTGTACAAACTAATGCTTTTAGTCATTTATTTAATTTTCGTTTAGGATTTATGCATTTATTTATTTAATTTGTTTGGAAAAATATTCGTATTCGCCTGAATTTGGATTATGGTGGGTGCTTGATAATGAGAGCTATAATGAATTTGGCTTGAATTCGAGTATTAACAATCGTTTAAATCTTAAGTTTGTCGAAATCATATTGGGCCACGATTTTGTACTAGATTAAAGAAAAAATGTTGCAATGCTCTTAAGTCTAGTACAACATCGTCTTAGTCGAAGTCCAAATACGACACTCGTAATAAGGCCCATTATATCATAAAAATATATTAAAAATTTTTTTATCCACCTCTTGTTACTTCCTTAAGTGTTATACTCCGTTTTGCTGTACTTAGGTTAGGTTAGGTTAGCAGGCTGCTAGTGAAGAATGAAAATATAGGAGTCTAGCTCACTTGGGTCCAATACGATGATCCCTTTGTGCTGCCTGTAAGTTGAAAGTATAAGAATAAGGGGGGAGACCGGAAGTATAGGGAGAATATAGATGGAGAGTAGAGTAGAGAAGAAGTGAAAAAGTGGGACAAGGAGAGGGTCTAGTACATACACATGCCGTGAAGGCTAGCGGCCATACCAGCCGCTGCTCCTAATGTATAGACTTAGGTTTCTAAGTCCTATTTCCGATAACTCGGACAAGCTATTGAAGGATATTCTGCCAAGGAAGTGCAGACGGAGATCCTCCATAGCAGGACAGAAGCAGAGAAGATGCGAAATGCTTTCCTCCTCTTCCTCATCATTGCAGCTGTAACAGTAGTCATTATACGGGAGACCCATACGTTTAGCGTGGGTTCCGAAAGTGCAGTGGCCTGTAAGTGTGGCCAGGAGATTCCTCAGATGCTTTCTGGTAAAGCTAATGAGGTTTCTGGTTCTTTTAGTATCTAGTTGCTGTACTTAATCCGTTTCAATCTGGAATGCTTCTTTATAAGCCCCTCCACCTGTGGTTTTAAAGCTGAGTAAGATCACTTCAGCAAGGCAAGCACCTGCTTTAGTTCCTTATTATTTTTAAAACAATAATCAAAGATATACTTGCTGTAGTTAAACAAAAGTGTGTGAGTATCCTTGCATTTAAATCTACACATGTTGTGCATGTGTGTACGTTAGTAGTTTTAGTCCTTACTTATCTTTTATCCTTATACGACTACATACAAAAGAGCTGCTCAATTTTTCAGTAAATTTAAATATCCTTTTAAAACATGTGCGACTTCCGAACTAGCAATTATCCAATATGCTTCATGTTCAATGCCTACAACAAGATTTTGCTTTAACTTTATCTTTAGTCTTCCTTTGTACGTCACATGGTTACGTTACCGATTGATTGCGTTTTTTAAGTTTAAGAAATACATTTCATAAAAATTTCAACAGCTAAAAAATGTACAAAAAGCCGATTTCATTTTAAAATAAAAAAAAAAATAATAATTTGCCATTTGAGTTCTTTAACGAATTTCGCGGTTCCTATTTTGAACAGTGCAAAAATGTGTTACGGTTAGTAAAAATTTAATTTTTTAAATAAAACATAAAAATATACAAACACAAATATACATACATAAATATACATATACACATGTGTCTGCATGTATGTATGTGTGTATGTATGTGAAAAATAACACCGCACAACATGATTATTTGGTGCATATTCAGCTTTTTGGTATCAGATCTTTTGTTAATAAAACTTGAACTTTCACCTCAGATGTGCTCGGGTTATAAAATATTCAGCAAATAACGTAAGATCAAGGTGTAGATTCTTATTAAAAGCAGTCAACTTGTCTAGAAAATTTATATGACAAGCATACAAATTCTTAGACAACTTGACTGCTTGTAATATGGAAACTACGCCCAAGTGAGTTTATAATATGAGTAAACGAAAATTCGAATTAAATTCGAATTTGAATTTTTAGTATAACGCTGAACTAAAATATATAAAATCATAAAATTTCTTATTGTGTATTGTAGTGTTGTTCATTTAAGATTTAAATGTGATTTGTTCGAAAATATGGAAACTTGAACTTTTCGATATGATTATTTAGACGGATCAAAGAAAATAATTTTTCATAAATAATTTGCTTTTATATGATAGGTATAACAAAATATTTTACATTTGGTATCTTCGTGAAAAGGACCAAACCACAGAACCAAATAAAATGATTATGATTATTTACATACAATAAGGTTCATATTGGTCGCACAGTGTAATCATAAAATAAATCTTAAAATTAAAAGAAAAATATTATTGATTGACCGGATGTTTTTATTGTTAAGCAAAAAATACATGCTAAAGTAAAATACATAATTTTTTTAAACATTAAATAAATTAAAAATATGAGGTTGAATACATGTGTATGTATGTATAGTGAAACCTCTCATAAGTGGACGATAAGATAGTGAAACGACAAAAAAAATGTGTGCCGTATTTATATATAAGATATTTTTAAAAATTTAGTGTCCTCGTGTGGTTATTAGAGTGTCCGGTTATATAAGGTGTCCGTTATGCGAGTTTTCACTGTACATATGTATGTATGTATTTTTATAACGTCACTGCGTAAAAGTTGAGAATTTATATTTTTCCACTCATATAAAGTGACATCTTTTAATATTTATGTATGTACAAATATGTATCAAAAAGAAAGCTACACAGAGAAAACAGTGCCTACTAAATACCTCATAAAATAGAACAAAATTAGTAAGAAATCTACCAGTAGACTTCGTCAATACTGACTAGGTAGTTCTTGTGGGCCATATGGCGAAAATGTCAGTAGTAAGATTGTACTGACTTACTATTGACGATATCACCACCTGCAGGAAATGTCAATATTAAAATTATACTGATTACTTAAGTATGAATCTTAAAGTGTGACAAATCCTTAACTGATGGCACAAAATTTTCCACAGGGTCAAAAAAGATTCCGTAATTAGCACTTTCACTGGAAATTTTTAATTTTCTATTTTTATACAATATGGATTGTTATTTTATTTGTTTTTTTTTGTAATTTCTTTTATATAAATGTTTTTTTTTTTAATTATTGTTCAATACACCTTTATTAACCTTTTAATTTGATTTCTTAAGCTAATTATTCTTATAAACACTTAAATTTTGTTTGACGCCACTTTTATTTTCAACAAACCAATTAAGAAGAAGCATAGTTGTGTTTATCTGAAAAAATGTTTTCTACGCATCAAAAACAATATTAGTATGTAGGCGCTCCGTTGACAATGTCACCAAAATAGTTGACAAAAGTGGTGACTTGGGTACACTTAACCCCACGTTTCCTTCAGGGTTATTTATACATACATACATACACATTAGGTTATATTCTTAACTAACTTACTCACCAAGTATTGAACCAGCAAACTTCTACCTGATAGACAAGCACTCTACCCAATATGCTAACAAGCAGCCTGAATGACAATTGAAATTATTGTGCAAACATTCTTATCCAAAAATGAAAAAAATCATGAAAAAAATTGTCTCTATGTCTATTTATAGATATGAAATAACAAGACACCTCATAAAATCAAGAAGATTTCCATATTAAAAAAATCAATGATGCTTTACACATACTCATATAGGAACCTACTAAAATCAAGAAGAAAACCTTTTTAAAAAAATCAAGAAGGCAACCTAATAAAATCAATAAGAAATCCCTATAGTTTACAATTAATAAGAAAACGTAATAGAATCAAGAAGTTTTTTGCTATGGATTGTTTTTTTGGTGCCAAAAATAACGGAAATTGAGTAAAAGAAGTTGTGAATAATAAGATTTCTTCTTGATTTTATGTAGTTTTATTCTTCTTGATAAAATTAATAAGATTTGCCATATAAAAACAATAAGAAATCTCTATGAAAAAATCTTCGCTTCTTTCTGCTGGGATACCCCTTAGCCTAAAAACGGTTCACAGAGAAAATCTTCTTGATTCTATGAGGCAGTTTTTTCTCTGTGTATGTTGAAAATTATAGCACAGGAAGAGTGTAGTCCAGTTCAATTAAGGTGTGTCGTTACTTCGATTCACATAACACTATATGACAAAATCGAGAAAAAAATTTAAATACTCTTTTAGAGACTTAAGGTACGGTCACACTTGGCATACATTTGCCCAATAAGCGTAACCACTAAATATTAATGAAAATGTATACCGCAGGTCTGAGAATAGGTTCTACTTTATTTTTCATATCCCTAGAAGGGCTGTGCCATGTCCATACGAACGGAATATCTTACATTTTGAAAGATATCTATGGGAGTCAGATTATTAAAATTTTGTATGGATTCTTTTGAGAGCAATGTGCGAAGTAAGTTAAAATATTGATAGAATAGGACCGTAGGAAGGGACTTCCCCCATACAAAGTAAGTTAATGACAATACTATATCTTAAAACCAAGAGTTCAAACTTGCTATGGACACTTTTGTGAGCGTGCACGAAGTAATTCAAAATATTGGTAGAATAGGACCGGGAAAGGGGCACCCCCATACAAAGAAATTGTAAAAAAAACTTACATATATCTTGAAAGTTTTAATACCAAGAGTCTTAAAATTTGGTATGATTTAATTTTAAAATAATTAATATATGTAAGTATAAATTACAATTAATTTAAAATAATAAATGTTAGGTGTTTTGTGGTTTTTATAATGCGGCATTGTTCACAGCACTCCCTGCCTCTATCACTCATATTCCACATCCTCACACACTTACAATGAATTAGTTATTATTTTCTACCCTAGAAATTCCCTAGAGATTCCCTAGAAATTATTTGTGTGGCAAAACAACGTTTGCAGGGTTAGCTATTAATTCTCATATAAACATGTACATACTAGAGTTCGACCGATTAATCGGCTTCGGCTTCGGCCTTCGGCCAAAAATTGGTAATCGGCCAACATTCGGCCTACGGCAAAAATCGGCCGATTAGCCGAAGCCGAATATTTTTCATTCCAAGCTTTAAAAATAACATTATTTTTGGTCGTTGCTCGCCGACATTTTGTATTTTGTTTAACGTTTTGAAAGGGTTGCTTTGAAATACAACCCTGTTGCTTTCTATTTTCTTTTACTTGGACGTTCTTGTGAGTGATCAAATGAAAAAGCAATCTAGAAATTGCAAAATAGTTTTATTTTTCTTGTTATGTATCCAATAGATATTACAGCTATTTCAGTGATCTCAAAAAAGCAAACTTTTTTCTTAATTCATATAAAACAAGTATCATTTTTAAAATTTAAAACATTCGGCTTCGGCTTCGGTTTTGGCCGAAGTTTAGGATTTTAGCCGAAGTTCGGCTTCGGCTTCGGCCAAAAAAAAACGCCTTCGGTCGATCTCTAGTACATACATATGTATATTCTATACTTGACATTGTGAAGTCTGTAGTTGAGGAGGAAAAAGAAAAAGTACCTACTTGATCAAAAGAAATTACAACAAGAATTGAGCATCGTTACAGATAGCTTGAAAAACTTTTCCTCAAGTGTTAAATCCAAACTTGATCTGTGGTGAATATGCCTATGAAAAGTGGGGCAACTATGTTGACCCAAACCCATATAGGATTGCACTTATGCCCTGATCCGGTATATTTTCAACTCTGCACAGCAGGTGTAGGTTAAGTTGGAATTGTTGCTCAAGTAACTACACATAGAAATGTTGTAAGTAAATCATTCGATTTACAAATTGTAACTCTCATAACACTGCATTGGCAACCATGTGGCTTTCAGAGATAGCATTTAGAAGGTTAGTGTTTTTTTTTAAGGAAAACATCAAAGGCAAAACAAAATTTTGCGTGTTGCCCTTGTTGGTCAAAAGGATTTGAAAGAAAATGTGTATGAAATGTTCTTTTGTTTTATAATCGTACTCGTCTTATTAAGTAACAAACACAAAAAAAATATTTCAGCTCTAACACAATTTTTACCTGTTCCAAAACTAACTAACCTTCAACCTTTGGTAAACATTTTAAGGCTTAACTGTTGTTTATCATTTAAAATGCATCTTTTTACGCTGTAAATCTTAAATTTCACAGTTTGTTTACTAGATGAAATCACAACATGCTTGTACAGCGGGAAATGCAATCTATTATTTTTTTTATTTTCTGTTCGTAAAGATAGTTAATAAGAAAAGATTTTTCAGAAGAATTTTCTTTGTTGTAATTTTTCGAAAAGTCATGCAGAAGTATTTTTCTATCGGATTTATTCTGACTAGGGTTTGGGATTTCCCGGACTTTTGCACTTCCCGGGAAACGGGAATTAAAAAATCAAGTTCCCGGGAATTCCCGGGATTCCCTGGAAAAGCTAATTTTCTAAATTAAATACATTTATTTAATGAAAGTTGGTGAAATTTCGATTGTTTTATTAATGTAAGCATGAAAAAGTTCCAAGCGGTTTCTTATCGTTAAGTACAAGCAGGTTACAGTACCATACTGCGCTGCGCCGAATTTTGAATACCCTGAGCCACAGTATGTCTAAGTGTCTTTAATTTTTCATTTTATTTCTCCTAAAATATTTTCTTCAGGGTTTCCATAATAGCGTCTACTTGTAATTAATTTAAGTTTTGTCAACTCAGAGTTCTTACAGCTTAAAATTTTCACTACACTTTTCAAAATTTGTTCACTAGTTCGGCGAAAAATCACTTCAAGTTCGCTTAGCATCGAATTATTTACTTTAGGAAATGATTATATCACTGCAATCATTGATACTTATATAATTTATTCCACTTTTTTTAGGAGATATGGTATGACCTCAATTTAATGGAATTTTTATGAAATTTCAGACTAGAATAGAATAGCTCACATTTTTATTTTATATTAAAAAAACATGGACGTTTTACTTCTTGTTTATCGGAGTCGAAAGAATTCTTTCTTTCTTACAGTTACATTTAAAACAAAAACTCAATTTAAATTTTAAGATTAAAAAATTTCCTTCGAACAAGGTATATGTAAGTGTTTAAACAGACGATGAAAAACGTGTCAACGTTCGTGTAAATTTAGTCATACAGTCATTCAAACGAACTTTTGTAATATATAAAAAAATAATAAGTTTTTATATTAAAGTAAAATTGGATTATAAATTCTATATATTTATGAAATAACATGCACTTTAAATTTCCCGTTTTCCCGGGAAAATCTCAAAAATTTCCCGGGAATATTAGACAGACATTTCCCGGGATTTCCCGCCCGGGAATTCCCGTTTCCCAAACCCTAATTCTGACACAAAATTTTTAAAATCGATAAGTACACATCGCTCATTTTCTCAAATAACGTCATAACTACAAAAAAAAAAATGGAAATTTTGAGTTAATGAGTATAAAAATATCATACAAATATCTTGTTCATTCAACTCTTGAAAGCAAAATAAAATTTTCTTTTTCCATTAGATTGTGTGTAAATTGAAAACTTGAAACTCATTTTCTGGCAAAGTAGTTTTTTGTGTTATGACGTTGTTTGAGTAAATGAGCGATATGTACATAAATCTTCCCATTTCCCATGTAATATAATCTTTGTAGATATGTATCAGTGCTATTGCATTGATACCAGGGTCTGCTTCCGTTGATTATGTTTTAACAGCGATGAAAACAGATTGTAATTTGTGTTACCTAGGCTACTAATAATAATAATACAAATGTCATAGAATAACTACTGCTGGACGTAATCCACCTAGATAAATTTTAAGTTAATGATGGCTTCACTTCCAAAAGAAAATTGGAAAAAATGCTTCAGATCTCGGTCTACTAAGAAGCGCTTAATTTTGTATATTTCAAAACAATTTGCTTATCTAAACTCTTGTTATCTACACACAATAAGTAACAAAATAAGAATTAAATACAAGATTTATTTGATTTATTTTATTTTGAGCAAAGTTATTAGACAGTCTGTGAGTTAAAACCTGCATTTAACAAACTTGCAGTGTGAATGCAAAATCAGCTGTTTATGGTTTTAACGTTAAAACCAGGTTTTAACTTTCAGTGTGAAGACACTATTAGGAACAAATACACACTACGATTTTATATACATAGATGTATATAAATAATACAGTGTAATTCAGTTATATCAAAAATCGGATATAACTTATTATCCTGTATAACGAATAACTTCTCCGTCCCCAATGGTTTAGCATTACTATTTCACAAAAAATAGTCTTTTAAATAAAACTGCATTGAAATTTATGTTTAGGGTTATTTGTTCCTTAAAAATTATCCTAAAAATACGAACTTTAGCGTAATTAAAACCAAACAAATATGTACATATATCAAGTTATTGCTTGGTGTTTTTTAAAACAGCTGTTTTTTAGCTCAAAAGCAAATAATTTCCTCTTAATATTTAATCGCTTTCTTAAATTTAATGAAATTATGTTTTTTTATATATATTTTTTAAGATAAAATTAATCGTTTATGTATGTATGCTTTGTTACTAAGTTTGGTTTAACTTGAATGAACTTCTTCGGCTAAAATTAACAAAATCTACAGGTAACCTGGAGTTCGTTGTAACTGAACTTCACTGTATCATTATAACTAACATGTTAAATTTAATTAAAAGAAAAATCTATTGTTATACAAATCGGCCTATATAATCGCTATAAATAAATAAAAAAATCATATGTACGTATCATATCGCTCATTTACTCAAACAACAAAAAGGTAATTTGACAAAAAACGAGTTTAAAGTTTTCAATTTGCATACAACTTAATGGAAAAAGAAAATTTTATTATTCTCTCAAGAGTTGAGCATACAATACATTTGTATGCAATAACGATATGAATAACGATATGAAGATTAATTCGGCATTATTATCTCAAAAATTCCGCTTATTGGGTCAGGACGTTTTTTTTGGTATAGTAGCATCAATCAATATACTTAAATTTTTTTAATGTCATTCAATATGTATTAGCAAGACATAAGTATACAAGTGTTGATTATTACTCGATTAGGAAAAGTAGTCGCGAAATATTTAAGAAAACAAACTCAGCAAATTAAAAAAAATTATTCGAAAAACTAGAAAATATGGTTTAAAAAAATTCGAAATTATGAATGAAGGAGCAAGAAACTAAGGACGTTTGATTTTAGTCGTTATTTTACTTCGTCGATTATTCATTGCTACAAATATCGAGATCGATATGCATTAGCATATGCACAAAGCATATCACAAAATCTATAATACTCTATGACTGGATCTGGCCAGTGATCACTGAATGCATGCACACTTCGACTTCACCATAAGAATTTGTGCATATTTCCATTTGGTTTTCAATAAATAAAATTTAAATAAAATTTTTCCACACATCTTGCATCAAGTAGCAAATAAGAAATGAACATTTAAATTTATTTTGTTTATAGATATAAATTCAAGTGCAATTTTATTTGTTGTCTATCTATGCATTACACATAAACTATTTGCAATTTATATTTAACAGCATGAATTACTTAATAAGCACACTTTTTGTTCCTCGTACAATAGATATTAATATTTTTAGAGTATAGCTATCCTCATCTTAAGAAGCCCAATTCGGTTTACTGAAATTTATGTTGCATATATGGTAGAGTTAGTCAATTCGTATCGTGAGCTGACGGAAGGTATGTGAGATAGAAATCTACAGAAAACAGATTTTTACGTGCAAACGTTAACTTCTGGCTTACATACATATAAACAGAATAGGTTTATCCCATATGCCACAAAGTTGGAGTGGAGAAAAACAACAAAGAAGGTTTACATGCGTTTTGTGCTCCATACACCACTTTTTTTAAATTTATTTTCAAAAAGTAGCTTTTTGTGCTCCATACGTATACTTAACTGCTGTCTCACAGCTGTGAATATCACAGTGCGGTGATCAGTGGGAATAAATCAAAAATTTTTTAATTACAAAAGCTAACAAATTATATATCAAATGATAGATAAGGCTTTCATTAAGAAGAAACCAAATTTTCACTGCAATATAAGAAGTTTTAAATATGCTACAGCCTTTTAAAGTTCAAACTTATTATGGTTTTTTTTTGTGAACTTTTCGATTTTGCGCATCATCCAAAGAAATTAATGCTTTTAGCACATTTTTTGCACTATTAAAATTGTTGACAAATAAATGGAAATTATTTATAAAAAAATATGTTAATATTATCAAAAAATTATAAAAAAATATGAAAAATGTTTTGTTTTGAGCGTAAAAAAAAAATTCCAAATATGTCCAGTTTCATTTAAACATTTTATTTTTGTATGATTTGTTATCTTTTAGAATCTTATTTCACTTCATCCGACTTTTTCCGATTCTTCGAGATATCGCGTTTTGAAAAATGTTCTAAAATGATATTTTGTAAGTTATTTTTTGAACATATAGATTAAAAACACGCATATTGTTATAAAATAAGCTAAATTTATTTTTTTTTGGTTTTCTTTTATTTAATTTTGTTAACTTCTTTGTTAAAAAGAAAACTTCAACAATACAAATATTTTTTTTGACACATTTTTACATAAAATGCTACATTTTGATAGAAAAAGTGCATAGAAAATTATATGTATATCTTAAAAAAAAAAAGATATTGACAAACGGTTTTCAATATTAAAAATTTAAAGCTTCCTTCTTGCAAAACCAATTTTTCTTTTGTTTTTTACTGGTTTTAATACTTTAAAATCAAACTTAAAACGAGAAATGTTCATTTATTTTTAATTTTGACTCTTATTTTAAGCGCAAATAATTGAGTTACGTAAAATCCACTTTGATTTTTGACCCAGATATTATAATCATGCAAAATTTCATAACAATCGGACGACTCTTTGTATTTTTTCCTCACTTTTGTATGGGCTCACCGCACTGTGCGGATGCGTCTGGGTGATAATGTTTTGCTTAACAGTCGCCATTGAATTTTTCTTGCGGCACCTATTTTAATTATTCCTTTCTTGTAGAAATGAAGCTAAACAAGAATTAACTTTACTTCGTACGTTTAATAAATTTATTATTCGACTATTTGTCATAAGTTTATTTTAATTTGAAATTTATTTGCTGGTGGTTCAGCGATGTCTATATGCATTTCATTGTTGCTGTAACAAATCGTCAGTAGACTTCAACCACACATTTTTTATGTACAGACTTTCAAAAACTATTCGAGAATTCGCAAATAATAATATTTTTGAAAATCACAAAAGAAAAATAAGCATAGTAGGCTTAGAAACTTATACAAAACCCAGCAAATAATTTATATTCGATATGAATCTATTCTGTTTTTCTACACCTTTATACAATTAGAAATCCTTTGGATAACAATAAAAGTAATTATAAGGCAAAATGAAAAATAAAATCTAAATATATTTTTTCCGAATAAATATCCATACTCGAGTGTGAGCGTACTTCGAGTATAAGTATGACAGTCGCTCAATAAGCACAATACGCATGTGCCTTTCTATTTATAGTTGTAGATTATTTAAGTTTTTCGCATAAATGAAGTTTAGATACTCTTGTGTATTGAAATCGCCTATAGTCATAGTTGGTTTGAAAGCAAATATGTGAGTGTACGCAGTTACTTAATTTAAAAGTAAATACTTACGTATACTTTTTTGAGTATTTTTTGTCATTCTCTGATACATGTATTCCTCCTCTTTGTGACTGTGCTACATTTTTATTCATCACTTTATTAAACATTTGATAGAAAAGAACAAGACATGACAAAAGTTTTTTCAGATGCTCATCTTGCAAATGCATTCGAACATTCAAATGTTTCAATAACAAAAAAAAAAAAAAAAACAAAGAATAAATAATTGTAACTATTGACGCATGCAATTTAGTAAAACGAAAAATTCTTAAACAATTTCACCAATACTTGCAACCCAAACTCATAAAAGCAGAAATTGAACCCAGCCAGCATTTTGCGCTCATTTTCTGATCATAAATGACTCCCTTGTCGGGAGAAAATGGTACCCTAGCCGCGACTCATCTGGAAGAGTCTTTTATGAGCCCCCCCATCTAATCAATTTCGAATTGTCTTCGAGTCATTTTCGAGTAATTTTCTGATCGTATATGCGTCTTCTATGACTCCCCTGCGCGATTAAAATGATCATATATACGCTCATTTTCTGATCGTATATGCGTCTTCTACGACTCCCCTGCGTGATTAAAATGATCATACAGGCGCCCATTTTAAAATATATATTTATTTAAAGTAAGTTACTCATTTATTACACACATGTTATTTAAAGTAAAAGGAATATAAAATTAAAATATTTACTTCAAAAAAATTATCAATATATTTACAGAGGTTTATTTAAAGTATTTTAGCATTAATTCACGAGATCAAAAACAAAAAGGAATATAAAATTAAAATATTTAATTCAAGTAAATTATTAATAGTTTATTTAAAGTATTTTAGCATTAATTTATGAGATCAAGAACAAAAAAGAAAAAAGAAATTAAAATTTTTAATACATGAAAATTATTAAAATATGTACAGTGGTTTAGTTATGGCGTTGCCTTTTTACCACTCGGTCCTTAGCATGCACAAAATGCTTCTGCAACACTGCGTTAATTTCCTTGTCGGTGCTTTTATAATCTAAGAACAAAAAAAAATTAATTTATGTTTTCAGTAATAGAGTTATTAATGTACTTACTTTTAATTATTGTAATTATGTAAATGTTTTCGGCGCTTGGCTTTGTAATGGTGCCCTTCCAACTATATATAATATAATGAGGCCAACTCATCAGTGAACATTTTTCGAACTGCAATTCTTAAAAATTGCATTGCACTATCTCCTCCTTGTTTTCCAATAAATAGTTTCTGAAATGTAAATGTAATGGTTACTCATCCAAACTTAAAATCACTTTAGTTTAATAATTTTAATATAGATATTATACTTACAAATTGCTTTAGGATTTCCTCGTTCTGCTGAATTTGGTGATCAAATTTTGTTAGATCGTCCATAGTTTGGAACCCTCCTTTGTTACCCTCCTCTAAGTCTGTAACTTTTTTGGTCAAAGTTGAAACTTCGGATTTTAAGGACCTTATCTCGTCCCGCATTTCTATTAGCTGACTTTGAAGGCAGTTGGATTGGGGCACTAAAGAACAAAACTCTTGACAAAATGTTAACATATTATAATATTTCATTTATTATTACCAGTTGTTAAATTGTTATAATTATTAGCCCGTATTGAACATAAGTGCCAGCGCCAACTTTTCTTTCGACAACCGAAGCAGGCATTTTTAAAAGCGTCCTCGCATCTTTTGGTACTTTAAGATTGCACTTTATTAATAATAATAACAGTGCGTTAAGTGTCACAAAACTAATATGAAATTGTAAAGCCCATTTACCCAATCTTTCGCACAAATCAAAAACGCTTTCATCACTTTCACTTTCACTATCTAAGGAACATACTTCGAATGATTCATCTACATCTGGGAAAACTATTTCATTTTGTATTTGCATTGGCTCCTCCTGCTCTTGCGATTTCATTTCTTTATTTTTTGGGTTTATGAGCCTTTCGGCTTCTTTTTTAGCCAATCTTTTTATTTGTTTGGCTGACATCACTTTTTTTTATTTACTTTTTTATTTGAAGGTATTTATTTATTTGAAGGTACATATTTATTTTTTTTATTTTTAAATCTATCACTTTTAATAATATGTTTTATACTTTTGTCAACTTCACTGAAATCACTTTTGAAGCGTAGATACGAATCCCTCTCGATTCGCGTTTCACGCGCGCAGCTGATTAATCCCCTTTTTGTCATCCGGGGGACTCGAGGAAGACTCGCGTAGATGATTTTTGTCAAAACGATCATCCAAATGCTAGCAGGGAAATAGTAAAAAAAATATATATTTCAAATATACGAGTAATAATGTACATATTTACATATGTATGTAGTATATATTATTTTATTTTAAAAAATTTTCTTAAAAACCTACTTTTCATTAGTAACAATAACAAAGCAAATATCAATTATACAATGCGAGATAATAACTTAATGATAGATGTTAATAAATTTTGTTTTCAATATTTTATACATACATACATACATATTATATTTTTGTTGTAGTAGTAAAATAAATAGAATGAGCACTTGCGTTGAATAGCACTAAATAAATATTTATGTATGTATGTAAAAAGCAAATTCCAAAGATGCGAGTATTTTTGGAACACAAATTCCGCATTTGTGAAAAAAATTCTTTTATTTTTTTACTTAGTTGAAGTTTTACTTTACTAAATTCATTATGTGTTTTCATTGAAAATAAGTTTTGAGTTCTAGTTTTTCCAACTACAAGAACTTACTCACGAAGTTGGCTAACAATTTTGGTAGTCTTTTCTCTCTTTGGAATTATTGAAAATTTAAGCAGATACTCGTGACAAGATATCAAGAGAACTCTTTCAGAAACTCTACAGGGTTTGTAAAAATTGTGATCTAAAATAAATAAATAAATATTTTTATAAACTTAATATCAATAGTCATACAAATAATTCTTTCTGCCAAAAAAAAAAACCGACTTCAATGCAAAGATCTGATGGAAGATGATAAGAAGAAGTACGTGAAATAAAATATTAAGTTTTAATGGGCGTAACTCCGTCCATTTTTTTAAATGCATTATTGTGTCTATTTTAGAGCTCAAGGTGTGTGGTAAGTTTCGTAAAAATCGGTTAAGTAGAACTGCGTGAAATATTATAATTATAATAAATTTTAATGGGCGAAAAACGACCCATTTTTTCAACTTTCAAATTGTGTAATTACAAGAACCAAAGGTGTTTTATAGGTTTCGCAGCAATCAAATAAGTAGAATATCATAAAATTAAATTAAAAAAATTGTGGGTGTATGCCCGTCCCATTTTTTACAATGGAACCAATGGGAAGATATACCCTCTCAGACAAAAAAATAATTTTTACAATCGGTCTAAAATGTACCGAGTTATTTACCCCACAAAAAAATAGAGACGAATTGTTAATCTCCTCCTTTTTTTGAAGTCGGTTAAAAATATAATAGAAGGATCGCCGTGAATAACGTGCGTAATTTTTTTATCCCATCAAAAATAATGGTAATTAACATTCCAATTTCACCAACTTATTTAAATATCAATTCATATTTAAAAGTAATTTTTGCATACAAAAATGAATGAAAATCAACATTTAAATATGAATTGATATTTAAATAGGGTTGGTGAAATTGGGCCTAACTGTACCTCTCTTACATTTATCAATTACTTCCGACGATTCCGTTCGTATAATTTTGTTAGGGCTAATAAATCAGTGCAAGTTAATCTCTATTTTTGGTTTAAAATGTGTTTAAACTAGCAAACCTATAAATCAATACAGTTTCTAAACCATCTGTTAACGAATAAAATTGGGCGTTTAAAGTACCAATACAGCCCATATGGTTTTGTTACTTACAGACCATATGTTTTGCATTAAAAGAGCACTCAACTTTTTTTCCAAGTTTCTACTTTTTCTTCAGATCTTGTGCGACCTATTTTCTTACACTCTATTGTTCTTTTATACTATTCTACTTCGCCAAGCATAAAATTTGACTTAATTAAAATTACTTAACATTTTTGCATTTTTGATTGTGAAAATAATTGATAGCCTGCTGCAAAACAGCTGTTTTTCGACATTTATTTTAGTGCTGCCACAATATTATTTCTTAAACTACACATAAGGTATGGTTCACTAATTTACTCCTGTTGAGTTTAAACTACATATAAATTTGAGTTTAGTTTAACTAAACCAGCGTTTAAACTTTGACCGATTTGTTAGCCCTTAGTTACTTTTTTTTACCAGTTTTATTTCAATCAAATCTGTTGATATTTTATCTGAATTCAATTAAGTTATTAATTAATAAAATTATTTACTTAGTTCAACAATATAAATCATAAATTTTTTCAATAAACTTTTTCGTTAATTTTGAGCATATTCAATATTTTTTTTCAATACGTGTAATTGGTATAAAATTGATTTTTAACGTATAGACGAAGTTACTGATTTTGCTCCAATTTTCGAAAATCGAGTTTTCATCATCCTGGAAGTCAAACTAGTCAGGCTATTTTCTCGATGATGTCCATATGAATGTATGTATGTATACACATATTGCGTGGGTGCGTGTGTTAAAGTTTTTCATACGGAAAAAAATTTCCGGGATCCTGCACATTTTCCGAGAACGAAATGCCGCATTCGAAAGATAATAAATCAATTTGTTTCGGTAAGATTTCAAAATTTTTCGAAAACAACATTTAAAAAAAACCTGACTCGTTCGAGAGATATCGTTGAAAAATATTTAAAAAATCGTTATTTTTCTCTTATAATTTCAAAAGTCCTCGTCAAATCGATTTTAGATATTCACTGATTTTTAAAGACTTGAAAAGTGTATCGGATGCCGCAAACTTGACTAAAATCTGCAATATGGTTCGAAAGATATCGTCGAAAATTTGCGAAAAAAGTATTTGTATATTATTAGCAGGTAATTTCTACTTAATCGACTGTCGACATCGGACTTCAAAACTGTCAGGAAGCTTTAAAGCAAAGTCAACCGATTCTTATGTTTTTATTGATTTAAGCATTTTGATTATTAAAGTAATTTTTAAAATTTTCTAAATTTTTTATTCTTTTTTGGCAAAGTTTATCACAGCCCAAGACGAAACTTGAAACTGAGGGTCAGTGAATTTTTGCATTTGTACAAAAATTACAATGTTGAAAGTTTGCAAATGTCGAAGTTGTACTTTACCAGTAATATACCATTTTCGCCTTTAGCTTTCCTTCTGTTTTTATTCTAAGACTTTGTTTTTTTTATATTTCAAAGTTGCAAGCCAAAATGTAATCCTAAATTCTCAATGAAATTTTCCGAAGTGTTAAATTGCAGTTCAACGCTTTATTTATTATAAGAGGCGACATCGTTCATTTCAATTTAGTAATTTAAAATTATATACATATTTGCATACACACACTTGAGTGCAAATTGCCAAGAAAAAGTATAATTTGTTTGCTTTCTGCACAAATGAACATTTGCTACACTGCTTAGCTTTTAAAACGATGAATAAATAAAACAAACAAAATCTTTAGCAACGACAATCGCCAGTCCCTCTGTATCTGTCTCTATCTCTAACATTCGCTGCTGTCATAAAATTAATATACATATGTACGAGGGCGGTTCGGAAACTTCTTAGCCTACCAATGAAAGAGAATAGTTAGTTTTTCAAAAATATTTTTATTTTTCAATATAATCTCCTGAATAGTTTTCCTCAAGGTCTTCTAAATATTGGTTTACAACTGTAATTGCATCTTCATTTGAGGTAAAACGCTTGCCAGCAAGGAATTTTTTTTAGATTTGGGAACAGGTAAAAGTCACTGCGAGCCAAATCAGGAGAATAAGGTGGGTGGTCAAGCAACTTGTACTTTAATTCGTTGATTTTAGCCATTGTTAAAACACTCTTCTGCGCTGGTGCGTTGTCTTGATGAAAAATTATTTTTTTGTGTTGTAAGCCAGGACGTTTTTCTCGAATTTGTACATTTAATTGATCCAAAAGGTTGCAATAGTACTCTGAATTTATTGTTTTACCCTTTTGCAGATAGTCAATCAATAAAATACCTTTGAAGTCCCAAAAAACCGTTGCCATAACCTTACCAGCCGATTGAATTGTTTTTGCCTTCTTTGGGGCACTTCCTCCAGCTTCAGTCCATTATTTGGATTGTTCTTTTGTCTCTGGAGTGTAGTGGTGGATCCGTGTCTCATCAACAGTTATAAAACGACGCTTAAAATCCATTTTATTTCGCTTAAAACGATCCAAACAAGCTTGATAAATGTTCATTCTTATGCGTTTTTGGTCGACTGTTAACAAATGCGGCACCCATCTTGCAGAAAGCTTTTTCATCTGTAGTTCTTCATGCAAAATTAAATGGACTCTATCATTTGAGATGCCCATGATATTAGCTATTTCACGCACTTTTATTCGTCGATCATTTAATACCATATCATGAACTTTGGCTACAACTTCTGTTGTTATTGCTGTTTTTGGACGTCCACTACGTGGTTCATCTTCAATGCTTGTACGACCACGTTAAAATTCAGCAACCCAATTTTTTACTGTTGCATATGAAGGAGCACTTTCACCTAACACATTCACCATATCATTATGAATTTCTTGTCCCGATAAACCTTTTTTATGTAAATATTTAATGACACCACGCATTTCTAATTTATCCATTGTTAAAAAATCGCGGATGCGTCTTTTGTGAACACCTGTTTCTATATGAAGGAGTTGCCAGATCGAAACAAAATTTGACATGTGTTCATAGCAGAGATGGAAGTTTCCAAAACACTTAACTTTTTTCTGTTTATACCGCGCTTTTTGTGCTAGGCTAAGAAGTTTCCGAACCGCCCTCGTATATAAAGATCCCCCCCCCAAACATAAAAATTATAAAAAAACTTTAACTACAAAATCAAAAATACATAAAAGCAAATACGTAGCTAATTCGTATGGTGGCTGCTGTAGGGACGACAACACAACAAAAATATGGACAGGAAATGCACATGTAAGGTGGAAAATACATGCCATACGGGCAAAGGACTAGTCAAAACAGTGTTGGTTGCCAAATAAGAAAACACTGCTTCCAACTTTGAATATACATATTTGGGTAACAATTACGATATGCTTTTCGCAGTGACAAAACTTTTCTGTTATTTTAGATTACTTTTATAAATTTTTATATTAATAAATGGAATATGATGCCACCTAAGTCATTAAATTTGTATATTAATAATGTCATTAAAATTCTTATTTTATACTTACATATGTCATTTAGTATAGATATAGTCAAGTAAAATGCAACACATCCTAACTAAGATTCCAAAAAATGTGTACCTTATGGCGGTTGGCGTATTTCTACTACGACATTTTCGTCGCAGTCCAAAAACCCCAACCACGATAAGGGGTATTATGTTTAGTTAGGGCTTTTAAATTATAATTGATAAAATACGTGTGAATTTATAAAGAAATTCTTGGAAAATGCTTATTACGTTTCAGATTAACGATTTGAACATTTTATTTTTACTAAATACACACTAAATGTAAAATTTCAAATAGAATTCGACCTTCAAAAAAATCGTAAAATTTGAAGCAAGAATTCTTCAAACATGGCGATAAATCATTAAATCTGGCAAGGATAAAGTACATACTTGCGTACATATCGCACACTAAATCATAAACAGTCACAACTCAAAATGATTGAAAAGGGTATATATAGGTTTGTCATTCCGTGTGTAATTTCCATAATATTCATATGCGACCCATAATATATATATATATATATATATTCTGGGTCCTTATGAATAGTGAACACGAATAAGCGATGTCCGTCTGTCCGTCCGTCCGTCTGGTGTACGTGAAATCGGATTTCCAAATCTCCCAGACTGGTCTATCAGAAATGGCCCAAAATAGATTGGTATTGAAAATCAGCGAAATCGAGCAGACTGTTTCAGAGCTGGAAAACTTAAACTTGATTTTGCCATATAAAAGTAACTAGATAACACAAATTTTTTGCTTTTATGTTAATAAAATAAAAAATTCGAATAAATTTTGTATTAAAATTATAAAAAAAAATAAAAAAGGTGTTTCCAGGATTGGGAACTTTAATTTTTTGTTATATTTATAAAAATAACCTGCTAAAACTAATTTTTCCTTTTTATCTATAAATTTAAAATACATTCTTAAAAGAAAAAGATTGGTGTAAGAAATCAGAAAAATTAAGATTCCAGGGTTGGGAAACTTACACTTTTTGTGATATATAAAAGTAACTAGGTCTAATAATTTTTTTTTATATTTTAATTTATATTATGTTTTGGAAAGAAAAGTTGGGTATAGAAAATTAGAAAAATAAAAACCAGAGCTCCACAGCTGGAAAATTTAAACTCTTAATATTAAAGTAACTAAATAAAACTAGTATGTTCCTTATTTCTTTTTTTTTTGTTCACTTAACATATTTTATATATTTTTTTAAGGAACAAGATTGGTATAAGGAACCAAAAAAATATAAAAGGATGATTCCAGAGTTGGGAAAAGTACACTTTTTTTATATGTAAAACTAATTAAATAAATCTAGTTATTTCTTCGGTAATTAAATATATTCTATATTTTAGAAAGAAATACATTAGTACTCGTATTAAAACCAGAAAAATTTAAATTATGGTTCCAGGGTTGGAAATTGAAAAAAAATAACCAAAAATAATTTTTTTTCGGTTAAACATATTTCATGTTTTGGAAAGATCTATACTCAAGCAAATTCTTTAGTCGAAAAAAAAACAAGGTCACTTACTAAAAATTGCACTATAACAAAAAATTATAAATTTTGTCACAAAACAAATAATATGTACATATGTATGTATGTATGTATGTACTTATGTATGTATCTGTATACTACATATGTACATACACGTTGGTAAAGGGTATAAAGAGATTCGGCACAGCCGAATATAGCACTCTTATTTGTTTTTTATAAATCAGTTACCTGAACAAAACTCTAACGACCGCAACAATTTTTGTTTGCAATAAAGTCTTCTTGAAGAATATAAAATACCATTATTCTTGTTTTAAATTGCATACTTGCGTCATTTGTAGAGAATCAACAGTTGTTTGCAACTACTCAGGATCTGAATTTTTTTTGAGTTGTGACTGTTTATGATTTAGTGTGCGATATGTACATAGTACATATGGGCATTTCTCCGAAAAATTAAAATTTTTTTGTCACGTTCGACAGCAAGCAAATAACTAAATTTTTCATAAAATTTTACCTAACGTGGAGCTGCTGACGCCCTACTCAAATGTATAAAGAAGTAAAAAAAAGTTTCGTTTTCTTTGAAAAAAACAAGCATATTTGCTTGGTGTCGAACGCGACAAAAAGTAGCCTTTTCTGGAAAAATACCAATATATGAAAATTACTTAAGTATGAGTGCCGATTTTGTATCTATGCTGTATCCCAGTCGGATTTTTATTAGCTAGCTCAAAATATAAGTGACTCTTTGCTAACTCATTTAAAACTAGCTTCTGAACTAACTCATAAATGATACAGATGTGATTCAGTTGTCGTTTGCACAACTGTCTTCTTCCCGATAACTAACTTTAAGCTAACTCAAAACTCATGCAAAGATTAGTGAGTTGTTTTTGTAGAACTAACTTTTCGATAAGTTTTGAGTTAGCTTTTAGATAACTCAAAGCAAAGTGTTAAGTATGATGGCTGACAAACAAAGTGATCACCGTTCAATACCCGTTCTGGTTTCCTAAAAAATAATGTAAAATTGTTTAAACTTTAAGCTAACTAAAAAATGTTAACAAATAGTAAGTTAAATCATAATTAACTATAAAAAGACTAACTCATGGTTAGTTCAAAACTGATGCACTCGTACTGCGGCCACATGCAGAATGAGTGCGAATTTTCACCACCTCTTACTAATTTTTGGCTGATAATTCAATAGTTTTGAGTTATCTCAAACTCCCACTGGGATTATATCCAACTTGTCGTAATGTTATTATTTGTATATTCATATCAGGAGTCTCCAAACTTTTTTGTTTGCTTAAACGTCTTGCCATATACCTCGATGTTATGCAAGCCATACACCTTGCGACCGTTGGTACAACACGTTGGATGAACAAGTTGTTTGTTTTGTCCACAAACTATACAACAATGTGTACAACATGAGTGCACAACTTCATTTCTTACTTTTTTTTTGGAGTAAACATGACATCGGGTACTATGTCGCGTATCGTAATGGATGGTTTTTTGGTGACAAAATCAGAAGAAAAACGTAAAAAAGGGCAGAAAAAAGAATTTGGTTAAAGGAGTGATTTATATAAAAAGAAACGTATTCTAATAACAAACTTTTGGAAATATTAACAGAAAGTGAGCCACAATTGACTATAAAAATTATACGTGGGTGACAGACGAAGTATTCAATGACCCTTTGTCAAAAATTCCGATGCATATACAAAATCAATTCTTTCGCGAAAACTTTTATACAATTATATAGAATCACTTATTGAATTCTCCATTTTATACGCAAGTTTGAATTCGAGAGCGTCGTTTTTCATATCACCACAACGAAAATAACAAAATGAAGAAAACATATACAGCCCAATCATGAACAAAAATTCTGCACTAGTTTTTTCACACCCTGTTTTTACCAAATGCAGGAATAAAAAACCGCCGGATATTAACGCAAAACAAAAAGGAGAATCAAAATGTCAACAAACAAGCAAAATAACGAGCTTCGTAATGTGGTGATGCATTAACATTACGAATGGGAAAGCAAAATGTATTGACAGTACATGAAGCCGAGTACTCGTTTCTTTTCCAATCGTCTCTCCCTCTCTCTCCCCTATAAACTAATCAGCTTCGCAATAAGACTTGCATTGTGTAAACTAATTAGCTATTTTTTTCAAATGTATATGTCCTTTAAATTAAGTAATAAAATAATAAATTTAATTAAATTTTCTAAAACCCTGTGTGCTTCGCTACATCATGTACCTTTTGTGATGAAAACCACATTTAATATTTTTGTTAAGTTTATTTAATTAATTAGTTTAAGTTATGATAATAATATAATCATTCGAATGTCCAATCCGGACTTTATATAAAGCTTAAGTCACGAAAAATATCAAGTTCCTTGCTGAATTATTTATTTCCATTACCTTGAAAGAGTACTCCCGGTACAAAACTTCGAAATATATTTGATGGGTATTTATATCCTATGTATGTATGTATATTCCTCGATCCCAAATTTCCACACTCACGGGATCGTTTTCAGAATCACATACGCATGTATGTATTTGTATGAACATACATATAAATATATGGATATGCCCTGCAGGAGATCGAACTAGTGAAATCACCACCACTAGTTCCCTACTGTAAGCTTTCCTATACCATCTTGATGCTCAAATTAGCATTGAGTGTGTTTAGAAAACTACTAGTACCATTGGTACTAGGTTAGGACTAGTTTATCACCAGTTCTTTTGTAAAGAAAAGTTCTATAAAATTTGTGATTTTATTCCTTTGTTACCCAGTTAGTTAAAATTCGTTAAAATTCCTTTTTGCACTAGTTCTTGCTATTCTAGTAACTATACTAGTAGCTTTTAGACAATTATCGCCTACTCTCCTGCAGGGTGGATACACAATACGCAGTATATCACATAATAATCAAATTTCAATATAACTTGAGAATAAGCTTATAAAAATAGTGAAGTTTTTTCTTCGTATTTTCGTTTATAAAAAAGTTTATAAAATGTGAATTCACAAGCAGTTTTTAACAATGATTGAAAAACTCTTATAATACATAACCTTTTCTAAAGTATGTTTATAAACGACATATGTATATTGAACAACACAATAACTATGAGGATTGAAAAAGACTTCACAAATTTATTAAGTATTTCGCGTGTGTAGGTACATTAATTGGTTTTAAATTTCAAAGTGAGTGGACTACAATTTGTATTTCAAACTGCGAAAAATCTAATCATAGCATGGAAAACATAAATTGCTATAATTAAAATTTAATGAAATTGAGGTAAATAATTAAAATTTTTATTTAAAAAAAATTGAAAAAATAGGCTTATTTTGCAATTGCAAGCATAAGGTTATAGTAATAATACATTTTTTTTACAATTGCTAAGAAAACCTTTTTCAATATATTTGTAATACTTTTTCAAGCTTGAGTCTTACGTTAGTAAGCTTATTATAATATTTTTCTCAAGCCATTTGGCATACTGCAGTGATTGGCAATGAATTGCTTTTTCGCTATTCATACTGACTGACTCATGAAATTTTAAAAGTAAGTGATTATACATCATTTAAACTCTACTACTCCGATTTATAAGTAGAGGTTGAAATTAATATGAATGCGACGTCGACATCATATTTATACCAACACTCACACTCATAAATCACCTCAGTTTAATTTCTAATTTCAGAAAAATGCTTATACTACTTACATTGATTCAGCTCACTTAACTCATCCATATATGTACGTATATTTAGAAGTTTAGTCATTAAATATAAATATAATAGCAGTAAATAAAGTTGTTTTTCAATTCGTGTAAAAAAACAAAAAAAAAAAAAAAAGGAACTGAGCAATGAGTATTTTAATGTTCGTATGCGAAGTTCGCATTGCGAATCATACTTATTTTTCATCGTCGTAGACATTGAGTTAAGGAGAGTCGAAATCAACACCATCATAAATGTTGTTCAAAGTTTCGAGTGGATATGGACAACATAGCAATAAGTATGAACGCGCATAAGTACAAGAAATTATAAGTCATGATTCAACTCTACTTACTTTTTCACTACTCATTGCTGATCACTGGTATACTGGGTATATTTATAAATACTCATGCATTATTTAAGTTGCTTCTTTAATCATCATCATTATCGTTCAACAGATTACGTTAATATATTTTACACATGTCTGCATGTACTCGGTACTTGTAATTTTAGTTCGTGCTTCTACGGACGTGTTTTTAATGAAATTAATTTGACGAATACTTCTGTATAAAATATAAGAATGAGTCTGCATGTACAAGTATGGGTGGGTGCAAGTATCAATGACATTTCCAATTCAAGTTCATTAACTAGTAAATTTGCGTGGGCTCATTAATAAGTTCTATCAATGAATGGTAATTTTAATTTTTTACATAGTTCATTATATTGAATTCTGGATGAATTGTAAATTGTGGCATTCCTTTATACCTGCTGATCATATTTTAATTATATGTGTTTGTGTGTGTTGTAAAAGCAATCCGAGGTCTATACCATGTGGGAGAATGTGTGGTTTACTACAAAAATAATTAACTTATAGTTAACTTTTCTTAGACTGACTAAAAGCTAACTGCAATGTCATCCAAAACAAATCCAAAATTAATTCTTAAGTTGAGTACGTAATCGAATTTGCTGAGAGCCAACAAAATTATTTCTCAGCTACTTTGAAACTCATTTCAGTTTTATATTAACATTTTGCTGTTAATATTTTAGATGTCACCTTAGCTGGGTAGTAGCGTGTTGAGTGCACAACGTGTGATGATACATGTTCGAAACCCAGAAAATTTTTTTAAATTTACTGATTACCAGGCGATAAAAAAAACAACTTTAAGTTAGCTGAAAGTAATTCAGAGCGAGACAATTGAAGCACAGAAAAAACTTTGTACAAGTACTTACAATGTGTTTCAGAAGTTCAAATAATAAAATGCACCCTTTACTTAAATTTTTACTGAAATTAAGTAATTAAAAAAAATAATTTTTTTTGATTTATTACCAAGAAGTAGTTCTTATACCTACCACAATAAAGATATAAATAAGCACAACTCATTACACTGTGACCCATTAAAAAACTACTACCCCTTCATAAGATATTCGTTCTGTGTTTTCATTCCATTTGAAAAACGTCATTTTCAATGAGCACTAATCTTCTCCAGAAATTTTGCCTAAAATATGACTCCAAAATTATTTAAGAAATTCCACTAAATCTTTGGAGAGCCATCAGGAGCACCATTTCTATATAGTGGGATGCATGTAGAATTCTCCTGTTTTCCACAATGACTACTTGTCCTTCCAAAAGAGTACATTTTTAAAATTAAGCTTCTGTATTACATATTTATATATCTTAAGTATATACAAGTGGTCACAATTCCAAGATTTTGCGTCCAAAATAATACTCATTATTTGTACTAGTACGGTTAAATCATTAACAGTGTGCTGTTAAGTGCGAAATTCGCTAAAATTTTTAATTTTCGTCTTTGCTATTTAAATTTAAGTATCTTCACACACATAAAAAATTTTAATAATAAATATTCGTGACTATTCATAATGTGTGGTTGAAGTCTACTGCTGATTTGTTACAGCAACAATGAAATGCATATAGACAACGCTGAACAACCAGCAAATAAATTTCAAATTATTTAAATAGAATAATTATTTCGTTTAATTTTAAATTGTACGCTTCTTTTCGTTGAGCTTATTTCATTTTTATTCATCAATGAAGCCCACATAAATGTTTGCACATATTTATAGGGAACTATAAACTACACAAATATTGTATTTAGTTTTCCTAATTGAAAATGATTTTCATTGCAGGTTTGGTTCTTGAACTTTTAGAAGTTAAAAAACACAAAAAGGTGAAAAGTCAGCAAACTGTATTAATAATTACCCTTTTAAATTTAAAATATCGAGCAAAAAATTTGTATTCATCATATCAAATAAAATTTGTTAATGGTAATTGCCTACTTTAATGTATCTTCGTTTTTATTTCTTGTTTTAGAAATGTCGATTTCACCTTCTCCCTCACCAGAAAATTTACGCATTTGTCTGGTCGGTGATGTGATAAATGATGCGACGACTGTTGAAGCTGCCCAAACATTTGGTGTTCCCATCGTAACGTCGGAAACTGGTCTGGAACTTATTAACGATTACGATTGGCGAACATATTTTATTATACAAGATTTTGAGAGTCCTGTTTATGAAGCCATACATAAAAGTAAACAATGGTAAGTTAATAAATCCCTGATTATGTACATATTTACTCGTATTAGAAAAATTTATACAAATAAGTAATTTTACTGCAGAAAAGCTGTAATTCAAATTTTGGAATATTGTTCATTGAGTATATAAAAATGTTTTCTATATTTAGTATCAGAATTCTAAAAATAAATATCTGGAAAAATTGTATTTAACTTTTGTCCAATATCAATACAACGCGGAAAAAGTATCAGAGAAGTCAAATTCGTTTAGAATTTCCCCTAAAACTTTTTCAAAATTCTATCAGACGTCGATGCCCTTTTTATTTTAAATAATATGCAAATTGAGAGCATAATATTAATGAATTTTAGGGTCCAATTGAAATAGTGGAATATTGGGTTCATAATTCTCTGTTCACAATCATTCCTCTCCCACCGGAGAGGAGTAAATGAATGTGAATAAAATGAATCACTTTTCCCTTTGTCACGGCATCACGCGTGAAGGGCTGGACCGATTCCCCCATTCTTTTTTGTTTTGTTTGTTATTATCTGGAAAAGAATTATATGAAAGAAAAAATTAAGAAAGTTGCGCGGAACATTATCTACACTGTGTAACAAAAAACCAATAGTTTGTGGTGTAAGTTTGAGTTTTTCCACTATAAAGCGAAAACTGCTGAATGGATTTACAAAAATTTCGGTAGACGGATAGCTTTTGGTACTTTTTTTTAGATTTTATTTCTTCGAACTTCATTTTTGTTTCTATATTTGATCAGGCTAAAGTTCGTATCGCTTTGTAATTGTTAATTGTAAATATTCGGACAAAGACGTAGTAGAACGGGACAACTAGCTGTTTTCGAAGGCCATTACACCTTCACCATCAGCGTTCTTTGTGTTTGGTCCACTGTGTATGGTGTCAGTTGATGTAGATTTCTGCTTTATAAGTAGAATAAAAATAAGCAAATTAACTAACATGTCCATAATTACTAAATAACAAACGACAATGGCAAGACTGTTGTAAATTTAGAGATGGTAAAATTGAGCTTTCATTACCAAAAAAGCTTTCAGCAAATTGTAATACGATGAATCAAAACAATTCGCATATTCCATTTGCAATAATGGCTGAGTATATAAACTTTGGTGTTATTTGTTCATTAATAATTATCACATGTAATTTGACTATTTTTTATGTTTGAACGGAAACATGTAGCTTAATATGTTTCAAAGAAAATGAGGGGCTTCAATTGAAATTGGTAGAAAACTTGATTTAATTCACAATTTGGCGAGAGACAAAATAATCAAGGGCCTTGTTTTGTAAAACGCAAGGTAAGGCGTTGACAAATTTTATATGGAAATAATGTAAATTGCAAAAACAAAATATGTACATTAAAAAATTTTCAACGCATTGCATTGCGTTTTACAAAATAAATCCTTAAATTTAAAAAAAAATTTTAATGAATTTTTAAAAATCCAAAATTTCGAATTTTTATATAAAATTCTTATTTTTTATTCAATTTCTACGATATCTGTGAAACTACTGGGAAGATTTAGATGTTAGCACAGATTAAAGGTGCAATCAGAGGTGCCAGAACCATAGCCATAGAAAACAGCCGTACGAACCAAACTAATGGGCAACACTGTATTTGATTATAGGTGACTCGCCATAACGCCATAACTCTCACCATATAAACCAATTGAATTTTGGTTTGGTTATGGGTATGGCATTATGGCTATGTCACGTCTAATTTAAGCTTAAAGATAATATTATTGTGGAATTTTGTTTAAGTAAATAGAGCAAACCATGATACAATAATATAAAGGTACAACCACATTTGACGTATAAAATTAATTTTGACTTTTACCAAAATTGTTTGATTACTGTTTTTTTGTAAAGAGAGAGGAAAACGTTGCCACACGAAATTACGGGGAACTTTTTTTTAGGAATGTTTTTGGAAATGTGTAATTTTAAGTTTAGAAATTATGGTTTAATACACATTTTTTTAAATGTTGTATTAATTGGATACGTGGATAACGAAATATGCATGTGTATAATATGATGTAGAATGGATGAGCGTGTTTCATGCATATAATACACATTTGCATACACTTCGTGTGCAAATTTATTGCAGCTTACAGTAAGAATTAATGCTTTTTTGATGGGCTACATCTGAATAATCTGAACAAAAAAAGACATGCAAAAGAAATAGTTAATGCATGGGTTCTATTGCTAATGAATTGGTTCAATTTAGGTGCAGAACGCATGATTTTAACACAGGCGTGTCATTGACGAGCATGGGCGAACATTTAGCAAAATTGCTCATCATTCCAATGAGTGCTTAGAACCCATGATACGTTTATTCGTTTATATATACATACATATGTATGTTTAAAACAGAGCATAACGGAGTGCCCGCGGGTGGCCGTTTGCTTATAATTTTAGGCTCTAAGCAGGCATACTCTGATGATTGTATTTGAGGCAAACAGCTTTGAAAGCTGTTAAGTGTGCTGTTGTTTCCTTGCAAATTAAGAGGAAGCATTGTTCTCGCCGAGATCTGATTGGCAATTGTGCTCTCGCTCTTTTAAAAAAGTTTGCACATTGTGCATATCACTTGGACGCACCTGATGTAAAGCAATAAGCCAGAGTAGTACGAAGAGAAAGTCCCACCCTTGATTCAGAGGCTTTTCCGTTGGTAATTTCCCTTGAATTGTTTATGCTGATGTAAATTTTTTTTATAATTATAATTTAAATACATATTCTTCAATATTTTTCAATAAATAAAAAAGAACGTCAAAATCATTAATCAAAAACTCGGATTTCATAAATTAAGGTAGCATTAATTTTGAGAGTAAAAAATTGTCGGCACAAACGTCAGAAGGTTAATATGGCGACGAAAAGAGAGAACGGTTGTACCTTTATATTATTGTATCATGGAGCAAACCCATCTCAAGTTATGCTAATATTTGTCGAGCACGCATGAACGCACTTCATATCTGAGATGACGTTATATCGCATAAAATGCAGGTTTGGATGCGTTATCCAAAATAAACAAAGAGACAACTTTCAGTTCCTGGCAACGAAAAATTTTATTGAAGTTTGTATAGTAGTGTAATCATTTGCGACCCCATGAAGTATACCGGGATGGTTATAACTACAGTAAATCATAAACGGTAAGAACTCAAAATTATCAAAATAGTTTTGTTTTTACCCGACTGCGCGACGCAAAGAAGGGTATTGTGTTTATCAGCCTATGTATGTATGTATGTATGTTCCTTTGCGGCAGTATATAAACCGAACGCATGGACAGATTTTGATGATTCTTACAGATTTATCTTAATCCTGGAAGTGTCCCTAAAGATATGATAGTAGTCAAAACTCAATATGGCTGCCAGCAGACGCCATTTTGTAAATACGAAAGAAAAAAATTAAAAATCGGCGAATTATATCAAAATGGGTATCATTCGACAGGTATTTTAAAATTATCTTTAGGTTTCTCGTACGATTTTTCATTTCGAAGGACCATTTAGGTTATTTAACGGTTCGCAGGCGTTTTTTTATATTTTTTTAATTACTGCTTCGTCGGGTTGTTAATAGTTTGCCGCAGTAATAATGTATTTTTAATATACTGTGCGGCAAACCAGTAATCACCCGACGACTTGTTGATTTTTTTAATTACTACTTGTTTCATAAACCAGTTCACAGAACAAATCTCTAACGACCGCAAAAATTTCTTTTGCAACGCAGTCTTCTTCAACAATATATTAAATACTTGCGTCATTTGTGCAACAGTGATTGTTTATGATTTAGTGTGAGATATATTTATCCTGAGATACCATTAGCTTCCAACGAATGTAAAAAAGCGAATGGCAGTCTGATTTACCAGATATATTGCTAAAATCTTTAAATAAAAGTGCCATCGATTTACAAAAACTTTTAATTAGGAAAAAATCTAAATTTGCAAAATTTGTGCAAAAAATAAATAAAACAAAAAAATTAAAAAAAAAAAACACAATTTCCGTTTGACAACATTGCGATAATTTATTTTTTTACAATGACACCAGTTTTTAACGGATTTTTTATTTTATTTACAAAATCTTTTACAGAATCGATAAAAAAGCCATTCGTTATAAAAGTCTTAACAAAATAAATAAAACTTTGAAATATGACATCAAATAACATGAAAAAATTTTAAAAGTAACGGCCATCTCAAAACGTGGAACTCATACAAAATACAAAACTTAACTATTGTGGACAAGAGACATACATACATACATACCCATGTATAGGTACATATCGTCACCTTAAATGCAAACGGACGTAACTACACTTTTATATTTTTTTTACAGGAGAAACAATAAACGCTTCAAAATCAATAATAATAAAGTGTTTCGGAAAATTTTCCTCGATATTTAGTCGTAGTATCTATACTTATATGCAGGGACAGGGGTTTCATGCAAATGCAAGTTTTTTCCCTTAACCCTGATAATAGCAAGAACGAAATATCTTTACGAAACAATGAATTTGCGTAAAAATGGCATCGATTTGTTAAAGCATATTTTTGCATATTTTGCTGAAAATGCATATTTTTGCATAATTTGGCCATAAATGCATATTTTTGTCTCATATTTTGGTACAAACGCATGATTTGGTGTGATATTTTCTCAAAAATGCAAATTAATAAAAATATTTTAGACAAATTATTAATGCAAAACTGTTTTTTGGACAATTTGTTCGCTTGAATTGTTGAAGAATTTTTTATTTTTTTATAAAACAAACACAACCCGCGAAGCGATTACCTTGTCTGTAGAAAACACCCAGGGTCTATGGCGGGAATCGAACCCAAGACCTCTGGACTGAGAGGCTAGCACCGCTACCACTTAGCCACAGGGGCACCTTACCGTGCCGTACCGTACCGTTTGTAGAACGACTGTACAAACACACGAACCTACAAATTTTAATGGAAATTGTAATTTAGATGATTTCAGGAGAAAATTGCCTGCTATTAAAGCCGAAAATAGTGAAACAATCGTTATATCATATTTAATCTTGTGCAAAAATATAGGTTTGTACACGCACCTTTTGAAAAAAATATATTTTTATATCTTTATTTAGTTGTATGTAAATTGAAAACTTTTCTTTAGAATAAAATTCTTTAAAATATGTGCATATTTTTATTGTTTTAAGTGCATATTTTGAGTTTTTGATGTCATATTTTAGGTGCCTAAAACACCTTTTTTAAATGCATGAAGTGCTTGTCCCTGCTTATATGTTTTTAACCATTTATTTCCTTTTTATATATATTTAAGCTTTTATGTTAGTTGCGTTCCTTGAAATAATAAAACTTTTTAAGAAAAATTAAACCGACTTCAAAAATAAGCACTAAAAAGCTACAAATAATATAGATCTAGTTAAATAAAAGATTTTTATATATGTATGTTACCTACAGTGCCGTTTGAAGTTGGTGCCAGCAACATTGGTAACTAAGCACATACATATGTACATAAAAATTACTTGCAGTTTTTTACCGGTCATGTTCCTATGTGTTTAGTACCAGTATTACTGGCACCAACTTCAAACGGCACTGTATGTAACATATATAAAAATCTTTTATTTAACTAGATCTATATTATTTGTAGCTTTTTAGTGCTTATTTTTGAAGTCGGTTTAATTTTTTTTAAAAAGTTTTATTTGTAGCTTTTTAGTGCTTATTTAGAAATATGGTCCAGTTTTGTTAAAATCGATTAAGTAAAAACACGTGAAATATAGTAATAAATTTGATGGGGCGTGGCTACGCCTACTTTTTTAAAACAAGATTGTGTATTTTTAAGAGTTTAAGGTGTATGCCAAGTTTCGTACAGATCGATAAAGTAAAAGCACGTGAAATTAAGTATTAAATTTTATGGGGCGTGACTACGCCCCTTTTTTTAAAACAAGATTGTGTATTTTTAAGAGTTCAAGGTGTGTGCCAAGTTTCGTCAATATTGGTTAAATACAAGCACATGAAATATTATACTAAAATTTAATAGGCGTGCCCCGCCCACTTTTTTGAACGCAATTTTGTGCCTTTATTAAAGTTTAGGGTGTGTGCCAAGTTTCGTCAATATTGGTGAAATACAAGCACATGAAATATTATACTAAAATTTAATAGGCGTGCCCCGCCCACTTTTTTGAACGCAATTTTGTGCCTTTATTAAAGTTTAGGGTGTGTGCCAAGTTTCGTCAATATTGGTGAAATACAAGCACATGAAATATTATACTAAAATTTAATAGGCGTGCCCCGCCCACTTTTTTGAACGCAATTTTGTGCCTTGATTAAAGCTTAGGGTGTGTGCCAAGTTTCGTAAAAAGCGGTGAATAGAGAGAGCCCTGTGAAATATAATATAAAATTTTAATGGGCGTAACCCCGCCCATTTTTTCAACTTAAAAATTTTCTAATTACAAGAACCAAATAAGTAGAAGATCATTAAATCAAATTTAAAAAATTGTGGGCGTGACCCCGCCCACTTTTTTCAAATGAGACCAATGGGAAGCTATACCCTCTCAGACAACAAAAACATTTTTACAATCGGTCTAAAATGCACCGAGTTATGGACCTACACACCTAAAAAAAAAAAAAATAGAGACGAATTGTTAACCTCCTTCTTTTTTGGAAGTCGGTTAAAAAATAGATGCATTCGTAATTAAGGCCGTTTGAATTTCTTGAATAAAGTCGTCATTTTTGATCGCAGAGGTCTAAATATTTGCGTGAACATGTAGTTTGATAAAATGAACCATAACCAATCAAGAACTCGATTTCGAATTTTTGTGTAGTTACGTCCGTTTGCATTTAAGGTGACGACATGTATATGGATCTGTATAACATTCCACACAGACAAATAAACCACTCCCACTTTTGCTAACTTAATTTAAATTCGAATTATAAAACCATTAAAATACAAGTGAAAACAATATGTAGTATGTATGTATTTGCATTTCTCTATTCTCTATGACGTAGCGAATTTATTCGGGAGGTAATTAATAGTCTGAATATGTACAGAAAATTCATTTATTAATACTTAACACATAAAATGTGTATAAAGAAAACCCCTTCCTTCATTTTCATTATACAAAAACCATGATGACTAATTTGCCAGCAACTAAAAAAAAACTCGAATGTTTTAATTTTCTTTTGTATTTAAATTAGCATTTGAAACAATAGTAGAATTAATTAATGTATGTACATATGTATGTATGTATGTATGTATGTATGTATGTATGTATACTTTAATAAAAAATAAATAAATTGTACTAAGACTACTAATAATTATAAATACGATTCTTTGTTATGAATTTGTACAAAACACGTTTATTTATAAGGGCCTTTTGTCAATCGTGTTGCCAAAAAAGTATTTCATTTAAATTTTAGCACTTTGAAACGATTATGAAAACGAAGCATACAAGAAAGAAATGAAGGAATGATCAAAAAC
This sequence comes from Tachina lurida, assembly GCA_944452675.1. Taxonomy (NCBI): domain Eukaryota; kingdom Metazoa; phylum Arthropoda; class Insecta; order Diptera; family Tachinidae; genus Tachina; species Tachina lurida. The sequence goes on along the minus strand of OX101754.1, from coordinate 94,786,637 downwards.
GACAAAAACACTTACACAGAAGTTAAACGCTCAATTTATTTTTAAATATTTGGTAATTTACACAAAAAAATACAAACAAATAAATATTCATGTTTAAACATAAAAAAAAATGTAAATTTTGTATTCTATTCTACAAAATAATTTATTAGAGGGGATTGTATCAGAATTTTTAATTCAGAATCGTAGTTTGTGTTATTTGTTTTTTAGGTAGTTGAAAGAAATAAAATAATAGTATTATTATTGGCTGTTTTTGATTGCCATATAATTCTTGTTACCCAAATTTTTGAAATTTACTCCCATTTAAAAAAAAAAAATAAAACAACTTGATATTTTTACCACTGAATTACAAATGATTTGCTTTATTTAAAAATTACACTGTGCAACAGTGACAAATCTGCACGGTCCTGACAGTATACATTAGTGCTGGTATACTATCGATAGTACTATCGATAATATCGATAGTTTTAAAATATCGAAAATATCGATAGGAAAAAATAACGATATCGATATTATTGAAAATGCAGTTTTGAAAACGTGAGGTGTTATAAAATTTATTTAACTGACATCAGTACAATTTTTCAACATCTGTCACCTAAAATAATGTTCGTAGATACATATTCATACATATTAAAATAAACATAAGACCATAAGCTTTCAACAAAGTGATAAAAAAACTAACTGTGACCTGATGAAAAATTAGTTGTATTTTTCTCTCTCAATTACAAACATTCAGTCGATAGTAATATCGATAGTATCGATAGTGAAATCTGATCTATCGATAGATATCGATAGTATCCCAGCACTAGTATACATAGGTTCGATAGTAATGGGTGTTTTTTATTGAGGTATAGAACTTTAAGTTGGCATCACTTTTTTAACTGGCGGCCATTTTGTCAGCTGTCAAGTGATTAATATTTAGTTTGGTTTGCCATTTCATCATGAACAGGTTGACAAAAGAACAACGCTTGCAAATCGTGCAAATTTATTTCGAAAATAATGGTTCAGTTCGCGAAGTTTCCCGCAAGCTCCGTCCATTTTATGGTCGACATAATCGTCCATCAGAGCAATTAATTCGGTTAACCATGGATCGTTTTCGCACTACGTTTACTCTATGTGATAATACGCATCCGCAGAGACGTCGAACAGTGCGCACCGAAGAAACAATTGCCGCTGTAGAGCAAAGTGTTGAAGAGGATCCGAATGAATCGATTCGCCACCGTGCGACCGGTATAGAGCCATGATAACCGACTATTTTGTTCCCGAATTGGATGGCATGAATGTGGATGAGTTGTGGTTCCAACAAGACGGCGCTACATGCCACACAGCGCACGTCACAATCGATTTATTGAAGGAAACATTCGATGAGCGCATAATTTCGCGGAATGGACCTGTCAATTGGCCACCAAGATCGTGTGATTTGACACCATTGGGTTATTTTCTTTGGGGATATGTGAAGTCGCTCGTCTACGCCAACAAACCAGAAACGTTAGGGGACTTGGAAGCCAACATTCGTGGCGTTATTGCCAACATACGGCCCCATATGCTCGAAAAAGTGGTTGAAAATTGGACCTGTAGAATTGGCTTTATTCGAGCCAGCCGCGGCGGCCACATGCCCGAAATCATATTTAAACATTAATGGCATAAAATTATCCTTCCAATAAAGCCAAATTGATGGACATTAAAACGATTTTCTTGTGTTTTATTTCAATTCGAAGTTCTATACCTCTAAAAAAACACCCTGTACTACCAAAGGGTAGTAAAACCCTATACCCAGTTTGGTGATTTTGGTGACCAATTTTTTTTATGGGCCTCCAAAGATTTCGAAAATCAGTGCACCCTAAAAAAATGGTGTCAACAATTTCTGGAAAACAGCTAATTCAGACTTAGTGGTAGCGCTTAGCTATATATAGCAATAGTCTAGCTAAGAGTCTACCGAGTAAATCTTGTTAAGATCTTATGCCAAAAAAATTTTTTCTTCGTGCACTTTTTTGTGCAAAAACTAAGGGAAATTAAAAAAGATGCAATAAAAGTATAGTTTAACTACATAGTAAACACCGACTATTTTTAAGGTATAAAGCCCACTTTCAGGTATTTAGGATGCCAAGACACGTTCAGATTATACACTCAGGGAAAATATCATGTAAAATCAACTAGAATTCAACCAATTATTATGTTGTTATTTTTCAACACGACTTGCCGTGTTAAAGTTTAACATTATACACGGTTTTTACATGCTTTTAAATTTTCCCAACACTAACATTAGACAGTGTTAAGCTGACATGTACATTCTGTTAATTCAAAAGGATACTTTGTCAACTTTAACAAGATCATCATGTTAAATTTACATGTAAATCTAGACAAATCTAAATGATGACTGGTTATCTTTAAGCTATATGACCTATTAATTCAACATGTTTTATTGTTAATCTAACATTATTTATAGTGTCAATCCAAAGCGATAATCCGGTAAATTTTACATGATCTTTGGTTAAATTAAAACTATTGGCCATGTCAGGTCTATACGGGAACCTCGATAAATTAACATGATTCACTTTTAAAATAGCAGTGTTCACATGTTGAATCTACACGGCCCTTTGTCAAATTAATCTTAGTGACTATGTTGAAATTACATGGAAACTCCGATTAATCAACATGATTCACCTTTAAATTAAAAACACTCACCTTTGAAATCTAAATGACCCTTTGTCAAATTAATTTTCTTCGCCATAATAAAAATGCATGAAAATCTCCATGATTTTATATGGTACACTGCAAACTTAATACTTACCAAGATTTAGTTATCCTTAATTCAATTGAAAATGAAGAAAGCAAAATATTAATTTAATACATTTAATTTTTATAATCTCGTTTTCTAGAATGATTTTAATCGGAATACATTTAACATATTACAAAGTTTGTGAATATGAAGATGTAGCACTAATTGCAACGATAGACGGCTTAATCACAGCATTCTTTGGAATCTGAAAAAAATAATTGAAAAATGAAAATGGGTTTTGTGTCAAGATAAAAAATAAATTTACCAGCAGACATATTGCCTTCGATTATTTCCTTCATTTCATTGTTGTAGTCAGCAATACTTGCACTTGCTGTTATCGTTTCATTTTCATTTGTCACTAAAAATTCAAACAAAATCTCTTCGGAAAGATCTTTGGACTCCATTTTTACTTTTAGATAGTTAAGTTTTTAATTTTTATTGATTTCCTCGATACCACCAACACGATTGACAACCATAAACTGCGATTTTATACGCTTCTATGATTCTACATAAGTAAATACAGGATGATCTGTTTACTTATGAAGAATTAAACGTACAAAACATAGATTTAACACTTCCATCTGGTAGAGAGTGGATATCTATAACGGCATTTTTTAAATCAACCATTGATATCTGTTTAACTTTGTAAAATGTAACACTGCCATCAGGTAAAATTTAACACTGGCAACAGGTAATTAACACTGTGAAACGTAAAATTAACACTGCCATCGGGTTAGTATTTACATTACACTAGTGTTGATATAACATGATACTTTTAAATCAACCAATTTCATGTAGATTTAACACTGCCCTCATGTAAAGGGTTGATGAAAATAACGGAATATTTTATTTAGTTTTAATTAACACTGTGAAACGTAAAATTAACACTGCCATCGGTTTAGTATTCGATTTACATTACACTAATGTTGATATAACATGATATATTTTTTAAATCAACCAACAATTTCATGTAGATTTAACACTGCCATCAGGTTGATGAAAATAACAGAATATTTTATTTAGTTTTAATTAACCCTGTGAAACGTAAAATTAACACTGTCATCGGCTTAGTATTCGATTTACATTACGCTAATGTTGATATAACAAGATAATTTTTTTAAATCAACATGATATTTTTTAAATCAACCAAAAACCTTGTTAATTACGCAACCAGTTTATCCATGTTAAACTAACACAGTGCATAGTGTAAATTAAATCATGTAAAAATTTGAAAATTTTGCAATTTTGTATGGAATTATGAATATTGTAAATTTAACATGAGCCTTGTCAATTTTTTACAGAACGTTTTTCTCTGTGTGTATTGATATGTTCACAAAAGTTGTTCAGCTTTACCGTAGGTACAACTTTGCCAAATATTGTTAGCAACAATTTAAGACTCCCTTTAAGTTATTCTGAAAAAAAAACTGGAAACAAATTTTTCCATAATTTTTAAATTACATGGGTTTGATCATTCGTTTGTGTCAAAAACGAGCTACTGAAAGAGTTCGATACAAGTCTAATCTCGAGTGCCAGTGAACAAGCACCGATTTTTTTTTGTTATTGTATGACGTGACAAGCAAAAAATTACAATTTTTTTCTCAAAACATATACACATATATGCTTATGAATGTATCTCTAGACGTACATAGACATAGACGTACATTGGTGAAGGGTATATAAGATTCGGCACTGCCGAATATATCACTTTTACGGCACTTTTCACAATTTACAATTAAAAGCTAACAGAGACTTTAACGGCAAGTTTTGTATGAAAAACTGTCAGTTAAAGTTCACGTTAACTCTTAATCATACATTGTGAAAAGGGACGTTACTTGTTTTAATTTGCCCCTCTTAATTTTTTCGAATAACTTTAAAAGTTATCGCTAGCGCGCACAAATATTTAAATTATACGTACATAAATAACGAATCAGCAAGCGATTTTAAAACTTATAAAGCCGTTTAACCCATTTTTAAAACAATTTAAATATGTGTATAATTTTAATTTGTGTTCTTATTTAAAAAAATGCTACGATTATCCTAACATTTGCCTCTTGTGGCCTTTTTCAATTAGTTATGTACTTTTAATTTGTACAATTTAAATATAGTAAAAGTGCATAAAAAGCTTTTGTTCCTTATTTAATTACACAACAAGTTCATCAATATGAGATAAAACACATGTGTCATTTGCTTTTGAATTGTTTTATATTTTAATTTTCTATACCTTGATCACTTAGATAGAGATCTTGCAAAAGCCTCGTGATTGTTTAAATAGAATTTCTGCATTAGAAATATACATATATTCATTCTGAAGTTATTTAAGAAATATGTTTTTAAAAGATAATGCATAGAAAAGCATATTTGTTGTAATTGTCGATTATTTTGGCGCATTCATGTCTGCGTACTATAAAGAGTTTAATTTCGATAAATTTGTTCAACACTATTTTCAAGAAAAAAATTTTACGTTTTATTATGAGATTTTTTTTCCTGATATAAAAATTTTATGTCCATAGATATAAACAAATTTGAATTTTTGTACTCTGATATATGTAAAGTCAATTAATTATCTGAAAAGTACATATCGCTCAGTTACTCAAAGAACGATATAACTCAAAATATCCAATTAGGGAGTTAATGATGCAGAATTAATCCTTATATCTTGTTTAGTCAGCTTTTGAAAGCAAAACAAAATTTTATTTTTCATTTAAGTTGTATATAAATTGAAAACTTTAAACTCGTTTTCTGGCAAACTATTTTTTTTTAGTTATGACGTTATTTGAGTAAATCAGCGCTATGTAAATAAATGTTTCATGTGTTTCTTTTATTACCATCTGACAGATAAATGAAAAACACACATAAATTTTCAGCATAAGAAAGAAACTGAATTCTGTTTATTTATTTGTATTTTATGTTTAAAATTTGTTCTCGAATTCATCACATTTAAATAATAAAATCTATTAACTGTAAAATTAATTAAAAATATACTAAAAATTTCTGTGGCAAAAAGCAAAAAGTGCTTAAGTCGAGGTAAGCTGTTTTTGAATTAACGGTAGCCCTGTAATTTCCATGGTCCAAAGTACCCCTGTGCAAAATTTCATTTATTTTGTGCGCTTTTTCAAGAAGTTATAGCGCAATGATTTGCTTCTTATCTTTTTTCGTTTTATAATCTCATATGGAATAATAGCTTAATTTAATTTATATTTTGATATATTTCAAATGAAATATATTATTTATATAGTGTGTACAACGAAATTTTGCAAAATAAATTTAAGTGAACCGAATTTCCTAATTTAATTGTAAAATAAATAGATTTCGGAAAATCGACTTGAAAGCTTAAAAGTGCTCTACTGCAAAACAGTAAAATATGACTTAGCACCTTTTCCTTATTGCCACAAAGTTTATGGGTGCACCAGCAGCCCTATTCTATAATAACCAGTGTTGAAGCTTAAGATTTAGAGAATTTTAAATCCAAAAATTTTACTTATTAAATGAGCACATAAGTATAAAAAAACTCGTTGGTTGCGAAAAATCGACAAAATCGCTTTAGAGAATTAACGAACAAGGCTGCAGTATTCTCGTATATACATATTTTAAAAACAGCAAAAAATTTCAAAAAAGGTAATCGGGTTTGGAATTAAGCATTTTTGGTGGAAGCTGTTCCTTACTGGATTACCAACTTAATGATTTTAACAAGGCGTGGGACTAAAATAATCGATTCTTGAGAATAACTTAACTTTTTTTATTTGGCAACTTGTTCACGTAATCCATTTAATCAACTTACACATAATTTTTTTAAATTTAGGTAATGTGTTTTGTAAGCGTGTAACGAAATTTGGTAATCAGAAAAGTAAGTCATTATATGGCAAGTAGTTCTGATGGTAATGTGTAATTTTTTTGCTGGGATATTATATTTTATTATTGCGTTTTTATCTGTCTTTTAAATTTAGATATTGGTTTTCCTTGGAGTAGGGGTGGAAAACTATTGATGGCACTATCGATAGTTAATTTATTTTGTGACTATCGATGTTTTATTTCTGCAATCGATTAATAAAGGGTGTTTTTTTAGAGGTATAGAACTTCGAATTGAAATAAAACACAAGAAAATCGTTTTAATGTCCATCAATTTGGCTTTATTGGAAGGATAATTTTAATGTTTAAATATGATTTCGGGCATGTGGCCGCCGCGGCTGGCTCGAATAAAGCCAATTCTACAGGTCCAATTTTCAACCACTTTTTCGAGCATATGGGGCCGTATGTTGGCAATAACGCCACGAATGTTGGCTTCCAAGTCCCCTAACGTTTCTGGTTTGTTGGCGTAGACGAGCGACTTCACATATCCCCAAAGAAAATAATCCAATGGTGTCAAATCACACGATCTTGGTGGCCAATTGATAGGTCCATTCCGCGAAATTATGCGCTCATCGAATGTTTCGTTCAATATGAAATGGCAAACCAAACTAAATATTAATCACTTGACAGCTGACAAAATGGCCGCCAGTTAAAAAAGTGATGCCAACTTAAAGTTCTATACCTCAATTAAAAACACCCTTTACTTGAAAACAATCGATATTTTTTAGTCACTATCGATATTAAATGGTACACCACTAAACGCAAAAAATAGAAAATATGTTGCTTTTTATAAATAAAAATAGCTGGATGACGGAAAATTTATTCCACTGATCACACTTATTTATCATAAAACTATTTTAGTTTTGTTATTTATTGAACAGACGAATAAACTTCTATTTTATTTTGTTTTGTTTTGTTTAAAAATATTTTGTTTTGAATTTTTAGTGTAAATAATTATATACATTATACGAGAACCATACAACTTCGATACTATCACGATAGTATCGTCGATATATCGATAGTTTTTCTAGCTTTCGATAGTCTTGAAACGATATATCAATAAAGTTTTTCAAACTATCGAAAACTTTCGATAGTAACACTATCGATAGTTTTCCACCTCTACCTTTTAGGAAGTAATCAATTTAAATAACGCCCTTTATTATAAAACTCTCGAATTGTTTTTAAACATCTGATAGGACATCCCTTAATTAATTGTAAAGCTTGTGCTGTGTACAACAAAATGCCTTCCTACAAAGTACATATGTATCGTTACAGAATTTGGAAAACTATACAGGAAAGGCAAAAAACTTGATTTACCTATAGCAAGTAATACTTTTGGATAGGACATTTTTATTTTGTCTATAAAGTTGCTCTTTATTGGCGTAAGAGTGTAAACAACAAAATCTCGGGCGATTTCTTTTAATAGGAAGTAAAATATATGTAATGGAAGACCAAAAGCTCACCAAAAAGTGCATACAAATTTATTAGAAATGGTCGTAGTCGAAGTCGGAATTCGCCAGTCACGATAAGGGGATTGTTTATTAAAAAGAGTTCTGTGTTTTCCAGAGCAACAAAGTTTTAAAGTCGTATCGTATTCAACTGAATCAAACGTCAATAATAAAACTTTATTAAATTGTTAAAAAGAAGCTTTATTTCTCATATTTATATATGTACAAGGGTAAAAATTTAAAGACCGTGATATGAAATCAAAGAACTGTTGTAAAAAGAATGAAATCTAATTCTACGTTGAGCAGTTTTAAATGTGGAATAAAAATATTTAATGAAATTTCAACAAAATTCTAACACTTAGGGATAGTGAAATATACGACTTAAAATAACTATAGAAACAAAATACAAGAAAATATATAAATTCTGCAACTAATTATTTGGCATTCGAACTGCGATTGCGGATTAAAGAGCAAGTTTTTCTTTACATTTTCTTCAATGACGTCCAACATTTACATACATATATATATATGTATGTATAAGAATGTTTAGAAAAAAACAATTATTTCCTTTTTTTAGATATCACACGTGGCCTTACCTGGCAACTTGCCACTATTCAAATACTACGATGAAATGGTTAAAAGGCATAGTTGCTAGATTAAATTGGCAGAACATCGCCAAATTTTAATGATCTGAAGAATTTTAAGACTTAAAAATCCGCTAATCATTGCATAGGGCCATGATACCGGCTCGACTATCAGTGTGTATGTTAATTACGGTTGTTGAAGTGACATTCACTCTCTGCAGTGATCCGGAAGTCGTTTTGCAATACGAAAACCTAATATCCCTGAGTAAACTCTGTAACCCATAACTACTTGAGTTTTGGAGTCATTTGTACCTTTCCTCCACGCTTCTCAAGGTGGCATCCATGTCCTGTACACACAGAAAAATTTCAACTTGATATCTACGTAAACAAGGTTAATCTAATCTTTTTCGGCAAATGATTTTGCTTCATATGTTTCATGTTAATCTAATATGATTTATAGACATTTTCAAAGAAAACTTTTCCTTTTGAAATAACTTTATATCACGTTGATTTAACATTTACGTCCTGTTGAAATCAAAACGAAGAATCATGTTGAATCAAAGTTGTTTCAAATTGGAGAAACATGAATTTAATTAAATGTAGGATTTGTATATTATTAATTATTTAACTTACGTGTGGTTGACACAGACATCAGAAAAATTTTTGTTTGTATATAAATTGGCTTCCCTGGCCAAGATTTGAACTCAGAACTCATCGCGTGGTAGTCAACGTGCTTACTCCTGCAGCCACAACAACTTTAAATATTCTTTAGATACACACTAAATATGTACCATCATGAATAAAATTTTAATTCAACATTATTTCATTGATCATTTAACATACAATTTATTTGAAGTTTTAGTTAAAAAAATACAAAATACTTAGACTTGAAAAGTTTTGGTTAAAAAAAAAATACAAAATACTTTGACTTGACTCCAGGATTCGAACGTGAGATCCTACGACTGCAAGAGTAGTACACTGCCTACCAGCCAGCAGCAGTTTTTCGGATGTTTAAAAAACATAAAAAACAACAACAATGCAAAAGCAACTCACACAACTAAGTCCCTGTCCAGACTTGAAATTTTTGTTGCAGCAATTCTTGAGTATATAGGTGAGAAGATTGGGGAAGTGTACACAGTTTCATGTGCTCGGCAATTCTGTTTTGTTTTGAAATTCTGTCTTGTTACTTTAAATGTATTTGATGTTTTATTTTATTTTCTTTCTTCAGTTATATTAAAAACAAAAATTATTAATTTTCAGGCAAATTTGTTGTGAAATAGAATTTTTTAATACTTAATTGCAAAACTAGAATTTCCTAATGTGGACACTTATGCAATTTCAAAGCAGAATTTTAAAAAATTGCAGCAACAAATATTTCAAATCTGGACGAGGACTAAGCACAAAAGCGTATTGCAGCTATGAACAAAGCAAATAAACACAAACACAAAGCAAATAATCAACATATTATTTCGTGTAAATTTAATGTGATTTGAATGAATTTGAATCAAACTTTTTGCATGGTGATTTTACATTGGTATATTTTTCTGTGTGTAGGGACTTTCATTAATTATAGCAGGGTCAAATCTACATCTTCAAGCTTCGGGGTCTACTATTCTGTAGTTGCCGATTCAGTTTTCGCTTCACAGAGAAATACAACGAAGACGGATTGCAAAGTTTTTTGCTATCTCCATGCCTACTAAATCTAATGGTAGTAGGCCTAGAAGCATATCCAATGCATCCGTTGCATAGTGCGAATAGCGTTAGTTATATACAGTTTAACAAGTGTTTGAACCGTGTGTAACATGTGTTTATATGTTTCATATATATGTATATATATGAAAGGTCACCACACGATGATCCCATACATGAGAATTGGACGTACCATAGCCGTATATATGCAGTAAACGACATTTTGGGCTGGGACTTCAACTGTTTCCAACGTATTTCTTGCACAGACAAAGTGCAATAGTTGCTTTCTTCACCTCCTGTAGAATATTTATCTTAAAACTCAACTTATAGTCGAGAATGTCACCGAAATATTTTGCAGGGTTGGACACTTATCTCTCTGCGTGTTAAGGGTAATGAGGTGCAAATAAGGTATCTTATACTTTCTCGAGAGGAAAGCTAATTCCTTTTTGTTGGGATCAACGGCAAGAAATCACTTCTCCGCCCATCTTGATAGATAATAGAAGACCATCCTGCAGAATATCCTTTAGAGTTAAGAGGCATTTTCCTCTAACAGATTTTGCACAACAACAGCATAAGCAACAATTTTGCACTCACGTAATTTTAAAGATAACAGCACCGGAATCAGAGATAGATTTCACAAAAATTACGAAAGAACTCCTGCCTGTGGTGTAGCTCTATTTACAAACAAGCGGGTCAACCGAGAAGATTCTAAAATCGATCCTATCCTAAGATAAAGTAGTAGATTTTGAATCTTCTTTCATGTTCCTAAATTGTCTGCAAAATTTGATAAGACACCAATTATCGCATCTGTACCTGAATTCTGTAACTTTTTACGATCCGAAAATCGTAAGATTTATCGACATATTTATTCGCTTGCATTAAAGATAATGTGATTCTGTAACTTATATTTTACGATAGTGTACATCTGTGTTTTACTCATGTGGCATCCCTGCATACAAAATGTCAAAATAACCGAAAAGCACAAAGAAGAATTAAAGAAAAACTAAACGAATTCGAGCTTTTTATTTTACTTTTTTTACTTTAACCGACAGCGGATATAGTTAAAATATGTTACTGGATAGCAAAGTCGATAAATTTTCATAATAAATTTTACTGAATCCAGTTACTGGACAAATGTTGCTAAAAGCCCCCTCAATATCTAAGAAGGCTATAAAGAGTAATTTCTATAGTATTCAACCAGGCTGATGCGTTAGTAGTTTACCATTGATGGTCTAGCAAATATAGTGACCAACCGTCCTTTTTAACATTTTCAAATATATATGGGTTTCATGAATGTTATGTACTCGTATTTGTAGTATTGACACTACTTATTATATACTCTTTTGATGGTAACTCTGATTTTAATGTCTGATTTTCAATTCGGAGTGCCGTATACAAGCTGCACAGAGCGCTGCAGCACAATCACCACATTCTTCAATGACAAATGGCTCGGTACATATATCTAAACCACCTCTATTCCACATGAATGAATTTAAGAGCACGGAAGGATCATCAGTTTGTGAATATTTCGCCAGATTTGATTGGGCCTTGAAATTAAGCAAAATTGATGAGAATGAATACCAAACTTATGTTCGCGTTCACATGGGCGGTGAACTGAGCACCGCACTCAGAGTCTTGGCAAGTCCACGACAGCCAGAAGAGCTTGGGTACGATGAAATCAAAAAGGTATTATCGGAGCATTTTGACGGCAAAAGAAATAAATATGCAGAAAGCTTAAGATTTCGGCAGGTCAGACAGGATACAAATGAATCCTTGTCGAATTTTGTTTTGCGACTAAAGCAAGCAGCCACCTTTTGTGAGTATGGAACATTCTTGGAGAGAATGTTAATTGAACAAATGGTTTTTGGACTGAAGTGTCTGTCGTTCAATTTGTGACGATATCATTGCAAAGCAACCAACACCGTTTTCACAGGCATATGAAATTGCATACTCCAAGGAGTTAACCCAACGATCAACAAATGAAGTAAATACAGATGAATGTAAAGAATTCGAACCTACATGCAAGCTGGGGTATATGCCTATCAAAACGAAAAACGACTCTAAGTTACGAACAAGTACGGCAGCGGTGTCAAATAAATGCTATGGCTGTGGAGGCCAGCACTTACGCAGAGAATGCAAATTTAAAAACGCAAAATGCTATGCATGTGGCAAACTTGGACACATTGGAAAAATGTGTAGAACGAAAATGAACCAAATGACTGATTGTGACAACGTTGATGACAATAAACCTTTACAATTCATAAACCAGTGCCTCGTTTCTGTAAGGAATGTGAGAACTTTTCGAGTCGAAAAAATTGTTATCATCCTGTGAAACACAGGGTGAGTAAGAAAAAAACTGTATTTGTTGATATCTTTTGTAAGTTTATATAAGTTTTTATGTGAGTAACCCTGTGTAAAATAGGACAACCAATATAATTATTTAATTTTTCTCGATGCGAGAACTTCTCACAAGTTACAGAAATGGGGTACAGGTGGGTATTATAAAAACTGCTGGCGCGGCAGCAAGAAAAATAATAGCTGTAAATATAAACGATGAAAAAGTAGATATGGAACTAGATACAGGAGCGCCATGTATATATACACTATAGTGTTATGAGCAAACAAAAATTTAACACTTAAAAAAAAAAGATTTCCCTTAAACATTCCGACCGTCAGTTCGCAAGTTGCACAGGACAAAGATTGAATTGTATCGGAAGATCATTAGTAAATGTAAGTTTTGGAAACACTAAATGTAAATTGAACTTGTACATAGTAGATGACAATGTAGAAACATTGTGTGGTAGCAAATAGATCGCACATTTTGCACGTAAAATTAATTTTATTGAATTATTCGAAAGAAAAACTGAAACAAGTTCATTTCATAATGATTTTTTTACACCAACAAATCAGAATATTAATAGAATTTCAACTCAGACCCCGAAACTAACGACAGAACAACAATCTCGTTTGCAACAAATGATAGTGCATTTGGTAAGGTGGCTGGGACCTATAAGGGGCCTGCTATAAAAGTACACCTTAAACCCAATGCAAAACCAATTTTCGCTAGACCTAGGGAGATACCGATTGCACTAAGAGAGGCTTACGCGAGAGAAATAGATGCGAAGATTGCAGCTAGTTTTTATGAAAAAGTAGAAGTGTCTGAATGGGCTTCAACTACGCACGTCGTGACTAAAAAGAATGGCGGCATAAGAATAACGGGTAATTACAAACCAACTGTTAACCCCCAAATGATGATAGACAGAAAAAAATGATTTGTAAATACAATTAATTTTTTTGTTATATCAATTAAATAATTAATTGATTTTGAACCTACAACGATTTTTGTAAATACAATTAACGAAATTGTAAGTTAAATGAAAATCTGAAAAATATTTTCAATTAAATATATCAACAAATAATTTGTTGAAATTTAATTTTATTTTCAACATTTATTTTTGTTAGATTTCAAAGTTATTTCAATTAAAGTTATTGTTATATTAATAATGTTAATTGTTGAATTTCCGTACAAATTTTGATTATCTTCATTGTTATATTAACAATGTTTTTATACACAGTCGCAATCCTCGAAACGATTTTTGGGTTGTCTGCGAAAAACACTAAATGTCCTTGGGCGGAGTTGAACCGACAACCTCAAAACTAATAAGCTGATGTACTTACCTCTCAGCTAAAGAGCAACACTTTACTAGATACGCAAATAATGAATACACACAAAACATGATTTCTTGTTTCTTCTGCATGTGCGTATTCCGTTATGGTATAATTTAACAAATAATTTTGTTGAGTAATTTAATTGACTACAAAATTTTAAATTTGTTATATCAACAATGATGATTGTTAATTTTGAAATTAAATATTAACAATTTATTTTGTTGGTTGCATTTCGCTGATATTTTTTTCTGTGTAGATGAACATCCTATTCCCAAAGCAGAGGATATTTTTAACAAAATGAAAGGAGCAACTGTGTTTGCACATTTAGACGTTACGGACGCTTACAGTCATTTGGTTGTTGATAAAGAATTTGCACACGTGCTGACGCTTAATACTCCAACGCATGGTTTAATACGGCCAACACGAGCGGTATACGGCGCCGCGAACATACCGGCTATCTGGCAACGCACTATGGCAACACTCTTACACTCTGTTGTATATATATATATATATATATATATATATATATATGTATATGTATATATATGTGTGTTCACAGATATGTATATAATATAAACTTCTTAGTTTATGCTATAATTTTCTTTCTATTTTCTAATTTTTCATTTAAAATGATTTGCGTAGATTTCTGAAGTAAAAGTTCAACCTATGATTTTCATATTTGTCATTCGAAATGGGTTTCCTTGTGACACGTTTATGTTGACAATAAATTGTATTGTATGTTCTTAAATTAATTAAAAAATAGAAATATCTATATCACCACGTCACTTTATTATTGTTTGTATTATTATTACAGTAGAATTCAGTTATAGTGAACATCGGTTATAACGAATTATCGGATACAATGAAAAACTTTTACGGTCATGGCAGTTTTGGATTAATATTTGAAATAAGTTAAGTACGCTTCTGGCGAACTCTGCCTGTAGCCATAACCAAGCCAAATTCAATTGGTTTCTATGGTAATGGCTATGGCGTTGTGGCGAGTCACCTATAATCAAATACACTGTTGTCGTTTACTTTGGTTCGAACGGCTGTTTTCTATGGTTATGGATATGGCACGTCTGAATGCACCTTTAAAGCCGCTGATCTCATAGACAAAAACAAACAAAAATGTTTAAGTTAATTTAATTTTTACTTGACTGTGCGACGCCTATGTATGTATGTATGTATGAATGAATGTGTGTTCCTTTGCGGCACTAGATAAACAGAACGCGTGGACCTATCTTAATCCTGGTAGTGTCACAGTGGTCAAAACTCAATATGGCGGCCAACAGCCGTCATTTTATAAATACGAAAAAAATAAAAAGTCGGCGAACTATACCAAAATGGGTATCATTCCACAGGTATTTTAAAATCATCTTTAGGTTTCTCTTACGATATTTAACGATTCAAAATTGGTCTTAGTCGGGGTTTTTTGATTTTTTTTTTTAATTACTACGTGTTAATTGTTTTCCCATATATAATGGAAGTATGTTTAAAAAGGATTTTAATTACTTCAATATAAAACGTATTATGTATATTGTTTGTATTTCGTTGGTTTATTTGAATTGCAAAAATTATTTACTCCGGTTATAACGAGCGCCTCTAACGGCCAAAATTGTCGGATACCTCGCAGATCGTGGTAACGGAACTCCACTGTATTATTATTATTATTATATATATATATATTTTTTTGCAACTTGTACAATAAATTTCAGGGAAAATTTTTTGAAAAATATACACAGTTGTTGTGTTGTTTCCATGAAAGTTTTGTAGAGGTAAACTGTTGCTGGTTGGGCAGGCTGATTGAATGCTACTTGCCGATGCTCATCTGCGGAGGTGTAGTGGCCTTTGCTCTTGTCAAATCTTTGAATCAAATTTACGCAATATATAACAAGTGAATTGTAGTTTTATTTTTTAAACGTGTAAATAAATAGAATGAACAGAAAATAAAAAGTCGCATTGGCGCCAATACGCTACAACATGAAATGTAGAAATACATATATGTACAGATGTATGTAATAAAAGAAATACATATGTACTATATAAGAATACCAAAAGCTGTTATCGCCAAGTGCTGTATTAGTTTGTAAGTCAATCCGCCCTGTTCTGTAAACCGGATCCGAGTAAATTTCCCGTTTTCAAAAAACTAGTTATAGTTCTGCAGATATTTTGAAAATCATACACGATAATTTTCTTTCAGATCTGATATTTGAGAATCTATATAATAAAAAAACTGAAAAAAAAAAATGTAAAAAAATATTTCTATAGACGGAGTTATTTTTCTAAAATCGTGCGATTTCAAATCGATCAGTTTACAGAACACGGGCCGAATATTTTTTCAGTTTCAGCAGCTTTTATAAAAAAATATCCAGAATTAATAATTGATAGTTAAAAGCTTTTTTGTTACTTACATATATTAGCATTTGAGTAAATATATGTACATAATTGCATTCCAAATCTGTCTCTTGATAAACTTGGACTTAATTTTTAGCCGACTTCAAAAAAGAATCAGGTTCGCAATTCGGTTTGATTTTTTTTTAGATATTTTACTTCATAACTCTATCTTTTGTAGACCGGTATAGCTTCCATGTGATTCCCGGAGCACACCACGTCCACTTTTTCGACAGAAAAATTAAATGATCTATACATCGTCCATTTTTCCGGCAAAAAAAAATTAAATGGGGTATACATCGTCCATTTTTGGGACAAAAAATTAAATGGGCTACACATAGTCCATTTCTCGAACGAAAAAATTAAATTGGTTATAATACATCGTCCATATTTCATAAAAAAAAATTAAATGGTTTATAGATCGTCCATTTTTCATACAAAAAATTTAATGGACTGTACATTGTCAATTTATCATACAGAAAATTAAATCGACTATATACAGTTGTGTGAAAAATAATAAAGCCATCTACTGTTCTATAAATTTAATGTTTTTTTTAACCTTTTACAAAATATTTTTAGATCGAGTTTTTTTATGATTTATTAGTTACTTTCTTTCCTATTGTAATCCCGTTATTTTTTCTGTAATTGAAGCAATATTTCTAAATACATCAGTGTGTGTCTGTTAATGGAAGAAAA
Source organism: Tachina lurida (assembly GCA_944452675.1). Lineage (NCBI taxonomy): Eukaryota > Metazoa > Arthropoda > Insecta > Diptera > Tachinidae > Tachina > Tachina lurida. The sequence goes on along the minus strand of OX101754.1, from coordinate 94,769,538 downwards.
AACAAGTGTGAAATAAAATAGAGCCAATATTAAAGTTTAAAAAAAAATTTAAGTGAAACGCAACTTTAAGGTTTTTTTTCTTTTTTTTAAGTGAGTAAAAAGACGGACTATCTTATTTCTATTATAATTTTAAAAAATATTAAAAAGGCAGTTAACAGAATGGGCAGAGGAAAACACTGTAGCGTGGACGGCCGAATATTAATAAAAAAGCTTCATCAAGAAGGTAATTCTCAAAGAAAAATAGCTGAAATTATTGGATGTTCAAGGAAAATGGTAGAAAATGCTATAAAACATGAAGATAAACAAGAAACAAGAGGAAGAAAACAAAAAATATCTGAAATCTTAAAACGAAAAATACTGCGTCACGTGAAACGGGACCCGTTTGTGACGTCATCCGCCCTTAAAAAGCAATACCAACTTGACATGGATACTTCTAAAATACGGCGTATGCTCCTTAAAAATGATTTACATGCAAGAAGTGCCCGTAAAGTGCCTTTTCTATCAAAGCGCAACATTAAACAAAGGCTTGAGTTCGCAAAGGAACACGTAAATTGGCCCGTATCTAAATGGCGTAATATTTTGTGGTCGGATGAGACCAAAGTAAATTTATTTAACTCGGATCGGAGTTCTCTTCAAGTTCGGAGACCCAAAAATAAAGAACTTCGTCCTCAATATACTATTAAAACCGTTAAACATGGAGGGGGTAATATTATCGTATGGGGATGTTTTTCATATTATGGAGTTGGACCCTTATATCGCATACAGGACATAATGGATGCAAAATTTTATACGAATATTTTAAGAGAAGTCATAATGCCTTATGCTGAGTGGGAAATGCCGCTTCAATTGATATTCCAACAGGACAATGATCCTAAACATTCATCGAAGTTGGCAAAGGCATGGTTCGGGGAAAATCATGTGAAGGTTTTGGGATGGCCTTCTCAGTCACCAGACCTAAATCCCATCGAAAACTTATGAGGCGAGGTAAAAAGATGTCTTAGAGGAAAGAATCCATCAAATAAAGATGAGCTGTGGACAATGGTTGAGACTGCATGGAAGAACATTCCAGTTACGACTTGTCAAAATCTTGTTGACTATATGCCGAAGCGCTGCTTTGCAGTAATAAAAAATAATGGTAGTTCTACAAAGTACTGAGGTAGTATTAGTCGTTATATAAGCAATTGTTTTATTAAACATATTATTTACTTTATTTTTTTAATAATTTAAAAAGGTTTGGTTAGATGGCTCTATTTTTTTCACAGAAAAAATAAACGTATACAACGAATTCTTTTATTTTAATTTTTGATAACAAAGAATTCAAATATTTAATTTATATTTTTTTTATATTATAATAATACCTAATAAAAAACAACAAAAAAGTTTAAAGAAAATTACTATCTGAGTAAATTTTTTAGTATTGAAGTTGAGGTTTGGGGTGGCTCTTATTATTTTTCACACAAGTGTATATTAAAGTGTCCACTTTTTCGGACAAAGAAATTAAATGGGCTATACATTGTCCATATTTCATACAAAAAAAATTAAATGAGCTATAAATCGTTCATTTTTCGAAAAAAAAAATATTTTCATAAAAAAAAAAATAAATGGGCTGTACATCGTCAATTTATCATAAAAAAAACTAATGGGCTATACATTGTCCATATTTCATACAAAAATTAAATGGGATATACAGTGTCAATTTTTTCGGACAAAAAAATTAAATGGACTATAAATCGTCCAGTTTTCGTACGAAAATATTATTTGCGTCAACCTTTTCCGTCGTTGCGTTAATGTCAGTTGAAAAAAGCGACGCATAACGTAGGACGGATTCTATGTGTCTTGGCCTTTATGATCTATAAACTTTGTGTACGTATGTATATCTCTAAGCATAATTTTCGGAATATATTTACCTAATTAACTCGATTAAATAATTAAACGTATTCGATTAAATACTTTTCAAGTTTAATTGTAAATTTTACTATTAAGCGGACTCACTGTACCGGGAAAGTACTCAATCATAGCTAATGAATATAAATCTGCTTAATTTAACATTATTTACGAATGCTGATAATAAATCACTTTTTTGTCTTCCATAATCGACAATATTTGTGGTACTCTCAATATTCCTGTCTTGAGGATTGATTGTTATGGTATGAACAAAAAGTTAATTTACCTTTTTTAGTTAACTACAAGAACATTGCTATTTTAAGTTCAAAACAAGTTTTTTTATTAAAAATTACTACCATCTTGTAGCGACTCAGTTCGTATTTATACCTATTTTATCAAAAACAGAAAAAGTACCAAAAGTACAAAATTTTACCCGTACTATGTTCTCAGAGTAGTGTTATTTCCTGACGAAGCTACACAAAGTTGAAGCGAAATATCGATAAAAATTAATAAAATTGTAAATTGATTACAAAAGACCTAAAGCTTTAATAAAATTTATATATAATTATGTTATCCCCTTTTCGTAATTACAAATTGTTTCTACTTTTGAAATCACATGCAAATAATTGATATTTTTCAAAAGAAACCATTAAAAATGCATCTGAAAATGTAAACTTAACACCTGCCTGATTCCTTAAAATTTTATATTTTTCCAATATAATTAAGAAAAATGCAGCTCCTATATTCTTGTAATTTATGTAGTTTATAATTCTTAGAGTGTGACTATTGCTTGCTCTGATTCTTTAGCCAGAAAACAGAGCGATATTTGCATGTTAATAAACAATTGATTGGTCATAAAAAGTGCAAAAAATTATTTAATTTCTTTGCAGCCAGTCATTATAATAAAGCGTAAAGTGATTTAATTCATTTGTCTTTAAGTGAAAAGTTCTGCGAAACAATTGTTTTATTGTTCTTTGGTAAAATAAGTCTAAATATTAAAAATTATTTTATGAATGAAAAAGTTTTTTTCTTATACATATGTATACTTTTTTGTTTAATCTTCTTATGTTAAATATTTATGTATGTATGTATGTATATGGTTGTTGTGGTTAAATAATTTTTTATTTTAATTTGCAGCATATTGGGTCCACCAGCTTTAAAACAGTCGGCCGCTATGAAGGATGGTCTTACACACAATGCTAGACCAATTTATAATTATTCCATGCGTGGTGTAGTCACATGTTTCACCGGCATACGCAAAAAAGATGAATTGGTGGGTATTATTTTGATAAATATATTTTTATACTTTGCATATAATAATTCGTACGCTTTATTTTAGACAAAATTAGTTAATTTAATACATTCTATGGGCGGCTGTATACGAAAGGATATGAATTCCAAAATTACACATTTAATAAGTACGCACAGTGGCGGTGATAAATATCAGTGAGTATAAAAGCAATTTGATTACACTTTAACTAACTAATAGTAAATTAAAATTTTAAACTATTTATTTAACTATTAAAATTTAATACCAACTGCTATATAAAAAAATTTAATTTGTTGAATAGGCTTACAAAACAAGTTTTGTATGAAAATTTGCGTATTAAAACCTTTCGCAAACTAAAATTTTTAATTGCTTTCAAGGTAAACAGTATTAGGAATCTACAGTAGAATAGTTTTTTATTTTAATATTGAAATTGGGAACCACTCTTGAGTTTTACGATTACCAGTAACAAAACAAAAAAAAAAAAAAACATCACGTGTTATTAACAACCAACGATGCAAAGAAAGCGTGTTGCCAGGAAACTAAAAAGTCGTATCACAAAAATTAATCAGGGCAAGTATGTGTCAAATTCCGCGAGAGATTTCTCGCGGGGAACAATTTAAAGCAAAAGCAAGTAATAGAAAAAACAAAAAACTCTAATTGCAAAAGTGAGAAAGCTCACTCGGAATTTTATTCATAATTGCCCTGAATAATAATAATACATAATCAGTGCAATCATAAATAAAAGAAATTTTTCCCGGGGAAGAATTCCAACTAATAGCAAGTAATAGGGAAAACAAAAAATTTTAATTGGAAAATGGAGAAATTTCACGCAGAATTTTATTCATGATTGCCCTGAATAATAAAAATAATTTCTATATTAAATTAATATAATTTGAAATTTATTTGCTGCTGGTTCAGCATTGTCTTTATGCATTCCATTGTTGCTGTAACAAATAGTTAGTATATCACAAGACTTCAACCACACATCATTTTGAACAGTTGAAATATGTCGAATAATAAATTTTTTAAATTTTAAATTAATATAGATAAAGTTAAATTGAATTGTTTCATATCAGGACAATTATGAATAAAATTCCGTGAGAAATTTTTCCCGGGGAACAATTCCAACTAATGGCAAGTGATAGGGAAAACAAAAAATTCTAATTGGAAAAGGGAGAAATTTCCCTCGGAATTTTATTCATAATTACCCTGTATATCTCTGAAATACCAGTAGTAGATGGAAGAATTGTAATCTTATGTTCTCTAATTTAATCTTCGATGAGACGGGATGATATTTTTATCCAGTGCTCTGTAAAACATCACTGATGAAATATATAAATTTTCTTATTAATAGTAAATGTCCTTATGATTTTTTTTTTAAATAAAACAAATAAACTCAGTGATGAGATCTTTAACACAGATATATATTTTTTGTTAGAAGAAGAAATAGAAAACTTTATCAAAGACTCACTCATAAAAATAATGAGGACAATTGTGAATAAAATTCCGTGAGAAATTTTTCCCGGGGAACAATTCCAACTAATGGCAAGTGATAGGGAAAACAAAAAATTCTAATTGGAAAAGGGAGAAATTTCCCTCGGAATTTTATTCATAATTGCCCTGAATATGTTCCAGAACATTTATAAAAAGATTTCATTTATCTTTTACAATCCCTTGTTTCTTGTTCAGTGCAGCTCTCTTTTGTGCTCAACAATACAATTGTAAATATGAAAATCCCAATGAAAAAACATGACATGGATGCTTTTTGCGAAATTAATTTTTATGCAAACAGAAAAGTTACTCACACACACCACGTATGTAATAGTCTCTCTCAAACTCTCAATATCAAGTTAGAAACTTTATTTATTCGAAAAAAAAACTAAAAAATTCTTCGATGTACGAAAATTTAGATAAATTGAGATTTTTGTCATTAAGTACATACACCATTGTTATTTTTTTGTTTTGTATTTAATGCGGTTTATATTCTTTTAATTTAGGTATGCCAAAACATTTCGGTTAACAGTAGTGCGGCCAGCCTGGGTTTATGCTGCTTGGGAACTTAAGGATGATTTAGAATTTAAGGCTACAAGGGAAGATTTTTCCAAAGAGCATCGCTTAAAAGCATTCGAGGGACAGAAGATATGTTTTTTCGGATTTCCCATAGATGAACATCAGCACATGATAGATGTTCTAAAAAGTAATGGCGGTGTACCGGCCGAATTAGATGATCCAGAATGTTCACATGTCGTGAGTTTTTAATTACAGTAACAATTGCTTATATTTATTTGTTTAGTCCTTTGTTATATTGCACATTTAAATCGAAATTTGATATGTTTTCACACAATCGTTAACTAAGATATAATTTGAAAAATAAACTCTAAATTTTACAGGTCATGCCTAATACGGGTGGTTACTTTTCAGAAGCTCTATCTAATACCATTAAAAATAATAATTCAAAAATTCTAACAAATACTAATCAAACTCCTCCTGTTAAAAACAATAATTCCGATTCCTTAGAAAAAAGTACTAACGCAATGGAAGTTGATGTTGAAAATGAAAATGAAAATGAAATTTTTAACAATGCAAACAATAATGTAGATAAAGCTGAGGACGATGATGATGAAGATCATTTTGACGAAAGACTGGTAGTTGATTATGATTGCAATTTGAAACAGGAGAATATTGAAGATGAGATGGTCAATGATTTGATTTTACCCTATAACGATGGGCTGTTAAAGTTTTCAGCTTTAAAGGCGCAAGATATTACAACACACGCCAGTACACCAAAATCATCAAAGTCTTCAAATGAAAAATTAATAAATCTACTTAAGGAAAAACCCAAATTGGATGGTGAAATTCTGACTAATGAATCTTCTAACGATTTCCAACAAAATACTAATATATCTCCTATACTGTGCAACCATTCCCCGATTGAAGAAAATCCAGCCGATGAAATTTTACCTAAGGTTGCCAATCATACTGCCTTGGAAATGGAAACTGATGACTTAGGTAATGAAATTGAATTGGATGATGCCCAATTGGAATTAAAACGTAAACGCGAAAGTTTTGATAGCGTTTCGTTGATGTCCGTTGAATCTTTTATCTTGCCTAGCAGCAACAAAAAACCAAAATTATTGCGCACTGGCTCAATAACACGGACCATTAAACGTTCCATGAGCTTTGTGGGAGTGCGTACGCCCATTTCCAAAATGTTAAGACCTCGTCGCAGTTCAGTGGCACTCGATTCAGCACCCAGCGATGCCAATAACGAAAATACCGATAATTCTATATGCTCTGTGGTATCGATGGAAACAACATTTAATGAGTCGATATACAAACCGGTCAAAGAAAAATTTCGCAGTCTTAGAAATCGATTAACTCGTACCAGCAGTCGAAAAGAGAAACATCCAATAAATATACAACAAAAATCACCTGAAAGAGACAATGTTGATTGTCAAAATGACAGAGAAGAGTTTAAAACCCCAAAAGCTCCTTTAAAGTATGTCTCATGTTGCGCCTCCGCACCACGTCCTGCAACAAAATCTACATTATCGTCATCAACATCTACAGCTTCCAAATTGTGTAATAAATCCCTTAATTTAACCTTGAACGATACACTTAACTTTCCCAGTCTTTCAACGTCCATAATTCCAACTACTTGTTCCGAAAATTTGCCCTATGATAGTAAAAATATTGATGTAGCTTGTGCTAACACTGCTATTAAATCTCTTTCTACTACCACTTCCTCTTTTACTGCTTCTAATACTAACAATGTCACATTACTGCCAAGTAACCAATCAATGCAAATCGCAAATCATCATCAATCAAATGTCAATCATAATATGCTAAATGTGAACAACAAATATTGTTATCCAGCCCAAAATACGTACGAACTTGTTGCTACGGGTGTCAATGCTAATAATGCCGGTCATATTCCTACGGTACTTTTTATATTTTTTGAAGTTTTTTTTTAATAAAATTAATAAAAAGAATCAAAATCAGGAAAACATTTAGGAAACAAGCATATAATTTTCGTAAAAATGTTAATTTTAATTTTTGGTACGAAATTTATTATTTTTACGCACTGTTTGATATTAAATACCACCTTCTCGCGAAAGTAACACTTATTATTTCTTGCTGATTAATTAAATACAGCTATGTATACAATATTGTTATTCAATATTAATTATGGTCCTTCATTCAGCCCTTCACCGGTTTCATAAGAAAAATTTATGTATGTATGTGTAGATATACTTACATATACATATGTACTTATATATATTTTTAATGTAATATCTTTTTATCACGTCTAGCTGTTTAATAAAGTTAATAAAATATCACACGGTAAATAACCACAAAATTACAACCTTAACGATTTCGAAATTCGGTATTTGAATAGCAAAAACTATTTTCTTCATCACACCGTTGTCGATTTCATCACATAATCTAATATATATTTATATAGCTTTGTATCTAAAAGCAGATTTAAATCAAGCATTTTAAATAAGTGTTTTTAAGGCGAAGTAAAACATAGTTATCGCTCGGTTTAGGCACTCTGTCTAGACTTCAACACTATGGTAATGCTTCGATATAAATATGTATAGTTTGCATCACTAACGACGTATGTCTTAAAATTCCAACAAACCTATACAACCTAACCTAACCTAATACAATCGTAAGTAGAAAACCATAGGATAGGTTAGGTTTCACAGGTTTCTGAGAAGATAAAGTAAATTTTCAGATCACTTGAGTTCAATTAACAGGTCCCTTCGTGTTACATTAGACTAAGAAAGTGATAGTGAAAGTACTGATGGTGAAGTTTTTACAACTTTGATATTGTGGGTATTGTTAAATTTATATATGTAGCTTCGTTGTAGCGCCTCTGGTGTTAAATATGCGCATTACTTTAAACTATGTAAAAACTATCTACTTTATTAGTTATTTTACTTTGCGGACGATTAATAGCTACAAATATCGACGAAGAAGGGTGCTGTGATATACATTGGAGACTAATGCATATCAGAAAAGTTTGTGATGCTCATACGACAAGGGCCAGGGATTCAACACGGGCTCTCGAAAATCGGCATTTGCCTTGTAGTCAACACACTAACTACTTAAGCCAAGAGCACCCTCTAAAAAAACATAGTTTCTAGAGAGAAAAAAAAACACCCCTAACATGCGAACGTTTTTCTGAAAAAATCGAAATGTGCATAACAATAGAATTCTATCAAATAATAAAACAAAGATGAATTTTTTAAATTGGCATGAAATTCAATTTATTCGAAAGATAATAGGCTTGTTCATTTACTAAAAATGTTTACGAATTTGTAACAATTGTTACTGGAAAGTGTTCATTGACTCAAAAAGTTTGCAAGAAAAGAGCGTCAAAAGAGAAAAAACTGAGAGACAAAAAATACGGCGAATGTCTAACGACTTCACATATCCCCACAGAAATCAGTCTAGTCTTGCAGGCCAATTCACGGGTCCGAAACGTGAAACTATGCGGTTACCAAACGCTTCCTTCAATAAATCAATTGTGGCATGTTGCGCCGTCTTGTTGAAAACACAGCTCGTGCACATCATGGTTGTTCAATTGATGAACGATGGCTCTATATTATAGAGTCTATAACTGATTTGGGTCTTCCTCTATGCTACGCTCTACAGCAGCAATGACTTCTTCTGTATGCAGTGTAAGACGTCTCTGTGTATGTGTATTATCACTTAGAGTAAACATGGTGCGAAAACGTTCCATAGTTAATTGAATTAATTGCTCTGATGGACGATTATTTTGACCGTAAAATGGACGTAGTGCGTGATACGTATTTCGAACAAAATAAATTTTGAAGCGTTGTTCAGGCGTCAGTCTATTCATGTTGAAATACCAAACAAAACTCAACTCAACTCAACTTGACAGCTGACAAAATAGCTGCCAGTTGAAAAATTGTTGCCAACTTATTAACATTTTATACCTCTATAAAAAACACGTTATACATATTTTAAAACTTTTGTAATTAACAGTTTTGTTAATAATAATTTTTAACAAACTTTGTTAGGGAAATGTTTCACGTAAAGATGAAGAATATTTCAGCATAAATTACTTAATTCTTTTTTTAGTCGACTACGGCGGTTATCAATTTTGACTGCAGTTTTAAAAATCACTTCAATAATAGTTAAAGTATATAAATCATAATTCTATATAACAATTTGAGGTAAAATTTCACTAAGAATAGTATTTTTCTCTTGTGTTAACATAAAGTATAAAAAGAGATATTGTTCTAACTGGTGATGTAACGAATGTAAATTTTCAGATTTCTCGAATACCGATAATTAATTTGAAATTTGGTAGGTCTACAAAATGAAATATTTAAAATTTCATGAAGAAAAATATATTTTTGGGTAAATACTCTTTTTCGCGCATACATATGTATTATAATTGGTAACAATGATCACAGAATTTAAGAAATGTCATTCGACATTGATTTTTAATTATTAGAAAAAATACTTGTTAACTTTTTTAATTTAGGTTGTACAAGAAGTTTATGGTTTCTTTGAAAGTTTTTTAATTTTTGGGAAGTAAATATTCGACACTATTCACGGGAATACAAATATGTATCCGAATGCCATGAAAAAGCCGTATACAAATGCGTGTACGAATATTTGTTACATCACTAGTTCAGAGATAAGTCATATTTTAGACTAGGCAGTTTTTCTTGCTCAACTTTTGATTTTATAATGAGAAAGAAAAAGATAGGTATTCAAAAGGTATATGTTACTTTCTCAACTATCTTATACAAAATCAAAATTTGAGCAAGAAAAACAGTCGAGTCTAAAATCTGACTAACAGCGCGTAAGAAATTGAGGAGCGAGCAAATGTTTGTGACATACGTCGTTCATGCTGAAAACTACTTGTATAAATCACGGGCTATAATTCCCAAATAGTGATGGTTTAACTAATGATATAGATATGTACATGTCTATGAAATTTTATTAGTTAGACTATGAAATTGGCCATAATATTTACGAATTTTAAAAACGGATTTAATTAGCTTTTTTTTCGAAAAACCAATATGCATTAACAATTATGTAAAATATTTTGTTTTTTGTAATTTGCAGCGCATTTTTAACATTGTCATTTCTATAAAAGAAATTAAAATCCATTCATTCATCCACATTTCTATTCTTAAGGTTAATAGTTAAACTACAAAAAGTAATTAGAATGTTAAATCATTTGTTATAGATTTCAGTTCAGTTTTATTGCAAAATTGTATGTATATGAATAAAAATATACCAGTCGGTTATGGGGGTATAAATTTCAAACGTATTTTGCGTTATCTTTTCAATTTTATACACACAATATTAATTAAAAATGAAAAGGTAACTTAAAATTATATTATCTTAATAACCATGATAGTATGATTATTTTAATAAATGGATACTTCCAAATAACCGATTCATATAAATTCCTAGACAATTTTGATTTCATTAATTTCTTTCTGTGTATTCTAATTAAATTTAATATTTTATGGTGATTTGGTGTTTCGTTTTTCCTTCTCTTTTATTACAATCAATAAATATTTTTGAAAACAACACAACAGCACAATAAATTATTTAATTATATGTAAAACAAGCAAATTCAGTTGGTAAATACATTTTTTTTAAATTTACCTTTTCTGTTTTTCTAAAAAAAAATCAATAAATTGTTTTAATATCACAAATTTAACGTATTTTGTTGTATTCTGAAGTTTGTATAGTAAAAAATAAACTGTTAATGTTAAAAATGCCACACAAATTGCAATTCGCGCTTATTTATTGTATTTTATTTAATTTTTTATATTCAAACATGCACATTCCTTTTCCATATAATAATACATATGTATTTGCACAATTGTTTTTAATGCATAAAAGCACTTTAAAAATGTTTTCTAGATTTTGTTTCTTTTCTTTCTCAAGATGTATGTATATATTATTACTTAATATTTTTATATAAATTTATGTAAAGAAAGAGAAATTTTTTGTAAAATACAAGTATTTTTAATTTCGCTGAATTTGTATAACGAAAAATTATAATTTAATGTGCTGTTACAATTTTTATTTTCATTATTATAGCTCCAGCATTATTTGTTAAGTATTAAGGACACTTAATTTTTGTTCTGTTAGCGGAATCTTACACAGAGTTGTTTATAGTAAATGCTAATCTACGTAAATGTGTTATTTGTTCTATCCATCCTGGCATGAAAATGAACTAAATCATGAAAATATAGACACTGCTGCCCCCAATCAAATTAAACAATGTCATATAGATCCCTCAGAATTCTCTTGGCTACGATCATAGGGCACTGCGGTTTCGCTACCCAAGCTAAAATTTCGGTCTCCCTTATAATGACTACAACAACGGTTGCATAAATAGTATGGCATGACCACACAAGGCGCTGCCGCTTCTCTATACTATTAATTTGCCACTTCTAAAATCTACACCCAATTCCTCTTCAATCTCCTTTCATCCAATTTTATTTACAGGTAACACAACCTGCAACCTGATCCTCGTTTCAGTAACGAATGTGGGAACAATTACAATCGAAAAACTTGTCATCTGAAAAACCAGATGGAACAAGATGAAAGACGATTAGTCAGATCTTACAATACTGACAGTCGTTAAGCAGCTCTGGGTTGGAGAACATCTCTCGCGTCATCAGGCTTGTGTGTGTTGTTTGGCCTTCGAGAGTTTTTCGTCTCGCTCGTCTGATCTGCCACGGATAACCGTATAATCTTGAGGTTTTTTGTGGAATTTTTTTAACAATCACGTTGCTACTTCCTGTACAGTCAGTCACAAAACTTTTTAAACTGCTGTTAATGACATCTTGGGCATATGGTATTAGTTACTCAGTTGTCAGTTCACACGGTTGTATCAAATTTCTCAGTAAATCTAACAATTAATAGCCAGACGATTGTATGACAATAAATTTATGGGACAATATCGTCAGTCAAAACTCATCTGTTGTTATGCATCGTCAGACTCAATCAGTTCTCATTTTCTATAAAATAAATTGTCAATTATCAATCGTTTGTGCTTGTGTTCAGTGTGCACACTTAATTTTTTTTTAATTCGGTAGAATCGACAAAAAAAATCGGAAGATTTGAATGAAATTCGGTAGAAAATATTTTTTATTTAAAGAAACATAAAAAATAACAAAATATATGTACTTATATATAAAGAGTAAGTGCAAGGAGTATCAAACTAAACAGGTTCCAAAAGCGCATTTAAAACTTCACATGTGATTGGAAATTAAACTGCCATAAACAATGAAGCATTTCCAATAAAAAAGTCTCATCCCCAGTTATTTGCCCTTACCCTTTGTATAGATATGCTATGCATACATAAAATAATACATATACATAAATAACAGGAATTCAGTTTTTGTACATAGGTTTTATAAAGCTACTAAAATAACTTTTATTTGACAAACATTTGCTACTACAAAGATTATATGTAAGATCCATTTATGAATTTAAAATTTTGTGCAAAAATTATTAAATCATTGGGAGGAATAAATATTTCAACTCCAAGGCACAATTCTATGTTCTGTTTTAATGATTTTCATGGCAGAAAATTACCGCTGTGCGGCCGTACTGCTATTTATGTGGCAAAATATCCAATTTACATATACATATTCTCTTCTTTCTTTCCAAATTTTAGAACATACATGCGATAAATTTTCCGTATGCGTGTTCAACTTGATCTTGTGGCATCATTGTTAATCAAAATGTTCGTTCAATATTCGGTAGATTTCAGGCCTTGTTCGGTAGAATTGGTAGATCGTTAAATTCACAAACATATTCGGTAGAATCTACCAAATATCGGTAGAAGTGTGCACACTGCTTGTGTTAGATATAAAAAGTGAAAATATAAATTATTATGAACCATATATGTAGAAGGAATTGCAATGGTTTTGACGCCATATACGACTCATATTTAATTACATTGTTGCAATTTCCTTTTTCGTTAAAACAAAAAAAAAAAAACAAGTGTGTGCAGTGTTGCCAATATAAATAATTCTCCTACAATGCTGCCGTTGTCAGATCGGCACATCCAGGGAAGGAAAATTACTTCTTGGATTTTGTACCAACTGTGAAAACAAAATGTACTTTTTGGACCATGACGGTACCATTTTTTTAATATTTATTAATAAGAGCGGAAATGTAAAAAAAATTTGTAATAACTCAGAAGTAAACAATAAATAACAAAAATTAAAAATTTTAAAAACCCCCGACATATCTAGAAAAGATGTTATATCTTCTCAACGGCTAAACCGATTTTCTTCAAACATAGTTAAGAACCCTCTCGATCAAGTCACCTTTCAAACAGAAAAAACTAAATAAAAATCGGTCCAGCCGTTTGGGTTGTACGTGGACACGGACAGACACACAGACACACACTGTTAACTTATAACACCCCTTTTTTGGTGGGGGTTAAAAACAGAAACTTAACAAAAATGTGTATAAGAATTCAATATAAAAAATTAAAAATAACATAAAAAAATAATAAATATTACATTCATATAGATCGGTAATCCTAAATAAAACACACACAAAGACAACATAGGCAAAATTAATGTTACCATATCATCGGTTGGTTTCTGGTTTGCTGCAGACTTAATGTATTTTGTATATTATGTGCCGCAAGCCAGAAACAAACATTGGCATTTTTAAATTTTACCAAGTAACTCGCGGTAGTACCACGGTACCAACGAGGTCAAAAATTTACCATAAAAAGTACAATTGTACCATGATTTCCATCCGTGGGCACATCTGACAATAATAAAATGTCTGAAATATACCTGACAATGGCAACGAAATGTTGTTCACACGAGTGTCAGATGTGTGACAATTTGTTGTCAGTTGGTAGTCTGGCAATGGACTGACAATGCTTTTTCTGGCAACATTGTCAGACAAAAATTTTTAGTTTATAAAGTTGTAAGAAATTATTATCACATTTTACTGACCATAATATAATATCTGACAATCGTCTGTACATAGCTTGAGGAAAATAACTTATTTTTTATTATTTCCTGTACATTTATACATAATTGTTAAATTTTTCTCGATGCGAAAACTTTTTCTTAGAGAAACGGGACACTGTTAATCTGACCTAACAACATATTCTTTAGCCGATAACTACCTCAGCACAAAAAGTAGAAATCAATAAGTACGTATTTACTTATTATTATTAAGTCATATTGACGCCACTTAAAGCATTTACTGCACAGGCTGTATGAAGTAAACCAGCTAAAGAAGGGGAAGTCAATCTTAAGCAATTACATTTTCATGACTTCCAAATTATTAATAAATAATAGCACCTAAATCGAAATTTCCCAATAAGAACTACGTTGACTTTCGTCTACTGCACACATGCTTTATAGAACTCTCATTTGGTTTATATTGAAATTATTATATGTAACTTTTTGTAAATGGGAATGATCCACATTTGCATTAATTCCGGATCACAGTGCTTGGGTCTTTTTGACTTCTTTAAAAGCTATTTTTCTACAGGGAATCTATAAAAAATTTCTTATATGGCAGATGTTAAAATTAATATAAATCAATTACCAATTCATATTGACTGGTTGATCGAAAATTTATACCTATTACTTTTACTGAATACAAAAAACATAAAAAACTTTATCTTCAGGTAAAGTTAGGCTAAAAAGGGCCGTTGGTGCTTCTCTGCGGCAATCCATGCTACAGAAAAGGTATTTGACTACATCTTCTTTCTTTATGCGTTTATGACGAGTGGCCTTCTTCCTTTGGCAAGAGCTAAAGGTCTTCTTCGGTGCTTGAGAACCAGAGAGTATAAATATATCTTAAATAGTTTTTGGCCCATTCATTGTCCATTTTATTCCCCAGATGCCTTGACGATCATTACATTATGAGAGCGAGAGAGAGAATGAATGCATAACCAAACACAACATAATGCCAAGTTTACATATACAATACATGTCTGAATCAAACTTTTCCATTGGTAACTAGTGGTTACGCTTTTTTTTGGCACATGTGTGCCAGATGTAAACTCGGCATAACTAACTCGGTTCACTAACTACCTTGAAATTTAGGATCCTAACATAGTCCAGACTGTTCATAAATGCTACAGTTAAATTGATAATATCTACGAGATACTGTTTGTTCCTCAACCCGTGTCTTTAAAGATCTCCATTGTATCCTAACTGAAATACTAAAGCTATTGTCCACCCTTTTGACAGTATTTATTTTATTTTATTCTATAAAACTGCTAAACTTTTTTTAAATTTAATTTTATGTGTTTTTGCTAATTGTTCATTTATTTTTCAAGTGCATGTCGCTATTATTAATATTCTTATTATTCTTTTCTACAATACCATTCAGTTTTCATGTTGTATAATTTTAAACAAATGCTATAGTTGTTATATTCAGCCGAAATATGTATCTACATATGTACATACATACATATTTATTATCATTATTCATTCTAAATATACATATGTACATATGTATGTATGTACATATAAAAATCTAACAAATTTGGTTTTGCAAAAAATTTCTCTTTTTTGCGTTAAAATTAAGAAATTTTAAGCAATTTTATTTTTATTTGATAAAAACACACACACATACACGCAACTTTATGAATATATATATACATATGTATATATATATATTCATAAAGTTGAAAAAATACAACAATAAAAAAAAACATGGCTTTTAGTTTATCCAAAATGCCAAAAATAGAATTTGTTTAACATAATAATAATAAAAATTATTCACATAAAGTTGAAAAAATTTCTACACGGCAGCTACCACTAACAAAATTTGCAACGTTTTAGAACTTTTCACAATTTTTTAATAGTTTTTTCATATTTTTAAATTCGTTTTCACAGAATTTTTTTAATAAAATATTTTTCATATTGAAATTTTTTAAATATTTTTTTTTAATTTCTCTTTAGTAAACAATTTTTGAAGTTTCGGATGAACTTTAATTACAAAAAAAAATAACTTAGCTGCATTTCCGCTACTACCTTGTGAATGTGCCTTGGATAGGCCCATAAAATTTTAATTGCTTGAAAGTATTCATTTTAAATTTTACAAATGCCAAAACCTTTAGGGTCGTATTCAAAAAAATATTTTACTTGAACATTAAAGTTCATAGTAGTTACTAAGCACTTTAAGGCTAACATTGCTTTATTAAGAAATTGTATTCAAAAGACAACTTTAATTATTTTGTAATTTAATAATAAATACTGGTAACTCCACCGTGTTCAACAACCACTTCACGGCTTATGATGTACAACATCGAATACAAATTAATTCAAGTATTCAAATAATTTTTTATTTTATTAAATAAAATTTTATTATCTTGAATTAAAGCAACCTACTTTAAAAAATATGAGCTTCTGACATGGAAGGAAAACAGATAAACATTTCTATGAAGTAAAAGTAAAAATAATATGATGAACAAAGAAAAATTATCACAATTTATTTTATTCGAATGAAATGAGTATTTGAATATCCAGATTTCTTCCATTCGTTTTGACTGTATGTACATCACTAAAACATTTTTGTATAATTGAATTTATTTTAATATTTTTTTATGGATTTTGCTATGTATTTCGAATCAGTTGGATAATTTGGTGATGTTTTCCATATCATGACAGAAATAATAAATTTAAGATAAGAGCTAACACTTCTAGCTTCATCTTCAGATTATCATGAATCAATATGTGCTATATGAACAAAAATATTTGAGGTACAAAATACACATTTTGGAAATATCAACTTACAGTAGTCTTAACAAACGTAGGTGCCTACTTTAGAATCTTGATATAATAATTTTTTTTTGAATACAACATTACTTGATATTGCATAGCAAAGCTTTATTAATTTTTTTTTGAATACGACCCTTAATTTTTCTGTATTTTTGAAGAACCGATTTTCAAAATTTTTTATTGAAATTGATTAAGAAGTTGTAGGCAATATAATAGCTCAACATGACGTAAATACTCATAAAAATATATTTACATGCGGTGTAGTCAAATTAAATTAAATTTGTGTAGATACTTATGTGAAATACTATACATTAGAGTGGGTAAATTTTTTTTGTCAACAGGCTTCTAGTAAAAATGAAATCTACATAAAATTCTAAGAATATTACGCTAAGAAACTAGGGGTTTGAAATCAAAACCTAGCTCCCGCCGAGCGTCATCAAAATTCAAGCTCTTCCTTGCTTAAAAACATTTACAGCCAACTAACAAAAGTAACATTTTGAATATTTTCGCTTCCGATTTTGATGAAATTTTGTGCGAATGATGCCTCTGGCATAACTTCCGTTAGTCCAACATCTGGAAACATTATACGGTCTAGTTTGCGAAATATAATGACTTCAAACTGAGAAAATTTAGCAAAAACCTACTTTACAAAATTATGTATATCTTTAAAACTACTTACCTTTGACTTTCCGTTGAGGTGTCATGGTAAAGAGCAGAACATGGCCTTCCAAATGGTATGTGTTATGAGTTTGGTCTACGATCTTCAGACCTTACGTGTTCCCCGTACATTTTCTCGAAAAATTGCATTTTTAAAATTCTTCAGAAAATATATGCTGATTAATAACTTCTAATCTTTGCTGTGACCAAGTTTCAATTTTGAACTTGCAATAGTTCATGATGCCAGAGGCAAAATTCGTACAAAATTTCATCAAAATCGGAAGCGAAAATTTTTAAAATGTTACTTTTGTTAGTTGCCTATAAATGTTTTTACGCAACGAAGAGCTTGAATTTTGTTGCCTCTTGGCGGGAGCTAGGTTTTGCTTTTAGACTCCTAGTTTCTTAGGGTAATATTCTTAGAATTTTGTGTAGATTTTATTTTTGCTAAACGCCTGTTGCTTTTTTTCGCACACGAACTAATCGACCCACTCTACTATACATACATATTTATTTTAAGAAAATAGAAAGCAAATTTATGAATGAATTATCTTATTCAAATTAGAATCATTTAACAGAGAGAAAAAAAGACAAGGTCAGCTAAGTGATTTGAAAGATTTTAGGAGAATATATAAGAAACAATGATATTAGAATACAACAAAAATAATAGAAATATTATAGCCAATAAAGTAAATAAATGTATGTAAATGTAAGTACTTACTTATAATTTTATGCATGTAACACAGGTTTGTTACGTGTCTGAAATTAAACAGCTTTGCAGTGTGCAAACAATTTTTACCTTAGGTCTCTCCTAATCCAATAACACTGTGCTACAAAAGTTGAGAAAAAAATATTCAGGGATTCTAATGTACCAATTCTGTTTTGTTGGAGTCCATGGATGACGAAAATATCGTTGGTGTTTTTAGGTCACTTCATAAAGTGATTTTATAACGGTAAATGTAGTGAAAAACGGGGTTTCTTAGCTTTTCAGTTTTAAACAGTTGTAACTTCTTTGTTTCCCAACGGATTTCTTTTAACTTTTCGTTGGTTAAAAGGCTCGAATATTCTCTTTCAATAAAGATATATTTTTTGTAAATCGACTAAGAAATGGCTAAGTTACAGTCGTTGAAGTGTACAAAAAATCCATTAAAAAGTATTCTTTTGTAACTCATAAGCAACTTATAGCCTGAGGAAAACAAAATAATACTTTTTTAATTGGTTTTTTGTACACTTCAACGACTGTAACTTAGCCATTTCTTAGTCGATTTACAAAAAATATATCTTTATTGAAAGAGAATATTCAATTCTTTTCACCAACGAAAAATTAAAAGAAATCCGTTGGGAAACAAAGAAGTTACAACTGAAAATCTAAGAAACCCCGTTTTTCACTACATTTACCGTTATAAAATCAGTTTATGAAGTGACCAAAAAAAACCAACGGTATTTTCGTCATCCATGGACTCCAACAAAATAGAATTGGTACATTAGAATCCCTGAATATTTTTTGTGTATCACAGTGTAATATTTAACCTCTTCTATCTGAGATAATCAAAAATACAGAAATAAAACGATTTAATGAATGCACACAACTAAATATATTGTTCAAAGAAATTATGCCTTGATTTGTGTGTAGGTTGAAACATCTTATAGATCACAAATAACGCACATTATGCATTTATTTTTGAAAATAATAAAATTCGCTTTCGGTATTGTTGGAAAAAGGACCAAATTTCCTCTCATCATCTCATTAATAAATGTTATACCCAGAATTCCGCTTTGTGGAACTTTTTAATACGAATTGTCAATATGTGCGAAATTAACGCTCGCTTAAGCGCACTTTAAGTTTTGAGTTCTTTCTGGGGCTTAAGTTGAATTTCAAGCTTTAGCTGTACCATGTTTAAGGGCATTTTTTTTGTCCCTTTTGACGAAGATGACAAGCTTGACTTTGATAAATAGTTTATATTCAGGGACCGAAAATAATTGCTATTTTTTCTGAAGAAAATGTAATAACTAAAAAAATAAAATTACTTTCGTATTACTTAAAAAGTATTTTGGTTACCACTAACAAAATACTTTTTTGGTTGCTATAATATTTATTCATAACCAACCAGAAAACATTAAATATTTGTCTCTTATAATGAAAATTATATATTTCTTACGATAATGGTTGATAATAACCAGTACGTAATTGAATTCGTCAATGTTAATGGTTAAATAAGACCTTTTTGCCATTTCTCTTATAATTTTTATGTCCCTGGTTATAAATTTTTTTTATCTTATGGCAAAAAATTTATCTTGAATAATTATAATATCCATCTTCTCTATTTGGAACTTCTAAAACATATTTTTTTTATAATCGGATGGCCATTAGTTTTCACAATCAAAACTGTTTTAAAATTTTTTTTTTGGAAAATTTTGTGAAAGATATTTGATTTTATTGTATAAAACCTTAAAGTTGGAAAATTTATTTAGATTACAAACAAGCATATCGTCATATAAAATTAAAAAAGGTGTAAGATAGGGCCTGTTCATAAATGAATCACTGCGCTGCAAATGTAAACTGAAATGTTCTAAATTGCTTCACTGAAGTAGATAGATAACTCAAAATTAAATGCCAAATATAGGTTGCAAACATGGTTACTACTAAAAAAGATTATCAACGAGCTTGTATTGTATGTATTTTTATTACAAGTTTGCTCGTATGATGCAGAGTATTGATGCATTTACGAACAAGCCCATACTTTTAAAGTATTTTACAGGAGAAGCAAAAAAACATATAAGTTTTAGTGTATTTAGTTGAAAGTAGACTTTTATCACGGCTGAAAATGTTCTGACTAGATGTACATATGTATTCCCGATTTTCGCACAAAACTACAAGCTGCGACGCATTTTTGATTTAAGATGAATATATTTTGATTTAACTTGCCAATTTCAGCTGGTAGTTTTGTGCGAAAATATATGATGTTTAAACTAAGTGTTTCGTGTGTGTGTTTATTTATTTAAAAATATATATATATATTTTAATTGTATTTATAAAATGTTTAATTTTCTTTCAAATGTAGGTGGTTGATGAGCATACCACACAGACCAAACCAGAACCCAAAAATAATCGTACGCATATATTAAAATCTGATTGGTTTTGGTATACCATACAAAATGGCTATGCCGACGAAATGGATTATCTGTTTGGAGATGTAAGTTTCTCTTAAAATTATAAAAATTTGTTTTTAATTTGGCTGGTTCCTTTAGTACCTTGATAGTATTGCCAATACACCAAATTGTGATCGTCGTGAATCTTTACCCATTAGTTTCAACAAACGCAAACGTAAACGTTTTTCACAGCGTCTACAGTTGGAAGGAACCCCCTTGGGTTCGGGGAAGCGTCGCTCTTCTGTTTCCGATGCTGGTTTATTATCCGTATCAGGTAGTTTCTTCGATTGTACGACAAGTCCGGATAAGTTGGAGAGTGGTAAATTGCTGACAGAACCAGAAACGTCAACCTGCGAACAGACTCCTTCGAAAAAGACTTCGATGCGTTTTAATCACTTTATGGATTTCTATAGCACGGAATCGAATTATGTAGGAATATTGGATACAATTGTAAATGTGAGTATTTATCTAATTGTCTAAAATGTAGGAAAATATTGATAGAAAGTGAAATTTATGATCAACATATGAAAGAAAACTTGTCCAATAAATATAAAATATAAGAAAAATAAAATTGAACTGAACCATTAGTTGACGACGAACTAGCTAGATTTAGGGAAAACATGCATGATTTATACATTAGCATCTCTTTGTTATTAGGTTAGTCTGGGTGGTCAAGGACTTCGCATAGACCAGCATTGATCCTTAGCGATACCACCAGATGACAAAAAACCTATAATTATGGCAACCTAGTTCGTGGTGCCTGTATCGAATGACTTCCACACAGATTTAACAAACCTTAGTAATATACACATTTCCATTCCCGATACAAGTTCAAGACTCCGAAAAGTGTGTGTAGTGGCGTAGAGCCAGACAGTGGCACAGTAGATGTTCTACTGTTTCAATTACCCTGGATTCCTTACATTTCCCGCAGGTACCGCCATGTATTTGTCCTATTTTGACGGCATACGAAGCCGTCCAGCAGTGTCCAGTTAATACCCCCACTAGAAGCCTACAGTTGCTTCTGGTTAGTGATAAAAGGAACTTAGTCGATTTAGGATCATAGGAGCTCCACATGATTTTAGAAGTTTTGCAAGTTTTCGTTGCACGCCAACTTTCCCCTTCATCTTAGAGAATGTGATCCATTTCAGGTGTTTAATTGGTTTCCGGACATATACCGTTTCCTCCACCAGTAATTGGATTCCCTTTTTGGCCAGTGTATCTGACCAAAATATATCTAATTGTTTGCCAGCACATAACATAGTATTGAGGGCATTCCTACACATGAGCACTACCGAGGAGTTCATGTGTTGAATGAATCAAACCAATGCGTGTGCCTGATTCGAAGCCGTTTTCATAGGTTAAATTAAAAAAGCCTTTTTATTAGTCGATATTGAAATAGTGCCTGTTTCCTGATTTGAAAGCTTTTTTTATATAATAGGACCAGCACTCAGAGAATAACCCTTACTCATGCAATGCATTGTGCTAGAACTAAAAAAATAGGTTATGGATTGGAGAGTAGAGGGAGTAGTGTCTGTGGACATTCGATTTAAACTTTCCCACTTTGAAAGTTACAGGAAAGCCTTCAGCAGGTAGTTTATTCCACATACGAACAGTACGGCTAGAAAACGAATTCTCTATATAATGTGTAGTGCGATTTATTGGCCAATCGACCACAAAACGATGTGGTCTGAATAACGATAGAACAAGGAAATGCACCCTAAATTGCTTCGATGCATATAGTTGGATACCCTACTGTCACCGATGATATTTTTCGCTCTCTCTTGTTCGCGGTCGAGCAGCCCCAAAATAGACTTTGAAGCGCCGGCCCATACATGAAAGTTGTATTCCATTATCGGTCGGGTATAAGTGGTATAAATATTAAGGATATCAGATGGGGTGAAGTATCGGTTGCACCTTTTCAAAAATCCTAGAAAAATTTGTTCCGTCCATTGAACATCACACTTAATTTTCATGCCAAGAACATCACGAACTTCCGATTCCTTAATATTTATACCCCTATAGTTATAGACGGAGCAGCATTTTCGGTCATGTGCCTATGAGTAATCATACAACACTGGATCTTACGGGCGATCAAATTGACCCTATTCGCATGACCCCATTCAGAAACTTTTGTTAAATCACTGTTTAAGGTATCATTCATAATATCTCGCTATTGTGGATGTTAATTTTCATCAGTTCAATAATGATGAGTTTATTCGGATTTAGGATGAAAGCGTTAACACTAATTTACTTGTTGTAGTCATTCATAAAAAATTTTGAATTACAAAACGTAAAACAAAAAAAATTAATTTTGTGTGGAAATAATAAAATAATAATTATTTTATGTTCATAATATGTCTGTTGTATGCATACATAAAAAGCCTATATTTCCAATTTCATCAAAATCGGTTCAGCTATTTAGTCGATATTTACACGTAGCAAACGCAAAAGTCACTTTCGCATTCGGTCAAGGGACGGTCGTGCAGACAGCTAGACTGGAGGCGGTATGGCCAAAATGACTTTGTTTTTATTTTGAGTTAGGAAACTATTGCTTTAGTAGATCTCTTCTAAAATGATAATTAATATTTTCTGAGTATAGGAGGTTTAGCGCCTTTGGACCCTATACTAAGAATTTTAGTAGAAGTTTATATAGCCAATTTTTCATTTTGCTGAAAAATTTTTAAAACCGGACCTTCAGTTAGGGAGTTTACCTCTTACAAACATATAAACAAATAAACATACAAACATACAAACTTTTCAGCCTTATAAAATTAGTATAGATAAGGCTATATTTAAACAGCTTCTTTTCAATTCAATTCAATTTATTAAAAAATTTAGATTATAAGCCTTTAAGGCCCAATTAATCCAGTAAAATAATATAGTACATTGTGGCTATTATTAACAATTTCATTAGTAACAATATTAAAATATAATTTAAGAAGCTAACAATAAAAAAATTAATTTAAGTACCCCCACTTTTGCACAAAACATTGAAGCCGAATAAAAAATAATCATGCGATACATTATAGTTCCTATTTAGGCAGCAGCAATTGTTAGATATGTTGCTTTATAGATTTTTTAAATTCACTTATCGATTGTCTAAAATTACGCACTTCATTAGGCACGTAGTTATTCCACATTCTAGAAGCTCTAACCAAAAATGATCTAGTCATGATAAGGGATGAGTGTCGCGGACATATAATAGTATTCATTCTTGAGGACCTTCAAAGCTAAATTTCTCAAACAAGTAAGGACGCTTGCGGGACTTATTAATCTTCTTCTTATTAATCTGCTTCTTTTTTTTTTGGTGCCCGACCGGAATTAATCGGCTTCGGTAATGGTGAAAAATAGTTAATCAGCATGTAATCGTTGTCCGGCATTAATTTTGCTGAACTTTACACAAGATCGAATTTTTATACAATAGAGTCACTTAAAAACTAAGTACTGCCGGAATGAATGGAGAATTTTTCACTCACACACAGATAAATATTTACAGACTTTTATTTATAAAAATTATTGAGGCTTTATAAAGGCTTAATAAGAAAAGTTTTGTATGAAAGTTTGTTCTAAAAACCCTTTATATAGATTTTTGTCTTGTTTTCAATGCTTAATACATCTAATTTCCATTATTACAACTTGGCGTTAGTTAAAGGTAGGATTCTATCGGACGTAGAAAAATTTATTCATTATTACAACTTTTCTGTAACCTAACTAATGGTAGAATTAGTAGATTCGTATCGTGAGTTGACGGATCAGCTGACAAAATCTGTAACATAAATAAAACATGTTGCTGTTTATTTAATATGTATAGTAACGTATGTGAGGTAGAAATCTGCAGAAAATAGATTTCTACGTCAACTTCTCTCTTACATACATACACACACATGTATAAAGCAAAGAGAAATACAACAACAGCTGACACGTTCGCTGGAAATCTCACATTTTTACTAACTAACATCCATAATTAAACGATACGACCACTTAAAAAGTAACACGATACGAATCGACTAATTCTACCATAAGTAGGATGAACTTGCCTTCAACTTTAAAATTGTAATAATTAAAAACTTGTTATACGTCCTATAAAATCCTAGCTCCAACTAACGCCAAATTGTAATAAATACACTAAGGGCCACTTTTTGAATTCCAGATTACAGATTAAATTAACATTAATATATATTTGTGATTTTTGGGTAGTCGATTAGTCAGCTCTGTGGTGATTTAAAATTACATTAATACTGACAACACACACTTGTGAAACATATAACTTTAATTAAAAATTATATGATAAAATAATTGAAGAACACATAAATAGACATACATACATACATATATCCAAAAATGCTATTTTTACTGGGAAGCGTTCACGATTATTATAAATAAAACCTGACATTTTAGTTTGTATTAAAACACGAAATATAATTTGTTTCACGGATAATAGATGTATACCACGCTTAATAGAGGTATAAAAAATGGATGCATAGTTAATTGAGGTAAGAAAATGGATAATAAAGGTCAAGAAATGATTAACAATCAGCTGTTGTATGTATTTTACTGGATTTTACAATTTTCCCGCTCGCGTTATTTTATATGCAAATGCTTATATTAAGAATAATTTGTTTACATTACTCAGTACATACTCAAGTACTGGATTTTTACAGAAAAAGTCCACTTATTAGCAAAATATTAATCATGTTTTACACGCTTCAATTTTACTTCCTTTAAGTCCTCGTTTATGAGATATAGAAGCAAGAAGAAAGAAGAGACGTACGGAAAGATACTTTATCTACATACATATGTACCGAAAGTTACTTTGTCTTTTTTTAGAGAGAATAGAACTAACTTGCTGCAAGAAAAATTTAAACGAGTAAAACCTTATTTATTAAGAATAGCTCACGTAGCGGGACAGAAGTGTGATATAAATTAAATTAAATTGAATTTTAATTCTTACTGCGTCTTAAGCTTTACCCATGAAACAAAAAGTATTTTATTCTAAACCACCTATTGAATAGATTCATGTAATTCTAATATACATTTTCCTTTTCTTATTTCAGCTCTTTAAAAATCCTCTAGAAGAAATTGCGGAAACCAACGAAGCTTTACTAAATAAATCGGAAATTCGAGCAATTTTTGGCAATTTTATACCCATACACGAGGTACATCAAAGCATGCTTGAACGTTTGCGTAGCATACACAGCAAATGGTCCGAAGATTGCTTAATTGGTGATATAATACTACAGCATCGTGATGATTTGATAAAAGCTTACCCACCCTATGTAAATTTCTTCGAACAAATGAAAGAAACACTGGTACTCTGTGATACACAAAATCCTCGTTTCCATGCATTTCTCAAGATAAATCAAACGAAGCCGGAATGTGGACGACAAAGTCTGCAGGATCTAATGATACGACCAGTGCAGAGATTGCCCAGTATCAGTTTGTTGTTAAATGACATTTTAAAACACACGAACAAAAGTAATCCCGATTATACACGGCTGGAGGAGGCATTGAAGGCCATTAAGGAAGTCATGATGCACATAAATGAGGATAAAAGAAAAACAGAATCACGTATGGCAATATTTGATATATTCAACGATATTGAAGGCTGTCCGGTATGTTTTAAGGTGAAAACAAAAATATAATTTCTTAATTATTATTTCTTCCAGCCCCATTTGGTTTCTTCCAATCGTAATTTTATATCACGCTGTGAAGTCACAGAATTGTCGGATAATCTCAGCGGACGTGGTGATAATTTAATGTTGTACTTATTCTCTGATACGATAGAAGTGTGCAAGAAACGTTCCAGAGGTTTTAATAGCGCCAAGTCGCCCGGTTGCAATAAATCATTTAAGCACATTAAATTAATATCCTTAAATGCAATACGGTTTGTAATCGATATAACAGATAGTCCTCGTGCATTTGCTTTACTTTGTCGCCATGATAAAGATAAATTGCATTCGTTTACCATAAGTGACGAGGAGATTGACAAAATTGTCTATTTAAAAACATTGTGCAAACAAATGGCGGAAAACGCTTGTCGTACAGATACTGTAAGTCTGTTTTTATTAATTTAATTGCTTTAATTCTCCTATCAATTCTCTTTTCCTTACTTTCTTTTGTTTTATGAAGAATAAACCTTTACTATGTCGTACTTCTCAAGAACTGGAAGTGGATATTAGTGATGTGAATTTGAGTACGTTATCAAAAGCTTTTAAATTAGCAGCTCGTACACGTTTAAAAGTAAGTTTTTGTACATACATATGTATGTGGCCTTAGACAGACCACTTTCATATTATTTCGACATATTACATAAATCTTAAAAAAACTTAAACAAATATGTAATAAATATTAAATAAATTTACTTCAATCGAAACTAACTAGTACAACTCTAAATCAAAATGTTGCATAATATAAAAAAATTTGACTTGTTGAAATGCAATCTACTAAATATGTATCTTGGGACAAGAAATAGTTGACTTAGACCACTTTCATAATAATGGACACATATGGTTGTGTTAATTATATATTTTTTCCTTTGGAAGATGCTTTCAATATTAATTATTTGCTTTTTATTAATGGTGACATTCTTATTTACTCTATCCAGGTCGGACGCGCATTTTCATTCAATAAAACACCTTCAAAATTGAAGCGTGCCGTTTCCACCATGATGACGTCACCATTTGGTAGCACAAACTCTTTAACGCCCGCCTCACAATTGGCACAAATGCGTTTGGCTAGTTGTACGAATATACATGTAAGTTGCAATTAATATTAACATAAGTCTCAATTAAATATACAAATGAAGTCAGAATTAGTTTGTACGTTCTGGGGGCAAATTACGGCACTCGATAAAGAACAAAATTACGATATATTTCAATAGATTTTATATGGAAATATTTTTAAATTTCGAATCGTATCGAATGCCATAATTTGCTCCTGTTCAATTGGAAATCTGTATTTCTAGTTTGTTCTGCCTTTTTCATTCAACGTTAAGTTACAGCCAACAGTGCGTATATATTAGTTTATTGTGGTACGAAAAATAGAAATTTTTGTTAAAAGCTAGAAAAATGTTTCTTAATTATGATATGATAAATGTGGTTGATTCATTTCACGGCAAAAGTAATTGGAAAATACTTTCCACAGAAAAGAACAGCAATGAAAAGTAAAAACTATTGGGGCCTTGAGTATTTGTTGTAAAAACTATGATAGAGAGAGATAGAGAACTTTCTATACACAAATGTACTTTCACAAATGCGGACCTGCGCAATGTTCAATCTAGTTTTTATTTATTCAAGTTTTAGAACTATAAAAGGTTTGTGGACAGTTTTATAAAAAAAAGTTACCTGCATCAATTGTTATATTATTGTCAGAATGTGATTGAAGGGATGAAAACCTAGACCCCAGGGTTCGAGATTAAACTTAGTTTCGAAAATTGGGCAAATGAGAGGACTTTTGAGAGAGAATCTTCTTCTTGCAGGAAACAGACCATACTTTTTCTTCGTGCTAATTTGGCCACACAATAACAAATACTAACAAAAAAAAAAAATACGTTTTTCTAAAAACTAAAAATGTGGAAAGTTGTATCAAAAAATATTTAAAAACTAGTGGCTAACAAAGTTTTACAAGTTTTTATATAAAATCAAGAACAAAATATTCAAGGGTTTTCATGATAACTCTAGAAATTGCCATTTTTGCAATTGGGGCAAATTTGCGAGACTTGTTTCATGAAACCCCTTTTTAACTTTTCCGCGAACGTAAATTTAAAACAAACGTGAAACATTTCATTAAATTAAAATTAAATAAGGAGATTTGAACTTTATTTATGATAGTGTAAAAATGCATTTTGCCAGGGCTTCTATATACATCTGTATGTACATCAAACATTTTCTTAGCTTGCAGAAGATTCTCTGCATAGTCGGTTTTTTTTTCGTACTTAGCAATTTTTGTTCTCTATGGTACAAGACTGCACTTCTAAAACTGGCTTCATTCACTACGATTTATTCTTCTAAGCCATTTTATACTAAATCGTATTTTTGCAAAACTGAGTATCCGTTAAATCGGGAAAACACTTTAATATGAAATGCGCTATTTGTAATATTTTGAATAAAGAAAATCTCTAATAAAAAAACTTCAAACTTTTCTTAGTAAAATCAATTTGGTAATGCTTGTTTTCTTTTTCAGGATGTTGTAGATGAAGAAAGTTCTGGCAATCGCAGCAGTTCTCCTTCAGCGCAATCAGAATTATTAGCGCCTCTTTCAGTACAGCCAACACGTAAAAATAAATCATGTACTTTAAATAGTGTGGGACGTATTTGAAAGTAAAATTTTAAACTTCACTATCTTTACAACTACTACCGCCACCGACATCAGCAGCAACAACAACATACAAACGTTATCAGTGGAGACAATAACAAAAAGTCAGACATTGTCTGAAAAACAAAATACTCCTTCGCATATTTTCATTGATTTGAAAATAATTTACATTTATAATTATTATAATTAAAGTAAACATCGTCATCATCATTATCATCATGTTCATTATAATCAGCATTATTGGCGTCCCAGTGTCTGTCATTTACTTAAAGACACTTTAAACTAATTAAAAACATTTAAAATTAAACGAAAGCGAAATACGTTTATCGGCAAAAATCTTTAGTTTTTAAACACAAATCTAAATAAGGATCTGTTTATCACAATGAAGGTTGATTGAGTGTTAATTCTTTTTAACCAATTTTCGCTACAGTATTTAAAATACAATTATTTGATAGCACGTTCGTAATCTCATTTATTGACATTAATTTTAAAAGACTTGCGCTTAACTTGGTCTTTTTTTTTAATGATTTTTAAACGATTTTACTTTTACAGATTTATGTAAGGACTCGTAAATATCTTTTATATATATATATGTATGTATTCTTATACATAAATATTTGTCTAGTTTAAACCTTTAAGTGATTTTATTTTTAAATGATAATTAAGTTTAAGTCACACATATAGTATATATAAATATTAAATGTTGTCTCAACTTCTTCTAATTAATTTAATTCGGTTAAAATCTATAAATTACACTCCATGTTTACTTTTTAGTCTGGTACTTGTAACGTTAAAGTATTTACTTAAAAACAAAATACAAAGAACCTTAAATTTTTTCTTTCTTATTTTAAAAGAAAAAAAATCATATAATAAGACTTTTTACGCCTTTTAGTTCATTGTGTTGATTAGAAATTTTCGGGTATGTTGTAATAAAAGGAAACAAAAGCCAACCACCGGTCCATACATATCTATTAATTATATGTAAAAATTTCATGCTACATTCCCTAAACATTTTATCATGCTTAAAATTCTTTATGGTTTAGTGAGAATTAAGTAGTATGAAACATTATTTAAGGCATTATTCATAAAAAAAATATTTGTTTCTCAGAAAAGGTTTAAGAAAAAGAAAGTTCATACCTTTTGTAAATCAAAGTTTTGTTATGAATACGGCAATTAATTAAAGCTTAAATTTTTTTTTTTTTTTTTTGTAAAAATTTAAGTATAAGTGTAAGACATTTAATAATTATGTGAGTGTTTTAACTAATAAAATAATTATGTTTTAATCATGCTAAGATCATAAAAAAATTTGAAATACACATGTACATGTAAGGAATATTTTAGATTATCCTTTTTTTCCATTTATACAGTGGAACTTGTGCCGCTTAATTCATTTAAAAGAAATAAAAAAACAAGCTATTGAGAAAATGGTTTGAATAATATGTATGTACATTAAAAGTACACAATAAATTAATCACCCGTATAGCGTATGTCGAGTGGAATATTCGTCTACGAGAATTTTATCATAGAATAAAGAAAACTTGTATAAAGTTTGTTTAATCAAATACAAAATTCTCGTAGTCGAATATTCGACTCGACATACGCAATACGGGTGAATAACTTGTTTATTACATGCATGTGTATTATAGACCTGCGTAAATTGTCTTGAAATTTAAATACGTCTTGTTTTTTAAATGTATTCTCATTGCTGCATTATACTTAACCAATAATAAATGCTGTCGCATTATAAGCAAAGCACGATAGGTGCATTGGTATATGTGTATATGAGTGCTAACAAGCAATGTCGTCAAGACTTCTTGTTACGAACAAACAGTCAACAAAGTAGTGTTGATACGTGTATGCTTGTTATTTTCCATATTGTACGTTTGAGTGTGTGTGTGTAAGATGTAGATGGTAAGCTACCCTGAAGGAAATGTCGATGGTGAAAATGTACTGAGTCGCTTTTGCCTTTGTCACCAGTACTACTCTCTAATTAATCCCCATACAATACTTTGTACTATAGACATTTAGCATGTGCTTGTCATTGAAAATCTACTAGTAACACTAAAACAATTGACTAGATAGTGACTACATAGTTCTTATGGGAACATGGAGACATACCAACCAGACATTTAGTGGTACATTTCCATACCTTACGTACATACAATTATATGAATATTGACAAGTTGTTGCAAAAGCCACCAGAAATACACCACATTTGTTTTCTCTCTTTCTTTTATACTGACGAATAGAAAAGAAATTGTAGACAATGTACCTACTACTAGAGTTTTAGTGTTGACATAGAGACATTTGGCCCCAGTCTGACTGCAGGGTATTATGTGTTTAAGGGAGGTTTTTTTAAGCAAGCGCACACAACTAATGTAAATGCATGTGAACGTTTGTTTGTGTACAGAAAAATAGAAGAGCATACACACAACGTGTGTGTGTGTGTACATGCATGACGCTTGTATACGCGCCCATGCGTAGAAAGAAGCAAGCATCACAAATTTTTCAGTCACGAAGTATTTTCTTCTTTGCTCCTATACTTGCAATAACTGAAACAAGTTCTTGCAAACAGTGTTGCTTAGCGTTTGTT
The DNA here is from genome assembly GCA_944452675.1 of Tachina lurida. Lineage (NCBI taxonomy): Eukaryota > Metazoa > Arthropoda > Insecta > Diptera > Tachinidae > Tachina > Tachina lurida. Next base: position 94,737,884 of record OX101754.1, on the reverse strand, counting down.
TTAGAAGACTTTGCTGTAGTAAAGCATTTGAAAAATCCCTCATGTCTTGAAAGTTCTTATAAATAGTCTTGTGCAGGACTTTAATGTGTATGTATGTATATGTATATAGTTCAGTAAAGAAATTATTTAATTTTCTTATTATAATTAAAATAAATACCACACACATACATATAGATACATACATATGTATGTATGTAAGTGTAGTTACCCAATTATGAAATAATTGTTATATGTATATGGGCCTTTCCACAGAAAAGCTCAAGTTGCTTGGTGACGTAGCCTGTTTTTCAGAAAAAACCTTGTGTCTTATATACATACATACATATATTTTTTTATGTTGATGTAGAGCAGAATAAGAATTAAATTTAGCAAAACTTGGGGGAAAAATCGTAAAACATGGTTCTAAAATAAAAAATTGCTTGGTGACCTAAAGTAGAAAAAGGTGGTATTTTCTGTGGAAATCCGTTAACACTAATATAAATATTTAAAAATTTATTAAAGCTTATATCCTATATACAGTGAACAAAGAAAAAACTTGTACAGCAAACGCTCCGCTCTTCTAATCAAAATATCTCTGTTGCTTTGTAAGATTTTAAGATAAAACCAAAAGCGATTTCAAGGAAAGGTCCATAAAAACCGGATTTCATACACCACTCGATCCCATTGAGCCCCATACCATCATATTACACCCCCCATGCTTCACCGTGTTATTCAGGGTTTTATCACTAATGCTGGAATTCCTCTTCGCCACAAAAATCTACAACGATAACATCCAAATATATTAAATTTGGATTCAGCAGTGTCCCAAAAGTCATCATAGTGATTAATATAATCTTTCTTTGCGTGGCAAAGAAAAGTTCCAGCTTTAACGATAATAACCTGAATAACACGGTGAAGCATGGGGGGTATAATATGATGGTATGGGGCCCAATGGGATCGAGTGGTGTATGAAATCCGGTTTTTATAGAACGTACAATAAATAAAATGAATTATTTAAAAATACTAAGAGATATTTTAGCACAGTTAGCTGCAAAATTAAATGTAAGTGGAGACTATTGATTAGTTAGAGTTAAATACCCGAAACTTTCGTCTTCAATAATAAGAGAATGGCTTCCATTCTTTAAAAAAAAATTGCAGGCACATCCTCCCTAGATCCTTGGCTTTAGTACAAATGAATTTCTGTGGGCGTATGTGAACAAAAAATTACGCGAACTGTAGATTATGTGTAAAAATTAACTCAAAAGTGCTCTCCAGAGCATATTGGACCATATAGCTCCCAAAATTACCAAAAACCCAGTTCATTCTATGAAAATAATCTATTAGATGCTAGACGTGGCCACATTTAGTACTAATTTTTAGTGTATTCCTTATTTCATAGCTCCTTCCTGAAAGAAGAGTTAGTGTACAAGTTTTTTTTTTGCCCTGGAAAATAGTGTTATTATATTTTAGGTTATTTTTTTCGCATTAAAATAAATTTGTTAATAAAATTAAAGATTTTCATAGAAAGCTGATTAATTTTCCTTGAAATCGCTTTTGGTTTTATCTTAAAATCTTACAAAGCAACAGAGATATTTTGATTAGAAGAGCGGAGCGTTTGCTGTACAAGTTTTTTCTTTGTTCACTGTATATATATGTATATATATATATATATATATATATATATGTATATGCATACGTGAGTTGTTTTTGAATTCGTTAGTAGTTCGTAAGTTATAACTGTTTCAAATTTCAACCAATACAAAAATAGATAAATCCATTTGCAGCCCAGTAATTCATTTACGACCAGGACCAAACTGCAGCCCCTTAAAAACTTTGTAAATAAAAAAATTGCTACGAATTCAAAAAACATTGCGAAGCAAATAGAAAAACCAATCCAAAGTAATTCTGGTTAAATGTGCATTACTCAATCCATACATGAGATGAAATCACTCGAATTTTGGGTGCCATGATATATATGTCTAGCAGTAATACCACATTCCGTTAGTTTCCTGCAAAAAAATCATGAACTTGCTGGAAGTCGAAAAGTTGATAACTGTGTTTAGAAATTTTGAATATCTAATACGTTCTAGTAATTTTGTGCCTTTATTTTTAGTTCGCAATTTGAAATCGAGCATTAAGGTACGGTCACACTTGACAAACATTTGCCCAAAAAAGCGTAACCAGAAAATACTTATGAGAAATCTTTTGATTCTGACGCGTGTTTATTAAGTTCAATAATTTCCAAAAATATTGTATTATTTAACTTTGCCTATTTGTTAAATACGAAACTAATTAACTTAATAAACACGTGTTTGAAGCAAAGGATTTCTCATTAGTATTTGCTGGTTACGCTTTTTTGGGCAAATGTTTGTCAAATGTGACCGTACCTTTAGAAACAAAATAGGTTCAAAAGGAAATTTTAAGCAAATTGGCTTTTACTTTTATGTAAAATAAAGTCATTATAACGAATTTTAACAAGGGCTATCGATGATTTTTTTTAATTTATGGTTTCAGATTTATAATATTTTTTAGCTTTCCCAAACATTTAATGAATTAATTGATAGAAAAGTTAACTAACTAACTTCTTTCTTCAGGATACTTATCTAAAAAGGATTTGAGTGCATGCACATCTCTTGAAGACAAAACCATTTTAGTGTGGTGTTGCAAGAGCCAATTTTAATAAATGAATAATTCTGTGAATAATTCTGTGGTACAAACTTGTGGATACATGTATTTTGTAATCAATCCAACCTTGTTAAAAAAAATATTTTTATTAATAAGGCCTTCAAAGTATGTATGTATATTAATTATTTTTTAAAGAAAGTATGCATGAAAAATAGACGATGTATAGCCTATACAATTTTTTGCACATGAATCGGACGATTTATAGTCGATAAATTTTTTTCATAAAAAATTGAAAAAAGACGATGTATAATAAATAGTCCATTATATTTAAAAAAAAAAAATTTTTTTGCATGAAAAATAGATGATGTATAGTTTATTAAATTCTTTGCACGAAAAGAAGACGACGTCCATTTAATTTTTTAGATACGAAATGGACGAATTATAGTCAATTTAATTTTTTTTTAATTTAAAAATGGACGATGTATAGTCTATTAAATTTTGTATATATAGTCAGTCCATTTAATTTTTTGCATCTTAAATAGACGATGTATAGCCTATATAATTTTTTGCACATGAATCGGACGATTTATAGTCGATAAAATTTTTTCATAAAAAATTGAAAAAAAAGACGATGTATATATAGTCCATTAAATTTTGTATATATAGTCAGTCCATTTAATTTTTTGCATCTAAAATAGATGATGTATAGTCTATATAATTATTTGCACACGAATCGGACGATTTATAGTCGATAAAATTTTTTCATAAAAAATTGAAAAAAAGACGATGTATAGTCCATTATAATTTTTTCATAAAAAATTTTTTTGCATGAAAAATGGATGATGTATAGTTTATTAAATTCTTTGCACGAAAAGAAGACGACGTATATAGTCCATTTAATTTTTTAGATACGAAATGGACGAATTATAGTCAATTTAATTTATTTTTTAAATTTAAAAATGGATGATGTATATTCTATTAAATTTTGTGTATATAGTCAGTCTATTTAATTTTTTGCATCTAAAATAGACGATGTATAGTCTATATAATTATTTGCACACGAATCGGACGATTTATAGTCGATAAAATTTTTTCATAAAAAATTGAAAAAAATACGATGTATAGTCCATTATATATTTTTCAAAAAAAAATTTTTTTTGCATGGAAAATGGATGATGTATAGTTTATAAAATTCTTTGCACGAAAAGAAGACGACGTATATAGTCCATTTAATTTTTTAGATACGAAATGGACGAATTATAGTCAATTTAATTTTTTTTTTTAATTTAAAAATGGACGATGTATAGTCTATTAAATTTTGTGTATATAGTCAGTCTATTTAATTTTTTGCATCTAAAATAGACGATGGATAGTCTATATAATTATTTGCACACGAATCGGACGATTTATAGTCGATAAAATTTTTTCATAAAAAATTGAAAAAAAGACGATGTAGTCAATTTAATTTTTTTTTTTAAATTTAAAAATGGACGATGTATAGTCTATTAAATTTTGTATATATAGTCAGTCTATTTAATTTTTTGCATCTAAAATAGATGATGTATAGTCTATATAATTATTTGCACACGAATCGGACGATTTATAATCGATAAAATTTTTTCAGAAAAAATTGAAAAAAAGACGATGTATATATAGTCCATTATATTTTTTTCATAAAAAAATTTTTTGCATGAAAAATGGATGATGTATAGTTTATTAAATTCTTTGCACGAAAAGAAGACGACGTATAAAGTCCATCTAATTTTTTAGATACAAAATGGACGAATTATAGTCAATTTAATTTTTTTTAAATTAAAAAATGGACGATGTATAGTCTATTAAATTTTGTATATATAGTCAGTCTATTTAATTTTTTGCATCTAAAATAGACGAGTTATAGTCTATATAATTATTTGCACACGAATCGGACGATTTATAGTCGATAAAATTTTTTCATAAAAAATTGAAAAAAAGACGATTATATTTTTTTCATAAAAAAATTTTTTGCATGGAAAATGGATGATGTATAGTTTATTAAATTCTTTGCACCAAAAGAAGACGACGTATATAGTCCATTTAATTTTTTAGATACGAAATGGACGAATTATAGTCAATTTAATTTATTTTTTAAATTTAAAAATGGATGATGTATAGTCTATTAAATTTTGTATATATAGTCAGTCTATATAATTTTTTGCATCTAAAATAGACGATGTATAGTCTATATAATTATTTGCACACGAATCGGACGATTTATAGTCGATAAAATTTTTTCATAAAAAATTTAAAAAAAGACGATGTATAGTCCATTATATTTTTTTCATAAAAAAATTTTTTGCATGAAAAATGGATGATGTATAGTTTATTAAATTCTTTGCACGAAAAGAAGACGACGTATATAATCCATCTAATTTTTTAGATACGAAATGGACGAATTATAGTCAATTTAATTTTTTTTTTAAATTTAAAAATGGATGATGTATAGTCTATTAAATTTTGTATATATAGTAAGTCTATTTAATTTTTTGCATCTAAAATAGATGATGTATAGTCTATATAATTATTTGCACACGAATCGGACGATTTATAGTCGATAAAATTTTTTCATAAAAAATTGGAAAAAAGACGATGTATAGTCCATTATATTTTTTTCATTAAAAAATTTTTTCCATGAAAAATGGATGATGTATAGTTTATTAAATTCTTTGCACGAAAAGACGACGACGTATATAGTCCATTTAATTTTTTAGATACGAAATGGACGAATTATAGTCAATTTAATTTATTTTTTAAATTTAAAAATGGATGATGTATAGTCTATTAAATTTTGTATATATAGTCAGTCTATTTAATTTTTTGCATCTAAAATAGACGATGTATAGTCTATATAATTATTTGCACACGAATCGGACGATTTATAGTCGATAATATTTTTTCATAAAAAATTGAAAAAAAGACGATGTATAGTCCATTATATTTTTTTCATAAAAAAATTTTTTGCATGGAAAATGGATGATGTATAGTTTATTAAATTCTTTGCACGAAAAGAAGACGACGTATATAGTCCATCTAATTTTTAAGATACGAAATGGACGAATTATAGTCAATTTAATTTTTTTTTTAATTTAAAAATGGACGATGTATGGTACATTAAATTTTGTATATAGTCAGTCTATTTAATTTTTTGCATCTAAAATAGACGATGGATAGTCTATATAATTATTTGCACACGAATCGGACGATTTATAGTCGATAAAATTTTTTCGTAAAAAATTTAAAAAAAGACGATGTATAATCCATTATATTTTGTTCATAAAAAAATTTTTTGCATGAAAAATGGATGATGTATAGTTTATTAAATTCTTTGCACGAAAAGAAGACGACGTATATAGTTCATCTAACTTTTTAGATACGAAATGAACGAATTATAGTCAATTTAATTTTTTTTTAAATTTAAAAATGGACGATGTATAGTCTATTAAATTTTGTATATATAGTCAGTCTATTTAATTTTTTGCATCTAAAATAGATGATGTATAATCTATATAATTATTTGCACACGAAGCGGACGATTTATAGTCGATAAAATTTTTTCATAAAAAATTGAAAAAAGTCGATGTATATATAGTCCATTATATTTTTTTCTAAAAAAAATTTTTTGCAGGAAAAATGGATGATGTATAGTTTATTAAATTCTTTGCACGAAAAGAAGACGACGTATATAGTCCATCTAATTTTTTAGATACGAAATGGACGAATTATAGTCAATTTAATTTTTTTTTTAATTTAAAAATGGACGATGTATAGTCTATTAAATTTTGTATATATAGTCAGTCTATTTAATTTTTTGCATCTAAAATAGACGATGGATAGTCTATATAATTATTTGCACACGAATCGGAGATTTATAGTCGATAAAATTTTTTCATAAAAAATTTAAAAAAAGACGATGTATATATAGTCCATTATATTTTTTTCATAAAAAAATTTTTTGCATGGAAAATGGATGATGTATAGTTTATTAAATTCTTTGCACGAAAAGAAGACGACGTGTATAGTTCATTTAATTTTTTAGATACGAAATGGACGAATTATAGTCAATTTAATTTTTTTTTTTTAATTTAAAAATGGACGATGTATAGTCTATTAAATTTTGTATATATAGTCAGTCTATTTAATTTTTTGCATCTAAAATAGACGATGGATAGTCTATTTAATTATTTGCACACGAATCGGAGATTTATAGTCGATAAAATTTTTTCAGAAAAAATTGAAAAAAAGACGATGTATATATAGTCCATTATATTTTTTCATAAAAAAATTTTTTGCATGGAAAATGGATGATGTATAGTTTATTAAATTCTTTGCACGAAAAGAAGACGACGTATATAGTCCATCTAATTTTTTAGATAAATGGATGAATTAAAGTCAATTTAATTTTTTTTTAAATTTAAAAATGGACGATGTATAGTCTATTAAATTTTGTATATATAGTCAGTCTATTTAATTTTTTGCATCTAAAATAGATGATGTATAGTCTATATAATTATTTGCACACGAATCGGACGATTTATAGCCGATACAATTTTTTCATAAAAAATTGAAAAAAAGACGATGTATACTCCATTATATTTTTTTAATAAAAAAATTTTTTGCATGGAAAATGGATGATGTATAGTTTATTAAATTCTTTGCACGAAAAGAAGACGACGTATATAGTCCATCTAATTTTTTAGATACGAAATGGACGAATTATAGTCAATTTAATTTTTTTTTAATTTAAAAATGGACGATTAAATTTTGTATATATAGTCAGTCTATTTAATTTTTTGCATCTAAAATAGACGATGGATAGTCTATATAATTATTTGCACACGAATCGGACGATTTATAGTCGATAAAATTTTTTCATAAAAAATTGAAAAAAGACGATGTATAGTCCATTATATTTTTTTCACAAAAAATTTTTTTGCATGGAAAATGGATGATGTATAGTTTATTAAATTCTTTGCACGAAAAGAAGACGACGTATATAGTCCATCTAATTTTTTAGATACGAAATGGACGAATTATAGTCAATTTAATTTTTTTTTTAATTTAAAAATGGACGATGTATGGTACATTAAATTTTGTATATATAGTCAGTCTATTTAATTTTTTGCATCTAAAATAGACGATGGATAGTCTATATAATTATTTGCACACGAATCGGACGATTTATAGTCGATAAAATTTTTTCATAAAAAATTGAAAAAAAGACGATGTATTATAGTCCATTATATTTTTTTCATAAAAAAATTTTTTGCATGGAAAATGGATAATGTATAGTTTATTAAATTCTTTGCACGAAAAGAAGACGACGTATATAGTCCATCTAATTTTTTAGATACGAAATGGACGAATTATAGTCAATTTAATTTTTTTTTTAATTTAAAAATGGACGATGTATGGTACATTAAATTTTGTATATATAGTCAGTCTATTTAATTTTTTGCATCTAAAATAGACGATGGATAGTCTATATAATTATTTGCACACGAATCGGACGATTTATAGTCGATAAAATTTTTTCATAAAAAATTGAAAAAAAGACGATGTATTATAGTCCATTATATTTTTTTCATAAAAAAATTTTTTGCATGGAAAATGGATAATGTATAGTTTATTAAATTCTTTGCACGAAAAGAAGACGACGTATATAGTCCATCTAATTTTTTAGATACGAAATGGACGAATTATAGTCAATTTAATTTTTTTTTTTTAAATTTAAAAATGGACGATGTATAGTCTATTAAATTTTGTATATATAGTCAGTCTATTTAATTTTTTGCATCTAAAATAGACGATGGATAGTCTATATAATTATTTGCACACGAATCGGACGCTTTATAGTCGATAAAATTTTTTCATAAAAAATTGAAAAAAAGACGATGTATTATAGTCCATTATATTTTTTTCATAAAAAAATTTTTTGCATGGAAAATGGATAATGTATAGTTTATTAAATTCTTTGCACGAAAAGAAGACGACGTATATAGTCCATCTAATTTTTTAGATACGAAATGGACGAATTATAGTCAATTTAATTTTTTTTTTAATTTAAAAATGGACGATGTATGGTACATTAAATTTTGTATATATAGTCAGTCTATTTAATTTTTTGCATCTAAAATAGACGATGGATAGTCTATATAATTATTTGCACACGAATCGGACGATTTATAGTCGATAAAATTTTTTCATAAAAAATTGAAAAAAAGACGATGTATTATAGTCCATTATATTTTTTTCATAAAAAAATTTTTTGCATGGAAAATGGATAATGTATAGTTTATTAAATTCTTTGCACGAAAAGAAGACGACGTATATAGTCCATCTAATTTTTTAGATACGAAATGGACGAATTATAGTCAATTTAATTTTTTTTTTAAATTTAAAATGGACGATGTATGGTACATTAAATTTTGTATATATAGTCAGTCTATTTAATTTTTTGCATCTAAAATAGATGATGTATAGTCTATATAATTATTTGCACACGAATCGGACGATTTATAGTCGATAAAATTTTTTCATAAAAAATTGAAAAAAGACGATGTATAGTCCATTATATTTTTTTAAAAAAAAAATTTTTTGCATGGAAAATGGATGATGTATAGTTTATTAAATTCTTTGCACGAAAAGAAGACGACGTATATAGTCCATCTAATTTTTTAGATACGAAATGGACGAATTATAGTTAATTTAATTTTTTTTTTAAATTTAAAAATGGACGATGTATAGTCTATTAAATTTTGTATATATAGTCAGTCTATTTAATTTTTTGCTTCTAAAATAGATGTTGTATAGTCTATATAATTATTTGCACACAAATCGGACGATTTATAACCGATACAATTTTTTCATAAAAAAATTTTTTGCATGAAAAATGGATGATGTATAGTTTATTAAATTCTTTGCACGAAAAGAAGACGACGTATATAGTCCATCTAATTTTTTAGATACGAAATGGACGAATTATAGTCAATTTAATTTTTTTTTTTAATTTAAAAATGGACGATGTATAGTCTATTAAATTTTGTATATATAGTCAGTCTATTTAATTTTTTGCATCTAAAATAGATGATGTATAGTCTATATAATTATTTGCACACGAAGCGGACGATTTATAGTCGATAAAATTTTTTCATAAAAAATTGAAAAAAAGACGATGTATAGTCCATTATATTTTTTTCATAAAAAATTTTTTTGCATGAAAAATGGATGATGTATAGTTTATTAAATTCTTTGCACGAAAAGAAGACGACGTATATAGTCCATCTAATTTTTTAGATACGAAATGGACGAATTATAGTCAATTTAATTTTTTTTTTAATTTAAAAATGGACGATGTATGGTACATTAAATTTTGTATATATAGTCAGTCTATTTAATTTTTTGCATCTAAAATAGACGATGGATAGTCTATATAATTATTTGCACACGAATCGGACGATTTGTAGTCGATAAAATTTTTTCATAAAAAATTGAAAAAAAGACGATGAATAGTCCATTATATTTTTTTCATAAAAAATTTTTTTGCATGGAAAATGGATGATGTATAGTTTATTAAATTCTTTGCACGAAAAGAAGACGACGTATATAGTCCATCTAATTTTTTAGATACGAAATGGACGAATTATAGTCAATTTAATTTTTTTTTTTTAATTTAAAAATGGACGATGTATAGTCTATTAAATTTTGTATATATAGTCAGTCTATTAAATTTTTTGCATCTAAAATAGATGATGTATAGTCTATATAATTATTTGCACACGAAGCGGACGATTTATAGTCGATAAAATTTTTTCATAAAAAATTGAAAAAAATACGATGTATAGTCCATTATATTTTTTTCATAAAAAATTTTTTTGCATGAAAAATGGATGATGTATAGTTTATTAAATTCTTTGCACGAAAAGAAGACGACGTATATAGTCCATCTAATTTTTTAGATACGAAATGGACGAATTATAGTCAATTTAATTTTTTTTTTATTTAAAAATGGACGATGTATGGTACATTAAATTTTGTATATATAGTCAGTCTATTTAATTTTTTGCATCTAAAATAGACGATGTATAGTCTATATAATTATTTGCACACGAATCGGACGATTTATAGTCGATAAAATTTTTTCATAAAAAATTTAAAAAAGACGATGTATAGTCCATTATATTTTTTTCACAAAAAAATTTTTTGCATGGAAAATGGATGATGTATAGTTTATTAAATTCTTTGCACGAAAAGAAGACGACGTATATAGTCCATCTAATTTTTTAGATACGAAATGGACGAATTATAGTCAATTTAATTTTTTTTTAAATTTAAAAATGGACGATGTATAGTCTATTAAATTTTGTATATATAGTCAGTCTATTTAATTTTTTGCATCTAAAATAGATGATGTATAGTCTATATAATTATTTGCACACGAATCGGACGATTTATAGCCGATACAATTTTTTCATAAAAAATTGAAAAAAAGACGATGTATAGTCCATTATATTTTTTTCATAAAAAAATTTTTTGCATGAAAAATGGATGATGTATAGTTTATTAAATTCTTTGCACGAAAAGAAGACGACGTATATAGTCCATCTAATTTTTTAGATACGAAATGGACGAATTATAGTCAATTTAATTTTTTTTTTAATTTAAAAATGGACGATGTATAGTCTATTAAATTTTGTATATACAGTCAGTCTATTAAATTTTTTGCATCTAAAATAGATGATGTATAGTCTATATAATTATTTGCACACGAAGCGGACGATTTATAGTCGATAAAATTTTTTCATAAAAAATTGAAAAAAAGACGATGTATTATAGTCCATTATATTTTTTCCATAAAAAATTTTTTTGCATGGAAAATGGATGATGTATAGTTTATTAAATTCTTTGCACGAAAAGAAGACGACGTATATAGTCCATCTAATTTTTTAGATACGAAATGGACGAATTATAGTCAATTTAATTTTTTTTTTTAAATTTAAAAATGGACGATGTATAGTCTATTAAATTTTGTATATATAGTCAGTCTATTTAATTTTTTGCATCTAAAATAGATGATGTATAGTCTATATAATTATTTGCACACGAAGCGGACGATTTATAGTCGATAAAATTTTTTCATAAAAAATTGAAAAAAAGACGATGAATAGTCCATTATATTTTTTCCATAAAAAATTTTTTTGCATGGAAAATGGATGATGTATAGTTTATTAAATTCTTTGCACGAAAAGAAGACGACGTATATAGTCCATCTAATTTTTTAGATACGAAATGGACGAATTATAGTCAATTTAATTTTTTTTTTTAAATTTAAAAATGGACGATGTATAGTCTATTAAATTTTGTATATATAGTCAGTCTATTTAATTTTTTGCATCTAAAATAGATGATGTATAGTCTATATAATTATTTGCACACGAAGCGGACGATTTATAGTCGATAAAATTTTTTCATAAAAAATTTAAAAAAGACGATGTATAATAGTCCATTATATTTTTTTCATAAAAAATTTTTTTGCATGAAAAATGGATGATGTATAGTTTATTAAATTCTTTGCACGAAGAGAAGACGACGTATATAGTCTATCTAATTTTTTAGATACGAAATGGACGAATTATAGTCAATTTAATTTTTTTTTTAATTTAAAAATGGACGATGTATGGTACATTAAATTTTGTATATATAGTCAGTCTATTTAATTTTTTGCATCTAAAATAGACGATGTATAGTCTATATAATTATTTGCACACGAAGCGGAAGATTTATAGTCGATAAAATTTTTTCATAAAAAATTGAAAAAAGACGATGTATAGTCCATTATATTTTTTTCACAAAAAAATTTTTTGCATGGAAAATGGATGATGTATAGTTTATTAAATTCTTTGCACGAAAAGAAGATGACGTATATAGTCCATCTAATTTTTTAGATACGAAATGGACGAATTATAGTCAATTTAATTTTTTTTTAATTTAAAAATGGACGATGTATGGTACATTAAATTTTGTATATATAGTCAGTCTATTTAATTTTTTGCATCTAAAATAGACGATGGATAGTCTATATAATTATTTGCACACGAATCGGACGATTTATAGTCGATAAATTTTTTCATAAAAAATTGAAAAAAGACGATTTATAGTCCATTATATTTTTTTCACAAAAAAATTTTTTGCATGGAAAATGGATGATGTATAGTTTATTAAATTCTTTGCACGAAAAGAAGACGACGTATATAGTCCATCTAATTTTTTAGATACGAAATGGACGAATTATAGTCAATTTAATTTTTTTTTTAATTTAAAAATGGACGATGTATAGTCTATTAAATTTTGTGTATACAGTCAGTCTATTAAATTTTTTGCATCTAAAATAGATGATGTATAGTCTATATAATTATTTGCACACGAAGCGGACGATTTATAGTCGATAAAATTTTTTCATAAAAAATTGAAAAAAAGACGATGAATAGTCCATTATATTTTTTCCATAAAAAATTTTTTTGCATGGAAAATGGATGATGTATAGTTTATTAAATTCTTTGCACGAAAAGAAGACGACGTATATAGTCCATCTAATTTTTTAGATACGAAATGGACGAATTATAGTCAATTTAATTTTTTTTTTTAAATTTAAAAATGGACGATGTATAGTCTATTAAATTTTGTATATATAGTCAGTCTATTTAATTTTTTGCATCTAAAATAGATGATGTATAGTCTATATAATTATTTGCACACGAAGCGGACGATTTATAGTCGATAAAATTTTTTCATAAAAAATTTAAAAAAGACGATGTATAATAGTCCATTATATTTTTTTCATAAAAAATTTTTTTGCATGAAAAATGGATGATGTATAGTTTATTAAATTCTTTGCACGAAGAGAAGACGACGTATATAGTCTATCTAATTTTTTAGATACGAAATAGACGAATTATAGTCAATTTAATTTTTTTTTTAATTTAAAAATGGAGGATGTATGGTACATTAAATTTTGTATATATAGTCAGTCTATTTAATTTTTTGCATCTAAAATAGACGATGTATAGTCTATATAATTATTTGCACACGAATCGGACGATTTATAGTCGATAAAATTTTTTCATAAAAAATTTAAAAAAGACGATGTATAGTCCATTATATTTTTTTCATAAAAAATTTTTTTGCATGAAAAATGGATGATGTATAGTTTATTAAATTCTTTGCACGAAAAGAAGACGACGTATATAGTCCATCTAATTTTTTAGATACGAAATGGACGAATTATAGCCAATTTAATTTTTTTTTTTTAATTTAAAAATGGACGATGTATGGTACATTAAATTTTGTATATATAGTCAGTCTATTTAATTTTTTGCATCTTAAATAGACGATGGATAGTCTATATAATTATTTGCACACGAATCGGACGATTTATAGTCGATAAAATTTTTTCATAAAAAATTGAAAAAAAGACGATGTATATCCATTATATTTTTTTCATAAAAAAATTTTTTGCATGGAAAATGGATGATGTATAGTTTATTAAATTCTTTGCACGAAAAGAAGACGACATATATAGTCCATCTAATTTTTTAGATACGAAATGGACGAATTATAGTCAATTTAATTTTTTTTTTAAATTTAAAAATGGACGATGTATAGTCTATTAAATTTTGTATATATAGTCAGTCTATTTAATTTTTTGCATCTAAAATAGATGATGTATAGTCTATATAATTATTTGCACACGAAGCGGACGATTTATAGCCGATACAATTTTTTCATAAAAAATTGAAAAAAAGACGATTATATTTTTTTCATAAAAAATTTTTTTGCATGAAAAATGGATGATGTATAGTTTATTAAATTCTTTGCACGAAAAGAAGACGACGTATATAGTCCATCTAATTTTTTAGATACGAAATGGACGAATTATAGTCAATTTAATTTTTTTTTTAATTTAAAAATGGACGATGTATAGTCCATTAAATTTTGTGTATACAGTCAGTCTATTAAATTTTTTGCATCTAAAATAGATGATGTATAGTCTATATAATTATTTGCACACGAAGCGGACGATTTATAGTCGATAAAATTTTTTCATAAAAAATTGAAAAAAAGATGATGTATAGTCCATTATATTTTTTTCATAAAAAATTTTTTTGCATGAAAAATGGATGATGTATAGTTTATTAAATTCTTTGCACGAAAAGAAGACGACGTATATAGTCCATCTAATTTTTTAGATACGAAATGGACGAATTATAGTCAATTTAATTTTTTTTTTAATTTAAAAATGGACGATGTATGGTACATTAAATTTTGTATATATAGTCAGTCTATTTAATTTTTTGCATCTAAAATAGACGATGGATAGTCTATATAATTATTTGCACACGAATCGGACGATTTATAGTCGATAAAATTTTTTCATAAAAAATTTAAAAAAAGACGATGTATATATATTTTTTTCATAAAAAAATTTTTTGCATGGAAAATGGATGAGGTATAGTTTATTAAATTCTTTGCACGAAAAGAAGACGACGTATATAGCACACGAATCGGACGATTTATAGTCGATAAAATTTTTTCATAAATAATTGAAAAAAAGACGATGTATAGTCCACTTTATTTTTTTCATAAAAAAATTTTTTGCATGGAAAATGGATGATGTATAGTTTATCAAATTCTTTGCACGAAAAGAAGACGACGTATATAGTCCATCTAATTTTTTAGATACGAAATGGACGAATTATAGTCAATTTAATTTTTTTTTTTTAATTTAAAAATGGACGATGTATAGTCTATTAAATTTTGTATATATAGTCAGTCTATTTAATTTTTTGCATCTAAAATAGACGATGTATAGTCTATATAATTATTTGCACACGAATCGGACGATTTATAGCCGATACAATTTTTTCATAAAAAATTGAAAAAAAGACGATGTATAGTCCATTATATTTTTTTCATAAAAAAATTTTTTGCATGAAAAATGGATGATGTATAGTTTATTAAATTCTTTGCACGAAAAGAAGACGACGTATATAGTCCATCTAATTTTTTAGATACGAAATGGACGAATTATAGTCAATTTAATTTTTTTTTTAAATTTAAAAATGGACGATGTATAGTCTATTAAATTTTGGATATATAGTCAGTCTATTAAATTTTTTGCATCTAAAATAGATGATGTATAGTCTATACTATTATTTGCACACGAAGCGGACGATTTATAGTCGATAAAATTTTTTCATAAAAAATTGAAAAAAAGACGCTATAGTCCATTATATTTTTTTCATAAAAAAATTTTTTGCATGGAAAATGGATGATGTATAGTTTATTAAATTCTTTGCACGAAAAGAAGACGACGTATATAGTCCATTTAATTTTTTAGATACGAAATGGACGAATTATAGTCAATTAAATTTTTTTTTTAAATTTAAAAATGGACGATGTATAGTCCATTAAATTTTGTATATATAGTCAGTCTATTTAATTTTTTGCATCTAAAATAGACGATATATAGTCTATTTAATTATTTGCACATGAATCGGACGATTTATAGTCGATAAAATTTTTTCATAAAAAATTGAAAAAAAAGACGATGTATAGTCCATTATAGTTTTTTCATAAAAAAATTTTTTGCATGAAAAATGGATGATGTATAGTTTATTAAATTCTTTGCACGAAAAGAAGATGACGTATATAGTCCATTTAATTTTTTAGATACGAAATGGACGAATTATAGTCAATTTAATTTTTTTTTTAAATTTAAAAATGGACGATGTATAGTCTATTAAATTTTGTATATATAGTCAGTCTATTTAATTTTTTGCATCTAAAATAGACGATGTATAGTCGATGTAATTATTTGCACACGAATCGGACGATTTATAGTCGATAAAATTTTTTCATAAAAAATTGAAAAAGAGACGATGTATAGTCCATTATATTTTTTTCATAAAAAATTTTTTTGCATGAAAAATGGATGACGTATATTTAATTAATTTCTTTGCACGAAAAGAAGACGATGTATATAGTCCATTTAATTTTTTAGATACGAAATGGACGAATTATAGTCAATTTAATTTTTTTCTTAAATTTAAAAATGGACGATGTTTAGTCCATTAAATTTTGTATATATAGTCAGTCTATTTAATTTTTTGCATCTAAAATAGACGATATATAGTCTATTTAATTATTTGCACATGAATCGGACGATTTATAGTCGATAAAATTTTTTCATAAAAAATTGAAAAAAGACGATGTATAGTCCATTATATTTTTTTCATAAAAAATTTTTTGCATGAAAAATGGATGACGTATAGTTTATTAAATTCTTTGCACGAAAAGAAGACGACGTATATAGTCCATTTAATTTTTTAGATACGAAATGGACGAATTATAGTCAATTTATTTTTTTTTTTTAATTTAAAAATGGACGATGTATAGTCTATTAAATTTTGTATATATAGTCAGTCTATTTAATTTTTTGCATCTAAAATAGACGATGTATAGTCGATATAATTATTTGCACACGAATTGGACGATTTATAGTCGATAAAATTTTTTCATAAAAAATTGAAAAAAAGACGATGTATAGTCCATTATATTTTTTTCATAAAAAAATTTTTTGCATGAAAAATGGATGATGTATAGTTTATTAAATTCTTTGCACGAAAAGAAGACGACGTATATAGTCCATCTAATTTTTTAGATACGAAATGGACGAATTATAGTCAATTTAATTTTTTTTTTAAATTTAAAAATGGACGATGTATAGTCTATTAAATTTTGTATATACAGTCAGTCTATTAAATTTTTTGCATCTAAAATAGATGATGTATAGTCTATATAATAATTTGCACACGAAGCGGAAGATTTATAGTCGATAAAATTTTTTCATAAAAAATTGAAAAAAGACGATGTATAGTCCATTATATTTTTTTCACAAAAAAATTTTTTGCATGGAAAATGGATGATGTATAGTTTATTAAATTCTTTGCACGAAAAGAAGACGACGTATATAGTCCATTTAATTTTTTAGATACGAAATGGACGAATTATAGTCAATTAAATTTTTTTTTTAAATTTAAAAATGGACGATGTATAGTCCATTAAATTGTGTATATATAGTCAGTCTATTTAATTTTTTGCATCTAAAATAGACGATATATAGTCTGTTTAATTATTTGCACATGAATCGGACGATTTATAGTCGATAAAATTTTTTCATAAAAAATTGAAAAAAAGACGATGTATAGTCCATTATATTTTTTTCATAAAAAAATTTTTTGCATGAAAAATGGATGATGTATAGTTTATTAAATTCTTTGCACGAAAAGAAGACGACGTATATAGTCCATCTAATTTTTTAGATACGAAATGGACGAATTATAGTCAATTTAATTTTTTTTTTAATTTAAAAATGGACGATGTATGGTACATTAAATTTTGTATATATAGTCAGTCTATTTAATTTTTTACATCTAAAATAGACGATGGATAGTCTATATAATTATTTGCACACGAATCGGACGATTTATAGTCGATAAAATTTTTTCATAAGAAATTGAAAAAAGACGATATAGTCCATTATATATTTTTCATAAAAAAATTTTTTGCATGAAAAATGGATGATGTATAGTTTATTAAATTCTTTGCACGAAAAGAAGATGACGTATATAGTCCATTTAATTTTTTAGATACGAAATGGACGAATTATAGTAAATTTATTTTTTTTTTTTAATTTAAAAATGGACGATGTATAGTCTATTAAATTTTGTATATATAGTCAGTCTATTTAATTTTTTGCATCTAAAATAGACGATGTATAGTCGATATAATTATTTGCACACGAATTGGACGATTTATAGTCGATAAAATTTTTTCATAAAAAATTGAAAAAAAGACGATGTATAGTCCATTATATTTTTTTCATAAAAAAATTTTTTGCATGAAAAATGGATGATGTATAGTTTATTAAATTCTTTGCACGAAAAGAAGACGACGTATATAGTCCATCTAATTTTTTAGATACGAAATGGACGAATTATAGTCAATTTAATTTTTTTTTTAAATTTAAAAATGGACGATGTATAGTCTATTAAATTTTGTATATACAGTCAGTCTATTAAATTTTTTGCATCTAAAATAGATGATGTATAGTCTATACAATTATTTGCACACGAAGCGGACGATTTATAGTCGATAAAATTTTTTCATAAAAAATTGAAAAAAAGACGCTATAGTCCATTATATTTTTTTCATAAAAAAATTTTTTGCATGGAAAATGGATGATGTATAGTTTATTAAATTCTTTGCACGAAAAGAAGACGACGTATATAGTCCATTTAATTTTTTAGATACGAAATGGACGAATTATAGTCAATTAAATTTTTTTTTTAAATTTAAAAATGGACGATGTATAGTCCATTAAATTGTGTATATATAGTCAGTCTATTTAATTTTTTGCATCTAAAATACACGATATATAGTCTATTTAATTATTTGCACATGAATCGGACGATTTATAGTCGATAAAATTTTTTCATAAAAAATTGAAAAAAAGACAATGTATAGTCCATTATAGTTTTTTCATAAAAAAATTTTTTGCATGAAAAATGGATGACGTATATTTAATTAATTTCTTTGCACGAAAAGAAGACGACGTATATAGTCCATTTAATTTTTTAGATACGAAATGGACGAATTATAGTCAATTTAATTTTTTTCTTAAATTTAAAAATGGACGATGTTTAGTCCATTAAATTTTGTATATATAGTCAGTCTATTTAATTTTTTGCATCTAAAATAGACGATGGATAGTCTATATAATTATTTGCACACGAATCGGACGATTTATAGTCGATAAAATTTTTTCATAAAAAATTGAAAAAAAGACGATGTATATATATTTTTTTCATAAAAATATATATACATATATGTATAGTCTATTAAATTTTGTGTATACAGTCAGTCTATTAAATTTTTTGCATCTAAAATAGATGATGTATAGTCTATATAATTATTTGCACACGAAGCGGAAGATTTATAGTCGATAAAATTTTTTCATAAAAATTTAAAAAAGACGATGTATAGTCCATTATATTTTTTTCACAAAAAAATTTTTTGCATGGAAAATGGATGATGTATAGTTTATTAAATTCTTTGCACGAAAAGAAGACGACGTATATAGTCCATCTAATTTTTTAGATACGAAATGGACGAATTATAGTCAATTTAATTTTTTTTTTTAAATTTAAAAATGGACGATGTATAGTCTATTAAATTTTGTATATATAGTCAGTCTATTTAATTTTTTGCATCTAAAATAGATGATGTATAGTCTATATAATTATTTGCACACGAATCGGACGATTTATAGCCGATACAATTTTTTCATAAAAAATTGGAAAAAAGACGATGTATAGTCCATTATATTTTTTTCATAAAAAAATTTTTTGCATGAAAAATGGATGATGTATAGTTTATTAAATTCTTTGCACGAAAAGAAGACGACGTATATAGTCCATCTAATTTTTTAGATACGAAATGGACGAATTATAGTCAATTTAATTTTTTTTTTAAATTTAAAAATGGACGATGTGTAGTCTATTAAATTTTGTATATATAGTCAGTCTATTAAATTTTTTGCATCTAAAATAGATGATGTATAGTCTATACAATTATTTGCACACGAAGCGGACGATTTATAGTCGATAAAATTTTTTCATAAAAAATTGAAAAAAAGACGATGTATAGTCCATTATATTTTTTTCATAAAAAATTTTTTTGCATGAAAAATGGATGATGTATAGTTTATTAAATTCTTTGCACGAAAAGAAGACGACGTATATAGTCCATCTAATTTTTTAGATACGAAATGGATGAATTATAGTCAATTTAATTTTTTTTTTAATTTAAAAATGGACGATGTATGGTACATTAAATTTTGTATATATAGTCAGTCTATTTAATTTTTTGCATCTAAAATAGATGATGTATAGTCTATATAATTATTTGCACACGAATCGGACGATTTATAGCCGATACAATTTTTTCATAAAAAATTGAAAAAAAGACGATGTATAGTCCATTATATTTTTTTCATAAAAAAATTTTTTGCATGAAAAATGGATGATGTATAGTTTATTAAATTCTTTGCACGAACAGAAGACGACGTATATAGTCCATCTAATTTTTTAGATACGAAATGGACGAATTATAGTCAATTTAATTTTTTTTTTAAATTTAAAAATGGACGATGTATAGTCTATTAAATTTTGTATATATAGTCAGTCTATTAAATTTTTTGCATCTAAAATAGATGATGTATAGTCTATATAATTATTTGCACACGAAGCGGACGATTTATAGTCGATAAAATTTTTTCATAAAAAATTGAAAAAAAGACGATGTATAGTCCATTATATTTAAAAAAAAAAAAATTTTTTGCATGGAAAATGGATGATGTATAGTTTATTAAATTCTTTGCACGAAAAGAAGACGACGTATATAGTCCATCTAATTTTTTAGATACGAAATGGACGAATTATAGTCAATTTAATTTTTTTTTTAATTTAAAAATGGACGATGTATGGTACATTAAATTTTGTATATATAGTCAGTCTATTTAATTTTTTACATCTAAAATAGACGATGGATAGTCTATATAATTATTTGCACACGAATCGGACGATTTATAGTCGATAAAATTTTTTCATAAGAAATTGAAAAAAGACGATATAGTCCATTATATATTTTTCATAAAAAAATTTTTTGCATGGAAAATGGATGATGTATAGTTTATTAAAT
Source organism: Tachina lurida (assembly GCA_944452675.1). Taxonomy (NCBI): domain Eukaryota; kingdom Metazoa; phylum Arthropoda; class Insecta; order Diptera; family Tachinidae; genus Tachina; species Tachina lurida. The sequence continues at coordinate 94,716,425 of OX101754.1, read as the reverse complement.
TCTTTGCACGAAAAGAAGACGACGTATATAGTCCATCTAATTTTTTAGATACGAAATGGACGAATTATAGCCAATTTAATTTTTTTTTTAAATTTAAAAATGGACGATGTATAGTCTATTAAATTTTGTATATATAGTCAGTCTATTTAATTTTTTGCATCTAAAATAGACGATATATAGTCTATATAATTATTTGCACACGAATCGGACGATTTATAGCCGATACAATTTTTTCATAAAAAATTGAAAAAAAGACGATGTATAGTCCATTATATTTTTTTTCATAAAAAAATTTTTTGCATGAAAAATGGATGATGTATAGTTTATTAAATTCTTTGCACGAAAAGAAGACGACGTATATAGTCCATCTAATTTTTTAGATACGAAATGGACGAATTATAGTAAATTTAATTTTTTTTTTTTAAATTTAAAAATGGACGATGTATAGTCTATTAAATTTTGTATATATAGCCAGTCTATTAAATTTTTTGCATCTAAAATAGATGATGTATAGTCTATATAATTATTTGCACACGAAGCGGACGATTTATAGTCGATAAAATTTTTTCATAAAAAATTTAAAAAAAGACGAGTATAGTCCATTATATTTTTTTCATAAAAAATTTTTTTGCATGAAAAATGGATGATGTATAGTTTATTAAATTCTTTGCATGAAAAGAAGACGACGTATATAGTCCATCTAATTTTTTAGATACGAAATGGACGAATTATAGTCAATTTAATTTTTTTTTTAAATTTAAAAATGGACGATGTATAGTCTATTAAATTTTGTATATATAGTCAGTCTATTAAATTTTTTGCATCTAAAATAGATGATGTATAGTCTATATAATTATTTGCACACGAAGCGGATGATTTATAGTCGATAAAATTTTTTCATAAAAAATTGAAAAAAAGACGATGTATAGTCCATTATATTTTTTTCACAAAAAAATTTTTTGCATGGAAAATGGATGATGTATAGTTTATTAAATTCTTTGCACGAAAAGAAGACGACGTATATAGTCCATCTAATTTTTTAGATACGAAATGGACGAATTATAGTCAATTTAATTTTTTTTTTAATTTAAAAATGGACGATGTATGGTACATTAAATTTTGTATATATAGTCAGTCTATTTAATTTTTTGCATCTAAAATAGACGATGGATAGTCTATATAATTATTTGCAGACGAATCGGACGATTTATAGTCGATAAAATTTTTTCATAAATAATTGAAAAAAAGACGATGTATAGTCCATTATATTTTTTTCATAAAAAAAATTTTTGCATGAAAAATGGATGATGTATAGTTTATTAAATTCTTTGCACGAAAAGAAGACGACGTATATAGTCCATCTAATTTTTTAGATACTGTTTTCTCGTAAAATATTTATTTCGAAAATTGCCAATATAAAAACAAAAAGAATTAGAATTTTTTATAAACGTTATAAAACGTATTCAATTTATTATATCGCGGGATTTTACAACGTACCTTAAGCGGGGTATATAACAGTATTATTTGTAGCTTAACAAACGAAACTCATTTAGGCGACGGGATTAGCCAAAAGAGAGTTTCGTTAAGCCTACAATAGGTTTATTCGTTTACTGTGCGCGTAAACAGATACGAAATGGACGAATTATAGTCAATTTAATTTTTTTTTTAATTTAAAAATGGACGATGTATGGTACATTAAATTTTGTATATATAGTCAGTCTATTTAATTTTTTGCATCTAAAATAGACGATGGATAGTCTATATAATTATTTGCACACGAATCGGACGATTTATAGTCGATAAAATTTTTTCATAAAAAATTGAAAAAAGACGATGTATATTTATATTTTTTTCACAAAAATATTTTTTGCATGGAAAATGGATGATGTATAGTTTATTAAATTCTTTGCACGAAAAGAAGACGACGTATATAGTCCATCTAATTTTTTAGATACGAAATGGACGAATTATAGTCAATTTAATTTTTTTTTTAATTTAAAAATGGACGATGTATGGTACATTAAATTTTGTATATATAGTCAGTCTATTTAATTTTTTGCATCTAAAATAGACGATGGATAGTCTATATAATTAGTTGCACACGAATCGGACGATTTATAGTCGATAAAATTTTTTCATAAAAAATTGAAAAAAAGACGATGTATAGTCCATTATATTTTTTTCATAAAAAAATTTTTTGCATGGAAAATGGATGATGTATAGTTTATTAAATTCTTTACACGAAAAGAAGACGACGTATATAGTCCATCTAATATTTTAGATACGAAATGGACGAATTATAGTCAATTTAATTTTTTTTTAAATTTAAAAATGGACGATGTATAGTCTATTAAATTTTGTATATATAGTCAGTCTATTAAATTTTTTGCATCTAAAATAGATGATGTATAGTCTATATAATTATTTGCACACGAAGCGGACGATTTATAGTCGATAAAATTTTTTCATAAAAAATTGAAAAAAAGACGATGTATAGTCCATTATATTTTTAAAAAAAAAAATTTTTTTGCATTGAAAATGGATGATGTATAGTTTATTAAATTCTTTGCACGAAAAGAAGACGACGTATATAGTCCATCTAATTTTTTAGATACGAAATGGACGAATTATAGTCAATTTAATTTTTTTTTTAATTTAAAAATGGACGATGTATAGTCTATTAAATTTTGTATATATAGTCAGTCTATTTAATTTTTTGCATCTAAAATAGACGATGGATAGTCTATATAATTATTTGCACACGAATCGGACGATTTATAGTCGATAAAATTTTTTCATAAAAAATTGAAAAAAGACGATGTATATTTATATTTTTTTCACAAAAATATTTTTTGCATGAAAAATGGATGATGTATAGTTTATTAAATTCTTTGCACGAAAAGAAGACGACGTATATAGTCCATCTAATTTTTTAGATACGAAATGGACGAATTATAGTCAATTTAATTTTTTTTTAAATTTAAAAATGGACGATGTATAGTCTATTAAATTTTGTATATATAGTCAGTCTATTTAATTTTTTGCATCTAAAATAGACGATGTATAGTCTATATAATTATTTGCACACGAATCGGACGATTTATAGCCGATACAATTTTTTCATAAAAAATTGAAAAAAAGACGATGTATAGTCCATTATATTTTTTTCATAAAAAAATTTTTTGCATGAAAAATGGATGATGTATAGTTTATTAAATTCTTTGCACGAAAAGAAGACGACGTATATAGTCCATCTAATTTTTAGATACGAAATGGACGAATTATAGTCAATTTAATTTTTTTTTTTAAATTTAAAAATGGACGATGTATAGTCTATTAAATTTTGTATATATAGTCAGTCTATTAAATTTTTTGCATCTAAAATAGATGATGTATAGTCTATATAATTATTTGCACACGAAGCGGACGATTTATAGTCGATAAAATTTTTTCATAAAAAATTTAAAAAAAGACGATGTATAGTCCATTATATTTTTTAAAAAAAAAATTTTTTTGCATGGAAAATGGATGATGTATAGTTTATTAAATTCTTTACACGAAAAGAAGACGACGTATATAGTCCATCTAATTTTTTAGATACGAAATGGACGAATTATAGTCAATTTAATTTTTTTTTTAATTTAAAAATGGACGATGTATGGTACATTAAATTTTGTATATATAGTCAGTCTATTAAATTTTTTGCATCTAAAATAGACGATGGATAGTCTATATAATTATTTGCACACGAATCGGACGATTTATAGTCGATAAAATTTTTTCATAAAAAATTGAAAAAAAGACGATATAGTCCATTATATTTTTTTCATAAAAATTTTTTTTGCATGAAAAATGGATGATGTATAGTTTATTAAATTCTTTGCACGAAAAGAAGACGACGTATATAGTCCATCTAATTTTTTAGATACGAAATGGACGAATTATAGTCAATTTAATTTTTTTTTAATTTAAAAATGGACGATGTATGGTACATTAAATTTTGTATATATAGTCAGTCTATTTAATTTTTTGCATCTAAAATAGACGATGGATAGTCTATATAATTATTTGCACACGAATCGGACAATTTATAGTCGATAAAATTTTTTCATAAAAAATTGAAAAAAAGACGATGTCTTTGCACGAAAAAAAGACGACGTTATAGTTCATCTAATTTTTTAGATACGAAATGGACGAATTATAGTCAATTTAATTTTTTTTTAAATTTAAAAATGGACGATGTATAGTCTATTAAATTTTGTATATATTGTCAGTCTATTTAATTTTTTGCATCTAAAATAGATGATGTATAGTCTATATAATTATTTGCACACGAATCGGACGATTTATAGTCGATAAAATTTTTTCATAAATAATTGAAAAAAAGACGATGTATAGTCCATTATATTTTTTTCATAAAAAAAATTTTTGCATGAAAAATGGATGATGTATAGTTTATTAAATTCTTTGCACGAAAAGAAGACGACGTATATAGTTCATCTAATTTTTTAGATACTGTTTTCTCGTAAAATATTTATTTCGAAAATTGCCAATATAAAAACAAAAAGAATTAGAATTTTTTATAAACGTTATAAAACGTATTCAATTTATTATATCGCGGGATTTTACAACGTACCTTAAGCGGGGTATATAACAGTATTATTTGTAGCTTAACAAACGAAACTCATTTAGGCGACGGGATTAGCCAAAAGAGAGTTTCGTTAAGCCTACAATAGGTTTATTCGTTTACTGTGCGCGTAAACAGATACGAAATGGACGAATTATAGTCAATTTAATTTTTTTTTTAATTTAAAAATGGACGATGTATGGTACATTAAATTTTGTATATATAGTCAGTCTATTTAATTTTTTGCATCTAAAATAGACGATGGATAGTCTATATAATTATTTGCACACGAATCGGACGATTTATAGTCGATAAAATTTTTTCATAAAAAATTGAAAAAAGACGATGTATATTTATATTTTTTTCACAAAAAAATTTTTTGCATGGAAAATGGATGATGTATAGTTTATTAAATTCTTTGCACGAAAAGAAGACGACGTATATAGTCCATCTAATTTTTTAGATACGAAATGGACGAATTATAGTCAATTTAATTTTTTTTTTAATTTAAAAATGGACGATGTATGGTACATTAAATTTTGTATATATAGTCAGTCTATTTAATTTTTTGCATCTAAAATAGACGATGGATAGTCTATATAATTATTTGCACACGAATCGGACGATTTATAGTCGATAAAATTTTTTCATAAAAAATTGAAAAAAAGACGATGTATAGTAGTCCATTATATTTTTTTCACAAAAAAATTTTTTGCATGGAAAATGGATGATGTATAGTTTATTAAATTCTTTGCACGAAAAGAAGACGACGTATATAGTCCATCTAATTTTTTAGATACGAAATGGACGAATTATAGTCAATTTAATTTTTTTTTTAATTTAAAAATGGACGATGTATGGTACATTAAATTTTGTATATATAGTCAGTCTATTTAATTTTTTGCATCTAAAATAGACGATGGATAGTCTATATAATTATTTGCACACGAATCGGACGATTTATAGTCGATAAAATTTTTTCATAAAAAATTTAAAAAAAGACGATGTATAGTCCATTATATTTTTTTCACAAAAAAATTTTTTGCATGGAAAATGGATGATGTATAGTTTATTAAATTCTTTGCACGAAAAGAAGACGACGTATACAGTCCATTTAATTTTTTAGATACGAAATGGACGAATTATAGTCAATTTAATTTTTTTTTTTAAATTTAAAAATGGACGATGTATAGTCTATTAAATTTTGTATATATAGTCAGTCTATTTAATTTTTTGCATCTAAAATAGACGATGTATAGTCTATATAATTATTTGCACACGAATCGGACGATTTATAGCCGATACAATTTTTTCATAAAAAATTGAAAAAAAGACGATGTATAGTCCATTATATTTTTTTCATAAAAAAATTTTTTGCATGAAAAATGGATGATGTATAGTTTATTAAATTCTTTGCACGAAAAGAAGACGACGTATATAGTCCATCTAATTTTTTAGATACGAAATGGACGAATTATAGTCAATTTAATTTTTTTTTTAAATTTAAAAATGGACGATGTATAGTCTATTAAATTTTGTATATATAGTCAGTCTATTAAATTTTTTGCATCTAAAATAGATGATGTATAGTCTATACAATTATTTGCACACGAAGCGGACGATTTATAGTCGATAAAATTTTTTCATAAAAAATTGAAAAAAGACGATGTATAGTCCATTATATTTTTTTCATAAAAAATTTTTTTGCATGAAAAATGGATGATGTATAGTTTATTAAATTCTTTGCACGAAAAGAAGACGACGTATATAGTCCATCTAATTTTTTAGATACGAAATGGACGAATTATAGTCAATTTAATTTTTTTTTTAAATTTAAAAATGGACGATGTGTAGTCTATTAAATTTTGTATATATAGTCAGTCTATTAAATTTTTTGCATCTAAAATAGATGATGTATAGTCTATACAATTATTTGCACACGAAGCGGACGATTTATAGTCGATAAAATTTTTTCATAAAAAATTGAAAAAAAGACGATGTATAGTCCATTATATTTTTTTCATAAAAAATTTTTTTGCATGAAAAATGGATGATGTATAGTTTATTAAATTCTTTGCACGAAAAGAAGACGACGTATATAGTCCATCTAATTTTTTAGATACGAAATGGATGAATTATAGTCAATTTAATTTTTTTTTTAATTTAAAAATGGACGATGTATGGTACATTAAATTTTGTATATATAGTCAGTCTATTTAATTTTTTTTATCTAAAATAGATGATGTATAGTCTATATAATTATTTGCACACGAATCGGACGATTTATAGCCGATACAATTTTTTCATAAAAAATTGAAAAAAAGACGATGTATAGTCCATTATATTTTTTTCATAAAAAAATTTTTTGCATGAAAAATGGATGATGTATAGTTTATTAAATTCTTTGCACGAACAGAAGACGACGTATATAGTCCATCTAATTTTTTAGATACGAAATGGACGAATTATAGTCAATTTAATTTTTTTTTTAAATTTAAAAATGGACGATGTATAGTCTATTAAATTTTGTATATATAGTCAGTCTATTTAATTTTTTGCATCTAAAATAGACGATATATAGTCTATATAATTATTTGCACACGAATCGGACGATTTATAGCCGATACAATTTTTTCATAAAAAATTGAAAAAAAGACGATGTATAGTCCATTATATTTTTTTCATAAAAAAATTTTTTGCATGAAAAATGGATGATGTATAGTTTATTAAATTCTTTGCACGAAAAGAAGACGACGTATATAGTCCATCTAATTTTTTAGATACGAAATGGACGAATTATAGTCAATTTAATTTTTTTTTTAATTTAAAAATGGACGATGTATGGTACATTAAATTTTGTATATATAGTCAGTCTATTTAATTTTTTGCATCTAAAATAGACGATGGATAGTCTATATAATTATTTGCACACGAATCGGACGATTTATAGTCGATAAAATTTTTTCATAAAAAATTTAAAAAAAGACGATGTATAGTCCATTATATTTTTTTCACAAAAAAATTTTTTGCATGGAAAATGGATGATGTATAGTTTATTAAATTCTTTGCACGAAAAGAAGACGACGTATACAGTCCATTTAATTTTTTAGATACGAAATGGACGAATTATAGTCAATTTAATTTTTTTTTTTAAATTTAAAAATGGACGATGTATAGTCTATTAAATTTTGTATATATAGTCAGTCTATTTAATTTTTTGCATCTAAAATAGACGATGTATAGTCTATATAATTATTTGCACACGAATCGGACGATTTATAGCCGATACAATTTTTTCATAAAAAATTGAAAAAAAGACGATGTATAGTCCATTATATTTTTTTCATAAAAAAATTTTTTGCATGAAAAATGGATGATGTATAGTTTATTAAATTCTTTGCACGAAAAGAAGACGACGTATATAGTCCATCTAATTTTTTAGATACGAAATGGACGAATTATAGTCAATTTAATTTTTTTTTTAAATTTAAAAATGGACGATGTATAGTCTATTAAATTTTGTATATATAGTCAGTCTATTAAATTTTTTGCATCTAAAATAGATGATGTATAGTCTATACAATTATTTGCACACGAAGCGGACGATTTATAGTCGATAAAATTTTTTCATAAAAAATTGAAAAAAGACGATGTATAGTCCATTATATTTTTTTCATAAAAAATTTTTTTGCATGAAAAATGGATGATGTATAGTTTATTAAATTCTTTGCACGAAAAGAAGACGACGTATATAGTCCATCTAATTTTTTAGATACGAAATGGACGAATTATAGTCAATTTAATTTTTTTTTTAAATTTAAAAATGGACGATGTGTAGTCTATTAAATTTTGTATATATAGTCAGTCTATTAAATTTTTTGCATCTAAAATAGATGATGTATAGTCTATACAATTATTTGCACACGAAGCGGACGATTTATAGTCGATAAAATTTTTTCATAAAAAATTGAAAAAAAGACGATGTATAGTCCATTATATTTTTTTCATAAAAAATTTTTTTGCATGAAAAATGGATGATGTATAGTTTATTAAATTCTTTGCACGAAAAGAAGACGACGTATATAGTCCATCTAATTTTTTAGATACGAAATGGATGAATTATAGTCAATTTAATTTTTTTTTTAATTTAAAAATGGACGATGTATGGTACATTAAATTTTGTATATATAGTCAGTCTATTTAATTTTTTTTATCTAAAATAGATGATGTATAGTCTATATAATTATTTGCACACGAATCGGACGATTTATAGCCGATACAATTTTTTCATAAAAAATTGAAAAAAAGACGATGTATAGTCCATTATATTTTTTTCATAAAAAAATTTTTTGCATGAAAAATGGATGATGTATAGTTTATTAAATTCTTTGCACGAACAGAAGACGACGTATATAGTCCATCTAATTTTTTAGATACGAAATGGACGAATTATAGTCAATTTAATTTTTTTTTTAAATTTAAAAATGGACGATGTATAGTCTATTAAATTTTGTATATATAGTCAGTCTATTTAATTTTTTGCATCTAAAATAGACGATATATAGTCTATATAATTATTTGCACACGAATCGGACGATTTATAGCCGATACAATTTTTTCATAAAAAATTGAAAAAAAGACGATGTATAGTCCATTATATTTTTTTCATAAAAAAATTTTTTGCATGAAAAATGGATGATGTATAGTTTATTAAATTCTTTGCACGAAAAGAAGACGACGTATATAGTCCATCTAATTTTTTAGATACGAAATGGACGAATTATAGTAAATTTAATTTTTTTTTTTAAATTTAAAAATGGACGATGTATAGTCTATTAAATTTTGTATATATAGTCAGTCTATTAAATTTTTTGCATCTAAAATAGATGATGTATAGTCTATATAATTATTTGCACACGAAGCGGACGATTTATAGTCGATAAAATTTTTTCATAAAAAATTTAAAAAAAGACGATGTATAGTCCATTATATTTTTTTCATAAAAAATTTTTTTGCATGAAAAATGGATGATGTATAGTTTATTAAATTCTTTGCACGAAAAGAAGACGACGTATATAGTCCATCTAATTTTTTAGATACGAAATGGACGAATTATAGTCAATTTAATTTTTTTTTTAATTTAAAAATGGACGATGTATAGTCTATTAAATTTTGTATATATAGTCAGTCTATTAAATTTTTTGCATCTAAAATAGATGATGTATAGTCTATATAATTATTTGCACACGAAGCGGATGATTTATAGTCGATAAAATTTTTTCATAAAAAATTGAAAAAAAGACGATGTATAGTCCATTATATTTTTTTCACAAAAAAATTTTTTGCATGGAAAATGGATGATGTATAGTTTATTAAATTCTTTGCACGAAAAGAAGACGACGTATATAGTCCATCTAATTTTTTAGATACGAAATGGACGAATTATAGTCAATTTAATTTTTTTTTTAATTTAAAAATGGACGATGTATGGTACATTAAATTTTGTATATATAGTCAGTCTATTTAATTTTTTGCATCTAAAATAGACGATGGATAGTCTATATAATTATTTGCAGACGAATCGGACGATTTATAGTCGATAAAATTTTTTCATAAATAATTGAAAAAAAGACGATGTATAGTCCATTATATTTTTTTCATAAAAAAAATTTTTGCATGAAAAATGGATGATGTATAGTTTATTAAATTCTTTGCACGAAAAGAAGACGACGTATATAGTCCATCTAATTTTTTAGATACTGTTTTCTCGTAAAATATTTATTTCGAAAATTGCCAATATAAAAACAAAAAGAATTAGAATTTTTTATAAACGTTATAAAACGTATTCAATTTATTATATCGCGGGATTTTACAACGTACCTTAAGCGGGGTATATAACAGTATTATTTGTAGCTTAACAAACGAAACTCATTTAGGCGACGGGATTAGCCAAAAGAGAGTTTCGTTAAGCCTACAATAGGTTTATTCGTTTACTGTGCGCGTAAACAGATACGAAATGGACGAATTATAGTCAATTTAATTTTTTTTTAATTTAAAAATGGACGATGTATGGTACATTAAATTTTGTATATATAGTCAGTCTATTTAATTTTTTGCATCTAAACTAGACGATGGATAGTCTATATAATTATTTGCACACGAATCGGACGATTTATAGTCGATAAAATTTTTTCATAAAAAATTGAAAAAAGACGATGTATATTTATATTTTTTTCACAAAAATATTTTTTGCATGGAAAATGGATGATGTATAGTTTATTAAATTCTTTGCACGAAAAGAAGACGACGTATATAGTCCATCTAATTTTTTAGATACGAAATGGACGAATTATAGTCAATTTAATTTTTTTTTTTTAATTTAAAAATGGACGATGTATAGTCTATTAAATTTTGTATATATAGTCAGTCTATTTAATTTTTTGCATCTAAAATAGACGATGTATAGTCTATATAATTATTTGCACACGAATCGGACGATTTATAGCCGATACAATTTTTTCATAAAAAATTGAAAAAAAGACGATGTATAGTCCATTATATTTTTTTCATAAAAAAATTTTTTGCATGAAAAATGGATGATGTATAGTTTATTAAATTCTTTGCACGAAAAGAAGACGACGTATATAGTCCATCTAATTTTTTAGATACGAAATGGACGAATTATAGTCAATTTAATTTTTTTTTTAATTTAAAAATGGACGATGTATGGTACATTAAATTTTGTATATATAGTCAGTCTATTAAATTTTTTGCATCTAAAATAGATGATGTATAGTCTATACAATTATTTGCACACGAAGCGGACGATTTATAGTCGATAAAATTTTTTCATAAAAAATTGAAAAAAAGACGATGTATAGTCCATTATATTTTTTTCATAAAAAATTTTTTTGCATGAAAAATGGATGATGTATAGTTTATTAAATTCTTTGCACGAAAAGAAGACGACGTATATAGTCCATCTAATTTTTTAGATACGAAATGGACGAATTATAGTCAATTTAATTTTTTTTTTAATTTAAAAATGGACGATGTATGGTACATTAAATTTTGTATATATAGTCAGTCTATTTAATTTTTTGCATCTAAAATAGACGATGGATAGTCTATATAATTAGTTGCACACGAATCGGACGATTTATAGTCGATAAAATTTTTTCATAAAAAATTGAAAAAAAGACGATGTATAGTCCATTATATTTTTTTCATAAAAAAATTTTTTGCATGGAAAATGGATGATGTATAGTTTATTAAATTCTTTACACGAAAAGAAGACGACGTATATAGTCCATCTAATATTTTAGATACGAAATGGACGAATTATAGTCAATTTAATTTTTTTTTAAATTTAAAAATGGACGATGTATAGTCTATTAAATTTTGTATATATAGTCAGTCTATTAAATTTTTTGCATCTAAAATAGATGATGTATAGTCTATATAATTATTTGCACACGAAGCGGACGATTTATAGTCGATAAAATTTTTTCATAAAAAATTGAAAAAAAGACGATGTATAGTCCATTATATTTTTTTAAAAAAAAATTTTTTTGCATTGAAAATGGATGATGTATAGTTTATTAAATTCTTTGCACGAAAAGAAGACGACGTATATAGTCCATCTAATTTTTTAGATACGAAATGGACGAATTATAGTCAATTTAATTTTTTTTTTAATTTAAAAATGGACGATGTATGGTACATTAAATTTTGTATATATAGTCAGTCTATTTAATTTTTTGCATCTAAAATAGACGATGGATAGTCTATATAATTATTTGCACACGAATCGGACGATTTATAGTCGATAAAATTTTTTCATAAAAAATTGAAAAAAAGACGATGTATAATAGTCCATTATATTTTTTTCATAAAAAAATTTTTTGCATGGAAAATGGATGATGTATAGTTTATTAAATTCTTTGCACGAAAAGAAGACGACGTATATAGTCCATCTAATTTTTTAGATACGAAATGGACGAATTATAGTCAATTTAATTTTTTTTTTAAATTTAAAAATGGACGATGTATAGTCTATTAAATTTTGTATATATAGTCAGTCTATTTAATTTTTTGCATCTAAAATAGACGATGTATAGTCTATATAATTATTTGCACACGAATCGGACGATTTATAGCCGATACAATTTTTTCATAAAAAATTGAAAAAAAGACCATTATATTTTTTTCATAAAAAAATTTTTTGCATGAAAAATGGATGATGTATAGTTTATTAAATTCTTTGCACGAAAAGAAGACGACGTATATAGTCCATCTAATTTTTTAGATACGAAATGGACGAATTATAGTCAATTTAATTTTTTTTTTAAATTTAAAAATGGACGATGTATAGTCTATTAAATTTTGTATATATAGTCAGTCTATTAAATTTTTTGCATCTAAAATAGATGATGTATAGTCTATATAATTATTTGCACACGAAGCGGACGATTTATAGTCGATAAAATTTTTTCATAAAAAATTTAAAAAAAGACGATGTATAGTCCATTATATTTTTAAAAAAAAAAATTTTTTTGCATGGAAAATGGATGATGTATAGTTTATTAAATTCTTTGCACGAAAAGAAGACGACGTATATAGTCCATCTAATTTTTTAGATTCGAAATGGACGAATTATAGTCAATTTAATTTTTTTTTTAATTTAAAAATGGACGATGTATGGTACATTAAATTTTGTATATATAGTCAGTCTATTTAATTTTTTGCATCTAAAATAGACGATGGATAGTCTATATAATTATTTGCACACGAATCGGACGATTTATAGTCGATAAAATTTTTTCATAAAAAATTGAAAAAAAGACGATATAGTCCATTATATTTTTTTCATAAAAAATTTTTTTGCATGAAAAATGGATGATGTATAGTTTATTAAATTCTTTGCACGAAAAGAAGACGACGTATATAGTCCATCTAATTTTTTAGATACGAAATGGACGAATTATAGTCAATTTAATTTTTTTTTAATTTAAAAATGGACGATGTATGGTACATTAAATTTTGTATATATAGTCAGTCTATTTAATTTTTTGCATCTAAAATAGACGATGGATAGTCTATATAATTATTTGCACACGAATCGGACAATTTATAGTCGATAAAATTTTTTCATAAAAAATTGAAAAAAAGACGATGTCTTTGCACGAAAAAAAGACGACGTTATAGTTCATCTAATTTTTTAGATACGAAATGGACGAATTATAGTCAATTTAATTTTTTTTTAATTTAAAAATGGACGATGTGTGGTACATTAAATTTAGTATATATAGTCAGTCTATTTAATTTTTTGCATCTAAAATAGACGATGGATAGTCTATATAATTATTTGCACACGAATCGGACGATTTATAGTCGATAAAATTTTTTCATAAAAAATTGAAAAAAAGACGATATAGTCCATTATATTTTTTTCATAAAAAATTTTTTTGCATGAAAAATGGATGATGTATAGTTTATTAAATTCTTTGCACGAAAAGAAGACGACGTATATAGTCCATCTAATTTTTTAGATACGAAATGGACGAATTATAGTCAATTTAATTTTTTTTTAATTTAAAAATGGACGATGTATGGTACATTAAATTTTGTATATATAGTCAGTCTATTTAATTTTTTGCATCTAAAATAGACGATGGATAGTCTATATAATTATTTGCACACGAATCGGACGATTTATAGTCGATAAAATTTTTTCATAAAAAATTGAAAAAAAGACGATATAGTCCATTATATTTTTTTCATAAAAAATTTTTTTGCATGAAAAATGGATGATGTATAGTTTATTAAATTCTTTGCACGAAAAGAAGACGACGTATATAGTCCATCTAATTTTTTAGATACGAAATGGACGAATTATAGTCAATTTAATTTTTTTTTTAAATTTAAAAATGGACGATGTATAGTCTATTAAATTTTGTATATATTGTCAGTCTATTTAATTTTTTGCATCTAAAATAGATGATGTATAGTCTATATAATTATTTGCACACGAATCGGACGATTTATAGTCGATAAAATTTTTTCATAAATAATTGAAAAAAAGACGATGTATAGTCCATTATATTTTTTTCATAAAAAAAATTTTTGCATGAAAAATGGATGATGTATAGTTTATTAAATTCTTTGCACGAAAAGAAGACGACGTATATAGTCCATCTAATTTTTTAGATACTGTTTTCTCGTAAAATATTTATTTCGAAAATTGCCAATATAAAAACAAAAAGAATTAGAATTTTTTATAAACGTTATAAAACGTATTCAATTTATTATATCGCGGGATTTTACAACGTACCTTAAGCGGGGTATATAACAGTATTATTTGTAGCTTAACAAACGAAACTCATTTAGGCGACGGGATTAGCCAAAAGAGAGTTTCGTTAAGCCTACAATAGGTTTATTCGTTTACTGTGCGCGTAAACAGATACGAAATGGACGAATTATAGTCAATTTAATTTTTTTTTTAATTTAAAAATGGACGATGTATGGTACATTAAATTTTGTATATATAGTCAGTCTATTTAATTTTTTGCATCTAAAATAGACGATGGATAGTCTATATAATTATTTGCACACGAATCGGACGATTTATAGTCGATAAAATTTTTTCATAAAAAATTGAAAAAAGACGATGTATATTTATATTTTTTTCACAAAAAAATTTTTTGCATGGAAAATGGATGATGTATAGTTTATTAAATTCTTTGCACGAAAAGAAGACGACGTATATAGTCCATCTAATTTTTTAGATACGAAATGGACGAATTATAGTCAATTTAATTTTTTTTTTAATTTAAAAATGGACGATGTATGGTACATTAAATTTTGTATATATAGTCAGTCTATTTAATTTTTTGCATCTAAAATAGACGATGGATAGTCTATATAATTAATTGCACACGAATCGGACGATTTATAGTCGATAAAATTTTTTCATAAAAAATTGAAAAAAAGACGATGTATAGTCCATTATATTTTTTTCATAAAAAAATTTTTTGCATGGAAAATGGATGATGTATAGTTTATTAAATTCTTTGCACGAAAAGAAGACGACGTATATAGTCCATCTAATTTTTTAGATACGAAATGGACGAATTATAGTCAATTTAATTTTTTTTTTAATTTAAAAATGGACGATGTATGGTACATTAAATTTTGTATATATAGTCAGTCTATTTAATTTTTTGCATCTAAAATAGATGATGTATAGTCTATATAATTATTTGCACACGAATCGGGTATTTATAGCCGATAAAATTTTTTCATAAAAAATTGAAAAAAAGACGATTTTTTTCATAAAAAAATTTTTTGCATGAAAAATGGATGATGTATAGTTTATTAAATTCTTTGCACGAAAAGAAGACGACGTATATAGTCCATCTAATTTTTTAGATACGAAATGGACGAATTATAGTCAATTTAATTTTTTTTTTAAATTTAAAAATGGACGATGTATGGTACATTAAATTTTGTATATATAGTCAGTCTATTTAATTTTTTGCATCTAAAATAGACGATGGATAGTCTATATAATTATTTGCACACGAATCGGACGATTTATAGTCGATAAAATTTTTTCATAAAAAATTGAAAAAAAGACGATGTCTTTGCACGAAAAAAAGACGACGTTATAGTTCATCTAATTTTTTAGATACGAAATGGACGAATTATAGTCAATTTAATTTTTTTTTTAAATTTAAAAATGGACGATGTATAGTCTATTAAATTTTGTATATATTGTCAGTCTATTTAATTTTTTGCATCTAAAATAGATGATGTATAGTCTATATAATTATTTGCACACGAATCGGATTATTTATAGTCGATAAAATTTTTTCATAAATAATTGAAAAAAAGACGATGTATAGTCCATTATATTTTTTTCATAAAAAAAATTTTTGCATGAAAAATGGATGATGTATAGTTTATTAAATTCTTTGCACGAAAAGAAGACGACGTATATAGTCCATCTAATTTTTTAGATACTGTTTTCTCGTAAAATATTTATTTCGAAAATTGCCAATATAAAAACAAAAAGAATTAGAATTTTTTATAAACGTTATAAAACGTATTCAATTTATTATATCGCGGGATTTTACAACGTACCTTAAGCGGGGTATATAACAGTATTATTTGTAGCTTAACAAACGAAACTCATTTAGGCGACGGGATTAGCCAAAAGAGAGTTTCGTTAAGCCTACAATAGGTTTATTCGTTTACTGTGCGCGTAAACAGATACGAAATGGACGAATTATAGTCAATTTAATTTTTTTTTTAATTTAAAAATGGACGATGTATGGTACATTAAATTTTGTATATATAGTCAGTCTATTTAATTTTTTGCATCTAAAATAGACGATGGATAGTCTATATAATTATTTGCACACGAATCGGACGATTTATAGTCGATAAAATTTTTTCATAAAAAATTGAAAAAAGACGATGTATATTTATATTTTTTTCACAAAAAAATTTTTTGCATGGAAAATGGATGATGTATAGTTTATTAAATTCTTTGCACGAAAAGAAGACGACGTATATAGTCCATCTAATTTTTTAGATACGAAATGGACGAATTATAGTCAATTTAATTTTTTTTTTAATTTAAAAATGGACGATGTATGGTACATTAAATTTTGTATATATAGTCAGTCTATTTAATTTTTTGCATCTAAAATAGACGATGGATAGTCTATATAATTATTTGCACACGAATCGGATGATTTATAGTCGATAAAATTTTTTCATAAAAAATTGAAAAAAGACGATGTATATTTATATTTTTTTCACAAAAAAATTTTTTGCATGGAAAATGGATGATGTATAGTTTATTAAATTCTTTGCACGAAAAGAAGACGACGTATATAGTCCATCTAATTTTTTAGATACGAAATGGACGAATTATAGTCAATTTAATTTTTTTTTTTAATTTAAAAATGGACGATGTATGGTACATTAAATTTTGTATATATGGTCAGTCTATTTAATTTTTTGCATCTAAAATAGACGATGGATAGTCTATATAATTATTTGTTCACGAATCGGACGATTTATAGTCGATAAAATTTTTTCATAAAAAATTGAAAAAAAGACGATGTATAGTCCATTATATTTTTTTCATAAAAAAATTTTTTGCATGGAAAATGGATGATGTATAGTTTATTAAATTTTTTGCACGAAAAGAAGACGACGTATATAGTCCATCTAATTTTTTATATACGAAATGGACGAATTATAGTCAATTTAATTTTTTTTTAAATTTAAAAATGGACGATGTATAGTCTATTAAATTTTGTATATATAGTCAGTCTATTTAATTTTTTGCATCTAAAATAGATGATGTATAGTCTATATAATTATTTGCACACGAATCGGACGATTTCTAGCCGATACAATTTTTTCATAAAAAATTGAAAAAAAGACGATGTATAGTCCATTATATTTTTTTCATAAAAAAATTTTTGCATGAAAAATGGATGATGTATAGTTTATTAAATTCTTTGCACGAAAAGAAGACGACGTATATAGTCCATCTAATTTTTTAGATACGAAATGGACGAATTATAGTCAATTTAATTTTTTTTTTAATTTAAAAATGGACGATGTATGGTACATTAAATTTTGTATATATAGTCAGTCTATTTAATTTTTTGCATCTAAAATAGACGATGGATAGTCTATATAATTATTTGCAGACGAATCGGACGATTTATAGTCGATAAAATTTTTTCATAAATAATTGAAAAAAAGACGATGTATAGTCCATTATATTTTTTTCATAAAAAAAATTTTTGCATGAAAAATGGATGATGTATAGTTTATTAAATTCTTTGCACGAAAAGAAGACGACGTATATAGTCCATCTAATTTTTTAGATACGAAATGGACGAATTATAGTCAATTTAATTTTTTTTTTAATTTAAAAATGGACGATGTATGGTACATTAAATTTTGTATATATAGTCAGTCTATTTAATTTTTTGCATCTAAAATAGACGATGGATAGTCTATATAATTATTTGCACACGAATCGGACGATTTATAGTCGATAAAATTTTTTCATAAAAAATTGAAAAAAAGACGATGTATAGTCCATTATATTTTTTTCATAAAAAAATTTTTTGCATGGAAAATGGATGATGTATAGTTTATTAAATTCTTTGCACGAAAAGAAGACGACGTATATAGTCCATCTAATTTTTTAGATACGAAATGGACGAATTATAGTCAATTTAATTTTTTTTTAATTTAAAAATGGACGATGTATGGTACATTAAATTTTGTATATATAGTCAGTCAATTTAATTTTTTGCATCGAAAATAGACGATGTATAGTCTATATAATTATTTGCGCACGAAGCGGACGATTTATAGTCGATAAAATTTTTTCATAAAAAATTTAAAAAAAGACGATGTATAGTCCATTATATTTTTTTCATAAAAAAATTTTTTGCATGAAAAATGGATGATGTATAGTTTATTAAATTCTTTGCACGAACAGAAGACGACGTATATAGTCCATCTAAGTTTTTAGATACGAAATGGACGAATTATAGTCAATTTAATTTTTTTTTAATTTAAAAATGGACGATGTATGGTACATTAAATTTTGTATATATAGTCAGTCTATTTAATTTTTTGCATCTAAAATAGACGATGGATAGTCTATATAATTATTTGCACACGAATCGGAGATTTATAGTCGATAAAATTTTTTCATAAAAAATTTAAAAAAAGACGATGTATATATAGTCCATTATATTTTTTTCATAAAAAAATTTTTTGCATGGAAAATGGATGATGTATAGTTTATTAAATTCTTTGCACGAAAAGAAGACGACGTATATAGTCCATCTAATTTTTTAGATACGAAATGGACGAATTATAGTCAATTTAATTTTTTTTTTTAAATTTAAAAATGGACGATGTATAGTCTATTAAATTTTGTATATATAGTCAGTCTATTTAATTTTTTGCATCTAAAATAGATGATGTATAGTCTATATAATTATTTGCACACGAATCGGACGATTTATAGCCGATAAAATTTTTTCATAAAAAATTGAAAAAAAGACGATGTATAGTCCATTATATTTTTTTCATAAAAAAATTTTTTGCATGAAAAATGGATGATGTATAGTTTATTAAATTCTTTGCACGAAAAGAAGACGACGTATATAGTCCATCTAATTTTTTAGATACGAAATGGACGAATTATAGTCAATTTAATTTTTTTTTTAAATTTAAAAATGGACGATGTATAGTCTATTAAATTTTGTATATATAGTCAGTCTATTAAATTTTTTGCATCTAAAATAGATGATGTATAGTCTATATAATTATTTGCACACGAAGCGGATGATTTATAGTCGATAAAATTTTTTCATAAAAAATTGAAAAAAAGACGATGTATAGTCCATTATATTTTTTTCACAAAAAAATTTTTTGCATGGAAAATGGATGATGTATAGTTTATTAAATTCTTTGCACGAAAAGAAGACGACGTATATAGTCCATCTAATTTTTTAGATACGAAATGGACGAATTATAGTCAATTTAATTTTTTTTTAATTTAAAAATGGACGATGTATGGTACATTAAATTTTGTATATATAGTCAGTCTATTTAATTTTTTGCATCTAAAATAGACGATGGATAGTCTATATAATTATTTGCAGACGAATCGGACGATTTATAGTCGATAAAATTTTTTCATAAATAATTGAAAAAAAGACGATGTATAGTCCATTATATTTTTTTCATAAAAAAAATTTTTGCATGAAAAATGGATGATGTATAGTTTATTAAATTCTTTGCACGAAAAGAAGACGACGTATATAGTCCATCTAATTTTTTAGATACTGTTTTTCTCGTAAAATATTTATTTCGAAAATTGCCAATATAAAAACAAAAAGAATTAGAATTTTTTATAAACGTTATAAAACGTATTCAATTTATTATATCGCGGGATTTTACAACGTACCTTAAGCGGGGTATATAACAGTATTATTTGTAGCTTAACAAACGAAACTCATTTAGGCGACGGGATTAGCCAAAAGAGAGTTTCGTTAAGCCTACAATAGGTTTATTCGTTTACTGTGCGCGTAAACAGATACGAAATGGACGAATTATAGTCAATTTAATTTTTTTTTTAATTTAAAAATGGACGATGTATGGTACATTAAATTTTGTATATATAGTCAGTCTATTTAATTTTTTGCATCTAAAATAGACGATGGATAGTCTATATAATTATTTGCACACGAATCGGACGATTTATAGTCGATAAAATTTTTTCATAAAAAATTGAAAAAAGACGATGTATAGTCCATTATATTTTTTTCACAAAAAAATTTTTTGCATGGAAAATGGATGATGTATAGTTTATTAAATTCTTTGCACGAAAAGAAGACGACGTATATAGTCCATCTAATTTTTTAGATACGAAATGGACGAATTATAGTCAATTTAATTTTTTTTTTATTTAAAAATGGACGATGTATGGTACATTAAATTTTGTATATATAGTCAGTATATTTAATTTTTTGCATCTAAAATAGACGATGGATAGTCTATATAATTATTTGCACACGAATCGGACGATTTATAGTCGATAAAATTTTTTCATTAAAAATTGAAAAAAAGACGATGTATAGTCCATTATATTTTTTTCATAAAAAAATTTTTTGCATGGAAAATGGATGATGTATAGTTTATTAAATTCTTTGCACGAAAAGAAGACGACGTATATAGTCCATCTAATTTTTTAGATACGAAATGGACGAATTATAGTTAATTTAATTTTTTTTTTAATTTAAAAATGGACGATGTATGGTACATTAAATTTTGTATATATAGTCAGTCTATTTAATTTTTTGCATCTAAAATAGACGATGTATAGTCTATATAATTATTTGCACACGAATCGGACGACTTATAGTCGATAAAATTTTTTCATAAAAAATTGAAAAAAGACGATGTATAGTCCATTATATTTTTTTCACAAAAAATTTTTTTGCATGGAAAATGGATGATGTATAGTTTATTAAATTCTTTGCACGAAAAGAAGACGACGTATATAGTCCATCTAATTTTTTAGATACGAAATGGACGAATTATAGTCAATTTAATTTTTTTTTTAAATTTAAAAATGGACGATGTATAGTCTATTAAATTTTGTATATATAGTCAGTCTATTAAATTTTTTGCATCTAAAATAGATGATGTATAGTCTATATAATTATTTGCACACGAATCGGACGATTTATAGCCGATACAATTTTTTCATAAAAAATTTAAAAAAAGACGATGTATAGTCCATTATATTTTTTTCATAAAAAAATTTTTTCCATGAAAAATGGATGATGTATAGTTTATTAAATTCTTTGCACGAACAGAAGACGACGTATATAGTCCATCTAATTTTTTAGATACGAAATGGACGAATTATAGTCAATTTAATTTTTTTTTTTATTTAAAAATGGACGATGTATGGTACATTAAATTTTGTATATATAGGCCCCTATTATGAACAACTTTCGATCTTCGACTGTAGTCGAAAGTACTGATCGAACGAATTTTCATTTGGTATTATGACGAGCATTTGACAAAAAATGTGAATAAAATGGACAAAAAATAGATTATAATTCTTGTTTGTGTACTTAAAAATTAAACTTGTTTAACATTTAGATTTTTAAACAAAATTTCTCATTAAAAAAATCATCGAAAGCTAAATTCTGTTCGATAGAAAATTCGTTGCTCAACGAAATTTTCGATGCTCATAATATGAATTTATTCGATGTTCGATACCCAGCGAAGATCGAAAATCGAATGCAACTCATAATAGGGCCTATAGTCAGTCTATTTAATTTTTTGCATCTAAAATAGACGATGTATAGTCTATATAATTATTTGCACACGAATCGGACGATTTATAGTCGATAAAATTTTTTCATAAAAAATTGAAAAAAGACGATGTATAGTCCATTATATTTTTTTCACAAAAAAATTTTTTGCATGAAAAATGGATGATGTATAGTTTATTAAATTCTTTGCACGAAAAGAAGACGACGTATATAGTCCATCTAATTTTTTAGATACGAAATGGACGAATTATATTCAATTTAATTTTTTTTTTAAATTTAAAAATGGACGATGTGTGGTACATTAAATTTAGTATATATAGTCAGTCTATTTAATTTTTTGCATCTAAAATAGACGATGGATAGTCTATATAATTATTTGCACACGAATCGGACGATTTATAGTCGATAAAATTTTTTCATAAAAAATTGAAAAAAAGACGATGTCTTTGCACGAAAAAAAGACGACGTTATAGTTCATCTAATTTTTTAGATACGAAATGGACGAATTATAGTCAATTTAATTTTTTTTTTAAATTTAAAAATGGACGATGTATAGTCTATTAAATTTTGTATATATTGTCAGTCTATTTAATTTTTTGCATCTAAAATAGATGATGTATAGTCTATATAATTATTTGCACACGAATCGGACGATTTATAGTCGATAAAATTTTTTCATAAATAATTGAAAAAAAGACGATGTATAGTCCATTATATTTTTTTCATAAAAAAAATTTTTGCATGAAAAATGGATGATGTATAGTTTATTAAATTCTTTGCACGAAAAGAAGACGACGTATATAGTCCATCTAATTTTTTAGATACTGTTTTCTCGTAAAATATTTATTTCGAAAATTGCCAGTATAAAAACAAAAAGAATTAGAATTTTGTATAAACGTTATAAAAAGTATTCAATTTATTATATCGCGGGATTTTACAACGTACCTTAAGCGGAGTATACAACAATATTATTTGTAGCTTAACAAACGAAACTCATTTAGGCGACGGGATTAGCCAAAAGAGAGTTTCGTTAAGCCTACAATAGGTTTATTCGTTTACTGTGCGCGTAAACAGATACGAAATGGACGAATTATAGTCAATTTAATTTTTTTTTAATTTAAAAATGGACGATGTATGGTACATTAAATTTTGTATATATAGTCAGTCTATTTAATTTTTTGCATCTAAAATAGACGATGGATAGTCTATATAATTATTTGCACACGAATCGGACGATTTATAGTCGATAAAATTTTTTCATAAAAAATTGAAAAAAGACGATGTATACATTATATTTTTTTCACAAAAAAATTTTTTGCATGGAAAATGGATGATGTATAGTTTATTAAATTCTTTGCACGAAAAGAAGACGACGTATATAGTCCATCTAATTTTTTATATACGAAATGGACGAATTATAGTCAATTTAATTTTTTTTTTAAATTTAAAAATGGACGATGTATAGTCTATTAAATTTTGTATATATAGTCAGTCTATTTAATTTTTTGCATCTAAAATAGATGATGTATAGTCTATATAATTATTTGCACACGAATCGGACGATTTATAGCCGATACAATTTTTTCATAAAAAATTGAAAAAAAGACGATGTATAGTCCATTATATTTTTTTCATAAAAAAATTTTTTGCATGAAAAATGGATGATGTATAGTTTATTAAATTCTTTGCACGAAAAGAAGACGACGTATATAGTCCATCTAATTTTTTAGATACGAAATGGACGAATTATAGTCAATTTAATTTTTTTTTTAATTTAAAAATGGACGATGTATGGTACATTAAATTTTGTATATATAGTCAGTCTATTTAATTTTTTGCATCTAAAATAGACGATGGATAGTCTATATAATTATTTGCACACGAATCGGACGATTTATAGTCGATAAAATTTTTTCATAAAAAATTGAAAAAAAGACGATGTATAGTCCATTATATTTTTTTCATAAAAAAATTTTTTGCATGGAAAATGGATGATGTATAGTTTATTAAATTCTTTGCACGAAAAGAAGACGACGTATATAGTCCATCTAATTTTTTAGATACGAAATGGACGAATTATAGTCAATTTAATTTTTTTTTTAATTTAAAAATGGACGATGTATGGTACATTAAATTTTGTATATATAGTCAGTCTATTTAATTTTTTGCATCTAAAATAGACGATGGATAGTCTATATAATTATTTGCACACGAATCGGACGATTTATAGTCGATAAAATTTTTTCATAAAAAATTGAAAAAAAGACGACGTATATAGTCCATCTAATTTTTTAGATACGAAATGGTCGAATTATAGTCAATTTAATTTTTTTTTTTAAATTTAAAAATGGACGATGTATATATAGTCTATTAAATTTTGTATATATAGTCAGTCTATTTAATTTTTTGCATCTAAAATAGATGATGTATAGCCTATATAATTATTTGCACACGAATCGGACGATTTATAGCCGATACAATTTTTTCATAAAAAAATTTTTTGCATGAAAAATGGATGATGTATAGTTTATTAAATTCTTTGCACGAAAAGAAGACGACGTATATAGTCCATCTAATTTTTTAGATACGAAATGGACGAATTATAATCAATTTAATTTTTTTTTTAAATTTAAAAATGGACGATGTATAGTCTATTAAATTTTGTATATATAGTCAGTCTATTTAATTTTTTGCATCTAAAATAGATGATGTATAGTCTATATAATTATTTGCACACGAATCGGACGATTTATAGCCGATACAATTTTTTCATAAAAAATTGAAAAAAAGACGATGTATAGTCCATTATATTTTTTTCATAAAAAAATTTTTTGCATGAAAAATGGATGATGTATAGTTTATTAAATTCTTTGCACGAAAAGAAGACGACGTATATAGTCCATCTAATTTTTTAGATACGAAATGGACGAATTATAGTCAATTTAATTTTTTTTTTAATTTAAAAATGGACGATGTATGGTACATTAAATTTTGTATATATAGTCAGTCTATTTAATTTTTTGCATCTAAAATAGACGATGGATAGTCTATATAATTATTTGCACACGAATCGGACGATTTATAGTCGATAAAATTTTTTCATAAAAAATTGAAAAAAAGACGATGTATAGTCCATTATATTTTTTTCACAAAAAATTTTTTTGCATGGAAAATGGATGATGTATAGTTTATTAAATTCTTTGCACGAAAAGAAGACGACGTATATAGTCCATCTAATTTTTTAGATATGAAATGGACGAATTATAGTCAATTTAATTTTTTTTTTTAATTTAAAAATGGACGATGTATAGTCTATAGTCCATTATATTTTTTTCATAAAAAAATTTTTTGCATGAAAAATGGATGATGTATAGTTTATTAAATTCTTTGCACGAAAAGAAGACGAAGTATATAGTCCATTTAATTTTTTATATACGAAATGGACGAATTATAGTCAATTTAATTTATTTTTTAAATTTAAAAATGGATGATGTATAGTCTATTAAATTTTGTATATATAGTCAGTCTATTTAATTTTTTGCATCTAAAATAGACGATGTATAGTCTATATAATTATTTGCACACGAATCGGACGATTTATAGTCGATAAAATTTTTTCATAAAAAATTGAAGAAAAGACGATGTATAGTCAGTCCATTATATTGTTTTCATAAAAAAATTTTTTGCATGGAAAATGGATGATGTATAGTTTATTAAATTCTTTGCACGAAAAGAAGACGACGTATATAGTCCATTTAATTTTTTAGATATGAAATGGACGAATTATAGTCAATTTAATTTTTTTTTTTAATTTAAAAATGGACGATGTATAGTCTATAGTCCATTATATTTTTTTCATAAAAAAATTTTTTGCATGAAAAATGGATGATGTATAGTTTATTAAATTCTTTGCACGAAAAGAAGACGAAGTATATAGTCCATTTAATTTTTTATATACGAAATGGACGAATTATAGTCAATTTAATTTATTTTTTAAATTTAAAAATGGATGATGTATAGTCTATTAAATTTTGTATATATAGTCAGTCTATTTAATTTTTTGCATCTAAAATAGACGATGTATAGTCTATATAATTATTTGCACACGAATCGGACGATTTATAGTCGATAAAATTTTTTCATAAAAAATTGAAAAAAAGACGATGTATAGTCAGTCCATTATATTGTTTTCATAAAAAAATTTTTTGCATGGAAAATGGATGATGTATAGTTTATTAAATTCTTTGCACGAAAAGAAGACGACGTATATAGTCCATTTATTTTTTTAGATACGAAATGGACGAATTATAGTCAATTTAATTTTTTTTTTAAATTGAAAAATGGACGATGTATGGTACATTAAATTTTGTATATATAGTCAGTCTATTAAATTTTTGGCATCTAAAATAGACGATGGATAGTCTATATAATTATTTGCACATGAATCGGACGATTTATAGTCGATAATATTTTTTCATAAAAAATTGAAAAAAAGACGATGTATAGTCCATTATATTTTTTTCATAAAAAATTTTTTTGCATGAAAAATGGATGATGTATAGTTTATTAAATTCTTTGCACGAAAAGACGATGACGTATATAGTCCATTTAATTTTTTAGATACGAAATGGACGAATTATAGTCAATTTAATTTATTTTGTAAATTTAAAAATGGATGATGTATAGTCTATTAAATTTTGTATATATAGTCAGTCTATTTAATTTCTTGCATCTAAAATAGATAATGTATAGTCTATATAATTATTTGCACACGAATCGGACGATTAAATTCTTTGCACGAAAATTTTTTAATTTTTTATATACGAAATGGACGAATTATAGTCAATTTAATTTTTTTTTTTTTAATTTAAAAATGGACGATGTATAGTCTATTAAATTTTGTATATATAGTCAGTCTATTTAATTTTTTGCATCTAAAATAGATGATGTATAGTCTATATAATTATTTGCACACGAATCGGACGATTTATAGTCGATAAAATTTTTTCATAAAAAATTGAAAAAAAGACGCTGTAGTCCATTATATTTTTTTCATAAAAAAATTTTTTGCATGAAAAATTGATGATGTATAGTTTATTAAATTCTTTGCGCGAAAAGACGATGACGTATATAGTCCATTTAATTTTTTAGATACGAAATGGACGAATTATAGTCAATTTAATTTATTTTTTAAATTTAAAAATGGATGATGTATAGTCTATTAAATTTTGTATATATGGTCAGTCTATTTAATTTTTTGCATCTAAAATAGATGATGTATAGTCTATATAATTATTTGCACACGAATCGGACGATTTATAGCCGATAAAATTTTTTCATAAAAAATTTAAAAAAAGATATAGTCCATTATATTTTTTTCATAAAAAAATTTTTTGCATGAAAAATGGATGATGTATAGTTTATTAAATTCTTTGCACGAAAAGAAGACGACGTATATAGTCCATCTAATTTTTTAGATACGAAATGGACGAATTATAGTCAATTTAATTTTTTTTTTTAAATTTAAAAATGGACGATGTATGGTACATTAAATTTTGTATATATAGTCAGTCTATTAAATTTTTGGCATCTAAAATAGACGATGGATAGTCTATATAATTATTTGCACATGAATCGGACGATTTATAGCCGATACAATATTTTCATAAAAAATTTAAAAAAAGACGATGTATAGTCCATTATATTTTTTTCATAAAAAAATTTTTGCATGAAAAATGGATGATGTATAGTTTATTAAATTCTTTGCACGAAAAGAAGACGACGTATATAGTCCATCTAATTTTTTAGATACGAAATGGACGAATTATAGTCAATTTAATTTATTTTTTAAATTTAAAAATGGATGATGTATAGTCTATTAAATTTTGTGTATATAGTCAGTCTATTTAATTTTTTGCATCTAAAATAGACGATGTATAGTCTATATAATTATTTGCACATGAATCGGACGATTTATAGCCGATACAATTTTTTCATAAAAAATTGAAAAAAAGACGAAGTATAGTCCATTATATTTTTTTCATAAAAAAATTTTTTGCATGAAAAATGGATGATGTATAGTTTATTAAATTCTTTGCACGAAAAGACGATGACGTACATATGTAGTCCATTTAATTTTTTAGATACGAAATGGACGAATTATAGTCAATTTAATTTTTTTTTTAAAATTTAAAAATGGACGATGTATAGTCTATTAAATTATGTATATATAGTCAGTCTATTTAATTTTTTGCATCTAAAATAGATGATGTATAGTCTATATAATTATTTGCACACGAATCGGACGATTTATAGTCGATAAAATTTTTTCATAAAAAATTGAAAAAAAGACGATGTATAGTCCATTATATTTTTTTCATAAAAAAATTTTTTGCATGAAAAATGGATGATGTATAGTTTATTAAATTCTTTGCACGAAAAGAAGACGACGTATATAGTTCATCTAATTTTTTAGATACGAAATGGACGAATTATAGTCAATTTAATTTTTTTTTTTAAAATTTAAAAATGGACGATGTATAGTCTATTAAATTTTGTATATATAGTCAGTCTATTTAATTTTTTGCATCTAAAATAGATGATGTATAGTCTATATAATTATTTGCACACGAATGGGACGATTTATAGTCGATAAAATTTTTTCGTAAAAAATTGAAAAAAAAGACGATGTATAGTCCATTATATTTTTTTCATAAAAAATTTTTTTGCATGAAAAATGGATGATGTATAGTTTATTAAATTATTTGCACGAAAAGACGACGACGTATATAGTCAATTTAATTTTTTAGATACGAAATGGACGAATTATAGTCAATTTAATTTATTTTTTAAATTTAAAAATGGATGATGTATAGTCTATTAAATTTTGTATATATAGTCAGTCTATTTAATTTTTTGCATCTAAAATAGACGATGTATAGTCTATATAATTATTTGCACACGAATCGGACGCTTTATAGTCGATAAAATTTTTTCATAAAAAATTTAAAAAAAGACGATGTATAGTCCATTATATTTTTTCATTAAAAAATTTTTTGCATGGAAAATGGATGATGTATAGTTTATTAAATTCTTTGCACGAAAAGAAGACGACGTATATAGTTCATCTAATTTTTTAGATACGAAATGGACGAATTATAGTCAATTTAATTTTTTTTTTAAATTTAAAAATGGACGATGTATAGTCTATTAAATTATGTATATATAGTCAGTCTATTTATTTTTTTGCATCTAAAATAGATGATGTATAGTCTATATAATTATTTGCACACGAATCGGACGATTTATAGTCGATAAAATTTTTTCATAAAAAATTGAAAAAAAAGACGATGTATAGTCCATTATATTTTTTTTCATAAAAAAATTTTTTTCGTGGAAAATGGATGATGTATAGTTTATTAAATTCTTTGCACGAAAAGAAGACGACGTATATAGTCCATTTAATTTTTTAGATACGAAATGGACGAATTATAGTCAATTTAATTTATTTTTTAAATTTAAAAATGGACGATGTATAGTCTACTAAATTTTGTATATATAGTCAGTCTATTTAATTTTTTGCATCTAAAATAGATGATGTATAGTCTATATAATTATTTGCACACAAATCGGACGATTTAGTCGATAAAATTTTTTCATAAAAAATTGAAAAAAAGACGATGTATAGTCCATTATATTTTTTTCATAAAAAAATTTTTTCCATGAAAAATGGATGATGTATAGTTTATTAAATTCTTTGCACGAAAAGAAGACGGCGTATATAGTTCATCTAATTTTTTAGATACGAAATGGACGAATTATAGTCAATTTAATTTTTTTTTTTAAATTTAAAAATGAATGATGTATAGTCTATTAAATTTTGTATATATAGTCAGTCTATTTAATTTTTTGCATCTAAAATAGACGATGTATAGTCTATATAATTATTTGCACACGAATCGGACGCTTTATAGTCGATAAAATTTTTTTCATAAAAAATTTAAAAAAAGACGATGTATAGTCCATTATATTTTTTTCATAAAAAAATTTTTTGCATGGAAAATGGATGATGTATAGTTTATTAAATTCTTTGCACGAAAAGAAGACGACGTATATAGTTCATCTAATTTTTTAGATACGAAATGGACGAATTATAGTCAATTTAATTTTTTTTTTAAATTTAAAAATGGACGATGTATAGTCTATTAAATTATGTATATATAGTCAGTCTATTTATTTTTTTGCATCTAAAATAGATGATGTATAGTCTATATAATTATTTGCACACGAATCGGACGATTTATAGTCGATAAAATTTTTTCATAAAAATTGAAAAAAAGACGATGTATTGTCCATTATATTTTTTTCATAAAAAAATTTTTTGCATGGAAAATGGATGATGTATAGTTTATTAAATTCTTTGCACGAAAAGAAGACGACGTATATAGTCCATTTAATTTTTTAGATACGAAATGGACGAATTATAGTCAATTTAATTTATTTTTTAAATTTAAAAATGGACGATGTATAGTCTATTAAATTTTGTATATATAGTCAGTCTATTTAATTTTTTGCATCTAAAATAGATGATGTATAGTCTATATAATTATTTGCACACAAATCGGACGATTTATAGTCGATAAAATTTTTTCATAAAAAATTTAAAAAAAGACGATGTATAGTCCATTATATTTTTTTCATAAAAAAATTTTTTCCATGAAAAATGGATGATGTATAGTTTATTAAATTCTTTGCACGAAAAGAAGACGGCGTATATAGTTCATCTAATTTTTTAGATACGAAATGGACGAATTATAGTCAATTTAATTTTTTTTTTAAATTTAAAAATGGATGATGTATAGTCTATTAAATTTTGTATATATAGTCAGTCTATTTAATTTTTTGCATCTAAAATAGACGATGTATAGTCTATATAATTATTTGCACACGAATCGGACGATTTATAGTCGATAAATTTTTTTCATAAAAAATTGAAAAAAAGACGATGTATAGTCCATTATATTTTTTTCATAAAAAAATTTTTTGCATGAAAAATGGATGATGTATAGTTTATTAAATTCTTTGCACGAAAAGAAGACGACGTATATAGTCCATTTAATTTTTTAGATACGAAATGGACGAATTATAGTCAATTTAATTTATTTTTTAAATTTAAAAATGGACGATGTATAGTCTATTAAATTTTGTATATATAGTCAGTCTATTTAATTTTTTGCATCTTAAATAGATGATGTATAGTCTATATAATTATTTGCACACGAATCGGACGATTTATAGCCGATAAAATTTTTTCATAAAAAATTAAAAAAAAGACGATGTATAGTCCATTATATTTTTTTCATAAAAAAATTTTTTGCATGAAAAATGGATGATGTATAGTTTATTAAATTCTTTGCACGAAAAGAAGACGACGTATATAGTCCACCTAATTTTTTAGATACGAAATGGACGAATTATAGTCAATTTAATTTTTTTTTTAATTTAAAAATGGACGATGTATAGTCTATTAAATTTTGTATATATAGTCAGTCTATTTAATTTTTTGCATCTAAAATAGATGATGTATAGTCTATATAATTATTTGCACACGAATCGGACGATTTATAGCCGATAAAATTTTTTCATAAAAAATTTAAAAAAAGACGATGTATAGTCCATTATATTTTTTTCATAAAAAAATTTTTTGCATGAAAAATGGATGATGTATAGTTTATTAAATTCTTTGCACGAAAAGACGATGACGTATATAGTCCATTTAATTTTTTAGATACGAAATGGACGAATTATAGTCAATTTAATTTATTTTTTAAATTTAAAAATGGATGATGTATAGTCCATTAAATTTTGCATATATAGTCAGTCTATTTAATTTTTTGCATCTAAAATAGACGATGTATAGTCTATATAATTATTTGCACACGAATCGGACGCTTTATAGTCGATAAAATTTTTTCATAAAAAATTTAAAAAAAGACGATGTATATATAGTCCATTATATATTTTTCATAAAAAAATTTTTTGCATGGAAAATGGATGATGTATAGTTTATTAAATTCTTTGCACGAAAAGACGATGACGTATATAGTCCATTTAATTTTTTAGATACGAAATGGACGAATTATAGTCAATTTAATTTATTTTTTAAATTTAAAAATGGATGATGTATAGTCCATTAAATTTTGCATATATAGTCAGTCTATTTAATTTTTTGCATCTAAAATAGACGATGTATAGTCTATATAATTATTTGCACACGAATCGGACGCTTTATAGTCGATAAAATTTTTTCATAAAAAATTTAAAAAAAGACGATGTATATATAGTCCATTATATATTTTTCATAAAAAAATTTTTTGCATGGAAAATGGATGATGTATAGTTTATTAAATTCTTTGCACGAAAAGAAGACGACGTATATAGTTCATCTAATTTTTTAGATACGAAATGGACGAATTATAGTCAATTTAATTTTTTTTTTTTATTTAAAAATGGACGATGTATAGTCTATTAAATTTTGTATATATAGTCAGTCTATTTAATTTTTTGCATCTAAAATAGCTGAGGTATAGTCTATATAATTATTTGCACACGAATCGGACGATTTATAGTCGATAAAATTTTTTCATAAAAAATTGAAAAAAAGACGATGTATAGTCCATTATATTTTTTTCATAAAAAAATTTTTTTCGTGGAAAATGGATGATGTATAGTTTATTAAATTCTTTGCACGAAAAGAAGACGACGTATATAGTCCATTTAATTTTTTAGATACGAAATGGACGAATTATAGTCAATTTAATTTATTTTTTAAATTTAAAAATGGACGATGTATAGTCTATTAAATTTTGTATATATAGTCAGTCTATTTAATTTTTTGCATCTAAAATAGATGATGTATAGTCTATATAATTATTTGCACACAAATCGGACGATTTATAGTCGATAAAATTTTTTCATAAAAAATTGAAAAAAGACGATGTATAGTCCATTATATTTTTTTCATAAAAAAATTTTTTCCATGAAAAATGGATGATGTATAGTTTATTAAATTCTTTGCACGAAAAGAAGACGGCGTATATAGTTCATCTAATTTTTTAGATACGAAATGGACGAATTATAGTCAAATTAATTTTTTTTTTAAATTTAAAAATGGATGATGTATAGTCTATTAAATTTTGTATATATAGTCAGTCTATTTAATTTTTTGCATCTAAAATAGACGATGTATAGTCTATATAATTATTTGCACACGAATCGGACGCTTTATAGTCGATAAAATTTTTTCATAAAAAATTTAAAAAAAGACGATGTATAGTCCATTATATTTTTTTCATAAAAAAATTTTTTCCATGAAAAATGGATGATGTATAGTTTATTAAATTCTTTGCACGAAAAGAAGACGGCGTATATAGTTCATCTAATTTTTTAGATACGAAATGGACGAATTATAGTCAATTTAATTTTTTTTTTAAATTTAAAAATGGATGATGTATAGTCTATTAAATTTTGTATATATAGTCAGTCTATTTAATTTTTTGCATCTAAAATAGACGATGTATAGTCTATATAATTATTTGCACACGAATCGGACGATTTATAGTCGATAAAATTTTTTTCATAAAAAATTTAAAAAAAGACGATGTATAGTCCATTATATTTTTTTCATAAAAAAATTTTTTGCATGAAAAATGGATGATGTATAGTTTATTAAATTCTTTGCACGAAAAGAAGACGACGTATATAGTCCACCTAGTTTTTTAGATACGAAATGGACGAATTATAGTCAATTTAATTTTTTTTTTTAATTTAAAAATGGACGATGTATAGTCTATTAAATTTTGTATATATAGTCAGTCTATTTAATTTTTTGCATCTAAAATAGATGATGTATAGTCTATATAATTATTTGCACACGAATCGGACGATTTATAGCCGATAAAATTTTTTCATAAAAAATTTAAAAAAAGACGATGTATAGTCCATTATATTTTTTTCATAAAAAAATTTTTTGCATGAAAAATGGATGATGTATAGTTTATTAAATTCTTTGCACGAAAAGACGATGACGTATATAGTCCATTTAATTTTTTAGATACGAAATGGACGAATTATAGTCAATTTAATTTATTTTTTAAATTTAAAAATGGATGATGTATAGTCCATTAAATTTTGTATATATAGTCAGCCTATTTAATTTTTTGCATCTAAAATAGACGATGGATAGTCTATATAATTATTTGCACATGAATCGGACGATTTATAGTCGATAAAATTTTTTCATAAAAAATTGAAAAAAAGACGATGTATAGTAAGTCCATTATATTTTTTTCATAAAAAAATTTTTTGCATGAAAAATGGATGATGTATAATTTATTAAATTCTTTGCACGAAAAGACGACGACGTATATAGTCAATTTAATTTTTTAGATACGAAATGGACGAATTATAGTCAATTTAATTTATTTTTTAAATTTAAAAATGGATGATGTATAGTCTATTAAATTTTGTATATATAGTCAGTCTATTTAATTTTTTGCATCTAAAATAGACGATGTATAGTCTATATAATTATTTGCACACGAATCGGACGATTTATAGTCGATAAAATTTTTTCATAAAAAATTGAAAAAAAGACGATGTATAGTCCATTATATTTTTTTCATAAAAAATTTTTTTGCATGAAAAATGGATGATGTATAGTTTATTAAATTCTTTGCACGAAAAGAAGACGACGTATATAGTCCATCTAATTTTTTAGATACGAAATGGACGAATTATAGTCAATTTAATTTTTTTTTTAAATTAAAAAATGGACGATGTATAGTCTATTAAATTTTGTATATATAGTCAGTCTATTTAATTTTTTGCATCTAAAATAGATGATGTATAGTCTATATAATTATTTGCACATGAATGGGACGATTTATAGTCGATAAAATTTTTTCGTAAAAAATTGAAAAAAAGACGATGTATTATAGTCCATTATATTTTATTCATAAAAAAATTTTTGCATGAAAAATGGATGATGTATAGTTTATTAAATTCTTTGCACGAAAAGAAGACGACGTATATAGTCCATCTAATTTTTTATATACGAAATGGACGAATTATAGTCAATTTAATTTTTTTTTTTAATTTAAAAATGGACGATGTATAGTCTATTAAATTATGTATATATAGTCAGTCTATTTAATTTTTTGCATCTAAAATAGATGATGTATAGTCTATATAATTATTTGCACACGAATCGGACGATTTATAGTCGATAAAATTTTTTCATAAAAAATTGAAAAAAAGACGATGTATAGTCCATTATATTTTTTTCATAAAAAATTTTTTTGCATGAAAAATGGATGATGTATAGTTTATTAAATTCTTTGCACGAAAAGACGACGACGTATATAGTCAATTTAATTTTTTAGATACGAAATGGACGAATTATAGTCAATTTAATTTATTTTTTAAATTTAAAAATGGATGATGTATAGTTTATTAAATTTTGTATATATAGTCAGTCTATTTAATTTTTTGCATCTAAAATAGACGATGTATAGTCTATATAATTATTTGCACACGAATCGGACGCTTTATAGTCGATAAAATTTTTTCATAAAAAATTTAAAAAAAGACGATGTATAGTCCATTATATTTTTTTCATAAAAAAATTTTTTGCATGGAAAATGGATGATGTATAGTTTATTAAATTCTTTGCACGAAAAGAAGACGACGTATATAGTTCATCTAATTTTTTAGATACGAAATGGACGAATTATAGTCAATTTAATTTTTTTTTTTTATTTAAAAATGGACGATGTATAGTCTATTAAATTATGTATATATAGTCAGTCTATTTATTTTTTTGCATCTAAAATAGATGATGTATAGTCTATATAATTATTTGCACACGAATTGGACGATTTATAGTCGATAAAATTTTTTCATAAAAAATTGAAAAAAAGACGATGTATAGTCCATTATATTTTTTTCATAAAAAAATTTTTTCCATGAAAAATGGATGATGTATAGTTTATTAAATTCTTTGCACGAAAAGAAGACGGCGTATATAGTTCATCTAATTTTTTAGATACGAAATGGACGAATTATAGTCAATTTAATTTTTTTTTTAAATTTAAAAATGGATGATGTATAGTCTATTAAATTTTGTATATATAGTCAGTCTATTTAATTTTTTGCATCTAAAATAGACGATGTATAGTCTATATAATTATTTGCACACGAATCGGACGCTTTATAGTCGATAAAATTTTTTCATAAAAAATTTAAAAAAGACGATGTATAGTCCATTATATTTTTTTCATAAAAAAATTTTTTTCGTGGAAAATGGATGATGTATAGTTTATTAAATTCTTTGCACGAAAAGAAGACGACGTATATAGTCCATTTAATTTTTTAGATACGAAATGGACGAATTATAGTCAATTTAATTTATTTTTTAAATTTAAAAATGGACGATGTATAGTCTATTAAATTTTGTATATATAGTCAGTCTATTTAATTTTTTGCATCTAAAATAGATGATGTATAGTCTATATAATTATTTGCACATAAATCGGACGATTTATAGTCGATAAAATTTTTTCATAAAAAATTGAAAAAAAGACGATGTATAGTCCATTATATTTTTTTCATAAAAAAATTTTTTCCATGAAAAATGGATGATGTATAGTTTATTAAATTCTTTGCACGAAAAGAAGACGGCGAATATAGTTCATCTAATTTTTTAGATACGAAATGGACGAATTATAGTCAATTTATTTTTTTTTTAAATTTAAAAATGGATGATGTATAGTCTATTAAATTTTGTATATATAGTCAGTCTATTTAATTTTTTGCATCTAAAATAGACGATGTATAGTCTATATAATTATTTGCACACGAATCGGACGATTTATAGTCAATAAAATTTTTTCATAAAAAATTGAAAAAAAGACGATGTATAGTCCATTATATTTTTTTCATAAAAAAATTTTTTGCATGAAAAATGGATGATGTATAGTTTATTAAATTCTTTGCACGAAAAGACGACGACGTATATAGTCAATTTAATTTTTTAGATACGAAATGGACGAATTATAGTCAATTTAATTTATTTTTTAAATTTAAAAATGGATGATGTATAGTTTATTAAATTTTGTATATATAGTCAGTCTATTTAATTTTTTGCATCTCAAATAGACGATGTATAGTCTATATAATTATTTGCACACGAATCGGACGATTTATAGTCGATAAAATTTTTTCATAAAAAATTTAAAAAAAGATATAGTCCATTATATTTTTTTCATAAAAAAATTTTTTGCATGAAAAATTGATGATGTATAGGTTATTAAATTCTTTGTATATTATTATAATTATTTGCACACGAATCGGACGATTTATAGCCGATAAAATTTTTTCATAAAAAATTTAAAAAAAGACGATGTATAGTCCATTATATTTTTTTCATAAAAAAATTTTTTGCATGAAAAATGGATGATGTATAGTTTATTAAATTCTTTGCACGAAAAGAAGACGACGTATATAGTCCACCTAATTTTTTAGATACGAAATGGACGAATTATAGTCAATTTAATTTATTTTTTTAATTTAAAAATGGACGATGTATAGTCTATTAAATTTTGTATATATAGTCAGTCTATTTAATTTTTTGCATCTAAAATAGATGATGTATAGTCTATATAATTATTTGCACACGAATCGGACGATTTATAGCCGATAAAATTTTTTCATAAAAAATTTAAAAAAAGACGATGTATAGTCCATTATATTTTTTTCATAAAAAAATTTTTTGCATGATAAATGGATGATGTATAGTTTATTAAATTCTTTGCACGAAAAGACGATGACGTATATAGTCCATTTAATTTTTTAGATACGAAATGGACGAATTATAGTCAATTTAATTTATTTTTTAAATTTAAAAATGGATGATGTATAGTCTATTAAATTTTGTATATATAGTCAGCCTATTTAATTTTTTGCATCTAAAATAGACGATGGATAGTCTATATAATTATTTGCACACGAATCGGACGATTTATAGTCGATAAAATTTTTTCATAAGAAATTGAAAAAAAGACGATGTATAGTCCATTATATTTTTTTCATAAAAAAATTTTTTGCATGGAAAATGGATGATATATAGTTTATTAAATTCTTTGCACGAAAAGAAGACGACGTATATAGTTCATCTAATTTTTTAGATACGAAATGGACGAATTATAGTCAATTTAATTTTTTTTTTAAATTTAAAAATGGACGATGTATAGTCTATTAAATTATGTATATATAGTCAGTCTATTTATTTTTTTGCATCTAAAATAGATGATGTATAGTCTATATAATTATTTGCACACGAATCGGACGATTTATAGTCGATAAAATTTTTTCATAAAAAATTGAAAAAAAGACGATGTATAGTCCATTATATATTTTTCATAAAAAAATTTTTTTCGTGGAAAATGGATGATGTATAGTTTATTAAATTCTTTGCACGAAAAGAAGACGACGTATATAGTCCATTTAATTTTTTAGATACGAAATGGACGAATTATAGTCAATTTAATTTATTTCTTAAATTTAAAAATGGACGATGTATAGTCTATTAAATTTTGTATGTATAGTCAGTCTATTTAATTTTTTGCATCTAAAATAGATGATGTATAGTCTATATAATTATTTGCACACAAATCGGACGATTTATAGTCGATAAAATTTTTTCATAAAAAATTGAAAAAAAGACGATGTATAGTCCATTATATTTTTTTCATAAAAAAATTTTTTCCATGAAAAATGGATGATGTATAGTTTATTAAATTCTTTGCACGAAAAGAAGACGGCGTATATAGTTCATCTAATTTTTTAGATACGAAATGGACGATTTATAGTCAATTTAATTTTTTTTTTAAATTTAAAAATGGATGATGTATAGTCTATTAAATTTTGTATATATAGTCAGTCTATTTAATTTTTTGCATCTAAAATAGACGATGTATAGTCTATATAATTATTTGCACACGAATCGGACGCTTTATAGTCGATAAAATTTTTTCATAAAAAATTTAAAAAAAGACGATGTATAGTCCATTATATTTTTTTCATAAAAAATTTTTTTGCATGGAAAATGGATGATGTATAGTTTATTAAATTCTTTGCACGAAAAGAAGACGACGTATATAGTTCATCTAATTTTTTAGATACGAAAAGGACGAATTATAGTCAATTTAATTTTTTTTTTAAATTTAAAAATGGACGATGTATAGTCTATTAAATTATGTATATATAGTCAGTCTATTTATTTTTTTGCATCTAAAATAGATGATGTATAGTCTATATAATTATTTGCACACGAATCGGACGATTTATAGTCGATAAAATTTTTTCATAAAAAATTGAAAAAAAGACGATGTATAGTCCATTATATTTTTTTCATAAAAAAATTTTTTTCGTGGAAAATGGATGATGTATAGTTTATTAAATTCTTTGCACGAAAAGAAGACGACGTATATAGTCCATTTAATTTTTTAGATACGAAATGGACGAATTATAGTCAATTTAATTTATTTTTTAAATTTAAAAATGGATGATGTATAGTCTATTAAATTTTGTATATATAGTCAGCCTATTTAATTTTTTGCATCTAAAATAGACGATGGATAGTCTATATAATTATTTGCACACGAATCGGACGATTTATAGTCGATAAAATTTTTTCATAAAAAATTTAAAAAAAGACGATGTATAGTCAGTCCATTATATTTTTTTCATAAAAAATTTTTTTGCATGAAAAATGGATGATGTATAATTTATTAAATTCTTTGCACGAAAAGACGACGACGTATGTAGTCAATTTAATTTTTTAGATACGAAATGGACGAATTATAGTCAATTTAATTTATTTTTTAAATTTAAAAATGGATGATGTATAGTCTATTAAATTTTGTATATATAGTCAGTCTATTTAATTTTTTGCATCTAAAATAGACGATGTATAGTCTATATAATTATTTGCACACGAATCGGACGCTTTATAGTCGATAAAATTTTTTCATAAAAAATTTAAAAAAAGACGATGTATAGTCCATTATATTTTTTTCATAAAAAAATTTTTTGCATGGAAAATGGATGATGTATAGTTTATTAAATTCTTTGCACGAAAAGAAGACGACGTATATAGTTCATCTAATTTTTTAGATACGAAATGGACGAATTATAGTCAATTTAATTTTTTTTTTAAATTTAAAAATGGACGATGTATAGTCTATTAAATGATGTATATATAGTCAGTCTATTTAATTTTTTGCATCTAAAATAGATGATGTATAGTCTATATAATTATTTGCACACGAATCGGACGATTTATAGTCGATAAAATTTTTTCATAAAAAATTGAAAAAAGACGATGTATATATAGTCCATTATATTTTTTTCATAAAAAAATTTTTTGCATGAAAAATGGATGATGTATAGTTTATTAAATTCTTTGCACGAAAAGAAGACGACGTATATAGTTCATCTAATTTTTTAGATACGAAATGGACGAATTATAGTCAATTTAATTTTTTTTTTAATTTAAAAATGGACGATGTATAGTCTATTAAATTTTGTATATATAGTCAGTCTATTTAATTTTTTGCATCTAAAATAGATGATGTATAGTCTATATAATTATTTGCACACGAATGGGACGATTTATAGTCGATAAAATTTTTTCGTAAAAAATTGAAAAAAAGACGATGTATAGTCCATTATATTTTATTCATAAAAAAAATTTTTGCATGAAAAATGGATGATGTATAGTTTATTAAATTCTTTGCACGAAAAGAAGACGACGTATATAGTCCATCTAATTTTTTATATACGAAATGGACGAATTATAGTCAATTTAATTTTTTTTTTAATTTAAAAATGGACGATGTATAGTCTATTAAACTATGTATATATAGTCAGTCTATTTAATTTTTTGCATCTAAAATAGATGATGTATAGTCTATATAATTATTTGCACACGAATCGGACGATTTATAGTCGATAAAATTTTTTCATAAAAAATTGAAAAAAAGACGATGTATAGTCCATTATATTTTTTTCATAAAAAATTTTTTTGCATGAAAAATGGATGATGTATAGTTTATTAAATTCTTTGCACGAAAAGACGACGACGTATATAGTCAATTTAATTTTTTAGATACGAAATGGACGAATTATAGTCAATTTAATTTATTTTTTAAATTTAAAAATGGATGATGTATAGTCTATTAAATTTTGTATATATAGTCAGTCTATTTATTTTTTTGCATCTAAAATAGATGATGTATAGTCTATATAATTATTTGCACACGAATCGGACGATTTATAGTCGATAAAATTTTTTCATAAAAAATTGAAAAAAAGACGATGTATAGTCCATTATATTTTTTTCATAAAAAAATTTTTGCATGAAAAATGGATGATGTATAGTTTATTAAATTCTTTGCACGAAAAGAAGACGACGTATATAGTCCATTTAATTTTTTAGATACGAAATGGACGAATTATAGTCAATTTAATTTATTTTTTAAATTTAAAAATGGACGATGTATAGTCTATTAAATTTTGTATATATAGTCAGTCTATTTAATTTTTTGCATCTAAAATAGATGATGTATAGTCTATATAATTATTTGCACACAAATCGGACGATTTATAGTCGATAAAATTTTTTCATAAAAAATTGAAAAAAAGACGATGTATAGTCCATTATATTTTTTTCATAAAAAATTTTTTGCATGGAAAATGGATGATGTATAGTTTATTAAATTCTTTGCACGAAAAGAAGACGACGTATATAGTTCATCTAATTTTTTAGATACGAAATGGACGAATTATAGTCAATTAAATTTTTTTTTTAAATTTAAAAATGGACGATGTATAGTCTATTAAATTATGTATATATAGTCAGTCTATTTATTTTTTTGCATCTAAAATAGATGATGTATAGTCTATATAATTATTTGCACACGAATCGGACGATTTATAGTCGATAAAATTTTTTCATAAAAAATTTAAAAAAAGACGATGTATAGTCCATTATATTTTTTTCATAAAAAAATTTTTTTCGTGGAAAATGGATGATGTATAGTTTATTAAATTCTTTGCACGAAAAGAAGACGACGTATATAGTCCATTTAATTTTTTAGATACGAAATGGACGAATTATAGTCAATTTAATTTATTTTTTAAATTTAAAAATGGACGATGTATAGTCTATTAAATTTTGTATATATAGTCAGTCTATTTAATTTTTTGCATCTAAAATAGATGATGTATAGTCTATATAATTATTTGCACACAAATCGGACGATTTATAGTCGATAAAATTTTTTCATAAAAAATTTAAAAAAAGACGATGTATAGTCCATTATATTTTTTTCATAAAAAAATTTTTTCCATGAAAAATGGATGATGTATAGTTTATTAAATTCTTTGCACGAAAAGAAGACGGCGTATATAGTTCATCTAATTTTTTAGATACGAAATGGACGAATTATAGTCAATTTAATTTTTTTTTTAAATTTAAAAATGGATGATGTATAGTCTATTAAATTTTGTATATATAGTCAGTCTATTTAATTTTTTGCATCTAAAATAGACGATGTATAGTCTATATAATTATTTGCACACGAATCGGACGCTTTATAGTCGATAAAATTTTTTCATAAAAAATTTAAAAAAAGACGATGTATAGTCCATTATATTTTTTTCATAAAAAAATTTTTTGCATGGAAAATGGATGATGTATAGTTTATTAAATTCTTTGCACGAAAAGAAGACGACGTATATAGTTCATCTAATTTTTTAGATACGAAATGGACGAATTATAGTCAATTTAATTTTTTTTTTAAATTTAAAAATGGACGATGTATAGTCTATTAAATTATGTATATATAGTCAGTCTATTTATTTTTTTGCATCTAAAATAGATGATGTATAGTCTATATAATTATTTGCACACGAATCGGACGATTTATAGTCGATAAAATTTTTTCATAAAAAATTGAAAAAAAGACGATGTATAGTCCATTATATTTTTTTCATAAAAAAATTTTTTTCGTGAAAAATGGATGATGTATAGTTTATTAAATTCTTTGCACGAAAAGAAGACGACGTATATAGTCCATTTAATTTTTTAGATACGAAATGGACGAATTATAGTCAATTTAATTTATTTTTTAAATTTAAAAATGGACGATGTATAGTCTATTAAATTTTGTATATATAGTCAGTCTATTTAATTTTTTGCATCTAAAATAGATGATGTATAGTCTATATAATTATTTGCACACAAATCGGACGATTTATAGTCGATAAAATTTTTTCATAAAAAATTTAAAAAAAGACGATGTATAGTCCATTATATTTTTTTCATAAAAAAATTTTTTCCATGAAAAATGGATGATGTATAGTTTATTAAATTCTTTGCACGAAAAGAAGACGGCGTATATAGTTCATCTAATTTTTTAGATACGAAATGGACGAATTATAGTCAATTTAATTTTTTTTTTAAATTTAAAAATGGATGATGTATAGTCTATTAAATTTTGTATATATAGTCAGTCTATTTAATTTTTTGCATCTAAAATAGACGATGTATAGTCTATATAATTATTTGCACACGAATCGGACGATTTATAGTCGATAAAATTTTTTCATAAAAAATTGAAAAAAAGACGATGTATAGTCCATTATATTTTTTCATAAAAAAATTTTTTGCATGAAAAATGGATGATGTATAGTTTATTAAATTCTTTGCACGAAAAGAAGACGACGTATATAGTCCATTTAATTTTTTAGATACGAAATGGACGAATTATAGTCAATTTAATTTATTTTTTAAATTTAAAAATGGACGATGTATAGTCTATTAAATTTTGTATATATAGTCAGTCTATTTAATTTTTTGCATCTTAAATAGATGATGTATAGTCTATATAATTATTTGCACACGAATCGGACGATTTATAGCCGATAAAATTTTTTCATAAAAAATTTAAAAAAAGACGATGTATAGTCCATTATATTTTTTTCATAAAAAAATTTTTTGCATGAAAAATGGATGATGTATAGTTTATTAAATTCTTTGCACGAAAAGAAGACGACGTATCTAGTCCACCTAATTTTTTAGATACGAAATGGACGAATTATAGTCAATTTAATTTTTTTTTTTTATTTAAAAATGGACGATGTATAGTCTATTAAATTTTGTATATATAGTCAGTCTATTTAATTTTTTGCAT
The DNA here is from genome assembly GCA_944452675.1 of Tachina lurida. Lineage (NCBI taxonomy): Eukaryota > Metazoa > Arthropoda > Insecta > Diptera > Tachinidae > Tachina > Tachina lurida. The sequence goes on along the minus strand of OX101754.1, from coordinate 94,671,579 downwards.
CTAAAATAGATGATGTATAGTCTATATAATTATTTGCACACGAATCGGACGATTTATAGCCGATAAAATTTTTTCATAAAAAATTTAAAAAAAGACGATGTATAGTCCATTATATTTTTTTCATAAAAAAATTTTTTGCATGAAAAATGGATGATGTATAGTTTATTAAATTCTTTGCACGAAAAAACGATGACGTATATAGTATATTTAATTTTTTAGATACGAAATGGACGAATTATAGTCAATTTAATTTATTTTTTAAATTTAAAAATGGATGATGTATAGTCTATTAAATTTTGTATATATAGTCAGCCTATTTAATTTTTTGCATCTAAAATAGACGATGGATAGTCTATATAATTATTTGCACACGAATCGGACGATTTATAGTCGATAAAATTTTTTCATAAAAAATTGAAAAAAAGACGATGTATAGTCAGTCCATTATATTTTTTTCATAAAAAATTTTTTTGCATGAAAAATGGATGATGTATAATTTATTAAATTCTTTGCACGAAAAGACGACGACGTATATAGTCAATTTAATTTTTTAGATACGAAATGGACGAATTATAGTCAATTTAATTTATTTTTTAAATTTAAAAATGGATGATGTATAGTCTATTAAATTTTGTATATATAGTCAGTCTATTTAATTTTTTGCATCTAAAATAGACGATGTATAGTCTATATAATTATTTGCACACGAATCGGACGCTTTATAGTCGATAAAATTTTTTCATAAAAAATTTAAAAAAAGACGATGTATAGTCAGTCCATTATATTTTTTTCATAAAAAAATTTTTTGCATGAAAAATGGATGATGTATAGTTTATTAAATTCTTTGCACGAAAAGAAGACGACGTATATAGTTCATTTAATTTTTTAGATACGAACTGGACGAATTAGAGTCAATTTAATTTTTTTTTTAAATTTAAAAATGGACGATGTATAGTCTATTAAATTTTGTATATATAGTCAGTCTATTTAATTTTTTGCATCTAAAATAGATGATGTATAGTCTATATAATTATTTGCACACGAATGGGACGATTTATAGTCGATAAAATTTTTTCGTAAAAAATTGAAAAAAAGACGATGTATAGTCCATTATATTTTATTCATAAAAAAAATTTTTGCATGAAAAATGGATGATGTATAGTTTATTAAATTCTTTGCACGAAAAAAAGACGACGTATATAGTCCATCTAATTTTTTATATACGAAATGGACGAATTATAGTCAATTTAATTTTTTTTTTTTAATTTAAAAATGGACGATGTATAGTCTATTAAATTATGTATATATAGTCAGTCTATTTAATTTTTTGCATCTAAAATAGACGATGTATAGTCTATATAATTATTTGCACACGAATCGGACGCTTTATAGTCGATAAAATTTTTTCATAAAAAATTTAAAAAAAGACGATGTATAGTCCATTATATTTTTTTCATAAAAAATTTTTTTGCATGGAAAATGGATGATGTATAGTTTATTAAATTCTTTGCACGAAAAGACGACGACGTATATAGTCAATTTAATTTTTTAGATACGAAATGGACGAATTATAGTCAATTTAATTTTTTTTTTAAATTTAAAAATGGACGATGTATAGTCTATTAAATTATGTATATATAGTCAGTCTATTTATTTTTTTGCATCTAAAATAGATGATGTATAGTCTATATAATTATTTGCACACGAATCGGACGATTTATAGTCGATAAAATTTTTTTATAAAAAATTGAAAAAAAGACGATGTATAGTCCATTATATTTTTTTCATAAAAAAATTTTTTTCGTGGAAAATGGATGATGTATAGTTTATTAAATTCTTTGCACGAAAAGAAGACGACGTATATAGTCCATTTAATTTTTTAGATACGAAATGGACGAATTATAGTAAATTTAATTTATTTTTTAAATTTAAAAATGGACGATGTATAGTCTATTAAATTTTGTATATATAGTCAGTCTATTTAATTTTTTGCATCTAAAATAGACGATGTATAGTCTATATAATTATTTGCACACGAATCGGACGCTTTATAGTCGATACAATTTTTTCATAAAAAATTGAAAAAAAGACGATGTATATATAGTCCATTATATTTTTTTCATAAAAAAATTTTTTGCATGGAAAATGGATGATGTATAGTTTATTAAATTCTTTGCACGAAAAGAAGACGACGTATATAGTCCATTTAATTTTTTAGATACGAAATGGACGAATTATAGTCAATTTAATTTATTTTTTAAATTTAAAAATGGACGATGTATAGTCTATTAAATTTTGTATATATAGTCAGTCTATTTAATTTTTTGCATCTAAAATAGACGATGTATAATCTATATAATTATTTGCACACGAATCGGACGCTTTATAGTCGATAAAATTTTTTCATAAAAAATTTAAAAAAAGACGATGTATAGTCCATTATATTTTTTTCATAAAAAAATTTTTTGCATGAAAAATGGATGATGTATAGTTTATTAAATTCTTTGCACGAAAAGACGATGACGTATATAGTCCATTTAATTTTTTAGATACGAAATGGACGAATTATAGTCAATTTAATTTATTTTTTAAATTTAAAAATGGATGATGTATAGTCTATTAAATTTTGTATATATAGTCAGCCTATTTAATTTTTTGCATCTAAAATAGACGATGGATAGTCTATATAATTATTTGCACACGAATCGGACGATTTATAGTCGATAAAATTTTTTTATAAAAAATTGAAAAAAAGACGATGTATAGTCAGTCCATTATATTTTTTTCATAAAAAATTTTTTTGCATGAAAAATGGATGATGTATAATTTATTAAATTCTTTGCACGAAAAGACGACGACGTATATAGTCAATTTAATTTTTTAGATACGAAATGGACGAATTATAGTCAATTTAATTTATTTTTTAAATTTAAAAATGGATGATGTATAGTCTATTAAATTTTGTATATATAGTCAGTCTATTTAATTTTTTGCATCTAAAATAGACGATGTATAGTCTATATAATTATTTGCACACGAATCGGACGCTTTATAGTCGATAAAATTTTTTCATAATAAATTTAAAAAAAGACGATGTATAGTCCATTATATTTTTTTCATAAAAAAATTTTTTGCATGGAAAATGGATGATGTATAGTTTATTAAATTCTTTGCACGAAAAGAAGACGACGTATATAGTTCATCTAATTTTTTAGATACGAAATGGACGAATTATAGTCAATTTAATTTTTTTTTTAAATTTAAAAATGGACGATGTATAGTCTATTAAATTATGTATATATAGTCAGTCTATTTAATTTTTTGCATCTAAAATAGATGATGTATAGTCTATATAATTATTTGCACACGAATCGGACGATTTATAGTCGATAAAATTTTTTCGTAAAAAATTGAAAAAAAGACGATGTATAAGTCCATTATATTTTTTTCATAAAAAAATTTTTTTCGTGGAAAATGGATGATGTATAGTTTATTAAATTCTTTGCACGAAAAGAAGACGACGTATATAGTCCATTTAATTTTTTAGATACGAAATGGACGAATTATAGTCAATTTAATTTATTTTTTAAATTTAAAAATGGATGATGTATAGTCTATTAAATTTTGTATATATAGTCAGTCTATTTAGTTTTTTGCATCTAAAATAGACGATGTATAGTCTATATAATTATTTGCACACGAATCGGACGCTTTATAGTCGATAAAATTTTTTCATAAAAAATTTAAAAAAAGACGATGTATAGTCCATTATATTTTTTTCATAAAAAAATTTTTTGCATGGAAAATGGATGATGTATAGTTTATTAAATTCTTTGCACGAAAAGAAGACGACGTATATAGTTCATCTAATTTTTTAGATACGAAATGGACGAATTATAGTCAATTTAATTTTTTTTTTAAATTTAAAAATGGACGATGTATAGTCTATTAAATTATGTATATATAGTCAGTCTATTTATATTTTTGCATCTAAAATAGATGATGTATAGTCTATATAATTATTTGCACACGAATCGGACGATTTATAGTCGATAAAATTTTTTCATAAAAAATTGAAAAAAAGACGATGTATAGTCCATTATATTTTTTTCATAAAAAAATTTTTTGCATGGAAAATGGATGATGTATAGTTTATTAAATTCTTTGCACGAAAAGAAGACGACGTATATAGTCCATTTAATTTTTTAGATACGAAATGGACGAATTATAGTCAATTTAATTTATTTTTTAAATTTAAAAATGGACGATGTATAGTCTATTAAATTTTGTATATATAGTCAGTCTATTTAATTTTTTGCATCTAAAATAGACGATGTATAATCTATATAATTATTTGCACACGAATCGGACGCTTTATAGTCGATAAAATTTTTTCATAAAAAATTTAAAAAAAGACGATGTATAGTCCATTATATTTTTTTCATAAAAAAATTTTTTGCATGAAAAATGGATGATGTATAGTTTATTAAATTCTTTGCACGAAAAGACGATGACGTATATAGTCCATTTAATTTTTTAGATACGAAATGGACGAATTATAGTCAATTTAATTTATTTTTTAAATTTAAAAATGGATGATGTATAGTCTATTAAATTTTGTATATATAGTCAGCCTATTTAATTTTTTGCATCTAAAATAGACGATGGATAGTCTATATAATTATTTGCACACGAATCGGACGATTTATAGTCGATAAAATTTTTTCATAAAAAATTGAAAAAAAGACGATGTATAGTCAGTCCATTATATTTTTTTCATAAAAAATTTTTTTGCATGAAAAATGGATGATGTATAGTTTATTAAATTCTTTGCACGAAAAGAAGACGACGTATATAGTTCATCTAATTTTTTAGATACGAAATGGACGAATTATAGTCAATTTAATTTTTTTTTTTAAATTTAAAAATGGACGATGTATAGTCTATTAAATTTTGTATATATAGTCAGTCTATTTAATTTTTTGCATCTAAAATAGATGATGTATAGTCTATATAATTATTTGCACACGAATGGGACGATTTATAGTCGATAAAATTTTTTCGTAAAAAATTGAAAAAAAGACGATGTATAGTCCATTATATTTTATTCATAAAAAAATTTTTGCATGAAAAATGGATGATGTATAGTTTATTAAATTCTTTGCACGAAAAGAAGACGACGTATATAGTCCATCTAATTTTTTATATACGAAATGGACGAATTATAGTCAATTTAATTTTTTTTTTAAATTTAAAAATGGACGATGTATAGTCTATTAAATTATGTATATATAGTCAGTCTATTTAATTTTTTGCATCTAAAATAGATGATGTATAGTCTATATAATTATTTGCACACGAATCGGACGATTTATAGTCGATAAAATTTTTTCATAAAAAATTGAAAAAAAGACGATGTATAGTCCATTATATTTTTTTCATAAAAATTTTTTTTGCATGAAAAATGGATGATGTATAGTTTATTAAATTCTTTGCACGAAAAGACGACGACGTATATAGTCAATTTAATTTTTTAGATACGAAATGGACGAATTATAGTCAATTTAATTTATTTTTTAAATTTAAAAATGGATGATGTATAGTCTATTAAATTTTGTATATATAGTCAGTCTATTTAATTTTTTGCATCTAAAATAGACGATGTATAGTCTATATAATTATTTGCACACGAATCGGACGCTTTATAGTCGATAAAATTTTTTCATAAAAAATTTAAAAAAAGACGATGTACAGTCCATTATATTTTTTTCATAAAAAAATTTTTTGCATGGAAAATGGATGATGTATAGTTTATTAAATTCTTTGCACGAAAAGAAGACGACGTATATAGTTCATCTAATTTTTTAGATACGAAATGGACGAATTATAGTCAATTTAATTTTTTTTTTTAAATTTAAAAATGGACGATGTATAGTCTATTAAATTTTGTATATATAGTCAGTCTATTTAATTTTTTGCATCTAAAATAGATGATGTATAGTTTATATAATTATTTGCACACAAATCGGACGATTTATAGTCGATAAAATTTTTTCATAAAAAATTGAAAAAAAGACGATGTATAGTCCATTATATTTTTTTCATAAAAAAATTGTTTGCATGGAAAATGGATGATGTATAGTTTATTAAATTCTTTGCACGAAAAGAAGACGACGTATATAGTTCATCTAATTTTTTAGATACGAAATGGACGAATTATAGTCAATTTAATTTTTTTTTTAAATTTAAAAATGGACGATGTATAGTCTATTAAATTATGTATATATAGTCAGTCTATTTATTTTTTTGCATCTAAAATAGACGATGTATAGTCTATATAATTATTTGCACACGAATCGGACGCTTTATAGTCGATAAAATTTTTTCATAAAAAATTTAAAAAAAGACGATGTATAGTCCATTATATTTTTTTCATAAAAAATTTTTTGCATGGAAAATGGATGATGTATAGTTTATTAAATTCTTTGCACGAAAAGAAGACGACGTATATAGTCCATTTAATTTTTTAGATACGAAATGGACGAATTATAGTCAATTTAATTTATTGTTTAAATTTAAAAATGGACGATGTATAGTCTATTAAATTTTGTATATATAGTCAGTCTATTTAATTTTTTGCATCTAAAATAGATGATGTATAGTCTATATAATTATTTGCACACAAATAGGACGATTTATAGTCGATAAAATTTTTTCATAAAAAATTGAAAAAAAGACGATGTATATATAGTCCATTATATTTTTTTCATAAAAAAATTTTTTCCATGAAAAATGGATGATGTATAGTTTATTAAATTCCTTGCACGAAAAGAAGACGGCGTATATAGTTCATCTAATTTTTTAGATACGAAATGGACGAATTATAGTCAATTTAATTTTTTTTTTAAATTTAAAAATGGATGATGTATAGTCTATTAAATTTTGTATATATAGTCAGTCTATTTAATTTTTTGCATCTAAAATAGACGATGTATAGTCTATATAATTATTTGCACACGAATCGGACGATTTATAGTCGATAAAATTTTTTCATAAAAAATTGAAAAAAAGACGATGTATAGTCCATTATATTTTTTTCATAAAAAATTTTTTTGCATGAAAAATGGATGATGTATAGTTTATTAAATTCTTTGCACGAAAAGACGACGACGTATATAGTCAATTTAATTTTTTAGATACGAAATGGACGAATTATAGTCAATTTAATTTATTTTTTAAATTTAAAAATGGATGATGTATAGTCTATTAAATTTTGTATATATAGTCAGCCTATTTAATTTTTTGCATCTAAAATAGACGATGGATAGTCTATATAATTATTTGCACACGAATCGGACGATTTATAGTCGATAAAATTTTTTCATAAAAAATTGAAAAAAAGACGATGTATAGTCAGTCCATTATATTTTTTTCATAAAAAATTTTTTTGCATGAAAAATGGATGATGTATAGTTTATTAAATTCTTTGCACGAAAAGAAGACGACGTATATAGTTCATCTAATTTTTTAGATACGAAATGGACGAATTATAGTCAATTTAATTTTTTTTTTTAAATTTAAAAATGGACGATGTATAGTCTATTAAATTTTGTATATATAGTCAGTCTATTTAATTTTTTGCATCTAAAATAGATGATGTATAGTCTATATAATTATTTGCACACGAATGGGACGATTTATAGTCGATGAAATTTTTTCATAAAAAATTTAAAAAAGACGATGTATAGTCCATTATATTTTATTCATAAAAAAATTTTTGCATGAAAAATGGATGATGTATAGTTTATTAAATTCTTTGCACGAAAAGAAGACGACGTATATAGTCCACCTAATTTTTTATATACGAAATGGACGAATTATAGTCAATTTAATTTTTTTTTTAAATTTAAAAATGGACGATGTATAGTCTATTAAATTATGTATATATAGTCAGTCTATTTAATTTTTTGCATCTAAAATAGATGATGTATAGTCTATATAATTATTTGCACACGAATCGGACGATTTATAGTCGATAAAATTTTTTCATAAAAAATTGAAAAAAAGACGATGTATAGTCCATTATATTTTTTTCATAAAAATTTTTTTTGCATGAAAAATGGATGATGTATAGTTTATTAAATTCTTTGCACGAAAAGACGACGACGTATATAGTCAATTTAATTTTTTAGATACGAAATGGACGAATTATAGTCAATTTAATTTATTTTTTAAATTTAAAAATGGATGATGTATAGTCTATTAAATTTTGTATATATAGTCAGTCTATTTAATTTTTTGCATCTAAAATAGACGATGTATAGTCTATATAATTATTTGCACACGAATCGGACGCTTTATAGTCGATAAAATTTTTTCATAAAAAATTTAAAAAAAGACGATGTATAGTCCATTATATTTTTTTCATAAAAAAATTTTTTGCATGGAAAATGGATGATGTATAGTTTATTAAATTCTTTGCACGAAAAGAAGACGACGTATATAGTTCATCTAATTTTTTAGATACGAAATGGACGAATTATAGTCAATTTAATTTTTTTTTTAAATTTAAAAATGGACGATGTATAGTCTATTAAATTTTGTATATATAGTCAGTCTATTTAATTTTTTGCATCTAAAATAGATGATGTATAGTCTATATAATTATTTGCACACAAATCGGACGATTTATAGTCGATAAAATTTTTTCATAAAAAATTGAAAAAAAGACGATGTATAGTCCATTATATTTTTTTCATAAAAAAATTTTTTGCATGGAAAATGGATGATGTATAGTTTATTAAATTCTTTGCACGAAAAAAAGACGACGTATTATAGTTCATCTAATTTTTTAGATACGAAATGGACGAATTATAGTCAATTTAATTTTTTTTTTAAATTTAAAAATGGACGATGTATAGTCTATTAAATTATGTATATATAGTCAGTCTATTTATTTTTTTGCATCTAAAATAGACGATGTATAGTCTATATAATTATTTGCACACGAATCGGACGCTTTATAGTCGATAAAATTTTTTCATAAAAAATTTAAAAAAAGACGATGTATAGTCCATTATATTTTTTTCATAAAAAATTTTTTGCATGGAAAATGGATGATGTATAGTTTATTAAATTCTTTGCACGAAAAGAAGACGACGTATATAGTCCATTTAATTTTTTAGATACGAAATGGACGAATTATAGTCATTTTAATTTATTGTTTAAATTTAAAAATGGACGATGTATAGTCTATTAAATTTTGTATATATAGTCAGTCTATTTAATTTTTTGCATCTAAAATAGATGATGTATAGTCTATATAATTATTTGCACACAAATAGGACGATTTATAGTCGATAAAATTTTTTCATAAAAAATTGAAAAAAAGACGATGTATATATAGTCCATTATATTTTTTTCATAAAAAAATTTTTTCCATGAAAAATGGATGATGTATAGTTTATTAAATTCCTTGCACGAAAAGAAGACGGCGTATATAGTTCATCTAATTTTTTAGATACGAAATGGACGAATTATAGTCAATTTAATTTTTTTTTTAAATTTAAAAATGGATGATGTATAGTCTATTAAATTTTGTATATATAGTCAGTCTATTTAATTTTTTGCATCTAAAATAGACGATGTATAGTCTATATAATTATTTGCACACGAATCGGACGATTTATAGTCGATAAAATTTTTTCATAAAAAATTGAAAAAAAGACGATGTATAGCCCATTATATTTTTTTCATAAAAAATTTTTTTCCATGAAAAATGGATGATGTATAGTTTATTAAATTCTTTGCACGAAAAGACGACGACGTATATAGTCAATTTAATTTTTTAGATACGAAATGGACGAATTATAGTCAATTTAATTTATTTTTTAAATTTAAAAATGGATGATGTATAGTCTATTAAATTTTGTATATATAGTCAGTCTATTTAATTTTTTGCATCTAAAATAGACGATGTATAGTCTATATAATTATTTGCACACGAATCGGACGCTTTATAGTCGATAAAATTTTTTCATAAAAAATTTAAAAAAAGACGATGTATAGTCCATTATATTTTTTTCATAAAAAAATTTTTTGCATGGAAAATGGATGATGTATAGTTTATTAAATTCTTTGCACGAAAAGAAGACGACGTATATAGTTCATCTAATTTTTTAGATACGAAATGGACGAATTATAGTCAATTTAATTTTTTTTTTAAATTTAAAAATGGACGATGTATAGTCTATTAAATTTTGTATATATAGTCAGTCTATTTAATTTTTTGCATCTAAAATAGATGATGTATAGTCTATATAATTATTTGCACACAAATCGGACGATTTATAGTCGATAAAATTTTTTCATAAAAAATTGAAAAAAAGACGATGTATAGTCCATTATATTTTTTTCATAAAAAAATTTTTTCCATGAAAAATGGATGATGTATAGTTTATTAAATTCTTTGCACGAAAAGAAGACGGCGTATATAGTTCATCTAATTTTTTAGATACGAAATGGACGAATTATAGTCAATTTAATTTTTTTTTTAAATTTAAAAATGGATGATGTATAGTCTATTAAATTTTGTATATATAGTCAGTCTATTTAATTTTTGCATCTAAAATAGACGATGTATAGTCTATATAATTATTTGCACACGAATCGGACGCTTTATAGTCGATAAAATTTTTTCATAAAAAATTTAAAAAAAGACGATGTATAGTCCATTATATTTTTTTCATAAAAAAATTTTTTGCATGGAAAATGGATGATGTATAGTTTATTAAATTCTTTGCACGAAAAGAAGACGACGTATATAGTTCATCTAATTTTTTAGATACGAAATGGACGAATTATAGTCAATTTAATTTTTTTTTTAAATTTAAAAATGGACGATGTATAGTCTATTAAATTATGTATATATAGTCAGTCTATTTATTTTTTTGCATCTAAAATAGATGATGTATAGTCTATATAATTATTTGCACACGAATCGGACGATTTATAGTCGATAAAATTTTTTCATAAAAAATTGAAAAAAAGACGATGTATAGTCCATTATATTTTTTTCATAAAAAAATTTTTTTCGTGGAAAATGGATGATGTATAGTTTATTAAATTCTTTGCACGAAAAGAAGACGACGTATATAGTTCATCTAATTTTTTAGATACGAAATGGACGAAGTATAGTCAATTTAATTTATTTTTTAAATTTAAAAATGGACGATGTATAGTCTATTAAATTTTGTATATATAGTCAGTCTATTTAATTTTTTGCATCTAAAATAGATGATGTATAGTCTATATAATTATTTGCACACAAATCGGACGATTTATAGTCGATAAAATTTTTTCATAAAAAATTGAAAAAAAGACGATGTATATATAGTCCATTATATTTTTTTCATAAAAAAATTTTTTCCATGAAAAATGGATGATGTATAGTTTATTAAATTCTTTGCACGAAAAGAAGACGGCGTATATAGTTCATCTAATTTTTTAGATACGAAATGGACGAATTATAGTCAATTTAATTTTTTTTTTTAAATTTAAAAATGGATGATGTATAGTCTATTAAATTTTGTATATATAGTCAGTCTATTTAATTTTTTGCATCTAAAATAGACGATGTATAGTCTATATAATTATTTGCACACGAATCGGACGATTTATAGTCGATAAAATTTTTTCATAAAAAATTTAAAAAAAGACGATGTATAGTCCATTATATTTTTTTCATAAAAAAATTTTTTCCATGAAAAATGGATGATGTATAGTTTATTAAATTCTTTGCACGAAAAGAAGACGATGTATATAGTCCATTTAATTTTTTAGATACGAAATGGACGAATTATAGTCAATTTAATTTATTTTTTAAATTTAAAAACGGACGATGTATAGTCTATTAAATTTTGTATATATAGTCAGTCTATTTAATTTTTTGCATCTAAAATAGACGATGTATAGTCTATATAATTATTTGCACACGAATCGGACGATTTATAGCCGATAAAATTTTTTCATAAAAAATTTAAAAAAAGACGATGTATAGTCCATTATATTTTTTTCATAAAAAAATTTTTTGCATGAAAAATGGATGATGTATAGTTTATTAAATTCTTTGCACGAAAAGAAGACGGCGTATATAGTTCATCTAATTTTTTAGATACGAAATGGACGAATTATAGTCAATTTAATTTTTTTTTTAAATTTAAAAATGGACGATGTATAGTCTATTAAATTTTGTATATATAGTCAGTCTATTTAATTTTTTGCATCTAAAATAACCGATGTATAGTCTATATAATTATTTGCACACGAATCGGACGATTTATAGTCGATAAAATTTTTTCATAAAAAATTGAAAAAAAGACGATGTATAATAGTCCATTATTTTTTTTTCATAAAAAAATTTTTTGCATGAAAAATGGATGATGTATAGTTTATTAAATTCTTTGCACGAAAAGAAGACGACGTATATAGTCCATTTAATTTTTTAGATACGAAATGGACGAATTATAGTCAATTTAATTTATTTTTTAAATTTAAAAATGGACGATGTATAGTCTATTAAATTTTGTATATATAGTCAGTCTATTTAATTTTTTGCATCTTAAATAGATGATGTATAGTCTATATAATTATTTGCACACGAATCGGACGATTTATAGCCGATAAAATTTTTTCATAAAAAATTTAAAAAAAGACGATGTATAGTCCATTATATTTTTTTCATAAAAAAATTTTTTAATGGATGATGTATAGTTTATTAAATTCTTTGCACGAAAAGACGACGACGTATATAGTAAATTTAATTTTTTAGATACGAAATGGACGAATTATAGTCAATTTAATTTATTTTTTAAATTTAAAAATGGACGATGTATAGTCTATTAAATTTTGTATATATAGTCAGTCTATTTAATTTTTTGCATCTAAAATAGACGATGTATAGTCTATATAATTATTTGCACACGAATCGGACGATTTATAGTCGATAAAATTTTTTCATAAAAAATTGAAAAAAAGACGTTGTATATAGTCCATTTAATTTTTTAGATACGAAATGGACGAATTATAGTCAATTTAATTTATTTTTTAAATTTAAAAATGGACGATATATAGTCTATTAAATTTTGTATATATAGTCAGCCTATTTAATTTTTTGCATCTAAAATAGACGATGGATAGTCTATATAATTATTTGCACACGAATCGGACGATTTATAGTCGATAAAATTTTTTCATAAAAAATTGAAAAAAAGACGATGTATAGTCAGTCCATTATATTTTTTTCATAAAAAATTTTTTTGCATGAAAAATGGATGATGTATAATTTATTAAATTCTTTGCACGAAAAGACGACGACGTATATAGTCAATTTAATTTTTTAGATACGAAATGGACGAATTATAATCAATTTAATTTATTTTTTAAATTTAAAAATGGATGATGTATAGTCTATTAAATTTTGTATATATAGTCAGTCTATTTAATTTTTTGCATCTAAAATAGACGATGTATAGTCTATATAATTATTTGCACACGAATCGGACGCTTTATAGTCGATAAAATTTTTTCATAATAAATTTAAAAAAAGACGATGTATAGTCCATTATATTTTTTTCATAAAAAAATTTTTTGCATGGAAAATGGATGATGTATAGTTTATTAAATTCTTTGCACGAAAAGAAGACGACGTATATAGTTCATCTAATTTTTTAGATACGAAATGGACGAATTATAGTCAATTTAATTTTTTTTTTAAATTTAAAAATGGACGATGTATAGTCTATTAAATTATGTATATATAGTCAGTCTATTTAATTTTTTGTATCTAAAATAGATGATGTATAGTCTATATAATTATTTGCACACGAATCGGACGATTTATAGTCGATAAAATTTTTCATAAAAAATTTAAAAAAAGACGATGTATAGTCCATTATATTTTTTTCATAAAAAATTTTTTTGCATGAAAAATGGATGATGTATAGTTTATTAAATTCTTTGCACGAAAAGAAGACGACGTATATAGTCCATCTAATTTTTTATATACGAAATGGACGAATTATAGTCAATTTAATTTTTTTTTTTAATTTAAAAATGGACGATGTATAGTCTATTAAATTATGTATATATAGTCAGTCTATTTAATTTTTTGCATCTAAAATAGATGATGTATAGTCTATATAATTATTTGCACACGAATCGGACGATTTATAGTCGATAAAATTTTTTCATAAAAAATTTTTTTGCATGAAAAATGGATGATGTATAGTTTATTAAATTCTTTGCACGAAAAGAAGACGACGTATATAGTCCATCTAATTTTTTAGATACGAAATGGACGAATTATAGTCAATTTAATTTATTTTTTAAATTTAAAAATGGATGATGTATAGTCTATTAAATTTTGTATATATAGTCAGTCTATTTAATTTTTTGCATCTAAAATAGACGATGTATAGTCTATATAATTATTTGCACACGAATCGGACGATTTATAGTCGATAAAATTTTTTCATAAAAAATTGAAAAAAAGACGATGTATAGTCAGTCCATTATATTTTTTTCATAAAAAATTTTTTTGCATGAAAAATGGATGATGTATAATTTATTAAATTCTTTGCACGAAAAGACGACGACGTATATAGTCAATTTAATTTTTTAGATACGAAATGGACGAATTATAATCAATTTAATTTATTTTTTAAATTTAAAAATGGATGATGTATAGTCTATTAAATTTTGTATATATAGTCAGTCTATTTAATTTTTTGCATCTAAAATAGACGATGTATAGTCTATATAATTATTTGCACACGAATCGGACGCTTTATAGTCGATAAAATTTTTTCATAAAAAATTTAAAAAAAGACGATGTATAGTCCATTATATTTTTTTCATAAAAAAATTTTTTGCATGGAAAATGGATGATGTATAGTTTATTAAATTCTTTGCACGAAAAGAAGACGACGTATATAGTTCATCTAATTTTTTAGATACGAAATGGACGAATTATAGTCAATTTAATTTTTTTTTTAAATTTAAAAATGGACGATGTATAGTCTATTAAATTATGTATATATAGTCAGTCTATTTAATTTTTTGTATCTAAAATAGATGATGTATAGTCTATATAATTATTTGCACACGAATCGGACGATTTATAGTCGATAAAATTTTTTCATAAAAAATTTAAAAAAAGACGATGTATAGTCCATTATATTTTTTTCATAAAAAATTTTTTTGCATGAAAAATGGATGATGTATAGTTTATTAAATTCTTTGCACGAAAAGAAGACGACGTATATAGTCCATCTAATTTTTTATATACGAAATGGACGAATTATAGTCAATTTAATTTTTTTTTTAATTTAAAAATGGACGATGTATAGTCTATTAAATTATGTATATATAGTCAGTCTATTTAATTTTTTGCATCTAAAATAGATGATGTATAGTCTATATAATTATTTGCACACGAATCGGACGATTTATAGTCGATAAAATTTTTTCATAAAAAATTTTTTTGCATGAAAAATGGATGATGTATAGTTTATTAAATTCTTTGCACGAAAAGAAGACGACGTATATAGTCCATCTAATTTTTTAGATACGAAATGGACGAATTATAGTCAATTTAATTTATTTTTTAAATTTAAAAATGGATGATGTATAGTCTATTAAATTTTGTATATATAGTCAGTCTATTTAATTTTTTGCATCTAAAATAGACGATGTATAGTCTATATAATTATTTGCACACGAATCGGACGCTTTATAGTCGATAAAATTTTTTCATTAAAATTTAAAAAAAGACGATGTATGGTCCATTATATTTTTTTCATAAAAAAATTTTTTGCATGGAAAATGGATGATGTATAGTTTATTAAATTCTTTGCACGAAAAGAAGACGACGTATATAGTTCATCTAATTTTTTAGATACGAAATGGACGAATTATAGTCAATTTAATTTTTTTTTTAAATTTAAAAATGGATGATGTATAGTCTATCAAATTTTGTATATATAGTCAGTCTATTTAATTTTTTGCATCTAAAATAGATGATGTATAGTCTATATAATTATTTGCACACAAATCGGACGATTTATAGTCGATAAAATTTTTTCATAAAAAATTGAAAAAAAGACGATGTATAGTCCATTATATTTTTTTCATAAAAAAATTTTTTCCATGAAAAATGGATGATGTATAGTTTATTAAATTCTTTGCACGAAAAGAAGACGGCGTATATAGTTCATCAAATTTTTTAGATACGAAATGGACGAATTATAGTCAATTTAATTTTTTTTTTTAATTTAAAAATGGATGATGTATAGTCTATTAAATTTTGTATATATAGTCAGTCTATTTAATTTTTTGCATCTAAAATAGACGATGTATAGTCTATATAATTATTTGCACACGAATCGGACGCTTTATAGTCGATAAAATTTTTTCATAAAAAATTTAAAAAAAGACGATGTATAGTCCATTATATTTTTTTCATAAAAAAATTTTTTGCATGAAAAATGGATGATGTATAGTTTATTAAATTCTTTGCACGAAAAGAAGACGACGTATATAGTTCATCTAATTTTTTAGATACGAAATGGACGAATTATAGTCAATTTAATTTTTTTTTAAATTTAAAAATGGACGATGTATAGTCTATTAAATTATGTATATATAGTCAGTCTATTTATTTTTTTGCATCTAAAATAGATGATGTATAGTCTATATAATTATTTGCACACGAATCGGACGATTTATAGTCGATAAAATTTTTTCATAAAAAATTGAAAAAAAGACGATGTATAGTCCATTATATTTTTTTCATAAAAAAATTTTTTTCGTGGAAAATGGATGATGTATAGTTTATTAAATTCTTTGCACGAAAAGAAGACGACGTATATAGTCCATTTAATTTTTTAGATACGAAATGGACGAATTATAGTCAATTTAATTTATTTTTTAAATTTAAAAATGGACGATGTATAGTCTATTAAATTTTGTATATATAGTCAGTCTATTTAATTTTTTGCATCTAAAATAGATGATGTATAATCTATATAATTATTTGCACACAAATCGGACGATTTATAGTCGATAAAATTTGTTCATAAAAAATTGAAAAAAAGACGATGTATATATAGTCCATTATATTTTTTTCATAAAAAAATTTTTTCCATGAAAAATGGATGATGTATAGTTTATTAAATTCTTTGCACGAAAAGAAGACGGCGTATATAGTTCATATAATTTTTTAGATACGAAATGGACGAATTATAGTCAATTTAATTTTTTTTTAAATTTAAAAATGGATGATGTATAGTCTATTAAATTTTGTATATATAGTCAGTCTATTTAATTTTTTGCATCTAAAATAGACGATGTATAGTCTATATAATTATTTGCACACGAATCGGACGCTTTATAGTCGATAAAATTTTTTCATAAAAAATTGAAAAAAGACGATGTATAGTCCATTATATTTTTTTCATAAAAAAATTTTTTGCATGAAAAATGGATGATGTATAGTTTATTAAATTCTTTGCACGAAAAGACGACGACGTATATAGTAAATTTAATTTTTTAGATACGAAATGGACGATATATAGTCAATTTAATTTATTTTTTAAATTTAAAAATGGATGATGTATAGTCTATTAAATTTTGTATATATAGTCAGTCTATTTAATTTTTTGCATCTAAAATAGACGATGTATAGTCTATATAATTATTTGCACACGAATCGGACGCTTTATAGTCGATAAAATTTTTTCATAAAAAATTGAAAAAAGACGATGTATAGTCCATTATATTTTTTTCATAAAAAAATTTTTTGCATGAAAAATGGATGATGTATAGTTTATTAAATTCTTTGCACGAAAAGAAGACGACGTATATAGTTCATCTAATTTTTTAGATACGAAATGGACGAATTATAGTCAATTTAATTTTTTTTTTAAATTTAAAAATGGACGATGTATAGTCTATTAAATTTTGTATATATAGTCAGTCTATTTAATTTTTTGCATCTAAAATAGATGATGTATAGTCTATATAATTATTTGCACACGAATGGGACGATTTATAGTCGATAAAATTTTTTCGTAAAAAATTTAAAAAAAGACGATGTATAGTCCATTATATTTTATTCATAAAAAAAATTTTTGCATGAAAAATGGATGATGTATAGTTTATTAAATTCTTTGCACGAAAAGAAGACGACGTATATAGTCCATATAATTTTTTATATACGAAATGGACGAATTATAGTCAATTAAATTTTTTTTTTTTATTTAAAAATGGACGATGTATAGTCTATTAAATTATGTATATATAGTCAGTCTATTTAATTTTTTGCATCTAAAATAGATGATGTATAGTCTATATAATTATTTGCACACGAATCGGACGATTTATAGTCGATAAAATTTTTTCATAAAAAATTGAAAAAAAAGACGATGTATAGTCCATTATATTTTTTTCATAAAAAATTTTTTTGCATGAAAAATGGATGATGTATAGTTTATTAAATTCTTTGCACGAATAGACGACGACGTATATAGTCAATTTAATTTTTTAGATACGAAATGGACGAATTATAGTCAATTTAATTTATTTTTTAAATTTAAAAATGGATGATGTATAGTCTATTAAATTTTGTATATATAGTCAGTCTATTTAATTTTTTGTCGATAAAATTTTTTCATAAAAAATTTAAAAAAAGACGATGTATAGTCCATTATATTTTTTTCATAAAAAAATTTTTTGCATGGAAAATGGATGATGTATAGTTTATTAAATTCTTTGCACGAAAAGAAGACGACGTATATAGTTCATCTAATTTTTTAGATACGAAATGGACGAATTATAGTCAATTTAATTTTTTTTTTAAATTTAAAAATGGACGATGTATAGTCTATTAAATTATGTATATATAGTCAGTCTATTTATTTTTTTGCATCTAAAATAGATGATGTATAGTCTATATAATTATTTGCACACGAATCGGACGATTTATAGTCGATAAAATTTTTTCATAAAAAATTGAAAAAAATACGATGTATAGTCCATTATATTTTTTTCATAAAAAAATTTTTTTCGTGGAAAATGGATGATGTATAGTTTATTAAATTCTTTGCACGAAAAGAAGACGACGTATATAGTCCATTTAATTTTTTAGATACGAAATGGACGAATTATAGTCAATTTAATTTATTTTTTAAATTTAAAAATGGACGATGTATAGTCTATTAAATTTTGTATATATAGTCAGTCTATTTAATTTTTTGCATCTAAAATAGATGATGTATAGTCTATATAATTATTTGCACACAAATCGGACGATTTATAGTCGATAAAATTTTTTCATAAAAAATTGAAAAAAAGACGATGTATAGTCCATTATATTTTTTTCATAAAAAAATTTTTTCCATGAAAAATGGATGATGTATAGTTTATTAAATTCCTTGCACGAAAAGAAGACGGCGTATATAGTTCATCTAATTTTTTAGATACGAAATGGACGAATTATAGTCAATTTAATTTTTTTTTAAATTTAAAAATGGATGATGTATAGTCTATTAAATTTTGTATATATAGTCAGTCTATTTAATTTTTTGCATCTAAAATAGACGATGTATAGTCTATATAATTATTTGCACACGAATCGGACGCTTTATAGTCGATAAAATTTTTTCATAAAAAATTGAAAAAAATACGATGTATAGTCCATTATATTTTTTTCATAAAAAAATTTTTTTCGTGGAAAATGGATGATGTATAGTTTATTAAATTCTTTGCACGAAAAGAAGACGACGTATATAGTCCATTTAATTTTTTAGATACGAAATGGACGAATTATAGTCAATTTAATTTATTTTTTAAATTTAAAAATGGACGATGTATAGTCTATTAAATTTTGTATATATAGTCAGTCTATTTAATTTTTTGCATCTAAAATAGATGATGTATAGTCTATATAATTATTTGCACACAAATCGGACGATTTATAGTCGATAAAATTTTTTCATAAAAAATTGAAAAAAAGACGATGTATAGTCCATTATATTTTTTTCATAAAAAAATTTTTTCCATGAAAAATGGATGATGTATAGTTTATTAAATTCCTTGCACGAAAAGAAGACGGCGTATATAGTTCATCTAATTTTTTAGATACGAAATGGACGAATTATAGTCAATTTAATTTTTTTTTTAAATTTAAAAATGGATGATGTATAGTCTATTAAATTTTGTATATATAGTCAGTCTATTTAATTTTTTGCATCTAAAATAGACGATGTATAGTCTATATAATTATTTGCACACGAATCGGACGCTTTATAGTCGATAAAATTTTTTCATAAAAAATTTAAAAAAAGACGATGTATAGTCCATTATATTTTTTTCATAAAAAAATTTTTTGCATGGAAAATGGATGATGTATAGTTTATTAAATTCTTTGCACGAAAAGAAGACGACGTATATAGTTCATCTAATTTTTTAGATACGAAATGGACGAATTATAGTCAATTAAATTTTTTTTTTTTTAATTTAAAAATGGACGATGTATAGTCTATTAAATTATGTATATATAGTCAGTCTATTTATTTTTTTGCATCTAAAATAGATGATGTATAGTCTATATAATTATTTGCACACGAATCGGACGATTTATAGTCGATAAAATTTTTTCATAAAAAATTGAAAAAAAGACGATGTATGTCCATTATATTTTTTTCATAAAAAAATTTTTTGCATGGAAAATGGATGATGTATAGTTTATTAAATTCTTTGCACGAAAAGAAGACGACGTATATAGTCCATTTAATTTTTTAGATACGAAATGGACGAATTATAGTCAATTTAATTTATTTTTTAAATTTAAAAATGGACGATGTATAGTCTATTAAATTTTGTATATATAGTCAGTCTATTTAATTTTTTGCATCTAAAATAGATGATGTATAGTCTATATAATTATTTGCACACAAATCGGACGATTTATAGTCGATAAAATTTTTTCATAAAAAATTGAAAAAAAGACGATGTATAGTCCATTATATTTTTTTCATAAAAAAATTTTTTCCATGAAAAATGGATGATGTATAGTTTATTAAATTCTTTGCACGAAAAGAAGACGGCGTATATAGTTCATATAATTTTTTAGATACGAAATGGACGAATTATAGTCAATTTAATTTTTTTTTTAAATTTAAAAATGGATGATGTATAGTCTATTAAATTTTGTATATATAGTCAGTCTATTTAATTTTTTGCATCTAAAATAGACGATGTATAGTCTATATAATTATTTGCACACGAATCGGACGCTTTATAGTCGATAAAATTTTTTCATAAAAAATTGAAAAAAGACGATGTATAGTCCATTATATTTTTTTCATAAAAAAATTTTTTGCATGAAAAATGGATGATGTATAGTTTATTAAATTCTTTGCACGAAAAGACGACGACGTATATAGTAAATTAAATTTTTTAGATACGAAATGGACGATATATAGTCAATTTAATTTATTTTTTAAATTTAAAAATGGATGATGTATAGTCTATTAAATTTTGTATATATAGTCAGTCTATTTAATTTTTTGCATCTAAAATAGACGATGTATAGTCTATATAATTATTTGCACACGAATCGGACGCTTTATAGTCGATAAAATTTTTTCATAAAAAATTGAAAAAAGACGATGTATAGTCCATTATATTTTTTTCATAAAAAAATTTTTTGCATGAAAAATGGATGATGTATAGTTTATTAAATTCTTTGCACGAAAAGAAGACGACGTATATAGTTCATCTAATTTTTTAGATACGAAATGGACGAATTATAGTCAATTTAATTTTTTTTTTAAATTTAAAAATGGACGATGTATAGTCTATTAAATTTTGTATATATAGTCAGTCTATTTAATTTTTTGCATCTAAAATAGATGATGTATAGTCTATATAATTATTTGCACACGAATGGGACGATTTATAGTCGATAAAATTTTTTCGTAAAAAATTGAAAAAAAGACGATGTATAGTCCATTATATTTTATTCATAAAAAAAATTTTTGCATGAAAAATGGATGATGTATAGTTTATTAAATTCTTTGCACGAAAAGAAGACGACGTATATAGTCCATATAATTTTTTATATACGAAATGGACGAATTATAGTCAATTAAATTTTTTTTTTTTTATTTAAAAATGGACGATGTATAGTCTATTAAATTATGTATATATAGTCAGTCTATTTAATTTTTTGCATCTAAAATAGATGATGTATAGTCTATATAATTATTTGCACACGAATCGGACGATTTATAGTCGATAAAATTTTTTCATAAAAAATTGAAAAAAAGACGATGTATAGTCCATTATATTTTTTTCATAAAAAAATTTTTTCCATGAAAAATGGATGATGTATAGTTTATTAAATTCTTTGCACGAAAAGAAGACGGCGTATATAGTTCATCAAATTTTTTAGATACGAAATGGACGAATTATAGTCAATTTAATTTTTTTTTTAAATTTAAAAATGGATGATGTATAGTCTATTAAATTTTGTATATATAGTCAGTCTATTTAATTTTTTGCATCTAAAATAGACGATGTATAGTCTATATAATTATTTGCACACGAATCGGACGCTTTATAGTCGATAAAATTTTTTCATAAAAAATTTAAAAAAAGACGATGTATAGTCCATTATATTTTTTTCATAAAAAAATTTTTTGCATGAAAAATGGATGATGTATAGTTTATTAAATTCTTTGCACGAAAAGAAGACGACGTATATAGTTCATCTAATTTTTTAGATACGAAATGGACGAATTATAGTCAATTTAATTTTTTTTTAAATTTAAAAATGGACGATGTATAGTCTATTAAATTATGTATATATAGTCAGTCTATTTATTTTTTTGCATCTAAAATAGATGATGTATAGTCTATATAATTATTTGCACACGAATCGGACGATTTATAGTCGATAAAATTTTTTCATAAAAAATTGAAAAAAAGACGATGTATAGTCCATTATATTTTTTTCATAAAAAAATTTTTTTCGTGGAAAATGGATGATGTATAGTTTATTAAATTCTTTGCACGAAAAGAAGACGACGTATATAGTCCATTTAATTTTTTAGATACGAAATGGACGAATTATAGTCAATTTAATTTATTTTTTAAATTTAAAAATGGACGATGTATAGTCTATTAAATTTTGTATATATAGTCAGTCTATTTAATTTTTTGCATCTAAAATAGATGATGTATAATCTATATAATTATTTGCACACAAATCGGACGATTTATAGTCGATAAAATTTGTTCATAAAAATTGAAAAAAAGACGATGTATATATAGTCCATTATATTTTTTTCATAAAAAAATTTTTTCCATGAAAAATGGATGATGTATAGTTTATTAAATTCTTTGCACGAAAAGAAGACGGCGTATATAGTTCATATAATTTTTTAGATACGAAATGGACGAATTATAGTCAATTTATTTTTTTTTTTAAATTTAAAAATGGATGATGTATAGTCTATTAAATTTTGTATATATAGTCAGTCTATTTAATTTTTTGCATCTAAAATAGACGATGTATAGTCTATATAATTATTTGCACACGAATCGGACGCTTTATAGTCGATAAAATTTTTTCATAAAAAATTGAAAAAAGACGATGTATAGTCCATTATATTTTTTTCATAAAAAAATTTTTTGCATGAAAAATGGATGATGTATAGTTTATTAAATTCTTTGCACGAAAAGACGACGACGTATATAGTAAATTTAATTTTTTAGATACGAAATGGACGATATATAGTCAATTTAATTTATTTTTTAAATTTAAAAATGGATGATGTATAGTCTATTAAATTTTGTATATATAGTCAGTCTATTTAATTTTTTGCATCTAAAATAGACGATGTATAGTCTATATAATTATTTGCACACGAATCGGACGCTTTATAGTCGATAAAATTTTTTCATAAAAAATTGAAAAAAGACGATAGTCCATTATATTTTTTTCATAAAAAAATTTTTTGCATGAAAAATGGATGATGTATAGTTTATTAAATTCTTTGCACGAAAAGAAGACGACGTATATAGTTCATCTAATTTTTTAGATACGAAATGGACGAATTATAGTCAATTTAATTTTTTTTTTAAATTTAAAAATGGACGATGTATAGTCTATTAAATTTTGTATATATAGTCAGTCTATTTAATTTTTTGCATCTAAAATAGATGATGTATAGTCTATATAATTATTTGCACACGAATGGGACGATTTATAGTCGATAAAATTTTTTCGTAAAAAATTGAAAAAAAGACGATGTATAGTCCATTATATTTTATTCATAAAAAAAATTTTTGCATGAAAAATGGATGATGTATAGTTTATTAAATTCTTTGCACGAAAAGAAGACGACGTATATAGTCCATATAATTTTTTATATACGAAATGGACGAATTATAGTCAATTAAATTTTTTTTTTTTATTTAAAAATGGACGATGTATAGTCTATTAAATTATGTATATATAGTCAGTATATTTAATTTTTTGCATCTAAAATAGATGATGTATAGTCTATATAATTATTTGCACACGAATCGGACGATTTATAGTCGATAAAATTTTTTCATAAAAAATTGAAAAAAAGACGATGTATAGTCCATTATATTTTTTTCATAAAAAATTTTTTTGCATGAAAAATGGATGATGTATAGTTTATTAAATTCTTTGCACGAAAAGACGACGACGTATATAGTCAATTTAATTTTTTAGATACGAAATGGACGAATTATAGTCAATTTAATTTATTTTTTAAATTTAAAAATGGATGATGTATAGTCTATTAAATTTTGTATATATAGTCAGTCTATTTAATTTTTTGTCGATAAAATTTTTTCATAAAAAATTTAAAAAAAGACGATGTATAGTCCATTATATTTTTTTCATAAAAAAATTTTTTGCATGGAAAATGGATGATGTATAGTTTATTAAATTCTTTGCACGAAAAGAAGACGACGTATATAGTTCATCTAATTTTTTAGATACGAAATGGACGAATTATAGTCAATTTAATTTTTTTTTTAAATTTAAAAATGGACGATGTATAGTCTATTAAATTATGTATATATAGTCAGTCTATTTATTTTTTTGCATCTAAAATAGATGATGTATAGTCTATATAATTATTTGCACACGAATCGGACGATTTATAGTCGATAAAATTTTTTCATAAAAAATTGAAAAAAATACGATGTATAGTCCATTATATTTTTTTCATAAAAAAATTTTTTTCGTGAAAATGGATGATGTATAGTTTATTAAATTCCTTGCACGAAAAGAAGACGACGTATATAGTCCATTTAATTTTTTAGATACGAAATGGACGAATTATAGTCAATTTAATTTATTTTTTAAATTTAAAAATGGACGATGTATAGTCTATTAAATTTTGTATATATAGTCAGTCTATTTAATTTTTTGCATCTAAAATAGATGATGTATAGTCTATATAATTATTTGCACACAAATCGGACGATTTATAGTCGATAAAATTTTTTCATAAAAAATTGAAAAAAAGACGATGTATATATAGTCCATTATATTTTTTTCATAAAAAAATTTTTTCCATGAAAATGGATGATGTATAGTTTATTAAATTCCTTGCACGAAAAGAAGACGGCGTATATAGTTCATCTAATTTTTTAGATACGAAATGGACGAATTATAGTCAATTTAATTTTTTTTTAAATTTAAAAATGGATGATGTATAGTCTATTAAATTTTGTATATATAGTCAGTCTATTTAATTTTTTGCATCTAAAATAGACGATGTATAGTCTATATAATTATTTGCACACGAATCGGACGCTTTATAGTCGATAAAATTTTTTCATAAAAAATTGAAAAAAATACGATGTATAGTCCATTATATTTTTTTCATAAAAAAATTTTTTTCGTGGAAAATGGATGATGTATAGTTTATTAAATTCTTTGCACGAAAAGAAGACGACGTATATAGTCCATTTAATTTTTTAGATACGAAATGGACGAATTATAGTCAATTTAATTTATTTTTTAAATTTAAAAATGGACGATGTATAGTCTATTAAATTTTGTATATATAGTCAGTCTATTTAATTTTTTGCATCTAAAATAGATGATGTATAGTCTATATAATTATTTGCACACAAATCGGACGATTTATAGTCGATAAAATTTTTTCGTAAAAAATTGAAAAAAAGACGATGTATAGTCCATTATATTTTATTCATAAAAAAAATTTTTGCATGAAAAATGGATGATGTATAGTTTATTAAATTCTTTGCACGAAAAGAAGACGACGTATATAGTCCATATAATTTTTTATATACGAAATGGACGAATTATAGTCAATTAAATTTTTTTTTTTTTATTTAAAAATGGACGATGTATAGTCTATTAAATTATGTATATATAGTCAGTCTATTTAATTTTTTGCATCTAAAATAGATGATGTATAGTCTATATAATTATTTGCACACGAATCGGACGATTTATAGTCGATAAAATTTTTTCATAAAAAATTGAAAAAAAGACGATGTATAGTCCATTATATTTTTTTCATAAAAAATTTTTTTTGCATGAAAAATGGATGATGTATAGTTTATTAAATTCTTTGCACGAAAAGACGACGACGTATATAGTCAATTTAATTTTTTAGATACGAAATGGACGAATTATAGTCAATTTAATTTATTTTTTAAATTTAAAAATGGATGATGTATAGTCTATTAAATTTTGTATATATAGTCAGTCTATTTAATTTTTTGTCGATAAAATTTTTTCATAAAAAATTTAAAAAAAGACGATGTATAGTCCATTATATTTTTTTCATAAAAAAATTTTTTGCATGGAAAATGGATGATGTATAGTTTATTAAATTCTTTGCACGAAAAGAAGACGACGTATATAGTTCATCTAATTTTTTAGATACGAAATGGACGAATTATAGTCAATTTAATTTTTTTTTTAAATTTAAAAATGGACGATGTATAGTCTATTAAATTATGTATATATAGTCAGTCTATTTATTTTTTTGCATCTAAAATAGATGATGTATAGTCTATATAATTATTTGCACACGAATCGGACGATTTATAGTCGATAAAATTTTTTCATAAAAAATTGAAAAAAATACGATGTATAGTCCATTATATTTTTTTCATAAAAAAATTTTTTTCGTGGAAAATGGATGATGTATAGTTTATTAAATTCCTTGCACGAAAAGAAGACGACGTATATAGTCCATTTAATTTTTTAGATACGAAATGGACGAATTATAGTCAATTTAATTTATTTTTTAAATTTAAAAATGGACGATGTATAGTCTATTAAATTTTGTATATATAGTCAGTCTATTTAATTTTTTGCATCTAAAATAGATGATGTATAGTCTATATAATTATTTGCACACAAATCGGACGATTTATAGTCGATAAAATTTTTTCATAAAAAATTGAAAAAAAGACGATGTATAGTCCATTATATTTTTTTCATAAAAAAATTTTTTCCATGAAAAATGGATGATGTATAGTTTATTAAATTCCTTGCACGAAAAGAAGACGGCGTATATAGTTCATCTAATTTTTTAGATACGAAATGGACGAATTATAGTCAATTTAATTTTTTTTTAAATTTAAAAATGGATGATGTATAGTCTATTAAATTTTGTATATATAGTCAGTCTATTTAATTTTTTGCATCTAAAATAGACGATGTATAGTCTATATAATTATTTGCACACGAATCGGACGCTTTATAGTCGATAAAATTTTTTCATAAAAAATTGAAAAAAATACGATGTATAGTCCATTATATTTTTTTCATAAAAAAATTTTTTTCGTGGAAAATGGATGATGTATAGTTTATTAAATTCTTTGCACGAAAAGAAGACGACGTATATAGTCCATTTAATTTTTTAGATACGAAATGGACGAATTATAGTCAATTTAATTTATTTTTTAAATTTAAAAATGGACGATGTATAGTCTATTAAATTTTGTATATATAGTCAGTCTATTTAATTTTTTGCATCTAAAATAGATGATGTATAGTCTATATAATTATTTGCACACAAATCGGACGATTTATAGTCGATAAAATTTTTTCATAAAAAATTGAAAAAAAGACGATGTATAGTCCATTATATTTTTTTCATAAAAAAATTTTTTCCATGAAAAATGGATGATGTATAGTTTATTAAATTCCTTGCACGAAAAGAAGACGGCGTATATAGTTCATCTAATTTTTTAGATACGAAATGGACGAATTATAGTCAATTTAATTTTTTTTTTAAATTTAAAAATGGATGATGTATAGTCTATTAAATTTTGTATATATAGTCAGTCTATTTAATTTTTTGCATCTAAAATAGCATTATATTTTTTTCATAAAAAAATTTTTTGCATGGAAAATGGATGATGTATAGTTTATTAAATTCTTTGCACGAAAAGAAGACGACGTATATAGTTCATCTAATTTTTTAGATACGAAATGGACGAATTATAGTCAATAAAATTTTTTTTTTTTAATTTAAAAATGGACGATGTATAGTCTATTAAATTATGTATATATAGTCAGTCTATTTATTTTTTTGCATCTAAAATAGATGATGTATAGTCTATATAATTATTTGCACACGAATCGGACGATTTATAGTCGATAAAATTTTTTCATAAAAAATTGAAAAAAAGACGATGTATAGTCCATTATATTTTTTTCATAAAAAAATTTTTTTCGTGGAAAATGGATGATGTATAGTTTATTAAATTCTTTGCACGAAAAGAAGACGACGTATATAGTCCATTTAATTTTTTAGATACGAAATGGACGAATTATAGTCAATTTAATTTATTTTTTAAATTTAAAAATGGACGATGTATAGTCTATTAAATTTTGTATATATAGTCAGTCTATTTAATTTTTTGCATCTAAAATAGATGATGTATAGTCTATATAATTATTTGCACACAAATCGGACGATTTATAGTCGATAAAATTTTTTCATAAAAAATTGAAAAAAAGACGATGTATAGTCCATTATATTTTTTTCATAAAAAAATTTTTTCCATGAAAAATGGATGATGTATAGTTTATTAAATTCTTTGTACGAAAAGAAGACGGCGTATATAGTTCATCTAATTTTTTAGATACGAAATGGACGAATTATAGTCAATTTAATTTTTTTTTTAAATTTAAAAATGGATGATGTATAGTCTATTAAATTTTGTATATATAGTCAGTCTATTTAATTTTTTGCATCTAAAATAGACGATGTATAGTCTATATAATTATTTGCACACGAATCGGACGATTTATAGTCGATAAAATTTTTTCATAAAAAATTGAAAAAAAGACGATGTATAGTCCATTATATTTTTTTCATAAAAAAATTTTTTGCATGAAAAATGGATGATGTATAGTTTATTAAATTCTTTGCACGAAAAGAAGACGACGTATATAGTCCATTTAATTTTTTAGATACGAAATGGACGAATTATAGTCAATTTAATTTATTTTTTAAATTTAAAAATGGACGATGTATAGTCTATTAAATTTTGTATATATAGTCAGTCTATTTAATTTTTTGCATCTTAAATAGATGATGTATAGTCTATATAATTATTTGCACACGAATCGGACGATTTATAGCCGATAAAATTTTTTCTTAAAAAATTTAAAAAAAGACGATGTATAGTCCATTATATTTTTTTCATAAAAAATTTTTTTCCATGAAAAATGGATGATGTATAGTTTATTAAATTCTTTGCACGAAAAGAAGACGACGTATATAGTCCACCTAATTTTTTAGATACGAAATGGACGAATTATAGTCAATTTAATTTTTTTTTTTAATTTAAAAATGGACGATGTATAGTCTATTAAATTTTGTATATATAGTCAGTCTATTTAATTTTTTGCATCTAAAATAGATGATGTATAGTCTATATAATTATTTGCACACGAATCGGACGATTTATAGCCGATAAAATTTTTTCATAAAAAATTTAAAAAAAGACGATGTATAGTCCATTATATTTTTTTCATAAAAAAATTTTTTGCATGAAAAATAGATGATGTATAGTTTATTAAATTCTTTGCACGAAAAGAAGACGACGTATATAGTCCATTTAATTTTTTAGATACGAAATGGACGAATTATAGTCAATTTAATTTATTTTTTAAATTTAAAAATGGATGATGTATAGTCTATTAAATTTTGTATATATAGTCAGTCTATTTAATTTTTTGCATCTAAAATAGACGATGTATAGTCTATATAATTATTTGCACACGAATCGGACGATTTATAGTCGATAAAATTTTTTCATAAAAAATTGAAAAAAAAGACGATGTATAGTCCATTATATTTTTTTCATAAAAAAATTTTTTCCATGAAAAATGGATGATGTATAGTTTATTAAATTCTTTGCACGAAAAGAAGACGACGTATATAGTCCATTTAATTTTTTAGATACGAAATGGACGAATTATAGTCAATTTAATTTATTTTTTAAATTTAAAAATGGACGATGTATAGTCTATTAAATTTTGTATATATAGTCAGTCTATTTAATTTTTTGCATCTAAAATAGATGATGTATAGTCTATATAATTATTTGCACACAAATCGGACGATTTATAGTCGATAAAATTTTTTCATAAAAAATTGAAAAAAAGACGATGTATAGTCCATTATATTTTTTTCATAAAAAAATGTTTTCCATGAAAAATGGATGATGTATAGTTTATTAAATTCTTTGTACGAAAAGAAGACGGCGTATATAGTTCATCTAATTTTTTAGATACGAAATGGACGATTTATAGTCAATTTAATTTTTTTTTTAAATTTCAAAATGGATGATGTATAGTCTATTAAATTTTGTATATATAGTCAGTCTATTTAATTTTTTGCATCTAAAATAGACGATGTATAGTCTATATAATTATTTGCACACGAATCGGACGATTTATAGTCGATAAAATTTTTTCATAAAAAATTGAAAAAAAGACGATGTATAGTCCATTATATTTTTTTCATAAAAAAATTTTTTGCATGAAAAATGGATGATGTATAGTTTATTAAATTCTTTGCACGAAAAGAAGACGACGTATATAGTCCATTTAATTTTTTAGATACGAAATGGACGAATTATAGTCAATTTAATTTATTTTTTAAATTTAAAAATGGACGATGTATAGTCTATTAAATTTTGTATATATAGTCAGTCTATTTAATTTTTTGCATCTTAAATAGATGATGTATAGTCTATATAATTATTTGCACACGAATCGGACGATTTATAGCCGATAAAATTTTTTCTTAAAAAATTTAAAAAAAGACGATGTATAGTCCATTATATTTTTTTCATAAAAAATTTTTTTCCATGAAAAATGGATGATGTATAGTTTATTAAATTCTTTGCACGAAAAGAAGACGACGTATATAGTCCACCTAATTTTTTAGATAC
Organism: Tachina lurida; assembly: GCA_944452675.1. Classification (NCBI taxonomy): domain Eukaryota; kingdom Metazoa; phylum Arthropoda; class Insecta; order Diptera; family Tachinidae; genus Tachina; species Tachina lurida. The sequence continues at coordinate 94,640,016 of OX101754.1, read as the reverse complement.
GAAATGGACGAATTATAGTCAATTTAATTTTTTTTTTAATTTAAAAATGGACGATGTATAGTCTATTAAATTTTGTATATATAGTCAGTCTATTTAATTTTTTGCATCTAAAATAGATGATGTATAGTCTATATAATTATTTGCACACGAATCGGACGATTTATAGCCGATAAAATTTTTTCATAAAAAATTTAAAAAAAGACGATGTATAGTCCATTATATTTTTTTCATAAAAAAATTTTTTGCATGAAAAATAGATGATGTATAGTTTATTAAATTCTTTGCACGAAAAGAAGACGACGTATATAGTCCATTTAATTTTTTAGATACGAAATGGACGAATTATAGTCAATTTAATTTATTTTTTAAATTTAAAAGTGGATGATGTATAGTCTATTAAATTTTGTATATATAGTCAGTCTATTTAATTTTTTGCATCTAAAATAGACGATGTATAGTCTATATAATTATTTGCACACGAATCGGACGATTTATAGTCGATAAAATTTTTTCATAAAAAATTGAAAAAAAAGACGATGTATAGTCCATTATATTTTTTTCATAAAAAAATTTTTTCCATGAAAAATGGATGATGTATAGTTTATTAAATTCTTTGCACGAAAAGAAGACGACGTATATAGTCCATTTAATTTTTTAGATACGAAATGGACGAATTATAGTCAATTTAATTTATTTTTTAAATTTAAAAATGGACGATGTATAGTCTATTAAATTTTGTATATATAGTCAGTCTATTTAATTTTTTGCATCTTAAATAGATGATGTATAGTCTATATAATTATTTGCACACGAATCGGACGATTTATAGCCGATACAATTTTTTCATAAAAAATTGAAAAAAAGACGATGTATAGTCCATTATATTTTTTTCATAAAAAATTTTTTTCCATGAAAAATGGATGATGTATAGTTTATTAAATTCTTTGCACGAAAAGAAGACGACGTATATAGTCCACCTAATTTTTTAGATACGAAATGGACGAATTATAGTCAATTTAATTTTTTTTTTTAATTTAAAAATGGACGATGTATAGTCTATTAAATTTTGTATATATAGTCAGTCAATTTAATTTTTTGCATCTTAAATAGATGATGTATAGTCTATATAATTATTTGCACACGAATCGGACGATTTATAGCCGATAAAATTTTTTCATAAAAAATTTAAAAAAAGACGATGTATAGTCCATTATATTTTTTTTCATAAAAAAATTTTTTGCATGAAAAATGGATGATGTATAGTTTATTAAATTCTTTGCACGAAAAGACGATGACGTATATAGTCCATTTAATTTTTTAGATACGAAATGGACGAATTATAGTCAATTTAATTTATTTTTTAAATTTAAAAATGGATGATGTATAGTCTATTAAATTTTGTATATATAGTCAGCCTATTTAATTTTTTGCATCTAAAATAGACGATGGATAGTCTATATAATTATTTGCACACGAATCGGACGATTTATAGTCGATAAAATTTTTTCATAAAAAATTGAAAAAAAGACGATGTATAGTCAGTCCATTATATTTTTTTCATAAAAATTTTTTTTGCATGAAAAATGGATGATGTATAATTTATTAAATTCTTTGCACGAAAAGACGACGACGTATATAGTCAATTTAATTTTTTAGATACGAAATGGACGAATTATAGTCAATTTAATTTATTTTTTAAATTTAAAAATGGATGATGTATAGTCTATTAAATTTTGTATATATAGTCAGTCTATTTAATTTTTTGCATCTAAAATAGACGATGTATAGTCTATATAATTATTTGCACACGAATCGGACGCTTTATAGTCGATAAAATTTTTTCATAAAAAATTTAAAAAAAGACGATGTATAGTCCATTATATTTTTTTCATAAAAAAATGTTTTGCATGGAAAATGGATGATGTATAGTTTATTAAATTCTTTGCACGAAAAGAAGACGACGTATATAGTTCATCTAATTTTTTAGATACGAAATGGACGAATTATAGTCAATTTAATTTTTTTTTTTAATTTAAAAATGGACGATGTATAGTCTATTAAATTATGTATATATAGTCAGTCTATTTAATTTTTTGCATCTAAAATAGATGATGTATAGTCTATATAATTATTTGCACACGAATCGGACGATTTATAGTCGATACAATTTTTTCATAAAAAATTGAAAAAAAGACGATGTATAGTCCATTATATTTTTTCATAAAAAAATTTTTTCCATGAAAAATGGATGATGTATAGTTTATTAAATTCTTTGCACGAAAAGAAGACGACGTATATAGTTCATCTAATTTTTTAGATACGAAATGGACGAATTATAGTCAATTTAATTTTTTTTTAAATTTAAAAATGGACGATGTATAGTCTATTAAATTTTGTATATATAGTCAGTCTATTTAATTTTTTGCATCTAAAATAGATGATGTATAGTCTATATAATTATTTGCACACGAATGGGACGATTTATAGTCGATAAAATTTTTTCGTAAAAAATTGAAAAAAAGACGATGTATAGTCCATTATATTTTATTCATAAAAAAAATTTTTGCATGAAAAATGGATGATGTATAGTTTATTAAATTCTTTGCACGAAAAGAAGACGACGTATATAGTCCATCTAATTTTTTAGATACGAAATGGACGAATTATAGTCAATTTAATTTTTTTTTAAATTTAAAAATGGATGATGTATAGTCTATTAAATTTTGTATATATAGTCAGCCTATTTAATTTTTTGCATCTAAAATAGACGATGGATAGTCTATATAATTATTTGCACACGAATCGGACGATTTATAGTCGATAAAATTTTTTCATAAAAAATTTAAAAAAAGACGATGTATAGTCAGTCCATTATATTTTTTTCATAAAAATTTTTTTTGCATGAAAAATGGATGATGTATAATTTATTAAATTCTTTGCACGAAAAGACGACGACGTATATAGTCAATTTAATTTTTTAGATACGAAATGGACGAATTATAGTCAATTTAATTTATTTTTTAAATTTAAAAATGGATGATGTATAGTCTATTAAATTTTGTATATATAGTCAGTCTATTTAATTTTTTGCATCTAAAATAGACGATGTATAGTCTATATAATTATTTGCACCCGAATCGGACGCTTTATAGTCGATAAAATTTTTTCATAAAAAATTTAAAAAAAGACGATGTATAGTCCATTATATTTTTTTCATAAAAAAATGTTTTGCATGGAAAATGGATGATGTATAGTTTATTAAATTCTTTGCACGAAAAGAAGACGACGTATATAGTTCATCTAATTTTTTAGATACGAAATGGACGAATTATAGTCAATTTAATTTTTTTTTTTAATTTAAAAATGGACGATGTATAGTCTATTAAATTATGTATATATAGTCAGTCTATTTAATTTTTTGCATCTAAAATAGATGATGTATAGTCTATATAATTATTTGCACACGAATCGGACGATTTATAGTCGATACAATTTTTTCATAAAAAATTGAAAAAAAGACGATGTATAGTCCATTATATTTTTTCATAAAAAAATTTTTTCCATGAAAAATGGATGATGTATAGTTTATTAAATTCTTTGCACGAAAAGAAGACGACGTATATAGTTCATCTAATTTTTTAGATACGAAATGGACGAATTATAGTCAATTTAATTTTTTTTTAAATTTAAAAATGGACGATGTATAGTCTATTAAATTTTGTATATATAGTCAGTCTATTTAATTTTTTGCATCTAAAATAGATGATGTATAGTCTATATAATTATTTGCACACGAATGGGACGATTTATAGTCGATAAAATTTTTTCGTAAAAAATTGAAAAAAAGACGATGTATAGTCCATTATATTTTATTCATAAAAAAAATTTTTGCATGAAAAATGGATGATGTATAGTTTATTAAATTCTTTGCACGAAAAGAAGACGACGTATATAGTCCATCTAATTTTTTATATACGAAATGGACGAAGTATAGTCAATTTAATTTTTTTTTTTAATTTAAAAATGGACGATGTATAGTCTATTAAATTATGTATATATAGTCAGTCTATTTAATTTTTTGCATCTAAAATAGATGATGTATAGTCTATATAATTATTTGCACACGAATCGGACGATTTATAGTCGATAAAATTTTTTCATAAAAAATTGAAAAAAGACGATGTATAGTCCATTATATTTTTTTCATAAAAAATTTTTTTGCATGAAAAATGGATGATGTATAGTTTATTAAATTCTTTGCACGAAAAGACGACGACGTATATAGTCAATTTAATTTTTTAGATACGAAATGGACGAATTATAGTCAATTTAATTTATTTTTTAAATTTAAAAATGGATGATGTATAGTCTATTAAATTTTGTATATATAGTCAGTCTATTTAATTTTTTGCATCTAAAATAGACGATGTATAGTCTATATAATTATTTGCACACGAATCGGACGCTTTATAGTCGATAAAATTTTTTCATAAAAAATTTAAAAAAAGACGATGTATAGTCCATTATATTTTTTTCATAAAAAAATTTTTTGCATGGAAAATGGATGATGTATAGTTTATTAAATTCTTTGCACGAAAAGAAGACGACGTATATAGTTCATCTAATTTTTTAGATACGAAATGGACGAATTATAGTCAATTTAATTTTTTTTTTAATTTAAAAATGGACGATGTATAGTCTATTAAATTATGTATATATATTCAGTCTATTTATTTTTTTGCATCTAAAATAGATGATGTATAGTCTATATAATTATTTGCACACGAATCGCACGATTTATAGTCGATAAAATTTTTTCATAAAAAATTGAAAAAAAGACGATGTATAGTCCATTATATTTTTTTCATAAAAAAATTTTTTTCGTGGAAAATGGATGATGTATAGTTTATTAAATTCTTTGCACGAAAAGAAGACGACGTATATAGTCCATTTAATTTTTTAGATACGAAATGGACGAATTATAGTCAATTTAATTTATTTTTTAAATTTAAAAATGGACGATGTATAGTCTATTTAATTTTGTATATATAGTCAGTCTATTTAATTTTTTGCATCTAAAATAGATGATGTATAGTCTATATAATTATTTGCACACAAATCGGACGATTTATAGTCGATAAAATTTTTTCATAAAAAATTGAAAAAAAGACGATGTATAGTCCATTATATTTTTTTCATAAAAAAATTTTTCCATGAAAAATGGATGATGTATAGTTTATTAAATTCTTTGCACGAAAAGAAGACGGCGTATATAGTTCATCTAATTTTTTAGATACGAAATGGACGAATTATACTCAATTTAATTTTTTTTTTTAAATTTAAAAATGGATGATGTATAGTCTATTAAATTTTGTATATATAGTCAGTCTATTTAATTTTTTGCATCTAAAATAGACGATGTATAGTCTATATAATTATTTGCACACGAATCGGACGCTTTATAGTCGATAAAATTTTTTCATAAAAAATTTAAAAAAAGACGATGTATAGTCCATTATATTTTTTTCATAAAAAAATTTTTTGCATGGAAAATGGATGATGTATAGTTTATTAAATTCTTTGCACGAAAAGAAGACGACGTATATAGTTCATCTAATTTTTTAGATACGAAATGGACGAATTATAGTCAATTTAATTTTTTTTTAAATTTAAAAATGGACGATGTATAGTCTATTAAATTATGTATATATAGTCAGTCTATTTATTTTTTTGCATCTAAAATAGATGATGTATAGTCTATATAATTATTTGCACACGAATCGGACGATTTATAGTCGATAAAATTTTTTCATAAAAAATTGAAAAAAAGACGATGTATAGTCCATTATATTTTTTTCATAAAAAAATTTTTTCCATGAAAAATGGATGATGTATAGTTTATTAAATTCTTTGCACGAAAAGAAGACGGCGTATATAGTTCATCTAATTTTTTAGGTACGAAATGGACGAATTATAGTCAATTTAATTTTTTTTTTAAATTTAAAAATGGATGATGTATAGTCTATTAAATTTTGTATATATAGTCAGTCTATTTAATTTTTTGCATCTAAAATAGACGATGTATAGTCTATATATTATTTGCACACGAATCGGACGATTTATAGTCGATAAAATTTTTTCATAAAAAATTGAAAAAAAGACGATGTATAGTCCATTATATTTTTTTAATAAAAAATTTTTTGCATGAAAAATGGATGATGTATAGTTTATTAAATTCTTTGCACGAAAAGAAGACGACCTATATAGTCCATTTAATTTTTTAGATACGAAATGGACGAATTATAGTCAATTTAATTTATTTTTTAAATTTAAAAATGGACGATGTATAGTCTATTAAATTTTGTATATATAGTCAGTCTATTTAATTTTTTGCATCTTAAATAGATGATGTATAGTCTATATAATTATTTGCACACGAATCGGACGATTTATAGCCAATAAAATTTTTTCATAAAAAATTTAAAAAAAGACGATGTATAGTCCATTATATTTTTTTCATAAAAAAATTTTTTGCATGAAAAATGGATGATGTATAGTTTATTAAATTCTTTGCACGAAAAGAAGACGACGTATATAGTCCACCTAATTTTTTAGATACGAAATGGACGAATTATAGTCAATTTAATTTTTTTTTTTTAATTTAAAAATGGACGATGTATAGTCTATTAAATTTTGTATATATAGTCAGTCTATTTAATTTTTTGCATCTAAAATAGACGATGTATAGTCTATATAATTATTTGCACACGAATCGGACGATTTATAGCCGATAAAATTTTTTCATAAAAAATTGAAAAAAAGACGATGTATAGTCAGTCCATTATGATTTTTTCATAAAAAAATTTTTTGCATGAAAAATGGATGATGTATAGTTTATTAAATTCTTTGCACGAAAAGACGATGACGTATATAGTCCATTTAATTTTATAGATACGAAATGGACGAATTATAGTCAATTTAATTTATTTTTTAAATTTAAAAATGGATGATGTATAGTCTATTAAATTTTGTATATATAGTCAGCCTATTTAATTTTTTGCATCTAAAATAGACAATGGATAGTCTATATAATTATTTGCACACGAATCGGACGATTTATAGTCGATAAAATTTTTTCATAAAAAATTGAAAAAAAGACGATGTATAGTCAGTCCATTATATTTTTTTCATAAAAAATTTTTTTGCATGAAAAATGGATGATGTATAATTTTTTAAATTCTTTGCACGAAAAGACGACGACGTATATAGTCAATTTAATTTTTTAGATACGAAATGGACGAATTATAGTCAATTTAATTTATTTTTTAAATTTAAAAATGGATGATGTATAGTCTATTAAATTTTGTATATATAGTCAGTCTATTTAATTTTTTGCATCTAAAATAGACGAGTTATAGTCTATATAATTATTTGCACACGAATCGGACGCTTTATAGTCGATAAAATTTTTTCATAAAAAATTTAAAAAAAAGACGATGTATATATAGTCCATTATATTTTTTTCATAAAAAATTTTTTTGCATGGAAAATGGATGATGTATAGTTTATTAAATTCTTTGCACGAAAAGAAGACGACGTATATAGTTCATCTAATTTTTTAGATACGAAATGGACGAATTATAGTCAATTTAATTTTTTTTTTTAATTTAAAAATGGACGATGTATAGTCTATTAAATTATGTATATATAGTCAGTCTATTTAATTTTTTGCATCTAAAATAGATGATGTATAGTCTATATAATTATTTGCACACGAATCGGACGATTTATAGTCGATAAAATTTTTTCATAAAAAATTGAAAAAAAGACGATGTATAGTCCATTATATTTTTTTCATAAAAAAATTTTTTGCATGAAAAATGGATGATGTATAGTTTATTAAATTCTTTGCACGAAAAGAAGACGACGTATATAGTCCATTTAATTTTTTAGATACGAAATGGACGAATTATAGTCAATTTAATTTTTTTTTTAAATTTAAAAATGGACGATGTATAGTCTATTAAATTTTGTATATATAGTCAGTCTATTTAATTTTTTGCATCTAAAATAGATGATGTATAGTCTATATAATTATTTGCACACGAATGGGACGATTTATAGTCGATAAAATTTTTTCGTAAAAAATTGAAAAAAAGACGATGTTATAGTCCATTATATTTTATTCATAAAAAAATTTTTGCATGAAAAATGGATGATGTATAGTTTATTAAATTCTTTGCACGAAAAGAAGACGACGTATATAGTCCATCTAATTTTTTATATACGAAATGGACGAATTATAGTCAATTTAATTTTTTTTTTAAATTTAAAAATGGACGATGTATAGTCTATTAAATTTTGTATATATAGTCAGTCTATTTAATTTTTTGCATCTTAAATAGATGATGTATAGTCTATATAATTATTTGCACACGAATCGGACGATTTATAGTCGATAAAATTTTTTCATAAAAAATTGAAAAAAAGACGATGTATAGTCCATTATATTTTTTTCATAAAAAATTTTTTTGCATGAAAAATGGATGATGTATAGTTTATTAAATTCTTTGCACGAAAAGACGACGACGTATATAGTCAATTTAATTTTTTAGATACGAAATGGACGAATTATAGTCAATTTAATTTATTTTTTAAATTTAAAAATGGATGATGTATAGTCTATTAAATTTTGTATATATAGTCAGTCTATTTAATTTTTTGCATCTAAAATAGACGATGTATAGTCTATATAATTATTTGCACACGAATCGGACGCTTTATAGTCGATAAAATTTTTTCATAAAAAATTTAAAAAAAGACGATGTATAGTCCATTATATTTTTTTCATAAAAAAATTTTTTGCATGGAAAATGGATGATGTATAGTTTATTAAATTCTTTGCACGAAAAGAAGACGACGTATATAGTTCATCTAATTTTTTAGATACGAAATGGACGAATTATAGTCAATTTAATTTTTTTTTTAAATTTAAAAATGGACGATGTATAGTCTATTAAATTATGTATATATAGTCAGTCTATTTATTTTTTTGCATCTAAAATTGACGATGTATAGTCTATATAATTATTTGCACACGAATCGGACGCTTTATAGTCGATAAAATTTTTTCATAAAAAATTTAAAAAAAGACGATGTATAGTCCATTATATTTTTTTCATAAAAAATTTTTTTTCGTGGAAAATGGATGATGTATAGTTTATTAAATTCTTTGCAAGAAAAGAAGACGACGTATATAGTCCATTTAATTTTTTAGATACGAAATGGACGAATTATAGTCAATTTAATTTTTTTTTTAAATTTAAAAATGGATGATGTATAGTCTATTAAATTTTGTATATATAGTCAGTCTATTTAATTTTTTGCATCTAAAATAGACGATGTATAGTCTATATAATTATTTGCACACGAATCGGACGCTTTATAGTCGATAAAATTTTTTCATAAAAAATTTAAAAAAAGACGATGTATAGTCCATTATATTTTTTTCATAAAAAAATTTTTTGCATGGAAAATGGATGATGTATAGTTTATTAAATTCTTTGCACGAAAAGAAGACGACGTATATAGTTCATCTAATTTTTTAGATACGAAATGGACGAATTATAGTCAATTTAATTTTTTTTTAAATTTAAAAATGGACGATGTATAGTCTATTAAATTTTGTATATATAGTCAGTCTATTTAATTTTTTGCATCTAAAATAGACGATGTATAGTCTATATAATTATTTGCACACGAATCGGACGATTTATAGTCGATAAAATTTTTTCATAAAAAATTGAAAAAAAGACAATGATAGTCCATTATATTTTTTTCATAAAAAAATTTTTTGCATGAAAAATGGATGATGTATAGTTTATTAAATTCTTTGCACGAAAAGAAGACGACGTATATAGTCCATTTAATTTTTTAGATACGAAATGGACGAATTATAGTCAATTTAATTTATTTTTTAAATTTAAAAATGGACGATGTATAGTCTATTAAATTTTGTATATATAGTCAGTCTATTTAATTTTTTGCATCTTAAATAGATGATGTATAGTCTATATAATTATTTGCCCACGAATCGGACGATTTATAGCCGATAAAATTTTTTCATAAAAAATTTAAAAAAAGACGATGTATAGTCCATTATATTTTTTTCATAAAAAAATTTTTTGCATGAAAAATGGATGATGTATAGTTTATTAAATTCTTTGCACGAAAAGACGATGACGTATATAGTCCATTTAATTTTTTAGATACGAAATGGACGAATTATAGTCAATTTAATTTATTTTTTAAATTTAAAAATAGATGATGTATAGTCTATCAAATTTTGTATATATAGTCAGCCTATTTAATTTTTTTGCATCTAAAATAGACGATGTATAGTCTATATAATTATTTGCACACGAATCGGACGCTTTATAGTCGATAAAATTTTTTCATAAAAAATTTAAAAAAAGACGATGTATAGTCCATTATATTTTTTTCATAAAAAATTTTTTTTCGTGGAAAATGGATGATGTATAGTTTATTAAATTCTTTGCACGAAAAGAAGACGACGTATATAGTCCATTTAATTTTTTAGATACGAAATGGACGAATTATAGTCAATTTAATTTATTTTTTAAATTTAAAAATGGACGATGTATAGTCTATTAAATTTTGTATATATAGTCAGTCTATTTAATTTTTTGCATCTAAAATAGATGATGTATAGTCTATATAATTATTTGCACACAAATCGGACGATTTATAGTCGATAAAATTTTTTCATAAAAAATTGAAAAAAAGACGATGTATTATAGTCCATTATATTTTTTTCATAAAAAAATTTTTTCCATGAAAAATGGATGATGTATAGTTTATTAAATTCTTTGCACGAAAAGAAGACGGCGTATATAGTTCATCTAATTTTTTAGATACGAAATGGACGAATTATAGTCAATTTAATTGTTTTTTTTAATTTAAAAATGGATGATGTATAGTCTATTAAATTTTGTATATATAGTCAGTCTATTTAATTTTTTGCATCTAAAATAGACGATGTATAGTCTATATAATTATTTGCACACGAATCGGACGCTTTATAGTCGATAAAATTTTTTCATAAAAAATTTAAAAAAAGACGATGTATAGTCCATTATATTTTTTTCATAAAAAAATTTTTTGCATGGAAAATGGATGATGTATAGTTTATTAAATTCTTTGCACGAAAGAAGACGACGTATATAGTTCATCTAATTTTTTAGATACGAAATGGACGAATTATAGTCAATTTAATTTTTTTTTTAAATTTAAAAATGGACGATGTATAGTCTATTAAATTATGTATATATAGTCAGTCTATTTATTTTTTTGCATCTAAAATAGATGATGTATAGTCTATATAATTATTTGCACACGAATCGGACGATTTATAGTCGATAAAATTTTTTCATAAAAAATTGAAAAAAAGACGATGTATAGTCCATTATATTTTTTTCATAAAAAAATTTTTTTCGTGGAAAATGGATGATGTATAGTTTATTAAATTCTTTGCACGAAAAGAAGACGACGTATATAGTCCATTTAATTTTTTAGATACGAAATGGACGAATTATAGTCAATTTAATTTATTTTTTAAATTTAAAAATGGACGATGTATAGTCTATTAAATTTTGTATATATAGTCAGTCTATTTAATTTTTTGCATCTAAAATAGATGATGTATAGTCTATATAATTATTTGCACACAAATCGGACGATGTATAGTCGATAAAATTTTTTCATAAAAAATTGAAAAAAAGACGATGTATAGTGCATTATATTTTTTTCATAAAAAAATTGTTTCCATGAAAAATGGATGATGTATAGTTTATTAAATTCTTTGCACGAAAAGAAGACGGCGTATATAGTTCATCTAATTTTTTAAGATACGAAATGGACGAATTATATTCAATTTAATTTTTTTTTAAATTTAAAAATGGATGATGTATAGTCTATTAAATTTTGTATATATAGTCAGTCTATTTAATTTTTTGCATCTAAAATAGACGATGTATAGTCTATATAATTATTTGCACACGAATCGGACGATTTATAGTCGATAAAATTTTTTCATAAAAAATTGAAAAAAAGACGATGATAGTCCATTATATTTTTTTCATAAAAAAATTTTTTGCATGAAAAATGGATGATGTATAGTTTATTAAATTCTTTGCACGAAAAGAAGACGACGTATATAGTCCATTTAATTTTTTAGATACGAAATGGACGAATTATAGTCAATTTAATTTATTTTTTAAATTTAAAAATGGACGATGTATAGTCTATTAAATTTTGTATATATAGTCAGTCTATTTAATTTTTTGCATCTAAAATAGATGATGTATAGTCTATATAATTATTTGCACACGAATCGGACGATTTATAGCCGATAAAATTTTTTCATAAAAAATTTAAAAAAAGACGATGTATATATAGTCCATTATATTTTTTTCATAAAAAAATTTTTTGCATGAAAAATGGATGATGTATAGTTTATTAAATTCTTTGCACTAAAAGAAGACGACGTATATAGTCCACCTAATTTTTTAGATACGAAATGGACGAATTATAGTCAATTTAATTTTTTTTTTTAATTTAAAAATGGACGATGTATAGTCTATTAAATTTTGTATATATAGTCAGTCTATTTAATTTTTTGCATCTAAAATAGATGATGTATAGTCTATATAATTATTTGCACACGAATCGGACGATTTATAGCCGATAAAATTTTTTCATAAAAAATTTAAAAAAAGACGATGTATAGTCCATTATATTTTTCTCATAAAAAAATTTTTTGCATGAAAAATGGATGATGTATAGTTTATTAAATTCTTTGCACGAAAAGACGATGACGTATATAGTCCATTTAATTTTTTAGATACGAAATGGACGAATTATAGTCAATTTAATTTATTTTTTAAATTTAAAAATGCATGATGTATAGTCTATTAAATTTTGTATATATAGTCAGCCTATTTAATTTTTTGCATCTAAAATAGACGATGGATAGTCTATATAATTATTTGCACACGAATCGGACGATTTATAGTCGATAAAATTTTTTCATAAAAAATTGAAAAAAAGACGATGTATAGTCAGTCCATTATATTTTTTTCATAAAAAATTTTTTTGCATGAAAAATGGATGATGTATAATTTATTAAATTCTTTGCACGAAAAGACGACGACGTATATAGTCCATCTAATTTTTTATATACGAAATGGACGAATTATAGTCAATTTAATTTATTTTTTAAATTTAAAAATGGATGATGTATAGTCTATTAAATTTTGTATATATAGTCAGTCTATTTAATTTTTTGCATCTAAAATAGACGATGTATAGTCTATATAATTATTTGCACACGAATCGGACGCTTTATAGTCGATAAAATTTTTTCATAAAAAATTTAAAAAAAGACGATGTATAGTCCATTATATTTTTTTAATAAAAAAATTTTTTTCGTGGAAAATGGATGATGTATAGTTTATTAAATTCTTTGCACGAAAAGAAGACGACGTATATAGTCCATTTAATTTTTTAGATACGAAATGGACGAATTATAGTCAATTTAATTTATTTTTTAAATTTAAAAATGGACGATGTATAGTCTATTAAATTTTGTATATATAGTCAGTCTATTTAATTTTTTGCATCTAAAATAGATGATGTATAGTCTATATAATTATTTGCACACAAATCGGACGATTTATAGTCGATAAAATTTTTTCATAAAAAATTGAAAAAAAGACGATGTATAGTCCATTATATTTTTTTCATAAAAAAATTTTTTCCATGAAAAATGGATGATGTATAGTTTATTAAATTCTTTGCACGAAAAGAAGACGGCGTATATAGTTCATCTAATTTTTTAGATACGAAATGGACGAATTATAGTCAATTTAATTTTTTTTTTAAATTTAAAAATGGATGATGTATAGTCTATTAAATTTTGTATATATAGTCAGTCTATTTAATTTTTTGCATCTAAAATAGACGATGTATAGTCTATATAATTATTTGCACACGAATCGGACGCTTTATAGTCGATAAAATTTTTTCATAAAAAATTTAAAAAAAGATGATGTATAGTCCATTATATTTTTTTCATAAAAAAATTTTTTGCATGGAAAATGGATGATGTATAGTTTATTAAATTCTTTGCACGAAAAGAAGACGACGTATATAGTTCATCTAATTTTTTAGATACGAAATGGACGAATTATAGTCAATTTAATTTTTTTTTTTAATTTAAAAATGGACGATGTATAGTCTATTAAATTATGTATATATAGTCAGTCTATTTATTTTTTTGCATCTAAAATAGACGATGTATAGTCTATATAATTATTTGCACACGAATCGGACGATTTATAGTCGATAAAATTTTTTCATAAAAATTTAAAAAAAGACGATGTATAGTCCATTATATTTTTTTCATAAAAAAATTTTTTTCGTGGAAAATGGATGATGTATAGTTTATTAAATTCTTTGCACGAAAAGAAGACGACGTATATAGTCCATTTAATTTTTTAGATACGAAATGGACGAATTATAGTCAATTTAATTTATTTTTTAAATTTAAAAATGGACGATGTATAGTCTATTAAATTTTGTATATATAGCCAGTCTATTTAATTTTTTGCATCTAAAATAGATGATGTATAGTCTATATAATTATTTGCACACAAATCGGACGATTTATAGTCGATAAAATTTTTTCATAAAAAATTGAAAAAAAGACGATGTATAGTCCATTATATTTTTTTCATAAAAAAATTTTTTGCATGAAAAATGGATGATGTATAGTTTATTAAATTCTTTGCACGAAAAGAAGACGACGTATATAGTCCATTTAATTTTTTAGATACGAAATGGACGAATTATAGTCAATTTAATTTATTTTTTAAATTTAAAAATGGACGATGTATAGTCTATTAAATTTTGTATATATAGTCAGTCTATTTAATTTTTTGCATCTTAAATAGATGATGTATAGTCTATATAATTATTTGCACACGAATCGGACAATTTATAGCCGATAAAATTTTTTCATAAAAAAATTAAAAAAAGACGATGTATAGTCCATTATATTTTTTTCATAAAAAAATTTTTTGCATGAAAAATGGATGATGTATAGTTTATTAAATTCTTTGCACGAAAAGAAGACGACGTATATAGTCCACCTAATTTTTTAGATACGAAATGGACGAATTATAGTCAATTTAATTTTTTTTTTAAATTTAAAAATGGATGATGTATAGTCTATTAAATTTTGTATATATAGTCAGTCTATTTAATTTTTTGCATCTAAAATAGATGATGTATAGTCTATATAATTATTTGCACACGAATCGGACGATTTATAGCCGATAAAATTTTTTCATAAAAAATTTAAAAAAAGACGATGTATAGTCCATTATATTTTTTTCATAAAAAAATTTTTTGCATGAAAAATGGATGATGTATAGTTTATTAAATTCTTTGCACGAAAAGACGATGACGTATATAGTCCATTTAATTTTTTAGATACAATGGACGAATTATAGTCAATTTAATTTATTTTTTAAATTTAAAAATGCATGATGTATAGTCTATTAAATTTTGTATATATAGTCAGCCTATTTAATTTTTTGCATCTAAAATAGACGATGGATAGTCTATATAATTATTTGCACACGAATCGGACGATTTATAGTCGATAAAATTTTTTCATAAAAAAATTAAAAAAAGACGATGTATAGTCCATTATATTTTTTTCATAAAAAAATTTTTTGCATGAAAAATGGATGATGTATAGTTTATTAAATTCTTTGCACGAAAAGAAGACGACGTATATAGTCCACCTAATTTTTTAGATACGAAATGGACGAATTATAGTCAATTTAATTTTTTTTTTAAATTTAAAAATGGATGATGTATAGTCTATTAAATTTTGTATATATAGTCAGTCTATTTAATTTTTTGCATCTAAAATAGATGATGTATAGTCTATATAATTATTTGCACACGAATCGGACGATTTATAGCCGATAAAATTTTTTCATAAAAAATTTAAAAAAAGACGATGTATAGTCCATTATATTTTTTTCATAAAAAAATTTTTTGCATGAAAAATGGATGATGTATAGTTTATTAAATTCTTTGCACGAAAAGACGATGACGTATATAGTCCTATTAATTTTTTAGATACAAAATGGACGAATTATAGTCAATTTAATTTATTTTTTAAATTTAAAAATGCATGATGTATAGTCTATTAAATTTTGTATATATAGTCAGCCTATTTAATTTTTTGCATCTAAAATAGACGATGGATAGTCTATATAATTATTTGCACACGAATCGGACGATTTATAGTCGATAAAATTTTTTCATAAAAAATTGAAAAAAAGACGATGTATAGTCAGTCCATTATATTTTTTTCATAAAAAATTTTTTTGCATGAAAAATGGATGATGTATAATTTATTAAATTCTTTGCACGAAAAGACGACGACGTATATAGTCCATCTATTTTTTTATATACGAAATGGACGAATTATAGTCAATTTAATTTATTTTTTAAATTTAAAAATGGATGATGTATAGTCTATTAAATTTTGTATATATAGTCAGTCTATTTAATTTTTTGCATCTAAAATAGACGATGTATAGTCTATATAATTATTTGCACACGAATCGGACGCTTTATAGTCGATAAAATTTTTTCATAAAAAATTTAAAAAAAGACGATGTATAGTCCATTATATTTTTTTCATAAAAAAATTTTTTTCGTGGAAAATGGATGATGTATAGTTTATTAAATTCTTTGCACGAAAAGAAGACGACGTATATAGTCCATTTAATTTTTTAGATACGAAATGGACGAATTATAGTCAATTTAATTTATTTTTTAAATTTAAAAATGGACGATGTATAGTCTATTAAATTTTGTATATATAGTCAGTCTATTTAATTTTTTGCATCTAAAATAGATGATGTATAGTCTATATAATTATTTGCACACAAATCGGACGATTTATAGTCGATAAAATTTTTTCATAAAAAATTGAAAAAAAGACGATGTATAGTCCATTATATTTTTTTCATAAAAAAATTTTTTCCATGAAAAATGGATGATGTATAGTTTATTAAATTCTTTGCACGAAAAGAAGACGGCGTATATAGTTCATCTAATTTTTTAGATACGAAATGGTCGAATTATAGTCAATTTAATTTTTTTTTAAATTTAAAAATGGATGATGTATAGTCTATTAAATTTTGTATATATAGTCAGTCTATTTAATTTTTTGCATCTAAAATAGACGATGTATAGTCTATATAATTATTTGCACACGAATCGGACGATTTATAGTCGATAAAATTTTTTCATAAAAAATTGAAAAAAAGACGATGTATAGTCCATTATATTTTTTTCATAAAAAATTTTTTTTCGTGGAAAATGGATGATGTATAGTTTATTAAATTCTTTGCACGAAAAGAAGACGACGTATATAGTCCATTTAATTTTTTAGATACGAAATGGACGAATTATAGTCAATTTAATTTATTTTTTAAATTTAAAAATGGACGATGTATAGTCTATTAAATTTTGTATATATAGTCAGTCTATTTAATTTTTTGCATCTAAAATAGATGATGTATAGTCTATATAATTATTTGCACACAAATCGGACGATTTATAGTCGATAAAATTTTTCATAAAAAATTGAAAAAAAGACGATGTATAGTGCATTATATTTTTTTCATAAAAAAATTGTTTCCATGAAAAATGGATGATGTATAGTTTATTAAATTCTTTGCACGAAAAGAAGACGGCGAATATAGTTCATCTAATTTTTTAAGATACGAAATGGACGAATTATATTCAATTTAATTTTTTTTTTAATTTAAAAATGGATGATGTATAGTCTATTAAATTTTGTATATATAGTCAGTCTATTTAATTTTTTGCATCTAAAATAGACGATGTATAGTCTATATAATTATTTGCACACGAATCGGACGATTTATAGTCGATAAAATTTTTTCATAAAAAATTGAAAAAAAGACGATGATAGTCCATTATATTTTTTTCATAAAAAAATTTTTTGCATGAAAAATGGATGATGTATAGTTTATTAAATTCTTTGCACGAAAAGAAGACGACGTATATAGTCCACCTAATTTTTTAGATACGAAATGGACGAATTATAGTCAATTTAATTTTTTTTTTTTAATTTAAAAATGGACGATGTATAGTCTATTAAATTTTGTATATATAGTCAGCCTATTTAATTTTTTGCATCTAAAATAGACGATGGATAGTCTATATAATTATTTGCACACGAATCGGACGATTTATAGTCGATAAAATTTTTTCATAAAAAATTGAAAAAAAGACGATGTATAGTCAGTCCATTATATTTTTTTCATAAAAAATTTTTTTGCATGAAAAATGGATGATGTATAATTTATTAAATTCTTTGCACGAAAAGACGACGACGTATATAGTCCATCTATTTTTTTATATACGAAATGGACGAATTATAGTCAATTTAATTTATTTTTTAAATTTAAAAATGGATGATGTATAGTCTATTAAATTTTGTATATATAGTCAGTCTATTTAATTTTTTGCATCTAAAAAGACGATGTATAGTCTATATAATTATTTGCACACGAATCGGACGCTTTATAGTCGATAAAATTTTTTCATAAAAAATTTAAAAAAAGACGATGTATAGTCCATTATATTTTTTTCATAAAAAAATTTTTTTCGTGGAAAATGGATGATGTATAGTTTATTAAATTCTTTGCACGAAAAGAAGACGACGTATATAGTCCATTTAATTTTTTAGATACGAAATGGACGAATTATAGTCAATTTAATTTATTTTTTAAATTTAAAAATGGACGATGTATAGTCTATTAAATTTTGTATATATAGTCAGTCTATTTAATTTTTTGCATCTAAAATAGATGATGTATAGTCTATATAATTATTTGCACACAAATCGGACGATTTATAGTCGATAAAATTTTTTCATAAAAAATTGAAAAAAAGACGATGTATAGTCCATTATATTTTTTTCATAAAAAAATTTTTTCCATGAAAAATGGATGATGTATAGTTTATTAAATTCTTTGCACGAAAAGAAGACGGCGTATATAGTTCATCTAATTTTTTAGATACGAAATGGTCGAATTATAGTCAATTTAATTTTTTTTTTAAATTTAAAAATGGATGATGTATAGTCTATTAAATTTTGTATATATAGTCAGTCTATTTAATTTTTTGCATCTAAAATAGACGATGTATAGTCTATATAATTATTTGCACACGAATCGGACGATTTATAGTCGATAAAATTTTTTCATAAAAAATTGAAAAAAAGACGATGTATAGTCCATTATATTTTTTTCATAAAAAAATTTTTTGCATGAAAAATGGATGATGTATAGTTTATTAAATTCTTTGCACGAAAAGAAGACGACGTATATAGTCCATTTAATTTTTTAGATACGAAATGGACGAATTATAGTCAATTTAATTTATTTTTTAAATTTAAAAATGGACGATGTATAGTCTATTAAATTTTGTATATATAGTCAGTCTATTTAATTTTTTGCATCTTAAATAGATGATGTATAGTCTATATAATTATTTGCACACGAATCGGACAATTTATAGCCGATAAAATTTTTTCATAAAAAATTTAAAAAAAGACGATGTATAGTCCATTATATTTTTTTCATAAAAAATTTTTTTTCGTGGAAAATGGATGATGTATAGTTTATTAAATTCTTTGCACGAAAAGAAGACGACGTATATAGTCCATTTAATTTTTTAGATACGAAATGGACGAATTATAGTCAATTTAATTTATTTTTTAAATTTAAAAATGGACGATGTATAGTCTATTAAATTTTGTATATATAGTCAGTCTATTTAATTTTTTGCATCTAAAATAGATGATGTATAGTCTATATAATTATTTGCACACAAATCGGACGATTTATAGTCGATAAAATTTTTCATAAAAAATTGAAAAAAAGACGATGTATAGTGCATTATATTTTTTTCATAAAAAAATTGTTTCCATGAAAAATGGATGATGTATAGTTTATTAAATTCTTTGCACGAAAAGAAGACGGCGAATATAGTTCATCTAATTTTTTAAGATACGAAATGGACGAATTATATTCAATTTAATTTTTTTTTTAATTTAAAAATGGATGATGTATAGTCTATTAAATTTTGTATATATAGTCAGTCTATTTAATTTTTTGCATCTAAAATAGACGATGTATAGTCTATATAATTATTTGCACACGAATCGGACGATTTATAGTCGATAAAATTTTTTCATAAAAAATTGAAAAAAAGACGATGATAGTCCATTATATTTTTTTCATAAAAAAATTTTTTGCATGAAAAATGGATGATGTATAGTTTATTAAATTCTTTGCACGAAAAGAAGACGACGTATATAGTCCACCTAATTTTTTAGATACGAAATGGACGAATTATAGTCAATTTAATTTTTTTTTTTTAATTTAAAAATGGACGATGTATAGTCTATTAAATTTTGTATATATAGTCAGTCTATTTAATTTTTTGCATCTAAAATAGATGATGTATAGTCTATATAATTATTTGCACACGAATCGGACGATTTATAGTCGATAAAATTTTTTCATAAAAAATTGAAAAAAAGACGATGTATAGTCCATTATATTTTTTTCATAAAAAAATTTTTTGCATGAAAAATGGATGATGTATAGTTTATTAAATTCTTTGCACGAAAAGACGATGACGTATATAGTTCATTTAATTTTTTAGATACGAAATGGACGAATTATAGTCAATTTAATTTATTTTTTAAATTTAAAAATGCATGATGTATAGTCTATTAAATTTTGTATATATAGTCAGCCTATTTAATTTTTTGCATCTAAAATAGACGATGGATAGTCTATATAATTATTTGCACACGAATCGGACGATTTATAGTCGATAAAATTTTTTCATAAAAAATTGAAAAAAAGACGATGTATAGTCAGTCCATTATATTTTTTTCATAAAAAATTTTTTTGCATGAAAAATGGATGATGTATAATTTATTAAATTCTTTGCACGAAAAGACGACGACGTATAAAGTCCATCTAATTTTTTATATACGAAATGGACGAATTATAGTCAATTTAATTTTTTTTTTAAATTTAAAAATGGATGATGTATAGTCTATTAAATTTTGTATATATAGTCAGTCTATTTAATTTTTTGCATCTAAAATAGACGATGTATAGTCTATATAATTATTTGCACACGAATCGGACGATTTATAGTCGATAAAATTTTTTCATAAAAAATTGAAAAAAGACGATGTACAGTCCATTATATTTTTTTCATAAAAAAATTTTTTGCATGAAAAATGGATCATGTATAGTTCATTAAATTCTTTGCACGAAAAGAAGATGACGTATATAGTCCATTTAATTTTTTAGATACGAAATGGACGAATTATAGTCAATTTAATTTATTTTTTAAATTTAAAAATGGATGATGTATAGTCTATTAAATTTTGTATATATAGTCAGTCTATTTAATTTTTTGCATCTAAAATAGACGATGTATAGTCTATATAATTATTTGCACACGAATCGGACGCTTTATAGTCGATAAAATTTTTTCATAAAAATTTAAAAAAAGACGATGTATAGTCCATTATATTTTTTTCATAAAAAAATTTTTTGCATGAAAAATGGATGATGTATAGTTTATTAAATTCTTTGCACGAAAAGAAGACGACGTATATAGTTCATCTAATTTTTTAGATACGAAATGGACGAATTATAGTCAATTTAATTTTTTTTTTAAATTTAAAAATGGACGATGTATAGTCTATTTAATTTTGTATATATAGTCAGTCTATTTAATTTTTTGCATCTAAAATAGATGATGTATAGTCTATATAATTATTTGTACACGAATGGGACGATTTATAGTCGATAAAATTTTTTCGTAAAAAATTGAAAAAAAGACGATGTATAGTCCATTATATTTTATTCATAAAAAAAATTTTTGCATGAAAAATGGATGATGTATAGTTTATTAAATTCTTTGCACGAAAAGAAGACGACGTATATAGTCCATCTAATTTTTTATATACGAAATGGACGAATTATAGTCAATTTAATTTTTTTTTTTAATTTAAAAATGGACGATGTATAGTCTATTAAATTATGTATATATAGTCAGTCTATTTAATTTTTTGCATCTAAAATAGATGATGTATAGTCTATATAATTATTTGCACACGAATCGGACGATTTATAGTCGATAAAATTTTTTCATAAAAAATTGAAAAAAAGACGATGTATAGTCCATTATATATTTTTCATAAAAAATTTTTTTGCATGAAAAATGGATGATGTATAGTTTATTAAATTCTTTGCACGAAAAGACGACGACGTATATAGTCAATTTAATTTTTTAGATACGAAATGGACGAATTATAGTCAATTTAATTTATTTTTTAAATTTAAAAATGGATGATGTATAGTCTATTAAATTTTGTATATATAGTCAGTCTATTTAATTTTTTGCATCTAAAATAGACGATGTATAGTCTATATAATTATTTGCACACGAATCGGACGCTTTATAGTCGATAAAATTTTTTCATAAAAATTTAAAAAAAGACGATGTATAGTCCATTATATTTTATTCATAAAAAAATTTTTGCATGAAAAATGGATGATGTATAGTTTATTAAATTCTTTGCACGAAAAGAAGACGACGTATATAGTCCATCTAATTTTTTATATACGAAATGGACGAATTATAGTCAATTTAATTTTTTTTTTTTAATTTAAAAATGGACGATGTATAGTCTATTAAATTATGTATATATAGTCAGTCTATTTAATTTTTTGCATCTAAAATAGATGATGTATAGTCTATATAATTATTTGCACACGAATCGGACGATTTATAGCCGATAAAATTTTTTCATAAAAAATTTAAAAAAAGACGATGTATAGTCCATTATATTTTTCTCATAAAAAAATTTTTTGCATGAAAAATGGATGATGTATAGTTTATTAAATTCTTTGCACGAAAAGACGATGACGTATATAGTCCATTTAATTTTTTAGATACGAAATGGACGAATTATAGTCAATTTAATTTATTTTTTAAATTTAAAAATGCATGATGTATAGTCTATTAAATTTTGTATATATAGTCAGCCTATTTAATTTTTTGCATCTAAAATAGACGATGGATAGTCTATATAATTATTTGCACACGAATCGGACGATTTATAGTCGATAAAATTTTTTCATAAAAAATTGAAAAAAAGACGATGTATAGTCCATTATATTTTTTTCATAAAAAAATTTTTTGCATGGAAAATGGATGATGTATAGTTTATTAAATTCTTTGCACGAAAAGAAGACGACGTATATAGTTCATCTAATTTTTTAGATACGAAATGGACGAATTATAGTCAATTTAATTTTTTTTTTTAATTTAAAAATGGACGATGTATAGTCTATTAAATTATGTATATATAGTCAGTCTATTTATTTTTTTGCATCTAAAATAGATGATGTATAGTCTATATAATTATTTGCACACGAATCGGACGATTTATAGTCGATAAAATTTTTTCATAAAAAATTGAAAAAAAGACGATGTATAGTCCATTATATTATTTTCATAAAAAAATTTTTTTCGTGGAAAATGGATGATGTATAGTTTATTAAATTCTTTGCACGAAAAGAAGACGACGTATATAGTCCATTTAATTTTTTAGATACGAAATGGACGAATTATAGTCAATTTAATTTATTTTTTAAATTTAAAAATGGATGATGTATAGTCTATTAAATTTTGTATATATAGTCAGTCTATTTAATTTTTTGCATCTAAAATAGATGATGTATAGTCTATATAATTATTTGCACACAAATCGGACGATTTATAGTCGATAAAATTTTTTCATAAAAAATTGAAAAAAAGACGATGTATAGTCCATTATATTTTTTTCATAAAAAAATTTTTTCCATGAAAAATGGATGATGTATAGTTTATTAAATTCTTTGCACGAAAAGAAGACGGCGTATATAGTTCATCTAATTTTTTAGATACGAAATGGACGAATTATAGTCAATTTAATTTTTTTTTTAAATTTAAAAATGGATGATGTATAGTCTATTAAATTTTGTATATATAGTCAGTCTATTTAATTTTTTGCATCTAAAATAGACGATGTATAGTCTATATAATTATTTGCACACGAATCGGACGCTTTATAGTCGATAAAATTTTTTCATAAAAAATTTAAAAAAAGATGATGTATAGTCCATTATATTTTTTTCATAAAAAAATTTTTTGCATGGAAAATGGATGATGTATAGTTTATTAAATTCTTTGCACGAAAAGAAGACGACGTATATAGTTCATCTAATTTTTTAGATACGAAATGGACGAATTATAGTCAATTTAATTTTTTTTTTTAATTTAAAAATGGACGATGTATAGTCTATTAAATTATGTATATATAGTCAGTCTATTTATTTTTTTGCATCTAAAATAGATGATGTATAGTCTATATAATTATTTGCACACGAATCGGACGATTTATAGTCGATAAAATTTTTTCATAAAAAATTGAAAAAAAGACGATGTATAGTCCATTATATTATTTTCATAAAAAAATTTTTTTCGTGGAAAATGGATGATGTATAGTTTATTAAATTCTTTGCACGAAAAGAAGACGACGTATATAGTCCATTTAATTTTTTAGATACGAAATGGACGAATTATAGTCAATTTAATTTATTTTTTAAATTTAAAAATGGACGATGTATAGTCTATTAAATTTTGTATATATAGTCAGTCTATTTAATTTTTTGCATCTAAAATAGATGATGTATAGTCTATATAATTATTTGCACACAAATCGGACGATTTATAGTCGATAAAATTTTTTCATAAAAAATTGAAAAAAAGACGATGTATAGTCCATTATATTTTTTTCATAAAAAAATTTTTTCCATGAAAAATGGATGATGTATAGTTTATTAAATTCTTTGCACGAAAAGAAGACGGCGTATATAGTTCATCTAATTTTTTAGATACGAAATGGACGAATTATAGTCAATTTAATTTTTTTTTTAAATTTAAAAATGGATGATGTATAGTCTATTAAATTTTGTATATATAGTCAGTCTATTTAATTTTTTGCATCTTAAATAGATGATGTATAGTCTATATAATTATTTGCACACGAATCGGACAATTTATAGCCGATAAAATTTTTTCATAAAAAAATTAAAAAAAGACGATGTATAGTCCATTATATTTTTTTCATAAAAAAATTTTTTGCATGAAAAATGGATGATGTATAGTTTATTAAATTCTTTGCACGAAAAGAAGACGACGTATATAGTCCACCTAATTTTTTAGATACGAAATGGACGAATTATAGTCAATTTAATTTTTTTTTTAAATTTAAAAATGGATGATGTATAGTCTATTAAATTTTGTATATATAGTCAGTCTATTTAATTTTTTGCATCTAAAATAGACGATGTATAGTCTATATAATTATTTGCACACGAATCGGACGCTTTATAGTCGATAAAATTTTTTCATAAAAAATTTAAAAAAAGATGATGTATAGTCCATTATATTTTTTTCATAAAAAAATTTTTTGCATGGAAAATGGATGATGTATAGTTTATTAAATTCTTTGCACGAAAAGAAGACGACGTATATAGTTCATCTAATTTTTTAGATACGAAATGGACGAATTATAGTCAATTTAATTTTTTTTTTTAATTTAAAAATGGACGATGTATAGTCTATTAAATTATGTATATATAGTCAGTCTATTTATTTTTTTGCATCTAAAATAGATGATGTATAGTCTATATAATTATTTGCACACGAATCGGACGATTTATAGTCGATAAAATTTTTTCATAAAAAATTGAAAAAAAGACGATGTATAGTCCATTATATTATTTTCATAAAAAAATTTTTTTCGTGGAAAATGGATGATGTATAGTTTATTAAATTCTTTGCACGAAAAGAAGACGACGTATATAGTCCATTTAATTTTTTAGATACGAAATGGACGAATTATAGTCAATTTAATTTATTTTTTAAATTTAAAAATGGACGATGTATAGTCTATTAAATTTTGTATATATAGTCAGTCTATTTAATTTTTTGCATCTAAAATAGATGATGTATAGTCTATATAATTATTTGCACACAAATCGGACGATTTATAGTCGATAAAATTTTTTCATAAAAAATTGAAAAAAAGACGATGTATAGTCCATTATATTTTTTTCATAAAAAAATTTTTTCCATGAAAAATGGATGATGTATAGTTTATTAAATTCTTTGCACGAAAAGAAGACGGCGTATATAGTTCATCTAATTTTTTAGATACGAAATGGACGAATTATAGTCAATTTAATTTTTTTTTTAAATTTAAAAATGGATGATGTATAGTCTATTAAATTTTGTATATATAGTCAGTCTATTTAATTTTTTGCATCTAAAATAGACGATGTATAGTCTATATAATTATTTGCACACGAATCGGACGATTTATAGTCGATAAAATTTTTTCATAAAAAATTGAAAAAAAGACGATGTATAGTCCATTATATTTTTTTCATAAAAAAATTTTTTGCATGAAAAATGGATGATGTATAGTTTATTAAATTCTTTGCACGAAAAGAAGACGACGTATATAGTCCATTTAATTTTTTAGATACGAAATGGACGAATTATAGTCAATTTAATTTATTTTTTAAATTTAAAAATGGACGATGTATAGTCTATTAAATTTTGTATATATAGTCAGTCTATTTAATTTTTTGCATCTTAAATAGATGATGTATAGTCTATATAATTATTTGCACACGAATCGGACAATTTATAGCCGATAAAATTTTTTCATAAAAAAATTAAAAAAAGACGATGTATAGTCCATTATATTTTTTTCATAAAAAAATTTTTTGCATGAAAAATGGATGATGTATAGTTTATTAAATTCTTTGCACGAAAAGAAGACGACGTATATAGTCCACCTAATTTTTTAGATACGAAATGGACGAATTATAGTCAATTTAATTTTTTTTTTAAATTTAAAAATGGATGATGTATAGTCTATTAAATTTTGTATATATAGTCAGTCTATTTAATTTTTTGCATCTAAAATAGATGATGTATAGTCTATATAATTATTTGCACACGAATCGGACGATTTATAGCCGATAAAATTTTTTCATAAAAAATTTAAAAAAAGACGATGTATAGTCCATTATATTTTTTTCATAAAAAAATTTTTTGCATGAAAAATGGATGATGTATAGTTTATTAAATTCTTTGCACGAAAAGACGATGACGTATATAGTCCATTTAATTTTTTAGATACGAAATGGACGAATTATAGTCAATTTAATTTATTTTTTAAATTTAAAAATGCATGATGTATAGTCTATTAAATTTTGTATATATAGTCAGCCTATTTAATTTTTTGCATCTAAAATAGACGATGGATAGTCTATATAATTATTTGCACACGAATCGGACGATTTATAGTCGATAAAATTTTTTCATAAAAAATTGAAAAAAAGACGATGTATAGGCAGTCCATTATATTTTTTTCATAAAAAATTTTTTTGCATGAAAAATGGATGATGTATAATTTATTAAATTCTTTGCACGAAAAGACGACGACGTATATAGTCCATCTATTTTTTTATATACGAAATGGACGAATTATAGTCAATTTAATTTATTTTTTAAATTTAAAAATGGATGATGTATAGTCTATTAAATTTTGTATATATAGTCTGTCTATTTAATTTTTTGCATCTAAAATAGACGATGTATAGTCTATATAATTATTTGCACACGAATCGGACGCTTTATAGTCGATAAAATTTTTTCATAAAAAATTTAAAAAAAGACGATGTATAGTCCATTATATTTTTTTCATAAAAAAATTTTTTTCGTGGAAAATGGATGATGTATAGTTTATTAAATTCTTTGCACGAAAAGAAGACGACGTATATAGTCCATTTAATTTTTTAGATACGAAATGGACGAATTATAGTCAATTTAATTTATTTTTTAAATTTAAAAATGGACGATGTATAGTCTATTAAATGTTGTATATATAGTCAGTCTATTTAATTTTTTGCATCTAAAATAGATGATGTATAGTCTATATAATTATTTGCACACAAATCGGACGATTTATAGTCGATAAAATTTTTTCATAAAAAATTGAAAAAAAGACGATGTATAGTCCATTATATTTTTTTCATAAAAAAATTTTTTCCATGAAAAATGGATGATGTATAGTTTATTAAATTCTTTGCACGAAAAGAAGACGGCGTATATAGTTCATCTAATTTTTTAGATACGAAATGGACGAATTATAGTCAATTTAATTTTTTTTTTAAATTTAAAAATGGATGATGTATAGTCTATTAAATTTTGTATATATAGTCAGTCTATTTAATTTTTTGCATCTAAAATAGACGATGTATAGTCTATATAATTATTTGCTCACGAATCGGACGCTTTATAGTCGATAAAATTTTTTCATAAAAAATTTAAAAAAAGATGATGTATAGTCCATTATATTTTTTTCATAAAAAAATTTTTTGCATGGAAAATGGATGATGTATAGTTTATTAAATTCTTTGCACGAAAAGAAGACGACGTATATAGTTCATCTAATTTTTTAGATACGAAATGGACGAATTATAGTCAATTTAATTTTTTTCTTAAATTTAAAAATGGACGATGTATAGTCTATTAAATTATGTATATATAGTCAGTCTATTTATTTTTTTGCATCTAAAATAGATGATGTATAGTCTATATAATTATTTGCACACGAATCGGACGATTTATAGTCGATAAAATTTTTTCATAAAAAATTGAAAAAAAGACGATGTATAGTCCATTATATTTTTTTCATAAAAAAATTTTTTTCGTGGAAAATGGATGATGTATAGTTTATTAAATTCTTTGCACGAAAAGAAGACGACGTATATAGTCCATTTAATTTTTTAGATACGAAATGGACGAATTATAGTCAATTTAATTTATTTTTTAAATTTAAAAATGGACGATGTATAGTCTATTAAATTTTGTATATATAGTCAGTCTATTTAATTTTTTGCATCTAAAATAGATGATGTATAGTCTATATAATTATTTGCACACAAATCGGACGATTTATAGTCGATAAAATTTTTTCATAAAAAATTGAAAAAAAGACGATGTATAGTCCATTATATTTTTTTCATAAAAAAATTTTTTCCATGAAAAATGGATGATGTATAGTTTATTAAATTCTTTGCACGAAAAGAAGACGGCGTATATAGTTCATCTAATTTTTTAGATACGAAATGGACGAATTATAGTCAATTTAATTTTTTTTTTAAATTTAAAAATGGATGATGTATAGTCTATTAAATTTTGTATATATAGTCAGTCTATTTAATTTTTTGCATCTAAAATAGACGATGTATAGTCTATATAATTATTTGCACACGAATCGGACGATTTATAGTCGATAAAATTTTTTCATAAAAAATTGAAAAAAAGACGATGTATAGTCCATTATATTTTTTTCATAAAAAAATTTTTTGCATGAAAAATGGATGATGTATAGTTTATTAAATTCTTTGCACGAAAAGAAGACGGCGTATATAGTTCATCTAATTTTTTAAGATACGAAATGGACGAATTATATTCAATTTAATTTTTTTTTTAATTTAAAAATGGATGATGTATAGTCTATTAAATTTTGTATATATAGTCAGTCTATTTAATTTTTTGCATCTAAAATAGACGATGTATAGTCTATATAATTATTTGCACACGAATCGGACGATTTATAGTCGATAAAATTTTTGGATGATGTATAGTCTATTAAATTTTGTATATATAGTCAGTCTATTTAATTTTTTGCATCTAAAATAGACGATGTATAGTCTATATAATTATTTGCACACGAATCGGACGCTTTATAGTCGATAAAATTTTTTCATAAAAAATTTAAAAAAAGATGATGTATAGTCCATTATATTTTTTTCATAAAAAAATTTTTTGCATGGAAAATGGATGATGTATAGTTTATTAAATTCTTTGCACGAAAAGAAGACGACGTATATAGTTCATCTAATTTTTTAGATACGAAATGGACGAATTATAGTCAATTTAATTATTTTCTTAAATTTAAAAATGGACGATGTATAGTCTATTAAATTATGTATATATAGTCAGTCTATTTATTTTTTTGCATCTAAAATAGATGATGTATAGTCTATATAATTATTTGCACACGAATCGGACGATTTATAGTCGATAAAATTTTTTCATAAAAAATTGAAAAAAAGACGATGTATAGTCCATTATATTTTTTTCATAAAAAAATTTTTTTCGTGGAAAATGGATGATGTATAGTTTATTAAATTCTTTGCACGAAAAGAAGACGACGTATATAGTCCATTTAATTTTTTAGATACGAAATGGACGAATTATAGTCAATTTAATTTATTTTTTAAATTTAAAAATGGACGATGTATAGTCTATTAAATTTTGTATATATAGTCAGTCTATTTAATTTTTTGCATCTAAAATAGATGATGTATAGTCTATATAATTATTTGCACACAAATCGGACGATTTATAGTCGATAAAATTTTTTCATAAAAAATTGAAAAAAAGACGATGTATAGTCCATTATATTTTTTTCATAAAAAAATTTTTTCCATGAAAAATGGATGATGTATAGTTTATTAAATTCTTTGCACGAAAAGAAGACGGCGTATATAGTTCATCTAATTTTTTAGATACGAAATGGACGAATTATAGTCAATTTAATTTTTTTTTTAAATTTTAAAATGGATGATGTATAGTCTATTAAATTTTGTATATATAGTCAGTCTATTTAATTTTTTGCATCTAAAATAGACGATGTATAGTCTATATAATTATTTGCACACGAATCGGACGATTTATAGTCGATAAAATTTTTTCATAAAAAATTGAAAAAAAGACGATGTATAGTCCATTATATTTTTTTCATAAAAAAATTTTTTGCATGAAAAATGGATGATGTATAGTTTATTAAATTCTTTGCACGAAAAGAAGACGGCGTATATAGTTCATCTAATTTTTTAAGATACGAAATGGACGAATTATATTCAATTTAATTTTTTTTTTAATTTAAAAATGGATGATGTATAGTCTATTAAATTTTGTATATATAGTCAGTCTATTTAATTTTTTGCATCTAAAATAGACGATGTATAGTCTATATAATTATTTGCACACGAATCGGACGATTTATAGTCGATAAAATTTTTTCATAAAAAATTGAAAAAAAGACGATGATAGTCCATTATATTTTTTTCATAAAAAAATTTTTTGCATGAAAAATGGATGATGTATAGTTTATTAAATTCTTTGCACGAAAAGAAGACGACGTATATAGTCCATTTAATTTTTTAGATACGAAATGGACGAATTATAGTCAATTTAATTTATTTTTTAAATTTAAAAATGGACGATGTATAGTCTATTAAATTTTGTATATATAGTCAGTCTATTTAATTTTTTGCATCTAAAATAGACGATGTATAGTCTATATAATTATTTGCACACGAATCGGACGATTTATAGCCGATAAAATTTTTTCATAAAAAATTTAAAAAAAGACGATGTATAGTCCATTATATTTTTTTCATAAAAAAATTTTTTGCATGAAAAATGGATGATGTATAGTTTATTAAATTCTTTGCACGAAAAGAAGACGACGTATATAGTCCACCTAATTTTTTAGATACGTATTTTTTTCATAAAAAAATTTTTTGCATGAAAAATGGATGATGTATAGTTTATTAAATTCTTTGCACGAAAAGACGATGACGTATATAGTTCATTTAATTTTTTAGATACGAAATGGACGAATTATAGTCAATTTAATTTATTTTTTAAATTTAAAAATGCATGATGTATAGTCTATTAAATTTTGTATATATAGTCAGCCTATTTAATTTTTTGCATCTAAAATAGACGATGGATAGTCTATATAATTATTTGCACACGAATCGGACGATTTATAGTCGATAAAATTTTTTCATAAAAAATTGAAAAAAAGACGATGTATAGTCAGTCCATTATATTTTTTTCATAAAAAATTTTTTTGCATGAAAAATGGATGATGTATAATTTATTAAATTCTTTGCACGAAAAGACGACGACGTATATAGTCCATCTAATTTTTTATATACGAAATGGACGAATTATAGTCAATTTAATTTTTTTTTAAATTTAAAAATGGATGATGTATAGTCTATTAAATTTTGTATATATAGTCAGTCTATTTAATTTTTTGCATCTAAAATAGACGATGTATAGTCTATATAATTATTTGCACACGAATCGGACGATTTATAGTCGATAAAATTTTTTCATAAAAAATTGAAAAAAGACGATGTACAGTCCATTATATTTTTTTCATAAAAAAATTTTTTGCATGAAAAATGGATCATGTATAGTTTATTAAATTCTTTGCACGAAAAGAAGATGACGTATATAGTCCATTTAATTTTTTAGATACGAAATGGACGAATTATAGTCAATTTAATTTATTTTTTAAATTTAAAAATGGATGATGTATAGTCTATTAAATTTTGTATATATAGTCAGTCTATTTAATTTTTTGCATCTAAAATAGACGATGTATAGTCTATATAATTATTTGCACACGAATCGGACGCTTTATAGTCGATAAAATTTTTTCATAAAAATTTAAAAAAAGACGATGTATAGTCCATTATATTTTTTTCATAAAAAAATTTTTTGCATGAAAAATGGATGATGTATAGTTTATTAAATTCTTTGCACGAAAAGAAGACGACGTATATAGTTCATCTAATTTTTTAGATACGAAATGGACGAATTATAGTCAATTTAATTTTTTTTTTAAATTTAAAAATGGACGATGTATAGTCTATTTAATTTTGTATATATAGTCAGTCTATTTAATTTTTTGCATCTAAAATAGATGATGTATAGTCTATATAATTATTTGTACACGAATGGGACGATTTATAGTCGATAAAATTTTTTCGTAAAAAATTGAAAAAAAGACGATGTATAGTCCATTATATTTTATTCATAAAAAAAATTTTTGCATGAAAAATGGATGATGTATAGTTTATTAAATTCTTTGCACGAAAAGAAGACGACGTATATAGTCCATCTAATTTTTTATATACGAAATGGACGAATTATAGTCAATTTAATTTTTTTTTTTTAATTTAAAAATGGACGATGTATAGTCTATTAAATTATGTATATATAGTCAGTCTATTTAATTTTTTGCATCTAAAATAGATGATGTATAGTCTATATAATTATTTGCACACGAATCGGACGATTTATAGTCGATAAAATTTTTTCATAAAAAATTGAAAAAAAGACGATGTATAGTCCATTATATATTTTTCATAAAAAATTTTTTTGCATGAAAAATGGATGATGTATAGTTTATTAAATTCTTTGCACGAAAAGACGACGACGTATATAGTCAATTTAATTTTTTAGATACGAAATGGACGAATTATAGTCAATTTAATTTATTTTTTAAATTTAAAAATGGATGATGTATAGTCTATTAAATTTTGTATATATAGTCAGTCTATTTAATTTTTTGCATCTAAAATAGACGATGTATAGTCTATATAATTATTTGCACACGAATCGGACGCTTTATAGTCGATAAAATTTTTTCATAAAAATTTAAAAAAAGACGATGTATAGTCCATTATATTTTATTCATAAAAAAATTTTTGCATGAAAAATGGATGATGTATAGTTTATTAAATTCTTTGCACGAAAAGAAGACGACGTATATAGTCCATCTAATTTTTTATATACGAAATTTTTTTTTTTTTTTTTTTTTTTTTTTATTTTATTTTTTTTTTTTTTTTTTTTTTTTTTACATCTTTATTTATTGTATCTTCAAAAATGAACTAACAATAAGTAATCAAATCTTAAATCTAAATATAATTATTAGGCCCGACCAATATCGGACATAAGCTTAGTGATAGTTATAAATAATACATAAGTAGTGATAATCAAAAAGAAGTATTTTTAAGCAGTCCCATCTGGAGTGTTGGGTATAAGAGCCCTTGTGTCCCTCTTTTTTAAGCGGATGTGTCCAGTAAAGCTCAAAATATTACGGGCAAGCGGATTAGGATGTGACTCGAGTTTAGTTAAATATTTGCCTGCGTATTTTGCAATTTCTTCACTCACTAGTGGCATATTTAAATCACGATGAATATTTGAGTTTTTAACGTACCATGGAGCAGATGTTATCAAACGTAAAATTTTGTTTTGCCTTCGTTGGATTCTCTCGACATTTGAAGCTGAAGCAGTGCCCCACAGCTGAATTCCATAGCACCATATTGGCTTCAAAAGCGACTTGTATATCAAGAGTTTGCAGTCTAGGCTGAGTGTTGAATTTCTGCCAATTAACCAATATATTTGAGTCAATTTAAGTTTCATTTGGGTTAACTTAGAGTCAATATGATATTTCCACGTAAGCCTTCGATCAAGGTGTATGCCAAGGTATTTGACTTGAGAATGTTGAGGAATATTTTGATTGTTGATTCGAATGGGGGAACAGGTATCTTTTCTTAGGGTAAACGTTATATGAACACACTTTTGTTCATTGACTCTAATTCTCCATAAGTTCAACCATATTTCAAGCTGGGTAATGTGTGCTTGGAGATTGCGGGATGCCTCATCAGGATTTTTGTGAATACTCAAACAGGCTGTATCATCGGCAAATGTAGAAGTGTGGATGTTATTGCTCACAGGCATATCACAAGTATATATTAGATACAAGACTGGCCCCAGAATACTACCCTGTGGCACACCAGAAGATATAGATTCGGGTACACTCATGAAGTCTCCTTCCACAACAGTAAACTTTCTATCGAGAATATAACTTTCCAAAAGCTTTTGTATATTTATTGGTAGGTATGTCTTCAATTTTAAAACTAGGCCTTTGTGCCATACTTTGTCAAATGCCTGAGAAACATCAATAAAAAGGGCAGAACAATACTTCTTTTCTTCAAAAGTCCTCCTTATAATTTGAACCAATCTATGCGTTTGCTCAATAGTGCTATGCTGACTTCTAAAGCCAAATTGATGGTCCGGGATGCACCCAGTATCAGCTAAAATTGTGGACAATTTAGTCATGAGCAGCTTTTCGAAAAGCTTTGAAATTGTTGAAAGTAAGCTTATAGGCCTATATGACTCAGCCTTGGTAAGATCTTTGCCTGGCTTTGGAATCATTTTAATCTTGGCAAGTTTCCAGTTATGTGGAAAATACTGCATTCGTAAAATGGCATTAAAAATAAATAGCAAAATTCTTATTGCAATATGAGGCAAGTTCATCAGCATCTTGTTACTAATGCCATCAATACCTGGAGCTTTCTTAGGGTGGAGTTCAGCAACTATTTTTTGTAGTTCATGCATCTTAAACCTTAAGGGACGAGGGGGTAGAGAGACTACACTCGGTAAATCGGCAGCACCCGTACATGAATTGGGAGTGAATACAGATTTTAAATGCTCAGAAAATAAGTTACCTTTCTCACTATCGCTTCTTGCCCAGCCTCCAGTCGAAGTACGCAATGGTGATTTGAGATCAACGGGTCTTTTAAGATTTCTAGTAGCGCGCCATAAAGAGTAATTAGATGTTGACGTTACATCAAGACCTTCTAAGTACTTTTCCAGTAATGCAGTCTTTTCCGACGATAGCAGCTCTTTGAGTCGTTTAGTACATTCTTTAAGTCTGATTTTATTTAGGGGTGATCGGTGTTGTTGCCATTCTCTTCTAGCTCTCCTTTTTTCACATACGAGACGTTCAATATCCGTAGAATAAATTCTATTAAAGCCAGTCTGCGGGTAGGAAGTAGTGGCATGTTCAGCAGCCTGTTTAATATATTCGGTAAGATTGGCAATATTAAGTTCAATATCATCAGGTGATCTTAGCTGAATGTTTTCTACGCAGTGACTACTAATATATTTTTTGAATCCTAGCCAGTTGACCCTATTAATCGTTTTCGCATATGAGTTAGTTAAATCACTCCTTAGTGGGTTGAAAATTGTAACTATTGTGGGAGAGTGATCGGAGGACAGATCTACAGAGCCCTCTACGTGAATTAAGTCCCTATGGATATTTTTCGTGACGCCAAAATCTATAACATCTGGAATTTTTCTTACGTCAGTAGGCCAGTAAGTAGGCTCCCCACTCGAAATGACATCTAAGCCCATTTTTGAAATTGTATTAAACAACGCTCTACCTCTAGGTGTAACAAGACGCGAGCCCCAGTACGTATGTTTTGCATTGTAGTCACCAGCTGCCACGAAACAAGATCCAAGCGATTTGTAGAACTTCTCATACTGATCTTCGGTAACTGAAAATCTGGGAGGTGAGTAAATTGATGATATCACGAAATTCGAACAAAAATTTTCTACGAAAATATTCGTAGCTTGCATATATTCTTCACTAACGTTCTCAAGGATATAGTGCTTGAGTCTTGACTTAATTAGAATTGCTGATCCACCGCATGCTCTCCCTCTCGGGTCCTTTGAATCATATAGAGTGTAACCATTTATTTTAAAGCAGCTTCTCGAAGTCAAGTGAGTCTCAGAGACCATCATTATATCAATATTTTTTTCCGTGAGGAAGTGCTCAAGTTCATTTTTATGTTGGCGAATGCCGTTTGCGTTCCAGAAACATAGTTTTAACGTGTTCATGGTTTGTTGACTAATGCTTGAAGCAGAGTATTCTGCATTCTCAGCATTTCTTGCATCATGCTAGTCATATTTGTTGTAAAGTTGTTTATAGTTAGCACCAGATTCTCAATAGTAGCTTCAAGACGACTAAAGTTAAAGCTAGAGTTTGCATTCGTTGAATTACTTGGCGGTGGAACATTTTGTGTGGGAATAGAACTAGTCTTAGCAGCATCGGCATACGATACACGTGAATTAACTAGTTGGCTAGTTTGAGGCAGAGTGGCGCTATAAGCATTTGCTGATTGAACTGGAGCTAATTTAGATTTTTGACCCATAGCCTGTTTAACGAAAGAATATACACGGCATCCTCTGTAATTAGCGGTGTGATTTTCTCCACAATTACTGCATTTTTTTTCAGCTTGTACTTTTGGCTTGGTACAGTTAGCAGTACCATGCAATTCACCGCAGATAACACAAACTGTAGGTAATTTGCAGTAGGTTTTTGTGTGGCCATATTCTTGGCAATTATGGCACTGTACGGGACCTGAACGCTTACGTGGCTCTTCAACTGTGATTTTTCGGTGTAAAAGGTATTTTAGACTATAAATTGGGTGCGTCTCATTTTTCTTTAACTGTATATCATTCGGCTCCAGTTCAACACGAAATAGAGGCTGGGGAATCTTCTCTCTATTGATTATATTGGTAACAATTTTTACTTTAAATCCTTGTTCGATAAGTGCACATTTTACTTCTTCAGGCTCAACATATGAATCTATGCCCTTTAATACTATTTGTAGGCCTTTAGCACTCTTAAGTTGATATGTATAAAAATTTGTTTTATTTTTTTCAAACTCACTAACAATTTTTCGGAAATCTTTTTCATCATATATTTGGATTTTAGTTTCATCAATATTACCTCGTTTAATTGGAATGATGTGAAAAGTATTTTCACCAATGGTCGACAGTAGATTTTTTAGAAGCGCGTTTGAATTTTTTTCTCTCAGATAAATAGGTGGTGGCTTGAAAGACTTTTGCGATGATGCGGCGGGCTTGTCGTTTTTGTCTTGCAATAATGAAAAACGATTTTGACGATTGATAGAAGATGTGCTGTTATCCCTAGACATCTTTGGGGCGGATCCAATTTTAGTAGAATTTGGGCTTCGCCCGCGCTTTAAAATGGTTATATATCTGTCCATTCCTACTTGTACCTTTGGTTTTGTACTACTG
Source organism: Tachina lurida (assembly GCA_944452675.1). Lineage (NCBI taxonomy): Eukaryota > Metazoa > Arthropoda > Insecta > Diptera > Tachinidae > Tachina > Tachina lurida. The sequence continues at coordinate 94,601,886 of OX101754.1, read as the reverse complement.
TTGTCTTCAGTAACAACTTGTTTAATTGTTGACCACGAGTCGGAAGCGGATGATATCGCTGAGTTAAATGTAGAAGTACTAGGCAATAATGTCAACGATTCACTAGTTGGCATTGGACAAAGCGAAGTTGATCGCTGACGAAACTGTGGTTTTGTCGTTAGAAAAAGTCTATTATCAGATTTTTGATTTTTATTAAGAGCTTCAGAACTCACAGCAAGATTATTATCAGATTTTTTATTTTTATTGTTATCATTATGAGCATCAAAACTCACAGTAAAATAGGCATTTCTGCCGTTAGAACTCACTTCACTATTTTTTTCCTCTGGGGTACTCATAAAGAGTATTCCTCAAGGGTATTTTGTATGTTTTTTTGTTTACGGTTTTTTTTTGTTTTTGTTATTTCTATATGTAAAAATATTATCAAAGCAAAAAAAATGCTTATTTATCAAAGTTAATATGTACTACGAATATTTTTTGTATGCTTTTTTTTTGTTTAGTTTGTATATAAGAAAAATTCCGCTATTACGTCTGTTCACTATGAAGGTACAACGAGAACTCTAATTATATACGAAATGGACGAATTATAGTCAATTTAATTTTTTTTTTTAATTTAAAAATGGACGATGTATAGTCTATTAAATTTTGTATATATAGTCAGTCTATTTAATTTTTTGCATCTAAAATAGACGATGGATAGTCTATATAATTATTTGCACACGAATCGGACGATTTATAGTCGATAAAATTTTTTCATAAAAAATTGAAAAAAAGACGATGTATAGTCTATATAATTATTTGCACACGAATCGGACGATTTATAGCCGATAAAATTTTTTCATAAAAAATTTAAAAAAAGACGATGTATAGTCCATTATATTTTTTTCATAAAAAAATTTTTTGCATGAAAAATGGATGATGTATAGTTTATTAAATTCTTTGCACGAAAAGAAGACGACGTATATAGTCCACCTAATTTTTTAGATACGAAATGGACGAATTATAGTCAATTTAATTTATTTTTTAAATTTAAAAATGCATGATGTATAGTCTATTAAATTTTGTATATATAGTCAGCCTATTTAATTTTTTGCATCTAAAATAGACGATGGATAGTCTATATAATTATTTGCACACGAATCGGACGATTTATAGTCGATAAAATTTTTTCATAAAAAATTGAAAAAAAGACGATGTATAGTCAGTCCATTATATTTTTTTCATAAAAAATTTTTTTGCATGAAAAATGGATGATGTATAATTTATTAAATTCTTTGCACGAAAAGACGACGACGTATATAGTCCATCTAATTTTTTATATACGAAATGGACGAATTATAGTCAATTTAATTTATTTTTTAAATTTAAAAATGGATGATGTATAGTCTATTAAATTTTGTATATATAGTCAGTCTATTTAATTTTTTGCATCTAAAATAGACGATGTATAGTCTATATAATTATTTGCACACGAATCGGACGATTTATAGTCGATAAAATTTTTTCATAAAAATTTAAAAAAAGACGATGTATAGTCCATTATATTTTTTTCATAAAAAAATTTTTTGCATGAAAAATGGATGATGTATAGTTTATTAAATTCTTTGCACGAAAAGAAGACGACGTATATAGTTCATCTAATTTTTTAGATACGAAATGGACGAATTATAGTCAATTTAATTTTTTTTTTAAATTTAAAAATGGACGATGTATAGTCTATTTAATTTTGTATATATAGTCAGTCTATTTAATTTTTTGCATCTAAAATAGATGATGTATAGTCTATATAATTATTTGTACACGAATGGGACGATTTATAGTCGATAAAATTTTTTCGTAAAAAATTGAAAAAAAGACGATGTATAGTCCATTATATTTTATTCATAAAAAAAATTTTTGCATGAAAAATGGATGATGTATAGTTTATTAAATTCTTTGCACGAAAAGAAGACGACGTATATAGTCCATCTAATTTTTTATATACGAAATGGACGAATTATAGTCAATTTAATTTATTTTTTAAATTTAAAAATGGACGATGTATAGTCTATTAAATTTTGTATATATAGTCAGTCTATTTAATTTTTTGCATCTAAAATAGACGATGTATAGTCTATATAATTATTTGCACACGAATCGGACGCTTTATAATCGATAAAATTTTTTCATAAAAAATTTAAAAAAAGACGATGTATAGTCCATTATATTTTTTTCATAAAAAAATTTTTTCCATGAAAAATGGATGATGTATAGTTTATTAAATTCTTTGCACGAAAAGAAGACGGCGTATATAGTTCATCTAATTTTTTAGATACGAAATGGACGAATTATAGTCAATTTAATTTTTTTTTTAAATTTAAAAATGGATGATGTATAGTCTATTAAATTTTGTATATATAGTCAGTCTATTTAATTTTTTGCATCTAAAATAGACGATGTATAGTCTATATAATTATTTGCACACGAATCGGACGCTTTATAGTCGATAAAATTTTTTCATAAAAAATTTAAAAAAAGATGATGTATAGTCCATTATGTTTTTTTCATAAAAAAATTTTTTGCATGGAAAATGGATGATGTATAGTTTATTAAATTCTTTGCACGAAAAGAAGACGACGTATATAGTTCATCTAATTTTTTAGATACGAAATGGACGAATTATAGTCAATTTAATTTTTTTTTTAAATTTAAAAATGGACGATGTATAGTCTATTAAATTATGTATATATAGTCAGTCTATTTATTTTTTTGCATCTAAAATAGATGATGTATAGTCTATATAATTATTTGCACACGAATCGGACGATTTATAGTCGATAAAATTTTTTCATAAAAAATTGAAAAAAAGACGATGTATAGTCTATATAATTATTTGCACACGAATCGGACGATTTATAGTCGATAAAATTTTTTCATAAAAAATTGAAAAAAAGACGATGTATAGTCCATTATATTTTTTTCATAAAAAAATTTTTTGCATGAAAAATGGATGATGTATAGTTTATTAAATTCTTTGCACGAAAAGAAGACGACGTATATAGTCCATTTAATTTTTTAGATACGAAATGGACGAATTATAGTCAATTTAATTTATTTTTTAAATTTAAAAATGGACGATGTATAGTCTATTAAATTTTGTATATATAGTCAGTCTATTTAATTTTTTGCATCTTAAATAGATGATGTATAGTCTATATAATTATTTGCACACGAATCGGACGATTTATAGCCGATAAAATTTTTTCATAAAAAATTTAAAAAAAGACGATGTATAGTCCATTATATTTTTTTCATAAAAAAATTTTTTGCATGAAAAATGGATGATGTATAGTTTATTAAATTCTTTGCACGAAAAGAAGACGACGTATATAGTCCACCTAATTTTTTAGATACGAAATGGACGAATTATAGTCAATTTAATTTATTTTTTAAATTTAAAAATGGATGATGTATAGTCTATTAAATTTTGTATATATAGTCAGTCTATTTAATTTTTTGCATCTAAAATAGACGATGTATAGTCTATATAATTATTTGCACACGAATCGGACGATTTATAGTCGATAAAATTTTTTCATAAAAAATTGAAAAAAAGACGATGTATAGTCAGTCCATTATATTTTTTTCATAAAAAATTTTTTTGCATGAAAAATGGATGATGTATAATTTATTAAATTCTTTGCACGAAAAGACGACGACGTATATAGTCAATTTAATTTTTTAGATACGAAATGGACGAATTATAGTCAATTTAATTTTTTTTTTAAATTTAAAAATGGACGATGTATAGTCTATTAAATTATGTATATATAGTCAGTCTATTTAATTTTTTGCATCTAAAATAGATGATGTATAGTCTATATAATTATTTGCACACGAATCGGACGATTTATAGTCAATTTAATTTTTTTTTAAATTTAAAAATGGACGATGTATAGTCTATTAAATTTTTTATATATAGTCAGTCTATTTAATTTTTTGCATCTAAAATAGATGATGTATAGTCTATATAATTATTTGCACACGAATGGGACGATTTATAGTCGATAAAATTTTTTCGTAAAAAATTGAAAAAAAGACGATGTATAGTCCATTATATTTTTTTCATAAAAAAATTTTTTGCATGAAAAATGGATGATGTATAGTTTATTAAATTCTTTGCACGAAAAGACGACGACGTATATAGTCCATCTAATTTTTTATATACGAAATGGACGAATTATAGTCAATTTAATTTTTTTTTTTTAATTTAAAAATGGACGATGTATAGTCTATTAAATTATGTATATATAGTCAGTCTATTTAATTTTTTGCATCTAAAATAGATGATGTATAGTCTATATAAATATTTGCGCACGAATCGGACGATTTATAGTCGATAAAATTTTTTCATAAAAAATTGAAAAAAAGACGATGTATAGTCTATATAATTATTTGCACACGAATCGGACGATTTATAGTCGATAAAATTTTTTCATAAAAAATTGAAAAAAAGACGATGTATAGTCCATTATATTTTTTTCATAAAAAAATTTTTTGCATGAAAAATGGATGATGTATAGTTTATTAAATTCTTTGCACGAAAAGAAGACGACGTATATAGTCCATTTAATTTTTTAGATATGAAATGGACGAATTATAGTCAATTTAATTTATTTTTTAAATTTAAAAATGGACGATGTATAGTCTATTAAATTTTGTATATATAGTCAGTCTATTTAATTTTTTGCATCTTAAATAGATGATGTATAGTCTATATAATTATTTGCACACGAATCGGACGATTTATAGCCGATAAAATTTTTTCATAAAAAAGACGATGTATAGTCCATTATATTTTTTTCATAAAAAAATTTTTTGCATGAAAAATGGATGATGTATAGTTTATTAAATTCTTTGCACGAAAAGAAGACGACGTATATAGTCCACCTAATTTTTTAGATACGAAATGGACGAATTATAGTCAATTTAATTTTTTTTTTAAATTTAAAAATGGATGATGTATAGTCTATTAAATTTTGTATATATAGTCAGTCTATTTAATTTTTTGCATCTAAAATAGACGATGTATAGTCTATATAATTATTTGCACACGAATCGGACGATTTATAGTCGATAAAATTTTTTCATAAAAAATTGAAAAAAAGACGATGTATAGTCAGTCCATTATATTTTTTTCATAAAAAATTTTTTTCCATGAAAAATGGATGATGTATAATTTATTAAATTCTTTGCACGAAAAGACGACGACGTATATAGTCAATTTAATTTTTTAGATACGAAATGGACGAATTATAGTCAATTTAATTTTTTTTTTAAATTTAAAAATGGACGATGTATAGTCTATTAAATTATGTATATATAGTCAGTCTATTTAATTTTTTGCATCTAAAATAGATGATGTATAGTCTATATAATTATTTGCACACGAATCGGACGATTTATAGTCGATAAAATTTTTTCATAAAAAATTGAAAAAAAGACGATGTATAGTCCATTATATTTTTTTCATAAAAAAATTTTTTGCATGAAAAATGGATGATGTATAGTTTATTAAATTCTTTGCACGAAGAAGACGACGTATATAGTTCATCTAATTTTTTAGATACGAAATGGACGAATTATAGTCAATTTAATTTTTTTTTTAAATTTAAAAATGGACGATGTATAGTCTATTAAATTTTTTATATATAGTCAGTCTATTTAATTTTTTGCATCTAAAATAGATGATGTATAGTCTATATAATTATTTGCACACGAATGGGACGATTTATAGTCGATAAAATTTTTTCGTAAAAAATTGAAAAAAAGACGATGTATAGTCCATTATATTTTATTCATAAAAAAAATTTTTGCATGAAAAATGGATGATGTATAGTTTATTAAATTCTTTGCACGAAAAGAAGACGACGTATATAGTTCATCTAATTTTTTAGATACGAAATGGACGAATTATAGTCAATTTAATTTTTTTTTTAAATTTAAAAATGGACGATGTATAGTCTATTAAATTTTGTATATATAGTCAGTCTATTTATTTTTTTGCATCTAAAATAGATGATGTATAGTCTATATAATTATTTGCACACGAATCGGACCCTTTATAGTCGATAAAATTTTTTCATAAAAAATTTAAAAAAAGATGATGTATAGTCCATTATACTTTTTTACATAAAAAAATTTTTTGCATGGAAAATGGATGATGTATAGTTTATTAAATTCTTTGCACGAAAAGAAGACGACGTATATAGTCCATTTAATTTTTTAGATACGAAATGGAGGAATTATAGTCAATTTAATTTATTTTTTAAATTTAAAAATGGATGATGTATAGTCTATTAAATTTTGTATATATAGTCAGCCTATTTAATTTTTTGCATCTAAAATAGACGATGGATAGTCTATATAATTATTTGCACACGAATCGGACGATTTATAGTCGATAAAATTTTTTCATAAAAAATTGAAAAAAAGACGATGTATAGTCAGTCCATTATATTTTTTTCATAAAAAATTTTTTTGCATGAAAAATGGATGATGTATAATTTATTAAATTCTTTGCACGAAAAGACGACGACGTATATAGTCAATTTAATTTTTTAGATACGAAATGGACGAATTATAGTCAATTTAATTTATTTTTTAAATTTAAAAATGGATGATGTATAGTCTATTAAATTTTGTATATATAGTCAGTCTATTTAATTTTTTGCATCTAAAATAGACGATGTATAGTCTATATAATTATTTGCACACGAATCGGACGCTTTATAGTCGATAAAATTTTTTCATAAAAATTTAAAAAAAGACGATGTATAGTCCATTATATTTTTTTCATAAAAAAATTTTTTGCATGGAAAATGGATGATGTATAGTTTATTAAATTCTTTGCACGAAAAGAAGACGACGTATATAGTTCATCTAATTTTTTAGATACGAAATGGACGAATTATAGTCAATTTAATTTTTTTTTAAATTTAAAAATGGACGATGTATAGTCTATTAAATTATGTATATATAGTCAGTCTATTTAATTTTTTGCATCTAAAATAGATGATGTATAGTCTATATAATTATTTGCACACGAATCGGACGATTTATAGTCGATAAAATTTTTTCATAAAAAATTGAAAAAAAGACGACGTATAGTCCATTATATTTTTTTCATAAAAAAATTTTTTGCATGAAAAATGGATGATGTATAGTTTATTAAATTCTTTGCACGAAAAGAAGACGACGTATATAGTTCATCTAATTTTTTAGATACGAAATGGACGAATTATAGTCAATTTAATTTTTTTTTTAAATTTAAAAATGGACGATGTATAGTCTATTAAATTTTGTATATATAGTCAGTCTATTTAATTTTTTGCATCTAAAATAGATGATGTATAGTCTATATAATTATTTGCACACGAATGGGACGATTTATAGTCGATAAAATTTTTTCGTAAAAAATTGAAAAAAAGACGATGTATAGTCCATTATATTTTATTCATAAAAAAAATTTTTGCATGAAAAATGGATGATGTATAGTTTATTAAATTCTTTGCACGAAAAGAAGACGACGTATATAGTCCATCTAATTTTTTATATACGAAATGGACGAATTATAGTCAATTTAATTTTTTTTTTTTAATTTAAAAATGGACGATGTATAGTCTATTAAATTTTGTATATATAGTCAGTCTATTTAATTTTTTGCATCTAAAATAGATGATGTATAGTCTATATAATTATTTGCACACAAATCGGACGATTTATAGTCGATAAAATTTTTTCATAAAAAATTGAAAAAAAGACGATGTATAGTCCATTATATTTTTTTCATAAAAAAATTTTTTGCATGGAAAATGGATGATGTATAGTTTATTAAATTCTTTGCACGAAAAGAAGACGACGTATATAGTTCATCTAATTTTTTAGATACGAAATGGACGAATTATAGTCAATTTAATTTATTTTTTAAATTTAAAAATGGACGATGTATAGTCTATTAAATTTTGTATATATAGTCAGTCTATTTAATTTTTTGCATCTAAAATAGATGATGTATAGTCTATATAATTATTTGCACACGAATCGGACGCTTTATAGTCGATAAAATTTTTTCATAAAAAATTTAAAAAAAGACGATGTATAGTCCATTATATTTTTTTCATAAAAAAATTTTTTGCATGGAAAATGGATGATGTATAGTTTATTAAATTCTTTGCACGAAAAGAAGACGACGTATATAGTTCATCTAATTTTTTAGATACGAAATGGACGAATTATAGTCAATTTAATTTTTTTTTTTAAATTTAAAAATGGACGATGTATAGTCTATTAAATTTTGTATATATAGTCAGTCTATTTAATTTTTTGCATCTAAAATAGATGATGTATAGTCTATATAATTATTTGCACACGAATCGGACGATTTATAGTCGATAAAATTTTTTCATAAAAAATTGAAAAAAAGACGATGTATAGTCCATTATATTTTTTTCATAAAAAATTTTTTTTCGTGGAAAATGGATGATGTATAGTTTATTAAATTCTTTGCACGAAAAGAAGACGACGTATATAGTCCATTTAATTTTTTAGATACGAAATGGACGAATTATAGTCAATTTAATTTATTTTTTAAATTTAAAAATGGATGATGTATAGTCTATTAAATTTTGTATATATAGTCAGTCTATTTAATTTTTTGCATCTAAAATAGACGATGTATAGTCTATATAATTATTTGCACACGAATCGGACGCTTTATAGTCGATAAAATTTTTTCATAAAAATTTAAAAAAAGACGATGTATAGTCCATTATATTTTTTTCATAAAAAAATTTTTTGCATGGAAAATGGATGATGTATAGTTTATTAATAAAATAGATGATGTATAGTCTATATAATTATTTGCACACGAATGGGACGATTTATAGTCGATAAAATTTTTTCGTAAAAAATTGAAAAAAAGACGATGTATAGTCCATTATATTTTATTCATAAAAAAAATTTTTGCATGAAAAATGGATGATGTATAGTTTATTAAATTCTTTGCACGAAAAGAAGACGACGTATATAGTCCATCTAATTTTTTATATACGAAATGGACGAATTATAGTCAATTTAATTTTTTTTTTTAATTTAAAAATGGACGATGTATAGTCTATTAAATTATGTATATATAGTCAGTCTATTTAATTTTTTGCATCTAAAATAGATGATGTATAGTCTATATAATTATTTGCACACGAATCGGACGATTTATAGTCGATAAAATTTTTTCATAAAAAATTGAAAAAAAGACGATGTATAGTCCATTATATTTTTTTCATAAAAAATTTTTTTGCATGAAAAATGGATGATGTATAGTTTATTAAATTCTTTGCACGAAAAGACGACGACGTATATAGTCAATTTAATTTTTTAGATACGAAATGGACGAATTATAGTCAATTTAATTTATTTTTTAAATTTAAAAATGGATGATGTATAGTCTATTAAATTTTGTATATATAGTCAGTCTATTTAATTTTTTGCATCTAAAATAGACGATGTATAGTCTATATAATTATTTGCACACGAATCGGACGCTTTATAGTCGATAAAATTTTTTCATAAAAAATTTAAAAAAAGACGATGTATAGTCCATTATATTTTTTTCATAAAAAAATTTTTTGCATGGAAAATGGATGATGTATAGTTTATTAAATTCTTTGCACGAAAAGAAGACGACGTATATAGTCCATTAAATTTTTTAGATACGAAATGGACGAATTATAGTCAATTTAATTTATTTTTTAAATTTAAAAATGGACGATGTATAGTCTATTAAATTTTGTATATATAGTCAGTCTATTGAATTTTTTGCATCTTAAATAGATGATGTATAGTCTATATAATTATTTGCACACGAATCGGACGATTTATAGCCGATAAAATTTTTTCATAAAAAATTTAAAAAAAGACGATGTATAGTCCATTATATTTTTTTCATAAAAAAATTTTTTGCATGAAAAATGGATGATGTATAGTTTATTAAATTCTTTGCACGAAAAGAAGACGACGTATATAGTCCACCTAATTTTTTAGATACGAAATGGACGAATTATAGTCAATTTAATTTTTTTTTTTAATTTAAAAATGGACGATGTATAGTCTATTAAATTTTGTATATATAGTCAGTCTATTTAATTTTTTGCATCTAAAATAGATGATGTATAGTCTATATAATTATTTGCACACGAATCGGATGATTTATAGCCGATAAAATTTTTTCATAAAAAATTTAAAAAAAGACGATGTATAGTCCATTATATTTTTTTCATAAAAAAATTTTTTGCATGAAAAATGGATGATGTATAGTTTATTAAATTCTTTGCACGAAAAGAGATTACGTATATAGTTCATTTAATTTTTTAGATACGAAATGGACGAATTATAGTCAATTTAATTTATTTTTTAAATTTAAAAATGGATGATGTATAGTCTATTAAATTTTGTATATATAGTCAGCCTATTTAATTTTTTGCATCTAAAATAGACGATGGATAGTCTATATAATTATTTGCACACGAATCGGACGATTTATAGTCGATAAAATTTTTTCATAAAAAATTGAAAAAAAGACGATGTATAGTCAGTCCATTATATTTTTTTCATAAAAAATTTTTTTGCATGAAAAATGGATGATGTATAATTTATTAAATTCTTTGCACGAAAAGACGAACGTATATAGTCAATTTAATTTTTTAGATACGAAATGGACGAATTATAGTCAATTTAATTTTTTTTTAAATTTAAAAATGGACGATGTATAGTCCATTAAATTATGTATATATAGTCAGTCTATTTATTTTTTTGCATCTAAAATAGATGATGTATAGTCTATATAATTATTTGCACACGAATCGGACGATTTATAGTCGATAAAATGTTTTCATAAAAAATTGAAAAAAAGACGATGTATAGTCCATTATATTTTTTTCATAAAAAAATTTTTTTCGTGGAAAATGGATGATGTATAGTTTATTAAATTCTTTGCACGAAAAGAAGACGACGTATATAGTCCATTTAATTTTTTAGATACGAAATGGACGAATTATAGTCAATTTAATTTATTTTTTAAATTTAAAAATGGACGATGTATAGTCTATTAAATTTTGTATATATAGTCAGTCTATTTAATTTTTTGCATCTAAAATAGATGATGTATAGTCTATATAATTATTTGCACACAAATCGGACGATTTATAGTCGATAAAATTTTTTCATAAAAAATTGAAAAAAAGACGATGTATAGTCCATTATATTTTTTTCATAAAAAAATTTTTTCCATGAAAAATGGATGATGTATAGTTTATTAAATTCTTTGCACGAAAAGAAGACGGCGTATATAGTCCATTTAATTTTTTATATACGAAATGGACGAATTATAGTCAATTTAATTTTTTTTTTAAATTTAAAAATGGATGATGTATAGTCTATTAAATTTTGTATATATAGTCAGTCTATTTAATTTTTTGCATCTTAAATAGATGATGTATAGTCTATATAATTATTTGCACACGAATCGGACGATTTATAGTCGATAAAATTTTTTCATAAAAAATTTAAAAAAAGACGATGTATAGTCCATTATATTTTTTTCATAAAAAAATTTTTTGCATGAAAAATGGATGATGTATAGTTTATTAAATTCTTTGCACGAAAAGAAGACGACGTATATAGTCCATTTAATTTTTTAGATACGAAATGGACGAATTATAGTCAATTTAATTTATTTTTTAAATTTAAAAATGGACGATGTATAGTCTATTAAATTTTGTATATATAGTCAGTCTATTTAATTTTTTGCATCTTAAATAGATGATGTATAGTCTATATAATTATTTGCACACGAATCGGACGATTTATAGTCGATAAAATTTTTTCATAAAAAATTTAAAAAAAGACGATGTATAGTCCATTATATTTTTTTCATAAAAAAATTTTTTGCATGAAAAATGGATGATGTATAGTTTATTAAATTCTTTGCACGAAAAGAAGACGACGTATATAGTCCACCTAATTTTTTAGATACAAAATCGACGAATTATAGTCAATTTAATTTTTTTTTTTAATTTAAAAATGGACGATGTATAGTCTATTAAATTTTGTATATATAGTCAGTCTATTTAATTTTTTGCATCTAAAATAGATGATGTATAGTCTATATAATTATTTGCACACGAATCGGACGATTTATAGCCGATAAAATTTTTTCATAAAAAATTTAAAAAAAGACGATGTATAGTCCATTATATTTTTTTCATAAAAAAATTTTTTGCATGAAAAATGGATGATGTATAGTTTATTAAATTCTTTGCACGAAAAGACGATGACGTATATAGTCCATTTAATTTTTTAGATACGAAATGGACGAATTATAGTCAATTTAATTTATTTTTTAAATTTAAAAATGGATGATGTATAGTCTATTAAATTTTGTATATATAGTCAGCCTATTTAATTTTTTGCATCTAAAATAGACGATGGATAGTCTATATAATTATTTGCACACGAATCGGACGATTTATAGTCGATAAAATTTTTTCATACAAAATTTAAAAAAAGTCCATTATATTTTTTTCATAAAAAATTTTTTTGCATGAAAAATGGATGATGTATAGTTTATTAAATTCTTTGCACGAAAAGAAGACGACGTATATAGTTAATCTAATTTTTTAGATACGAAATGGACGAATTATAGTCAATTTAATTTTTTTTTTAAATTTAAAAATGGACGATGTATAGTCTATTAAATTATGTATATATAGTCAGTCTATTTAATTTTTTGCATCTAAAATAGATGATGTATAGTCTATATAATTATTTGCACACGAATCGGACGATTTATAGTCGATAAAATTTTTTCATAAAAAATTGAAAAAAAGACGATGTATAGTCCATTATATTTTTTTCATAAAAAATTTTTTGCATGAAAAATGGATGATGTATAGTTTATTAAATTCTTTGCACGAAAAGAAGACGACGTATATAGTCCATCTAATTTTTTATATACGAAATGGACGAATTATAGTCAATTAAATTTTTTTTTTTAATTTAAAAATGGATGATGTATAGTCTATTAAATTTTGTATATATAGTCAGTCTATTTAATTTTTTGCATCTTAAATAGATGATGTATAGACTATATAATTATTTGCACACGAATCGGACGATTTATAGTCGATAAAATTTTTTCATAAAAAATTGAAAAAAAGACGATGTATAGTCCATTATATTTTTTTCATAAAAAAATTTTTTGCATGAAAAATGGATGATGTATAGTTTATTAAATTCTTTGCACGAAAAGAAGACGACGTATATAGTCCATTTAATTTTTTAGATACGAAATGGACGAATTATAGTCAATTTAATTTATTTTTTAAATTTAAAAATGGACGATGTATAGTCTATTAAATTTTGTACATATAGTCAGTCTATTTAATTTTTTGCATCTAAAATAGATGATGTATAGTCTATATAATTATTTGCACACGAATCGGACGATTTATAGCCGATAAAATTTTTTCATAAAAAATTTAAAAAAAGACGATGTATAGTCCATTATATTTTTTTCATAAAAAAATTTTTTGCATGAAAAATGGATGATGTATAGTTTATTAAATTCTTTGCACGAAAAGACGATGACGTATATAGTCCATTTAATTTTTTAGATACGAAATGGACGAATTATAGTCAATTTAATTTATTTTTTAAATTTAAAAATGGATGATGTATAGTCTATTAAATTTTGTATATATAGTCAGTCTATTTAATTTTTTGCATCTAAAATAGACGATGTATAGTCTATATAATTATTTGCACACGAATCGGACGATTTATAGTCGATAAAATTTTTTCATAAAAAATTTAAAAAAAGACGATGTATAGTCCATTATATATTTTTCATAAAAAATTTTTTTGCATGGAAAATGGATGATGTATAGTTTATTAAATTCTTTGCACGAAAAGAAGACGACGTATATAGTTCATCTAATTTTTTAGATACGAAATGGACGAATTATAGTCAATTTAATTTTTTTTTTTAATTTAAAAATGGACGATGTATAGTCTATTAAATTATGTATATATAGTCAGTCTATTTAATTTTTTGCATCTAAAATAGATGATGTATAGTCTATATAATTATTTGCACACGAATCGGACGATTTATAGTCGATAAAATTTTTTCATAAAAAATTGAAAAAAAGACGATGTATAGTCCATTATATTTTTTTCATAAAAAATTTTTTTGCATGGAAATTGGATGATGTATAGTTTATTAAATTCTTTGCACGAAAAGACGACGACGTATATAGTCAATTTAATTTTTTAGATACGAAATGGACGAATTATAGTCAATTTAATTTTTTTTTTAAATTTAAAAATGGACGATGTATAGTCTATTAAATTATGTATATATAGTCAGTCTATTTATTTTTTTGCATCTAAAATAGATGATGTATAGTCTATATAATTATTTGCACACGAATCGGACGATTTATAGTCGATAAAATTTTTTCATAAAAAATTGAAAAAAAGACGATGTATAGTCCATTATATTTTTTTCATAAAAAAATTTTTTTCGTGGAAAATGGATGATGTATAGTTTATTAAATTCTTTGCACGAAAAGAAGACGACGTATATAGTCCATTTAATTTTTTAGATACGAAATGGACGAATTATAGTCAATTTAATTTATTTTTTAAATTTAAAAATGGACGATGTATAGTCTATTAAATTTTGTATATATAGTCAGTCTATTTAATTTTTTGCATCTAAAATAGATGATGTATAGTCTATATAATTATTTGCACACAAATCGGACGATTTATAGTCGATAAAATTTTTTCATAAAAAATTGAAAAAAAGACGATGTATAGTCCATTATATTTTTTTCATAAAAAAATTTTTTCCATGAAAAATGGATGATGTATAGTTTATTAAATTCTTTGCACGAAAAGAAGACGGCGTATATAGTTCATCTAATTTTAATTTTTTTTTAAATTTAAAAATGGATGATGTATAGTCTATTAAATTTTGTATATATAGTCAGTCTATTTAATTTTTTGCATCTAAAATAGACGATGTATAGTCTATATAATTATTTGCACACGAATCGGACGCTTTATAGTCGATAAAATTTTTTCATAAAAAATTGAAAAAAAGACGATGTATAGTCCATTATATTTTTTTCATAAAAAAATTTTTTGCATGGAAAATGGATGATGTATAGTTTATTAAATTCTTTGCACGAAAAGAAGACGACGTATACAGTTCATCTAATTTTTTAGATACGAAATGGACGAATTATAGTCAATTTAATTTTTTTTTTAAATTTAAAAATGGACGATGTATAGTCTATTAAATTATGTATATATAGTCAGTCTATTTATTTTTTTGCATCTAAAATAGATGATGTATAGTCTATATAATTATTTGCACACGAATCGGACGATTTATAGTCGATAAAATTTTTTCATAAAAAATTGAAAAAAAGACGATGTATATAGTCCATTATATTTTTTTCATAAAAAAATTTTTTTCGTGGAAAATGGATGATGTATAGTTTATTAAATTCTTTGCACGAAAAGAAGACGACGTATATAGTCCATTTAATTTTTTAGATACGAAATGGACGAATTATAGTCAATTTAATTTATTTTTTAAATTTAAAAATGGACGATGTATAGTCTATTAAATTTTGTATATATAGTCAGTCTATTTAATTTTTTGCATCTAAAATAGATGATGTATAGTCTATATAATTATTTGCACACAAATCGGACGATTTATAGTCGATAAAATTTTTTCATAAAAAATTGAAAAAAAGACGATGTATAGTCCATTATATTTTTTTCATAAAAAAATTTTTTCCATGAAAAATGGATGATGTATAGTTTATTAAATTCTTTGCACGAAAAGAAGACGGCGTATATAGTTCATCTAATTTTTTAGATACGAAATGGACGAATTATAGTCAATTTAATTTATTTTTTAAATTTAAAAATGGACGATGTATGGTCTATTAAATTTTGTATATATAGTCAGTCTATTTAATTTTTTGCATCTAAAATAGACGATGTATAGTCTATATAATTATTTGCACACGAATCGGACGCTTTATAGTCGATAAAATTTTTTCATAAAAAATTGAAAAAAAGACGATGTATAGTCCATTATATTTTTTTCATAAAAAAATTTTTTGCATGGAAAATGGATGATGTATAGTTTATTAAATTCTTTGCACGAAAAGAAGACGACGTATATAGTTCATCTAATTTTTTAGATACGAAATGGACGAATTATAGTCAATTTAATTTTTTTTTTAAATTTAAAAATGGACGATGTATAGTCTATTAAATTATGTATATATAGTCAGTCTATTTATTTTTTTGCATCTAAAATAGATGACGTATAGTCTATATAATTATTTGCACACGAATCGGACGATTTATAGTCGATAAAATTTTTTCATAAAAAATTGAAAAAAAGACGATGTATATAGTCCATTATATTTTTTTCATAAAAAAATTTTTTTCGTGGAAAATGGATGATGTATAGTTTATTAAATTCTTTGCACGAAAAGAAGACGACGTATATAGTCCATTTAATTTTTTAGATACGAAATGGACGAATTATAGTCAATTTAATTTATTTTTTAAATTTAAAAATGGACGATGTATAGTCTATTAAATTTTGTATATATAGTCAGTCTATTTAATTTTTTGCATCTAAAATAGACGATGTATAGTCTATATAATTATTTGCACACAAATCGGACGATTTATAGTCGATAAAATTTTTTCATAAAAAATTGAAAAAAAAGACGATGTATAGTCCATTATATTTTTTTCATAAAAAAATTTTTTCCATGAAAAATGAATGATGTATAGTTTATTAAATTCTTTGCACGAAAAGAAGACGGCGTATATAGTTCATCTAATTTTTTAGATACGAAATGGACGAATTATAGTCAATTTAATTTTTTTTTTTAAATTTAAAAATGGATGATGTATAGTCTATTAAATTTTGTATATATAGTCAGTCTATTTAATTTTTTGCATCTAAAATAGACGATGTATAGTCTATATAATTATTTGCACACGAATCGGACGATTTATAGTCGATAAAATTTTTTCATAAAAAATTGAAAAAAACACGATGTATAGTCCATTATATTTTTTTCATAAAAAAATTTTTTGCATGAAAAATGGATGATGTATAGTTTATTAAATTCTTTGCACGAAAAGAAGACGACGTATATAGTCCATCTAATTTTTTATATACGAAATGGACGAATTATAGTCAATTTAATTTTTTTTTTTAATTTAAAAATGGACGATGTATAGTTTATTAAATTCTTTGCACGAAAAGAAGACGACGTATATAGTTCAACTAATTTTTTAGATACGAAATGGACGAATTATAGTCAATTTAATTTTTTTTTTAAATTTAAAAATGGACGATGTATAGTCTATTAAATTTTGTATATATAGTCAGTCTATTTAATTTTTTGCATCTAAAATAGATGATGTATAGTCTATATAATTATTTGCACACGAATGGGACGATTTATAGTCGATAAAATTTTTTCGTAAAAAATTTAAAAAAAGACGATGTATAGTCCATTATATTTTATTCATAAAAAAAATTTTTGCATGAAAAATGGATGATGTATAGTTTATTAAATTCTTTGCACGAAAAGAAGACGACGTATATAGTCCATCTAATTTTTTATATACGAAATGGACGAATTATAGTCAATTTAATTTTTTTTTTTAATTTAAAAATGGACGATGTATAGTCTATTAAATTATGTATATATAGTCAGTCTATTTAATTTTTTGCATCTAAAATAGATGATGTATAGTCTATATAATTATTTGCACACGAATCGGACGATTTATAGCCGATAAAATTTTTTCATAAAAAATTTAAAAAAAGACGATGTATAGTCCATTATATTTTTTTCATAAAAAAATTTTTTGCATGAAAAATGGATGATGTATAGTTTATTAAATTCTTTGCACGAAAAGACGATGACGTATACAGTCCATTTAATTTTTTAGATACGAAATGGACGAATTATAGTCAATTTAATTTATTTTTTAAATTTAAAAATGGATGATGTATAGTCTATTAAATTTTGTATATATAGTCAGCCTATTTAATTTTTTGCATCTAAAATAGACGATGGATAGTCTATATAATTATTTGCACACGAATCGGACGATTTATAGTCGATAAAATTTTTTCATAAAAAATATAAAAAAAGACGATGTATAGTCAGTCCATTATATTTTTTTCATAAAAAATTTTTTTGCATGAAAAATGGATGATGTATAATTTATTAAATTCTTTGCACGAAAAGACGACGACGTATATAGTCAATTTAATTTTTTAGATACGAAATGGACGAATTATAGTCAATTTAATTTTTTTTTTAAATTTAAAAATGGACGATGTATAGTCTATTAAATTATGTATATATAGTCAGTCTATTTAATTTTTTGCATCTAAAATAGATGATGTATAGTCTATATAATTATTTGCACACGAATGGGACGATTTATAGTCGATAAAATTTTTTCGTAAAAAATTGAAAAAAAGACGATGTATAGTCCATTATATTTTATTCATAAAAAAAATTTTTGCATGAAAAATGGATGATGTATAGTTTATTAAATTCTTTGCACGAAAAGAAGACGACGTATATAGTTCAACTAATTTTTTAAATACGAAATGGACGAATTATAGTCAATTTAATTTTTTTTTTAAATTTAAAAATGGACGATGTATAGTCTATTAAATTTTGTATATATAGTCAGTCTATTTAATTTTTTGCATCTAAAATAGATGATGTATAGTCTATATAATTATTTGCACACGAATGGGACGATTTATAGTCGATAAAATTTTTCGTAAAAAATTGAAAAAAAGACGATGTATAGTCCATTATATTTTATTCATAAAAAAAATTTTTGCATGAAAAATGGATGATGTATAGTTTATTAAATTCTTTGCACGAAAAGAAGACGACGTGTATAGTCCATCTAATTTTTTATATACGAAATGGACGAATTATAGTCAATTTAATTTTTTTTTTAATTTAAAAATGGACGATGTATAGTCTATTAAATTATGTATATATAGTCAGTCTATTTAATTTTTTGCATCTAAAATAGATGATGTATAGTCTATATAATTATTTGCACACGAATCGGACGATTTATAGCCGATAAAATTTTTTCATAAAAAATTTAAAAAAGACGATGATAGTCCATTATATTTTTTTCATAAAAAAATTTTTTGCATGAAAAATGGATGATGTATAGTTTATTAAATTCTTTGCACGAAAAGACGATGACGTATATAGTCCATTTAATTTTTTAGATACGAAATGGACGAATTATAGTCAATTAATTTATTTTTTAAATTTAAAAATGGATGATGTATAGTCTATTAAATTTTGTATATATAGTCAGCCTATTTAATTTTTTGCATCTAAAATAGACGATGGATAGTCTATATAATTATTTGCACACGAATCGGACGATTTATAGTCGATAAAATTTTTTCATAAAAAATTTAAAAAAAGTCCATTATATTTTTTTCATAAAAAATTTTTTTGCATGAAAAATGGATGATGTATAATTTATTAAATTCTTTGCACGAAAAGACGACGACGTATATAGTCAATTTAATTTTTCAGATACGAAATGGACGAATTATAGTCAATTTAATTTATTTTTTAAATTTAAAAATGGATGATGTATAGTCTATTAAATTTTGTATATATAGTCAGTCTATTTAATTTTTTGCATCTAAAATAGACGATGTATAGTCTATATAATTATTTGCACACGAATCGGACGCTTTATAGTCGATAAAATTTTTTCATAAAAAATTTAAAAAAAGACGATGTATAGTCCATTATATTTTTTTTTCATAAAAAAATTTTTTGCATGGAAAATGGATGATGTATAGTTTATTAAATTCTTTGCACGAAAAGAAGACGACGTATATAGTTCATCTAATTTTTTAGATACGAAATGGACGAATTATAGTCAATTTAATTTTTTTTTAAATTTAAAAATGGACGATGTATAGTCTATTAAATTATGTATATATAGTCAGTCTATTTAATTTTTTGCATCTAAAATAGATGATGTATAGTCTATATAATTATTTGCACACGAATCGGATGATTTATAGTCGATAAAATTTTTTCATAAAAAATTGAAAAAAAGACGATGTATAGTCCATTATATTTTTTTCATAAAAAAATTTTTTTCGTGGAAAATGGATGATGTATAGTTTATTAAATTCTTTGCACGAAAAGAAGACGACGTATATAGTCCATTTAATTTTTTAGATACGAAATGGACGAATTATAGTCAATTTAATTTATTTTTTAAATTTAAAAATGGACGATGTATAGTCTATTAAATTTTGTATATATAGTCAGTCTATTTAATTTTTTGCATCTAAAATAGATGATGTATAGTCTATATAATTATTTGCACACAAATCGGACGATTTATAGTCGATAAAATTTTTTCATAAAAAATTGAAAAAAAGACGATTATATTTATTTTTTTCATAAAAAAATTTTTTCCATGAAAAATGGATGATGTATAGTTTATTAAATTCTTTGCACGAAAAGAAGACGACGTATATAGTTCATCTAATTTTTTAGATACGAAATGGACGAATTATAGTCAATTAAATTTTTTTTTTAAATTTAAAAATGGATGATGTATAGTCTATTAAATTTTGTATATATAGTCAGTCTATTTAATTTTTTGCATCTAAAATAGACGATGGATAGTCTATATAATTATTTGCACACGAATCGGACGATTTATAGTCGATAAAATTTTTTCATAAAAAATTGAAAAAAAGACAATGTATAGTCCATTATTTTTTTTTCATAAAAAAATTTTTTCCATGAAAAATGGATGATGTATAGTTTATTAAATTCTTTGCACGAAAAGAAGATGACGTATATAGTTCATCTAATTTTTTATATACGAAATGGACGAATTATAGTCAATTTAATTTTTTTTTTAAATTTAAAAATGGACGATGTATAGTCTATTAAATTTTGTATATATAGTCAGTCTATTTAATTTTTTGCATCTAAAATAGATGATGTATAGTCTATATAATTATTTGCACACGAATCGGACGATTTATAGCCGATAAAATTTTTTCATAAAAAATTTAAAAAAAGACGATGTATAGTCCATTATATTTTTTTCATAAAAAATTTTTTTGCATGAAAAATGGATGATGTATAATTTATTAAATTCTTTGCACGAAAAGACGACGACGTATATAGTCAATTTAATTTTTCAGATACGAAATGGACGAATTATAGTCAATTTAATTTATTTTTTAAATTTAAAAATGGATGATGTATAGTCTATTAAATTTTGTATATATAGTCAGTCTATTTAATTTTTTGCATCTAAAATAGACGATGTATAGTCTATATAATTATTTGCACACGAATCGGACGCTTTATAGCCGATAAAATTTTTTCATAAAAAATTTAAAAAAAGACGATGTATAGTCCATTATATTTTTTTTTCATAAAAAAATTTTTTGCATGGAAAATGGATGATGTATAGTTTATTAAATTCTTTGCACGAAAAGAAGACGACGTATATAGTTCATCTAATTTTTTAGATACGAAATGGACGAATTATAGTCAATTTAATTTTTTTTTAAATTTAAAAATGGACGATGTATAGTCTATTAAATTATGTATATATAGTCAGTCTATTTAATTTTTTGCATCTAAAATAGATGATGTATAGTCTATATAATTATTTGCACACGAATCGGATGATTTATAGTCGATAAAATTTTTTCATAAAAAATTGAAAAAAAGACGATGTATAGTCCATTATATTTTTTTCATAAAAAAATTTTTTTCGTGGAAAATGGATGATGTATAGTTTATTAAATTCTTTGCACGAAAAGAAGACGACGTATATAGTCCATTTAATTTTTTAGATACGAAATGGACGAATTATAGTCAATTTAATTTATTTTTTAAATTTAAAAATGGACGATGTATAGTCTATTAAATTTTGTATATATAGTCAGTCTATTTAATTTTTTGCATCTAAAATAGATGATGTATAGTCTATATAATTATTTGCACACAAATCGGACGATTTATAGTCGATAAAATTTTTTCATAAAAAATTGAAAAAAAGACGATTATATTTATTTTTTTCATAAAAAAATTTTTTCCATGAAAAATGGATGATGTATAGTTTATTAAATTCTTTGCACGAAAAGAAGACGACGTATATAGTTCATCTAATTTTTTAGATACGAAATGGACGAATTATAGTCAATTAAATTTTTTTTTTAAATTTAAAAATGGATGATGTATAGTCTATTAAATTTTGTATATATAGTCAGTCTATTTAATTTTTTGCATCTAAAATAGATGATGTATAGTCTATATAATTATTTGCACACGAATCGGACGATTTATAGTCGATAAAATTTTTTCATAAAAAATTGAAAAAAAGACGATGTATAGTTTATTAAATTCTTTACACGAAAAGACGATGACGTATATAGTCCATTTAATTTTTTAGATACGAAATGGACGAATTATAGTCAATTTAATTTATTTTTTAAATTTAAAAATGGATGATGTATAGTCTATTAAATTTTGTATATATAGTCAGTCTATTTAATTTTTTGCATCTAAAATAGACGATGTATAGTCTATATAATTATTTGCACACGAATCGGACGCTTTATAGTCGATGAAATTTTTTCATAAAAAATTTAAAAAAAGACGATGTATAGTCCATTATATTTTTTTCATAAAAAAATTTTTTGCATGAAAAATGGAGGATGTATAGTTTATTAAATTCTTTACACGAAAAGACGATGACGTATATAGTCCATTTAATTTTTTAGATACGAAATGGACGAATTATAGTCAATTTAATTTATTTTTTAAATTTAAAAATGGATGATGTATAGTCTATTAAATTTTGTATATATAGTCAGTCTATTTAATTTTTTGCATCTAAAATAGACGATGTATAGTCTATATAATTATTTGCACACGAATCGGACGCTTTATAGTCGATAAAATTTTTTCATAAAAAATTTAAAAAAAGACGATGTATAGTCCATTATATTTTTTTCATAAAAAAATTTTTTTCGTGGAAAATGGATGATGTATAGTTTATTAAATTCTTTGCACGAAAAGAAGACGGCGTATATAGTTCATCTAATTTTTTAGATACGAAATGGACGAATTATAGTCAATTTAATTTTTTTTTTAAATTTAAAAATGGATGATGTATAGTCTATTAAATTTTGTATATATAGTCAGTCTATTTAATTTTTTGCATCTAAAATAGACGATGTATAGTCTATATAATTATTTGCACACGAATCGGACGCTTTATAGTCGATAAAATTTTTTCATAAAAAATTTAAAAAAAGACGATGTATAGTCCATTATATTTTTTTCATAAAAAAATTTTTTGCATGGAAAATGGATGATGTATAGTTTATTAAATTCTTTGCACGAAAAGAAGACGACGTATATAGTTCATCTAATTTTTTAGATACGAAATGGACGAATTATAGTCAATTTAATTTATTTTTTAAATTTAAAAATGGACGATGTATAGTCTATTAAATTATGTATATATAGTCAGTCTATTTAATTTTTTGCATCTAAAATAGATGATGTATAGTCTATATAATTATTTGCACACGAATCGGACGATTTATAGTCGATAAAATTTTTTCATAAAAAATTGAAAAAAAGACGATATTTTTTTCATAAAAAAATTTTTTGCATAAAAAATGGATGATGTATAGTTTATTAAATTCTTTGCACGAAAAGAAGACGACGTATATAGTTCATCTAATTTTTTAGATACGAAATGGACGAATTATAGTCAATTTAATTTTTTTTTTAAATTTAAAAATGGACGATGTATAGTCTATTAAATTTTGTATATATAGTCAGTCTATTTAATTTTTTGCATCTAAAATAGACGATGGATAGTCTATATAATTATTTGCACACGAATCGGACGATTTATAGTCGATAAAATTTTTTCATAAAAAATTGAAAAAAAGACAATGTATAGTCCATTATTTTTTTTTCATAAAAAAATTTTTTCCATGAAAAATGGATGATGTATAGTTTATTAAATTCTTTGCACGAAAAGAAGATGACGTATATAGTTCATCTAATTTTTTATATACGAAATGGACGAATTATAGTCAATTTAATTTTTTTTTTTAATTTAAAAATGGACGATGTATAGTCTATTAAATTTTGTATATATAGTCAGTCTATTTAATTTTTTGCATCTAAAATAGATGATGTATAGTCTATATAATTATTTGCACACGAATCGGACGATTTATAGCCGATAAAATTTTTTCATAAAAAATTTAAAAAAAGACGATGTATAGTCCATTATATTTTTTTCATAAAAAAATTTTTTGCATGAAAAATGGATGATGTATAGTTTATTAAATTCTTTGCACGAAAAGACGATGACGTATATAGTCCATTTAATTTTTTAGATACGAAATGGACGAATTATAGTCAATTTAATTTATTTTTTAAATTTAAAAATGGATGATGTATAGTCTATTAAATTTTGTATATATAGTCAGCCTATTTAATTTTTTGCATCTAAAATAGACGATGGATAGTCTATATAATTATTTGCACACGAATCGGACGATTTATAGTCGATAAAATTTTTTCATAAAAAATTGAAAAAAAGACGATGTATAGTCAGTCCATTATATTTTTTTCATAAAAAATTTTTTTGCATGAAAAATGGTTAATGTATAATTTATTAAATTCTTTGCACGAAAAGACGACGACGTATATAGTCAATTTAATTTTTTAGATACGAAATGGACGAATTATAGTCAATTTAATTTATTTTTTAAATTTAAAAAAGGATGATGTATAGTCTATTAAATTTTGTATATATAGTCAGTCTATTTAATTTTTTGCATCTAAAATAGACGATGTATAGTCTATATAATTATTTGCACACGAATCGGACGCTTTATAGTCGATAAAATTTTTTCATAAAAAATTTAAAAAAAGACGATGTATAGTCCATTATATTTTTTTCAAAAAAAAATTTTTTGCATGGAAAATGGATGATGTATAGTTTATTAAATTCTTTGCACGAAAAGAAGACGACGTATATAGTTCATCTAATTTTTTAGATACGAAATGGACGAATTATAGTCAATTTAATTTTTTTTTTTAATTTAAAAATGGACGATGTATAGTCTATTAAATTTTGTATATATAGTCAGTCTATTTAATTTTTTGCATCTAAAATAGATGATGTATAGTCTATATAATTATTTGCACACGAATGGGACGATTTATAGTCGATAAAATTTTTTCGTAAAAAATTGAAAAAAAGACGATGTATAGTCCATTATATTTTATTCATAAAAAAAATTTTTGCATGAAAAATGGATGATGTATAGTTTATTAAATTCTTTGCACGAAAAGAAGACGACGTATATAGTCCATCTAATTTTTTATATACGAAATGGACGAATTATAGTCAATTTAATTTTTTTTTTAATTTAAAAATGGACGATGTATAGTCTATTAAATTATGTATATATAGTCAGTCTATTTAATTTTTTGCATCTAAAATAGATGATGTATAGTCTATATAATTATTTGCACACGAATCGGACGATTTATAGTCGATAAAATTTTTTCATAAAAAATTGAAAAAAAGACGATGTATAGTCCATTATATTTTTTTCATAAAAAATTTTTTTGCATGAAAAATGGATGATGTATAGTTTATTAAATTCTTTGCACGAAAAGACGACGACGTATATAGTCAATTTAATTTTTTAGATACGAAATGGATGAATTATAGTCAATTTAATTTATTTTTTAAATTTAAAAATGGATGATGTATAGTCTATTAAATTTTGTATATATAGTCAGTCTATTTAATTTTTTGCATCTAAAATAGACGATGTATAGTCTATATAATTATTTGCACACGAATCGGACGCTTTATAGTCGATAAAATTTTTTCATAAAAAATTTAAAAAAAGACAATGTATAGTCCATTATATTTTTTTCATAAAAAAATTTTTTCCATGAAAAATGGATGATGTATAGTTTATTAAATTCTTTGCACGAAAAGAAGACGGCGTATATAGTTCATCTAATTTTTTAGATACGAAATGGACGAATTATAGTCAATTTAATTTTTTTTTTAAATTTAAAAATGGATGATGTATAGTCTATTAAATTTTGTATATATAGTCAGTCTATTTAATTTTTTGCATCTAAAATAGACGATGTATAGTCTATATAATTATTTGCACACGAATCGGACGCTTTATAGTCGATAAAATTTTTTCATAAAAAATTGAAAAAAAGACGATGTATAGTCCATTATATTTTTTTCATAAAAAAATTTTTTGCATGGAAAATGGATGATGTATAGTTTATTAAATTCTTTGCACGAAAAGAAGACGACGTATATAGTTCATCTAATTTTTTAGATACGAAATGGACGAATTATAGTCAATTTAATTTTTTTTTTAAATTTAAAAATGGACGATGTATAGTCTATTAAATTACGTATATATAGTCAGTCTATTTATTTTATTGCATCTAAAATAGATGATGTATAGTCTATATAATTATTTGCACAAGAATCGGACGATTTATAGTCGATAAAATTTTTTCATAAAAAATTTAAAAAAAGACGATGTATAGTCCATTATATTTTTTTCATAAAAAAATTTTTTTCGTGGAAAATGGATGATGTATAGTTTATTAAATTCTTTGCACCAAAAGAAGACGACGTATATAGTCCATTTAATTTTTTAGATACGAAATGGACGAATTATAGTCAATTTAATTTATTTTTTAAATTTAAAAATGGACGATGTATAGTCTATTAAATTTTGTATATATAGTCAGTCTATTTAATTTTTTGCATCTAAAATAGATGATGTATAGTCTATATAATTATTTGCACACAAATCGGACGATTTATAGTCGATAAAATTTTTTCATATAAAATTGAAAAAAAGACGATGTATAGTCCATTATATTTTTTTCATAAAAAAATTTTTTCCATGAAAAATGGATGATGTATAGTTTATTAAATTCTTTGCACGAAAAGAAGACGGCGTATATAGTTCATCTAATTTTTTAGATACGAAATGGACGAATTATAGTCAATTTAATTTTTTTTTTAAATTTAAAAATGGATGATGTATAGTCTATTAAATTTTGTATATATAGTCAGTCTATTTAATTTTTTGCATCTAAAATAGATGATGTATAGTCTATATAATTATTTGCACACGAATCGGATGATTTATAGTCGATAAAATTTTTTCATAAAAAATTGAAAAAAAGACGATGTATAGTCCATTATATTTTTTTCATAAAAAAATTTTTTTCGTGGAAAATGGATGATGTATAGTTTATTAAATTCTTTGCACGAAAAGAAGACGACGTATATAGTCCATTTAATTTTTTAGATACGAAATGGACGAATTATAGTCAATTTAATTTATTTTTTAAATTTAAAAATGGACGATGTATAGTCTATTAAATTTTGTATATATAGTCAGTCTATTTAATTTTTTGCATCTAAAATAGATGATGTATAGTCTATATAATTATTTGCACACAAATCGGACGATTTATAGTCGATAAAATTTTTTCATAAAAAATTGAAAAAAAGACGATTATATTTATTTTTTTCATAAAAAAATTTTTTCCATGAAAAATGGATGATGTATAGTTTATTAAATTCTTTGCACGAAAAGAAGACGACGTATATAGTTCATCTAATTTTTTAGATACGAAATGGACGAATTATAGTCAATTAAATTTTTTTTTTAAATTTAAAAATGGATGATGTATAGTCTATTAAATTTTGTATATATAGTCAGTCTATTTAATTTTTTGCATCTAAAATAGATGATGTATAGTCTATATAATTATTTGCACACGAATCGGACGATTTATAGTCGATAAAATTTTTTCATAAAAAATTGAAAAAAAGACGATGTATAGTTTATTAAATTCTTTACACGAAAAGACGATGACGTATATAGTCCATTTAATTTTTTAGATACGAAATGGACGAATTATAGTCAATTTAATTTATTTTTTAAATTTAAAAATGGATGATGTATAGTCTATTAAATTTTGTATATATAGTCAGTCTATTTAATTTTTTGCATCTAAAATAGACGATGTATAGTCTATATAATTATTTGCACACGAATCGGACGCTTTATAGTCGATGAAATTTTTTCATAAAAAATTTAAAAAAAGACGATGTATAGTCCATTATATTTTTTTCATAAAAAAATTTTTTGCATGAAAAATGGAGGATGTATAGTTTATTAAATTCTTTACACGAAAAGACGATGACGTATATAGTCCATTTAATTTTTTAGATACGAAATGGACGAATTATAGTCAATTTAATTTATTTTTTAAATTTAAAAATGGATGATGTATAGTCTATTAAATTTTGTATATATAGTCAGTCTATTTAATTTTTTGCATCTAAAATAGACGATGTATAGTCTATATAATTATTTGCACACGAATCGGACGCTTTATAGTCGATAAAATTTTTTCATAAAAAATTTAAAAAAAGACGATGTATAGTCCATTATATTTTTTTCATAAAAAAATTTTTTTCGTGGAAAATGGATGATGTATAGTTTATTAAATTCTTTGCACGAAAAGAAGACGGCGTATATAGTTCATCTAATTTTTTAGATACGAAATGGACGAATTATAGTCAATTTAATTTTTTTTTTAAATTTAAAAATGGATGATGTATAGTCTATTAAATTTTGTATATATAGTCAGTCTATTTAATTTTTTGCATCTAAAATAGACGATGTATAGTCTATATAATTATTTGCACACGAATCGGACGCTTTATAGTCGATAAAATTTTTTCATAAAAAATTTAAAAAAAGACGATGTATAGTCCATTATATTTTTTTCATAAAAAAATTTTTTGCATGGAAAATGGATGATGTATAGTTTATTAAATTCTTTGCACGAAAAGAAGACGACGTATATAGTTCATCTAATTTTTTAGATACGAAATGGACGAATTATAGTCAATTTAATTTATTTTTTAAATTTAAAAATGGACGATGTATAGTCTATTAAATTATGTATATATAGTCAGTCTATTTAATTTTTTGCATCTAAAATAGATGATGTATAGTCTATATAATTATTTGCACACGAATCGGACGATTTATAGTCGATAAAATTTTTTCATAAAAAATTGAAAAAAAGACGATATTTTTTTCATAAAAAAATTTTTTGCATAAAAAATGGATGATGTATAGTTTATTAAATTCTTTGCACGAAAAGAAGACGACGTATATAGTTCATCTAATTTTTTAGATACGAAATGGACGAATTATAGTCAATTTAATTTTTTTTTTAAATTTAAAAATGGACGATGTATAGTCTATTAAATTTTGTATATATAGTCAGTCTATTTAATTTTTTGCATCTAAAATAGACGATGGATAGTCTATATAATTATTTGCACACGAATCGGACGATTTATAGTCGATAAAATTTTTTCATAAAAAATTGAAAAAAAGACAATGTATAGTCCATTATTTTTTTTTCATAAAAAAATTTTTTCCATGAAAAATGGATGATGTATAGTTTATTAAATTCTTTGCACGAAAAGAAGATGACGTATATAGTTCATCTAATTTTTTATATACGAAATGGACGAATTATAGTCAATTTAATTTTTTTTTTTAATTTAAAAATGGACGATGTATAGTCTATTAAATTTTGTATATATAGTCAGTCTATTTAATTTTTTGCATCTAAAATAGATGATGTATAGTCTATATAATTATTTGCACACGAATCGGACGATTTATAGCCGATAAAATTTTTTCATAAAAAATTTAAAAAAAGACGATGTATAGTCCATTATATTTTTTTCATAAAAAAATTTTTTGCATGAAAAATGGATGATGTATAGTTTATTAAATTCTTTGCACGAAAAGACGATGACGTATATAGTCCATTTAATTTTTTAGATACGAAATGGACGAATTATAGTCAATTTAATTTATTTTTTAAATTTAAAAATGGATGATGTATAGTCTATTAAATTTTGTATATATAGTCAGCCTATTTAATTTTTTGCATCTAAAATAGACGATGGATAGTCTATATAATTATTTGCACACGAATCGGACGATTTATAGTCGATAAAATTTTTTCATAAAAAATTGAAAAAAAGACGATGTATAGTCAGTCCATTATATTTTTTTCATAAAAAATTTTTTTGCATGAAATATGGTTAATGTATAATTTATTAAATTCTTTGCACGAAAAGACGACGACGTATATAGTCAATTTAATTTTTTAGATACGAAATGGACGAATTATAGTCAATTTAATTTATTTTTTAAATTTAAAAAAGGATGATGTATAGTCTATTAAATTTTGTATATATAGTCAGTCTATTTAATTTTTTGCATCTAAAATAGACGATGTATAGTCTATATAATTATTTGCACACGAATCGGACGCTTTATAGTCGATAAAATTTTTTCATAAAAAATTTAAAAAAAGACGATGTATAGTCCATTATATTTTTTTCAAAAAAAAATTTTTTGCATGGAAAATGGATGATGTATAGTTTATTAAATTCTTTGCACGAAAAGAAGACGACGTATATAGTTCATCTAATTTTTTAGATACGAAATGGACGAATTATAGTCAATTTAATTTTTTTTTTTAATTTAAAAATGGACGATGTATAGTCTATTAAATTTTGTATATATAGTCAGTCTATTTAATTTTTTGCATCTAAAATAGATGATGTATAGTCTATATAATTATTTGCACACGAATGGGACGATTTATAGTCGATAAAATTTTTTCGTAAAAAATTGAAAAAAAGACGATGTATAGTCCATTATATTTTATTCATAAAAAAAATTTTTGCATGAAAAATGGATGATGTATAGTTTATTAAATTCTTTGCACGAAAAGAAGACGACGTATATAGTCCATCTAATTTTTTATATACGAAATGGACGAATTATAGTCAATTTAATTTTTTTTTTAATTTAAAAATGGACGATGTATAGTCTATTAAATTATGTATATATAGTCAGTCTATTTAATTTTTTGCATCTAAAATAGATGATGTATAGTCTATATAATTATTTGCACACGAATCGGACGATTTATAGTCGATAAAATTTTTTCATAAAAAATTGAAAAAAAGACGATGTATAGTCCATTATATTTTTTTCATAAAAAATTTTTTTGCATGAAAAATGGATGATGTATAGTTTATTAAATTCTTTGCACGAAAAGACGACGACGTATATAGTCAATTTAATTTTTTAGATACGAAATGGATGAATTATAGTCAATTTAATTTATTTTTTAAATTTAAAAATGGATGATGTATAGTCTATTAAATTTTGTATATATAGTCAGTCTATTTAATTTTTTGCATCTAAAATAGACGATGTATAGTCTATATAATTATTTGCACACGAATCGGACGCTTTATAGTCGATAAAATTTTTTCATAAAAAATTTAAAAAAAGACAATGTATAGTCCATTATATTTTTTTCATAAAAAAATTTTTTGCATGAAAAATGGATGATGTATAGTTTATTAAATTCTTTGCACGAAAAGAAGACGGCGTATATAGTTCATCTAATTTTTTAGATACGAAATGGACGAATTATAGTCAATTTAATTTTTTTTTTAAATTTAAAAATGGATGATGTATAGTCTATTAAATTTTGTATATATAGTCAGTCTATTTAATTTTTTGCATCTAAAATAGACGATGTATAGTCTATATAATTATTTGCACACGAATCGGACGCTTTATAGTCGATAAAATTTTTTCATAAAAAATTGAAAAAAAGACGATGTATAGTCCATTATATTTTTTTCATAAAAAAATTTTTTGCATGGAAAATGGATGATGTATAGTTTATTAAATTCTTTGCACGAAAAGAAGACGACGTATATAGTTCATCTAATTTTTTAGATACGAAATGGACGAATTATAGTCAATTTAATTTTTTTTTTAAATTTAAAAATGGACGATGTATAGTCTATTAAATTACGTATATATAGTCAGTCTATTTATTTTATTGCATCTAAAATAGATGATGTATAGTCTATATAATTATTTGCACACGAATCGGACGATTTATAGTCGATAAAATTTTTTCATAAAAAATTTAAAAAAAGACGATGTATAGTCCATTATATTTTTTTCATAAAAAAATTTTTTTCGTGGAAAATGGATGATGTATAGTTTATTAAATTCTTTGCACGAAAAGAAGACGACGTATATAGTCCATTTAATTTTTTAGATACGAAATGGACGAATTATAGTCAATTTAATTTATTTTTTAAATTTAAAAATGGACGATGTATAGTCTATTAAATTTTGTATATATAGTCAGTCTATTTAATTTTTTGCATCTAAAATAGATGATGTATAGTCTATATAATTATTTGCACACAAATCGGACGATTTATAGTCGATAAAATTTTTTCATAAAAAATTTAAAAAAAGACGATGTATAGTCCATTATATTTTTTTCATAAAAAAATTTTTTGCATGGAAAATGGATGATGTATAGTTTATTAAATTCTTTGCACGAAAAGAAGACGGCGTATATAGTTCATCTAATTTTTTAGATACGAAATGGACGAATTATAGTCAATTTAATTTTTTTTTTAAATTTAAAAATGGATGATGTATAGTCTATTAAATTTTGTATATATAGTCAGTCTATTTAATTTTTTGCATCTAAAATAGACGATGTATAGTCTATATAATTATTTGCACACGAATCGGACGATTTATAGTCGATAAAATTTTTTCATAAAAAATTTAAAAAAAAGACGATGTATAGTCCATTATATTTTTTTCATAAAAAAATTTTTTCCATGAAAAATGGATGATGTATAGTTTATTAAATTCTTTGCACGAAAAGAAGACGACGTATATAGTCCATTTAATTTTTTAGATACGAAATGGACGAATTATAGTCAATTTAATTTATTTTTTAAATATAAAAATGGACGATGTATAGTCTATTAAATTTTGTATATATAGTCAGTCTATTTAATTTTTTGCATCTTAAATAGATGATGTATAGTCTATATAATTATTTGCACACGAATCGGACGATTTATAGCCGATAAAATTTTTTCATAAAAAATTTAAAAAAAGACGATGTATAGTCCATTATATTTTTTTCATAAAAAAATTTTTTGCATGAAAAATGGATGATGTATAGTTTATTAAATTCTTTGCACGAAAAGAAGACGACGTATATAGTCCACCTAATTTTTTAGATACGAAATGGACGAATTATAGTCAATTTAATTTTTTTTTTTAATTTAAAAATGGACGATGTATAGTCTATTAAATTTTGTATATATAGTCAGTCTATTTAATTTTTTGCATCTTAAATAGATGATGTATAGTCTATATAATTATTTGCACACGAATCGGACGATTTATAGCCGATAAAATTTTTTCATAAAAAATTTAAAAAAAGACGATGTATAGTCCATTATATTTTTTTCATAAAAAAATTTTTTGCATGAAAAATGGATGATGTATAGTTTATTAAATTCTTTGCACGAAAAGAAGACGACGTATATAGTCCACCTAATTTTTTAGATACGAAATGGACGAATTATAGTCAATTTAATTTATTTTTTAAATTTAAAAATGGATGATGTATAGTCTATTAAATTTTGTATATATAGTCAGTCTATTTAATTTTTTGCATCTAAAATAGACGATGTATAGTCTATATAATTATTTGCACACGAATCGGACGCTTTATAGTCGATAAAATTTTTTCATAAAAAATTTAAAAAAAGACGATGTATAGTCCATTATATTTTTTTCATAAAAAAATTTTTTTCGTGGAAAATGGATGATGTATAGTTTATTAAATTCTTTGCACGAAAAGAAGACGACGTATATAGTCCATTTAATTTTTTAGATACGAAATGGACGAATTATAGTCAATTTAATTTATTTTTTAAATTTAAAAATGGACGATGTATAGTCTATTAAATTTTGTATATATAGTCAGTCTATTTAATTTTTTGCATCTAAAATAGATGATGTATAGTCTATATAATTATTTGCACACAAATCGGACGATTTATAGTCGATAAAATTTTTTCATAAAAAATTGAAAAAAAGACGATGTATAGTCCATTATATTTTTTTCATAAAAAAAATTTTTCCATGAAAAATGGATGATGTATAGTTTATTAAATTCTTTGCACGAAAAGAAGACGGCGTATATAGTTCATCTAATTTTTTAGATACGAAATGGACGAATTATAGTCAATTTAATTTTTTTTTTAAATTTAAAAATGGATGATGTATAGTCTATTAAATTTTGTATATATAGTCAGTCTATTTAATTTTTTGCATCTAAAATAGACGATGTATAGTCTATATAATTATTTGCACACGAATCGGACGCTTTATAGTCGATAAAATTTTTTCATAAAAAATTTAAAAAAAGACGATGTATAGTCCATTATATTTTTTTCATAAAAAAATTTTTTGCATGGAAAATGGATGATGTATAGTTTATTAAATTCTTTGCACGAAAAGAAGACGGCGTATATAGTTCATCTAATTTTTTAGATACGAAATGGACGAATTATAGTCAATTTAATTTTTTTTTTTAATTTAAAAATGGATGATGTATAGTCTATTAAATTTTGTATATATAGTCAGTCTATTTAATTTTTTGCATCTAAACTAGACGATGTATAGTCTATATAATTATTTGCACACGAATCGGACGATTTATAGTCGATAAAATTTTTTCATAAAAAATTTAAAAAAAGACGATGTATAGTCCATTATATTTTTTTCATAAAAAAATTTTTTGCATGAAAAATGGATGATGTATAGTTTATTAAATTCTTTGCACGAAAAGAAGACGACGTATATAGTCCATTTAATTTTTTAGATACGAAATGGACGAATTATAGTCAATTTAATTTATTTTTTAAATTTAAAAATGGACGATGTATAGTCTATTAAATTTTGTATATATAGTCAGTCTATTTAATTTTTTGCATCTTAAATAGATGATGTATAGTCTATATAATTATTTGCACACGAATCGGATGATTTATAGCCGATAAAATTTTTTCATAAAAAATTTAAAAAAAGACGACGTATAGTCCATTATATTTTTTTCATAAAAAAATTTTTTGCATGAAAAATGGATGATGTATAGTTTATTAAATTCTTTGCACGAAAAGAAGACGACGTATATAGTCCACCTAATTTTTTAGATACGAAATGGACGAATTATAGTCAATTTAATTTATTTTTTAAATTTAAAAATGGATGATGTATAGTCTATTAAATTTTGTATATATAGTCAGCCTATTTAATTTTTTGCATCTAAAATAGACGATGGATAGTCTATATAATTATTTGCACACGAATCGGACGATTTATAGTC
This sequence comes from Tachina lurida, assembly GCA_944452675.1. Taxonomy (NCBI): domain Eukaryota; kingdom Metazoa; phylum Arthropoda; class Insecta; order Diptera; family Tachinidae; genus Tachina; species Tachina lurida. The sequence continues at coordinate 94,566,229 of OX101754.1, read as the reverse complement.
GATAAAATTTTTTCATAAAAAATTGAAAAAAAGACGATGTATAGTCAGTCCATTATTTTTTTTTTCATAAAAAATTTTTTTGCATGAAAAATGGATGATGTATAATTTATTAAATTCTTTGCACGAAAAGAAGACGACGTATATAGTCCATTTAATTTTTTAGATACGAAATGGACGAATTATAGTCAATTTAATTTATTTTTTTAAATTTAAAAATGGATGATGTATAGTCTATTAAATTTTGTATATATAGTCAGTCTATTTAATTTTTTGCATCTAAAATAGATGATGTATAGTCTATATAATTATTTGCACACGAATCGGACGATTTATAGTCGATAAAATTTTTTCATAAAAAATTGAAAAAAAGACGATGTATAGTCAGTCCATTATATTTTTTTCATAAAAAATTTTTTGCATGAAAAATGGATGATGTATAGTTTATTAAATTCTTTGCACGAAAAGAAGACGACGTATATAGTCCATTTAATTTTTTAGATACGAAATGGACGAATTATAGTCAATTTAATTTATTTTTTAAATTTAAAAATGGATGATGTATAGTCTATTAAATTTTGTATATATAGTCAGTCTATTTAATTTTTTGCATCTAAAATAGACGATGTATAGTCTATATAATTATTTGCACACGAATCGGACGCTTTATATTCGATAAAATTTTTTCATAAAAAATTGAAAAAAAGACGATGTATAGTCCATTATATTTTTTTCATAAAAAAATTTTTTGCATGAAAAATGGATGATGTATAGTTTATTAAATTCTTTGCACGAAAAGAAGACGACGTATATAGTCCACCTAATTTTTTAGATACGAAATGGACGAATTATAGTCAATTTAATTTTTTTTTAATTTAAAAATGGACGATGTATAGTCTATTAAATTTTGTATATATAGTCAGTCTATTTAATTTTTTGCATCTAAAATAGATGATGTATAGTCTATATAATTATTTGCACACGAATCGGACGATTTATAGTCGATAAAATTTTTTCATAAAAAAATGAAAAATAGACGATGTATAGTCCATTAAATTATATTTTTTTCATAAAAAATTTTTTGCATGAAAAATGGATGATGTATAGTTTATTAAATTCTTTGCACGAAAAGAAGACGACGTATATAGTCCATTTAATTTTTTAGATACGAAATGGACGAATTATAGTCAATTTAATTTATTTTTTAAATTTAAAAATGGATGATGTATAGTCTATTAAATTTTGTATATATAGTCAGTCTATTTAATTTTTTGCATCTAAAATAGACGATGTATAGTCTATATAATTATTTGCACACGAATCGGACGCTTTATATTCGATAAAATTTTTTCATAAAAAATTTAAAAAAAAAAGATGTATAGTCCATTATATTTTTTTCATAAAAAAATTTTTTGCATGGAAAATGGATGATGTATAGTTTATTAAATTCTTTGCACGAAAAGAAGACGACGTATATAGTTCATCTAATTTTTTAGATACGAAATGGACGAATTATAGTCAATTTAATTTTTTTTTTAAATTTAAAAATGGACGATGTATAGTCTATTAAATTATGTATATATAGTCAGTCTATTTAATTTTTTGCATCTAAAATAGATGATGTATAGTCTATATAATTATTTGCACACGAATCGGACGATTTATAGTCGATAAAATTTTTTCATAAAAAATTGAAAAAAAGACGATGTATAGTCCATTATATTTTTTTCATAAAAAAATTTTTTGCATGAAAAATGGATGATGTATAGTTTATTAAATTCTTTGCACGAAAAGAAGACGGCGTATATAGTTCATCTAATCTTTTAGATACGAAATGAACGAATTATAGTCAATTTAATTTTTTTTTTTAAATTTAAAAATGGACGATGTATAGTCTATTAAATTTTGTATATATAGTCAGTCTATTTAATTTTTTGCATCTAAAATAGATGATGTATAGTCTATATAATTATTTGCACACGAATGGGACGATTTATAGTCGATAAAATTTTTTCGTAAAAAATTGAAAAAAAGACGATGTATAGTCCATTATATTTTATTCATAAAAAAATTTTTGCATGAAAAATGGATGATGTATAGTTTATTAAATTCTTTGCACGAAAAGAAGACGACGTATATAGTCCATCTAATTTTTTATATACGAAATGGACGAATTATAGTCAATTTAATTTTTTTTTAAATTTAAAAATGGACGATGTATAGTCTATTAAATTATGTATATATAGTCAGTCTATTTAATTTTTTGCATCTAAAATAGATGATGTATAGTCTATATAATTATTTGCACACGAATCGGACGATTTATAGTCGATAAAATTTTTTCATAAAAAATTGAAAAAAAGACGATGTATAGTCCATTATATTTTTTTCATAAAAAATTTTTTTGCATGAAAAATGGATGATGTATAGTTTATTAAATTCTTTGCACGAAAAGACGACGACGTATATAGTCAATTTAATTTTTTAGATACGAAATGGACGAATTATAGTCAATTTAATTTTTTTTTTTAATTTAAAAATGGACGATGTATAGTCTATTAAATTTTGTATATATAGTCAGTCTATTTAATTTTTTGCATCTAAAATAGATGATGTATAGTCTATATAATTATTTGCACACGAATCGGACGATTTATAGTCGATAAAATTTTTTCATAAAAAATTTAAAAAAAGACGATGTATAGTCAGTCCATTATATTTTTTTCATAAAAAATTTTTTGCATGAAAAATGGATGATGTATAGTATATTAAATTCTTTGCACGAAAAGAAGACGACGTATATAGTCCATTTAATTTTTTAGATACGAAATGGACGAATTATAGTCAATTTAATTTTTTTTTTAAATTTAAAAATGGACGATGTATAGTCTATTAAATTATGTATATATAGTCAGTCTATTTAATTTTTTGCATCTAAAATAGATGATGTATAGTCTATATAATTATTTGCACACGAATCGGACGATTTATAGTCGATAAAATTTTTTCATAAAAAATTGAAAAAAAGACGATGTATAGTCCATTATATTTTTTTCATAAAAAAATGTTTTTCGTGGAAAATGGATGATGTATAGTTTATTAAATTCTTTGCACGAAAAGAAGACGACGTATATAGTCCATTTAATTTTTTAGATACGAAATGGACGAATTATAGTCAATTTAATTTATTTTTTAAATTTAAAAATGGATGATGTATAGTCTATTAAATTTTGTATATATAGTCAGTCTATTTAATTTTTTGCATCTAAAATAGACGATGTATAGTCTATATAATTATTTGCACACGAATCGGACGCTTTATATTCGATAAAATTTTTTCATAAAAAATTGAAAAAAGACGATGTATAGTCCATTATATTTTTTTCATAAAAAAATTTTTTGCATGAAAAATGGATGATGTATAGTTTATTAAATTCTTTGCACGAAAAGAAGACGACGTATATAGTCCACCTAATTTTTTAGATACGAAATGGACGAATTATAGTCAATTTAATTTTTTTTTTAATTTAAAAATGGACGATGTATAGTCTATTAAATTTTGTATATATAGTCAGTCTATTTAATTTTTTGCATCTAAAATAGATGATGTATAGTCTATATAATTATTTGCACACGAATCGGACGATTTATAGTCGATAAAATTTTTTCATAAAAAATTGAAAAAAAGACGATGTATAGTCAGTCCATTATATTTTATTCATAAAAAATTTTTTGCATGGAAAATGGATGATGTATAGTTTATTAAATTCTTTGCACGAAAAGAAGACGACGTATATAGTTCATCTAATTTTTTAGATACGAAATGGACGAATTATAGTCAATTTAATTTTTTTTTTTAATTTAAAAATGGACGATGTATAGTCTATTAAATTATGTATATATAGTCAGTCTATTTAATTTTTTGCATCTAAAATAGATGATGTATAGTCTATATAATTATTTGCACACGAATCGGACGATTTATAGTCGATAAAATTTTTTCATAAAAAATTTAAAAAAAGACGATGTATAGTCCATTATATTTTTTTCATAAAAAAATTTTTTGCATGAAAAATGGATGATGTATAGTTTATTAAATTCTTTGCACGAAAAGAAGACGACGTATATAGTCCATCTAATTTTTTAGATACGAAATGAACGAATTATAGTCAATTTAATTTTTTTTTTAAATTTAAAAATGGACGATGTATAGTCTATTAAATTTTGTATATATAGTCAGTCTATTTAATTTTTTGCATCTAAAATAGATGATGTATAGTCTATATAATTATTTGCACACGAATGGGACGATTTATAGTCGATAAAATTTTTTCGTAAAAAATTGAAAAAAAGACGATGTATAGTCCATTATATTTTATTCATAAAAAAATTTTTGCATGAAAAATGGATGATGTATAGTTTATTAAATTCTTTGCACGAAAAGAAGACGACGTATATAGTCCATCTAATTTTTTATATACGAAATGGACGAATTATAGTCAATTTAATTTTTTTTTTTAAATTTAAAAATGGACGATGTATAGTCTATTAAATTATGTATATATAGTCAGTCTATTTAATTTTTTGCATCTAAAATAGATGATGTATAGTCTATATAATTATTTGCACACGAATCGGACGATTTATAGTCGATAAAATTTTTTCATAAAAAATTGAAAAAAAGACGATGTATAGTCCATTATATTTTTCTCATAAAAAAATTTTTTGCATGAAAAATGGATGATGTATAGTTTATTAAATTCTTTGCACGAAAAGACGACGACGTATATAGTCAATTTAATTTTTTAGATACGAAATGGACGAATTATAGTCAATTTAATTTATTTTTTAAATTTAAAAATGGATGATGTATAGTCTATTAAATTTTGTATATATAGTCAGTCTATTTAATTTTTTGCATCTAAAATAGACGATGTATAGTCTATATAATTATTTGCACACGAATCGGACGCTTTATAGTCGATAAAACTTTTTCATAAAAAATTAAAAAAAAAACGATGTATAGTCCATTATATTTTTTTCATAAAAAAATTTTTTGCATGGAAAATGGATGATGTATAGTTTATTAAATTCTTTGCATGAAAAGAAGACGACGTATATAGTTCATCTAATTTTTTAGATACGAAATGGACGAATTATAGTCAATTTAATTTTTTTTTTAAATTTAAAAATGGACGATGTATAGTCTATTAAATTATGTATATATAGTCAGTCTATTTATTTTTTTGCATCTAAAATAGATGATGTATAGTCTATATAATTATTTGCACACGAATCGGACGATTTATAGTCGATAAAATTTTTTCATAAAAAATTGAAAAAAAGACGATGTATAGTCCATTATATTTTTTTCATAAAAAAATGTTTTTCGTGGAAAATGGATGATGTATAGTTTATTAAATTCTTTGCACGAAAAGAAGACGACGTATATAGTCCATTTAATTTTTTAGATACGAAATGGACGAATTATAGTCAATTTAATTTTTTTTTTTTAATTTAAAAATGGACGATGTATAGTCTATTAAATTTTGTATATATAGTCAGTCTATTTAATTTTTTGCATCTAAAATAGATGATGTATAGTCTATATAATTATTTGCACACAAATCGGACGATTTATAGTCGATAAAATTTTTTCATAAAAAATTGAAAAAAAGACGATGTATAGTCCATTATATTTTTTTCATAAAAAAATTTTTTCCATGAAAAATGGATGATGTATAGTTTATTAAATTCTTTGCACGAAAAGAAGACGGCGTATATAGTTCATCTAATTTTTTAGATACGAAATGGACAAATTATAGTCAATTTAATTTTTTTTTAAATTTAAAAATGGATGATGTATAGTCTATTAAATTTTGTATATATAGTCAGTCTATTTAATTTTTTGCATCTAAAATAGACGATGTATAGTCTATATAATTATTTGCACACGAATCGGACGCTTTATAGTCGATAAAATTTTTTCATAAAAAATTTAAAAAAAGACGATGTATAGTCCATTACATTTTTTTCATAAAAAAATTTTTTGCATGGAAAATGGATGATGTATAGTTTATTAAATTCTTTGCACGAAAAGAAGACGACGTATATAGTTCATCTAATTTTTTAGATACGAAATGGACGAATTATAGTCAATTTAATTTTTTTTTTAAATTTAAAAATGGACGATGTATAGTCTATTAAATTTTGTATATATAGTCAGTCTATTTATTTTTTTGCATCTAAAATAGATGATGTATAGTCTATATAATTATTTGCACACGAATCGGACGATATATAGTCGATAAAAGTTTTTCATAAAAAATTGAAAAAAAGACGATGTATAGTCCATTATATTTTTTTCATAAAAAAATTTTTTTCGTGGAAAATGGATGATGTATAGTTTATTAAATTCTTTGCACGAAAAGAAGACGACGTATATAGTCCATTTAATTTTTTAGATACGAAATGGACGAATTATAGTCAATTTAATTTATTTTTTAAATTTAAAAATGGACGATGTATAGTCTATTAAATTTTGTATATATAGTCAGTCTATTTAATTTTTTGCATCTAAAATAGATGATGTATAGTCTATATAATTATTTGCACACAAATCGGACGATTTATAGTCGATAAAATTTTTTCATAAAAAATTGAAAAAAAGACGATGTTATAGTCCATTATATTTTTTTCATAAAAAAATTTTTTCCATGAAAAATGGATGATGTATAGTTTATTAAATTCTTTGCACGAAAAGAAGACGGCGTATATAGTTCATCTAATTTTTTAGATACGAAATGGACGAATTATAGTCAATTTAATTTTTTTTTTAAATTTAAAAATGGATGATGTATAGTCTATTAAATTTTGTATATATAGTCAGTCTATTTAATTTTTTGCATCTAAAATAGACGATGTATAGTCTATATAATTATTTGCACACGAATCGGACGATTTATAGTCGATAAAATTTTTTCATAAAAAATTTAAAAAAAGACGATGTATAGTCCATTATATTTTTTTCATAAAAAATTTTTTTGCATGAAAAATGGATGATGTATAGTTTATTAAATTCTTTGCACGAAAAGACGACGACGTATATAGTCAATTTAATTTTTTAGATACGAAATGGACGAATTATAGTCAATTTAATTTATTTTTTAAATTTAAAAATGGATGATGTATAGTCTATTAAATTTTGTATATATAGTCAGTCTATTTAATTTTTTGCATCTAAAATAGACGATGTATAGTCTATATAATTATTTGCACACGAATCGGACGCTTTATAGTCGATAAAATTTTTTCATAAAAATTTTAAAAAAAAACGATAGTCCATTATATTTTTTTCATAAAAAAATTTTTTGCATGGAAAATGGATGATGTATAGTTTATTAAATTCTTTGCACGAAAAGAAGACGACGTATATAGTTCATCTAATTTTTTAGATACGAAATGGACGAATTATAGTCAATTTAATTTTTTTTTTAAATTTAAAAATGGACGATGTATAGTCTATTAAATTATGTATATATAGTCAGTCTATTTATTTTTTTGCATCTAAAATAGATGATGTATAGTCTATATAGTTATTTGCACACGAATCGGACGATTTATAGTCGATAAAATTTTTTCATAAAAAATTGAAAAAAAGACGATGTATAGTCCATTATATTTTTTTCATAAAAAAATTTTTTTCGTGGAAAATGGATGATGTATAGTTTATTAAATTCTTTGCACGAAAAGAAGACGACGTATATAGTCCATTTAATTTTTTAGATACGAAATGGACGAATTATAGTCAATTTAATTTATTTTTTAAATTTAAAAATGGACGATGCATCTAAAATAGATGATGTATAGTCTATATAATTATTTGCACACAAATCGGACGATTTATAGTCGATAAAATTTTTTCATAAAAAATTGAAAAAAAGACGATGTATAGTCCATTATATTTTTTTCATAAAAAAATTTTTTCCATGAAAAATGGATGATGTATAGTTTATTAAATTCTTTGCACGAAAAGAAGACGGCGTATATAGTTCATCTGATTTTTTAGATATAAAATGGACGAATTATAGTCAATTTAATTTTTTTTTAAATTTAAAAATGGATGATGTATAGTCTATTAAATTTTGTATATGTAGTCAGTCTATTTAATTTTTTGCATCTAAAATAGACGATGTATAGTCTATATAATTATTTGCACACGAATCGGACGCTTTATAGTCGATAAAATTTTTTCATAAAAAATTTAAAAAAAGACGATGTATAGTCCATTATATTTTTTTCATAAAAAAATTTTTTGCATGGAAAATGGATGATGTATAGTTTATTAAATTCTTTGCACGAAAAGAAGACGACGTATATAGTTCATCTAATTTTTTAGATACGAAATGGACGAATTATAGTCAATTTAATTTTTTTTTTAAATTTAAAAATGGACGATGTATAGTCTATTAAATTATGTATATATAGTCAGTCTATTTATTTTTTTGCATCTAAAATAGATGATGTATAGTCTATATAATTATTTGCACACGAATCGGACGATTTATAGTCGATAAAATTTTTTCATAAAAAATTGAAAAAAAGACGATGTATAGTCCATTATATTTTTTTCATAAAAAAATTTTTTCGTGGAAAATGGATGATGTATAGTTTATTAAATTCTTTGCACGAAAAGAAGACGACGTATATAGTCCATTTAATTTTTTAGATACGAAATGGACGAATTATAGTCAATTTAATTTATTTTTTAAATTTAAAAATGGACGATGTATAGTCTATTAAATTTTGTATATATAGTCAGTCTATTTAATTTTTTGCATCTAAAATAGATGATGTATAGTCTATATAATTATTTGCACACAAATCGGACGATTTATAGTCGATAAAATTTTTTCATAAAAAATTGAAAAAAAGACGATGTATAGTCCATTATATTTTTTTCATAAAAAAATTTTTTGCATGAAAAATGGATGATGTATAGTTTATTAAATTCTTTGCACGAAAAGAAGACGACGTATATAGTCCATTTAATTTTTTAGATACGAAATGGACGAATTATAGTCAATTTAATTTATTTTTTAAATTTAAAAATGGACGATGTATAGTCTATTAAATTTTGTATATATAGTCAGTCTATTTAATTTTTTGCATCTAAAATAGATGATGTATAATCTATATAATTATTTGCACACAAATCGGACGATTTATAGTCGATAAAATTTGTTCATAAAAAATTGAAAAAAAGACGATGTATATATAGTCCATTATATTTTTTTCATAAAAAAATTTTTTGCATGGAAAATGGATGATGTATAGTTTATTAAATTCTTTGCACGAAAAGAAGACGACGTATATAGTCCATTTAATTTTTTAGATACGAAATGGACGAATTATAGTCAATTTAATTTTTTTTTTTAATTTAAAAATGGACGATGTATAGTTTATTAAATTATGTATATATAGTCAGTCTATTTAATTTTTTGCATCTAAAATAGATGATGTATAGTCTATATAATTATTTGCACACAAATCGGACGATTTATAGTCGATAAAATTTTTTCATAAAAAATTTAAAAAAAGACGATGTATAGTCATTATATTTTTTTCATAAAAAAATTTTTTGCATGAAAAATGGATGATGTATAATTTATTAAATTCTTTGCACGAAAAGAAGACGACGTATATAGTCCACCTAATTTTTTTGATACGAAATGGACGAATTATAGTCAATTTAATTTTTTTTTTTAATTTAAAAATGGACGATGTATAGTCTATTAAATTTTGTATATATAGTCAGTCTATTTAATTTTTTGCATCTAAAATAGATGATGTATAGTCTATATAATTATTTGCACACGAATCGGACGATTTATAGCCGATAAAATTTTTTCATAAAAAATTTAAAAAAAGACGATGTATAGTCCATTATATTTTTTTCATAAAAAAATTTTTTGCATGAAAAATGGATGATGTATAGTTTATTAAATTCCTTGCACGAAAAGACGATGACGTATATAGTCCATTTAATTTTTTAGATACGAAATGGACGAATTATAGTCAATTTAATTTATTTTTTAAATTTAAAAATGGATGATGTATAGTCTATTAAATTTTGTATATATAGTCAGCCTATTTAATTTTTTGCATCTAAAATAGACGATGGATAGTCTATATAATTATTTGCACACGAATCGGACGATTTATAGTCGATAAAATTTTTTCATAAAAAATTGAAAAAAAGACGATGTATAGTCAGTCCATTATATTTTTTTCATAAAAAATTTTTTTGCATGAAAAATGGATAATGTATAATTTATTAAATTCTTTGCACGAAAAGACGACGACGTATATAGTCAATTTAATTTTTTAGATACGAAATGGACGAATTATAGTCAATTTAATTTATTTTTTAAATTTAAAAATGGATGATGTATAGTCTATTAAATTTTTTATATATAGTCAGTCTATTTAATTTTTTGCATCTAAAATAGACGATGTATAGTCTATATAATTATTTGCACACGAATCGGACGCTTTATAGTCGATAAAATTTTTTCATAAAAAATTTAAAAAAAGACGATGTATATTCCATTATATTTTTTTCATAAAAAAATTTTTTGCATGGAAAATGGATGATGTATAGTTTATTAAATTCTTTGCACGAAAAGAAGACGACGTATATAGTTCATCTAATTTTTTAGATACGAAATGGACGAATTATAGTCAATTTAATTTTTTTTTTAAATTTAAAAATGGACGATGTATAGTCTATTAAATTATGTATATATAGTCAGTCTATTTAATTTTTTGCATCTAAAATAGATGATGTATAGTCTATATAATTATTTGCACACGAATCGGACGATTTATAGTCGATAAAATTTTTTCATAAAAAATTGAAAAAAAGACGATGTATAGTTTATTAAATTCTTTACACGAAAAGACGATGACGTATATAGTCCATTTAATTTTTTAGATACGAAATGGACGAATTATAGTCAATTTAATTTATTTTTTAAATTTAAAAATGGATGATGTATAGTCTATTAAATTTTGTATATATAGTCAGTCTATTTAATTTTTTGCATCTAAAATAGACGATGTATAGTCTATATAATTATTTGCACACGAATCGGACGCTTTATAGTCGATGAAATTTTTTCATAAAAAATTTAAAAAAAGACGATGTATAGTCCATTATATTTTTTTCATAAAAAAATTTTTTGCATGAAAAATGGATGATGTATAGTTTATTAAATTCTTTGCACGAAAAGAAGACGACGTATATAGTCCACCTAATTTTTTAGATACGAAATGGACGAATTATAGTCAATTTAATTTTTTTTTAATTTAAAAATGGACGATGTATAGTCTATTAAATTTTGTATATATAGTCAGTCTATTTAATTTTTTGCATCTAAAATAGATGATGTATAGTCTATATAATTATTTGCACACGAATCGGACGATTTATAGCCGATAAAATTTTTTCATAAAAAATTTAAAAAAAGACGATGTATAGTCCATTATATTTTTTTCATAAAAAAATTTTTTGCATGAAAAATGGATGATGTATAGTTTATTAAATTCTTTGCACGAAAAGACGATGACGTATATAGTCCATTTAATTTTTTAGATACGAAATGGACGAATTATAGTCAATTTAATTTATTTTTTAAATTTAAAAATGGATGATGTATAGTCTATTAAATTTTGTATATATAGTCAGCCTATTTAATTTTTTGCATCGAAAATAGACGATGGATAGTCTATATAATTATTTGCACACGAATCGGACGATTTATAGTCGATAAAATTTTTTCATAAAAAATTGAAAAAAAGACGATGTATAGTCAGTCCATTATATTTTTTTCATAAAAAATTTTTTTGCATGAAAAATGGATTATATATAATTTATTAAATTCTTTGCACGAAAAGACGACGACGTATATAGTCAATTTAATTTTTTAGATACGAAATGGACGAATTATAGTCAATTTAATTTATTTTTTAAATTTAAAAATGGATGATGTATAGTCTATTAAATTTTGTATATATAGTCAGTCTATTTAATTTTTTGCATCTAAAATAGACGATGTATAGTCTATATAATTATTTGCACACGAATCGGACGCTTTATAGTCGATAAAATTTTTTCATAAAAAATTTAAAAAAAGACGATGTATAGTCCATTATATTTTTTTCATAAAAAAATTTTTTGCATGGAAAATGGATGATGTATAGTTTATTAAATTCTTTGCACGAAAAGAAGACGACGTATATAGTTCATCTAATTTTTTAGATACGAAATGGACGAATTATAGTCAATTTAATTTTTTTTTTTTAAATTTAAAAATGGACGATGTATAGTCTATTAAATTATGTATATATAGTCAGTCTATTTAATTTTTTGCATCTAAAATAGATGATGTATAGTCTATATAATTATTTTCACACGAATCGGACGATTTATGGTCGATAAAATTTTTTCATAAAAAATTGAAAAAAAGACGATGTATAGTCAGTCCATTATATTTTTTTCATAAAAAAATTTTTTGCATGGAAAATGGATGATGTATAGTTTATTAAATTCTTTGCACGAAAAGAAGACGACGTATATAGTTCATCTAATTTTTTAGATACGAAATGGACGAATTATAGTCAATTTAATTTTTTTTTTAAATTTAAAAATGGACGATGTATAGTCTATTAAATTTTGTATATATAGTCAGTCTATTTAATTTTTTGCATCTAAAATAGATGATGTATAGTCTATATAATTATTTGCACACGAATGGGACGATTTATAGTCGATAAAATTTTTTCGTAAAAAATTGAAAAAAAGACGATGTATAGTCCATTATATTTTATTCATAAAAAAAATTTTTGCATGAAAAATGGATGATGTATAGTTTATTAAATTCTTTGCACGAAAAGAAGACGACGTATATAGTCCATCTAATTTTTTATATACGAAATGGACGAATTATAGTCAATTTAATTTTTTTTTTTTAATTTAAAAATGGACGATGTATAGTCTATTAAATTATGTATATATAGTCAGTCTATTTAATTTTTTGCATCTAAAATAGATGATGTATAGTCTATATAATTATTGGCACACGAATCGGACGATTTATAGTCGATAAAATTTTTTCATAAAAAATTGAAAAAAAGACGATGTATAGTCCATTATATTTTTTTCATAAAAAATTTTTTTGCATGAAAAATGGATGATGTATAGTTTATTAAATTCTATATTCTATATAGTCAATTTAATTTTTTAGATACGAAATGGACGAATTATAGTCAATTTAATTTATTTTTTAAATTTAAAAATGGATGATGTATAGTCTATTAAATTTTGTATATATAGTAAGTCTATTTAATTTTTTGCATCTAAAATAGACGATGTATAGTCTATATAATTATTTGCACACGAATCGGACGCTTTATAGTCGATAAAATTTTTTCATAAAAAATTTAAAAAAAGACGATGTATAGTCCATTATATTTTTTTCATAAAAAAATTTTTTTCGTGGAAAATGGATGATGTATAGTTTATTAAATTCTTTGCACGAAAAGAAGACGACGTATATAGTCCATTTAATTTTTTAGATACGAAATGGACGAATTATAGTCAATTTAATTTATTTTTTAAATTTAAAAATGGACGATGTATAGTCTATTAAATTTTGTATATATAGTCAGTCTATTTAATTTTTTGCATCTAAAATAGATGATGTATAGTCTATATAATTATTTGCACACAAATCGGACGATTTATAGTCGATAAAATTTTTTCATAAAAAATTGAAAAAAAGACGATGTATAGTCCATTATATTTTTTTCATAAAAAAATTTTTTCCATGAAAAATGGATGATGTATAGTTTATTAAATTCTTTGCACGAAAAGAAGACGGCGTATATAGTTCATCTAATTTTTTAGATACGAAATGGACGAATTATAGTCAATTTAATTTTTTTTTTAAATTTAAAAATGGATGATGTATAGTCTATTAAATTTTGTATATATAGTCAGTCTATTTAATTTTTTGCATCTAAAATAGACGATGTATAGTCTATATAATTATTTGCACACGAATCGGACGATTTATAGTCGATAAAATTTTTTCATAAAAAATTGAAAAAAAGACGATATTTTTTTCATAAAAAAATTTTTTGCATAAAAAATGGATGATGTATAGTTTATTAAATTCTTTGCACGAAAAGAAGACGACGTATATAGTTCATCTAATTTTTTAGATACGAAATGGACGAATTATAGTCAATTTAATTTTTTTTTTTAATTTAAAAATGGACGATGTATAGTCTATTAAATTTTGTATATATAGTCAGTCTATTTAATTTTTTGCATCTAAAATAGATGATGTATAGTCTATATAATTATTTGCACACGAATGGGACGATTTATAGTCGATAAATTTTTTTCGTAAAAAATTGAAAAAAAGACGATGTATAGTCCATTATATTTTATTCATAAAAAAAATTTTTGCATGAAAAATGGATGATGTATAGTTTATTAAATTCTTTGCACGAAAAGAAGACGACGTATATAGTCCATTTAATTTTTTAGATACGAAATGGACGAATTATAGTCAATTTAATTTATTTTTTAAATTTAAAAATGGACGATGTATAGTCTATTAAATTTTGTATATATAGTCAGTCTATTTAATTTTTTGCATCTTAAATAGATGATGTATAGTCTATATAATTATTTGCACACGAATCGGACGATTTATAGCCGATAAAATTTTTTCATAAAAAATTTAAAAAAAGACGATGTTAATTTAATAGTCCATTATATTTTTTTCATAAACAAATTTTTTGCATGAAAAATGGATGATGTATAGTTTATTAAATTCTTTGCACGAAAAGAAGACGACGTATATAGTCCACCTAATTTTTTAGATACGAAATGGACGAATTATAGTCAATTTAATTTATTTTTTAAATTTAAAAATGGATGATGTATAGTCTATTAAATTTTGTATATATAGTCAGTCTATTTAATTTTTTGCATCTAAAATAGACGATGTATAGTCTATATAATTATTTGCACACGAATCGGACGCTTTATAGTCGATAAAATTTTTTCATAAAAAATTTAAAAAAAGACGATGTATAGTCCATTATATATTTTTCATAAAAAAATTTTTTTCGTGGAAAATGGATGATGTATAGTTTATTAAATTCTTTGCACGAAAAGAAGACGGCGTATATAGTTCATCTAATTTTTTAGATACGAAATGGACGAATTATAGTCAATTTAATTTTTTTTTTAAATTTAAAAATGGATGATGTATAGTCTATTAAATTTTGTATATATAGTCAGTCTATTTAATTTTTTGCATCTAAAATAGACGATGTATAGTCTATATAATTATTTGCACACGAATCGGACGCTTTATAGTCGATAAAATTTTTTCATAAAAAATTGAAAAAAAGACGATGTATAGTTTATTAAATTCTTTGCACGAAAAGAAGACGACGTATATAGTCCACCTAATTTTTTAGATACGAAATGGACGAATTATAGTCAATTTAATTTTTTTTTAATTTAAAAATGGACGATGTATAGTCTATTAAATTTTGTATATATAGTCAGTCTATTTAATTTTTTGCATCTAAAATAGATGATGTATAGTCTATATAATTATTTGCACACGAATCGGACGCTTTATAGTCGATAAAATTTTTTCATAAAAAATTTAAAAAAAGACGATGTATAGTCCATTATATATTTTTCATAAAAAAATTTTTTTCGTGGAAAATGGATGATGTATAGTTTATTAAATTCTTTGCACGAAAAGAAGACGACGTATATAGTCCATTTAATTTTTTAGATACGAAATGGACGAATTATAGTCAATTTAATTTATTTTTTAAATTTAAAAATGGACGATGTATAGTCTATTAAATTTTGTATATATAGTCAGTCTATTTAATTTTTTGCATCTAAAATAGATGATGTATAGTCTATATAATTATTTGCACACAAATCGGACGATTTATAGTCGATAAAATTTTTTCATAAAAAATTGAAAAAAAGACGATGTATAGTCCATTATATTTTTTTCATAAAAAAATTTTTTCCATGAAAAATGGATGATGTATAGTTTATTAAATTCTTTGCACGAAAAGAAGACGGCGTATATAGTTCATCTAATTTTTTAGATACGAAATGGACGAATTATAGTCAATTTAATTTTTTTTTTAAATTTAAAAATGGATGATGTATAGTCTATTAAATTTTGTATATATAGTCAGTCTATTTAATTTTTTGCATCTAAAATAGACGATGTATAGTCTATATAATTATTTGCACACGAATCGGACGATTTATAGTCGATAAAATTTTTTCATAAAAAATTGAAAAAAAGACGATATTTTTTTTCATAAAAAAATTTTTTGCATAAAAAATGGATGATGTATAGTTTATTAAATTCTTTGCACGAAAAGAAGACGACGTATATAGTTCATCTAATTTTTTAGATACGAAATGGACGAATTATAGTCAATTTAATTTTTTTTTTTAATTTAAAAATGGACGATGTATAGTCTATTAAATTTTGTATATATAGTCAGTCTATTTAATTTTTTGCATCTAAAATAGATGATGTATAGTCTATATAATTATTTGCACACGAATGGGACGATTTATAGTCGATAAATTTTTTTCGTAAAAAATTGAAAAAAAGACGATGTATAGTCCATTATATTTTATTCATAAAAAAAATTTTTGCATGAAAAATGGATGATGTATAGTTTATTAAATTCTTTGCACGAAAAGAAGACGACGTATATAGTCCATTTAATTTTTTAGATACGAAATGGACGAATTATAGTCAATTTAATTTATTTTTTAAATTTAAAAATGGACGATGTATAGTCTATTAAATTTTGTATATATAGTCAGTCTATTTAATTTTTTGCATCTTAAATAGATGATGTATAGTCTATATAATTATTTGCACACGAATCGGACGATTTATAGCCGATAAAATTTTTTCATAAAAAATTTAAAAAAAGACGATGTTAATTTAATAGTCCATTATATTTTTTTCATAAAAAAATTTTTTGCATGAAAAATGGATGATGTATAGTTTATTAAATTCTTTGCACGAAAAGAAGACGACGTATATAGTCCACCTAATTTTTTAGATACGAAATGGACGAATTATAGTCAATTTAATTTTTTTTTAATTTAAAAATGGACGATGTATAGTCTATTAAATTTTGTATATATAGTCAGTCTATTTAATTTTTTGCATCTAAAATAGATGATGTATAGTCTATATAATTATTTGCACACGAATCGGACGATTTATAGTCGATAAAATTTTTTCATAAAAAATTGAAAAAAAGACGATGTATAGTCCACTATATTTTTTTCATAAAAAATTTTTTTGCATGAAAAATGGATGATGTATAGTTTATTAAATTCTTTGCACGAAAAGAAAACGACGTATATAGTTCATCTAATTTTTTAGATACGAAATGGACGAATTATAGTCAATTTAATTTTTTTTTTAAATTTAAAAATGGACGATGTATAGTCTATTAAATTATGTATATATAGTCAGTCTATTTAATTTTTTGCATCTAAAATAGATGATGTATAGTCTATATAATTATTTGCACACGAATCGGACGATTTATAGTCGATAAAATTTTTTCATAAAAAATTTAAAAAAAGACGATGTATAGTTTATTAAATTCTTTACACGAAAAGACGATGACGTATATAGTCCATTTAATTTTTTAGATACGAAATGGACGAATTATAGTCAATTTAATTTATTTTTTAAATTTAAAAATGGATGATGTATAGTCTATTAAATTTTGTATATATAGTCAGTCTATTTAATTTTTTGCATCTAAAATAGACGATGTATAGTCTATATAATTATTTGCACACGAATCGGACGCTTTATAGTCGATGAAATTTTTTCATAAAAAATTTAAAAAAAGACGATGTATAGTCCATTATATTTTTTTCATAAAAAAATTTTTTGCATGAAAAATGGAGGATGTATAGTTTATTAAATTCTTTACACGAAAAGACGATGACGTATATAGTCCATTTAATTTTTTAGATACGAAATGGACGAATTATAGTCAATTTAATTTATTTTTTAAATTTAAAAATGGATGATGTATAGTCTATTAAATTTTGTATATATAGTCAGTCTATTTAATTTTTTGCATCTAAAATAGACGATGTATAGTCTATATAATTATTTGCACACGAATCGGACGCTTTATAGTCGATAAAATTTTTTCATAAAAAATTTAAAAAAAGACGATGTATAGTCCATTATATATTTTTCATAAAAAAATTTTTTTCGTGGAAAATGGATGATGTATAGTTTATTAAATTCTTTGCACGAAAAGAAGACGGCGTATATAGTTCATCTAATTTTTTAGATACGAAATGGACGAATTATAGTCAATTTAATTTTTTTTTTAAATTTAAAAATGGATGATGTATAGTCTATTAAATTTTGTATATATAGTCAGTCTATTTAATTTTTTGCATCTAAAATAGACGATGTATAGTCTATATAATTATTTGCACACGAATCGGACGCTTTATAGTCGATAAAATTTTTTCATAAAAAATTGAAAAAAAGACGATGTATAGTTTATTAAATTCTTTGCACGAAAAGAAGACGACGTATATAGTCCACCTAATTTTTTAGATACGAAATGGACGAATTATAGTCAATTTAATTTTTTTTTAATTTAAAAATGGACGATGTATAGTCTATTAAATTTTGTATATATAGTCAGTCTATTTAATTTTTTGCATCTAAAATAGATGATGTATAGTCTATATAATTATTTGCACACGAATCGGACGATTTATAGTCGATAAAATTTTTTCATAAAAAATTGAAAAAAAGACGATGTATAGTCCATTATATTTTTTTCATAAAAAATTTTTTTGCATGAAAAATGGATGATGTATAGTTTATTAAATTCTTTGCACGAAAAGAAAACGACGTATATAGTTCATCTAATTTTTTAGATACGAAATGGACGAATTATAGTCAATTTAATTTTTTTTTAAATTTAAAAATGGACGATGTATAGTCTATTAAATTATGTATATATAGTCAGTCTATTTAATTTTTTGCATCTAAAATAGATGATGTATAGTCTATATAATTATTTGCACACGAATCGGACGATTTATAGTCGATAAAATTTTTTCATAAAAAATTGAAAAAAAGACGATGTATAGTTTATTAAATTCTTTACACGAAAAGACGATGACGTATATAGTCCATTTAATTTTTTAGATACGAAATGGACGAATTATAGTCAATTTAATTTATTTTTTAAATTTAAAAATGGATGATGTATAGTCTATTAAATTTTGTATATATAGTCAGTCTATTTAATTTTTTGCATCTAAAATAGACGATGTATAGTCTATATAATTATTTGCACACGAATCGGACGCTTTATAGTCGATGAAATTTTTTCATAAAAAATTTAAAAAAAGACGATGTATAGTCCATTATATTTTTTTCATAAAAAAATTTTTTGCATGAAAAATGGAGGATGTATAGTTTATTAAATTCTTTACACGAAAAGACGATGACGTATATAGTCCATTTAATTTTTTAGATACGAAATGGACGAATTATAGTCAATTTAATTTATTTTTTAAATTTAAAAATGGATGATGTATAGTCTATTAAATTTTGTATATATAGTCAGTCTATTTAATTTTTTGCATCTAAAATAGACGATGTATAGTCTATATAATTATTTGCACACGAATCGGACGCTTTATAGTCGATAAAATTTTTTCATAAAAAATTTAAAAAAAGACGATGTATAGTCCATTATATTTTTTTCATAAAAAAATTTTTTTCGTGGAAAATGGATGATGTATAGTTTATTAAATTCTTTGCACGAAAAGAAGACGGCGTATATAGTTCATCTAATTTTTTAGATACGAAATGGACGAATTATAGTCAATTTAATTTTTTTTTTAAATTTAAAAATGGATGATGTATAGTCTATTAAATTTTGTATATATAGTCAGTCTATTTAATTTTTTGCATCTAAAATAGACGATGTATAGTCTATATAATTATTTGCACACGAATCGGACGATTTATAGTCGATAAAATTTTTTCATAAAAAATTGAAAAAAAGACGATATTTTTTTCATAAAAAAATTTTTTGCATAAAAAATGGATGATGTATAGTTTATTAAATTCTTTGCACGAAAAGAAGACGACGTATATAGTTCATCTAATTTTTTAGATACGAAATGGACGAATTATAGTCAATTTAATTTTTTTTTTAAATTTAAAAATGGACGATGTATAGTCTATTAAATTTTGTATATATAGTCAGTCTATTTAATTTTTTGCATCTAAAATAGATGATGTATAGTCTATATAATTATTTGCACACGAATCGGACGATTTATAGTCGATAAAATTTTTTCATAAAAAATTGAAAAAAAGACGATGTATAGTCCATTATATTTTTTTCATAAAAAATTTTTTTGCATGAAAAATGGATGATGTATAGTTTATTAAATTCTTTGCACGAAAAGAAAACGACGTATATAGTTCATCTAATTTTTTAGATACGAAATGGACGAATTATAGTCAATTTAATTTTTTTTTAAATTTAAAAATGGACGATGTATAGTCTATTAAATTATGTATATATAGTCAGTCTATTTAATTTTTTGCATCTAAAATAGATGATGTATAGTCTATATAATTATTTGCACACGAATCGGACGATTTATAGTCGATAAAATTTTTTCATAAAAAATTGAAAAAAAGACGATGTATAGTTTATTAAATTCTTTACACGAAAAGACGATGACGTATATAGTCCATTTAATTTTTTAGATACGAAATGGACGAATTATAGTCAATTTAATTTATTTTTTAAATTTAAAAATGGATGATGTATAGTCTATTAAATTTTGTATATATAGTCAGTCTATTTAATTTTTTGCATCTAAAATAGACGATGTATAGTCTATATAATTATTTGCACACGAATCGGACGCTTTATAGTCGATAAAATTTTTTCATAAAAAATTTAAAAAAAGACGATGTATAGTCCATTATATTTTTTTTATAAAAAAATTTTTTTCGTGGAAAATGGATGATGTATAGTTTATTAAATTCTTTGCACGAAAAGAAGACGGCGTATATAGTTCATCTAATTTTTTAGATACGAAATGGACGAATTATAGTCAATTTAATTTTTTTTTTAAATTTAAAAATGGATGATGTATAGTCTATTAAATTTTGTATATATAGTCAGTCTATTTAATTTTTTGCATCTAAAATAGACGATGTATAGTCTATATAATTATTTGCACACGAATCGGACGCTTTATAGTCGATAAAATTTTTTCATAAAAAATTGAAAAAAAGACGATGTATAGTTTATTAAATTCTTTGCACGAAAAGAAGACGACGTATATAGTCCACCTAATTTTTTAGATACGAAATGGACGAATTATAGTCAATTTAATTTTTTTTTAATTTAAAAATGGACGATGTATAGTCTATTAAATTTTGTATATATAGTCAGTCTATTTAATTTTTTGCATCTAAAATAGATGATGTATAGTCTATATAATTATTTGCACACGAATCGGACGATTTATAGTCGATAAAATTTTTTCATAAAAAATTGAAAAAAAGACGATGTATAGTCCATTATATTTTTTTCATAAAAAATTTTTTTGCATGAAAAATGGATGATGTATAGTTTATTAAATTCTTTGCACGAAAAGAAAACGACGTATATAGTTCATCTAATTTTTTAGATACGAAATGGACGAATTATAGTCAATTTAATTTTTTTTTAAATTTAAAAATGGACGATGTATAGTCTATTAAATTATGTATATATAGTCAGTCTATTTAATTTTTTGCATCTAAAATAGATGATGTATAGTCTATATAATTATTTGCACACGAATCGGACGATTTATAGTCGATAAAATTTTTTCATAAAAAATTGAAAAAAAGACGATGTATAGTTTATTAAATTCTTTACACGAAAAGACGATGACGTATATAGTCCATTTAATTTTTTAGATACGAAATGGACGAATTATAGTCAATTTAATTTATTTTTTAAATTTAAAAATGGATGATGTATAGTCTATTAAATTTTGTATATATAGTCAGTCTATTTAATTTTTTGCATCTAAAATAGACGATGTATAGTCTATATAATTATTTGCACACGAATCGGACGCTTTATAGTCGATGAAATTTTTTCATAAAAAATTTAAAAAAAGACGATGTATAGTCCATTATATTTTTTTCATAAAAAAATTTTTTGCATGAAAAATGGAGGATGTATAGTTTATTAAATTCTTTACACGAAAAGACGATGACGTATATAGTCCATTTAATTTTTTAGATACGAAATGGACGAATTATAGTCAATTTAATTTATTTTTTAAATTTAAAAATGGATGATGTATAGTCTATTAAATTTTGTATATATAGTCAGTCTATTTAATTTTTTGCATCTAAAATAGACGATGTATAGTCTATATAATTATTTGCACACGAATCGGACGCTTTATAGTCGATAAAATTTTTTCATAAAAAATTTAAAAAAAGACGATGTATAGTCCATTATATTTTTTTCATAAAAAAATTTTTTTCGTGGAAAATGGATGATGTATAGTTTATTAAATTCTTTGCACGAAAAGAAGACGGCGTATATAGTCAATTTAATTTTTTAGATACGAAATGGACGAATTATAGTCAATTTAATTTATTTTTTAAATTTAAAAATGGATGATGTATAGTCTATTAAATTTTGTATATATAGTCAGTCTATTTAATTTTTTGCATCTAAAATAGACGATGTATAGTCTATATAATTATTTGCACACGAATCGGACGCTTTATAGTCGATAAAATTTTTTCATAAAAAATTTAAAAAAAGACGATGTATAGTCCATTATATTTTTTTCATAAAAAAATTTTTTGCATGGAAAATGGATGATGTATAGTTTATTAAATTCTTTGCACGAAAAGAAGACGACGTATATAGTTCATCTAATTTTTTAGATACGAAATGGACGAATAATAGTCAATTTAATTTATTTTTTAAATTTAAAAATGGACGATGTATAGTCTATTAAATTATGTATATATAGTCAGTCTATTTAATTTTTTGCATCTAAAATAGATGATGTATAGTCTATATAATTATTTGCACACGAATCGGACGATTTATAGTCGATAAAATTTTTTCATAAAAAATTGAAAAAAAGACGATATTTTTTTCATAAAAAAATTTTTTGCATAAAAAATGGATGATGTATAGTTTATTAAATTCTTTGCACGAAAAGAAGACGACGTATATAGTTCATCTAATTTTTTAGATACGAAATGGACGAATTATAGTCAATTTAATTTTTTTTTTAAATTTAAAAATGGACGATGTATAGTCTATTAAATTTTGTATATATAGTCAGTCTATTTAATTTTTTGCATCTAAAATAGATGATGTATAGTCTATATAATTATTTGCACACGAATGGGACGATTTATAGTCGATAAAATTTTTTCGTAAAAAATTGAAAAAAAAAGACGATGTATAGTCCATTATATTTTATTCATAAAAAAAATTTTTGCATGAAAAATGGATGATGTATAGTTTATTAAATTCTTTGCACGAAAAGAAGACGACGTATATAGTCCATCTAATTTTTTATATACGAAATGGACGAATTATAGTCAATTTAATTTTTTTTTTTTAATTTAAAAATGGACGATGTATAGTCTATTAAATTATGTATATATAGTCAGTCTATTTAATTTTTTGCATCTAAAATAGACGATGTATAGTCTATATAATTATTTGCACACGAATCGGACGCTTTATAGTCGATGAAATTTTTTCATAAAAAATTTAAAAAAAGACGATGTTAATAGTCCATTATATTTTTTTCATAAAAAAATTTTTTGCATGAAAAATGGATGATGTATAGTTTATTAAATTCTTTGCACGAAAAGAAGACGACGTATATAGTCCACCTAATTTTTTAGATACGAAATGGACGAATTATAGTCAATTTAATTTTTTTTTAATTTAAAAATGGACGATGTATAGTCTATTAAATTTTGTATATATAGTCAGTCTATTTAATTTTTTGCATCTAAAATAGATGATGTATAGTCTATATAATTATTTGCACACGAATCGGACGATTTATAGTCGATAAAATTTTTTCATAAAAAATTGAAAAAAAGACGATGTATAGTCCATTATATTTTTTTCATAAAAAATTTTTTTGCATGAAAAATGGATGATGTATAGTTTATTAAATTCTTTGCACGAAAAGAAAACGACGTATATAGTTCATCTAATTTTTTAGATACGAAATGGACGAATTATAGTCAATTTAATTTTTTTTTAATTTAAAAATGGACGATGTATAGTCTATTAAATTTTGTATATATAGTCAGTCTATTTAATTTTTTGCATCTAAAATAGACGATGTATAGTCTATATAATTATTTGCACACGAATCGGACGATTTATAGTCGATAAAATTTTTTCATAAAAAATTGAAAAAAAGACGATGTTAATAGTCCATTATATTTTTTTCATAAAAAAATTTTTTGCATGAAAAATGGATGATGTATAGTTTATTAAATTCTTTGCACGAAAAGAAGACGACGTATATAGTCCACCTAATTTTTTAGATACGAAATGGACGAATTATAGTCAATTTAATTTTTTTTTAATTTAAAAATGGACGATGTATAGTCTATTAAATTTTGTATATATAGTCAGTCTATTTAATTTTTTGCATCTAAAATAGATGATGTATAGTCTATATAATTATTTGCACACGAATCGGACGATTTATAGTCGATAAAATTTTTTCATAAAAAATTGAAAAAAAGACGATGTATAGTCCATTATATTTTTTTCATAAAAAATTTTTTTGCATGAAAAATGGATGATGTATAGTTTATTAAATTCTTTGCACGAAAAGAAAACGACGTATATAGTTTATCTAATTTTTTAGATACGAAATGGACAAATTATAGTCAATTTAATTTTTTTTTTAAATTTAAAAATGGACGATGTATAGTCTATTAAATTATGTATATATAGTCAGTCTATTTAATTTTTTGCATCTAAAATAGATGATGTATAGTCTATATAATTATTTGCACACGAATCGGACGATTTATAGTCGATAAAATTTTTTCATAAAAAATTGAAAAAAAGACGATGTATGGTTTATTAAATTCTTTACACGAAAAGACGATGACGTATATAGTCCATTTAATTTTTTAGATACGAAATGGACGAATTATAGTCAATTTAATTTATTTTTTAAATTTAAAAATGGATGATGTATAGTCTATTAAATTTTGTATATATAGTCAGTCTATTTAATTTTTTGCATCTAAAATAGACGATGTATAGTCTATATAATTATTTGCACACGAATCGGACGCTTTATAGTCGATGAAATTTTTTCATAAAAAATTTAAAAAAAGACGATGTATAGTCCATTATATTTTTTTCATAAAAAAATTTTTTGCATGACAAATGGAGGATGTATAGTTTATTAAATTCTTTACACGAAAAGACGATGACGTATATAGTCCATTTAATTTTTTAGATACGAAATGGACGAATTATAGTCAATTTAATTTATTTTTTAAATTTAAAAATGGATGATGTATAGTCTATTAAATTTTGTATATATAGTCAGTCTATTTAATTTTTTGCATCTAAAATAGACGATGTATAGTCTATATAATTATTTGCACACGAATCGGACGCTTTATAGTCGATAAAATTTTTTCATAAAAAATTTAAAAAAAGACGATGTATAGTCCATTATATTTTTTTCATAAAAAAATTTTTTTCGTGGAAAATGGATGATGTATAGTTTATTAAATTCTTTGCACGAAAAGAAGACGGCGTATATAGTTCATCTAATTTTTTAGATACGAAATGGACGAATTATAGTCAATTTAATTTTTTTTTTAAATTTAAAAATGGATGATGTATAGTCTATTAAATTTTGTATATATAGTCAGTCTATTTAATTTTTTGCATCTAAAATAGACGATGTATAGTCTATATAATTATTTGCACACGAATCGCACGCTTTATAGTCGATAAAATTTTTTCGTAAAAAATTGAAAAAAGGACGATGTATAGTCCATTATATTTTATTCATAAAAAAAATTTTTGCATGAAAAATGGATGATGTATAGTTTATTAAATTCTTTGCACGAAAAGAAGACGACGTATATAGTTCATCTAATTTTTTAGATACGAAATGGACGAATTATAGTCAATTTAATTTTTTTTTTAAATTTAAAAATGGACGATGTATAGTCTATTAAATTATGTATATATAGTCAGTCTATTTAATTTTTTGCATCTAAAATAGATGATGTATAGTCTATATAATTATTTGCACACGAATCGGACGATTTATAGTCGATAAAATTTTTTCATAAAAAATTGAAAAAAAGACGATATTTTTCATAAAAAAATTTTTTGCATAAAAAATGGATGATGTATAGTTTATTAAATTCTTTGCACGAAAAGAAGACGACGTATATAGTTCATCTAATTTTTTAGATACGAAATGGACGAATTATAGTCAATTTAATTTTTTTTTTAAATTTAAAAATGGACGATGTATAGTCTATTAAATTTTGTATATATAGTCAGTCAATTTATTTTTTTGCATCTAAAATAGATGATGTATAGTCTATATAATTATTTGCACACGAATGGGACGATTTATAGTCGATAAAATTTTTTCGTAAAAAATTGAAAAAAGGACGATGTATAGTCCATTATATTTTATTCATAAAAAAAATTTTTGCATGAAAAATGGATGATGTATAGTTTATTAAATTCTTTGCACGAAAAGACGACGACGGATATAGTCAATTTAATTTTTTAGATACGAAATGGACGAATTATAGTCAATTTAATTTTTTTTTTTTTTTAAAAATGGACGATGTATAGTCTATTAAATTATGTATATATAGTCAGTCTATTTAATTTTTTGCATCTAAAATAGATGATGTATAGTCTATATAATTATTTGCACACAAATCGGACGATTTATAGTCGATAAAATTTTTTCATAAAAAATTGAAAAAAAGACGATGTATAGTCCATTATATTTTTTTCATAAAAAATTTTTTTGCATGAAAAATGGATGATGTATAGTTTATTAAATTCTTTGCACGAAAAGACGACGACGGATATAGTCAATTTAATTTTTTAGATACGAAATGGACGAATTATAGTCAATTTAATTTATTTTTTAAATTTAAAAATGGATGATGTATAGTCTATTAAATTTTGTATATATAGTCAGTCTATTTAATTTTTTGCATCTAAAATAGACGATGTATAGTCTATATAATTATTTGCACACGAATCGGACGCTTTATAGTCGATAAAATTTTTTCATAAAAAATTTTAAAAAAGACGATGTATAGTCCATTATATTTTTTTCATAAAAAAAGTTTTTGCATGGAAAATGGATGATGTATAGTTTATTAAATTCTTTGCACGAAAAGAAGACGACGTACATAGTTCATCTAATTTTTTAGATACGAAATGGACGAATTATAGTCAATTTAATTTATTTTTTAAATTTAAAAATGGACGATGTATAGTCTATTAAATTTTGTATATATAGTCAGTCTATTTAATTTTTTGCATCTAAAATAGATGATGTATAGTCTATATAATTATTTGCACACAAATCGGACGATTTATAGTCGATAAAATTTTTTCATAAAAAATTGAAAAAAAGACGATGTATAGTCCATTATATTTTTTTCATAAAAAAATTTTTTCCATGAAAAATGGATGATGTATAGTTTATTAAATTCCTTGCACGAAAAGAAGACGGCGTATATAGTTCATCTAATTTTTTAGATACGAAATGGACGAATTAAAGTCAATTTAATTTTTTTTTAAATTTAAAAATGGATGATGTATAGTCTATTAAATTTTGTATATATAGTCAGTCTATTTAATTTTTTGCATCTAAAATAGACGATGTATAGTCTATATAATTATTTGCACACGAATCGGACGCTTTATAGTCGATAAAATTTTTTCATAAAAAATTTAAAAAAAGACGATGTATAGTCCATTATATTTTTTTCATAAAAAAATTTTTTCCATGAAAAATGGATGATGTATAGTTTATTAAATTCTTTGCACGAAAAGAAGACGGCGTATATAGTTCATCTAATTTTTTAGATACGAAATGGACGAATTATAGTCAATTTAATTTTTTTTTAAATTTAAAAATGGATGATGTATAGTCTATTAAATTTTGTATATATAGTCAGTCTATTTAATTTTTTGCATCTAAAATAGACGATGTATAGTCTATATAATTATTTGCACACGAATCGGACGATTTATAGTCGATAAAATTTTTTCATAAAAAATTGAAAAAAAGACGATGTATAGTCCATTATATTTTTTTCATAAAAAAATTTTTTGCATGAAAAATGGATGATGTATAGTTTATTAAATTCTTTGCACGAAAAGAAGACGACGTATATAGTCCATTTAATTTTTTAGATACGAAATGGACGAATTATAGTCAATTTAATTTATTTTTTAAATTTAAAAATGGACGATGTATAGTCTATTAAATTTTGTATATATAGTCAGTCTATTTAATTTTTTGCATCTAAAATAGATGATGTATAGTCTATATAATTATTTGCACACAAATCGGACGATTTATAGCCGATAAAATCTTTTCATAAAAAATTTAAAAAAAGACGATGTATAGTCCATTATATTTTTTTCATAAAAAAATTTTTTGCATGAAAAATGGATGATGTATAGTTTATTAAATTCTTTGCACGAAAAGACGATGACGTATATAGTCCATTTAATTTTTTAGATACGAAATGGACGAATTATAGTCAATTTAATTTATTTTTTAAATTTAAAAATGGATGATGTATAGTCTATTAAATTTTGTATATATAGTCAGCCTATTTAATTTTTTGCATCTAAAATAGACGATGGATAGTCTATATAATTATTTGCACACGAATCGGACGATTTATAGTCGATAAAATTTTTTCATAAAAAATTGAAAAAAAGACGATGTATAGTCAGTCCATTATATTTTTTTCATAAAAAATTTTTTTGCATGAAAAATGGATGATGTATAATTTATTAAATTCTTTGCACGAAAAGACGACGACGTATATAGTCAATTTAATTTTTTAGATACGAAATGGTCGAATTATAGTCAATTTAATTTATTTTTTAAATTTAAAAATGGACGATGTATAGTCTATTAAATTTTGTATATATAGTCAGTCTATTTAATTTTTTGCATCTAAAATAGACGATGTATAGTCTATATAATTATTTGCACACGAATCGGACGCTTTATAGTCGATAAAATTGTTTCATAAAAAATTTAAAAAAAGACGATGTATAGTCCATTATATTTTTTTCATAAAAAAATTTTTTGCATGAAAAATGGATGATGTATAGTTTATTAAATTCTTTGCACGAAAAGAAGACGACGTATATAGTCCATTTAATTTTTTAGATACGAAATGGACGAATTATAGTCAATTTAATTTATTTTTTAAATTTAAAAATGGACGATGTATAGTCTATTAAATTTTGTATATATAGTCAGTCTATTTAATTTTTTGCATCTAAAATAGACGATGTATAGTCTATATAATTATTTGCACACGAATCGGACGCTTTATAGTCGATAAAATTTTTTCATAAAAAATTTAAAAAAAGACGATGTATAGTCCATTATATTTTTTTCATAAAAAAATTTTTTGCATGGAAAATGGATGATGTATAGTTTATTAAATTCTTTGCACGAAAAGAAGACGACGTATATAGTTCATCTAATCTTTTAGATACGAAATGGACGAATTATAGTCAATTTAATTTTTTTTTTTAATTTAAAAATGGACGATGTATAGTCTATTAAATTATGTATATATAGTCAGTCTATTTAATTTTTTGCATCTAAAATAGATGATGTATAGTCTATATAATTATTTGCACACGAATCGGACGATTTATAGTCGATAAAATTTTTTCATAAAAAATTGAAAAAAAGACGATGTATAGTCCATTATATTTTTTTCATAAAAAATTTTTTTGCATGAAAAATGGATGATATATAGTTTATTAAATTCTTTGCACGAAAAGAAGACGACGTATATAGTCCATCTAATTTTTTATATACGAAATGGACGAATTATAGTCAATTTAATTTTTTTTTTTAATTTAAAAATGGACGATGTATAGTCTATTAAATTATGTATATATAGTCAGTCTATTTAATTTTTTGCATCTAAAATAGATGATGTATAGTCTATATAATTATTTGCACACGAATCGGACGATTTATAGTCGATAAAATTTTTTCATAAAAAATTGAAAAAAAGACGATGTATAGTCCATTATATTTTTTTCATAAAAAATTTTTTTGCATGAAAAATGGATGATGTATAGTTTATTTAATTCTTTGCACGAAAAGACGACGACGTATATAGTCAATTTAATTTTTTAGATACGAAATGGACGAATTATAGTCAATTTAATTTATTTTTTAAATTTAAAAATGGATGATGTATAGTCTATTAAATTTTGTATATATAGTCAGTCTATTTAATTTTTTGCATCTAAAATAGACGATGTATAGTCTATATAATTATTTGCACACGAATCGGACGCTTTATAGTCGATAAAATTTTTTCATAAAAAATTTAAAAAAAGACGATGTATAGTCCATTATATTTTTTTCATTAAAAAATTTTTTGCATGGAAAATGGATGATGTATAGTTTATTAAATTCTTTGCACGAAAAGAAGACGACGTATATAGTTCATCTAATTTTTTAGATACGAAATGGACGAATTATAGTCAATTTAATTTTTTTTTTTAAATTTAAAAATGGACGATGTATAGTCTATTAAATTATGTATATATAGTCAGTCTATTTATTTTTTTGCATCTAAAATAGATGATGTATAGTCTATATAATTATTTGCACACGAATCGGACGATTTATAGTCGATAAAATTTTTTCATAAAAAATTGAAAAAAAGACGATGTATAGTCCATTATATTTTTTTCATAAAAAAATTTTTTTCGTGGAAAATGGATGATGTATAGTTTATTAAATTCTTTGCACGAAAAGAAGACGACGTATATAGTCCATTTAATTTTTTAGATACGAAATGGACGAATTATAGTCAATTTAATTTATTTTTTAAATTTAAAAATGGACGATGTATAGTCTATTAAATTTTGTATATATAGTCAGTCTATTTAATTTTTTGCATCTAAAATAGATGATGTATAGTCTATATAATTATTTGCACACAAATCGGACGATTTATAGTCGATAAAATTTTTTCATAAAAAATTGAAAAAAAGACGATGTATAGTCCATTATATTTTTTTCATAAAAAAATTTTTTTGCATGAAAAATGGATGATGTATAGTTTATTAAATTCTTTGCACGAAAAGACGACGACGTTATAGTCCATTTAATTTTTTAGATACGAAATGGACGAATTATAGTCAATTTAATTTATTTTTTAAATTTAAAAATGGACGATGTATAGTCTATTAAATTTTGTATATATAGTCAGTCTATTTAATTTTTTGCATCTAAAATAGATGATGTATAGTCTATATAATTATTTGCACACAAATCGGACGATTTATAGTCGATAAAATTTTTTCATAAAAAATTGAAAAAAAGACGATGTATAGTCCATTATATTTTTTTCATAAAAAAATTTTTTCCATGAAAAATGGATGATGTATAGTTTATTAAATTCTTTGCACGAAAAGAAGACGGCGTATATAGTTCATCTAATTTTTTAGATACGAAATGGACGAATTATAGTCAATTTAATTTTTTTTTTTAATTTAAAAATGGATGATGTATAGTCTATTAAATTTTGTATATATAGTCAGTCTATTTAATTTTTTGCATCTAAAATAGACGATGTATAGTCTATATAATTATTTGCACACGAATCGGACGCTTTATAGTCGATAAAATTTTTTCATAAAAAATTTAAAAAAAGACGATGTATAGTCCATTATATTTTTTTCATAAAAAAATTTTTTGCATGGAAAATGGATGATGCATAGTTTATTAAATTCTTTGCACGAAAAGAAGACGACGTATATAGTTCATCTAATTTTTTAGATACGAAATGGACGAATTATAGTCAATTTAATTTTTTTTTTAATTTTAAAAATGGACGATGTATAGTCTATTAAATTATGTATATATAGTCAGTCTATTTATTTTTTTGCATCTAAAATAGATGATGTATAGTCTATATAATTATTTGCACACGAATCGGACGATTTATAGTCGATAAAATTTTTTCATAAAAAATTGAAAAAAAGACGATGTATAGTCAGTCCATTATATTTTTTTCATAAAAAATTTTTTTGCATGAAAAATGGATGATGTATAATTTATTAAATTCTTTGCACGAAAAGACGACGACGTATATAGTCAATTTAATTTTTTAGATACGAAATGGACGAATTATAGTCAATTTAATTTATTTTTTAAATTTAAAAATGGATGATGTATAGTCTTTTAAATTTTGTATATATAGTCAGTCTATTTAATTTTTTGCATCTAAAATAGATGATGTATAGTCTATATAATTATTTGCACACAAATCGGACGATTTATAGTCGATAAAATTTTTTCATAAAAAATTGAAAAAAAGACGATGTATAGTCCATTATATTTATTTCATAAAAAAATTTTTTTGCATGAAAAATGGATGACGTATAGTTTATTAAATTCTTTGCACGAAAAGAAGACGACGTATATAGTCCATTTAATTTTTAGATACGAAATGGACGAATTATAGTCAATTTAATTTATTTTTTAAATTTAAAAATGGATGATGTATAGTCTATTAAATTTTGTATATATAGTCAGCCTATTTAATTTTTTGCATCTAAAATAGACGATGGATAGTCTATATAATTATTTGCACACGAATCGGACGATTTATAGTCGATAAAATTTTTTCATAAAAAATTGAAAAAAAGACGATGTATAGTCAGTCCATTATATTTTTTTCATAAAAAATTTTTTTGCATGAAAAATGGATGATGTATAATTTATTAAATTCTTTGCACGAAAAGACGATGACGTATATAGTGCATTTAATTTTTTAGATACGAAATGGACGAATTATAGTCAATTTAATTTATTTTTTAAATTTAAAAATGGATGATGTATAGTCTATTAAATTTTGTATATATAGTCAGTCTATTTAATTTTTTGCATCTAAAATAGACGATGTATAGTCTATATAATTATTTGCACACGAATCGGACGCTTTATAGTCGATAAAATTTTTTCATAAAAAATTTAAAAAAAGACGATGTATAGTCCATTATATTTTTTTCATAAAAAAATTTTTTGCATGGAAAATGGATGATGTATAGTTTATTAAATTCTTTGCACGAAAAGAAGACGACGTATATAGTTCATCTAATTTTTTAGATACGAAATGGACGAATTATAGTCAATTTAATTTTTTTTTTAAATTTAAAAATGGACGATGTATAGTCTATTAAATTATGTATATATAGTCAGTCTATTTAATTTTTTGCATCTAAAATAGATGATGTATAGTCTATATAATTATTTGCACACGAATCGGACGATTTATAGTCGATAAAATTTTTTCATAAAAAATTGAAAAAAAGACGATGTATAGTCCATTATATTTTTTTCATAAAAAAATTTTTTGCATGAAAATTGGATGATGTATAGTTTATTAAATTCTTTGCACGAAAAGAAGACGACGTATATAGTTCATCCAATTTTTTAGATACGAAATGGACGAATTATAGTCAATTTAATTTTTTTTTAAATTTAAAAATGGACGATGTATAGTCTATTAAATTTTGTATATATAGTCAGTCTATTTAATTTTTTGCATCTAAAATAGATGATGTATAGTCTATATAATTATTTGCACACGAATCGGACGATTTATAGTCGATAAAATTTTTTCATAAAAAATTGAAAAAAAGACGATGTATAGTCCATTATATTTTTTTCATAAAAAAATTTTTTCCATGAAAAATGGATGATGTATAGTTTATTAAATTCTTTGCACGAAAAGACGACGACGTATGTAGTCAATTTAATTTTTTAGATACGAAATGGACGAATTATAGTCAATTTAATTTATTTTTTAAATTTAAAAATGGATGATGTATAGTCTATTAAATTTTGTATATATAGTCAGTCTATTTAATTTTTTGCATCTAAAATAGACGATGGATAGTCTATATAATTATTTGCACACGAATCGGACGCTTTATAGTCGATAAAATTTTTTCATAAAAAATTTATAAAAAGACGATGTATAGTCCATTATATTTTTTTCATAAAAAAATTTTTTGCATGGAAAATGGATGATGTATAGTTTATTAAATTCTTTGCACGAAAAGAAGACGACGTATATAGTTCATCTAATTTTTTAGATACGAAATGGACGAATTATAGTCAATTTAATTTTTTTTTTAAATTTAAAAATGGACGATGTATAGTCTATTAAATTATGTATATATAGTCAGTCTATTTAATTTTTTGCATCTAAAATAGATGATGTATAGTCTATATAATTATTTGCACACGAATCGGACGATTTATAGTCGATAAAATTTTTTCATAAAAAATTGAAAAAAAGACGATGTATAATTTTTTTCATAAAAAAATTTTTTGCATGAAAAATGGATGATGTATAGTTTATTAAATTCTTTGCACGAAAAGAAGACGACGTATATAGTTCATCCAATTTTTTAGATACGAAATGGACGAATTATAGTCAATTTAATTTTTTTTTTAAATTTAAAAATGGACGATGTATAGTCTATTAAATTTTGTATATATAGTCAGTCTATTTAATTTTTTGCATCTAAAATAGATGATGTATAGTCTATATAATTATTTGCACACGAATCGGACGATTTATAGTCGATAAAATTTTTTCATAAAAAATTAAAAAAAAGACGATGTATAGTCCATTATATTTTTTTCATAAAAAAATTTTTTCCATGAAAAATGGATGATGTATAGTTTATTAAATTCTTTGCACGAAAAGAAGACGACGTATATAGTCCATCTAATTTTTTATATACGAAATGGACGAATTATAGTCAATTTAATTTTTTTTTTTTTAATTTAAAAATGGACGATGTATAGTCTATTAAATTTTGTATATATAGTCAGTCTATTTAATTTTTTGCATCTAAAATAGATGATGTATAGTCTATATAATTATTTGCACACGAATCGGACGATTTATAGCCGATAAAATTTTTTCATAAAAAATTTAAAAAAAGACGATGTATAGTCCATTATATTTTTTTCATAAAAAAATTTTTTGCATGAAAAATGGATGATGTATAGTTTATTAAATTCTTTGCACGAAAAGACGATGACGTATATAGTCCATTTAATTTTTTAGATACGAAATGGACGAATTATAGTCAATTTAATTTATTTTTTAAATTTAAAAATGGATGATGTATAGTCTACTAAATTTTGTATATATAGTCAGTCTATTTAATTTTTTGCATCTAAAATAGATGATGTATAGTCTATATAATTATTTGCACACGAATCGGACGATTTATAGTCGATAAAATTTTTTCATAAAAAATTGAAAAAAAACGATGTATAGTCCATTATATTTTTTTCATAAAAAATTTTTTTGCATGAAAAATGGATGATGTATAGTTTATTAAATTCTTTGCACGAAAAGACGACGACGTATATAGTCAATTTAATTTTTTAGATACGAAATGGACGAATTATAGTCAATTTAATTTATTTTTTAAATTTAAAAATGGATGATGTATAGTCTATTAAATTTTGTATATATAGTCAGTCTATTTAATTTTTTGCATCTAAAATAGACGATGTATAGTCTATATAATTATTTGCACACGAATCGGACGCTTTATAGTCGATAAAATTTTTTCATAAAAAATTTATAAAAAGACGATGTATAGTCCATTATATTTTTTTCATAAAAAAATTTTTTGCATGGAAAATGGATGATGTATAGTTTATTAAATTCTTTGCACGAAAAGAAGACGACGTATATAGTTCATCTAATTTTTTAGATACGAAATGGACGAATTATAGTCAATTTAATTTTTTTTTTAAATTTAAAAATGGACGATGTATAGTCTATTAAATTATGTATATATAGTCAGTCTATTTATTTTTTTGCATCTAAAATAGATGATGTATAGTCTATATAATTATTTGCACACGAATCGGACGATTTATAGTCGATAAAATTTTTTCATAAAAAATTGAAAAAAAGACGATGTATAGTCCATTATATTTTTTTCATAAAAAATTTTTTTGCATGAAAAATGGATGATGTATAGTTTATTAAATTCTTTGCACGAAAAGACGACGACGTATATAGTCAATTTAATTTTTTAGATACGAAATGTACGAATTATAGTCAATTTAATTTATTTTTTAAATTTAAAAATGGACGATGTATAGTCTATTAAATTTTGTATATATAGTCAGTCTATTTAATTTTTTGCATCTAAAATAGATGATGTATAGTCTATATAATTATTTGCACACGAATCGGACGATTTATAGTCGATACAATTTTTTCATAAAAAATTTAAAAAAAGACGATGTATAGTCCATTATATTTTTTTCATAAAAAAATTTTTTGCATGAAAAATGGATGATGTATAGTTTATTAAATTCTTTGCACGAAAAGAAGACGACGTCTATAGTCCATCTAATTTTTTAGATACGAAATGGACGAATTATAGTCAATTTAATTTTTTTTTTTAAATTTAAAAATGGACGATGTATAGTTTATTAAATTTTGTATATATAGTCAGTCTATTTAATTTTTTGCATCTAAAATAGATGATGTATAGTCTATATAATTATTTGCACACGAATCGGACGATTTATAGTCGATAAAATTTTTTCATAAAAAGTTGAAAAAAAGACGATGTATAGTCCATTATATTTTTGTCATAAAAAAATTTTTTGCATAAAAAATGGATGATGTATAGTTTATTAAATTCTTTGCACGAAAAGAAGACGACGTATATAGTCCATTTAATTTTTTAGATACGAAATTGACGAATTATAGTCAATTTAATTTATTTTTTAAATTTAAAAATGGATGATGTATAGTCTATTAAATTTTGTATATATAGTCAGCCTATTTAATTTTTTGCATCTAAAATAGATGATGTATAGTCTATATAATTATTTGCACACGAATCGGACGATTTATAGTCGATAAAATTTTTTCATAAAAAATTGAAAAAAAGACGATGTATAATTATATATTTTTCATAAAAAAATTTTTTGCATGAAAAATGGATGATGTATAGTTTATTAAATTATTTGCACGAAAAGACGACGACGTATATAGTTCATCTAATTTTTTAGATACGAAATGGACGAATTATAGTCAATTTAATTTATTTTTTAAATTTAAAAATGGATGATGTATAGTCTATTAAATTTTGTATATATAGTCATTCAATTTATTTTTTTGCATCTAAAATAGATGATGTATAGTCTATATAATTATTTGCACACGAATGGGACGATTTATAGTCGATAAAATTTTTTCATAAAAAATTTAAAAAAAGACGATGTATAGTCCATTATATTTTTTTCATAAAAAAAATTTTTGCATGAAAAATGGATGATGTATAGTTTATTAAATTCTTTGCACGAAAAGAAGACGATGTATATAGTCCATCTAATTTTTTAGATACGAAATGGACGAATTATAGTCAATTTAATTTTTTTTTTTTAAATTTAAAAATGGACGATGTATAGTCTATTAAATTTTGTATATATAGTCAGTCTATTTAATTTTTGCATCTAAAATAGATGATGTATAGTCTATATAATTATTTGCACACGAATCGGACGATTTATAGCCGATACAATTTTTTCATAAAAAATTTAAAAAACGACGATGTATAGTCCATTATATTTTTTTCATAAAAAAATTTTTTGCATGAAAAATGGATGATGTATATTTTATTAAATTCTTTGCACGAAAAGACGATGACGTATATAGTGCATTTAATTTTTTAGATACGAAATGGACGAATTATAGTCCATTTAATTTATTTTTTAAATTTAAAAATGGATGATGTATAGTCTATTAAATTTTGTATATATAGTCAGTCAATTTATTTTTTTGCATCTAAAATAGATGATGTATAGTCTATATAATTATTTGCACACGAATCGGACGATTTATAGTCGATAAAATTTTTTCATAAAAAATTTAAAAAAAGACGATGTATAGTCCATTATATTTTTTTCATAAAAAAATTTTTTGCATGAAAAATGGATGATGTATATTTTATTAAATTCTTTGCACGAAAAGACGATGACGTATATAGTGCATTTAATTTTTTAGATACGAAATGGACGAATTA
Organism: Tachina lurida; assembly: GCA_944452675.1. NCBI lineage: Eukaryota > Metazoa > Arthropoda > Insecta > Diptera > Tachinidae > Tachina > Tachina lurida. Next base: position 94,527,604 of record OX101754.1, on the reverse strand, counting down.
TAGTCCATTTAATTTATTTTTTAAATTTAAAAATGGATGATGTATAGTCTATTAAATTTTGTATATATAGTCAGTCAATTTATTTTTTTGCATCTAAAATAGATGATGTATAGTCTATATAATTATTTGCACACGAATCGGACGATTTATAGTCGATAAAATTTTTTCATAAAAAATTTAAAAAAAGACGCTGTATAGTCCATTATATTTTTTTCATAAAAAAAATTTTTGCATGAAAAATGGATGATGTATAGTTTATTAAATTCTTTGCACGAAAAGAAGACGATGTATATAGTCCATCTAATTTTTTAGATACGAAATGGACGAATTATAGTCAATTTAATTTTTTTTTAAATTTAAAAATGGATGATGTATAGTCTATTAAATTTTGTATATATAGTCAGCCTATTTAATTTTTTGCATCTAAAATAGATGATGTATAGTGTATATAATTATTTGCACACGAATCGGACGATTTATAGTCGATAAAATTTTTTCATAAAAAATTGAAAAAAAGACGATGTATAGTCCATTATATTTTTTTCATAAAAAAAATTTTTGCATGAAAAATGGATGATGTATAGTTTATTAAATTCTTTGCACGAAAAGAAGACGACGTATATAGTCCATCTAATTTTTTAGATACGAAATGGACGAATTATAGTCAATTTAATTTTTTTTTTTAAATTTAAAAATGGACGATGTATAGTCTATTAAATTTTGTATATATAGTCAGTCTATTTAATTTTTTGCATCTAAAATAGATGATGTATAGTCGATATAATTATTTGCACACGAATCGGACGATTTATAGTCGATAAAATTTTTTCATAAAAAGTTGAAAAAAAGACGATGTATAGTCCATTATATTTTTGTCATAAAAAAATTTTTTGCATAAAAAATGGATGATGTATAGTTTATTAAATTCTTTGCACGAAAAGAAGACGACGTATATAGTCCATTTAATTTTTTAGATACGAAATTGACGAATTATAGTCAATTTAATTTATTTTTTAAATTTAAAAATGGATGATGTATAGTCTATTAAATTTTGTATATATAGTCAGCCTATTTAATTTTTTGCATCTAAAATAGATGATGTATAGTCTATATAATTATTTGCACACGAATCGGACGATTTATAGTCGATAAAATTTTTTCATAAAAAATTTAAAAAAAGACGATGTATAGTCCATTATATTTTTTTCATAAAAAAATTTTTTTCATGGAAAATGGATGATGTATAGTTTATTAAATTCTTTGCACGAAAAGAAGACGACGTATATAGTCCATTTAATTTTTTAGATACGAAATGGACGAATTATAGTCAATTTAATTTATTTTTTAAATTTAAAAATGGACGATGTATAGTCTATTAAATTTTGTATATATAGTCAGTCTATTTAATTTTTTGCATCTAAAATAGATGATGTATAGTCTATATAATTATTTGCACACGAATCGGACGATTTATAGTCGATAAAATTTTTTCATAAAAAATTTAAAAAAAGACGATGTATAGTCCATTATATTTTTTTCATAAAAAAATTTTTTCCATGAAAAATGGATGATGTATAGTTTATTAAATTCTTTGCACGAAAAGAAGACGACGTATATAGTCCATTTAATTTTTTAGATACGAAATGGACGAATTATAGTCAATTAAATTTTTTTTTTAATTTAAAAATGGACGATGTATAGTCTATTAAATTTTGTATATATAGTCAGTCTATTTAATTTTTTGCATCTAAAATAGATGATGTATAGTCTATATAATTATTTGCACACGAATCGGACGATTTATAGCCGATACAATTTTTTCATAAAAAATTGAAAAAACGACGATGTATAGTCCATTATATTTTTTTCATAAAAAAATTTTTTGCATGAAAAATGGATAATGTATATTTTATTAAATTCTTTGCACGAAAAGACGATGACGTATATAGTGCATTTAATTTTTTAGATACGAAATGGACGAATTATAGTCCATTTAATTTATTTTTTAAATTTAAAAATGGATGATGTATAGTCTATTAAATTTTGTATATATAGTCAGTCAATTTATTTTTTTGCATCTAAAATAGATGATGTATAGTGTATATAATTATTTGCACACGAATCGGACGATTTATAGTCGATAAAATTTTTTCATAAAAAATTGAAAAAAAGACGATGTATAGTCCATTATATTTTTTTCATAAAAAAATTTTTTTCGTGGAAAATGGATGATGTATAGTTTATTAAATTCTTTGCACGAAAAGAAGACGATGTATATAGTCCATCTAATTTTTTAGATACGAAATGGACGAATTATAGTCAATTTAATTTTTTTTTTTTAATTTAAAAATGGACGATGTATAGTCTATTAAATTTTGTATATATAGTCAGTCTATTTAATTTTTTGCATCTAAAATAGATGATGTATAGTCTATATAATTATTTGCACACGAATCGGACGATTTATAGCCGATACAATTTTTTCATAAAAAATTGAAAAAACGACGATGTATATATAGTCCATTATATTTTTTTCATAAAAAAATTTTTTCCATGAAAAATGGATGATGTATATTTTATTAAATTCTTTGCACGAAAAGACGATGACGTATATAGTGCATTTAATTTTTTAGATACGAAATGGACGAATTATAGTCAATGTAATTTATTTTTTAAATTTAAAAATGGATGATGTATAGTTTATTAAATTTTGTATATATAGTCAGCCTATTTAATTTTTTGCATCTAAAATAGATGATGTATAGTGTATATAATTATTTGCACACGAATCGGACGATTTATAGTCGATAAAATTTTTTCATAACAAATTGAAAAAAAGACGATGTATAGTCCATTATATTTTTTTCATAAAAAAATTTTTTTCATGGAAAATGGATGATGTATAGTTTATTAAATTCTTTGCACGAAAAGAAGACGACGTATGTAGTCCATTAAATTTTTTAGATACGAAATGGACGAATTATAGTCCATTTAATTTTTTTTTTTTTAAATTTAAAAATGGACGATGTATAGTCTATTAAATTTTGTATATATAGTCAGTCTATTTAATTTTTTGCATCTAAAATAGATGATGTATAGTCTATATAATTATTTGCACACGAATCGGACGATTTACAGTCGATAAAATTTTTTCATAAAAAATTGAAAAAAAGACGATGTATAGTCCATTATATTTTTTTCATAAAAAAATTTTTTCCATGAAAAATGGATGATGTATAGTTTATTAAATTCTTTGCACGAAAAGACGATGACGTATATAGTCCATTTAATTTTTTAGATACGAAATGGACGAATTATAGTCAATTTAATTTATTTTTTAAATTTAAAAATGGATGATGTATAGTCTATTAAATTTTGTATATATAGTCAGTCTATTTAATTTTTTGCATCTAAAATAGATGATGTATAGTCTATATAATTATTTGCACACGAATCGGACGATTTATAGTCGATAAAATTTTTTCATAAAAAATTGAAAAAAAGACGATCTATAGTCCATTATATTTTTTTCATAAAAAAATTTTTTGCATGAAAAATGGATGATGTATAGTTTATTAAATTCTTTGCATGAAAAGAAGACGACGTATGTAGTCCATTAAATTTTTTAGATACGAAATGGACGAATTATAGTCAATTTAATTTTTTTTTAAATTTAAAAATGGACGATGTATAGTCTATTAAATTTTGTATATATAGTCAGTCTATTTAATTTTTTGCATCTAAAATAGATGATGTATAGTCTATATGATTATTTGCACACGAATCGGACGATTTATAGCCGATACAATTTTTTCATAAAAAATTGAAAAAAAGACGATGTATAGTCCATTTTTTTTCATAAAAAAATTTTTTGCATGAAGAATGGATGATGTATATTTTATTAAATTATTTGCACGAAAAGAAGACGACGTATATAGTCCATCTAATTTTTTAGATACGAAATGGACGAATTATAGTCAATTTAATTTTTTTTTTTTATTTAAAAATGGACGATGTATGGTACATTAAATTTTGTATATATAGTCAGTCTATTTAATTTTTTGCATCTAAAATAGACGATGGATAGTCTATATAATTATTTGCACACGAATCGGACGATTTATAGTCGATAAAATTTTTTCATAAAAAAATTGAAAAAAAGACGATGTATAGTCCATTATATTTTTTTCATAAAAAAATTTTTTGCATGAAAAATGGATGATGTATAGTTTATTAAGTTCTTTGCACGAAAAGAAGACGACGTATGTAGTCCATTAAATTTTTTAGATACGAAATGGACGAATTATAGTCAATTTAATTTTTTTTTAAACTTAAAAATGGACGATGTATAGTCTATTAAATTTTGTATATATAGTCAGTCTATTTAATTTTTTGCATCTAAAATAGATGATGTATAGTCTATATAATTATTTGCACACGAATCGGACGATTTATAGTCGATAAAATTTTTTCATAAAAAATTGAAAAAAAGACGATGTATAGTCCATTATATTTTTTTCATAAAAAAATTTTTTGCATGAAAAATGGATGATGTATAGTTTATTAAATTCTTTGCACGAAAAGAAGACGACGTATATAGTCCATCTAATTTTTTAGATACGAAATGGACGAATTATAGTCAATTTAATTTTTTTTTAAATTTAAAAATGGACGATGTATAGTCTATTAAATTTTGTATATATAGTCAGTCTATTTAATTTTTTGCATCTAAAATAGATGATGTATAGTCTATATAATTATTTGCACACGAATCGGACGATTTATAGTCGATAAAATTTTTTCATAAAAAATTGAAAAAAAGACGATGTATAGTCCATTATATTTTTTTCATAAAAAAATTTTTTGCATGAAAAATGGATGATGTATAGTTTATTAAATTCTTTGCACGAAAAGAAGACGACGTATGTAGTCCATTAAATTTTTTAGATACGAAATGGACGAATTATAGTCCATTTAATTTTTTTTTTTTAATTTAAAAATGGACGATGTATAGTCTATTAAATTTTGTATATATAGTCAGTCTATTTAATTTTTTGCATCTAAAATAGATGATGTATAGTCTATATAATTATTTGCACACGAATCGGACGATTTATAGTCGATAAAATTTTTTCATAAAAAATTGAAAAAAAGACGATGTATAGTCCATTATATTTTTTTCATAAAAAAATTTTTTGCATGAAAAATGGATGATGTATAGTTTATTAAATTCTTTGCACGAAAAGACGATGACGTATATAGTCCATTTAATTTTTTAGATACGAAATGGACGAATTATAGTCAATTTAATTTATTTTTTAAATTTAAAAATGTATGATGTATAGTCTATTAAATTTTGTATATATAGTCAGTCTATTTAATTTTTTGCATCTAAAATAGATGATGTATAGTCTATATAATTATTTGCACATGAATCGGACGATTTATAGTCGATAAAATTTTTTCATAAAAAATTGAAAAAAGACGATGTATAGTCCATTATATTTTTTTCATAAAAAAATTTTTTGCATGAAAAATGGATGATGTATAGTTTATTAAATTCTTTGCACGAAAAGACGACGACGTATATAGTCCATTTAATTTTTTAGATACGAAATGGACGAATTATAGTCAATTTAATTTTTTTTTTTAAATTTAAAAATGGACGATGTATAGTCTATTAAATTTTGTATATATAGTCAGTCTATTTATTTTTTTGCATCTAAAATAGACGATGGATAGTCTATATAATTATTTGCACATGAATCGGACGATTTATAGTCGATAAAATTTTTTCATAAAAAACTGAAAAAAGACGATGTATAGTCCATTATATTTTTTTCATAAAAAAATTTTTTGCATGAAAAATGGATGATGTATAGTTTATTAAATTCTTTGCACGAAAAGACGACGACGTATATAGTCCATTTAATTTTTTAGATACGAAATGGACGAATTATAGTCAATTTAATTTTTTTTTTTAATTTAAAAATGGACGATGTATAGTCTATTAAATTTTGTATATATAGTCAGTCTATTTAATTTTTTGCATCTAAAATAGATGATGTATAGTCTATATGATTATTTGCACACGAATCGGACGATTTATAGCCGATACAATTTTTTCATAAAAAATTGAAAAAAAGACGATGTATAGTCCATTTTTTTTCATAAAAAAATTTTTTGCATGAAAAATGGATGATGTATAGTTTATTAAATTCTTTGCACGAAAAGACGACGACGTATATAGTCCATTTAATTTTTTAGATACGAAATGGACGAATTATAGTCAATTTAATTTATTTTTTAAATTTAAAAATGGATGATGTATAGTCTATTAAATTTTGTATATATAGTCAGCCTATTTAATTTTTTGCATCTAAAATAGATGATGTATAGTCTATATAATTATTTGCACACGAATCGGACGATTTATAGTCGATAAAATTTTTTCATAAAAAATTGAAAAAACATAAAAAATTTTTTTGCATGGAAAATGGATGATGTATAGTTTATTAAATTCTTTGCACGAAAAGACGATGACGTATATAGTCCATTTAATTTTTTAGATACGAAATGGACGAATTATAGTCAATTTAATTTATTTTTTAAATTTAAAAATGTATGATGTATAGTCTATTAAATTTTGTATATATAGTCAGTCTATTTAATTTTTTGCATCTAAAATAGATGATGTATAGTCTATATAATTATTTGCACATGAATCGGACGATTTATAGTCGATAAAATTTTTTCATAAAAAATTGAAAAAAGACGATGTATATATAGTCCATTATATTTTTTTCATAAAAAAATTTTTTGCATGAAAAATGGATGATGTATAGTTTATTAAATTCTTTGCACGAAAAGACGACGACGTATATAGTCCATTTAATTTTTTAGATACGAAATGGACGAATTATAGTCAATTTAATTTTTTTTTTTAAATTTAAAAATGGACGATGTATAGTCTATTAAATTTTGTATATATAGTCAGTCTATTTATTTTTTTGCATCTAAAATAGACGATGGATAGTCTATATAATTATTTGCACACGAATCGGACGATTTATAGTCGATAAAATTTTTTCATAAAAAATTGAAAAAACATAAAAAATTTTTTTGCATGGAAAATGGATGATGTACAGTTTATTAAATTCTTTGCACAAAAAGAAGACGACGTATATAGTCCATTTAATTTTTTAGATACGAAATGGACGAATTATAGTCAATTTAATTTTTTTTTTAAATTTAAAAATGGACGATGTATAGTCTATTAAATTTTGTATATATAGTCAGTCTATTTAATTTTTTGCATCTAAAATAGATGATGTATAGTCTATATGATTATTTGCACACGAATCGGACGATTTATAGCCGATACAATTTTTTCATAAAAAATTGAAAAAAAGACGATGTATAGTCCATTTTTTTTCATAAAAAAATTTTTTGCATGAAAAATGGATGATGTATAGTTTATTAAATTCTTTGCACGAAAAGACGACGACGTATATAGTCCATTTAATTTTTTAGATACGAAATGGACGAATTATAGTCAATTTAATTTATTTTTTAAATTTAAAAATGGATGATGTATAGTCTATTAAATTTTGTATATATAGTCAGCCTATTTAATTTTTTGCATCTAAAATAGATGATGTATAGTCTATATAATTATTTGCACACGAATCGGACGATTTATAGTCGATAAAATTTTTTCATAAAAAATTGAAAAAACATAAAAAATTTTTTTGCATGGAAAATGGATGATGTACAGTTTATTAAATTCTTTGCACAAAAAGAAGACGACGTATATAGTCCATTTAATTTTTTAGATACGAAATGGACGAATTATAGTCAATTTAATTTTTTTTTTAAATTTAAAAATGGACGATGTATAGTCTATTAAATTTTGTATATATAGTCAGTCTATTTAATTTTTTGCATCTAAAATAGATGATGTATAGTCTATATAATTATTTGCACACGAATGGGACGATTTATAGTCGATAAAATTTTTTCATAAAAAATTGAAAAAAAGACGATGTATAGTCCATTATATTTTTTTCATAAAAAAATTTTTTGCATGAAAAATGGATGATGTATAGTTTATTAAATTCTTTGCACGAAAAGAAGACGACGTATATAGTCCATTTAATTTTTTAGATACGAAATGGACGAATTATAGTCAATTAAATTTTTTTTTTAAATTTAAAAATGGACGTTGTATAGTCTATTAAATTTTGTATATATAGTCAGTCTATTTAATTTTTTGCATCTAAAATAGATGATGTATAGTCTATATGATTATTTGCACACGAATCGGACGATTTATAGCCGATACAATTTTTTCATAAAAAATTGAAAAAAAGACGATGTATAGTCCATTTTTTTTCATAAAAAAATTTTTTGCATGAAAAATGGATGATGTATAGTTTATTAAATTCTTTGCACGAAAAGACGACGACGTATATAGTCCATTTAATTTTTTAGATACGAAATGGACGAATTATAGTCAATTTAATTTATTTTTTAAATTTAAAAATGGATGATGTATAGTCTATTAAATTTTGTATATATAGTCAGCCTATTTAATTTTTTGCATCTAAAATAGATGATGTATAGTCTATATAATTATTTGCACACGAATCGGACGATTTATAGTCGATAAAATTTTTTCATAAAAAATTGAAAAAACATAAAAAATTTTTTTGCATGGAAAATGGATGATGTACAGTTTATTAAATTCTTTGCACAAAAAGAAGACGACGTATATAGTCCATTTAATTTTTTAGATACGAAATGGACGAATTATAGTCAATTAATTTTTTTTTTATATTTAAAAATGGACGATGTATGGTACATTAAATTTTGTATATATAGTCAGTCTATTTAATTTTTTGCATCTAAAATAGACGATGGATAGTCTATATAATTATTTGCACACGAATCGGACGATTTATAGTCGATAAAATTTTTTCATAAAAAATTGAAAAAAAATACGTTGTATAATAGTCCATTATATTTTTTTCATAAAAAAATTTTTTGCATGAAAAATGGATGATGTATAGTTTATTAAATTCTTTGCACGAAAAGAAGACGACGTATATAGTCCATCTAATTTTTTAGATACGAAATGGACGAATTATAGTCAATTAAATTTTTTTTTAAATTTAATAATGGACGATGTATGGTACATTAAATTTTGTATATATAGTCAGTCTATTTAATTTTTTGCATCTAAAATAGACGATGTATTGTCTATATAATTATTTGCACATGAATCGGACGATTTATAGTCGATAAAATTTTTTCATAAAAATTTGAAAAAAAGACGATGTATCGTCCATTATATTTTTTTCATAAAAACATTTTTTGCATGAAAAATGGATGATGTATAGTTTATTAAGTTCTTTGCACGAAAAGAAGACGACGTATATAGTCCATCTAATTTTTTAGATACGAAATGGACGAATTATAGTCAATTTAATTTTTTTTTTAATTTAAAAATGGACGATGTATAGTCTATTAAATTTTGTATATATAGTCAGTCTATTTAATTTTTTGCATCTAAAATAGACGATGTATAGTCTATATAATTATTTGCACACGAATCGGACGATTTACAGTCGATAAAATTTTTTCATAAAAAAATTTAAAAAAGACGATGTATATATAGTCCATTATATTTTTTTCATAAAAAAATTTTTTGCATGAAAAATGGATGATGTATAGTTTATTAAATTCTTTGCACGAAAAGAAGACGACGTCCATTTAATTTTTTAGATACGAAATGGACGAATTATAGTCAATTTAATTTTTTTTTTAAATTTAAAAATGGACGATCTATAGTCTATTAAATTTTGTATATATAGTCAGTCTATTTAATTTTTTGCATCTAAAATAGATGATGTATAGTCTATATAATTATTTGCACACGGATCGGACGATTTATAGTCGATAAAATTTTTTCATAAAAAATTTAAAAAAAGACGATGTATAGTCCATTATATTTTTTTCATAAAAAAATTTTTTGCATGAAAAATGGATGATGTATAGTTTATTAAATTCTTTGCACGAAAAGACGACGACGTATATAGTCCATTTAATTTTTTAGATACGAAATGGACGAATTATAGTCAATTTAATTTATTTTTTAAATTTAAAAATGGATGATGTATAGTCTATTAAATTTTGTATATATAGTCAGTCTATTTAATTTTTTGCATCTAAAATAGACGATGTATAGTCTATATAATTATTTGCACACGAATCGGACGATTTATAGGAAGACGACGTATATAGTCCATTTAATTTTTTAGATACGAAATGGACGAATTATAGTCAATTTAATTTTTTTTTTTTAATTTAAAAATGGACGAAGTATAGTCTATTAAATTTTGTATATATAGTCAGTCTATTTAATTTTTTGCATCTAAAATAGACGATGGATAGTCTATATAATTATTTGCACACGAATCGGACGATTTATGGTCGATAAAATTTTTTCATAAAAAATTGAAAAAAAGACGATGTATCGTCCATTATATTTTTTTCATAAAAACATTTTTTGCATGAAAAATGGATGATGTATAGTTTATTAAGTTCTTTGCACGAAAAGAAGACGACGTATATAGTCCATCTAATTTTTTAGATACGAAATGGACGAATTATAGTCAATTTAATTTTTTTTTTTAATTTAAAAATGGACGATGTATAGTCTATTAAATTTTGTATATATAGTCAGTCTATTTAATTTTTTGCATCTAAAATAGACGATGTATAGTCTATATAATTATTTGCACACGAATCGGACGATTTACAGTCGATAAAATTTTTTCATAAAAAAATTTAAAAAAGACGATGTATATATAGTCTATTATATTTTTTTCATAAAAAAATTTTTTGCATGAAAAATGGATGATGTATAGTTTATTAAATTCTTTGCACGAAAAGAAGACGACGTATATAGTCCATTTAATTTTATAGATACGAAATGGACGAATTATAGTCAATTTAATTTTTTTTTTAAATTTAAAAATGGACGATCTATAGTCTATTAAATTTTGTATATATAGTCAGTCTATTTAATTTTTTGCATCTAAAATAGATGATGTATAGTCTATATAATTATTTGCACACGGATCGGACGATTTATAGTCGATAAATTTTTTTCATAAAAATTTAAAAAAAGACGATGTATAGTCCATTATATTTTTTTCATAAAAAAATTTTTTGCATGAAAAATGGATGATGTATAGTTTATTAAATTCTTTGCACGAAAAGACGACGACGTATATAGTCCATTTAATTTTTTAGATACGAAATGGACGAATTATAGTCAATTTAATTTTTTTTTAAATTTAAAAATGGACGATGTATAGTCCATTAAATTTTGTATATATAGTCAGTCCATTTAATTTTTTGCATCTAAAATAGACGATGTATAGTCTATATAATTATTTGCACACGAATCGGACGATTTATAGTCGACAAAATTTTTTCATAAAAAATTGAAAAAAAGACGATGTATAGTCCATAATATTTTTTTCATAAAAAATTTTTTTGCACGAAAAATGGATGATGTATAGTTTATTAAATTCTTTGCACGAAAAGAAGACGACGTATATAGTCCATTTAATTTTTTAGATACGAAATGGACGAATTATAGTCAATTTAATTTTTTTTTAAATTTAAAAATGGACGATGTATAGTCCATTAAATTTTGTATATATAGTCAGTCCATTTAATTTTTTGCATCTAAAATAGACGATGTATAGTCTATATAATTATTTGCACACGAATCGGACGATTTATAGTCGACAAAATTTTTTCATAAAAAATTGAAAAAAAGACGATGTATAGTCCATAATATTTTTTTCATAAAAAATTTTTTTGCACGAAAAATGGATGATGTATAGTTTATTAAATTCTTTGCACGAAAAGAAGACGACGTATATAGTCCATTTAATTTTTTAGATACGAAATGGACGAATTATAGTCAATTTAATTTTTTTTTTAATTTAAAAATGGACGACGTATAGTCCATTAAATTTTGTATATATAGTCAGTCCATTTAATTTTTTGCATCTAAAATAGACGATGTATAGTCTATATAATTATTTGCACACGAATCGGACGATTTATAGTCGATAAAATTTTTTCATAAAAAATTGAAAAAAAGACGATGTATAGTCCATTATATTTTTTTCATAAAAAATTTTTTGCATGAAAAATGGATGATGTATAGTTTATTAAATTCTTTGCACGAAAAGAAGACGACGTATATAGTCCATTTAATTTTTTAGATACGAAATGGACGAATTATAGTCAATTTAATTTTTTTTTTAAATTTAAAAATGGACGATGTATAGTCCATTAAATTTTGTATATATAGTCAGTCCATTTAATTTTTTGCATCTAAAATAGACGATGTATAGTCTATATAATTATTTGCACACGAATCGGACGATTTATAGTCGACAAAATTTTTTCATAAAAAATTGAAAAAAAGACGATGTATAGTCCATAATATTTTTTTCATAAAAAATTTTTTTGCACGAAAAATGGATGATGTATAGTTTATTAAATTCTTTGCACGAAAAGAAGACGACGTATATAGTCCATTTAATTTTTTAGATACGAAATGGACGAATTATAGTCAATTTAATTTTTTTTTAAATTTAAAAATGGACGACGTATAGTCCATTAAATTTTGTATATATAGTCAGTCCATTTAATTTTTTGCATCTAAAATAGACGATGTATAGTCTATATAATTATTTGCACACGAATCGGACGATTTATAGTCGATAAAATTTTTTCATAAAAAATTGAAAAAAAGACGATGTATAGTCCATTATATTTTTTTCATAAAAAATTTTTTGCATGAAAAATGGATGATGTATAGTTTATTAAATTCTTTGCACGAAAAGAAGACGACGTATATAGTCCATTTAATTTTTTAGATACGAAATGGACGAATTATAGTCAATTTAATTTTTTTTTTAAATTTAAAAATGGACGATGTATAGTCCATTAAATTTTGTATATATAGTCAGTCCATTTAATTTTTTGCATCTAAAATAGACGATGTATAGTCTATATAATTATTTGCACACGAATCGGACGATTTATAGTCGACAAAATTTTTTCATAAAAAATTGAAAAAAAGACGATGTATAGTCCATAATATTTTTTTCATAAAAAATTTTTTTGCACGAAAAATGGATGATGTATAGTTTATTAAATTCTTTGCACGAAAAGAAGACGACGTATATAGTCCATTTAATTTTTTAGATACGAAATGGACGAATTATAGTCAATTTAATTTTTTTTTAAATTTAAAAATGGACGACGTATAGTCCATTAAATTTTGTATATATAGTCAGTCCATTTAATTTTTTGCATCTAAAATAGACGATGTATAGTCTATATAATTATTTGCACACGAATCGGACGATTTATAGTCGATAAAATTTTTTCATAAAAAATTGAAAAAAAGACGATGTATAGTCCATTATATTTTTTTCATAAAAAATTTTTTGCATGAAAAATGGATGATGTATAGTTTATTAAATTCTTTGCACGAAAAGAAGACGACGTATATAGTCCATTTAATTTTTTAGATACGAAATGGACGAATTATAGTCAATTTAATTTTTTTTTTAAATTTAAAAATGGACGATGTATAGTCCATTAAATTTTGTATATATAGTCAGTCCATTTAATTTTTTGCATCTAAAATAGACGATGTATAGTCTATATAATTATTTGCACACGAATCGGACGATTTATAGTCGATAAAATTTTTTCATAAAAAATTGAAAAAAAGACGATGTATAGTCCATAATATATTTTTCATAAAAAAATTTTTTGCATGAAAAATGAATGATGTATAGTTTATTAAATTCTTTGCACGAAAAGAAGACGACGTATATAGTCCATTTAATTTTTTAGATACGAAATGGACGAATTATAGTCAATTTAATTTTTTTTTTAAATTTAAAAATGGACGATGTATAGTCCATTAAATTTTGTATATATAGTCAGTCCATTTAATTTTTTGCATCTAAAATAGACGATGTATAGTCTATATAATTATTTGCACACGAATCGGACGATTTATAGTCGACAAAATTTTTTCATAAAAAATTGAAAAAAAGACGATGTATAGTCCATAATATTTTTTTCATAAAAAATTTTTTTGCACGAAAAATGGATGATGTATAGTTTATTAAATTCTTTGCACGAAAAGAAGACGACGTATATAGTCCATTTAATTTTTTAGATACGAAATGGACGAATTATAGTCAATTTAATTTTTTTTAAATTTAAAAATGGACGATGTATAGTCCATTAAATTTTGTATATATAGCCAGTCCATTTAATTTTTTGCATGAAAAATAGACGATGTATAGTCTATATAATTATTTGCACACGAATCGGACGATTTATAGTCGATAAAATTTTTTCATAAAAAATTGAAAAAAAGACGATGTATAGTCCATTATATTTTTTTCATAAAAAAATTTTTTGCATGAAAAATGGATGATGTATAGTTTATTAAATTCTTTGCACGAAAAGAAGACGACGTATATAGTCCATTTAATTTTTTAGATACGAAATGGACGAATTATAGTCAATTTAATTTTTTTTTTAATTTAAAAATGGACGATGTATAGTCCATTAAATTTTGTATATATAGCCAGTCCATTTAATTTTTTGCATGAAAAATAGACGATGTATAGTCTATATAATTATTTGCACACGAATCGGGCGATTTATAGTCGATAAAATTTTTTCATAAAAAATTGAAAAAAAGACGATGTATAGTCCATTATATTTTTTTCATAAAAAAATTTTTTGCATGAAAAATGGATGATGTATAGTTTATTAAATTCTTTGCACGAAAAGAAGACGACGTATATAGTCCATTTAATTTTTTAGATACGAAATGGACGAATTATAGTCAATTTAATTTTTTTTTAAATTTAAAAATGGACGATGTATAGTCCATTAAATTTTGTATATATAGCCAGTCCATTTAATTTTTTGCATGAAAAATAGACGATGTATAGTCTATATAATTATTTGCACACGAATCGGACAATTTATAGTCGATAAAATTTTTTCATAAAAAATTTAAAAAAGGACGATGTATAGTCCATTATATTTTTTTCATAAAAAAATTTTTGCATGAAAAATGGATGATGCATAGTTCATTAAATTCTTTGCACGAAAAGAAGACGACGTATATAGTCCATCTAATTTTTTAGATACGAAATGGACGAATTATAGTCAATTTAATTTTTTTTTAAATTTAAAAATGGACGATGTATGGTGCATTAAATTTTGTATATATAGTCAGTCTATTTAATTTTTTGCATCTAAAATAGACGATGGATAGTCTATATAATTATTTGCACACGAATCGGACGATTTATAGTCGATAAAATTTTTTCATAAAAAATTGAAAAAAAGACGATGTATCGTCCATTATATTTTTTTCATAAAAACATTTTTTGCATGAAAAATGGATGATGTATAGTTTATTAAGTTCTTTGCACGAAAAGAAGACGACGTATATAGTCCATCTAATTTTTTAGATACGAAATGGACGAATTATAGTCAATTTAATTTTTTTTTTAATTTAAAAATGGACGATGTATAGTCTATTAAATTTTGTATATATAGTCAGTCTATTTAATTTTTTGCATCTAAAATAGACGATGTATAGTCTATATAATTATTTGCACACGAATCGGACGATTTACAGTCGATAAAATTTTTTCATAAAAAAATTTAAAAAAGACGATGTATATATAGTCTATTATATTTTTTTCATAAAAAAATTTTTTGCATGAAAAATGGATGATGTATAGTTTATTAAATTCTTTGCACGAAAAGAAGACGACGTCCATTTAATTTTTTAGATACGAAATGGACGAATTATAGTCAATTTAATTTTTTTTTTAAATTTAAAAATGGACGATCTATAGTCTATTAAATTTTGTATATATAGTCAGTCTATTTAATTTTTTGCATCTAAAATAGATGATGTATAGTCTATATAATTATTTGCACACGGATCGGACGATTTATAGTCGATAAAATTTTTTCATAAAAAATTTAAAAAAAGACGATGTATAGTCCATTATATTTTTTTCATAAAAAAATTTTTTGCATGAAAAATGGATGATGTATAGTTTATTAAATTCTTTGCACGAAAAGACGACGACGTATATAGTCCATTTAATTTTTTAGATACGAAATGGACGAATTATAGTCAATTTAATTTTTTTTTTTTAATTTAAAAATGGACGAAGTATAGTCTATTAAATTTTGTATATATAGTCAGTCTATTTAATTTTTTGCATCTAAAATAGACGATGGATAGTCTATATAATTATTTGCACACGAATCGGACGATTTATAGTCGATAAAATTTTTTCATAAAAAATTGAAAAAAAATACGTTGTATAATAGTCCATTATATTTTTTTCATAAAAAAATTTTTTGCATGAAAAATGGATGATGTATAGTTTATTAAATTCTTTGCACGAAAAGAAGACGACGTATATAGTCCATCTAATTTTTTAGATACGAAATGGACGAATTATAGTCAATTAAATTTTTTTTTAAATTTAATAATGGACGATGTATAGTCCATTAAATTTTGTATATATAGCCAGTCCATTTAATTTTTTGCATGAAAAATAGACGATGTATAGTCTATATAATTATTTGCACACGAATCGGACGATTTATAGCCGATACAATTTTTTCATAAAAAATTGAAAAAAAGACGATGTATAGTCCATTATATTTTTTTCATAAAAAAATTTTTTGCATGAAAAATGGATGATGTATAGTTTATTAAATTCTTTGCACGAAAAGAAGACGACGTATATAGTCCATTTAATTTTTTAGATACGAAATGGACGAATTATAGTCAATTTAATTTTTTTTTAAATTTAAAAATGGACGATGTATAGTCCATTAAATTTTGTATATATAGCCAGTCCATTTAATTTTTTGCATGAAAAATAGACGATGTATAGTCTATATAATTATTTGCACACGAATCGGACAATTTATAGTCGATAAAATTTTTTCATAAAAAATTTAAAAAAGGACGATGTATAGTCCATTATATTTTTTTCATAAAAAAATTTTTGCATGAAAAATGGATGATGCATAGTTCATTAAATTCTTTGCACGAAAAGAAGACGACGTATATAGTCCATCTAATTTTTTAGATACGAAATGGACGAATTATAGTCAATTTAATTTTTTTTTAAATTTAAAAATGGACGATGTATGGTGCATTAAATTTTGTATATATAGTCAGTCTATTTAATTTTTTGCATCTAAAATAGACGATGGATAGTCTATATAATTATTTGCACACGAATCGGACGATTTATAGTCGATAAAATTTTTTCATAAAAAATTGAAAAAAAGACGATGTATCGTCCATTATATTTTTTTCATAAAAACATTTTTTGCATGAAAAATGGATGATGTATAGTTTATTAAGTTCTTTGCACGAAAAGAAGACGACGTATATAGTCCATCTAATTTTTTAGATACGAAATGGACGAATTATAGTCAATTTAATTTTTTTTTTAATTTAAAAATGGACGATGTATAGTCTATTAAATTTTGTATATATAGTCAGTCTATTTAATTGTTTGCATCTAAAATAGACGATGTATAGTCTATATAATTATTTGCACACGAATCGGACGATTTACAGTCGATAAAATTTTTTCATAAAAAAATTTAAAAAAGACGATGTATATATAGTCTATTATATTTTTTTCATAAAAAAATTTTTTGCATGAAAAATGGATGATGTATAGTTTATTAAATTCTTTGCACGAAAAGAAGACGACGTCCATTTAATTTTTTAGATACGAAATGGACGAATTATAGTCAATTTAATTTTTTTTTTAAATTTAAAAATGGACGATCTATAGTCTATTAAATTTTGTATATATAGTCAGTCTATTTAATTTTTTGCATCTAAAATAGATGATGTATAGTCTATATAATTATTTGCACACGGATCGGACGATTTATAGTCGATAAAATTTTTTCATAAAAAATTTAAAAAAAGACGATGTATAGTCCATTATATTTTTTTCATAAAAAAATTTTTTGCATGAAAAATGGATGATGTATAGTTTATTAAATTCTTTGCACGAAAAGACGACGACGTATATAGTCCATTTAATTTTTTAGATACGAAATGGACGAATTATAGTCAATTTAATTTATTTTTTAAATTTAAAAATGGATGATGTATAGTCTATTAAATTTTGTATATATAGTCAGTCTATTTAATTTTTTGCATCTAAAATAGACGATGTATAGTCTATATAATTATTTGCACACGAATCGGACGATTTATAGGAAGACGACGTATATAGTCCATTTAATTTTTTAGATACGAAATGGACGAATTATAGTCAATTTAATTTTTTTTTTTAATTTAAAAATGGACGAAGTATAGTCTATTAAATTTTGTATATATAGTCAGTCTATTTAATTTTTTGCATCTAAAATAGACGATGGATAGTCTATATAATTATTTGCACACGAATCGGACGATTTATGGTCGATAAAATTTTTTCATAAAAAATTGAAAAAAAGACGATGTATCGTCCATTATATTTTTTTCATAAAAACATTTTTTGCATGAAAAATGGATGATGTATAGTTTATTAAGTTCTTTGCACGAAAAGAAGACGACGTATATAGTCCATCTAATTTTTTAGATACGAAATGGACGAATTATAGTCAATTTAATTTTTTTTTTTAATTTAAAAATGGACGATGTATAGTCTATTAAATTTTGTATATATAGTCAGTCTATTTAATTTTTTGCATCTAAAATAGACGATGTATAGTCTATATAATTATTTGCACACGAATCGGACGATTTACAGTCGATAAAATTTTTTCATAAAAAAATTTAAAAAAGACGATGTATATATAGTCTATTATATTTTTTTCATAAAAAAATTTTTTGCATGAAAAATGGATGATGTATAGTTTATTAAATTCTTTGCACGAAAAGAAGACGACGTATATAGTCCATTTAATTTTATAGATACGAAATGGACGAATTATAGTCAATTTAATTTTTTTTTTAAATTTAAAAATGGACGATCTATAGTCTATTAAATTTTGTATATATAGTCAGTCTATTTAATTTTTTGCATCTAAAATAGATGATGTATAGTCTATATAATTATTTGCACACGGATCGGACGATTTATAGTCGATAAAATTTTTTCATAAAAATTTAAAAAAAGACGATTATATTTTTTTCATAAAAAAATTTTTTGCATGAAAAATGGATGATGTATAGTTTATTAAATTCTTTGCACGAAAAGACGACAACGTATATAGTCCATTTAATTTTTTAGATACGAAATGGACGAATTATAGTCAATTTAATTTATTTTTTAAATTTAAAAATGGATGATGTATAGTCTATTAAATTTTGTATATATAGTCAGTCTATTTAATTTTTTGCATCTAAAATAGACGATGTATAGTCTATATAATTATTTGCACACGAATCGGACGATTTATAGGAAGACGACGTATATAGTCCATTTAATTTTTTAGATACGAAATGGACGAATTATAGTCAATTTAATTTTTTTTTTTAATTTAAAAATGGACGAAGTATAGTCTATTAAATTTTGTATATATAGTCAGTTTATTTAATTTTTTGCATCTAAAATAGATGATGTATAGTCTATATAATTATTTGCACACGAATCGGACGATTTATAGTCGATAAAATTTTTTCATAAAAAATTGAAAACAAAAACGATGTATAGTCCATTATATTTTTTTCATAAAAAAAATTTTTGCATGAAAAATGGATGATGTATAGTTTATTAAATTCTTTGCATGAAAAGAAGACGACGTATATAGTCCATCTAATTTTTTAGATACGAAATGGACGAATTATAGTCAATTTAATTTTTTTTTTTAATTTAAAAAAATCTATTTAATTTTTTGCATCTAAAATAGACAATGGATAGTCTATATAATTATTTGCACACGAATCGGACGATTTATAGTCGATAAAATTTTTTCATAAAAAAATTTAAAAAAGACGATGTATATATAGTCCATTATATTTTTTTCATAAAAAAATTTTTTGCATGCAAAATGTATGATGTATAGTTTATTAAATTCTTTGCACGAAAAGAAGACGCCGTATATAGTCCATTTAATTTTTTAGATACGAAATGGACGAATTATAGTCAATCTAATTTTTTTTTTTAATTTAAAAATGGACGATGTATAGTCTATTAAATTTTGTATATATAGTCAGTCTATTTAATTTTTTGCATCTAAAATAGATGATGTATAGTCTATATAATTATTTGCACACGAATCGGACGATTTATAGTCGATAAAATTTTTTCATAAAAAATTTAAAAAAAGACGATGTATAGTCCATTATATTTTTTTCATAAAAAAAATTTTTGCATGAAAAATGGATGATGTATAGTTTATTAAATTCTTTCCACAGAAAAGAACGGCAATGAAAAGTAAGAACTAATGGGGCCTTGAGTATTTGTTGTAAAAACTATGATAGAGAGAGAGAGAACTTTCTATACACAAATGCGGACCTGCGCAATGTTCAATCTTTTTTTTTATTTATTCAAGTTTTAAAACTATAAAAGCTTTGTGGACAGTTTTATAAAAAAAAGTTACCTGCATCAATTGTTATATTATTGTGAGAATGTGATTGAAGGGATGAAAACCAGGGGTATAATCGTCGCTTTTGATAATGAGCTGATTCGATCACGTTTTTTCAGTTTGAGATTATGGCATCCGATATCGATCCATATTATTACATTGTTCGATAGCGAATGCCATAATATCAAACTGAAAAACGTGATCGAATCAGTTCATTATCGAAAGCAACGATTAGACCCCAGAGTTCGAGATCAAACTTAGTTTCGAAAATTGGGCAAATGAAAGGACTTTTGAGAGAGAATCTTCTTCTTGCAGGAAACAGACCATACTTTTTCTTCGTGCTAATTTGGCCACACAATAACAAATACTAACAAAAAAAAATACGTTTTTCTAAAAACTAAAAATGTGGAAAGTTGTATCAAAAAATATTTAAGAACTAGTGGCTAACAAAGTTTTACAAGTTTTTATATAAAATCAAGAACAAAATATTCAAGGGTTTTCATGATAACTCTAGAAATTGCCATTTGTGCAATTGGGGCAAATTTGCGAGACTTGTTTCATGAAACCCCTTTTTAACTTTTCCGCGAACGTAAATTTAAAGCAAACGTGAAACATTTCATTAAATTAAAATTAAATAAGGAGATTCGAACTTTATTTATGATAGTGTAAAAATGCATTTTGCCAGGGCTTCTATATACATCTGTATGTACATCAAACATTTTCTTAGCTTGCAGAAGATTCTCTGCATAGTCGGTTTTTTTTTCGTACTTAGCAATTTTTTTTCTCTATGGTACAAGACTGCACTTCTAAAACTGGCTTCATTTACTACGATTTATTCTTCTTGGCCATTTTATACTAAATCGTATTTTTGCAAAACTGAGTATACGTTTAATCCGGGAAACACTTTATATGAAATGAAAACATTTTTAATGTTTTGAATAAAGAAAATCTCTAATAAAAAAACTTCAAACTTTTCTTAGTACAATCAATTTGGTAATGCTTGTTTTCTTTTCCAGGATGTTGTAGATGGAGAAAGTTCTGGCAATCGCAGCAGTTCTCCTTCAGCGCAATCAGAATTATTAGCGCCTCTTTCAGTACAGCCAACACGTAAAAATAAATCATGTACTTTAAATAGTGTGGGACGTATTTGAAAGTAAAATTTTAAACTTCACTATCTTTACAACTACTACCGCCACCGACATCAGCAGCAACAACAACATACAAACGTTATCAGTGGAGACAATAACAAAAAGTCAGACATTGTCTGATAAACAAAATACTCCTTCGCATATTTTCATTGATTTGAAAATAATTTACATTTATAATTATTATAATTAAAGTAAACATCGTCATCATCATTATCATCATGTTCATTATAATCAGCATTATTGGCGTCCCAGTGTCTGTCATTTAATTATGGCCTAATTTTGTAAAACAGAACGAAACGTTTCAAACAGAAATTTTTGTTTTTTGATTTGTTTTTAATTTTGAATTTTGTAAAACATTTGAAAACGAAAATTCTATCCTACGTAAAATAAATATATTTTATAAAACAGTTGCAAACGTTTTCAAACGACTTAAATATCATATGAAAACGTTTATTAAATTGTATTAGTTTTAAAAGTTTTAACTACATTGTTGCATTAGTTTTGCAGCAATAATGAGTAAATTAGTATCTAGGTCAAACATATGCAAAAGGCCGCCCGTGGGTAGGGTAGAAGGGGGACCATTCGCCACTTTTTTTCTAAACGGGGGTCCTCTTAAAACCTTAACTGATATTTCCAATTTTTATGTTGCTTTAAATACTCATATGTGTTTGCTTCAATTTGAGTTCTTTTGATTCTGACTACTCGTAATTTTATATATTTTTTTTGCAAAACCCCTAGTTGATTCAAAACGGCGATACTACCCCACCTATGGGGTCAATTCGCCAAAGATGTGGGGCACAAACGTCAGGAATAAAATAAAACAACAATTACTCAATATACCACCAATTTTTATTGCTTTCAAACAAAAGAAAAAAAACAATATAATTCATTTCAATTATACGCAAAATAAACAGTAAAAAAATTGGAATGGACTCAGCAGTGCCAACAAGCCATGGACAAACTGAAGGCAGCAGTTGCAAATCCCCCTCTACTACAATACCCTGATTTTACAAAACCATTCATTCTTACCACTGATGCTAGTAATGAAGCCTTAGGAGCTGTTCTTTCTCAAGGAGAGCCAAGTAGTGATTTACCAATTTACTTCGCGAGCAGAGTACTAAGCGTCACAGAAAAGCGATATTCAACAATAGAGAAGGAACTACTTGCCATCGTATGGGCAGTAAAGACGTTTAGACCTTATTTTCTAGGCCGACCCTTTACGGTCTTCACAGACCACAAGCCCTTAAAAGGCATTGCGAATCTAAAGAACCAGGAAGGCAGATTAGGCCGCCTAAGACTTAAACTACTGGAATACGACTTTGAAATACGTTATAAGCCGGGGAAAAGCAATCAGAACGCGGATGCTCTGAGTCGACTCCCACTAGAAGAAGTAAACATAGGAGCAGTAACTAGAGCAAAAGCAAGAGAGCT
This sequence comes from Tachina lurida, assembly GCA_944452675.1. Classification (NCBI taxonomy): domain Eukaryota; kingdom Metazoa; phylum Arthropoda; class Insecta; order Diptera; family Tachinidae; genus Tachina; species Tachina lurida. The sequence continues at coordinate 94,504,289 of OX101754.1, read as the reverse complement.
ACAAGTAAACTCGAATAAGAGAAGTGAATCACAAACCGATGAGATGGATGAGAACGAAGATATGGAACAGGAAGACACCGCAGCGTATTTAACTAATAAAGAAGATATTAAGAGAGTAATAAAGGCATTCCACGATACACCTTTGGGAGGACACCAAGGGCCACTGAAAACATACCATCGCATTAGAAATCAGTATAAGTGGTATGGTATGCAGCGACAAATTAAAAACTATGTTGCTACCTGTAAACTTTGCCAACGAAACAAAAGTTCAAAAGTAGAAAGAATGCCGATGATTTTAACAAAAACACCGAGTAGACCATTTGAAAGACTTTATATGGATATTGTTGGGCCGTTGCCAGAATCTGCTAGGGGCAATAAATATATAGTTACATTTTTGGACGATTTCTCTAAATTCCTATCATGTGCAGCCGTCTCGGACATGGAAGCAACCACGGTGGCAAAAGAGTTCTTCAATGAAATAATTTCCCGTTTTTTCATCAAATAAATATATATTAGCAGATCGGGACGTTCCTGGAGGATGAGTTGGTTCTGGCAACCGCAAAACTATATAATTTTTTGGAACATTTAAAATGTCAGAAACATCGGGTTCAACGAGCATCCACGAACTATTTTTTTTTTCTCAGAAAGTCTACGGTAACTAAATTCGTATCTTTGGCTATTACTTTTCCAACATAAAACTTTTCTATTTCGACACAAAATCTAACCAATACGAAATCGCCTTCCATGTAGCTTTCATCTTGTGCAAATGGACCAACGAATTTAGGCGAAATTGAAATCTGATAAATCGGATGAGGAGGACGTTGTGTAATGTGTTAATAATAAAGGATGTGGTCCTAGCATGTAGTAGTGTGAGTATATGGCCCTATAGTCCCTTGTAGTTACTCATAATTTTTGTAATGTAATGTGTGAAGGTGCAGGATTCAAAGATTAGCCCTAACGTGTAGTAGTTAGTGTAATGGTTGAAAGAAGGAGGTGTGACAGCAGGATCGCCATGTAATGGATGAATGGTGTGTAAAGGTTGAAGGCAGGATCACCATGTAATGTGTTAATAATAATGAATGTGTTCCTAGCATGTAGTAGTGTGTTTGTGAAGTCCTATAGCCCAATTATTATTTTTATATAGCTGTCCAGGGGGTTCAGCTTATAACTAGGCGTTCAAAGGAACTGCCAGAAAAAGTTAGAAGTCAATTTATAAACTAGGCAAGTTGTTGCTGGATTGCGTTTTTAAATTAAAGTCTGATTTATTGAATGTTTAACTCTACTTACATACTACTTACATACCACTTACTTACTTACTTACTTACTACTTACATACTACTTACATACTACTTACATGGTATAGGAGAACCCGTGTTGGAGGTTAGAGCACATTTTAAAGTATTCACATATTTCAAATACCAAAGTATTGGTATTTTGTGAAAATTTGGTTTGACGTGTATTTTGATGAATACTGTTGTTCATCATCAGAGGACTGCCCAGAGTCATCCACTGGATTAAGCTTAGACTTTTGCATCTTCTTAATGCGATCTCGCAATGTGGTGCGCTTTAAATCATATTCAACAGCCGCTTTACTAATATTAAGTTTCCCAGAGACTACAGCTCTGATAGCAAGTTTAATCTTCCCCTCATCGATATTGTTTCGATTTGTCTTTGGCTTGTAGGTGCGGACCATTGCTGCTGAATACTATATACATAAATAGCTAAGAAATTAGTTATTTTATGTTTCTTAGAATTGCATGGGGTACATTAGCCTATGGCTAAGCTTAACCCGGGGGGCACATTAGCTTATGGCTAATCTGCCCCTGGGGGTACATTCGCCGACGAAACTTCCCCACCAGGAGACTGGCAAATGAGCCCCACGGGAATTTTTATAATTTAAAGAATATTTTTTTTCACTTAAAACTAATTCATTGAAAAAACTTTCCCAAATTATTGTTCACTATTGTCAACAGTATAACACTTAAAAATAACTTTTTCGAATACCAAAAACTTAAAAAGTAGTTTCAAAAATACTTTGAGCAAAATATTTTTTCGAGATTCAGAAAAATAACTTATCAAGTCTCACGCCGAAAATATGACAAGTGAGACTGCAAAAGTTTGAGGGATGGAAGAATATCGATAAACAAAGTAAATATCGATTACTTCAGGCCAGCTCGGCCTATGGACGTAGTGCCTATATTTACACATACATTCGCTTTAAAACCCTCATAACTACTTTGTTCCTGTCAATGGTAAAGTGATAAAATTTAATCCGAAGTTTGAAAGTGTGTAGTGAAAGTTTCCTGATAAATTGATATGCAAAAAGTGCATTTCTTAAGACATACTCACTGACACTGACCACTGATACAGTCATCAAATTGATGAAGCACTTGAACTCTAACAACAGAGTAGGCCTAGGTGAGTTACGATCAAGAAAAATTCGAAAGCATTGAATTTATAACGTGATGTTACACTATTATGTATCTCTCTTTAACCCATTATATTATTTAACTCTGCCGTTTTAAACTGGCGCAGTGATCATTATTAGAAATATAACAGACTAGCAATCTTTAATTTGCAATGTTTTATTAAAGAAAACTAAAGTAGTTATATCTTCACAAAAATATAAATGTGAAAAAGGCCAAGTTCCTATTAAAAATTTCGGCCATCAAAAGTAGTGAGACACATTTTTTTTATAAACTTTTTTTTGGCACAATACTTATCACAATATTGCATAGATATGTATGTGTTTTAATTTATAATCGTTAGGGTGTCATGTTATTTCTATGCAACCTGCATACATGGCAATATTTTTACCTTTACAATACAGAAGATAATAGCGGATATCTCTTTATTTCTTTATGTGGGGAAAAATTTTGTAAAGTAAGCAGGTTGCCTAGAAATGATATGAGACCTTGTCGATTGCACTTGTGAGATTTTGGATAGGAACTTGACTGAATCCATGTGTATGATGAAAAACATATCCTTATGCATTAACATTTCACTCCAGCATTGAAATATTGAACGTTTCAAAGTTTCACAAACATCCAATAAGTATTTATGGGCCCTTAACTAACGCCGCTGATTAAGAATTTCTTATTTCGTTGGTGCATATTCCATAATTTAATTAAATTTGACTTTGAAAATATTTTTACATACATATGTATATTCAGCTTTTTATAATGAATAATATATTTTTCAATTATAATATTTTGACAAGAAACGAAAACAACGTAGCGTTTTACAAAATTTAAAATATTTTTGTTTTCGCTCCAACCAGAAACGAAAACGAAAATTCGTTTAGTTTTACAAAATTAGGCTATAAAGCTTAAATATTCTTTTTTTTTTTGTAATAGTTTAAGTATAAGTATAAGACATTTAATAATTGTGTGAGTGTTTTAATTAATAAAATAATTATGTTTTAATCATGCAAAGATCATTAAAAAAAAAAATTTGAAATACATATGTACATGTAAGGAATATTTTAGATTATCCTTTTTTCCATTTATACAGTGGAACTTGTGCCGCTTAGTTCATTTAAAAAAAATAAAAGAACAAGCTATTGAGAAAATGGTTTGAATAATATGTATGTACATTAAAAGTACACAATAAATTAATCACCCGTATTGCGTATGTCGAGTCGAATATTCGTCTACGAGAATTTTGTCATAGAATGAAGAAAACTTGTATAAAGTTTGTTTAATCAAATTGTTTATTACATGCATGTGTATGTACATATGTATGTATGTACATATATGTATGTATATAGTACAGTAAAGAAGTTATTTAATTTTCTTATTATAATTAAAATAAATACCACACACATACATATAGATAGTTACCCAATTATGAAATAATTGTTATATGTATATGTATATATGGGCCTTTCCACAGAAAAGCTCAAGTTGCTTGGTGATGTAACCTGTTTTTCAGAAAAAATCTTGTGTCTTATATACATAGTACATATCTTTTTTTATGTTGATGTAGAGCAGAATAAGAATTAAATTTAGCAAAACTTGGGGGGGAAAATCGTAAAACATGGTTCTAAAATAAAAAATTGCTTGGTCACGTAAAGTGGAAAAAGGTGGTATTTTCTGTGGAAATTCCCATATAGTAAAAGTCAATGTGTTAACGCTAATATAAATATTTAAAAATTTATTAAAGTTTCTATCCTATATGTATATGCATACGTGAGTTGTTTTTGAATTCGTTTAGTAGTACGTAAGTTATAACTGTTTTAAATTTCAACCAATACCAAAATAGATAAATCCATTTGCAGCGCAGTAATTCATTTACGACCAGGGGCCCGTTTCTCAAAGTACAAATTACAAATCTACAAGTAAAATACACACAAAACAACAATAAAATTTGTAAAAGTGTTATTGTTTTGTGTGTATTTTGCTTGTAGATTTGTAATTAGTATTTTTGAGAAACGGGGCCCAGGACCAAACTGCAGCCCCTTAAAAAAATTTTGTAAATAAAAAACATTGCGTAACAAACCAATAGAAAAACTAATCCAAAGTAATTTTGGTTAAATGTGCATTACTCACTCCATACAAGAGATGAAATCAATCGAATTTTGGGTGCCATGATAAGTACAGCAGTACCATCAATACCACATTCCGTTAGTTTCCTGCAAAAAAAAACTCATAATTTTCTGTAAGTCGAAAAGTTGTGTTTTGAAATTTTGAATATCTAAAACGTTCGAGTAATTTTGTGCCTTTATTTTTAGTTCCCGATTTGAAATCGAGCATTAATTAGAAACAAAATAGGTTCTAAATGAAATTTTAAGCAAATTGGCCAACAGGAACTAGATGCGGCGAAAAACAAGCCGTTTCCTGCACCATGCCCGATTATTAAAAAAAGGGTTCTCGTCTTAAATAAGCGTCATCTGAGACACCATTTGAACTAAAATAGTCTGTTCCTCCTAAAAGTATGCCTTGGAAAATTTTTCAAATTTCTGAAAAATAAAATATCCACCCTGCTTTTCGTTGTTCTGTGTCACGTTTCTGTAAGGAATGTGAGAACTTTTCGAGTCGAAAAAATTGTTATCATCCTGTGAATCACAGGGTGAGTAAGAAAAAAACTGTAATTCTTGATATTTTTTGTAAGTTTATATTAGTTTTTATGTGAGTAACCCTGTGTGAAATAGGGCAATCAATATAATTATTTAATTTTTCTCGATGCGAGAACTTCTCACAAGTTACATAAATGGGGTACTGGGCTCCTAGTACTTCTGCATTTTGCAATTGAACAAACCAAATGAAATTTTTGGTGTGACGTCACGAAAATTATAATAGACGTGTAAGTAGGGGCTTTATTTACTTTTATGTAAAATAAAGTCATTATAATGAATTTTAACAAGGGCTATCGATGATTTTTTTTTAATTTATGGTTTCAGATTTATAATATTTTTTAGCTTTCCCAACCATTTAATGAATTAATTGATAGAAAAGTTAACTAACTAACTAACTTCTTTCTTCAGGATACTAAAAAGGATTTGAGTGCATGCACATCTCTTGGAGACAAAACCATTTTAGTGTGGTGTTGCAAGAGCCAATTTTAATAAATCAATAATTCTGTGGTACAAACTTGTGGATACATGTATTTTGTAATCAATCCAACCTTGTTAAATAAAAATACAAATAATTTTTTTTTAAATATTTACTGCCTTATTAATAAAAAAAAAATATTTTTGCTTTAAGCCCGGTACGGAGTTCTTACGGAATTTCAGGTTTGTAAATTGACATTTATCTCTACACGGAAAAATAAAAGTGTAGCCTTTTGTGTAGAATTATGTTTGCATAAACACAAATTCGTTTATTTTTGAATTTACAATGCACAAAAACATTAGAAAATAATTACAATTTGATGAAAATTAGAAATGTCAAAAATTCCGTCACCAAACAATTGTTTGAACATTAACGGCCTGTCCTACGATGTCACCAGAAATCGTTCGATCGAATATTTATATTGAAAACAACAACAAATTTTCTAATATTATTGTTGTTTGCAATAAAAGTTGTCGATCGAACGATTTCTGGTGACATCGTGGGACGGGCCGTAATTTTCGTTTCAGTTGACTGAAAAAAGTCTCCACTTATATTTCTAAATCCCTAAGATAGGCAATAAATTTCAAAAATTTCGTGTATTTTTCTTTTGAAAGTCCGTACTGGCAAACTGTATGTAAAAAAAAATTACGGAAATTCAGGTTGGTAAATTTCATAAAGAAATTTCCATTTGCCAGTACGGACTTTCAAAAGAAAAATACACAACATTTTTGAAATTTATTGCCTATCCTAGGGATTTAGAAATATGAGTGGAGACTTTTTTCTGTCAACTGATACAAAAATTAATGTTCAAATAATTGTTTGGTCACGGAATTTTTGACATTTCTAATTTTCATCAAATTGTAATTAATTTCTAATGTTTTTGTGCATTGTAAATTAAAAAATAAACGAATTTGTGTTTATGCAAACATAATTCTACACAAAAGTCTACACTATTATTTTTCCGTGTAGAAATAAATGTAAATTTACAAACCTGAAATTCCGTAAGAACTCCGTACCGGGCTTTATAAATATATTTTCATCTAAATCTTTTAGCAATCAAAAATATTTTTTATTAATAAGGCCTTCAAAATATGTATGTATATTAATTATTTTTTAAAGAAAGTATTAAATTTAAAAAATAAAAAATCTTATAAATACAATTTAAAAAATATCAAATAAATGCGTTAAATAAAATGTTCTATCAATTTTAGCATTAAAAATAATTATAAAAAAAATTATTTTTTATTGAAAAAAGGCACAAATCTACAACAAACTGAACAAACATGTATTAATTACTCTCGTATTATTTAAAACGTAATGGTTACACATATATATATATATGTATTATATATTCGAGAATTTCATTAAATTATAATTATGTATTTATATTGTAAGAACAAAACTTAAAAATATTTTGTTAAGGGAATACAAATATTTTACAAATAATATTCAAATCAATGAATGTATAAAAAAAAGTGTAATTATTAATTGAAAGGTTTTATTTATTTAACTTAAACCCATAATACGGTATTGGAATCTTCGCTTGTTAGAGCGGAAAATTTTTGAAATTTACTGCTGGCATTGCGATACGTCTTCGAGGGTGAATCCCAACGATGCGACATATCTTGAGAAGAGTTCAAAGGCAAACCAACTACATTCGCCTTTAAAGTCGAATTGCGGCTGTCTGTGGCTTGTAAATCTGTTTCAATCGATTTAAGCGCTTTCCCTTCTTTGTCCATCAAACGATTTCTACTGGAAATATTCGCACCCGGCAGCGGCGTGGAACTGAGTGGCACACCAATGTCGGGGAAAGAACTTATCGAACTAAAGCCGCTCTCATCCTCTGTGCTAGAGCCAGCTAAATTATGGTGCTGTTTGTGTGTCAGTATGTTTGGGGGCGAGTGAAATGGTGTCGAGGCTTCTTCATCTGTTTCCACTTTTGATGAGGCCGACGAAGCGGCCGATGAAGTGGAATGAACTGAACTATCGGTTGAGCTGCGTAAAGATAAGCGAGAATCGCGCATATTGGCGGAACGCAAGAAAAGCATTTCGGGGGCAAGATTTGTTGTGGAGGCGGCGGCTGCATTATTGCCAGTCGATGTGGTGGGCGAGGTATTCGTTGAGTCGGGCGTTGAGGAGCCGGTATTGGTAGAGCTAGTCGAATGGAGTATTGGTGGTCCGGGCATTGTTGAAACTGTTGTGGTGGCGGACATGGCTTTGGACAAAAGACCCACTTGTGCGGCCTGGCGATGTTGAGTCAAATTCGGTTGATGCTGTGACGTGTTTAGCAAATTTTGTATGGTGCGCAATAGACGAAAGGCTTCTTGATTTAGTTTCTCTTCTACATCGTCTTTGGCAATGTTTAAGCGTGAATCGGATTTTTTCGGAGAGCGACGCCTATTAAATAACAAAAAAAAAAATTGTAAGTTATTAAAATGTTATCGTTTCAATAAACGTTAATATTCAACTCACCAGGTAAAATCTTTGAAGGCACTGTAGGATTGAGAAGGTGTCAGGCATGTTTCGTAGATATGATCGTCTTTGATTTTGCTGTCGCAACTGGTATTTAATTGTTCATGTTTTAAATCTATCAGATTGGTGCTACTTCGTGCACGCAAATATGATTCTTCTGATTGTGACGCATCATCCAGGGAATTGTTATTTTCATTTTTATTCTTCTCATGAGCTCCGGCTATATAAACCTGAAAGAGACTTTTTGAGCGTGGAATTTGTTCCAGTTTGTTATTGCTGTTAAAATGTTTTTGTGTTGCCAACTGTTGGTGGTGCTGTTTCTGCTGCTGCTGCTGCTGCTGTAATTGCTGTTGTTGAAGTTGCTTTTGACTTTGGTAACGTTCAAGAAATCTTGCCACTTCCTCTACAACAGCACGATACATATCGCAACTGGTTTCCACCTATTAAAATAATATAAAACGAAATGAAAGGAAAATGAAAGAAAAACACAAACATATTAAAACATAATGGCGTATTAGCATCGTTATTTGTCAATATAAATCAGTAGGAGATTTAAGATAAATAATAAAAAACTAGAAACTATTAAATGTATCTCGTGTACATGACATGCATGCACGATAAGCGAAGTGATAAAATTGAATAAAAAATATTAGGATAAACAATTTTTTTTGCATTAAATATATTTTCTCATGCTTGTGGGGATGTGAATTGAATAATTCATTTTGTAAAGAATTTTTCAAACTCTCCTTTTCGATTTAAAAATTAATCTTGACTTTCTCCTACTTTTTTCTATGCATGTATGTACATATCACTCATTTACTTCAATAGTCTCATAACTAAAAAATATATAATAATTTTTTACTTAATAATGCGGATTAATTCGGCATTTCGTATTTCATCTTATGTAAAAATTTCATGAAAATAGCTTGTACTCTGAGAGAATGATATGAACTAACAATAAGTATTCAAATCTTAAATATAAAAATATAATTAGGCCCGACCAGTGTCGGACATAAGCTTAGTAGTAGTTATATATAATACATAAGTATTGATAATCAAAAGGAAAAAATATAAAAAGTCCCATCTGGAGTGCTGTGTATAAGAGCCCTTGTATCCCTCTTTTTTAGGCGAATGTGTCCAGTAAAGTTCAAAATATTACGAGCAAGCGGATTAGGATGTGATTCGAGTTTTGTTAGATATTTGCCTGCGTATTTTGCAATTTCTTCAGTCACTAGTGGCATATTCAAATCACGATGTATATTTGAATTTTTGATGTACCATGGAGCCGATGTTATCATGCGTAAAATTTTGTTTTGCCTGCGTTGAATTTTCTCTACATTTGAAGCTGAAGCAGTGCCCCATAGTTGAATTCCGTAGCACCATATTGGCTTTAAAAGCGACTTGTATATTAAAAGTTTACAGTCTAGGCTAAGTGTTGAATTTCGACCAATCAGCCAATGTACCTGAGTTAGTTTAATTTTCATTTGAGTTAACTTAGAATCAATGTGGTGTTTCCATGTAAGTCGTCGATCAAGGTGTATACCAAGATATTTCACATGTGAATGTTGAGAAACAACTTGATTATTAATCCGAATGGGGGAACAAGTATCTCTTCGTAAAGTAAATGTTACTTGAACACACTTTTGTTCATTTACCTTGATTCTCCATAAGTTTAACCAAAGCTCCATCTGGCTAATGTGTTCCTGGAGTTTGCGGGATGCCTCATCAGGGTTTTCATGCATACTAAGGCAGGCTGTATCGTCGGCAAATGTGGAAGTATGGATACTACTGCTCACAGGCATATCACAAGTATAAATTAAATATAAAACTGGTCCCAGTATACTCCCCTGTGGCACACCAGATGAAATTGTTTCAGGCCTACTTGTAAAGTCTCCTTCCGCAACAGTGAACTTACGGGAAATAATGTAACTTTCCAAAAGATTTAAAATGTTTATTGATAAGTAAGTCTTCAATTTTAATATTAGGCCTTCATGCCACACTTTATCAAATGCCTGGGAAATGTCTATAAACAGCGCAGAACAATACTTTTTTTCCTCAAAAGTTCTTCTTATAAATTGAACCAATCTGTGAGTTTGTTCAATGGTGCTATGCTGACTTCTAAAACCAAATTGATGGTCTGGTATGCACCCACTACTAATTAGAATTGGGGACAATTTTGTTTTGAGCAGTTTTTCGAAAACCTTTGACACTGTAGATAGTAGACTTATTGGCCTATATGGCTCAGCCTTTGTTATATCTTTGCCCGGCTTTGGAATCATTTTAACCTTGGCAAGTTTCCAGTTGTGTGGATAATACTCCAGTCGTAAAATAGCATTAAATATGAATAACAGGATTCTCATTGCAATACGAGGCAAGTTCATCAGCATCTGATTACTAATTCCATCAATACCCGGAGCTTTCTTCGGGTTGAGTTCGGCAATTAATTTTTGTAAATCACGCGTCTTAAACTTTATGTGTTGAGGGGGTAGAGCGACTATATTCGGCAAATCAGCAACACCAGTACATATATTTGGCGTAAAAATGGATTTTAAGTGCTCAGCAAATATTTTACCTTTTTCAGTATCGCTTCTTGCCCAACCTCCGGTAGATGTGCGTAGAGGTGGCTTATACTCAACGGGTGTTTTAAGCTTTCTGGCAGCGCGTCACAAGGAGTAATTAGATGCTGGTGTGACATCAAGACCTTCCAGATAATTTTTAAGAGATGCAATTTTTTCAGATGCAAGCAACTCTTGGAGTCGTTTAGTGCACTCTTTAAATCTGATTTTATTTTGTGGTGATCTGTGCTGTTGCCATTCCCCTCTAGCCCTTCTTTTTCACGTACGAGACGTTCAATGTCTGTAGAATAAATTTTATTAAACCCAATCTGCGGATGGGAGATAGTGGCATGTTCAGCAGCCTGTTTAATATTCTCGCTGAGATTTGCAATGTTCGATTCAATATCATCGGGTGTTCTAAGCGTAATGTTTTCCGTACAATGACTGCTGAGATATTTTTTGAACCCCAGCCAATTAACACAATTGATCATCTTCACATATGGGTCAGGTAAGTTACTTCTTAATGAGCTACAAATTGTAATGATCGTCGGGGAGTGATCGGACGAGAGATCAAGAGAAGCTTGAACTTGAATTAAATCCCTAGAGATATTTTTTATGACGCCAAAATCTATAACATCCGGAATTTTTTGTATGTCAGTAGGCCAATAAGTGGGCTCCCCACTCGAAATGACATCCAAGCCCATTTTTGAAATAGTGTTGAACAATGCTCGACCTCTGGGTGTAACAAGGCGCGAACCCCAGAACGTATGTTTCGCATTGTAGTCTCCAGCTGCTACAAAACAAGGTCCAAGAGATTTGTAGAAATCCTCATATTGATTCTCAGTGATTGAAAATCTGGGAGGGGAGTAAATTGATGATATAACGAAATTTGAACAAAAACTTTCAATGCCAATCTTTGTTGCTTGTAGGTATTCTTCACAAATGTTATCAAGAACATAGTGCTTGAGTCTTGACTTTATTAGAATTGCTGATCCACCGCAAGCCCTTCCTCTAGGGTCCTTTGTATCATAAATTTTAAAAAGACTTCTCGAAGTCAAATGAGTCTCAGATACTAACATTCTGCAAAACTAGTTTTTTTTTAGTTGTGACAATATTGAAGTACATATGTACATGAGCGATATGTTTAGAAATGAAATTTTTAATCAATTGGAGTAATATGCATAAAACTAACCCTTATCGAACGCGAATATTACGATGACAAAGAAAAATTTTCCAAATTTGTGGAGTATTTTATTGAAAATTAAAAACGAAAATTCATTAATTTCCACTTAGGGGAAACATGCATTATTTTTAGATTACCATGTCATGAGATCATGTGTTTGTGCGGAAATTTAAATTTAAATTGATTTTCATTAAAATTAACGAATCGGACCAATGCATATTCTCTGATTCGAAGACGCTTTTCCATGAGTCAAAAATAAATAAATTTTATAAGTCGATAATGAACACATGCATGTTCCCTGATTTAAAGCCTTTTGGGTGTTAATTTTCATCAATGGAATGAAAGCGTTCAATATGCTCCTTATTCCAGTTGTCAACATCAACGTCACTTTAACACAATACTGAAAAATTGGTTCTTGCGTACCCGTTGTCGAAAACAATTTTACACCTGTTGGTAGGTTTATGGGCTGTTTTGTAGACCTTAAGGAACGAAAATATATTTGCAATAGCACAAAATTGTTCTCGAGAGCGAGTAAAGTGACGTCGATGTCGCCAACTGGAATAAGGGTGATGAACTCACTTCATGTAATAATTAAGATGGCGTAAACATGTCAAGAGTTTTAAACTTTTTAATTTTTTTTTTGCTGGGTTGCTGTTGGTCTTATTGCAATGGAAGTGAGAATGATTGCAGTTTCATTAATTGAAAGATACAGAGAAAGACTTCCGTAATATATGACTTGATTTAACGCCCTTCAATAAGGTACCAGCCAAGGCGAATTCATACCAGATGATCTCAGAAACGCTCTGATATTTTTTTGGCAGCAGGAAATTTTACACAAGCAAATCGTTAACTGACATACTTTTTTAAATTTTATTTTTAAGGGACTGAAGTTGAGTTCCTACATTTTCATTTTTAATTCCGCTGATTGTTATGATAAAAGTTTTAAAATTTGTATTGACATGTATCAATGTAATGCCCAACAATTAACTTAAAATGCGATTTTGAATTTTTTGTTAGTTACGTGGTTTTGTTTTTGTTTTTTATAACCAAGGTTCTATGGGGCGACCCGGAATAAGACAAAACAAGGGGGACCTTTAAACTAAACAAGCCCCAGCTGGGAAAGTCGATCGGTGTCTAAATGGGGTACGCTAACTTACGAAAGCACTTGAACCGGATCACAATGAATGCAACGTATGCATGGAACGCTTTCTTTGTCATGGTCCAACTTTCACCCAGTCGAGATCCCATTTTTTTTGTTTGGGGGGGGGGGGGGTAGGTTGACACTTTGCCGGACATTATTCATCCACCTTACACAGAAAAAAATTATTTTGATATTTGAATACGAAAATCACCGATTCAATAAAAAAAAAAATTTTTTTTTAATGCATGATTTTTATTTATTGTATCTTCATATATGAACTAATAATAAGTATTCAAATCTTAAATCTAAAAATATAATTAGGCCCGACCAGTGTCGAACATAAGCTTAGTAATAGTTATATATAATACATATGTAAGTAGTGATAATCAAAAGGAAAAAAAATAAAAGTATTTTCAAGAAGTCCCATTTTTTGCAATTTCTTCACTCACTAGTGGCATATTTAAATCACGATGTATATTTGAATTTTTTATATACCATGGAGCCGATGTTATTAACCGTAAAATTTTGTTTTGCCTTCGTTGGATTCTCTCGACATTAGAAGCTGAAGCAGTACCCCATAGCTGAATTCCGTAGCACCATATAGGTTTTAAGAGCGACTTGTATATTAAAAGTTTACAATCTAGGGTGAGGGTTAAATTTCTACCAACCAGCCAATGTATCTGAGTTAGTTTAAGTTTCATTTGTGTAAGCTTAGAGTCAATGTGGTATTTCCATGTGAGCCTTCGATCAAGATGTATACCAAGGTATTTCACATGTAAGTTTTGAGGAACAATTTGATTATTGATTGTAATGGGGGAACAAGTGTCCTTTCTTAAGGTAAATGTTACCTGAGCACACTTCTGTTCGTTTACCTTTATCATGTTTAACCATAGTTCTAGCTGAGTAATATGTTGCTGAAGATATCGGGAAGCCTCGTGAGCGTTTTCATGCATACTAAGGCAGGCTGTATCATCGGCAAATGTAGATGTGTGAATGTTACTGCTCAATGGCATATCACAAGTAAAAATCAAATACAAAACTGGCCCCAGTATACTCCCCTGTGGCACTCCGGATGAGATTATTTCAGGCGTTCTCATAAACTCTCCTTCCACAAGAGTGAACTTCCGGGCAATAATGTAACTTTCCAGCAGATTTAGAATGTTTGTTGGTAGGTAAGTCTTTAATTTTAAAATTAGACCTTCATGCAACACTTTATCAAATGCCTGAGAAACGTCAATGAACAGCGCAGAGCAATACTTTTTTTCTTCAAAAGTTTTTCTTATAAATTGAACCAATCTATGCGTTTGTTCAATGGTGCTATGCTGACTTCTAAAACCAAATTGGTGGTCCGGTATGCACCCACTACTAATTAGAATTGGTGACAAAAAATGATTGAATTTTCTGTGATGACGATTTTTCAATGGGCCTTATTACGAGTGTCGAATTACGACTGCGACTACGACGATTTTGTACTAGACTAAAGAACATTGCAACATTTTGTCTTTAATCTAGAACAAAATCATCGTAGGCGTAGTCAAAATACGACATTCGTAATTAAGCCCAATATTTGATAAACAAAAAGAAATTTAGGGAATCAAAGAATAATTGGGTATAATTTTCAGTGATAATTGTTATTGTATGTGTGGATGAATGATATCCAGCGGTAAAACTCAGAAGATCTTCTTGGTGCAGGCCTTATTAAAGGCGTGCTTAAAATATTTTTTTTTTTCAATTACTATTCTTATCCAACTGCCACATAAAATGCCTTAACACTTTCGCATAAAATATACACATTTCACACTGCCTTCTATGAGAAGGGTGAAGAGAAGAAGTAACATAGGTTAGGTTAGGTTAGCAGGCTGCTGGTAAGGAAGGGTAAAATTTACAGGGCAATTATGAATAAAATTCCGCGAGAAAAATCTCCCTTTTCCAATTAGAATTTTTTGTTTTACCTATTACTTGCTATAAGTTGGAATTGTTCCCCGGGAAAAATTTCTCGCGGAATTTTATTGATAATTGCCCTCTTAGAGTCCAGTTCACTTGGGTCCAATACTGATCCCTTTATGCTACCTGTGAGTTGAAGAGAATATAGTGAGAGAGCGCGATAGGGAAGGGATAGTCATAGAGAAGACAGCTGGTGAAGGAAGAGAGAGAGGAAAGCTTCATTATTTTACAACTCTGCATTTTGAACGCTTTTTTAATCATGCAGTGTTGCAGCGCCTCTGGTGTCAAATGAGGCGTATTAAATTTTGAAGCTGTGTTTAGTAGCCATTTTATTTGTTAATTTACTTTGCCGACGATTCTGCTACACAATGAAGGAGGGCGCTCTGATGTTACATTAGGATTAGTATCTGCTGAAGTCGGTATAGTTTAGTCTTAAGGAGTAATATGTTTTGTTTTGTTTTTGTTTTACCTAAGAAAAAGCTAAATCCATTAATTTGAAGGCCTTTCAGAATCGCTGTCGAAATAAGTGGGAGCGGAAGGCCTACTCCCCAATGACAACGCATATAAAAAACATATGAGTATGGTGTGGAGTGAGCAGGCCTTGTATATCCAAAATAAGGAGTACAGAGGCCTTCTAGAAGGTATCTTTTGTTGACTTTTCTTTATCCATATTCAACAATACAGGTTTTTTAAAACACTTTTGGAATATTTTTTTCTGTGTAGAGGTATTGACTGGAAAATATTGAGGGACTACGTCTTTGGTACTGAGCTGCTAATGAAAGGGAGTGTTTGTTTTTAATTCACATAAGACCGCATAACAGGCCTATATTGGCCTATGCATATGCCCCCCGACAACCTACGTAGTTTGGCATTTCAGTTGGCGAAATATGCATGTTATTTTGCAGTGTTACATTTCATTTTAAAATGAGTTCAGCTGGACATCGATTCTGGTTCTGTGATAATGCGAAATGAAAAAAAAAATCACATTCATTTTCACAACCATTTTTCATAATACTTTTCATAATTACAAATAATGCGATTATTGTTGTTATTATGCTATTTAAATATGTCATGTAAATAAATAATATTAATTATTCCCCCTTTTTGTGAATGGCGTCGTCGACGTCACATTGTCACTTGTCAACTGTTTATCGGCAACAATTGGCTCTTATTGATAATCTCTTACTAATCTCTAAGGTTTTGTAAATTAATGTAGCATGTTAATAGTAGTCAATTGTCGTCGACAAAGAGTAGACAAGTGACAAATTTTTTCTGTCGTCTTGATGTGACATCGATGACACCATTCACAATAAGGGGTATTATTAATGTACATTTTGCTAGAAACTCGAGATGAACTCGGGTAAAAATTTTTTAAAAGCTTAGCGCTACAGAATCAAACTAATGCCCTAATTCAGTAAGAATATTTAGGAGGTTTTTGTTTAAAAATACTTTTTAGTTCTTGTTGTTGAATTCTCTAAATTGTTTTCTACAAAAATGGTTGTTGTCTTTGATAATGAAAAATAAAAATATTATTGCCATGTTTGGAAAACATAAAAATTAAATTCAAGTATTGTACAATAGTTTGAAAAATATATGAAAAAATATGTGTTGGATATAATGTTTGGAACAAAATCATAAAGCAAATACACGAACATTCCTTCTAGCATAGACAATAAATAATAATTGTTTTAAAGAATCACAACTGCGGCTTTGATCCGTCCATAGACAAGACGACACAATCTTCGAACAGAATTAGGGCATAAGTATTTTTCTCTTCTTTATTATAGATTGTATCAAATTAACTCTTCCCATTTTTTTTTTTTTTTTTTTGCTTCAAACCCCAGGAGTTATTGTTCGCTTTTTCTGTAGGACGAATGGCTTGCACACAGAGAAAAAACTGCCTCATAGAATCAATAAGATTTTCTCTATGAAACGTTTTTAGGCTAAGGGGTATCCCAGCAGAAAGAAGCGAAGATTTTTTCATAGAGATTCCTTATTGTTTTTATGTGGTAAACCTTATTAATTTTATCAAGAAGAAAACCACATAAAATCAAGAGGAAATCTTATTATTCACAAGTTTATTTTACTCCATTTCCGTTATTTTTGGCACCAAAAAAAAATCCATAGAGAAAAACTTCTTGATTCTATTAGGGTTTCTTATAAAATGTAAACTATAGGGATTTCTTATTGATTTTATTAGGTTGCCCTATTAATTTTTTTTAAAGGTTTTCGTCTTGATTTCTATATGAGTATGTGTAAGGCATATTATTGATTTTTTTAATAAGGAAATATTGATTTTATGAGGTGTCTTGTTATTTCGTTTCTATAAATAGATATACAGAATTTTTTTTGTTCATGATCTTTTTCATTTTTGTATAAGAATGTTTGCACAATAATGTCAATGGTTGTTCAGGCTGCTTGTTAGCATATTGGGTAGAGTGCCTATCAGGTAGAATTTTGCTGGTTCAATACTTGGTGAGTAAGTTAGTTAAGAAAATAACCTAATCTGTATGTATGTATGTATAAATAAATAACATCTACAACATACTACATACATACATACATACATATGTATGTATATGGTATAGAATTTAAATTAAAATACATACATAAGTACAGAGAATAAAGACGCAATTTTTTTTTATTTTTTATTGAAAAAATCAATAAGATAACCTAATAAAAACTAAAAGATTTCTTCTTGATTTTTTCAAAAAGGTTTTCTCTATGAAATTAATAAAATTTCCTTATTGAAAAAAAACCATAGAGATTTCTTATTAATTTTGTTCTATTTTATGAGGTATTTAGTAGGCACTGTTTTCTCTGTGCACGTTTTTTGACGGGCTTAAATGCCGAACAGTGCTGTGCTGAGTAAAGGTTTTCCTTTTATCTTGCCTTTAATGAAGAAAATCTTTGTCAGGCCTTAAGGTCTGCAGAAGGCTGGCTACGCAAAAATATTTACTCAGCAAAGCCATTATTCGACATACTCGTAGTTAGGTGGAAACACCTTTAACCCGGCAGACAGCTTAGAAGGCATAAAACTTCTTGAAGTTACTGTTTGATATGCTGGTAAGATTTTATGTTTTTGCAAAAAGCAAATAATGCCTATTATCGCGACAAATAAAAGTACTTCATGAATGTTATTATTTCCTTTCTTAAATGTTACCGCACACACCTCAAGTCATCCCAATCAAATATTTGATAATTCTAAATTTATGCCTTTTTATTTCATTACGAAAAACCACATCTTTTTAATTTTCATCCGTCTCCCACAGCCCAATTAGGAACTTCACCTTCCACCGGATTTGAAGTCATTGCATAATTAATAAGAAAAAAAAAATATTGTGGACACATTCAACCCTACGAAGTGAAGTTTTACATTGAAATAATGCAAATTGTTTTAGAAAGCATCTGTGCTTAGTTTAATATTAAATAAGAGCAAAAGCAAAGGTTATCTTTTAAATTATGAACAAATATCTAAACACTTTCACTTTTTTCTTAGCATATTAAATATAAATACTACTTGTATATTTTATTTAGACATCAAAATCTAAGAGTACGCGTCGTTTTTATTGTATGAAAACAAATTTTGTTTCTTTGCCGCATGTCAGGTGAGAAGATGCATTTTAATATCATTTATTACCACTTATCACACGGATATTACGTTTCTTTCTTTTTTTTTTTAATTATGGTGGGAAAGAAGATAATCATAGAAACAAAAGTGAATGATATAATGAGAGTTAAATAATATTTAATTTTAATTTGAAGTAAAATATTAATTTTTTATTTGCGAAAATCGTAAAAATAAAAAATTAATTTTCAAGTTTTGCAACTGTGAGGTATAAAAAATAAATAAGCACACTTTTACCGACAGTTTATGAAGATTCAAGTGTATTGTACTTATTTTTAAATTAAAATATTACGTTTTCAAATCTTAAATGAGGCCAAATTTGTTTTCGAGTGAAAAAATCTCTCATACGAAATCGTTCACAGAGAAAAACTGCCTCATAGAATCAATAAGATTTTCTCTATGAACCGTTTTTATTATTGTTTTTATGTGGTAAATCTTATTCATTTTATCAAGAAGAAAACCATATAAAATCAAGAAGAAATCTTATTATTCACAACTTTTTTTACTCAATTTCCGTTATTTTTGGAAGCAAAAAAAAAACAATCCATAGAGAAAAACTTCTTGATTCTATTAGGTTTTCTTATAAATTGTAAACTATTTTTCTTATTGATTTTATTAGGTTGCCTTATTAATTATTTTAAAAAGGTTTTCTTCTTGATTTTATTAGGCTATCTTATTGACTTTTTCAATATGGTTTTCTTCTTGATTTTAGTAGGTTCCTATATGATTATATGCAAAGCATCTTATTGACTTTTTAATACGGAAATCTTCTTGATTTTATGAGGTGTCTTGTTATTTCGTTCCTATAAATAGATATACAGAAAATTTTTTTCATGATCTTTTTCATTTTTGTATAAGAATGTTTGCACAATAATTTCAATGGTTATTCAGGCTGCTTGTTAGCATATTGGGTAGAGTGCTTGTCTATCAGGTAGAAGTTTGCTAGTTCAATATTTGGCGAGTAAGTTAGTTAAGAATATAACCTAATGTGTATGCATGTTTCAGTATGTATGTATGTTTTTTTTTTTTTTTTTTTTTTTTTTGAATGCATGATTTTTTATTTATTGTATCTTCATATATGAACTAACAATAAGTATTCAAATCTTAAATCTAAAAATATAATTAGGCCCGACCAGTGTCGGACATAAGCTTAGTAATAGTTATATATAATACATAAGTAGTGATAGTCAAAAGGAAAAAAATAAAGTATTTTCAAGAAGTCCCATCTGGAGTGCTATGAATAAGAGCCCATGTGTCCCTCTTTTTTAGGCGGATGTGTCCAGTAAAGTTCAAAATATTACGGGCAAGCGGATTAGGATGTGACTCGAGTTTTGTTAAATATTTGCCAGCGTATTTTGCAATTTCTTCAGTCACTAGTGGCATATTTAAATCACGATGTATATTTGAATTTTTTATATACCATGGAGCCAATGTTATTAAGCGTAAAATTTTGTTTTGCCTTCGTTGGATTCTCTCGACATTAGAAGCTGAAGCAGTGCCCCATAACTGTATTCCGTAGCACCATATTGGTTTCAAAATCGTCTTGTATATTAAAAGTTTACAATCTAGACTGAGTGAAGAATTTCTACCAATCAGCCAATGTAGCAGAGTTAATTTCAGTTTCATTTGTGTTAGCTTTGAGTCAATATGGGGCTTCCATGTAAGCCGTCGATCAAGGTGTATACCAAGGTATTTTACGTGTGAATGTTGAAGAACAACTTGATTGTTGATTCGAATAGGGGAACAAGTATCTCTTCGCAGGGTAAATGTTACCTGGACACACTTTTGCTCGTTTACTTTGATTCTCCATAAATTTAACCATAGTTCCAGTTGTGTAATATGTTCTTGTAGATATCGGGAAGCCTCGTGAGGGTTTTTTCGTGCATACTAAGGCAGGCTGTATCATCGGCAAACGTAGATGTATGAATATTGCTGCTCAAAGGCATATCACAAGTGTAAATCAAATACAAAACTGGCCCCAGTATGCTCCCCTGTGGCACACCGGATGATATAGATTCGGGCACACTCATGAAGTCTCCTTCCACAACCGTAAACTTCCGGGTAGTAATATAACTTTCTAATAGCTTCAGAAAATTTATTGGTAAATATGATTTCAATTTTAAAATAAGACCTTCATGCCACACTTTATCAAATGCCTGAGAAACGTCGATAAACAGCGCAGAACAATACTTCTTTTCTTCAAATGTTCTTCTTATAAATTGAACCAATCTATGAGTTTGTTCGATGGTGCTATGCTGACTTCTAAAACCAAATTGATGGTCCGGTATGCACCCATTACTAACTAGAATTGGGGACAATTTTGTCATGAGCAGTTTTTCGAAAAGTTTTGACATTGTTGATAGCAGACTTATTGGCCTGTATGACTCAGCCTTGGTAAGGTCTTTGCCCGGCTTTGGAATCATTTTAACTTTGGCAAGCTTCCAGCTATTTGGAAAATACTCCAGTCGTAAAATGGCGTTAAAAATAAATAATAGGATTCTAATTGCAATACGAGGCAACTTTATTAGCATCTGGTTACTAATTCCATCAATACCCGGAGCTTTCTTCGGGTTAAGTTCAGCAATTACTTTTTGTACATCACACGTTCTAAATTTTATGGGTCGAGGGGGTAGCGCCACTACATTCGGCAAATCAATAACACCAGTACACGAGTTAGGGGTAAATACTGATTTTAAATGCTCAGCAAATAGTTTACCTTTTTCAGTATCGCTTCTTGCCCAACCCCCTGTAGATGTACGCAGAGGTGGTTTAAACGCAACAGGTGTTTTAAGCTTTCTAGCAGCGCGCCACAAGGAGTAATTAGATGCTGATGTGGCATCAAGACCTTCCAGATAGTTTTTAAAAGATGCAGTTTTTTCAAATGCAAGCAAGTCTTGGAGTCGTTTAGTGCACTCTTTAAATCTGATTTTATGTTGTGGTGATCTGTGCTGTTGCCATTCCCTTCTAGCTCTTCTTTTTTCACTTACAAGACGTTCAATATCCGTAGAATAAATTCTATTAAATCCAGTCTGCGGGTAGGAGGTAGTCGCATGTTCAGCAGCCTGTTTTATATTTTTGATAAGATTGCCAATGTTAAATTCAATATCTTCGGATGTTCTTAGTATAATGTTTTCCGTACAATGAGTACTGAGATATTTTCTGAACCCCAGCCAATTAACACGGTTGATCGTCTTCACATACGGGTGAGGTAAGTCACTACTTAGTGGGCTACAAATTGTAACGATCGTGGGAGAGTGATCGGAGGAAAGATCTTGAGACGCTTCAACATGAACTAATTCCCTAGAAATATTTTTCATGACTCCAAAATCTATAACATCCGGAATTTTTTGTATGTCCGTAGGCCAGTAAGTGGGCTCCCCACTCGAAATGACGTCCAAGCCCATTTTTGAAATTGTGTTGAACAATGCCCGACCTCTAGGTGTAATAAGACGCGAACCCCAGAACGTATGTTTTGCATTGTAGTCGCCAGCTGCTACGAAGCAAGGGCCAAGGGATTTGTAGAAATTCTCGTATTGGTCCTCAGTAATTGCGAACCTAGGAGGGGAGTAAATTGATGATATGACAAAATTAGTGCAAAAATTTTCGATACAAATATTCGTTGCTTGTAAATGTTCTTCGCAAATGTTGTCAATAATATAATGCTTGAGTCTTGACTTTATTAAAATTGCTGATCCACCGCATGCTCTTCCTCTCGGGTCCTTTGAATCATATAAGGTGTAGCCATAAATTTTAAAAAGGCTTCTCGAAGTCAAATGAGTCTCAGAGACCAACATTATATCAATATTTTTTTCCGTGAGGAAGTGCTCAAGTTCATTTTTATGTTGGCGAATGCCGTTTGCGTTCCAGAAACATATTGTTAACGTGTTCATGGCTTATTAAGTATTGCTTGAAGCAGAGTATTCTGCATTCGCAACATTTCTTGCATCATGGTAGTCATATTTGTTGTAAAATTGTTTATAGTTTGCACCAGATTTTCAATAGTAGCTTCAAGGCGATTAAAATTAAAGCCTGAGTTTGTATTTATTGAAGTATTTGGCCGTGAAACATTTTGTGTGGGAATAGAGCTTGTTTTTGCAGCATCGGCATACGATACACGTGAATTAACTGGTTGGCTCACTTGGGCAAGAGTGGCGGAGTAAGTGTTTGCTGTTTGTGCTGGAGCTACTTTAGGTTTTTGCCCCATTGTCTTTTTAACGAAAGAATATACACGACAACCTCTGTAGTTAGCAGTGTGATTTTCTCCACAATTACTGCATTTTTTGTTACTTTGATCTTTCGGTTTATTGCAACTAGCAGTACCGTGCAATTCACCGCAAATAACACAAACTGTAGGTAATTTGCAGTAAGTTTTTGTGTGGCCATATTCTTGACAATTATGGCACTGTACGGGTCCAGAACGCTTGTGTGGTTCTTCAACTGTTATTTTTCGGTATAAAAGATATTTTAAATTATAAATTGGGTGCGTCTCATTTTTTCTCAATTTTATATCATTCGGCTCAAGTTCAACGCGAAATAGAGGCTGGGGGATCTTCTCCCTATTTATTATATTTGAAACATTTTTTTACCTTGAATCCCTGGAGGACGAGTGCGTCTTTTATTTCTTCGGGAACAACATAAGAATCTATGCCCTTCAATACGATCTGCAGGCCTTTAGCACTCTTGAGCTGGTATGTGTAGAAACTTGTTTTATTTTTTTCAAATTCAGAAACCATTTTACGGAAATCTGTTTCGTCATAAATTTGAATTTTCGTTTCATCGATATTGCCACGTTTTATTGGAACAATGTGAAATTTTTTCTCACCAATGACCGAAATTAATTTCTTAATAAGAGCGTTTGAATTTTTTTCTCTCAAATATATTGGTGGCGGCTTGGAGGTTTTTTTCTCAGATATATCAGGTGTGTCGTTGTCATCTTGCAATATTTGAAAACGATTAGTGGAGGATGCGCTGTTATCCCTAGATACCTTTGAAGCAGATGCAATTTTATTAGAATTTGGGCTTCGCCCGCGCTTTCCCACCATTATATATCGGTCCATTCCGACTTGGACCTTGGGTTTTGGGCTACTCTTATTTATATTGACAATTTGGGTAAGTGATGAACACGAGCCTGAATCGGATGATATCGCTGATTTAAATGACGAAGTAGTAGGCAACTGTAATGTTAACAAATCACTAGTTGACATTGGACAAAGCGAAGTTGATCGCTGACGAAAAATTGGCTTAGCCGTTAAAAAAAGTCTGTCATCAGGTTTTTTATTTATTTTGTTTATATTAAGAGCATCAGAACTCACAGTAAGTATATCATCAGATTTTTTATTGTTATCATTAAGATCATCAGAGCTCACAGTAAGATAGGCATTTCTGCCGTTATCACTCACTTCACAATTATTTGTTTTTGAGGTACTCATATAGAGTATTCCTCAAGGGCACTTTGTTAGTGTATTCCTCAAGGGCACTTTGAGTTATTTTGTTTACGGTTGTTTTTGTTTTATTTTTGTTTTAGTTATTACTGTCTATGTAAAAAAATATTAGCAAAGCAAAAAAAGCTTATTTATCAAAGTTAATGTACAACGAATATTATGTACTACAAATATTTTTTTGTATGATTTTTTTTATTATGTATGTAAAAAAAAATCCGCTAATACGTCTGTTCACTATGAAGGTACAACGAGAACTCATGTATGTATGTATAAATAAATAATATCTACAATATACTACATACATACATACATACATATGTACATGGTATAGAATTTAAATGAAAATTACATAAGTACAGATAATAAAGAAGCATTTTTTTTATTTTTTTATTTTTTATGAGGTCGCCTAATAAAAACAAGAAGAAACCCTTATTGAAAAAATTAAGAAAATAACCTAATAAAAACTACAAGATTTCTTCTTGATTTTTTCAAATAGGTTTTCTCTATGAAATTAATAAGATTTCCTTATTGAAAAAAACCATAGAGATTTCTTATTAATTTTGTTATGATGAGGTATTTAGTAGGCACTGTTTTCTATGTGTTCAATTTAAATTATTACTACCAGACAGGTACCTTTGTTTCACCATCTTCGAACGAATTAATGATAATGTCTGGTCTGAGGAGACTTGTATAATTGTGCTGAATGTACACATGACGTTCGTAAATGCAACAATGAATGGGATGGTCGAAAATACAAATCGAAACGAACGAGAATGCTTTCGAATTTCTTTGCACATTTCAAAGCATTTTCTTTCGTTTCGAATTGCAGAGTGGAACCGCAGCTTTGCAAATGACGTGAAAATTCGTAAGCATTTCTTTTCGTTTCCAATTACAGAGTAGATACTCGTAACCTGCAGAATATTCGCCGCAAATATAAATCTGCAATGCAATCGCAAAATACCTCTGGGTTGTAGAACAACTATCTTATCGTTGTTATTATTTGTTAAGTACAACCAGAGGCTAAAATCCTTTTCGAAACAGCAATTCTGTATTACAAATAATAATAGTAGGTACAGACTTAGCAACGTGTTTATGCAACCCGGCAGGTTGCATTGTCGGTCGCAAAGTCTGTAGTCTTGTTTATGGTTGCGTTCGAAGTTGCATTCGAAGTTTCGAAAGTATCAAAATGTTTTGATGTTTATGGGTTGCATTGTAAGTTGCAGTGTCTGTGTCAAAATATTCGAAAACGTGTTGCGTAAGCAAGTTGGAAAGTCTGTACTAGACTTGGGTCGAACTCGTTCACTAGTTAATTTTTGCCACAAACCAATGATCAAACCCATGTAATTTAAATAGGTTTAATCATTGGTTTGTGGCAAAAATTAACTAGTGAACGAGTTCGACCCAAGTCTAGTCTGTACCTACCATTAAAATCATTTTCGAAAGTGCAACCCTGTACTAGGAAGTAGACTTGGGTCGAACTATTTCACTAGTTCATTTTTGCCACAAACCAATGATCAAACCCATGTAATTTAAATGGGTTTGATCATTGGTTTGTGGCAAAAATGAACTAGTGAACGAGTTCGACCCAAGTCTACTAGGAAGGCAAGCATCAGTTATGCAAAATACGTTAAGAAATTGTTCGAAAGATTTTTTTAGTGGCAATTTGGGAGAAAACTAAAATATGTAAGTACTCGTATTTAAATGTTCACTAATGTTTGTGATCTTGAATCTAAATTCAACTTGTTGAACTCAACTTATTGTTGGAGTATGCCACGTCCGAAGGCCGAAAAGACAAAAGACAGCGATTACATCCGCGTTATTGCAAAGGCACAATAAAACATGGTGGCGCAAATGTAGTGTATGGACCTGCTTTTCAGCTAGTGGAGTTGGCCCTTTGTCGAAATAACAACAAAGACGGACAGTTTTGTTTATAAGGATATTTTATCCAACCACATGCTTAGCCATACCGAGTCGCAAATGCCACGTCAGTGGATGTTTCAGCATGATAATGATCCTAAACATTCATCGAAGTTGGACAAAGAATGGTTTTCAAATAATGGCATGCAAGTCTTGGATTGAGAATCTTGTCGCCATTTTAAAGCGCACGATCGGGAATAGCTGGTTTAGTTCTAAGCAGGAGCTAATGTACTGCTTAAAACTGGAATGGGAATCAATAACAATATCAGTTTTAACTAATCTCGGAGAGTCAATGCCGAAACGATGTGCGGACGTCATCAGAATCAAAGGATACCATACAAAATATTGAAAATTGCTTAAGTTTCGAACAGAAAAATATGTAATTAGTTTTAGATAATTTTAATTATTAGTTAGTTTTGTTTTTGTTTTATTATTAATTGTGAAGAAAGGCAATAAAATTGTTGTTGGTGTAAATAAAATGAGAACACATAATAATGAGGGTAATCATGAATAAAATTCCGCTAGAATTTTTTTCCGGGGAACAATTTGAAGCAATAGCAAGTAAAAGGGAAAACAAAAAATTCTAATTGGAAAATGGAGAAATTTCTCGCGGAATTTTATTTATGATTGCCCTGAATAAATAATGGTTTATTTCGAATAAAGGAACTTTTTAATAAAATACAAAAGTTCTTTTTATCTCTTAGAAAAAGTTGCTTAGGTTTCGAACAATACTGTATGTATGTATGTGAACTACGATTGGAAAATGTATTTATTGATTTTAATATCCCGAATAATGTATAAAAATTATTTCAAATTATTCGACCTTTATACGTACATAAACATCTTGTCTAATTCCTTTGATCTCGAGCTTAAAGGAATTATGCCCGTAATTTCTACACAAAGGTAATTTACCTAAGGTTTTTACCCACGAGCTTGCCTAATAAAATTCAACTTACACGATAGATATCTAGGCACCAATAGATATATACTTGTAGAATTTACGGAAATTAAGCAAGACATTTATATCCCGAATAATTTTACAATTATTATTATTATACAGGGCAATTATGATTATAATTCCGAGGGAAATTTCTCCTTTTCCAATTAGAATTTTTTGTTTTCCCTATCATTTAGCATTAGTTGGAATTGTTCTCCGGGAAAAAATTCTCACGGAATTTTATTCATAATTGCCCTCATAGTAAAATTCGGGATTTTGCAATTCGGGTTTTTTGGATTCAGGATTCTGAAATTCAGGATTTTGAATTCGGGATTTTAAGTTTCGGGCATATGACCCCATCCCATATACTTCACTATCAGTATTAATAATAGAACCATCATTTACACCTGCATACATACATATGTACATATGTATTTCTGCCGCAAAAAGATTACTTTCTATCATCTTAAAATAAAATTAATATCGAAAGTCACTATTCCTAAGAAAATATTAGAGAATACATACCGAGTATAGATGACCATAAGTATGTTGATAACATGTAACCAATTTCTACCACTTTTCAATATAAAAACGAAATTTTGCAAAAACATTGCTTGCTAGCCGCTAAATTATAAAAAAAAATAATAAATACCATTTACGTACTTGTTTCTTATTATTATTTGTGGTTAGAAAAGTTTTTTTTTATACAGCCATACAAATATAAATACATATAAAATATTTATTTCCTGAAAAGTAACACTGTGCAACAGTGAAAAATCCACACGGTCTTGGCAGTATAGGTTCGGTTCTACTACCAAAGGGTAGATTTTGGCGATTTTGTTGACCAATTTATTATGGGCCTCCACAGATTTCGAAAATCACTTTGCCTTCAAAAAATGGTGTCATTCGTTTTTGACCAACAGCTAATTCAGACTAGGTGATAGCGCCAAACTATATATGGCAATAATTTAGCTAAGAGTCTACCAAACAAATCTTGTTAACATCTCGAGCCATAACCGCTAAAATATCTTAAGCGGCACATTTTTTAGACTTCGTTTTTTTGACGAAAATCTACTATTTACGATCGCAAATAATCGATTTTGGTAAAAAAAAAATGAGGTTCGAAAATTATGTCGCTTAAGCTATTTTGGCGGTTATGGCACGATCTTATGCTAAAAAATAATTTCTTTGGGCGCTTTTTTTTTGCAAAATTAGGAAAAACATTTTCTTTTTACTTTTTTCAGAATAACTTACAGGCACTCCTAATCTTTTGCTAACAATATTTGGCAAAATTTTAGCTCCTGTAAAACTGAGCAACTTTTCTAAATACATCAATACAATCTGAACGTGTTAAAGAAATAACCAAACATGACTCCCTTCGTCATTAAATGACGTACTGTCATATGATTTACCGGTTTTCGTAATAAAAGGTCTTTGCTGAAAAGTGACAAAAGGCCTTTAATAAACAAACGTTTCATAATACAGGGTGTCTGGTAGCAGATTTATATTTTCAAACTTAAATAAAAAAACAAAGTTTTATTAAGAGCATTGAACGATAGAATGGAAATGCGGATTTTATTTTTTAAAGAGTATCTCATCCAGATGTCTTCTTTCGAGTTGAACATACTGTTCAAAACGAAGCATTGTGTTCTGCACAACACGCTGCAATAAACTTGGTTCAATTGAGCTGATTTCTCGAGGAATATTTTCCTTTAAACCCGCAAGTGATTGGGTATTGTCATTATAAAGCCTCTCTTTGAGGTAGCCCCATAAAAAAACATCCATGGGAATTAGATCGGGCGACCTCGCTGGACATGGGATGTCCCCAAAGCAACTGATCAGTTTTTGGGGGAAATTTTTCCGAAGCAAATTCAACGAAGCTCTGGCTGTATGCAGTCGCCCCATGCTGTTGAAACCACGTGTGTTTGGCAAAAAGAATTCCATAATCATACTTCGATAATTTTCACCATTGACATTCGTCGCCTGGCCTGGAGAATTTTCGAAAAAAAAATTGTCCAATTATCTCATGCGTGGATAAGGCACACCAGACAGTTACGCTGGGGCAATGCAATGGTTTTTGATTTTTCAATCGAGGGTTGCGAGTTCTTGGAGACCAGTAACGGCAGTTTTGCTTGTTGACGTGGCCGTTTAAGTTAAAATGATCCTCGTCGCTCCAAAAAATGGGATTTACAGCGCGAAAACTCTCCAAAGTCGTTTCACAAAAATATTTGCGTAAACCAAAGTCACTTTCTTTCAGTTCTTGAACGATTTGAATTTTAAAAGGATGGAACTTCAGAATCCTTTTTAAAATTTCATGAATAATCGCTCGTGGAAGTGCCAGTGAGGCTGCTCTTTTCCGTATTGTAAGTCGCGGATTTTCACGTAAACTACTTTCAACAAGTTCAATGTTTTCGGGAGTCCTTGAAGACCGACTGGGCCCAGGCCATGGGACATTCATAGCCGAAGCAGTTGCGCGGAATCTCTGGTCCATCACCTATTCGCCTAATACCGAACTTTGAACAAAATTGTCGACGAGCAATTACGTAAGAATCATTACTCTTAAAAAGTGACTACACAGCGAGCTCGCGATGCCCACTCTACCACTGCGATATCGTGACTAACATCCGCACTATCGATAATTCCAACGCCGCCACCCTCCCACCGCACCGTTAGTTTCTTTTTGAAATAATCGTATTTAAAAATATAAATTTGCCAGCAGACCCTCTGTATATCACAAAAAGAAAATCCAGAGAATAGGATTCTAATTAGTCCTGTCAAATTAGGTATTTCCCCTCGCAATGAGATATAATGGGCTTATTACGAACACCGTATTTCGACTCCGACTACGACACTCGTAATTAGGCGTATGCAGGTTGTCTCAAAACTCAAATAAAATCTTGTAGCCAGGTCAAATGTCACGAAGGTCAGTCTTTAGCGACTATCTAGGTTTCTATAGCTCCCAACGATGTCAACACCTGTTAAAAAAAATGAAGAACATAAAACGCATGGAGGGCAACCATGAATAAAGTTTCGCGTGAAATTTTTCCCGGGAAAGTAATAGGGAAAACAAAAAAAATCTAATTGGAAAATAGAGAAATTTCTCACGGAATTTTATTAATGATTGCCCTGAGTTTGTTGCAAACATTTTTTTTTCGCGCGCTCAACCTTTTTTGTGATAGTGGATGAAGAGGCAACGAACAGACATATGTATGTATATCAGGGATGGGATTGAGAATTTTGAAATTGTACCAACAACTTTCAAAAATTGTACTTTTTTGACCTTAATTGTACTAAAATATTTTTTACTTGAAATTATTTTTATTGAAATAATCGTCGGTAGCCAGAAAAAAGGCTTCCGAATCGCTTTCACAAATTTGCTTGTGAGTTCGGTTGTTAAAGCGAAAAAAAAAATTATTTGAAAAAGGACGAGTTCACATTTTTTTACTTTCTCGTTGCGTTTTACTTTCACAACACTATTTTCAAGTGAGAATAATATGAGTATTATATTGACATGTACACAATTTTCAATTTTTAACAATGAAAGGAAATGCGGATTGAAATTACTAAAACTGGGGAAATTCCTTAAATGTACTAAATTAAACATTGGTTGCACTTTTCTAGTTTGAATAGTACCCGAAAAAGTACAATTGTACCAATTTTGCCATCCCTGATGTATATGTATACTGCACTACAAGATCAACTAATTTATAAGCATTAGACAATGACAATGTTTACCAATAAATGTACGAGGGCGGTACGGAAACTTCTTAGCCTATCAATGAAAGAGAATAGTTAGTTTTTCAAAAATATTTTTATTTTTCAATATAATCTCCTGAAACTTCAATACACTTAGTCCAACGCTTTTCTAGCAATTCTATCCCTTGATTAAAAAAGTTTTCCCCAAGGTCTTCAAAATAGTGGTTTACAACTGTAATTGCATCTTCATTTGAGGTAAAACGCTTGCCAGCAAGGAATTTTTTTAGATTTGGGAACAGGTAAAAGTCACTGGGAGCCAAATCAGGAGAATAAGGGGGGTGGTCAAGCAACTCGTAATTCGTTGATTTTAGCCATTGTTAAAACACTCTTGTGCGCTGGTGCGTTGTCTTGATGAAAAATTATTTTTTTGTGTTGTATGCCAGGACGTTTTTCTCGAATTTGTACATTTAATTGATCCAAAAGGTTGCAATAGTACTCTGAATTTATTGTTTTACCCTTTTGCAGATAGTCAATCAATAAAATTCCTTTGAAGTCCCAAAAAACCGCTGCCATAACCTTACCAGCCGATTGAATTGTTTTTGCCTTCTTTGGGGCACTTCCTCCAGCTTCAGTCCATTGTTTGGATTGTTCTTTTGTCTCTGGAGTATAGTGGTGGGTCCATGTCTCATCAACAGTTATGAAACGACGCTTAAAATCCATTTTATTTCGCTTAAAACGATCCAAACAAGCTTGAGAAATGTTCATTCTTATGCGTTTTTGGTCGAGTGTTAACAAATGTGGCACCCATCTTGCAGAAAGCTTTTTCATCTGTAGTTCTTCATGCAAAATTAAATGGACTCGATCATTTGAGATGCCCATGATATTAGCTATTTCACGCACTTTTTTTCGTCGATCATTTAATACCATATCATGCACTTTGGCTACAATTTCTGTTGTTGTTGCTGTTTTTGGACGTCCACTACGTGGTTCATCTTCAATGCTTGTACGACCACGTTTAAATTCAGCAACCCAATTTTTTCCTGTTGCATATGAAGGAGCACTTTCACCTAACACATTCACCATATCATTATGAATTTCTTGTCCCGATTAACCTTTTTTATGTAAATATTTAATGACATCACGCATTTCTAATTTTTCCATTGTTAAAAAATCGCGGATGCGTCTTTTGTGAACAGCTGTTTCTATATGAAGGAGTTGCCAGATCGAAACAAAATTTAACATGTGTTCATAGCAGAGATGGAAGTTTCCAAAACACTTCACTTTTTTCTGTTTATACCGCGCTTTTTGTGCTAGGCTAAGAAGTTTCCGAGCCGCCCTCGTAGTTGGCATCGGAAGAGTCGCGTGGAGAAATATAGGGTTTTAAAAGGAAAAACAAGCTGCTTACAATACATACTCCTCAAATTTTATCTTTGAGGAACTCTATTTAAGTATCTAATACATAGTTGTTATTCTATCACACGGCCTTAATAATGGTCCAGCAGACGTGTTTAAAATCATACACGATAATTTTCTTTCGGATATGATATTTGAGAATCTATGTATATAATAGAAGATTTAAAAAAAATTTAAAAAAAAACCTTTCTATTGGCGCAGTTAGTTTTCTAAAATTGTGAGATTTCAAATCGATCGGTTTAAAGAACAGGGCCTATAATTTCTGTATTTGACTATTTATGTATGTACCACCCTTCAAAAAAAAAACAAAAACAAATACATAAGACCGAATATATAAAATTTAACCACCTGAACTAACCACTTCAATATTTGCAACTGCAGTAGTTAATATTAATATTAAACATAAATTTAAATAAGAAAATTTATTGCCAAATATTTTGTACGAATATTACATAATCTTGAGAAAAATTCAATAGTAAAATATTTATAAACGAATTTGTACAGGCAACATATAAATATTGGCTGATAAATGGACAGACAAACGGACAGAGCCGCAAACTAAATGATTAGAGAAACAGACAATAATGTTTGCTTTTTAGTTTGTATTATTATATACTCATACATATTTTTGTTATTTAGCCAAAAATAATGGAGACAAAAAGCAACAACTACACACAATTGTTAAACGCCACCCAAAAAATACAAAAAAAGGTTGAAAGTGGTCGACTTATCTGCTCTCCTATACCAATCAATGCATTTTCCAATTAGATGTAAGGCTCGCCATTTCAACAGTTGTCAAGACGCAACCAGAACTAGTTTACAGCTGACAAATACGCTACGCCATTAATAAAAATCAACCGATATTTGCTTCAACAACGCATTCAAATTATTAAGAATTCACTTACAAATAGTAAAAACTTCGCGATCAAAACTACTCGTAAATTTTTGGATCATCCGAAAGCACTTTTTCGGCGAATAATTGTGAGACTGAGGGAAAAAGTTCACCTGTTGGGTGCAAGTTATTGATGTGAAGAGTTGAATATTGTGTAACCCATAGTGTTGGGGAAAACCCAGGTTTGTCCACTTCTCGTACATCTTACGTAAATTACACCGTATTTTGTTTGGCTTAGGTCTTAAAGCTTTTAAAGTTAAGCTAACTATAAAACAGTGGTGTCAAAAATAAAACTATAGTTGTATGTGTGAGAAAAGTTGTCTCATTCGTCTCTGAAGTACATAGGAAAAAATAAATATTTGGAACAAACGCAGTTCAGTAAAGCAGCTAAAAATAAATAAAAAGGAGCCTATGTGATAGAAAATTAAAAAATAAGATGAAAAAATTAAACAAAAAAGTTGGCGGCAACCCATATTTTTCAAGTTATCGGGCTCTGAACTTTTCATAGGAAACTCTGAAAAATCTCAAAAAAAGAATTTTTAAATAGCTTATCAGATAGTAATGTGAAAAATAAGAAAAAAAACTTAATCAAAAAAAATTTGCTGCAGGCCATATTTCCCGAGTTATTGGTCTTTAAAGTTTAAATATAAAGTGCAGTTTAGTGAAAATGCTCAAAAAAAAGTCAAAATGTCTTTTAAATACATATTAATTTCTTTCCTTAAACGTTTTACAACATCAAACACATTAAATATCGCGAAAAGCATTGGTGATCATAGAATATATTTCGCATACCACTTCTTTTCTTTCACTGTATCTATAAACAAATCAATACACCCGCTACGCATGCGTTCTCGTCGCTGTCTCATCGACGACTAAATGGAAAAGAATAATAAGAATGTGTGTGATTTTACCTACCACAATTGTGCTATGAAACTGACATCAATGCTATGAAACAACTACCGACCATCAACAACGTCGAGTCTTTGCTAATTGCGTCCTTGAAATGCATCAAACTACGTTAAAAGACTTGTCGCATTTAAGGCTCCGAAGAATTATCGTTGAAAAGTCTCACCATATTCATCGTGGTCTAACGGTCTGATCAGTGGACCTTATTTTTCGAAAATAAAGCAGGAACAAATGTTTCGGTGAATGGATTCCACTAACGAGCAATGATTAATTAATGCCTTTGTATGGCCGGAATTGGAAGATACTAATGTGAACGACATTTATTTTCAACACGAACGCGCTACGTGCCGCGATCCCATCGCTCCTTTGCGTGAAAAATTTCCCGACCGCATCACAATTGTCCAATCAGATCTTATGATTTAGGGGCAATCCCAAGATTTCGACAACGTTCGACTTGTCGCACAATTACATTAAAAGAAAAACAAATTTTAAAATTTTGTTGTTATTTCAAATGTATGTGTGCGACAGGTCGAGCGTTGTCGACATCGTGGGATTAGTCCTTAGTAATTTTTTCTTTGGGGCCCACAATGGCCCACAATCAATTGAAGATCTCAAACGTGATATTCGTGAAGTTATCCAATATATACAGCCGCAAATTTCTTCATTGGCGATGGACATTTTCATCAAAAGAATACGGTCATGCAAGCGGCCATTTGGCTGATATTGTTTTTCAATTATTAATGGCGTACCCTCCTTTTTACAATTAAGTAAACAGCCGATGATTTCCCTTAAAAATACGATTTTTATTTCTCAAAATGAAACCTCTTATTGGAAGACTATATGTACTCGTATATTGCAAAAAATTGCATATTGTTAAAGTTTCAAAAGGAAGCGGAGAATTTTTGAGATGTAATATTGTTTTATACCGTCTGATGTATATCTCGCATATCGCTGATGTAAAGCAAAAATGTCAGAAAAACAGCGTTTCAACATCTTTTTCAATTTCGAACCTTCGCAAACTAATTGCTGTGCAGCACCAGGGGATTTTGCAAGAGAAATACTACAAATACACACACACACACACACACACATGTTTTGTTTCATATTTAAGTGTACACTACAAAAGCATGCTTGCGCAATCAAGTGTTTGTGCCAGCGGTTTGGTCGTGTATGGGCATTTTGTGTGATTGTACGTTTTTCTGTAGCGATGTCAAATAGAGTTTGATATTTTGCTGATGGGTACCAGCTTGCTGGTATTGTGTATGGGGAGATTAGCTCAGTTGAGCAAAGTTGTGAATGAGTAAATATGCATTTAAAAAATATAATTTGTTGGAACATAATTTATTACAATGGAAAATGGAATTTGAACACTTTATTTATACATAGCTGCTAATATTAACAACATATCAATAAAAATTGCGGCAAAAACTGTGTCACTATTCATAACCAGCCTTCTTGAATTGTTTTTAAAAGTGATTATTGCACCAGCTTGCTGGTATGTTATGTGGCTCGAGCATGATTGCTCGAAAGCGTGATTGCGCGTGCATGCTGTTGTAGTGTATGTGCCGCGTAAGCTAATAAATGCGTGTGTACTATGTTTGCATGTAGTAGTAGTAATTTTAAACGCCTATAGCTCCCAAAATACTGAACCGATTTCAATAAAATATAGATTGTGCACATCTGTGCAGAAAATCCTTTAAAATCATATACATATACATATATATACAATCGAAGTTCCATAACTCGAACTTCTCTAACTTGAACTAATTTGGTTGGCAGTAGCGTTAAAAGAATAAATCACATACAATTCTGTAACTCGAAGTCTCCGTAAGTAGAAGTTTTAATGGTGATTCGATTTATGGAAGTTCCGACTGTATTTACGAAATCGGTACAGTAGTTCCGGCCTAAAAGGGATTACAAAAAACTTGTTTACCTATTAGTTACATAGATGTATAGTCAATAGAGTAAGCCTGTCAATATCAGATAAGCCCCAATTTTTTGTAATTGTATTGAAGTGACGTCGATATTGACAACTGAAATAAGGGTGATTAAAGTTGTTTGTTTTTTTCGTCTGCATTGGCTTATGTAGTTGTGTGGTTGCATTTATGCATTTTAACTAATAATTTCTAGTTTATGCATGTTGTTTACTAAATATTTTTTTATAAAAAACACTTGTACTAGGTTAGTGTCACGGTTATTCTCCTAATAATGTTTGTCTTTGGTGTAATTTAATCCTTAAAAATCTACGTCTACACCTGATATACGGCCCTGTTCTGTAAACCGAATCCGCGCAAATTTTTCGTTTTTAAAACGAGAAAAAAGTTTTGGTGTTCTCTAAACCGAATTCACATAGTTTTACTCGTTTTTAAATCGAGTTAATATACATACCTGCTCGAAATTAAGTTGAAAAAAAAAACAATTAGCATTAACAATTTGTGGTCTTTAATACCATATTAAAGTAGTTAGCATGTCGACAACAAAACCGAAGGTCCTGGGTTCAATCCCTGTATCCAGCGGTCATTAAATAACAACATCACGCATTTTTCTGATGTGCATTAGTGTCCCTTTGCATCATTTGCATCAGTTGTTGTAGGAAAGTTCAAGTGATGAAGGCATAGTCACTGGTTACTGAACCATACCAACTTCAGCAGATACTAATCCTAATGTAACATCAGAACGCCCTCCTTCGTTGTGTAGCAGAATCATTGGCGAAGTAAAATAATCAATAAAATGGCTACAAAACACAGCTTCAAAGAATTAATACGCCTCATTTAACATCAGAGTGGCGCTGCAACACTGCATTATTAAAAAAAACGTGCAAAAAGCAGAGTTGTAAAGGAATAAAGCTTTCCTCTATCTCTTCCTTCACCACCTGTCTTCTCTATCACTATCCCTTTCCTAAAGAAGGTAACACCTAGTAATAGAAGTAGGCATTAATTGCCTGAGTGTTACTTCTCTTTAAAAAAAAGTCCAAGAATGAAGAAAAGTTATTTGTATGAGGAAAAACACCTTTTCTGTCAAATATTTAGAGCCGGGCATTTTAAATGCGTATTTATTTAAAATGTGATTTATTTTTTGTTAACAACTGACTTTAACGTTCAAATATTTTATTCAACTTAATTAATCGAGTGTCACCAATTCGAGTAATTTGTAGAACACCAAATAAACATTTACTCGTTTTTGAAAATTTTTCGTTTTGAAAAACGATTCGGTTTACAGAACAGACCCAATAATTTTATCATAACAAATGTCAATCTTTATATTCAAAAATATTTTTTTTTATGTTAGCTCTTTTTGCTATACCCTACGTCTACACCTGATATATTTTTATCATGACAAATGTCAAATTCCATGTAGCAAAAACATAAAAAAATTATTTTTCAATATAAAGTTTGACTTTTGTCATGATAAAAATATATCAGGTGTAGACATAGCGATATGAAATTTAACATTTGTCATGATAAAAATATAACAGGTGTAAACGTAGGGTTAGGTTAATCGAATCAGAAAACGAATGAAAGTTTAAACAAATATTTATCTTTTATCGGGAAAGAAAGCTCAAGTTAAATGTGTTTGTTCCCTTTGTTTAAAATTGCAATCGTCAATTTAAAAAAATCGATATTTTTAATTTGCCGATAATTAGAAGGAAAACAAGTTGAAGTTTAATGTATTGATACAAAACCTTCTAATTCCTCCATAGTTTTAAGGAAATGCTCACCATAATTTTTAAAATTTATGAATTAATTTTGGTCTAAAATTTAAAAGTTATTTACTTAACCTTTATGTCAACAGCAGAAATGCTTTACGCACGTCCACAGCAGCATACCTGGGTATGTACATATGTTTTGTATGGGGAATGGTACGTCGTTAGCATAAAAATGCTAATTACGTATCTACCTGGTTTGTTAGAATTTCCGAACTATTTTTTTAGTTTGTTAGAAATGGACAAAAGGCTAAAAAATTTTATGATAACCAATTTCATCCTCACAGTCATTGTTTGTTGAAAAAAGTGGTTGTATAGGTAGACGACATACGTATATAATAAATATATAATATAGGCAGGTAGAAACATTTATTGTTGCGGAAATTTCATTCTTTGTAGTATCGTCAGAAAATTTTGTTTACATTTGTGATTCGAAG
Source organism: Tachina lurida (assembly GCA_944452675.1). NCBI lineage: Eukaryota > Metazoa > Arthropoda > Insecta > Diptera > Tachinidae > Tachina > Tachina lurida. Next base: position 94,466,472 of record OX101754.1, on the reverse strand, counting down.
TGAAAAGACGTTTCTGTTTATTTTGTGGAAATAAAAAAATATTAAAAGTGAAATGGCTGATGGTGAATGGCTTACTCCGCGACAACTAAGCGCACTTTCGTACGAAGAACAACAAGCATATATTCGGCAAGCGCTTGAAGAGAGCCAAGAAGAAACAAGTGACCACGATTCAATAGTTGGTGACGAGGCTTTAGGTGATATTGGTGGAGATGACTCAGACGTTGAAGAACCCATGTTACCAGAATATGACCCAGAGGGCGACAGTGATTCTGATGAAGATCTTGAAGATGCACCAATTGAAACTGGCGAAGTTTTTACTGACAGAGATGGTAATGTTTGGTCCTCGATACAACCACAACCTTTAAGATTCCGTACGCACAACATTCTAAGAAGTGCAGAATCTGGACCAGTACGGGCAACGCAGGGTTTGACCATTGCAGAAACGTTCCAATTGATAATGTCAAACGAAATATGCGACATAATTATTCGTGAATCAAATCGAAAGGCAAGGCAATTTTATGATATTGACAACGCAAAACATCCAACAAGAGAACCGAGATCATGGATTCCCATAACAAAAAGTGAATTTGATGCATATTTGGGCCTACTTTTGCTAAGTGGCGTTACACATTCTGGTTACGTGCATACGAGAGATTTGTGGAAAACTACTTCACATCCACTATTTCGTGCCGCAATGAGTGTACGACGATTTTGGGAAATAAGCCGCTTCATACGTTTTGATAATGGAAACACACGCCAGCAACGAAAACAAACTGACAAAGCAGCAGCAATATCGGACGTTTTTTTGATGCTTAACAACTGTCTTCGTAGATATTACGTGACTGGAGCCAACGTCACCGTAGATGAACAATGGTATGCTTATCGTGGTGGAACTGGCTTCACGCAATACATACCATCAAAACCTGCCAAATATGGAATAAAAGTGTGGTGGGTGTGCGACTTCATTTTTTCCTATCCATTGCAGGTACAATGAATATTGTTGAAAATTGTTGAAAATCTAAATAACTAAATTGAATATAATTTTTCAATGCAGGGACAAATCTATACAGGAATGGCACCGTCTGGTGAACGTGAAAGAAACGTTGGCGAAAGAGTAGTAAAGGATTTATGTGTCAACCTTTTTGCTGGAAGTGGAAGACTTTTTCACTAGCTACAACTTGGCAAAAACTTTGATGTTAGACAACAATTTATCTATGTATATTGGGTACTTGCAGCAAAAGGCGTACATTCGTGCCAGCAGCATTTGCCAACCCGACGTGAGGCTGAATCATCAATGTTTGGGTTCTGTAATCACGTTACGATGTGCTCGTACGCTCCCAAGAAAAACAAGGCAGTTATAATGTTGTCCACTACTCATTATACAACAGAAACGACCGGTCCTAAGAAGAAGCCATTGCTTATATTGGACTACAACAAACCCAAAGGTGGCGTTGATAACATGGACAAGTGTTTGTCCGAATTTAGTACGAAGCGGCGCACAAATAGATGCCCTCTAGCTTTCTTTTATAATATTGTGGACGTTGCTGCGTTTGCTGCATACGTAATATACATTGACAACAACACTCACCTGAAGACATCTACAAGCCGCCGTAGGATGTTTCTCCATCAGCTTAGCGAGCAATTGTGCAAGCCAGAAATGGAAAGAAGGGCGAATAACAGCAGAATATCCAGAGTTTTTTCAACGCGCAACGCCATCGAAGCCATGAAAGGTGGGCCCATCGGAGTTGTGGATGCTGAGGCACATGCATCGGAGGAACGTGACAGTACGGGCCGGCTAAAAGTAAAGGGGAATTGCTACATCTGCTCGAAACGACGCCCTACTCGTGAAGCATACACATTTTGCAACAAACCAGTGTGCGCAGAGCATTCCAAAGACTTACCTCAATGCGATAGATGTATTTGAATTTCAATAATTTTAAGCAAAAATAATTAAAACTGACATTATATAATAATAATCAGGGCTAATATTTCTGGCTTTTTGCCAGAAAAAGCATTTTTTTGCATATTTTAGATTTTTTGTAGAAAAATGCTTATTTTGGATCAACTTGCATAAAAAAGCTTATTTTTCACTCTGGCAACGCGATTAATATATAACGACTCATATATGTAGCTCAAACTGGTGTAAAAAAAATTCACATTAAATATATTTCTTTCCTTTTCTTGCACATGTATGTCTGCATGTTATTTATTTTTTTCTTTTACTTTCTATAACTTCTACCACAAAATCGAACAGAAACTATAGCCACCGGAGGCTTATGATTGTTTGCTTGCAGATATTCGATCTATCAACGAGCTATCAACTTGGACATGACATGAACATGACGCCAGCAGAGCAACTGTGAAAAATTCATCAACTTCTTTGTTGTGGTGAACACGGGCGATGTCCGTTCAGGCATATCAAAGTATTTTGCGGTAGCGCAACAGAGATAGAATATTTACCAATTTTGTTCTGTTCCTTTTCTTTCTATTGTAAATGGTTGCGGACGGCGAATCTCATGGCGAACATCGTTGCTCAGTCATATATTGGGGCATCCATGTCAGAGCATGGACGAAACATGGATATGAGCGGTCTCCATTCCCATTTAAATACGCTCCTGTTACATCTACTGATGTTGAACGCATATTTTCCATGTTCCATGTTTTCCATTTGTTTTATGTGACAATAGATCATTTCTTTTTGAAAATTAAAAAAAAACACATTATTATTCATTGTAATAAATATCTCTTTGAATAAAAATACTTTGAAGTAACAAAATTGTTGATTTTATTCTTGCATATTTTGCATATTTGTGCATATAACAGCGCATATTTTGAATTTTTTTCGTGCTATTCCTGGCGCATATTTTTAATTTTTATTTGCATATTTTAATTAGCCCTAATAATAATAAAAAAATAATTACAAAACTTAGCTCAAAATAAACTATACTTTTATATTATATTATCATATTTGCATGCGTTTTACTATACATACCCAGGTATGTATTCTGTTGACTTAAGGGTGCAACTTTGTAAATGGGCTTTATCTTCCGAACGGATGATCTAATCCTAACCAAACTTGGTTTTGACTAGGATATCAAGAAATTTCAAGTCGATCCGGTTATCCAGTTTAGAGCTACAGCGTTTTCAAAACTAAAAACATACCCAGGTATGTTGCCGTTGACATAAAGGTTAAATTCACATGTACGTTTTTACCATTTTTCCTATATGAAAATATTATTATAGAATACCAAAAAGGAAATTTTTTTTCGCTTCCAATTCGGTGACTAGGCATCGAAAAAGAGAAGTTCTTGCAATGACAATCCTATGCAAAATTCATTAGAAATGATCCGAATTTGCACTACTTCCGGATCGCAAACTCTATATTTTCATGACTTCTTTGGAGTATATATTTTTACTGGGTTGCCACGTGATCGTATTTAACAAATTGTTTACTGTAGGGTATTTCGTATTAGCAACAAAATAAAATCCTTTTTTTTTTGGCATTTACCAACAACAGCACAGATTTTGACGATAGCAGTGACGTCAATGATGATGGTGTTGGTGGTGGCTATTGAGGTGCACACATAGTATATATTTTAGTTGCAGTGATGATGACGGTAATAGTCAGTAGTTGTGCTGTCTATGCCGGTAACAGTTAGCAGCAGGGAGTGTGTTGGCAATGCAATGTGAATTATTTAACCAAAATCCAAAGATGAAAAAGCCATAAAGAAAAAAGCTTGAAATTTTTTTGGTTACACATACAAAACAAAGTTGATGGTTGTTGCTGGATTTTATATGTACGAATTGCTTGGAGGTTATGGAAGAGTACACAGATTAACAGCTTGTTGGCAAGAAAAGTGGTCAAAATGTTTGAACAAATATAAATATACACATATAATCCTCGTACATACGAGTATTTATTGTTGTTGGTGTGTACTCACTTGCATTAACAAAAGTTTGAATATATGTTGGTGCAAATAATTGCTATTGTCACAGTAACGAGCACCGCACCAGGACTACAAAAGTATACATTTTAAGAGGAAAATACAAAAGTGCAATAAAATAAAAAGTATTTAAAGTATTGTACACCCAGAGAAAAGAACCACTTAAATTCAATAAAAACCATATTGAATCAATAAGAAAAATTAACGCAAGTAAAGTAATTTTGAAATTTTTTATTTCAATATAAATTTAAGGCCCTTATGAGTTGCCATCGAAGATCGAAAATCGAATATTTAATGCATATTATGAGCATCGAAAATTTCGTTGAGCAACGAATTTTCTATCGAACAGAATTTAGCTTTCGTTGAAGTATTTTAGTATAAAAAATTATTATAACCCATTATTTTTTATATTTAGGTAAAGTTGTTGCAAATTTCAGAAATCCCTTTGAGTGACATTCACAATAAGGACATTCTTTGTCGTATGCTCGTCATAATACCAAATGAAAATTCGTTCGATCAGTACTTTCGACTGTAGTGGAAGATCGAAAGTAGTTCAAAATAAGGGCCTAACTTTTCATAACTTTAATATGGAATATAGAAACAATATTTTTTGGCATTGAATTAATATTGAATGCTTATGGAACGAACATTGTTGTCTGTCACCTTATTGATATGATATAGTTTACAGTTTAGTTTATTCATTTAAAGTGGTGCCATATGTGACAGCGCATAGAGAAAGGGACCTAAGGGTAAAAAAATAAATGTTCACTTTTTTTTTTTTTTTTTTGATGTGGACAACATCTGAGCATCGAATGAGACCGATCCCATGCCCCAAAAGTGTTCCCTCCCAGAGATATGCGCGTTTTATGAAATTGAAGTCGACGATTCTAAGGTTACGTGAAAAAATGTTCGTGATATTCACGATTTAAAAGAATTATAAATGAGTATTTATTATAATTCACAATTAATAATTTCAGAAAATAAACCTGGACTCGAAAAAACGCGAGCAAAATTGATATCAAGCTCATGGAAACAGCGCGCTAGGTAGAAAACAGTAAAAACCAACTGCACAAAACAAGAGGTAGGGACGACCTACGCGCGTTTTCAAGGTTGACCAACACGTTCCTGACGTCATAAAATGTTTCGCTTTCAAATGAGACCAATACCAACACGCTCAGTGATGGCACACCAAAGATACACGTATTTAAATCTTTAAAATGGCTCTCCTGAACAAAACCGGTTTTTACCCTTAGGTCCCTTTCTATTTTGCGCGTCACATATAGATTTTGATATGTTTCTCAAATTTAAATTTAATTAAGAAGTTAATCACGTCTATTGGGAAAAACAAGTGGAATTTATGTTCCCGTGAAAAATGCTATCGTGAATCTCCCGTGAACTTTTTTCCCCGCTATTATTGCCAGTGAATGTAAAAAAAGAAGTTTTCAATTTTAAAGCTTAAAAATTAATTGAAAATCAAACAAATTTAAGTTTAATAATAAGTAATACACAAGGTTTTGGTTCCAAATAAAATTTGTTTGACTTTAAAGTGTAGTTTTTAATTATTCCAAGTGCAGTGGAAATATATTCTTTAGTATGCCATCGTGGTGCACCGCCATAAAATTTACTGTGTGGACCAAAGATGGATAAAGGTGTTGCAAGGAATTATTGTTAACAACTGAGAGCTTTATTTACTAATATTGTCATAAAAATAAAATATTTATAACTTTTAATAGTTAATTCGTTAATGGAAAATATCAAAATTATGCGATGTAATAATTCAGTTCGCCTGAAAAAATATATATAGAACAAAACCAAGGGAAAAGTGAAAAAATTATTCATGATAAGGGGACTCAAAATACATTCAGTAAAGTGCAACTGTGACTCGCACACGCAGGGTTCCGTACCGACACTACATATACATACATACATATGTATAATATTATGCGAACTTTTAGCCTATATAATGGAATATTTTGCCTGATTTGAATTTTTTTATACCCTTTACCAACAAAAATGGTAAAAGGGTATATATAGGTTTGTCATTCCGTTTGTAATTTCTATAATATCAATAAGCGACCCATAAAATATATATATTCTGGATCCTTATGCATAGGGAAGACGAATAAGCGATGTCCGTCTGTCCGTCTGTCTGTACGTGAAATCGGTTTTCCGAAGCTCCCAGAAAAGCTAGAGACTTCGTTCTTGGACTGGTGTGTCAGAAATTTTCCAAAATAGATTGGTATTGAAATTCAGCAAAATCGAGCAGACGATTGCAGAGCTGGAAAACTTAAACTTTATTTTGCCATATAAAAGTAACTACCGAAAACAAATTTTCATTTTTTTTTAATAAATGAACTTATTTTACACTTCAATACGACTAAAATTAGAATTTTAAATAAAAAATATAAAAAAATTAAAAAAACGTTTCCAGGGTTGGAAAACTGTAACTTTTTGTGTTATGTAAAATTAACTATGTCTAAAACTATATTAGTATTTTCTCGAGAACCGTACGAGCTACAGACCTGAAATTTGGACACAGTGTGTAGACCTTTGGCCGCTACAACAACAAATACATGAGAATTGGAAATTAAAGGGTGTTCCAAAACGAGCAACGAAAAATGTTAAAATCCCATGTAATATACATACAATTATATGTATATACACTTTTTATACAGACTACAAAAATTAACACTAAAATTTCCAAAAATTTAAATTAAAGGGTGTTCCATCAGTTAATGCACTTTTGACTATGCAATTTTGACAACTGCTGTATCTTGGAAACCATAAGAGCAAAACTCTTGAAATTTTCAAAAACGGTAAAACTAAAAAATCAAAAAATTACAAAATCGCCAAACTGAAAAAAATCGCCAAAAACAAAAAAAAATCGCCAAAACGGAAAAAAGCACCAAATTAAAAAAAATTTCTAAGACTAAAATAAATCGCATAAAACGGAAAAATTGCTAAAATGAAAAAAAATCGCCAAAATGAAAAAAAATCGCCAAAATGAAAACAAATCGCCAAAATGAAAAAAATGCCAAAACGAAAAAAAAACCTAAAAAACAGAAAAAATCGCCAAAATGAAAAAAAAATCACCAAAATGAAAAAAATCGCCGAAATGAAAAAAATCGCCAAAACGAAAAAAACCCCAAAAAACAGAAAAAAATCGCCAAAATGAAAAAAACAAAAAAAAAATCGCTTATATAAAAGAAACCCAAAAACTGAAAAAATCGCCAAACTGAAAAAAAATCTCCAAACTGAAAAAAAAATCTCCAAAATGAAGAAAAGCCCAAAAACAGAAAAAAATCGCCAAAAAGAAAAAAACCTCCAAAAACAGAAAAAAATCGCCAAAACGAGAAAAAAGCGACAACACTGAAAAAATCGTTTAAACTGAAAAAATTTTCGGAAAAGCAAAATAGCCTGCCTGAATCGTGCGCGATTCAAAGTCGCACTTTACTGAATTTTTTAATATTAAAGGAATTAAATGAAACTAAGTTTTTCCTTATTTCGTTTTTGCTTTGTTCACTTAACATATTTTATGTATTTTTTAAAGAACTAGATTGGTATCAATAATCAGAAAAATCCAAAATTATGACTCCAGGGTTGGAAAACTCACACTTTTTGTGTTATGTAAAATTAAATAGGTCTAAAAATTTTTTTCGTTTTCTTTATAAATTGAATATATTTTATGCTTCTGAAAGAAAAGTTTAACGTATGAAATTTGAAAAATGAAAATTAAAGCTCCCAAGATGGAAACAAATATGTATGTATGTCTGTATACTATATATGTATATATGTATGTACGTACGTTGGTAAAGGGTATATAAGATTCGGCACAGCCGAATATAGCACTCTTACTTGTTTAAATTTAAGTACCCGGTAAAAATTTTTTTCGGTTTTTAAAAATACACTAACTTTGCAAATTTCAAGTGTCTACATATAATTGTACTCGTATATATATATTACAAGAGATTTTAAAATTTTTCGTTGCTCGTTTTGGAACAGCCTTTAATTTTTAACTGTCATATATTTGTTGTGCTCCATATTCTGTCAAAATTTCAGTTTCGTAGCTATTACGGTTCTCCGAGAAAACAACCTGTGACAGACAGACGGACAGCGTAGCGAAAACAATAGGGTTCCTTTTCACTTTTGATGTACGAAACCCTAAAAAGGGAAAACATTTCTAGGGAAAAATTATTCACGATTGCAATTTGGCGAAAAGCGGCAATATTTCGAGGGAAAAAATTTTCACGATGAGTGTGAAGGAAATAAAAATCTTAAAATAATATGTTAAAACTTTAAAACAATGTTGATTCAATGTACATACATAATTCACGAAGTAAATAGAAACTACATTAATTGAAAGTTGAAAAATATTGATTTAATGTCAATCTTAGATTTCAATATAATTTATCCATTTATTTATTTTTTATTTTTATTTTTTAGTTGCAACTTTTCGCTGAGTGTGTATACATACATATGTATATGTACATATCGCTCATTTACTGCAATAGTGTCACAACTCAAAAAAACTAGTTTCGCAGAAAACGCATTTGAAGTTTTCAAAAATATTCTTCTCACAGGCTGTTTATATGAAATTTTTACTCAAAATAAAATACCAAATGCCGCATTATTCTGCATTATTATCTCATTATCTCTCGCATTTTTTTTGAGTTATGACACTATTGAAGTAAATGAGCGATATATGTTTATATTTTTACAGTGTACTTAAAATATTTTGGCAAAAACATTAAAATTTTTTGCTAGTGTTTCCTTTTCTTTCTGGGAAATTTCCATTACATCATTGTAATAAATATATACTTTAATTAAGTTTTATTAATCGACAAAGATTTTTATTTTATTGTATTTTATTTTATTTATTTTAAAATAAAAACTGTTCGTGATAAACAAGTGCCAAGAAAATGTACTTGCAGTAATGCCGATAACGATTATAATTTATGTTCATCAAAATAACTAAAATATTTTGGCCATAGAAATAAATAAAAATAATCCTTTAAGCGTTTCAGCAACAATTGAGCATTGCAATTAAAATTATAGAAGAAAAAATAATGGGCGAAAACATGAAATTAATTTGAAAATAATATAAACAAAACACATAATAATTATTTCTACTTCACTGGCGTATATTCTGTAATTCGAAAAGATAGAAAATGCTTTCGAATTTGCATGTAATTAACATACAAATTCGAAAGTATTTTCTTTCAATTCGAATTACAGAGTAGACCGCCTGATTTTAGCCCAAATTTCGAAAATAGTTTTTACCATACTTCGACGTTTTGAGGTCCAATGAGTCGATTCTGACTATTTTCGCGAATATGTCAGTGTGAGTGTGTGTGTGTGTGTGAGTGTATGTGTGTATGTGAACATCTCATATTCTATGACAGGGGCAATGGATCGTGACAATCCGACAATCATTAATCATTTTTCTGATGTGCATTAGTGTACCTTTCTATCAGTTCCTTTAGGGAAGCTCAAGTGATGAAGCCAAAGACACTGGTCACTGAACTACACCGTCTTCAGCGGATAATAATTCTAATATAACATCACAGCGCCCTCCTACGTCGGTATTGTGTAGCAGATTCATCGGCGAAGTAAAATAACCAACAAAATGCCTACTAAACACAGCTTAAAAATTTAATAGACCTCTTTGACACCAGAGGCGCTGCAACGCTGGATTATTTAAAAACGTGCAAACAAAGCAGAGTTGTAAAAGAATGTAGCTTTCCTCTATCTCTTCCTTCACCACCTTTCTTCTCTATCACTATCCCTTCCCTATCACTCTCTCTCACTATCTTCTCTTCAACTCAGAGGTGCACAAAGGGATCATTGTATTGGACCCAAGTGAGCTGGACTTTAAATTTGACCCTTCCTTACCAGCAGCCTGCTAACCTAACCTAACATAAACTAGGTGTCGTAAGATAGTGAATAGATTCGGTTCGGCAGATTTTGAAAATTTATACTAAACAGTTTTCTTTAAATAAATTTTAATTTACTTAGCCGATCAAGATAAAAATCAACTTTTAACCTCAAAAATACACTTTGATTGCTGCAAATTTCACTAAAATCGGCTGATTCGTTCGAGAGGTATCGTTGACGAAAAATTTCGATAACTAAAAAAGTTTTCTACTCAGAAATAATTTCTTAATCAGGCTTAAGTTCAGTAATATCAATTCTTATTGAATGAAATATTTTTATATTCTTATGAATAGAATAGGCTACTGTTCGTAACGCTTTTTAAGCCAAATTACATGTGATAATTATTAATGAACAAATAACATCAAAGTTAGTTGTAAATATTTTGACAACAACACATAGTTGAACGGAACAGCCAGCCGTTTTCGAAGGCCACTAAACCTTCCTCATCAGCGTTCTTCTGTGTTTTGGTCCACCGTGTGTGGTGTAAGTTGATGTAGATGTCTGCCTTAGCGTTACGAACATTAGCCTGTTCTATTCATAAGAATATAGAAACAAAATACAGTTCGAAAAATAATAATTAAATTATTGGCTTGTGGCAAAAATTAAATAAAAATATACTTAATAGTAACAAACAAAAAAAGGTTTATCTTAAGTAGAACAAAAATAAGCAAATTAACAAACATGTGCATAGTTAGTAAAGAACAAACGACAATGGTAAGACTGTTGTAAATATAGAGATGGTAACTTTGGGCCTTCATTACAAAACACATGAGCAAATTGAAATACGATGAATCAAACCAATTCACATATTCCATTTGCAATAAAGTTTCGTATATAGAGCAGAAATCTACATCAACTGACACCACACACAGTGGACCAAAAACACAGAAGAACGCTGATGAGGAAGGTTTAGTGGCCTTCGAAAACGGCTGGCTGTTCCGTTTAACTATGTGTTGTTGTCAGAATATTTACAACTAACTTTGATGTTATTTGTTCATTAATAATTATCACATGTAATTTGGCTTAAAAAGCGTTACGAACATTAGCCTGTTCTATTCATAAGAATATAGAAACAAAATACAGTTCGAAAAATAATAATTAAATTAACTGAAATATTTTTATTAATTAATGTGAGTTTCTAAAGAAGAGAAGAAAAATTAAACTAGAATTTATTAGCTGGGGGATATACCGATATTTTTCTATGCAGCCACGCACTTCCTCAGCACCCTTGTCTATCTACTGGGGTAGAGATTATTATTAACATCAGCTATTTAACTTAAATTTTCTATGAAATGGAATATGAGAATTGATTGTCTATACAATTATTGATTTACGTTTGGTAAATACATTTGTAAGGGCCAATTTCACCAACTTATTTAAATATCAATTCATATTTAAAAGTCATTTTTTCCATACAAAAATTAATAAAAATCGATATTTAAATATGAATTGATATTTAAATAGAGTTGGTGAAATTGGCCCTAAGTATCACAATTCATTTTCTGTTTTCCATTTTCTATTTAGGTTAGCACGAAGTTATATCACTCTACCTAAGTATGTTTAACTATTCTTACTTACCCTGCAGGAAATGGAACTGACACAAGACTAGTCACGTGATCGGTCTTTAAGTGATAGGGACCAGTCCGAGTTCTAACACTTCCTATGACACTTTGTATATGTCTTTTGACTTGTCACTGAACTATCCCACAGTAACCTATTCGATATAGAATAATATAAATTATTTAAAAATGTCAATCCGACCAGCATGACCGTTTGACCGATTAAAGTGGCAAAATTACACTTTTTCGACTGCCTTGCCACTTTTTTCTACCTTTTTTTAGAGTGTTTTATATACTAATACAAAAAAAAAATAGTGTAGTTTTCTCGTTTTTTTTAATTTTGCACCTTTTTTTTTTTTTTGATAAATCCTCTTTTGGTGCCACTTTTTGAAAAACGTCATCGGTCACCCGGACACTCAACTGTAACAATGAAAACTTATAATTTTTGTTTTTATTGTTACAAATTCAATTATAATTTATTTTTGGGACTCGAACTGACAAGCTCGTGCATGACAGGCTCGCACACTACCCACTCGACCACAGAGGCACTCATATTTCAAAAGTGTAAACACCTGTTAAACTTAGTTTAATATCTAAGTCTAGCTACGGGACTTGTTCCAGAGTGACTTGACGGTCCATTTATATCGATTCACTGTCTTTCCCACCCAAGTCTTTCTTATATATATACTAAACCAAAAAAATATATATATATATTCGTAATACATAATACATGCACTACCGGAGTCTTTCTTATATAGACATACTAAACAAAAAAAAAAATATTCGTAGTACATATAATATAAAATATTCGTAATAGTGCCCTGAACTATGGATGTAAACGAACAAAAATGTGTTCAGGTAACATTTACCCGGGACGGGAAATCCCGGGAAAACCCCTAGTGATGATGAAGTGCGTGGCTGCACAGAAAAATATTGGTATTTATCCCAGCTAATAAAGTCTAGTTTAATTTTTCTTCTCTTCACATTAATTAATAAAAATATTTCATTCAATAAGAATTAAAATGACTGAACTTAAGCCTGATTAAGAAATTATTTCTGATTAAAATTCACTACAGTTCAATTAAATCTAAAAATGTCTCACAAAAAAGTTTTCTTGAAATCAAAACAATAAAAAAACCAGAAAATGTTTTTCTATTACACCGCGTTACAAAAACGAACTTTTTTTCTGTCCTATGAACCAAATATACTTTTTCGGAAAGGGGAGAAAAAATAAAAATACACGTGTATCGGCGATTTTCATGTACACGTCAGAATTTTTTTTTTTATAAAATATAAAGCTCGTAGTGTCCGTATGTCTGAAAAACTTTGGATAAGTTTTTAACCCTTTTTCCGTGATCCAATCGAGCTGAGTTTAAAAAAAATAGATTTTTATCAATTCTCAGATTTTTTTTTAATTTTTTTTTACAAATTTGTTATCGGTTTTTTGTAACGATTTCAGGTCCTTAAAAACAGATTTTTTTTATTAATTTTGTTATATTAACATTGAAAATTGTTACATGCTTTTAAAGAAACTTCGGCCTTTTATTCTTGCGTTTGTAAGCATTTGTGTCACCATCGCGACAAATAGAACAACAGTATTTTAAGCGAAATAAAATAAAAAATAAAATAAAAAATAAAAAAATAAATAAATAATAGCGCCTTACACAATCAAACCCAATATCAGCCAAATGGCTTCCACGGCAACGCTCGCAATACCATATTTCTTCTAAAAAAATTTATAACACAAGTAGCGATACTATCGCAGGTGTTCCATAACGACATGGGCGGTGCAGCAGAAACTGTGTTCATACGGTAGAATTAGCATCCATGAGATTAAGTCATTGGGAGAGTTGGTCACGCTTAAATCGAGCACCATTTCTCCTAGCACTTTTGCAATTAGAGATCTTAAGATGCAAATCTTTTTTTCTGTATTCTCCATGAGCACGATTTCAATTTTTGTGTTATTATTCATTATTTTAAGAAAAAGAAAGCGGATGCTGCATTGGTATTTTAGTCCACAAACCGCTACAGAAGATCTCTTCTTTGCCAATTTGTATGCTTTTTGGAGTTTTCTTACTACGACGGGTTTCTTAATCCTCATCAGCGTCATTTCCTTTGCAAGCCCTGGAACACGTCTAGGACTGGAGTAGACGTTGGCGTGCACTGATAATTTTCGTCCAACTACGAGTATCTTAGTCCCGCTAAATGCTTATCTGACCAATAAAATTTAGTTCAACACAGCCTACTGTCCGAATGTCAGTCCTTAGTTCAAGAATTCCAATTGCACTTGAAGGTTAAGTTAGGTTAAGAAGGAGACTCGATTGGGAGACTCGGAGACTCAATTGGGTCCATTGTGATTCCCTTCTAATTCCACAAGAATCTTGCTTATTTTTTTTAGGTACAAGTGCTTAGGGCACTAATACGAAAGCTACGATTTATATTTCGGGAATAGCAAATAATCACCCTTATCGCGAATAAAAGTTCACGTGAAAAGTGTTCCCTTTTCCTAAAATTGTGATCGCCAATGTTTGCGTTGTTGTTGTTTCAGTATACTATTTTCTAATTTTGTTCACCACGTGAAATATTTCCCGTGAACAAAATGTTCGCCTTTTATTCGCGATAAGGGTGAATAACAAACATTTTTAAATGAAAATGGCTTTATTGTTTTCCGAAATATTCCCCTTGATGATCAATACACTTTTGCATTCGTTCAAACCATTTGTCATAGTAATTTTTCTATTCCTCTTGAGACACTTCCAAAACTTACCTTTGATATTCGGGTGCCAAGTCAGGACTGTACGGAGGATGAGTTCAAAAATTCACTTTAGTGACGAGATGTGTGAGAGCTCGCATTGTCGTGATGAAGAATGATTCGTCTTCGGGGTTAGTTTTACAAATTTCTCCGAAGACTTCCGACAAACAAATGATCGTGTACCACAGTTCTACGTTGCTCAAGCGGAACAGTGACCGCATGACCCAGTCGGCCGGAACAACTTTTGTTGGATTTAGCTCGTCTTTGAATACCCACATGGTCGATTGGTGTTTTGTTTCCGGCTCATAGGCATGTATGTATCAATGATTCGTCACCTGTCACGATTTTATACACGTCTTTTGAAGTACCACGGTTGAACTTTTTAATAATTTCCTTACACCCCTTGACGCGACCCTTTTTCTGAGCGATTGAATAATTATTACGACGTTCAGGGAATTCGTCGGAGACGGAACTGTGACCATGTTTGAATTTACTTGTTGAGATAATCCACGTCGAAAGTTGAAAGATAATCCAAGAAAAACATTCTCTTCAAATTTTTTGTCACAATTGATTTACTGACTTATTGTAAACAAAACAAATTTCACTTGTGCATCAAAACGTTGTGAGTACGTTTATGCTAAAAAAAATGTCAAACTTTATTATGGTGTTGCCAGAGTTTAGCTATTGACATTAGTGCTGCCAGTTCCCGAAATATAAATACTAGCCTTCGTATGACCCACCTTTGACATAAAATTGTGACATGTCGTAACATTTTTTGTACGCTATCATTGTTGAAATTTTTTGTACCATCTATAATCCAATTTAATATCTTAATCTTATGCTTGGTCGCAGAGTTTCTTACATTTATGAAATCATAAAACTCCATCCTGACAGGAATTTATTTAACCTACGCCCTTCCCTTTCAAATTAACAAAGCTCCGAGTTCACTTTAAAATAATTAACAAAAAATATGTGGTTCTCCTAATATATGAAAAATCAAAATGTTTTCTAAGAATAATATTCTTCCCACTCCTAGTCCCCTAGGATTATCTTTGCCTACTCACATTATTTTTCAAAATAATTCGAATTTGAACACCTTCATTATTGCACTTCACCAGATATTGGAAAACTGAATATTCTTTTATATTTAAAACTTTTCAAAAAGTTGTAAATATTTCATTAAATTTAAATAATTCTATGTTTATTTTACTTTGACGCGTTTGTTAATGATTAAGGCCAAAAAATATGATCAAATTAAAAACCATGACAAAACTCACATACAATTGAGAATCATGATACTCTGTACAATTTTATGGATTTTATTTTATAGGAGTACATGATTTTGGGTATTAATGATCACGTTAAGAGTTTTGTGAAACGAAAGACTTATACGTGTGACTTTTATTTTGTATCACATGAATATTTATTGTTATGGACTTAAGCTCAATATGGCAATTGAAAAAAATAACTTACTCACATATACTATATGTGTCAAGATACTCTAATTTATTTATTGCTTTTTTATTTCTTTTGAAAATTATACCTAAAGAACCCATTACTAACAGCAAATTAGTCGTGAGAAAAACATGATTATGGTCACGGTATTAGAACACACACATAAGCAATATGTATATTATCGAGTAAGAAAAAAATTTCATCGCACAAGTCCGAGTGTGAGTACTCAAATCAAGAGATATTTTGTTTTGTTTCCCAGCAAACGTTTAGATGACAATTCAAAGAAATAGTTAATAATACTTTAATTATCTTTCGTACTTGCGATATGTTTCCAAAATGTTTCACTTAATGTTTACTTTTAGATAAAAGTAAAATGTATTTAATTTAAAGTATTGTCCATCGAAAACTGTGACTGACCTTTTATCATATTTTGGGCAATTTATGGATTCCAACCTAAACCATTTTCAATATTTTAGGGATAGAAATTAATCCAACCAATTTTCTATAAGTGTATCAGAAATTTTATCTAAAATGTCATGAAACAAATAGTAACCAAAAAAATTTATTTACTAAATATTTTCCAAACTGTTTTTTAACTAGTGACACAACGTGATTCCCAGAATTGTTATGGTGGAAAATTTTGAGTTCGTGCAAAAAAGCAAAAAAAAGCTGGTCAAAACGGCAAAAATGAATTTAAAGAAATCTTAAGCACCAAGTAAGCAGCTCAATACGAAGAAAAACATTTTTTTTTGACTGAGTCGTTCGAGGGGGAGCAATACTTCTCCTTGCCCATAAAAGCTCAAAAGTGCAATATAAACTAAAAAAAATAATGTCCAGCTTTTTGGCTCAAATACTCCTCCCTGAGACGTATCAATTAGAGTTTGAGCAGTCTCCTCTAATATATGATATACAAATACAACATTACCTTAGTGCATAAGCTTTTTGCACTTTATATTATCACAATTCATTTACTTTTCATATTACGTAAATTCATTCAAAAACGTCTTGACTCCGGTACTATCACTTCAGATATAGAGAATTGTCTTTCGACGCCTCTTGTGTTTAGTCCGTATGCCTTTTAGATGAACTCTCAAGTACCTTTAACATTTGACTACTGAGGTGTTGGTAAATTTTACG
This sequence comes from Tachina lurida, assembly GCA_944452675.1. Classification (NCBI taxonomy): domain Eukaryota; kingdom Metazoa; phylum Arthropoda; class Insecta; order Diptera; family Tachinidae; genus Tachina; species Tachina lurida. The sequence goes on along the minus strand of OX101754.1, from coordinate 94,449,691 downwards.
CCGGCTTAAAATTTGTTTAAACAATTTTTTTCAATTGCGCTCTCAGAAATTTATCGTCGCCCTTCATACTGAGTTTTATTTTGGCGGATGTTATTATAGCCTGATCCGAAATATTTATGCCCTGGGGTAAAAATATTACATACGTAATTTTTTCAAAGAAAATATTTTACCGTTTTTAAGGAATATTTTAAGAAATCTTTTCGAAATGTATTTTTATGGGTTAATTTGTAATTAAGGTTAGGTTAGGTTAAGTAGGGGTGGCAGTCAGAAACCCGTACTCACTTAGACCGTTTTGGTCCATTGTGATACCACGGAGACTCTGCTTATGCGGAGTCCCCACCGTCGAACCAACCAGAGAACGCTGTTAATACGTTGCAATTCAACACTAGCAACGTCAGAAAGTTCCCTGAACTTAAGAGCGCCCATTGCGGCCAATCTCTTTCTTGCAAGTCCAGGACAGTGACAAATAAAGTGTTCTACACTTTCCTCTTCGTCGATACCCTGGCAGCTACGGCAAAACTCGTTGTATTCAACCTTTAACCTTTGTGCATACCTACCTATGAGACAGTGTCCGGTTAGCTCGGACACTAGAATCGAGATTTGTTTCCTATTCTTCAAGATTAAAGAAGCCGTATTCTTCCTATTTAGATGAGTCCATAACTGCCTTGTGATCACGCAATGATTTCCTGTGACCCACCTTCTATTTGTTTCATCCTCTGTCTTGCGTCTAAGCACGAGTTTGCAAGAGAGTAGGAGTAAACCCACACATTCTAAATCCGGTGGAACCTGTACGGTTGTCCCAATTCTAGGAAGCTCATCAACCTTAGAATTTCCCTGAAAGCCTCTAAGCCCAGGGATCCAGATGATCCTAATATCAAACTGCTCTGGCATTTCATTTAGAGATGATCGGTAGTCGAGGGCTGTTGTTGTTCTTAGAAGCGGGGATTCGAGGGCCGTAATAGCTGCTCGACTATCGGTGTATCGGACGTTCGTGTAGTAGAGCAGGGGAGGTTTGGTCAATCCTCCATCCCCAAGCTTCATCATCGAGTATTCTACAGTGGCCGGTTCCATTTCCGTTCCACAGAGAGGTACAACGAAGACGGATTGCCGAGGTCGTTGCCAATTCCTTCCCTACTAGGTCCAATCGTAGTAGGTGAAGGAGTATCCCCAGTGCAGGAGTAGTGCGAAGAGCACTAGTTATATACAAGGATGTAAGTATTTGAAGCTTGTGTAAGATATGTAGATACGTATTTTTCTCCAGGTATGGCCACCATACAATGATCCCATACATGAGAATTGGACGCACTATTGCAGTATAGATCCAGTGAACGATTTTTGGGGTAAGACCCCAATTTTTTCCAATGGATTTTTTTTTTTGAAAGATAGAGTGAAATTTTATTTTTTTCACTCTCTCTAAAATATTAGTTTTAAAACTCACCTTTGAATCAAGGATAACACCCCAGCAAAAAGTTACACATTACCATCAGAACTACTTGCCATATAATGACTTACTTTTCCGATTACCAAATTTCATTACTCGCTTACAAATCACATTAGCTAAAATTTAAAAAAATTATGTACAAGTTGCTAAATGAGGAGAGTAATTTTTTGGATTAAATAGATTACGTGAACAAGTTGCCAAATAAAAAAAGTAAGTACTTCTCAAGAATCGATTATTTTAGTCTCACGCCTTGTTAAAATCATTAAGTTAGTAATCCAGTAAGGAACAGGTTCCACCAAAAATGCTTAATTCCAAACCCGATTACCTTTTTTGAAATTTTTTGCTGGGACCGAGATATTTTGCATTGCTGCGACACTTTTATCTACGTATTATTGAGAGTGATAGGTTTAAAAACAAGTATCTTGTAGTTCCTGGAGAAGAGGACTAATTCCGTTTTATTAGGATTAACGGCGAGCCCTCGTTTCTCCGCCCATCTTGTTAAATGTGAGAGACCATCCTGTGGGATATCCCTCAGAGAATTGAGGAATTTTCCTCTTACAGCTATTGCCACAACATCAGCATAAGCAACGACCCTGCACCCCCGCGATTCCAGAGATAGCAGCAGGGGATTTAGAGCTAGATTCCACAACAGTGGTGAAAGAACTTCTTCCTGTGGTGTACCCCTATTTACAAAGCGGGTCTGCCTAGAGGCTCTTAGAGCCGAAGTTATCCTACGGTGAGTTAGTAGATTTTGAATCCACTTACATAATCCTGCATTAACCCCCAAATTCGACAATGCATCCATTATCGCATCTGGAGATTTGTTATTAAAATCCCCCTTAATATCTACGAAGGCCACAAATATATATTCACCCACAGAGAGTGATTTCTCTATCGTACCAACCAGCTCGTGAAGTGCCGATTCGGTTGACTTTCCTCTTTGATATGCATGCTGATGCGAGGAAAGTAATTAATTTGTAATTAAAGATCATATCAAAATAAAGAAACTCAGTGGTTGAGCAATAAAAAAGTTATCTTAATGTTGTGTCGAAGTTTAGATGACTTAGATGACTGATAGTTGTCATCTTAAAATAAAAGACTATTCCCTGAAAATGTTTATTTAAAGGCTAAAATCTAAAACTGCGCACCCAATTTAAATATACTGTAGTAAGCTCATATCGTCGGATGGTTATTGGTTATTGGCAAACCAGTAAGAACCCCACGATATGCATACATTGTGAAAATACAGAATTAATAAACCCAGTAGAAAGTTGATCCACAGTTTCTACAATTATATTCTTCTTGTTAACTCTATACCTTTGGATATGAAAAAATTGCATAGTGGCGGATAGTTGCGGTATTGACAGGATACCTCAGAGTGATGCAGCAAAAAACATTCCTTTTTTTTTTGGTTAAACCACGCATTAGGGACATTTCTTGATGCTTGCTCACATTCAGGAATAACCTTATTAATAGTCCTTTTTTGGGACTAATAAGGGCAATGATTTTAAGTTAAGTCAGTGCTGAGAACATCTTGGGATAATACCATCCTAGCAGCTAACAACGTAAATCTGAGACACATCTGACCATGTAAATTGAAATCAACGCGCAGAAAAACTGAAGTAAATACAAATTATGTTTTTTAAACTGATTTTAAGTTTTATTATTTTCAGTGATACATATTAAATTTTACAATATTGCCAGTAAAATGTGCTCAAAATTTCTTACAACCGTGTGAACTGGCAATTTTTGTCAGACACCGTTGCCAGGGCAGGCATTGTCAGTCCATTGCAAGACTAGCAGCTGACAACAAATTGTCAGACATCTTACAAACGTGTGAACACATTTTAAAATTATTGCCAGATATTTGCCAGACATTTTAATATTGTCAGATGTGCGAAGCTTATGCATCTGACAATGTCGTCATTTTAAGAGAATTCTTTCTATGGGCAACACTGCACACGCTTGATTTTAAAGAAAAAAATATATAATAATATATATGCAGACAAAATCATTGCAATTGCTTCTATATGGTCCACAATAATTTATATATTCACTTTTTACATTTAACGCAACCATAATCTATTGATATTTAACAATTTGTAACAAGTGCTTTGAGTTTGGCAACGCATAACAACAGATCTGACAATTTTTGCATATGACAACCGTGTGAACTGACAATTGTCATAGAAGCGTCTGGCAATAAATTGTAAGATTTTCTGACAAATTTGTTACAACCGTGTGAACTGGCAATCTATCTTGTGCTGGCAATTTTTGATTGCCAGTACATTGTCAGCACATTGTCAGATCTGACAATATTGTAAGATCTGACAATCGTCTGTACATAGCTTAACATTGAAGTTGATATACATAAATGATTAATAATACAGCTTATTTTACCACCAAAAAGTATGTTCAATACAAAACTCAAATAAATCTTCAAACAAAAAAGTTTGCTGGGTTTGAAAGTCACGATAATTTCAGGCATGTATTTGTTTGCTGCTTGTCTACCAAACTAATTACATCCGTGTTTATAGTGTAAGAAAAATAAAAAACAAAACAGAATTTATGGCTTTGACATAAAAACTAAAGTCAGTGCAAAGATTGTACAATTTGTAAAGTTGGTCTAAAGAATAAAACTAAAAGCTGATTGGTGCAACCTTAACAGGAATACTAAAAATAAAAATTAAGCCGTTCGTACTTAAATCAAGCCAAAGTGATTTTCTTAAGCCAAGTACTGAATACTTGACTCAAGTTTCAGTTTTTCAAGGTATTAAGTTCTTGAATTGAAAAACTTTTCAATAAAGACAAGGATGAGTGCACCATATGTGACAGCGCATAGAGAAAGGGACCTAAGGGAAAAACAAGCAATTTTCACTTTTTTTATGTGCACAACATCTGAGCATCGAATGAGACCGATCCCATGCCCCAAAAGTGTTCCCTCCCAGAGATATGCGCGTTTTATGAAATTGAAGTCGACGATTCTAAGGTTATGTGAAAAAATTTTCGTACTAACAGAGTGATATTCACGATTTAAATGAGTATTTATTATAATTCACAATTAATAATTTCAGAAAATAAACCTGGATTCGAAAAAACGCGAGCAAAATTGATATCAAGCTCATGGAAACAGCGCGCTAGGTAGAAAACAGTAAAAACCAACTGCACAAAACAAGAGGTAGGGACGACCTACGCGCGTTTTCAAGGTTGACCAACACGTTCCTGACGTCATGAGATGTGTAGCTTTCAAATGAGACCAATACCAACACGCTCAGTGATGGTACACCAAAGATACACGTATTTGAACCTTTAAAATGGCTCTCCTGAACAAAACCGGTTTTTACCCTTAGGTCCCTTTCTATTTTGCGCGTCACATATAGCTATAAAATTTGTTTTGTGTTCCGTTCACTGAGTAGAGTTGAGAACGATAAATAGGGGCTTTAATTTCGAGCTTTGGTGTTACGAGATTTAAATGTAAAAGAATTTTTAGTTAATTTTAATTATTATTGTTGTTATGGGCCAGTGGCAACAATTAATAAAATATACTTAATAGTAACAAACCAAAAAAGGTTGTCTTAAATAGAACAAAAAATAAGCAAGTTAACTAACATTTGCATAATTAGTAAAGAACAAACGACAATGGCAAGACTGTTTGGTAAAATTGAGCTTTCATTGCGAAAAAAAACTTTCAGCAAATTGAAATAAGATGAATCAAAACAATTCACATATTCCATTTGCAATGATGGCTGAGTATAAAAAGCAGAAATCTACATCAACGACAACGAACACAGTGGACCAAACACAAAAGAACGCTGATGATGAAGGTTTAGTGGCCTTCGGAAACAGCTAGTTGTTCCGTTCCGTATTTATGCTGATTTTTTGAAATGTTTTTATGGGGAACTGAGGAGTGGTGGCTCCAGGGGTTGTGCCACTGGCATAGGTGGGTCGGCCCTCCAAAATTAGTGGGGGTCGGTCATACATTTTGACTCGTTTAAGGAACTCTAAATGGGTCAAAGTGAGATTTTTCAAAATTTGACCCTTCGGTTCAAAAGTCGGGACATCAAAATACATTTTAGAGGTATGGTTCGTTCGGCAAAGTTTCTTATTTTGATCCCTAGAATACGATTTTCCTTGTAATTTGAGCGATTTTTGTGACTCCATACAAATCGACCCGCCCTAATATATAGTGTCGTATTTATGCAGCTTGACTAATGATGATGCACAGCGAAGAGACTACGATGAATGGATTATTGAACATCAACATATTCGAGAAAAATTATCCTAAGCAATGAAGCTTTGTTAATCGCCAAAATTGCTGCTTTTGGGGTTCGGAGAACATACATGTAATTTTCGAAAAACAAATACATTCACATAATTGGATCATACTTTTTGGAAATGAGGTTGGTCAAGCAGTGGCTGTTACTGGTGCTCTATATTGAGACATGATAACACAGTTATTTCTGCCGAAATTGTGTGATATTGATGTGGCCAAAATGTGGTTTCAACTAGACGGTGCAACATGTCATACAAGCCGTGAAACAATTACTGCACGAGACATTTCGTTTACGTGATCAGAATTGGCTCCCTGGATCGTGTGATTTAATATCGTCAAAATATTTTTTATGGGATTATTTGAAATAACACATTGAAGTCTATACTAACAAGTCCACAACCACCCCTGCATTAAAGGAGGAGATTCAACGCTGCAACAACGAAATTCAGCCACATTTATTTAAAATTAACAGAAAACTTCGACAAACTAGTGCAAAGCCGTGGAGATCACTTACCTGATGCGTTATACCATAAATAACCCTATCTTATGAACTTTTTGATTCAATAAAAATATAACAATCAAAAGACTAAAAACTGTATTTTTCATGGCAATTCCGTTCCAGGCTAGTTTTAGAATGCTTTGACTCATTACAAAAGCTATCCATACGGAACAAGGTTTCCATTTATTGAATACCTGGCCACAGCGGTCATCCAGGGAATGAGGAAGCGAGTGAACTGGCCAAGCGGGCCTCTTCTGCTACTTTTGTGGGCCCATAGCGGTTTTGTGGCGTAAGTCGGTCGACTATAATGTCTGTGATCAAAGAAGATGCCACTTCGATCGCTAAGGAGATGTGGCTGCCTTCTTCTGGTTTAAGAGAGGCCAAAGCTTTGATGCAGCCATTTACATATAAGGGCATCCTGAACTTCAACAGGAATAATTTACGGCTTGTTACTGGTTTTCTGTCTGGTCACTTTGGACTGAACTATCCTCTGTGGAAAAGTAACCAAGTTCGTTCACCTTTGTGTCGCTTGTGCTTGGAAGATGACGAGACGACGACACACATTCTTTGTGAGTGTATCGTATTGTGTGACAGTAGAAGGCGCGTTTTTCATTCTGAGTTTCTGTGTTCAGATGATATTAGGCGGGCTTCTCCAATATCTGTACTGACTTTCATAAGGAGCGTCATACAGAGATTGAATTAATCTAATTCATAGATCTAAGGTAGAAAAGATCCATCAGGTGTCGCAGTGCCGGTCTTTGGACCAGATCTTCCCCCCTTTTCTAATCTTATCTCAAAACTGTGTTTTCTATTTAATTCAAATCTTGCGTTAATTTTGGGAAACCCTTTAAATGAGACTATCAGCGCAAAAGTTCTGTAACAACAGACTATCTATCTAATTACTTAATTGATCTATTTAATTATTCCGCCTTCTTTTGAATACCAAAACATGGCTTAATCTACCTTTTTAATAGTTTGTAATGTAAAGAAGAAAGAATATATCACCAGAATAGCAAAAAAAAAAAAAAATTGGGTTACACCACTTTTGCGCTAATGGCCACATATAATCCAAACGAATAAAAATTTTTGATGATATCTCACACATAAATTCTGGCCTGTTCTGGAAATAACGTCATGTCAACTCACGGTGATTTAAAAAAATTAATAAAAGATAAATCATTGCTTTTTGTAAATTGCTAGATTTTTTTTTTTTTGAAATAGGAACAAAATATTCTATTATAAATGACAAAAATTTAAAATATAATAAAAACCCACTACCAAGTCAGCTATTATTTGTTTTCGAAATCATTGTTTTATTTAAATTTAGAGACAGGAACCACTTAATGAAATACCCATTACGTTTATGTTTGTTTGGTCACCTCTGCCAGCATCTTATGTAAGAAAATTTATTTTGTGTTGTACAGTGTTACTAGAGTTTTTCTTTTCCCGGACTTTTTCATTTCCCGGGAGAGCGGGAACGACTTTTTGGTTTCCCGGGAATTCCCGCTCAGTGCAAAACAATACAAAATATATTTTAATTTAATTTATTTTAACAAAAAGAAAATTATTGTTCATGAAATCGATTAAATAATAACGTTTTATTAACACATTATGCTATAAACACAATTGGGACGAACGACGAATTTCGTTCACGTTGACGAATTCGTCGATAAGAATTCGCTGAGTAAATTCGTCGTATGAAGCAAAATAACGACGAATTTACTCACCGAATTCTGCTGTCATAATTGATAAAGTTGGTTATTGTGTATGCAGAGAGAGAGAGAGAAATTTGTTTTTTCGTCGGCGTACAAAATAGAAATAAACCTATCTCAGAGTTCGTCACACACGACGAATTTCGTTCTACGGTGGTGTTGTGTTCATTTTGATATGCCCAAATGTGTTTTATTTTTTATGACGAAAGTTCGCACCGAAATATTCGTCGTTCGTCCCAGTTGTGTTTCTAGCATTAATGATCAAACAGAATAAGTCCGCAACTTCAGGAAAAATCGCTGTCAAATTAACAAAGCTCATAATAAAATCTAAGGCAGTAACTTCAAATGCTCTCTAATTTTTGTTTTATTTTCTTTTGTGCTTATTTTTCTTTGTAGTTTTGTTCACAAAATGTATGAAATTTATTGAAAGTATGGTAACATGTTTGAGAGAATATTTATTTATATGTGAGAGCATAAGAAAAAACGTTCTCAAAATAAAATAGATTCTATCTATCGACTGCTTTCTGAGGCTAGTTTTTTGTGTCATTTTGTATGAAAAATGTGTTTATGCCCCAATTCTGTTTGATCATTTAGTCAAAAAAATAATATAATTTCAGTTCTTTATATAATGGTAATGCGGAAGTGCGAATATTGTATGTAAATAGAGAGCCAAATTCATTGATATAACGCAAAAAAAGTAAATTATATTATTAACGTTCGGCTTTGGGCAAATGAAGGGCCCTAAGTATCAGAGTACATGTGTGCCAGATGTAAACTCGGATTTAGTGGTTGTAAAGTTTTAGCTGTGCTAGTACCATCGCCTTATTATTGCACCATCGCATTCATAAAGTTAATAACGATACTCATCAAGGAATGTGGACATACAAACTAAAGTTGCAATAATAAAATCAAAAAAATTCCGGGAATTCCCGCATAAATTTCCCGGGATTTCTTTCCCAGAAAATGTGCGGGATCCCGGGAAATCCCGTATGAAAAACACTAATGGCCAATTTCACCAACTTACTTAAATATCAATTCATATTTGAAAGTAATTTTTCCATACAAAAATTAATGAAAATCGACATTTAAATATGAATTGATGTTTAAACAAAATGTACACCAGGTTTTTGTATTTTTGATTTTACAGGTAATTTTACATAACCTAGTAAAGGGTGTTTTTTATTGAGGTATAGAAATTTACGTTGGCATCACTTTTTTAACTGGCGGCCATTTTGTCAGCTGTCAAGTGATTAATATTTAGTTTGGTTTGCCATTTCATCATGAACAGGTTGACAAAAGAACAACGCTTGCAAATCGTGCAAATTTATTTCGAAAATAATGGTTCAGTTCGCGAAGTTTACCGCAAGCTCCGTCCATTTTATGGTCGACATAATCGTCCATCAGAGCAATTAATTCGGTTAACCATGGATCGTTTTCGCACTACGTTTACTCTACGCATCCGCAGAGACGTCGAACAGTGCGCACCGAAGAAACAATTGCCGCTGTAGAGCAAAGTGTTGAAGAGGACCCGAATGAATCGATTCGCCACCGTGCACAGCAATTGGAGCTTTGTCCATCAACTTTATGGAAGATTTTGAAGATTTTGAATGTGGATGAGTTGTGGTTCCAACAAGACGGCGCTACATGCCACACAGCGCACGTCACAATCGATTTATTGAAGGAAACATTCGATGAGCGCATAATTTCGCGGAATGGACCTGTCAATTGGCCACCAAGATCGTGTGATTTGACACCATTGGATTATTTTCCTTGGGGATATGTGAAGTCGCTCGTCTACGCCAACAAACCAGAAACGTTAGGGGACTTGGAAGCCAACATTCGTGGCGTTATTGCCAACATACGGCCCCATATGCTCGAAAAAGTGGTTGAAAATTGGACCTGTAGAATTGGCTTTATTCGAGCCAGCCGCGGCGGCCACATGCCCGAAATCATATTTAAACATTAATGGCATAAAATTATCCTTCCAATAAAGCCAAATTGATGGACATTAAAACGATTTTCTTGTGTTTTATTTCAATTCGAAGTTCTATACCTCTAAAAAAACACCCTTTATAAATCTCAAACCCAAATTTCCAAAACCATATGAAAAAAGTTACCAACCAGCTTGAGTTTCCAATCCATATTAAACCTGGAAAAATTATTTTCCAATTATGAATAAAAATCCGCGAGAAATTTTTCCTCCGGGGACAATTCCAACTAAATGCAAGTAATAGGGAAAACAAAAAATTCTAATTGGAAAAGGGAGAAATTTCTCGCGAAATTTTATTCATAACTGCCCGGTATTAGTCGAATACATTTTGTTTTCAGTTTGATATCATCAAACAGTAAAGCTTGAGCGTAATTTTTATTTGAATCCCGATTCAAATTCACACCTTAAACAAGTATGTTTCTTGAGTCTTAAGTTTTTGTAACGTATTTCCTTAAAAAAAAGTGAAACTATCTGTGGTTTTTTCTATTCTAATTTAATATTTTTTTTTTATATTGCAACTCATAAGCTTGCATTACCTGTTTTAATTGCCATTGCAACGTGTCCACTTGATTTTGCAATATGACAGCTTCCACATTTGTGGCAGTGTCATTTAAAATTTCATATGATGACGCCTGATGTTGTTGTTGTTGTTGTTGTTGTTGTTGCTGATGATGGTGCTGTTGCTGATTATGTTGTTGTTGTTGTTGCTGCTGCTGCTGTTGATTGCTGTGAATATTTATTGTTGGTATCATATGCAACATTTGATGGGAATTATGAAAGTGATTATTGTACTCATTAACTGTGGATAATTTTGTTGCATTGTAATCAACATCGGTAACTTCGTGGACTTGACCGTAATTGCAAATATTGCAATCCTGAAAATATGAAATAAAAAAATATCAAATAATTAATTTGCTGCTTGTCAAGTATAAACAAATATATTTCAGAACGATAAAAACAATTTAATTTGTAAAGCTCAATAAATATACATAGGTTAAAAAATACTTAACTTTTTTAATAAAAATTTTTGTCAGTTGCACCTGAACCAAAAATTAATTTATTAAAAATTAAAGTTCGAATCTTCATTTTTGCAATCAATAAATTTGTGTTTATACATATTTCATTAGAAACTGGAAAGTACTAAAATAAATACTTTCACATAAATGATATAAGGAATAGCTTATTATATTTATTACAAAGAAGTCATTATTATCCATAGAAAGTAATTATAAAATAAGTAGTAAGTAAGTAAGTTTTGTATTCTAATTCACAATTCTTCCAAGCACTGTGTGTCAGTGTTAATATAAATAACTCCAGCTAGCCAAGAGCTGTTTAATAGGCGTTGGTGTTTAATATACAACTCCTAAACGAATATTCTGCTGATTATTTGGAGAGTGATATTTAGGGTTTGGGATTTCCCGGACTTTTGCACTTCCCGGGAAACGGGAATTAAAAAATCAAGTTCCCGGGAATTCCCGGTATTCCCGGGAAAAGCTAATTTTATAAATTAAATACATTTATTAAATGAAAGTTGGTGAAATTTCGATTGTTTTATTAATGTAAGCATTCTTTTGAAATAAAAGTTAATAAAAAAGCAGTTCTAAGACAAATTTTTAAGAATTTTTAATTGAATTTAAGCAAATGGAATAAAGTTATTACACAGCAAAAGATCATATAAAAACCAATTGATGACAATTAGTAGACAATTTTCTAATAAGATCTACCTTAATTTTAATAAGAATTTGCCTTGCTTGTTTCTCATTCTTTTTGAAAAAGTTCCAAGCGGTTTCTTATCGTTAAGTACAAGCAGGTTACAGTACCTTACTGCGCTGCGCCGAATTTTGAATACCCTGAGCCACAGTATGTCTAAGTGTCTTTAATTTTTCATTTTATTTCTCCTAAAATATTTTCTGCAGGGTTTCCATAATAGCGTCTACTTGTAATAAATTTAAGTTTTGTCAACTCAGAGTTCTTACAGCTTAAAATTTTCACTACACTTTTCAAAATTTGTTCACTAATTCGGCGAAAAATCACTTCAAGTTCGCTTAGCATAGAATTATTTACTTTAGGAAATAATTATATCATTGCAATCATTGATACTTATACAATTTATTCCACTTTTTTTAGGAGATATGGAATGGAATTTTTATGAAATTTCAGACTAGATTTGAATAGCTCACATTTTTATTTTATATTAAAAAAACATGGACATTTTACTTCTTGTTTATCGGAGTCGAAAGAATTCTTTATTTCTTACAGTTACATTTAAAACTCAATTTAAATTTTAAGATTAAAAAATTTCCTTCGAACAAGGTATATGTAAGTGTTTAAACAGACGATGAAAAACGTGTCAACGTTCGTGTAAATTTAGTCATACAATCATTCAAACGAACTTTTGTAACATATAAAAAAATAATAAGTTTTTATATTAAAGTAAAATTGGATTATAAATTCTATATATTTAATTTCCAGTTTTCCCGGGAAAATTTCAAAAATTTCCCGGGAATATTAGACAGACATTTCCCGGGATTTCCCGCCCGGGAATTCCCGTTTCCCAAACCCTAGTGATATTGTAGCATTTCTGTTTAACGCTCTCTTATAAATCATGCAATGTTTAATCGACGATACATTTATCTAAAATATGTTTGTTGATTTTTATTTTCATATTTACTATTGTAGATTGTTATTTTTTCTTCATATCTTCGCTTAAGCTTTCATTTGAGCTTTGAATAAGAATCTCGTCGGTTGTTTCAAGTTTCCTACGCAATCGCACTTTTAGGCGTTCAAGTCGTTTTTCAGCAATTTATTTCTTTTGCATTTAAATTGGGAAATTATCAGTTAAACTTTATTTTTTTCAAGCAAACATCATTCTACACACTAAAAGTAATATATTTAAGTTGAAATTTACAAAAGTATAACCTTACTTAAGCTATTATTCTAAATGAGATTAGAAGTCTAAAAAAGATAAGTCGCAAGTCATATTGCTATAACTTCTTGAAAAATCACACAAATTGATTGAGATTTTGACCGGTGGTACTTTCGAATGTGCTGATTACGTACGTACCGTTAACTCAAAATCAGCTTATCTCGACTTAAGCACCTTTTCCTTTTTGGAACAGAATTATTGTTGTATTTTCTGAAAAATCGCACGATTGTAGGATATTAAATCCTTACGCAAGCATTAAACTGTATATGAATGAGCATTTCCAGTCACGTTACGTACATACATATACATATGTCACATTACGCCACCAAGCAATTAAGCTTGTAATTCAGAGCCATGCTGTTCGATTTGTTCCTATCATTTACTTAATGCAGAGCTAACAACGTGGTGTAAGACCAACATGAAAAAATTATATAAAATATATATATATATATATATATATGTATTTATATTAGGAATCAAAATACGTAACGTGACAAAAGGTGGACTTTTCTGTGGAAATGCTGAAAAACGTGGCATTAATCCACACATACAATAACAATTATCACTTAAAATATAACTTTACGCAACAACGTTTTTCTTTGATTCTTTAAATTTCTTTATTGACTTTATTGACTGAAAAAAATATATTTTTAAAGAACGTGCATACAATTTTGTTTATCAACAGTGATGCCAATTTAGCGCGTTTCGCGCTAGAATTAGCGCTTTTTAACTATGCCAAACGCGCTTTTTTTCGACTTAGCGCGTTTAATAAAAAAGGCGCTAAATTAGCCCGTTTTAAATAAAGTCAATATCATCATTTCAGTTCAATATTTTTTTAAATGTTTTTGTATATATTTTAACATTTTTTCGTATCCAAAGCTCTGGTAAAAATGTTTGAAATGGTTACTGATGTAGCTGTCGCAAATAAAATTCCCTCAAATGTGGTTAGAATTAAAAACATATTTCAAAAAGTTTGACAAGTAAAACTGAAAGAAAAAATAAGGATTTCGATTATTTGGAAGATGATTCTGATTCTGTATTAAACGATTTTAGTTATTTAGGATATAATTTCGAAGAAGCGATATTGTAAAATCTGAAAAAGAGTTACTAAAATAAATTTTTTTTGTATTTACTAATACGAGGGCGGTTCGTAAACTTCTTAGCCTAGCACAAAAAGCGCGGTATAAACAGAAAAAAGTGAAGTGTTTTGGAAACTTCCATCTCTGCTATGAACACATGTTAAATTTTGTTTCGATCTGGCAACTCCTTCATATAGAAACAGGTGTTCATAAAAGACGCATCCGCGATTTTTTAACAATGGAAAAATTAGAAATGCGTGGTGTCATTAAATATTTACATAAAAAAGGTTTATCGGGACAAGAAATTCATAATGATATGGTGAATGTGTTAGGTGAAAGTGCTCCTTCATATGCAACAGGAAAAAATTGGGTTGCTGAATTTAAACGTGGTCGTACAAGCATTGAAGATGAACCACGTAGTAGACGTCCAAAAACAGCAACAACCACAGAAATTGTAGCCAAAGTGCATGATATGGTATTAAATGATCGACGAATAAAAGTGCGTGAAATAGCTAATATCATGGGCATCTCAAATGATCGAGTCCATTTAATTTTGCATGAAGAACTACAGATGAAAAAGCTTTCTGCAAGACGGGTGCCGCATTTGTTAACACTCGACCAAAAACGCATAAGAATGAACATTTCTCAAGCTTGTTTGGATCGTTTTAAGCGAAATAAAATGGATTTTAAGCATCGTTTCATAACTGTTGATGAGACATGGATCCAGCACTATACTCCACAGACAAAAGAACAATCCAAATAATGGACTGAAGCTGGAGGAAGTGCCCCAAAGAAGGCAAAAACGATTCAATCGGCTGGTAAGGTTATGGCAACGGTTTTTTGGGATACAAAGGTATTTTATTGATTGACTATCTGCAAAAGGGTAAAACAATAAATTCAGAGTACTACTGCAACCTTTTGGATCAACTAAATGTACAAATTCGAGAAAAACGTCCTGGCTTACAACACAAAAAAATAGTTTTTCATCAAGACAACGCACCAGCGCACAAGAGTGTTTTAACAATGGCTAAAATCAACGAATTAAAGTACGAGTTGCTTGACCACCCACCTTATTCTCCTGATTTGGCTCCCAGTGACTTTTACCTGTTCCCAAATCTAAAAAAATTCCTTGCTGGCAAGCGTTTTACCTCAAATGAAGATGCAATTACAGTTGTAAACCACTATTTTGAAGACCTTGAGGAAAACTATTTTAATCAAGGGATAGAATTGCTAGAAAAGCGTTGGACTAAGTGTATTGAAGTTTCAGGAGATTATATTGAAAAATAAAAATATTTTTGAAAAACTAACTATTCTCTTTCATTGGTAGGCTAGGAAGTTTCCGAACCGCCCTCGTACTTATGTCCAAAATCAATTTCATTCAGTAGAGCCAAAAAAAAAAATATTTTTCAAGGTTATTTAAAAAAATGTGGAAGTTGTGTTTTACAAAAAAGTTATGTACATGCGCGTTCATATTTTTCAAAAAGTTCCTAGAATTCTCTAAAAAGCATTAAAAATATAACAATTTGATATTATAAATGCGAAATGAGAAATATATCAACGTATGTTATCATCATTAATGAAAACCACAACATACATACATCGACTTTTATTAAAATTTAATTTAGCGCGTCGGAAAATAGCGCGTTTCGGCTATAAATAGTTTTCAATGCTGTAACTTAGCGCGTTCGAGCGCGTTTTGAGAAGGGGAATAGCGCGTTTGGGTTACAAATAGTTGGCATCGCTGTTTATCAAATATCGAAAAATCGTCATCACCACAGAAAATTTAATAATTACTTTTTTGAATCCATGATTTTTGTGTTCATATATCAAAATCATTTTTTTTCTGTGTCTACATTTTCATCAATTTAGGGAAGGCGAACGAACGAATTTCATTTAACTGAAACTAATTTAGGGAATTCGGCTCAATTTTTAATTCGAAAATATTTTTATTTTTTCAGTTTATTTTTTATTTAACACAATTTTAAAATAACAATTACTTACATACATACGAGTATATATGTATTTCGATATAAAATCTGCAAGTATTTTAACAACAAATAATCATATTTTGTAATGTTTCTTCATTTTTTTTTATACTCATATGTACAAGTTTTCTTCAATAGATTATGATGATGAATAAAAAGATATGTGAACAAAAGAGACATTAATACGAATCATCATGGAAATTTATGAATTTATGTACACTAGGCATAAAAAGTCTGCGTACATATGCTTAGAAATAGTTTTATTTTCCAAATTATTGTTAAATACTAAAACACCTAATCTAAATTGGGGTTTTTTTAACAGACTAACTCCTTACTAATTTATTTATGGCAACTCTGTTTCACAATGCTCGGTAACATTCATTTTATCGATCTTAAATTGGGAAAAGTTCCATCTCTAGCTAAGAAAAAGTCTGCGTACATAAATAATCTAACGGGATTATTTAAGTTGTAATTATTCGTTGCATATAGTTTTTGTTTAAATTCGTGTTCTTACGTGTATTTGGTGTATTTAACAAACATTTTAATTGCATAGTTGTTATGGATCGCAAAGAAAAAGAGATAAGTCCCGCAGAGCGCGAAATTATCGTCAACTTATGGAAAAAAGGAGAAAGTTTTAGAAAGATCGGTGAGACTGTGGAAAAATGTCATTCTTCTATTCAAAGGGTGATAAATAATTACAAAGAAACTAAACTATTCATATCTAAGCCGCGATCTGGTCGTCCATCCAAACTTACTGAACGAGAAAAGAGGTTTATGATTCAATCTGTTAAAAAGAATCCCAAGGTAACAGCCTCAAAAGTAGCAAACGATATTGAAATTAATTTTGGAAAAGTTATTAGTAGTGATAGTGTTCGAAAATTGCTAAAAAAAAATGATTACCATGGCCGTATAGCACCAAGACAGCCATATATCTCACATTTCAGCCGACTAAAGAGAATAGCATTTGCTAAAGAGCATATAAACAAGCCTCTAGACTTCTGGGAAAAGGTAAAGTTTTCAGATGAGAGCAAATTTTGCCTTTTTGGTATAAAGGGAAGGCAAATAGTGTGGAGAAAAGATGGCACTGCTCTTAATAAAGAACACTTATCTAGTACAGTGAAGCATGGTGGTGGTGGTGTCATGGTTTGGGGGTGCATGGCAGCAAAAGGTGTTGGCCAGCTGCAATTCATTGAAACAACTATGGATAAAAGGGGCTATTTGGACATCTTAAGAAGCAATTTACAGCAAAGTGCAATAAAATTGGGCCTTCAGCGTCAATTTATCTTTCAGCAAGATAATGACCCTAAGCATACCGCTGATATAGTGAAACAATGGCTTCTGTACAATGTTCCTAAGCAATTGCGAACGCCTCCTCAATCACTAGATCTCAATCCTACTGAGCATCTTTGGGGTTTACTGGAGAAAAAGATCCGACAACATCAAATAACTTCAAAAGCAATGCTTAAAGATGTTATGCAGCGGGAATGGAGCAATATAACACACGAAGAAACTACAAAACTAGTTCAATCTATGCCAAAAAGATTAATGGACATTCTGAGACGTAAATGCTATCCAACCAGCTATTAAAACCTTTTAAAAAATTCGATTTATAAATATATAAAAACGTATTTTGAAAGGCGTACGCAGACTTTTTCGTACGTTTTTCAATGAATTTTTTTGTTTTTATTATCCTGTTGTTAACTGTGAATTACTTTTGCTTAAGTTTTACATTATTTTCTAAAGACTGATATGTATTTAATAAAATTCGTTTTTGAAATAATATATATATATTTTTATAATTATTTTGTTTCTTTTTAATAGGCAAAGTTTATGTACGCAGACTTTTTATACCAAGTGTATGTGTTAAGATTAAGCAATTCCGGTTTCTTAATTTACGTTTCAAATGCCATTTGAGCTAACCATCAATTAAAGTTATTAATGTTATTAAGAAATTAAAGTAAAGTAATTAAAATTTGCAGTTAGTTAACTTGTTTTATTCACTACATATTTTGTTTTTTTTTTTTGGTAGAGGATAACAACTGGAAAATAAACAAATTAAATAAGGTTAAGCCAGCATATAAGACTATAAAATTTGTGCTGCCATCGGACACTTTTAGTTGAAAGAAGAAGAAAAACATCGATGGAAATCAAAAAAGGGTTGGAAGATGTCCATTATTATACTCATACATGTATTAGGACTTCAAGCTGAAAGGCATACGGTTTTTAGAGACTGAAGGGTTAAAGTGCATGAACGTTTTTACTAACGAATATAGTGTGTACTAGTGGCAACTTTTGTCATTTCCAATATTTTTCGTTGTGTGGCATTACATTTGATATAAAAAACATAATGTGAACGGCGTTCCACACATTTTGAAAGTGACACCACAAAATGACAACACAAAAAATGCCAGATGTGTACTCGGCATATGAATATATCACATGGTATTGTTAGAATATTTTCACTTCACAGAAAAAAATATGCAAGAATTATTTTCAACAAACAATGTTATTGAATAAAATTTTTAAATTCAATAATATTTGTCATTAACTTGAATATTATGTTTATCAATACCGCGCATTTTAAAATATCATTTAATTTAATTTGTTTGTGTTGGTGTTTATCTTGCTTGTTGGTTGACCCAACGTGGTCATGTGCTATTGTTGTTGTTTATTTTGATTGCTCGGCTTGTATACGTGTGAATTACAACAAGTAGCCGAAAAACGTCGTGGCTTGTTTTTTTCTTAACAAAGTTATTTTTAGATTATATCATAACGCAATGCGCAAATGTAGAAGAAACATAAGAAATCATGTTTTGCGTGTATTCATTATTTGCGTATATAAAGCGATTTGCTCTTTAGCTGAGTGGTAAGTATGTTAAACTATTAGTCAAGAGACTCCCGGTTCGACTCATCCCAAACACATTTAGTTTTAATCGAAGCCAAGCAAAAACAAACCAAAAGCGGTTAAAAAAATGCGACATTCATCCACACACACTATTTGTTCACTGGCCTTTCACACACGAGAACAATTGTGCTGGCATAACATCAGTGATGCCAACAATTCAGAGGCAAAACGAGCCAACCGAGTAGTTAAAAAGAGCTAAACAGAGCTAAATTTAAAAATTTTAGATTTTTCCGTTTTAAATCTATGAATGTATTTATTATTCAATTTGTACTTCAAGATTTTTTAACATTAATAAAAATAATAGTAAGAAAAAATAAAAGATCAATTGCTAAAAACGGTGTTTATATGTACTGCAGCATATAATGCAAGATTTGCTTGCGCAATTTGCGTTTGTGTTGGAATTTCTGATATATCTGGCTAGGATAGCACAATATCGTTAAATGGAGCCATACATTTTTTATGCTTTCGAGTCTCCGAACGGCGAACTAAATCAAAATATTTCGCTCTTATAACACTGGCCAACAAATTAGGCAAAAAATTTTGACTGGGGAAACGAAGTATGTTTTTTAGCTAATCTGGCTGCGCTGAATTCGAATCTGGCAACAAAGTTGGGCTATCACGTCCAGTTCGTTTTTTATCGCATGCTGGCAATACTGTAAAATAGTTAATACTGACGCTACAATTTCACAGTTATTAATTTGACAAAAGCCTACATTCATTATAAATTTGTATAAAGGTAGAGTATAAGCATGTCAGTGAGATCGTGTGTTACTAATCCGAGCTATTTTTGCTTTGTGTGTGGTGAATATCTGATTGGAAAAAAAGGATATGCAATATCAGAATCACTAAAATATGCATATCTACATTATTTTGGTTTTGCTGTCGGAAACTTGGACAAACCGTGGACACCGACAATGTTTTGCAATCGTTGCAGAACTATTTCATACAAGTGGTCAAATGGCGAGAAAATCTATTTAGATTTTTCAATTCCAGTACTTTGGAGAGAGTCAAGTAACCACCAAACTGATTGTTATTTCTGTTTAACAAAAGTTACTGGATTCAATATGAAAAATCGAAAAAGTATTACCTACCCTAATGTCCTATCAGTTTCCAAACCAGTTCAACGTCTATCAACTGATCCACTACCAGTCATTCCCGGTGCTACGAGCAGTGAGTCCGAAATATCTTTCGGCAGCAGTTGTAGTTTGTACGAGGCTGATAATGAGCGCCATTTAGTGACTCAAGCTGAGCTGAGTGATCTAATTCGGGACTTGCATTTAACGAAGCAAGACGCAGAAATACTTGCTTCACGCATGCAGCAGTGGAAACATCTTGCAACTGGGACGAAAGTAACAATCTATAGAAAAAGAGGTTTGGAATTGACTGCATATTTTGAAAAGAAAGGCTCTATTCTGTACTGCACTGATGTTAATGGTTTATTTCGAAAAATGAACCAGCCATATGACAAAACTGAATGGAGATTATTTATTGATGGCTCTAAGTACAGTTTAAAGGCACTTCTTTTACATAATGGCAATGAAAAACCATCCATACCAATTGCTCATGCCATTAATACGAAGGAAAATTATGAGTCAATGACTGAAATTTTGACATTACTTAAATACAATGATAATAAATGGAAGATCTGTGGTGATCTTAAGGTATGTGATTTAAATTTCTTTACATATGTAATATACCTATACATAGATGATCGTAAATAACAGTTTTTATTTTTAAATCTGTTTCAGGTCATTGGTTTGTTGACTGGTATGCAAGGAGGTTTCACAAAATATTGCTGTTTCCTGTGTCTATGGGATAGTCGCGCCACACTTCATCATTACCTCAGAACAGAGTGGCCAAAAAGGACTGAATATTCACCAGGAAAACAAAACATTTCAAATAAACCATTAATTGATCCAAATGATGTTCTTCTTCCACCGCTGCACATAAAATTGGGCCTTTTTAAGAACTTTGTGAAGGCTCTGGACAAAGATGGTGCAGCATTTAAATATTTGTTAAAAGTTTTTCCTAAAATTTCATATGCTAAAATAAAAGAAGGGATATTTGTTGGCCCTCAGATCAGGAAGCTTATCAATGATCATAATTTTTCGCAGTGTTTATCGGAGAAAGAATATACAGCCTGGGAGTCTTTTAAGTGCATCGTGAAAAGTTTTCTTGGAAACAATAAGAGTGAAAACTACAGACAAATTGTTGCTGAATTATTGAAAAGTTATCATGAATTGGGTGCACGAATGTCACTCAAAATACATTTTCTCCATTCGCATTTAGATTTTTTCCCACAAAACCTAGGTGCTGTTAGCGACGAACAAGGGGAACGCGCCCATCAAGATTTAATGAAAATTGAAAGAAACTATCAAGGATTTTGGGATAAAAGTATGCTGGGAGACTATTGTTGGACTCTAATACGTGAAACCGAACCAACGAAATACAAACGACAATCATATAACGCCATTCACTTTTGAAAACTCATTGATTTTTAAATAAACTAATAACTTTTTATGGAAAAATCTAATAAAAGCTTTTTTTTATATCTCGAAAACCTGACGTGATAGAGAAAAACCATTTACAGATTCGAATTCAGCGCACCAAATTACACTGGGAAATGTATTTGGTTGCTCCAGTCAAAAACCTTGTTGGCTAGTGTAATTAATTTGCAACACTTGTACAAAGCTTTACATGGATCTTTGTTGGTTTAATCCATTTTCTAAACGAGGAATTTGATTCCCAAGCTTTCCTATATTTTTGGCAGTAAGAATCCATTTCAATAATTTGTCAAAAATTTTCTAATTATTCAGAAACGAACACACTAAATATATAAATATATCTTACATAGTTTCAAAAAAGTATCTGCATTTGCAACAAAACATATTTACCAAAATTGTAAATGCCTCAAAGACGAAACAATAGGGTAAAAACGAGAAAATTTACTATAAGATGCGAAAAGAGCTAAAGGGAAAAATTTCGAGTTAGAAGCAATCAAAAAGAGCTAAATCTAGCTCCAAAATAGCTAAGTTGGCATCGCTGCATAACATGCCAGTTTGTTGGTGAGAGAGGCAAAGAGAGGGGTTTCGTATTTGGCATAATTTTTCAACCAGCTACAACCCCGCATCACCAGCACAAAACCAATACACACATAACTTTAAAAAACAGCAAATATCAAATGCATACAAAAAACACTAACACACATAAAGCTATGTATGCGTATACATTTTTATGTCGGATGAATTAGTCTCGTGTGTTCTTAAAAAAACAAAAATTGTGCGGCATAAAAAGTAGTCTCGTGTGTGACAGGCCACTGAAAATAAAATTTCAGCCAACAATTTTTTTCTTTGATTCATTAAATCGCTTTATTGACTTTATATCCAATAAACATGCTTACAATTTTATTTATCAATATTGTAAAAATCGTCATCACAGAAAATTTAAAAGATTTTTTTATTGAATCAAAGATTTTCGTATTCAAATATGAAAATCATTTTTTTCTGTGTTACGACCATACACGCTTACAATAACTTTTTAATACGGCTCGGCAGGTGGAGTCTGAGACGACTGCCGTTTCGTGACTGAATTCAGTTAGTTGATTTGAAGTAACCCCAAGGGCTAAAGTTCATAGGGGTTAATTTAGAAGTGTGTGGAGGTCAATTTATGTCACCTCTTCTGAATATCAATTTTGTAGAGAAGTCAAGCCTCTGACTGGTTTCATGAGTTTAATTTTTGCGCCAAATTAATTTATATAGGGACGCAGCGCCTAATGTCTGGTAGGCAGCAATTGTTTTTTAGGGTGCTCCGTTATGGGAAATACCATAGACCCAGAGAAAAATTTAGACCATACGTGCTCAAACTGATGATATTCGTTATTAAAAGGTTTGTATTAAAATTGCGACTGGTGAAGCCGCAAGGAGACACGGTTGGGATTTTTGGAACGATAACGAAGTTGAGAAGTAGCGTTGGTAAAAAAAAATGTCAACGTTGGGTGTTCAATTGACCACAGGCGTCAACAGTGAAATGAGCATATAGGATCCAGCTGACCCCTCAATAATAAGTTTCAATGAATTTTTAATCAAAAAAATATTTTACTGAATAAAACAGTGCAACGCGAAAAAATATAACCATATAGGGACACCACTACGTGATAAAAGACAAAAAAAAAAAAAAAGACCCGTGTCTAACAGTTTTGCCCCCCAGTCATGCACTTTTATTATGGGCCCCCAAAGATTTGGGGCATTGGTGTCATTTTTGCATTATCTCAGGGTCATATCTTGCAAACCGTTCGGAATTTTGATATACTCTCTGATGCAAAGTTGTAGCTTACATATCAAATGCTCTTGAAAAGGGACTAGGTCCACCAGAGTCATTCTTGTACCTAGATACAATAAACATAATACAAGATGAAAATAATGTTCCGATAATTTATCACAAATATAGACGGGCTAATGATAAAGCTATCAACTCTAATTTTTTGTATAATTCAAATAGATACGATAGAAGTTTAAGTAATAGAGAACTTCGAAACAAAAATACCAGAAAATTGTGGTGGTTGGATTAATAGTGTTATATAGAATTTTTTCTTTTTTATATTTAGGTTTTATTTTTAAGCTTGGACTATAACTTTTTATCCTAACGTCATATACCTATATGTAATGTTTTTTTTTTATATTTTTTCATTACAAATTTATAAAATCCCACGTTAAATGCGATCTGAATATATTTTATTTCAAAATAAAAAACTACCTATGTATATAAAATATACTCGAGTGCCCGTTCTCGGGCCAATGTATTTATGTAAATATGTAAATATGTATACTATTGTTTATTATGGTGTAAATATATTATAAGTTGTAAATAAATAAACGAACTTAAAAAAAAATAAGCGCTTCGGAAGCGCGAAAAAGCACACAGTGCATCCCCTCTGCCTTACGAGGATGCAATAACGTAAGCGAATGACAAAACACTACGACGTCAGTCGGCTGTTTATACTCAAACTCTCAAAGTTTTTTATAGATCATCCTCTCTCGCTTACCTGTATACAAATTTGGATGCGAATGAAATTTTTGCTTCGAGTTTTTATTTTTTATTTTTTAATTAAATTGTGTACAAAAATAAATGTTACCGGTAGTTCAATGGGTAGTGTTCTAGCCTAACATACGGACACCCTGGGATCGACTTCTGATAAAGACATGCTTCCAGGTAGTCGAATATTTTTGCTGAATTCAGGTCACTCCGGCAGGCATGAAAGAATCCCATTTTAGATCGACGTGGCAGAGCTTCTACGCGAGGAATCCCATATAAAAATCATGCAAAATTTCATGCATCCGGTAAGCGCTTGCCTATCAAAAGAGCACTTACATAGGTACTTCCAGCGAAGCAGCATTTTTTGCTGGGAAGCTTACTCTTGCGACCCACTGCACCAAGCAATTTAGCCAACTTAAAGTTAAAGATGGTTATCGCTTGTGCTGGGAATTGATAAATAACGCAAACGTGTGACTTATTCAATGCAGAAAATGTTTAACTTTTCATTGAGAAATTAATAAAATTACTTTTGTTTCGAAAATTTACATATTCGCTTTGCAAACAAAATATAAATAAAATGTTACAATATTTATTTTACAATGGTTGTCACTAATGCTGCTGATTATTTCCTAAAACTTAAGATCAACAACAATAGATTTGTACATTAACGGCGACCGCAGTTTAAAGTATGTATTTAATTCCAGGTGCAAGACTTTCTTATCAGGAAGTCAGCAATAACATCCCATCAATATCATCTGAAGTATTTTATATTATACAATTGGCCCCCATTTTTGTTTTAGTTTGTTTATTCTTTAAATTTGCTAAAAGTTTTGCGAAACTCTTTGCTAGCTGCCACAGCAACTCGTTTAATTTTTTTGAAGGGGAATCAACGTGTATCAATTTATGCATTTCTTAGATATATTTTTTATATTCAGGTTTTCAAGCCATGAAAAAAATATATCTACTTTTTTTAAATTCATAGTTCATTTAAACTAAACTGAAACTCTGGGAACTATAACACATGTTGTTGTTTCCTTCTTCTTTTTTTGCAGCTAACGCCATTGTCGTTATGGTTGCAGTTGATGTTTTATAGTTGCATTCGTACGTTAATAAATTAGATTTTTTTATTGTAGCAACTTCACCCTACTTTACGTATTTCTTTCCTCAGTTGCTTTAAACTGCAATAAATCGTGTTTTTAAGTCCAGATTACATTTGCACATCTTTTATTTAGTTTTATTTCAGCGTTATTTGGGAGAAGACAAAAATAATGGTATGCAATTTACACTGTGGTGTGCATTACACAGCACGTGTTTGAGAAATTTTAAGTTCAAAATTTAAAACATTATCCATTCTAGAGTTCTACACTTTTACAACGCAATCGATAGTTCGCTTACACAGATGTAAGTTCAAGTTTAGATTATCAAACTTTTCTTGCAGAAATAGAAATAAATTCAGTAAAGTGCGACTTTGACTCGCGCACAAAGGGTTCCGTACATTCGGTTTTGAGCATTTTTAATGTGGCTTTTTTGAAGTTTTTTTTTTAGTTTAAACGATTTTTTCAGTTTTGCCGCCTTTTTCTGTCTTTTGCGATTTTTTCCTGTTTTTGCTATTTTTCATTTTGGCGATTTTTTCCTGTTTTTGGGATTTTTTTTTCATTTTGGCGATTGTTTTCTGTTTTTTTTGGATTTTTTTTTTCGTTTTGACTTTTTTTATTTTGCCGATTTTTTTTTCATTTTGGCGATTTTTTTAATTTTGGTGATTTTTTTTCATTTTGGCGATTTTTTCATCTGGGCGATTTTTCCGGTTTTTCGCAATTTATTTTCGTTTTAAAATTTATTTTTATTTTGGCGCTTTTTTCGTTTTGGCGATTTTTTTTTGGTTTTTGGAGATTTTTTTTTCTATTTGGCGATTTTATAATTTTGGGATTTTTTTGTTTTACCGTTTTTGAAAATTTCAAGAGGTTTGCTCCTACGGTTTCCAAGATACAGCAAGTTGTCAAAATTATATAGTCAAAATTACATTAACTGATGGAACACCCTTTAATTAAAATTTTTTTAAATTTTAGTGTTAATTGTTGTAGTCTGTATAAAAATACACTACCTTTACAAATTTCAAGTGCATATACATACAATTGTATGTATGTATATTACATGGGGTTTTAACATTTTTCGTTGCTCGTTTTGGTACACCATTTGATCTTTAATTCTCGTGTATTTGTTGTTGTAGCGGCCAATGGTCTACACACTCTGTCCGTAGCTCTTACGGTTCTCGAGAAAATACCCTGTGACGGACAGACGGACAGCGTAGCGAAAACAATAGGGTTTCTTTTCACCTTTGGTGTACGAAACCCTAAATTCCATTTATTTGAAATTCGTTTTGTTCTCTCAGGTGTTATTCAACCCTGAAGCTGGCTGGCTACAGATGCACCATCTTACATCTCACAAATTTCTGCAAGTAAAATTTCTTCCTTGAGAACGCAAGTGCAAGTATGAAGAAAAATATTAAAAATAGTTAATTCCAATTATTATTGTTCGAACCTCATATGTTTCTATATTTATGATTTGAACAGGCTAAAATTCGTATGGCTTTGTAAGCCAAATTACATGTGATAATTATTAATGAACAAATAACACCAAAGTTAGTTGTAAATATTCTGGCTAACAACACATAGTTGAACGGAACAACTAGCTGTTTTCGAAGGCCACTAAAATCTTCGTCATCAGTGTTCTTTTGTGTTTGGTCCACGGTGTGTGGTGTCAGTTGATGTAGATTTCTGCTTATATACTAAGCCATCATTGCAAATGGAATATGTGAATTGTTTTGATTCATTTTATTTCAATTTGCTGAAAGCTTTTTTTGTAATGAAAGCTCAATTTTACCATCTCGCTGATGATGAAGGTTTAGTGGCCTTCGAAAACAGCTAGTTGTTCCGTTCAACTATGTGTTTGTCAGAATATTTACAATTAACTTTAGTGTTATTTGTTAATTAATAATTATCACATCTAATTTGGCTTACATAGCCAAATAAATATAGAAATTTATTAAGATAGTATTATAAAATAATCGATCTCAATTTATTAATAATCAACATTAACTATGTTATGTGTACACATGAATTTATTTACTTTCGTTTTTGTTTTTAAATCGGCCCTGTTCTGTAAACCAATCGATTTGAAATCGCATGATTTAAAAAAAAACTAACTCTGACAATAGAAATATATTTTTAGATTTTTTGAATTTTTTTTATTATATAGATTCTCAAATATCATATATGAAAGAAAATTATCGTGTATGATTGTAAACACGTCTGCAAGACCATTATTAATTTTTTGAAAACGAGAAATTTACTCGGATTCGGTTTACAGAACAGGGCCGGGTATTGTTGTTTTTGAAATGAACGGATAAAGTGGTTTTGGTTTTCCTTTATATCTAGTATGTTTTTTCATTTTTTATTGAGGTCATTTAATTAAATTCATATATTTTGGAAATACCCGGAAATTCCCGGGAATTCATACCATTCTCCCTCTCCGTGCCGCAGATAGAGAATAATTTATTTTGTTTTATTACTATGAAGTCGTTACATAACCTCATTAAAGTAATGCATACGGTATGTAGCTTGCGGGGAAAAGCAA
Organism: Tachina lurida; assembly: GCA_944452675.1. Lineage (NCBI taxonomy): Eukaryota > Metazoa > Arthropoda > Insecta > Diptera > Tachinidae > Tachina > Tachina lurida. The sequence continues at coordinate 94,422,217 of OX101754.1, read as the reverse complement.
TGTAGATGCTATGTAGTTTGTGTTTAATACCATGTTCACACTTACATATGGTCTTAAACGTGTTTAAGGCAAGTGTTTTAAAAAACTAAACACAACCGTTCACATTACATTTTGACATGTTTAAGGTTGATGTTTTGTTAGGAAATTATTGTATTTGTAAAAAATTACGAACAATTATGCTTTTTGAAAATAAATGTTTTTGTAAATAATTTATTATTTTTTAACTAATTGCCTGTTTACCAAATAATTTTTCACATGACGCCATTTTTAAGAACAACACAAAGTTGCCAGAGTTATCAAAAAACGGACTGAACATACTCCATTTACGTGTTTAAGATTAAAACATCTCAATTGAGATGTTTAAGAAAACAAGTCAGTGTATGCTAAAACATCTCAAAATCGTCGTGTTTAAGCTCCTAAACACGAATTAGGCGTTAATCACGTTTAAAAACATAAGTGAGAACATAGTATAAAAGTAAACTGCGCTTAACATAAATTATTAATTTATTAATTAATTGTTTGCTAGGATGCTTTGCTATGAAACATATGAAGAAGTAACAGAAAACATAGGAAATTTTTAAACATTCACCCCTTTTCTGTATTTGTTGCATTCCTGCATTCAATAACGCAAGTATTAAAAAACGGTAATAAAATGAATGAATCGAAAGAAAAACAAGAACAGAATGGTATATTTTAATCAGCTGATTTGCTATGAACTGCATGCAATAGGAACAGAAAAAATTAGCAGATTTGCAAAAATTTAGGCATAAAGTTAAATTTAGTGAAAATAAATTAAAACAAATAATAATTAAATAACGTGGACAATTTTATTAAATAAATTACACGTTAAGTGCAGAAAGACAAAAAAAAAAATAATATAAGCCAGACGTATTTGTGACCGAAATATTCCATTGTGAAGAATCCCGTCTCAACTCGCAGAAAAAAATGTTCTGCAAAAAACAACTTTAATTGAATTTTAATTGGGTACTCGTATTATGACGAAAAAAAAAAATTAAAAATTTTAAAAACCCCCGATATATCTAGAAAAGATGTGATATCTTCTAAACGGATGGACCGATTTTCTTCAAACATAGTTAAGAACCTTCTCGATCAAGTCACCTTTCAGACAGAAAAAACTAAATCAAAATCGGTCACCTTTCAAACAAAAAAAACTAAATCGAAATCGGTCCAGTCGTTTGGTCTGTACGTGGACACGGACAGACACACAGATCCACAGACACACACTACAAACTTATAACAACCTTTTTATTGGTCGGGGGCAGTGTGGCCACAACTAAAAAAATTTTGAATGCTGAATGGGGCTTAAAATAATGCTAAAAATGCTAAAAAAAAATATTTGAAAATGCTAAAATATAATGCTAAAATTTTAGAATGATTTTTTTTAATAATTATATCGTTATAAAGAAGAAATATTTAATTTAATTTTAATAAAATATGAATATTTTATTTAATTTTAATAAAACAAACAAAGTTTATTCAAAAGTTAAAACAAAAATTCAGGAACATACAAAATACAATTGCTGAATTCATAAAACCTCTTGTATATTCCCTGCAGGAAATGGAACTGACACAAGACTAGCCACGTGACCGATCCCCAAGTGATAGGGACCAGTCCTAGTTCTAACACTTCCTATGAAGTGGACCAGTCACTTTTGCATAGGGATGGCCTAGGATGGGGTTAATTGATACTTTGTATGCACATTGTGACTTATCACTTAACTATCTTATGGGGACCTATTCCATGTAGAATATAAATTAGATATAAATGTCATTCCGACATTTATGTAACTGGAATAACGCAAACTTGAACTTTTATTATTATTTTTATTTTTCAGTAAATAAATTTTTTATATTCAAACTATCAGTCACACTACCTACCCGATCATAGTGCCACTCATATTTCAAAAGTATAAATACGTACTAGTTAAGCTTACGTTAATATCTAAGTATAGTTACGGGACTTGTTCCAGAGTGACTTGACGGTCCATTTATATCGATTCATTGTCTTTCCCAACCAAGTCTTTCTTATATATATACTAAACCAAAAAAAAAAAATATTCGTAATACATAATACATGCCCTAGCGGAGTCTTTCTTATATAGACATACTAAGCAAAAAAAATATTCGTAGTACACATAATATATAATATTCGTAGTAGTGCCCTATTGAACTATGGATGAACTAATGGAGAATAAAAGTAAACGAACAAAAATGTGTTCAGGTAACACTTACCCTATGAAGAAAGAGATACTTGTTCCCAACTTGTTCCTCAACATACACCTTGATCCTCGGTCTAGATTGTAAACTTTTAATATACTTTTGAAACCTTTATGGTGCTACGGAATTCAGTTACTGGTAGCCTGACCACACATCGCGCTATTAAAATTTTCAATCTCTTATTAGATTTTTATTAAAATGTAACTGATACAAATTCAATCCAAATATTTTTTAAGTGCAGTTAGTGCTTAACTATCCAAATCCCTGTGTACTTCGTAGTTCAGCTAATTTGTAGAATACAATTCTCATTATTAACATGTCATGCAGAGTTTTAAAATTATCACTGCGTTATTTTCTGTCGGAATCGGCGTAATTTCAAGTTTATGCTTGTATAGATTTATAAGCCTTGACATGAACCTTGTGCTTTATCAGAGCTTTATTAGTGTCTTAACCGAGCTCTGTTAAGCTATAATGCATTTCTGAAGGACTTTCCTTTCAGTAAATGAGGCAACCCAGACGGAAAAAAGTAATGCTCCTCCTTTATTATTGCCCATGAATCTATTTCTGAAAAGCATGAATTTGAACTAGATACTCGAATTGCCAAGTTTTTAACCTGGCATTGTCTGAAGGATACGCACTTTTTTGGAGTCAATGCTGGCGGATAATATTGGTCATAGATTCATGTCCAAGTGGTCCTCTAAAAATGTGCATACTCAGAATTTTTAAATTTAATTTAAATTTAAATTTGCCCTACTTTCATATTTATATTAACATTTTCTCATGTTAGAAACTGTGAAAACTGTGTATCTTAAGTACATACCGCTTTTTCATGTTTTGAGGATATAGTCTTCAAAATCCCGCTTTCTGATGGATCATGTTCCGCTTTTAGCCACATCTGGCCACGTTAGCTATGGGGCACTGGTTCAGCTTCCAATGTAGAGAAAAAATCCAACGAAAAAAATATATATTTATACTATTTGATAGGTCCTGGATTCGGCCACATCAAACATGTTCAGTACCGTTTACTAAAATACTAGAATGAGTCCTAATTCAAGAAAAATGTGAATATGTGACAATTTACACGATATGTCTTCTTTTCACCATACACTACTCCCTACTTTTGTTAACACTCCAATTTTCTCAAGTTATAGGATGAGTACGCTTGGTTCAATTGTCACCAAAATTTCTGCAGGGTTTGTACGAACGTATTATACGAGGGCGGTTCGGAAACTTCTTAGCCTAGCACAAAAAGCGCGGTATAAACAGAAAAAAGTTAAGTGTTTTGGAAACTTCCATCTCTGCTATGAACACATGTTAAATTTTGTTGCGATCTGGCAACTCCTTCATATAGAAACAGGTGTGCACAAAAGACGCATCCGCGATTTTTTAACAATGGAAAAATTAGAAATGCGTGGTATCATTAAATATTTACATAAAAAAGGTTTATCGGGACAAGAAATTCATAATGATATGGTGAATGTGTTAGGTGAAAGTGCTCCTTCATATGCAACAGGAAAAAATTGGGTTGCTGAATTTAAACGTGGTCGTACAAGCATTGAAGATGAACCACGTAGTGGACGTCCAAAAACAGCAACAACAACAGAAATTGTAGCCAAAGTGCATGATATGGTATTAAATGATCGACGAATAAAAGTGCGTGAAATAGCTAATATCATGGGCATCTCAAATGATCGAGTCCATTTAATTTTGCATGAAGAACTACAGATGAAAAACCTTTCTGCAAGATGGGCGCCGTATTTGTTAACAGTCGACCAAAAACGCATAAGAATGAACATTTCTTAAGCTTGTTTGGATAGTTTTAAGCGAAATAAAATGGATTTTAAGCGTCGTTTCATAACTGTTGATGAGACATGGATCCACCACTATACTCCAGAGACAAAAGAACAATCCAAACAATGGACTGAAGCTGGAGGAAGTGGCAAAAACGATTCAATCGGCTGGTAAGGTTATGGCAACGGTTTTTTGGGACTTCAAAGGTATTTTATTGATTGACTATCTGCAAAAGGGTAAAACAATAAATTCAGAGTACTATTGCAACCTTTTGGATCAATTAAATGTACAAATTCGAGAAAAACGTCCTGGCTTACAACACAAAAAAATAATTTTTCATCAAGACAACGCACCAGCGCACAAGAGTGTTTTAACAATGGCTAAAATCAACGAATTAAAGTACGAGTTGCTTGACCACCCACCTTATTCTCCTGATTTGGCTCCCAGTGACTTTTACCTGTTCCCAAATCTAAAAACATTCCTTCCTGGCAAGCGTTTTACCTCAAATGAAGATGCAATTACAGTTGTAAGCCACTACTTTGAAGACCTTGAGGAAAACTATTTTAATCAAGGGATAGAATTGCTAGAAAAGCGTTGGACTAAGTGTATTGAAGTTTCAGGAGATTATATTGAAAAATAAAAATATTTTTGAAAAACTAACTATTCTCTTTCATTGATAGGCTAAGAAGTTTCCGAACCGCCCTCGTATGTATATAAAAGTGTAAAATTTGTTGCTGGTAATTTTCATAATAAAATTAAATATGTACATAACATAATTTTACACTTATATTTTCATATGTATGTTTTAATGTATTAGCATTCCTGCTATCAACATAATATGAAAGACATTTAAAAAATACTTTTTGCATTAAAAAGTTGATTAATTTAATTTTGTATTTTTTATTGTACGTCCTGGAGCCGGATTCCGCAAAGATGAATTTTGAAGTGTTCATAAAAACACTTATTTACTTATTTTCTTCTTGTTATTAGGTGTTTGTCGTTTAAAATACATTAAAGCGGCTATTAGACGCTCATACTCGGTAAATGAACATGACAGACTTTCGTAAATTTCAATAAACAACTTTAAAAATCCGCGATCTAACGAAGTCATATTTACCCTTTCCGTACTCTACGTTTCCACATGACATGGAATTTTGTTGTAACTTGGAAGTTATAACTGCACTAACAATAATGTTATCACTTGAAAAAAGCATTAATTTGAGCAGTCTACACTTAACAGTAACTTGAAGTTTATGTTAAAGTGAACAATTTTATGTCAGGTGGAGACCACAAATTACGAAAAGTCAAATGAAATTTGCACTGAATTTGACAGAGTATGATGACAAACACAAAAATTAAATTTTTTTTTTAAACCAAACCAAGCTGAAAAACACGAGTTTTGCATTATCACACCATTATCAAATACCAAGTATGACAGCCTAATAGCCGCTTAAGAATTTTTTTTTTTGCTGTTTACATGGTTTCCATCATTATTAGGGTTTGGGATTTCCCGGACTTTTGCACGTCCCGGGAAACGGGAATTAAAAAATCAAGTTCCCGGGAATTCCCGGGATTCCCGGGAAAATCTAATTTTCTAAATTAAATACATTTATTAAATGAAAGTTGGTGAAATCTCGATTGTTTTATTAATGTAAGCATTCTCTTGAAATAAAAGTTAATAAAAAAGCAGTTCTAAGACAAATTTTTAAGAATTTTTAATCGAATTTAAGCAAATGGAATAAAGTTATTACACAGCAAAAGATCATATAAAAACCAATTGATGACTGTTACCACAATTAGTAGACAATTTTCTAATAAGACCTACCTTCATTATAATAAGAATTTGCCTTGCTTGTTTCTCATTCTTTTTGAAAAAGTTCCAAGCGGTTTCTTATCGTTAAGTACAAGCAGGTTACAGTACCTTACTGCGCTGCGCTGAATTTTGAATACCCTGAGCTACAGTATGTCTAAGTGTCTTTAATTTTTCATTTTATTTCTCCTAAAATATTTTCTTCAGGGTTTCCATAATAGCGTCTACTTGTAATAAATTTAAGTTTTGTCAACTCAGAGTTCTTACAGCTTAAAATTTTCAGTACACTTTTCAAAATTTGTTCACTAATTCGGCGAAAAATCACTTCAAGTTCGCTTAGCATCGAATTATTTACTTTAGGAAATGATTATATCATTGCAATCATTGATACTTATACAATTTATTCCACTTTTTATAGGAGATATGGTCTGACCTCAATTTAATGGAATTTTTATGAATTTTCAGACTAGATTTGAATAGCTCACATTTTTATTTTATATTAAAAATATATGGACATTTTACTGCTTGTTTATCGGTGTCGAAAGAATTCTTTCTTTCTTACAGTTACATTTAAAACAAAAACTCAATTTAAATTTTAAGATTAAAAAATTTCCTTCGAACAAGGTATATGTCAGTGTTTAAACAGACGATGGAAAACGTGTCAACGTTCGTGTAAATTTAGTCATACAATCATTCAAACGAACTTTTGTAATATATAAAAAAATAATAAGTTTTTATATTAAAGTAAAATTGGATTATAAATTCTATATATTTATGAAATAACATGCACTTTAAATTTCCCGTTTTCCCGGGAAAATCTTAAAAATTTCCCGGGAATATTAGACAGACATTTCCCGCCCGGGAATTCCCGTTTCCCAAACCCTAATCATTATACATTTGTATCAAAATGATAAAATACAATTAAAGACATTAATTGACAGAGGTTTTTACTTGTATAAATGGAAAAGAATACATGAAATTTATAAAATTAAAAATGCTAAATAATGCTAAAAAAATTAATACAAAAATGCTAAATGCAAAATAAAAAATTCACTGCTAAATCAAAATACATGATGCTAAATTTAGCAGTGAAAATGCTAAAAGGGTCACACTGGTCGGGGGTTAAAAATAAAAACAACGGTCCAGCCGTTTGGGCTGTACGTGGACACGGACGGACACGGACGGACACGGACAGACACACAGAAACACAGACACACACTACAAACTTATAACACCCCTTTTTTTGGTCGGGGGTTAAAAAAGGGGTGTTATAAGTTTGTAGTGTGTGTCTGTGTATCTGTGTGTCTGTCCGTGTCCACGTACAGACCAAACGACTGGACCGATTTCGATTTAGTTGTTTTGTTTGAAAGGTGACTTGATCGAGATGGTTCCTAGCTATGTTTTAAGAAAATCGGTCCAGCCGTTTAAAAGATATCACATCTTCTCTAAATATGTTCGGGTTTTTTTTAATTTTTAATTTTTGTTATTAATTAATTTTTGGTATTATTTTCAATTAAAGTTGTTTATTGCTGTAATATGTTTTTTTGTGCATAGGTGATATTTTAATTTTTTATACATAAATTTTACCACAAGAATAAAGTTTCTTTGTTTTACGAGTAGTTCCAATGGATTCATTGTCATTAAATTTGGCAGTTTTTCATGCCTTTAGGGAGTTGCTGCATTCGACTTGTAATAAATTAAAAAAAATGCTCATATTTCAGTAAAAAACTTATGAACATAGTAAACTTTTTATCACTTTTTGAAGCTAAAAAAAATTTAAAGATGCGTCATCATTAAATTAACAACTTAAAAAAACGTGGCTACGATCGTAATGCAGAATACATACAATCGAAATGATACGGAACGGATCGCACAATACCAAGGTTCCCAAGCGGAAAAAAATTTGTATTCGAATCTAATGCCAGTAATTTTTACATACAGATACGTGTAATTTACCTAAAGGCTCAGTTACCCGACTGTAATGTAATGTAACTGCAACGTAGGAAACAGCTGATCGATATTTTTATATGAAAATTAGGTTACGTTATATTACATCTCTATTACCATTTGCATTACTTTTCACATAACAATATCGATTAGCTGTTTCCTACTGTTGCAGTTACATTACATTACAGTCGGGTAACTGAGCCTTAAGTCCTTTACCTATGAGTTTGGCTTATAAAATTTAACTGTACAGTAATAGATATCTATGGTTAGAAATAACAGGCATAAGCGCAGAATAGTTGTAAGGTGTAGGTAAAAATTACACATAATTTCCCACACAAACAGGTTGGACTGCCCTGCACCAACTGCATGTGCAGAATTACTTTAACTGACTTGTTTTCCTTTATTGTTATTTGTTTCCACAACTCAATTGTGTTGTTAATGTGTTTTTCTGTACATATTGTTATTTTATTATATTGCTGCTGTTGTTGTTGTTGTTGTTGTTGTTGGCTTTTATTTACAACTTATTGGAGCAACAAAATTACTGGTGCACAACGCCAAGCGTTGCCAATACGATGGAAATAAAACGCTGCTGCAAGTCTCTCAATTTAATTTTATTACAAACATTTTAATAATTTAAAACGGAAGAAAGGGAGTTGCTGGTGAATTTACTCGTATAAAAAAAAATAACAAAACGATGTTTTCATTCTTATATAATCATTTTAAATTGTACGGCAGTTTATTTTAGCCTTGAATTATTCATTGTTTTCTTTGATTCTATATTCTGATCATCATTTCAACTTGTTTCTCTTGTTTCCTTTTAACTTCTCTTATAAGTTGGTATGTTTTTAAAATTTAAATTAATAGTTCTTTTCTTTTTTAAGCTTGGCTTTTTTTGTAAGGCAACCAAGTGGAAATTTTTGTTATCGAAAACTTAATTTGGGGAGGAAGCAAGATATTACGTAATTTTATGTTATTAACCTTAGAAAAGAAGTGTGTGTTATTATTTTTTTTAAACTTATACCTGTGTATTGTTGTCTTAGGTCCAAATTCACAGTCTATAGTTAACTAACGCTGGTTGTTTAACTAACGATTGTTCTTATCAGTTTCATTACTTAACTAAAGACTGTGAATTTGAGCCTTAGTTATTTAAAATGATTTTCAAAATGCCCTGCTTAAAGTAAAAATTCTAGTAAAAAAATTATTTATGACTTTTTTTGTTTTTCCCACGGCTAGAGGAAGTTATCTCAGGTTGTGATAAAGAATAACTTTTAAATTAATTGTTTAAGCAAACTTTTTTTTTTTAATATTCTAAATGCAAGCTATAAGGGGAACAATATTTTCCAATATTTTCAAAGTAGATATAAAACTCCCTAACATGTTGCACAAAAAAAATTAACAACTCAACATCTTTGACATGCATGATTCAGCAAAAACAAATGCTTCCCACGAAGTAATTCTCTAAGCGAGCATTACACAGTAAATAATTTTGGACTAATTTTAATACCAAGTCAGTGTATACACTAAAAAAAAACTTTGGAAAATTTTCTAAATTTGAATAAAAAAAGTTGTCGTATGGCGCCAAAGCTGTTTTTTACTTGAAACCAGTAAAATATTTACTAAATTTCTAGTTCATTAATGAACTAGTTTATAGTAATTATATTTTCATATTTAAGTAAAATATTCCTAAAATTAAGTAAAAATTTTCCCATAAAATTCGAAGCTTTGCAAAAAAATTTTTTCGTCTTTGATCTCAAATTTAGTAAATTTTCCAATTTTTCTGTCTTTAATTCTGGTACTTATTTTTATTTTTAATTATATTCTATACCAAATGATATGTTATTTATCACCATACATACATATTAATTCCTTGAGAGTAGACAAGTATTGAACCAGCAACCTTCTGATTGATAGGCAAGCACTCTAACCAATTGCCTAACAAGGCAGCCTGAATAAGCATTGAAATGATTCAGTTTTGAAATTTTATTTTATTTACAAAAAAATAAATTTCAAGTTCAAATATTCCTTGAAAATACGAAAAATTTACTTAAATTTTTTGCTAAATGCAAATGAATAATAGATTCTATAATTCAAAGAAAAAATACTTAAAACTGGTAAATATTTTCCTAAAATTTAGAATAACATTTTACATCTTTTAAATAAGTCAAATTTCATGAACTAATCAGGAGTAATTCATTTCCTAAAATCTATTTTTTGATTTAAGACGAAATTGACTAGTCCTTAGTATAAAATTTCCTTCAGTTTATAACCATTTTCCGACTCTTAGTAAATATTTCCTTTAGGTCAGTAAACATTTCCTAAAATATAAGAAATTGTTTGTGTATTTTTATGAACTATTTTTGAGTATATGAACTTTTTATTTTTTAAGTAATTTTTTTGTAAAAATTTAATTAAACTTAGAAAAAATTACTTAAACTTGGAAAGTTTTTCTACTTGAATTTAGGAAAAAAAATTTCTTAATAATAGTACATGTCTTTTTTTTTTGAGTGTATATACACACAGAAAAAATTTCAACTTAAAATCTATGTAAACAAGTTTAACTTAATCCTTTTGCTTCATATGTGTTTAATGTTGATCTAACATGATTTATAGTTATTTTCAAAGAAATTTTTTTTCTTGAAACAACTTTATTAACTGCTAAAATCAAAATGAAGAATCATGTTGAATCAAAATTATTTCAAATTGGAACAACATTAATTTAACTTAATGTAGTAATTGTATTTTATTAATCATTTAACTCTCGTACTTGTGTTTGGCACGGGCATCAGGAAAAGGTTTGTTTCTACATAAATTGGCTTTTCCGGCCAAGAATCAATGCGCTTGCTCTTGCAGCCACAACAACTTTAAATATTCTTAAGATTCACACTAATATGTACCATCTTGAATTAAATTTTCATTTAACATTATTTCATTGATCATTTAACGTACAATTTATTTGAAAATTTTTAGTTTTAGTTTAAGAAAACAAAATACTTTCACTTGAACAATTTTAGTTAAAAAAAATACAAAATACTTTGACTTGACTCCAGGATTCGAACCTGCGATCCTCAGACTGCAAGACTGGTACACTGCCTACTAGCCAGCAGCAGTTTGTCGGCTGTTTAAAAAAATAAACAAAACAACAACAATATAAAAACAACCTACACAACGAAGCACAAAAGTGTCTTACAGCTATCATGTCGGACATTTGGCTAACTTTAAACTAACTTTAAGCTAACTATTTCGCAACTAGTACTCACTGACACTTGGATTACTTTGCAATGTAATCAACTGATGACTATTTTAACATTGCGATGTCCTAGGCGGTAGTCAATTGGCTCACTCTGCATTACTTTTCAACTAACTTAAAGTTGACTTTTTTAAATCACTTGGTAGTCAGTAAATTAAAAAAAATTTTCTGGGGTTCGAACATGTAATATCACACTTAAGGCTCTACCACTCGGCCAAGCTGCCATTTAAAATAACAACAGCAAAATGTTAATATAAAACTGAAATGAGTTTTAAAGTAGCTGAGAATAAATTTGTTGGCTCTCATCAAATTCGATTACGTACTCAACTGAAGAATTAATGTTGGGTTTGTTCTGGATGACTTTGCAGCTTTTAGTCAGTCTAAGAAAAGCTAACTATAAGTTAACTATTTTTGTAGTCAACCACACATTCTCCGACAGGGTATGAACAAAGGAAATAAATACCAACACACACAAACAACATATTATTTCTTGTAAATTTAATGTGATGAAGTTGAATCAAACTTTTTGCATTTTGGTTTTACATTGGTATTTCTTCTGAGTGTAGGCAACATGTAAATGTTCTTTCAATCAGTACCCAGAAGGGAAAAAAGGCGTTATCAAATAAAGAACAAACTGAACAAATTTACCATAAGTTAATAAATAGAGAACGATCTGTAGTAAAACCGTGAACAAATTGTATAAAAAACCATATGTTAATAAATCAAGAACGAGCTGTTATCAAATCAAGAACGATCGGTAATAAAATAGGACTAGTACGGTAACAAAATAAGAAGAGATTGTTATCAAAACGGAAACGTTTGGTAATAAAATGATACCGAGTTGTGTTAAAAGAAATTATAGCAACCTTTATCAAGGTAAGCACAAGCGGACTTAACGCAATTTTTATACTAAATATTATCGATTTCGGTATTTTTCTACTACTTTTTTCTCTCTGTGTACTATTGAAGTGAAAGCCTGTTATAGCTGGTGTCTTAATGTGAACCTTCAATCAGCTCTGCTGATCAGCTGATCTCCAAAATGCCCATGGACTGCTGAAAGACATGAGCGGCATTTACTAAATTGTACATATCGCTCATTTACTTCAAAAACGTCACAACTCAAAAAGTACTTTTACATAAAACTAGTATATAATATGTAACCTTCTCCGAGAAAAGGGACCTAGTGTGTCAAAAACGCGTGTGTGTCAAAATCGATAAAAATGAGGAGAAAAACATTAAAATTTTATTTTTTAAATGCGTTTTTCTCAAAACTTCATTTTCACACACTAGGTCCCTTTTCTCGGAGAAGGTCACATATAAGAAAACGTTACATATAATTTTTTTTTTGTATTCATAAAATGTTGTTAAGAGTTTCTAATAAAAGAAAAAAAGTTTATCAGACAATTTAAAGGAAAATTAAAAGAAAATGTTTCTTATTTATTTAATATGAAAATAAAACGTCTTCTTCATCTCAGAAACATAAAACTTTATTATCTATGGAAAAAGTTTAATATTTATAATTAGGTTTTTTTTTTTTAATAAATTAAATGTATATTTTATGTTTATTATATTTTTGTTGTTGTTAACAAAATAAAAGCTGCATTAATGAAATAATTAAACGCAACGAGATGTAGTGTCGCGTAACTGACGGATATCATCAGCGTCATCAAAATTTATTACTATTATAATGATGATGATCATCATCATTATCATCATCATCATTGCTAACATCATTATTAGCAACACAAATAAAAATCTTATGCATGTGTGTGCAGGCTGCAATATAAATTTACAAAAATCAGCAACAAACACCACCAACACCGTGTAGCGATGAGCATTGGTTACACTTCGTAGAGCATGGATTTTCAATAATTTTTATACAAATGATTGTAATGATGATGATGTTGAAGATGATGTGTGTGGAGCCCAAAACGGACCCACTGGCATACGGATGGCCAGACAAAAGCGTGAAAGATGTAAATGTTGCTGCTGCAGCAGCTGTTGCTGTTGCTGTTGCTGTTGCATTTTTCTTTCCAATGTGGTTGGTTGTGAGTATAATGTGCAGTAATTTATCACAAGTTGCTGTTGGTTTTAAAAATTATTATGGTTTTGAGTTTGCAGTGTGTTTAATGAAACGGAAGCTTCACTTGATGATGCTTATTTGTAATGCAAATATGTATTTACCTTTTTTTTAATATAATTGTCTTTCGTGTTGCTATTATTTAGATAAAATTTTATTCATTTTTTATACATTTATAATTTATTTTAAACAATCCTATTCTATGAGGTGTTATAAATAACCAAAACTCAATCAGTCCTATTTTAAATATATATTTTCTGGGAAATATTTCCATATAATTATTTCTCTCCGAGAATTATATACTCCCATTTGGAACACATTGTGACAGCAATGACAAGTGAGAGAAAATTTTAATATTTTGTTTTTAGTTGTTTTATGTTACCAGAAAGTTCTCAAATGTTTTTTTTTTCAAATACTGTAACCAGGAATGGGTTAAAGCTCCCGGGGAATTTAATTCCAAATAGGGCTCTATATGACAAAGATTTAGTGGAGTTCGGTTATAATGAACACCGATTGTAACGAATTATCGCATATAAAGAACAACTTCTTCGTTCCCAACGATTTTGCATGGATATTTCATAAAAATTTCAGTTATAACGAACTCTTTTTGTTATAAAAAAAACTGCATTAAATAAAATCATGGCCAATGCCGATGTGGATTCATCAGTAACACTCAAAAGGGCAGACGAAATGTACACCAGGAATGAAAGAGAGAAGGCGCTGGTGCTACTCTCGTTTCATTTCCCGGGAAGTATAGAGAGGCTGACACCAGAACCATTTGCAGGACTTAGAGGGAACAAAGAATCCGTACAAGTCTACAGGTGTGGATGGCATCCATATATATTTCTCCAGCAGGGAAAAAGGAAGCTATTGCCCCACCTAATAAGGTTAACCAAGAGCAGCTTAGCTCTAGGGTACATACAACAGGTATGGAGCAGGGCAAGAGTGATCTTCGTACCTAAGATAGGTAGGAGAGATATTACACTTCTAAAGACATTCCCACCCATAAGTTTAACCTCCTTGTGCAGGGAACCGTTACATTCGCGGCAGTACGCATATAGGGCGGGTCGTTCAACAGACAAGGAAGTTACGGTTTGTGCATCCCCTGGTTGTCCTTACTGCAAGGCATTCCTCCCCGACTTGGGTATCAGCAGTTCTACAGTATTGTCGAAGGCCCATTCGACAATACAGAGCCCCCGTAGTTGCATTTGCGCTTAAAAGGAAAGGAGTTGAGAATACCATATTATAGAGATGGATATGGGCCATGCTTGAGAGTAGAACTGCTAGTACTCAAGTCGGGGAGGAATATCGTGCAGTAAGGACAACCAGGGGATGCTCCCCAAGGCGGTGTACTGTCTTATCGAATGTCAAGCATATGCCGATGACATTCTTATCATTGCAAGAGGAAAATTTCAAGAGACGTTGTGTGATATAATACAGAACGGGTTAAGGATTGTGAAGGAATGGTGTCTATCTGTAGGACTGAATATCAACCCTGCAAAGGCTATCATTGTTCCTTTCACAAGGAGGAGAACACTTCCACGCTGCCATCCGAGAAGACAGCGTGCAAATAGAAAGCAAATCTGAGGTAAAGTATCTGGGAGTGATATTAGACTCAAAGCTGTTATGGAAACATGTCAGGGCAACAAAATCATTAGTGGTTTGTAGATCTGTTGCAGGAAGAACATGGGGCTGCACAACCAAAATCTTGAGATGATGTATATTATACACCATGATAGTGAGACCTATCATCACTTATGGTGCTGTTGCCTGGTCGGACAGGATCAGGCTGGCTACGACCAGAGATCGGTTAGAGAAATTACCGATACTAGCATGCCGTTTGTATAACAGTTGCTATGAGGACGTGTCCTACGGCGGCTATGGAAGTCCTCATTGAACTCACATCTCTGACGATTGTAATAGACTGCTGCCACACAAAAAGTAATCAGTATCGCGGGGAAAAGGACAGACAAGGACTGCCTAATTAGCCAATGAGAGCAATCATACCTGGCAAGACGATTTCCTTTACTGGCGCAACCCTCTGACGTGATGAATAAAGTGTATGTCTTCGACAAGAGGTTTGAAACTGTTCTGACCAATAGAAGGGAATGGGGAGATATAGCACCCCGGTATTCCTTTGGAACTGGCACCATCGGGTGGTACAAGACGCCGGCAGCTGCTGGTGTGGGAGTCGTAGGACCAAGAACTAACTACCACGAGTCCTTGGGAAACACCTAAACAGACTTGGCATTGAGAGTAACAGCGTGTGCAGATTTTGTGGTTACGCCGTTGAAAATCCACAGCATATCCTGAAGGACTATGAAGCAATAAGCCACAGAAGATATAGCCAATTAGGCAAGAACCTACTGGGAGATTGGGAACTGCCAACAGTATACCCACTGGTAATCTTGAGATTCATCAGGAGAGTAGGTCTAAATGAGGTGCTCTAGCACCCGGCAAAGGATACAATGGATCTACTTCAGTCGCAGTGTCCTGTATTTCCCGTTCAACTTAATTCACTCATTCATTCATATGCTCTGATCCGGCATGTTGTGCAGAGAAAACCCTATAAGTATAGTCACAAGAAACCATGTATGTACATGTATTCTCTTAGGTCTCTCCAACCGGACTTCATGAGACATTTTAGGTTCGGTACGTTGTCGATATGGAAAATATTAATTCTAATTCGAATTAAAGCTAAACAATGCAAAAGGAATATTCGGATATTTCGTCTTACTTCTCGCATGCTTTGCATGTGATATCTCATTTATATCTCCCTGTGTTTCCTGTTATTATGCTAACCAGCCTCCTTGGTGTTGGCCTTATAAGTTTGTAGTGTGTGTCTGTGTATTTGTGTGTTTGTCCGTGTCCACGTACAGAGCAAACGGCTGGACCGATTTTTGATTTTTTTTTTCTGTTTGAAAGGTGACTTGATCGAGATGGTTCTTAACTCTGTTTGAAGAAAATCGGTCGAGCCGTTTAGAAGATTGTCACATCTTTTCTAGATATATCGGGGGTTTTTAAAATTTTTAATTTTTGTTATTTGACTTCTCTTGATAAGATTATTAACAAGTGCTTTTGAACTATAATGCTAATAACATACAAATTCGAAAGCGGTTTCTTTCGTTTCGAAATACTGTGTAGACTCCCTGGTTACTTTTCTCACAGTAGCATTTAATTAAAATCTTTTTTACCTCTTAAAACGTCTCACGTTCAGCAGTGTCATGATATTCAAAAATGCTTCTTACAAGTCTATTAGCCTCTGTTTCCTGTTATTGATATTTTTTTTATAACATGACCAGCACTCAGGGGATGACCCCTAGTCATGCATTTGATTTGAACTTTTTCACGTTGAAAATACCCTCCGCAGGTGGTTCTGTTCCACATATGAACAGCAGGGCTAAAATAGCAATTCTGTAATGCATAAAGCACTATGACCAATCGATCACAAAACAATGTACAAATGTGCGGGTTTCGGGAATAAGTTCCCTAATTTCAATATTAGAGTGCATTCCATTATATTAGCGATAGAACAAGAAATTGCACGCTACATTGTCAGCCACCGATGACCTTCTTCGCCCTCTCCTGTATATTAAAATATGTTATATTTTGAAGTCCCGGTATTCATATTATCTGTAGATCTGTACAGTATGCGTATGAGTCAGAGAACAGCAATGATTAGTGAAAAGTAAGTAGAGTTGAATCATGACTTCTAATTATGCGCACTCATACTTACTGCAATGTTGTCTAAGAATCCTATTCACTTGAAAGCTTGAAGTGCGCATCGAACTGATACTTAGCAACATTTATGACGTGATTGATTGCATATGGACGATGCAAAATGAGTATGATTCACAATGCGAACTTCGAACATTAAAGTTCTTATTATGTGGTTATGTGATTCTCTTTTGCTTTTTTTGTTTGTTTTTTTGAATTGAAAAACAACCCTATATACTACTATTGTGTACTATTTGCAAACTCTGTAATGACTAAATTTTTAAAGAAACATACATGCATGAGTTGAGTGAGCTGAATCAATGTGGGTAGTATAAGTATTTTTCTGAAATTAGAAATCAAACTGAGGCGATTTATAACATCATAGTCGACGTCGCATTCAACCTATACTTATAAATCAATGTCATCAAAGTAGTTGCGTTTAAATGATGTATAGTCACTTATATTTAAAATTTTATGAGTCAGTATGAATAGCGAAAAAACGATTCATTACCGATCACTGGTATGACTTTATCTCATTTGAAGAACTTTTCGGAGTTAACTGCCCCCTTCATTACAGCGTCGATAATGGATTTAATATTCGTGAAAATATCGGCTGGCATACGGTTATCATTTCCTTTAACCATTTATTGCTTTCCATAACGGTCATGATATCAGTCTGTGTTGTAGTCCGGCAGGCGAAATAATTTTTTTTAATTTTAACTCATGTCGTAGAGATATTTATCAGAATACATTACACACACTTTTAAACTAAAGGTAAAATAATAAATACTAAGTGCCTCAAAAGAAAGCACAATAACACTGCCTGAAAATAGAAAAGCGATTTGATTGGTAAGTCTGTAGAATGGTTGGACATTTTCTAAAAAGAGCATACAATGAGCTTGAGAATAGGTGAAACATGAACGGAAGAAACAGGTATTAGTGCTAGTGTAACCCAGTACTGTGAACAATTCTGTTGTGTGCCCACACCGCGGAAGGCTGATCTTCGGCTTATGCATGTGTGTAGATGACATTCTCATCTTTAAAATTCAACATCGCAACTTTAAACGCCTGTAGCTCCCAAAATACTGAAGCGATTTCAATCAAATATAGATTCAGCACATCTGTGTAGAAAAAGCTTTAAAATCACATAAATCTTTTCAAAGACGATGCATTAGTACCGGCGTTAAAGGCATAACAAAAAACGTATTTGCCTATTAATTATATGGATATTTCATGTACTTCTCAATCGATTGTTACGAAATTTTACACACATATTTGTCTCTTGCTTTAGTATAAATGTGTGACAAGAAAAAAGGCAGCATGTGATACGTGTTTGCAAGGTTTTGATTTCAGCAATAGATTCTGAAATATAGTTTGAAATGAATTTGCCAAGATGATGCCGAAATATTTATATGCATATGTGCCTAACTTATTGTACTTGCCACAAATTTCGAACAGCAGTAAGGGTAACGCACATGATAATAATGTTCTATTTCACTGAAACTAAATTATTTTTGGATTTTTATTTTTAATTATTGAAGTCAGTTGAGCTTTTTCTAGAGAATGTATATATTTTGTTTTCTTTTTTTTTTAATACTTTATACCCACACCTTCTTTTGCTGCACCCGTTATTGCATTAATTCATAGACAATGTATTCATGCAAGATTTTTCACATTCTTTTATAATTTTTTTTTTATTTTTGTAATTTGAAACAAAAATTATCATATAAATTACTTGTTTTAATTAAAAAAAAATAGTAATAGAATAGTTCTAAGCAAATAACAAACAATTGGATCACATTACAACTAAATACAATGAGAGCAACAATAATATCAATTAATGTTCATATTAGCATAAATTTCAGTTGCACTTAAATAAACAAATTATTTTTAGATTTATTTAGACTTTTTTTTAAACAAATTTTATCGATTTAAGTATCGCATTTACCATTTTAATTGATTTTCAGATTGCCTTAAAGGAAAAGCCACATCAACAATATTTTCTATAAAAATTATAGACATGTTCGTAGTGTGATAAGTTAAAAAACTGATGCAGTCATAAATTATCGAGATTTGAAGTCAGTCCCTACACGCAAAGAAAAGATATGGTTGTAAAATGGTTGAGAAAACAATATTATGTTCTCTAAAACAAATGTGTGGTCGTTGAAAACTAGTTATTGATATTTTAAACATTAATTTCGTTACGATAAACACACTAATGTTTGAATTTAATAATTACATTATTATATTCATAGAAAGTGCGATATGGTTAGAGTTTAACAATATAGTTTTGTTAAAAATGTATGACTACAATATAATTTGTATTATTGTGTAAAAATAATATGATGTAAATAACAATATAGTGTTATCCAAAACCATACTATGTTAAGTTGTTAAAAAAATCTTTTTCAGAAACATCTTCTGTCAGTTCAGTGTTTGTGCACGCGTAGTGTTAAATAAATAAAAAAAAGTATAAACAAATGGGTAGATAAATAAAAATAATCACCCTTATTCCATTTGTCGACATCGACGTCACTTTAACACAATACCAAAAAATTGGGGCTTGTTTACTCGCTCTCGAGAACAATTTTGTGCTATGGATAGTCTATTTCTGTTCCCTAAGGTCTACAAAAGAGTTTGAGCCTGCCAACAAGAGTCATTTGTTTTCGAGATACGGGTATACAAGCCCCAACTTTTTAGTATTGTGTTAAAGTGATGTCGATGTCGACAAATGGAATAAGGGTGAATATGTACATATGTATGTATGTATATCTCTTTATACAGATACATATGTCTGTATTTCGTGTACACACATATATGTAAGCATACATTTCTATACATACATACATACATACATTTTCTTTCAACAATACTAATTTATTTTTATTTCGGATTTACCGCACAGCTGTTTCAAACAAAAGATTTGCCAATAAATATATTATTAAAAAACAAAATATTATTATTACATAAAATAATACTATGGTCGCATTTAACAATATTATTATAATATTAGAACATGGTATGGTAGGTATCAATTATATTTTAATCACATCTAACAATACTGTTGTCTTATTTACAATAATAAGATTAGGTGTAACAAAGTTGATTGTTTTTGTAGATAATATTATTATTAACTCAGAATATAATATTATTTAAACTTTGCTTTTCCATTGACAATAATATGATTTGACTGCAACCATATAATTCAAACATAGTATGTTGCTGTTTGATTATGGTTACCTCAAACATTATTTTCTTTGCGTGTATTCGCTTACAAAGTAGTCACAAATGCCACTGGATGAAACATAATTATAATTTTCTATCTCACTAGTTCACACAGTCAATTTGCTTTCAATTTCTTTCTTTTATGTCCTGGTGTTGCCGTATGGCAACAAAGCTATAACCGTAAATAAGATAGCTTTTGAGAAGAACCGACATATATTGAGCACAATTTTAACACTCTTCATTGAATTATATGTTAGGGAATCTGACTGGACCCAATTGGGTCTCCGAGTGGAGGTGCGGTATAGCACCACCCTTACTAACCTAACCTAATCTATATATCATATGACTTAAACTCATTTTCTGGAAAAATATGAAAAATGAAAAAGTCATAACGCAATAAGGAAGCGTTACACCCAAAAAAAAAAATACCAAAGTTAAATCAACATGGAAATCATATTAAACTTGTTAGAAATAATATGTTTTTTAAGTGTCTTGGTGTTTGTTTGCTTTCATCGTGGCTATAATGCACTACTTGTGTGACTTGTTCTTATTTTGTTGTTGTTTGTTCGTGTTAAGGTATGGTCACACTAGGACAAACATTTGTCCAAAGAAAAAACGTAACCACTAAATATTAATGAAAAAGCTTTAAATTTAGACACATGTTTGTTAAGTGAAATAGTTTCCAATAATGTTGAATTCTATGACACTATTAGTTGTTTATGAAACTGTTTAACTTAAGAAACAAGTGTCTGAATTAAATTGTTTTTCACTAACATTTCGTCCGTTGGTTTCTGGTTTGCGGCAAAGTATATTCAAAATACAAATGTAAAGGGAAAAACGACGAAAACTGTGATCTAATATACATTGGCACAACAAAGAGAAGTTTAGATACAAGAATGGGAGAACACAAAATGGACATAGTAAAAAAGAAGGAAACAACAGCACTAGCACAACATGTATTACAAACTGGACACTCAGCTGACTTCGAAGGAGTTAAAATTTTGGATATAGAAAAAATGGAAAGAAAAAGATACACTATTGAAACATTAAGAATACAGCAAAAAATAAACAAAACCATGAATCTAAAAGAAGATACAGCAAACATAAACACAAACTACAAAGTAGCTTTAAACGAAACAGATCTGTGATATTAAGTTAAGTTGTGTTTAAAAAATGTTATATTTGTTTATATATGTTTTAATGTTGAGTATTGTTATTCAATATGTAAAATATGTATATGTACCTATGTAATTAATTATTCCATGAATTGTAAGTTAAAATGACACAAAGCAAAATTGTTTTTATAATTGTTTTTATTATTTAAATAGACGATCCCTTGAAAAAGTAGACAAAAAATCTACGAAACGTCGGGAAAAACTGTAAATAAATGGATTTTTATTTGCATTGAAATATTAGGCCCAATTAGCTTAAAAGGAAATCAACTTAAACCTGGATACTGGCCAAAATAACAAAGAGATAAAACTACATCGGATAGCTTGCCGAAACAAATTACCTATTTAAATATTAGAAGTTAAAAATAAAAAAAATTGGTACTAAAAATGAAGAACTTTTTTAAACACATCGCACTTAAATATGACGTAGAGACAAGCAGAGCAATGAAAGAATACTGCAACGAAATAAAGAGACTAACACAATTACAAGAAAGACTAAAATTCATATTATCATGTAGAAGTTATGGCATAATACCGAATCATACGACAAACACAACAAAACAGGTAAAAATGCTATTCTCCTGCGAAAAAACAATTGGGAAACTTAAAAAGATTGAATATAATTTTCACAAAAAGATTTTGAACCTAGAAATATCACAAACAAACACTAACATTAAACTATGCAAAAGGAAGATTCATAACCTGAGCACAGGCATAAAATATATGACTTCAGCGATTGACTATACGACATTTATTAAAAAACAAACAGAAAGAATAACATACATAAGAGAAAATATAAGAAATACACAGAACAACAAATTAGATACACTGAAAAAAATACAATTTGAGAAACATGGATTAGTTTACAATGAAGATTGGCTGGTTAACAACACTAATTGTACTGTACCTACGGAATGTAAATGGATATTGTCAATGGGGAAAAAGTTTGCGTTACCCATCAACAAAAGTAATTTTTCAACATTACATGTAATAGCCGACATGGAACAATATATACAGACTATAGAAGATAACATAGAAAAAGATGTTGCCAGAACAAGATTAGCCAATAAAATAAGCCATTTTAAGAGAAATATGGGAAGCTCAGAAAGGGAAAAATTTATACTTAAAGTTTTTAAAGAAACGAAGAGATTCTTGAAAATCCATGATGAAATTTTAGTTACACAGGCGGATAAAGGAAATAAAACAGTTATGATGTACAAAAAAGAATATAGTGAAAAAATGGAAAAATTATTAAACGATAAGGAAACGTACAAAGTAATAAGATCAGATCCTACAGAAAAGTTAAGAAAAGACAATAATAACATAGTATCAGAGATGTATAAAAGTGGTTTTATAGAAAAATGGCAAAAACGCAAATTAACTTCTCCAGCAGCAACAGCCCCAAGAATCTATGGACTACCCAAAATTCATAAAACAGACACTCCCCTTAGACCAATAGTATCTTCAGTGAAAGTTCCATGTTATGAACTATCGAAATACATAGGCAATATTCTAAAACAAACAATTTCAATAGATTATAATTTAAAAAATTCCACACAGCTAAAAAGCCAGCTTATGAACAAAACACTCGATGAAGGTGAAATATTAGTTTCTTTTGATGTCATATCACTTTTTACCAATATTCCTGTTCACCTAGCTATTCAAAATATTATGAAAAAATGGACCACCATTCAAACACTGACAAGGCTACCTCGCTCGAAATTTCTTAAAATTTTACAATTTTGCCTCAAAGACAATAATTATTTTGTCTATAAAGACAAAATATATAATCAAATTTATGGAATGCCTATGGGAAATCCTCTCTCCCCCACCATAGCAGATATTGTACTTGACAACTTACTAGACGATGCACTTCATGAATTAAGGGTACATGGAATACACATTACTTATATTGCTAAATATGTAGATGACATATTAGCAATCATTAAAGAAAAAGACAAAAATACTATTTTATCAGTTTTAAATAAATACCATCCAAAAATTAAATTTACAATAGAAACGGAAACTGAAAACAAAATTTCATATCTAGATGTCATGCTACATAGATCGAAAAACAAAATAAGTTTTGACTGGTATACAAAAGAAATGTCGTCTGGTAGATTAATGAATTTTTACACAACACAGCCAAAAAGTCAAATAATTAACACCGCAAAAAGTTTTATAAAAAGAGTGCTTAGTATCAGCGACAGACAATTTCACAGCAAAAACATTAAAACTATATTCCAAATTTTAAAGAAAAACAGTTTTCCTACAAACTTGATAAACTTACTTATTGAAAGCATAAAACAACAACTCAAAAATAACTCACAACAAACAAATACCTCACCAATAGAAGACAAAAAATTTTTCAGTGTATCATATGTCCCCAACCTTACTGACAACAATAACATAAGAAAAACAATAAAAATAACAAATGCTTGTTTTGCTTATAAACCAAACAGAACTTTAAACACAATATTTACAAAAACAAAAACGCGTGTTGAGAAAAACAAACAAAACAATGTCATATACGAAATACAATGTAAAGGGAAAAACGACGAAAACTGTGATCTAATATACATTGGCACAACAAAGAGAAGTTTAGATACAAGAATGGGAGAACACAAAATGGACATAGTAAAAAAGAAGGAAACAACAGCACTAGCACAACATGTATTACAAACTGGACACTCAGCTGACTTCGAAGGAGTTAAAATTTTGGATATAGAAAAAATGGAAAGAAAAAGATACACTATTGAAACATTAAGAATACAGCAAAAAATAAACAAAACCATGAATCTAAAAGAAGATACAGCAAACATAAACACAAACTACAAAGTAGCTTTAAACGAAACAGATCTGTGATATTAAGTTAAGTTGTGTTTAAAAAATGTTATATTTGTTTATATATGTTTTAATGTTGAGTATTGTTATTCAATATGTAAAATATGTATATGTACCTATGTAATTAATTATTCCATGAATTGTAAGTTAAAATGACACAAAGCAAAATTGTTTTTATAATTGTTTTTATTATTTAAATAGACGATCCCTTGAAAAAGTAGACAAAAAATCTACGAAACGTCGGGAAAAACTGTAAATAAATGGATTTTTATTTGCATTGAAATATTAGGCCCAATTAGCTTAAAAGGAAATCAACTTAAACCTGGATACTGGCCAAAATAACAAAGAGACAAAATACATTATGTTTGCAGCAAACTAGAAACCAACCGACGATTTAATGTTTACGCATGTTTGTGCAAATGTTTGTCAAGTGTAACCGCACCTTTATATAAATAGCAGACAAACTTTACATTAGTCCTAATTTACACTGTGCAAGTCTTATTGGTAATCTGATTAGTTTGTGGGTGAGAGAGACAAGGGGAACATAAACGTTTCTTTTCACCTCGTCTCTCTCCCCTAAAAAACTAATCAGCTTAGCAATAAGACTTGTATAGTGTAAACTAGAACCTACCAGCGAAAACTTCCTGTTGCTGGCTAGTACTACTGTTGTAGTCGAAAGATCGCAGGTTCGGTTCCTGACAGAGACTCACAGTTTGTGTTTCTTAAAAAAATATAACTTTAATGTTAAATCATCAATTAAATCATGTTGAATTAAAATTTTATTCATGATGGTATATATTTTGTGTGTATCTAAAGAATATTTAAGGTTGCTGTGGCTGCAGCGGTAAGCGCGTTGACTACCATGAGATGAGTTCCAGTTGAAATCTTGGCCGGAGAAGCCGAGTACATACAACACACACACACAGATTTTCCTGATGTATGTGACAATACCAACAATTACGTAAGTTGATAAACTAAATGACCATATTAAATTAAACTCATGCCGATTCGACTTGAAATTGAACTTTAATTCAACATGGTTCTTCGTATTGTTTCAGTATCAAACTCAAGTTGTTTCATATGGAAATAACTGAGTTAATCATTTTGATTTAACGGTACTGGAAATAAAGTTATTTCAAAAGGAAACATTTTCTTTGAAGGTCACTGTAAATCATGTTGAATTAATATGAAGCAAATTCATCTTTTTCGTAGATTTTAATATGAATTTTTTATTGATAATGAAGGGCGGTGCAACTGATGATGTTGTGTGTATGTACATATGTATGTATGTGACTATAAGAATATTATTTCAATAATCCTTTGTTTTGAACAAATCATAATTTTTAATATTTAAAATATTTTTATTAAATTATTTTTTGCGCAATTCATATTGAAAAAAAACTACTATATACATTAGAGTGGCCGTTAGTTGTTTTGAGAACTTTTTTTACGATTTGTTTTACTCTCAACCCCCTAAATCGGTTCAGTTTTATGTGTAAAAAATATTCAAAAAAATTTCATACCGATAAGTTGCGTTTTAGGGGTGCGTCCGGCCCTCAAAGTTGGCCTTCAAGCCCATTTTTCAATGTAATTTTTTTTTGCTTATGACTATCTTTTTAAAAAATCATTTTACAAGAATATGACATATGGTAATATTTTAGTTCTTCAAGTCAACAACATTAGTCTCAAAGAAAGTTGTTTGCTAAAATTAATATTTTACAAAATAATGAGGAAAATAACCAATAAAATACAAAAAATTTTATGTAACAAAATTATATTTATATGGAAATTTTTTATTTTAAGCATGTACAATAAGAGCTTATGTATATTAAATTATTCCATGCATATACATACATATAATAAAAAAAAAAAAAAACAAAATTACATTGAATATATGGGCTTGAGGGTCAACTTTGAGGGCCGGACGTACCCCCTAAAACACAACTTATCGGTATGAAATTTTTTTTTTTATTTTTTTTACATAAAACTGAACCGATTTGGGAGGGGGGGGGGTGAGAGCAGAAGAAGTAAAAATAATAAAAAAAATAACGGCCACCCTAATATACATACAACTGTCTCTATATTTTGATTTGATTAAGATAAAGTTCTTATCGCTTTGTAAGCCAAATTACATGTGATAATTATTAATTATTAATATTATCAATGAACAAAAAACACCAAAGTTAATTGTAAATATTCTGACAAGCACGTAGTGGAACGGAACAACTAGCTGTTTTCGAAGGCCACTTAACCTTCATCGCCAGCGTTCTTTTGTGTTTGGTCCACTCTGTGTGGTGTACATAGATTTCTGCCTTTTATACTCAGCTTTTTATTGCAAATGGAATATGTGAATTGTTTTGATTCATCGTATTGTAATTTGCAGAAAGCCTTTTTTAACTTTGAATTCGTCAGAGCTGATTATAGCTTTGTTCACAAGTCACTATTTACACTTCTGTCTACTTTGTGATTCCGCATCTGCATTTTAA
This sequence comes from Tachina lurida, assembly GCA_944452675.1. Taxonomy (NCBI): domain Eukaryota; kingdom Metazoa; phylum Arthropoda; class Insecta; order Diptera; family Tachinidae; genus Tachina; species Tachina lurida. The sequence goes on along the minus strand of OX101754.1, from coordinate 94,395,660 downwards.
ATTTAAAAATCTTTGATAGAATTCGAGTGTGCACATTTTAACATTTCATTTGCTACCAGTAACTTCAAGAAGTTCGCAATTAATGCAGCAACATTTGCACTTAAATGTTTATTTGTAGACAAGAATTATGAAGCAGAAAATAGAAATAGGAAAAGTTGAATATCTTTTGTTTTAAGCACTTAATTGTAAATTTAATTAATGAAGACTTCAACAAAATTATGGAACCATTTGTGTGGTCTTATCAATAATATGGAAATTTAAAATCAAGGTAATCGTTTTACAAGCCGACCCTGACATAAGAAGTGGTTCCATTAAATGTACCTTGCTTAATATAAAATTACATTTTAACATTGTTTCGCCTTAAAAAAACCTAAATTTCAAAGGTCAAATTGTGTTGTAAATGTTGACTGTAATTTTTGTTCAAATCAATTTGAAAACTTAATGATGTAGAAAATTACATCTCTCTCTATTTTTGAAGGTAAGAGTACAGACATATTTAGAAATACAATTTTTTTTTTTTGTAAATACTACGAGTGTTTAGACAAGTGGTTTGGAATGCTACGAATGATAACGCCAACTTTAAACTCATTGACAAATACACGCTTCAAAGCGAAACAATTTGTTTTACAACTTTTTTTTTTAATTTTTAATTACACACACTTACATTTACATACACACATAATTATGTTTCATTAAAGTCGTATACAGCTGAAGTTGTAAGCATCTGCATACTTTTTTTTTATACACACATATATTTATTTGTTGTATCTTCAAATATGAACTAACAATAAGTATTCAAATCTTAAATCTAAATGTAATTATTAGGCCCGACCAGTATCGGACATAAACTTAGTGATAGTAATTAATAATACATAAATTTCGTATTAAGCACAATAATTATTTTCAAGAAGTATCATTTGGGGTGCTGAGTATTAGGGCCCTTGTGTCCCTCTTTTTTAAGCGGATGTGTCCAGTAAAGTTCAAGATATTACGAGCAAGCGGATTAGAATGTGACTCGAGTTTTGTTAAATATTTACCTGCGTATTTTGCGATTTCTTCAGTCACTAGTGGCATATTTAAATCTCGATGTATATTTGAATTTTTGATGTACCATGGAGCCGCTGTTATCAAACGTAAAATTTTATTTTGCCGTCGTTGGATTCTATCCACATTTGAAGCTGAAGCAGTGCCCCATAGCTGAATTCCGTAGCACCATATTGGCTTCAAAAGCGACTTGTATATCAAAAGTTTGCAGTCTAGACTGAGTGTTGAATTTCTGCCAATCAACCAATGTATTTGAGTTAACTTAAGTTTCATTTGAATTAGTTTAGCGTAAATATGATATTGCCATGTAAGCCTGCGATCAAGGTGTACGCCAAGGTATTTCACTTGAGAATGTTGAGGAATATTTTGATTATTGATTCGAATGGGGGAACATGTATCTTTTCTTAGGGTAAACGTTATATGAACACACTTTTGTTCATTTACTTTAATTCTCCATAAGTTCAACCATCTTTCAAGCTGGGTAATGTGAGCTTGGAGATTGCGGGATGCCTCCTCAGGGTTTTTGTGCATACTCATACAGGCTGTATCATCGGCAAATGTAGAAGTGTGGATGTTATTGCTCACAGGCATATCACAAGTATATATTAAATACAAGACTGGCCCCAGAATACTACCCTGTGGCACACCAGAAGATATAGATTCGGGCACACTTATGAAGTCTCCTTCCACAACAGTAAACTTCCTATCAACAATATAACTTTCCAAAAGTTTTTCTATATTTATTGGCAAATATGTCTTCAATTTTAAAAATAGGCCTTTGTGCCATACTTTGTCAAATGCCTGAGAAACATCAATAAAAAGGGCAGAACAATACTTCTTTTCTTCAAAAGTCCTCCTTATAACTTGAACCAATCTATGCGTTTGCTCAATAGTGCTATGCTGACTTCTAAAGCCAAATTGATGATCCGGGATGCACCCATTATCAACTAAAATTGTGGACAATTTAGTCATGAGCAGCTTTTCGAAAAGTTTTGAGACTGTTGATAGTAAGCTTATAGGCCTATATGACTCAGCCTTGGTAAGATCTTTGCCCGGCTTCGGAATCATTTTAATCTTGGCAAGTTTCCAGTTATGTGGAAAATACTGCATTCGCAAAATGGCATTAAAAATAAATAGCAGGGTTCTTATTGCAATATGAGGCAAGTTCGTCAGCATCTTGTTACTAATTCCGTCAATACCTGGAGCTTTCTTCGGATTAAGTTCAGCAATTAGTTTTTGTATATCGCGCATCTTAAACTTTATGGGTCGCGGGGGTAGAGCAACTACACTTGGCAAATCAGCAAAACCAGTACATGTGTTTGGGGTAAATACGTATTTTAAATGATTAGCAAATATGTTACCTTTTTCAGTATCGCTTCTTGCCCAACCTCCGGTAGATGTGCGCAGAGGTGGTTTAAACTCAACGGGGGTTTTCAGCTTTCTAGCAGCGCGCCACAAAGAGTAATTAGATGCTGGAGTGACATCAAGACCTTTCAGATAATTTTTAAGAGATGCAGTTTTTTCAATTGCAAGTAACTCTTGGAGTCGTTTAGTGCACTCTTTAAATCTGATTTTAAGTTGTGGTGATCTGTGCTGTTGCCATTCCCTTCTAGCTCTTCTTTTTTCACGCACGACACGCTCAATATCGGTAGAATAAATTTTATTAACTCCAGTCTGCGGATGGGAGGTAGTAGCATGTTCAGCAGCCTGTGCAATCATTTCGTTAATGTTTTCGATGTTAGCTTCAATATCCTCGCGTGTTCTTAGCGTAATGTTTTCCGTGCAATGACTACTAAGATATTTTTTGAATCGCAGCCAATTTACACGACTGATCGTCTTCTCATACGGGTGAGGTAAGTCACTACTTAGTGGGCTACAAATTGTAACGATCGTGGGAGAGTGATCGGAGGAAAGATCTTGAGACGCTTCAACATGAACTAATTCCCTAGAAATATTTTTCATGACTCCAAAATCTATAATATCCGGAATTTTTTGTATGTCCGTAGGCCAGTAAGTGGGCTCCCCACTCGAAATGACGTCCAAGCCCATTTTTGAAATTGTGTTGAAAAATGCCCGACCTCTAGGTGTAATAAGACGCGAACCCCAGAACGTATGTTTCGCATTGTAGTCGCCAGCTGCTACGAAGCAAGGGCCAAGGGATTTGTAGAAATCCTCGTATTGGTCCTCAGTAATTGCGAATCTGGGAGGGGAGTAAATTGATGATATCAGAAAATTTGTGCAAACATTTTCAACACAAATATTCGTTGCTTGTAGATGTTCCTCACAAATGTTGTCAATAATATAATGTTTGAGTCTTGACTTTATTAGAATTGCTGATCCACCACATACTCTTCCTCTCGGGTCCTTTGAATCATATAAGGTGTAGCCAGAAATTTTAAAAAGGCTTCTCGAAGTCAAATGAGTCTCTGAGACCAACATTATATCAATTTTTTTTCCGTGAGGAAGTGCTCAAGTTCATCATCTGCATACGTTGTAGAGAAGATCAAAGTTATGAGAAAATATGTATGCTTTATTGGATCTTTCAAGTGCTTCAGAAATGTAACTCTCTAAAAATAGTTATGAAGTGGAACTCATTTTCCTACATAATAAAATAAGAACATTTCAATTTCAATACAGGGTGTTTCAAAGTAAAGTTTATACATATTTTTAGATAACGATTTTGCTTCATATGTATTTCATGTTAATTTAACATGATTTACAATAATCTTCAAACAAAAAATTTTTTTCTTTAGAATTAACTTTATTTTATGCTGATTTAATATTCACACACTTTTAAATCAAAATGAAGAATCATGTTGAATCAAAGTTATTTCAAGTTGCAACATTGTAAATAAGATACTTAAATAACACGAAGAATTCATGCTAAATCAAAGTTATTTCAAGTTACAACAACATGAATTTAATTTAATGTAGTCTTTTGTTAATTATTAAACTTACGTGTGTGTATATAGGAATGGGCATAAGAAAAATGTTTGTATGTATATAATTACATTCCCCGGCCAAGATTTGAACTCGGAACTCATCGCGTGGTAGTTAATGCGCTTACTGCTACAACGACCTTAAATATCAAACACGTTTAAGACCATAAGTGTGAACATAGTATTAGCGAGTACGAGGGCAGTTGTGGTCTTTGAAGACGTCATTATTTTAAAAAGCTGAATGTGCACAGTAGCGTAAATATTATACTCGTACTACCTATGTACACATTCAATATTATGTTCTAGTTTCGTTGAACAAGATTAAATATTAATGCTTACCCAACTATTGGTTTCATATGAATATATTGAAATGAATCCGTTTTACCTGCAATGAATAAAATACAATATATTAGCGCACAAAATTTATATTTTCAAATTTCAAAAACATAAAAAAAATTATAAGAAAATATCTTATTATTAAAAAGTTCACACAGACCAGATTTCTGGCATAATAATAAATTTGTGAGTGTGTGTAATTTTATAACTTAAATTTGTGTATGTTTAGGCTAACTTTCGAGGGGTAGACAGAGAAAGATTGAAAAGCAACAGCAGTAGAACAACAAATAATTATCTTCCAAATGAACACCTTAAAGTTCAACGAACGTAAAACGGGAAGATGTAAAAAATATAACTTATGTACAACACAAAAATTACATAAATTAAAAAATAAAAACATACATACATATGTATGTATGTATGTATGTACGTATGTACATATTATTAAACTACCCTGCAGTCAGACTGGGACCAAGTGTCTTTATGTCAACACTCAAATTCTAGTGACAATTGTACTCGTAGTAGGTAAATTGTCTATAAGTTTTCTTCTATTCGTCAGTAAAAAAGAAAGAGAGAAAACATATGTGGTGTATTTGTGGTGGAATTGTCAACAACTTGTCGATATACATACATGCATTTGTATGTACGTAAGTTATATAAATGTACCAATAAATGTCTGGTTAGTATGTCTTCATATTCCCACAAGAACTACGTAGTCACTATGTAGTGACAATTGTTTAAGTCTTAAGCTAAAATTAGACATGACATAGCCATAACGCCGTAGCCATAGCCAAACCAAAATTCAATTGGTTTCTATGGTGAGAGTTATGGCGAGTCTCTCTCACTCTCACCATAGAAATCAATTGGTTTGGTTATGGACCTTGAAGGCGCTTTCAATAATGTCTCTACGGACGCAATTCTGGAAAGCGTAAATCGTTCCAGTGCTCACTTAAAAGTCAAGAACTGGGTTGGCAGTCTGTTAAAGTGTAGAACCGTATCTGCAGAATTGGGCAATGCCACTGTAAACAAGGAAGCTAATAGAGGAATTCCCCAAGGAGGATTTCTATCACCGGTTCTTTGGACGCTGGTTGGTAATGACATTCTCATGGAATTCGAGGGTAAAGCAGCTAGGATTACAGCATATGCAGAGGACATAGCCATTACCATAACTGGCAAGTTCATTGACACAATTAGTTCCCGTATGGAAAAACTGACCTTGTGCTTTTTACTAATAGGAAAGTCAAGGATTGGAGAACACCAAAATTGGATGGTATACCGCTCTCGCCCAAAACACACACAAAGTACCTGGGGGTTATTTTGGATAGTAAGCTGACGTGGAAGCCCAATATAGAAGATAGAGTTAAAAAGGCCACCATTGCTCTATATGCATGTAAAAAGATGCTGGGCAGGACATGGGCCCTTTCGCCTATTTTTACATATTGGACCTACACATCGGTAGCTAGACCAATTCTACTCTACGGAATACTTGTATAGTGGAGAGGGACTGAGACAAAGGCATACCTAAAATAGTTAGCAAGTATCCAGAGACTAGCAGAGCTCTGCATCACTGGCGCTTTAAAAAGCACACCTACTGCAGCTTTAGACATTATATTGGACCTTAAACCAATAAAACTAACTGCAGTGAACGCGGCATGCAAATCGGTTATGTCCGAGAGGATAACAGGACGGATGTCGTACATATCATTTGGTCACGGTAAATTGCTGGAAGACATTTAGTGTAGCTCGGACTACATCATTCCAGTAATGAACTTTTTTGCTAAACCACAGATCACTATAGGGGAAGAAGGCTATCTTTGAAAGTCTTAACTATAGTGGTTCTAGTTTCAACTTTTTCACTGATAGTTCAAAGATGGATGTAGGGGTAGGAGCTGCGGTTTACTGTCCGAGGAATCTTATAAACTTCCTGATCACTGTAGCATCTTCCAGGCGGAAATATATGTAGTCAAAATGTGCAGCAGAGTTAGCCTTCACCCCTCAAACCATGAATGCGCGTGTAAATATGTATTTAGACAGTCAAGCACCTATGAAAGCAATTTCAGCTGACTGCAATTACTCCTCGGTTGTGCTCATGTGTAGGAATGCCCTAAATATCGTATGTGCTGGTAGACAAGTACATATATTCTGGATCCGGGAACACATGGGAATTGAGGGAAATTAAATGGCCGATACACTGGCCAAAAAAGGAATTCAATTACCGGTTGAGGAAATGGTATATGTCCGAAAACCATATCAAAACACCTGAAAGATATCATAAACTCTAAGATGAGGGAAGAAACGATGCTGACGTGCGACGAAAACTTGCAAAACTTCTAAAATCATGTGGAGCTCCTACGCTCTCAAATCGACAAAATTCCTTTTATCATTACAAGATGCAACTGTAAGCTTTTAGTGGGTGTATTAAATGGACACAGCTGGACGGCTTCGCATGCTATCAAAATAGAACGAATACTTGACGGTACCTGCAGGAAATGTAAGGAACCCGGGGTATTTGAAACAATAGATCATCTACTGTGCCACTGTCAGGCTCTAAGCCGAAACTAGATATAACTGTCTTGGTGCTCACACTTTTTGTAATCTGTTATTTGTAAACTTTTATCGAGTTTGGAACTGTGTAGATTGCTATAGTTTGTTAAATCTGTGTGGGGGTCATTCGATACAGGCACCACGAACTAGGCTATCATACTTAGAGGTTCTCTTCTGATCTACTGGTATCGCAAGGATCAGTCCTATTCTATGCGAGGTCTTTGACCATCCAGACTAACCTATCCTAAGATTGTATGGGGAATAGCTGAAGAGTCAAAAGCGAGTCAGTACATTTTCACCATTTTCAACATTTCCTTCAGGGTATGTACAACTATTATGTACGAGTATATGTATGTATATAAAAACAAAAAAACCCCAAGTTCCATACACACAATTTATACCTAAGAATAAACCACTTAAAATAAGAATTAATATGTAGTATGCGACATTAAAGGGGGAAAAGAAGCCATTGCCAGCCAGTCACTCAGTCAACAAGTCAAGCAGGCAGCCAGCCAGCCAGCGAGCCAACGGTGCCCTAAACGCATATACATAACTGTCTATTTGGCGTAGATGGCCAAATAACCGTACTCTCACACTCATGCGCGAGCGAGTACTCGCGTAATAAAGTATACATGGGCAGTCAGTCTGACAGCCCACTAACGTTAATTGAAATGAAGACTGAAAAAAATTGCGTATTTTTTCCTGTACTTTTGGCTAAAGAATTAAAAGCGTAACAGGTAGAGTTGAAAAGAGGCAAAAAGTGCAAAAAAAAAACATAATTTATTATACATATCATCCATTTACTAAAACAACATAACTCAAAAAATGGGATTTTTGAGCTAATGAAAAAATAAACGAATGTTCGCTATAGCCAACAATTCTCGAAACATTCTCGTTAAAAAAAATTTAGCAACAAGAAACAATTTGTTTCTCTCAAGTTTTTATATTTTTTTTTTTGCATGTACAACAAAAGGGGAATAACGTTTTTTGCTATTTAGAAGCAATGAAATCGATTGCTAATGATATTGCTAAAGGTTCGCTATTGATTCGAGAGCGAAACATCGAAATCGAAAGATTTGCTGCCACAAACTGAGCGATGAAAGAGCTCTAGCAGCACTTTCTTTTTCCTTTACGATAGTCGTTCTGGAGTGTTTTGTCCGAGAAATGTTTAAGCAACATTCGAATGCGATATTATTTACGAATGTTTTGGTTAGCTGGGAGTCCTCATATTGTTCTTCATACTGCGTAAAAATTTCATACAAATTTCTTGTATACTTGAGAGCAAAATAAAATTATCTTTTTCCATTGTGTGTTAATTGAAAATTTAAAACTCATTTCCTGCCTAGTTTTTTTTTAGTTATGACGTTGTTTTAGTAAATGAGCGATATATCAATTGTTGGTACTCTACAAGCAGAAACATTAGCATTTGGAACACAAAGTTTCTACAATTTCACTAATGGAACACAGTACTTTTTGGATTCATATTTAGGGTGGTTACTCAAAATAAAGAAAATGTTATAGATAAATCTGTCCCGTTGCGAAAAAATTTCATTAAAATTTAACCTATTCAAACTGATTTTAAAAAATTAAAAAAAAAAATAGTGCAAATATTTGTTATTGCACAATTTTCGAGATTAACTTACATAAGAAAAAAAAAAAGGAAATTATACATAGAGTGGCCGACAAAAGTCTATGTACAACCAAAAAAATTAGTCGCAAGTCATAGTGCTATAACTTCTTGAAAAATCACACAAATTAATTGAGATTTTGACCAGGAATACTTTCGAATATGCAAATTACCATTAGGTACCATTAACTCAAAATAAGCTTATCTCGACTTAAGCACTTTTTACTTTTTGCCACAGATATGTTAATGAATTTATTGCCAGTCTAGAGGGGGGGTTAAAGCACAAGTTTTGTGTCAAGGGTTATACATTTTAAAATTTAACTTTACACACATGCGCTGCACAGTTATTTACAAAATTTACCTAAAACAGCAAATTCATACCAAAAACTACAAGTTTTTGCACACAAAAATAAAGCTTGGAAAAATATATTAAATTTTAAATTTAAGTTGTTTCCTCAAAAGTGAAGAAAATCGTGGTTATGGTTAAAGTTATGAAAAAAAAATACAAAAATTGGCCGACAAACTCGATTTTTGGCAAAAATTCGACTTGTGCGACCTCTAAACCTCTTCCAAAAAATCTCAAAAATACTTGACCCTATAAAATTTGAAATTATGCTAGAGCCAAAAAAAAATTTAGGGATTGCCTAGTGTACAAATATAATTACGAGTAGTTAATTTAATTATTTTTTTCGAACTGTATTTGTTTCTATATTCTTATGAATTGAATATGCTAATGTTCGTAACGCTTTTTAAGCCAAATTACATGTGATAATTATTAATGAACAAATAGCATCAAAGTTAGTTGTAAATATTCTGACAACAACACATAGTTAAACGGAACAGCCAGCCGTTTTCGAAGGCCACTAAATCTTCTTAGAAATGTTGGTTCCTGTCTCTGCTATTTAAATACGAATTTATCTTCACATACATTGAAAATGATGCAATTAATACATAAAAAGTAAAAATAAATAGAATTTCCTTTGGATTTCCCGGCAATTCCCAAATTCATTCATCCCAAAAATGGGATTTTTGGGTATTTCCGCTGTATTTCTCTTATATTTCGCCGGGCGCAGATACTATTTTAGGAAATATTTAAAAACATATCATGTCTTAAGATGTAATAACAAATTTTGCGGTTCCAGCTTTGGAATTTGAAAAAAAGGCCTTACGAGGGCGGTTCGGAAACTTCTTAGCCTATCAATGAAAGAGAATAGTTAGTTTTTCAAAAATATTTTTATTTTTCAATATAATCTCCTGAAACTTCAATACACTTAGTCCAACGCTTTTCTAGCAATTCTATCCCTTGATTAAAATAGTTTTCCTCAAGGTCTTCAAAATAGTGGTTTACAACTGTAATTGCATCTTCATTTGAGGTAAAACGCTTGCCAGCAAGGATTTTTTTTAGATTTGGGAACAGGTAAAAGTCACTGGGAGCCAAATCAGCAGAATAAGGTGGGTAGTCAAGCAACTCGTACTTTAATTCGTTGATTTTAGCCATTGTTAAAACACTCTTGTGTGCTGGTGCGTTGTCTTGATGAAAAATTATTTTTTTGTGTTGTAAGCCAGGACGTTTTTCTCGAATTTGTACATTTAGTTGATCCAAAAGGTTGCAATAGTACTCTGAATTTATTGTTTTACCTTTTTGCAGATAGTCAATCAATAAAATACCTTTGAAGTCCCAAAAAACCGTTGCCATAACCTTACCAGCCGATTGAATTATTTTTGCCTTCTTTGGGGCACTTCCTCCAGCTTCAGTCCATTGTTTGGATTGTTCTTTTTTCTCTGGAGTATAGTGGTGGATCCATGTCTCATCAGCAGTTATGAAACGATGCTTAAAATCCATTTTATTTCGCTTCAAACGATCCAAACAAGCTTGAGAAATTTTCATTCTTATGCGTTTTTGGTCGACTGTTAACAAATACGGCACCCATCTTGCAGAAAGCTTTTTCATCTGTAGTTCTTCATGCAAAATTAAATGGACTCGATCATTTGAGATGCCCATGATATTAGCTATTTCACGCACTTTTATTCGTCGATCATTTAATACCATATCATGCACTTTGGCTACAATTTCTGTGGTTGTTGCTGTTTTTGGACGTCTACTACGTGGTTCATCTTCAATGCTTGTACGACCACGTTTAAATTCAGCAACCCAATTTTTTACTGTTGCATATGAAGGAGCACTTTCACCTATTACATTCACCATATCATTATGAATTTCTTGTCCCGATAAACCTTTTTTATGTAAATATTTAATGACACCACGCATTTCTAATTTTTCCATTGTTAAAAAATCGCGGATGCGTCTTTTGTGCACACCTGTTTCTATATGAAGGAGTTGCCAGATCGCAACAAAATTTAACATGTGTTCATAGCAGAGATGGAAGTTTCCAAAACACTTAACTTTTTTCTGTTTATACCGCGCTTTTTGTACTAGGCTAAGAAGTTTCCGAACCGCCCTCGTACATTTGACATTTATAACAAAAATAGGTCTATTTCAAAACGATCTTTAATAACAAAAATTTAAAAAAAAATTTCTTGTTTTGTTTCTTATAGTATAACCTTTTGAATAAATAAAAAGATGGGGTTGGTATTCTTGCAATATTTTTTAATAATAGCGAAATAATCAACCCACTTTTTTCTGCAAAAAAACGGCAAAAAATATACTTTTTTCAAATATTTAATTTAAATTGCGTATAAATTTTGACTTAGTTGTGCTATTGATACCAATTTTTTTCTAAATGTTAAACATTTTGTTTTTAATCCATACTAAGATTCGGTTTTAAAACCGAACAAGATTTGACTTCACCAGAACACTAGACTAAGTTTGGTAAAAATGCCAAAATTTAAATTTTTTCTCGAATATTCCTTAGACTGTAAGCGGAACCGCATAAATGTGCTAGACTTTTTTTAGCTCTGGGATAGAGAAATCCACTTGCAAAAAAATTTTTTATCAGATCAAACACATCAGCTTGGCATCAGTTTAAAATTTTAATTAACCCGAGGTTGCCCATTTTAGGGCTTTGTGGCTCCGTCCCCTTTTGATATACATAGTCCCAATTCCAGACTTAAGCTCAGTGACACCTCTTCAAATGCTGTATGCAATTTCAAACGTTTAGCAACTGCAGAATTATTTACACTTTTTTCAAAATCCCCCACTGTGCGCTGCTATTCATAAACGATTCTTAAAGTTATTGTTGGCTTAACATAGGAATTTTGTATGAAAAAACCGGTTTAAAGAATGCTTTAACTTTCAAGCATCGTTTATGGATCACTTTAACACTCTGACTCTTCTGCGTACGGCCTAAATAAATATATTCTTAAAGTGTGTTATTACGGCTAAGAATGTTCTGCAAATATATTCACCATAAAATTCAACTATAAGACTATGAATAAACCAAAGCTCGGATTAAATTTCAGCATTATAAAATATTAAAAACTTGAAGTGCGTTTAAAGGTTTACTACGTTTTTATAGTTTCATTGTAAAAGCCTACACAGAAGAAATATTCCTTCAATAAACAACTTTAATTGAAAATGAAACAAAAAAAAAAAAACAATTAAAAATGTACTCAAGTCAATTAAACTTTTGTTTAAAAATAAAATATTCCTGCAGTAAACAACTTTAATTGAAAATAAAACCAAAAATCAATTAAAAATGCTATTGAGTCATTAAAACCTTGTATTTAAAATTTTAAGCAAAAGTGTAATTGACTTAAATACAATTTTAATTGATGTTTGTTTTTATTTTCAATTGAAGTTGTTTATTGCGAGAATATTTTTTTCTGTGTACGCGGCATAACTATATAGTTTTGAAGTCTTCTCTGTATGGATCTTTTATGAACCGAAAGCAAATGAAATGTAGAAATAATATACGGCCCTGTTCTGTAAACCGAATCCGAGTAAATTTCTCGTTTTCAAAAAAATAATGCTCCTGCAGATAATTTTCTTTCAGATATGATATTTGAGAATTTATATAACAAATTTACAAAAATTTAGAAAAATATTTCTATTGTCGGAGTTAGTTGTCTAAAATCGTGCGATTTCAAATCGATCAGTTTACAGAACAGCGCCGATAAACTATGCAATGTAGGGTGTCGATACAAAAAGCAGCGCCAATATGTCAAACATTTCGATTTGTTTAGGATGCCAAATGGTTCCAATCATGTGAATATGTCACTTTGCTTGAGAATAATACATTTTAATATTTCAAGTTTCTACGTCCAATTTAAAACCTAGACAATATTAAATTAAATACTCAAGCACACAAACAAACAAAAAAACACACACACAGCGCGACAAAGTTTATGTTTTTATACCCTTTACCAAAAATGGAAAAGGGTATATATAGGTTTGTCATTCCGTGTGTAATTTCCATAATATTAATTTGCGACCAAAAAAATATATATATTCTGACTCCTTATGAATAGGGAAGACGAATAAGCGATGTCCGTCCGTCCGTCCGTTCGTCCGTCCGGTGTACGTGAAATCGGTTTTCCGAAGCTCCCAGAAAAGCTAGAGACTTCGTTCTTGGACTGGTGTATCAGAAATGGTCCAACTTAGATTGGTATTGAAAATCAGCAAAATCGAGCAGACGGTTTCAGAGCTGGAAAACTGAAACTTGATTTTGCCATATAAAAGTCACTACCGAAAACAAATTTTTATTTTTTTTAATAAATAAACTTATTTTACACTTCAGTACGACCAAAATTGGTATTTTAAATTAAAAAAATATTAAAAAAATTAAAAAGACGTTTCCTTTTTGTGTTATGTAAAATTAACTATGTCTAAAACTATATTAGTATTTTCTCGAGAACCGTAAGAGCTACAGACCTGAAATTTGGACACAGTGTGTAGACCTTTGGCCGCTACAACAACAAATACATGAGAATTGAAAATTAAAGGGTGTTTCAAAACGAGCAACGAAAAGTGTTAAAATCCCATGTAATATACATACAATTATATGTATATACACTTGAAATTTGTAAGGTTAGTGTATTTTTATACAGACTACACAAATTAACACTAAAATTTCCAAAAATTTAAATTAAAGGGTGTTCCATAATGATGATGCAATTTTGACTATGCAATTTTGACAACTTGCTGTATCTTGGAAACCGTAAGAGCAAAACTCTTGAAATTTTCAAAAACGGTAAAACTAAAAAAACAAAAAAATTATAAAATCGCCAAACCGAAAAAAATCGCCAAAACGAAAAAAAGCACCAAATTAAAAAAAAATTTCTAAGACTAAAATAAATCGCATAAAACGGAAAAATTGCTAGAATGAAAAATAAATCCCCAAAATGAAAGAAAATCGCCAAAATGAAAAAAAATCGCCAAAATGAAAACAAACCAAAAAAAAAAGAATAAAATCGCCTTAACCCATTAAGGCCCAAGCATCGTTCCCGTAGAGGTACATAAATGAAACTTTCTGAACATGTTAATTTTAGTCTCAATATGATAATAACAAAATTTGAAAAAAATTTAATGGGTGGGAACCGAGTTGATTCACGTTGCGAAAACGCAACGCTGGGCCTTAACGATATAAAGAATAAACTTTTTTTTCAAAATTAAATATTTTATTAAACTTCTTAAAATAAAAGTAGTTAACATAAACTTATTCAAAAACAATAACGTAAAATGCCTTGAATTATGAGAAGTATCAGAGCACTTGGAATGCACTGATACATTGCATGTTGCACATTTATAAACTGTTTGACTGTTGCATTTTCGACAGTGCAATCTCCTATCTTTTCAAACAGTTTTATGATCAACAAGCTCATTTAGAACAGTTGATAGTGGCGATGAAACGTTGATGTTTTTGACTCTTATCCTCTCAAAGTTTTCTGTTTGCACCAAGCATTCATCACAAACATTCTTAGTTCCAGTGGCAAAATATTAGCTATTTTTTTCTCTTTTCTCCAAAAGCAATGAAGTATCTAAGCATTTTCAATAGCTGTATCTAGGATATTGGTAAGAAGTGGCCAGCACTATTTCTTACCTTTAACTTGAATGCAATAATTATTCATCGCGTTGTCAAAAACTTCAACTCTTCCCATTGTCTTATTATGATACGTGGCGTTGCTCTCAAATTTACAAACTTTTTTAAGAACACATTTACAAATAATTAATAATTTAATTTAATTTATTATATCTGATTGTTGTCTTAAAATATTTTTCAACTAAAATATATAAATAGGAAATCTAATCGGAGTTCATGGTTACATACGGCGACATGACAAAAAAGTTTTCGAAAACATACGCAATATTTTTGTTATATTATATTACACTGTCAGAAAATGTTCTATACCATATATGCAACATATTATTTCTGATACACATTAGCGTAGACTATGAGTTGCAAAATCAGCAACGCCTTTTGGCAATATAACATCCTACGTTGTCACTTTTTCTACCTATGCAAGTTGTCAACTTGTAAGCGGGCGTGTACGAACTGACAACGGTACATTGTCAACTTTTTGTTATTGATATCGCTGGTTGTCAACTTGCACTCATTAGTTGTCAATACATACTTCGTTGTCGTACTGACAACAGTGTACACTATTTTAACACAAAATTTTTGTTAATGCTTTTTTGATAACAAATCTGATCAGTTTGAGCAGGTGTTGTGTAATTTTCTTCTATGAATGTAGTTAATGAAAGCTTACTCAAGAGACTAATTTTGGGTTTAGCCCACTCAGATAAAACTTTCTAGCTATGCTAATCCCCATGTGAAACATTATCAATACACCATGCATAAAGCATTCTTGTTAATAAATATTCCGAGAAAATAAAAATGGTTAAAAAACACACCAAATAATAAATTTGTATATCGTTAAGGCCCAGAGTTGCGTTTTCGCGTCACACATATTGTCAACCATAAAAAACATAGTAGATGCATAATAAAGTTTATTATTGTAACAAATATCACAAAATGTATCTATCAACTACCTTCGTTAAAAGTCACTCCTTCAAATATTGTTTATTGCTATTTTTATTTTACTTTTTATAAAAACACCCAAAAAGTAAGAAAAACCAAATTTTTAAATTAAATATTTTTTTGCAAAAGGCTTAAATATAGCGAAATTCCTGAAACACGTCAATTAGTTTATAAATTAAAATTAATTTTCTTATGCTTAGTTTTAATATAAATTAATATGGGTAGTGCTGAGAGGTGATGGAAGTGAGCGTTGCGAAAACGCAACGTAGGGCCTTAATGGGTTAATAAAAAAAAACCCAAAAACAGAAAAAAAATCGCCAAAATGAAAACAAACCAAAAAAAAAAAGAATAAAATCGCCTTAATAAAAAAAAAACCCAAAAACAGAAAAAAAATCGCCAAAATGAAAAAAAATCGCTAAAATTAGAAAAATCGCCAAAATGAAGAAAAGCCCAACAACAGAAAAAAATCGCCAAAAACGAGAAAAAAGCGACAAAACTGAAAAAATCGTTTAAACTGAAAAAAACTTCAATAAAGCAAAAAAGCCTACCTTTCGTGCGCGATTCAAAGTCGCACTTTACTGAATTTTTTAATAGTAAAGGAATTAAATGAAACTAAGTTTTTCCTTATTTCGTTTTTGCTTTGTTCACTTAACATATTTTATGTATTTTTTAAAGAACTAGATTGGTATCAATAATCAGAAAAATTCAAAATTATGACTCCAGGGTTGGAAAACTCACACTTTTTGTGCTATGTAAAATTAAACAGGTCTAAAAAATTTTTTTTTTCTTTATAAATTG
Organism: Tachina lurida; assembly: GCA_944452675.1. NCBI lineage: Eukaryota > Metazoa > Arthropoda > Insecta > Diptera > Tachinidae > Tachina > Tachina lurida. The sequence goes on along the minus strand of OX101754.1, from coordinate 94,379,434 downwards.
AATATATTTTATGCTTCTGAAAGAAAAGTTGGCGTATGAAATTTGAAAAATGAAAATTACAGCTCCAAAGATGGAAACTTTAAAAAAATTATAAATTTTTTCACAAAACAAATATGTATGTATGTGTCTGTATAATATATATATGTACGTACGTTGGTAAAGGGTATATAAGATTCGGCACAGCCGCATATAGCACTCTTACTTGTTTAATTTTATTTTTTAAATTCAACACAGGTACTCGTACCACAATTTAATAGCATAAAATAACAACGTTGAAAATGACGTATGGGTGCAACATAAAGAATTTAAGTTTGCTATTTATCTATGGTACTCGTAAGTGTTTTTTGTTTTGCTTTTGTTTATTGCTTCATTAGTTTGGGGCATTTAGATTTTTTTTTATGTGAATTTTTAGTTTTCAATTACATAATCACTGTGAGCGTCCAATGAACTGAACACAGGTCTCGTATAACTACACACCTCCCACTTTTTATTTTTTTAAAAGACTGTGGCACAGCCATATGGCCACTTTGAAGGTGAATGCGCATTAACATTAACATTAACATTAACATTAACAAAGTTGTAACCACTGAAAGTTCTTTCTCAATTCACAAGTTCAATAGACTACAAAAATTAATTGCACTCGTATCTTTTATTTGTAGTTGAGTTGTAGTTGAGGTGAAGTTAGCGCAAGATATATACATACACTCAAAAAAAAAGACATGTACTATTATCAAGAAAATTTTTTTCCTAAATTCAAGTAACAAAAATTTCTAAATTTAAGTAATTTTTTCTAATGCCCTAATTCAGTAAGAAGATTTAGGACGGTTTTGTTTGAATATGCTTCTGAGTTCTTGTCTTTGAAGTCTCTAAATTATTTTCTTCGAAAATGGTTGTTGTCTTTGACAATGAAAAATATAAATATTATTGCCATGTTTTTAAAACATAAAAATTCAATTAAATTATTATACAATAGTTTGAAAAATATATGAAAAATATGTGTTGGATATAATGTTTAGAACAAAATCATAAAGCAAATACACGAACCTTCTAGCATAGACAATAAATTATATTTGTTTTAAAGAATCAAAACTGCTTCTTTTTTTCGTCCATAGACAAGACGATACATTCGTCGAACAGAATTAGGGCATAAGTTTAAGTAAATTTTTACAAAAATCTAGTAAAAATTACTTAATATGAGTAATAAATAAGAAGCTCATATACTCAAAAATAGTTCATAAAAATTCACAAAAAAAATTCTTACATTTAAGGAAATGTATACTGACTTAAAGGAAATATTTACTAAGAGTAGGAAAATGGTTATAAACTGAAGGAAATTTTATACTAATTACTAGTCAATTTCGTCTTAAATCAAAAAATAAATTTTAGGAAATGGATTACTCCTGATTAGTTCGTGAAATTTGACTTATTTAAAAGATGTAAGATGGTATTCTAAATTTTAGGAAAACATTTACCAGTTTTAAGCATTTTTTCTTTGAATTATAGAATTTATTATTCATTTGCATTTAGCAAAAAATTTAAGTAAATTTTTCGTATTTTCAAGGAATATTTGAACTTGAAATTTATTTTTTTGTAAATAAAATAAAATTTTAAAACTGAATCATTTCATTGTCTTGTTAGGCAATTGGTTAGAGTGCTTGCCTATCAATCAGAAGGTTGCTGGTTCAATACTTGTCTACTCTCAAGGAATTAATATGTATGTATGGTGAATTAATTAAGAATATAATATGAAGATATGATAAATAACATATCATTTGGTATAGAATATAATTAAAAATAAAAATAAGTACCAGAATTAAAGACAAAAAAATTGGAAAATTTACTAAATTTGAGATCAAAGACGAAAAAATTTTTTTGCAAAGCTTCGAATTTTATGGGAAAATTTTTACTTAATTTTAGGAATATTTTACTTAAATATGAAAATATAATTACTATAAACTAGTTCATTAATGAACTAGAAATTTAGTAAATATTTTACTGGTTTCAAGTAAAAAACAGCTTTGGCGCCATACGACAACTTCTTTTATTCAAATTTAGAAAATTTTCCTAAGTTTTAGTTAATTTTTTATTTTTTTGAGTGTACATACATACTTACATCCATATAAATGGATGTCGTTTGTAGTTATTTGTTGTTGTATTTGCCAGTCTGTCTTCAACAGGTATTGTTGCAATAACAGACTAAATGACCGTGGGTTTGTGCATCCGTTCGCATGCATTTCCGTTCTAAGGTTTTTTTCCAATTTTATTTTTTTAATTTTTTACTTCTTTTTTTAATGCTAGTGTTTTCCTAATGTTGTCGTTTTTTTATGTTTTGTTTACGTTCTTTACTGCTCGTATTATTTTGTTGCAGTACCCAACACTTGGTTGCAAATACTTGTGCCTCATGCTATTGATTTATGTTGCACTTTGATGCTGTGAAGGCCAATAAGTGACTGAATCAATCAATTACTTTATTATAGGGCAATAATCACCCTTATTCCATTTGTCGACATCGACGTCACTTTAACACAATACCAAAAAATTGGGGCTTGTTTACTCGCTCTCGAGAACAATTTTGTGCTATGGATAGTCTATTTCTGTTCCCTAAGGTCTACAAAAGAGTTTGAGCCTACCAACAAGAGTCATTTGTTTTCTAGAACGGGTATACAAGCCCCAAGTTTTTGGTATTGTGTTAAAGTGACGTCGATGTCGACAAATGGAATAAGGGTGAATAATTGTGTTTCTTTCTTACGTTAATCATAATTCGGAAATTAAGTTTTGTTTTTATAAGTTTAAGAGCATTCAGAAAAAGAGAGAAATAGTGATCGGTCAAATCCGAATCATATGATATGTATATGCAGAAAAGTTATACGATTCATAAATTCAGGAGTGTCGTTTCTATTGCTTTTACAGAATCTGTAATTGGCTATTTTAGTGTCCTAGAGATTTCACAAAAACTTTAAATCAATTATATTCGCAGACAATGTCATGTCAACTACCACAAAATCACAAGCACTGACTATTAAGTATTTCTTTTTCATATGTTCTATTTTTGTTAAGATTCCTTTGAAGACTTCTTAACCCTATAACGCACCATACTTAGTTTGCATTATTACAAAATATGCTCATACGAGTATTTACATACTTTACAGTTTGTTCGTCTGAGAGTCAACCCAACTTTCACACAACCCAATTATTTTTCAGTATTGTGAATCACAAAAATTTTTTAAATGCGATCATTGACAAAACACCTAAAAAAGGAATCCTGTCGGAATGCACTAACTCGAGGGGAATTACGGTTCTGAGCACGGTGAATCAAGTTTTAGCTCACATCATTACAGTCCAACTCACATCTGCCTTACAGCCAGAGCTCCACCCTGAATAAGCTGGTTTTTGTCCAGGTAAATCATGTGTTGATCAGGTCAACACATTGAGTGTTATTGTAGAACAATCACTGGACTAGAGATCCCCTTCCCCCTATAGTTGGCATTTATAGATTTTTAAAAAGCATTTGATAGTAGTCACCAGTTTCGTCAAAATTATTTGATTGAAAACTTCATCAAATTTATTTAACAGTGCAATTAATGCAGTGCTATAACTTCATCGAAACAATAAAATAATTTCATGAAAATAATGAAATAACTTAAATATAAAGGGGTTTCTTAATAATTAGAAAATATTGTTGTCATAAATCCAATAAAATATTCTTACAAAACCAGAATATCAACGAAATGAAATTCTTTCACAATAGTTATGAAATTTTCATTGGATTTGTGAAATTATTATTAGATTTGTGAAAAAATTTTAATCAAATTGTTTCATTGGACTTATGAAGCAAAATTCTTTCGGTGTACAGAAAGCTCCACTGGAATCCAATCAACCCTTCACAGCCGATTAGAAAACCGAAACTTTGTCGATGACATCTGCCTCCCGTCGTATACGTTCAACGGCATGTCTCGTGACCTACGAATGCTAGAGGTAGCGACAGCGAGAGCAGGTTTGAAGATAAAATTTGGGAAAGATTAGGTCCATGCATGTAAGCTCAGACAACAGTGTAGGACTCTGGTTCTCGCAGATGTTGACAACTTCTACTAACTTGAGAGCATAACTGACAACCCAGGTGGATCAAGTCCGGACATCGCGAACCGAATCAATTGTGCTAGGTGCTTCTTTGGGCTCCTAAACCCAGTATGGAAGGCTTCGCATATAACTATCCGGGAAAACAAAAACTAAATTATTCAACTCCAATGTGAAGTCTACCCTATTGTATGGATGCGAGGATTGGAATTCGGCCGCCCGCGATATAAGTGATATGTGCGTTGCAGGTATTTATCAACAGATGTCTGAAGCGAATAATGAAAATCTTCTGGCCAAACATGATAACCAACCCTAAGCCACAAACGAAACAACTTTGCGCACCGAAATTCTAAGACTGGCTGGTCACACATTACACAAACCAGCTGGCAACATGAGTAGTCATCAATTGGAACACACAGGGTAGCAGGAGACAGGGAAGTCAAGCTCATACATGGAGAAGAAAATTGGACAAAGAGGTGGAAATAGCTCGCAAGACCTGGAGCGAAATAAAATCAGTAGCACACAATAGATCTCACTGGAATGAATTTGTTACGACCCTGTACTCCACATTGGAGCGACGGGTATAAATATATATATATCGTTACCTTAACACAGAAACGCTCTAACTCATAATTACTACCAAATCGAGATTTTTGCATGCTTCGATAGATTAGCTTATGCACAAATATGCACAAGACCCGGGGTCTAATCGGCGCTTTCGATAATGAGCTGATTCGATCACGTTTTTCAGTTTGAGATTATGTCATTGAGCTATCGAATAATATGGTTGGATATCGAATGACATAAGCTCAAACTGAAAAAACGTGATCAAATCAGCTCGTTATCGAAAGCAACGATTACACCCCCGATTTGAGAAAACTAATGAGTTAGGGAGTTTCCATATTAAAGTAACGATAAGGGATGTTGACTCATAAAATAATGGTGATATTTATTTATATTTATAATGTTTTTCCGGCTCTTCTTACGGACGCCATTCCTATTGATTTGTCCGCGGATCCCCATTTGGGAATTTTTGGTTTATATAACTCTACTTTAGTTTAGATTAGGTTAAAGGACTTGTGTTCGTTAGGTTGGATTCACTGTGATACTCTAGGAGTAATCGAGACTCGATTTAGAGGATTCAAAATTACTGAACTATCCCTAATGCATTATGCCACAAAGCGGAATCACCCAATTGCAATGGAACACCAATTTAGTCAACTACAAGGTTGAAAAGAGGTGCAATCAATATTGAACCAATCCGTTGCAGATTGCACTATGGGACTAACCTGCTAACACTACTAACCTACCGACTTAACGAATCGTTGATAAAAACTTAATCGTTCTTCTTAAATCTCGCAGTTCGCTTTAATAGTTTCTGATTAATTTGTCCATTATTTTTTTTTCATAGTTTCACTTTCAACCAAATGATGATTTATTAAAAAATCTTGTAGGTCATTTTGTGTTCGCTACAGCAGGCCCAAGCACATTTTTCCATTTAAGCTTTTTTAACATTGCCATGCTTTTTAAATCGGAAATTAATTAACATTCAATTGATTCCACGCTGAATGATGTGAAAATTATAGTGTTTTTAACCAGAAAATTTTACAATAGATTTGTTTTCTTCATAAAAAAAAACTTTTAAATTGAATGAGTTTTTCTGCTTGACCGGGCTCTGTTATTAAGAAAATTATAGAAGTTAACATTTTTAAATGTACGTTTACAATATTTATTCTGGCTTTTGATAAAAAAAAACATTTCTTGAGCTAAAATTATGTGCATTTAAGTGGTATTTTGTTTGAGTTAATTCTGCATTCTAGCTCGTCAAGTGGTTGTTTTTTTTTCAAGATATTAAAGTATTTGAAGTATTTGCTTTGGGAAGTGAAGTTAAGAATTGTTGAGAATTATTACCTGACTTGCAGCTTGAACTAAGTGGTAAAGTTTTCACTCTCAAAATATTAGTATGGATCATAAAGCAGCAGCAATACAATTTCAATTCGAATGCTGGTAAATTAAAGATTTCTTTAAAACTAAAAGTTAATAAAGGGTGTTTTTTATGGACTGACACAAGTTTAAATCATAATAAAATAAGGAAATATATTTTTAATATCAATGAAACGGGATTTATTGGAAAGAAAATTTTCTGAAATTAACGTTTAAATGGGCATGTGACCGCCACGGCTGCACTGTGGGCGAAGTGGTCGATCTAGCGTCGTTGAATTCAATTTTCAAAGTGTTTAATTGCGCCAAAATTGTGTCTCAATCGATTACTAATATACCACTGAACTTATATATCGATTCTTTTTTGATTGACATGATCTAGTTGCACAGCTGTGAGCTGTCAAACACAAAATTGTTTCAGGCGGTGCATCAATAAGCTTTAACACGTGTTTTCTTTGCATTGCCAAATGTTCTCTAAATTTACATTTGTCTCAATTAAGTGGAAGAAAAGTGGTTTTAGTTATAGTTAGAGGTATGTATTAACTAAAAAAATTTTTTTTTGTGACCTGTGCTTAACTGTTGTAGAAAAAGTAGAGTTGAAGTTGACTATACCACTAACTGCTTGAAAAAAGCCAAAATAAGACTTCTGTGGACCAGAACTTCTGATATTGGTGGGTATTGGTGCTAGAATATTTTTTTTTAATTACTATGTTGTCTTGTGATTGTAAAATATCCAAGTCATCTGCTACTTTATGCTACTTTAAATGATATTGCATTTTTTAGGAGCAATGTCGGTGCTCAGACGAGAAGTTTATTTACTATGGCGCAACGAGCCTGTGCCTACTAAAAAAAATTCTGCCGTTGAGAGTCATATATTTCATCATAAAATTAATATCAACATGTATAATGCTAATGAAATCCTTGTAATAAGCAAAAAAAATTAGAAATTTTGTAGCACAATTGGTTCAGAAATGGAAATTCTGATTCTATTCAACCATAGAATCAGCCACAAATTTGAAGAAAACAACACGGAGTGGTTAAAAAATTTATTTTTGTTTATTTTCACATAATGGGCCTTATTACAAATGTCAGTAGATTAGTAATGTGGCCTGCGACATGTTTTGGGAATTCAAAACCGGGAAAATCAAAATGGGTGGCAACCCTGTTACAAATGGGGGGATTTAGGGGATTTTCATGCTGAGATTTTCTTGGCTATATATATGTGTGTGTGTGTGTGTGTGTGTGTGTGTGTGAGTTTGATTCTTTGTATATGTATGTATACTTGTGTGTACAGCTTTTGTTGTTATTGCAGAGAAGCGTTGTGCTTACAGCCCTGCAGAAAATGCGAATAGTGAAATTGTAGTGATTTACTAGTGACATTGTCAATAGTACTACTGACCAGGTGTACCCCACCCAATGTAATTATCTATTGACATTTAACATTAGCTTGTCATTGAAAATCCACCACTAGACTGTAGCACTACTGACATAAGTAGTTCTTTTGGGACCACGTGGAGAAATTGGCACCAAAGATTCACTAGCAAATTTTAGGGGCTCTAGTCGACAATATCGATATTTCCTCGCTCGATGTAAATAGTAAACTTGTAGTGATTTACTAGTGGCATTGTCAATAGTAATACTGACCAGCTGTACCCCAGGCAATGTAATTATCTATTGACATTTAACATTAGCTTGTCATTGAAAATCCACCACTAGACTGTAGCAATATTGACTAAGTAGTTCTTTTGGGACCACATGGAGACATTGGCACCAAAGATTCACTAGTAAATTTTATAGGCTCTAGTCTACAATATCGGTAATTCCTCGCTCGATGTCAATAATAAATTTGTAGTGATTTAATATTGACATTGTCAATAGTACAACTGAATAGATGTACCGCAGCCAATGTAATCGCCTATTGATATATAACATAGGGTTGTCATTGTCATATGGAGACATTTGAAGTAAAGATTCACTACTACATTTTAGTGATCCTCGTCTACAATTTTATAAGGGTTGGGGCAACAAACTTAAATACATACATACATACATATGTACGTAAGTTTTTAACATTATTGCATAGCATAATAAAAAAGAAAAACAAACTATTGACGCGTTCATTGACAATGTCACTAGAAATACGCTAGAACTGTTGTCTCTAACGTATCTCTACTCGCGCATAAAAGGAAAGTTGTCGACATTTCAACTAGTGCAATTGTCGCTAGAGAAAAGAGTGTTGACATAGAGTCATATGGTTCTAGGCTAACTAGAGGGAGTGTATGGATGTATGTATGTATATGTGGTTGTGTGTGTGTGTGTGTGTGTGTGTGTGTGTGTGTGTGCGCGTGTGTGTGTGTGTGTATGAGTATGTGTTTTTGTATTTACTTGTGTGTCTTGTGTGTCCGATATAATTAAAGTATCACCACTTCCAATAGGAAAAATGTCGGAAGAAGCGTTAGAAGCCCGTAACAAAGATTGCCGCAATTTCCGTGAGCACCATACGCGAAAGACATCCCGATTAAATACAATGGAGGACTTAATGCATGCGCTTTTGTGCTCATCAGATCCCTTGATTTCAAATTTACGCAAACCACAAGGCAACTCAAAAAAAAAGGATGTCGATAATGATATTTTACAACTTTTGTCAGAACATTGTGTACCTTGCACTTTAGATTCATCTAGTAGTTCCGAATCGGCGAAAGTTGTTAATATTAACAGTTTAATATATTTTTAGTCCAAAATAATGTGAAACATTAACAGCCGTATTCATAAAAAAAAGTAGATTGAGGTTTAAAAAGCTTATTAGTTAAAAAACATTTTAAGGCTAAATAAGGTTTTTTAAATATTGGTATTCATAATCAGTATTTTAACTAAAAATCAATTAACTTGATTTTCTATAAATATCGTGGCAACTCTGCATTCTTTATTTGTCACTTGCATCTTAGTTCTGCACAACAACGATTATTAATTCACAAAGTACTCGTGTTTATATTTATTTGTTTGTCCGTTTTCAGAGAAATATAGTTTTTATAAAATAAAAAATGTGTTCCAACTTGTATTTAATAAAAAATAAAAACAGTTCACAACGAATCTTACTAAAAGTGCTTTTTATATGAATTTTTTATTGCAAATTAAGAAACACTAGAATAACGAGTTTTATTGTATTTCTTTTGAGTGTTTATACATCACTAGTTAATTTTTTATAATTATTATTATTTTTGTTATTATTTATGTACCCATTCAAGCAGAAATGAGCTTCATCGGAAAATAAAATTTTAAATGCAAATTCAAAATCAATATCAATTTGTGCTTCAGACCATTCGCCGAATTGGCGGCACAAGTTGAATCTTGAAAGCTTTTAAGCCAAGATCCATTCATAAAATCTTTCATAAAGTGGAAGGACACAACCCCAGTTGCGGAGCACGACGACCATTGAATGGGATAATTTTTAATGCTTGCCTGCACAGTGGAATAATTCTTCGAATTAGCCACTCTAAAGGACGATTATGTACACCAACAAATGGAAGAAGTGCACAATGAGTTTGACAAATAGAACAATTATTTTCAACAATTTGCACGCGTTGCTCTTGTGTAAGTCGATTCATAATGAAATTTCAAAGCAAACTAAACAAAAAGCAACTATCAGCTGTTAAATAAAGCTCAAAAAAAAGCAGTGATGCCAACTCAAAGTTGTAACACTCTAAAAAAAAACACTCTATACTTTATTTTAAATATAGAATAAATGAATCCTCGAATTTATAAAATGATGCTTTCGCTTAAGATAGCTGACGCTGCTGGGGCAAATTGAGTGTTTTTAATGTGAAAAGTACTCGTACTTAAGCTTTTGGCTTTAAGGTTGAAGTTTTTTTAAAAAGCTTTTGCAACTTTTAATATCTTTATCACAATAATAGCAGGTGTATTTTAATCTAAAAATTTTTAACTATTTATATCTTATTTCTAATTTGCAAGAAACAAAACTTATTACTTTTGTTCTTCTTCTTTTTTTCTTGTCACTCAGAGGTTACATTGTCTAGTTTGCATCAGGAAATTCAATGCATTTCTGGGGCATTGTTTACACAATAACTAACAGTAACATTAATATACAAAAAAAAAACAGAAACAAAGAATCCTCTAAAGCATTTTAAAATTTTCTTTTAGTTTAAGTGAAATTTCATACAATCTTATCTCAACTTGCATTGCAGCTATAAGTAAAAGATACTTATTAAGCCAAGTAAATAGAACGTTGGTACATGCACACTGCTACGAATATAATTTACAGGTATTGTTCTTTTTAAGAAGAAAACTTACAAGAAGAAAAACCAACAAAAATAAATAAATTAATAAAATAATATTAATGGGAAATAGGTGCTGCTGCTTACTTACTTGCAAATAGAAGACTTTAACATAGAAAATATAATTTGTAAGCAAGATGCAACAAAATTTGATTATGGCTTCTTTAAAGACAAACAACAGACAGCAACTATCTTGAGAATAAAGTTTAATAAAAAAAGAAAATAAAATTTCTAGCACCTAAATTTAAAATGAAAAGAATGTCAGGTCAATTTTAATTTTATGACTGAGAGCAGAGCTACAATTATACACATAACTGTTAATATTTATTTAAACGCGTGCTTTACAATGAATGCATAATGGCACAATGCGAATGAGAATTATAAGAATGACTTGAAATTTTTTGTAATGGGTAGTTTATATTAGACATCCGATAAATTTAAATATTACTCCTCGTATTTAAGAAGAAAAAAAGCTTCTAATATTAAAGTAGAAACTCACATACCCAAGTTACGATTATTATTCAAAGTAACACGAACTGAAATGTTGAAGGTGCAAATGATACCACGTTCCAACAAGAAGCTAAAACAAAAGGCATTCATTAGAAAAGATACGTTCGTTGTAGCTATTTACAAATTTTACTGTTATTACCAGGGAAACCACAAATATGCTCTAAAAAAAGTGTTTTATGCGCATTCAATATGCACTAAAAACTTGTAAATATGCGCTTAAAAGTCAAAAAATATGCTCTTAAAAATAGAATAAATTGTTTTATTTGTAAATGAAAATATATTTTTTAATCAAAAATTCAACAACATTTTCATATAAAATTAGAAAAAAATAAATAACCAAAAAACGGAAACATAATTAACAAAGAACTCCAGATGGGACTTCTTGAAAATACTTTTATTTTTTTTCCTTTTGATTATCACTACTTACATATGTATTATATATAACTACTACTAAGCTTATGTCCGACATTGGTCGGGCCTAATTATATTTTTTAGATTTAAGATTTGAATACTTATTGTTAGTTCATATATGAAGATACAATAAATAAAAATTCATGCATAAAAAAAAAAAAAAAAAAAAAAAAAACAAAGAATAACTGGGTTTGAAGTGCAGGTTAAAACAAAATTACTATAAAAATGTTTACTAAAACAAATTAATTTTTATTGGATGCATAAGAATTTAACTTTAATTTTAAAAGATCACGATATCAGAATTAAGCCTTTGGAACTGTATTTTGGATAAATAAAACAAGATTTTAATTTATAATTTTTATTGCAATAAATAACAAAATATTGACCTAGAATTTCCAATAAAAATCTTTTCTGTCCCGTCTTAATGAACTTTCATACATTTACAATGTTTCTTCAAGGTATTTTCGGGGCAGAGTAAATCACACACAGCTAAATCACACATAGCTAAATTTGTATTGCAACTAACGTCCGTAAAACTGTGTTATATATAAAAAAATTATACACTACATGGAACATTGGAACAGAGATTTAGATGGCGAAAATTAAAAATAATTTGTAAGCATATTAACCCAGATAGCACAGGAAAAAAATTTTCTTTAAAACTTAAATTTTTATTTCAGAAATGAAATTTTAATGCGTTGCTAAAAAAAAATTTCATAAAATTTTTTTTTCCGGAATGGAGAGTTTTTTTAAAGGATGGTGGTGCCAAGCGGGTTGAAATAAAATAAATTCTATAAAGTATGAAAATATGCCCTAAAAGCGTAAATTATGCTCTAAAAATTCGAAAATATGCTAAAAATATGCGTGTATAACTGATATATGCATAAACATGCCTTAAAGGGTAAAATATGCAAAAATATGCACTAACAAATCGATGCCAAATTTCATTAAAAGTTCTGAAACGGATAAATATCTTGTCCCCGCATTAATACGTGATACAAGAAAAAACATGCAATTGCATATTTGCGGTTTCCCTGGTTATTACCAACAGTAATATGTAATAGTTAAATGAAAAAATTTGCATATGAGACACAATTAGATGCATCCGAAACATTCAAGTACATATTATACATACAGATATACGAGTACATACATGCATGTATGTAAATATATAAAAGATGAATTATTTTATTACTTAACGCTCAAGCAAAAATGTTCACCATAATTCAACATAATTCTTTTCACATATTTTGGCACAAATGAAAAGCGCCACACAAAAAATCTTGAGGCACGAGCGTGTGAAAAATTGTAACTTCCCTCTTTCCAAAAGAAGTTCCTGATTTCATCCCGAGTTTCGAAAATCAAATTTTCGTCAGACTCGGCATTATTCAGGATTTAATTTATTCAATGAACTTAAAAGTTTCTGTGTGGGTGGCGTTGGCTGAAGTAGTTAGCACGTTGACTATAAAACCGAAGGTACTGGGTTCGAGCACGGTATCGGACAGTCATTAAATAACAAAGACCAAACATTTTTCTGATGTGCATTAGTATCCCTTTGTATCAGTTGTTGTAGGAAAGTTCAACTGATGAAGGCATAGTCAATGGTTACTGAACTATACCGACTTCAGCAGACACTAATCCTAATGTAACATAAGAGCGCCCTCCTTCGACGGTATTGTGTAACAGAATTATCGGCCAAGTAGCATAACCATTAAAATGGCTATTAAGCATAGCTTCAAAAATTTGATACGCCTCATTGACACCAGAGGCGCTGCAACTCTGCATTATTAAAAAAAAAACGTGCAGATATTTAAAACGCAGAGGTTTAAAAACGAATGAAACTTTCCTCTATCTCTTCCTTCACCACTTGTCTTCTCTATCACTATCCCTTTCCTTAAAGGAAGATGGCACCTAGTAATAATAGTAGGCATTAATTGTCCGAGTGATGATTCTTCAAATCTACCCGAAATGGGTTGAGGGTGGCGTTGGCGGAAGTAGTTAGCACGGTGTCTACAAAACCGGATGTCCTGGGTTAAAACCCTGTCTCCGTTCCAGTGATTGCAGGTATAAGGCACTGGTCACTAAAACTACAACGGCTTCAGCGGATGCTAATCCTAATGTAACATCAGAGCGCCCTCATTCATGAGTATTGTGTAGCAGAATTATCGGCGAAGTTAAATAACAATAAAATGGCTACTAAGCACAGCTTACAAAATTTAATACGCCTCATTCAATGAAGCTTTCATCTGTCTCTTCCTTCACCACCTCTTCTCTATCACTATCCCTGCTTCGCTATCACCCTCTCTCACTATCTTCTCTTCGCCACACAGGTACCACAACGGGATCATTTTATTGGAACAAGTGAGCTGGACTCTAAATTTCACCCTTCCTTACCAGCAGACTGCTAACCTAACCTAACCTAAAGGGGTTGAAAGTATCGAAAAATTGTCGCAAAATTTCAAAAAATCTGAACTAAAGATCTTGTCACACTGATTTTGACGGTTCATTTAGTTGTAAAACTTCGTGATATGTTGCAAATACGATAGATGCAAGTCGGTTTAATTGTAGCACACTTACATAGGTTGGGAAGGATGGTGCTATAACGCACCTCCACTCGGAGACCAACTTGGGTCCAAGCACACTTTTTATACCCTTTACCAAAAATGGAAAAGGGTATATATAGGTTTGTCATTCCGTGTGTAATTTCCATAATATTAATTTGCGACCAAAAAAATGTATATATTCTGACTCCTTATGAATAGGGAAGACGAATAAGCGATGTCCGTCTGTCCGTCCGTCCGTCCGTCCGTCCGGTGTACGTGAAATCGGTTTTCCGAAGCTCCCAGAAAAGCTAGAGACTTCGTTCTTGGACTGGTGTGTCAGAAATGGTCCAACTTAGATTGGTATTGAAAATCAGCAAAATCGAGCAGACGGTTTCAGAGCTGGAAAACTGAAACTTGATTTTGCCATATAAAAGTCACTACAGAAAACAAATTTTTATTTTTTTTAATAAATAAACTTATTTTACACTTCAATACGAATAAAATTGGAATTTTATATTAAAAAAATATAAAAAAATTAAAAAGACGTTTCCAGGGTTGGAAAACTTTAACTTTTTGTGTTATGTAAAATTAACTATGTCTAAAACTATATTAGTATTTTCTCGAGAACCGTAAGAGCTACAGACCTGAAATTTGGACACAGTGTGTAGACCTTTGGCCGCTACAACAACAAATACATGAGAATTGAAAATTAAAGGGTGTTTCAAAACGAGCAACGAAAAGTGTTAAAATCCCATGTAATATACATACAATTATATGTATATACACTTGAAATTTGTAAGGTTAGTGTATTTTTATACAGACTACACAAATTAACACTAAAATTTCCAAAAATTTAAATTAAAGGGTGTTCCATCAGTTAATGCAATTTTGACTATGCAATTTTGACAACTTGCTGTATCTTGGAAACCGTAAGAGCAAAACTCTTGAAATTTTCAAAAACGGTAAAACTAAAAAAACAAAAAAATTATAAAATCGCCAGACCGAAAAAAATCGCCAAAACCAAATTAAAAAAAAATTTCTAAGACTAAAATAAATCGCATAAAACGGAAAAATTGCTAGAATGAAAAAAAATCGCCAAAATGAAAGAAAATCGCCAAAATGAAAAAAAATCGCCAAAATGAAAACAAACCAAAAAAAAAAAAAGAAAAAATTCGCCTTAATAAAAAAACCCAAAAACAGAAAAAATCGCCAAAATGAAAAAAATCGCTAAAATTAGAAAAATCGCCAAAATGAAGAAAAGCCCAAAAACAGAAAAATATCGCCAAAATGAAAAAAACTTTCAAAAACAGAAAAAAATCGCCAAAACGAGAAAAAAGCGACAAAACTGAAAAAATCGTTTAAACTGAAAAAAACTTCAATAAAGCAAAAAAGCCTACCTTTCGTGCGCGATTCAAAGTCGCACTTTACTGAATTTTTTAATAGTAAAGGAATTAAATGAAACTAAGTTTTTCCTTATTTCGTTTTTGCTTTGTTCACTTAACATATTTTATGTATTTTTTAAAGAACTAGATTGGTATCAATAATCAGAAAAATTCAAAATTATGACTCCAGGGTTGGAAAACTCACACTTTTTGTGCTATGTAAAATTAAACAGGTCTAAAAAATTTTTTTTCTTTATAAATAAATAATTATTTTATGCTTCTGAAAGAAAAGTTGGCGTATGAAATTTGAGAAATGAAAATTACAGCTCTAAAGATGGAAACTTTAAAAAAATTATAAATTTTTTCACAAAACAAATATGTATGTATGTGTCTGTATACTATATATATGTACGTACGTTGATAAAGGGTATATAAGATTCGGCACAGCCGAATATAGCACTCTTACTTGTTTTTATACATATTTAAAAAAAAAATTAAAAATTTTATGTTTTTTTTTTATGTAATTGTGCGGCAACTCGAACTTTGCCGACATTGACGAATCGACCCAAAAAAAGGTGAAGTTTCTTCAAAAATAACTTACAGTGTTGAGCAAAAATGAGTCACTGACAAACCAAACTAAAAAAGATTACGGATTTGTTTAAACTACTGAAACAACATGTTTTAATTAATGAATATATACGAGTGTTTTTTTTTTAGAAAGCCGAATAATTTTCAATAGGACTAATACGAGGCCTCTGTGGTGGCTACTTCATTACTTCGAATTTTCGGAGACTAATCCATTTTTTAAAAATTTTCTTTATATATTTAGGGTCATTGCTATGTTGCTATATGACCCTATGAAAGAAATTTGCAATTTGCTCAATTGCAGTAGGTAAGTTAGCGGACAGAACGTGTAAACATTCCTCTTTACGCTTTATTCCATCTATGTGGACTACATACATTCCCATATCACTAAAGAAACTCATCTGTGCTTCAGAGTTTGCAGTTTCACATTTGTTTACAAGCAATACAAGTAATCCATTATTTGTACATTAAAAAAAAGATATTCTATCTTTTATTCAACATCTTGACTTATACCCACCTTGTTTCCACAATCCAGTCTAGAAAATTTAAATGAAAATCACTCAAAAAAACCAGGGCTTTTCATATAAATTTTCTACTCAAATCTAGTGTCCGTGTTGTGGAAACATCGGGTTAATTTTGAACCATTTAATTTTTTAAATAAAATATGTACAAACAATTTCAGCGCAAACGCAATATTTTGTTTGATACACAATTTCACATTTTGAATACCAAATATTGAAGCACAGTTTTCCGACCGTTTTTTAAAAACATAATTTGTATTTAAGTGTGTTTAATGTGTAGTTTTCACAATGCGACTTGTCTAAAAAATGTGTATAGGAATCATTAAAAAAATTTAGTGTTTTTTATAAGTTTACGTTAGTCAAAATTAACATACTCATCAACCATAAATTACTTTTTGGTAGAATACATACTGCCTGCCTAGGCAAAATTGTGCAGATGTAGTTACTGTCAGTCCCAGATTCAAGATCGTTTACTTTAGCCCAATCAGCTGTTCATCTTAAACCAGCTGATTACCGAAACACTCAAGATGAGAAACCCGTTCAACACATCTGGTGACGACCTTCAGTTCCAAACACCGGACACAATTTGGATGAGACCTTATGTTTGTTGTAGAAACTAAACCAACGAATGAAGATATCATAATTATGATGATACTCGTATATCACAAATATTCAGGAAAAAATTTTCTATCTACCATTTCCCATTCATTCTTCCTCTTCCCTTTACTATTTATCAACGTAACGTCAATACAGAACAAAACAAATTTCACTTGTAGGCTCGTTCTCGACATCAATTATATAATTTTTACAGCCTCTTTCTACCCTCTAAAGCAGTGGTTCTCAGCTATTTGTAAAACAAATTTGAATATTTTATTGTTGGTTCAAATGTAAGTGTGCGACAAGTCGAACGTTTTCGACATCGTGAGACTGTCCCTACCTGTGATAATTATTAACGAAGAAATAACACCAAAGTTAATTGTAAATATTCTGACAAACACGTAGCAGAACGGAACAACTAGCTATTTTCATCATCAGCGTTCTTTGTGTTTGGTCCACTGTGTGTGGTGTCAGTTGATGTATATTTCTGCATTATATACTCAGCCATTATTATTGCAAATGGAATATGCGAATTGATTTTGATTTATCGTATTACAATTTGATGAAAACTTTTTTGTTATGAAAGCTCAATTTTACCATCTCTAGTCTTGCCATTGTCGTTTGTTATTTACCAATTATGCACATGTTAGTTAATTTGCTTATTTTCGTTCTACTTAAGGGATTAATTGTAAGTTAATAATAAGCATAATTTAAATACGAAATTTGAGCTTAATGATTTTCAAAAATTTTATTTATATTTGGTAGTAAAAATTAAATGCTACTCTCATATCATTTCTGTGTTTTTGCATTGTGGTGTTTAAAGCCGAAGGTCCATACCATCCGTTCTTTGCATATGCGTGGTATGCGTTTCTGTACATTCTCTCCGATTCTAAATTCAAGTTACATGCAATACGTCTTATGCGCAATTATTTTTGTTGTTTTAATGCAAAAAGAGAAAAAATTTAAATTCACCACACGAACATTTGTCTACAAAAGAGAGCACGATGCATGCGACGGATACAAAAGTAGAAAGTAAACCTACTTTATCCTTCCTATGCGTCTATACGTTCTTTGCGTTTTGCTCTGTAACTTGCCACATACAATTCCATTGATTCTACTTTTTGACACATGCATAAAACGCAACTACGCATTAAACGGATGGTGTAGACCTTCGGCTTAATTAATAACATCTGTAACACTCTTGATGGATGTTTTTATATAAAACATTATATTACGACTGTTCGTGCACATTTTCATAATACCTAATCTTTAGCTGCATACTGCAAGAATTCCGCGGCGCACTGGTCGAGAATCACTGCTTTAAAGCCTAGAAAATGAGAAGAGGGTAGTACCAATGACATTCAAATGTCATCAACTACGACTAGAATAGAGTAAAAATGTTTCAATTGTATTGAAATGACGTTGACAAAAAGTTATTTAATAAATGTGTTATTATTTTAAGCGTTAAAAATTAATACAAAATGTGTTACTATTCTTTTCTTTTATTCTTTTACAGGAAACTGTGGTAGATCCTATTTCAGTAAAAATATTATCTGATTTTTTAAATTTAGTAATTTAATACAAATAATTTTTTTCTGCGTAATTTCACATTTTATAAGGTGGCAGCATTAAATCAAGTGACAAGTATTTTCTTTCTAATACTATGTTCACACTTATGTTTTTAAATGTGTTTAACGCCTCATTCGGGTTTAAGAGCTGTTTACCATACATTGACTTGTTTTGTTAAACATCTCAAATGAAGTGTTTAAGATTTAAACACTTCCTTAAACACGCAAATGGAGTATGTTCAGTGCGTTTTTCAATAACTCTGGCATCTTTGTATTGTTATTAAATGGCGGCACGTGAAAAATTATTTGGTAAACAAGTAATTTGTTAAAAAAAAATATTCAATTATTTACAAAAACATTTGTTGTTTGAAAATAATAAACCGATAAAAAAGCACAATTGTTCGTAATTTTTTACAAATACAATCATTTACTCACGAAACGTCAACCTTAAACATCTCAAATGTAATGTGAACGGTTGTGTTTAGTTTTTTAAAACACTTGCCTTAAACACGTTTAGGACCATAAGTGTGAACATGGTATAAGACAAATGTCGAGTTTTGTGTTTACGGATATGTATCTCTATCACTATAGAAATATGCAGTTCTACGTGGGTGGTGTTAAGGCCAAGGCACTTAGAATCCATTTCACGTTATATTTACATACGCCTTTTGACACAATGAGAACTTTGTTGTTTTGCTACGAGCATTTGTAACGCACTCTACGTTTAAGGGACAATTTAAGCGTACAAAAGTTTATTTACACAGAAAAGAGTAAAAACAAGATTCAATTAAAAAAACAAACAAAGATTCAGTTAAAAAATTAATTAGTTTTCAACTAATCACGGAAATTGTAGTATTAACTCATCCATTTTAATTGATTTTTTTTTTTTTTTTGATTTTTTCAATTAAAAAAATATTACATTAACTAAAAATTTAATTGATGGTTTTTAAAGATTGAATTAAAATTAAATTGAAATATTTTTCAAAATTCAATTAAAAAATTAATCGAAATATTTTTTAAGATGCTATTAAAAACTAATTAAAAATGTTTAAGGATTCAATTAAAATAGTAATGGAAAAATGGAAAAAATCTAATGGCATAAAACATAAAAAATTGTGTTATGTTCATAAAAAAAATGGAAACATTTGTCTATTGTACCAAAAAACCTAACTGATACATCGTATGGCTTTTGAAGTTTGAATGGTGCACCTAAATACAATGGCCGTATTTGGTGTTTGATAGTCCTGCGTTAGTATAAATGTAGAATATCATAGCTTTTCTTTGAATTGTGTGGGTATTTTGGATTGAATTTTAAGGAAATGCTACGGTATTTTCCATATGTACTTACGCAAGACCATTCGCATCGTACCCCAAATAACGCCAATGTACTAACTTTGCCATTCACATTTGGTCTATAAGCTTGTATTTCTTACTATTGTTGTCTTGTTATTTGTCAACAAAAGGAAACAAAATGAATTAAATTTTTTTTTATTTTAATATTAAATTTTTATTCAACGTATGAATCAAATGAATGAATCAAAATAAAAAAATTAAGCTGAGTAGTTTTATAGAGCAGTAAATTCAAATAATATAAACATATATTCAATTAAAATATTCATCAAAAATATTATTTTTTCTAAGCAATCACTTAATTGAAAAAAATTCAATAATAATTTTTTCTGTGTAGATGAGACAGGCAACAATTTTTATTTGAAAATCTAGGTCAATATTTTGTTGTTTATTGCAATAACCAAAACTTTAATTCTGATATCTATGCTGATCTCTTTGAATATTTGTATTGAAATTATGTTTTAAAGTACACTTGAAACCCAAATTATTATATTTTTAAACGAGAGTTATTCTTTATTATTAATTTTTTGTTTTTTTGTTTGTTTATTTTATATGTAAATGTTATTGGATTGTTGAAATAAAAATATATTTCCATTCACAACTAAACCAAATTATATTATTTTCAAGAGCATATTTTTAAATTTTTAGTGCATATTGAATGTGCATAAAACATTTTTTTCGTAGCATATTTCTGGTTTCCCTGCTTATTATATATTTTTAACAAATTAATATATTTAAATAAATGAAAATGAACTAAATCAGTATTGAGTACGCAATATAAAATTGTTTATGTGTGCTAGTTAAAATATGTTGTTTGCATTGGTTTCTGATATTAACTTCTGGTAAGCTAGTTTTTGTTATTGTAATAATTATATGATGTAAATAAATACACTATTTTAGGCGTTGTAACCCATTAAGAACCGCTGTGAATTACCAAAATTCATACACAGAGCAAAAACTGCCTCATAGAATCTAGAAGATTTTCTCTATGAACCGTTTTTAGGCTAAGGGGTATCCCAGCAGAAAGAAGCGATGATTTTTTCATAGAGATTCCTTATTGTTTTTATGTGGTAAATCTTATTAATTTTGTCAAGAAGAAAACCACATAAAATCAAGAAGAAGTCTTATTATTCACAACAAAAACCAATCCATAGAGAAAAACTTCTTGATTGTATTAGGTTTTCTTATAAATTGTAAACTATAGGGATTTCTTATTGATTTTATTATGTTGCCTTCTTGATTTTTTTTAAAAAGGTTTTCTTCTCGATTTTATTAGGTTGGCTTATTGATTTTTTCAATAAGGGTTTCTTCTTGATTTTAGTAGGTTGCCTTATTGATTTTTTCAATAAGGTTTTCTTCTTGATTTTAGTAGGTTCCTATATGAGTATGTGTAAAGCATAAGGAAATCTTCTTGATTTTATGAGGTGTCTTGTTATTTCATATCTATAAATAGACATAGAGAAAAATTTTTTTATGATCTTTCTCATTTTTGTATAAGAATGTTTGCATAATAATTTCACTGGTTATCCAGGCTGCTTGTTAGCATATTGGGTAGAGTGCTTGTCTATCTGGTAGAAGTTTGCTGGTTCAATGCTTGGTGAGTAAGTTAGTTAAGAAAATAACATAATGTGTATGTATGTATGTATGTATGTATAAATAAATAACATCTACAACATACTACATACATACATACATATGTATATGGTATAGAATTTAAATGAAAATACATACATAAGCACAGAGAATAAAGACGCAATTTTTTTTATTTTTTTATTGAAAAAATCAATAAGATAACCTCATAAAAACTACAAGATTTCTTCTTGATTTTTTCAAAAAGGTTTTCTCTATGAAATTAATAAGATTTCCTTATTGAAAAAACATAGGGATTTCTTATTAATTTTGTTCTATCTTATGAGGTATTTAGTAGGCACTGTTTTCTCTGTGTAATCTCTTTTTTTGCTTCAAAAATTTGCTTTCCAAATTTTAATTAAAGGAAAAAGACATCAAGGTGAATTTACGAAAAGTGTGTAAGCGTTATTTTTTTTTTTTTTTTTTGGAAAATGAAATAGTTACATACGAGTACATACATTCATTATTATTATTGTGTCATTAATGTCAATTACTTGTTTCAACATTTTTCGACGAGTGTAAAACATAAACAAAAACTTTTGTAGCTCAAAGATACACACATACAGTCATTGTATGTATGTATGTAATGTACATGTAAATGTAAATGTAAATGTAACGATTGTTTATATCTTGAATAGAAATGTTACGTATCTAGAGTTACAACCAGAAGCAACAACAACAACAACAACAACAACACCAACAGCAGCAACAATAACAAAATAATAAAAAGCAGCCGTATCACATTTCAAAATTTAACGTCTTTTGTTGCTGTTGCAATGTTATTGTTGGTAAGCAAGCACTAGTTTTTGTTAATATTTATTTAAACCAAATATGAGATTTTAAAAATAATGCATTGTTTAGTCTGGTTGCTAAAAATCTGTGCCAGCCTTGCCAGATTTGTTTTCATACACTATACAAGAGCAGTTAATTGTAGACTTTTGATTTCCAAAAATTTCCCAATTCTTATTATTCACATTAGCTTAAAGTCGGCCTTTGTAGCCTATTCCACAATTACATAACTATATGCTACAAGGCGTTAGTGAGTGCTGCTAATCTTTAAGTTTAAGGCAAATTTATGTTAACAGCTGATTATTTTTGAAATATTAATAAATAAAAACTGAAAAAGAAACTTATAAATAAATGAAAACAATTGTAAGATTTCAATAGCTAAAATTTTGACAAAACGCAATCAATAGAAAAAGTGAAAATCATTAATTTTTTCTATTGATGAAATTTAATTTATGGCCGTTTGATATTTATCTTTCAATTCGTTTGTAGGAGTTTGTTCGGAATACAATTGAAAAACAATTTATTTTTTTAAGATTGTTTCAATAGAAATTCCTGGAAGCAATTTTTATTTTATTTACAAAAACAGGCAGTCGTTTTATTGTTTCTCTTGTGAATGTATATATATGTGACAGCGCATAGAGCAAGGGACCTAATGGTAAAAAAATCAATTTTAATTTTTTTTTTTTTTTGATGTGGACAACATCTGAGCATCGAATGAGACCGATCCCATGCCCCAAAAGTGTTCCCTCCCAGAGATATGCGCGTTTTATGAAATTGAAGTCGATGATTCTAAGGTTATGTGAAAAAATGTTCGTACTAACAGAGTGATATTCACGATTTAAAAGAATTATAAATGAGTATTTTTTATAATTCACAATTAATAATTTCAGAAAATAAACCTGGATTCGAAAAAACGCGAGCAAAATTGATATCAAACGTATGGAAACAGCGCGCTAGGTAGAACCCAGTAAAAACCAACTACACAAAACAAGAGGTAAGGACGACCTACGCGCATTTTCAAGGTTGACCAACACGTTCCTGACGTCATGAGATGTGTCGCTTTCAAATGAGATCAATACCAACACGCTCAGTGATGGTACACCAAAGATACACGTATTTAAATCTTTAAAATGGCTCTCTTGAACAAAGCCGCTTTTTACCCTTAGGTCCTTTTCTATTTTGCGCGTCACATATATGTATGTTTAATTTTTTGTGCTTGCTATGCTTAATAACTTCACGACGGCATAATAAAATGATTTCACATAGATTTCATATACACACTTATTACCTTCTTATTCAGAGAGGGTATAGCTTCCCAGTGGTCTAATTGTAAAAAAAAGGTGGGCGTGTACCCGCAATTTGTTATTTGATTTTACGATATTTTGCTTATTTGCTTCTTGCAATTACACAATTCTAAAGTTTAAAAAATGGGCGGGTCTACGCCCATTTAAAGCTACTATTATATTTCACGTGATTCTAATTACTTAAAACTTACCGTACACCTTCAGCTCAAAAATAGACACAACCTTCCATTTGTAAAAAATGGGCGGAGTCACGTCCATTAAAATTTAATATTTCGTTTTAAATGGTTCTACTGTACCGATTTTTAAAAAAGCTCAACACACACCCTGTGCTTTGAAAAACACAAAATCTTGCATATAAAAAATGGGCGAAGGCATGCAGATTAAAATTTAATTTTATATCCCATAAATTTTTTAGCAAATGTTCTATCAAATCTTTGCATTGAAGTCGTGTTTTTTTTTTTTTTTTGATGAATTATTTTTTAATTGGATCCACTGTGCGTGATTAAGATTTACAGCGAACTCAAGCGTTAAGCCGAGTTACCACTATCGGCGCAATTCACATTGGGTAATTTGATCCACTTTTTAGGCCAAAATTAAATTCAGCCAAACGTTTTGGACCGATATTGCTGAAATTTGGAATATAGGAGTTTTTCATGACATTTTTAGGGCTGCCACCACATGAAAAAAGTTAAAAGCTTATATAACTCGAAAATGAATAGTTACCCTATTTTGATATTCGGCACGATGAAAATACGCCAGGGGGCTCAAATAATGGGCGTAAAGTCCGTGTGGACAAAACTTGCTTGGAAAAGTGGGCGTGGGCTTTGTACCACCTTAACGATAAATTTTGCCTTTTAGAACAAACACTTCTTCATTTAACGCTTTTTCATTTTAAATTTGTCTACGCATATAGTTCAAAACAGCTGTTTCTAACTCTCCTTTATTTTTGCAAATTCGTTATAAAAAAACTAAGTAGAGGTTGCCAGGAAAAAATTAGATATCTCAAAAAACGCAAAAAAATGCAGCATGAAATTGATTGAATAGACTCAAAATTAAATTATTGGCAATATTTTATTGATTTCAGCTTTGAGAAATTATAAACTTTTTTTTAAAGCTTATCCAAGAAAGCTTGCACAAGAACATTTATTTTTTTTAATTTGAGATTAGGACAAATTAATGGTTTTTCTCACCAATAAACTATTTTATTTTAAAAAATGATTATTTATTTATTTAGCACTTACTATCAATATTGCTATCCATATACAACTTTATTTATCTATCGTTCTTCTATTAACAACTATTGTCAGGTATTGTAAGTCCTAGTTTACACTATGAAAGTCTTATTCCTTAGCTGATTAGTTTGTTAGGAGAGAGAGACGAGAGAAAAGGAAACTTATTTGTTCCCCTCATCTCTCTCTCTCCATCAAACTAATCAGCTTAGCAATAAGATTTGCTTAGTGTAAATTAGGACTAAGCAAAAATAACACAAAGCGCGTCCCACATTAATTGTAGCTTTAATGCAAAATAAAGTCGGTTCGTTTTAGAAACAACTTAAAATTAAAAACCTCTTTCTAAGTATTTTTCTACTATGGCCAAAAATAAAGTGTGTGTTAAGTTGAAGCGACTTTAATTGGGCGCCACAACAAATATTGGAAATTTGTTCATATAATCGCAAAAAAAATATACTAAATCAGCTGACGCTGTGTTATGAAAAAGTGTTAAATTTAATAACAAGATAAAATAAAACAATCGAACAGAAAAACAACTTAACAAATCATTAATATAGAGAAATTTTAAAAGGTATTTATTTGTATTTTGCATTATTTTAATAGTTTATTGTACAACAATTGGATTATAAATTGTTTATAGGAACAAAAGAAGCCAATAGATTGAAAGTCATACATACATACATACATACATATCGTTACCTTAATATAGAAAGGCCCTAATTCATTATTTTTTTTTAATCGAGATTTTTTCATTTTTCGATACATTAGATGTTGTTCTTCTATCGTAATTTTAAAAATATAATGAGTTATGGCCTTTCAATGTTAACGTAGCGATATGTTTGTTCAAATACATACATACAGTATTATTCGAAACCTAAGCAATTTATTCTAAGAAATAAAAAGAACTTTTGCATTTTATTAAAAAGTTCCTTTATTCGAAATAAACAATTGAATTTTAATATTATTATGTGCTCTCATTTTAAATTCGCCAACAACAATTTTATTGTATTTCTTTACAATTAATAATAAAACGAACAAAAAAATAACTACATATTTTTCTGTTCGAAACTTAAGCAACTTTCAATATTTTGTATGGTATCCTTTGTTTCTGATGACGTCCGCACATCGTTTCGGCATTGACTCTACGAGATTAGTTAAAACTGATATTGTTATTGATTCCCATTCCAGTTTTAAGCAGTCCATTACCTCCTGCTTAGAACTTAACCGGTGACTAGCGATCCTGCGCTTCAAAATGGGGAAAAGATTCTCAATGGGATTCAAATCTGGAGATTTGTATGGCCAATCCAAGACTTGGGGATGCCATTATTTAACCAACTTCGATGTGTGTTTAGGGTCATTATCATGCTGAAACGCCCGCTGACGTAGCATTTGCCAACGGCATGGCTCAGCATGTCGTTGGATAAAATATACTTATAAGCAAAACGGTCCATCTTTGTTGTTATTTCGACAAAAGGGCCAACTCTACTCGCTGAAAATCAGGTCCATAACATTACCTTTCCGCCACCACGTTTTATTGTGTCTTTACAATAACGCGGATCTAACTGCTGTCCTTGCCGATTTCGGACGTGGCATACTCCATCTGAGTTCAACAAGTTGAATTTAAAATCATCGCTAAATAAAACTGTTTTCCATTGTTCTGTGGTCCATTTGCTATAAGTTTCATAAACTTAAATTAAACTGTTCGGAATTTTGATATTCCTTAAGATTTAGAAAATGCGAAAAGAATATTAATAGTACGCGTATTTCACTGTTATAAGCAACGATTAAGCAAATGCCAATTTTTTGCTATGGCATTGACCAAGACCGATTAATAAGGTCGAGTTGAAAACGCATCTGCCCCCGTATTCCGTAAGTCGTTAAAGCTAAAGCTAAAGCTAAATTTTATCGCTAAAATGCTGAACAAATAGAAAATTAAAAATTTTTTCCTATGACATAAAACACTCAAGTTTCGTCGAATTAGATTTTTAAGACATTGCCTGATTTATCAATAGACGTTTGAAAATTGTATTCGTAGCCGAAAATCGAGAAATCGACTTTATAGATTTTTAGCGATAGAGATTTAGCTTTAGCAACTTACGGAATACGGGGGCTGATCTACTTTTTTTCTGCCTAACTTAAGGCGAATTCACATAATTGGTGGCTCGTATGTCAAAAGTTGTTTATGTACAGAGACCTGTGCCAAGCGATTTTGTCGGCGGCGGCGGGTCTTGAAAAAATCGTTGGCGGAAGCTCAAATTCGGCTTCAGCCAGCTGACAACAAATAACTAAAAAATCAAATTAGAAGATAAATACTAAATAAAATAATTTTAATTTATATTCACCCCTATTCTGCGTTTCGATACGAATCGAAATTTTACGATTACGATTCTTACTTTTGTTTTAATTGTTAAATCACTGTTTCTTTTACTAAATTTAACTTTTTGATAAAAATTTTTTTGCAAAATTGCTTATTTTTTCTGTTCATATTTCCCACGTTTCATAGCCAAGCAACTGGCTTAAACATACTCTGCTCTTCTTCTTTTTCTTTCGATTAAGTTTTTTTCCAGAATATCATTTTTCGATTCGTGCGTAATTGAATGCGGAACGTAATCGAAATGCAGAATAAGGGTGATTGTATCGAGAGAATCGGGGCTGTTTTTCAGGCGACATAAGCCAAACTTGTTACGGCGACGGCGGAGCTCACTATAAATATCAGCGGCTCGGCTCAGCCGGTTGTTAGCCATGATGGCGTAGGTTTCTGCTTTAGTATATTTAATCAGCTGCTTTTGACACATGAGCCTCCAAACCAACAACAAAATGCCATATTGTTTTTATTGTTTGTAATTTGTTGTAGTATTAACTTTACCTATTATGAATTTGCCTTGGCATTGACGTAGCGTCGACAAATAGTTACAGAATAAATTGCATTAAATTTCCAATCCCAGCCGCAACCAAAACCCCAGCTTTGCTTGCAAATCGCCAAATTCAGGTAACACGAATTCGTAGACTTTAAGCTCTTTTTTTATTCGTGTTTTTTTTTCTTACCTGCTGCCACTTTTGTTTTTCTATTACTATTTTTTTTTTTTCTTCTGCAAATATTCATGCACATTAGGGCCATAACCAAATTTTTGGCATAGTAGGTACCACGGAGTGGCCAAGAATGTTTTAGTAATGAAAACACAAATTTCTAAAATTTTCCAAGAAATTTTGAACCGCGATGAATTGTAAACCGTAGGAAATTTTTTAAATCTAAAGCAGTGGATAAATTCCAAAGTAAGCGTTTAAGAGATACGTATAGGAATATATGTATGTATATAAATATCAGGCGTAGATTTTTTAAAATTTCCGTGAGATAAAAATGGTTGTTTTCAAACCGATCCCTGCGTGAACTTTTTTAACAATCCGAAAAAATTTACATAGGTATTTTTTATTAATAACTTTTAATGCTCTACACGACTGTACCATGCCGTTTTTGATATTCGCAAAAAGTGTGAAAAAGTTATCGCCCTAATGTACATTATACATACATACTTACACACCCAAATGTTTGTACGTTTTACAACTCATTTTACCGCAATAAGCCACAGTTAGAGGCAATGAATGTTTGGAATTTTTTTAAATCATTTCGAATATTTGCCACAATAAACTTAGAAAAGTAGCAAAAATATAACAGCAACAGCAACAGCAACAGCAACAGCAGCAAAAATTATTAAACTAAACCAAATGTATGAGAAGCATTTTAAATGTGGCACCACCGCTTCGTTTTCAAATTGCGCGAGTGTAAACGAATGTGTGTGTAAATTGTTTTAATATTTCCATAGAATTTAATGTTTAAAAGTGGCAAATAAAAATAACATAAATTTCATATACATATTTTAATATGTGAAAATGTGGTCTAAATATTTTTGTTTATTATACCCTTTACCAAAAATGGAAAAGGGTAGGTATATATAGGTTTGTCATTCCGTGTGTAATTTCCATAATATTAATTTGCGACCAAAAAAATGTATATATTCTGACTCCTTATGAATAGGGAAGACGAATAAGCGATGCCCGTCCGTCCGGTGTACGTGAAATCGGTTTTCCGAAGCTCCCAGAAAAGCTAGAGACTTCGTTCTTGGACTGGTGTGTCAGAAATGGTCCAACTTAGATTGGTATTGAAAATCAGCAAAATCGAGCAGACGGTTTCAGAGCTGGAAAACTGAAACTTGATTTTGCCATATAAAAGTCACTACCGAAAACAAATTTTTATTTTTTTTAATAAATAAACTTATTTTACACTTCAGTACGACCAAAATTGGTATTTTAAATTAAAAGAATATTAAAAAAATTAAAAAAACGTTTCCAGGGTTGGAAAACTTTAACTTTTTGTGTTATGTAAAATTAACTATGTCTAAAACTATATTAGTATTTTCTCGAGAACCGTAAGAGCTACAGACCTGAAATTTGGACACAGTGTGTAGACCTTTGGCCGCTACAACAACAAATACATGAGAATTGAAAATTAAAGGGTGTTTCAAAACGAGCAACGAAAAGTGTTAAAATCCCATGTAATATACATACAATTATATGTATATACACTTGAAATTTGTAAGGTTAGTGTATTTTTATACAGACTATAAAAATTAACACTAAAATTTCCAAAAAATTTAATTAAAGGGTGTTTCATCAGTTAATGCAATTTTGACAACTTGCTGTATCTTGGAAACCGTAAGAGCAAAACTCTTGAAATTTTCAAAAACGGTAAAACTAAAAAAACAAAAAAATTATAAAATCGCCAAACCGAAAAAAATCGCCAAAACGAAAAAAAGCACCAAATTAAAAAAAAATTTCTAAGACTAAAATAAATCGCATAAAACGGAAAAATTGCTAGAATGAAAAAAAATCGCCAAAATGAAAGAAAATCGCCAAAATGAAAAAAAATCGCCAAAATTAAAACAAACCAAAAAAAAAAGAAAAAAATCGCCTTAATAAAAAAACCCAAAAACAGAAAAAAATCGCCAAAATGAAAAAAAATCTCTAAAATTAGAAAAATCGCCAAAATGAAGAAAAGCCCAAAAACAGAAAAATATCGCCAAAATGAAAAAAAATTCCAAAAACAGAAAAAAATCGCCAAAACGAGAAAAAAGCGACAAAACTGAAAAAATCGTTTAAACTGAAAAAAACTTCAATAAAGCAAAAAAGCCTACCTTTCGTGCGCGATTCAAAGTCGCACTTTACTGAATTTTTTAATAGTAAAGGAATTAAATGAAACTAAGTTTTTCCTTATTTCGTTTTTGCTTTGTTCACTTAACATATTTTATGTATTTTTTAAAGAACTAGATTGGTATCAATAATCAGAAAAATTCAAAATTATGACTCCAGGGTTGGAAAACTCACACTTTTTGTGCTATGTAAAATTAAACAGGTCTAAAAAATTTTTTTTCTTTATAAATAAATAATTATTTTATGCTTCTGAAAGAAAAGTTGGCGTATGAAATTTGAGAAATGAAAATTACAGCTCTAAAGATGGAAACTTTAAAAAAATTATAAATTTTTTCACAAAACAAATATGTATGTATGTGTCTGTATACTATATATATGTACGTACGTTGGTAAAGGGTATATAAGATTCGGCACAGCCGAATATAGCACTCTTACTTGTTTTTATTTTTTCTTGTTTGGCAGAAAAAGTCTAATTCAATTCAAAATTCTAGTGTAACAATATCTAGAGCGAATAGAGTAATAATTATAATTTTTTTCTATTATTCCTGTTTGCAAATAAAATTCTAATTAATTAGTGCAAATACAAACATTGTTGAGCTGAACAGACTAGTACATAGTACAATCCGAAATGTACATGAATGGAAATTATCATAGAAAAGTTTAAATTAATTCAGCAAAAAAAAATATTAAACAACTTATCACACATACATACATATGGACATTAGGGTGGCAATGAAATGTATGGACTTTTTTATTTTTCATTTTTATTTAAACAAAAGCCGAATCAGACAACTGTAGGGCTTGTCCGCTAGATCTTCAAAAAAGCTCAATTTGTATAAAATAATATAATATAATATTAAATATTGTTTTATAGGTACAAATTGAGCTTTCTTTTGAGCTCTAGCGGTCAAGCCCTACTGACCTGATCTGATTCGGCCCAAATTTTGGCACACCCTCACTGAAGTATTGTTTTATGTAAATTGAGCTTAATTTTGGTAGATTTTTTAAAATGTTAACCCTTGGAGGGGTCAAGCCTCGCAGTTGTCCGATTTGGCCCAAAATTTTGCGATCCGCTTACTGCAATATCGCTTTATGTAAATTGGGTGTTATTTTGGTAAATTTTATAAAATTGCAATTTTGAGCTAAGTGTGGTACGCCAGGGAGCTACCCGATTTGGCTAAGATTTTCACTACGTGAGTTCAAGACCTAGTACATACTATAATAATCCGCACAGCTTTTTACAGAATTCCAAAACGGATTTTCATTGCCACCCTAATGAACATACCATACATATTTTTATGCATTGTTATTTGGGTTTTAAAATAAAATTTTAAATATCATCAAATACACATGCCAAGTTAATAGTTAAGCGGTCTAGACACCATCAAGCTACTTATCCATCAATCAAGTACAAATTGAAAAAAATACCAATGTAAAATCAACACGCAAAAATTTTTATTGGAAATCATATTAATGCCCCTATCACGGTTCTCAACCAAATTCAGTTTGGTCGTCTAAGAGTAGACCAAATTTACACACCACCAAACTGTGTTTTAGTATCATGAACCACAACTGTCTTTTAGTTGAAATTGTCATCGTGTTGCCAACTTAAAATACCAAGTCTGACAGAAAACAATTAATTTGTGTGTAAATTTAAAAAACACAAAGTTTTAGAAAATATATTTTTTTAGTGTTTTAGTTCAAAGAAATCATCCTAAATAGATAAAAATATGTGTAAATTTATTTTATGAGGACGAAAATGTGCTACGTATCAAAAGAAAAATTCGTGGTGATTCCAACCCTCTTGAACTACCTAATGCAAGGTAAGGAATAATCAAAATAGGGAACGAATTCCTTAAAAAATATTTTGGAAGGTTTTTTAGTTATTTCTGGCAGAACAAAGAAACGTTTTGTTATATGTTGGATCACCTAACATCACATTTAAAGAAATGTTTGTATGTACCCGGTATACCGATACTGAAACTGTTAAAAAAATATTAAGAATAATAAATATTTCTAGTTGAAAATTTTCCATTTTTTCTGCTTTTTATATAGCACCCCTTCAGAAGAAAGTAGTAGTGCAGAAGTACTCTTGGACTAGCCGCAAAGCGATACCGAGTAGTCGCTCTTGATTTCCCCGTTAATACTTTCAAGTGACGATTTTAACATTGGGTTGTCATAGGAAAACTACTACTCGCTTTTGTGTCGCTTTCGGAGTGATGCACCACTGATCACTTTGGGAGTGGTGCACGACTGCAGAGTAATTTTTTAGCAGTCGCCTTTGAACTAATGCACGAGTATTTATTTATGGATAAATTGGTATTGAGAAATATTTAAAAAATGTACACAAAGATTTTTTTTTCATTTGTAAGACACCCGAATATTCCTCGCAAAGACTGATCAAACTTTAATTTTACGAGCCAGCAATTGATGACATCTTTTAGCAGCACTGCCAACCTAAACATTTGTTGATAGTGTTGCCAAATTAAAAAATTAGTTCAGCATTTGCGACTAGTCTACCAGTACTTTCCACCCGTATATAAATAGTATCCGTTGCGACTACTGACTTTTATTCCAGTGTAGCACCAATCGTCAGACGTCAATGCCTCTACCATCTTCTGCAGGGACCAACTTATAATTAGAAAATCACAACCACAGACTCAACTACTAAAAAGCAGTTGTGTCTACTCAACGTTTTTCTCAACCAAACATACACTGAGTTGTAAATGACGATACCAAAACACAACTGAAAAGTCAACTGTTAATTTAGTGGAGAATGGCAATGCAAATTTATCAATCCCAACCAAACTATTTTAAAAGTTGAAAACCGTGAGAGGGGCATAAATTTATTAGAAATAAACACCCTTATTTCAGTTGTCAACATCGATGTTACGTAAATACACACCAAAAAATAGAGGCTTGTCTACTCCCTCTCGAAAACATTTTTGTGCTATTGACAGTATATTTCCGTGCCCTAAGATCTAGGAAATAGCATTAGCCTGTCAGATTTTTTATGGACGTAACGTCGATGTTGACATCTCGAATAAAGCTGAATGTATTGCTTAAGTGAAATTTGTTTATTTTTTGTGCTGTTGCATACAGTTGTGAGACTTGTTTTTAATATTCGTATTATGTAAATAGCCGACAAACTTTGCACTACCAGTAGAGCTGATAGCACGTCGTTCGAAATGCTTTAATCGGTAGTTTTAGACAAACCTATGATGAAACCCGTTCAAATTACATGGTTGGTGTCTAAAACTACCGACTGAACGAGTTGGACCCAGTTCTGCTAGCTAGTACGCAGTGTAGAAGTCTAGTAGTCGGAGGTTCGACTATTTACGGTGTTTTTGCAGGCAATCCAAACTAGCTTCGTTTGTTTTTGTTTATTTTTTTCCTGACTACGAGGGTGGATAAATAAGTCCGTGACTTTTTTAATAAAACACTGTTTTTTTTTGCAAAACAATAATTTTATTTTTCAATCTCATTTTAACTCAATACACTTTCTCCAGTTTTTGTATCCCTTCCAAAAAAAAATAGGATTTTTCGAGGTCCTTAAAATAGGCCTTTGTTTATGGAATGATTCGTTGTTGGAGTCAAATCTCTTTCCGACGAGCCATTTCGTCAAGCGGACGAGGGAGCAATTCGTAATTCAATTCATGGATTTTTGCCATGGAAACTGCACATGCGTTTGTGGTCGATTGTGAGCAAATACGGCACCCATCTTGCAGACAACTTTCTTAAGCCCAGCTGATCATTTAAAATCGAAACCACACTGCCATATGAAATGCCTATGGCATCAACAATCTCACGCAATTTTACTCTTCGATCGGCCAACACCTTGTTGTAGTTTTATTTCGAAATTTTCGGCTGTACTGACCTCAATTGGTCGTCCAGAACGTTCAGCGTCATTTGCAATTGTGCCTCAGTAAACTACTTTTTTTACTTGAAATTGATGGTGGAGAGCCCCCATAGTATTTATTGAGCTTTTCCTTAGTTTGATTAACGGTTTTTTTCGCAAAAAAAAATAATGTTTTGAGCACTCGAAATTCACTTTTTTCCATTTTTAGAAAAATACACGAGGTTGTATGTTTTGAACAGCTGTTAAACGCAAAGTAAATGACCACACTTGCTCAAAAATTGACAGTAGTCTATTAACGGGTGGTACTTGATGGGAACAGTGTTGCATTTTATATAACTACGAGGTAAGTTCAAAAAGTCATGGACTTATTGATACACCCTCGTATATATATAACTTTACTTTCAAATACATTCTGTGTTAAAACATTAATTGAATCATGTCGAATTAAAATTTAATTCATGATGGTATTTAGTAAGTACAGCTGGGTCCAACTCGTTTGAACTGCTTCAGAGGGTCAAAACAAATAGATCAAATAGATTTAAATAACATGTGTCTAAATTGATCGTCTGAAAGAGTTAGAACGAGGTGGACACAGCTGTATTGTTGTGGCTGCAGCCTAAAGCTACCACGCGATATGCGTTCGAGTTTAATCTACAACTACAATATAGCACACACACATTTTATTGATATCTTTCCCAATACGAGGGCTACTATTTATATTTCGGTAATAGCAAATAATAACAAACATTTTGAAAATGAAATTGTTTTTCGAAATATTCCCCTCGATGATCAATACACTTTTGCATTCGTTCAAATCATTTGTCATAGCAGTTTTTTCATTCCTTTTGAGACACCGCCAAAACATAATTTTTAAATGCTTCAACTGCGTCTTCGCCGCTTGTAAGTCATTGACCACGCAGTTTACCTTTGATATTCAGGAACAAGAAGAATTCATTAGGTGCCAAGTCAGAACTGTACGGAGGATGAGTCATCAATTCGATGTTTTGATTGCTCAAAACTTTACTTGTTTGACGAGATCTGTGAGAGCTCGCAATGTCATGTTGAAGAATGATTCGTCTTCGGCGGCAAGTTTTACGAATTTCTGCGAAGATTTCCGGTAAACAAATACTCGTGTACCACCCAGAATTGACAGTTCTACGTTGCTCAAGTGGAATAGTGGCCACATGACCCATTCGGCCAAAGAAACAGGCGACCATTTGCTTTGCTGGGCTTCATCCACGAACAACTTTTGTAGGATTTAGCTTGCCTTAGAATACCCACAATATCGGTTGCTGTTTTGTTTCTGTCTCATAGGCATATATCCATGATTCGTCACCTGTCACGAGTCTTTTGAAGCACCACGGTTGAACTTTTTAATTATTTCCTTACACAACTTGACCCGAGCATTTCTTTGAGCGATTGAAAAATTATGGGGTATACAAGGAGAAGAATTTTTTTTTTAAACTAAGTGTTCGAGCAAAATCGAATGTATTGAAGTGGAACTAATGTGCAAGGATGCCTCTATCTCACAATATGTCACATGACCACCTGGCATTATCAGTTCACGCACTGCAACGATGTTTTGTGCCGGATCAACCGATTTCGGACTACCTTCACGGAATTCGTTGGAGACGGAACTACGCTGGCATAGTTCACTATGCCAGCGATATACTGTTGTTTTTGAAGGTGCTTTATCGCTATACAAAGAATTGAGTTCATCGACAGACACATTCCTGTCGAGATAACCCAAGTCGAAAGTTGTGAAAAACTTTCCATTTGTTTGTCAAACTGATTTTCTGAACTCACTGTAAACAAAACCAATAGCACTTGTACATCAAAAAGCTGTGAGCACGTTTATGCTTAAGAATGTCAAACTTTATTATGGTGTTGCCAGATTTTAGCTACTGACATTAGTGTTGCCACTTCCCGAAATATAAACAGTTCACCTCGTATACTTTTACTCTACAGTGTAGAGTCAACACTAAAAATTTAGATTTACTAATTTACAAATTTGCACAATCACCTTCCCGAAAACCCTTATTATTTCTTCTTTTTTTATTAAATTTTGCATGTTGAGCAAAAATATTTTAATACTCAATTTTTTTATTTGCTTTATCAAAAAAGAAAAGCAGATAAGGAGTTAGAAGTGAAAACATAATGAAACATAAACAATTTTCTATTTAATTGTTTTCTTAAATTTTTTTTCTCATTAACTATAATAAATCTTTAGGAATTTCATCATATTTTTTTATCGTTGCTTCTTAATGTGTTTGTAAATATAACAAATAGAAACTTTCGTTGGATTTTTGCTTCCTTCGAGCATTCAGTAATTTGCGAGCCAGTGATGTATAAAATTAAAAAAGTTTCAAACGAATCAAAATAACATTGAAATTGTTTTGCAAAATAAAAAAATATTAAAATATATGTATATTAACTAAAATGAGCAACGACAGACAGATTGTTTAAAAGCAGAAAATTTTTAAGACAGATGTAGTAAATTTTTCGAAAATTAGCTTCAAATTTCAACATAATATTGCACTAATTTAACTGCAATGAAATTAAGTAACATATTAAGAAGGAGACATACAAACATAGATATCGTCACCTCAGAATTGGTTTAGCACATACGCCAAAAAGTTGAAGTGGAGAAAAACGACAAAGAAGGTTTATATGAAGTTTATTTTGTATTTGCGCCACTGCTTCCAATACATGTTTTGTAGAAAAATTTAAATTTTTGTGAACTTTCATGATTGAACTTAAGAAGTTAATATTCACCCTTATTCCAGTTTTCGACGTCGAAGTCACTTTAACACAATACCAAAAAATCGGGGCTTGTGTACTTGTTGTCAAAAACAACTGATTCCTGTTGTCAGGTTTATACTTTCTCTCGAGATCTAGTAAACAATCCCCAATTGTTTGGTAATGTGTTAAAGTGACTTCGATGTCGAAAACTTGAATAAGGTTGATTACTTTATTGTAAAAGTAAAAATACGTTTTGTGCCTCATACGCAATTTATTTTTAAAAATTAGCTTTTTGTGCTCCATACGTATAATTTACTGCTGTGTATTGAGAAATTTTTTGTTGAGACGAAAATTAATGATTCAAATTAATTTTTCTTCCTATCCAGAGAAATAAGACGATCGTTTAACGCCCAAATTCAGCTTGCCTGGATGAACCGTATGTATTACCTGCAAGTATAGAACCGAAAAGTTGTAAAAAAGCTGGAAGAAACCCGAAAAACTATGAGCAGCAGAAAAGACTTCAGAAATCACGGGTATCAATAACGAATTAATTTAACGGTTTCTATTTTTTTGAAAACCTTAGGTAGTGGTGACCCTATTCATGAATATGCTTTTGAAAGTTTCATTGTTGTCACACGAAATTTATATTTACACGAATACCCATGGTACATTATATCAGTTAGCGTCCATAAAATCCTTGTTGATGGAAAAGACATAATAAGGCCTTGCATTCTTCAAGAAATAAGGGCACGGGGAAATTAAGAGAGTTGTTTACGAGAAAAGCATGGAGAATAGACAAAACTTTAGATATTTTCAGTCGACTCTTAATTTCTTTAGATCCTTTTATCGCAAGATTGCGTCGCTCTTCCTTTCGAGTTCGAGGTTTGATAACAAAATGAAATAAATAACAAAATAAATAAATTTCATAATTATCTGTTGCTGCTTTTGAGGAGGAAGAATCTTTTAACGATGCATATGAAAGTGAATAAATTAAAATCTCTACGTGTATTTCTGTTTTATTATCTGTATTATTAATAGGTTTGTTCATGTACTAAAAATTGTTACGAATTTGTAACAATTGTTACTGGAAAGTGTTCATTAACTCAAAATGTTTTTTTTTTTTAATTTATGTAATAAAGTAAAAAACAAGTAAGGAAAGCATTTATTATAAAATTTTTATTAAAAATATTAAAATTATTTTAATATTAAAAATGGTTATCTCCGACTCCTTACATAAAGATATACTCAATAATTTTATTAACATTGGATCTTAGTTATATTCAACTTAAATACTATTATGTATATATGTATAACTACAAATAATCTTACGAAGATGTATCAAAGAAACCAATTTTTTATGTAGATACATATGTAAAAAATTAGAACTTTTTATTTTTTGCTTCATTTGATTTTTTTATAATCATTTATATATCTGAACTAATTTTTTTATTTTATTCATAAATGAGAAATGAGTGAGTCCAACGTGATTTATTAATTTTGTACAGTTAGATTTGCGATCTACCACACTGTGCGGCGGCTGCGTCTGGTTGATGATGGTTTTGCTTAAAGGCTCAGTTACCCGACTGTAATGTAAAGTAACTGCAACAGTAGGAAACATATTGATATTTATTGTTATGTGAAAAGTAATGACTTTACATTACAGTCGGGTAACTGAGCGTTAACAGTCGCTGTTGAATTTTGCTTACGGCACCTTCCTTTTTTTATTATTCATTTCTTACAAAAATGAAGCAAAACAAAAGCTAAATTTACTTTGAACGTTTTTGAATGAAGAATTTGACGCAATTGCCAAACAGTGGCGTGTACAGCAAACCAATACTTATAAAACCTAAAAATACTTAATATGGAGCAAAATTAAACCATAATAAGTTTCGTGAAACTCGTTTTTGATTCAAAAATAGGGTATTGAAAATATATATACTTTATATGCCGGCCATAAACTACACAAGATCACTGCACAAGTCTGGCACTGTACAATGCGTTTGTGTAATGTATGAGGGTGGTTGTGCTATTTAGGCAGTGAACTGAGTAAATATCAAAATGATTTTGATATTTGCTCAAGTTTGAAAACTGTACAGTGCACTTGTGTAGTGTATGTTGCAAACGCTCAGTTGTGTAGTGATTTTTTAAGAGTTCACAACAAAAAAAAAAAAAGCGCAGAACAAATATTCTCGACAGAGTTCCTAGAATTATACAAAGAATCACCAGCATTATGGCGAATTAAAATAAAAAATGCACAGTTTACTTGTGTAGTGTGTGTCACAAGCTTAGTTTGCGCAGTGCCAGACTTGAGCACTGAACTTGTGTAGTGTATAGCCGGCAATGCCTTACTAAGTTTTTGTTAAAGAATGGTCGTTGGGGTAAAACAATTGTGAGGCGACGATATGTATGTAGAGGAGAAAAAATGGATAGCAAACGCAGTTCGTGCGTTAAGGCCATAAAACACCTATAAATATTTTCTTAGAAAAGTATTTCCATAGGTAGTTTTCCAAAAGTAAATAAATAAATAATTTCTGACAGAGAATTTCAAATTTTCGAAGTCAGCTGTTTTAATGTCAGCTTTTTTATTCCCCTTACGAATTTGCAGTTAGTTTTTGCGAATAGGAAAACAAGAATTGTTATTCAAAATCGGGCTGTATATTTTCAGGTAATACTGTTTTCCAAAGATATGTAAGTTTTTTATTTTATCGAAAATAGTTTTTTAAACGTATCTTTTAGTATACTGCAACAAAAAAGTAAATTTTTATCAAAAAAGTTAAGCTCGAAAAATTTACTTTTCTCAAAAATATACTTTTTCCCAAATGCCACTTTTCTGAAAAAACATATTTATTTCGAAAAAAAAAACTTTCTTCAAAATACACTTTTTGAAAATGTTACGAGTACTTTCTTCTTCAAAATACACTTTTCGAAAATTTTTCCGAACGCTTGTTTCACAGTTATACATTAAAAATGTAAATTTTATCATGGGGAAACAAATGCTCTTTTCCAAGAGGATTGTTTTTTAAAACCTGTATTTTCAATGGACTTTTGTCAAACCCATAACAATTGACTTTTCGCGAAAACTCTTCATGCAAAGGTTCTTCAAAACCTTTTCCACTTTTTAATTACTATTTTAACGTCTCCCAGCATAGGATTATATCTCAAACAAATTTTATTTTTGAGAGCATCATTTTCATGTGCAACCCAACCGAATACGAGTACATGTAAGATTTATAGTTCTTGAAAAATTTATATTTCCATCATTCATCTAAATTTATAAACGGAAACAAAAACACTTCCAAACACTAAGAACTTGTTTAAATAAACTTTTGATTTTTCATTTTTAAATTTTTCTGTAAAAAAAAGTTTATAAACTAATTTAACACAATTTAATTCATTAAGCAAATTTGTTTTCCAAATTATTTCAATTTGTTTTATTACAAAAACATTTATTATTGAAAAATAAAATTATTTACAACAGGAGTAATTGAAGTAAAAAAATAAAAAATAAAAAAATAATAAAAACAATAACAAAATTAAATAATTTATAATAGAAAACAATTTAAGAAATGTTGAACTTAATGCAAAATAGCGTGAAAATCTATTTGTGTGCAAGAGAGGAGTGAGGAGTTTGTGTCATAAAATACCCAGAAACGTCACATTATTTTCTCACACAATAAATAATTCTGCTCATTCCATCCACAATTAAACTGTAAAATAAGACTGTTGTGCTCTTTTATTTATTTTCTCCTGGTTTAACTTTGTTGTCGCTACATTCTGACGTTTTGTTTTTTATTTTTCGAAAATTATTTTCTAAAAATACAAAAATCCAAATTTTCTCGTAGTTGTTGTTTATTAAGGCATTCATAAATTTAAGTATTTTAATTCTTTACCGATGATGGGTGCGTGTGAGAACTTTTAAATTCAGCTAGATTGCGTGAGTAGCTTATATCTTCACCAGTATACTCAAAGACATGCTATGCTGTTCTAGTGTAGGGCATCAATGTAAACAATTTCATTTGGACGATTTTAAATACCCTATTGCAAATTATTTGCCAATAAAATCAGCTGCAATGAAGTTCACTTAAGTGCTTAATTAATCGCATCGATTTTTCTAGCAAAAAGCCTATTTTTATGTATCTTTTTTATACACTTCATATAGCAAAATATATGTATGTTATTGAAATCAGCGGAAAGATCACTTTTATCAATATCAATTTTATTGATTTTTGGGACCGTGAGAGCAAAGAAAACACTATATCAATTCAAGTTCAAAATTTAACACACGAGGGCTACTATTTATATTTCGGGAACTGGCAACACTAATGTCAATAGCTAAAATCTGGCAACACCATAAACAAGTTTGACATTTTTTAGCATAAACATACTTATACA
This sequence comes from Tachina lurida, assembly GCA_944452675.1. NCBI lineage: Eukaryota > Metazoa > Arthropoda > Insecta > Diptera > Tachinidae > Tachina > Tachina lurida. The sequence goes on along the minus strand of OX101754.1, from coordinate 94,338,511 downwards.
TCAAGTGCTATTTGTTTTGCTTACAGTGGGTTCAGAAAATTAATTTGACAAAAAAATGGAAATTTCAAGAGAAGGTTTGCGTTCTTTTATTTTTCACAACTTTCGACGTGCATTATCTCAACAAGAATGTGTCCACTCAGTTCTTTAAATGGCGATAAAGCATCGTCAAAAAGCCTCTTCTAACGCTGGTATAGGGAATTCAATCGTGGTCGTAGTTCCGTCGCCTACGAATTCCATGAAGGTCGTCCAAAATCTGTTGTTGTGCCACAAAACATCGTTAAAGTGCGTGAATTGATAATGCAAGATCGTCATGTGACATATTGTGAGATAGGGGCATCCTTGCACATTAGTTCCACTTCAAAACATTCGATTTTGCTCGAACACTTAGTTAAAAAAAATTCTTCTCCTTGTATACCCCATAATTTTTCAATCGCTCAAAAAAAGGCTCGTGTCGAATGGTGTAAGGAAATAATTAAAAAGTTCAACCGTGGTGCTTCAAAAGACGTGTATAAAATCGTGACAGGTGACGAATCAGGGATATATGCTCATGAGCCGGAAACAAAACAGCAATCGACTGTATGTATATTCCAAGACAAGCTAAATCCAACAAAAGTTGTTCGTGGATGAAGCCCAGCAAAGCAAATGGTTGCCTGTTTCTTTGGCCGAATGGGTCATGTGGCCACTGTTCCGCTTGAGCAACTTAAAACTTTCAATTCTAAGCGGTACACGACCATTTGTTTGCCGGAAGTCCTGGGAGAAATTCGTTAGACTAAACCCCAAAAACGAATCATTCTTCACCATGACATTGCAAGCTCTCACACATCTCGTCAAACAAGTGAATTTTTGAGCAGTCAAAATATCGAATTGATGACTCATTCTCCGTACAGTCCTGACTTGGCAAGTTACAGCTTTGGAATTTGAGAAAAAAGGCGTTACATTTATAACAAAAATTGGTCTATTTCGAAACAATCTGCCTCCTTCAATAACAAAAAAATTCTTTGCAATATTTTTTATAGTACTGCCTTTTGAATAAATAAAAATATGGCGAAAAAAAGGCGAAATCGATTTTTTTCCAAAAATTTAATTTAAATTACGTATAACTATTGACCAAATTCAAATTTTTTTTTATGTTAAAAATTTTGTTCTTTACCCATAATAAGTTTCTTTTTCTAAATCGAACAAGATTTGACTTCTCCATTAGCAGAACAGTGGACCAAGTTTGGTAAAAAAAAGCCAAATTTTTACCCCACTCCACGACGCAAAGAAGGGTATTGTGTTCATCAGCCAATGTGTGTATTTATGTATGTGTGTTCCTTTGCGACACTATATAAACTGAACGCGTGCACCGATTTTGATAATTCTTAAATCAATAGATTTGTTTTAATTCTGGGAGTTTTACTAAAGATATGATAATAGTAAAAATTCAATATGGCGGCTAAGAGACTCCATTTTGTACATACGAAAAAAATAAAAAGTCGGCGAACTATATCAAAATGGGTATCATTCGACAGATATTTTAAAATCATTTTAGGTTTCTCTTATCATTTTTCATTTCGAATGACCATTTAGGATATTTAGCGGTTCAAAGTTGGTCGCAGTCGGGTTTTTTGATTTTTTTTAATTCCTACTTGTTAATTTTTTTTTCGAATATTTCTTAAACTGTAAGTGAAAAACCATAAATGTAGCAAACTTTTTTAAGCTCTTGGATAGAAAAATCCACTTGCAAAAAATCTTTTTTATCAGATCGAAAACATCAGCTTGGCACCTTTTTGAATTTTTCATTAACCCGAGGTTGCCTACTTTGGTGCTTTGTGGCTACAGCCCTCCCCCCCCCCCCACAAAGATATATACTCCACATTCCAGACTTAAGCTCTTCTCAAATGTTGTATGATATTTCATAACAATCGGATGGCTGGTTTAGAAACTGTAGAATCTCTGAAGCTTTTTTTGGAAACTTTTTTTTATATGATTTGCTTACATACAATGAAAATAGGTTAGGTTAGGTTAGGAAGGGTGGTGCTATACCGCACCACCACTCGTAGACCCAATTGGGTCCATTGTGATTGCCTTCTATTGCCCATTAATAGTTATATTTACCATCCTATTTATAGCCAGAAGTGACCCTATTATCCATCATTAAGCCACCGAATTCCCATGATGAAGCCCCTGATGTCCTTTAGTTTTCACTTCCCGATATCAGTAATGCTTTCATGGAAACGTCTGCTCAGCCATCTAAGCCTATGACATTGCAGCTCCGGGTAGTGACAGATAATATGTTCAATGCTTTCTGGTTCCTCTTCATCCTCGCACATCCTACAAAAATTTGGAGTGCCAGTTTTCCAAATGCTGGTTCTTGCTCTGACTGAGCAGTGACCTGTCAACACGCCTATCGCGATTTGCATCGCCTTCCTATTCATGTCTAGTAGCAGTTTGGATCTTCCTGAGTCGAGACTCTACAATCCTCCCTACTTCGGCATGAACTGTTGGTCCTGCTTTCTACCCAGTTACTGAGTTCCCTATAGTAATGACCTATCGGTAATTTCACCGATCTGTCCATCATTCCCTCATATAATGCCGACCCTATTTTTGTCACGTCATCGGCAATTTCATTTCCCTCAACAGGAACTCAACATAATCTGAGTCCATAAGCAAGTTGAGGGCTTTCCTACAGTCACTAACAAGTTTCGATTTGACCTTGTGTCCCTTCAAAGCTTTTAGCGCTGCCTGTCTGTCGACATAGAAGGTTACATTGTCCCTTCAGCTACATTCCGGGCCACCAGTTCCGTGGCCCTGAGGATCGCCAAGATCTCAGCCTGGAAAACACTGCATTCATTCGGTAGTCTGAAAGAAATACGAATGTTTGTTCCCAAGCTATAGACACCAGCCGCTGTGCCTTCCCCCATTTTTTAACCGTCTGTATAGACTGCACTACCCTCATATAGCCTATCGGATTTGACCCAATAGTCTGGAATTATCATTAAGAATGTTCTACTAAAATCGATTTCAGCGACCTTATAGTCAGTAAACACAGGGGTTACTGATTCCTGATCACCAAAACCGATCTCATTTAAGATTGATGTGTGACCTGTTGTTCCTGCCCTCACCAAACCTGTTTCTAGGAGTCTAAGGAGACTTCTAGTTGCCATTCCCACCACTAAGTCCTCTATAGGAAGTAGATGAAGAATTACCTCCCAGGCAGCATGAGGTGTGCTCCTCTGAACACCTGTGATGCCCAGCGAGGCACATCTCTGAACCTTAGCTAGTAGTCTCCAGTGACTTTCCTTTCTTAATGCCTCCCACCATACCACACAACCATATGATATAAATGGCCTGACAACCGATGTGTAAATATGGTTTATTACCTTCGGTGGCAGACCCCAGCTCCTTCCAATGGAGTTCCCGCATGCGTAGTAGGCATTGAGCCCTTTCTTTAGCCTTTCCTGCGTGTTCTTTTTCCAAGAAAGCTTGCTATCTAGGAAAACACCCAGGTACTTAGCTCCCTCTGCTAGTCTCAGCTCCACCCTTTCCATCCTGGACAGTACAAAGCTTTCTACTTTGTATCTCCTGGTAAAGAGGACTAGCTTGGTTTTCTCTGGGTTGACTCCCAGTCCTTTAGGCCCAAGAGGATAGATCGCCCAACACCGACTGCATGACTTCACTGATAGTGGGAAGAAACTTTCCCGTTACCGATAAAACCTCATATGCAACTATCTTCCGTCCGCTCCTGTCAAAACGCCTAAGAATTGCGTTCATTGCCAACAACCACAATAGAGGCGACAAAGCTACTCCTTGTGGTGTATCTCTTGTCACTAATCTCCTTAGGCTTCCCATTCCCATACTCGAGTTGGTGATTCTGCTATTAAGCACGATGACTATCCGCTCCACTAGAAAATTATGAACCCTAATAGTTTCCAGCGACTTCCTAATAGCCTCCATACTTATGTTGTTAAAGGCTCCCTCAATATCTAAGAATGCAGCCAGTGTGTAATCCTTGTGCTGCAGTCCTCTCTTTATAACACTAACCACGTCATGAAGCGCACTCTCAACAGACCTGCCCTTACGATAGGCGTGCTGAGCGCCACTAATGACGCGGGTATCAATTGTGTTCCTTAGATGCAGATCAATCAGTCGTTCTAAGGTTTTCAAAAGAAACGATGAAAGACTGATTGGCCTGAAATCCTTCGGCTTTGAGTGGCTTGCCTTACCCACTTTGGGTATGAAGATGTCCCTAAGCTCTCTCCAGCCTTTCGGTATAAACATCTTGCTTAAGCATATCTTAAAGATATCCACCAGAGACAATAGTACGCGCCCTGGGACATTCTGCAACATGGTGGGAAAACTACCATCTGGTCCCGGTGATTTATACGGTTCAAATGTATTTATTGTCCATGTCGTTTTTTCCAACGTACCTGCATATGTCATCCACTGCTCCACTGCTCATGAAACATATCACAATCTAAATTCAGACACATTCCAATTAGGCCGCCGGCCAAAAATCGAACATAAGATTTTTCGAAATAATTTTGCATATGGCGTAAGTTTTTCAGATTTCAATTTGTCATTAAAATTTCTCAACCCGGCAACACTTCATTTACTTTGAAAGCACATAGAAAAAAGTCAATTAAGAATGAATAGAGGAAAAAAATAGTGCAACTATTCAATGCTTTGGAAGATTATTAAAAAGAAAAATGCATTTTGTATTTGTAGATATATAAAATGCATTTTGTATATAAAATGCATTGATAATCGACAACTAAACTATTTTTTCTTTTCATTCGCTTTAATTTGTTGAAACTCTTACTTTCATTCTATTTAATTTTATTCAAATGCCAGAAAGTGAAAGACATTTGAAAAGTGAAAATGAAGATATCTAACGCTATTACAACATCATAATTTTCTATACTTTAAATATTTTTTTTTTTCAAGTTAATAATTTTGTTGTAAAGATTTCTAATAAAAAATTATTTAATAGAAACTTTTTATACGTAGGTTGTCTGTTATGTTTTCCTGGAAGACAGCACAGCACAGTAAAGTTTGTTATTTCCTCAAGTTTTCGGATCAAAAAATTATATAAATGTATATTTAGTTGTGACACATATTTATTATTTTAATTGATTTATGATTAATTTTTAATCAAGGAATAATTTCTTAATCGTCTTAATCGTCTGCTGAACATTTTTTAATTCTTATTATAGAATAAAATATTGTATTACGGTGAAACTTTGTTATAACGAACTTCGTTATAACGAAAAACTTAATATAACGTATGTTTTATTGAGTCCCTTGAGTAAGCCTCTTTATTGCAAAGTTTTTCATACAAAAATACACTATATCTGTAACGAACAAATTCTGAGCAAAAAGCCTCTATATAACGAAATATTCCTTCAAATGCCTCAATATAACGAAATCAGAGTAAATAAATAAATAAAAACAGCGAAGTCTAAATGTATTTACAAGAGCATTAGTAAAGCCTCTGTACCAAGGCATTGCTAAATATATTTATAGCGAATCAATGCCTATAACGAAGTATTTTCGGATCCCCTTAGAATTCATTATATCGAAGTTTCACTGTACTTCATTAGATTTTTTAAAGAACAAAATTTATGTTAGATTTAGCTATGGGAAATTTCACATTTTTTTCTTGTACCACCACGCACTTTATCAGCACCCATGTTTATTTACTTGAGGACCACTCAGACTATTATACATGTATAAAGACTTTCATCACATTTTACGAGAAAGACATTTGTTTCGTCTGTCAAAAAATCTAACGTAAAGTAACATTTTGTGTTCACACCATCACCCCTTAAATTACATTAAAACCCCAAGTAGAAATCCAACAGCTGTTGAGGATTAACATGCCTACATTATGCTAGGAATACAACCGGGACGAACGACGAATTTTTCGGTGCGAACTTTCGTCAAAGAATAAAAATAAAACACACTACAATAAACTTTGAAAATTTGAGTATAAACAGCGGACCAAATTCGTAGTGTTTGTGTTAAATTTCGTCATTCGCTTACATTATTGCATCCTCGTAAGGCAGAGGGTACGCACTGTGTACTTTTCCGCGCTTCCGAAGCACTTCTTTTTGTCTTCGTGCTTACTTGTAACACATTTATTTTTGCTGGGATATCACCAAACCAGAGACCTGTGCCGATCGATTTTGTCGGCGGCTGCTGGCTCATAAAAAATGGCTGGAAGCCGCCTGAGACAACTTCAGCTAAAACCATGTTACAAAAATATATAGGTAGAGAAATTTAAATGTAAAAGGAAAGACTATAATAGAAATAAAATAATATAATAGGAAAGAAGTAAAAATAAATTCAGTTCTTAGCTTCAAATACTGAAATGATTGAACTAAATATATTTAAAGGACTTTCTTTCAATTGGCATTGGCATTGGTACCTCAGCGAAATCTAGTACATCCAATGTCAAAAAAAAAAAAAATTACAAATTCAATAGCTAAAAATAGTGATGTAGCAATTATTAGTTTAGTGGTAATACTTGTATATTCGATAAACACACGGAACTATTTTATTTTTTGTTCCATCGTCTTTATTAAAAAAGTAAACAGTAGAAACATATGTTTCTTAGCAATTTCCTCCGTCTGTGGCCAGCATAAGATATCCATCTCAAAAAATTATGATGCCCCTACACGAAGGAACATGTGTTTCTACCAGCTGATCTCGACTTATAATATGGTGAACAGCTGTTAATTTTTCTTGTGCCAAATCAGATCAAAGCCTTTGGAAATTTTCTGACAGCAGAAAATTTAACAATAATACAAGGCGAATATGCAGAGTTGCACATCGAGACCACTTGGTATGAATCCGCCCTTGGTTTTTACTATTTAATTTTTTAATGCAGATGATGGAACATTGAAATGAATAGTGAACAATTCAAAATTTAATATATACAAATATATAAATTATATTCAAGATATATAAAAAACTATTTTTCTGCCGAAATTAAAAAATTATATCAATCGGTGGCTAATTTCCAGCCGCTTAGTCGAAAAAAAATCGGCGGCGGCGGTTGGTCACAAATATCCTACGGCTCGACTAAGCCGGCTCTCAGCCAATCGACGCAGGTCTCTTGTAAGTTTTCGGCGCGACTTTCCTGACGTTCTATTTTAAATTTTCCATATAAAGTCATTCACATTTATTTTACGATTTTTCCCGTTGGCTTTTTTGATGTTTATAAAGAATTTTTCAATAGCGTCTTCCGAACTTTGAAAGTAGATAGCGGCCATATTGTTAAAATTACATAAGGACATTTCCACGAGAAAGTCTACTTTTTTGTCACGTGCGACAGCAAGCAAATATGCTTATATTTCAGTACAATGTACCTCGGTTTTTCTTAAAATTTTACCCAATGTAGTGCTGCTGAAGGCCTATAAAAATGTATAAGGAGGTAAGAATATTGTTTTGTTTTCTTAAAAAAAACAATCATATTTGTTTGGTGTTGCACGTGACAAAAAGTCGACATTCCTGTGGAAATGCTGTAATTTATTGAGTCTGGTTTGAAAACGATAAAATTGTTTTATCCAAATGGGTGATCTGTTCGGGCAGTGTTCCGATACCATTGGGCATGGAACTTCGCGACTTCATGGTCAGAGAAAAGTCATAAGGTGAATTTCAACATTAAATATTATCCAGATTGAACATTTTTAATTCTACGCCCCTGTTGACTTTCAGCGCTGCGTTTTTGTTGAGGCGTTCCACATCATTTCTTTCAACTGTCATGAGGTCGTTAAATACCATTTGATAAGAAACAATTTTCATTTTGATAGTAGTTTGTAGTCATCACTAGATAATCATTAGACCATCTCCAATATTCATAAATGCATAAATATTTTACGCACATAAGTACGAGTATGTTTTTGTTTTCTTCTTCTAAATCTCTGGGAAGTAGAAAGTCTCTGCAGAGGCAATAATCTTTAGGTAATTTTTTCTCCACTGCTGCACAAATGTTGCACATTTTCTAATACAAGAGCAGTGCGTTTCACTAGAACCCAGTTGGCCACGTCTTTAATAGTGTTTTCACACTGAATTGGTTTTAATAAAAGTTGGTTTTAATGTTAAAACCAACTGTTAAAACCTGGTTTTACCATACAAATTGTTTTTGTTTAATCCAACTTAAAACCATTTCTGAATTGGTTTTATTTTGGTTTTATGAAATGCAACCCTGTTTTCGCTGTGGTAAATTCAGTGCTGCCAAGTTAAAATGACCGGAAGCAGCTGATAATGTTTATGCCAGTGAATAACAAGAGATGTCGCTGGCAAGATTTTCAACTTAAAAATGGATGCAGCAGCAACAATAAGTAAAAAATTAAGGAAAAATAAGAGTTTTTTTGAAAGGACAACAACAAAAATATTTTCATTGACCTCTGGAAAGTGAAAATAAACGATATGTCATATCGATCCACCGATAAAAAAGTTTTATTTTGTGATTTATTTGTGAATTTTTTATGTGCAATAACTTGATTTCCAAGCACTTCCTTACTTTGTATTACTAGTGCCATAATTTTAAAATATTAACTTACAAAATATACAATAATTTCCATTTTAGAGCGCATTGTAAAGTTTCTTAGTTTTTCATACAAATAAAAACAGTTGTACGGTTTGTCAAATAAGTGTTATAAAAAGCAGAAAAAAATACAGCAACAAACACACGCATTTCTGCAGGAGATCTATTTTATTTTGAGCAAAGTTATTAGACAGTCTGTGAGTTAAAACCTGAATTTAAAAAACTTGCAGTGTGAATGCAAAATCAGCTGTTTATGGTTTTAACGTTAAAACCAGGTTTTAAATTGCAGTGTGAAAACACTATAAGACATCATCAACGAAGAAGGGTGCACAATAATGTCAAATGCTCCACGACTAATGTCGGGCAGCCGGAACATATCATCAAGGACGTTTTCGAACAAGTGTTGCGAAAGTCGTGCACGTTTTTATGTGTGACAATGTCGCTTAGATTTGTCGTTCACAAAATGATAGTGTGAGGTCTTGAGCAACAATGTCACTTAACAGAACAGACTTTAATTAATATAATATAACATACAAATCAAATTTATACTAGAGATCGACCGACGGCGTTTTTTTTTGGCCGAAGCCGAAGCCGAATGTTTTAAATTTTAAAAATGATACTTGTTTTATATGAATTAAGAAAAAAGTTTGCTTTTTTGAGATCACTGAAATAGCTGTAATATCTATTGGATACATAACAAGAAAAATAAAACTATTTTGCAATTTCCAGATTGCTTTTTCATATGATCACCCACAAGAACGTCCAAGTAAAAGAAAATAGAAAGCAACAGGGTTGTATTTCAAAGCAACCCTTTCAAAACGTTAAACACAATAGAAACTGTCGGCGAGCAACGATCAAAAATAATGTTATTTTTCAAGCTTGGAATGAAAAATATTCGGCTTCGGCTAATCGGCCGATTTTTGCCGTAGGCCGAATGTTGGCCGATTACCAATTTTTGGCCGAAGGCCGAAGCCGAAGCCGATTAATCGGTCGAACTCTAATTTATATAGGTTTGTCATTCCGTGTGTAATTTCTATAATATTTATATGCGACCCATAAAATATATATATTCTGGGTCCTTATGAATAGGGAAGACGATAATGGATGTCCGTCTGTCCGTCCGTCCGGTGTACGTGAAATCGGTTTTCCGAAGCTCCCCGAAAAGCTAGAGACTTCTGTTTTGAACTGATGTATCAGAAATGGTTCAATATAGATTGGTATTGAAAATCAGCAAAATCGAGCAGACGGTTTCAGGGCTGGAAAACTTAAACTTTATTTTGCCATATAAAAGTAACATAGCTAAAACTAATTTTTATGTTTTATTTTTGTTAAATAGACGTATTTTATATTTCAGTATGAATAAAATTGGTACTAAAAATAAAAAAGCCGTTTCCAGGGTTGGGAACTTTAACTTTTTTTGCTATATAAAAATAACCTACTAAAACTAATTTTTCCTTTCTATCTATAAATTTAAAATATCTTACATTCGTAAGGAATCAGAAATTTTAAATTACGATTCCAGGGTTGGGAAAAACTAGAAAACTAAATAAGTCCTAATTAACACTAAGCAAGTCTTATTGCTAAGCTGATTAGTTTGTCGGAGAGAGAGAGACGAGGGGAACATAAACCAGTGGTGTCAAAAATAAAACTATAGTTGTATGTGTGAGAAAAGTTGTCTCATTCGTCTCTGAAGTACATAGGAAAAAATAAATATTTGGAACAAATGCAGTTCAGTAAAGCAGCTGAAAATAAATAAAAAGGAGCCTATATGATAGAAAATTAAAAAATAAGATGAAAAAATTAAATAAAAAAGTTGGCAGTGACCCATATTTTTCAAGTTATCGGGCTCTGAACTTTTCATAGGAAACTCTGAAAAAATTTCAAAAAAAGAATTTTTAAATAGCTTATCAGATAGTAATGTGAAAAATAAGAAAAAAAAACTTAATCAAAAAAATTAGCTGCAGGCCATATTTCCCGAGTTATTGGTCTTTAATGTTTAAATAGAAAGTGCAGTTTAGTGAAAATGCTCCAAAAAAAGTCAAAATGTCTTTTAAATACATATTAATTTCTTTCCTTAAACGTTTTACAACATCAAACACATTAAATATCGCGAAAAGCATTGGTGATCATAGAATATATTTCGCATACCACTTCTTTTCTTTCACTGTATCTATAAACAAATTAATACACCCGCTACGCATGTGCTCTCGTCGCTGTCTCATCGACGACTAAATGGAAGAGAATAAGAATGTGTGTGATTTTAGTTTGCACAATTGTGCCATGAAACTGACATCATTGACATAAACGTTTCTTTAAACCTCGTCTCTCTCTCTCTCCTAAAAAACTAATCAGCTTAGCAATAAGACTTGCTGAGTGTAAATTAGGACTAACAAAGCACAAGAAGAATCTTACATGACAATGTCGTTTATGGCAAAATGGCCAACTGGGTATGATTGTGTGTGTGGGGTTTTTTTTGCTTTATAAATTGGATTGCAACTACGTAAGAAATACTTTGGATGCAAACAAAATTATAGAGGAAAACATGTTGAAAGTATTTTGTTTTTTTGTTTCAAGGAATTCGAATAATTATAATTTTTTCCTTAGAAGATTTATTTAGCTGCTGAACCATTTTAAAACTTTATTTTTCGCTTTTGTACTTCTGCTTTACTTGAGGTGTAAAACACTTGTATGTTGCAGTTTGATTTATTTAACGGCCCACATCATTTTGATTATAAGACATTTTTGCTCTCTTTTCTTAGCATTGGTAAACCGCCCACTTTGTATAGCAAATATTCTTATAATAAAACTTTTTTATAGCCCATGTGATTTTATTTCGTTTTGTATAAATGTTTCCTGCTTCAAAATATCTGTAGCGCCGTTTGACTACTTTTATTAATCAATCTTTTAATTTGACACTTTTGTATATGTCAGAGAAGAATATAGTAAAAGTGTTTCAATACGAACGAAATTTGTCTTTAATAAAAAAAGAAAGTAAAACTTTAAAGTAACTATTTATGTGTGTATGTTTATGTTACGCTAAGAACTCGTAAGATAAATTTAATGGAATAATTTAACAAAGAAAAAAACTGGTTGGCTGGTATATTTACAGTCAAAGTTACTTTCAGCATAGAAAAACTAAACAAACTTATCTATCAGTAAAAGTTAAGTAAAACAGATTGCTTGACCAAAGTTTCACTTAAGTTTAGCTACTTTTAACTAAATTTTTGTCTGCCGATAATATGTAACAAGAAGAAGAAAAAGAAAAAATAGCTCAAAACAGGTAAAGAAATTTAACTAAAAAAAAATTACTAATTAATTTAATGGCAAGTAGGAAAAATACTATTTCAATTGGAAACTAAACAAAACGAATAGTTAAGAAATATAATAGATATACATAAAGGGAGGTTTTTTAAGGTGGAAAATAAAGTGTGATTACCTTTACGTAGCTTCAAAAAAAAATTTAATCGACTGTTACGAAACTTACACAGCTTGAGCTCTTCTAATTAAACAATTTTATTATATTTCTATATTTATGGTTTCAACAGGCTAAGGTTTGTATCGCTTTGTAAGCCAAATTATAATGAACAAATAACACCAAAGTGAATTGTAAATATTCTGACAAACACTTAGTAGAACGGAACACAGCTAGTTGTTCCGTTCTACTTCAAAAGCCACTACATATTCATCATCAGCGTTCTTTTGTGTTTGGTCCACTGTGTGTGGTGTCAGTTTATGTAGATTTCTGCTTTATACGAGGGCGGTTCGGAAACTTCTTAACCTATCAATGAAAGAGAATAGTTAGTTTTTCAAAAATATTTTTATTTTTCCATATAATCTCCTCAAACTTCAATACACTTAGTCCAACGCTTTTCTAGAAATTCTATCCCTTCATTAAAATAGTTTTCCTCAAGGTCTTCAAAATAGTGGTTTACAACTGTTATTGCATCTTCATTTGAGGTAAAACGCTTGCCAGCAAGGATTTTTTTAGATTTGGGAACAGGTAAAAGTCACTGGGAGCCAAATCAGGAGAATAAGGTGGGTAGTCAAGCAACTCGTACTTTAATTCGTTGATTTTAGCCATTGTTAAAACACTCTTGTGCGCTGGTGCGTTGTCTTGATGAAAAATTATTTTTTTGTGTTGTAAGCCAGGAAGTTTTTCTCGAATTTGTACATTTAGTTGATCCAAAAGGTTGCAATTGTACTCTGAATTTATTGTTTTACCCTTTTGCTGATAGTCAATCAATAAAATACCTTTGAAGTCGCAAAAAACCGTTGCCATAACCTTACCTTATGAGCATGCCTGAAACTATCTCATCCGGTGTGCCACAGGGGAGTATACTGGGGCCAGTTTTGTATTTGATTTATACTTGTGATATGCCTCTGAGCAGCAATATCCACACTTCCACATTTGCTGATGATACAGCCTGCCTTAGTATGCATGAAAATCCTTACGAGGCATCCCGATATCTTCAAGAACACATTACCCAGCTGGAACTATGGTTAAACTTATGGAGAATTAAGGTAAACGAACAAAAGTGTGTTCAAGTAACATATACATTACGAAGAGATACGTGTTTACCCATTCGGATTAACAATCAAGTTGTCCCTCAATATACTCATGTGAAATATCTTGGTATACACCTTGATCGACGGCTTACTTGGAAACACCATATTGACTCTAAGTTAACCCAAATGAAACTAAAATTAACTCAGGTACATTGGCTGATTGGTAGAAATTCAACCCTCAGTCTAGATTGCAAACTTTTGATATACAAGTCTATTTTGAAACCCATATGGTGCTACGGAATTCAACTATGGGGCACTGCTTCAGCTTCCAATGTCGAGAGAATCCAACGAAGGCAAAATAAAATTTTGCGATTAATAACATCGGCTCCATGGTATATAAAAAACTCAAATATACATCGTGATTTGAATATGCCACTAGTGGTTGAAGAAATTGCAAAATATGCAGGCAAATATTTAACAAAACTCGAGTCACATCCTAATCCGCTTGCTCGTAATATTTTGAACTTTACTGGACACGTCCGCCTAAAAAAGAGGGATACAAGTGCTCTTATACTCAACACTCCAGATGGGACTGCTTGAAAATACTTTTTATTTTATTTTATTTTTTCTTCCTTTTGATTATCACTACTTATGTATTATTTATAACTATCTCTAAATTTATGTCCGACAGTGGTCGGGCCTAATAATTATATTTTAGATTTAAGATTTGAATACTTATTGTTAGTTCATATTTGAAGATACAATAAATAAAAATATGTATTAAAAAAAAAAAAAAAAAAAAATAACCTTACCACCCGATTGAATTGTTTTTGCCTTCTTTGGGGCACTTCCTCCAGCTTCAGTCCATTGTTTGGGTTGTTCTTTTGTCTCTGGAGTATAGTGGTGGATCCATGTCTCATCAACAGTTATGAAACGACGCTTAAAATCCATTTTATTTCGCTTAAAACGATCCAAACAAGCTTGAGAAATGTTCATTCTTATGCGTTTTTGGTCGACTGTTAACAAATGCGGCACCCATCTTGCAGAAAGCTTTTTCATCTGTAGTTCTTCATGCAAAATTAAATGGACTCGATCATTTGAGATGCCCATGATATTAGCTATTTCACGCACTTTTTTTCAACGATCATTTAATACCATATCATGCACTTTGGCTACAATTTCTGTTGTTGTTGCTGTTTTTGGACGTCCACTACGTGGTTCATCTTCAATGCTTGTACGACCACGTTTAAATTCAGCAACCCAATTTTTTACTGTTGCATATGAAGGAGCACTTTCACCTAATACATTCACCATATCATTATGAATTTCTTGTCCCGATAAACCTTTTTTATGTAAATATTTAATGACACCACACATTTCTAATTTTTCCATTGTTAAAAAATCGCGGATGCGTCTTTTGTGAACACCTTTTTCTATATGAAGGAGTTGCCAGATCGAAACAGAATTTAACATGTGTTCATACCAGAGATGGAAGTTTCCAAAACACTTAACTTTTTTCTGTTAATACCGCGCTTTTTGTGCTAGGCTAAGAAGTTTCCGAACCGCCCTCGAATACTCCGCTTTTTATTGCAAATGATATATGTGAATTGTTTTAATTCATCGTGTTACAATTTGCTGAAAGCTTTTTGGTAACGGAAGCTCAATTTTATCATTTTACAACAGTCTTGCCATTGTTGTTTATTTTATTTAATTTTTTAGGGTATAATTGGCTCTGAAGTAGTTAGTACATTGACTATAAAATCGAAGATTCTGACACAAAGTCCTGCGTCCTGACACAAAGCCAATGAATAACAATACCACGCATATTAGCGTCCCTTTGTGCCAGTTGTTGTAGGAAATTTCAAGTGATGAAGGCATACAGCTGATACATTCGCTGGCAGCCTCACGTTTTTACTAACTAACATCCAGACTTAAACGATACGACAACGTCAAAACTAAGACGATACGATTTGACTAATGAAGCCAATAGTCACTGGTCACTTAACTATACAGGCTTTAGCGGATACTAATTATAATGTAACATCAGAGCGCCCTCTTTCGTCGTTATTGTGTATATTGTATATATTGTGCATTGGCGAAATAGAATAACCAACAAAATACCCTGGTGGAGACGTTTTGCTTGATTTTACTCCCTTCGGATGCGTCCTCAGGTGGCGGATAGTGAATGGGGGTATAGCGTAAAATGCGCTTTAACGGCTTAAAATGAGTTGAGGCACTATCCACCTTGGTGCTTAGGAACTCTGTACATCTTGGGATCATAATCGCTAAAATTATATCAAGCGTAGGGGATTTGTGAAATTCCTCGCGGACCAAATCAAAATCAAGCTAGGATAGAACCCAATAAAAAACAAGGAAACTAAATATAATGGAGAAAAAGTAACGGTGCAGAACTTAAATAAGTCAATACCGGCGGCTAGTGGTGGTGTGCGAAGTCCCCCAGTCGTCGTCATAATCGTGGACAATTGGGCCTCCGTAGTTGATCAAGTGTCAAGGTCAGGGAACGAAGAATCGGATTCAAGGCCGAGCTTTAAGAATCCCCAGCCACACATGACATGCGAGGTTTCCGATGCTTCTGCCCCAAATAAAAAGATCCCTCTTTATTAGATAAGATGGTCGTTGAAGTAAGTGTTAGCACAGCCAAACTCAGCACGAAAAGGAGGAAAGATAGCGGCAAAAATAAATAAAAAACACCTAAGTAAAAGTATACAAGGGGATGCGTCGGAGGAAACTGTTTACTCTCTCTAAGGAGAAAGACAAGACAATGTGCTCTCCGGAGAGGCAAAACACCATTGACCACCACAGAAAATTAAAACTAAAAGCTCCCCGCATGCAGGAGGTATAGCAACTGGTGGTCCCCAAATCCCAAACGAGAACTTCTCGGAGGGCTCAAAGGGTGAAATTGTCCCCCAAAACCAGCTACCTTCAAACAACCTATAGCGTCCGCGAATTGTTCAGTTGCTGGAGGGGCTTCCAGTAGCAAAGCTTAAAAATCATTGAAGAGGAAATCGGACGAGGAGGCCCAAATAGTGAAAGGAACCCACCAAAACCAGCTTGGCGTCTGCGAAGTAAGAAAGCCTCAAAATCACTGAAGAGGAAACCCGACGAGAAGGCCCAGGATCAACTTACATATTCCAAAATGGCACGTAAGGGAAGGACAGAAGAGCTTTGCCACGCTGTTGTCAACTCCAACTGTCGCTCAGTTAAAAAACAGATAGAACACTATTAGCAGTTGAATAATACCATAAATGAGAATATTGTGGAATACGTTCTAGCAGCTGACGAGAATGCTCCACAAATCCATATAGAGAGCAGCAAATTTATTAGGGAGGTAATTTACCTACAACTGGAGTGCGACTACTGTATGGAGACACTACACTTGATAAAATGCATCAAAAGCCCTTGGGAGACGGCAGTCTCTTCCTCTTTTCAACCTCTAACCAATAAAATGGCTGCAAAGCACAGCTTTCCAAATTTAATGCGCCCCATTGACACCAGAGACGCTGCAACGTACGAAAGGAATGAAGCTTTCTTTGATCTCTTGCTCAACCATCTGTCCTCTATATCACTATACTTTTCCTACAGAAGGTAACACCTAGTAGTAGTAGTGTTGAGTGAGTGTTACTTTTCTTAGAAAAAAATTTAAAATTGGGAGAGCCACTCCCATGAAAATTTAATACTATACTTCAAGTGTTTCTGCTTAACCGATTCTTGAGATATTTAGAAACGAACCCTGAGCTCCGAGAATGACACGATTTTGCAATTAAAAAAAGTGGGATGGGCTGGGCCATGCCCATGAAAGGTTAAAATTAAATTACATATATTTTTACTTATCCAATCCTCATATAACTTGGCAAATAGCTTGGGCTCTTGGAGGGGCATAAAAAAGTGGCCGGGATAGTGCACATTCCAACTTAATACATATGCTGATGATTACAAACTTCTTTTGGCCATAATTGGACAACAACGTCACATGGTTTCAAGAGGACGGCGCTATGTGTCATGTACAATTCATTTCGCAATGTATATTTTGCACGAGCGATTTTAGGGCCTGGTCATCTGACGTGGAGTTGATGTGAAATAGCCATTTCGGATGTGCGGCACCACAAAGACGAACATTTGCACTAATTTATATCCATACATAATGGAATAATTAATTTCTCTAATAACTCACATATTTGTTATAAAGGATGGTTAAATTTTAAGGGCCGATATTAAATGTGAACCACACCTAAACATCAAGTTTTTTTCTGCATTTCATTTGACATTTCTCAATTTCAGACTAACTCAATTTGAGCCATGGAAAGATACACAATCGAGCAAAGCGTTAAAGTTATTCAGGCTTATTATGAAAATGGGCGTTCAAATCAAAATGTGGATTCGTCAATAAGCAGAATTGCCGCATTTGGGCGAATGATAATCCAAGAGTGATTGTCGAAAAAAAATGCACTCATAAAGAGTGACTGTTTGGTAGCGGTTTGTGGGCTGGCGGCATCATCGGGCCATGTTTTTTTCCAAAATGAGGCCGGTCAGGCAGTTACTGTGAATGGTGTTCGCTATCGTGAGATAATAAAGAACTTTTTATGGCCCGAATTCGAAGATATGGATGTGGACGATATGTGGTTTCAACAGGACGGCGCCACACAGCTAACGAAACAATGGCTCTTTTGCGCGACAAATTCAATGGCCGTGTTATCTCACGTGGTGGCGATGTCAATTGGCCGCCCGGATCATGTGATTTGACACCGTTGGACTTCTTTCATTGGGATTATTTGAAATAAAAGGTGTACGTCGATAGGCCAGCAACAATTCAAGAGCTAAAGCATGAGATAATTCGGCACATTAACGGCATAGAACCTCAATTATGCCTCAGCGTCATCGAAAATTTGGACCATCGGATGGAGGTGTGCCGCCGAGGTCGCGGCGGCCAATTGGCCGATATTTTGTTCCATACATAACTGAATTATACCATATTATCATAATAAAAAGAAATGGCAATCATTTCCTAAATAATTTGTTTTATTCAAAATCAACATCGGCCCTCAAAATTTACCCACCCTTTTTATGTATTAAAATTTAAAGATAAGACTGCCTTAATGAAACACCCTTTAAAAAACTATTTACCAGCGAAATCTTTTTTAATTCCTATAAATAAAACAACATCATGATTTTATGCTAATGACGAACAAAAAATCTCTATTGTTTGTCTTATATTTTTCAAGTCATTGGAGAAATAACTTAGTATCACTATCAGCTGTTCCCTTGAGTGAAAAAAATTAAATTAATTAACATAAAATTAAAACTGACAAATATACAAGAAATTAAAGAATGACAGTGAAAATACAATAACAAATGAAGTGGGAAGAAACTTGAGAGCAAAAATAAATATGTAAAAATATTTGAACATTTTAAAGTCCGCTTTGTTAACAATCTTAAAAATTAAAGAAACTATTGAAATTTACATCGAAAAAAAAAACACCAGTACATGAACATTTTGAAAAGTCAGTGTTATTGTGGTTACCAGAGGGTGCGTTTTACAACTCGTTATTTTTTATTCAGTCGGTGGAATGATTCGAATGTAACGTTTTCGAAAAAATTCGAAAATATTTGTTTTTTAAGTTTTGAAGTTTAAAAACTGAGTCATATAAACTGATTGAACGGAGATTTCATTTCCAAAAAATTTATTAAATAGGGGTTTTTTTAATAATTCCTAACATTTTTAATAAATTGATTTTCTAGGATCACTCTTACACTTACGGCCTGTCCCACGATGTCGGTCGAATACTTAAATTGAAAACAACAACACATTTGCTAATGTTATTGTTGTTTGCAAATACAAGTTGTCGATCGAACGATTTCTGGTGACATCGTTACTCTTTAGAACGAGAATAATTGCGCCTCAAAGAGCTGAAGCCATCACAGAAAAAAAATATTCCTGCAATAAACAATTTTAATTGAAAATAAAACTAAAATTCAATTAAAAATGTTTTTAGCTCAATTAAACATTTGCTTAAAATTTTAATTAACTACAAAGTTTAATTGGCTCAATAACACTTTTAATTGACTTTTGGTTTTATTTTCAATTAAAGTTATTTATTGCAGGAATATTTTATTTTTAAACAAAGGTTTAATTGACTTAAGTGCATTTTTAATGGGTTTTTTGTTTTATTTTCAATTAAACTTGTTTCTTGCAGGAATATTTTTTTCTGAGATGTGGAGATAAAAAAACTTTCCATAGTTTTGAGGTTCAGCTCAGCATAATTTTCAGGGATAATAATATCGTAAGCTGTTTACTATTTTATTTTTTTGTAATTTCGGATTTACCTGAAAGCGAAATTACTCAAAAATCCATTCTTCTACGGAAAACAATTTTAAGCCACAACTAAAAAAAATTATTAACACTTTAAGGAAAAAGATTTACTTATGTTTTATTTTAAACCACAGATTATATCAGGCTTGTAATAGAGAAAGTTGGGATTATGAAATTAATATATTTTAGCAAATAAATTTTTCTTTTAAAATAAAATAAAATAAAATAAAATACAAAACATATAATGCAAAAATGCATTAATAATGTCAGTGTAATAAAATTGTAATTGAATTCATTAAATAATTAATTACTTTACAAATGTAATAACAACTAATTAGCAATGAAATTTTAGCCAAACAAAATACAACTGATTTAATAAATTTGTTTTTTTACTAAAAATCATTATTTAATTTATTTGAAATAAATTAAAGTTTACTTTTTCATTTACTCAAAAGCAAAACACCACATTTGGCTAATTTTCTTTTGGAAATACCAAGAAAACATTTCCACTTTAACGCTTTGTAAGTTTTAATTTTTTATTTTTGGCTTCGCCGAAATTTCTTTAAGAAATTAAAAAAAAAAAAACTTCAAAAGAGTTTTAGGAATACCAGCATAAAAATAAAACAAACCCCTTTTGATGGTTTTATTTGAATAAAACAAAAACACCTTCATTAAAATTTTAATAAAAGACAACAAATTAATTAACAGTGCGTCAGGTATAAATACAAACAATTATTATTATATCATCATAAACACCGAAAAAACAAACATATACGCAGTGTGACCAGATTTTAAAATAACATTAAGCTAAATCACGTTTGAAAAAAAGCTAAAATAAGCTAAAAACTTAAATTTTAGGTCAGAAAATAAAGCTAAACTTTTTTTTACTTCTTTGATCAATTTTCAATAGTTTCTTATTGCTAAACTAACATTAAATATTACACAAACATATTTTTTTATTATACACATTGAATATTTGTTTAATGAAATTATTTATTAATTATTATATTTTAGATTTAATGAAGAATAAAACAAAAACTTCCCCAAAATAATCTTAAAAACTTTTCAAAAATTTAAAAACATTTATACTAAAATACGAAAGTTTTTTTAAGTGCATTAATGCTATTTAAGGTAAAGCATGGATCACACTATCGGCACAATGTACCGAGTTTCGTCAGATCATTGAAATAAAGTCATAAGTAAAGAGCTATATTTTCTCTAATTTATCGACTAATTGAAAGACAAGGACATAATTGCGCCACACTGCATTGGTAATAAGCCCATATAGACTTATTCCAGAATTAATTGACTAATAATGCCATTTTGGCTTATTACTTATGACTTTATTTAGGTGGCCCGACGAAAATCGGTACATAGTGTTATCCAGGCTTAAGGCTATTTCAAGTTTTTGTTTTAAGTCAATTGATGCCGCTGAATGAACGTTCAACTCAAGTCAAATAATTTTATACCCAAAAACTCAAAAAGTGTTTTGACCACTAATATGAATTTAACTTTTTCCATTGTAATTCTAACCATTCTGCCATTATCTGCTACTTTTCAACTTTCCATTTCTGTTATAAAATTGTTGTACAATTTACATTTTGTATTTTTTGTATACTATTTTACAATGTTAAAAGACTATAATTTTTATAAGGTGTTTATGTCTTTAATATATTTTTAGAGAACACGCAATTTAGACTAAAAAAAGGCTAAAAAAGCTAAATGAGTTTTTTAAAAAAGCTAAAAAATAAGCTAAGAGCTAAATGAAAATTTTAAAGCTAAATCTGAAATAATTAAGCTAAATTTAGCTCAAAATAAGCTAATATGGTCACGCTGCATATACGACTCCCAACATTACAAAAAATAAATAAAAAAATAAAAATATTTAACAACCACCACACTTGTTGCCTTTTTTACACAGAATTTATTATTTCCGGCCAAAACGAAACAGAATCAAAAGTTACAAACAAAAAAACTGTACCAGAAATGTTTAAAACACACTGAAAGAAAAGTCTATGACACTTCCTTTCACGATTCAATGAGATTTCCAACGAACTGTAAAGTCCTACCTGGGCACTACGCTGTAAACCCTCTACCCTTGCATATGGGCATCCTTCTGAGAATTGCTGAAGGAGCTCTTTTTTAAAGAAGAGGAGGAAAAGCTGTAGAAATTGCCATGCAGCTGTACAGGATTTAAAAATTATCGAATTATCCGATATTTTATTGACCAGGCTGATCTGAAAAAGTGCCACTCTCTATAACCTTGTTAAGTTTATGGACGTATATTGCTCGTTCAGAGTACTCACTGTTTAAACTGTTCAATGAGAGCAATGAGCTTCCAAATAAACTTGAGACATTTCAACTTTTTATGCACTGCAGGCAAATCCCGGTATAACGAACGATACAACGTCAGGCCCATTCGTTATACCGAAAAATTCGTTATATCGCAAGGTTTTTTCCAAGTGTTATTTTACTTATTATTACTATAGACATTATGCAATACAATAAAAAGAATGAGGGCAATTTGTCTTCAAATGAGCTACCAAATACAAACTACATAATTGTATCAATTTCGGTATACAGAGCACAACTTTTATCAAACATTCCCTATATAGAGTAGAACTAAATGTTTGAAATATGTTCCTAGCAAGTTTTTATTTTTTATATTGCAATTTTTTCCGTATAATTCGTTATATCCAGTATAAAATTAAGATAATCGGCCATGTCACAGAGTTCCATTCCGTTCGGAATCGGAATTCAATCCACCCCATTTTTGTAGGAGATGGTGTCAAAAACGAAAACTAAAATACGGAAATTTGTCAGGTGTGTCTAGACTGTGGGAGGCGGTGGTATGCTGGGATATGCTCCGGCTAGAGCTTGACATTTTGAGGTTTATTCAATTTCGATTCCGAACGGAATTGAAGTCTGTGACATGGCCGAATATTCGCTATATAAGGTTATTAATGTAAAAAAGCGAGATTCGTTATACCGGGATTTGCCTGTATTTCGTTCATATTTACCCAGAAAAAAATTTTCCAAATTTTTTAAGGGAAAGTACTCTTTCAATGCGTAGTGTGAATAAAAATATATTCAGTAAAGTGTGACTTTGAGCCGCACACGAAGGGTTTCGTACGGACACTAGATATGTAAAGCGTGTTTTTGTTAGAGTGTCACAACTTTGAGTTGGCATCACTGCTTTATTTGAGCGCCCTTTTTTAACAGCTGATAGTTGCTTTTTGTTTAGTTTGCTTTGAAATTTCATTATGAATTGATTTACACCAGAGCAACGCGTGCAAATTGTTGAAATTTTTAATGAAAATAACTGTTCTATTCGTCAAACTCATCGTGCACTTCTTCCATTTTCCAATTAAGCCCATTTCTGGTTGAATGGGTACGTAAGTAAGCAGAATTATCACATTTAGATTGAGGAGAATCCACAAGATTTTGTCAAAACACCATTATATCCACAGAAAATTACTGCTTCGAGCGCTTTAAGGGCTGGCGGAGTCATTGGCCCATGTGTCTTCAAAAACGATCACGTTCACAATGTTACTGTCAATGATGAACCATATAGGAACATGATTCGAAAATTTTTCGTGCCGCAATTACGTGGCATTAATTCATGCTGATATGTGGTTCCAACAGGACGGATCCACATGCCACACAGCGGGCGCTACAATTGATTTACTCAAAGAAACTTTTGATGAAAAAATAATTTCACGTAATGGCCACCAAGATCGTGTGATTTAACCCCATTGGATTATTTTCTTTGGTGTTATGTTAAGTCACTTGTTTTCGTCGATAAACCACAAGAAAATGGAACACCTGGAAATCAACATTCGAAGAGTTATTGGCGAAGTACGGCCGCAAATGCTGCGAAAAGTTGTTGAAAATTGGTGTTCCAGATTGCGCCTTCTACGCGCCAGCCGTGGCGGTCACATGACATAAATAATATTTAAACATTCAATTTCATAAAATTTTCTCTCCAATAAAGCCCGTTTCGTTGATACTAAAAATATATTTCCTTGTTAACCCCCGACCAAAAAAAAGGGTAGTTATAATTTTGCAGTGTGTGTCTGTGTATCTGTGTGTCTGTCCATGTCCACGTACAGACCAAACGGCTGGACCGATTTTGATGTAGTTTTTTCTGCTTGAAAGGTGACTTGATCGAAAAGGTTCTTAACTATGTTTGAAGAAAATTGGTCCAGCCGTTTAGAAGATATCACATCTTTTCTAGATATATCGGGGGTTTTTAAAATTTTTAATTTTTTTTTTATTTTATTATTTTTTTAAGTCTGTGCATAAGATAAGAGGTTTTTGACTATTCAAAATGTATGGTTGAAGTCTACCGATGATTTGTTATAGCAACAATGAAATTCATATAGACAACGCTGAACCACCAGCAAATAAATTTCAATTTATTTTATTATGATTTAAACTTGTGTCACTCTATAAAAAACACCCTTTAAAACTACATAATATATAGTTTTGGCATTTTTTTTTTCGTTTTAGGCGTTTTTTAATTTTGACGTGTTTTTGCGTTTTTTCGGTTTTGGCGATTTATTTTAGTTTTAGCTTTTTTAGTTTTGGCGCTTTTTTTTCTTTTTTGGTTTTTTTTTCATTTTGGCGATTTTTTTTTCAATTTGGCATTTTTTCGGTTTTTGGTGATTTATTTTAGTTTTAGAGATTTTTTTTTAGTATGGCACTTTTTTCGTTTTGGCGGTTTTTTCGGTTTTTGGCGAGTTTTTCGTTTTGGTGTTTTTTTTATTAATTTTAGGACTTTTTAGTTTTAGCGTTTTTGAAAACTTCAAGACTTTGCCTCTTACGGTTTCCAAGATGCAGCAAGTTGTCAAAATTACATTTACTAATAGAATACCATTTAATTTATATTCTTTTTAATTTTAGTGTTAATTGTTGTAGTCTGTTGTGTTTATATATCTATATAATTGTATGTATATTACATGGGATTTTAACATTGTTCGCTGCTCGTTTTGGAACACCCTTTAATTTTAAATCTCTCATTTATTTGTAGTTCGAACGGCCAAAGTTCTACATATTCTGTCAAAATTTTAGATTCGTAGATACGAGTATTACGGTTCTCGAGAAAATAGCCTGTGACGGACAGACGGACAGCGCGCTGCAGTGTAGCGAGAACAATAGGGTTCCGTACACCGAAGGTGAAAAATTTTCTGGACTTATTAACCTGTGGGATATCAGTTTTGTTTAAGAACTTCCGCTAGACGATTTGTCATAGATATAACCAACTTAGATGTATCTACCCTATTTATTGGGCCCCACCAGTGCATGATGCAAATGTTTACCATTTTTTAAGACTTTACATTAGCCCAATTCACAATATTGTGCAAATGGTCTTGCATCGTTGCATGAGCAAAATTTTATAGTATATTTATACTCACCACTTAACAATTCTTAGTGGTGAGTATCAATATACTATACCATTTTACACTCATGCAACGATGCAAGACCATTTGCACAAGATTGTGAATGTAGAATTTTATGCTCCAGTAAGTCCCAGATATAGTCAATGGGGATTAGAGCCAGTTCTTAAGGTGCGGATTATAGTTGGTTTTTGATGTTATAAAGCAACGAAAGCTTTACATTAAGGAGCGTATGCTAAGGATCATTGTCCCTTTGGAATCAAAAGACATCTCATAGATCCAGTTGCTCCACACTTTGAAATCAATTTTATTTTGGAATATTTAAGTAATCTAATCTGTTGGAATAAAATTTTCTTTAATTAACGCATATATGACAAACGAGATTCGTATTTTAATTTTCAATAAATTAATTAATTATTATTAATTTAATTTTTAGGCAAGAAAGCAGCTTCAACAATCTTCGCTTGGAAGTCCGCCGATCTCACAATTATATTTCTGCAGGTCAGACTGGTGGTTACAACTGGCACTGGGGCTGCCAGGATGCTATGGGCTAATCACCCGTACTTCCGAATTTTACTCAATGATTAATTAAACCGAACGGCCCTATGTTCCTACTAGGAATAAATGGATTAAATATATATTTTTCATTTCATTTCATCTTTGGAAATTTTGGAGATAAAAAGTATCCCATTTTTTTGGGGAAAAATGGGGTTGAATTTTTTTAAAGGTAGACTTTTTAAGGGGTACCCTATAGTTTTTGAAGTTTAAAAAAAATAATGGGGTTTTCAGTCAAATTTTAAGTACTTATTTTAAGTATGTACATTTTTTTTGCAATCTGGTAAGCAAAGTTTTTGTCGGGTAATTACATTTATGCCAGCCATACACTACACAAGTTCACTGCGCAAGTCAGGCAGTGTACAGTGCGTTTGTGTAGTGTATGGAGGTGGTTGTGCTATTTTCACAGTGAACTGGGTAAATATCAAAACAAGTTTAATATTTGCTCAAGTTTGAAAGCTGTACAGTGTACTTGTGTAGTGTATGTTGCAAACGCTCAGTTGTATCGTGATTTTTTAAGAGTTCAAAACAAGAAATGAGCTCAGAAAAAATATTCTGGACAGAGCTCCTAGAATTATACAAAGAATCACCTGCATTATGGCGCATTAAAATAAAAACTGCACAGTTTACTTGTATAGTGTGTGTCATAAGCTTAGTTTACGCCGTGCCAGACTTGAGCACTGAACTTGTGTAGTGTATGGCCGGCATTAGTTAAATTTAATGCAGTAATCGAAAAAATCTAATATCCATTGAAAAATATTTCTGTTGTTTCTATGGTTGGCTAAATCGTAAGGTTTACTCATTCTACCTAATCCTTCATTCCAACTTATGTTGCCCTCTAAAAGCTAGTGATTCATTTAATTACAATTTATTTAATTGTAAAGAATTTAATAACAATAAATTATTTCAACAGTAATCGTCTGGGTATAAAAAAATTAATTAATTGGTATATTGCGCCGTAAATGCCAAGGTTAGGGATCGACGAAATATTAATTTTCATTAAAAAAAATTCTTTAAGTGTTCTTGTGTTTAGGAATCTATTTAACAAATTGTATATGCAGTGCACATTTGTTGTTGTTGTTGTTGTTGTGTGGAGGGCTGCCAGTAATGGAAACTTTTTTAATATTTTTTAAGACAAAATTTTTGGGAATAAGAGATTTTAATCCTGTTTGATAAAATCTTATTCTTAACTAGCATTGATTTAACACTGGGAAGCCAAGACTATTCTCCCAGCATTTTTTGGTAGCAACCACAGGCACCACGTACGATTCTCCAAGTTCTCACGTCACAGGTGTATGTGCTTATACCCACAGCGAGGTCTCCAAGAGAATCCCTCACCATTTCCGGCACAGCTCAACCACTAATCAGAGATGGACGCATGCCTGTATCGCCAACAATCCAGTGCCTACTCCACACAGCTCAAAATCATCCCTTTAACACCGTGGGGTAGGACGAACTCGACCTTTTAGCAAAAGATCCTGATGAGCGCTACATATACTCAAACTCCTAGAGCAGCTCGGCTGTCGAGCAACCGGTACCCGAGGAACCAGAAGTAGCCACTGGTGAGACCTCGAAGTTCCACCATAAAGGCTTCACCTCTATCGTCTTTTGAACTCAGGGGCAGTTCCAGGTGACGCTGCACCTGGTTGACATAAACCGACCTGTTTTCCTTTTATAAATATGTGCACAACCTTTGCTCTGTTGCCAGAGATTGGGTAGTAACACATAAGCTCTATGAGTAATGTATCAAAGATACGCGAACGGACAAGGCCACATCACCCCAGCTGGGTCCCCGGCATTGCCACACCCGTAATCAAAAATAGAGCTCCCCCGGGGGGGGGGGTGTGATAGGGAAGAGACAGTGAAGGAAGAAATAGAGGAAATCTTTATTATTTTACAATTGTGCTTTTTGCATGTTTTAACAATGCAGTATTGCAGCGCCTCTGGTGTCAATGAAGCGTATTAAATTTTTGAAGCTGTGTGTAGTAGCCATTTTATTGGTTATTTTACTTCGCCGATGATTCTGCTACACAATACCGACGAAACAGGGCGCTCTGATGTTGCATTAGTATTGATATCCGCTGAAGCCGGTGTAGTTCAGTGACCAGTGTCTATGCCTGCATCAATAGAACTTTTCCTACAACAACTGATACAAAGGGACACTAATGCACATCAGAAATATAATGACTATGGGAGAGCGAGCTCGATACCAGGACCTTCGGTTTTGTAGTCAACGCGCCAGTGTTGCGCGCGGACCTAGCTCTAGTTTGCATATATCTTAGCACACGGGTACGCTTGCATAATAGCACGACCTAGCTCGTCGGAAGTGTGTGGATTTTGGTGGCCAGATGACATGCGTCCGCCGCAGTACACAATTAATTCGTACCCTCTTTACGAATTTTATTTCTCGAGAACTTCCAACATTTTGTGAGCCGCGTAGATGTCGTATGCAGCCCCGACTATCCCTCCCAACCGTGCCGTAAGTGTCGACCTTCATTGAAATATAGTTACAGCCCCTACTCCGTCGTCCGACCGGTTTCTTAGCCCAATTCCCCCCCCCACCCCACCTATAAAATTTTGGTTTGGCTTGCCTCTCCTGGCATAACGCAGGCTTAAGCGCTGTATGGTCGTCTCCTTAATTTTAACACCAAAGACCCAGGATTAAATACTCACCCTTATTCCAGTTGTCGACATCGACGTCACTTTAACACAATACACAGAAATTGGGGCTTGTGTACCCGTTGTCGAAAACAACTGACTCCCGTTGGCAGGCTTATGCTATTTTCTAGGTCTTAGGGAACGGAAATAGATTTTCAGTTGCACAAAATAATTTTAGAGAGCGAGTAAGCAAGCCCCAATTTTTTTGGTATTGTGTTAAAGTGACGTCGATGTCGACAACTGGAATAAGGGTGAATAATTTTCTCTCCATTTCAGGCTAAACTATTCTCTGTGGAAACGTAAACTGATTCTTTCAACTTTATATCGCCTGTGCTGTATTTCACGCCCAACTTGCATAAAATATGTTGACCCACACCACAATAGATTTTTTAGGTGCCGCATTGTCGGTCCTTGGCCAGATCTTTTTTTTTCGAAAAAGCTCAAAACTAGCAATAAATATTTACATTTGGCAACACTGGCTGTAACAAAACTAACCACAAGCTCAACTTTATTAAGTTTTTGTTTTAAGTTTTGAACTGAAATACATGAGGGTGTTCGCTGAACAGGAACGTTGGTCATAATACCAACAATTCACATACTCGTGTATAGAGGTGAGTTTCATGAATGTATACACATATGTGATTAAAAAAAATATTCTTCAATGTTGTATATAATCGCTTATTTCCTTCCCCCCATTATATAGTACATATGTGTATGTACCAGCAATGCTTATTTTTCATTCCAGTTTGTCTTAAATTTTTATGGTCTAGTGACCAACCATCGTAAAATTGTTACTTCTACCACTCACTGACTGATCATACAATAACATCATGGAAACGATGACTCTAACAACATGTTTAAATATTTGTTCAACTATGCATGTGGTTTCTTTCTTTGCTTTTGAATTTTGTTGTTGTTGTTTTTTTTTTATCAGAATTCACTTGTTGCATTTCAGTAAATACAAGTTTTCAATTTTCATTTAAGTTTCGTTCTAACTAAATATTTAAAAGCAACAGTATTTCATAGTTTAAAAAAAAAATAAAAGATTTAAATGGCACTAAACAGATTATTGTAAAAATATTTGTAATTTTAAAAATATTTGTTTGCATACTTAAAAGGAGTGTATGACCCATAGTGCCGTTTCGAAATACATACTCAAACTCTATTTGTGGCATATTATAATGGGTGTTTTTTATTGAGGCATAGAACTTTAAGTTGGCATCACTTTTTTAACTGGCGGCCATTTTGTCAGCTGTCAAGTGATTAATATTTAGTTTGGTTTGCCATTTCATCATGAACAGGTTGACAAAAGAACAACGCTTGCAAATCGTGCAAATTTATTTCGAAAATAATGGTTCAGTTCGCGAAGTTTACCGCAAGCTCCGTCCATTTTATGGTCGACATAATCGTCCATCAGAGCAATTAATTCGGTTAACCATGGATCGTTTTCGCACTACGTTTACTCTATGTGATAATACGCATCCGCAGAGACGTCGAACAGTGCGCACCGAAGAAACAATTGCCGCTGTAGAGCAAAGTGTTGAAGAGGACCCGAATGAATCGATTCGCCACCGTGCACAGCAATTGGAGCTTTGTCCATCAACTTTATGGAAGATTTTGAATGTGGATGAGTTGTGGTTCCAACAAGACGGCGCTACATGCCACACAGCGCACGTCACAATCGATTTATTGAAGGAAACATTCGATGAGCGCATAATTTCGCGGAATGGACCTGTCAATTGGCCACCAAGATCGTGTGATTTGACACCATTGGATTATTTTCTTTGGGGATATGTGAAGTCGCTCGTCTACGCCAACAAACCAGAAACGTTAGGGGTCTTGGAAGAAAACATTCGTGGCGTTATTGCCAACATACGGCCCCATATGCTCGAAAAAGTGGTTGAAAATTGGACCTGTAGAATTGGCTTTATTCGAGCCAGCCGCGGCGGCCACATGCCCGAAATCATATTTAAACATTAATGGCATAAAATTATCCTTCCAATAAAGCCAAATTGATGGACATTAAAACGATTTTCTTGTGTTTTATTTCAATTCTAAGTTCTATACCTCTAAAAAAACACCCTGTATATATGTGATGTGTTGCATTTGCTTAATTGCTGTCATTGTTAATGCGCAACAGTTGCAAGATGTTGTTTCTTTTTTTTTAATTTGTTTTGCTTTGCATTATTTTAGAAAATACTTAAAAGATATTTGTGGTATGATTTTCAATATCGTTGTAAATAAATTAAGTCAAATTAAGTAAAGGGTGGGCAAATTTGAGGTTAGAAATACAATTGGCTGTCAAATGATGAAATGTCAAGAATTGAACTGTCATCCTCTGACATTTATTTAGTAAAAATTTGGGAAATTTTAGCCATGGAACGCTAATACACTCTAGAACGTTTGTGAATTGGCTGTTTGAAAGAACGAAAACGCATTTTTCAACAAAATCATATTTAGTGGTTAGGACCATTTTCAATTAAGCGGTTATGTAAACACACAAAATTGATGCCCATGGGGCTCACAAAACCCGCAAACAGTCCTAGAAAAACCATTACACTCAAAGAAAGTGACCGCATGGTGCGGTTTGTGGTCAGGCGGCATCATCGGTCCGTATTTTTTCGTAAGCAAGGAAACGCCGTCACCGTGAATTGTTTGCGCTACCCAACCATGATAAACGATTTTTTTGGTCACAATTGGCTAATGTCGACATCGGCGACCTATGGTTTCAGCAAGGCGGCGCAACAACCCACACAGCCGGCCATACAATTCAGTTGTTGCATGAGAAACTTCCCGGTCGCGTAGCTGCTCGATTTGGCATTGTCAATTGGACTCGTTCTTGTGATATTATATTCTCTAAGGCCATTTGAAAGACCGGGTTAAAGTGAACAAACCAGAAATAACTGACGCTACGAAAGATGAAATTCGGCGAAGCACACTGTCACGAAGGCGGCCAAAAATGAAAAAAGAATTTGTTTTGAATTAAAACGAACAAATTACTCTGTTGCATGTGCAATATTCTAATTAAGTAAAATAAAAAGAATTTTTTAAAAAAGGTATACTTTTTCAAGAGTTTTGATGATTCAAAGTCAACAGTTTTTGGATAGTATGCAACTATAACAGGTTAATTAAAAATTATTTGAGATATTGCACTACAACTTCCAATAAAACATAAAGAGGATATTGTTATAATACGGCTACAATACATTTTTTCTATATTCTGTAACTCATATGCGATGTGCCGTTGCTTCTAATGTAAATTTAAAGAAAGACATCTGTGAGTGAAAAAGTACGAGTTAAGTCGTCTATAGAAAAAATATATAAAAAAATATATAAAAAAATATATTTTTCATACTTTCACATTATATTTCTACAAGTAAGTACATTTAAAATTTTTTGCACTCTTGTCCACCTTTCTCCCCCTTACAATTTAATTTTACAATATTTTTTAAGTTAGAATTTGCATATTTTCAGTATATTATTTAGTTCCAGGACATTTGGGAAGGATACTAGTCCTTGAAATTTAAATGACCAAATTGTAGATGTGATTTATATTATATATTGTGTCTAGTTAAACATTTAACTCACTATAAGTGAAGACAATTTGGTTTGATGCTTTTTAGTTTTTTGAAAAAGGACATTTTTTGAGGTATGGGTATCCTTTCTCTGAATTGAACGAAATTTTTACGAAGCATTAAATGTGTTAAAATTAGTGTCTTTACACAATTTCATTGAGTTACAATTATTTTTCTCACTGTTATGATAATTTTTTATTTCAGGATATATGGAATGGACACGAATCCTTGGAAATTAAATGGCCAAATTTTATGTGTGATTATATTTTACCAATTAAAACATATGTGGCTAATTTTATTTCTTTCGATAAGTCCTTCTATTTTTGGCCGCTCGTTCTATGAACTCACGACACTGTGCGCCGCATTGACGAGATAAGCGAAGCTATGTTGCAAAATGGGGAAAGAAGCGGACGTCTGCCAACGTTCTACAGGAAACATTTGCCCAACATCATATTCTATTATTAATTCCCATATTTCTACTTTACATTTACATATCTCAATAAAACTGAGTTTGTCAAAAAAAAGTGTGTTTTAAGCCAATTTACTTCCTAGCCTTAAATTGGCCCACCCTTTATATGTGTATATATATGTATTTATAAATCTTTCGTATGTTTCACATTTGTAACAGGCCGATATTTTTAATGTGTGCCAGGGAAAGCTAAAAGAATTTTCTTAGGAATTTTTCTTAATAATTAGAAAAAATAAAACATTTCAAAGTTTAGTTTGGTATACTTATCTAAAACATTCCCTGCTTTAAGCATCAAAGACCAAATTAATGTAAGAACTCACCTGAAAAGAAAAAGAAAATATAATTACTTAAAAAAAGTTTTGAAAAATACATTTCTAAGCTTAAAAATCACAAGAGGTTTTATATTTGCACAAAGGCAGAGAAGTAAATAAAATTCGAACTTAACTCGAAAATTCTATACCAAAATAACTAGGTCCAAATAATCTGCTTATGTATCTTCACTGACCCGACTGATAAAACTGAAATACTAACTGAAATATTTGCAAGTAATTCCTACTTGGCGGAAAGCAATCAGCCACTGGCTGTTCTAGAGAGAGTATCCACTACTATGCCTAAGATATTCTTTCGAGCTCGAGCAAGGGTTTTTTCGGAACTCAACATAAACAAGTCTCCCGGGCTGGATGGCATTCTAGCACTGTTCTCGAAACAGTGCTCCTCGACGCTAGCACGTCCATTAGCTAACCTCTTCGGCACGTTGTACCATGCTGGTGGGTTCCCGGTGTGTTGGAAGGTTGCTAATGTTACACCAATCCCTAAAAAAGGAGAAGCTCAAAACCCTGAAAATTATCGCCCAATCGCAACATGTTCTGCACTTTCCAAATTGATGAAAAGTATCGTGAATTTCCATCTTGTAAGGTATCTGGAGACCAACAGCTTACTCAATAACCGGCAGTATGGCTTTCATAGAAGCCTACTTGCCCTCCTCTCGGAGAAATGGTGTAATTCAATCCACCATTTTGGCGAAAGTAATCGATATAGTGTGGTATGGTGCACTTTTGTCAAAATGTATTGCCCTTCTCTCGATTCTTATCAAGTTTTCTCAGGGATCTCACTATACGAGTTGTTATAGATGGGATATCTTTAAACGAGTTCAAGATAAATTCAGCAGTAGCGCAAGGTTCCGTTCTTTCACCAACTCTATTCCTTATCTTTTTAAATGAACATCTATGTCAAACTTTCAATCTTATTCACCCTTTCGCGGACGACAGCAGCATCTGCAATTCTTTCTCATTCAGCAAGACCAAACCAGACGGAGGTTGAGGCTATGCGACTAATTATGAATGATACCTTGAACAGTGATTTAACAAAAATTTCGGAATGGGGTAATGCGAAGAGGGTCGATTTTAACGCCCGTAAGACCCAGTGTTGTATGATTACTCCTTATCACACGAAAGCTCTTGATGTTCTTGGCATGAAAATCCAGTGTGATGTTCGATGAGCGGAACACATTTTTCAAGTTTCAAAAGAAGCATTCAAGGGCCTAGGATTTTTTAAACGGTGCAAACGATACTTCACCCAAACTGATCTCCCTACTATTTATACCACTTATATCCGACCGAAAATGGAATACAACACTCCTGTATGGGCCGGCGCTTGACCGCGTACAGGGTAGAGCGAAAAAGCTCATCGGTGACAGTAGGGTATCCAACTCTATTGATTTATTGGAGCATCTACGCAATGTGGGGTGCATTTCCTTGTTCTATCGTTACTACAATGCAATGTGTCCTGACGAAATTAGGGAACTTGTTCCTGAAACCCGCACATTTTTACACACAACACGTGATTCATTCAGAGCTCATCCTTTTGTGGTCGATTGGCCAATAAATCGCACTACTCATTACAGAGAGAATTTAATTTTTAGCCGTATTGTTCGTATGTGGAATAAACTACCTGCGGAAGTTTTTCCTGTCACTTTCAACGTTGGAAAGTTTAAATCGAATGTCCACACACACTACTCCATAACCTATTTTCCTAGTTCTAGAGGATATCCCCTGAGTTCTGGTCCTATTACAAAAAAATGTCAATCTCTATTTAAGCTTTAGCGAAAACCAAACAAACATACTGGCAGACTACAAATTTGGCTTTAGCACCCTAAAACAGAAACAGTTTAAGCTAACGGTTTATGGTCCTTCGAGCCCAATCGGTTATCGGTGCTAACGAAGCAGCAAACAACCCAGCAAAAAATTTCAAATAAGGTAATCGGGTTTGGAATTAAGCATTTTTAGTGGAAGCTGTTCCTTACTGGATTACCAACTTGATGATTTTAACAAGGCGTGAGACTAAAATAATCGATTCTTGAGAAGAAATTACTTTTTTTATTAGGTAACTTGTTCACGTAATCTATTTAATCTATAAAAAATTATTCTCCTCATTTAGCAACTTGTACATAGTTTTTTTAAATTTTGGGTAATGTGATTTGTAAGCGAGTAATGAAATTTGGTAATCACAAAAGTAAGTCATTATATGGCAAGTAGTTCTGATGGTAATGTGTAATTTTTTGCTGGGATATCTAGCCACAACTATAATGTCAGCGCTTTCTTTTAACATCTTTCAGCTCGAGTGCATACTCCTTTTTAACAATTCTCTTAGTTTTTTTTTCATTTTTTTAAATTGAAAAGATTTTAGCTGACTTTGCAAGAAACACTAAGCAACACTAAAAGCTTCTAAAGCCTTATTTGTATTTAATTTAGTTTACAATTTAAAAGCTACAATTTAATAATAATAATCACAACAACAACAAAAAAGTGTTACAATTTAAAAAATGACTGCAACATATGTAAGTGACAATTTGGCTTGAGGCCTTTTTAGGATGTCTAATGTAATTCCATTGTCACTTTTAATGTCAGCTTCACTTATGCACAGCTTTTGCTTGCCCCCTCCGCTGTGCATTTCGCTGCAATTTTTTTCATAACTATTCAACAACTTGTGTCTAATAGTTCGAGTCCTTATATGGTTTGCGAAATGAATATAAAATGCAATTCAATAAAGTTGTTAAACATTTATTTATTAAATGCCGATGACAATAATTTTCATCTTGACTACGATTGAATGCGATTCGCCATTTATTGCTGTCATCGTACCGTATGGCATCTAGAGCAGTAAATAATCGCAGTTATTGGTATAGTTATACCTAAAACTAAAAAACATCTATTATACATATTATTATAATACTCGTATTTCTGTCTGTCTGTTGGAGTTTTTAAACGGGCTGTTTGGTTGTTTGTTTACTGCAACTATTTTGTGCTAAATTATGGTAAAATATTCATGAGTTCGAGATATAAATTTGTGGCAAGTTGTAAAACACTCCATGATTTTTAATCGTCTATATGTATGTCTCTGGAGGAGCAGGCTGATGATAATTTAAGACGTTGTAGGTATGTATGTACATATGTATACGAAGTTATGTTTTGTTAAATGTTTAACATTTGATTTATTTGGTTTATGGTAATGTTGATAAATTGTTGGTTATTTTCAATAGAAAATAAGTTTCAAAAAATAAAACAAACAACAACGACAAATATTTAAAATAAATTCAGTAAAGTGCGACTTTGACTCGCGCACGAAGGGTTCCGTACGTTGGCTTTAAGCATTTTTTTAATACAGTGTTTTTTTACGTTTTTTCAGCTGAAATTATTTTTTTTTATTATTTTTCGCTTTTTTCTCGTTTTGGCGATTTTTTAATTTTGGCGATTTTTTTTAATTTTGGCGATTTTTTTCACTTTGGCCATTTTTTCATTTTGGCGATTTTTTTCATTTTGGTGATTTTTTTTTCATTTTGGCAATTTTTTTAATTTTGGCGATTTTTTTAATTTTGGCGATTTTTTCATTTTGGCGACTTTTTTTTTTTATTTTGACGATTTTTTCATTTTGGCGATTTTTCCGGTTTTCCACGATTTATTTTCGATTTAAAAATTTTTTTTAATTTGGTGCTTTTTTTCGTTTTGGCGATTTTT
This sequence comes from Tachina lurida, assembly GCA_944452675.1. Taxonomy (NCBI): domain Eukaryota; kingdom Metazoa; phylum Arthropoda; class Insecta; order Diptera; family Tachinidae; genus Tachina; species Tachina lurida. The sequence continues at coordinate 94,302,475 of OX101754.1, read as the reverse complement.
TTTTTATTTTGGCGATTTTTTTTCGGTTTGGCGATTTTATAATTTTGAGATTTTTTTGTTTTACCGTTTTTGAAAATTTCAAGAAGTTTGCTCTTACGGTTTCCAAGATACAGCAAGTTATCAAAATTACATATTCAAAATTACATTAACTGATGGTACACCCTCTAATTAAAATTTTTTAAATTTTAGTGTTAATTGTTGTAGTCTGTATAAAAATACACTAACTTTACAAATTTCAAGTGCATATACATACAATTGTATGTATATTACATGGGATTTTAACATTTTTCGTTGCTCGTTTTGGCACACCCTTTAATTTCCAACTCTCATGTATTTGTTGTTGTAGCGGCCAAGGGTCTACACACTCTGTCCAAATTTCAGGTCCGTAGCTCTTACGGTTCTCGAGAAAATACCCTGTGACGGACAGACGGCCAGACGGACAGCGTAGCGAAAACAATAGGGTTCCTTTTTCACCTTTGGTGTACGGAACCCTAATAACCGTTTTATTATTTCACACAAGCAGTAGAAAACTATAAACCAAAAATTCGAGAAAAGCAACTTAAATGTTTCCATAAATTTTGAATTTTTGCTTTTTTATCATTCAGCTTTCATAGTAAATTGTTGGCTAACCTATAAATCTGCATTATTCAACCGCTGCACAGTGGTGAAAAAAGATAACATTTTATTAAACAAATCCGCCATTTCATTACGATAATCATATTGCTATAATAAATATAACGAAAATTTATCGACTTCGCTATCCAGTAACATTTTTTAACAATATTCGCTGTCGCTTAAAATAAAAAAAGCGAAATCTCAGGCTAAAATTTAGGGCCTAATTTTGTAAAACGTTTAGAAAAAATTTAACTTACAAAAACAAAATGCATACAAAATTTGTCAATGCTTAGCGTTGCGTTTTACAAAATTAGGCCCTTGGTTTTTAGAGCTCGGTACACCAAAGGTGAAAAGGGTGTTCCAAAAAGAGCAACGAAAAATTTTAAAATCTCCTGTAATATACATACATACAATTGCATGTTGCATATACACTTGAAATTTGTAATGTTAGTGTATTTTTATACAGACTACAACTATTAACACTAAAATTAAAAAATTGTAATTAAAGGGTGTTCCATCAGTTAATGCAATTTTGACTATGTAATTTTGACAACTTGCTGTATCTTGGAAACCGTAAGAGCAAAACTCTTGAAATTTTCAAAAACGCTAAAACTAAAAAATTATAAAATCGCCAAACCGAAAAAAATCGCCAAAAACAAAAAAAAAAATGATAAATCGCGAAAAACCGGAAAAATCGCCAAAATGAAAAAAAACCCAAAAACAGAAAAAAACCCCAAAAGTAAAAAAATCGCCAAAAATTAAAAAAATCGCCAAAATGAAAAAAACCACAAAAACAGAAAAAATCGCCAAAACAAGAAAAAAGCGACAAAACTGAAAAAAATCGTTTAAACTAAAAAAAAACTTCAAAAAAGCCACATTGAAAAAATTCTCATAACCGAATGTACGGAACCCTTCGTGCGCGAGTCAAAGTCGCACTTTACTGAATTTATTTTATATTCTTCTTCGTGCTTTTCGCTTATTTTGACATTTTGTATACAGAGATGCCACATGATACAGAATTATATAGTACAAATACAAATAAATATATCGATAAATATTACGATTTTCGGCTCGCAACAAGTTACTAAATCCAGCTAATGGACTGCCGGCCAGCCAAATTGGCCCATCAAAACCAATTCCGAATTTCTGTGAAAGCAAGCAATAATTATTTTTGGTTAAATCGACAGGCCGTAAGATAGTCAGCCAGCCTTATCATGAGACCCACATGTGAAAATTCCCGAATATTTTTTTCACATGGATGGGTGCGTTCGTAAATGCATCACTGCTGTGCATCATACGAGCAAACTTTAATTTAAAATGCAATACAATTTCGCTAATAATTTTTTTTAGTAGTAATTATGTTTGAAGCCCATATTTGACATTTATTTGTGCATTTTCTACTTTAGTGAAGCAGTTTAAGACATTTAAAATTTAATTTGCAGCACAGTGCTGCATTTACAAACACACCCGATTTTAATATTGTATCATCCATTCCATGAAAATTAAAAACTTACATATTTCCACTTTTTCCGACAGGCAAATCTTTGTGAATAATTTCCTTCATAAATTGTCAAAATATTTCACAATCGTATGAAACTCACCTTCGTATATGTATATACATTAAAATTAGGTAAACAAGATTTATTTAACTTTTTCGGCAATGATTTTGCTTCATAAGTGTTTCATGTTAATCTAACATGATTTACAATATTCAAAGAAAATGTTTCCTTTTGAAATAACCTTATTTCATGTTGATTTAACATTATCGTACTGTTAAATCAAAATGAAGAATCATGTTGAATCAAAGTTATTTCAAATTGGAACAACGTAAGTTTGATACTGAAATAAAACAAAGAACTATGTTGAATCAAAGTTATTTCAAGTTGTAAAAACATAAATTTAATTTAATGTAGCCATTTTATTTTATTAATTATTTAACTTCAACGTGTGTAAATTGGAACAGGCATCAGAAATATGTTTGTATGTATAGAATTAGTTTCCCCGTCCAAGATGTGAACTCGGAAGTCATCACGTTGTAGGCAACGCGCTGGCCTCTACAGCCACAGCAACCTTAACTATTCTTTAGATGCATACCAAATATATACCATCATGATTTAAACGTTAATTCAACATGAATTAATGTGGGCAATCATGATAAATATTGCTCGAGAATTTTTTACGTGTAACAGTTTCAAACAATAGCAAGTAATAGGGAAAAGAAAAAAATTTTAATTGGAAAAGGAAGAGAATTTTATTAATGATTGACCAAAATATGATTTCAAATCAAAATCTTTGCATGGTGATTTTACATTGGTATTTTTTTTTTGTGTATATACATATGTAGCATACAATTGATTCTAAGGTGTCCCAAATTCGTATTTTCTTTATTTTGGTTTAATTTTGAATTTTTGGTGTACTCAGGCAATTATATTAGAATCGTATAGCGAATATTTTTGTAGAAGGTTTAAACAGCTGATATCAACATAACATCCTTCTGTTGACCACATTTTTCAAGCCCGCACCTCTTTATCATTGTGTAGCTGAAACCAAAGACCACTGATGATCAACATTTGCCCTTAGCATAAAGAATGCAGGGTGACAGCATTTCCTTGATAATTTTTTCCCCAAAAATGCGAGCCGATGATGCCACCTAACCACGAGACACATCATAAAAAATTCGTTGCTAACAAGTGCAGCGTTTCATAGTTAAACTTTCTCAAGTTTGTATTTAGTAAATGTTAACGAATGGCGTTAGACATTTTATCATTTGACAGAGCCTAAAGCAAATTTTCCTCTATCTCCGGTTTAACTTTAATTATTAGTTTCAAAAGGTTAAGAAATTAAGAGTTTTTGTTAGCTGCATTGATGATATAATAAGTAAATAAGTATATAAAGAAAAAATAAATTGCAATATTGAAAAGCAATATTATTATATAAACACGATTAACATTAATAAATTGTATTCATAAAGTGTTTAATGCAACAACATAAATTTCCAAATTCCCTTTTTTAGGCTCTCTACAAAAAAAAAAAAACAAAAAAAAGTTCAATGAAAAGAAGCACAGCAACATGAGCGGTATATCACTTTAATATCGTTTTCTTGAATAAAAATGTGCCCATTATCTTATTAATAAATCACATCACAGTATTAAGACAATCACCATAATATACGAGCGAGTAGTTATAATAAAATATCATCTAAGGTCAATGCAATTGTGATGATCGTATTTGAAATATTTCGCAAGCAAAAAAATATAATAGCGACAAGATATCAAAATACTACACACAAGATTTCAAATTCACCAAGTATCAAATTTAAACAATGAAACCGCAAAATACTCGTACGTCTGATGTAAAAAAAAATAAATAAATTCAAATAATGAATGAATCTGAAGTGAACGAAAAAAAGTGTAATAATCCAATCAGACACACACACACACGGACATACGAGAATATTTAAGAAAACTGGAAAAAAATAAATTTTCTTGCACTTGAAAGTTACATTGATCACTATTTTAAATGAAATGTGAAGAAGCGTAAAGCAAAAGGTACGAAGTGTAGGCAGGCATATGAGTAAATAAATGTATAAAGCAGGGACCGTAACTGTTATAACTTTTATCGTAAAAGTCAGAAAATAAAAGTTATTTTTTGACTTTTATTTTTTCGAGCAGAAATAAAAGTTATTTTTTGACTTTTATTTTTTTGAGCAAAAATAACAGTTATTTTTGACTTTTATTTTTTCGAGCAGAAATAAAAGTTATTTTTTGACTTTTATTTTTTTGAGCAAAAATAACAGTTATTTTTGACTTTTATTTTTTCGAGCAGAAATAAAAGTTATTTTTTGACTTTTATTTTTTCGAGTAGAAATAAAAGTTATTTTTTGACTTTTATTTTTTTGAGCAGAAATAAAAGTTATTTTGTGATAAATTCATTATATTTATTATAAATTTTGGCGCTTTTGCAATAGTGAATCGTTAAATTTACTTATTTAGAAAAGAATATTTGGAATATTAAATAATAATTTCTTTGTCAAAGGGGTTGAAAACACAAAAATAACTTTTATTTCTGCTCAAAAAAATAAAAGTCAAAAAATAACTTTTATTTCTACTCGAAAAAATAAAAGTCAAAAAATAACTTTTATTTCTGCTCGAAAAAATAAAAGTCAAAAATAACTGTTATTTTTGCTAGAAAAAATAAAAGTCAAAAAATAACTTTTATTTCTGCTCGAAAAAATAAAAGTCAAAAATAACTGTTATTTTTGCTCAAAAAAATAAAAGTCAAAAAATAACTTTTATTTTTGCTTGAAATAATAAAAGTCAGATTTTTAAAAAGCATCGTATTTTCTGACAATTTGGTCCAATACTTGCAAAATGGTATACCTGGTTTCATTCTCCGACATTTCCTTGAGGTTGCTTTTTTTAATCAAAAATTCAAAAATAACAGTTATTTTCGGTCCCTGGTATAAAGTCATTTTTTTGAATACACTGAAAAAAAACAAATCATTAGAATGAACGAACGCGTCTTAGGTGAGTGCGGTGTATTTGTTTTCGTTAACAGAATTGCCGTTATAAAACTAAATTATCAATTTGAATCTTTCTTGACGTCTTGGCCACTTTTTATAAAACTTTATTATTTTGTAAACTTTTTTAACTACAGCTGGTGCTACTTTTTGCAACTTTTTTCAGAAATCGCACTTAGAACACTACATAGTTAGTACTACAACGCTTTTTATTCGAACCCAATTTAAAGCAAAAATTTGCATCCAATATGGAAAAAGTTCGCAATAAATAATACAAGTACGAGGGCGGTTCGGAAACTTCTTAGCCTATCAATGAAAGAGAGTAGTTAGTTTTTCAAAAATATTTTTATTTTTCAATATAATCTCCTGAAACTTCAATACACTTAGTCCAACGCTTTACTAGCAATTCTATCCCTTGATTAAAATAATTTTCCTCAAGGTCTTCAAAATAGTGGTTTACAACTGTAATTGCATCTTCATTTGAGGTAAAACGCTTGCCAGCAAGGAATCTTTTTAGATTTGGGAACAGGTAAAAGTCACTGGGAGCCAAATCAGGAGAATAAGGTTGGTGGCCAAGCAACTCGTACTTTAATTCGTTGATTTTAGCCATTGTTAAAACACTCTTGTGCGCTGGTGCGTTGTGTTGATGAAAAATTATTTTTTTGTGTTGTAAGCCAGGACGTTTTTCTCGAATTTGTACATTTAATTGATCCAAAAGGTTGCAATAGTACTCTGAATTTATTGTTTTACCCTTTTGCAGATAGTCAATCAATAAAATACCTTTGAAGTCCCAAAAAACCGTTGCCATAACCTTACCAGCCGATTGAATCGTTTTTGCTACTTCCTCCAGCTTCAGTCCATTGTTTGGGTTGTTCTTTTGTCTCTGGAATATAGTGGTGGATCCATGTCTCATCAATAGTTATGAAACGACGCTTAAAATCCATTTTATTTCGCTTAAAACGATCCAAACAAGCTTGAGAAATGTTCATTCTTATGCGTTTTTGGTCGACTGTTAACAAATGCGGCACCCATCTTGCAGAAAGCTTTTTCATCTGTAGTTCTTCATGCAAAATTAAATGGACTCGATCATTTGAGATGCCCATGATATTAGCTAATTCACGCACCTTTATTCGTCGATCATTTAATACCAGATCATGCACTTTGGCTACAATTTCTGTTGTTGTTGCTGTTTTTGGACGTCTACTACGTGGTTCATCTTCAATGCTTGTACGACCACGTTTAAATTCAGCAACCCAATTTTTTACTGTTGCATATGAAGGAGCACTTTCACCTAACACATTCATCATATCATTATGAATTTCTTGTCCCGATAAACCTTTTTTATGTAAATATTTAATGACACCACGCATTTCTAATTTTTCCATTGTTAAAAAATCGCGGATGCGTCTTTTGTGAACACCTTTTTCTATATGAAGGAGTTGCCAGATCGAAACAAAATTTAACATGTGTTCATAGCAGAGATGGAAGTTTCCAAAACACTTAACTTTTTTCTGTTTATACCGCGCTTTTTGTGCTAGGCTAAGAAGTTTCCGAACCGCCCTCGTATACAGCAAAACTTCGTTATAACGAATCTTTTACTATAAAAATGCTCTCTATCCAGCGGGAAAAGTGGTCATTGATTAAATACATAATGGGAGAAATAATGCAACACAATGCATTCCCTTGTAAGCGAGAGGGTAATATGTATGATCAGACGCAGTAATTACACATTGATTACAACGTACGTTACCGCGTCTGCAGAAGAAGAAATGTATTGTTTCTGCTCGTGCCAAGTGTTCCGGTTTTTCTTATAACACAATGCAACTTTTGGAAGAAGACATGAGTGATAACCAGCGTGACCATATTAGCTTATTTTGAGCTAAATTTAGCTTAATTATTTCAGATTTAGCTTTAAAATTTTCATTTAGCTCTTAGCTTATTTTTTAGCTTTTTTAAAAAACTCATTTAGCTTTTTTAGCCTTTTTTTAGTCTAAATTGCGTGTTCTCTAAAAATATATTAAAGACATAAACACCTTATAAAAATTATAGTCTTTTAACATTGTAAAATAGTATACAAAAAATACAAAATGTAAATTGTACAACAATTTTATAACAGAAATGGAAAGTTGAAAAGTAGCAGATAATGGCAGAATGGTTAGAATTACAATGGAAAAAGTTAAATTCATATTAGTGGTCAAAACACTTTTTGAGTTTTTGGGTATAAAATTATTTGACTTGAGTTGAACGTTCATTCAGCGGCATCAATTGACTTAAAACAAAAACTTGAAATAGCCTTAAGCCTGGATAACACTATGTACCGATTTTCGTCGGGCCACCTAAATAAAGTCATAAGTAATAAGCCAAAATGGCATTATTAGTCAATTAATTCTGGAATAAGTCTATATGGGCTTATTACCAATGCAGTGTGGCGCAATTATGTCCTTGTCTTTCAATTAGTCGATAAATTAGAGAAAATATAGCTCTTTACTTATGACTTTATTTCAATGATCTGACGAAACTCGGTACATTGTGCCGATAGTGTGATCCATGCTTTACCTTAAATAGCATTAATGCACTTAAAAAAACTTTCGTATTTTAGTATAAATGTTTTTAAATTTTTGAAAAGTTTTTAAGATTATTTTGGGGAAGTTTTTGTTTTATTCTTCATTAAATCTAAAATATAATAATTAATAAATAATTTCATTAAACAAATATTCAATGTGTATAATAAAAAAATATGTTTGTGTAATATTTAATGTTAGTTTAGCAATAAGAAACTATTGAAAATTGATCAAAGAAGTAAAAAAAAGTTTAGCTTTATTTTCTGACCTAAAATTTAAGTTTTTAGCTTATTTTAGCTTTTTTTCAAACGTGATTTAGCTTAATGTTATTTTAAAATCTGGTCACACTGGTGATAACGCTAAATTATATATGGGCGATTCCACAGAATGTCACGTAAGATGTCACGTACGTTTACCAATCAATTAAGCTTGTATGTCAGAGAAAATTTAAGTTTTTCTTTGTCTATGTATGTCTTTATGTGCTTTTGAGGAGCGTAATTAGCTCTACCTTTGGTAAAATATAAGAAAAAAATCAATGTACGTGACATCGTACGTGACATTCTGTGGAATAGCCCATATGGCAATAATGTAACTAAGAGTTCACCAAACAAATTTTATTAACATTTTACTCCAAAAATTAATTTTTTTCATTCACTTTTTTTTTGTAAAAGTAGAGGGGAAAATTTTTTTTACTACTTTCAGAATAACTAACAACCCAATAAGCAATTTTGCTTGATGTGTCAACCACTTCATAAGAAAATCGGTACGATTTCGGTAATATTTCGTTTCAGATATCGGAAGATTTTGTCAACTAGTCAGTACGAGTTCTTTGAACATACGAAGGCGGATCAATAAGTCCGTTACTTTTTGAATGAAACTTACGTTTTTTGCAAAACAAAAATTTATTTTTCAACATAATCTGCTTTTTAGTCAATACACTTAGTCCAACGTTTCTCCAGTTTTTGTATCCCTTCCCAAAAATAGAATTTTTCCAGGTCCTTAAAATAGGTTTTTTTTTGTTCGTTGGAGCTAAAAATCTTTCCACCGAGCCATTTCTTTAGGTTTGGAAATAGGAAGTAGTCACTAGGGATTAAATCCGAAGAATATTGCGGATGGGGTACCAATTCGTAGCCCAATTCATAGAGTTTTGCCATTGAGACAGCACACATGTTCACTCGTGCATTATCTTGATCTTATTATCTTATTATTATCTTTTTTCTTGGCCATATGAGGTCGTTTTCTTTTTAAATCCTCTTAAATCGGTCTAATAAGTTGGCATAATATTCGCCATTTATTTTATCCCCCTTTTGAAGGTAATCAACGTGGATTATCCCGCGTGCATCCCAAAAAAAAACTATTGTCATCACCTTATTGGCCGAAAAACTCACCTTGACCTCCTTCGGAGCAGGTTTAGACTGCTGCTTGGTCTCCGGAGTACAGTAATGGATCCATGTTACATCCACAGTTACAAAACTCCGCAAAAACTCATTCGGATTGCGGTTAAACAACTCCTTTGAAGTTGTCACACGTTTACGTTTATGGTCAATTGAGAGCAAACGCGGCACCCATCTTGCAGACAACTTTCTTAAGCCCAGCTGATCATTTAAAATCGAAACCACACTGCCATATGAGATACCTATAGCATCAACGCACTTTTACTCTTCGATCGGCCAAAATATTATTATTTATAGTATTAAATCATATCGTCGGCTTAGAGTGTACACCTGCTAAATCCATTTTTTATAACATTTTATAACATTTTAATGCCATTCGAAAGAGAAGTAGACTCTGCATCGTCTGGCTAAAATATTTATTTTAATTTAAAACTCTACATGTCGAAAAAAGTTAATTTATTGAGCTAATTTCTTAAGGTATGTATAGAAAATGTTAACAGTATTTTGTCTCTTCTGTAAAATTTGGTTGAAGTGAGTTAGCAGGTTTACACTATAAGCCGACGTACATATCGCATATTATCCGAAACCCACGAAACTTGACAAACAGTTGGGGATGTCAAAATGACACAATCTTGCATTTAAGAAAGTGGGCGGGGCGATTAAAACTTTATATTATATTTCATGTGCTTCTACTTGACCGATTCTTACAAACATTTTCACACACCTTGACCTCTGAAAGGGGTGATATTTATATTGTATTTAGAAAAGTGGGCGGGATCACTAATATTTACAAAAGTGGGTGTGACCACGCCCTTTGACAACATAGATTTGGCACGAAGAAGTTACCCTGCAGAAAATTTGGTGACAATTGATCCAAATGTATTCGTCCTATAACTGGAGATAATGTGGATGTTATCAAAAGTACGTAGTACATAGTTTATGGTGAAAAAAGTCATATCGTTTAAATGGTGGCATATTGACAATTTTCGTGGTGTATCGTCTTGATCTTGAGCCAATTTAATTCGGACTCGGTCTAGTATTGTAGTAAACTGCACTGAACATGTTCGATGTGGTCGAACACAGGACCTATCAAATAGTGTAAATATAATGTTAATTGCTCCCTTCAATGCGACTCTGGGATCAGTCCCGTAACTATACTTAGATACTAACCTAAGCTTAAATGGTATTTATACTTTTGAAATATGAGTGGCCCTGTGGTCGAGTGGGTAGTGCGCCAGCCTGTCATGCACGAGGTTGTCGGTTCGAATCTCAAAAAATTTTCAGATTAAAAATAAAATTAACAAAAAAAAATGTCATTGCAGTTGTAACAATAAAAAAATATATAAGCGTTAATTGTTACAGTTAAATTTCGAAATTTTATTTATAAATAATTTATATTATTATACATCGAATAGGTCCCTATGGGATAGTTCAGTGACAAGTCACAACGTGCATACAAAGTATCAATTAAACCCATCCTAGGCCATCCCCATGTAAAAGTGACTGGTCCGCTTCATAGGAAGTGTTAGAACTCGGACTGGTCCCTATCACTTGGGGACCGGTCACGTGACTAGTCTTTTGTCAGTTCCATTTCCTGCAGGGTAAATTAATTTAGTAGATTCTGTTACATAAAACATATTTATACGCGTTCTATGCGAAATGGCACCGACTTCGACTAGCGCTATAGGTAACGCATACAAAAATGTTTTATTTAAACTTCTATTCAGCTTTTTAGTGCTTATTTTTGAAGGCGGTTAAATTTTATTAATGCTTTATTTATGGAAGTACTAAAGACTCGAGAGTTAGTCAAACACACACATCATTTGAATGTCAAATACAGAGTTTTGCTTGTGAATTAGCGAAAAAAGATTTTCTCCATGTCATGCAAAAAGTCTTTTTTTTTAAGTGTATTGCAAATTTTATGACACCACATTCAATGACCTTCTGGCGCACATCTTTCGTTTTTCAAATTGACACAATATGCATTTTTCTCAACTTTTTTTTTTTTGCTATTAAAACAAAGTTTCTTTCTTGTTGCAGTTGATTTCATGTCTACTTGAGAAAGCACTAAATTAAAGATACAAAAAACAGACAGACACGCAAACACACAGACACACACACACACACACACACACAATCACGCAATGACCGCGATTAATTTTTTGATAAGAGCGTTTGAATTTTGTTCCCTCAAATATATTGGTGGCGGCTTGGATGTTTTGTTCGTGGATACATCGGGTTTGTCGTTGTCATCTTGCAATATTTTAAAACGGTTTTGACGATTAGTAGAGGATGCGCTGTTATCCCTAGATATCTTTAGAGCAGATGCAATTATAGTAGAATTTGGGATTCGCGAGCGCTTTCTCACAGTTATATGTATATCCATCCATTCCGATTTGGACCTTGAGTTTTGGGCTACTGTTGATAACTTGGTTAAGTGATGACCACGAGCCCGAAGCGGATGATATCGCTGAGTTAAATGTAGTAGTACTAGGCAACGGCAATGTTAACGAATCACTAGTTGTCATTGGACAAAGCGAGGTTGATCGCTGACGAGATAGTGTATTTGCCGTTAGAAAAAGTCTATCATCAGATTTTTTATTTTTATTGTTTTCATTAAGAGCTTCAGAACTTACAGTAAGCCTCACAACAGATTTCTTATATTTATTGTTTTCAGTTAGAGCTTCAGAACTCACAGTAAAATATGTAACTGACCGATACACGATACTTTTTTAATAGTAATTTTTACGATTGTTGGTATATTAACCACTAAAATTGGTTAGGTTAACCAGACGAATATTTTGCTTATAAAAATAGCAAATCCAATATTTATTCACAGTGAAATTAACAACTAAAATAGCCTTCCCTATTATATTGGGTTTAGTTTTTTCAACTATATGTTAAATTAACCAAAAAAAATAGTAAAATAATAACAAAATAAAAAAAAAGTTTGAAATGCAACGCCTAGAATGTGGAATGCTATACCAACAAAACTGAGCTTGCGATTTTTTTTAACTAAACAATTTTTTCCCTTTGCAGCATCAATTCAAATTTTGCAATCAACTTTTCAGCTACTACTTTAAATTATTTATTTCAAAAAGAAAAATTGATTTTTGGTCTTAATCACACCAAAAATTTGTACTGAAAATATTTGGTTAAATGAAATTTAAATAACAGTTTACATTAACTGTAAGCTTAACCATTAAAATTGGTTAGATTAACCTACGAGATTTTTGTTTAATGTTTTATTTTTTGCTCTTTAGTATCCACATTATATTGCATCATTACAAGATCCAAGTTTCGTGCGAATCATTAAAAGTACAATTAATGTAAGACTAAATTTCAATGGGCGTGGTCTAGCCCATTTTTAAATACTTTTATAATATTATGTCACTTTGAGAGCTCAGGGATGTGTGCCAAGTTTCGTAAGAATCGGTTAAGCAAATCATGAATTCAAAGCGCCTTTCACAGTCGGTAGAAATTATTAAAAGGCGCTATGAACTTATTTATGTGTACAGCGATCATGAAACTATTTCAATTACATATGAAATTATTCAACATTAGTCTACAAAACTTTTTTTTACGCAATCAACGCTTACAGCTCCCAGAATTGCAGAATTTCCTGCATGAATTTTTTTCATTTCCCCATTAAATTGAAATTCTCTACTAGAAACTCATAATGAAAAATCTTAATAAAACGAAGTTTCTTCACCAAGGAAATTAAATGCGCATCAAATCTTATTTACCACATACATATATGTTTAAATGATTTCTTTATAAAAATTAATATTCCCCCTCAATCTTGAGCAACACTTACACTCGAATAATGAAGCCATTTTTTTCTTTAAACCTTTAGCAATCATTTTTTTATTGTTTTACTTTTTCGTGTCTTTATTTCTGCAACATAATTAATGATTCATTATAAAAATGTAATTTTTTAATTAAAAACTCTTTTAAAACTTCCCTGACTACAAGCAAAACCAGAAAACAAGAAGAAAAAAGTAACGTCCAGGTTGTCTGCTAACAGAAAGCATCAAAATAAATAAATTCAGTAAAGTGCGACTTTGACTCGCGCACGAAGGGTTCTGTACGTTGGGATTTGAGCATTTTTTAATAGTGTTTTTTTACGTTTTTTCAGCTGAAATAATTTATTTCTGATTATTTTTCGCTTTTATCTCGTTTTGGCGATTTTTTTAATTTTGGCGATTTTTTTCATTTTGGGGTTTTTTTTCATTTTGGCGATTTTTTTCGTTTTGGCGATTTTTCCGGTTTTTTGCGATTTATTTTTGTTTTAGAATTTTTTTTCATTTTGGCGATTTTTTTTAATTTTTGGCGATTTTTTTCATTTTGGCGATTTTTTCATTTTGGCGTTTTTTTTCATTTTGGCGATTTTTTCATTTTGGCGTTTTTTTTCATTTTGGCGATTTTTTTCATTTTGGCGATTTTTTTCATTTTGGCGATTTTTTCATTTTGGCGTTTTTTTTTCATTTTGGCAATTTTTTCATTTTGGCGTTTTTTTCCATTTTGGCGATTTTTTCATTTTGGCGATTTTTCCGGTTTTTTGCGATTTATTTTCGATTTAAAAATTTTTTTTAATTTGGTGCTTTTTTCCGTTTTGGCGATTTTTTTTTTGCTATTGATTTTGGCGATTTTTTTCGTTTTGGCGATTTTATAATTTTGAGATTTTTTTGTTTTACCGGTTTTGAAAATTTCAAGAAGTTTGCTCTTACGGTTTCCAAGATAAAGCAAGTTATCAAAATTACATAGTCGAAATTACATTAACTGATGGTACACCCTTTAATTAAAATTTTTTAAATTTTAGTGTTAATTGTTGTAGTCTGTATAAAAATACACTAACTTTACAAATTTCAAGTGCATATACATACAATTGTATGTATATTACATGGGATTTTAACAATTTTGTTGCTCGTTTTGGCACACCCTTTAATTTCCAACTCTCATGTATTTGTTGTTGTAGCGGCCAAGGGTCTACACATTATGTCCAAATTTGAGGTCCGTAGCTCTTACGGTTCTCGAGAAAATACCCTGTGACGGACAGATGGACAGACGGACAGACGGCCAGACGGACAGCGTAGCGAAAACAATAGGGTTCCATTTCACCTTTGGTGTACGGAACCCTAAAAACAAGATCAATTAATTGTTACAACGTCGTGGAATTAGAGGAACAAGATCGCCAGTGCAAGTGAATTCGAGGTGTTGGTAACTAATTTATGGCAACTTAATGGGAAAATATCAAAAAAAAATTTAAAAGGCTGGCCGGTTAGTCTGCAGTATGTTGTCGCTCCCAAAAACACAATTTGTCATTAATATTGAGGGGAGGGCATGATGGTCGAAACCGTGGCGAAAAGGCTAAATGGTTGTTATGATTTCGTTGTCAAGTTGTTGTTGGTGTGTTGTCATTGGCAACATGCAGCATATTTATGCTACTATTTGTTTTATTTACTTTTTTTCGGTCAGTGTATTATCATTAGCAATAAAGGAAGTGTGCTGGCTGGCATTAACGTGTGTGCACAGTGGAACAAAGCGCGAAGAGTTATCGGCGAAATACGGTCGCAAATGCTGCGAAAAGTTGTTGAAAATTTTAGTTCCAGATTGCGCCTTCTGCGCGCCAGCCGTGACGGCCACATGGCAGAAATAATATTTAAACATTAATTTCATAAAATTTTCTTTCCAATAAAGCACTTTTCATTGATGTTAAATATATATGTCCTTCTTTTATTATGATTTAAAATTGTGTCACTCTATATAAAAACACCCTTTACTAACAATAACCTTACGTATGAGCACAAACGAAGGAGAACGAAGTGTAGTGTAGTGTACCACACTTATAGTAATGCACTGTAACAGAAGTTCTAATAACGGACACTTTTTGAGTTTGCTTTCACTTATACCGAGTGTCTGGTAGCAGATTTATATTTTCAGACTTAAATAAAAATCGTAATAATTGACACAAAGTTTTAGAATGGAAATGCGGATTTTATTTTTTAAAGAGTATGTCATCCAGATGTCTTTCGTCGAGTTAAACACAGTGTTCAAAACGCAGTGTTGTGTTCTGTGCCACACGCTGCAGTCTTGGTTCAATTGAGCTGATTTCTCGACGAATATTTTCCTTTAAAGCCACAAGAGATTGGGAATTGTCATTATAAACCCTCTCCCCCATAAAAAAAATCCATGGGAGTTAGATCGGGCGACCTCAGTGGCCATGGGGTGTCCCCAAAGCGACTGATCAGTTTTTGGGGGAAATTTTTCCGAAGCAAACTTTGGCTGTGTGTGCAGTCGCCCCATCCTGTTGAAACCACGTCTGTGAAAAGTACGATGGATGAGTTCGCAGGTTTGGCAAAAAAATTCCGTAACCATGCGTCGATAATTTTCACCGTTGACATTCGTCGCCTAGCCCCGAGAATTTTCGAAAGACAAAACGGTCCAAATATCTCATGCGTGGTTAAGGCACACCAAACAGTTACCCTGGGGAAATGCGATGGTTTTTGATGTCTCAATCGAAGGTTGCGGGTTCTTGGAGACCAGTTACAGCAGTTTTGCTTATTGACGTTGCCGTTTAAGTGAAAATGAGCCTCGTCGCCCCAAAAATTGCATTTACAGTACGAAATCGCTCAAGCATTCGTTTCGTAAATCAAAGTCACTTTCTTTCACTTCTTGAACGATTTGAATTTTAAAAGGATGCAACTTTAGATCTTTTTTTTAAATTTCATGAATAATCGCTCTTGTAAGTCCGTATTGAAAGTCTCAGGTTTTCACGTAAACTACTTTCAATCAGTTCAATGTTTTCGGAATTCCTTGAAGGTCGACTACGCCCTGGTCGTGGGACATTCATAGCCGAAGCAGTTGCGCGGAATCTCTGCACCCACGAACAAATTAAATTTACGCTCAGTCCGTCACGTATTCGGCGAATACGGAAGTTTGAACAAAATTGTCGACGAGCAATTACGTAATGCTGGCCATACACTACACAAGTTCACTGCACAAATCTGGCACTGTACAGTGCGTTTTTGTAGTGTATGGGGCTGGTTGTGCTATTTAAGCAATGAACTGAGCAAATATTAAAACGATTTTGATATTTGCTCAAGTTTGAAAACTGTACAGTGAACTTGTGTAGTGTATTTTGCAAACGCTCAGTTGTCTCGTGATTTTTTAAGAGTTCAAAACAAGAAATGAGCGCAGAAAATATATTCTGGACAGAGTTCCTAGAATTATACAAAGAATCACCTGCGTTATAGCGCATTAAAATAAAAACTGCACAGTTTACTTGTATAGTGTGTGTCACAAGCTTAGTTTGCGCAGTGCCAGACTTGAGCACTGAACTTGTGTAGTGTATGGCCGGCATAAGAATCATTACTCTTAAAAAATGTCTCCACAGCGAACGCGCGATGTTCACTCAACCACTGCGACATCGTGACTAACAAATCCGCACAATCGATAATTCCAACGGCGCATCAATCGCATAAAATCAATATTTATTCATTTTGATACCGATTTTCATAAGCGAATTTTGTTTAGCAATGAAGCTCACTTTTGAATGGATTCGTCAACAAACACAACTGCCGTATTTTGAGTGATGATGAACGTTGAGATATCGTTATATACATAAAACCTGAATGTTGTTGTGGTTTATAGTCTGGTGGAAGCATTGGTCTGTACTTCTTTGAAAAGGATGCTAGCCAGAATTGGCTTCCTCGTCCATCAGCAACCATAATGTCTAGGAGCTGTGGTTTCAAAAAGACGACGCAACATGTCATACAGCTCGTGCAATAATTGCTTAATTGAAGTAAATGTTTGGTAACCCCATAATTTCACTTTTCGGACCCGTGAATTGGTGAGAATATGTGAAGTTGCTGAAGTCTACACAGATAAGCCCGAAACGATTGACAACTTGGAGGGCAACATTCGCCGCGTTATTGCCAATATACGGCCACAAATGTTGGAAAAACTCATAAAAAATGTTATCTCCACATAAGACTACGTCCGTGCCAGCAGTGGCGGTCATATGCCAGAAGTCATATTTAGATTATAATGCCATAATCCGCATAAAGTCAATTTCACGTCAATTTAAAACATTCCTCCTTCTTTTATTACATTTCAAAGTTCCTATACCTCTATAAAACAAAATTCGTACGGACATTGAAAGAGATCCCCGAAAGAAATTTGCAAAATATTGCGAAAGCATAAATTTCATGATGCATCGAATACAACTATTTTATGCATAATATTCCATGCGTTTTACTCTGTAACTCGTCACATACAAGTGAGGGTGGCGTTGGCTGAAGTAGTTAGCACGTTGACTACAAAACCAAAGGTCCTGGGTTCCAGCCCGGTATCCAACAGTCAATAAAATAACAACACCACGCATTTTTCTGATGCGCATTAGTATCCCTTTGTATTAGTTGTTGTAGGAAAGTTTAAGTGATGAAGGCATAGACACTGGTCACTGAATTGAACGCTGCACTTGACTCCAAATATTAGGTTCCTTTGTGTTACTTGAGAGTAGGAAAGGGATAGTGCAAGTAAAAATTAATAAAATGACACACAGATAGAGAGAAAGAATAACAGCATAATCGGGGTTTTTTTTGCAACTCTGCTATTGTGCGTTTTGTTAATTTTTACAGCGCCTCTGGTGTTAAGTAGCCGCATTACTTTTATTAATTATTTCACTTCGCCGATTGCTACAAATATTGACGAAGGAGGGCTCTGGGATACATATGTATATGTATATAGACGGTCCCATTCCTCGACATAGCATGTTATGCTGGGAATGGCATTTCGTTTATTAACTTAGATTCTGTAAAATTTTTATATTAATCGGACCATTCTATCAAAAGTTATGAGCAAAAATGTACTTAGCATAATTTGTCAAGTTTAAAAAACCTCCCTTATAAAATGTTTTAAGTACACTTAGCATGATTTAGTTTAAAATTAAGTAGTCAAAAAACAATTAATTCTCCCACCTAAAACATGCTATATATGTATGTATACTTAGATGACCACTGTAGGTGAGAAAGGACCACCAGTGGTGCGATTCACTAACTTTTAACGATCCGACAATCGTAATTTTTGTCTATACATTTTGTCCCTTGCAATAAAGATTGTGTGATTCTGTAACTTCTTTTTAACGATAGTACGCAGCTGATATTTTCTGTTGATTTTGGTGGATAAAATTAACAGCAATAAATTATTGTCGGTTAAATAACGACACAGCTGACATTAACCTACAGCGAATATCGTTAAATATGTTGCTGAATAGCTAATTCGATAACTTTTCGTTATAATTACTTTAACGATGCGATTATCGTTAAAAAAAAGTTAGTGAATCGCACTACAGGTAGATGCTAAGTCTACTTAGATGACAATCTTAAGTATTTTAATTCACTTTTAACTATGATCTACAACAAATTTATAAAGTTCAAATAAACTAAAAAACATTCTATTGCAATTATTATATGATTACAAAAAGTCTCAAGTTTCTATCTGATAACATTCCTGAGATATCATCAATAAACTTTGAAGGCGTTTATCTCAAAACTGGATTTTTTGACTTAGCATGTTTTAAAAAGGAGCCGTCGATATTATCATAAGCATCATATCAGAAGAATCTATCATGTTGATATGACTGGGCATGGGGCCAGGCATTGAGTTTGGACTTTCCAAAACTGTCATTTGTTTTGTAGTTGTCCCACTAACTACATGAGCCAAGAGCTAACTACTTGAGCTGGTGTTAGTCAGAAAAAGTTAAGTTTTCTTTAGTGTAACTTTTTTTTGGAGGGTTTGAACGCTTTAGTAGCGGCCACTTCTAAAATAAATTTTATTTGGCAAGATTTTGTTTCGAAACTTCAGTCCAAATCTTAATATATATAAAAATCAAAAACACGTTTATTTGTTAGGGGTGAACTCTTCAATGCCCCAACAGATTTTCGCCTTCCACCCCACAAAATATTTGTAAAAGACCGGCGCGTGTTTTTATATATATTCTACCTCGGTAAATGTTACGCCCCTTTCAGAAATAGTGATTCGTCCAACAGGTGGCGCAATTTTTAGTTTTTTTGTGTTTTTGCACCGTAACTCAAGAACTACTAAACCGATTTTGACCGAACTTCATATACATGCTCTATAGGGCGTGAGTAGTGTTTATGTGTAGTTTGAAGTTCGTCGGACAGATGGCGCCATATTTAGTTTTTTTTTGTGATTTTGCAACGTAACTCAAGAACTACTGCACCGATTTAGACCAAACTTTACATACATGCTCTATGGGGCGTGAGGAGTGTTTCTGTGTAGTTTGAAGTTCGTCCGACAGATGGCCCAATATTTAGTTTTTTTTTGTGTTTTTGCACCGTAACTCAAGAACTACTGCACCGATTTCGACCAAACTTTATATACATGCTCTATGGGGCGTGAGGAGTGTTTCTGTGTAGTTTGAAGTTCGTCCGACAGATGGCCCAATATTTAGTTTATTCGTGGGCAAAATCCAATTTTCATATTGTACCACCAATGCCATATACAACACTAATGTTTGCTTAGGGCCAGCAACGCGGACCGGGGTCAGCTAGTATGTACATATATTTAACAGCTCCAGTAGGCAGCAATTTATCGGCACAAACATTAAAAAAGATTTTCCACATGACAAACCACATATTGCACAATGAGAAACAAACAAACAAACAAAAATAAAAAACACAAACACACAAAAAGCACCACTGTGCATACCTGCGTATAGTGATCGTGACATGTATAAAAATGTTGGCATTATGTATTTGAAAAACAATTATTTTGGGGTTTTATGCTTGTGGCTATTTTCAGATCTGATAAAATCAAATTCAGATATTGTGCAAGACTACAAACTAAAAGAAAAAACAAGGAAAATGTTATTTATTTCCGGTTAATAAGAGACCCCATCGGTACTTTAAATATCTGCTGTAAATGTATGTATGTTAAGGTTTATACAAACACACATCTTTATACATATACAAATGTACATATGAAAATATGTATTTTAAAAGCCAATTATATGTATGTGTGAAGTCTGCAATTTCACACTGGTGGTATGTATAACAAAAAAAAATAAATAAAAAATGAAAGACAAGTGAAAAACTTGGTAAGACAAAATAAATTGGAAAAACAATTTTAACAGCAGTGAAAAATGTTATAAAGCGATCAAATAAAAATGTTATAATTAAAATTGTTTTCTGGATCAGAAGCATACGAAGAGAAAAACAACGAAAAGCTTTTTATATGTAAATACAAAAATTAAATTTTTTTCTTTTCAAAGTTACATATTTTTCCAAGTTTAAGTCGACCGGGAATAGCGCTAACTAACATTCACAATATAAACGTGGTATTTTAGTTAGTTTACAGTTTCCATACAACAATAAGAATTCGCTCATTTGAGTAAACAACGTAATAACTCATAAAGCTAATTTTACAGTAAACGCGTTTTCAATTGTATGCACACCTAAAAAAATAGTTTATGCTGGTTTCACACACAGAGAGATAGAGGAAGAGATAATAAAGAATCCAATCCTTAACCTGTTTGTGTTAATTTTTCATATATTGTAAGATCAGTGTTGCCAGTGTAGGGGATTTGTTCCCACATTGGCGATTTTTTTTTAGATTGGGGATGAAAACTTCGTATTGGGGATCCGGGGATTTGTTGGGGATTTTTTGGGGATTTTTTTTTATAACTGATGGTAACAAGAATGACTTTTGAACTAAGAAATATGCGCCTGGCAAGTCTAAAAATGAGTTTTAATATTCATAGTGAATGGTTTTTAATAAAGAAGAAGTATCAAGGCAGATTAGCCAATAATGAACACTTGTTGGAAGCACTTCTTAGAATAAACACACACTTTAAAAATAATTCAATTTGTTGCGACAAATTTAATTCTTCTGCTGAAATGCTACAACTTTTTAATACAATTACTATGTACAGTAAAGTTTCTGAGGCTGATGAATCAGAAGATTTCGATTCTGAAGTTTTTGAAATGGTAAATTTTAATAAAAAAATTTTTTATACTTGTGTATATTAAACTATGTGTAATTTTTTTTATGCAAGTTTTATAAGTATAATTTAAATTTATATGAATGTAAATATAGCTATGGATATAAATGAATTTTATTGAATAAATATGTTATTTTTGTCATAATTTTTTTAAATAAAATTAAAAAAATTTAATTTTTTTTTTCACAAAAGAAAAAATTTGAATAAAAAAACTCAATTTGGGGATTTTTGGGGACGACAAATCAAAAATTGGGGATAAACTCTAAAAAAAAAAAACTGGCAACACTGTGCAAGATAAAAGGCAATATGTGGAGTTAGTTTTCATTATTAACCTTAAAATCGCATCTTTGAGTTATGAAACATAAATAAGTGATATTCATATACATACGCATATAAGTACATAATGGGCTATAGAACAACACATCAGAGATTGTCAGACTGGCTACTACTGGAAAAGTGACCGAAATTCTTTGGGGAGATCCAAATAATGAAAGGCCAAATGAGATACTAAGTTCCAACAGGCCAACACTGCGCAATTTACTTAGCATAATAACAGAGCATAAGGAGTTAAAGAAATCAACAGGTTCGTATGGGTGTTGTTATGCCACAGAAGATATAGCCAATTGGACAAGCACCTATTGGAGGCTTGGGAAATACTAACTCTGGACGCACTGGCAATCCTGAGATTCATCAGGAGAGTAGGTCTAGATGAGGCGCTCTACCACCTGCAAGGGGATACAATAGATCTACTTTGGTCGCAGTGTCCTGTGCTTCCCGTTTGACTTAATTCATTCATTCATTCATGGGTGTTGTTGATGATGGATGGATGAATGTCATAATGGATGATGAAACTCTCGAGCAGTACACAGAGAAAAAACTGCCTCATAGAATCAATAAGATTTTCTCTATGAACCGTTTTCTGTGGTAAATCTTATTAATTTTATCAAGAAGAAAACCACATAAAATCAAGAAGAAATCTTATTATTCACAACTTTTTTTACTCAATTTCCGTTATTTTTGGCACTAAAAAAACAATCCATAGAGAAAAACTTCTTGATTCCATTAGGTTTTCTTATAAATTGTAAACTATAGGGATTTCTTATTGATTTTATTAGGTTGCCTTCTTGATTTTTTTAAAAAAGGTTTTCTTCTTGATTTTGTTAGGTTGCCTTATTGATTTTTCCAATAAGGTTTTCTTCTTGATTTTAGTAGGTACTAGATATGGAATATTTTAGGGATTCAGACTGGAAAAACCTAAGAAAGTCTATTGAGGAAACTAGGTGCTTAAGATGACTAATTTTGATAGGTTTTTATGGTTCTCTATTGGATGGTTTTCCTCCAATATCTCTTCTCGAAAGAGCACATCATGCTATAAAAGCGTAAATGTAACACGAAATGGATTGAGTCAATGTTGATTGTTCCTATTTTTAACCTAACCTAACCTAACTTAAATTTCCAATTTTAACTTATGTATATAAGAACCTGTTACAAAATTTTGCGACAAATATTGTAAAACATTTCAAACCGTTATATTCCCGCTTAAAGGCACTTATTAGACCCCCTTTTTCGAAAGGGGTATACAAGACCCATACGGAGAAAGCAAGATTCAACATAAAAATCCTAAGGACATCCCATACCTAAAATACAGTTATGACTTGTAATAGAATTCTTTGGCAAGCATTTTTTTACATTTTAACCCGTTATGCCCCCGTTTAAGGGAACTTTATTGTCTCCTTTTTTCGATGGGGGCAAAATAGATCTGCACCGAGAACAGTTGGAGGGCTAAAGTGTACTTAAAAGCAAAGGGAGAGGACATTGGTCCCTTTTATAGTCAGTTACAGCCTAAACTTTCAAAACGCAGATCCACGTTTAGTATTTTTATATCTATCAGCTTTAGAACCCTGCTGAAGTAGAGAAGGATTGACTTTTTTGTACAGTCTCATTAGACGAAAACATTTTAGAAATATATTTTTCATTTTAGAAAAATTTGCAGAATGTTTTCGTATATAGCATGGTCTTCTATATTCTAATTATAATCCAAATTGCTTTAGCAAGTTTATTTATTTGTTTTATATTTCTAAAGTTTTGTATCCAACAACAGCACTATTGAACATTTTTCGACTATTGAACTTTTTTCGTTAGCAAAAAATACCACCAAACTACTTCCAAGTAGCATGATAATAAGCAGAAAAGAAAAATTTGTAACACTCATATAAAATAAACAAAACGAACATAAAACAACACATTTAAGCAATTTTAGTTAGCAGACACGTACTTTATTTTGGCTTAAATAATTTTTTTTTTATTTACAAACATATTCGAAAACTAGTTTAATTTTAATAAAAGAAATATAACAATAATTATAATTACAACTTTTATTATGAACGCAATAAAAACAAACAGTATATAACAGCGAAATTCCTCTTAAATACGAACGAAATGTCTTTAGCGAAAAATTTAGAAAAGTTAAAAAAATATAAACTGGCATTACAAACAGCGCGTGAAAAATAAGCGTGCAAAAAAAAAGGGTAAAAAAATCTTAAAATTAAAACTCTTTTTAAATAAACAATAAATGCTTCTTTTTTTTAATTTAACAAATTACTTCGTTTACGTTGTCTATTTATGAAAACCGACAAGTTTTGAAGTCAAAAGTGCCATTAAGATAAAGATTTTATTATGCCAGTAAGAAAAAGTGTTTGCAAGTACAAGTTTCAGTGTATACTTGGGCCGAGTATACATCTGGCATTTCCTGTGTTGTCATTTTGTGGTGCCATTTTCAAAATGTCCACACACTTTGTGTTTTTTATATGGAAAGGAATGCCACACAGTGAAAAATAGTGCAAATGCGAAACATTGGCACTAGTACACACTATTGCGATGTCACAAAATGCCATAGTGTGTACTCGGCATTACATACGTGTGTATGCATGTATATTTTGTCTGCTTAGATAAATCAGGAATTTTATATGAAAGTATGTATGTAATTGCTGAGGACAACAAAAAGATATTAAGTAGAATAAGTGGAACGCGCGCTCATGCTTACAGTCTTCTTTCTTTTGAGTTGTGGTACTTGACAACAAGTTTCATATTTTTTACTGGGAACTGAAACAAAAACAAAATACTTCGGATTAAAATGCCAAGGCGCTACTGGTCAAATTTAATGTGCTAAATAATTAAACGAATAGCACAAATTCTTCAAGTTCTGAAAAGTCAAATACGAGTACTTCTCTTGCTAAAATGCATAATCCCAATTTCTGATTAGTTCTTTGAATTGCATGACTAGCAAACCCTGATACGCCGGCAGGGGTACCAAAGGCTCCAAATTTTTTAAAGCAAGCATCAAAAAAATGATTCTACCACTTAGCACATATTTTAGCACTTTTTTTTATTTTTTGCTATTTTTTTAGCATATACAAACATATATTTAGGTTATGTTGAATATACTTTATTTTTTACAATTTAAATTTTTTACAAAAATTCACCGACTCCTTACTAATATTGTAAATGTGAAAGTGAGTTTGCGCAAACCACTAAACCGATTTGGAAAGTTCTTTCACCAATAGAAAGCTACATTAGCAGCGTCAAACATATCGTCGGTTGGTTTCTGGTTCTGCTGCAGACATAATGTATTTTGAATATACTGTGCCGCAAACCAGAAACCAACCGACGATATGCTATTTTTTTATATGCGGTTTGGAACCGGGTTTTTTAAATATTTGGCACGGATTTTCAGACTGCTAAGCCGATTTTAAAAATTCTTTCACCAATCAAAAGCCTATTTTTTTATTCCGATTCGAAACCGAATTCCTATATTTGGTATGGATTTTAAAAACCGCTCAACCGAATTTGAAAATTCTTTCACCAATAGAAGGCTACATTACCAGTCGCAAACATCGCCTATTTGTTATCCGGTTCCGAAGCGGTTTTTTGTTTAAACAGTTTTTAACCCCAGTTTTATATATTTTTTTTAATTTTTTATTGCTTTTTTCGGTTTTTTATCATTTTTTTAACATTATCATAAATTCATAAATTTCAACTATAGTTTCCAAAATATCGGATCAATGCGAGCGGCTCTGTTTAAGTAACCAATAATAGTAAAGTGGAAGCTAATTTCCGTTCCACAATTCATATTCAACGCAGCAATGAAAAAATAAAAAAAAATTTTTTAACGAAAATTCTTTTCAAATAAAAAATTCTTTCTGCCAAAAAGAACCGATTCTGATAGAAGAAGATAAGAAGTATGTGAAATATAAAATTAAATTTTAATGGGCGTGCCTCCGTCCATTTTTTAAATGCCCTGAAAAACAGGGCTTAGGATGTGTGTTAAGTTTTGTAAAAATCGATAAAATAGAACCACGTAAAATAAAATATTAAATTTTAATGGGCGTAACTCCGGCCATTTTTTATAAAAATGATTTTGTCTATTTTAGCGCTCTAATTTTGTGTGCTAAGTTTCGTAAAAATCGTATCGCCGCCCACAATATAACAACCTTACTATTACATATTTATATTATGCAAAGCATATTTCACTGATAGGTATTGTGCCAAACAAGAACTTGGTCAACATTTTTATCTCACTACTTTTGATGGCCGAAATTTTGGAAAGGAGCTTGAATTTTTATAACTATGCTATTTATTTCACGGCACCGGAGCTAGGACGTGATTTTCGTAACAAAAATAATCGACACTATTATAGTTATAAATTATTTTTTTTTATTTCTTTATACTTAAAACCAGAGTACGAAAATAAACGAAACAAATTGTTTGATTTTGCTTTGTTTCTTTCTTTGAAATGAGTGAAACAAAAACCAAACAAAAACAATGAGAAGTATAGCTCAATTTGTTTTTGTAGAGCAGATGGGCTGTAAGCCGGAAAACAGCCGCCGCTGGCCACAAACAATACATTAATTTAATCGTAAGCCGCTAGAAAAGAAAATAATGGGAAATCAGCGGAAAAGTTTTGAAATATTTGTAGAGAATTTGACATCATCATATAATATAATTTTATTGCATTTTTATTTCATACATTAATTTTGTTTTATATAGCTAAGCAGCATAGCTATAACTGGGTGTCCTAAGACAACTCTCTTCTTTTGTTTTTACATTTAAGTTCTTGTGAGGATTATGGTTACTGCAAACGAATAAATATATCGATAAATATCACGATTTTCAGTTCGCCAAAAATTACTGAATCCAGGTTTCGAGGAGATCATTCTTAAGGAACATAACAAAAAAAAGCACTCCTAATCAAAGTCTAATAAAATACAAAAATAAGCAAAAAAAATATTTAAGCAGAACTTTTTCAAACGTGTTCTTTCTCATGATCGGTTATCGCCCAGAACAGCAACATAAAGAAAATCAATCTTATCAGATCTTAGAGAAGGTAACAATAAATTTTGTTCATGGGCCGCTCTATTATATGTATATGAACATATGCCATCTTTCAGATAGATTGTCTATTATTTTAAAACATTGAATAGCATATAATAATGACATAACATTCTACTTCAAAAATTACGTATTTCAAAAATTCTGCAAAACAAACAACAACGGGAAATTAAAAAAAAAACTTTAACTATAAGAGAAATCATGCATAATTTCATTCTAAAAGTTTTATCAATTGACATCTAAACTTAATTATAATTTCAAATTATTGAAATTTCAAAACCATAGAAGTTCAGACATCTTAATCTCTACAATAAAATTAATTTCTGTTTTGTTCCATAGAGATGGCATTTCGTAATTTCTATTATTCAAACTCTTTTTTAGGGTTCCGTACACCAAAGGTGAAATGGAACCCTATTGTTTTCGCTACGCTGTCCGTCTGGCCGTCTGTCCGTCCGTCCGTCTGTCCGTCAAAGGGTATTTTCTCGAGAACCGTAAGAGCTACGGACCTGAAATTTGGACACAGTTTGTAGACCCTTGGCCGCTACAACAACAAATACATGAGAGTTGGAAATTAAAGGGTGTGCCAAAACGAGCAACGAAAAATGTTAAAATCCCATGTAATATACATACATATATGCACTTGAAATTTGTAAAGTTAGTGTATTTTTATACACACTACAACAATTAACACTAAAATTTAAAAAATTTTAATTAAAGGGTGTACCATCAGTTAATGTAATTTCGACTATGTAATTTTGATAACTTGCTGTATCTTGGAAACGGTAAGAGCAAACTTCTTGAAATTTTCAAAACCGGTAAAACAAAAAAATCGCAAAATTATAAAATCGCCAAACCGAAAAAAATCGCCAAAATCAAAAAAAAAATCGCCAAAACGAAAAAAAGCACCAAATTAAAAAAAATTTCTAAATCGAAAATAAATCGCAAAAAACCGGAGAAATCACCAAAATGAAAAAATCGCCAAAATGAAAAAAAATCGCCAAAATGAAAAAATCGCCAAAATTAAAAAAATCGCCAAAATAAAATAAATTGCCAAAATGAAAAAAAATCGCCAAAATCAAAAAAAATCGCCAAAATTAAAAAAATCGCCAAAATTAAAAAAAATCGCCAAAACGAGAAAAAAGTGAAAAATAATCAAAAAAAAAATTATTTCAGCTGAAAAAACGTAAAAAACACTGTATTAAAAAAATTGCTCAAAGCCCAACGTACGGAACCCTTCGTGCGCGAGTCAAAGTCGCACTTTACTGAATTTATTTTTCTTTTGTTAGAAAACTTTCATTGTTCAAACACAGATTGACGACTAGTGCAGATAGTTATTTTATAACTTACTCGTATTTTGAATTCTAAATTCAACACAAAATGTATAATATTTTATATTCATGTTTATAAATAATAAAAAAAAAACAAATCAAATAAATAAGATGAGAAATTTTTGATAAATACTTGTGAAAGTGGTATAGGCATTAAAAATGATAAACGACTTTAAAAATTTTATAAGTTTTCTCTTAAAAGACTTTAAATAACCCAAGAAATTTAACGTGTTTTTTTTAATTTTTGCTTTAGAACTTTTCTGCTTTGTATCACCCTTGGTCGGCTTGTAATCACTGCAGTCAGAGATTGGCATTCTCTGGGGATTTTTACGCAAGTGTTGAAATTCATTTTTTTTTATTTTAAACGCGCTTTAATACTCGTACATTCAAGTTTGTTCTTGAACAAGCTGCGACGACTTCTCTTAATGATCTTAACTTTCGCAAGATCAACGCTCACAGACATGGCCGTTGTCTTAATTAATATTTTCCCAAGTAAATGCCGCCCCATAAATGGCAGCAACAACAACTTGCAACCGGTCAAGGTCATATTGAAACAACGCTGTAAATGTGACGTACGAGTGCATATTTAGAAATTAAGCGAATGATAAACATATTTATAAAAAAAAAAACAAAACTGATTTCACTTAAAAAGGAAATTTATAAAAATAACAAAATGAACAATAAATATGTTTTATAGTTGAATTGATGTTGATAATTATGTTGATGTAGATGATGATATTCGCTAAAGAGATCTCACTAGAAAAAATAAATGGTTATAACAACATTGTGTTCATTTATCGGTCATGCAGCTACAATAATGAACAACACATTTTTACAAAATACAAAAAAAAAAATAATAATAAAAAAGCAAGTACTCGTATAGAGGCCACCTCTTAAAATAAAAATAGTCATGATAATATTACACGGAGTGTTGTGTGAGAAGTATTAGAACAAAATTTAAGTTAGAATGTTAAGTTAGAAGTAATTTTTATTCTGCTAATTTTGATGTGATGTGAATTTTATTAATAGGTAGATTTCATAAAAGAAAATATATAATAATTTTTATATGAATGTACATACATATATGTATGTGACCTTCTCCGAGAAAAGGGACCTAGTGTGTCAATCAACGGGTTTGGACTTAAGAAGGGATTTTGGTACCTAAAAGGGTGTAGAATAAGATGAAATGCCTTTTTCCCAAAATTTCATTTTCACACACTAGGTCCCTTTTCTCGGAGAAGGTCACATATGTATATGCAATTTAACTTATTGTTCGTTACAGCCAAGATCCATCAAAATGGCTTTCCCGGCTTCCGAACGAATGTAGCAGTCTTCAGGTTGAAATACGAGTATATGCTTTCAAATTAGCAAGGGTATAATCTTCGCTAACGAGCTAAGTCTATCACGTTTTTTTTCAGTTTGATATTATGGCATTCGATATTGAATATTATTATTTTGTTCGATGGCGAACAGTGATGCCAACTATTTACAACTCAAACGCGCTATTCCCCTTCTCAAAACGCGCTAGAACGCGCTGAGCTACAGCATTGTCAACTATTTATAGCCAAAACGCGCTATTTTTCTGCGCGCTAAATTAAATTTTAATAAAAGGTCTGTATGTATTAGTAAATATACTTTTTTTAGCAACTCTTTTAAGATTTTGCAATATTGCTTCTTCGAAATTATATCCTAAATAACTAAAATATTTTAATACAGAATCAGAATCACCAAATAATCGAAATCCTTAGTTTTTATTTTAAGTTTCTTTAACAAACTTTGTACGAGTAACAACATACTCGTATAAAATGTCGAATAGTTTTGCGATTCAAATGATTCTTGTACTTCAGCTATAACAGTTGCTTGATAATTTATATACATTGTTTTGGTCACGGGTACGACTAAATATTTGTAGTTGTGAAATTTAAAGATATTTGCCATTTACAGTATTAAAATGCGTTTTTAATTCTAATCACAGGCAAGGAAATTTTATTTCCAACAGCTGAATCATTAACGAAATTAAAAAAAATGATCAGAGTTTTGGATACTAGAAAATTGGTAAATTTATACAAAAAAAGAAAAAAAAGTTTAACTGAAATGATGTAATTGATTTTATCCAAAACGCGCTAAGTTAGCGCTTTTTTTATTAAACGCGCTAAAACGAAAAAAAGCGCGTTTGACGTAGTTAAATCGCACTAAATCTAGCGCGAAACGCGCTAAATTGGCATCACAAATAACGAATGCCATCACTGATGACCAATGCCATAATCTTAAACTGAAAATTAGTGATCGTCAGCGTCAGCGAGTCAGCGAAAGCGATGCTTGGCCACCAGGTGTCGATAACACTTCGATCACACTTCTTCAATTTGAGATTAAGTAATTCGCTATCGATGTACATATGTATATGTATCTACACAGAGAAAAAACTGAGTCATAGAATCAAGAAGATTTTCTCTATGAACCGTTTTTAGGCTAAGGGGTATCCCAGCAGAAATAAGCGAAGACTTTTTCATAGAGGTTCCTTATTAATTTTATGTGGTAAATCTTATTAATTTTATCAAGAAGAAAACCACATAAAATCAAGAAGAAATCTTATTATTCACAACTTTTTTTACTCAATTTCCGTTATTTTTGGCACCAAAAAATAAACAATCCATAGAGAAAAACTTCTTGATTCTATTAGGTTTTCTTATAAATTGTAAACTATAGGGATTTCTTATTGATTTTACTAGGTTGCCTTCTTGATTGTTTTAAAAAGGTTTTCTTCTTGATTTTATTAGGTTGCCTTATTGATTTTTTCAATAAGAGTTTCTTCTTGATTTTAGTAAGTTCCTATATGAGTATGTGTAAAACATCTTATTGATTTTTTTAATTAGGAAATCTTCTTGATTTTATGAGGTGTCTTGTTATTTCATATATATAAATAGACATACAGACAATTTTTTCTATGATCTTTTCCATTTTTGTATAAGAATGTTTGCACAATAATTTAAATGGTTATTCAGGCTGCTTGTTAGCATATTGAGTAGAGTGCTTGTCTATCAGGTAGAAGTTTGCTGGTTCAACACTTGGTGAGTAAGTTAGTTAAGAATATAACGTAATTTGTATGTATGTATGTATGTATAAATAAATAACATCTACAACATACTACATATGATGAGAAAATTCATCCAGGTTTTTTTTTTTTGGCATTTTGGACTTGCCCACTTTTATCGAAAACGGCTTGACCGATTTTATGCACGTTTCTCTCATTTTGTCCTCATAAGTGTCCATTTTAAGAATATATGACAAACTAAAATCAACGCTAGCTTGCTGATATATTTTTAAAAAATTTCCCCCAATTTTTCCTGGTTTTTAAATTCCCTAAATCGACGCTATTTCGTCGTCGCTATCTTGGCGCACTTTAATTTTTACTATTTTTCTGTTCGCATAGTTTTTTTAGTCAACAGCTCGTTTTGAGAGTAAATTTTTAAATTTTTGCAGTAATTACTCACTTACTGCATTTTATTTTATTTTCGATTCCGGCGGAATAGAATAAAGTCTGCTGCTAGGAAAAACTCTAGATCAAATTGAAACGCAAATTGAAGTTGTAACTCCCAAGTTAACTAGGTCTAAATATGTATGTATGTATGTATGTATCTAATAATGGTATGGGCGGTCATGTCACAGAACCATTCTGTACAACTATACACAACGCTATCTTGCAAGTCTTGAGACATTCACAAAAATATTTCGGAACGACCCACGTATAATTTTAAAAATTTTAATTAAAATCACGTACATTATTAAAGCCAAGTTAGGAAACTAAATTAAGTGAGAAAAAATAATTAAATATGGCCGATATCAGAGATGGTACAAGTTTTTGACATTCGTTACAATTTTAGAATTTTTTAATAAATGTTAATGATTTTTTTTTCAATGAAGAAATTATTCGCGAATTTTCGCAACTTATTTTACATTAGCTTAATTTTGGTTCTTAAAATCTACTGAGTTTTTTCGTTTACATTTTTTGAGGTTTTGGAATTTTTTTAATGATATTCGTATTTTTGCAACTTTTCGCGATTAATATGCTGTAAGCCAATTTTCGAGTTATTCCTTTTCTGCTGTTTATATGATCAGCTTAAGGGAATTTTTTCTACTGTTTTGACCTTTGCGAGTTTGTATAATTTTTTTTTTAATAGAAATTTGCTAAAGAAAATCGCCACGTATTTACGCATTTTTTCATGAAATTGGTTGTATGAAAATCTTTTCATTTGTCAATAGGAGGCCTGGAGAAGCAAATTAGATAAAAAAAAGAAGGGAGGTTGTCTTAGGACACCCGGCTATAGCTATGCTCTTTAGTTATATAAAATAAATTTTATGTGTGAAATAACAATGCAATAAAATTATATTATATGATGATGTCGAATTCTCTGCAAATATTTCAAAACGTTTCCATTTTCCATTTTCTTTTCTAGCGGCGTACGATTAAATTAATGTATTGTTTGAAGACGGTGGCGGCTTTTAGTCGGCTTTGTTCTCTGGTTTGTGCTCATGTGCAAAAAAACAAAGCAAAAACAAATTGAGCAATCGTTCTCATTGTTTTTGTTTCACTCACTTCAAAGAACGACACAAAACAAAATCAAACAATTTGTGTCGCTTATTTTCGTACTATGCTTTTAGGTACAAAGAAATCAAAACAAAAATAAATTTATAACTGTAATAGTGTCGATTATTTTTGTTACGAAAATCACGTCCTAACGCCCAATAAATAGCAAAGCTATAAAAATTGTCAACAATGCTTCACAGATTCATGGTACGTAATTTTTTATGTATCACTCTCTTCTCTAGCGCTACAATTAGCAAATAGCAAGAGTTTCGTGGAATAGATTTCATGGAAAAATTAATTATAGATATCACAGGCAGAAATTGCCAACCGTATACAAATTGTACCACTAGGAAAGCACTTTTACTCAAAAGACCTAAACGGTTTGCCAACGTTACGGTTTACAATCTGAAAAATTATTTGCCAATGCTTTTAATAAATTTGTATGCCTTTAAGCTTAAATTAGACGTGACATAGCCATAACGCCATAGCCATAACCAAACCAAAATTCAATTAGTTTCTATGGTGACAGTTATGGCGTTATGGCGAGTCTCTCTCACTCTCACCATAGAAACCAATTGAATTTTGGTTTGGTTATGGCTATGGCGTTATGGCTATGTCACGTCTAATTTAAGCTTTATGCCAAAATGATTGTTTAAGTAAAAGCATGCGTTAAAACCGGTTTTGCCATACAAAATTAGTTTGTTAAACCAACTTTAAGCTAAACAATCGTTTTTGCATAAGAGGGTTATTTTTTATTTCTTTTCGAATTTATCTAGGCCAAGTTGCGGCCAATGCACGCAGTGTGTTTATTTACACGAAGCCATTCGACCTGTTGTTACCCCTTCATAATTTTGTTCCCCGCAATTGCAAAATTATGAAATTTAAACCATAATTAAAATTAATTCATGTAACGTTATATAAGAAGTTTGAAAGTTTTACAATGAAAGCTTCTAGAGATATGGAGGTGGAAAAAGTGAAAATTTTAAAACATACTCACTGACACACTCATCAAATTGAGGAAATCTTCCGCTACAGCTAGAGAGCTGGAATTTGCTACAGAACTAGACCTAGGTGTGCAATTAACTAGGCAAAACTGAAAACATGGACATTTTAGTCAGCTATTTGTGCTATTGAGCTGAAATTTGATAGACAAGTTGCTATGAGAAATTAACTAAAAAAATCTGAAAACCTACGGGGTGAGGCTACGCCCATAAAGATCAGAATCTTTAACTCAAACGATTTTATTGAAATTTGGCAAAGATGTTGCAATAATACAAGGTTATAAATTTTTGTCGAAATAACATGCTTAGCTTTATTTAAATTTTTTTCTGGTCTAAATCTTCAACGTCATCCTACGTACCTGGATGACAGTGGATGCGTTAAAAAAAAATCAAGAGTTTCGTTTAATATATTGTTTTTTAAGTATATTTTTTCACATTTGTATACAGAAAGTTTGTTACTAAAAGTTTCTGATATAATCATGAAAGTTCCATTACTTAGTAAATAGATAAAGGATCTCCTATGTTAATTACATCATCTGGTATATGGATTGGAATATGTATAATCATAGTTTGCGAATTAAGGCCGTAATATCGAGGCATAAGTTCAACAAATGATTTTAACAATTCATGAATGTATCTTGACGACAAAATGAGACAAGAAGTGAATAAAATTAAAAAAATGTTTGCACATTTCAACATCTAATACATTTTTTAAAGTAATTCCTTGAAATGTAAACAATATTTTTAGTCTATAATTATAACTTAGTAAGGACGAAGGCCACTGCAGCTATGTATGTCGTTCCTATAATCGAATATTAATTTGTAAATTTATTTACTATTAATAATTAAAAATAAGTAAATAAATTTAAAGTGATTCCACCAGCATATCTATAATAAGAAGAAAGAAAGAAGGAATTGTGTAGCTTTCAAGTTTGCTAAATTCATTAAATTGTGTGATTTTAGTAGGTTTTGTTGAAGCGCTGATACATTTTCTTGTGAATGAATTCCTTGCAATTAGCTTTTGTAGTAATTGTTTGAAGTATTGGGAATATATTACACTTAACATAAAAATTGTTGTCAATTACGTAACATTAATCTTGCTGATATGAGGTTTCAACATGACGAAGCCACATGCCACACAGCGGGCGCTACAATTGATTTACTCAAAGAAACTTTTGATGAAAAAGTAATTTCAAGTAATGGCCCACCAAGATCGTGTGATTTAATCCCGTTGGATTATTTTCTTTGGGTTTATTGTAAGTCACTTGTCTACGTCGATAAACCACAAGCAATTGAACACCTGGAAATCAACATTTGAAGAGTTATCTGCGAAAACGACGGCAAGTGCTGCGAAAAGTTGTTGAAAATTGGTGTTCAGGTTGCGCTTTCTACGCTCCAGCCATGTCGGCCACATGGCAGAAGTCATATTTAAACATTAATTTCATAAAATTTTCTTTCCAATAAAGCCCGTTTCATTGATAATAAAAGTATATTTCCTTATTTTATTATGATTTAAACTTGTGTCACTCTATAAAAAAAAACAGCCTTTATTACTACGTTTATACGCAGGGCTTATTTGCAAATAAAACTGTAAAGGTAGAGGTCCATAGCTCGCTTTATGCGCGTTACGCTTTCTATGCAACTTTCCAAAAAGTAGAATCAATGCAATAGTATGTGACAAGTTACATTGCAAAAAACGCAGAACGCGAAAAGTAGGTCTACTTTCTACTTTTGTACGCGTTACAAGCACCATGAAAGAAAGTCAGCTGTTCTTGAAAGCTAAAGACGTTAAATAATACTTTGTTTCTTACTTTATCGATAAATATTATTTTGCTGTGGGTAATTAATTTTAATTAATTTTGCGTAACCAATAATTACTAATGCAAAACTGTTTTATTCACTCATGTATTTATTAAGTTAAATAGTTCCATACATAACTAATAGACAATTTTATAGAATCCAACATGATTGTAAACAGTTTAAATCAATACATGTCTGAATCAAGTTTGTCTGAATGTCTGAATCAGTTTTTCATTAATAATTAGTTGGTTACGCTTTTTTGGGCAAATGCACACAAGAAATGCCAGATGTAAGCTCAGCCTTACATTAAAGTCAAGAACAGCTGACAATTTGCTGGAATAGCCTTGGCCGAGTTCTTCTCAAGACTATCATTTAAAATGCTGAATAAATAGTCAAAGACGTCTGCAGACATTCTTGTCGCGGTTCGAAATTGCACTTAAATTCCGTTCTAAATACAACGGACGCACCCAAAACCTTTTCTTTTATTGAAATTGTACATACCCAGCTAAAAAAAATATGTATGGAGCATATATGATGTTCCATATATGGTTCAGATCCGAAAAATTAGGGTATATGGACATATATGATAATATATATTCATACCAGTGATGGGAAAGTTGGTACGATCGTACTTTTTTTGATACTATTTGACATGAAAAAGTACCGTAGTACTCCCCTAAGAAATTTGATACTCTCACGGGCAACTTAGAAATGCAGTCAGAAGACTCGCGCATGCATATATTTTGCCAAGAATTAAATTGTTTTTTCGACAAATAGAACGAAGCTTTATTAATAAATATCTTTTAGAAAAGAGTAACCACAATTAAATATCAACGAAAACCATATTTCATTCAATGATATTTTATGTGGCACAGAAGTTGATCTATTGAAACAACTGTTTTAAATCAGTTTAAAGAAAATTTTAAAAAGTTTATATTAAGTTCTAAGGGCAAAAGTGGACTTTGACAATAAGATGTTAGTTTGGTTTAGTAAGTTTCCCCCTGAAAGTATTTTATCTGTTAAACCAATATCATTATACCACTTTTAATTAAAATGTTCCCAGGGAAAAGAAAAAAAAGAAAAGAAAAATAATTTGAAATATTAACAACCAATATAGAGCACTGGCTTATATAAAAACGCATTAGATGAATACATGTTTCCTGATATATCGAGAGTAGCTTACGGAATTTTATCCATGCCTCACTCCTCTGTAAATGTCGAAAGGATTTTCTCTTACCAAAATTTCATGAAAACAAAATATAAATCAACAGCCATTGTATTCTGTAACTCGCTAAAGCTAAATCTCTATCGCTAAGAATCCATAAAATCAATTTGTCGATTTTCGGCTACGAATGCAATTTTCAAACGGGTATTGATAAATTGTATTGCTTTATGTCATCGCCAAAAATTTAAAATTTTCTATTTGTTCAGCATTTTAGCGATCGAATTTAGCTTTAGCTTTAGCGAGCTATGGAATACGGGGGCAAGCTTTATGTTTCAACAGTATTAAGTCTAATCCAGGCTACACCTATTTGTATATTTGTACCTATGTGTTCCTATTTTTGTAAATGAATTTCTTATAATTTTTTGTTAATAAAATTTAAATAAGAAATATTATAATTTTTGGTACTCTTGGGATCAAAAAAGTACTAAAAAAATTTGTTTTTGATACCGAAATGCAAATCTCATTTCCCATCACTGATTCATACATTTCCATACATGTATGGATAATTATAGAATAACTATTCCATATACAGTATGCAATGTTCATATTCATACACTATTATTATTATTATTATTATTATTATTATTATTATTATTATTATTTATTAGATTTATAACTAAATTACAAAATCTAATACTAAAAAATTAAGGAGCATTAGCAACTAGGCCATCAGCTCTGGGTGTTACTAAAATAATATATACATTTCAAGTTTTTAATTAATATATCTAAATAAAATTGATTATTTCTTTTAAACTAAATTACAATTCCAGTTCTGTTAATAAAATCAAAAATTTTTTGAATGTTATCCTCAGTGGGATACTCTAACAAGTTTTTTGGGTTGGTAGATCCAAAAATCGATCGTCTTTCGCGTTGGTAATGTAAACACTCAATTAAAATGTGGTTGACTGTGACGATTTTTCCACAATTAGTGCATATCGGATGTGGTTCATTTCGAAGAATGTGATTATGTGTTGTAAACGTGTGACCAAGGCGTAGTCGAGAGAAAATTCTAATTTGGTATTTACTGATGTTGGTGGGATAAACGGGTGCCATACAATTCTTGTTGATCTCCTTATAGTGGGGATGATAGTAACCAGACCATGAATTAATTTGAGTTTGGCGCAAGTGTTCCTTGATAAAATTATGAACGTCAGTTTTCTCGGGTTTGATTTCCATGATTATGGGTGCCATACATGCGAATTTAGCAGCTTCATCGGCTTTGACGTTGCCTTTTATTTTGCTATGCCTTGGAATCCAAAAGATTTTTAATCTTTCATGGAATTGTATTAGCAGGTCGCGAATTTCATTAACGATGTTCCATTTCAACGTACTTGGATTACAGACCGACTTGACGACAGACAAGCTATCAGTGCATATTACTAAAATTAATGAGTTTTTTTTTTGTAAGATTTAGTACAGAGAGGCTTTATTTAATAAAACATTTGTGGAGGGCTTGGTAATCTGCATGTTGTCCCATTATGATAAAGTTTGTCATAATAATTTACAATAGTTTTTAGTGCAATTTGTTCCTTAAAAATTATCACATGTAATTTGTCTTACAGAGTGATACGAACTTTAGCCAAATCCAATCATGAACGTAGAAACAAATAAGCTCCAATAAAATAATTAAAAACTGACTAAAAGACATTATATTCATCATTTTATAGGAAAAAGTGATTGTATTATTAAAACAAAAAACAAAATTCATAACTTAAGAAATCAGATTAAAAAATAGTGCAATTATAAAAGAAAAAATAATCCGTTTTTATATTAGCATTAGTTTTCAATATAATTTTTGCCAGTAATATGAACTTGGTTTCTTAAAAATCTAAAGATTTCCGTTATTTTCTATAAAATTAATGACAGAATTATCCTTCTGATTATTTTATTTATTAAATTGGGCCACAATATATAAAATCGTACAATAATGGTTTTTTTCTTACATAAGTTATTCTATTTTATACTTTGAGACTGTTCGGATATAAACTTTGCATACCGTATGTATTTTGTAATAGATTTAAAATTCACCAGTTTAAAACAAAGAGAAAAAGATCGAGTTAATAAAATGTAAGAATTTTTTATGGCAAATCCGATCTTATCTGAGATATCATGTATGCATAAATTTTTATATGGCTCCATATATTACATCTTATTTCTATATATGGATCCACATCTGAAGAGCTTCATTATTAAATTTTCATATATGAGCTCACATATTATAATACATTTCATATATTAGTTCATATATCAATTCATATATACATAATACTTTTGCAATGTATAATCCTATACATTTCCATACATGAATTCATATGTACATATTCATATATATTTATATACATTCATATATTAAACATATATGGACCATACTTTATTTTTTTAGCTGGGTAGGCATTTTTTGCACATAAAATTAAATATACATACTACGTTTATACGCGCACTATTTGCAAATAAAATTATTTGCAAATAATTTAACTCACTGTTTATACGGCATAGCAAAAGTACACAAACTTGGTAGCACTTCTATAGAAAGTTTACTTATGTTGACAAAAAAATAGTGTAAAATGCACAAAATATCAAATAATTATTTGTTTTAATTGTTATTATTTGCTTCTATCAATGTTTTTTGTGCAATATTTATCCATTTATTGTTTTTTCTTATGAAACATTTGTAAGTGTGGCAACCTTTTCCATTTTATTTGCAAATAGTGCGTTAAACGTGAGTAGATTTCTGAATTAGTAAGTCGCAATAAAAACAATAATATGGCAACAATTTACTGTTTTATTTGCAAATAAGCCCTGCGTATAAACGTAGTAACAAACTCGACTAACTCCACAAATTCTTTTAAAAACTTGATTTCACTCTCCATTTTTTCTTTATAAGTATTTATAAACAAACGCACACAGCTGATCAAAACAAAAATAAAATGGCGCATGAAAAGCAGTGCATGTAACTCAACCCAAACAAATTATAGAATGAAACAAGAGGATGAAACGCGTGTAAAGCATAACGCGCAAAAAGCGAGTTATGGACCTCTACCTTAAATTGTTGCCATATTATTCTTTTTATTGCTACTTACTAATTCAGAAAACTATTCACGATTAACGAACTATTTGCAAATAAAATGCTTGAGGTTGCCACGCTTACAAATGTTTGATAACAAAAACAACAAATGCACAAATATTGCAACAAAAAACATTGATAGAAGCAAATAATAACAATTAAAACAAATAATTATTCGATATTTTGTGCATTTAAACTATTTTTTTTGTTAACATAAGTAAGCTTTCTATAGAAGTGCTACCAAGTTTGTGTACTTTTGCTATGCCGTATAAACAGTGAGTTAATTTATTTGCAAATAATTTTATTTGCAAATATTGCGCGTATAAACGTAGTATATATATGTTCTTTTAACTCCCACTGGAGCATAGGACGCCAATGTTTCACAGTTTAGTAGAGTCAAATAAAAATTGTAATTCATTCTCCAAAAAAATACCCCTTTTAGACACGGAAAGTTTTTTTACAAAGTCTTACTTCAGCTGTGTGAAAGACAGAGGGAGAAATACTATCTTTTTTGTCTGTCTCCCAGCTGAATTAAGACTTTGTCCAGGTTCATACACTTCAACTTTTGTTGCTCAACTCGTAATTCAGCTGTAATAAAGAGAGAGAGAGACGGAAATACATGTATCTCTTTTTTTCTTACAGCTGAATTACGAGTTGATCAACAAAAGTTGAAACGTGTGAGCCGGGACTTTGCAAAGTAAACTTTCCGTGTATAAAAGGGGTAAAATATTTAAATACTGCATGCAAAACTGATACAGATTTTTTTTGTTAAAAGTTTGTTTTTGTGATTCCTTGCTAGGATGTGACTGAGGTACGATGATTAAATTGATAGTAGAGACATTGTGGTTCAAATCACAGATAGAATTTTTAAAAAAAAGTACAATTGACTGAATTTGGTATTTAAACGTGTTAAGAAAGAGTTTGAAATTTAATAATAAATGTTCAAAAACTACAAAAATGATTCTTGATTCCTTGTTAAGACGTGACTAATGCAATTTAACTTTTCCAGCCCTGACCTAAATTTAAATCCAAGCATTACTAACCTGTTCCACATTATTCTGCTGATTTGGCCATACAATGTGCTTGCTATTGTTGTTGTTGTTGGTGTTGTTAATATTCCTTCTTAGGTTATTCATGTTGTTAACACTGCCACTGTTGCAGCTGTTGCTACTGCTGGTTGCCGTCTTATCCAAGCTGGAGGCTGTAAACTGATGAGGCTGAGGTTTTTGATTTAAAGTTGTTTGATCAACAACATAGTTCTTGCTGTTGTAACCACAGCTATTGTTTTCGCCATTTACCGGCTTCATTGAATTGTTGTTAGAATTGTTGTTTGGCTGCTTGTAGGCCTGCTGTCTGAATTGTGTCAATATGGATTGTTGGAATTTCTGCTCCGCATTCATTTGACACTCGTTGACACCTAAATTCTGTGGTAACGTCATATTGTGCAGACTCAGAGGGCGTCTGGCTGGCAAAGCTGGAGGCTTTTCCTCATTGTTTATTGTGGCTGTATCAGTAAAAACATGTTTCTGTTCGGTTTTGGTGTTGGCCTCATTCTGTTGGTAAAATGATCCGGCTTGACTTAAACGTTTTTGGGGCAGAGGAGGCACTGCGGACACAGCTGTCATGTCTCTGTTGTTGCAAGACAATTTCTTGCTGCTGCTGTTGTTTTTGGTATTGTGGGCTCGTATGTCATAATCCAAAGATTTACATTGATTATTATTGCTGCTATTGCTGGCATTGTTGAGTGAAAGTGATCGTGCAAAAGAACTTTTGAAAAAACGACATGGTAAACTAAAGTCAAAATCCGGTGGTGAGGCATTTGAGGGCGCTAAACAAGAGTCGCCCACCGTATCATCCCGAGTATCCATTTTCATATGGGCAAAGTTATTAAAATTTTGACATTCTTTATAGGTGGACATAATGAAATATGTATGTATGTAAGTATAATAAAAACACCAACTACGTTTGTTAAGCCGGCTTAATTTAATTCAAAAGGAATTCTCTTTTTTTTTATTTATTTTTATGACACAATTTCGATTTAATAATTTTTTCCAGTTTGCTTGCCACAAATTTTGTATTATTTTTAATGATTTGTTTAAAATTTTCACTTTGCTGAAGAAATTCATGTGAAATGTTTAGCAACTTGAAAATTTTTAATGCACTTAAAAATTTTTGTTAACTTTTCTTCATTTTTTATGTTTAAACTTTTATTATTTTTAATTTCTTTCAATAATTATTTGTTTTTATTTCATTTCCACTTTTTTTGTCTATAGATTTTTTTCTTCAACAATTTTTCTTCGCTCTCCCTCTCCCACGTGCGACTTAATCACTCGACCGTTATTTTAACACTAAAATTAGTTCTTTGGTGAAAAAAATTATGTTAAAAGTTTTTTCCATGAAACAAATGAAACCAGCAACAACATTTTTTATGTGTGTGTACATATCAGAGATGGCAAGCTGATCGTTGGTAAATGCCAAAATGGTTAAAAAGGTACCATTTAATAAACTTTTTGAACAATGTTTATTTGAACAGTTAAAAAACTCTATCGAGAGCCTATATTCTTCAAAATATACAATATTCATCTGTAATATAAATTTGTAATCAAAAAAATTATTTCTTCTCGTTTTGTATC
The DNA here is from genome assembly GCA_944452675.1 of Tachina lurida. Classification (NCBI taxonomy): domain Eukaryota; kingdom Metazoa; phylum Arthropoda; class Insecta; order Diptera; family Tachinidae; genus Tachina; species Tachina lurida. The sequence continues at coordinate 94,260,337 of OX101754.1, read as the reverse complement.
AATTTTTAGGGTTCCGTACACCAAAGGTGAAAATGGAACCCTATTGTTTTCGCTACGCTGTCCGTCTGTCCGTCTGTCTGTCACAGGGTATTTTCTCGAGAACCGTAAGAGCTACGGACCTGAAATTTGGACAGAGCGTGTAGACCCTTGGCCGCTACAACAACAAATACATGAGAGTTGGAAATTAAAGGGTGTGCCAAAACGAGCAACGAAAAATGTTAAAATCCCATGTAATATACATACAATTGTATGTACATATATGCACTTGAAATTTGTAAAGTTAGTGTATTTTTATACAGACTACAACAATTAACACTAAAATTTAAAAAATTTTAATTAAAGGGTGTACCATCAGTTAATGTAATTTCGACTATGTAATTTTGATAACTTGCTGTATCTTGGAAACCGTAAGAGCAAACTTCTTGAAATTTTCAAAAACGGTAAAACAAAAAAAACTCAAAATTATAAAATCGCCAAACCGAAAAAAAAATCGCCAAAATCAAAAAAAATCGCCAAAACGAAAAAAAGCACCAACTTAAAAAAAAATTTCTAAATCGAAAATAAATCGCGGAAAACCGGAAAAATCGCCAAAATGAAAAAATCGTCAAAATAAAAAAAATCGCCAAAATGAAAAAATCGCCAAAATTGAAAAAATCGCCAAAATGAAAAAATTGCCAAAATGAAAAAAAATCGCCAAAATGAAAAAAATCACCAAAATGAAAAAAATCGCCAAAATTAAAAAAAAAATCATATGGCTAGTTTTTGGGGTATGGTAACTTTTAACATATTAGTACATAGGAGTTTCGATAAAAAAAAAATTTTGGTAATATATGTATAACTTTTAAATTGCTAATCGAATAGAAGCATTATGTATGGACCCATTATAGTCAACGATATAAGCTTTCGAAATTGGAAATTTTGAGTGAGCCTGCGCAATAGAGATTGAGTTATAGAATGCCAAAACTGCCACCTCGGATGGAAGAGGCTTTCAGTCAAGCTCAAGCTATTTTTTTTATGGTATATTAAGTTAAGTTTCTTCTTGTAGCTTTTCAAAAAGATCTCACAATTTATTAAAAAATAAATATATTTTAAAAAATTATGTTACTGTTTTCCGACAAAATATGCTAACCTTAAAAATATATTTGTTTTTTGATCGAGTAAAATATGCTAGCTCTAAAAAACAAGCAAACCAGTGCAAAATAAAATTTTGTTTGCATACCTATAAGTTAGTAAGCATATTTAAATCATCTTATAGAAAGCACATCATTTATTTTTACAATAATGAGCGAATTAAGTAGTTTTTTCGCTTTACTGAAAAGTTAGCTCTTTTGAGTTGGAGTATATTGACTCTATGACATATATATTTTTATTATGAGCTACCAACCTGATAACATTTTCGAAGCAAGTCTTCTTATTCAGAACATATTTATATGCATAAAAACTTTGGACACCTGCTTTCATAGTACATTTAACCATAGTTATATTTAAAACTGTGAACATTTATGTGCTCTTGTTATTAACCAAATTGGAAGCAAAATTTCAATTTGATGTGGTAATATATTTTGCGTCCTGTTGTTGATTCTATAAAGCAATGATAAGCAAACACATACATATGTAATGTAAAAGAGAGCAAATTGCATGCTTGTACGAATGTACGTGTAAAAAAGAGCATAAAAAAGTGCCCACGGGCGGCCTTTTGGTGATCAATGCTATAAAGCTACTAAATAATAGAGTTTACTTAAAATTACATTGTACTAGACTAATCATCACTGGTGGCTATTGCTATGAAATAGGGATTCAAAATGACTATTAAAATTTTGTACGATCGTTTTCAAAAGGATTTCAAAACGACTTTTAAAAAGATGTGATGAATCCTGATAGATTTTGATAATCATTTTCCGACTTTTAAAAAACACAAAAGAATATAAAATATACGCAATATAAAAAAGCCGTGGAACGAAATTGATCAAGAATGATTGAAAAACTATTAAAAAACTAATTTTAAAGTGATTGATAAAATGACCTAGCAAACACAATACACTTTTTATCGTTCTCCAAGCCGGTTTTGTGCTTAAATCGGTACTCATCAAATATCTGTAGTGCGATTCACTAACTTTTTTTTAACGATAATCGCATCGTTAAAATAATTTATAGCGAAAATTTATCTAATTTGGTATTCAGTAACATTTTTGTGTGCTGTTATTTTAATCGACAAAAATGAACGGAAAATATCACTTGTGTACTATCGTTAAAAAGAAGTTACAGAATCACACAATCGTTATTGCAAGCGACAAAATATATAGACAAAAATTACGATTATCGGATCGTTAAAATTACTGAATCGCACCACTGATTATATACTTTTCAGTATATATGTATGTACCAGAGATCAGCTATTACATACATTTTATTTATAAAATATTTTTATACTATTAGGACAGTAAGATGTTACAAAAAATACCCAAAAATGCAAATCGCCTCAAAGTTATTGTATTCATATTGAAACATTTTCTCCATGAGAGGTACTATGGAATTGATTTTCTTCAAAATTACATTTTTTATATAACTTGTCGAAAAAATTATGTTAAATAAAACAATTTATATTGATAAAAATATATGCATTCGTGCCTCCTCCGATTGCATTTCTAAGTTTACAGAATATACTTAGGGCCAAGTCCACGATGTCAATAACGTTCGACTTATCGCTCACTTACATTCAAACCAAAAACAAATTTTAATATTTTGTTGTTGTTGCAAATGTAAGTGTGCGACAAGTCGAACATTGTCCATATCGTCGGTCCTTAATATAATATACATATTATATATTATATGCTATATAAACAAAACGGTTAACTAATAAAAAGATTTTTAGAGTCCTACTGAAAGAAATATTAATCTTTAATTTTTTGATTCAGCCTCAAAAACAAGCAATTTAAAATTATAATTAATATTTTCGCAGTGCTCGACAATTCTTTGAACCACTTATTTCCGTGAGAGCGATCTTGTTGATGAATATTTAAGGACTAAATGAATTTTGGTCTCAAAATATTTTAGAAATTTTATGAAATCATCTCTTCGATTAGTACTATTACAAAAATGGCAATTAAACTCCCTGTATATTTCATTAGGAATACCATAATTAGCAGCAGCTAAGGATTCCGAATTTATTATATGCAGTGATGCCAACAATTCAGAGGCAAAACGAGCCAACCGAGTAGTTAAAAAGAGCTAAAAAGAGCTAAATTTAAAAATTAGATATTTTTCCGTTTTAAATCTATGAATGTACTTATTATTCAATTTGTACTTCAAGATTTTTTAACATTAATAAAAAATAATAGTAAGAAAAAATAAAAGATCCATTGCTAAAAACGGTGTATGTACTGCAGCATATAATGCAAGATTTGCTTGCGCAATTTGCGTTTGTGTTGGAACTTCTGATATATCTGGCTAGGATAGCACAATATCGTTAAATGGAGCCATACATTTTTTATGCTTTCGAGTCTCCGAACGGCGAACTAAATCAAAATATTTCGCTCTTATAATTAATTTGCAACATTTGCACAAAGCTTAGCATGGATCTTTTGTTGGTTTAATCCAATTTTTAAACGATGAATCTGATTCCCAAGCTTTCCTGTTTGGCAGTAAGAATCCATTTCAATAATTTGCCAAAAATTTTCTAATTATTCAGAAACGAACACACTAAATACATAAATATATCTTACATAGTTTCAAAAAAGTATCTGCATTTGCAAAAAACATATTTACCAAAAATGTAAATGCCTCAAAGACGAAACAATAGGGTAAAAACGGGAAAATTTACTATAAGATGCGAAAAGTGCTAAACGTGCCGTTTTTTTAATTGAAAAGAGCTGTGTTAGCTCTTTTTTTAAAAAAAGAACTAAAGGGAAAAATTTCGAGTTAGAAGCAATCAAAAAGAAGTAAATCTTGCTCCAAAATAGCTAAGTTGGCATCGCTGATTATATGGCAAATACATCCATTTGTATGCAAATAAAGGACTACATTTTGAGTCTATTTTGGTTTCATCAACAGCTAAATAATAGTATCTTTTTTGTAGTAATTGAATATAGAGCATGTGTTTTCTGGTACAGTTAAACTTTTTACTAATAACTGACTATCGTTGAAATACATATATAGTACTAAGTATGTCGCGATAGTACCACGCAGTACCAACACTATCGAAATTCCATCCCTGTTATGAACGGCCCTCTTTCATTCTCTCTCAACCTCTTTGATTTAACTCTCACTTCATGTTCATCTTGTTATTGCTTAGATCCAGAGTTACCGCTAGGAATTTTAAAATAGTCGCTAAGAAAGTCGTATCAGAAGATCATACATATTGTATTAAAAAAAAATTCATATATATTCTGAGATTTTTATTTATTAAAAAACTGCAAAAAATAATTAATTAAAATTTGAAACAAAACCTGAAGCACAAAAATACATCACAAGAAGCATTATCATAAGTCATATATTATACATACATACATATATATAGCAGTAATATAAGTAAATACATATCTCATTCACATATGTAGCTCATTCAGTTAAAGAACATCATAGATCAAAAAATGGAATTTTTAAGTTAGTGATGCAGAATGATTCTTTATATCGTTCATCATCGTTGTGTAAATATTTCAAACAAATATTTTCTGTACTCAACTCGTGAGAGAAAAATAAAATTTTCTTTTTCCATTAATTTGTGTGTAAATTGAAAACTTCAAACACGTTTTTTGAAAAACTAGTTTTTTTGAGTTATGCTGTTCTTTGAGTAAATGAGCGGTATGTATGTATAATCTGGATATGCAGTTAATCATGGATAGCAATAGATTTAGTTCGAACTCATTCGGTCGGTAATTTTTGATCCAAGACTAGATAGCGGCTATAATACAATTACTTCAGCTTAACATAAAATATAGTGAAAATGTGCTGCTACATATGTAATAAGTATCATGTTGAATAATAGAATACGTCAAGCAATTTTTCCCTGTAGAAAAGGCTATTAACTTACCAACTCTATTTATATATCAATTCATATATAAAAGTCGATTTTCATTAATTTTTGTATGGAAAAACAACATTTAAATACGAATTGATATTTAAATAAGTTGGTGAAATAGGCTCTTAGTTTAGCAACTGATCATATGCCTTATACGACTTTTCAAAAATTTTTGGGGTATACAAATGTTGTCATTTTGATCATGTCGCGAACGGTAACGTTGTCTAGCGCACACCTGTTTATCATGTCGCTTATATGCTCAGTGTGGGAAGGGTTGTTAAATTTTTTTTTGACCTTCTTCTCCAAATTCAATGACAAAAATCTCCAAAATTGCCATTTTTAGCTATTTTTTTATTGTTATAAACTGTTCTTATGCATCATAAATAAATAGCTCAGAACCACTAAAGTTAGCTTAAAATATCAATATGTAGAATGTTGTACCTATAAGATAGTTCACAGTTTGCTTAAAGCAATAAAAATACAAAAGTTTTATTCTTATTGATTCCTGTATGATCTAATTTAGTTTTAACGAACAGCATTTACTTTGAATTTTAAATTAAACCACATTTTTCTTTATAAGCACACCATACAACAAGATAATCAAACTACCAATTTATGTGTAATGGGGAAAAGTATAAACGGCAGCCCTGTTAGCAACAGGTAAATAAACAACAGATCTCAAATATTGTTGTTGTATTCTCTATAATCTGTTAAAGTGGTGTTACTGCATACAGAGATGGAAAAAGTAAACTATGTACAATTTCATTAAAATTATAGATACATACATATTATTTTGTATAAGTTAAATGTTTGCAATAAAAAAACTAAATTTTTGGGAGTCAGAAACCTTTTTTACTTTTTATTAATAAGAAAAAATAACCAGGCAATTTTACAAATTAATCTGCCTTATCGTGGTTGGCGTATTTCAAATACGACTACGACTGTTTGGTAATAGATTAAAGAAGACTTCAACAGTTTTTCTTTAATCTATTACCAAACAGTCGTAGTCGTATTTGAAATACGCCAACCACGATAAGGCAGATTATGTTGTGTGCACATTGTTGCCATGTAAATATGTATTTGTAGGTACATATTCCCTGTTGCTAATTTTTGGAGTAGTTACGTTTTGGAACAGTCCTATACTAGTTATAAAGAGACAGAACTAAGAAGCTTGATGCACTTCTCTACAAGCGACGCGCTGTCTCTTTCTCTCCCTTTTTTTTTTTTGTCATGTAAATAACATGAAAAAAAAAGAATTTTTGCCTGTGCAATATTTCCATTGTAAAATGGAATGCAGCAAGTGTGTGTATGTATGTATGTATGTATTTATTAGTAGTATTTAAAATACTTTTCAAATTACAATTCATATTTATCTAACAGCATTTAAAAATTTATAAATCAAAATTAATAAATTAAAAATTAATAATTAAAAATTAATAATTAAACATTAGAATTTTTTATATACATACTGTGTATGTATGTATTAGAGTTTTTCTTTTCCCGGACTTTTTAATTTCCCGGGAAAGCGGGAAAGATTTTTCGGTTTCCCGGGAAATCCCGGGAATTCCCGCTCAGTACAAAACAGTACAAAATATTTTTAAATTTAATTTATTTCAAAAAAAACAAATTATAATTCATGAGATCGATTAAATAATAATGTTTTATACACACATTAGTCAAAAAATAATACCGTTTCCGTTCTTTATATAATAGTAATACATTTCCAATATTATAAAAAATAAATTATACGAGTATTATTAAAAAAAAATATTACAAAATATCCCCCCCCCCCTATGAAAAAATTATTGTTAAACTTAAAGTTGGTTTAACAAACGAATTTTGTACGGCAAAACCAGTTTTAACGCATGCTTTAACTTTAACAATCGTTTTTGCATAAGGGCATATTTCTTTGGAAATAGGACTTTAGTACAGAATAAGCTGTTAATGCTGTTAACCGCACTATTTACCAAATATAATCTGTAATTATTTGTATTTTTTTTTATTTTCTTGCTCATTTCTGTTTTTACTTATATGAATTGTTGTAGAATTAAATTTTAAACGTCGCGTTCTGCTTTTTACAAATAAATGCATCTAAATCTCAGAGCGCATGCGTGCAAGACGTAAGCTTGGCCTTAGTTGTTGTAAAGCTTTAGCTATTGTGATATTGCCATCACCTTATTATTGCACCATCGCATACATAAAGTGAATAAAGCAAACCACCGACATTACGACTGTTGGTACAACATGAGCAAGTTGTGTATAAGATTGTAAATTGTGTGGGGTCGTCGTATGAAGCTGTGTGTCGGTTGTACGAAAGATTTAAAAAATTTGATTTTTTGGAAAGTTGTATAGACAGGTTGTAAAATTTAGGAGTTTGTTGTAGAACTTCATTTCATTTTGTTCTTATTTTCGTTGTGGTGTCATATGAAAAACATCGCGTCATTGCGCGTCAGGTCATTGAATACTTCGTCTGACACCCACGTGTAATTTTTATAGTCCATTGGCTCACTTTCTTTTTTTTTTCCAAAAGTTTGTTATCTAATACGTTTTTTTTATATAAATCACTCTTTTAACCAAATTCTTTTTTTCTGTCCTTTTTTACGTTCGTCTTATTTTGTCACCAAAAAACCATCCATTACAATACGCGACATAACACCCGATGTCATGTTTACTCAAAAAAAAATTAAGAAATGAAGTTGTGCTCTAATGTTGTACACGTTGTTGTAAAGTTTGTGGGCAAAACACACAACTTGTTAATCCAACGTGTTGTACCAACGGTCGCAAGGTGTATGGCTTGCATAACGACACTCATCAAGGAATGTGTAAATACATACATATTAAGTTGCCATAACAAAATCAAAAAATCCCGGGAATTCCCGCACAAATTTCCCGGGATTTCTTTCCCGGAAAATGTGCGGGATCCCGGGAAATTTTTCCCGGGAAATCCCGTATGAAAAACACTAGTATGTATGTGGTAAAATTTTTTGTAAAGGAATTTGAATGTCTTCTGCGTCATTACAAATTCATCAGTGTTTTAACTCTCAACAATATTTTATTTTTTAAATACGCAGTAAGTGTTTTTCATTGTTGAGTTTTTATGTTTTGAATGAATTGTTCTCTTTTTAGTTGAGATTTTTAATTAAATTTTAAAATTAATTTAAAAATTATATTGTTTTATTAGTAGAAAATAATTTCCCGAATTCGGTATATATTGGAGTAGTATACAACCGCATTGGGCGTAATTAGTATTAAACTATTTTATAGAATACTGGTATAAAACTATTTTATAAAATAATAGTACAAAACTATCCATAACAGGCATTGATATAAACTAGTATAACAGCAACTAGTCCTTCAACTAGTATGCAACTCTACACAAAACAACTAGTTGTGCTCCTATGACAACCCAATGTAAAAGTCGATAGTTCGTTGTATGAAAAAAAAGATGTGCAACCAGTCTGAATTCAAAAACAACTAGTATGTTTCTGACTACATACTACTCCTTTTATCTGCAGGATTGTTATTATTTTATTTTTAATATACATAGCTTTGTGTATAATTGCATATACATATGAGCCGTTCATATCGAAATTACTTGAAAATAAAATAATTATTGACTTGCCTCACTTCCAATTCAATTTCATATTAAATTTTCAATTTCATTAGCAATTTTTCAACTTCAAATTGAAATTCTCGTTTTCATTTAGAATTTTCGTTATTGCAAATTGAATTTCTCAATTTTATTTGGAATGTTCTCAATTTTTAATTGAAATTTTTAATTTCACCTATAATTTTCTTAATATTACCAGCGTTGTCAACTCGGGGCTTTTCGCACCGTTTATAGTGCTTTTCGCACCGTTTATAGTGCTTTTTGAAATTTTCGACGGGACAAAATTTTTAAGTTAGTGCATAGTGCTTTTTAAATTCATTTTCGGTACTTTTTGTTTCGAGGCGGTGGAATTAAACCAAAAATTGAAAGAGAAATTTAATTCATTTAAAAAACATAAGCTCTTAGGAGAAATGGACCATTTAAAAAAAATTCTACTAAGTCTGTACAAGGCTTGGTTGAAAAAATACGCGCAATATAATCCTCAAACTTTAACATTTTAAACATAATTAATGTAAACAATGTTAGTCTAGTAGAGAAATTTTGTCTGGTGCATACAATGGATGCAGAACGATTCACTTAATGCAATGGAACAATATTGAGTCCACTATCGAGTTTTTGGCAGAAGTAAAATCTAATAGCGATTCAGTTGATATTAACTCGTTTGAGGTATTACGCGTATCAAAAATTTTATTCCCATCAAACTTATATTACTTCCATATTTAAACGCAGAATTTGATCACGTCTTTACGTACTTAGTACCTATATGCCTTTATTTGAGTCTAAAATATGTAACAGAATGTCCTTACACTTGGTTAACACTTTGCTTCATATAAAGAAACGGCCTGAAACGAGAAAATTTTGTTGTGTTGTTTATGGTTATTTAAAATCAAAATTGTTAACTTTCTTCCAATGTCTAACATTGCTTTCATTTTGGTTACTTTTTTTTTTTTTGTAAAATAATAAAACATATGTAGATATGAATATTTTTTAATATAACTTGATTTGACTTGCAAATAATTTTTTATTTATTTATAAACTTTGTTATTTTGCTCTACGCACTTTTGACACCCTTTTTTATTTCGATCAAAATTTATTACCTATGTCAGATAGTTGAGCCGCAGCCGAAGTAATGTTTTAACAGCAAATCAAACAGTTTTGCATTAGTAATTAGTGGTTAAGCTTTTTTGGGCACATGCCATACAGATGTAATCCCGGCCAAAGGCTGGTTTCAATACGTTTCAAATAAAATATATATAAACACTATTTTACAGACGCATAAACAAGTTATATAATAATATCAAAATAATTCATTCATGTAAAAAGGGAATAAGCGACATTATATTCGAACATAACTTTTTGACGATAGCCGACTATTTACGATCGTAAGTAATATCAAAAAAATAAGTTCGAAAATTGTGTCTTTTGGAGGTTATGGCTTAAATATATTATGATATTTGGCCACGTTTTTTCTGTTTTGATTAAAATTGTAAAACATTAGCCCAGCCCCCTTATGCAAAAACTACTGTTAAAGTGTAACGTGACCAGATGATTTTTACAAAAAGCGCGACGCGGTCGATCAAAAAGCGGGATTTTGAAGAAAATACCGCCAAAAACAGTAATATTTATAAACAAAATTATATGTAAATAAAAATAAATATGAATTTATCTTAAATGGGAGAAATATGAAATATCTCGACAAAAAGTCTGAGATTTTGTAGGCGTTACTCCATTGTCCTTATAAGCTGTTAAAAAATAAAAAGTCGAAACAAAACAAGTGGGTGTAACACCACCCATATATTTTTTTATTTTGGAATATCTTTGCATCCAATGCAGCAAAAAACGTTAGATTTAGTGCAATTATAATTATCGATTTTTATAATGCGTGTTGTCTATCAAAACGTTCGAAACGGACATGAGTGGATGGCTCCTCCCATAAAGAGAAAATTTTTACTTTGAGATATCTGAAAAACGAATGGTAGAATTAGTCGATTCGTATCGTGTTATTTTTGATTTGAAAATTTTTGTTGTTGACTTTTGCCATGAAAATATCTATTTTCTGTCGATTTCTACCTCAAATACGTTACGATTAGAGATGCTAAACGGGAAATCCCGGAGCCCGAGATTTTTTAATTTTAGAGCCCGGGATTTTCGGGATTATCTGAACCCCGTTTTTGTATAAGTAATGTTTTTGACTGTCATCTTCAATATTAAAAATTATTAGAAACTCCCTGTTATAAAAAGTTAAAATATAAAATTTGCTTTTAATAAATATTTTAGTAGATAATAATATATTGTATATACATAATATATCTTATGGCGTTTTCTTTTCTAGGAAAAAATGTTACATACATTGCACTTTTCAATGAAAATTTGCAATTAAATATCTGAATTATATAAGTACATACATATGTTCGTCTGTATGCACCTTTTAAATATGCAATAAAATTAAATTGTAAAAAAAAAATATTATTTTTAATATAAAGACGCACATTTGTTCACAATATTTTTGGGATTTTGTAAGTCACGAAAATCCCGGGGTCCCGGTTCGGGATTTCGAGACTGCATCACTAAATCCCGAAGCCCGGGATTTGAAAAAACATGTCCCTATTAGCATCTCTAGTTACGATTCATATTAAATGCACAGCAACATGTTTTAATAATGTTACAGATTTTGTCAGTGATCTGTCAACTCGCGATACGATAATAAAGGGAGAACGTTGAAATATTATAGGGATATATCTGTTCATAGTGTTCATTGTATTTGGAAATAAATTCAGAATTAAAAAATTAGGCGTGGTGAATCTTATAAAGCTCAAATTTTTGTGTGTCTTCAAAAATAACACCAGTGTACCGATCTCACTTATTTTGCTCACAGCGTGTTACTAATAGTCTAGATGGAGCAATAAGCTATTAATATTTTAATGCCTAAAGTTGGCATGGCGTTTTCCCCATAAAAGTAACATTTATTTCGAGATATCGTGGAAACCAAAACCTTAATTTTTTCGTAAGTAACGCAGTAACGCCAGTGTCGAGAATGGTATAGTAACCAGGAGTCATCAATGAAGCAAAAAGTGTGTCACCTTCTAAATAAATTAAACGTTAATTTTGTAAAAGCTAAGTATTTGCTACAAACAGAAACTTGAAATTCCGCTGATTCTGCCGTAGAAAATAATGGGGATTGGACAAGTGAGTGTGGCTCCTCTCAAATAAAAAAATTTAAGCAAATATCTTGGAAACTAAGTAAGATTTTTGAAACAATTTATGACTCTATGTTAATAATGAGAATTGTATTTTACAAAATAGTGAAGGTTGAACCACTACCTTACCACTGCTAATATTTTTATCAGTTACATTTTAATAAAAATCGTATAAGAGATTGAAAATGTAAAAGCTCTAAAAAGCGGGATAAAGCGGGAAAGAATTTCGAGGCGGGAACGACCTATGAAAAGCGGGATAATCCCGTCTAAAGCGGGATGTCTGGTCAGGTTAGGGTTTCTAATTTCCCGGACTTTTCCGGTTCCCGGGAATCGAGAAAAAATATGTTCTATTCCCGGGAATTCCCGGGAATTTCAAATACATATGAATTTAATTAAATGGGTTCAATAAAAAATATAATTTTATAAAAAAAAATATACAAAGTTTAAGTTAAAAACAAAACAACTTCCTTCGTTCGAACGAGGAACAACAATATTTTAAAAACAAAACAAAAACAAATAAATTCATACCGCCGTATTCATAAAAATTATTTTAGGTTTATGAAAGTCTTATTTGACATATTTCTATGAGAAACTTGTCAAATAAGCCTGTAAGAAACCTGGGGGCAAATCACGGCATTCGATATGACTCGTAATTTAAAAATATTTCCATATAAACTCTATTGAAATATTTTTAAATTACGACTCGTATCGAATGCCGTGATTTTCCCCCTGAAATATTTTTTATAAATACGGCAGATATGCTTTGAGTTATAGCATGGATGGAAATTCCATCGGCATCTAGATACTATTTCATATACAGTATGTCAAGAAAATGTTTTGACATAGTTAAAATCGTTATAAATTTTGATTTGTATCATAAATATTTTTATTTTTCTTTGCATTATGAAATTTTTGGTTATGGATTTCATTTTATTTACATTTAAGTGAACCAATAGTAGTAAGTTATACGCAAAATTAAAAAGTGAGAGCATAAAAATTACATGAAAGCCAAAAAAACTCAAAAATTTCTCTGTCAAGAAAATGTTTTTACATCCTTGTATTATATAGTAAGAAAATAGGAAAGATTTTAAGGTGTACAAAAATAATTTTTTTTTTGGCTCCATTGGTATTAAATCGGCTTGTAAGACGACTTCCCATGGAAAAAAATTTTCTTTTCCAAATATTCCGCCGAAATTTCTCATATTGCCCTCGTATTACTGTTTTAAACTCCATTTACTTCTTGAAATACCCTTTGGAAATACTATTTTTCAAATAAACCCATAAATTTTGAATAGGGTATAGATCTGGACCTTGAGATGGAGTATCCACAACCTTACCGCAATTGAAAGGACACCATGTTCCTACCCAAAGTAAATTTGAACTATGTCAAAACATTTTCTTGACATACTGTAAATAGTTTTTAGGTTGAAAATATTTTGTAACGCTTGAAGTTGTTGCAGTCTTATATTATGCATCGTTACAAAATTGTATTTTTAATTAATAAAACAACGAACAGCGATGTAAAAAAAGCAAGTTCCAAAAACGTAAATATTAAATTCCCGAAAATTCCCGTTGAAAATTTCCCGGGATTTGTAAAAAAATAATACCCGGGAATTCCCGGGATTTTTTTCCCGCGTAGAAACTCTAGACCGATTTGGCCATACAAAATTCATTTGTTAAACCAACTTTAAGTTTAACAATCGTTTTTGCATAAGGGAGTAAGACTTTTACGTTTTTTATATTGGTGGCTTTTCTGAAAAACTTATATTAAAACATAAAAAAAAGGTTCAGAAATAATTTTTCTTTAGAATGCATTTTTTCTAAAATCAAATAAATATGAAAATTTCAATAGAAGTTTCCAACTCTGCCCTTAGCTTCCAAGTGTTGCTATAACAAAATTAATATTTAAACATTAAAGTATAGCCTATGCTAGGGCTTTGCATTCAATTGGAATGTAAGGGCAATAAGCACTATTTGTATTTCTTGCATAGCTTAGGGGATTTTCTTTACTTTTTATCTATTTTTTGCTATTAACCCTTAAATGCTCATAAGCTGCTACTAGGCAAATCCATGATATCAAATCAAAGCTGAAAAGATTTCGAATAATCAATTACGATAGATTCTACAAGATGGCTGCCCAATTAATTTTTATACAACCACGAAATGGAAGCAATTGCTGAAAAGATATCAAAAAAATATTATGTTTTACATTGAAGACAGACCCAGCAAAAATATTGCTAATTAGAATGCAAATAAGTGTATGTACTCTGCGTTCGTAAGTACTAACAAATTATATAGGTTACTCTTACAAATCTACCTTAATGGCATAGTTTCCTTTAGAGCACTGATGGGATTGAAATCATGGAGCAGTGAGGATTGTAAGTGTAATCAGCTTAGAAACATGGACTTATGCCCATGGATGCTATTTCGTGCAATGTACGAGTATTTAGCGATTGGCTTATCTTTATCTTTTTTGATCCAAGACATTCACTAAATACGTTGGACGAAATGGCATCCGCTTTAAATAGTCCAAGGGACCAGCAAAATTTGTTTCGTTATAAGTGTTTTTTCAAAGAAGCTATCCTCAAAATCGTTGACCTGGTGTCAGAGAATACAAAAATGTTTTTCGATATTATTGGAATAATTTATGACTTTATGCAAAGTACATCTTCCTGTTGGCGTGAAAATGAAAATGTCCAAACAAATTTAACAGTAAACTTAAGAGTAGTGGCCTTCTAAAAACCGTCAACAATACACTAGTGATGAAAAACTGTGACCAAAAGGATTTGTTTCAAGCTATCGTGCAATTTCACAAAACGCATCCAAGCTCCAACAAAAGTACAATTTTAGCAAATTTAAAAAATAAAAACCAAAATCAATCTTTTCTTATTTATAATAATAATTGACAAATAAAAAGCTTTAGTCATTTCGGTATTTCACCTAAAACTGAAGTTTTTTTTAACAAAATGCTACTGTTATTTACACGAAAATCTTTATCTTAAAGTTTCCTACCATACTGCATTTATAGAATATAAAAATTTTGTCTCGTTCAGCTTTTATATGAGAAAAGCTAAGCAAAAATTAAAAAAAAATATAAGTTCGTATTTGAAAATCTGAATTGGTAATGCTTTGAATAAAAAAAAACCATCGAACAAAATGGCAACGTTGCCTAAAAAAAAAGATATAGGAAATTTAATAAGCTTTCTAATGCATGTAATGAGGTTCAAATCCGTTAAGAACTGCTTGAGTTAGAGGAAAATTACTATAGCAAAATTTTTTCATTTTTAAGAAAAACTAAATTTTTCTTAAAACAACAAAAAAAAAAAAAAAAAGATTTGAAAGACCACTTCCGGCTTAAACGCCAAAATTCTTGGTTTTTAGAGTATATGTATTAAGAAAGTAGATGTTCTCGAAGGAATTTTGAAAAAAATGAAAAGTGAGACGGTCTACTGTACATTAGTGATGCACAAATATTCCTATTCGTATTCGAATTGTTGAATATTTGGCCATTTTTAGATATTGGTATCCGTATTCGTATTCGCCAAATTTAGGCGAATAAGAATACGAATATTTTTTGCAAAAAAAATTAAATAAATAAATGCATAAATCATAAACGATATTTAAATAAATGAGTAAAATATTAATTTGTAGAAATCCATTAAATTTTTTATAGAAATTTGTGCTTTGTACCATTTTCAAATATTATTTAATGACGATCATTAAAATTTTGGGTACTTTTTATTAACTTTAAAGTACGCCAACAGGAGTATGAAGTCCTTTTTCATAAAAATATTTTAATATTTCATATTGCAAGCGTAAATACAATTCTAATTTAATGTCTATAAATTTCATATATAATGTTCGTATTCGTATTCGCGAATATCAAAATTTTACATTCGTTACATCACTACTGTACATGTATTACGAATACAAAATCGCTACAGTTCCTCGCTAAATCAATTATAATTTGCAGTAATACAAAAGTGATCCAGGTTGTGTTTTATGGAGTCCATTAAGTCTAAAACCATAAAAAGTTCAACATAAAATAATATTTGCGGTCATTTAGCACATGACGTTTGACAGAATTAATTTATTATAGTTACTCGTAATTGGTTTAAATGATCTTAAATATCTGAATAGCAACACAAGCAACAATTACCTTCTTTCGTACCCATTCTTTCTCCGCTTATTAGCTTTAATATATGTATGTATGTAAGTGCTTTTGGCACTATTTTTACTGCTTCTTGAAGACTTAAAACGCCAAATTTTGAGCATTAGTGCTTAACTAAAAAAAAGTACTAGGTAGTGCTTTTAAGAAATTTTTGTATTTCTTAAAATTACTTTAATAAAAACTTGGCGTATTTATTTTTTCATTGTAAATGATCAAACAGCATCTGTCCGCAACTTCAGGAAAAATCGTTGTCAAATAAACAAAGCCCATAATAAAATCTACGGCAGTAACTTCAAATGCTCTATAATTTTAGTTTTATTTTCTTTTGTTCTTATTTTTCTTTGTATCGACTAATTTCTGGTGATGATTTTTGTGTCAATTTGTTTGGAAAATGTGTTTATGCCGCAATTCTGTTTGATCATTAAAGCCTACATTTTTCGTGTGATATATTTCATTAAATAGAGAATAACTTAGAAAATATTAAACATTCTTAAGCTTCACTCTTTTGGATCTTCACTCGTTTTTCACATTACTGCTTTTTACACTTTTTAGATATCAAAATTACGCTTTTTAGTGCTTTTTGTGAATTTCGATGTGCTTTTGGAGCAAAAAAAAAAGTTTACATCACTGCCCCAACCATTAATAACTTAAACACTTTAATATTTAATCATACCGCGACACGAATAAACACACGACCACTGCTTTCTGTTCAACAAATTTCCCGCACACGGATCGTTTTGCGAAACAAACTTTCAGAACAAATATTTCTATTATTATGTTAAGCAGGTATTAATTTCTGTTAATTTTTTCAATCTTTTCAATTTCTGACACTTTTTAATTGCATTATTAAATATTTAACCGATAACCGAACAAAACCACAAGCGTAATAAAAATTTTCGTGGAAACTAAAACGAACATTAAAATATCTTAAGAGGTGTTGTTAATGGCACAGCTGGGTTAATTACTTGGTTAAACTGACTTCTTCAAGTCCAAGCTTGTTTAAGTTTGCTAAGAAATTTGACATAAAGCAACACTAACTAGCGGGTTGTTTTTGTAATTTGGCATGAGTTGCAGAATAAAGGTTCCCTTTTTAAGTTAAATCGGCTGGAAGTGCTGGAAAAGGAAACATATTGATCAAAAGGCAATGTGAGAGACGGAGATAGATATAATATCTAAGAAGAATAAGAGAATTTAGCAGGAGTTGCAAGAACCAGCGTTGTCAAACTCGATTATTTAACACCAAGCGCATTGAATTCATTTAGCATTTTTCACAACCAAATCTTGGATTGGCTATTTCTTCGGTTGGTTTCCTGTTTGCTGCAGAAATAATGTATTTTGAATGTACTGTGACGCAAACCAGAAACAAACCGACGATTTATTGCTACAGATATGAAGAAAAGGATGTTGCTAAAATTCCATTTAGGTTTCTTTTCCTATACATATTTAGCTACAATTTAAAGGTTTTGCTTGGCTAGAATGATGATGAACATGCGACCTAAGGAAACTTTTTGAAAAAAAAAACTATTCAAAATTTTGGTGTTTGTAATAATTTTAAGCATATGACGTTTAACAGAATTGATTTGTTGAAGGTATTTGGTTTAAATGATCTTAAAAATCTTAATAGAAACACAAGCAGCAAATTACCTTCTTTAGTGTGTAGCCATTACTTCTCTGCTTATCAGTTTTAATGTATGTATGTATATATTTGTATGCATTTGCATATCACACGCCCGTACATACATATTTTGCTTAACAAAAAGATACACGCACACACGCACCATTAATAACTTAAACACTTTCCTATTTAATCATATCGCGACACGAAAAAAAAACACACGAACACTGCTTTCGGGTCGAACAATTTTTTCACCCACGGATCGTTGTGCAAAACAAACTTTCAGAATAAATATTTCTAATAAAATGTAAGGTATACATATATTTCTATTAATTTATAAACACTTTTCAATTTCTAACACTTTTTATTTTGTATTATTAAAGATTTAACTGAGAGCCGAACAAAACCATTCGCGCAATAAAAATTTTCGTGGAAACTAAAATTAACATTGTAATATCATCCAAGGCATTGTTAATGGCCCAGCTGACTTCATTTCTTGGTTAAATAGACACTTGTAAGTTCAAGCCGACTTAAGTTTGCTAAGAAATTTGACACACCAAAATGCCAACTAATATGTTGTTTTTGTAATTTGGCATGAGTTGCAGAATAAAGGTTGCCTTTTTAAAATAATTCGGCTGGAAGTTTTGGAAAAGGAAACCGATTGATCTGAAGGCAGTGTGAGAGAATGAGATAGATATAATATCTAAGAAGAATAAGAGAATTTAGCAGGAGTTGCAAAAACCAGGGTTGTCAAATTCACTTATTTTTTCACAACCAAATCTTGAATTTTTGAAGAAGGAGGTTGCCATCTGGGAAACAGATCCCAATTGGGTTGGATTGTATTTTATTTCGTTTAAGTGCAATTTAAATAAATAACTTGCTTTGGCAATAATGACGTTTGTGATAATACAATTCTTAATTTGAAATTTATTTGCTGGTGGTTCAGTGATGTCTATATGCATTTAATTGTTGCTGTAACAAATCGTCAGTAGACTTAAACCACACACTTTGAACAGTCACAAACCTCTTATCTTATGTACAGACCAAGGCACATTTACAAGGCAGTAGCGGAAATGCAGCTGAGCTATTTTTTTTTCAAATTAAAGTTCATCCGAAACTTCAAAAATTTTTTACGAAACAGAAATTAAAAGCAAATGTAAAAAAGTTCAATATGGAAAAATATTTTATTAAAAAAATTCTGTGAAAACAAATCTAACAATATGAAAAAACTATTAATAAATTGTGAAAAGTGCTAAGCGTTGCAAATTTTGTTAGTTGTAGCAGCCATGGAGAAATATTTTAAAATTTATGTGAATAATTTTTATTATAATTATGTTAAACAAATTATATTTTTGAAGTTTTGGATGAACTACAACCCATGTTGTTTTTTTCATTGTTGTATTTTTTTATTGTTTTTGTAATCCTGATATTACCTGGAAATGAATCTGCCTTGGAACAGACTATCAAAAACTACATAAGAATTCACAAATAATAATATAATAAAAATAATCATAGTAGGCTTAGAAACTTATACAAAACCCAGCAAATAATTTATATTCGATATGAATCTATTCTATTTTTCTACACCTTTATACAATTAGAAATCCTTTGGATAACAGTAAAAGTAATTATAAGGCAAAATGAAAAATAAAATCTAAATTTTGAAGAAGTATTTCAAAAGAGTTTATATGGAAATATTTTAAGTTTTCGAATCGTATCGAATGCCGTAATTTGCCCACTGTTCTGAACCGTTTTGAAATCACACACACAATTGTTTTGCTGCTCTGCCAATTACGCGATTTTATGTTTTTCGATGTGTTTTTTTTCGAAAGCACGTTTTAGTTTGTTTTTAGAAATGTAACAATTCTTAATTAAAATAGTAAGTAAAAATAAAGTAATTTAAAATGCCGGGAGCTGCTTTATTGGTAATACATAATCGCATATTCCTTGAATTGAATTGTGGTTCACAAAACATAAAAGAATAAACATAAAAAAATAAACACTTTTAACAGTAGATCTGAATTTTTGTGTAAAAAAAGACAAATATTGTTGGTTTTTATACAAATAACAGCAAAATCGATATAAATTTAGACATTAAGAATATTTCAACAATAAGTTAGACAATACATCGTCGCTATTTTAACTAACTGACCTAACTGACATCATTTTGAAAAATGAGTTAAGTCCACTATTAGGCTTTATGAGTCATAATAGACCTTGTCCACAATTTTTCTGACTGTAAACATTACTGTCGAGCCTATAACAGTAAAAATATTTCAGACGTTTCCATAAGAATACATGTAAAAAACAATCATAAAAGCTCCTCTCCTGTAAAATTTACAAAATGTCAGTTAGGTTAAAACAGCGACGATATGATCTTAAATTTGAGTTAATCGGACCTGTTCTGTAAACCGAATCCGAGTAAATTTCACGTTTTCAAAAAATTAATAATGTCCTGCAGACGTGTTTAAATTATACATGATAATTTTCTTTCATATATGATATTTGGGAGTCTATATAAGAAAAAATTTAAGAAAATATAAAAAAATATTTCTATTGCCGGAGTTAGTTTTCTAAAATCGTGCTGTTTCAAATCGATCGGTTTACAGAGCAGGGCCGAATGTTTTAGAATGCAGATACACAGATACACAAATACATAGATAAACAGACACACACTCTAAACTTATTAAAAGCCCTTTTTTGTTCGGTAGTTAAAAATAATTAAACTTAAAATCAGTTTCAAAAACTTGTTTGTTAAAACAAAAACTTATTAAGATTTTTCCTGTGTAGCAGAACAAAATAAATAAATAAAAAATAGACAAAGTTGACACTTTTTTTCATTGATAAAGTTTGCTCACATTTTGCACTTTCATATTTTCGAGTTTGCACAAAAACGACGAAATTATTGACTGATTTTAAATTGTTTAACGACAATAATTATATTTTTCCTTAAATAAGGCGCATAATTGGATAAATTTAATATATCTTATATCACTTTTTAAGACTGTGTCACATTTTGCAGCCTCAGAAAAAGCTTAAGAAAAATAACCCAACAGTCTACTGCTAAAGATAAAAAATAAACCATAAAATTTTCCAAACCAAGCAGTACATTTTTTTTTACTAAACGGGCAGTGTCCTTAGAAGTTTGATAATATCGATGGCTTAATATAAAAAGGTCGTATCCACCTTGAAGATCTTAGTACGTTACAGTTCAAAATTAAGGACTTATAGCCACTTAAAAAGTTATTTCTGCATGTAAATGCTCTAGTTTTTGTGCTTCTCCTATAAAATATCGAAAATTAGAGTTTCGCTTTTCTTATTTTAAGCCATCGATATGTATTTGTATTTTTGTGTGTATAAAAAATAATTTTCTTAGAAAAATATATACATATCGTCATGTGAGAACTTAAGTGTCCAATATCCAATAGTTTATAATGGCGTATTGGACACTTAAGTTCTCACATGACGATATGTATATGTACTCGTATATATGTACATATATCATATGTATTCATATATGTCCAATTGCTTAAATCACGTGATTTACATATTTTTTGTGTACAGAATATATTTTCCATGATTTGAAATCAATTTGGCAAAACGTGATATTTATAATAGGGCTGTATATAAAGAGATGTATGATGACAAAAATTTACATAGAAAAAAAAAACTGCCTCATAGAATCAAGATTAGATTTACATTTTCTCTATGAACCGTTTTTAGGCTAAGGGGTATCCCAGCAGAAAGAACCTAAGATTTTTTCATAGAGATTGTTGTATGTGGTAAATCTTATTAATTTTATCAAGAAGAAAACCACATAAAATCAAGAAGAAATCTTATTATTCACAACTTTTTTTCTCAATTTCCGTTATTTTTGGAACCAAAAAAACAATCCATAGAGAAAAACTTCTTGATTCTTTTAGAGTTTCTTATAAATTGTAAACTATAGGGATTTCTTATTGATTTTATTAGGTTGCCTTCTTGATTTTTTTAAAACGGTTTTCTTCTTGATTTTATTAGGTTGCCTTATTGATTTTAGTAGGTTCCTATATGAGTATGTGTAAAGCATCTTATTGATTTTTTAATAAGGAAATCTTCTTGATTTTATGAGGTGTCTTGTTATTTCGTTTCTATAAATAGACATAGAGACAATTTTTTTCATGACCTTTTTGATTTTTGTATAAGAATGCTTGCACAATAATTTCAATGGTTATTCAGACTGCTTGTTAGCATATTGGGTAGAGTGCTTGTCTATCAGGTAGAAGTTTGCTGGTTCAATACTTGGTGAGTAAGTTAGTTAAGAAAATAACATAATGTGTATGTATGTATAAATAAATAACATCTACAATATACTACATATACGTATATGTATATGGTATGGAATTTAAATGAAAATACATAAGTACAGAGAATAAAGACGCAATTGTTTTATATTTTTTTATTGAAAAAATCAATAAGATGACTACAAAATTTCTTCTTGATTTTTTCAAAAAGGGTTTCTCTATGAAATTAATAAGATTTTCTTAATGAAAAAAACCATAGAGATTTCTTATTAATTTTGTTCTATTTTATGAGGTATTTAGTAGGCACTGTTTTCTCTGTGCATATGAATTAATATTTTAAGTAATAATAAATGTGACACATACTAAATTTTTATTAAACTAGAATAAGTTTTAATCAGGACTAATTTCTTAATCTTCAGTTCTCGTCTTCTTTAGAAAATCACGTTAATTAATAAAAAAATTTCATTCCATAAGAATTGAAAGTACTGAACTTACGAACGATTAAGAAATTATTCCTGATACAATAATAAAACAACATCATATTCAAGAAAGTTATGTTGAAGTCAAAAATATGTTTCTCGAGCCTATTTCACATCATGATAGAAAACAAGTTGGAGCTCATATTGCGATAGTAATAGTAACTAGGGATGTAACGAATATTCGCATTCACAAATAATTCGCTTACTTTTGCTATTTGCATTCGCTTTTGCATTCGCTAAAATGTATGCGAATATTTCAAGCGAATACTAAAGACAAAAAAATTTATTTATTTTACGAAAATAGTTTACGATTTTAAATTTAAAGACGAAAATTATTTTAAGCCAGCATGAAAAAGATACATATACTTACATGTAAATCATTAATATTTTAGCGGAAAACTTTTCTATCAATAAGTTCTCATAAGTATCAAAATGAAACCCAAATCCAGCGGTGTTTGGAAATATTTTTTAGTTTTGAAAAAGAAAAGACAGTGGTTGATTTGCGCGAAAATATTTTCTGCTTGAGACTAGTCTGTTCAAACTTTTGAACGCCATTCATTACTTCGTACAACAAATTTCAAATCCAAACAATATTAACTAGTCCTTGTTTGTTGTAAATTCCACGTGAAACAAGTGCCACTCATATTATTTCTAATGAAAACTTAAAATGTTGAAGATATATTTCATATGTTTTTCACAAGATGAACAGAATACTATTTCTGCAAGATTTGTTCAGGAAAAATTCATACCAAGTTTTCTTCATATGTATTTGACAGCATTTCACATGAAATGTAGTACAGAGTACTAGGATTTAGGGCTAAAGTATGAATGGGTGGATTGCCTAACATTGTGTAAGCTTAGTTTTAATTATTATCAGGCTTATCATAAATAAAATTTCACATGGAAATTTCCGAACGTGTGAAAAATTGGTATTAAAAAATTTCATATGATTGCGAAGTACGCTGACAATTTATGAAAAAAAATTATTCACAAAGATTTGTCTGTTGGAAAAAGTGGAAACATGCAAGTTTTTAATTTGATACGAAATTAAAATCCACGTGAACGATAAATTTCATTCGGAAATTTGTCACATGTGGAATTCATGATAAGGCTGTGTATATACTTACTCTTATATACATAAATTTATTTGCATATGATATTTTAACGAATTGTAATATTTGCACTAGCTTTCGCATTCACATTCGCTTTCGCTAAAATTAAAATGTATTATTCGCTTTCGCACTTGCATTCGCTAAACTGGTATTCGTTACTTCCCTAATAGTATCTGTCAAAGTTTTTTCATAGAAATGAATTGGTACGGTAGTCCTAATCCTGGCTATTGTGTGAACAAAGCTTTAACAAGATTACTGTGGTGTAATCTGCAACTTTTTTTTGTTACAAGTGGGTCACTTGGTGTGTAAATCTCATTAGATTGCGCTGAATACACCTAAAAACTTTTACCATTCATTAATACCATATAAGTACGTGGCAGACTTAAAATGATTTTAAACACAAAGATTTGAAAAATTTGTTTAAAAAGATTCTTTAGGAAACTATTTTTTCGAAGTCGTAATACGACACTCGTAATAAGGCCCAATATGTTTATTCAAATGATATACATACATATGTCCGTATACCTGAATTAAATGATCAAGATGATAATTAAAGCCAAGGCAAATTCTTCAAATTGTACCTTAATAATAGAAAATAATTGGCAATATCCTTAACTTTTAAATCGTTTAAAAACACATGCAACATCGAAAAATGCCCAACTCGCTATTAAAAAATACCAATTGAAGATTTGAAAAAAAAAACTAAATAAAATGCTGGCAATTGGCAACCCTGGTTTTTGTGACTCTTGCTAAATTCTCTTATTCTTCTTAGATATTATGTCCATCTCCGTCTCTCACACTGCCTTTTGATCAATATGTTTCCTCTTCCAATAATTCCAGCCGAATTATTTTAAAAAGGCAACCTTTATTCTGCAACTCATGCCAAATTACAAAAACAACATATTAGTTGGCATTTTGGTGTGTCAAATTTCTTAGCAAACTTAAGTCGGCTTGAACTTACAAGTGTCTATTTAACCAAGAAATGAAGTCAGCTGGGCCATTAACAATGCCTTGGATGTTATTACAATGTTAATTTTAGTTTCCACGAAAATTTTTATTGCGCGAATGGTTTTGTTCGGCTCTCAGTTAAATCTTTAATAATACAAAATAAAAAGTGTTAGAAATTGAAAAGTGTTTATAAATTAATAGAAATATATGTATACCTTACATTTTATTAGAAATATTTATTCTGAAAGTTCGTTTTACACAACGATGCGTGGGTGAAAAAATTGTTCGACCCGAAAGCAGTGTTCGTGTGTTTTTTTTTTCGTGTCGCGATATGATTAAATGGAAAAGTGTTTAAGTTATTAATGGTGCGTGTGTGCGTGTATCTTTTTGTTAAGCAAAATATGTATGTACGGGCGTGTGACATGCAAATGCATACAAATATATACATACATACATACATACATACATTAAAACTGATAAGCAGAGAAGTAATGTCTACACACTAAAGAAGGTAATTGCTGCTTGTGTTTCTATTCAGATTTTTAAGATCATTTAAACCAAATGTCATTAACAAATCAATTCTGTCAAACGTCATATGCTTAAAATTATTACAAACACCAAAATTTTAAATGGATTTTTTTTTTCAAAAAGTTTCTTTAGGACGGAAATTCATCATCATTCTAACCAAGCAAAACCTTTAAATTGTACCTAAATATGTATAGGAAAAGAAACCTAAATGGAATTTTAGCAACATCCTTTTCTTCATATCTGTAGCAATAAATCGTCGGTTTGTTTCTGGTTTGCGTCACACTACATTCAAAATACATTATGTCTGCAGCAAATCAGAAACCAATCGAAGAAATAGCCAATCCAAGATTTGGTTGTGAAAAATGCTAATGAATTCAATGCGCTTGGTGTTAAATAATCGAGTTTGACAACACTGGTTCTTGCAACTCCTCTGCTAAATTCTATTGTTCTTCTTAGATATTATATCTATCTCATTCTCTCGCACTGCCTTCTGATCAATATGTTTCCTTTTCCAAAACTTCCAGCCGAATTAACTTGAAAAGGCAACCTTTATTCTGCAACTCATGCCAAATTACAAAAACAACATATTAGTTGGCTTTTTGGTGTGTCAAATTTCTTAGCAAACTTAAGTCGGCTTGAACTTACAAGTGTCTATTTAACCAAGAAATGAAGTCAGCTGGGCCATTAACAATGCCTTGGATGATATTACAATGTTAATTTTAGTTTCCACGAAAATTTTTATTGCGCGTATGGTTTTGTTCGGCTCTCTGTTAAATCTTTAATAATACAAAATGTAAAAAGTGTTAGAAATTGAAAAGTGTTTATAAATTAATAGAAACATATGTATACCTTACATATTATTAGAAATATTTGTTCTGAAAGTTTGTTTTGCACAACGATCCGTGGGTGGAAAAATTGTTTGACCCGAAAGCAGCGGTCGTGTGTTTTTTTTTCGTGTTGCGGTATCATTAAATAGGAAAGTGTTTAAGTTATTAATGGTGCGTGTGTGCGTGTATCTTTTTGTTAAGCAAAATATGTATGTACGGGCGTGTGACATGCAAATGCATACAAATATATACATACATACATACATACATTAAAACTGATAAGCAGAGAAGTAATGACTACACACTAAAGAAGGTAATTTGCTGCTTGTGTTGCTATTCCGATATTTAAGATCATTTAAACCAAATGTCATTAACAAATGATTTCTGTCAAACATCATCTGTCAAATGACCGCAAATATTATTTTATTTTGAACTTTTAATGGTTTTAGACTTAATGGACTCCATAAAACACAATCTTGATCACTTTTGCATTACTGCAAATTATAATTGAATTAGCGAGGAACTGCTTTTTAGGGTTCCGTACACAAAAGGTGAAAAGAGACCCTATTGTTTTCGCTACGCTGTCCGTCTGTCTGTCTGTCCGATACAGGCTATTTTCTCGAGAACAGTAAAAGCTACGGACCTAAAATTTGGACAGAGTGTGTAGAACTTTGGCCGCTATAACAAATACATGAGAGTTAAAAATTAAACGGTGTTCCAAAATCTGCAACGATGAGATATAATTGTATGTATATACTAGGGATGCCAAACGGGAAATCCCGAACTCGAAAATCCCGGGATTTTCGGGATTTAGCAAATCCAGAATCCCGGGATTTGTAAAATTCAATCCCGGGATTTCATTTTCGGGATTTCTTAGCAATTTTTATATAAAAAATTTTATAAATTCAAATTTTCGTTGATTTTATGGCATTTTTTATAATAATAATAAAAGTCCCATACAATTTTATACGTACAGTTTTAACAACTTAATGACTATTCGTGACATATTTCTTATAAATTAACAATAAGTGCAAAATAAATAAACTACTTTCTTACGATTATTTTCATCAAAGGTGCTAGAATACATGTACATTTTAGAATTATTTTGAAAACAGAAGACACATATTAGCTTTGGAATCACAAATCATCATTTATATTCTTCACAATTTATATTCTTTGATACAAGGCAAGTGAAAACTTTTTGTTGTCGGGTTGACGGAAAAGCGAGAAATATTTACAGAATAATGCGGAGAAACTGATCGAGTGCGTGTGTATGTTTTTTACATTACAGTTCAAAATTATTTTCTTTTTTACTTAGACCATTAAGGTAGTTTTTGACACAAACCTAAGATCAAACCCATTTAAATGACATGGGTTTGATAAATAGTTTTAGTCAAAAACGACCAACTGAATGATTTCGAATCATATATAGTTTTATTCGAGTTGCAGAGTAAAAGGCCAGGACACTAATAAACCATACTCTTCTTGGCGAACATATGTATCTGTTGAACTTCTAGAAAACAACCTATGTATGAATTTAAAATTTTTCAGTAGAGCAAAAATACTGTTTAAGTGCTCAGGCAAACTTTTAATGTATCTGCCTATAAAAATGTGATCGTTAGACGTAATTAATCGAATTTGATTAGAATAGTGTATACATTTCTTTTAATTTTTCGACATCTTCAGCTTTATTATCGTTGTCATAGTCGTAACGAAATCGATGAAAAATTATATAATGCTTGGTATACATACATACATATGTATGTATATAACAAAAATGAAAGTGAATCTAAAAATGTTCGTAAGTCAACTTAAGCGGTAGTGCTAAAAGTCCACAGATACATTCGTTTTGGTTTAGATTATAGTAAAACATTTATATTGAAAACAATATAATTAACAATATATTAAGTTATTGTTTTCATTATAAATTCTCTAACATCAAATGTGAATCATCAACTTAAAAATAGATGAGAAAAATTCTTTTGATTTTTATTTCGTACTCGTATTAGAAAATTGTTCACTTTAAAAACAATTGTGGAATGATAAATTATGAACATAAACCCTTTTAAAATGCATTAAATTGTTATTAAAGTAATATTTATTTAAAAATATAATATATTTTACGAAAAAAATTCGATCCCGAAATCTCGAAAATCCCGGGATCCCGAAAATTCCGAGATCCCGGGATTTCCAAAAATCGATCCCGATTGGCATCCCTAGTATATACATACACTTGAAATTTGTAAAGTTAGTGTATTTTTATACAGACTACAACAATTAACACTAAAATTTAAAAAATATTTAAATTAAAGGGTATTCTATCAGTTAATGTAATTTTGACCATGTAATTTTAACAACTTGCTGTGTCTTGGAATCCGTAAGAGTCAAACTCTTGAAATTTAAAAAAAAAACGTTAAAACTAAAAAACCCCACAATTATAAAATCGCCAAGCCGAAAAAAAATCGCCGAAACCCCCAAAAAATGGCCAAAACGAAAAAAAGCGCCAAATTAAAAAAAAAATTCTAAAACTAAAATAAATCGCGAAAAATCGGAAAAATGGCCAGAATGAAAAAAATCGCCAAAATGAACAAAATCGCCAAAATGAAAAAAAAATCCCAAAACGAGAAAAAAGTAAACTAAAAAAAATCGTTTAAACTGAAAAAACGCCTAAAACGCAAAAATACGCTCTTTACTAAATTTATTATTAGTTCAATGAATAATATACATATTTACGTACACATACCATATATGTCCTTAATTATGCAAGTGGTCTAAGTCATATGCATTTTTGCTTGGATATATTATCTAAATAAATCTTAAAAAACTTTCAATAAATAATTTAAAAATATTAAATTTCTATTAATCAAGACTAGTAACAAGTCTTGATTAAAATTTTATATTTTGATAAAACAAGATATTGCTATGAAATTTTTGCACAACATGAAGAAATAAAGATTAATGCCCATATGCAAAAAAATTAATGTGTACTTCAAGTGTACGTTAAAATCGGTTTTTGTATGGAAATTTTGTTAGAACATACACTTCAAGTACACGTTAATTTTTTTTTTGCATATGGGGGTAATTCTGTATCACTAACTCAAAGATTCTATTTTTTGAGTTATGACGTTCTTTGAGTAGGAGAGCGATTTATGCATATCAAAATGGACACAACACCGACGTCGAACGAAATTCGTCGTGCCTGACGAACTCTCCAATAGATTTATTTCTATTTTTACAAAACAAAAACAATTTCTTCTCTCTCTGCGCACAAACATTAACCAACTTTATCAATTATAAGCAGTGGCGGATTTATGCTTGATATCGCCCTATGCCAGTAAAAAGTACACATGGTTCCGACATTATAGCTTCGATAGTAGTACCAAGAGGTGATTTTGGTGACCAATAATTCTTTTTTTATGGAGCTCCAAAGAATTCGAAATTCAGTCCGTCCTCAACAAATTGTGCTATCAGTTTTTGACGAGCAGCTAATTCAGAGTCCACTGAATAAATCTCATTAGCATTTTGCGCCATACGGACGAATTCAAATTTGCATCTCAAAATGGGGAATTCAAGAGAATATATACATAGTATAGAGAGAGAAAGATTTGCCTTCTTCAATATGGTATCCTGATTTTGTATACGCATCGAAACTCTTGACAAAATGTCATTTAATTCTTCATCTGTCATCCATCTTTTAGTAGATCGTTTTAGACACAAACCTTTGTAATTTAAATGGGCTTGAAAGAGTTCAATATAGTGTACTCATACAAAAAAATTATCAATTATATGGTACTCTATGTCATGTTTACTAAAAAAAATTTTCATGAAATGAATTTGTACCGTTTGTGCGCAAAACGCACAAGTTGGTACAACGTGTTGTACCAACGATCGTAAAGTGTGTGGCTTGCAAAAAGGTTTTTAGAAATCGCTTTTGTTGCGTGAAGTTGTTTTAACAAATTGAAATAAAAAAATATTTTATTATTATCAAAGCAATGTATTATTATCAAAACATAAGATAGAAAGAATGACGTCCAAAAGAAGTCGCCCCTAATGTACATACATATCGTTACCTTAATATAGAAAGGTCTTAACTCATTATTTTTTTGAAAACAAGGATTTTGTATATTTCCATACTTTAGACGCACTTCTATCGAAATGTACATAAAACTCGATTTCAAAAATAAATGAGTTAGGGCCTTTCTATATTAAGGTATCGATATGCATGCATACTAGGGATGCCAATCGGGATTGATTTTTGGAAATCCGGGGATTCGGGATTTTGTAAAAAATCCCCGGATATGGGTATCTAAAATGTCTTACTAAAATAAATTATTTTTTTAATAAATAGTACTTTAATAACACATATTTATTTTATGTATGCATTTTAAAAGTTTTTATGTTGATAATTCATCATTAGATAACTGTCTTTAAAGTTAAGAATTTTCTAGTATGTGGTTACGTAATATGAAGTAAAAATCAAAAGAATTTTTCTCATTTATTTTTGAGTTGATTTATCACATTAGATGTTCGAGAATATATACTGAAAACAATAGCTAAATATGAAAATGAGTTTTTGATTTCAATATAAATTTTATTCTATAATATACATCAAAACGAACATATGTACATACTCATATCTGTGGACTTTTGACACTAGCGCTTAAGTTGACTTAAGAAATTTTTTAGATTCACTTTCATTCAAATAAGTTACAAAAATATTATTGTTTTGTTAAATTTATATATTAACGATTTTTTTTAGTTGCGATTGATCAACAACAAGTGGGCCTTATACATATGGGCATTTCTCCGAGAAGTTTCACTTTTTTGTCACATGCTGCAGCAAGCAATTAACCTTGTATTTCTGAACAAAGTGACTCGATTTTTCTTAAAATTTTACCTAACGTAGAACTGCTAAAAAAAGTTAAATTTTCTTTGAAAAAACAAGCATACTTGCTTGGTGTCGCACGCTACAATAAGTTGACATTCCAGTGCAAATGCCCATATAGATTTCGTCACGACTACAACAACCATAATAGGGCTGAGCATGTCGAAAAATTAAAACAAATATATACATAATTCTAATCAAATTCAATTAATTAAGTCTAATTATCACATTTTTATAGGCACATACACACAAAGTTTCTGTAAGCACTTGAACAGTATTTCTGATCTACTGAAAAATTTGATAAATCATACATATGTAAGTTGTTTTTTACAAGTTCGACCGATATATATTATTACGCTCGCTCATGGGAGTAGGATTTATTAGTGTGCTGGCCTTCTTCTCTGCAACTCAAATAAAACTAAACGTTGGTCGAACTCCATTCAGTCGGTCGTTTTTGTATCCAAAACGACCTAGACGGTTTAAATAAAACGAAAATACGTTTGAACTGCAATGTAAAAAACAAACTATAATAGTTTTTTAAATATTGAAATATGTAGGTATTTCTCGCTTTTACGTCATCCCGACAAAAAAGTTTGCACTTGCCTTGTATTCAGGGTTGGGCAGTATTTGAAATACATACATGTATTTGAAATACGTATTTAAAATACAAATACGTATTTTGTATTTGTATTTTAAATACATGGCGTAGAAGTATTTTGTATTTTAAATACATGACATGCAAGTATTTTGTATTTTATATTTCAAATACATAATTTACAAAATACATTTACAAAATACATTACATCGTTGGCGTTTTGCATTTTGATAGATTTAAAATGTATCATTCGTCAAACCAATAACAAAATATTAGAATCGCTAAAAAAAACATAACTATACCAACTCTTAGAGTTGGCATCACCACAATTCAGTTGTCAATTCTGAAGCATCTTGTCACAAGGCGTTTTATTTGCATGTGGTACTATTACAACAATTATAACAATAATAACAAAAAACAACATACATAGTTGCTTTTGCTTCAAGTCCTCGTCCAGACTTGCAATTTTTAAAATTCTGCTTCGAAATTGCATAATTGTCCATATTAGGAAATCCCAGTTTTGCAGTTAAGTATGAAAAAATTTTATTTCACAACAAATTTGCATAAAAAATTAACAATTATTTTTACGTTTTCTTACATTTTGTGTTTTTCATACAACTGAACAAATCAAATAAAATAAAACCTCAAATACACCTCCAAACTTCAAATTAACAACATGAAACTCTGTACCCCTCCCCAATCTTCTCACCCCTCTCACCAATACACTCAAGAATTGCTGCAACAAAAATTGCAAGTATGAGCGAGGACCAACATAAGCACTAGAGATGCTAATCGGGACAGGTTTTTTGAAATCCCGGGCTTCGGGATTTAGTGATGGAGTCTCGAAATCCCGAACCGGGATCCCGGGATTTTCGGGACTTACAAAATCCCGAAAAAATTGTGCACAAATGTGCGTCTTTATAGTAATTATAATATTTTAATTTAACAATTAATTTATTTTGCATATTTTAAAGTTACTTATATAACTCAGACATTTAATTGCAAATTTTAATTGAAAAGTGCGATGTATGTAAACATTTTTCCTAGAAAAGAAAACGCCATATATCTGTGGCAATAATAATAATAATAATAATGGCTTAAGTCGAAATGTCTTGTTTCGAGATATTAAGGGTTTTGTCTAAATTATGTTTAGTTTTTATATAAAATTTTTAGCCACCAAAAAAGATGCAGATTTACTTGGAACAAAACTGTTAATTTTATAAAAAAAAGAAAACGTTTTATTAGTTTATTTATATACGTTGTTTTTTAGTTAAGATGTTATGAAAAAATCCATTGGCAGAAAAATAAAAACTAAAGTGAACTTAAGCTATTATATTGAAATGCAAAATAATTTGTTTTGATAGTAAGTCGCTTTAGATTAAATTGTAAATTGCGGAAAATCTGAGATAATGTATAGATTTTTTTAAATAAGTTTTTAAATTAAATTAAAGTTAAATACAAGTTTTTTTCTTATGAGGAATATTTTGAATGGGCTGTAAGTTATTGAACTTAAATGTATACAAGTTTTAATGCACAAATATTTTAATATTAATAAAGCTACCTTAAAAAAAGATTAAGTTGAGTTAAGGTGTTATGGCTTATGTACGAGTATTATTTTCCATGAAGACTTAAGCTAAAATATAAATGCGTATAGTTTTAATATTAATGACATTTTAAAATTGAAATTTAGCTGAGTGATAGATCTTGAAGAAGAGAATAAGAATATGTAATAAAATGAAAAATCACTTATGTCAACTTAATCCATTATTATTTATTGCCACAGATATATACCATTTAATATTATCTACGAAAATATTTATTCAAAGCAAATTTTTTATTTTAACAAGTAGTTTCTAATAATTTTTAATATAGAAGATGACCGCCAAAAACATTATTTATGCTAAAAATCGGGATTCAGATAATCCCGAAAATCCCGGGCTTTAAAATTAAAAAATCCCGGGCTCCGGGATTTGCATAGTCCCGAAAAGCCCGGGATTTCCGGGCTCGGGATTTCCCGTTTAGCATCTCTAATAAGCACGTATGTACGTGCTTCTAACTAGCAAGAATAGAGTGAGCCTGAAATAGTAACACCACCTGTAAATACATACATACATATATATGTATATATGTATGTATATTAGAGTGGGTGAATTTTTTTCTTGACCGAGCGGTTGTCAAAATCGTAATCTACATCAAATTCTAAGAAGGCTTGCCCAAGAAACCATGAGTCTAAAATCAAAATCGAGCTTCCCATTTTTAACGAGAAACTTTTGTTTTCGTATACCTATGAAATTTTTTTTTAATTTGCCTAAATTGTATTGAATATTAAATACTTAAAGAAAATCTTATCCTTAAAAGTGGGAAGCTCGATTTTGATTTTAGACCCTTGGTTCCTTGGGCAAACCTTCTTAGAATTCATCGTATATTACGATTTTGACAACCGCATCTTGAATTTTTTTTAGTCCATACAAATTGACCCACTCTAATGTACATAAATGATGTGGAAGTTTTTTTTGTAGTTTAAAAATATTTACAAAAAATTAAAGTATTTTGTATTTTGTATTTTAAATACTTACATGACGGGCAAGTATTTTGTATTTTGTATTTTAAATACCGCAAGCCATGTATTTTGCCTAACTCTGCTTGTATTGTATTGCCCTTGAATTGTAAGGAGCTGTCCATAGTGCTCAATTGTTAGCGACCGACAACAAGTAGAGATGTGCCAATTTTATTGTATAGGGTTGAGGAAACTCGACATAGTTATAATATAGAATAAGAGGAAATGAATTTTTCAAAATTATGAAATTTTTAATTGTTATTATGTTTCGTGCCATAACCACCAAAAAAGCTTAAGCGACATAATTTTCGAACTTCATTTTTCGACCAAAATCGAATATTTGTGATCGTAAATAGTCGATTTTCGTCAAAATTACGAAGTCCGAAAAATGTGTCGCTTAAGCAGTGTGGCCACAACTAAAAAAATTTTTAATGCTAAATGGGGCTTAAAATAATGCTAAAAATGCTAAAAAAATATTTGAAAATGCTAAAATATAATGCTAAAATTTTTAATGATTTTTTATTAATTATATCGGTATAACGAAGAAATATTTAATTTAATTTTAATAAAACAAACAAAGTTGATTCAAAAGTTAAAACAACAATTCAGGAACATACAAAATACGAGTACAATCGCTGAATTCATAAAACCTCCTGTATCTTTGCACGATCGTATTAAATATAAAAGTGTAAAATTTGTTGTTGGTATTTTTCATATAAAAATTAAATACATAAAATAATTTTACACTTTTATTTTATATGTATGTTTTAATGTATTAGCATGCCTGCTATCAACATAATATGAAAGACATTTAAAAAATACTTTTTGCATTAAAAAACGGATTAATTTACTTTTCTATTTTTTACTATACGTCCAGGAACCGGATTCAGCAACGATGAATTTTGAAGTGTTCGACTCCGAAAAACATAATTAAAATACTCATTTTCTTCTTATTATTAGGTGTTTGACGTTTAAAATACATTAAGGCGGCTATTAGACGCTCATACTCGGTATATGAGCATGACAGACTTTCGTACATTCCAACAAACACCTCTTAAAATGCGCGATCTAACTAAGTCATCTTTATGCTTTCCGTACTCTACGTTTCCACATGACATGACATTTCGTTGTAGCTTGAAGCTACAAGTGATTTGTTAAAACAAATGCGCTATCAATAATGTTAACACTTGAAAAAAGCATTAACTTGAGCAGTCTACACTTAACATTAACTTAAAGTTTATGTTCAAGTGAGCCTTCTTATGTCAGGTGGAGACCGCAAGTTACGAAAACATAAATGAAATTTGCACTGAATTTGACAGAAGATATATTAAAGGAGTATGATGACAAACACAAAAATTCAAAATTCCTTAAAGCTGAAAAACACGAATTTTGAATTATCACACTATTCTCAAATACCAATTAGCCTAATTAGCCGCTTAAGACGTCTTTTGCTGTTTACATGGTTTCCATCATTATACATTTCTACAAAAACGACAAAATACAATGAAATACAGGAGTTTTTACCTATATAAATGGAAAAGAATATATGAAATTTTTAAAATTAAAAATGCTAAATAATGCTAAAAAATTAATACAAAAATGCTGAAAAAAATGCTAAATGCAAAATAAAAAATTCACTGCTAAATCAAAATATATAATGCTAAATTTAGCAGTGAAAATGCTAAAAGGGTCACACTGCGCTTAAGCTATTTTATCGGTTATGGCTCGAGATATACGAGTACTTTTTATTTTCAAAATAATTCTGAGTTGTATGTTGTAGCACCCTGATGAAAGCAACTGAAGGAAAGTAGTTAATTCATTTTGCTCTTGTTGTTAATTCCTAAACAGATAAAAAATCCCTTTCTATGCCGCAAATGTCATAACAGAATCAGGTGGGTGCGTGAACAATGTAATGTAGCACTTTGCGTGGAAAAAAGTCGTTTAAAAAATTTTACAAATAACAAAAATAAGCGCACTCATTATGCCATTATACCTGTTTGGGTTACAGGTTTAAAATTATGTTTCCTAAATTTTTTATTATTTTCTTATTTTTTATGTTCCTTGTGTGTATTTTAATTGAACTAACTAAATAAACCAAATTAAAACAATTTTTTCTTATAATGGTCTTGGTTTTTAATGGGTTAATTGATAAACAATATGTCACGAATAGTCATTATTTTATATATTATATATATGTATATACAATTGTATTGGACTTTAAATATTATAAAAAAAAGCCATAAAACTAACTTATATTTTAATATATACATAAGTAGGTATGTACATATGTATATGTAAATAGTTTTTTATATAAAAATTGCTAAGAAATCCCGAAAAAGAAATCCCGGGACTTAATTTTACAAATTTCGGGATTTTCCGCTTGGCATCCCTAATGCATACAGATAATGAGAACTTTTCAAACTAATTCGACAAGGCAACAATTCTATTTCAATAATTTGATTACATAAGACTTATATAAAGCACACAATTACAAAAATAACTTGCATAAACAACAACAGCACTATGAAAACAATTCCGTTATTTACAAAATAAAAATTTAGCTGAGAGAATAACTTTTTCTCTTTTGCATACGTTTTAGTCAGTGATGCCAACTTTCTAAAAACACAAAACGCATCATAAATAAAAAAACCACTAGAAAAACTATTTTGAGTTGTAAAAGCACTTAAATGGGTAATTTTTTATTCACTGTAAAAAAAAAATTAAATAAATCCATTGAATTAATATAAAATATTAAAACATGCTTAATGAAATTATAAAAAATAGTTTTTAATATTTTTCAAGCCAACAAATTTTTTATTTCATGTATCATTCTTTTGAAGAAATTTATTTATTGACATATTGTCATAAGCTTATTTTAATTGAAATTTATTTGCTGGTGGTTAAGCATGTATGCATATATCACTCCTTTATTGCAACAAGGTCATAACTAAAAAAAAACCAGTTCGCAAGCACTCGTTTGCTTGCTCAATTTACACACAACTTAATGGAAAAATAAAATTTTATTTTTCTCTCAAGAGCTGAGTAAACAAGATATTTGTATGAAATGTTTACACAATATGAAGAATGATATGAGGATTAATTCTGCATCATTAGCTCGAAAAATTGATTTTGTGAGATATGACTATGTTGACGTTTCTGTAATAGATTGAAGAAAAGTTGTTGCATCTTGACGCTTCTGTAATAGATTAAAGAATATTTTTACAAGTTTCCACCATTATTTCTAACGCCAACATCTTACACAAACAGGAGGTTAATGATTTATTACTACCAATAAAATCTTAAATACATATCCAAGGTGTTGCGTGAAAAGGGTCCGCAACATATTACATAGAATATTGGATCTTTTTACCCAACACCGATACCGATATGCTTACATTAAAATGTACTTATTTACGTACATATGTAAGTATATACTTATGTACACATTTCAGAATATTTGCATACATAAACGCAGAAAAATACCACTTTAAATATAATTTAAAATGTTGGATATATTTTTTTAAACTTATAGCTTTGTCGTTTATACTTATCAGAAATTTTTCTCATACATGAAAAAAAATATTTTGAACTCTCCCTTTATGCGCAACTCCATGGATATTTTAAACCCATCATGGAGAGTATTATTTATAAGATAAACTGGTTTTTAAAAAATACCATTTCCAAGCAATGTAGTAGCGAAAAAATTTCCTTTAAAGGTAGGACTTTCCCGGACGCAAATTTTTTCCAAGGACAGAGATCCCAAAAAGAGGACATTGTCCGGGAACAAGAGGACGGATAACAACCCTTTTTAATCATAACCCAAAAAACTAGTTTGCAAGAAAACGAGTTTAAAGCTTTCAAATTGCACAAAACTTAATGGAAAAAGAAAATTTGATTTTGCTCTGAGGAATTGAGTAAGTGTGATATTTGTATGAAATTTTTACACAATATGAAAAACGATATGAGATCGATCAGTACTTTATACTACAGTCGAATATCGAAAGTTGCTCACAATAAGGGCCTACATCCTAAAGCCTTCAAATACGTTAAAAAGTATTAAAACATAGAAGAAAATCGCTACATTGGCAGTGATGCATCGTACAGAACGTAAAGAAATCTATTGCACATTGACAGTGCGACAAAGAAAGTTTGAAACTTGTAAACTTATTGCATTATGTATTGCATGTTGGGGGGCTTATAATCGATGAAAATGAAGAAGAAAACCGATGGAATGTCAAACAATTTGACTCACTGTTTTGATTACACATTCTCTCTCACTACAGTTAGTGCAAAATTCATATCGGAGATGGGAAACTATAATTTAAGATTGTTGTGCTAAGGTCATTAGAATTACGAAAGTACTTATTTAGATAAGTATGTGTAAATCACAATGAACCTAATTGGGTCTCCGGGTGGAGGTGCATTTTTGGCACCACCCTTCCTAACCTATTTATGTTTAGATGTATGTATGTATGTACATTAGATATAATGTACGTTTTTATTAAGCATTTTTATAGCAGGTGCTACTTGTATTAAAATAAATTCCCTTATTTCTTAAGTCATATTTAATTTACATATGACATTGTTAACTTATTTCCGTTGATAGTTTTCGCAAACGTTTGCGCGAATATGGCGAATATTCTGCAGTATTAACTCCAAGGTGACATTTAATTGCTCTAGTTAAGCATGGTCAACCCTTTGATGTCGAAGAATTTTCCGCTGAAAAGTTTAAATTTTTTTTGAGGATTCCTATTTCTAGGGTCAACATTTCAGGACTATTGTGCTGTCAAAATTAAAAAATTTTTACTCCTGGGAGAAAATTCATGGGACATACCTATTCCTCATCAAGAATAAAAATGAAGAAACAAGTGCATTGAATATTTAAAAGCATTTTATAGTTATAAAAATAAAATAAAAAAAATAATATACCATATTATGTACATATTTATTAGCATCCTAAATATTGACGGAACTAACCTTTAAAATTTCATCACAAGTTTGTTCAAACCCCCAAAAAGATATTTTAATGGAGAGTTAATTCCTTAACCCTAGCTTGGACACCAATATTTTTCTCCGAATCCGGGCACTATTTAGATTTGTAAATACGTATACGTATATGCATTTTTCGATTAAAGTTTTTGATATTTCTATTTCTTTTTAGTAGAAAGATATTCTTATTTAATTTTGTGATTTGATAATACACGTAACATAATAACAAATATACCTATTTCAAGAAAAATACAGAGATTTTCGGAGAAAATTATGCCAAATACATAGGTAGCTAGTTTTTGATAAGTTTTGTTTCTGAAATTGTGATAAATATTGGGCGAGAGAGATACATTTTTGTTTTTACAGTTGCCTTTTGGGACTTGAATCATATACACGCAATGCATTCCATGAAAGCCCACCAAATACGGCAAAAAGCTACGATGGGTATGCGATGTTAAATGATACAGCCCTTACATAAAATAAAAATTAAAAAAAATTATTTACATGTGTAAATCGGGGCCGATAATGAAGAAAACATGAAAAAATACTTTTGATTTTTTTTTCATTGACGCGAATAAGGTAAAAAATTAGTCACTGAGTCCAAAGCAGAGCTGTTAAATTTCGATTACGATTAGTAATCAAGTAGATTACATTTTAAAAAGAATTGTAATGATTATATAATTGCCTTTAAAAGAATTGCTGATAAATAATTGATTACGATTACTAATAATCGAAAAGTAATCTGAATTACTTAAAATTACTAAAAATAATCAAAAAGAATCAAAAGTAGTCAAAAAATAATCCGATTACTTCTAAGGATTACTTTTGATTCTTTTTGATTATTTATTAAGGATCAAAAGTAATCTTTGAAAGTAGTCGGATTACTTTTTGATTACTTTTGATTCTTTTTCACTATTTTTAGTAATTTTAAGTAATTCAGGTTACTTAAAATCGTAATCACGATTACTAAGTACGAAATTGAATATAATCGTAATTTAATCCTTACTTCACCTTTTTACTTCACCTTTAAAATGTAAATAGTGCCCAAGTTAGGGTTAACTATACATACTTATATACATACAGTGAAGGACTAAACTCTCCATGCAGCCATAACTTTTGGGGTTTGACAAAATCTGGGAAAAATTAAAAAAAAATTAATTTTGCCAATATTTAGGGTGCTGATAAATTCGTAGCAACTGTTTTAGATACTTTTGGAGTTAATGTAAACTGTTGCTATTATAAAAATATATTAGACCATATTCTGATGCCATTTGTTGACGGCTTGGTACCGCAAATCACTGCATTTTCAAACAA
Source organism: Tachina lurida (assembly GCA_944452675.1). Lineage (NCBI taxonomy): Eukaryota > Metazoa > Arthropoda > Insecta > Diptera > Tachinidae > Tachina > Tachina lurida. The sequence continues at coordinate 94,220,210 of OX101754.1, read as the reverse complement.
GATGGCAACCAATGCATTTTGAACGTATTTTTCATATATTTTATGCCTGTATGGAGACTTTTGTCCAATGAATTTTTAATATTATGTTTTTATTTTTTGTTTTATTTTTTGTATAAATATATGTACTTATCAGCACCCTAAATATTGGCATAATTAATTTTTTATAATCTTTCCCAGATTTTGTCAAACCCCAAAAATTATGGCTGCATGGAGAGTTTAGTCATTCACTGTATACAGTACACAGTTACTTTATGCTCTATTAAAAATTTTGTCAAAGTAAACTACCCAGTAAAAAAGTTTGCTTACTAGAATGCAAAAAAGTGTATGTACTATTCAGTCGTAAGTACATACAATTTGACTGAATAACCCATTATTTTTGTTTGAGAAGTTCAAAAAGTATGCGGTACCCTATACTTTTTGCCTACAAACATACAAAAGTTAATAGATTACTGATTGCCTAAACGTATTCAAAATTTAATGGGTTATTTTGTGGATTACTTTTTACCTAAAATTGCTGAAAAATAATTTATTTGCTAATAAAAATAAATATAATTTTGTAAAAATCATAATTTTGCAAAAAAAAAATATCTGAATATGTATATTGAATAATATGGAATATTACTTAAATTTTGTAATAAATTTTTCTCTATATAAACTTCATTATTAACTGGAAAGTACTACAAGAAGTACTTTCAAGTAATGATATAAATAAGTACCATTCATTACTTTGTAAGCCATTAAAAGAGTACTACCCATTACAAAATCTTGAAAAATTTTTGCTGGATACATTCGTGTGGAAAATTTTTAGCCTATAAATGTTGCAATAGTTCCCATTGTTTTTGTCTTACTCACTGGTAGGAGCAAATCAAAACGAAAACAAACGTTTCCTTCTGCTTATTTTCGTACTCTAATCCAAAGCTTTGCTACACTACCGATTGTTCCATCCCCGTACTTTTGATAAAATAATATAAATATGTACTTACATATCTACATGTGTATGTATGTATATATGTATAATTCCACTACTAAGTACTGTGATTGTACTTATTATACCATCTCTGATAATTATATAAAGCCAAAACGCATTGTAGTTATGAGCGTGTGCGTGTGTTTGTAAATATGTGTGTATATATGAACACACATATCTATTTGCATTGACGAACGAATTACAGACTTGGCAGATAGAGGCACACTTTAGTGTTGTTCTAAATCTCCTTAAGATCACTTTCGTTGTTATTTAACTTGCAGCGGTGTTTTGCTTGTAAATATTAAAGTGTGATTATATGTAAATTAAACAAAAAGCAACAATAAAATAAACTTATATAACTCAAATAAAACAATACTAAAATAAAAAATAAAAAACACGTGATTCGCAATTCATCTTTTTGAATTCTTGGTATATTTTGTTTATATTCGGTATAGTATTAAAAATAAAGAGAGAATTGCATTTTATTGTGCTCTTAAAAATAAACATACATAATTACATACATACATATGTAAATGCACATTTGTGTTGAAAAATAAAAAAAAAATTAATTTGTCTCCCCTTCTTGAACAAAAAAATAAACAAATACACACAGGTTGCCAGATAAATTTATCGAAAAATCGTCGAAATACTGATAAAATATAAAATAATCGTCATTTCGTACTCGAAGAATCGAAAAAATCAGAAAAATCAGACAAATCAAAATGTATTTTTTTTAAACATGTATATGTACATATGTTTTATTTTATAAATGTACAGTTGTGTTCAAAAAAATAGGATAGCTAATCCACAAAAAAAAATTTAAGTTTGTAAGAAAGTGTTATAGTTTTGTTAAGTTTTTTTTACATCAGATTTACTAACTTATTTAGAAGTTTATTTTAAGAAAATTCAAAAGGTAATTTATGGTCAAGAAATAGAAAAAAAAATAATTAACCAAATTGGTCAAAAATTCACTGTTCAAAATAATAGGAGTATAAGTGTACGGCGACAATATTTTTTATAAAAAGTGAAGTAAAGTTTGCAGTTATGTAAAAACAAGCTCGTTATTTTCAATATTTTGTTGAATAACCTAAATTTTTATAATTGTCGAACATGTTCGAGGCATGGAGTCAATAAGGTTCTGACATCTCTTTAGCGGGAGTTGCTTCCACGCATCTTGCCGTTTTTTCTTTAACATATTTTTTTAATATCTTCCCATAGATGTGCAATAGGGTTGAGGTCTAGAGACTGAGCAGGCCACGACATATCGTCTACCCTATCATCTGAAAACCATTCCTTTGCTAATTTACTGGTGTGTTTGGGTCATTATACTGTTGGAATACCCATTACAGTGGCATATTCCATTCTGAATATTCGTTCATTATTTTTACATAAACATTTTTATTCATTATTCCTTTTGTCTGATGTATTGGACCAACTCCACTGTATCAAAAAGGTCCCCATATCATTACTTATGCGGCACCACGCTGAAATGATTTTTTATGATTTTTTTTTTGTATACTGTACATTCCATTCTGTGTTAGGTGGATTTCGGGAATACTGTCGACAGCCAGTCCAACAAAAAAAAACAACAATTTTGCTTTCGTTTGTCAATAATATATTTGTCAATTTTTCTTATTGCAATTTGACATGCTCTTTAGGGAACTTTAAGCGTGCGGATGCTTGCATTTTTGTTAAAAAAGGAACCTTCCTTGGACTTCTTGCAATTATTTAATTCTATAATAAGCGTCTGCGGATAGTTACTATACTAACATCAATGTTAAGCTCTCGTGGTATGTTTTTTGACGACGCCGAAAGATTGTTTTTCCTATACCTTACTATAAATCGGTCGTCCACATTAGATATTTGCGTTTGCGGTCGCGAGTTTCTGCTTGAATTTCATAAGATAAAACATTTTCTAACATTTGATCATAGCACTCAAGGATTCCTTTGATTTCTCTGTATGTTTTTCCTTTCTTTCGAATATCATTAATCAATGCTCTTTAATCTTCAGAATAATGTTTTCATCGTCCCTATTGATGTATAATGATATATAAATATAGTTTAAAATTACAAAACACGGTATTCCGTAGCATTTTGCAACTTACTTTCCACTTTTTTTTTTAAATTAAAAGGTAATATGAATTTTTATTTAAAAGAAATCCCACACACTCCTATTTATTTTTATCAACTCATATACGTGGAATGTACAAAAATTAATTAATTTTATTATACAAAAAATACTTTTCGCGCAATTCTTTTATGAATTTTGCATCTTAGATTCCATTAAAAAATCCGTTATAGTTTTTCGCATTTTGTAAGTTTCCAGACTAACGACTTTTACGTGGAAAAATATTTGCCTGCAGCACTCCTATTATATTGAACACAGCTGTATGTATTGGGAAACAAAGACGTAAAAATTTAAGTCCATACACGAGTTTTACCCGAAGCTTTTCGTATTGTTTTCACTCCCTCATAACTTTGTACCCTTCAGTGGTAAAATTATCAAAAATATTGCCAAATTAGCAAGTCCAAGTTTTGGTCTCAGTACTTTTGATGGTTGAAATTTTTGATATGAAAATGGCCTTTTTCATATTTATGTTTTTTTAGCATATCAATTTATGCATGTATATTAGAGCGACTCACTGAAAAAAAATTATTGTTACCCCGCAAAACAAAGATCGGTATTTTTAATGACTCCCAACATATTCGAGAGATCTAGCGATAACCGTTCATGAGCTGGCCGTGTCTAAGGAGGTAGATTTTTGAATTTTTTTTGCGTTTTTTTTTGTATTTTCTCCCAGACAACACATTAAAAAAAAGTGCATCACCTGGAAGATTTTTTCAATCCGCTTCCAATGGTGCCATCATTACCATCAACAATGCGTTATTCCATAAATACTACGATTTTTTAAGCATTTTCATAGCAGATAAAGTTTGGTACTCTATTCACAATTTCGATCGAAATGCTGGCAAACTACATGTAAAAGTATTTGGTATGAATTATTTAGAGAAATAAATTTGCAAAAGCAATACTCTGTTCTTATTGCGAAAAACACGTAAAATCTATCTGGCAGCATGTTTTTCCATGCAAAATTAATCTGGCATCATTTCAGTTTCAGCTGCAAAACAACATGAGCAGTACTTTTTTCGCACGGAATTTTAACAATCTTGCATACGTTCAAGCAATAAAAGCGAGAAATTTATAAGAAAAAACAGCGAGCTGGGCTACAGTTAGTACATGTAAAATTTTTCACGCGAAATAATCAATGTTGCTGAAAACTTTTCACAACTTCGAACAGACTACATACTAGGGTTAATATAGTAAATAGTAAAGTTGAGCTTTTTAATAAAAATTAAACAAAAATCAATGCATCTATAGCTAGTCCACGTAACCTGCTCCCGTATTCCGTAAGTCGCTAAAGCTAAATCTCTATCGGTAAAAATCTATAAAGTCGATTTCTCGATTTTCAGCTACGAATACAATTTTCAAACGTGTATTGATAAATCAGGCTATGGCTTAAAAATGTAATTCGCCGAAATTTTAGTGTTTTATGTCATAGGAAAAAATGTTTAATTTTCTATTTGTTCAGCAATTTAGCGACCAAATTTAGCTTTAGCTTTAGCGACTTACGGAATGCGGGGGCTGGCGTATCTTGTTGTATTCATTGTGCACGTAACACTTCTCTATTCGTGTGATATTTTTCAGTTTAAACTTGGAAAATAATCGTTATTTGCGATCCTTGGAAAAAATCGTCAAATCGTAATTTTTCTAAAAAATCGTCGAAATGACGATGAATCGTCAGATCTGGCAGCCGTGAATACACAGTTCACATGCTTTTGAGAGTGCAAGTTTAGGTGAACAAGTAAATAATATTATGTATATATGTAGATATTTACAATGTACATTGTAAATATATGTATGTATATTAAAATATAGTACATAAGCACATAAACCTACATATATATGTATATATACTTATAGGTGTACATTAGTGATGTAACGAATGTCTAGTATACATAATTATGTAGAAGGTACATATAGGCATTTCTCCGAGAAATTCCACTTTTTTGTCGCGTGCGACAGCAAGCAATTAACGTTGTATTTCTGAACAAAGTTGACTCGATTTTTCTTAAAATTTTAGCTAACGGCCTACACAAATATACCTATAAAGAAGTAAAAAAAAAGTTTTGTTTTCTTTGGAAAAACAAGCATATTCTCTTGGTGTCGCACGCTACAAAAAGTTGACATTCCTGTGGAAATGCCCATATGTAGGTATATTTTTATTTTTAATGCAAATGTATTTATGTACATATGTATGTATGTATTAAATAACAATGTAAAAAGTGAGTGTGTGTATGATTTTCTCCAGTGCCCTATTTACAATTTAATACAACTTTTCATCTAATATTGTGTGTAAAGTGCGAGTGCATATAATGCCTTCAAGTTCCGACCATCGTAGCTGTTTTAAGGGATCAAGAATAATGCAATCAAGTATTATGGATTTATCAATGAAAGGTAAGGTGTTACTTTGTTGTTCGAATTAATTACAATTGCTTTTACATTTTGCACTAGTATCATGTTTTGTGCTAGTATGTAGCAGTTTTCGTAAAACAATTACAGTGAACTCGCGACAAAGTGATCAATTACATACATACATATGTATAAACCATGTTAAACTCGTTTTTGTTTGTTTCGACTTCAAATATAATAATAAGCTGTAGGTATATAATTCTTTCTGCCAAAACAAACTGACTTCAATGCAAAGATATGATAGAAGAAGATAAGAAGAAGTACGTGAAATATAAAATTAAAAATTAATGGGCGTACCTCCGCCCATTTTTTAAATGCAAGATTATGTGTTTTTTACGGCTTAGGGTGTATGTTTAGTTTTGTAAAAATCGGTAAAGTAGAACCACGTAAAATAAAATATTAAATTTTAATGGGCGTGAATCCGCCCATTTTTTAACTTTCAAACTGTGTACTTACAAGAACCACAGGTGTTTTATAGGTTTTGCAGCAATCAAATAAGTAGAGTATCATAAAATTATATAAAAAAATGGTGGGTGTGTCTCCGCCCACTTTTTTTTACAATGGGACCAATGGGAAGCTATACCCTCTCAGACAACAAAAAATTTTTTACAATCGATCTAAAATGTACCGAATTATGAAGTAACACACCCAAAAAAAAATAGAGACGAATTGTTAATCTCCTCCTTTTTTTTTGAAGTCGCCCAGCAAAAAATTTCAAAAAAGGTAATCGGGTTTGGAGTTAAGCATTTTTGGTGGAAGCTGTTCCATACTGGATTACCAACTTAATGATTTTAACAAGGCGTGAGACTAAAATAATCGATTCTTGAGAAGTACTTACTTTTTTTATTTGGCAACTTGTTCACGTAATCTTTTTAATCTAAAAAAATTATTCTCCTCATTTAGCAACTTGTAGATAATTTTTTTAAGTTTTATGTAATGTGATTTGTAAGCGAGTAATGAAATTTGGTAATCAGAAAAGTAAGTCATTATATGGCAAGTAGTTCTGATGGTAATGTGTAATTTTTTGCTGGGTATATATACCCCGACGAAAACTAAGTTAACATTAAATTAACCTTAAGCTAACTATTTCGTAACTAGTGCTGACTGACACTTGGATTACTTTCCAATGAAAACAACCACATAACTATTTTAACATTGCGATGTCCTAGGCGGTAGTCAATTGTCTCACTCTGCACTACTTTTCAACCAACTTAAAGTTGATATTATTTACACGCATCAGGCATATTGCTCATCCACTGATTTTTTGTTTACACGCTTATAACGAAGAATTCATTTGACAATTACTTTTGTGCATTCTTTGATGCATACATTTTTTTGAAATTTACTTTGTAAAACTATGTGAGAAGCACAGAGTTGTATCTAATGCGTGTACCTGTATTAAAGGTGCCTTGCCAGTAACTTTAAAAAGTTTGCTATTATTTGAACTAGAGAATGGCAAAATTAACATTTTAAGTACTCTTTGAGTGTTGGGCGTCACACAACTATAAATGCCTAATACGTATAACTATAAACATCCAACTACTACTACTATGAACTACGCAGCACAAGCGACAGCAACTAAAATTTATAGACCGTGTGAGCTACAATCACACGCATGAATATAAAAATATTCTGACTATTAAATCGACTACACATGCATGCATACAGGGCTATTTTACTTACGCACACACATAAAGCATGTTTTCAAGCAGCCGCACATGCACCCACAAATTTTCCACTCCATTTTACGAGTATGTCCACAAATGATTGTATACGGTGGCGAATGATGAATAAATAATGCGATTATAGTTGTATTTTTTGTTTTTGACTGATTAAATATTCATAGTTTGTGTATAAACATACTCAGACTGAAAGTATGAGAGAGAGTCAATTAGTTTGATACGCAGATGCCTTTTTATTTGTAGTTGTAGGATAGTTTAGTTTTTTGCATAAACGGAGTATAGATGGTCTTATATGCAGGGTGACCGATGACAAAGTGGCACTAAATAGGGGATTTATAAAAAAAGGAACAAAATTAAAATAAAACGAGAAAACTACACTAAACTTTTAATTTTTAATGTATTTTTATATAACTCACCCTAAAAAAAAAGATGGACAAAAAGTGGCAAGGCAGTCGGAAAAGTGGAAAGGCAGTCGAAAAAGTGGAAATTTGCCACTTTAGTTGGTCAAACGGTCACGCTGCATATATGTTGGAATCGGCTTTATGCTGGGAACTGCGAAGAACGAATAATTTTTCTATTTTCTACGCCGACGAACGACGAAAAAACAATTTTATGCTGGGAACTGCGAAGAACGAATAATTTTTCTATTTTCTACGCCGACGAACGACGAAAAAACAATTTTTTCTGTCTTTGCACAAACAATAACTAACTTTATCTTTTAATAATGAGAGCTGTTATTTATTCGTCGTTGTTGTGCTTCATACGACGCAGCGAATTCTTGTCGATGAATTCGTCGACGTGGACGAAATGGTTATAGAGATGTAATGTAACGTAATCTACTTTTCACATAAAAATATCGATCAGCTGTTTCCTACCGTTCCAGTTCCATTCCAGTCGGCTAACTGAGCCTTAACACTATTTGCTTATGTATGATCCGGGGATGGAAAGGTTGGTACAATTGTAGTTTTTTCAGCACTATTTGAAGGTCAAAAGTACTGTAGCACCGCAATGACCAATTCAGCACTATTATTTTTTTTCCTATTACATATATTACATATTTAATCTATAAAAAAAATTTGTTGAGATTTTGACTTCTCTATTAGCAGAACAGTGGGCCAAGGTTGGCAAAAAGCCAAAACTTTTTTTTCTCGAATATTTCCTAAACTTTAAGCGAAAACCCATAAATGAAGCAGATTTTTTTTTAGCTCTTGGATAGAAAAATCCATTTGCAAAAAACCTTTTTTTATCAGATAAAAAAACATCAGCTTGGCATCGGTTTGAATTTTTCATTACCCCTAGGTTGCCCATTTTGGGGCTTTGTGGCTCCGCCCCCTCTAAAAATATATAGAGCAAATACCAGACTTAAGTTCTGTAACACCTCTGTATGATATCGAACTGTTCGTTTAGAAACTGCAGAATTATTTCATCATATTTTACAGATTGTTCTGAGTTAACTATTCGTTCTCTGCTTCGCCCAATCCCGCTCCCCACAGATACATTTCTTCAAAACATTCAAAGCAACATAATTATACACAGATAAATCTATAAACTATTAAAAAAAGTTCCTAGCAGTGAACTCGCTGTGAAAAATTATTTATCAGTTTTCTTAGAAAACAAACAGTAGCCCAGGGACGACTGGATGGAGCTGTCTCTAGACAAAATTCATTACGAAATTGATATACGCCATCAATATTAACTTGTTTCGTGAGGAAGGCAGTTTCAAAAAGAAAAATCACAGCGTGAACTTAGGAGTTCTTATTTATGTATGTTAAATATTGGTTTGAAGCTCCTATAGGTAGAATGCGGCTCTAAACAGACATGACCACGTATAAAGTTATTGATGGTCACCGACTTTGAATATCATAATAGGTAACACGTATAAAAATTTTTTGTTTAACTGAATCTAAATTATTTTTAACTTTTTAGTGGTTATTATTGAAGTCAGTTAAATTATTTTAAATTCTTTTATTTTTAATTTTTAGTGCTAATTTTAGCTATTCAGGAAAATATTTACGCTCAATTTCGCAAATATTAGTGGTCCCCTACACTTTTCTAAGTGTAAATTAAGATTATGCCATTCCAATGCCTGGTCGAATAGGGCCAGGCTAGCTAGAGATAGGTTAGAGAAATTACAGATGCTAGCATGCCTTTGTATAACAGGGTCTATGAGGGTGTGGCCTACTGCGGCTATGGAAGTCCTCATTGAACTTTCACCTCTGACGAGTGTGATAAAGACTGCTGCCAGAAAAAAAGTAATCAGCATTGCGGGGAAAAGCACAGACAGGGACTGTCTAATTATCCAAGGGGAGCAATCATCCCTGGCAAGACGATTTTCGCTACTTGCGCAACCCTCTGACGTTACGAATAAAGTGTACAAAGTTTGAAACTGTTCTGGTCAATAGAAAGAAATGGGCGGAAATAGAACCCCAGTACTCCTTAGGAATTGGCACCATCAGGTGTTACACTGATGGCTCCAGAACGCTGATAAGTTCTGGTGTAAGAGTCGTAGTGCCAAGGACTAACTACCACGAGTCCTTGAAGAAATCTTTTACCAGTTTTCAATCGGAAGTTTATGCGATTGAGAGATGAGAGCAATTCAATCTTGACAGGGACTACAGGGACTACCGAGGGAGAGAAATAGCCATCTGCTCGGCAGCCTGACTGCCATCAAAGCTCTAAGCTCATACGAGTTTACTTCTGAGTTAGCTTGGGAATGCCGTATTAATCTCAATCAGCTAAGCAGCATGAATAAGATCACATTCAGGGTGACCGATGTCATTTTTCAAAAAGTGGCACCAAAAGGGGATTTATCAAAAAAGGGGCAAATTAAAAAAAATGGAGAAAACTACATTAAACTTTTTATTTTTAGTGTATTTTTATATAATTCACTCTAAAAAAGGAGGAAAAAATGTGGCAAGGCAGTCAAAAAAGTGGCAAAGCAGTCGAAAAAGTGGCAATTTGCTACTTTAGTCGGTCAAACGATCACGCTGGTCACACTCTGCTGGGTTCCTGGACACGCCGATGTGGCAGGAAATGAAAATGCAGACAAAATGGCCAAAAGGGAGTCTAGTACACCGATGGTCGGACCACAACCCTTTTTCGGACTTGGATTGGACAGAATCTGGGAAGATATATCGACAGAGATCAAGAGTAATAGGAAACATTTCTGAGATTTAAATCTCCCTGGGTTGAGGCATGAAAAGCTAATGATTGGAATGTATAACCAAAATCGTTTCATAGCTCTCATGTCCCTGAGTAAAAACAATATATAAATGCTCCCAGGCTTCCTCATAGGCCATTGCGGAGAAGAGTAACAGACTGTGCAGATTCTGTGATTACGACGATGCAACTCCAGAGCAAATTCTGAAGCACTGTAAAGCGTTATGCCACAGAAGATATAGCCAATTGAGAGTGGCGTTGGCTGAAGTAGTTAGCACGTTGAGTACAAAACCGAAAGTCCTGGGTTCGAGCCCCGTTCTGACAGTCATTAAAATAACAACACCATGCATTTTTCTGATGTGCATTAGAGTCCCTTTGCATCAGTTGTTGTAGGAAAGTAAAAGTGATGAAGGCATAGACACCGGTCACTGAACTACTCCTGCTTCAGCGGATACTAACTAATCCTAATGTAATATCAGAACGCCCTCCTTCGTCGGTATTGGGTAGCAGAATCATCGGCGAAGTAAAATAACTAATGAAATGTTTGCTAAACACAGCTTTGAAAATTTAATACGCCTCATTGACACCAGAGGCCCTGCAACACTGTATTATTAAAAAAAAATAAAGCGCAAAACGCAGAGTTGTAAAAAGAATGAATCATTCCTCTATCTCTTCCTTCACCACCTGTCTTCTCTATCAATATCACTTTCCTAAAGAAGGTAACACCTAGAAATAGCAGTAGGCATTCATTGCCTGAGTGTTACTTCTCTTTATATAAAAAAAGTATCTATTGGAGAATTAGTAACTGCCTACACTAGACCCACTGGCAATCTTGAGATTCATCAGAAGATGAGGTGCTCTAGCACCTGGCAAGGGATACAATATATCTATTTCGGTAGCAGTGTCCTGTGTTTACCATTAACTTAATTTATTCATTCATTAATGCCATTCCAAGATCCTAAACTGTTTGCCAAGTGTTCGGGTGATTGTTGGTTTGCCGCAGTAACAATGTATTTTTAATATACCGTGCGGCAAACCAGTAACCACCCGACGATGTATCGTGGCTATAGGTAACAATAGGCATATAGGTGCTTTGTTTAACTTAATCTAAATTATTGTTAAAATTTTCATATTTAACTCCTTGTTTCCACAATACAGGCGGTCGGTGAGTATAAAATTTATCTAGTGTGATTTTCAAAAATTTTTTTAAGAAAGTTTTATATTACAAGAGCGTTTCTGTTTTGAACGTTGAGGCTGTACGAATATGAACTTTGCATACTTTAAAATAAAACGCCAGCTTAGCCTAAATGTGTTGAGAAACCAGCATCTTCGACAAAATCTTGTTAATAAATCGTATGATTTGCAAATTGTTGACTCGGTTCGCACGTTTTCATCAACTCAATTAGCTTTTATACTAATTTGTTGGACATTGTTTTTAAACGATGAATTCGTAGAGCTGTCAGCTTAAATTGTATGTCATAGTCCAATCGAAAAGATTAAAATATTTCTTTAGAATTCTGTTGTATTCCTAAAATTGTTTGAGTATACGAATGAATGACACAATTACATACGTAATATTATACATACATACATATATATGTAATGGGTGTTTTTTATTGAGGTATAGAACTTTAAGTTGGCATCACTTTTTTAACTGGCGGCCATTTTGTCAGCTGTCAAGTGATTAATATTTAGTTTGGTTTGCCATTTCATCATGAACAGGTTGACAAAAGAACAACGCTTGCAAATCGTGCAAATTTATTTCGAAAATAATGGTTCAGTTCGCGAAGTTTACCGCAAGCTCCGTCCATTTTATGGTCGACATAATCGTCCATCAGAGCAATTAATTCGGTTAACCATGAATCGTTTTCGCACTACGTTTACTCTATGTGATAATACGCATCCGCAGAGACGTCGAACAGTGCGCACCGAAGAAACAATTGCCGCTGTAGAGCAAAGTGTTGAAGAGGACCCGAATGAATCGATTCGCCACCGTGCACAGCAATTGGAGCTTTGTCCATCAACTTTATAGAAGATTTTGCGCAAAGATCTTGGCTTGCGACCTTACAAGATCCAGCTTGTGCAAGAATTAAAGCCGCGAGACCATGCAATGCGTCGTGATTTTGGTGTATGGGCCGAAAATGAGATTGATCTCGATGCTGATTTTCATCGCAAAATTTTGTTCAGTGATGAGGCTCATTTTTGGTTGAATGGCTACGTCAACAAGCAAAATTGCCGCATTTGGAGTGAAGAGAATCCACGTGAGACCCTTGAGACGCCATTACATCCACAAAAACTGACTGTTTGGTGTGCTCTATGGGCTGGTGGAGTCATTGGGCCATACTTCTTCCGAAATAATGCTGGAGAGTCAGTTACCGTTAATGGAGACCGGTATAGAGCCATGATAACCGACTATTTTGTTCCCGAATTGGATGGCATGAATGTGGATGAGTTGTGGTTCCAACAAGACGGCGCTACATGCCACACAGCGCACGTCACAATCGATTTATTGAAGGAAACATTCGATGAGCGCATAATTTCGCGGAATGGACCTGTCAATTGGCCACCAAGATCGTGTGATTTGACACCATTGGATTATTTTCTTTGGGGATATGTGAAGTCGCTCGTCTACGCCAACAAACCAGAAACGTTAGGGGACTTGGAAGCCAACATTCGTGGCGTTATTGCCAACATACGGCCCCATATGGTCGAAAAAGTGGTTGAAAATTGGACCTGTAGAATTGGCTTTATTCGAGCCAGCCGCGGCGGCCACATGCCCGAAATCATATTTAAACATTAATGGCATAAAATTATCCTTCCAATAAAGCCAAATTGATGGACATTAAAATGATTTTCTTGTGTTTTATTTCAATTCGAAGTTCTATACCTCTAAAAAACATCCTGTATATGTATGTATATATAATATTTATAATATAAGTTCGATAATATTATAATCGTTGCTTGTTTTATAAAAATTGTATTTACTCGTGCTTTGTTCAACTTGAATTTTTGTGCATTTATAAGAAAAGCTACTTAATCTACAGCGATGAAAACTATTTATAACCTAAACGCGCTATTACACTTCTCAAAACGCGATAGAACGCGCTAAGTTACACCACTGTCAACTATTTATAGCCAAAACGCGCTATTTTCCTGAGCGCTAAATTAAATTTTAATAAAAGTCGATGTAAATATGTATTAGTAAATACAATTCATTTTTTTTACTAACTCTTTTTTAGAATTCACAATATTGTTTGTTTCTTTGAAATTATATCCAAAATAAATAAAATCATTTAATACTGAATTATAATCGCCTTCCAAATAATCAAAATCCTTATGCCGGCCATACACTACACAAGTTCAGTGCTCAAGTCTGGCACTGAGTAAACTAAGGTTGTGACACACACTATACAAGTAAACTGTGCATTTTTTATTTTAATTCGTCATAATGCTGGTGATTCTTTGTATAATTCTAGGAACTCTGTCCAAAATATTTGTTCTGCGCTCATTTCTTGTTGTGAACTCTTAAAAAATCACGAAACAACTGAGCGTTTGCAGCATACACTACACAAGTGTACTGTACAGTTTTCAAACTTGACCAAATATCAAAATCGTTTTGATATTTACTCAGTTCACTGCGTAAATAGCACAACCACCCCCAGACTTGTGCAGTGAACTTGTGTAGTGTATGGCCGGCATTAGTTTTAATTTTGTCAAACTTTATAACAACTTATATAAATTGTCGAATAGTTTTGCGATTCAAATGCCTTTTGTACTTCAGCTAGAATATATGCTTAATAAGTTATATCAAATTTGTGGGTCACGAGTACGAAATTTCATATTTTTTTTTGTGAAATTTCAAAATATTTGCTTACAGTATTTAAATGCATTTGTAATTATAACCACAGCCAAGGGAGTTTAATTTGCAACAGCTAAATTATTAACAAATTTAAAAAATTTTATCAGAGTTTTGAATGCTAGAAAATTGTTAAATTTATAAAACAATTAAAATTAATTCAGTAAAGTGCGACTTTGACTCGCGCACGAAGGGTTCCCTACGTTGGGCCTTGAGCATTTTTTTAATATGGCCTTTTTTCTCTTTTATCTCGTTTTGGCGATTTTTTTCAGTTTTTGGCGTTTTTTACCATTTTGGCGATTTTTTTTTCATTTTGACGAATTTTTTTTTCTTTTTTGCGATTTTTTTAATTTTTGGCAGTTTTTTTAATTTTGGCGATTTTTTTAATTTTGGCGATTTTTTTAATTTTGGCGATTTTTTTAATTTTGGCGATTTTTTTAATTTTGGTGATTTTTTAATTTTGGCTATTTTCCGGGTTTTTGCGATTTATTTTCGTTTTAGAAATTTTTTTAATTTGGCGATTTTTTTCGTTTTGGCGATTTTTTTTTGTTTATGGCGATTTTTTTTCGTTTTTGGCAATTTTTTTTGTTTTTGGCGATTTTTTTCGGTTTGGCGATTTTATAATTTTTTGGTTTTGTAGTTTTAGCGTTTTTGAAAATTTCAAGAGTTTAGCTCTTACGGTTTCCAGAATACAGCAAGTTGTCAAAATTACATAGTCAAAATTGCATTAGCTCATGGAACACCCTTTAATTTAAGTTTTTAGAAATTTTAGTGTTAATTGTTGTAGTCTGTATAAAAATACACTTACCTTACAAATTGCAAGTGTATGTACATACAATTGCATGTATGTATATTACATGGGATTTTAATATTTTTCGTTGTTCGTTTTGGAACACCCTTTAATTTTTAACTCTCATGTATTTGTTGTTGTATAGGCCAAAGGTTCAAATTTCAGGTCCGTAGCTCTTGCGGTTCTCGAGAAAATAGCCTGTGACGGACAGACGGACAGCGTAGCGAAAACAATAGGGTTCCTTTTCACCTTTGGTGTACGGAACCCTAAAAATATTGAACTGAAATGATGTTATTGACTTTATTCAAAAGTCGCTTTTTTTATTAAACGCGCTAAGACGAAAAAAAAGCGCTTTTGGCATAGTTATAACGCGCGAAACGCGCTAAATTGGCATCGCTGTTAATCTAGTCGCCCTCTCTCTCTCTCTTTTACAACAACTTGAAGTGTGGCCAGATGAGGGAAATTGTGCCTAAGTTGGCGACTTAAATTTATTACTTGGGAGTTATTTTTATATATATGTATGTATATGTACATATCGATCATTTGATCAAACAACGTCATAACTTAAAAAAAACTAGTTTGCCAGAAAACGAGTTTCAAGTTTTCAATTTACATACATCTTAATGGAGAAAGAAATATTTATTTATCTCTCAAGAGCTGAGTAAACAAGATATTTGTATGAAATTTTTACCCAATATGAAGAACTCCTAAAATCCATTTTTTGAGTTATGACGTTCTTTGAGTAAATGAGCGATATGGTTAATAATTTTTTTTATTTTAATGACAGTTCAGTTCAGAAGTTAAACTTGAAAATCCTTTAAATAAATAACCCTCTTACATAAAATTTTTGGAATAAAGCGCAGGGTTGCCAGATTTGTCCGCCCTAAAACTAAAGTTTTTGCGCCGCTCCATAAAAAGCTTTATTGTTATAAAAAGCGATAGGTAACTTATTTTATTATGCCGCCATACGATGTAAGTTAATTTTTTTTGCAAAATCTTATTTTTTTAGTTCAAAATTCGTGATTAATACTACAAGGTGGCGCAAAAGTAATATCATAGTTTGAATATTGGGCGGCTAAGCCAAAATATCACTGTGCTTTGTTATTTACGATATATGTAAATAAAGTTATAAATAGTTAGTGATAGGAAAAATATTAATTAATTGGAATAAAAAAAAAAAAAATAATGGAAATTTTTAAGGCGCATATTATTAAACATAATGTGTAATCATATTTGACTCATGAAATGGAACCTACATACAACCCTTTCTTAAAAGAAAGTATCACATAGTAGGCATTCATTGCCTGAGTGTTGCTTCTTTAAAAAAAATCAAAGTCAACAACCATTTTTGAAGAAAATTATTTTTAGAGCGTTTACACCTGCACGAAATCTAGCAGATTTCAATTAAAATCTTTGTGAAAATCTATACCGTTTACACGAGTATATACGATTTCTTTTCCAAAACGAAATCCATTAATTAAAAAACTTTCCTAAACTACAACCAAACAACTGCAATTTAGCTAATTCACTAGAGATCGACCGAAGGCGTTTTTTTTTGGCCGAAAATCCTAAACTTCGGCCAAAACCGAAGCCGAAGCCGAATGTTTTAAATTTTAAAAATGATACTTGTTTTATATGAATTAAGTAAAAGAAAAAAAAGCAACCCTTTCAAAACGTTAAACACAATAGAAACTGTCGGCGAGCAACGACCAAAAATAATGTTATTTTTCAAGCTTGGAATGAAAAATATTCGGCTTCGGCTAATCGGCCGATTTTTGTAATAGGCCGAATGTTGGC
Organism: Tachina lurida; assembly: GCA_944452675.1. Lineage (NCBI taxonomy): Eukaryota > Metazoa > Arthropoda > Insecta > Diptera > Tachinidae > Tachina > Tachina lurida. Next base: position 94,203,428 of record OX101754.1, on the reverse strand, counting down.
CGATTACCAATTTTTGTCCGAAGGCCGAAGCCGAAGCCGATTAATCGGTCGAACTCTATAATTCACACACCTTTTTAGGTACATCGCTTAATATTTTAGTACAAATTTTAACTAACAAACAATAACATCACCAAGTTTTACTAGATTTTATGTAGATTTTTACAAAATCTAGTGACGAAGTAGATTTTGTTTTGTATGGGGTGAGCTTTCTTATAACAAAGATTACTTATTTACTTTTATAGATTATTTTTACTTAATCCTAGTCAGAAAAAAATTTTAATTAATTATTCGGAAACTAATTTTCCAAAGTGTGTAATAAGTGTGTATATCTGACTTTTCAGGAATCGATTATTAACAACATCCAGATAATTAATTAAGAAGCTATTTCACTCATTCAAAATTGGAGACCATGTGTAATATTCGCAAATACTTCAGATGTGTCTTCATTTTGTAGGAATCTGAAATCAATGTCACGAACTATTAGTTTTTTATTTATAAAAAATATATCGATTTAAAGGAAATCTAGGAAAATAAACACAGAATATACAAGAAATTAGATTTACTTAATATTATGAGCATTACTTTGGATTCATTGAATATGGATCAAAACATATAACTTCTCCTTCAATGACAACCCTGTGTCATTATCCACTTATCCAAACTTGCACTACTTTTTGAAGACAAGTTCAGGATTTTATTGATTTTTTAAAAGCTCGTTTTTTTAATGGGATGCTATGAGAGCTGTAAAAATATTTTGATTATACGTCCTGATTATTGGCTTTGAATGCATCAATACAGGTAGATTGAACTAAAGGTAATCATTGTTATTATTGATAGCGCCTCTGGTGTTAAGTAAGTTCACTACTTTATTAGTCATTTTATTTTGCTTACAATTCATTGCGACAAGCGCCGATGAAGGAGGGCGCTGTGCTACACATTGGGCCTTATTACGAGTGTCGCGTATTACGACTTCAAACACGACGATTTTGTACTAGACTAAAGAACATTGCAACATTTTTTCTTTAATCTAATACAAAATCGTCGTAGTCGTACTCGTAGTCGAAATACGACACTGGTAATAAGGCCCATTAGCAAAGATATGAATGTATATCAGGAAAATCTATGATATTGATATCACTGATTCCGGCCAGCGATCGAAGTGGGGCTTTCTAAGACCATCATTTGCTTTGTAGACAGTGCTATAATGAATTTAGCCAACCTCCGTTGGCCACAAGGTACTAAAACATTAACCGTTGTCAACGTACATACTTACTGATACAGTAATTTCCGCATAATTGATTTTTCGGTGTTTGATGCAATTAAACGGAAAAATCATTTACACGATCCATTAATGAAATCAAAAAGAAAATCAGTAATGCGAAACATGTTAGAATAGGCTAAAATTATGATACATTAGGGTAATAACTTTTTGCATATTCTTTTTTTTTGCAAATATCATACCTCCCAAGATAAAATGGGATAGAGCATGGAAAAATATTCGGCCTGGCCCACGATGTCACTAGACATCGTTCGATCGACAACTTGTATTGCAAACAACAATAACTTTAGACAATTTGTTGTTGTTTGCAATACAAACCAGGCCGATTAAGAACTGCATTTTTAGTTTTTCGCGATCTTTAAAAAAGTTTTCGCACCAAAGGCGATGGATGAACTTTTTAATAAAATTAGTGTTTTTTTTTGCTGAAAATGTATAACATATATGTATATATGTTAAAATACTTTTTTGTCATTTTCGCACATAAATTGTAGTTATACATACATATGTACATACTTATATATGTTTATATATGTATATCATATTCAAAAAAATAAAAAATGAAATGCATTTTAGAAATCTCTTTTGGAACTAAGAATAAAATTGAACTAAAAAGAATGTTTTTTTTTCTTAGCAAAAGAATATTGCCCGTAAGATAGACCCTTGGGAGAATGACGTCCAAAAAAAGTTATTACCCTAATATACATATGCAATGAAAACAGTAAATAAAGAATAGATACTAGAACTGAGCACAAGCTATGAAAAAGTGCACAGTATTGTATTTTTTTCAAAAGCGAATACTTTTTGTAGTGGTGTAGTGTGAAGCAAAAATAGAGAACAAGAAAACAAAAAAACACTCAAAACCATTGTACAACAGTTGGATAGACAGTAGTGTCAAGTGTGCAATATTTTTATTGTACACTTCATAGTGCACCATACTTCATTTCACAAACTCAAAATTTCATAAAATTTTAAGTGATTATAAAACTTTTTACAATTACATATATCCATTGTGAAAGATATTATTTTTATTTTATTTTTTTTTTTGTCTTATATCTTAATAAATTATAAAACTTAGAACAGTGTAGCATGTAACATACACATGTTTTTACACTTGTGTGCTCATTTTACAATTATCATTCGGTGTGCACTAGTGAAATATGCTTCGACACTACAATAACTAATGCCCTCGCTGGGCAGATAAACAATTGTTTATTTAAATGATGTTGCATACTTTTGATAAAATTGAATACCAGTTTTAGTGTTCTCATAAAATCAAGAGCACTAAAAAGAGAGAACAATTCAATACTGTACACCATGAAGACTAAGCAAACCATCATCTTGTGCACAGCTCTACTAGATACATACATCCTTTTATTTGGTTTTAAACTACCATTTGTGAGAATTTTCAAATAAACATTAACCGGCATTTTTGTTCAAGATTTCTGAAAAGATATTCTATTTTAAATTCAATTAAAAGTGTATTTCCTTTAAAAAGGGAATTTTTCAACTTCTATTATACGGAACATTTTCATTCAATGGTTTTTATAGTAACTAACCGGGTCAATCAGTTATGTGGGGAGCATATATGCGGAAACTACTGTATTATAGGTATCCATTAATATCTATGTATATGCACATATGTATATCTAAGCTATTTATGTTTAAGTACACGAGCTGTTGCTTTTTTCATGGCAATAATTGTTTTTGTTTGCCTTCCAAGTTAATTGAAAAATAAATATAATCGACATATTTTTAGCATAGATACTGAGAAGCCGCCTTGTATTCAAAATTTCACAATTTGAAAATTGCAAAATGCTCTGGGCCGAAAGAAAAGTAAACCGTTTTTAATTTATTGGTTGTCTGTAGTAGTGATTGCTTCGTTTTATCTAATTTTGTTAACTTATCACTTTGCAATCATGTGATTGTAATCCCAATTTTTTTATAAGTGCGAAAGATGTGTACATAATGTGATGGAAATCGATCGATTTCAAATCGTTCGATTTCACAAAACTAATAATAGCCAATTATGTATGTGTTCTGTAAATCGCACGGATACAGTGAAATCGAATTTCAGTTCGAATAAAATATTCGAAGTCTCGTCAACGATAAAAAAGTATCAATAAGTCATCTGTTCAGTGGAATTTGTTTTTTTTAAATCGATCGATTTACATCACATATCAGAATATTTGTTTTAAATGAAGCGGATTGCAAATAAAGCACAGGCATCATTTTCATCATAAATTTTGTAACAAACCTACATCAAATTAGATGACAGGAAGGCATGAGAAATACTCCAAGTGGTAAACAGAACCAGTCAGAAGCGTGATGATGCTGCAAGCAAACCTTTTGTGGTCACTTTGTTCTATTCTATAATATATTAGAGCGTTTTATACATCAATGCGAAATCGTATCATGTCTTATTCTTATTCCACTTATGTGATTAGCATGAATCACTCATGATCGTGAGCATTTTCACTCACGTGGGCGTGCATGAGCATGAGCAAAATAAAAACTGCCTCGAATGAGCCTTCATGAGTAGAATTCCCGCATAATTGCTTTTCGAGTTTTAATTTTTTTAAATTATTTCAGTATTTTATTCTTTACGCATATTCTTGATTTTGCCATTAACTTTAACTTTAAAATTAAGTTTTAAATTTTTTTTTGTGTTTTAAAAATTTTCAAAGTTTTTGAAATCATTAGAATTGCAAAAAATTCAAAAAATTTAATTCTCTTTCAATTCATGATTCTTTTTTTAAATTGGAAAATATTAAACACATCTAATTTTAATTAAAGGGTGCAATACAATGAATAAAAAAAGTTATAAATGCATACGGTATGTTGTGTTTTCGACGTGCGAAACTGTGTGATAATCAGAAAATCTGAAATAAAATTCTCGAAAAAGCTCAGAAATTTAATATCTTTGTATAAAAACTTCCAAAATATAATTTAGTATTGCTAAAAAAATATCTAAACATAGCAATCTTCAACAATAAATAACACATACATATTTTTTTTTCTAATTAATGGAATGATTGAATCAATTCTTATATTAATTGATATTAAAATTTGCAATCAACTTTTATAAAGATCAATCAAATAACTAGTTGATTGAAGTAGTTTTAATTATTATTGTTCGAACTTTTATTTGTTTGTAATTTATAATTTAATTAGGCTAAAATTCGTATCGTTCTGTAAACCAAATGTCAAGTGATAATTATTAATGAACAGATAACAACAAAGTTAATTGTAAACATTCTGACAAACAGGGATACCTAAAATCCCGAACCTCGCGATTTCTACAAAAATCAATCCCGACTGGCATCCTTGCAACACAATCAATAAAAATAATGAACAACAAGAGCACAACATTGCGTTGCACAGTGTCGTGAGTTCATAGAACGAGCGGCCAAAAATAGAAGGACTTATCGAAAAGAAATGAAATTTGGCACATATGTTTTAATTGGTAAAATATAATCACCCATAAAATTTGGCCATTTAATTTCCAAGGATTCGTGTCCTTCCCATATATCCTGAAATAAAAAATTATCATAACAGTGAGAAAAATAATTGTAACTTAATGAAATTGTGTAAGGACACTAATTTTAACACATTTAATGCTTCGTAAAAATTTTGTTCAATTCAAGGATACGCATACCTCAAAAAATGTCCTTTTTAAAAAAAGTTATAAGCATCAAAACAAATTGTCTTCACTTGTAGTGAGTCAAATGTTTAACTAGACACAATATATAATATAAATCACATCTACAACTTGGTCATTTAAATTTCAAGGACTAGTATCCTTCCCAAATGTCCTGGAACTAAATAATATACTGAAAATATGCAAATTCTAACTTAAACAAGTAAGAGTGCTATATTCGGCTGTGCCGAATCTTATATACCCTTTACCAACGTATGTACATATATATAGTATACAGACACACAAAAAATTTATAATTTTTTAAAGTTTCCATCTTTGGAGCTGTAATTTTCATTTTTCAAATTTCATACGCCAAACTTTTCTTTCAGAAGCATAAAATATATTCAATTTATAAAGAAAAAGAAAAAACACAAAAAGTGTGAGTTTTCCAACCCTGGAGTCATAATTTTGGATTTTCCTGATTATTGATACCAATCTAGTTCTTTAAAAAATATATAAAATATGTTAAGTGAACAAAGCAAAAACGAAATAAGGAAAAACTTAGTTTCATTTAATTCCTTTAATATTAAAAAATTCAGTAAAGTGCGACTTTGAATCGCGCACGAAAGGTAGGCTTTTTTGCTTTTTTGAAGTTTTTTTCAGTTAAAACGATTTTTTCAGTTTTGTCGCTTTTTTCTCGTTTTGGCGATTTTTTTCTGTTTATGGAGGTTTTTTTCAATTTGGCGATTTTTTCTATTTTTGGGAATTTCTTCGTTTTGGCGATTTTTTTCATTTTGGCGATTTTTTTCATTTTGGCGATTTTCTTTCATTTTGGCGATTTTTGATTTCATTTTAGCAATTTTTCCGTTTTTTTACGATTTATTTTAGTCTTAGATATTTATTTTAATTTGGTGCTTATTTTCATTTTGGCGATTTTTTTCTGTTTTTTGGGGTTTTTTTCGTTTTGGCGTTTTTTTTCATTTTGGCGATTTTTTTTTCATTTTGGCGATTTTTTCTGTTTTTTATGGTTTTTTTTTTCGTTTTGGTGATTTTTTTCATTTTGGCTATTTTTTTTTAATTTTGGCGATTTTCTTTCATTTTGGCGATTTTTGTTTTAATTTCAGCAATTTTTCCGTTTTTTTGCGATTTATTTTAGTCTTAGAAATTTTTTTGGATTTGGTGCTTTTTTTCATTTTGGCGATTTTTTTTGTTTTTGGCGATTTTTTTTGGTTTGACGAGTTTTTAATTTTTTATTTTTTTACTTTTACCGTTTTTGAAAATTTCAAGAGTTTTGCTCTCACGGTTTCCAAGATACAGCAATTTATCAAAATTACATAGTCGAAATTACATTAACTGATGGTACACCCTTTAATTAAAATTTTTTAAATTTTAGTGTTAATTGTTGTAGTCTGTATAAAAATGCACTAACTTTACAAATTTCAAGTGTATATACATACATACATACAATTATATGTATATTACATGGGATTTTAAAATTTTTCGTTGCTCGTTTTGGAACACCCTTTAATTTCCAATTCTCATGTATTTGTTGTTGTAGCGGCCAAGGGTCTACACACTGTGTCCAAATTTCAGGTCTGTAGCTCTTACGGTTCTCGAGAAAATACTAATATAGTTTTAGACATAGTTAATGTTACATAACACAAAAAGTTAAAGTTTTCCAACCCTGGAAACGTCTTTTTATTTTTTTTTTATTTTTTTTTATTTAAAATTCCAATTTTAGTCGTACTGAAGTGTAAAATAAGTTCATTTATTAAAAAAAAATAAAAATTTGTTTTCGGTAGTTACTTTTATATGGCAAAATTAAGTTTAAGTTTCCCAGCTCTGCAATCGTCTGCTCGATTTTGCTGAATTTCAATACCAATCTATTTTGAAAAATTTCTGACACACCAGTCCAAGAACGAAGTCTCTAGCTTTTCTGAGAGCTTCGGAAAACCGATTTCACGTACAGACAGACGGACAGACGGACAGACGGACAGACGGACAGACGGACATCGCTTATTCGTCTTCCCTATGCATAAGGATCCAGAATATATATATTATATGGATCGCTTATTGATATTATAGAAATTACAAACGGAATGACAAACCTATATATACCCTTTTACCATTTTTGTTGGTAAAGGGTATAAAAATATTGTAAAATTAAATGGTAAGGGGGAGAAAGGTGGACAAGAGTACAAAAAATTTTAAATATACTTACTTGTAGAAATATAATGTGAAAGTATGAAAAATATATTTTTTTTATATTTTTTTTCTATAAACCACTTAATTTTAATTCAAACAAACTTTTTTCATTTTTGGCCGCCTTCGCGACAGTGTGCGTTGTGCCTATCAACAAACAAAATAAACACCAACACACTCAAATAACAAATTCTTTCTTTTAAATTAAAATTTTTACAAAATTTTAATCAGAATCAACAAATTTATTTGTAGGTCTGCATTCATATAAAATATTTACTTGTTCAATTTGGTTACTGCAAATGAAATTTAGCTTTTTGTTTTGTATTACATTAGAATATTTTACTGAAAATTTCAGGTCCGTAGTTCTTACGGTTCTCGAGAAAATAGCCTGTGATATACAGACGGACGGACGGACCGACGGACCTTTGGTGTTCGCAATCCTAAAAAAATAATTAATAAATTGTAAAAATTTAAGTACATAAACGTTTGCTCATAAAAAAAATCATCATAACGTGCCATAACCGCCAAAAAAGCTTAAGCGACATAATTTTCGAATTTAATTTTTTGACAAAATTCGATTATTTGAGATCGTAAATAGTAGATTTTCGTCAAAATAACGAAGTCCGAAAAATGTGTCGCTTAAGCAATTTTAGCTGTTATGGCTCGATAATTCAAACAAACATTAAAGCGGGTGTCATACAAACACTTCAATATTCAGCTTCAATATACATATATGTACCTTTGTGTGCGTTTGTTTATCAATATGTGTAAATCAGTGTTCGGTAATGCGTTGTTTTTCGCTATTCATACTGACTCATGAAATTTTAAATATAAGTGAGTAGACATCGCCCTGCAAAATAACGCTACTAGTCCATACTACTACTACTACTACTACTACTACTACTACTACTACTACTACTAGTCCATACATGCATGTAAGGACTACTCCATAAAAGACCAGGACTAGTCCAAATGTATGGATAAAACATGGTCGATTTAACATTGCGATGTCCTAGAAATGGACCACATGGTCCGCATTTGCATTACATCAGACCACACCCAAAAATACCCCATATGGATAGTTATAGACTACTCGTATACAATTTTTAAGTGCCTAAGGAGAACGATCATAATCGTTTAAACACGAACACATGTCGTACAGCATTGAATGCTTGTGTGAAAACGACATGATCCATGGCTGCATTACATGGGACCACGATGTAACTAGTCTGTTTCATCTAGATTGGACCACGAAGTCCAATATTATTTGCAGGGCATTTAAACTCAACTGCTCTGATTTACACATACTCACGATGACGTTGTACAGTGGCGTGAATTAAAAAAAAAGTGGTAAAAAGTCCGCAACTTTTGAACTAGTTAACCGATTTCGATGAAACCAACTGTTTTGGAAAGTAGAAGTGTTGAAATTTTTAGAAAGCATATTTTGAGGCACCCTGTTGTAAGACAGGGTAGCTCCAAACAGCCTCAAAGTGGGAAAGTGCGGGTATCGAAATTCTTTCGGAGCTTGTAACTTTTGTAAATAGGGACCGATTTCAATAATTTTTTCAGCGGGACAATCTACGTTAAGAAATAAAAATAAAACATGCTGAGAGTACCATTTCATCTCTTTCAGTTTCCAAGTTATTTGACTTGAAAAATTTATTTTTTAATTTTTGGCCCTGACTTTTTTTATTCGTTAGTACATAACTTCTTTATTACTTGGCAAAAATCAGTATGTTTTAATGTTTTTGAAAGAAAACTTCATTACAATTCATATAAAAAAAAATTTTTTTGATATCTCAAAAATTGTAGCAAGGAATAATTTTGCAATTTGGATTTTTAAAAATTATGAAAAAATTTGGTATATTTTGTGAAAAAAGTATTATTAATTTTTTTTGAATATTTTAAAAAATTATTAAGTATTTGATAAAAACTTTGATTGTTTCTGAGAAAGGAGACATTGAGAAAGGCTGTGAAATAAATTTTGGAGATTGTTGTTGGTGCACCCTACATTCAGCATTGGTCGAAAACTAGCAATTTTTTTTCAAAAAATCCGATTTTCGGATGTGGCAAAAAAATTGCACGGTCGTTTTTGTAAATTTTTTGGTTTTTTATTATAAATAAATTTGTTGTTAGTAGCCTGTAAGAAACTTTCGACATCCTACACATAAATGTAGGCAGGAGAGGAGATTTTCTAAAAATTCTAAAATTTTTCTAACACAATTTTTCCCAATAAGAAAAAAGTATTATAAAATTATAAATTGGGAATCATTTTAATTTTTATCAATAGCATACATTTAGTTTTGCAAACTGAAAAAAAATTATTCTCCTACCTTCAATACTTTTTGAAATATTCGAAATCCAATTTTGATTAAAAATTTTAATTTTCTACATTTTTTATTTTTGTCTAAATTATTGATCTTATTTTCTTTACTGCAAATGTTTCTTAATTTTTTCTATGTTATTACAATAGTAGATATAATTATCTATTCAACGGTATATAATATGTATTCCTTTGCCATTATATCAGTTTTAAAATGTATACACAAATATAACACCTCAGGTAACAATTTACGTGTATATCTGATACTCAAACAAACCCACATTTTTTATGAACTCTTGAAGCTGTTATTAAATACTTTTTTTTACTTAAATACAATAAAATATAAGAATTTATATACATAAATATAAGTATATTTATATACCTACAAGGACAAATAGATTGAGTTATTTATTTATATAAAAAAAATTAGTAGTTAATTTAACATTAGAACATTAAATTACGAAAAATTTTTTATGTAGCTCATTTTTAAACGCATATAAATTGCCTAAGTTTTGAATATAATTTGACAGAGAATTCCAGAGACTTTTTGCCATGATATCAGATATTTGTTTGTATGAATATAAATACTTATGTATCAAGAGATATATGTACAATGTACATATGTATCTGAGACATCATGGCCTAGCAAGCTATTAATTTCCTCTGCTTCGGGATCGTCCTTCTCGATTTCAATACTTATTTTTGGCAACCATTTCATTCTTATGCCTTGTATGCAAATGATGCATTAGAGCATTTACGTGTATTGAAAAGTCGATATTGCTTAACATCTCTATTTCTAACTTCCTGTGCTTCTTCGGTTAGTTCCCCCAGAGGAATAATGTTTTTTCTATTTGTTCTTTTGTATACGCTAGCACTTTATGTACGGTTGGAGTTATTGATTTTTATGGATATAATTCATTTATTAGAATCAGAGTGTCTTTTGAATATTTTTCAAACTTGTCCTTATTAATTAACTTTTTGCTATTTATGACGGCCAGTATTATTTTGAAACGTCTTATGAGATTAAAACTAAAACCAGTTATAGAAGATGTGGTTTCAGGGTCATCAAAAAATCGCCTAGCAGTGTTGCCATTATTGGAGTTTCCATACCCATATAAAGGTTTGTCAATGATTAATCCACGTTTCATAAACTCATCTTGAATTCTTTTCTTTTCTTCCAACTGTATCTGCTTTAAAGCAGAATTATTCGCAACTGGAGCGTTCTGATGTTCTGGCACACTGCGATACTTGTTGTCGTAAAATGTACTCCATGAATCGAATCTGAGCATGAAGTGGTGATATTCCAAGCTTAAGGGCATCTTCATTAGTTGGAGTATAATACTCAATGTCCTTAAAATCAGAATCTTTCTTTCCGCATATATTACAAATCAAATAAGATTTTGTATCGGTTATTGCATTTGCAACTTTTCCATCTATCATTGTTAAATAAGGTCTAAAAGATATTGTTATTACTCGTCCTAATATATGAACGTCAATAGGTTCCATATTAGAAATTTCATGTTTTATACCATCAACCAGATTTTGAGTTGTTTCTTTGTTTTCCTTGATGTATTCAAAATGTATTGGTCGGCATAAAGACTTTGAGCCTGGAGTAGTATTTACCCACATATCTTTAAATGCATTTTTACTTGTTGAAGGCATTTCATTATGTAGTCGAAGCCTTAATGGTACTAACGATGCCATTAAAACTTTGGAAAAGTCATTATCGTATTCACTGGGCTGTCTATATTCTGAAAATCCAGATGATCCATCACATCCCCATTTGTATATTAGTGTTAGTTCAGAATTATTACATGTATCTAAGTCTCTTTCGTCAAAAGTAGCGATGAGTCTTGATGCTGTATTATGAAGAAGGTCTGACAAACTAATGACTGCACTTCGGCTATCCACTGTTATTGGATGTGGCAAAATTTCCGATTTTCTTTTTAACAACAATGTACTTGATGGCAAAGGCCCACTTTTTTCTTTAAGCACCTTCCTTAAGATATCGTATTTATTTCTTGAAAGGCCCAAATTAAGAATGAGTGCTAGTCCATCTTCCACCGTAAAATGTTTACTATATTTTGGCGTTGGAATGCTTTCCACCATCCGTCTTAATCTTTTTGGAGACGCAACTGGTAGCACATCTACGATTTTGCCTGCTTCTTTAAGTTGAGTCTTCGCTAAAATCAATTTGAATGAATCTTTGATTTCATTTTCCGAATACGTATTTATCAATTCTTCTTGTTTAATCCTTTTGCTCCTGCGTTGAACGTTATCGTAATCTTTATTTGGCCGACCAAACTTCTTTGGGTATATTTCCGTAGATAGTCCCATATCTAACCAATCCTGATTTTTATTCTGAAATTTAGAAATTGATTTATTGCATTCACGTATCTTCTTTTCATATAATTAAAAAAAAAATCAAGTTTTTTCCATAAACCGGTGTTTACAGATAAACCATATGTAGTAGATATTGTGTACATCATTTGGTCTACCTTGTCCAACCGAGTACTCCCATCAGTGAGGTTTTCCCACATTAATTTGCAGAGCGATTTATTTTTAATTGTTATCTCCATGATAGCTATAACTGAAATAATGACATTAAATGCATCGCAGCTTAAATATATAGCTATTTTACAAGCTACGAATACAAAACCGATACAAATATCAGGTAAAACCATATCCATATTAGAGATGTGCGCGCAGGAACCTTTGTCCTTGTAGGTATATAAATATACTTATATTTATGTATATAAATTCTTATATTTTATTGTATTTAAGTAAAAAAAAGTATTTAATAACAGCTTCAAGAGTTCATAAAAAATGTGGGTTTGTTTGAGTATCAGATATACACGTAAATTGTTACCTGAGGTGTTATATTTGTGTATACATTTTAAAACTGATATAATGGCAAAGGAATACATATTATATACCGTTGAATAGATAATTATATCTACTATTGTAATAACATAGAAAAAATTAAGAAACATTTGCAGTAAAGAAAATAAGATCAATAATTTAGACAAAAATAAAAAATGTAGAAAATTAAAATTTTTAATCAAAATTGGATTTCGAATATTTCAAAAAGTATTGAAGGTAGGAGAATAATTTTTTTTCAGTTTGCAAAACTAAATGTATGCTATTGATAAAAATTAAAATGATTCCCAATTTATAATTTTATAATACTTTTTTCTTATTGGGAAAAATTGTGTTAGAAAAATTTTAGAATTTTTAGAAAATCTCCTCTCCTGCCTACATTTATGTGTAGGATGTCGAAAGTTTCTTACAGGCTACTAACAACAAATTTATTTATAATAAAAAACCAAAAAATTTACAAAAACGACCGTGCAATTTTTTTGCCACATCCGAAAATCGGATTTTTTGAAAAAAAATTGCTAGTTTTCGACCAATGCTGAATGTAGGGTGCACCAACAACAATCTCCAAAATTTATTTCACAGCCTTTCTCAATGTCTCCTTTCTCAGAAACAATCAAAGTTTTTATCAAATACTTAATAATTTTTTAAAATATTCAAAAAAAATTAATAATACTTTTTTCACAAAATATACCAAATTTTTTCATAATTTTTAAAAATCCAAATTGCAAAATTATTCCTTGCTACAATTTTTGAGATATCAAAAAAATTTTTTTTTATATGAATTGTAATGAAGTTTTCTTTCAAAAACATTAAAACATACTGATTTTTGCCAAGTAATAAAGAAGTTATGTACTAACGAATAAAAAAAGTCAGGGCCAAAAATTAAAAAATAAATTTTTCAAGTCAAATAACTTGGAAACTGAAAGAGATGAAATGGTACTCTCAGCATGTTTTATTTTTATTTCTTAACGTAGATTGTCCCGCTGAAAAAATTATTGAAATCGGTCCCTATTTACAAAAGTTACAAGCTCCGAAAGAATTTCGATACCCGCACTTTCCCACTTTGAGGCTGTTTGGAGCTACCCTGTCTTACAACAGGGTGCCTCAAAATATGCTTTCTAAAAATTTCAACACTTCTACTTTCCAAAACAGTTGGTTTCATCGAAATCGGTTAACTAGTTCAAAAGTTGCGGACTTTTTACCACTTTTTTTTTAATTCACGCCACTGTGCGTTGATTGATAAGTACCCAGCTAGCATTTTGTATCATAATCGAATCTTTTCCGAACCAGCTTGACGAGAAAAATAACCGCATATGAGCTCATTTTTCGATCATAAATGATACTCCCGTTGTGAGAAAATGGTACCCTACAGATGATTCATACCAAGGAATCATTTAGGATACGATTTGCTGATTCATTTTTGAGTAACTTTCTGGTAGTATTATATCATTAAATCACCTTTTTGCGGTTTCTTAGCATTTTGTTCCTCTATTTTCAAGAAATCAAAATTTGATCATACAGATGAATTATAACTGAATCCTTTTTCAATCACCCAAGTCTTTAATCATCAAAAGTGATCTGAGGAGAATCATATAAGAGATTTCTGCAAAAAATTATCACCCCAATCATAGTCTGCTAAGTATGAGTTCGATGCGCATTTCAAACTTTCGATTGGATATGATTGATAGTCAGCATTGCAATAAGTATGAGTACGCATAAGTACAAGAAATAATAAGTCATGATTCAACTATACTCACTTTTTTACTACTCATTGCTGATCACTGGTTTGAATACGAGTATATACATATTTTGTAAACAAACGCACACAACCGCATACATATATTGAAGATTCATATTGATAGGCACCCTCTTTACTTATTGTGAAACACTAGGTTCGCTAAATCATTTACGATAACTGTGGTCAAATAGATGTAACCACGTTGCGAATTAATATTCAACATATCATATGGCTGTTAATTAGATAGCGCCCTCTTTTGCCCATAGACACTATTTACCAACTCAAACAGCAACAGTTTTTTTATATCAATTTTATAGCAAAGATAAACAATAAAAAAGAGATCACATGTAAAGCTTTTAACTCGTAACTAAAGAAAAATTACATATGTACGTACATACATACATATGTCTGTATGTACATGTCCATAAAAATAAAAAATCGCATTCATAGACTTCGCCATGTCTTTAGTAGGCCTTGTTTTTTTTAATTTCTCGCCGATAACTTAATCCACTACAACACACTAGGTAAATATGTAAATATTAAAAGTATTTGAAAATTCCTAGAGTAGCAACAATCATATATTTTTAAAGTAATATGCATGCACATGTCTACAGTGGAGATCAATAAACTAGCACATAATAGCACTGACCTTCAGCCATCTGTACACAGAGAAAAAACTGCTTCATAGAATCAAGAAAATTTTCTCTACGAACCGTTTTTAGACTAAGGAGTATCCCAGCAGAAAGAAGCGAAGATTTTTTCACAGAGATTCCTTATTGTTTTTATGTGGTAAAACTTATTAATTTTATCAAGATGAAAACCACTTGAAATCAAGAAGAAATTTTATTATTAACAACTTTTTTTACTCAATTTCCGTTATTTTTGGCACCAAAAAAACAATCCATAGAGAAAAACTTCTTGATTCTATTATGTTTTCTTATAAATTATAAACTATAGAGATTTCTTATTGATTTTATTAGGTTGCCTTCTTGATTTTTTCAATAAGGGTTTCTTCTTGATTGTAGTAGGTTCCCATATGAGTATGAGTAAAGCATCTTATTGATTTTTTTAATAAGGAAATCTTCTTGATTTTATGAGGTGTCTTGCTATTTCATATCTATAAATAGACATAGAGAAAATTTTTTTCATGATCTTTTTCATTTTTGTAAAAGCATGTTTATACAATTATTTTAATGGTTGTTCAAGTAGAAGTTTGCTGGTTCAATACTTGGCAAGTTAGTTAAGAAAATAACATAATGTGTATGTATGTATGTATAAATAAATAACATATACAATATACTACATACGTATATGGTATAGAATTTAAATGAAATACATAAGTACAGAGAATAAAGATGCAATTTTTTTATTTTTTTATTGAAAAAATCAATAAGATAACCTAATAAAAACTACAAGATTTCTTTTTGATTTTTTTCAAAATGGTTGTCTCTATGAAATTAATAAGATTTCCTTATTGAAAAAAAACCATAGAGATTTCTTATTATTTTTGTTCTATTTTATGAGGTATTTAGTAGGCACTGTTTTTTCTGTGTAGAATGGAAAAGCAAAATTATGGTCTATTTCCCAACTGCGAAAGAAAACTTTCGACTTCCAATTTGTATTGAAAACAAAAACAAATTTTCATATTTTATTGTTGTTTTCAATATAAATTGTAAGTCGAAAGTTTGCTTTCGCAGTTGGGAAACAGGCCATTCGTTTTTTTATTTAATAAAACGAGTTGAGAACTTTATTGCCAACGATAATAGATAACAATAAAGTATGCACTTATTTTTTTTACATTTATATTGAAACAAAAATATATAGTTTTAATATATTTATCGCAATATTTCCCTAAATTAATATTTAACTAGTCCAGTAAAATATTGAGCTTGAGCACGAATTGCGTATTTCGACTTCGTTTACGACGATTTTGTTCTAGAATAACTAAAAAATTTTGCAATGTTCTTTATTCTAATACAAAATTGTCGTAGTTGTAGTCGAAATACGACACTCGTCATCAGCCCTATTAATTTTGGCAAAAAGTGCGATAAAAATATTAAAAATTAATATAAAAAGAAATTCCCAAAAAAATCACAAATCAAAAATATGGGTGTCAAGTTACTGCTTTCGATATCGATAGAAATTTGCTCCCTGTTCTAAAATTCACCACTGAAAAGTTAAGTCTCTAAGGTTTTCAAATCAATAGGTTACTTTTTGCGACTATTATATGGCGAACGTTAAAATAAATTCCTTAAATATATAGAATAGAATAGGGGGAAGATCTGGTCCAAAGACCGGCACTGCGACACCTGATGGATCTTTTCTACCATAGATCTGTGAATTTAATTAAATCAATCTCTGTATGACTCTCCTTATGAGTCATGAGTAGGCTTCCGCCTAATATCATCTGAACACAGATCTCAGAATGAAAAACACGCCTTCTACTATGACATAATACGATACACTCACAAAGAATGTCTGTCGTCGTCTCGTCATCTTCCAAGCATAAACGACACAAAGGTGAACGAACTTGGTTACTTTTCCACAGAGGATAGTTCAGGTCAAAGTGATCACAAAGAAAACCAGTAACAAGCCTTAAATTATTCCTGTTGAGGTTCAGGATCCCATTATATGTAAATGGCTGGATCAAAGCTTTGGCCTGCCTTAAACCAGGAGAAGCCAGCCACATTTCTTTAGCGATCGAAGTGTCATCTTCTTCGATCAGAGATGTTACAGTCGACCGACTTACGCCACAAAACGGCTCTGGGCCCATGAAAGGAGCAGCAGAGGCCCTCTTGGCCAGTTCATACGCTTCTTCATTCGATGGATGACCGCTGTGGCCAGGTATCCAATAAATGGAAACTTGTTCCGTATTCCTTATTAATTTTTTTGAACAATTAAGGGCTCATCCAACGATGTTGACAGCGTTCGACTTGTCGCACACTTACATTGAAACAAAAACAAAATTTTAAAACAAAAACCTTGTGCGACAAGCCGAACTTTGTCGAGGCCGTGGGACAGGCCTTTATTGTAAAAAAGAAATACTTGAAAAGTTAGAAAAATCTGGAGACACCCTTCCTGCTGTTAAAAATATTCTGCCATATCACAGAACTTGATTCCGATCGCAAGTGATTTCAGTTCTGAAAGTTGAGTCTTTAAAAAACGAACAATTTCTGTGTAATTAAATCGAGCGGGCTTTAAAATATGAAATCAAAACATTTCATATCGGAATGTGTGACATGCCTGATTATAATAATTATTTGCTTTTGTGATCTCAGGTTTGTTATCCATTGTCAAAATAAAGAAATCATATGGCTGTCTTAGGCCGCAGCCACGCAATGAACGACATGCGGCAGAGGGGCGTGTTTAAGTGTCAAGTGCCTTATTACTGAGCGGCACTTGTAAGCAACATCTTTTAATGGCGTTTCTGAGAGATTTTAAATATTTCTAACAGGTGCTACTCAGGATTAAAACACGCGATTTCCAGAAAACGATTGATTATTCTGACAACAGCACAATGTTTTCGTAGCCCGCTACATCTTCATCATCAGCGTTCTTGTGCTGGGTCCACTCTGTGTAATGTCAGTTAATAAAAATTTTACCCTTATACAAAATTTTTTTCAGTGCAAATGGAATACGTGAATTGTTTTCATTTATCGTATCACAATATCGAGCCATAACCGCTAAAATAGCTTAAGCTACAAATTTTTTGGACTTCGTTTTTTTTTGACGAAAATCGACTATTTCCGATCGCAAAGAATCGATTTTGGTCAAAAAACTAAGTTCGAAAATTATTTCGCTTAAGCTATTTTGGCGGTTATGGCACGATATATTGAAAGTTGTTTTGTAATGAAAAGCTAAGATTTACTTTCACTAATTTGCAAGAGTATTGAGATTGTTATGCTTTTCTCCCAGCTCTCAATCGTCATGTGCTAAAGACGTCTTCACCACTGTACGTACTTGAGTTTTTTTTTTTTTTGAACAACTACAACTAAAAGTTGTTTGGAAAAAGTTGTTTGTTGACAACGTGCTTTATAAATTAAACTGACATAATAGTTGTTATGACATCTGTGTATATCAGTGATGGGAAATGAGGTTTGCATTTCGGTATCAAAAACAAATTTCTTTAGTACTTTTTTGATCCCGAGAGTACCAAAAATTATAATATTTCTTATTTAAATTTTATTAACAAAAAATTTTAAGAAATTCATTTACAAAAAAAAAAGGAACACATAGGTACAAATAAACAAATAGGTGTAGCCTGGATTAGACTTAATACTGTTGGAACATAAAGCTTGCTTCCGTATTCCATAGCACGCTAAAGCTAAATTCGACCGCTAAAATGCTGAACAAATAGAAAATTTTAAATTTTTGGCGATGACATAAAGCAATAAAATTTCGGCGAATTACATTTTTAAGCCATTACCTGATTTATCAATACCCGTTTGAAAATTGCATTCGTAGCCCAAAATTGACAAATTGATTTTATGGATTCTTAGCGATAGAGATTTAGCTTTAGCGAGTTACAGAATACGATGGCTGTTGATTTATATTTCGTTTTCATGAAATTTTGGTAAGAGAAAATCCTTTCGACATTTACAGAGGAGTGAGGCATGGATAAAATTCGGTAAGCTACTCTCGATATATCAGGAAACATGTATTCATCTAATGCGTTTTTATATAAGCAAATGCTCTATATTGGTTGTTAATATTTCAAATTATTTTTCTTTTCTTTTTTTTTCTTTTCCCTGGGAACATTTTAATTAAAAGTGGTATAATGATATTGGTTTAACAGATAAAATACTTTCAGGGGGAAACTTACTAAACCAAACTAACATTTTATTGTCAAAGTCCACTTTTGCCCTTAGAACTTAATATAAACTTTTTAAAATTTTCTTTAAACTGATTTAAAACAGTTGTTTCAATAGATCAACTTCTGTGCCACATAAAATATCATTGAATGAAATATTGATATTGATACTTAATTGTGGTTACACTTTTCTAAAAGATCTTTACTAATAAAGCTTTTTTCTATTTTAGAAAAAACAATTGAATTCTTGGCAAAATATATGCCATAGAGTACTAACTAGAGGCGACACCGGCGAATTGAAGAGAATTCGCCGGTGTAAAATGTCATTTAGTTATTTACAAAATAAAAATTTTCTTGGCAGGAATTGGCGCAAATTGGATAAAAAATGATTTTGCGCCAAAATCCTTGCCAAAGTTGGTAATATGTGGACAAAAATTGGTAGATTATCTTGTCCACATATTACCAACAGTGAGAAAAGTAAACAAAACAAAAGTGATGGTGAAAAAAACACGGATTACTGGGAGCATCACACAGCAAAAGTAAAAATGTAAGTATATATTTATTGTTTCTTTTACTTATTTATAATAGATTCTAACAATATATACTTAATTTCCAGTATCCACAGATGCACTATGGGTTGACCCACAGGATAGAAGCTGAATTTGTTCCCGACAGAGCCAACTAAGTAAGTAATTTATATAAAAACGTCTGTGAAAAGTGAATTTTTCAAAGTGAAATTTAAGTGTGGAGTTGTGTACATTGGAAGGGGCAATGGTGTTCTTGTCCCTTCCAATGTACAAGTGCTTTGCTTAACATGTAGTGTAGAAAAGATGTGTTCCGATCAATAAGATCCAAAATACGCTCGCTTTGTATTACTTTTAGAAGGAGCTAAGTAATGTAAACTACACGACTAATGCGTACATGTAAAGTGAATTGAAAGTGTGAAATTTTGTACATTGGAAAAGACGATGTTTGTCTTGTCCAATGCACAAAAACTTTGGTTAACATGCCGACATGAAATGAAGTGTTTGGATCAATTGGAATCCAATTTTGTTCGTTTTTTGCAAGTGCCTTACGCATCCAAGTTTATATGGTTAATGTGGACAGATAAAGTGAAGTGTATGTGTGGAATCTTGTACATTGGAAGGGACAATGATGTTCCTGTCCAATGCACAATAGTAAGGGTTAACAAGACGTATAAAAATGTAGTGTCCAGATCTTTTGGATTCCAAGTGTTCCAAGTTCTTTTTGTTTTTCACAAGTTCTTAACAAAAATAAGTGATTTGTGTCTAAGTTGATTATGTGGAATTTTACACATTGGAAGGAGCAATAATGTTCTTTTCCAATGTACAAATACTTTGGTTAACTAACTGTTTAAGAAAGAAGTGCTTGGAACAATTGGATTCAAAATTTGTTCACAAACAACTAGTTTTTATTACTAATGTGTACATATAAGTGAAGTGTTTGTGTAGAATCTTGTACATTGGAAAGGACAATCATGTTATTGTCCAATGTACAATGACACAGGATAACAAGCCGCAAAAAAGTGAAGTGTTCGGATCAATTGGAATCCAAATATGTTTGCTTTATGTTCTTTTTTTTTAAGTACTTGACAGAAATAAGACTAATATGTGCCTATAAAGTGAATTGACAACGTGGAATTTTGTACATTGGAAAGGACGATGATGGTCTTGTCCAATGTACAATAACACCAGTTTGTAAGTCGCTAGGAAAAGAAGTTTTCCAATCAATTGGAACGCAATTGTGTTAATTTTGTGTTTTTCTTTACAAGTACTTGAGACAAAAAAGAAAGTATTTTTCATTAAATTAAAAGAACTTTTACGGGCTACCGAATACTTTATAAATGACATTTAACTTTTGTTTTATAGATATATAACCTTAGTTCTATAAATAAAAAGCCCTTAAACTTTTTCCAAAAAATACATTTTTTTAAAACTAAAAATACAATTTTAATAATGCTATTTTTTAATTTTTATTTTATTTACATATGTGAACGGCAAGAAAACCTGGAAGAAACTAAACGAAATATCGCTGCTACAAAAACCATTCGACCCCTAAGAACTAAACTGGAATGTTTGCAAGGAAAACAACTTTAGACTTTGGTGGCATGAGTAAAAGTATTTTTATTTGAAGATATTTAAAAAAATTTAGTTAATTACATCAGTAAATATTCTAATTTTGTTTTTGTTTACAATGTGTGTAGTGTAGTTCTTTTTGTAACAGTTTCAAATGATTAAAAATTATATATTTATGCAGTTACTAAAAAAATTTAATAATAAAAATAAGAAAACAATTCCAAAATTGAACATATAATTTATTTTTTTTTAAGATTTTATTACTACAAATTGAGGTGAGTATACGCTCAAGAAACGAAGACCTTTTTTGATTTGGATCGCCTATTAAAATAACATATTTCTGTACTGAATATTATTTCAAGATAATACAAAAGTTAACAAAAATCATTTGTTTTTGTAAAAAAGTTATTACTTTGAGTCTAAGATATGTTTAATAACACAATTCCACGATTGTTCCACTCTTAAGAAATTAGTAAGCAATTCGGATAGGTATAAGGTACTAAGATTCAGAAAAAATATTAAAAATTTTCAATATAAAATTAATTTAAACTTTGAGATTATTTATGATTATAACTATCTTATAAATATCCCCTTTCTTTCTAAAAACTGACACAAAAAGACATGATTCAATTAAGCTTATTATTAGTATAACTGGTAAATAAATAAACTAATCCAATTCACTTTTGCGATGTAACTTTCTTTAATGATGTGTGCATCTGTAAGAAAAAAAGTTAATTAATAAATGTACATTCATATATATTAAAGTAAAAAATACCTTGACCTCGAAAAAGATTCTAAATTTATAGCGTGTACTTCTGATTTCAATTGACCCTTATGATTTTGATTATCTGGAATAAACAATGACAATTAATATATCAAATACTGAATTATTTATTTATTCAATGGATGTAATAATTACTTTTCAAATGAAACTTACCGTTTTGATGCATATCACCAGATTTTACAGGTGGCCCGGCCAAAGCAATATAAGGTGCTGGAATAGTTTGCTGGCCAGTTATATCATATCCGCACATGTGCAGGTCAGCGTGGTGTTATACGTATTTTTGTATACACTTGCGGATCCAAACAAAAGTTGGCCTGGCCTCAACTTTGGCCAAGTTGTTGCATGGACCGTATACCGCACTTGTGATGCACACATTGTGAGTCCAGACGAGCTTTATTATCGTCTAGCTAATGCTGATTGTGTTTTGTCAATAGTTTCTTGGCCAGCTATTACTTCAAGCAACATACCATTGATCTTACTAGCCAAAAATGGATGCAAATGTCTGTCTGGGTATAATCGTTCGACCAGTATAGTAACAAAGAGCACTAACGATTTTCTGGAATAAACGGTGAGAACAATTAATGTTTCAAATACTGAAATATTATTCAAATAAAACTTACCGTTTTGATGTATTTGCGACACAAGCTGACTTGCTGGAACCTTTTGAACTGTTTGCGTACACCTTTTTTGGTAGCACGCTGTTGAACAGCGTTAAAGGTGGCCCGGCCAAAGTAATATAAGGTGCTGGAAAAGTTTGCAGCCCAGGGTAGAGTATTACGCATTTATGTAGGCACTTACAGATCAGAAAAATGTGGCCGGGTACATTAGGCGTGGAAGCACGCGTGCATTTTTATTTGGTAGCACGCTCTTGAGTAGCACCAGCTGTTAAAGGTGGTCCGGCCAAAGTTAGACACACAAAAGCGTCTAGCTGCATTATATTAGAATACTTGGCCAAATTGTTGCATGGGTCGCTTAACGCCCATGTGATGCACATATTGTGAGTCCAGATGAGCTTTCCAAACTTATTTTCGTTGAGCAAATGCCGATTTTCTTATGGGGAAGGAACTTGCAAACGTATCCTTTCTCCATATATGTAAAAACAACATGCACAACTTTAGCAATTGTTTTATTTGCTACATCTTCCGAAGTGTACAAAGCCGTTTGCTTTAGATGAGTCTCCATCATCGGTAGTAACTTTGTGGCTACATACCCATATTTCCAAATTTCGGGAAAGTAACACAATGCCCTTATCCACTTTTTTTGTAAACACTTTGTAATTACGAAAGTTTTTTACATTATTTGGGCAACAATTTACAGTCAGTAGTTGAGGAAGCCCACTGACCATCAATTACACATCTTATTATATCAAAAACACATCTATTTTCAACAAAAATTAAATTTTTACTTAAAATTTTTCACTTTTGAACAATTTTATTTTCTACTTTTTGAAGAACATACATATGTTTGCAAATGCAACATATAGCTTTTGCTTTTTATGCATGTAGAAAACAATTTTTTCTCTCACTTGCAACAACTTAGTAAAAATTTAAAATTCACACCAATCAGCTGTTATCGCGATTTTTCATCACTCACTGGTGGGTCTTCTGGTTCATATTCTGTGATATATGCATGCGCGAGTCTTCTGACTGCATTTCTAAGTTGCCCGTGAGAGTATCAAATGTCTTAGGGAAGTACTACGGTACTTTTTCATGTCAAATAGTATCAAAAAAAGTACGATCGTACCAACTTTCCCATCACTGGTGTATATACAAACGCAAAAGTATGGCTAATGCAGCGTTTTAAGAAATTGCAATACAGTGCAAACATTTTAAAGATCTAAACAACCCTATATTTAATGTTTATTTTACTATTATTTATATATTGAAATATATGTCGCACACGAAAATGTGCAATAATATTTTGTAAAAATCATCAATTCATTATCGACAGATAGATACACTACAATATTTTGGCTTTCTTTTAATACAATCGAATGTAAATTGATTAGAATTTAGAAATAAATAAATATTAATTGCGTCATTCGTGTACTACGAGTATTAGCACATCACAAGGTTTAATCTTTTGATTAAAAAGTATGCGTTGCTTGATCAAAATCGCATATCAATTTCAAGCGTTTTGTCCACTATCTCTCGAAACTTTAGAGTCTAAAGTATGTAATTTTATCTACAACTACAGCACTTTTATTAAATCGAATATGGCTTTTTTAATAATAAATAAAATTGATAACAAATGTTAAAGAAAAAGCCATCAAAAAAATCTATAATAAACTGTTACCAGGTTGTTGTATTGCTGAATAATTCCAATCAGGGAAGGCATTTCTAATTTTAAAATTGTACCAACAACTTTAAAAAATTGTACTTTTTTTACCTTAATTGTACTAAAAGATTTTTTTAGTTCAAATTACATATTTTTATTTGTTTTTATTAAAATAATCGACTTTGTTCTGGTTACCGAATTGTTTTCACAAATTTGCTTGCAAGTTGTGATGTTAAAGCATATGGTTACAGCTGTTTAAGTTGAAATTTAAGGTATACAAATTAAAACCAGGTGATCTAGTATTCGAATTTAGAAAATTACTTGGAAATGGACGAGTTCACATTTTTTTATTTTCTCGCTGCGATTTGTTTTCATAAGACTGTTTTCAAGTGGAAAGAATATGGGTTTTATTGTTCAAAAGGGAAAATTTACATATCCAATCGTTTGAAAAGAAGTGCGGAGTGAAGCTGGGGAGATTCCTTAAATGTATTAAATTAGTCATTGGTGTACCATTGTACTTTCTGAGTTTAAATAGTACCAAAAACAGTACAATTGTACTCTTTGCCATCCCTGATTCCAATCCTAAGGTAAAACAACTATTCCAGCATTTTCAAACCAAGTTACTTTTATTTATTAATTACAGTGGAATGTCTACTAAGCGAACAAAATTTGTTGTCGGTATTTATGGAAAAAGCGTTTGAAAAATTATACTGAAATAGTAGTTAATAATTTAGATTCAGTTAAATTAAAACTTTTTATATGTGTTAGCTATAGTGATGTGTGAAGTCGGTGTCAAGTGGGTTAACAAATTCTACATTTAAGTATTTATGCTTTTAGTTTAGGTTAGGTTACTTGGAGCCATTGTGATTCCCTTCTATTGTCCGTTAAAAGTAATATTTACCCAATATTAGTACCCAGAAGTGCCCCTATTATCCGTCATTAAGCCACTGAATTCCCATGGTGAAACCCATGATGTCCTCCAGTGTACACTTCCCGAATATCGCTAATGATCTCATGGAAACATCTACTCGGCCATCTAAGCCTGTGATGTTGCAGCTTCAGGCAATGCCAGATAATTTGTTCAAAGGTTTCTAGTTCCTCTTCATCCCCGCACATCATGCAGAAATCTGGAGTGCCAGTATTCCAAATGCTGGTTCTTGCTCTGATCGAACAGTGACCAATCAACGCTCCTATCACGACCCGCGTAGCCTTCGTATTCATATCCAGTAGCAGTGTGGATCTTTCTGAGTCAAGTTTTGGCCACATATCCCTCGAGACTCTACAATCCTTCCTACTTCGCCATGAACGGATAGTCCTGCTCTCTACCCAGTTACTGAGTTCCCTGTAGTAATGACTTATCGGTAATTTCACCGATCTGTCACACATTCCCTCAGTTATCGGCGACCCTATTCTTGCCAGCTCATTGGCAATTCCATTTCCCTACCTACCCTCATATATATAGCTTATCGGATTTGACCCAATAATCCCTATCCAGAATTGCCAGTGAGAGTGTTCTACTAAAATCAATTTCAACGACCTAATACTATGTGAACCCAGGGATTACGGATACCTGATCACTTAAACTGATCTCATTTAAGATTGAATAGGAATCTACACTACACAGACATCTTTACCAAGCGCTTTCGCTCTTTGGCAGCTTTCACTGTATTTCAACCGAAATAAACACGCATTCAAATTTAAATGGGAAACTCTTTTATGTTAATATAAAAGACTCTTAAAGCAACTTTTGAATGATAAGAGTATCATAAATTTCAATACACGCCAACCGAACCACTTTGTCGTCAAATTTCTTACAGTTGATGACAAGCAAAAGCAACATCCAACCATAAGAGACACCAAATCTTAATGTTAAAACGTTTGAAAATATTTCATACCACGTGCTTTTTGATTTTGTGTTATTTTTTTTTGTTCCTTGGATTTGGTTTCAAATCAATTTTAAATGAGTAAAACATTCATAGATACTCTAACAAACACAGACGCGCTCATTTATTTGATTTGGATTATTAATAAAATTGATAACTAGAAATTTTTTTATTGCTTTTAAAATTTTCTGTGTTGCCTTGCAACTAACACATATCGCTCATTTACTTCAATAGTGTCACAACTCAAAAGAACCAATTTTAAGTTTTCAATTTAAATACAACTCAATCAAGATATGAACGAATATTCTTCTCTCAGGAGTAGACGGTACAGGCTATCTATATGAAATTTTTACACAACATAAAATACAAAATGCCGCATTAGTCTGAGTTTTTTTTGAATTACGACACTATTGAAGTAAATGAGCGATATGTATGCATTATTTTTTAACTTTTACACACGTTTATTTTTCTTAAATTAAGAGTAAAATAACAATATTTTGCTCTCAATTTTAAAAACAAGTAAGAGTTTTTTTCTCAAACAAATAGTCAACCTTCTATTAAAAATATGAAAAAAATTAATATTTATAAGACTAGTTTTGTAATAGCATGTATAACAGATCACTAGAGATCACATGAGCCCTGCATTTTGAAAGTGAGCCAAGTCAGTTTTTTTTTAAATAAGCACAACAGTATTTTTAGATTAAAATTGTTATAATTTTTAATTTGAAAAGAAAAATTGCAAAAGCCTCAAATTGAGTGACTCACATATTCGGCCCTGCTCTGCAAACCGAATCCGAGTAAATTTTCCGTTTTCAAAATATTAATAAAGGTCCGGCTTTCAGATTTGATATTTGAGAATTTATATCTCGTAATAGAAAAATTAAAAAAAGTCTGCAAAAATAAATCTTTTATCGCAGTTAGTTTTCTAAAATTGTGCGATTTCAAATCGATTCGGTTTACAGAGCAGGGCCGTTTGATTTAAATTATTGGAACTTATTTTTTTGCTTACTATTGTAATACGAGTAGAAGTATGTGTATTGAAATATTATATTATATTGAGGGATTTTTGTTCGATGTATAGAGCCTTAATGATGTATATTTCTTTTCTCGAGTACACTGCAAATAACGCATAGCCGAACCAATCAAATTTTCACGTGGAATGACGGAAAATCGTCCAAATTAAAGTATAGCTGCCGTATTCTAAGAAAAATAATAATTTCGATTTGAAGTGTACGTACGTTAAAACAAATCTTCCATACAAATTTAAAACTAAAGCACACTTCAAATACAAATCAATTTTTTTGATGTATCATAATAAATTCAATAAAGTGCGACTTTTACTCGCGCACGAAGGGTTCCGTACTTTGGGATTTAAGCATTTTTTAATAGTGTTTTTTTTACGTTTTTTCAGCTGAAATAATTTTTTTTTTTGATTATTTTTCGCTTTTTTCTCGTTTTGGCGATTTTTTTTAATTTTGGCGATTTTTTTCATTTTGGCGATTTTTTTTCATTTTAGCAATTTTTTTCATTTTGGCGATTTTTTTAATTTTGGCGATTTTTCATTTTGGCGATTTTTTTTCATTTTGACGAATTTTTCATTTTGGCGATTTTTCCGGTTTTTCGCGATTTATTTTCGATTTAGAAATATTTTTTAATTTGGTGCTTTTTTTCTTTTTGGCGATTTTTTTGGATTTTGGCGATTTTTTTTTCGGTTTGGCGATTTTATAATTTTGAGATTTTCTTGTTTTACCGTTTTGGAAAATTTCAAGAAGTTTGCTCTTACGGTTTCCAAGATACAGCAAGTTATCAAAATTACATAGTCGAAATTACATTAACTGATGGTACACCCTTTAATTAAAATTTTTTAAATTTTAGTGTTAATTGTTGTAGTCTGTATAAAAATACACTAACTTTACAAATTTCAAGTGCATATACATACATACAATTGTATGTATATTACATGGGATTTTAAAATTTTTCGTTGCTCGTTTTGGCACACTCTTTAATTTCCAACTCTCATGTATTTATTGTTGTAGCGGCCAAGTGTCTACACAGTCTGTCAAAATTTCAGGTCCGTAGCTCTTACGGTTCTCGAGAAAATACCCTGTGACGGACAGACGGCCAGACGGACAGATGGACAGACGGACAGCGTAGCGAAAACAATAGGGTTCCATTTCACCTTTGGTGTACGGAACCCTAAAAAGTAGCAAAGGCTACACCATAGGCGCAAATTCATTGTTTAGTAACACAACGGTAACGCTGGTTGTTTTAACTTTGGTGTTTTTGTTTTCTGTGTTCAGTGCTGGACTTACGTATAGGCCCTGGTCTTAGGGCGGCAAAGTTTTAGAAAACCTAATAATTAAACTTTCAATCAATGAAAAATTCAGAATATAATTCTGACCTTACCCGTTAATTTATCGGTGCTATATAATTTTTTTTTAAATTTATATGATAGTATTCTAAAAACCTTGAGTAGACCATTGTGCATTGTTGCTATTTAACGACAGTTCGGGTAAGTGTATTTTACATATCTATTTACGAAACCAGAGCGCACTCTAGTTACGAGGTATTAACAAGCAGTATTTAAAAACTTCTAATTTGTGCAATTGCTTTTGCTTCTGCTTCTGAAAATGTAAACAGTCGCAGTCAAAGCGAATGCATGAAACGCAAAATTATACACAATGGAGAATTTCGGTAGTCGACATGTTCGAATAGTTGTTGGTTTGACTGACTGCAAATGTTAAATTTTATATTTTTACTAGACTATACTTTTTTTTTTTTGCAAAAAGTGTTATATACGAATTATACAAATTTCGAAAAAAAATGGTAAAAATCGAAAATTTTTTAGTTCAAAAGTGGTCTGTATGACCCTCATAATATATTGCCAAATATTGTTAACAAAAACTTAGGAGTCTCTGTGAGTCAATCTGAAGGAAATAAGAAAAAAATTTAACATTACTTTTGCACAAAAAGTGCATATGGGGAAATAATTTTTTCGAGGGAAAATATTAGTGAGATTTATTAAAGGGCCACTCAGACTGTAATACAAGTATTAATACTTTTGACGAAAATGCCTCCCTGATCTGATTTCTGTTTAAACAATTTCAAAACACAATAACAACTCAACATGTCAGAGTTGCATTTTCCACAAAAGTATTAATACTTCTATTATAGTCTGAAATGGCCTTAAGTGGACTCTTGGCTACATTATTGTCATATATTGGCCAAAAACTGCTGACACCATATTTTGAGGGCATACTGATTTTCGAAGTCTTTAGAGGCTCATAAAAATTAAATGGTCACCAAAATCGCCAAACTGAGTATAGGGGTTTACTTCCCTTTGGCAATACTATCGAAGCTATACTGTCAGGACCGTGCGGACTTGCACGTGTAATGCGCAGTGTAATTTAAATATTTATAACTTTCATATTTAATATCAAAAAGCTTTTTTTCATAGAGCAAAAAGGGCGGCATATCTCACGGGGCCTGGGGCGACATCAAACACAAATCCGCCACTGTTTGCTCTGTGTTGGGTGTTATTATTACTTATTATGCAGTTTGACATTAATAAAACATAAAATTTATTTAAATTTTCTTTTTCATTTCAGGTAAGTGGTGAATAATGTAATTCTAGAAGCCGATAGGATTAAATGTTGAATAAAAGGTAAATTAATGAAACGCGATTAGATTTGAATTAAATTTGAAAGAAAAAGAAAATCATTATGAATGATTATCTCTCAAGAGTTGAGTTTACCAAGGGGGATATTATGTAATTCGATTCGAAACGAAAACTGTTTGAATTTGTATGTTATAAACATTGCAATTCGAACACATTTCCTGCCGATTCGGATTACATAATAACCCCCAGATATTTTTATAAAATTTTTACACAGCATGAAGAACAATATGAGGATTTTGCATAAATTTTAATTCCAAAATGCCTTTTTTTTTGTTTAATGATGTTGTTTTAGTTAAAGAGCGGGGGAAACAACTTTACTTTTTTTTTTTTGCGAAATAGTATAGAAGAGAAAATGATGTAAGCTTATTACAGTGGGATCATTTCTATCCATTATACCTTCTATATATATCGATTTCTTGCAAAAAGTGAAAATAGCTAAATTTTGAGTTGACAGGGGATCAAGAGTAACATGTTCGATATAAAAAAGTAGGCCGAAGTAATTGAGGACTTGCGGCTTTTTAGGGTTCCGTACACCAAAGCTGAAAAGCAATTCTATTGTTTTCGCTACGCTGTCCGTCTGGCCGTCTGTCTGTCACAGGATGTTTTCTCGAGAACTGCCAGAGCTAAGTAGCTCAAATTTTGACGGAATATATAGAACTTTGTCCGCTCAGCAACAAATATATGAGAGCTAAAAATTAAAGGGTGTTCCAAAACGAGCAACAAAAAATTTTAAAATACCACGTATAATAATAGTACACAATAATATACAATTACATATAGACACTTGAAATTTGCAAAGTCTATATAAAAATGTAATAATAAAGATATTTATTATTTGACATATTGTCAGAAGTATAGTTTAGCATGTCTATATACGTATTTCATTGGCGCTTGAACCAAATCATCAGTAGACTTCAACCACAATTTTCAACAGTCACAAATCTCTTACTTTATGCACAGACTTTCAAAAACTATATGAGAATTCATAAAATAATAATATTTAATACGTATATAGACATGCTAAGCTACCAGCAAATAAATTTCAATTAAAATTGTAATAATTTTTATACAGACTACAACAACTAACTGAAACTAAAGGATATTTTATCAATTAATGAAATTTTTACTTTTGTAATTTTGATAACTTGATATATCTTGGAAACCGTAAGAGGAAAACTCTTAAAATTTTCAAAAACACTAAATCTAAAAAAATCGCCAAAAACCGAAAAAAAAATTCCAGAACGAAAAAAGCTCTAAAAAAATTTCTAAAATTAAACTAAATCGCCGAAAACCAATAAAATCGTCAAAACGAAAAAAGCGCTAAAAAATCTCTAAAACTAAAATAAATCGCCAAAAACCGAAAAAATCGCCAAAACGAAAAAAAGCTCTAAAAAAATTTCTAAAACTAAAATAAATCGCTAAAAACCTCAAAAATCACCAAAAATTAAAAAAACGCCAAAACTAAAAACAAAAAAAAAACACAAAAGCGAAAAAAGTGCCAATAATATGAAAACCCGCTAAAACTAGAAAAATCGCCAAAAAGCAAAAAAAAAAATTTACCGGGTGCTTAATTAAAAAAAATCTACATCAGGTAAGACATTTGATTATATAGGCTAAGGTTCGTATAGTGCTACATATGTAGTGCCGGTACGGAAACCTTCGTGTGCGCGTCACAGTGGCACTTTACTGAATTTACTGTTTAAGTCGGTTAAAAGAGAAATGTTAGGATAACAGGTTAAAAAAACTGTGGAATTAATTAATTAGTAAAGAGTCTATAATGTTAAATATTTGCCGGTTGCTATAGAGCAAAAGTTGTGGAATTGAAAGTTGCACTAGACGAGGGCGCACTGTACTTTAAATTGACAGTTCCGATAGTTTTTCAAGATATTTCCAAAAGTAATTGCAGAAGCTTTTCGATGTTAAATACCTGGAAATTTAGGTTTACTGAGGAATTTAAGGCCTTTCCAGTTGGAAAACTCAGCAGACCTTATATCGAACTGCTCAAAGCCTTCGTATAAAAGATAAGATTCACATTCCCTTCTATTACAAGGTAAAAGAGAAAGACCCAATAAAAAAATAAGCTTTCAAGAAAGTCAATAAGCTCTTGATCCGTAAGTAGTGCAAATATGGCGAATTTCTTATGATTTTTATAGCTTTTCTTTTTCGATCCATATTCAGTGATTCCGAAGTCATGTTCATGATGTTGATCTGCTTTTTCGTATGTTATTTTTTTCTTTCACTAAATTTCTTTTTTATAAATCAAAATCTAGCGAGCATATTTATAAAAATTATTAAGGCCTTATAAAGGGTTTTTAAAACAAATTTTCATAAAAAAATTTTCTTATTAAGCCTTTATAAAGCCGTAATAATTTTTGTAAATAAGTCTCTATAACTTTATGGCAATGAGTCCATTTTCCTAAAAAAATTAAGAAGCAGTTATCACGTTGACTTCAAAACCGAAAATCCCGGGTTCGAGCCCGGTCTTCGACAGTCATTCAATAAACTCCACGCTTTTTTCTGACGTTCGTTAGTGTCCATTGGCATCAGTTGTTGTAGGAAAGTTCAAGTGATGGGAATCACTGAACTATAGCGACTTAAGCTTAATATAACATCAGATCGCCCTCTTTTAGGCGGTATTGTGTACCAGAATCATCAGGGAAGTAAAATTCCCAGAGGCGCTGCAACACTGTATTATAAAAAAAACGTGCAAAAAGCAGAGTTGTAAAAGAACGAAGTTTTCCTCTATCTCTTCCTTCACGAACTGTGTTCTCTATCACTGTACCTTTCCTAAAGAAGGTAACAAACACCCAGTAATAGTAGTAGGCATTCAATGCCTGAGTGTTACTTCTCCTTAAATTTTTTTTTCTTCTGGATATTTTAATATGCAATCGATTCCTGAAAAGTCACTGGAAGTAGAGAAAGAGTAGTTTCTGAATAATTTCTTAAATTTTTTTCACTTGGGAGAAAAATTTTTTTTTGGCGAAAGAAGCGAGAGCGGAAGGCCTGCTCCGCAATGACAACGCGTGTAAAAAAGATATAAGTATGAAATGGAGCGAGCAGTCCTTGAACATCCAAAATAAATAAATCAGAGGCCTTCTAGAAGGCAACCTTACTCCTTCTTTTTCCCGCTGGGTTTATTTAAAGTTGTTTAATAAAAAAAAAACAAATACAATAATAATAATGTATTTGGTAAAATGAGATGTTTTTGGTTTCTTAATATTTTAAAACTGAAAATATCAGTTTTTTAATAAACTACTTTGTATCTCTTGTATTTGTATTTTTAACATTAAACTTTGGCACACATCTATTGTCAGCAAAAACAAGTATATAAAAAGATTCCCATGACACTTCTGATTGATGTATTTTTGTATAAACATGAACACTACTGGTAATTTTTTATCATCAACAGAGTATTGACTTACAGTTGACACATTTCTAATTGAGAGATCTTCAAGATGAATAATTTCCTTGATGTCCAAGAAAATGAGCACATTTAAGAAGTGTGCTTAAGAAAAAGCTTTATTTAAAATTTAAATTTTAAATCAAGCAAAAAAAAAAACAAATTCGCAAATATCAACACTAAAATAAATGACACACAGAAGCAAATACATGAGAAATTTATTTAAATTGAGCAGACTACTTAAAAGTAACACGATTAGGATGTTTAACAGATACAAAAAAGGGTGTGTTCACTAAAGTTTTTAATGAAATTGTATCACTTCAATTAATTTATTCTACTTGTATTAATCACGAACACAAAAGGCAGCCCTGAATGTTGGAGTCATTTCTTTGAAAATATTTTATATTATACTAGCAGAAGCCCTGTGTGCTTCGCTGATCCAAATAATATGTACGTTTTGTTATGACAAGAAACATTATTATAGCTATGCTATTTATTGCGCGATACAGGAGTTACGACATGAGTATTAACATACGTAAATTCTATCGCATGCCGAATCATAATACAGTCTTTCGGACTGAGATCACTGCTATAACCGAAGGCATTAGATATCTAAAGGATATTGACAACGAACTACCTATTCGTATCTTTACGAATAGTAAGTAGAAAAGTTATCGAAGCCTTAACAAAGCATAAAGTTCAATCTCGAAGCCGTCCTTCAATGCAAAGATGAGATACACTCTTACAAGTACAACTAGAATGGTTTCCAGCCCAATAGGATGTTGCTGAAAACGAAGAGGCGCATAAGATCGGAACAACTTTTCTAAAATTAAAAAAACGGACCAAAAAATGGACTATAGAACAGCATACCAGAGATTGACAGAACTCTACTGTTCTGTTCTGTTTCCCAAGAGAAGTTAGATGAGGGCTTGCCAGGAAGATGATGAAACTATGGAAACACTACTTCTGTCACTGTCAAGCATTCAGTGAAATTACAAGAAAAATCTTGATATATCAGTTATAGAATATTTAAGGGATTCAGCCTTAAAAAAACCTAAGAAAGTATATGGAGGAAACTAGGTTCCTAACCTGACTAAGTTTGTTAGGTTTTTATGGTTATTTATTGGGCATTTTCCCCAATAGTTCGTCAAAAGAGCGCACAATATGCTATAAAAGAATAATTAATCCACTTCGGATTGGATTGGGACAATATCCATTGCCCCTCCTTCAATCTAACCTAACCTAACCTAAGCGCGCTAAATACTTGAGTATAAAATCTTATCGTTCTGTAGAGTAAAAGTTATGCTGCAACCATTCATAATTCCTCAAAGTAATTGCTCTGGTGGATGGTTATGCCGACCGTATAAAGGGCGACCAAGGACCTATAATTGTTTGTCGAACTAAACCATGTTTTTTGTACAAAAGCTCCCTAAATTGAAGACGTTGTTCGGGTGTTTAGTCTATTTACGATGAAATGTTATACCAGACTAAATACAAAACAAGTAACAGCTGTTAGAATGCTGCAAATATCAACCAGTATTGCCAATTTAATTAAGGTTTTACAACTCTAAGAAAAAACGCTTTATTATTGTAACGTATTTTACTTTTCCAGCTGTGGGGTATGACTCAGTCTGTCCAGGTTCGAACTGAAAGGTCCACTTCCTTAGAAATAAAAAGATTCAGTTTCTTAGGTGTTAAGGTCTTCTTTAATTATGAAGAATAGGAAACAAATCTCGATTCTAGTGTTTCTGCTAACCGGACACTGTCTCATAGGTAGGCATGCACAAAGGTTAAAGGTTGAATATAATGATTTTTGCCGTAGCTGCCAGAATATCCATGAAGAGGAAAGTGTATAACACTTTCTTTGCCACTGTCCTGGACCCGCAAGAAAGAGATTGACCACAATGGGCGCTGTTGAGTTCAGGGAACTTTCTGACGTTGCTAGTGTTGAACTGCAACGTATTAACAGCTTTATTTACAGTGGGATCTGCCTTAACGGATTTATTAAATGTTTAGTTTTCTCTTGACCGGACAGTCCCCTTGTACGGACACATTTCAATGGTATCTTCAGTGTCCGCTCAAGAGAGATTCCACTCTATATTGAGCTCTGGTTGGTTTGATGGTGGGGACTCCGCATAAGCAGAGTCTCCGTGGTATCACAATGGACCTAAATGGTCTAAGTGAGTCCGGGTTTCTGACTGCCACCCCTACCTAACCTAACCTAGGTGTTAAGAAAATATACAAAGCTTTTCTTTCTTTAACGAAACTTATACTACTTAGGATATCTTAGAACTACAGGTTATATTATCAGTGAAGTACAGGCGGTTACAGCTATAAGTAATACCGACTAATTATGGAGTATTCGGTGGGCCTTGAGGCCGTGTAGTAAATACAGGCGAGAGGAATTCAGTAGCTCTCGTAATAAACACGTTCCAGTCATATTCGGTGGGCTCTAAGGCCGGTTTAATGAATGTGGGCGAGGGGAATTCGGTAGCTTTCGTAATAAACACGTTCCAGTCATATTCGGTGGGCTCTGAGGCCGGTTTAATGAATGTGGGCGAAAGGAATTCCATAGCTCTCGTCATAGACTAAAGTAATTCAAGATTAATTCCGCACGTCTTGACTACGAAAAGTTCAAGATGAATGTGGTAGATCTTGAACTGATTTTTCAAAATAAAATTCGGTAGATCTTGAAAAATAAAGCGGCAAAAGGTATTCAAGATGCATTCTGGGCATCTTGAATATAAGACGAGAAGTTCGAGATGAATGCGGTAGATCTTTAACGAGCTTAAAAGATGAATTCGGTAGATCTTGAAAAATAAAGCAGCAAAAGGTATTCAAGATGAATTCTAGAGATCTTGAATATAAGACGAGAAGTTCGAGATGAATGCGGTAGATCTTGAACGAGTTTTCAAGATGAATTCGGTAGATCCTGAAAAATAAAGCGGCAAAAGGTATTCAAAATGAATTCTAGAGATCTTGAATATAAGACGAGAAGTTCGAGATGAATGCGGTAGATCTCGAACGAGTTTTTAAGATGAATTCGGTAGATCCTGAAAGATAAAGCGGCCAAAGAAGTTCAAGATGAATTCGGAGGATCTTGAATATAAAACGAGAAGTTCAAGATAAATGCGGTAGATCTGATTTTTCAAAATAAAGCGGCAAAAGAAATTTAAGATAGATTCTAAGGATCTTGAATATAAAAATAAAATAAATTTCAAATTGAATACGATAGATCTTGAGCACTAACTACAATTTATCAAGAAGCTCAATATTAACGCGGTAGATCTTGCAAACTTTCTCTTCAAAAATTAGAACAAGCCTCTATGTTGATGTCGATTCTTGTAATATACAGGTAGTGGCCCTGCTTATCGTACTGAGATGTTCAGCTCGTCCCGATTGCATGTGGCTTAAACTTGACGTCTTATAGTAATTCTGATTCTAACTTGTTGAGAATTATTTTCTTATTTTTTATGGTTTTTTCGTTTTAATTTGAAATCTGTTAAAGTCTGCATGTGGTTGTTGTATTTTATTTCTTTTAAATAGCGTGCATGTGCCTGCAAAAGCATGCATGTACGTGGTTGTTATTATTTTATTTCTGTTACTGAACTAGCGTGCATAAGCGTAATTGTTGTATTTATAATAGAAATAACAAAAATGTAAGTAAAAACCACACAGTAGGGGGAAAAAATATAGAGTCATTTGTCATGGAACGTTACACCGTCATCTGTCTATCTATATATATAAAACAGGATGTGTGTACGTATGTATGAAACGTATGGACTCCAAAACGGCTAGGCCGATTTTGATGAAATTTTCAGGGAATCTTCAGAATATTCAGGCGGGTGGCACTGTGAAGTCTGATTTTTGATTTTTGGTCTGCACCACCAATGCCTTTATATTTTTTTTTGCGGGGAGGGGAGGGGTAGCGAAGCACACCGGGTTAAGCTAGTATCGTATAATTTTGGAACTACTTTCGTTCGTGTGTAATTTGTTTTTGTAAATCGATGAATAATACTTATTACTCAAGCATTACAAACTGTCCTATTTAAATAAAGTGTTATATTGACATGCGTATTACAAAACCACATTAAGATTGAAAGTGCCTACAATTTGGAAAATAAACAATACAAAAAAACTAAATAAAACTGATGAAACTAAAATCCCCCAAAAATTTTAAAGGCATATTGATTCATATCAGTGTTAAAAATAGAAAAAACTAAAGAGGAAATTGTCATCGGTTTTTAATAAATTAAAAAAAGAATAATGAAAATTTGTTGAATATTCTGAAACAAACTAAGTATGTATCATTTCTTTTAATTTGATTTTATGGAAAAATAGTTGACAAAAATAATTTTAAAATTTTGTCGTCGAAGGGGGGGGGGAGGGGAAGTGAATGATAAAAAATATGAAAGAAACAATTATTTATTATTTTCACTAGGACCCTTGTCACTTTTCAAACATTGCCCACCAATGTGCTGTCATGTCAACCCGAAAATACAAATAAAATTTTGAAAGAAAAGCAACAAAACAAAATTGCTGTTGAAAGTACATACATATATATATATATATATATATATATATATATATATATATACATATGTATGTATGTATGTACCCACGATAACAGAAATTTTCGCTTGATCTTTATTTGCGTTGGCATTTAAAATGTCAAACATAAGTTTTTCTTTGAACGCATTAGAAACTTTTACAGTTGCTTGCGCCGAATCTCGTATACCCTGCACACATGAAATTAAGAGAAAATAAATTGTTTTCTTTTGAAACTCAAATTTGCTTAAAATAAATATTATTATTATATTAAATATTATTTTAATTTCCGGATGTTTCTTGTTAAGAATAATATAAATTTTTTCCCCTCCCAAATCTTGTTTTTTATAGCTATGCTATTTATTGCGCGATACAGGAGATAGGACGTAATTTTCGTCACAAAAATAATCGACACTATTACAGTTATAAATTTATT
Organism: Tachina lurida; assembly: GCA_944452675.1. Lineage (NCBI taxonomy): Eukaryota > Metazoa > Arthropoda > Insecta > Diptera > Tachinidae > Tachina > Tachina lurida. The sequence continues at coordinate 94,165,456 of OX101754.1, read as the reverse complement.
TATGTTTTGATTTCTTTGTACTTAAAACCAGAGTACGAAATAAACGAAACAAATTGTTTGATTTTGTTTTGTTTCTTTCGTTGAAGTGAGTGAAACAAAAATAATACAAAAACAATGAGAACTTTTGCTCAATTTATTTTTGTTTTCTTTTTGCACATGAGCACAAACCAGAGAACGAAGCTGATCGGCCACAAACAATACATTAATTTCATCGTATGCCGCTAGAAAAGAAAATAATGGGAAATAAATGGAAATGTTTTGAATTATTTGCGGGGAATTTGACATCATCATATGTTATAATTTTATTGCATTGTTATTTCACACATGAAATTTGTTTTATATAACTAAGCAGCATAGCTATAACCGAGTGTCCTAAGACACCTCTCTTCTTTTTTTTATTTTTGCCTCGAGATGCCTTGAAAACATTTTTATATGTTGGAGAAAATCTACATGTTTATTATTTACATATGTATATTATTAATTCTTGTGAAATTTTGGCCGATTGGCGAATTTACATACGTGCACACCACACTTTCACTGAAGCTGAATGCAATTCTCTACCTGGAATACCTGTGGAGAAATTGCTTATTAATATTGCCGTTCAGATCGAAATGGACCTCCTTTAACATAAAGATGTAGTTGATCATGGACGAAACTATGATCAACTATATCTATCCATCATTCGTAGAATCCTCTGGCAAACTTTCAAATGAATACACAAGTACCCGCGAGGTTTAATTTACTTGTGATTTGGAACTTATAGTGAAACAAATTCAAATCTTTGTGTAGGGGCTAGTGACCCTTATGACCAAGGGCCACGTTACTGGTGGCCAGGAATGTAGCTGAAGGTGGGATGGTAACCTTCTACGTCGGCAGCCAGGCAGTGCCAAAAGCTTTGAAGGGACACAATGTCATATCGAAACTTGTTAGTGACTGTAGGAGAGCCCTCAATTGGCTTATATACAAATATAGTGTCAGACAATGTTGGGTTCCTGGCCACATCAGTGTTGAGGGAAATGAAATTGCGGATGAGCTGGCAAGAATAGGGTCGGCGTTAGATGAGGGAATGTGCGACAGATTGTTGAAATTACCGATAGGCCATTACTATAGGAAACTTAGTAATATTGTAGAGAGCAGGACCAACAGTTCATGGCATGGATAGGAAAGCGATGCGAATCATGATTGGCGTGTTGACTGGCCCCTGCTCGATCAGAGCGAGAACTATCATTTGGAAAACTGGCACGCTAGTTTTCTGTAGGATGTGCGGGGATGAAAAGGAACCAGAAACCATTTAACATATTATCTGTCACTGCTCGAATTTGTTACGTCATAGGTTTAGATGACTGAGCAGACGTTTCCATGAGAGCATTACTGATATCGGGAAGTCTAAACTAAAGATAGAGGCTTCATCATGGGAATTCGGTGGCTTAATGACGGATAATAGGGTCACTTCTGGGTACAAATAGGGTGCAAATATTACTTTTAATGGGCAATGGGAGGGAATCGCAATGGACCCAACTGGCTCTCTGAGTGGAGGTTCAATTTAGCACCACCCATCCTAACCTAACCTATAATCAGATAAAATTCTCGCTGAAACGACTGTATGGCAGCTGCTACAGCAGCAATTATTTCTTGTGTCCAGAGTTATTTTCCCTATTGCAACAACATACACGGCGAAAGAATTTATCAACGCAATCATTGTCCAAATGCTGGAAGTCCTTCCTCTGAAAGTGCGTCAAAACTCTCTTTGAATTTAATTAGAGTTACTCGAGTACTTAATAGCAGCGCATAATCCAAATAAGTGTTTCATTATATCAACTTTACATTTTTACTAAATTACGATAACGAATTAAAAAAAGTTATTACATTTTGGTTGCGCTAAAGCAACCGTAGTCAAAATAATCTTGACTCTTATCACGTAAAAGGGGTGTAACTCATATTATCTTCGAACAAATAAGTTGAAACTTCATTCAAATTTAAGTAAATAAAAAGTTAACCGAAATTAAAAAAGAACAAAACAGAAAGAAAAATTCTTCCATTATCGTCACTGGAAGATAAACTGGTTGCGTAGGAATTAGTGCTGGGATACTATCGATATACTATCGATAATATCGATAGTTTTCAAATATCGATAGGAAAAAATATCGATATCGATAGTATTAAAAATGAAGTTTTGAAAACGTGAGATGTTATAAAAATTTTTTAACTGACATCAGCACAACTTTTGGAAAACCGTCACCTAAATTAACGTTCGTAGATACATATTAAAATAAACATAAGACTATAAACTTTCAATAAAGTGATAAAAAAAAAAACTACCTGTAACCTGATGAAAAATTAGTTATATTTTTCTTTCTCAAGTACTAACATTCAGTCGATAGTAATATCGATAGTATCGATAGTGAAATCTGAACTATCGATGGATATCGATAGCCGAAAATATCGATAGTATCCCAGCACTAGTAGGAATGCGTTTTGGCGATAGTAGTAATGATAACGATGATGGCTGGATGAGTTTTAAATACGGTGATACAAAAGCATTTCCTGATATTATTCATGCCCTTACTGTGTCTCACTTTACCATTTAGTCTTGCTAACTTAAAAAGTAATTTCTTCCTGCTGCCGTGCCCGAGTAAATATAAGTACACTGTTTCACATGAAACAAATGGTAGGAAAAGTGCTCAGTGACTTTTTGAAGAAATACAAGTTTTTAAGTAAAAAGTTATCTTATTTTTCAAGATAGTATCCTTTGAGCTCGATACACTTACATATGTTAGGAAGGGTTAGGTTAAAAAGAGGAGCCATCACTCTCATGTCCGGTCACATACACATAAACCAGTATATGCCTGTTGTGCGCTTTTACTTGAATTAAAAGAGGAACCCCACTGTTTTAGGAACTCATTATCGTTGACGTACTCCCTCAAACTTTTCCAGTCAATACCTCTAGGGTGGGTAATATCGGGTAAGGTGTCATCCTCAAAATAACGGGATCTCGGCTGGACGAAAACTGGCCGAAAGCTGGGCAATGACAAAGAAAGTGCTCCATCGTCTCAATGTCCTCCATACATACCCTGGATTCATTGTTATTCTTGACTTCTTTGCGGTACAAGTGCCTTCGTAAATTAGAGTGCCCCGTTAAGAAGCCGGCCAACTTTCATAGCTCCGTTTTGTTTAGGTCGCGCCATAGAACCTTGGTTAGATTACCCACAGTATCACAATTCCATCGTATTCTGTGGGCCATCTTTGTCCAATTTTGTAACTCAATGTTCTCTGCGTTGGAAGCTTTGCATTAATTAGAGTTACTGTACGTACCGTGCTGACCTTTTTCGCCAGTTCATTTGCACGTTCATTTCCGGTTACTTCGTAGTGGAACGGACCCATACGTGACGAATATTTCCATGTACTGCCTAATTCTTAATCATATTCTTGCAATCTAAAACGGTCCTAGAGTTTAATCTTTCGGTTGTGATTGCCCTAACTGCCGACTTGCTGTCGGTAAATATATTGACATCTGTCGCCCTTATATTCACACTGATGGATTTTATGGTTACTACTAAAAAAGATTATCAGCGAAATTGTATTGCATTTTAAATTAAAGTTTGCTGGTGTGATGAAGAGCAGTAAAGCATTTACGAACACACCCTTCCTTGATTGCTCGAACATCCGCATAGAAGACTGTATTATTGTAAGAGAGCGTAAGTAAATATCGGTCCCCGGTTCTTCTATGAAGAAACCTACGCCCCTTCTTTCCCCTAGCATCGAGCCATCCGTGATTGTGATTGAGCTATAATCTTAGTATAACGTAATCGGTCGGACATTACCAAACTCTGGTCGTATCCATTCAGTGACGTCCATATGTTCTGATGGTGTGTTATGTTGTCTTGTCCGCTCCATTCGCCATTTTGTAGCAAGAGCTGCTTAGTATCTAATACGAATGTCTATATGGTGGACATAAATAATTGTCTTCAATTCCATGGGTAGACTAAGTCAAAATTAAAGTGACAAAAGATCAAGACGATACATCACGATAATGGTAAATATTTAACCATTTACAGGATATGTCCTTTTTTAACCAAACACTAGTCACTACTTTTGGTAGCAGTCCCATTTTCTCAACCGATCGGACGAGTACGTTTGGATCATTTATCACCAAATTTTCTGCAGGTTCATTGCAGCGTTTAACTAATGAAATGAACGAAAATGGTCCCATCACACATCCACTATTTGCGATGAACCAACATCAACAAGTTAAAGTTCGAATCTTGGAGCATTACTCGCCAAACAACTATAAATGCGTACAGTTAAAAATAAAACCATACTCAAACGCAAGCTTAAACTGCATATGTATAACTACAAACCACCAACGGCTATTTTCAGACACATTTCTTAAATTAGCACAGAACAATCATACGGTTAAGTATAAAATTACTCTGAGTATTTATTCGGCTAAACATGAGTGTATGCAGAAGTATTTTCTTTGCACACACTGCAAGAATCAGTGCTGCCAAATGCTAAAATGTCAATGGTGTTCAACTGATTGCATGAGAGGGATAGAAAATGTGATTTAATAATTCTCTACTGTGCTAAAAAAGATTGTAGTTAAATATTTAACATTTATTTCATTTCTCTTTTCAAGTCACAATATATCAGTTCATTAAAGAATTTTGTTTGCGAATTTTACAAAGAAAGTACATTTTCTATTACATTTCATAAACAGAAGTGCATACAGGGCGTATGATGAATAAATACTCTGAGTGTCATGCTTTTATTTATTTTATCCGAATAAATATCCATACTCTGAGTATAAGCATGACATACATTTAACACGCTCAATACACATATGCCTTTTTATTTATAGTTATAGAGCATTTCAGTTATTCACATAAATGGAACTGGCCATAGTCATAGTTGTCTGAAAGCAAATATGTGAGCCCACGAATTGTTAGTGGTACATTTACGAGCGGTTACTAAAATTAAGAGTATTTAGTAAAGTAATTTTTTTATCTATAAGATGTTTTAAACTTTTAGGTTAATAAAAATTTGTAAAAAAAAACAAACTTAATGATTGCTTAATTTGATTGTAATTCTAATTCTTAACTACTTTTTAATGTGTATTTAATATTACTTAATAATATATTTAGTTTCAACAAAGTTGCATAATGCTTGCTCCTCAACATTTGCTAATGAACAATTATTAAATTATTAGCTCACTTTACTTTCAACGCTAGTTTTTGCTGGATATAATTTTGTCCGGTTAAATCCAAACCATTCTAATGTCACTTTCCCTTTCTTTTTAAGAGTTTTTGTGTTTCTTTTTTAAACAAGCCCAATGCAATCCAGTTGAATCTAGTAGCAATTTGTGCAAATTATTATAAATTATATAAAATGTGCACAGAAATCTATTCATTTATTCAGTTGTGACCTTGAAAAAAAAAATAATTGAAACATAAAGTGGCGCTGCTTACATACTTGTGAAGTTGTCTTTTTCTTTAATGAAAATATAATGCGAAAAATTTGTTAATAAAATGGGCCATTTGGTTTTATCTCTAGTTAACATATAGTTTGAGGTCACTAAGTTACTTTACGGAGAGCTGCGTAGTTGAGCCCAAATAACAGTCTCAATTTAACAACTCAATAGCGTACTATAGAAAAAAAAACATACAGTCTCCAAAGAAATACGAGGGTAGTTTGATAACTCCTTGACTTTCTGCATAAAATAAAATTTTCCCCGCAAAGAAGGGCTGTGAATTCAGCGTCTTTCTAGGTTTTTTTCCCCCTCAATGCCCTAATAATAGTCGTTTGTTTCAATGATGACCCATTCGTTTGACCACAAATCTCATACTATCCACCCTTTACCACCAAACAAATTTATTTACAAAAGTACTCACAAAGTGTTAAATCTGGGGAGTAATTTGAATGGGATCGTAATCCAAGCCATGGATTTTTGCTTGACTAAACAAGTGTGCACCTGTTAACTTTACTGAGGAAACAAAAATTTTTTTCTCAGCCAGTTGATGTCGTTTTTACTTTAAGTTAATAATGGCTTCGTTAGGCAAATCATATTCACCCTTATTCCAGTTGCCAACATCGACGTCAGGTCAATACAATACCAAAAAATTAGGGCCTGTCTACTGATTTCCGAAAACAACTGACTGCGATTGGCAGGCTCATGCTATTTTCTAGACCTTAGGGAACAGAAATAGATTGTCAATAGTACAAAATTTATCCCGAGAGGAAGTAAACAAGGCCTAATTTTTGTAGTATTGTATTGACGTGACGTCGATGTTGACAACTGGAATAAGGGTGACTGTCTTACTTTTGAAGTTGTTGATTCGTTTGAGCAAATTGCTTTAATGTTGTTATTTTAATTTTTTAATCGTTCGTTCATGTATGTATTTTTCTTTTCTGCGTTCACCCATTTCTCAGTCATTTGTGAAGCGATTTTAAAAATAATTTTTCCATATGAAGTGGTATACTCCACAGGTGGTCCCAGTTTCACCAATATGCGATAGGAGCAGGGGATGGGTACCCCATTGCAAAGTAATTATTAATTATGGCATGTATATATCATTGAGAGACTTCGACTTTGCTGAGAATTACTTTATAATTAATACGCGAAAGAAGTAAGTAGTGGTGTAAGAGCAGGGGAAGGGCTCCCTTCTATACAAGGTAATCAATAATTATTACATATTGATATCAGTGAGCTACAAACTAAAAACTAAACCGACTTTACACTAAAAAGCTAAAAATAAAAAAAGTATTATTATGTTTACTACTTAAGTATTTGCAGTAGGTGCCAAGAAGCTTAATTAAAGGCAAAAATAAAGGGTGGGCAAATTTAAAACTAGGAAGTAAATTGGCTTAAAAACACTTTTATTTTACAAATTCAGTTGTATTAATACCAATGTAAAGTTAAAATATGGGAATTAATAATGGAATATGATGTCGGAAAAATATACACCTCTAGCACGTAGGCAGACGTCCCCTCTTTTTACAAAATTTTGAAGCACATTTTGCAACAAATCTTCGCTTATCTCGTTAATGCAGCGCGTCAGTTGTTTTTGGTTTGTTTACGTAAATCCGTTAAATTACAAGAACGAGGCGGCCAATTGACATTGCCAAATCGAAGAAATACCCGATCGGGAAATTTCTCTCATACAATAACTGAATTGTTTGGCCGGTTGTGTGGCTTGTAGCGCCGTATTGTTTAAATCAAAGGTCATTGATGTCATCATTAGCCCCTTTCTTAGGATGTAGTGGTTTTTCTATTCTATATTTGGTTTTGAAATTCGTTACTAACAATGGCAATGACAGAGTGAGAATATTTAACTGTCGTTATTTCACTTCATTTCGAAATGTACAATACCGATATACTTTCGATAAACATCTATAACGCCAACGGCAATGCTACACGGTCGTTTTAGTTTCGTTTTTAAATAATAACAAGTACTCGTAAGAGTGCTATATTCGGCTGTGCCGAATCTCATATACCCTTTACCAACGTACGTACATATACATATATAGTATACAGACACATACATACATATTTGTTTTGTGAAAAAATTTATCAATCAAAATTTATCATTTTTTAATTTGGCTTTTTTGCTTTTTTGAAGTTTTTTTAGTTTAAAATTTTTTTTCAGTTTTGTCGCTTTTTAATCGTTTTGGCGATTTTCATCTGTTTTTAAAGGTTTTTTTAATTTTGGCAATTTTTTTTTTGTTCTTGTGGTTTTTTTTATTTTTTTGGGGTTATTTTCGTTTTGCCGATTTTTTTTTTTCATTTTGGCGATTTTTTTCATTTTGGCAATTTTCTTTCATTTTGGCGATTTTTTTTCATTTAGCAATTTTTCCGGTTTTTCGCAATTTATTTTAGTCTTAGACAATTTTTTTTAATTTGATGCTTTTGTTTTGTTTTGGCGATTTTTTTCATTTTGGCAATTTTTTCGGTTTTTCGCGATTTATTTTAGTCTTAGACAATTTTTTTTAATATGGTGCATTTGTTTTGTTTTGGCGATTTTTTCATTTTGGCTATTTTTTTTCATTTTAGCAATTTTTTCAGTTTTTCACGATTTATTTTAGTCTTAGAATTTTTTTTTTAATTTGGTGTTCTTTTTCATTTTGGCGATTTTTTTTTTTGTTTTTGGCGATTTTTTTCGGTTCGGCGATTGTATAATTTTTTAATTTTTTAGTTTTACCGTTTTTGAAAATTTCAAGAGTTTAGCTCTTACGGTTTCCAAGATACAGCAAGTTGTCAAAATTACATAGTAAAAATTGCATTAACTGATGGTACACCCTTTAATTAAAATTTTTTAAATTTTAGTGTTAATTGTTGTAGTCTGTATAAATATACACTAACCTTACAAATTTCATGTGTACATACATACATACAATTGTATGTATGTATATTACATGCGATTTTAACATTTTGCGTTCCTCATTTTGGAACACCCTTTAATTTTTAACTCTCATGTATTTGTTGTTGTAGCGGCCAAAGGTCTACACACTGCGTCCAAATTTCAGGTCCGTAGCTCTTACGGTTCCCGAGAAAATACCCTGTGACAGACAGACAGACAGTGTAGCGAAAATAATAGGGTTCGTTTTCACCTTTGGTGTAGGGAACCCTAAAAAGGTTAAATTTTCCAGCTGTGGAGCTGTGGTTTTTATTTTTCAAATTTTCTATACCCAACTTTTCTTTCCAAAATATAAAATATATTTATATATTAAAATATAAAAAAAATTATTACACCTAGTTAATTTTATATATCACATAAAGTGTACGCTTCCCAACCCTGGAATCATAATTTAAAATTTTTCTGATTTCTTACACCAAATTTTTCTTTTAAGAATGTACGAGTAAGATATTTTAAATTAATAGATAATAAGGAAAAATTAGTTTCAGTAGGTTATTTTTATATAACAAGGGACAAGGACTTCATGCATTTAAAAAAGTTATTTTAGGCGCCTAAAATATGGCATTAAAAATGCAAAATATGCACTAAAAACGATAAAATATGCACACATTTTAAACATTTTTGTTCAAAAGATTTTTTTTAATTTACATACAACTACTTATGGGCTGTTTCACAATAACGACACGAAACTTTCGACTGAAAATTTATATTGAAAACAACAATAAAATATGAAAATTAGTTTTTGTTTTCAATATAAATTTTCAGTCGAAAGTTTCATGTCGTTATTGTGAAACAGCCCATAAATAAAATTATAAAAATATTTTCTTTTCTTCAGAGGTGAGTGTATAAGCCTTTTTTACATTACATTTTTACACAAAATTAAATATGATATAAACATTTTTTCTGCATTATTAACTCCAAACACGCATTTGTCTTCTTATTTATTTATTTTCATTTAAAAATTTTATTCTTTTTTATATATTCGAATGTGAAGTTCTATCAATTTATTCTTAGAAAGCTTTTTTGTGAGCCTTTGGATGTAATCGGCTCAAATTTGAATAATTATTTTTATATGATGCTATCTTATTATATATAATACAAAAACTCGTTTATTTGTTGTGGGTGAACTCTTCAATGCCCCAACAGATTTTCGCCTTCCAACACACAAAATATTTGTAAAAGACCGGTGCGTGTTTTTATATATATTCTACCGCGGTAAATGCTACGCCCCTTTCAGAAATAGTGATTCGTCCGTCAGATGGCGCAATTTTTAGTTTTTTTGTGTTTTTGCACCGTAACTCAAGAACTAATGAACCGATTTTGACCAAACTTCATATACATATTCTATAGGGCGTGAGTAGTGTTTCTGTGTAGTTTGAAGTTCGTCCGACAGATGGCGCCATATTTAGTTTTTTTGTGTTTTTGCACCGTAACTCAACAACTACTGCACCGATGTTGACAAACTTTATATACATGCTCTATGGGACGTGAGGAGTGTTTCTGTGTAGTTTGAAGTTCGTCCGACAGATGGCGCCATATTTAGTTTTTTTTGTGTTTTTGCACCGTAACTCAAGAACTACTGCACCGATTTAGACCAAACTTTATATACATGCTCTATGGGACGTGAGGAGTGTTTCTGTGTAGTTTGAAGTTCGTCCGACAGATGGTGCCATATTTAGTTTTTTTTTTGTGATTTTGCACCGTAACTCAAGAACTACTGCACCGATTTAGACCAAACTTTATATACATGCTCTATGGGGCGTGAGGAGCGTTTATGTGTAGTTTGAAGTTCGTCCGGCAGATGGCGCAATATATAGTTTAGTCGTGGGCAAAATCCAATTTTCATATTGTACCACCAATGCCATATACAATACTAATGTTTGCTTAGGGCAAGCAACGCGGACCGGGGTCAGCTAGTATACATATATAATTAACTCAACCATTACAATGAATTGAATACTAGCTACGAGTATTAGATTTGTTTTTTAAATCTGTTGTCATTTTAAAAACATGTTTACTTTCGGCTTTAAAGCAGACAATTTCCTTTTTAAATCATCAAAATTTCGATTTTCATCAAATGTGGTAGATGTGTATGCTTTTACAATTCTACAATCCAATGCAAGCGAATAAATTTGCCAAAAAAAATTGTCTTGCATTAATAATTTGTCAACAATAATATTTTATTAAATTTAAATTTTTGACAAAAAAAATTACAGAGCCATTTAATTATACCAAAATAATCATTTATGACCAAATTATGCAAAAATATGCATTTAACAAATCGATGCCATTTTTACGCAAATTCATTGTTTCCTAAAGATATTTCGTTCTTGCTATTATCAGGGGTAAGGGAAAAAACATGCATTTGCATGAAACCCCTGTCCCTGGTTATTACGTTGTTTTAGTAAATGAGCGTTATGTATGTACGAGTATGTATGTACATATGTATATCTGGTGGCATTTTTTGCTTATTTAGTGATGTTATCTTTTAAATAAAAAGTATGTCATGCTGATTAAAGATAACGATCACAAAGTCTGTTTTATTTTTTTAATCTTCCGATACTCTCATACTCGTATAAGTACAAGTGTTTTTTTTCAATTACCTTGTAAACGGTGTATATAAACAATGTCTGTTTTACTTTTTATTTTATTTATTTATGTGCATATACGAGTAAGATTCATCACACAACTCACATGAGTTTGCATTTTGATTGCATACAATTTAAACAAATATTTTACTTAAACATTTTCTTAATTTTTTGTTTTGTGTTTGCCAATTTTATAAACATTTAAAATGTTTTTTTTATTTTTTGCATGAATGTCGCATTGATGTATGAAAAGTGAATAACGTTTATAACGAAGCTGTGTTGACCAACACCATCTGTACATACTAACATACTTATATGAGAGTAAAGTCCCAGCTGGAAAAGTAGTTATTGATTCAGTGAAGCGCACGCCATACCACAATTGTGAACAAGAAAATCACACACATGCTTATGCTCTTTCATTTAGTCGACACTGAGAAAGCGACAAATGAAGTTGTGCACGCATCTACATATGATTTTTGTTCCTAGTTTTTTGCTTAGTTTTTTTAGCGCAAAAAAAAATATGGAAGCTAAAAAGTATTTCATGATATAATGCATTTTATGCTATGAAACGTTTAAAAATAATAGGGAAGATAGTATAAAAAGACATTTTAATAGTTTTCACAGAGTTGTGAGTAAATATAATTTGGAATTTATACAGTACATTGTTGAATGGATAATTATATTTTTTACCTTTTTGTCAAGTTTTTATTAAATTCCCTATTTACAAAAAATATTCAAACAATGAATAACCACAGCACGTATTTCAAATTACAAATCTTTTCTTCAAGTGTAACTTAGTTGACTCTCAGTTTGCTCACCAATACAAACATATTTTATTTTGCGGACCACTGCATTAATTACATAAATAATGGGAGAAATAATGTATTATTTTCCAAGGCAAGACAATGCATTCCCTTGGGAACGAGAGGGTAATTTGATCAAACACCATAGTTACACATTGATTACCACGTGTATTACTACATCTGCACAAGAAGAAGAATGTATAGTTTTTGCTTGTGGCGAGTGTTATGAATTATAGAATTCATTCCTCGGACGTATTAAAATAATGCATTACTTTCCTAGGACATGTTCTGTGTTAACAGTAATGAATTCTGGAATGAAAAATTATACATGCTGTGCATTATCTTCTCCTTTACTATTCATTATCTTTTCCCACTGGGGTAATAGTAATGAGAAAAATAATTAATAAGAAATAGAGAACGAGAGTGCAGAGCGAGATCCTAAATTGCAAATTATGGAGTTGAAGATAGAACTAGACTCTACTCGTGAATGTGTACTCGTTTTTTTATGGTTCTGAAGTTCCTGTTGCACAGAAAGCGCACACGAAGGTGGCGGATCTATAGTGTAAGATAGAGGCACAGAAGTTTTATGGTCGTCTCCTCTTCATCTAGACGATAGCTGGCCACCGAGAGGAACGCGAGAGCAATGTATTCGAGTATGTGTATTCGGTGCCCCTGTGGCTGAGTGGTAGCGATGCTAGCCCTTCAATCCAGAGGTCGGGGGTTCGATTCCCGCCATAGACCCTGGGTGTTTTTCGCAGATAAGCTAATCGCTTCGCGGGTTGTGGTTGTAAAAAAAAAACTTTTTTTATAAGAAGCCGTTTGATGTTCGGCACTCTTGTGCCAGTTTGTACAGCCTCGAGATCTAGACAATGAAATCAGTTGTCATTATACGGGAGACCTAGCATTCTAGCATGAATACAGAAACCGCAATACCATGCGCTCATAGGAAGTCAGTCTAGCACTTATTATAGCTATGCTATTTATGGCGTGTGATTTTCGTAACAAAAATAATCGACACGTTACACTCTTTTTCCACACTCAGGCAATGAATGCCTACTACTGTTACTAGATGTTACCATCTTTAGGATAGGTGGAGAAGAAAGAGATAGAGGAAAGCTTCATTCTTTTACAACTCTGCTTTTTGCACGTTTTTTTTAAATAGAACAGTGTTGCACTGCCTCTGGTGTTAAATAAGGAGTATTAATTTTTTTTTGAAGCTGTGCTTAGTAGCCATTTTATTGTTTATTTTACTTTGCCTATGATTCTGCTACACAGTTATAAATTTATTTTTCTTTTGATTTCTTTGTACTTAAAAGCAGAGTACAAATTGCTTGATTTTATTTCGTTATTTGAAGTGAGTGAAAGAGAAACAATGAGAAGAATTGCTTAATTTGTTTTTGTATGGTTTTTGTACATGAGCACAAACCGGATAATACAGCCGATCGGCTGTAAGCCGGCTAACAGCCGCCACCGGCCACAAACAATAAATTAATTTAATCGTGCGCCGCTAGAAAATAAAATAATGGGAAATAAATGGAAACGTTTTGAAGTATTTGCGGAAAATGTCTCATCATCATGTAATATACTTTTATTGCATTGTTATTTCACACATAAAATTCGTTTTATATAATTTAGCAGCACAGCTATAACTTCTTCTTCTTCTTTATTTATTTTACTGTTGAAAAGTTTTTATTCGGTTTAGATGAAGAAACTATTTTTGTTGGTTGGCATAACCAATTTTGTTTGTTAAATTTACTGTAAATATAAATTGCTTTTGCGATTCGCTGAATATTTGCAATATTTGCGGCGAATTTGACATCATCATATAATATAATTTTATTAAATTTTATAGCAGCATAGCTATAACCCGGTGTCCTAAGATAACTCTCTTATTATTGTTAAGAGCTAAGAAGCTGCAGAGTTTTGCGATAGTCACTGAGACCTCACAATTTTCTGACTGTTATAGATTAGAATTCTAGCAGCAGAATGAAGCAAAGATACCACAGAGAGTGTAAAAGCTAAAATCGTAAAACATACTTAATTACCTTGCTTGCCAAGTTGTCCGCGTCCGCGTCCACGTTACTTGCGAGTGATGTGGGAGTGATTTGCTGTCTCATCTTAAAATGGTCGCCAATCTAGGCTTGTACAACGGAATGGGACCTGCTTCCAGCTTTGCTGTCAGTTATGAAACAATGTTTGTGCTAAATAATTGGACCTCAAATTGCAGACCTCACTAACTTAATGAATGACATCAAAACTAGGATATAGAAAGATATATCGACTGCATCATCATTCTTAATGAATTTGGAAATATTGTGGGCTGCAGCACCACGAGCGTCATGTAAAAAAAATGAATAACAGCTGAACTGCTTGTTTTAGGTACTGAATCCTCTCTCTTTCATATCTCCAGAGTTTGTATTCGATAAATGAGTGAGGACTCAGACAATTGAAGCAACTTTCTGGCATGTCCCAGCTTAGATCACAAAAGCTTTTGCAGCTCCTCCATAATAACGTAGTGTAGCGTGCTCATATGCCCTAAGCCTTCGGAAAGAATATTCTAAAAATCTTTCTCTATTCTGAGTTTAGCATGACTGAGGCCGGAGGCTTAAGTATCTTACATATTTGGTATTTAGTTTACAGTGGGCTTAACAATGTTTTGCTTTTTCTTTTACAAGAGTTTTAACCTCAATATTTTGATGTGTTACCAACAGGATTGCAAAACTATTATGCCGCTCATATGCTGTAGTATTGGCAGTAGTTATGAAAATAAAAACGTAAGTAAGTTTTCGCTGAAACTTTTTAGATTACGAGTGTATAAAAGCTGAAATTTCATAATTTCGTCTGCTAAATTATTAAGTAAATAAAGTGTTTTATTTTTAATTTTTGAATCAGTTGCACAGCCATAGAGACAAAAAGGATGTACTGGCGTCCGTGTAAGCAAACAAAACTGTGCTGATAATAATTAATAGAGTCAGTCAGTCAGTCATTCTGTCAGCCTGTACATGTCATAAAAAACAAATAACATGGGTCTTTAAGGAAATAGTAACTCTTGGCATATTTGTTTAGTGTATGAGTTTTTTTTTGGTGAAAGATTAAACTAGAACGTTTCGTACTAAACACGTTTTTATATTTTCTTTGTCTAGTTTAGCAAATTACTTTGCTCTCTTGATTGTTACGTGATTAGAAACTATTAATCTTCGTACAAATGAATATGATCTTTATTAATATTGTGAAAGTTTACGTGTAGGTAAAATATTATATAAAATAAATTTTAATGAAATGCTTTTTAAGGTAGTTAATGGATAATTACCGAGGTAATCAGGTCAAGTTTTAAAACTACCAAACCCCGAATTTTTTCTCATTAGTGCTTGGGAAGTTGACTAATTATAATAAATATTGTTTCATGAATAAATTTTTAATTTTATATGAATAAATTGAATATGAATTGCGTCCTTTTTAGCTTGTTCTTACTCCTTTAGAATTATTGCTTCTAAAGCTTAAATTAGGCGTGCCATAGCCATAACCATAACCAAACCAAAATTCAATTGATTTCTATGGTAATGGCTGAGGGTGGCGTTGTCTGAAGTAATTAGCACGTTGACTACATAACCGAAGGTTCTGGGTTCAAACCCTGTCTCCGACAGTCATTAAAATAACAATATCACGCATTTTCTGATGCACATTAGTGTCCTTTGTATCAGTTGTTGGGGGAAAAGTTCTAGCGATGCAGGCATAAGGCACTTTTCACTAAAACTACACCTGCTAATCCTAATGTAACATCGCAGCGCCCTCCTTCGTCGGTATTGTGTAGCAGAATCATCGGCGAAATAAAATAACCAATAAAATGGCTGCTAAACACAGCTTCAAAATTTAATACGCCTCATTTACCACCAGAGGCGCTGCAACACTTCAAATAAGCGTACAAAAAAGCAGAGTTGTAAAAGAATAAAGCTTTCCTCTATGTCTTCCTTCACCACCTGTCTTCTCTATCACTATCCCTTCCCTATCACCCTCTCTCCCTATTTTCTCTTCAACTCATAAGTAGCAAAAAGGGATCATTGTATTGGACCCAACTAAGCTGGACTCTAAATTTCACCCTTCCTTAACAGCAGCCTGCTAACCTAACTTATGGTAATGGCTATGTCGTTATGGCGAGTCACATAAAATCAAATACAGTGTCGCCCATAAGTTTGGTTCGAACAGTTGTTTTCTCTGGTTATGGTTATGGCACTTCTGATTGAACCTGAATATTTGCATTTGTTTCTTTGAAAAATAAGCCAAGCATTGTTATCGCTGAGATCTGGTTGGCTGCTGTGCTCTCGTCAGTGCAAAAGCACAAAAAGCTCTTTATAGAAGCTTGCACATTGTGCATATGGCTTGCACGTAGCTGTTCCAAAGCTTAAATGAAACGAAACACAACCATAACCATACATACATAACAGCTGTTCGAACCGAACTTAGGTGCAATACTATATTTGATTATAGGTGACTCGCCATAAAGCCATAGCCATTATCATAGAAACCAATTGAATTTTGGTCTAATTTAACCTTTTTTTGTGGAAGAAATATCTTAGTTTATATGATGGTAGTTTATACCAAAGTATAAAGTGTTGAAAACTTGTTTTTTGATTATCAAAAAAAGGGTAAAAGCCTTATCTTTAAGAAAATGTTACTAAAGTCAAACCGCGATAATTCGTAGCCCATTAATTCGGAAACCTTAAAAATTTTAACTAATCGTCTGATACCTTGAGAAAAACTCTTTGATTCCTTAAAATCCCACAGATTTCTATACCCTTCTTAAGGCTTGTGTTTTTTTTAATTTAAAGTCTGATGAGACCCCACTAAATCGTATTTACTCCTGAGCAACCTCCTATAAGTCGTAATAAAACCAATATGTTGTGAAAAAATACAATGCCCTTTATATATATTTTTTTTAAGTTTTGTGTTTCTTGAAATTATTTTGTTTCTATATTTATAATTTGATTATGCTAAAGTTCGTATCGATTTGTAACCAAATTACATGTGATAATTATTAATGAACAAATAACACCAAAGTGAATTGTAAATATTCTGATAAACACGTTGTAGAACTTAAAATCCAGCTGTTTTCGAAGGCCACTTCACCTTCATTATCAGCTTTCTTTGTGTTTGATCCACTGTGTGTGGTGTCAGTTGATGCAAATGTCTGCTTTATATACTCAGCCTTTATTGCAAATAGAATATGTGAATTGTTTTGATTCATCGTATTACAATTTGCTGAAAGCTTTTTTTTTGTAATGAAAGCTCTATTTTATCATCTCTAAGTTTACTACAGTCTTGCCGTGGTCGTTTGTTTCTAGTTCTTGCGAAATGCCAGAGAAAAATTCATCTCATGAAATTCAAACCCCCTAAAAATGTTTTTTTTTTTGGTATCGTAACCTCGTTAAATCAAAATTTTTTTATTTCGAAAACTCCTCTTTTTCGTACCACTTATCGGGTTTCTAATGTACTTTTAAAGGATTTACTTGAAACATATTTCTGAATACAATTTTTTTTAAAGCTGTTGATAAAGTGTAGCACAAAGGTTTAGTGCAGCTACGTCCAATCCATATGCACAATGTGCAAACTTTTATGAAAAGCTTTTTGTGCTTTCACACCGACGAGAGTACAACATCCACAACAACAACACAGCAGACACCAATGCTTGCTCTTACTTTGCAAAGAAACAAGAACAAATTTAAGAGCTTTCAAAGCTGTTTAGCTCAAATGCAAATAACAGTGTATGTGTGTTTGGACGTAGCTGGTTTATTGCACAAAATTTCACAAGCTTTTTAAAAGTTACTTGTGGGCAAATTTTTTATCAGAAAAGCGGGGTCAAATCGTCGCTTTCGATAACAAGCTTATTTGATCACATTTTGCAGTTTGAGATTATGGCATTCGCTATCGTGAAATGTAATAGTTAATATGGCGCGATATCGAATGCCGTAATCTTAAACTGAAAAAACGTGATCGAATCAGCTCGTTATTGAAAGCGACGATTAGACCCCTGATTTCAACTGCGTAAGGATACATGCGCGTCCATCAAAATCAGCAATCAAATTATATCGCAACACAGTGGAGTCAAATACCTTGACATTTATTTCGGCCGCCCACTTACATGGAAACTGACTTCGATGAAATTAAAAGAAGTGCAACTTAATTGACTTATTGATAGAAATTCCTTCTTAAACTGGGATTGTAATCTAGAGTTATGAAATTCAATTATGAGCAGCGTGACCGTTTTGACCGACTAAAGTGGCAAATTGTTTTTTTTTAGTGTTGCCCCTTTTTTTATTAATCCCCTATTTGGTCACACTTTTTGAAAAATGTCATCGGTCACCCTGATTATGAGGTATCGCCTTGGCATAAAGCATTGAAAATATACTCCCAACAGCTGATTAAACTAATGTCTTTTCACTCTCATGAGCAGTCACGCGTGATCACTTGTGCTATGCTCGTCTCTAGTCTACATACGAGGTGTGAAATTAAAGTAATGCGCTTGGATATAAAAAAACGACTTGCGTTCTCAATAATTATTTCATACCTTCAATTAATTTGCGTTGTGCAAATGAATTAATGACACAAAACTACGAAATCACGACTTGTTGAGACAGTAGTTTGGTTAATTTCATCAATTCTTCCTTATTGCGAGTTTTTGTTTTCAAACTTTTCGCCAGCTAGATTGAAACATTTTTTCTAATATTGGTCTTAAAGTTATTTATTTCACACTTCTTGTTGCTTCGTAAAGGGGTGAGTGAGTGATAATTGACGATAAATAAATTAAAAAAAAAAAATAAAAATAATAAACGATATTTATTACAAAATCACGACATTTTATAACTTGATTTGCAGCTACTGTTTTTATCGCTTTATCTTTTAGATACAAATATTTCTATACATTTTTCAGTGCATACAAAATATTATGATGTGCCGGGCAGCACTTTGTTTACTTATCTTTTTTGTATATAATTTGTAAATTTCATCTTTTTTTGTTAGTATTTTTTATTTGTTTAGTTATGGAAATATTTATAGTTAAAGCTGCTACATAAGCAATATTCATACGCTATTAGTTTTTTTTAATAAACCACAAAAAAAGTAATGCTCACGTGAGTACTGAAAAAGAAAAATGAACAATTTATTAATCAAACCAAGCAAATATATACATATACATATATGTATATGTATATATAAGGGGTGTTTTTTTAAGAGCTTTCGGTTTTGATTTATAAAAAAATACATAAAATTTAGAGAAATGTTTGTATGTTTAAATATGATTTCATATAAATTTTGACCGCGGATATGACTGAAATGGTTCATTGGTTGGGTCCAATTTTGGCATAATTTCTCTTCGTGTGCGATTTACAGTCGCACTTTACTAAATTTATTTATGTATTTACTAAAACAAAGTCATAACTCAAAAAAATTTGTTTGCCAGAACTTAATGCATGCAAAAAGAAAATTTTATTTTTCTCCCAAGAGTTGAGTAAACAAGATATTTATATGAAATTTTCACATAATTCATATGACAATATGATGATTAATTCTGCATCATTAACTCAAAAATTCCATATTTTGAGTTATGACATTGGTTTAGTAAATAAGCAATATGCACAAAGAAAAAAACTGCCTCATAGAATCAAGAAGATTTTCTCTATGAAACGTTTTTAGGCTAAGGGGTATCCCAGCAGAAAGAAGCGAAGATTTTTTCATAGAGACTCCTTATTATTTTTATGTGGTAAATCTTATTAATTTTATCAAGAAGAAAACCACATAAAATCAAGAAGAAATCTTATTATTCACAACTTTGTTTTACTCAATTTCCGTTATTTTTGGCACCAAAAAACCAATCCATAGAGAAAAACTGCTTGATTCTATTAGGTTTTCTTATAAATTGTAAGCTATAGGGATTTCTTATTGATTTTATAAGGTTGCCTTATCAATTTTTTTAAAAAGGTTTTCTTCTTGATTTTATTAGGCTATCTTATTGATTTTTTCAATAAGGTTTTTTTCTTGATTTTAGTAGGTTCCTATATGATTATGTGTAAAGCATCTTATTGATTTTTTTTAATAAGAAAATCTTCTTGATTTTATGAGGTGTCTTGTTATTTCGTTTCTATAAATTGACATACAGAAAATTTTTTTCATGATCTTTTTCATTTTTGTATAGGAATGTTTGCACAATAATCAAAGAATATAAATCATTTATATTCTTTGCTATCAGGTAGAAGTTTGACGGTTCAGTACTTGGTGAGTAAAGCTGGATTTACACGATTCAAATTTTCTTCAAAATTTCTTTTCAAAATGCTTCAAACTCGTGTAAACAGCAAAATTTTTAAGAAAATAACATAATGTGTATGTATGTATGTATGTATGTATAAATAAATAACATCTACAATATACTACATAAATACATACATATGTATAGGGTATAGAATTTTAATGAAAATACATAAGTAAAGAGAATAAAGACGCAATTTTATTTTTATTTTTTATTGAAAAAATCAATAAGATAACCTAATAAAAATTACAGGATTTCTTCTTGATTTTTTCAGAAATGTTTTCTCTATGAAATTAATAAGATTTCCTTATTGAAAAAAACCATAGAGATTTCTTATTAATTTTGTTCTATTTTATGAGGTATTTAGTAGGCTCTGTGTGTGCATTAGGGTGGTCGTTACTTGTATGGAGAATTTTATTTTTGATGTCTTATATTCTCTCCCCACAAATTAGTTCATTTTTATGTAAAAAAAAATTACAAAAAATTTCATAAGGATAAGTTGTATTTTAGTGCTTGTGTCCGCCCCTCAAACGCATTTATTCAATGTAGTTTTTTTTTAGTTTTCTTTTGACTATATGTACTCGTATATGTATGAAATAATTTAATAGATATAAACTCTCATTGTACATGCTTAGTAAATTAATTTCCATATAAATATAATTTTGTTATATAAAATTTTTGATATTTTGTTGGTTATTTTCTTCATTATTTTCTAAATTATTTATTTTAGCAAAAAAGCTTTCTTTGAAGTTAATGTTGCTGACTAGAAGAGCCATAAGTACATATATCATATTCTTGTAAAATGATTTTTTAAATATAGTCACATGCAAACAAATTACATTGAAAAATTGGCTTGAGGGCCAACTTTGAGGGGCGGGATGCACCTCCTAAAACAAAATTTATCGCTATGAAATTTTTTTGTATTCTTTTTTAAATATTTTTTTGTAGGTATAAGAAATCGAAAAAAAATATATTAACGGCCACGCTAATGTATATAACTTGCATTCAGTTCTATTACTGATAAGAAGTTTAGTGCGTTTTTGGTATGGAAAGTTTTTAGCAGCTGATTCATACTTCGTTCGCATCGTCAACGAGTTTATGATTAGGGTAATATAATTTACGGAATCTAACTTTGGCCACTTGTTGTATTTCCTATTTTTAATCTTGACCTTTTGAGACAGTTAATAACACATATTCAGAACAATTTTTTAAAGAAATATATGTACAAATGTGTGTATGTATGTATGTATGCATGTGTTCCGATGAAAGAAAATATATAAGGAAAATAAATGTGAAAACGAACAAATGTATAATCATTTGTTTGCATGTGTGTGTTTGTTTAAAATTAATCAACTCGCAAACAAACAAATTCAAGGTTAGAATAATTTTCATTCAGAAAATTAATACGCAGCAAACAAGCATTACAATAACTTGATGGCTTGACCTGAGACTGTGCAAGTAACACAACCTTTCACAAGAAAATCGTTCAGCTTTTAAAATAAGGTCAAATAATTACAGCTGAATAGATTTTGCTACCATTAACCCATAAATTCCTTGAAATAATAAGGTAGATGCTCTAAAAGTATCTATCAGATACATATGTACATATGTATGTATGTACGTATGTATGTATGTACATGTATGTAAAACATATTTACATTCATACAATTTTCTCGTTATAAATTTTTTCTATTTGCTATTAAATTTACAAATGTAGAATAAATACTTTTTTTGCAGCTACAATATTTTTTTTTGTATTGTTGTTATTAAAGTGTTGTTGTTGTCACAGCAAGTACTATAATGAAAACACCGAGATACAAGTACAAAAAAATTTAAATAAAAATACACCGAATTGTATCTGCAAGTTACTCTTCCACCACTTTATAGACGTTTTGAATTCACTCGGCTCTTTTTCACACCAGTTCTCGGCTTTTTTGTTTTTAGTTGGCTCTCCTTGTGTTTCAGCAGTGTTACCGCAAAAAAAATTCAAAATTACACTTGAGATTGAAGCAAAATTACCCGATTTAACTGAAATTACACCGGATCACAAATAAACTTAAAATAATTTTTTTCAAATGCCTGAGCAGAACAATACTTCTTTTCTTTAAAAATGTTCTTGTTATAACTTGAAGCAATCTATGCGTTTGTTTAGAGGTGCTATGCTGACTTCTAAAACCAAAGTGATGGTCCGGTCTGCACTCACTATCAGTTGGAATAGGAGACAATTTTGTCATGAGCAGTTTTTCGAAGAGGTTTGACATTGTTGACAGTAAACTTATTGGCCTATGTGACTCAGCTTTGATAAAATCTTTGCCCGGCTTTGGAATCATTTTGTCCTTGGCGAGCTTCCAGTGTTGTGGATAATACTCCAGTCGTAAGGTTAGGTTAGCAGGCTGCTGGTAAGGAAGGGTGGAATTTAGAGTCCAGCTAACTTGGGTCCAATACAATGATCCCTTTGTGGTGTCTGTGTGGTGAAGAGAAGAAAGTGAGAGAGGGTGATAGGGAAGCAGGGATAGTGATACAGAAGACAGCTGGTGAAGGAAGAGATAGAGGAAAGCTTCATTCTTTTACAACTCTGCTTTTTTTGTACGCTTATTTGCAGTGTTGCAGCGCCTCTAGTGGTGAATGAGGCGTATTAAATTTTAAAACAATCTTTAGTAGCCATTTTATTGTTATTTTACGATGATTCTGCTACACACTACCGACGAAGGAGGGCGCTCTGATGTTACGTTAGGCTTAGCAACCGCTGAAGTCGGTGTAGTGTTAGTGACCAGTGGCTGCATCACTGGAACTTTTCCCACAACAACTGATACAAAGGACACTAATGTACATGAGAAAATTGCCTGGTGTTGTTATTTTAATGACTGCCGGAGACAGGGTTTGAACCCAGGCCCTTCGTTTTTGTAGTCAACGTGCTAACTGCTTCAGCCAACGCCACCCTCCTCCAGTCGTAATCTTGCGTTAAAAATAAATAGCAGGATTACAATTGCAATACGAGGCAGCTTCAACAGCATCTTCTTCCTAATTCCATCAATACCTGCCGATTTCTTCGGATTGAGATCAGCAATTAGTTTTTGTAATTAGATGCTGGTGTGACATTAAAACCTTCCAGATAATTTTTTGAGAGATGCAGTTTTTTGAAGATGCAAGCAACTCTTGGAGTCGTTTAGTGTACTCTTTAAGTCTTACTTTATGTTGAGGTGATCTGCGCAGCTGCCATTCTCTTCTAGCTCTTCTTTTTCACATACGAGGCGTTCAATATCCGTAGAATAAATTCTATTAGTGGCATGTTCTGCAGCCTGTTTAATCTTGTTTGACAATTTTAGATTCAATATCATTGGATGTTCTTGGCTTAATGATTTCCGTGCAATGCCTACTAAGATATTTTTGAAATCCCAGCCAATTAACACGATTGATCATCTTCACAAATGAGTGAGGTAAATCACTTCTTAGTGGATTATAGATTGTAACGCTACTAGGAGAGTGAAGGAGTGGGAGGAGAGATCTAGAGAAGCTTCAACATGAAAAATCTATAACATCTGAAATTTTTTGTATATCAGTAGGCCAGTAAGTAGACTCCCCACTCGCAATGATGTCCAAGCACAATTTTGAAATTTTGTTGAACAACGCTCTACCTCTAGGTGTAATAAGGCGCGAACCCAAGAACGTTTGTTTTGCATTGTAGTCGCCAGATACTACGAAACAAGTTCAAAGTGATTTGTTGTCCTCGTATTGATCCTCAGTGATCCTCAGAGAATCTGAGTGGGAGTAAATTGAAGCTATAACAAAATTTGTACAAAAATTGTCGACGCAAGTATTAGATGCTTGTAGATGTTGTCAGGAATATAGTGCTTGAGTCTTGACATTATTAAAATTGCTGATCTACCGCATGCTGTTCCTCTCGGGTCCTTTGAATCATATAGGGTCTAATCATTTATTTTAAAAAGACTTCATGAAGCCAAGTGAGTCTCAGAGACCAACATTGAAGAAGTGCGCAAGTTCATTTTTATGTTGGCAAAGGCCGTTTGCACTCCGGAAACAAACAAACAAACAACTTAAAATAAATAACAAAAAATAAACTATTTTAAAATGTTTGCTTGTTTTTTGTGGGGTTGAAGTCTACTGATGATTTGGCAAAGTCCCAATGAAATGCATATAGACAATGTTTAACCACCATCAGATACATTTCAATTAAAATTATTGAGAATCACTATTCGCAATTGTAATAAGTTTAAAGGCATTACGAAACAAGCATCTTTATTGGATTTTGAATCTATTTGGTTTTCCACCAGATTTTTATTAAAAAGCAAAAGAAAAACAAAATATTTATTTTCATATATGTGACAGCGCATAGAGAAAGGGACTTAAGGGTAAAAAAAATCAATTTTCACTTTTTTTTGGATGTGGACAACATCTGAGCATTGAATGAGACCGATCCCATGCCCCAAAAGTGTTCCCTCCCAGAGATATGCGCGTTTTATGAAATTGAAGTCGACGATTCTACTGTTATGTGAAAAAATTTTCGTACTAACAGAGTGATATTCACCATTTAAAAGAATTATAAATGAGTATTTATTATAATTCACAATTAATAATTTCAGAAAATAAACCTGGTTTCGAAAAAAGCGAGCAAAATTGATATCAAACTCATGAAAACAGCGCGCTAGGTATAAAACAGTAAAAACCAACTACACAAAACAAGAGGTTCCCGACGTCATGAGATGTGTCGCTTTAAAATGAGACCAATACCAACACGCTCAGTGATGGTACACCAAAGATATATGTATTGAAATCTTTAAAATGGCTCTCCTGAACAAAACCGGTTTTTACCCTTAGGTCCCTTTCTATTTTGCGCGTCACATATTTATTTGGCAAAAAATCTTTATTTAATTTGAAAATCTGGCTGGTTTTTTTGGTTACGCAACGTCTATACGTTTCTCTTCCCAGAATAATGCCAAATACAAGAGGGCCAAAGTACTCGTATTATAGGCTATTGGTATTAGCGGTCGTTATAAGAAGTAGGGATGTAACGAATGTTCGCATTCGCAAATAATTCGCTTACTTTTGCTATTTGCATTCGCTAAAATGTATGCGAATATTTAAAGCGAATACTAAAGAAAAAAATATTGGAAACATATTCCAGTTTTTGAAAAAGAAAAGGCAGTGTTTGATTTGCGCGAAAATATTTTCTACTTAAGACTATTCTGTTAAAAAGGGGTAAGCACCATTCATTACTTCCTTCTTTGTTGTAAATTTTTTGCGAAACAAGTGCCACTCATATTATTTCGCATGAAAACTTAAAATGTTGAAGATATATTTCATGTTTTTCTCAAGACGAACAGAGCACTACTTCTGCAAATTTTTTTCATGATATGTATTTTGGTGCATTTTACAGGAAATGTTGAACTTAGTACAAGGTCTTAAGGCCAAAGTACGAATGGGTTGATTGCCTCACATTTTGTAAATTTATTTTTAATTATTATCTATACTTATTTTAATATGATTTCATATATCTTTCAGTTTAACAATTTTGAATAAATATTTGCTGAATTCAAGACTCAAGTGGATCTATCTATACAACACAACTTCATGTTCTTAGACAAATTTATTTTAATGTGATTTTTTTAACGTATTGTAATATTTGCATTCGCTTTCGCATTCGCATTCGCTTTCGTAAAAATTAAAATGTATTATTCGTTTTCGCATTCGCATTCGCATTCGCTAAACTGGGGGTCTACTCTGTATTTCGGAACGAAAGAAAATGCTTTCGAATTTGTATGTTATTAGCATTGCAATTCGAAAGCATTTGCACTCGTTTCGAATTACAGAGTAGACCCCCTGGTATTCGTTACATCCCTAATAAGAAGTATTATGATACTAGTATATGCTGCCCCAGTGTGGACAGGCTCAATGAAGTTTGGTACATACCGTGATAGAATGAACTCAGTGTAAAATCAGGCATTTACCAGAGTGTGCTGTGCTTATAGATTCTGTAATATAGAACCATATCGACCAAGGCTGCGTTTGTCATAGCAGGTATGTTTCCAGTAGACCTGTTAGCGGGAGAAGGTGAACTCGTATACTGGGACAACATGCCAACAGGTAGGGGACAGAACCCAGATCATGGAAGTCTGGCAAAGTCGTTGGTCAACTACGACCAAAAGAAGATGTACTTATACAAGGCTTCCTAACATAAGCCTTTGGAAGGAAACACAACACGGACACCTGAATTACTACACAACACCCAATTTCGGTAATTACCCACAAAGTGGCAACACTGTATTTCAATATGTTGTTGTTTTCATTAAATTAAACTGAAGAGAGCGCAAAAGCTCACGTGGTTAAATAGTTTTTTGTTTTGCTGCTGTTTTTTTTTGCTGCCTCACTATAAGTTAAAAATACTTTAATTTTCAATGAAGAACTAATACGAAACAAACTTTTACAATGTTCATACTACATACATACATACATACATGCATACTTACATACTTAGAATTCTTTTTTTTTACACAAATTAGAAATAAATTAGAAAATAAATTTAAAAAATATTTATGTACATATTTAAACAAAAATATATGAACATATGTATCTGTATCTGAGCACATTAGAACTTTGGTCGTATAGCTTTTATTGGATTCTAAGATTATTATAATGTATGTAGTAGCATACATACATACATATATAAAGGGTGTTTTTATTGAGGTATAGAACTTTAAGTTGCCATCACTTTTTTAACTGGCGGCCATTTTGTCAGCTGTCAAGTGATTAATATTTAGTTTGGTTTACCATTTCATCATGAACAGGTTGACAAAAGAACAACGCTTGCAAATCGTGCAAATTTATTTCGAAAATAATGGTTCAGTTCGCGAAGTTTACCGCAAGCTCCGTCCATTTTATGGTCGACATAATCGTCCATCAGAGCAATTAATTCGGTTAACCATGGATCGTTTTCGCACTACGTTTACTCTATGTGATAATACGCATCCGCAGAGACGTCGAACAGTGCGCACCGAAGAAACAATTGCCGCTGTAGAGCAAAGTGTTGAAGAGGACCCGAATGAATCGATTCGCCACCGTGCACAGCAATTGGAGCTTTGTCCATCAACTTTATGGAAGATTTTGAAGATTTTGAATGTGGATGAGTTGTGGTTCCAACAAGACGGCGCTACATGCCACACAGCGCACGTCACAATCGATTTATTGAAGGAAACATTCGATGAGCGCATAATTTCGCGGAATGGACCTGTCAATTGGCCACCAAGATCGTGTGATTTGACACCATTGGATTATTTTCTTTGGGGATATGTGAAGTCGCTCGTCTACGCCAACAAACCAGAAACGTTAGGGGACTTGGAAGCCAACATTCGTGGCGTTATTGCCAACATACGGCCCCATATGCTCGAAAAAGTGGTTGAAAATTGGACCTGTAGAATTGGCTTTATTCGAGCCAGCCGCGGCGGCCACATGCCCGAAATCATATTGAAACATTAATGGCATAAAATTATCCTTCCAATAAAGCCAAATTGATGGACATTAAAACGATTTTCTTGTGTTTTATTTCAATTCGAAGTTCTATACCTCTAAAAAAACACCCTTTACATACGCGGTAGGATTGAGTAAGAGAGCCATGCAGACATATTTGCATGGTACCAAATTGCGTACCTTATGGGTAAACTTTCCAGGTGCTCAATAAAATTGAACAATACCAGGTGTCCTATGAAATAAAAGCAACACCATGTGGAAAGGAGGGCGAAAAGGCCCTTTTAAAATTGTCGACGGCCGGAACAAAAATTATTGACTTTGCAAAAACTTTTATTCTTACTTTTAAAACTAACGTTATGAGATCAAGAACGAATGAGTAAAATTTTTTACTAATACGGGAATTAAAAGATACAAATTTCCGGATCCTGTCAGATCAAGTAAGAAATTTGTTTGTCATATCGCCTAGCAATTATTCTTGTATTTAAGATCCATGCAAAGTAACGTTACTTTTCTGTAGAAATGTACATACATATGTATGTCATAGTGTTTTAACGCCTAAAGTTAAAGCTGGTTCTAACATTAAATCCATAAACATATGATTTTATGTTCACACTACAAATGTGATAAATTCAGGTTTTAACACACAGCTTGTCTAATAAATTTGTTCAAAATGCAATAATCTTTTGAAAGAAGTGTAAATTTGTTGATGTTTTTGTCTACTTTTTATAACACTTATTTGACCAACTGTACAACAGCGGTTTTTATCTATATGAAAAGCTACGAATTTGTACAATGAGTTTTAAAATGGAAATTGTTTTATATTTTGTGAATTAATATTTTAATATTATGGAACTACTTACTAAAAGTGATTTTGAAAAAAAAACTACTCTTGTGTTTAAAGCAGAATGCTAATGTATTGTGGCTAGTATCGCACAATTGGAAACATTTTTGGGGAGTTGGACATCTATTGCTTGTGCCATTTTGTGAAGAAGTTTGGAGAGTACTTCGTGCACTTTATATGAACTGTTGCTCTTCTTGACAGGGAAATTTTCGATATTTGTTGCGATTGCATACACTTTAAAGTTTAAAATGTTTCAATCGGCATCTATTCTTATTTACTGGCATAAAAAATATCAGCTGCTTCCTGTCATATTTTAACTTGGCAGCACTGAGTTTAGTACAGCAAAAACCAGGTTACATATCATAAAGACTACTTAAAAGTAATTCAAAAAAGGTTTTAAGTTGGGTTTAACAAAATTATTTTGCGTAGCAAAACCGACATTTGTTAAAACCATGTGGTGTTGCCAGTCGAACAATAAGTATTCGAATATTTTTTTTTTTTTTAATACATATGTTTATTTATTGAATCTTCAAATATGAACTAACAATAAGTATTCAAATCTTAAATCTAAATATAATTAATTAGGCCCGACAAGTGTCGAACATAAACTTAGTGAAAGTTATACATAAGCCGTGATAAGCAAAAACAACAGTATATTCAAGCAGTTTATTCTGGAGTGTTGAGTATTAGAGCCCTTGTGTCCGTCTTTTTTAAGCGGATGTGTCCATTAAAATTCAAGATATTACGAGCAAGGGGATTAGGATGAATCTCGAGTTTTGTTATGTATTTGCCTGCGTATTTTGCGATTTCTTCAGTCACTAGTGGTATATTTAAATCACGATGCATATTTGAATTATTAATGTACCATGGAGCCGATGTTATTAGTCTTAAAATCTTATTTTGCCTTCGTTGGATTCTCTCTATATTGGATGCTGAAGCAGTGCCCCATAACTAATATTTGAAAATTTTTTTTTTCAGTTTTGTTCGAACGAAGCAAAATTTTTCAACTTGTAATAAAAAATTAATCGAATAATTTTTTCGATTACTCGAATACTTGACTAATTTCCTTAACTATGTTATATAAAAAATATTTTAAGTTTTATAACTTTTTAATTTTTAAAGACTACATGGAACTGTGGAAACGAGATTTAAATGGTGAAAAATAAAAATGAAAATTTTGACCTCCACATAAGCTTGTAAGCATATTAAAATAAAAAAAAAATGTTATAAAGTACCAAAAGAAAATATGCTAAAAGTATGCGTGTAAGACTCAAATATGCAAAAACATGCCTTAAAGGGAAAAATATGCAAAAATATGCACTAACAAATCGATGCCAAAATTCATTAAAGTTCTGAAACGGATAAATATCTTGTCCCCGCATTCATACCTCACACAAGAAAAAAAACATGCAATAGCATATTTGCGGTTTCCCTGGTCATCACCAAAAATTTTTAATTTTCTATTTGTTCAGCATTTCAGCGATCGAACTTAGCTTTCGGGAGCAGTTTAAATAAAAATCTCCAAAACTAAAAGTAGTGTTTGAAATACTCAAATATTTGAAATACATATTTAGTTGAATTTTGAGCTGAAAGGTGCAAAATAGCTTAGAAAGTAGCACAGTGCGCGATCAGACATACAAAAGTACCACAAGTGGCCCAATTGGGCCACATTTTGCAACACTGTATCCAATGGTTAGCTGAGTATCTGTGAGATTGATTTGCTGTTGTAGGTATGTGTGTACTATTTCAAAATGTGCGCGTGAGTGTGTTGTTGTTGTTGTTGTTGTGCCTAATGCTTTAGCATTCATGAGCATGTGTTTGTTGTTATTTATATTTTGCTCTTTATTTTATAAATTTTATTTTGTTTTTGTAGTGTATTTTTATTTTTGAGTATATGTATGTCGTTCTTGCGAACAAATAAAAACAACAAAAAAAAAGCTAAAGCGGCGGCTAACTGGGACCAAATGACAGTACAAAACATTAGTACTCGTTTCACTCGTTAGTTTGGTCTGATGACTTACGGTGCGGTTATACCAGGAATATATTTATTTATTTTTTTTTGGCTAATTAGCATGCGAGCAACAAAAAGAAATATTCTAATAGAAATACATTAGAATTCATAGAAAATTTGGCAAATTTATAAAAAAATACCTAAATAAATGTTTATTGGAAAGCAAAAGTGCAAGAAAGTAAAGAATAAAGAAAAAAGAAGTCTGTTGGTAAACCGAGAATTTTCATCAAGTGATTTTTCCTGCTGTGAAATTAGTCCTGTAATTCCAAACGTGTGTGTGCGTGTGTGTGTGTATATGTGTGTGTAGGCGAATTAATTATTAATAAAGAATAATAAAAACTAATTAAGAAATATTGTGGTGGTTTTCCTGTTTTAACTTCTCATTTTGCTGCCGAATATGTTTTTTGCCTACAACAACGTGCAAAGCTAAGTCGCCTGGGGACTGGCTGAGAACAAAGTTCAATAAAGTTTCAATTTTATAGCTACAAACAAAAAAGTAATAAATAATTGCGCCTATTTTTATAAAACTAATTGATTAAATTAAATTGTTTGTGAGCGTATGTGTTTTCAGTTGCTGTGTGTTTTTTTTAATAAACTTAACCTATAAAAAGTCATCAGCTGTTTTGGGCCACCACACAGCTGACTCTGAATTGTCAAAGTAAGTTGCTTTACAATAATAAATAAAACGTGTTGTGCTGCTGTTTTCTTAATTACAAAATTAAAGAGAAAAACTATATAAAAATTATTAAAACAAAAATTTTGCTGCAAATTCAAACCTTTTCAATTGTGTTCACAAGAAAAAAAAAATTAAAACAAAAATCAACATTGCGATTTCTCTTAATATCTATGGACTATAGTTAAGAGATTTTTTATTTTTGTTATATTGTGGAGATTGCGTGCGTGTGCATGTTTGCTCGAGCATGGGGGTGTGGATTTCAAGTGGATTTTAAGTTCGCTGTGTAATGGTATGTGTTATATCCTGACTGAACACCCACACATGTTTAAAACTACATACTTTTAAATGCAGCCGAATTTTTATTTAGTTTTACGCAAGGCAGGCAACTCTTTGGATTAGACTCACATTTGAACTGAACAAAACCAAAAAAAAGAAACAAACAAAAATCACAACAATTCTCTTTTCCTGTTTCAACTAATAAAATTTATTAAAGTTAAGAATTTAAAAAGGCCTGTGTAAATTTATTTTTTTTAAAGAAACAAAACCTTAAAACCAAACAATCTTCAAACTGACTGCCTTTTTTTGTCTAAGAACAAAAAGTTGTTAAAATAAAAAAAAAACTGCAAATATTTTTGTCTATAGACTATAAAATCATCGATTTTTTTCATACACCAGCAGAAAGTGTTTTTTTTCTTTGGCTTAAATTGAACTAAAAAAAATATTATCTACAAGTGAAATTCTTAAAAAATTAATGCCATATTACTAAATTAATAATTATACCTAAGTTTTTTTTTTTAAACAAAGTGATAAGCTGGCTTAAGAAAAGGATTTTATTTCTATCTACACGAAATTTAATTTTTCTATACCAAGAAGAAGAAGAAGAAGAAGAAACGCCAATTTCAGCAGGAAATTACTGCAATAAAAATTTTAAATTTGCCTAAAAAACATGTTTAAAGCAATAAAATTGTCTTGGCAAAATAGAAAAAAATTTAAAAATAGTTAAAATTTCCTTAAAGAAAAAAAAAACTCAAAATACCAGTAACATAAGCCGCTGAAATAAAGAAAATTTCAAATGAAAATTAAATAAAGAAATATAAAGAAAAAGAAATGAAATAAAATTTTCCGCTAAGCATTTAATGCAAAAAATAGACGCAAACAACCTTTAAAAACAGCTACAAAAAAAAAAAAAAAAAAATAAAAAATTTAAAAAAGCTTAAATAAAATTGTTGAAATAAATTATTTTTATAGTCATTGTTATTTGTTAAATTATCAGCTAATTCAAAAAATAAAAAATAAATAAAAAACGCTAAATATCACAAAAATTACCTTCGGATATAAAACAAACAAAAAAAAAAAAAATAAAACCAAACCAAAAATATCTCAAGCTTCTATAAAATAGTTCAACAAAATCTTCTTTGATTTCAAATAAATTTAAAAAAAAATATCCACAAAACCAAAAGCATAAAATTACCTTAAGCAATTTGTTTAATGCTAAACAAAAAATAAAATAAAATAAAATAAAATAAATAAAATTTCAAAACGGTGCCTTTAATTTATAGCAAATTTTACAAAACGCAAAAAATATTAAATATAAAAAAAATCAACCCTATTACAACCACGTGCAATATTTGTTACAAAAAAAAATTATTAATAAAATAATTTACTAAATATAAAAATCCTAATAATTTACCTTGTGATTTTGTTGTAATTTTAAAACCAAAAATAAAAGTTCTCTTAAATTGCTTAACAATTAAGGCTGCAAGAAAGTAGTTAAATAAAAAAAAAATTCTTTAAGAGATTTTTAACTCGTTTAAAATTGCAATAATTATTTTTCGTTGGTGCTTGTTTTTGTAAAAAATTTATGAAAAAATGAGTGACAGGGAGCGATCGTCCCCAACACTGATCGAAACTGGTTTAAAAAATTTAATTGGTGGACGTGATGGCAATTATCCGTTAATAAGCGGCATAAATGGTAAGTCAAAAGAGCGACAGCTTAAGTAATGGACTAACATCTTTTTTTGTTCTTTAAAAGAATTCATGTTTTTGAAGCTATTGATGATTGATTGAATTCTATTCAAATAGGGCAGTTTAGGCCAACTTAACACCCGACAAGCCTTGATAAATTATTCAGGCATCTGCTATTATGAACTCTAGTAGAATGATTTTAAAAACATACCCTGGAAAATGAAGAATTATAAGGGCGAAAGAATTTCGAACTTGCGAAGTCAGCTGTTTAGCTCTCAGCTGAAAATTTTGCAAATAATTTTTATTATAGAGAATTATGGTTCAGAGTCGAGCTGATAAGGCTGTTTTTGCCTTTCTGCTTTTTAACCCACTTCAAAATAAGAAGATTGTTAGCATATCGTCAGCTTAAATGAAACAGTTTTACAGGCGAAGAAAAATACTTAATAAAAATATTGTTCAAATGTTTGAAGTTGGGTATTTTAAGTTTAGGGTATAAAGTCGCTTAATAAAAAAAAATTAAGTTTAAAACTTAGAATAAAAACCAGGGAAACCGCAAATATGCAATTGCTTTGTTTTTTTTAAGTGACTTATTAATGCGAAAATAATATATTTATTCGTTTCAGTACTTTTTATGAATTTTGACATCGATATGTTAGTGCATATTTTTGCATATTTTTCACTTTAAGGCATGTTTTTGCATATTTTCGTCTTACAAGCATATTTTCAGAATTTTTTTCAAGTTTTTAAATTATATTTTAGGCTTTTCGGGCATATTTTATTCCTTTTTGGATCCATTTTATTTCAATATGCTTACATAGAATAATCTTGGTCAATATTTTTATTTTTCTCTATCTAAATATCATTTCCAATTTTCAGTGCAAGTAATGTATAGTCTATACATTTGGCATATTTATTATGTCGACATTCCTCTATTCAAAATGCGAAATGAACATATTGCAAATTTTTTCGAAGAATATATGTATAAACTTCAAAGTGCTCTCCGAGATGTAAAAAGTATTTAGTGCATTATGCACCGATTTTTAATATGAAATTGTACGGAGGAACTCGCTGACAGCTAGTTCCATGTCGTCACTTATGCTAACTTCATGCCAAATTTTTCTTAATAGAAAAATCACACTTCTACACCTGCTAACATTGAATTTAGCCAGCAAGAAGATGGCAACCACCTCTGCCATCCGTCTGTCTCGGTGGAGCGGAAACGGCATCGGCCACTGCAAAATAACACATCCCGAAGCGCGGAATAGAAGATTGACCAAACCTTCTCGGATCTACTTCATAAACTTTTTTAAAGTATCTGCTTGTAATCCCGAGGAGCTTAGAGGAATGGTACTTCAGGTAGAAAAGGGGTGTTGAATTTTATGCCAATGGCTTCAAAATTCAAGTAGCTGTGGTTACAGAGTTCAACCAGGGACATTAGGGGATCATTTTGAGAAGCTACTTTCGGATCATTTAAATTTTTAACCAGCAAATATCCTTGCTATCCAGGGAGCTGCGCATTGGTTGAGGGTGAATGCCATTTCAACAACCTTACACTGATAGTCGAGCCGTTATCATGGCCCTAAAACCTTTCTAAGAATAACAACAGCTATCGACTGCCGATCTTTAAACGAGGTGGCAGGGCAGTTTAACATTATCATCATCGGGATCTGGATTGAATTTTTAAAGCTGGTGAGCTTCTACCTACAACCCTACAGCTTCTATTCGATATGGAATGTGTAGGTATACAAACTCAGACTCAGGCACAGTACTGAGAAAGAAACAAACAGAAAGTGGGTCACAAAAATGACTGCATGATCATCAGGCACTTATAGGATCATATAAATAAGAAGCATATGGTTTGCTTAATTTCTCATAGGCAGGTATGCACAGAAGTTTTGTGTTGAATACAACGACTTGCCGCAATTGCCAAAATATTGACGAAGAAGAAAACGTAGAACACTTTCTGTGTCTTTGTGCTGTATTAGCAATAGAAGGAATGATCACTATGACCGCTCTTGAGTGCAGGAAGCTTTCTTACGTTGCCAGGAATAAACTCCTACGTTTTAGTGGGGACTGCGTTTACGCGAATCTTCGTGGTATTACAATAGACCAGAAGAATCTAAATAAGTCCGGGATTCTGGCTGCCACCCTTAACTTAACTTAAACTATGCTCTCAAGATGACACGATCCAGCGCTTAGGATTTTATTTTCTTAAGCTACAGATTTTGTGGTTGTCTTTACAGAAATTTCAACCTAAATTGTAATGGTTTATGTTATTGGATAAATTAGTCAACGTGCTGACTATAAAACCGAAGGTCCTGGTTTCGAGCCCGCTATCCAACAGTCATTAAATAACACCACTTCGCATTTTTCTGATGTGCATTAGTGTCCCTTTGTATCAGTTGTTGTACGAAAGTTCAATTGATGAAGGCATAGTCACCGGTAACTGAACTATACCGACTTCAGCATATACTAATCCTAATGTAACGTCAGAGCGCCCTCCTTGGTTGTGTAGCAGAATCATTGACGAAGTAAAATAACGAATAAAATGGCTACTAAACACAGCTTCAAAAAAATTTAATACGCCTCATTGACACCAGAGGCGGTGCAACATTGCATTATAGTATAAAAAAAACGTGCAAAAATCAGAGTTGTAAAATAATGAAACTTTCCTCTATCTATTCCTTCACCACCTGTCTTCTCTATCACTATCCCTTTCCTAAGAAGATAACACCTAGTAATAGTATGTAGTATGCATTCATTGCCTGAGTGCCACTTCTATTTAAAAAAAATAAACAAATTTTTTTTGTTAATTTTAATTATTATTCAAACTTCATTTGTTTTTATATAAAAATTAGTTATACATATTTTTTTCTCTGCATTTTTTAATATATAATATATACATATATATAAGAACGTTACTGATTTTTTTATAAAAAATATTGCTGTTTTATTAAGGATTTATATATAATACCAGAGCTGTTAAATTTCGATTACGATTAGTAATCAATTAGATTACATTTTAAAAAGAATTGTAATGATTATATAATTGCCTTCAAAAGAATTGCTGAT
The DNA here is from genome assembly GCA_944452675.1 of Tachina lurida. Classification (NCBI taxonomy): domain Eukaryota; kingdom Metazoa; phylum Arthropoda; class Insecta; order Diptera; family Tachinidae; genus Tachina; species Tachina lurida. The sequence goes on along the minus strand of OX101754.1, from coordinate 94,129,311 downwards.
AAATAATTGATTACGATTACTAATAATCGAAAAGTAATCTGATTTACTTAAAATTAGTAAAAATAATCAAAAGTAATCAAATAGTAATCCGACTACTTTCAAAGATTACTTTTGATTTTTAATAAATAATCAAAAAGAATCAGAAGCAATCCTTGGAAGTAATCGGATTACTTTTTGATTACTTTTGATTATTTCTGATTATTTTTAGTAATTTCAAGTAATTCAGATTACTTTTTCATTATTAGTAATCGTAATCAATTAGTAATCGCGCGAAAATGAATATAATCGTAATTTAATCATTACTTCACCTTTAAAAAAAAATTAATCTAATTAATAATCATTACGATTACTAATCATTACTTACCTAGCCGTGGATTCCTATTGATACCCCAGCAAAAAAGACAAAACTAGTTCCAAAGGTTTAACACTTTCATTACATACCAATCACTACAGGCACTGAATTTAATATTCTAAGGCTGTTGTTTATATCAAAAAATTTTCTAGACGACCTCTTAAGCCCTTGCCATTCAGTTATTTGGATAACTTCCCTTTTATTACAACCATGAGTTAAATTCTTTGATGTTTTTTCACCAAAAATAAAGCTACTTGGAGCTGAGCCCATCAATGCTAAAACTAATGATTTGTATGTAAATTTTTTGCTGGGAGCCAATGTTTTTGTACTGCTATAACGAATCTTTATGAACTTCTATAGATACGTGATATAATAAAAATGTTCCTTAGCTGGATGATTTCCATTTTATTGGCTTAAAAAAATAAAAGATTTTTAATAAACTCCCTTAGCAATAGATTGTGAGATAAGCGATCGATACTCGTTTTAACCTTTTTGTTTTATTGGCACTAAATTAAAAAATTTAACGTGGATTTACTTTTTCAGAATTATTTAATTTTTACTAAATATATTTAAGCACTCGTAGATTAAAATTCTTTATATCATTTGGTTGCAATTACCTCCACGGGGAAGAAATAAGTTGTTATCAAAACGTTGTATAAATAAAAGATTACTGATTGCATTTTAAACTATTTTTGTTTAATTAATTCTTTCGAATTAAAAAAAATTAAATATATACATACTTAAGTATATAAAACGCATACATACATATATATACATATATGAATATATATTTGGCCTTGTGCAACCAAGATAACAAATTAAAGAAAAATTTATACAAATGTATTCATAAACTATGTCTGGTATAACTTATCAATTATAAAATAAATCTACATACATTTATATTATAACTACTTTCAGGTTTTTATTTCTTCTATTGAAGTAATAATTAATCAAAATAATCTGGGGCTTTTTTATTATACTAGGAAGCGAAATAAATTAGCAAAGTGCGTGTATAGCAGATAAAGACAAAAAGTTAAAATTCTAATACTCATAACTTATCGATACTCAAATGAGTATGAGTATTAAAGTATTTACGCATCAACAAGCATAGTTGCACTCAAGTATTCATACCTATGAGTATGAACACTAATAAGTGCGCATATCAATACTAGTACGAGCAAACAAATATGATGTGGGTATTTGTATGAATACATGCGTGCATAGAAATGTATTGAGGAATTACGAGTAGGATTGTATAAAGTTATACTCTCACCACGTATCGGTGTTGCCAGTGAGTTTTCGTCTCATTTCCTTAATTTTAAATTTTAAATTTCTAAGGCAAACTTGATTTTAAAATGGTCAGAAGCAACACTCAAGTTTTTTTTTATAAAGAAAGGCATCTTTTGTTGTTGCTACGTCAACGCAATGTTGGGGAAAAAGATGGTTTCATAGAAAATTTGCTTTAAATAATTTAAGCATATGCTTGAAAATGCCTTTGGATGTCATGTTTTTTCATGCTTGATAACTCGCTTAAGCAAACCAAAAATTCTGGCTTGGAAAAGAATATTCTGAAAATAAAAAATTTAGTAAATTCTTATCACACATATTTTGTTATTGTAGGGAAATTTTTTGCTCTGGCAACGCTGATTCTTAAGGGTATGCGATACACAGAATTTATTGATTTTGATGATTTTGTAGGAAATTTGCTTAAAATATGAGTAATAATAATAACGCACGTTATGCCGCCCATACATTACACAAGTTCACTGCACAAGTCTGGCACTGTACAGTGCTTTTGTGTAGTGTATGGGGGTGGTTGTGCTATTTACGCAGTGAACTGAATAAACATCAAAACGATTTTGATACTTGCTCAAATTTGTTAAACTGTACAGTGGACTTGTGTAGTGTATGTTGCAAACGCTGAGTTTTTCTGTCCTAATTTTTCACGATTCATGCACATACGACTTTTTACACCACTTTTTTACACTTTTCTTTTTTTTTTATTGAGACAGAAAGTAATAAAATAGATCAGTATTTTCACATGTTGACTTCTTCACTTATAGCTTTAAAATAAAAACTGCACAGTTTACTTGTATAGTGTGTGTCGCAAGCTTAGCTTACACAGTGCCAGACTTGAGCACTGAACTTGTGTAAAGTGTATGGCTGGCATTAATCATACATTCTGGTTTGCCAAAATAATTTTCTGAAAATTAAATTTTTAGTAAATTCTCATTACACATATTTTATTATTGTTGGGACAAATTTTTTTCTCTGGCAACGCTAATTCTTAACTGTATGCAATACAAATATCCTGTCTGCATGAAAGCTTAAGCCGATGTCTATTTTATTTCTATTTTTATTTTTTATTTATTTGTATATATAGAAGTAAAACTCAGGCAATGAATGCCTACTACATACTATTACTAGGTGCTACATTATTTTAGGAAAGGGATAGTGGTAGAAAAGACAGGTAGGTGGTGAAGGAAGAGATAGAGGAAGGCTTCATTGTTTTAAAACTCTGATTTTTGTACGTTTTTAAAAATGCAGTGTTGCAGCGCCTCTGGTGTCAATGAGATGTATTAAATTTTCTAAACTGTGTTTAGTAGACATTTTATTAGTTATGCTACTTCGCTGATGATTCTGCTGCACAATACCGAAGAAGTAGGGCGCTCTGATGTTACATTAGGATTAGTATCCGTTGAAGCAGGTGTAGTTCAGTGACCACTGTCTATTTCAAATCAGCTCATAAATGTTTGAAAAGGTTTAGGTCTGCGGACTGTGGAGTGTGTGCTTAGATCAGCTACGCCCAAGCCATATGCACAATGTACAAACTTTTATAACGAGCTTTTTGTGCTTTTACACCGACGAAAGCGCACCAGCTAACCAGTAGTGCGATTCACTAACTTTTTTTTTAACGATAATCGCATTGTTAAAATAATTATAACGAAAATTTATCGAATTCGCTATTCAGTAACATTTTTAACGATATTCGCTGTAGGTTAGTGTCAGGTGTGTCGTTATTTAAGCGACAATAACTTATGTGATGTTTATTTTATCGACAAAAATCAACCGAAAATATCAGATGTGTACTATCGTTAAATAGAAGTTAGAGAATCACACAATCGTTATTGCAAGCGACAAAATGTATAGACAAAAATTACGATTGTCGGATCGTTAAAAGTTTCTGAATCGCACTCGTACTCTTATTTTGCAAAGAAACAATAACAAGTGTAAAAGCTTTCAAAGGTGTTTATCTCAAATGCAAATCTCATAGTATGGTTGTTTGGACGTAGCTGGTTTAGATGATGTCAGTATATTCTTATTCGAATTATAGATCAAAAAGCTTTTTTGAATTTTGTATAAAATTTATTTTAGTAATTGATAGTGCTCAGGTAGCGTGGGTTCGACTCCCACCAAAGACTCTGACCTGTTTCAGTACAATAGGTGAAGTTCTTTGTTACTATGCTCATCAAAATAGTTTTAATTATATTAGTAATATCTATTAAATGAATAAATAAAAAATATTTGTTGGTATTAGAAGACATCCAAATGAAATATACTTTAAGAGTTTTCGCGCTATCAGCTCCTCTGAAGGCTTTGCTAAAAAAAAGGGAAATTATTAGTATTTCCTTCTATGCAGCCTGGTATTTGCCGTCAGCTTGCTTTAATTTTATCTATTTCACTGTTCAATGGGTTTTTTCAATAACTTTTTAAACGAAAAAACAACCTAAAAACAGTCCATAAAAACAACTTTAAATTTGCTTTGGTCAAATGACCATTAAAAAATGAGATTTTATTACTTTTGCGCACGCAAAATTTCTACTCCTCAAGTATGTTCTTTTACCCAAAGTTTTTTTTTAATTTTTTTTGTTGATATCACACGAATAAAATCAATAAAGGAAGTTAATACTCCGTCATACAACAGCAGGCATTTTTCGATTTGAATAATGAATTAAGTCCTCATAGCAGTAGTTTGAATTAAATTAATTTAATTTCATTAATTCATTTAATGGAAAGTATAAATATTTATATGAGGATATGTTGGATGTATTTGGGGTAAAAGCTTCACGTATTGCACAGAAATGGCTTCGCCTTATATCTTAGATATTAAAAGTATTTTAGTAGGAAGTATTTTGGAGGCGACTTTAATTTTAAAAGTTTCAAAACTTTAATAAAGCCAACATTTATAAGGGGTGTTTTTTTTTTTAGGTATAGAGCTTCGAATTGAAATAAAACACAAGAAAATCGTTTTAATGTCCATCAATTTGGCTTTATTGGAAGGATAATTTTATGCCATTAATGTTTAAATATGATTTCGGGCATGTGGCCGCCGCGGCTGGCTCGAATAAAGCCAATTCTACAGGTCCAATTTTCAACCACTTTTTCGAGCATATGGGGCCGTATGTTGGCAATAACGCCACGAATGTTGGCTTCCAAGTCCCCTAACGTTTCTGGTTTGTTGGCGTAGACGAGCGACTTCACATATCCCCAAAGAAAATAATCCAATGGTGTCAAATCACACGATCTTGGTGGCCAATTGACAGGTCCATTCCGCGAAATTATGCGCTCATCGAATGTTTCCTTCAATAAATCGATTGTGACGTGCGCTGTGTGGCATGTAGCGCCGTCTTGTTGGAACCACAACTCATCCACATTCAAAATCTTCAAAATCCTCCATAAAGTTGATGGACAAAGCTCCAATTGCTGTGCACGGTGGCGAATCGATTCATTCGGGTCCTCTTCAACACTTTGCTCTACAGCGGCAATTGTTTCTTCGGTGCGCACTGTTCGACGTCTCTGCGGATGCGTATTATCACATAGAGTAAACGTAGTGCGAAAACGATCCATGGTTAACCGAATTAATTGCTCTGATGGACGATTATGTCGACCATAAAATGGACGGAGCTTGCGGTAAACTTCGCGAACTGAACCATTATTTTCGAAATAAATTTGCACGATTTGCAAGCGTTGTTCTTTTGTCAACCTGTTCATGATGAAATGGCAAACCAAACTAAATATTAATCACTTGACAGCTGACAAAATGGCCGCCAGTTAAAAAAGTGATGCCAACTTAAAGTTCTATACCTCAATAAAAAACACCCATTACTAAGAACTTTATAAAAAAAAAGTACACAGAAAAAAATATTCCTGCAATAAACAACTTTAATTGAAAATAAAACCAAAAGTCAATTCGAAATTTTTTTCTGCCAATTCTGGTAAAAAAAAAAAAAAAAATAAGACATGACCTGGAATTATGTCAAGTTATGACTTGTATTCGTAAAGTAATTGTTTTTTTAAATACATTTCCCTTGCATTAGATACCAAGAGTACGATGCCATTTCAAGGTATCATTTGATGAGCCACCACCCATTAATATAAAATTTTTCGTTAGTCATATGACCAGACTTTCCCGATCCATTGCCATTGTTGCAACGAGCAGCCATTTATCTAATGTTTTATTTCGATAGCAAAACATTTAACTGGTTATCAAAAGCTTTATCTCTAATAAACAAATCTTTCCTTTCAACAGTAAACCGTCGTTACAATAAACACCTAGACACCCGGCAATTGCCATTGAACATCATGCAGGTATAACAATTCATACTATTTAATTAAAGCGATACAAAGAGATAATTTAAAATATATTTTATTAGAAATTTCCAATTTACAAGCAATATTCTTTATAGCCCAGTTTTACTGTATTTAGTAATTTATTATTTGCTTTGTAATATAATGTCTCTCCTCGACTATTTTGTAGACGTGAACATTTCATGAAAGCGATTTGTTTGTTTTTGCTTGTTTTTTTTTCTTTTTTTTTGTAGTTTAATTGTTATCGTTGCTTTTGCTAATAGTCTCTAATGCGGTAATCGACATTTATTATGATTGTCCCGTGAGACAGTAGTATAACCAGCATTTGCTTAGAACACTCAGCGATATTTAAATAAGGGCAGTTGGCCTAAAAGAATTAACTAAAATTATTATACGGCCTCAAAAGTTGTAGTAGAACATACAATTTTCGCCAGATTGCAATAAATTTATTGTATTTTTTCTGCACACAAAATTTGCATGAGCTTAAAACTTGTTGGTATTTAAAATTTATTTATTTATACCAGTAATAATGACTTTTAATAACAAAAATTATATTTATTAAAATTTAATTAAAAGAAGTCCTGTATTCTTTGAAACAAAATCGTTTGCAATCTGTAAGATTTTTCATTTATGAACTTGCATATCAAAATCGTTTTGATATTTACTCAGTTCACTGCGTAAATGGCACAACCACCTCCATACACTACACAAACGCACTGTACAGTGCCAGACTTGTGCAGTGAACTTGTGTAGTGTATGGCCGGCATAAGTGTCATATGGTTTGTTCAAGTTGTGTACAGGTTGCTGCACCTACAAATCATAGGTGTGTAGACAGCTTAACCACCTGTTTGTACAAGTCAGGCAGTCGACTAGTCTAGAAAAATTTTACGAAAATCTCTTAAAAATTCTAAAGCTTTTTATATAAATTTTCTACTCAAGTTCATCTAATGTGTTGTAGAAACAGAGGGTTTTTCATGGTGTTGCATGGAAAAGAATCCAGTTGTTTTAAAAAACTTTAAATCATTTTGAATTTATTAAACTTTCATTTGTGATTGTGGGCATTTTTAGGGTTCCGTACACCAAAGGTGAAATGTAACCCTATTGTTTTCGCTACGCTGTCCGTCTGTCCGTCACAGGGTATTTTCTCGAGAACCGTAAGAGCTACGGACCTGAAATTTGGACAGAGTGTGTAGACCCTTGGCCGCTACAACAACAAATACATCAGAGTTGGAAATTAAAGGGTGTACCAAAACGAGCAACGAAAAATTTTAAAATCCCATGTAATATACATACTATCGTATGTATGTGTATGCACTTGAAATTTGTAAAGTTAGTGTATTCTTATACAGACTACAACAATTAACACTAAAATTTAATTAAAGGGTGTACCATCAGTTAATGTAATTTCGACTATGTAATTTTGATAACTTGCTGTATCTTGGAAACCGTAAGAGCAAACTTCTTGAAATTTTCAAAAACGGTAAAACAAAATTATAAAATCGCCGAACCGAAAAAAATTGCCAAAATCAAAAAAAAAAAATCGCCAAAACGAAAAAAAGCACCAAATTAAAAAAAAAATTCTAAATCGAAAATAAATCGCAAAAAACCGAAAAAATCGCCGAAATGAAAAAATCGCCAAAATTAAAAAAAATCGCCAAAATGAAAAAATCGCCAAAATGAAAAAAATCGCCAAAATGAAAAAAAAATCGCCAAAATGAAAAAAATCGCCAAAATGGAAAAAAATCGCCAAAATTAAAAAAAAATCTCCAAAACGAGAAAAAAAACGAAAAATAATCAAAACAAAATTATTTCAGCTGAAAAAGCGTACAAAACTGTATTACAAAAAATGCTCAAAGCCCAACGTACGGAACCCTTCGTGCGCGAGTCAAAGTCGCACTTTACTGAATTTATTTTAAATTTAATTTTAAATACTACAGGGTGGTGCAGAATGAGCTATATGTTTTAAATGGTTTATAACTTTTTATTTATGCGATTACTATACTTTTTTTCTTAAATACAGTATTATTGGGGATTTTTTTTTTGCATATTTTCCATAACTTTTCACAAAATTTCGTGTGTAATGGCCATGATTTAATTTCGAATGTTGGTTTTTAGTTGGAGTATGGTTCTTGGTTTGTTAACGTACACTCTTTCTTTCAAATATCCCCAAAGAAAACTGTCAGGAGCTGTTAAATCTGGTGAACGTGGAGGCCAGTTAAAATCGCTTGTGCGCGAAATAATGTGTGTCAACACAATAGACTGTTGGTTTGAAAAATAAAATTCAATTATTTTTGTACTTTGTTCGATCGTGTAACGATTCATAATTAATTTCCCAAGTCTTCTTCACAAAATGCTGAAAAAACATTATAAATAATTCAAACCATATAGCTCATTTTGCGCTACCCTGTAGTATTAAAATTAAATGGTCTTTCAAAATATGTTTATTTTGTTCCAGTAAATTTCAGATATATGTATGTGTGTATTTTTTCACCAAATTAAATTTTTTCGGTTTCTTCAACATTTTTCTACTTTGCACTTGTTCTCAGGCAGTGTTTTTGTACTGGAACCATGCTGTGGATAGCTTTATTTATAAAATATAATTGAATAAGAGTAATTTGCAGGTTTCGAAAGGTCTTAGTGCCTTCTTTGTAAATCCGTTTATAAATTTAAAATCGGTTGATATTTAACTTAGTTAGAGGTTGATAAGTGCCTACGGGTACGAAACCCCGGTTTTTTTACCCGTATCTCAAGATTTTGGAGGTGTTTGGAAAATATTAAATACTGATTATTGTTGTACTCGGCAATACCTACCAGAAAAATAGTAACACTTCGCAGGTATTTTTTTTTTCTATCACACTGTGTAATATACCCAATAATTCATTAAAAATGCAATCTTGATTTGTTTTCGTTAGTTACGTAGTTTTGCATTTCAGCTGACGATTTACAACTTCTAAAGAACTGTTTCAATTCCCCTTAAACTTCAGATATTAATATATGAAGAGTTATACGTTAATACAGTATGCAAAAATGTCCCGGATAAACAATAAAGGTGCTACAGTGGGCCAAAACAACACGTTTCGCATGTGGAAAAATGTGCGCATCTTACATATCTTTGACAAATCTTAACCGATCTTAAAAGTTTCTATATTTTGTGGATTTATTAAGAACATCTGTGGCAAAAAGCAAAAGGTGCTTAAGTCGAGATAAGCTGATTTTTGAGTTAATGGTGCCGCCGTAATCTGTATAATTGAAAGTACCCCTGGGTGCTTTGTGTGATTTTTCAAGAAGTTATAGCAAAATGAATTGCAGCTTATATTTTTTAGACTTCTGAGGTCATTTGGAATAACAGCTTAAGTTAGCTTATACTTTGGTAAATTTCAACTTAAATTTATTAGTTATATTGTGTAGAGCGACGATTGCTTAAAAAACAATAACATATGACTTGAGCACTTTTTCCTTATTGCCAAAGATTTTATACCAAATAATTCTTTCTGCCAAAACAAAACAGACTTCAATGCAAAAATCTGATAGAAGAAGATAAGAAGAAGTACGTGAAAAATAAAATTAAATTTTAATGGGCGTGCCTACGCGGCAATCACATAAAATCAAATATAAAAAATTTTGGGCGTATTCCGCCCACTTTTTGTACAATGGGATAAATGGGAAGCTATACCCTCTCAGACAAAAAAAAATTTACAATCGGTCTAAAATGTACCGAGTTATGAAGTTACACACGTAAAAAAAATAGAGACGAATTGTTAACCTTTTCCTTTTTTTTAAAGTCGGTTAGAAAAAGCTTTAAGTATCGATTTGTTGTTATTTATCAAACAAGAATTTGAAACAAGAGCATAACTAGGAGCAATCATTTAAGAATCGTGCAAATATGGAGTAGGGTCAACTAAATTTCTTAACAATGGATTTGATTATAGTAAAAGTCAAATAAAACTGCAGGAAGCAACAATTAATTAATCACAACTATTCGGTTCTTCGAGTGCAGCAACTTCATATAGAAATCATTAAAATCTGTCCAACTGGGTAAAAACAGGAACGCGTTAAATAGGCATAATCCAATTCTGTGGTTTGGTGTTTTTTCCAGTCTTCATACACAAATTTTCCAACTGCTTTAATTAGTACTTACTCGTAATAGTTGAATCACGTTTCGTGCGGAAGCAGAAAAAGCACAAAATTATTTTAAAGTGTTTTAAAAAAAATTGTCAAGTCTTTAACTGGATCCAAGGTAAGAGACATGATGTACATGATTAAGTGCTGCATTTGTATTGTACTTAAATGAGATATATGTATTTCATTTTAAATTATTTTATTATACTTACATACACTTTCGTTTAAGTTGTTGGTTCGGATTTTTTTCTATCGTCTCAAACTACTCTGTCTCGTAACAAATGAATCTTGTAAATCTAAAGATGAATCTTCTAGAATAATTTAATACAACTGCGACGAACTAAAAGCTGCAAATTGCAAACGATTACATTCACAAAAATTAACATATGTAGTTATAAAATAAAACTTAGAAAAATATATATATATAATATTGTGTAACATTCTTAAATCATTTTTAATGCAGCCGATTTGTGGACTTCCGTACACAGTCAATTTGTAGGCTTATTTTATTGTTTGTGTTTTCGGTTTAAAATAGAGATGATTGTCGTTTTGCCTATTGGCATGAATCACGTGTAATAAGAACGTCTGATTTTATTTGTATTCTGTAATATCGTACTGCTTAACACACTTAAAACTTAAGCCCCAAATTTATAGTTATTAATTAGCTAATAGCAATACTTTAACCACTAATATTTAATTTACAGCTTTTTGTTTACCATTACTTTAACCGCCAAATGTCATTGGTTAACAAATAGTTAGACAATAGCTGATTCGTTGTAAACTTTATTGGTACACCCAGAAAAAAAAATACCACTGTAAAATCACCATGCAAAAAGTTTGTTTCAAATGCATTCAAATCACATTAAATTTACAAGAAATAATATGTTGTTTAAGTGTGTTGGTGTTTATTTGCTTTGTTCACACCTGCAATACACTTTTGTACTTACCCCCTAGTCCGCCTAGAACCATATGTCTCTATGTCAACACTCTTTTCTCTAGCTACAATTGCACTAGTTAAAATGTCGACAACTTTCCTTTTATGCGCGAGTAGAGATACGTTAGAGACAACAGTTCTAGTGTTTTTCCGGTGACATTGTCAATGAACGCGTCAATAGTTTGTTTTTCTTTTTTTATTATGCTATTCAATAATGTTAAAAACTTACATACATATGTATGTATGTATTTAAGTTTGTTGACTGGGGTACACCTGGTCAGTAGTACTATTGACAATGTTACTAGTAAATCACTACAATTTTACTATTGACAATGAGCGAGGAAATATCGATATTGTAGACTTGAGCCCCTAGAATTTACCAGTGAATCTTTGGTGCCAATGTCTCCATGTGGTCGCAAAAGAAGTACTTAGTCAGTAGTGCTACATTCTAGTGGTGGATTTTCAATGACAAGCTAATGTTAAATGTCATTAGATGATTACATTGGCTGGGGTATACCTGGTCAGTAGTACTACTGACAATGTCACTAGTAATTCACTAAAATTTTTCTATACGCATTTCCTGCAGGGTAGTTGCGTGAGTTGTTTTTGTATTGTTGTTGTTTGTTTGTAAACAGCCGACAAACTGCTGCTGGCTGGTCGGCAGTGTACTTGTTCTTGCAGTCGGAGGATCGCAGGTTCGAATCCTGCTAAAACTTTTCAAATAAATTGTATTATAAATCATCAATTAAATAGTGTTGAATTAAGATTGTATTCATGTTGGTACATACACCACTATGCAAAATAATAGCAGTGGAAATTTTTAGTTAAAAAATTCCCTTTTATTGTCAAACCTATTGAAGATTTGTACTTAATTATTTTGTAAATTTATTTACTGTGTTGTGTATGAATTGAGTTCAATATATTTTATCTTATTGTTTATATTGCAAGAAAGTATGAGTGCAAAAAAATAGCAGCTCTTTTATATTGAAAAATTTTAAGAAAACATTAAAATGTGTGAGTGTATAATTGTAGACCTTTATTATAACAATTTGCGTGTATATGTGTTCGGCTTGAGGTCCGTTTTTATAAATAAATAAAATTACTTTTATATTAGATTTTGTAAATAAATAAAAATACAAAATCTAATATAAAAGTAATTTTATTTATTTATAAAAACGGACCTCAAGCCGAACACATATACACGCAAAAAAAAAAAAAAAAAAAAAAAAAAAAAAAAATTAAAATTTAATTAATATTTTGTAGAAAATCAGGGGGCAAATTACGGCATTCGATACGATTTGTAATTTTAAAATATTTCCATATAAACTCTATTGAAATATTTCGTAATTTCGTTCGATAACGAGTGCCGTAATTTGCCCCCAGTACGATTCCACTGCGTTCCACAATTCCTGCTCATTTTTCGGTTTGGCGTTGAAAACTGCTTCTTTGATAACCGTCCATAAATGTTCAATCGGATTAAGATACGGCGATTGAGCAGGCCAATCCATAACATCAATTCCATTGCCAGCAAACCACAATTTTGCTCCTCTGCTTGTATGCTTTGGGTCGTTATCATTTTGGAAAACCCATTTTAACGGCATATTCCAGTCCGCACATGTTTTCATAATGTTAATGTTAAACTAAAATTTAATTCAAGATGGTACATATTTAGTGTGTATCTAAAGAATATTTAAAGTTGTTGTGGCTGCACGGCTAAGCACGTTGACTACCACACGTTGAGTTCCGAGTTCAAATCTTGGCCGGGGGGAAGCCAATTTATATTATATACAAACAAAAATTTTTCTGATATCTGTGTCAACCACACGTAAATAAAATAATTAATAAAAAGCAATTACTACTTTAAATTAAATTCATGTTGTTCCAACTTGAAATAACTTTGATTCAACATGATTCTTCATTTTGATTTTAACAGTACGTAAATGGCAAAACAACGGGAAATAAAGTTATTCCAAAAGGGAAAACTTTCTTTAACAATTGAAGCACAGCCGCGAATAACGTTGTAAAAGACATTTTTTAAAAAACCAGTTTTTTCACAGATTAACGTTAACATAACTTTCTTGCGTTGTTCAAACATCAAACCATCCAAAATTATGCATCTTATCGCCGTCAAAATACAATTACAATCCAATCAGTCGGTGGAAAACTTTGTAAGTAACTAATAAAATCATGCAAACGAAATTGTTGAAAATAATTGATAAATGTAGCAGAGATACAAAAAGAAAAGCTTATGCTAGTTGTCATTATTTTCGATAAGCTAAAAAAATTTAAACGAAAAAACCAATCTTGCTTTAAAATACGTTTTTTGGCTCTCCTGAAAAATTATTATTTTGTCACTTAAAACACTATTCGCGGCTAACCTTCAATTACTAAAAATCATGTTAGATTAACATGAAACACATATGAAGCAAAATCATTGCCGAAAAAGATTAAATTAACCTTGTTTACGTAGATTTTAAGTTAAAATTTTTCTGTGTGCAGAAAGTGTAAAATTTAATACATAAAAAAATTTAAAATTAACCCTTAAATGCATGACAAATTTTTAAGTTAAATTTCGAGCATACAGAGTCATACAGTAGAATTTCAGTGCAGACTTTAGCTCCTTGTATACCGGCTTAAGGGTACTTTTCTCCCCCTTCCCTAAAGTCCCAAAAAATACATGTAGAGAAGAGTCTGTTTCATAGTATTTTACTGCTGAACAAATACTATGGGCCAAAGCTGCGATGTCGACAACGTTTGACTTGTCGCACACTTACATTTGAAACAGCAACAAATATTAAAATTTGTTTGTTTGAAACAACAATAAATATTAAAATTTGTTTCTGTTTTGAATATACATAAGTGTGCAACAAGTCGAACATTGTCGATATCGTGGGTTAGCTCAAAATGCTTTATTCGATAAAAATCTAATAATTTATAAAAAACTTAAAAGGCTCAGAAGTTTTTTTTTTTGAGACCCACGTAGTCAACTTTGGCCCACTGTAACTCTTGTCCAGCTTAAACCAGAAGGCTGCCAAGATATGTGTTATAAAGCCTCCTCTTAGGATGTTCGATGTTTCATATAAATCCAGTCCGTAGTTTAGAAGTTCCAGATTTATTACCATTTATTTTGCAAAAGGCCCCACTGTGCAGTGTAACCTTTATTGATTGTGAAACCGATCACAAAATGCCATCTCCCACCTTAATGCTAGGAACACAATTGGGACGAAGGACGAATTTCGTCCACGTCGACGAATTCGTCGATAAGAATTCGCTGCGTAAATTCGTTGTTGTGCTTCCTCTCTCTTATTTGATAAAGTTGGTTGTTGTGTGTACAAAGACAGAGAGTGAGAGAGAGAAAATTATTTTTTCGTCGTTCGTCGGCGTACAAATTAGAAATAAGTCTATATCAGAATTCGTCACGCACGACGAATTTCGTTGTACGGCGGTGTTGTGTTCATTTTCATATGCACACATGTGTTTTATTTTTTATGACGAAAGTTCGCACCGAAAAATTCGTCGTTCGTCCCAGTTGTGTTCCTAGCATAAACTCATACTTATCGCTTTGCTGAAATAGTTCTTTCTTTTAATGCTAAACGAAAAATGTAATAATAAGTATTGAATACTATTTTATGTCATTTATGTTGTCCAATTATTACATTTTAATATTTAAAGCATGAGGTTCTTGGCTTCCTTGTTTCCAAGCACCGTCATGTGCCATGCGAAATATGTTTTCGTTTTTCTATCTTTTATTTTTTATTTTTTAATTCATTTTAACAATATTTATTCTGGTTCTTCTAACAGCAGTTTGTCATTTCAAATGCAATATTGTTAGGTGTGTATTTATGTAAGTGTGTGTCTGTATTAGGGGCATTCGCGATGGAGAGTAATAAGCTAAAGTTTGGTTTAAAACAACAAAAAATATTAAAACTTTAATACTTTTATTGCTAATATAATTTTTTCCATTAAGCAAGTGTGATTCCACAAAAAATCATATGTTAACCTGGTAGTAATCTTTATCACATACTTGCATAAGTGAAACCCCTTAATGCCGCCATTTTTATATTTCACTCTTTTCGTGCTGCTTACTATTAAATGTTACATGTATGACAAGTACTAGAATTATTGATTTGCACTTATGACTGTAATATGTGTGTGTGTATACTTCTATCTGTCTGTCTGTCTTTCCACTATTAAATTCAAAAATACTCCTTGAGTTCTAGTTTTAGCAAAAATATATAAAATCATTAAACTCAATTGATTGATCTAGATAAATAAACTTACAATATAAAAAAATGAGCAGCTAAAGTGCTGTACTGGCATTAAAATAAATGTAACTATTAAAATGTGAACAATTCACCACAAACTCATTCATCTTATTGTGGCTCATTTACTACCCAATTCAATATAATTTTTTTCAATCATTATGATTTTTTTTTGTTGCAGTTATTGGGCACTCTGCCCATTTGAGTGCATTGAATAAACCACAAAATGAAATGTTAGAGGAGAAAGAAAAGCAAGCAAATGAATAATTTTGTATCGCATTAGGAAAACAATTCTAATGAAATGGGGTATTTATTTGCAGCAACTTAAATCTAAGATATTTGCATCGCATTTATGCTATAGCCACAGAGTTGAAGGAGTTTTATACGAAATGTTTAGACAGAGAAGTACGATAATCAAATATTTTTACGATGTCATGTTTGTGGCCGTTGGCGGCTGTTAGCCGGCTAACAGCCGATCGGCTTCGATGTCTGGCTTGTGCTCATGTGCAAAAAACATACAAAAACAAATTGAGCAGTCGTTTTTTGTTGTTTTTGTGTTGTTTTTGTTTTACTCGCTTCAAAGAACGATACAAAACAATATCAAAAAATTTATTTCGTTTATTTTCGTACTCTGCTTTTAAGTACAAATAAATCAAAATAAAAATAAATTTATAACTGTAATAAAGTCGATTATTTTTGTTACGAAAATCACTTCCCAGCTTCTGTATCGCGCAATAAATAGCATAGCTATAATAATCGTATAAAAATTTAGCAGAAAACCGCCAAAAGCAAAAATAAAATAGCCAAAAATTATTGCTTGTAAATTTTTAATTACTTTAATCAATGTAAGAAAAATCATCAAAATCAAATTATTTTAATTTCTTGCAGACGAGCTTTGCTAGGATTTATTTTTGTAACTATTCCTTAAACAAACTAATTTTCCTGATTTACAAAATTTTTTAAGTTCAACTTTGTTAAAAAATTACTCATAAAAATCGCCAACAAGTTTATTTATGGCGAGAAATCGCCATATCTGACAACCCTGCTTGTACGAGTATGTAGTTTGATTTGCTACATCAACATGAATATCCTGATGACCACCGAGTACGCCAAACATTTGGCAAATGAACTCGAAGCGAAATTACTGTTGATTTGACAAATTTAACAAGAATATTTTGTTCCGTTATTTTTGGCCCCAAAAAAACAATCCATAGATAAAAACTTCTTGATTCTATTAGGTTTTCTTATAAATTGTAAACTATAGGGATTTCTTATTGATTTTATTAGGTCACCTTACTGATTTTTTTAAAAAGGGGTTTTTTTCTTGATTTTATTAGGTTCCTATATGATTATGTGTAAAGCATCTCATTGATTTTTTTAATAAGGAAATTTTCTTGATTTTATGAGCTGTCTTGTTTTTTCATATCTATAAATAGACATACATAGAGACAATTTTTTATGACCTTTTTCATTTTTGTATAAGAACGTTTGCACAATAATTTCAGGCTGCTTGTTAGCATATTGGTTAAAGTGCTTGTAAATCAGTCAGAAGTTTGCTGGTTCAATACTTGGTGAGTAAGTTAGTTAAGAATATAATGTGTATGTATGTATAAATAAATAACATCTACAATATACTACATACATACATACATATGTATATGGAATAGAATTTAAATGAAAATACATAAGTACAGAGAATAAAGATGCAATTTATTTTTTATTTTTTATGAGGTCGCCTAATAAAAACACGAAGAAAACCTGGAAAACCTTATTGAAAAAATCAATAAGATAACCCAATAAAAACTAGAAGATTTCTTCTTGATTTTTTCAAAACGGTTTTCCCTATGAAATTAGTAAGATTTCCTTATTGAAAAAAAAAACCATAGAGATTTCTTATTAATTTTGTTCTACTTTATGAGGCATTTAGTAGGCACTGTTTTCTCTGTGTATCACTTTGTAAGCCAAATTACATGTGATAATTACTAATGAACAAGCAACACCAAAGTTAATTGTAGATATTCTGACAAACACTTAGTAGAACGGAACAACTAGCTATTTGCGAAGGTTACTACACCTTCATCATCAGCGTTCTTTTTTGTTTGGGCCACTGTGCGTGGTATCAGTTGATGTAGATTTCTGCTTTATATACTCAGCTTTTACTGCAAATGGAATATGTGAATTGTTTTGATTCAACGTATTCAATTTGCTGAAAGCTTTCTTTGTAATGAAAGCTCAATTTCACCATCTCGAAATTTACAACAGTCTTGCCATTGTCGTTTGTTCTTTACTAATTATGCACATGTTCAATTCCCTTGTACACTCACACCGGTATTCGTAACTGATTGCTAAAGCTGAATCATTCTGAGGTCTCATACACATTTTCTACGTTAAGCCAACATTAACTTTAACTATTGTTTATGAATACCGGAAACTTCTTTTAATCTGTACACAAGGGGTTACCCTGTTTCTACAACCCAGACGGTCGACTTGAGTATAAAATTTATATGGAAAGCACTAATTTTTTTGAGTGATTTTCGAACACATTTTCTAGAGGATTCGTCTGCCTGGCTTGTAGAAACTGCACATAAGACTTTCAGAGATTTTGAAATAAAATATTATAAGTCTCCCTACTAATCTTATATCAGTCAGTTAGTTCTACTGCATTTAACTTTTAATAGATGTTGAAATAACTGCACAGTTATTCATTATTATTTTTGTGTTTAAATAATTTATTATTTACTTAAAGTGGAATTACGTATGAAATGTTATAAAATATTCAGCAATTATACAAGAGACAATATATTATTTTTAAATGGAATAATGGAAATGATGCACTCCCGGGGGTTTTACAGTTAAAATGCATAGAATAGATTAAATTTCTGATTAATTTATACGAGTACGATATGTATTTCTTTTTGTATTAGTTATTATTTCTGATAACAGTTTAAATTTAGATACATACGTAATGAAGAAAAAACAAGAAAATTTTACAAATTAATTTTTTTTATATATTTAACTTTGATCGATACAACGATAATACAAACTTTTAGTTGAGTTTTGAAAATAATTACAAAAATATACTTGCTTTTTATCCTCATTTATACTACAGTAATTTAGTATACTAATATATTTATAACTCTCATTCAGAGAAATAAGTGCCCACTAAATACCTCATAAAACAGAACAAAATTAATAAGAAATCTCTAGGGTTTTTTCAATAAGTAATTTCATAGAGAAAACCTTTTTGAAAAAATCAAGAAGAAATCTTGTCGTTTTTATGAGGTTATCTTATTGATTTTTTCAATAAGGGTTTCTTCTTGTTTTTATTAGGCTGCCTCATAAAAAATAAATTGCGTCTTTATTCTCTGTACTTATGTATTTTCATTTAAATTCTATATCATATACATATGTATGTATGTATGTAGTATATTGTAGATGTTATTTATTTATACATACATACATACACATTATGTTATATTCTTAACTAACTTACTCACCAAGCATTGAACCAGCAAACTTCTGCCTGATAGACAAGCACTCTAACCAATATGCTAACAAGCAGCCTGAATAACCATTGAAATTATTGCGCAAATATTCCTATACAAAAATGAAAAAGATCCTAGAAAAAATTTTCTGTATGTCTATTTATAGATATAAAATAACAAGACACCTCATAAAATCAAAAAGATTTCCTTATTAAAAAAATCAATAAGATGCTTTACACATAATCATATTGGAACCTACTAAAATCAAGAAGAAAACCTTATTGAAAAAATCAATAAGATATTCTAATGAAATCAAGAAAAAATCAATATAGTTTACAATTTATAACAAAACCTAATAGAATCAAGAAGTTTTTCTCTATGGATTGTTTTTTTTTGGTACCAAAAATAACGGAAATTGGGTAAAAAAAAGTTGTGAATAATAAGATTTCTTCTTGATTTTATGTGCTTTTCTTCTTGATAAAATTAATAAGATTTACCACATAAAAACAATACGGAATCTCTATGAAAAAAAATCTTTGCTTCTTTCTGCTGGGATACCGCTTAGCCTAAAAACGTTTCATAGAGAAAATCTTTTTGATTCTATGAGGCAGTTTTTTTCTCTGTGCATTTATATATTGTGAAGTTTTTCTATAGGCAATGACGTTTTGTGAGCTTTCCTCAATAGCAGTTGAAAGCTTAACCCATAAAATTCAAACCTCTTAAAGTATAATTTTACTTTATGCAGTTTTACTATCAACATTTTTATTGAACAAGTATATTGTTCAGCTCTACCTTGCCAAAATTAGTCGTTATTATTTTGGAAAATGTTTAACTAACTTTGTTGTACAGTGCTCTTAATTTTTTATTTAAATATATTGTACGATTATTTCAATGCTTTTCTATACATCTATTAGTTTAATTTAGACAATAGTACTGCAACATTGTTTATATAAATAAATATGTACGCCCCAAAGACAATTAATTAAATGCTTGCAACTTATCGCCCTCCAGCAGCCCAAGTGGCAACTTTATATAAATTTAGTAAATAATCCGTATCGTTTGCGTCAGACGAGCGCATTATACTTATTAACACATGAAGACACACAGAAACACAAATATGTATGTACCCTGTCGGAGAATATGTCGTTGACTACAAAAATAGTTAACTTATAGTTAGCTTTTCTTAGACTGACTAAAAGCTAGCTGCAAAGTCATCCAGAACAAACCCAAAATTAATTCTTAAGTTGAGTACGTAATCGAATTTGATGAGAGTCAACAAAAAAATGTATTCTCAGCTACTTTAAAACTCATTTCAGTTTTATATTAAAATTTTGCTTTTGTTATTGTAGATGGCAGCTTAGCCGAGTGGTAGCGCCTTGAGTACACAACGTGTGATGTTACATGTTCGAACCCCAGAAATTTTTTTTAATTTACTAACTACCAAGTGATTTAAAAAAGTCAACTTTAAGTTAACTGAAAGTAGTGTAGTTGACTACCGCTTAGGACATCGCAATGTTAAAATAGTAGTTGATTACATTGCAAAGTAATCCAAGTGTCAGTCAGTACTAGTTGCGAAATAGTTAGCTTAAAGTTAGTTTAAAGTTAGCCAAATTTCCGATAGGGTATATGTATGTTTGTATGTGCAAAATTCGTTAATTATTTTAAATATTATATGAAAAATAAAAATTCCCATTTAAAAAAATACAAAAAAAATATGTTTAGTTTTTCTCAAAATACCTCCGCCTTTTTGAAAGATAAACAATAAAACTAGTATATATAAATAATGAATTATAATGCAAAATTATTATTATTTGTTTAATGAAACTGAAATTTAACTAAAATGATTAAAGAAAAAAAAAAGAAGAGAGTTGTCTTAGGACATCCGGTTATAGCTTTGCTACTTAGTTATTTAAAACAACTTTCATGTGTGAAATAACAATGCAATAAAATTATATTATGTATATGATGATGTCAAATTCTCTGCAAATATTTCAAAACGTTTCCATTTATTTCCCATTATTTTCTTTTCTAGCGGCGTGCGATTAAATTAATGTATTGTTTGTGGCTGGTGACAGGTGTTAGCCGGCTTACAACCGATCGGCGCTGTTCTCTGGTTTGTGCTCACTCACTTCAAAGAACGAAACAAAATAAAATCAAACAATTTGTTTGGTTTATTTTCGTACTATAGGTACTTTTAAGTACAAAGAAATCAAAACAAAAATAAATTTATAACTGTAATAGTGTCCATTATTTTTGTTACGAAAATTATTTCCTAACCCCTGTATCGCAAGATAAATAGCAAAGCTATAAAAATTAATTATTTTCAAAAATATATGCATGCGCGCGTCTTCTGACTGCATATCTAAGTTGTCCGTGAGAGTATCAAATGTGTTACGGTCCTTTTTCATGTTAAATAGTATAGTAAATATAGATAGTACTAACTTTCTCATCACTGCTCACAGCACACACTCAGTCCTAGCAATACGAAATACACATGCACACATGCAGCACCAGCAATACGAAATACACAAACAACTTTGTCTTATTAGTTTGTTGTCGTTATTCACTGTACATACGCAAATGCAAAGCAACAAAATTATTTCTTTTTTCCTTGAACAAATTAAGCAATCGTTTTCACGTTTTTGTTTCTCTTACTCCAAAGAATTAAACAAAAGAAAATCAAACAATTTGTTTCGTTTATTTTCGTGCTCTGGTTTAAGTACAAAGGAATCAAAACAAAAAAAAAATTTATAACTGTAATAGTGTCGATTATTTATGTTACGAAAACTATTTCCTAACCCCTGTATCGCGAGATAAATAGCAAAGCTATAAAAACAAGATATTTTTTCAAACAAAAAAATACTCGAACCCAATTTAACAAAAAAAAAAAATAATAATTGATTTATTATTTTTCTAATTCAGGCAGAACTACATATTATATAAATAGGCTTATCAAAATCGTTATCCGCAAAAAATATTTAATAGGCAGCTAATAATTGTATTAGTTAGAATTTTGTATAATATAAAGTAAAAAAGATCAGTGTTATAATAACTATAATACCAATAATGAGGCTCAAAAGGGCAATGGGAAGTTGTAACAAAACAATATAAGAGAATAGGAAATTACTAGTAAAACTAACAGTTGAACATAAAATATAATTTATTGTTAGTATAACATAATAATGACTTAATGATATAATAGAATAATAGACGGACTATATATTAAAATAATATGATGTTAGTAATATTGTATACATACACTGAAGAAAAAAATTCAACTGTACACTATGTCGTTATAATACGTAAGTAGTATATTCGTATCATTGTAGCCATATTTTATATCTTAAAACAGGCGCCATAAATACTATTCAATATTAACTGTATGCATTTTGACAATTTAAATAAATTCCGTAAAGTGAGACTTTGACTGGCACACGAATGATTCCGTACTGACATTTCGTAAGTAATATTATACCAACTTTAGCCTATATAATCGAATATCTTACCTGATATTTTTTTTTTTGCAATTTCAAGACCGGATAAATTTTTTTTTCGCTTTTTGGCAATTTTTTTTAGTTTTATTACTTTTTGTTATTTTTTTCGGTATTTCGTCGGTTGGTTTCTGATTTGCTGCAGACATAATGTATTTTCAATATAATGTGCCGCAAACCAGAAACCAACCGACGGTTTGCCGTCTTTTTGCTAGTTTTTGGCGTTTTTTGTTGTTTTTTTTTGGCGATTTTTTCGGTTCTTGCGTTTTTTTTAGCTTAGAGTTTTTTTTACTTGTTTAGTTTTTTGGCTTCTTCTTAGCTTTGACGCCTTTTACCTTTTTGGAATTTTTTCGGTTTTTTGTGTCTTTCTAGTTTGGCGATATTTTGTTTTTGCCGATTTTTTAGATTTTTGCGATTTATTTTAGGTTTAAGAGACTTTTTTACTTTTGGCGCTTTTTTCATTTTGACGATTCGAAAGTTTCGATTTTATTCACCATTTTCGGTGTCTATATGATGTAACTAGAATTCAGCGTTACCATTTGCCAAGTTTTCCCTTATTTTGGAAGTTTTTTGAGATGCCAAACAGTTTTTTGAAAATATAAAGTTTTTTCAAGTTTTTTTTTTTTATAAATATGTCCATAATTGAACTTTTGCAGTATATTGAATGAAAGTATTAAGTAATGTTTGTATGCAATAAAACGATCTTATATTTTCTCACTCCCTTATTAAAGGCTCAGTTAGCCTAACCTATTTCATTATTTTTCACATAACAATATCGATCAGCTGTTTTCTTTTAAAATTTTGGTACTTTTGTAGAAAAAAAGTTTTGTTTTGGAAAAAAAAGTTTTTTTTTTTCAGATTTAGGAAGTTTTTTAAAAAATATATATGGTAACGCTGCTAGAATTCGCCTAATTTAGAAATGAGTTAATGATGTTTGAGTTGACCAGTGCAAACCGGGAAAAACCCAAGCTATCGCCATTAAGTTCATATAGAACAGTGGCAAATGTAAAGAGTAGTAATCCCTAGTCTCTATTGCGATTTGAATCTTTAGATTGTAAAAACTCAACTGTTTTAAATGTTTATATAGCTGATGATATAGTGAGCACGTTTTTAAAGATCTCCTCGGGGTCTATGTACCGATAATTTATGGGAAATTTCTTAATTCAATTATAAGAGTGCCGCGAAAGCTTGGGACTTGCTTGCATTCCATCATTATTATTTTTAAGTGATAATTTTTCAAATTGTTTTCTTTGAAAATCAATAAACATGTTGTTAATAGGTGACTTATTTGAATCATACAAACATATGTATGTGTGTCAGAGAATGACAAAAGTATCGTTTTAAGTACTTTTTGAGTGTTGGCCGTCAAACAACTACGAATGCGTGCAGCTAAAAATAAAAAACACGCAAAATACAAACACACGCATTAATTTTAAAGTGAATGCGTGTAACTATAAACCAGTGGTGTCAAAAATAAAACTATAGTTGTATGTGTGAGAAAAGTTGTCTCAGAAGTACACAGGAAAAAATAAATATTTGGAACAAATGCAGTTTAGTAAAGTAGCTAAAAATAAATAAAAAGGAGCCTATGTGATAGAAAATTAAAAAATAAGATGAAAAAATTAAATAAAAAAGTTGGCGGAGATTCATATTTTTCAAGTTATCGGGCTCTGAACTTTTCATAGGAAACTCTGAAAAATCTCAAAAAAAGAATTTTTAAATAGCTTATCAGATAGTAATGTGAAAAATAAGAAGAAAAACTTAATCAAAAAAATTTGCTGCAGGCCATATTTCCCGAGTTATTGGTCTTTAAAGTTTAAATAGAAAGTGCAGTTTAGTGAAAATGCTCCAAAAAAAGTCAAAATGTCTTTTAAATACATATTAATTTCTTTCCTTAAACGTTTTACAACATCAAACACATTAAATATCGCGAAAAGCATTGGTGATCATAGATTATATTTCGCATACCACTTCTTTTCTTTCACTGTATCTATAAACAAATTAACACACCCGCCACGCATGTGTTCTCGTCGCTGTCTCATCGACGACTAAATGGAAGAGAATAAGAATGTGTGTGATTTTAGTTTGCACAATTGTGCCATGAAACTGACATCATTGCTATAAACATTCAACAACATTGTGTAAACACATTTTTAAATTACCCAGCACAAACGAAAACAACTAAAATTTATAGACTGTGTGAATATAAAAATATTATGAATATTAAACCGAATACACATGCGTAATACAGAGTTATTTTACTTACAGACACACATAAATCATGTTTTCAAACAGTCACACACACAGCCATACATTTTCCAATTAATTTTATGTACACAAATGATTGTACACAATGGCGAATGATCAATAAATATTCCGAGTATGCCTGTATCAGTTTTTTTTGACCGAATAAATATTAATATTCTGTGTGTGAAAATATTCAGAATGAAAGTATGAGAGAGAGATTCAATTAGCTGTCTGAGAGAAAATATGTGAGCGTACAAATTGTTTGTATTGTAGTAACATTTTATAGTATTATACGTAATTGCTAAAATTAAGACTACTTACTAATGTATTTTTTTTTTAGTACTTATTGTCATTCTCTGATTTGTCTGTACTAGAGAAAGATAATGAATCCCAAGAAAAATTTCGATACTCTAGCATATATCGCATATATTTTTTTTATACTTGTACATACTCATACCCATTCGTTCTTATACTGGCGTATACCTCTGTACACTTTCTTTCATACCTGTATGTATGGATACTTATAATAATCAATATGTTACTGTTCTGATACGCAATTTGTTTCAGGTATAATTTTGATTTGATTTTCAAACACTATTTGTACTCAATTAATTAAATATAATAAACTATAAATATCATGAAAAGAATCAAGTTTTAATTTTCGTTGAAAATTGTTGTATATTTATATTTTTATTAATTAACATTTTTTCTTTTCTATTGTTATACATACATACACTTAAATATTGTTTAAGTAAACACACAATTTCAGAAAAGTGAATAAATTGTTTAAATAAATTGTTAAATATTTATGGTTTTTTTTTAAATAATATAAAAACCAGTAATTAGTTATTTAAATGAAAGAAAATTAAATTGAACGTTTGGTTGACAAGTGAGCTAAGTGGGTTTAGAAGAAAAGCGAGAAGAGATATATATTATTAAAAAAAAATATTTTAATTGTTATTAGCAACAACTAAGAAATTTATAAACTAAAAAAAATTTGCTTAAAAAGCAAAGTGTGTATTTTGTTTCAACTTTTTTTTTAACTTGTTTAAATCTGTTTAACTCAAATCCATAATGTGGCTAAAATCAGCACAAAACTTTAGACTTTTATCTATAAAGTATTTTTTATCAAAAACATTTTTTTTTTATTTCATACTTTAAATAAATATACATATTTAAGTTTTCGCTGCTATTAATCATTTGAGGCTTACAGCAATGATGGCAAACACAATGCATTTGCTTTATTTCACTCAACCTGTTCCAAAATATCATTTTAATAAATTAAATTAAAATAAAAAATTTTCCAAACTTTTATTTTGCGTTTCTAATGTATTTGACTCAAAGGCGTTTATTTATGTTTGATGTGGAAAAAAAATATAAAAATGATTTATTAGCAAAATACAAAGTTTGTATTATAATTAGGTACACCATTTCCCATTAGATTTATAAATAATAATGAGAAAATAAAAATAAAAATTGAATGAAATCTATAGAGAATTAATTCGTCAGGAGGGTGGGGAGGGGAGGGAAGGGAAAGTTATGTCAGATTTCTAGCAGGGTAATCGCTTTTTCTTTTTATTGACTAGATGATGGACAATGCTCATTGGAAACGATGTAGTGTTATGTATAAAATTTTTATTTATTTGTAACTTTACTGTGTACCGAAAAAACAGGTAAATTTAACCAATTCCAACCCAAACAAAGCGCGTATTAGTTAATGTTGAATTATGATTTTTCACAACGTTGTTAGTTAGTATCGCCCCCTTGATTATTTTTCCCTGTACAAATCTGAAACAAACATTTAATAAAATTTTAACATTTATTGTTATTTTAATATTCAACTTTTTTTTATTCATCTCGTGTTCTTTTAGCAAAGTTTTTTACTACCTTAGCCTCAACAAGATTTGAAACAAGATTTGAAATAAAGTAGAAAGAGATTTAAACTAACAAGACCGTATATTGACAATTTAAGTGGGTTATTCAAATAGCAAAACCTAAATTTGTTAGATAAATCACAAAAAAAAATTTTTTTAACCAAACGGCTACAATTTTTTTACAGTAAAACTAACATTTAAAATTGGTTAGATTAACCTTCAGCAATTTTGTGTGTTTTTTTTTTGTCTTTTTTTTGTACATTTTGAGAAAGTAAATTTTTAGCTACCAACTGAAGCGCAGTAACAATATAAGTTGGCAGTAAATTAACAAATAAAAATTAGTTAAATTAACTGGACAAAAGGTTTGTAAATGTTAATCGCAAAAAAACTTTGTGTAGAGAAAAATTAACAACACAATTTGTTTAAAATAACTTCTCAGTAAAAACTACTGTTTCCCAGAAGCAAATATGCACACAAATAAATAATACGAATAATTTTGTAATATCAATTAAAAATTTAATTAAATTTTCACCTATAAGCAGTTTGATAATATTAATTAAGTTTTTGTGATTCAAATTAATTAATACAATTAAAAATTTAATTAAATCAATTAAATTCTTAATTAAAACATTAATTGATGAATAGTTTTTTCTGTGTTTATAAGTGAAAGTTTCTGCTTCCATATTTCTTGATATTTGATATTTCCACTTGGAAGATATTTTGTTTATGTTTTGAATCATTCAAGATGTGCATTTATAATCAGCTGAATGTTGTTTTAATTTAAATACGTCCTTAAATTCAGTGGCTGGTGAATATACATACTTATCAAAATTATTACTATCTTCTTTAGATACATAATTCTACTGTACGTATGTATGTCATTGAACTCCTCCGAACGGCGGGACCGATTTGAATGAATTTTTATACCCTTTACCAAAAATGGAAAAGAGTATACATATATAGGTTTGTCATTCCGTTTGTAATTTCTATAATATCAATAAGTGACCCATAAAATATATATATTCTGGGTCCTTATGCATAGGGAAGACGAATAAGCGATGTCCGTCTGTCCGTCTGGTTTTCCGAAGCTCCCAGAAAAGCTAGAGACTTCGGTGTTCGACTGGTGTATCAGAAATGGTCCAAAATAGATTAGTATTGAAAATCAGCACAATCGAGCAGACGGTTTCAGAGCTGGAAAACTTAAACTTGATTTTGCCATTTAAAAGTAACTAAATAACACAATTTTTTTTAATTTTTTGTTAAATAAACTTATTTTATATTTCAGTACGAATAAATTTTTTATTAAAAATATAAAAAAAACAAGTAAGAGTGCTATATTCGGCTGTGCCGAATCTTATATACCCTTTACCAACGTACGTACATACATATATACATATATAGTATACAGACATACATACATATTTGTTTCCATCTTGGGAGCTTTAATTTTCATTTTTCAAATTTCATACGCTAAACTTTTCTTTCAGAAGCATAAAATATATTCAATTTATAAAGAAAACGAAAAAAATTTTTAGACCTATTTAATTTTACATAACACAAAAAGTGTGAGTTTTCCAACCCTGGAGTCATAATTTTGGATTTTTCTGATTATTGATACCAATCTATTTCTTTAAAAAATACATAAAATATGTTAAGTGAACAAAGCAAAAACGAAATAAGGAAAAACTTAGTTTCATTTAATTCCTTTAATATTAAAAAATTCAGTAAAGTGCGACTTTGAATCGCGCACGATTCAGGCAGGCTATTTTGCTTTTCCGAAAATTTTTTCAGTTTAAACGATTTTTTCAGTGTTGTCGCTTTTTTCTCGTTTTGGCGATTTTTTCTGTTTTTGGAGGTTTTTTTCTTTTTGGCGATTTTTTTCTGTTTTTGGGTTTTTCTTCATTTTGGAGATTTTTTTTCAGTTTGGAGATTTTTTTTCAGTTTGGCGATTTTTTTCAGTTTTTGGGTTTCTTTTATATAAGCGATTTTTTTTTGTTTTTTTCATTTTGGCGATTTTTTTCTGTTTTTGGGGTTTTTTTCGTTTTGGCGATTTTTTTCATTTCGGCGACTTTTTTCATTTTGGTGATTTTTTTTTCATTTTGGCGATTTTTTCTGTTTTTTAGGTTTTTTTTCGTTATGGCATTTTTTTCATTTTGGCGATTTTTTTTCATTTTAGCGATTTTTTTTCATTTTGGCGACTTTTTTTTCATTTTAGCAATTTTTCCGTTTTATGCGATTTATTTTAGTCTTAGAAATTTTTTTTAATTTGGTGCTTTTTTCCGTTTTGGCGATTTTTTTTTGTTTTTGGCGATTTTTTTCCGTTTGGCGATTTTGTAATTTTTTGATTTTTTAGTTTTACCGTTTTTGAAAATTTCAAGAGTTTTGCTCTTATGGTTTCCAAGATACAGCAGTTGTCAAAATTGCATAGTCAAAAGTGCATTAACTGATGGAACACCCTTTAATTGAAATTTTTGGAAATTTTAGTGTTAATTTTTGTAGTCTGTATAAAAAGTGTATATACATATAATTGTATGTATATTACATGGGATTTTAACATTTTTCGTTGCTCGTTTTGGAACACCCTTTAATTTCCACTGTGTCCAAATTTCAGGTCTGTAGCTCGTACGGTTCTCGAGAAAATACTAATATAGTTTTAGACATAGTTAATTTTACATAACACAAAAAGTTACAGTTTTCCAACCCTGGAAACGTTTTTTTAATTTTTTTATATTTTTTTAATTTAAAATACCAGTTGTAATCGTACTGATGTGTAAAATAAGTTTATTTATTAAAAAAAATAAAAATTTGTTTTCGGTAGTTACTTTTATATGGCAAAATGAAGTTTACGTTTTCCAGCTCTGCAATCGTCTGTCCGATTTTGCTGAATTTCAATACCAATCTATTTTGGAAAATTTCTGACACACCAGTCCAAGAACGAAGTCTCTAGCTTTACTGGGAGCTTCGGAAAACCGATTTCACGTACAGACAGACGGACAGACGGACAGACGGACATCGCTTATTCGTCTTCCCTATGCATAAGGATCCAGAATATATATATTTTATGTGTCGCTTATTGATATTATAGAAATTACAAACGGAATGACAAACCTATATATACCCTTTTACCATTTTTGTTGGTAAAGGGTATAATAAAAAAGGCGTTTCCAGGGTTGGGAACTTTATTATATGAATATAAGAGAGATGGAATGGTTTGAAAAATCAAATTTTGTTGTTTTTTATGTTACCTACAATTTGACTTTCAGTCTTTTTCCGTTACCTGCACTTTCGTTTGCTTTCTCGCTCATTTTTTCTTTTTTTTTCAATGATTTTTTTAATCATCATAATTGTCTTAGCATTTCTACTTTTTTTGTCTCTTTCTCTCTCTCTCTCTCTCTAAAGCCAAATTCATGCAGCTCATATATTCCTTTACTTTCTTTAACTTTCTTTTTCGATTTTTTATTTTTGACACCCATCAGGGTTGGTGTGACGGGTGTGACCAATTGTTTTCTTTACTAATTTCTTAGATATTGAAGTAGAGCTCCACAAAATTGTAATTTCTTGTTATGTATAGTAACAATTTTATTAAACTTTAAACAATTTTGTTGTGACGGGTGTGACCGTAAATTTTAATAATTCAGTAAATGCACAAAACTCTCTGCACTTGACATTTACACATCCTAAGCTTCAAAATTAATTTAAGTTTAGCAACCCTTGACCATTGGTGTAGCTGTAAATAGTTTTTCCTGGGGGGGGGAGTAATAATAAAATAAATAATTACATGCAATTTATTATAATTCTAGGGGGGCAACATAAATTCTTGGGGGGAAATGCACCTCGCAGAATGGCCTTTCTACGCCTATGGCCCTGACCGCCTGCGATACTCCTTTATCACGTTATCTTTCATAGCTTTCAATTCGGTACCAAGGCCATTCTTCATCCCAGACCTTAAAAACGCAAACTATCCGTGAGGGTAGAACTCCATTAGACATTTACACATTTTAAGCTTTAACAATAATTAAAATCCGATAACCATAACCCCCCCCATCTTATAAAGGAAGGGCAAATTTAAGGTTATGTAGTAAATTCCAGTAATATCCAGGTTCTTATATATAAAAAGGCGAAATTTCAACCAAAAGCAAACCAGAGATAATGGTTTTTATTAAATATGAGAAAGAAAAAAAATTTAAAATAAAGACTAAACGTACAAAGAGGGCGAGCAGAGTGTTAAGTATGCTATTATTTCTAAGCGTTTCGGAATCGATGAAAATATGACTTCATTCAGTTGAATGATTTTTATTAAAAATAAGTTAACACTTTTTTGCCTGTGTAGGGTCGTTTTGCGTTCACAGCTTTTTCAAATTAGTTATTTCAGCAAACAAAACAGTTTCTTCGTATAAATTAAAAAATAATATAAAATATATATATAAATAATATATATATAATATAATATAATATAATAATATAATATCTTATCTTATATCTTAATATATATAAAAATCAAAAACACGTTTATTTGTTAGGGGTGAACTCTTCAATGCCCTAACAGATTTTCGCCTTCCACCCCACAAAATATTTGTAAAAGACCGGCGCGTGTTTTTATATATATTCTACCCCGGTAAATGCTACACCCCTTTCAGAAATAGTGATTCGTCCGACAGATGGCGCAATTTTTAGATTTTTTGTGTTTTTGCACCGTAACTCAAGAACTACTGAACCGATTTTGACCAAACTTCATATACATATTCTATAGGACGTGAGTAGTGTTTCTGTGTAGTTTAAAGTTCGTCCGAGAGATGGCGCCATATTTAGTTTTTTTTTGTGATTTTGCACCGTAACTCAAGAACTACTGCACCGATTTAGACCAAACTTTATTTACATGCTCTATGGGGCGTGAGGAGTGTTTCTGTGTAGTTTGAAGTTCGTCCGGCAGATGGCGCAATATTTAGTTTATTCGTGGGCAAAATCCAATTTTCATATTGTACCACCAATGCCATATACAACACTAATGTTTGCTTAGGGCCAGCAACGCGGACCGGGGTCAGCTAGTATATTATACATAACTTTTAAATTAACCAATTTTTTTTTTTTTTTTTTTTTTTTTAATAGTATATTTATTTATTGTATCTTCAAAAATGAACTAACAATAAGTAATCAAATCTTAAATCTAAATATAATTATTAGGCCCGACCAATATCGGACATAAGCTTAGTGATAGTTATAAATAATACATAAGTAGTGATAATCAAAAAGAAGTATTTTTAAGCAGTCCCATCTGGAGTGTTAGGTATATGAGCCCTTGTGTCCCTTTTTTTTAAGCGGATGTGTCCAGTAAAGCTCAAAATATTACGGGCAAGCGGATTAGGATGTGACTCGAGTTTAGTTAAATATTTGCCTGCGTATTTTGCAATTTCTTCACTCACTAGTGGCATATTTAAATCACGATGAATATTTGAATTTTTAACGTACCATGGAGCAGATGTTATCAAACGTAAAATTTTGTTTTGCCTTCGTTGGATTCTCTCGACATTTGAAGCTGAAGCAGTGCCCCACAGCTGAATTCCATAGCACCATATTGGCTTCAAAAGCGACTTGTATATCAAAAGTTTGCAGTCTAGGCTGAGTGTTGAATTTCTGCCAATTAACCAATATATTTGAGTCAATTTAAGTTTCATTTGGGTTAACTTAGAGTCAATATGATATTTCCATGTAAGCCTTCGATCAAGGTGTATGCCAAGGTATTTGACTTGAGAATGTTGAGGAATATTTTGATTGTTGATTCGAATGGGGGAACAGGTATCTTTTCTTAGGGTAAACGTTATATGAACACACTTTTGTTCATTGACTTTAATTCTCCATAAGTTCAACCATATTTCAAGCTGGGTAATGTGTGCTTGGAGATTGCGGGATGCCTCATCAGGATTTTTGTGAATACTCAAACAGGCTGTATCATCGGCAAATGTAGAAGTGTGGATGTTATTGCTCACAGGCATATCACAAGTATATATTAGATACAAGACTGGCCCCAGAATACTACCCTGTGGCACACCAGAAGATATAGATTCGGGTACACTCATGAAGTCTCCTTCCACAACGGTAAATGTCCTATCAACAATATAACTTTCCAAAAGCTTTTGTATATTTATTGGTAGGTATGTCTTCAATTTTAAAACTAGGCCTTTGTGCCATACTTTGTCAAATGCCTGAGAAACATCAATAAAAAGGGCAGAACAATACTTCTTTTCTTCAAAAGTCCTCCTTATAATTTGAACCAATCTATGCGTTTGCTCAATAGTGCTATGCTGACTTCTAAAGCCAAATTGATGGTCCGGGATGCACCCAGTATCAGCTAAAATTGTGGACAATTTAGTCATGAGCAGCTTTTCGAAAAGCTTTGAAATTGTTGAAAGTAAGCTTATAGGCCTATATGACTCAGCCTTGGTAAGATCTTTGCCTGGCTTTGGAATCATTTTAATCTTGGCAAGTTTCCAGTTATGTGGAAAATACTGCATTCGTAAAATGGCATTAAAAATAAATAGCAAAATTCTTATTGCAATATGAGGCAAGTTCATCAGCATCTTGTTACTAATGCCATCAATACCTGGAGCTTTCTTAGGGTCGAGTTCAGCAACTATTTTTTGTAGTTCACGCATCTTAAACCTTAAGGGACGAGGGGGTAGAGAGACTACACTCGGTAAATCGGCAGCACCCGTACATGAATTGGGAGTGAATACAGATTTTAAATGCTCAGAAAATAAGTTACCTTTCTCACTATCGCTTCTTGCCCAGCCTCCAGTCGAAGTACGCAATGGTGATTTGAGATCAACGGGTCTTTTAAGATTTCTAGTAGCGCGCCATAAAGAGTAATTAGATGTTGACGTTACATCAAGACCTTCTAAGTACTTTTCCAGTAATGCAGTCTTTTCCGACGATAGCAGCTCTTTGAGTCGTTTAGTACATTCTTTAAGTCTGATTTTATTTAGGGGTGATCGGTTTTGTTGCCATTCTCTTCTAGCTCTCCTTTTTTCACATACAAGACGTTCAATTTCCGTAGAATAAATTCTATTAAAGCCAGTCTGCGGATAGGAAGTAGTGGCATGTTCAGCAGCCTGTTTAATATATTCGTTAAGATTGGCAATATTAAATTCAATATCATCAGGTGATCTTAGCTGAATGTTTTCTACGCAGTGACTACTAATATATTTTTTGAATCCTAGCCAGTTGACCCTGTTAATCGTTTTCGCATATGAGTTAGTTAAATCACTCCTTAGTGGGTTGAAAATTGTAACTATTGTGGGAGAGTGATCGGAGGACAGATCTACAGAGCCCTCTACGTGAATTAAGTCCCTATGGATATTTTTCGTGACGCCAAAATCTATAACATCTGGAATTTTTCTTACGTCAGTAGGCCAGTAAGTAGGCTCCCCACTCGAAATGACATCTAAGCCCATTTTTGAAATTGTATTAAACAACGCTCTACCTCTAGATGTAACAAGACGTGAGCCCCAGTACGTATGTTTTGCATTGTAGTCACCAGCTGCCACGAAACAAGATCCAAGCGATTTGTAGAACTTCTCATACTGATCTTCGGTAACTGAAAATCTGGGAGGTGAGTAAATTGATGATATCACGAAGTTCGCACAAAAATTTTCTACGAAAATATTCGTAGCTTGCATATATTCTTCACTAACGTTCTCAAGGATATAGTGCTTGAGTCTTGACTTAATTAGAATTGCTGATCCACCGCATGCTCTCCCCCTCGGGTCCTTTGAATCATATAGAGTGTAACCATTTATTTTAAAGCAGCTTCTCGAAGTCAAGTGAGTCTCAGAGACCATCATTATATCAATATTTTTTTCCGTGAGGAAGTGCTCAAGTTCATTTTTATGTTGGCGAATGCCGTTTGCGTTCCAGAAACATAATTTTAACGTGTTCATGGTTTGTTGACTAATGCTTGAAGCAGAGTATTCTGCATTCTCAGCATTTCTTGCATCATGCTAGTCATATTTGTTGTAAAGTTGTTTATAGTTAGCACCAGATTCTCAATAGTAGCTTCAAGGCGACTAAAGTTAAAGCTTGAGTTTGCATTCGTTGAATTACTTGGCGGTGGAACATTTTGTGTGGGAATAGAGCTAGTCTTAGCAGCATCGGCATACGATACACGTGAATTAACTAGTTGGCTAGTTTGAGGCAGAGTGGCGGAGTAAGCATTTGCTGATTGAACTGGAGCTAATTTAGATTTTTGACCCATAGCCTGTTTAACGAAAGAATATACACGGCATCCTCTGTAATTAGCGGTGTGATTTTCTCCACAATTACTGCATTTTTTTTCAGCTTGTACTTTTGGCTTGGTACAGTTAGCAGTACCATGCAATTCACCGCAGATAACACAAACTGTAGGTAATTTGCAGTAGGTTTTTGTGTGGCCATATTCTTGGCAATTATGGCACTGTACGGGACCTGAACGCTTACGTGGCTCTTCAACTGTGATTTTTCGGTGTAAAAGGTATTTTAGACTATAAATTGGGTGCGTCTCATTTTTCTTTAACTGTATATCATTCGGCTCCAGTTCAACACGAAATAGAGGCTGGGGAATCTTCTCTCTATTGATTATATTGGTAACATTTTTTACCTTAAATCCTTGTTCGATAAGTGCACATTTTACTTCTTCAGGCTCAACATATGAATCTACGCCCTTTAATACTATTTGTAGGCCTTTAGCACTCTTAAGTTGATATGTATAAAAATTTGTTTTATTTTTTTCAAACTCACTAACAATTTTTCGGAAATCTTTTTCATCATATATTTGGATTTTAGTTTCATCAATATTACCTCGTTTAATTGGAATGATGTGAAAAGTATTTTCACCAATGGTCGACAGTAGATTTTTTAGAATCGCGTTTGAATTTTTTTCTCTCAGATAAATAGGTGGTGGCTTAAAAGACTTTTGTGATGATGCAGCGGGCTTGTCGTTTTTGTCTTGCAATAATGAAAAACGATTTTGACGATTGATAGAAGATGTGCTGTTATCCCTAGACATCTTTGGGGCGGATCCAATTTTAGTAGAATTTGGGCTTCGCCCGCGCTTTAAAATGGTTATATATCTGTCCATTCCTACTTGTACCTTTGGTTTTGTACTACTGTTGTCTTCAGTAACAACTTGTTTAATTGTTGACCACGAGCCCGAAGCGGATGATATCGCTGAGTTAAATTTAGAAGTACTAGGCAATAATGTCAACGATTCACTAGTTGGCATTGGACAAAGCGAAGTTGATCGCTGACGAAACTGTGGTTTTGCCGTTAGTAAAAGTCTATTATCAGATTTTTGATTTTTATTAAGAGCTTCAGAACTCACAGCAAGTCTTTTATCAGATTTTTTATTTTAATTATTAATTAATTTTAATTAATTAATTAATTTTTAATTAACCAATAACAAAAATTAAAGATTTTAAAAGCTCCGAAATATATACAGAAAAGATGTGATACTCGTATCTTCTAAACGGATGGAGCATTTTTCTTAAAACATAGCTAAGACCCTTCTCGATCAAGTAACCTTTCAAACAGACAAAAACTAAATCGAAATCAGTCCAGACGTTTGGTCTGTACGTGGACTCGGACAGACACACACTACAAACTTATTTATAACACCCCTTTTTTTGGTCGGGATTTAAAAAATAATTTTACGTGATGTTCCAAGAAAAATTTATATTAATTGAGGGCTTAAAAGCCCTCAAAGGTACAAGTAAAAACAAGAAAATTCTAGGCTTCAGTTTGGGGTTACTATAAAGGTCTGAATTTTTATAGAGAGAGAGAGAGAGAGAGAGAGAAAGAGAGAGAGATACGTTTTTATTAAGTGTTGATTTCTGGATGTAAATAATTTTTTTTAGTTTTGGCACTCATACCCCTTTGCTTTTAAGCCCCTCAATTGTTAACTTCTCAGTTATATGAAATTGAAAATTTTCTCTGCCATTATTTTATGTTTCGATAAAAAGACATATGTACATGCAATAATCTATTAATTTCTATTGTCTTGCAAACATTTTCGCACACCCTTTGCTATTAATGAATTAATAATTTAAACACTGGCGTAGCGTAGGGGGTAGGGGGCATTATTACTGGTGATTTCCATGAGTACTATTAAAATAAATAATTACATGAAATTTTTAATAATACTAGGAGTGGCAAGAGCAATTCTTGAAATGTCCTTGCTACGGCTCTAAATTTAAATAAATTTTTAGCATATGAATTGAAACAAATTTATTAATTAATGCCATTAGAACTGTTAAACATTTCTATTATGTTTGTATAGCTTATTTTTTTTTAGCGAAATACATAAATTAATAAATTCTATTATTCAGCACTGATCATCTGCATGTGCTTAATTATACTGGAACATATTTTTAAATTCGCTTAAACTCTTACTGGTTTGGTGTGGTATGCTATTGTTAATTGTTGAATGTTTGCAAGAAAAGAAAATAAAAAAGAAAATTTAAGTATGTCAAAATGATGATGTGACAGTTTCTGCTGGATTTAACTGGACCAAATTTATCCAGCAAAAATCAACAAAATAATAACTCATCAGCAATTGTTGATGACACAAGTTTGCTACTTATATTTCGCTGGGAAAATTATAAGCACATTTTTCATATGAAATGTATTTTGACAAGGCCAGTTAAGGGCCTTTTCATGTTAAGAAAAATTTTAAAGTTATACACAAACATACGTGTATGTACATATTTAGCTTACATCAGTTCTACAATATCGTTGACAAACATTCACTTCTATAGAATATTTTTAGAATTCTTATAAAAAAAAACAAAATTAATTTGCCACCAATTAAAAAATTAAATAAAATTAAAAAAAGTTTCATATTCACCCTTATCGGGAATATTTCACGTGAGCAAAATGTTCGCCTTTTATTCCCAATAAGGGTGATTATAATAATTATTTACTTACGTGTTGGTATTTACGATCAATGTTCTAAATTTTATTTTCTGTACAAGTGTAAAAATAAAAAATATTTTCCTAATTACTGCTAATTTTGAATTTTCTGTTATACCTGCATAAAATTTAGCAAATTGTATTTCAAATCTTTATGCAAATCTATACCGTTTACATGAAGTTTTTTGACATTTATCAAGACAAAAACCATTAAGTGAAAAATTTCTAAAACTGTAAGCAAACAACTGCAATGCAGCCAATTCACACACCTTTTTGAGCAGACCGTAGCTAAGTCACTCATCTTTTATATAAATATGTTCATGCTAGTAAAAAATAATTAAAAATATAAGATTTTTATTGCATTTGTTGGACAAAATAGAGTTTGTTTGTGTGGCAAATCTAGTAAAAATTAGCAAGATTTAGTTCGAAATCTCTTAAGTGCTAGATTTCGATACAATGTAAATACTCTATTACTAGATTCCCCATACATAACGAAATCTACTTTGTCAGTAGATTTGTCGGAAATCTATACAAAATCTAATATTTTTATTTATTTTTTACTAGGGCGTTTACACCTGCACAAAATCTAGCAGATTTTAATTAAAATCTTTA
Organism: Tachina lurida; assembly: GCA_944452675.1. Taxonomy (NCBI): domain Eukaryota; kingdom Metazoa; phylum Arthropoda; class Insecta; order Diptera; family Tachinidae; genus Tachina; species Tachina lurida. The sequence goes on along the minus strand of OX101754.1, from coordinate 94,091,408 downwards.
TGAAAATCAGTACCGTTTACACCGATTTTTTTTTGACACTTATCAAGATTTGTTTATCCAAAACAAAACCCATTAACTGAAAAATTTCCAACACTACAACCAAACAACTGCAATGTAGCCAATCCACACACCTTTTTAAGCAGACCGTAGCTAATTTACTCATCTTTTTTTTATAAATATGTTGTACAAGGTATTAAAAAATAAATAAAAATATTATACCCTAATTCAGTAAGAAGATTTAGGACGTTTTTGTTTGAAAATGCTTCTGAGTTCTTGTCTTTGATTTCTTTAAATTATTTTCTTCAAAAATGGTTGTGGTCTTTGATAATGAAAACTTTAAATATTATTGCCATGTTTTTAAACATAAAAATTCAATTAAAGTATTATACAATATTTTGAAAAATATATGAAAAAATATGTGTTGGATATAATGTTTGGAACAAAATCATAAAGCAAATACACGAACCTTCTAGCGTAGACAATAAATAATAATTGTTTCAAAGAATCAGAACTGCTTCTTTTTTTCGTCCATAGACAAGACGATACAATCGTCGAACAGAATTAGGGCATTAGATTTTGATAAGATTTCCTACATATCTACTGAAAAAATAGGTTTGGTTTGTATGGGAAATGTAATAAAAAGCAGCCAAACTTAGCTCGAAATCTCGAAGTACTAGATTTCGAGACAATGTAAATGCGCTATAACATGCGCTATAACAGATAAGTGAATTAGCTGTGCAGGTGCTGTGAAGGTGCAAACTTAGCTCATAGGCATAGGTCGTGTATAGTCAGTCACAAACACTTTTTTAAAATACTCTTAATAACATCTTGGACATCTTGGTCTAGTTACTCCGCCCATATTTTTGCAACAATACTTTGCAAACTTTATTTTGTAAAACATAATAACAGAACTAATGTGTCACTGCCCGGCTTTAAACTGCACTAGATATAGCCATCTTGGTGCTCACACTTTTCGTAGTCTTGAACTTGTATCGAGAGTAAAAATGTGTAGATTGCTAAAATTTGTTAAATCTGTGTGGGAGTCATTCGATACAGGCACCAAGAACTAGGCTGCCATACTTACAGGTTCTCTTCTCATCTGCTGGTATCACTAAGGATCAATCCCGGTCTATAAGAGGTCTTTGGACCAACCAGATAAACCTGAAAAAATCTCAACAATATCACAGCCCTGCCTAGATTAAAGTTACCAGGGTACACTCAAACCAGTTAAACCCATAAAACAGCTGTTTATTTCAACTGTCAGCCTCCATATAAAACATATGGAGCTTGGTTGATAATTGGAGAATGCAAATGAAAGTGAAATATAAATCGTTCTTTTGATATTAAAGTTAAGAAAAGATAACTGATAATAAAAAAGATGACAAAAAGAAGACACACATTTTATAGATGACAGCGAGTTAAAATAGATGATTGCCCTCTAAAGCAGAGAACGTGTAGTCAGTCACCTTAGTATACGGAACAAGTTAAACTAGACTTTAGGTGAGGAGGAAATACCGGCATTTTTCTGTGCCGCCACACACTTTATCAGCATCCAGGTTTATCTATTTGGACAGAGACTTTCTTTTAACATCAGCTTTTTGACATGAGTTTTTAATGAAATGGAATATGAGAAGTGATTCTATTGTTTATACCAGCTACGTCCAAACACACATACACTGATATTTACATTTGAGGTAAACAGCTTTGAAAGCGCTTAAATTTGTTGTTGTTTCTTTGCAAAGTAAGAGCAAGCATTGGTGTCTGCTGTGTTGTTGTTGTGGATGTTGTATTCACGTCGGTGTGAAAGCACAAAAGGCTCTTTATAAAAGTTTGCACATACTGCATATGGGTTGGACGTAGCTGGTGTATACAATTATATTGATTTAACATTTTAAGTTATATTTTAAACTGCCCAAAAATAATAATAATTTAAATTAATTTTAATCTAAAAACTTTGCTTATTGTTGTTTAAGCACTTTCTAGAAGCATTTCTTTGCTCTTCAGGGAACTCATGGGTAGATTTCAATAAAAGTCAACTTTAGATGTAAATTATTGGAGTGCGTAGGGTAAACTAATAAATCGACGCAGAAAAATGTTTCTGCATTAAAGATGACCAAGTGAAAGATAATGCGAAAATGCCTGCTAAAAGTGAATATGTGGAACATAAAGCTAACACAATAGTTCTCCATTTATTTCGCGTTTGGCCCCACTGTGCAACGGTTTGATTGCTTTTTTAGGTTTTCCTATTTACGACCTTGTAACTTGGCAATTTACGTTACTTTTTATGAATACAAATAAAAATAAATTTGTGGTTTTCAACAGAACGATTTAAAAATGACATAAATTTTTTAAGAGTTTTTAATTTAAATTTGTAATAAAATAAATGTAATAATTTTTAATAATTTTTTCAGTTCCCAAATGACTTGTTAATAACAATTAAATTTTCAAAAATAATATTTAAAAGTAAATGATAATAAATATATAAGGTTTATTTAGAAAATTAAAAGAAAAAGTTACGAGTATAAAGAAGCTGATGAAATAGATCGAGATATTTTTTTAAAAATAAATATATGTGCTGCACCCGTATTCTGTAACTCGCTAAAGCTTAATTCAATCGCTAAAATGCCGAACATATAGAAAATGAAAGATTTTTGGAAATGACATAAAACACTAAAATTTCGGTGGATTAAATTTTTTAGACAATGCCTGATTTAGCAATCCACGCTTGAAAATTGTATTCCTAGCCGAAAATTAATAAATCGACTTTATAGAATTTTAGCGATGGAGACTTAGCTTTAGCGACTTACAGAGTACAGGGGATGTTATATCATTCTGCAGGTTGAAAGTTTGATTCTAATTTTTTTTTAGAATTTGTTCCATCTAAAATTAGAATTAAAATTTTTTAGGTTCACAAGAAATTCTATTCTAAATATGTAATACAAATTGAGTTAAATTTAGTAATTTCATTGAATTCATAAGAATATCTGAACTGGCAAAAATATATTTTTTTAATATTTATCTCATTTTGTTTACAAAGTTTTTTAGGACATACGCACAAAAAAAGAACTTTTATTCTTTTTTGTTTATTAAAATCCATAATGGCACCACTCATCATCATTGTCACCATCGACGCCATTATTCTGACATTTTGACAATGTCTAAATGGTGTAAAAAGAAAAAATAAGTATTGGATATTATTTTGAACAAATCGTGAATTTTCAATAAACAAAAATTTTATATTTTCTTATGACTATTTTACAACATTCACTCATTTGTAATTTTAAGACCTCAAGCACTTCATTGATAGTTGCTGCGAACTAGTTCATCATGCTATATGGGACATTACGAAAAAAAAAATATTCGCCTAAGACCTTTTGAATAGGACTTTTGCGATGGCAAGCAACAATAGCTTAAGTCAATAAATATAGTTTCGAAAACAACGACTTTATGTAAATAAACGTTTTTCTGTACATTTCAAAATGAACATGAAAAAGAATAAAAATAGGTCTCAAATCGTCACATCCGCGATCGTATCGACAATCGTACGGAAACATATTAAAGGCTCAGTTAGCCGACTGTAATGTAAAGTAACTGCAACATAGGAAACAGCTGATCCATATTTTTATATGAAAAGTAGTTTACGTTACATTCCATCTCTATAACCATTTTCACATAAAAATATCGATCAGCTGTTTCTTACTGTTGCAGTTAAATTACATTACAGTCGGCTAACTGACTCTTAAGTGATACATCATTCGTATAAGCTGGTTGGTATTACGTTCATGGATGTAACGATTCGAAGTGAAATAATTTTTGTTGTGAATTTAAAATATTTATTTTAAGATTTTTACATTATTAACTAGTAAAAATTTTTCATTTGGCTTACAGAGCGTTACGAACTTTAGCGTAATCGAGTCATAAATTATAGAAACAAATAAAATTGGAACAATAATAATTAAAACTAACTATAATTAATAATTATAAGGTTGTAGCTAAATTTAAACAAATATACTTAAAAGTAACAAACCAAAACACAACAGAAATTAGCAAATTAAACGGCATCAGCATAATTAATAAAGAACAAAAAACAATGGCAAGACTGTTGTAAAGTAGACATGATAATATTGAGCTTTCATTACAAAAAAGCTTTCAGTGAATCATAAAAATTCACATATTCCATTTCCAGTGAAAAATGTGTATATGGAAAAGCTCAAATTTGAATCAACTGACACCACACAGACATAACGCCAATTCCTGGGATCCACGTGGAATATATAAGTGGATCTTCTTCCGCACTTACTGGTGCTACTAGATTATCTAGAAAGTACAGTAATTTCTGCTTAATTGACTTTTCTCAACTGTCTGAATTTTGATCGAACTAACTCTTTAAAGCATTTATGAAATATTTCTTTGGTCCATACCACTCGCATGAGCAACTTTCGTTCATCAACTGTAGTCAAAAATACTAATCGAATGAATTTTCATTTGGTATTATGACGAGCATTCGACAAAAAATTTCCTCATTGTGAATATCACTCAATATAATTTTTAAAATTTTGTTCAAACTTCCTTTGTTTCTATATTAATAATTTGATCAGGCTAAAGTTCGTATCGCTTTGTGATAATTATTAATGAACAAATAACACCAAAGTTAATTGTAAATATTCTGACAAACACGTAGTTGAACGGAACAACTAGCTGTTTTCAAAAGCCACTACACCTTCACCTTTGGTATCAGTTGATGTAGATTGCTGCTATATGTACTCAGCCAATATTCGAAATAGAATGTGTGAATTCTTTTGATTCATCGTATTCAATTTGCTGAAAGCTATTTGGTAATGAAAGCTCAAATTTGCCATCAACAACAGTCTTGCCATTATCATTTGTTCTTTACTAATAAGAATAAGCAAATTAACAACATTAATAAAGAACAAACAACAATGGCGAGACTGTTGTAAACTAGACATGATAACATTGAGCTTTAGTTACAAAAAAGCTTTCAGCGAATTATAATAAGATGAATTAAAACAATTCTCATATTCATATGTACTGAAAAATATGCAAAGGGGGGTTTTTTTTAGAGTATCTCAACTTTGAGTTGACATTACTGCTTCATTTGAGCACACATTTAACAGCTGATAGTTGCTTTGAAATTTGATTATGAATCGACTTGCACCAGAGCAACGCGTGCAATTTGTTAAAATTTTTAAACAAAATAATTGTTCTATTCGTCAAACTCATCGTGCACTTCTTCCATTTTCCGATGAAGCCCATTTCCGGTTGAATGGGTACGTAAATAAGCAGAATTATCTTATTTGGAGTTAGGAGAATCCGCAAGCTTTTGTCGAAACACCATCACATCCACAAAAATTTACTGTTTGGTGCACTTTATGGGCTGGCGGAGTCATTGGTTTATATATCTACAAAAAAGGTACAGGAACATGATTCGAAATTTTTTCGTACCTCAATTACGTGGCATTAAGCTTGTTGATGTGTGGTTCCAACAGAACGGAGCCACATGCCACACAGTGGGCGCTACAATTGATTTACTCAACGAAACTTTTGATGAAAACATAATTTCACGTAATGGCCCAATTAGTTGGCTTTCAAGATCGTGTGATTTAACCCCCTTGGATTATTTGCTTTGGGGTTATATTAAGTCACTTGTCTAGGTCGATAAACCACAAGCAATTGAACCAACTGGAAAACAACATTGAAGAGTTATCGGTGAAATATGGCCGCAAATGCTGCGAAAAGTTGTTGAAATTGGTGTTCCAGATAGCGCCTTCTACACACCAGTCGTGGCGGCCACATGGCAAAAATCATATTTAAACATTAATTTCATAAAATTTTCTTTCCAATAAAGCCCGTTTCATTGATATTAAAAATATATTCCTTTGTTTTATTATCATTTAAATTTGTGTCACTGTATAAAAAAACACCATTTATATAAAAAAGCTGCAATTTGCTGCAACTGACACCACACACAGTGGACCAAACATAAGAATGCTGATGATGAAGGTGTGGCGCGGACTTCGGAAATAACTTATTGTTCCGTTCTGCTAGTGTTTATCAAAATACAACAATGAAACAAAAATAAGTTGAAACAAAAATTAACTAAAGCCCTTGATGTTTAGTTAAGAGTGGTGTGATTGCGAAGGACCATTTTGCAAGCCGAACATTAAATCAATCTTTCGATTGTAGGGAATTAAGTACAAAAACAAATCGTCACCCCAGTTCTAAGGTTAGTGGATGAAAGAGTAGATAGCTCTACTTTTTTCCTTGTTTGTTTCAAATGCACTCTTTGCTGCCACAATCGTTAAAAAGGGTTAAGTGACATAAATTTTTTTTTAACGAAAATCTATTGTAAATAATCGATAAGGATTTTTTTTTCGGTCACTTAAAATATTAAACTATATATAGTTTTTCTTATTGCGTTTTATGATTTTTTTTGATGCTTTAAAATTATATTTATGCTTATTTAATTGTGGCATGTTTTGCTGGCATGGGCTTGTTTATCTATGCATGTTGCATATCAAGCAAAGTGTGAAAAATATGATTGTGTGATTATGATAAAAAAAATTTAATAAAAGGAAAAAAAAACAATTTGTTTTACAAGCATTTTCTTTTATTTTTAAACTGACATGTTTCGTTTGTTTAACACAAATAATGAAATTATGCTACATGTGAATATATTAATGCAAACATACCCTATAGGAACTCAAACCCATTTGTAAGTAACTTCAAACTGGTTTTTTAATAACCACAACTGGTTGATTCAGTGACTTTTTGCCTTGTCACCGACTCACTATTTTAACATAGGCATGTCATAGGCGGTGGTAGTCAATTGGCCATCTCTGCATGACTTTTAATTGACTACTAACTACTTATTTTCCAACCAATTTGTAGTTAATTATAATTATAGTAAAAAAAAGATATATGTATATTTAAATTATACGAGTATATTATATACATACATATATTATAAATATAAAGGGTGTTTTTTATTGAGGTATAGAACTTTAAGTTGGCATCACTTTTTTAACTGGCGGCCATTTTGTCAGCTGTCAAGTGATTAATATTTAGTTTGGTTTGCCATTTCATCATGAACAGGTTGACAAAAGAACAACGCTTGCAAATCGTGCAAATTTATTTCGAAAATAATGGTTCAGTTCGCGAAGTTTACCGCAAGATCCGTCCATTTTATGGTCGACATAATCGTCCATCAGAGCAATTAATTCGGTTAACCATGGATCGTTTTCGCACTACGTTTACTCTATGTGATAATACGCATCCGCAGAGACGTCGAACAGTGCGCACCGAAGAAACAATTGCCGCTGTAGAGCAAAGTGTTGAAGAGGACCCGAATGAATCGATTCGCCACCGTGCACAGCAATTGGAGCTTTGTCCATCAACTTTATGGAAGATTTTGAAGATTTTGAATGTGGATGAGTTGTGGTTCCAACAAGACGGCGCTACATGCCACACAGCGCACGTCACAATCGATTTATTGAAGGAAACATTCGATGAGCGCATAATTTCGCGGAATGGACCTGTCAATTGGCCACCAAGATCGTGTGATTTGACACCATTGGATTATTTTCTTTGGGGATATGTGAAGTCGCTCGTCTACGCCAACAAACCAGAAACGTTAGGGGACTTGGAAGCCAACATTCGTGGCGTTATTGTCAACATACGGCCCCATATGCTCGAAAAAGTGGTTGAAAATTGGACCTGTAGAATTGGCTTTATTCGAGCCAGCCGCGGCGGCCACATGCCCGAAATCATATTTAAACATTAATGGCATAAAATTATCCTTCCAATAAAGCCAAATTGATGGACATTAAAACGATTTTCTTGTGTTTTATTTCAATTCGAAGTTCTATACCTCTAAAAAAAACACCCTGTAGATATATGTATGTATATGTTCATATATATCTATGTAAATATGTACATACATACATATATGTATATAAATATATATTATTATTATATTTACTAAAAATAAACAAATTCGTACATACATACGAACCGCTCATAGAAAATATTATTGAAATTATTTAGTTTTTTCACCACAAACATTTGACTTTTGATTTCTTGACATGCTTCTTTTGTTTTTTTATTTTGTTTTCATTTAATTATTTTGCTTTTATTTATTTCTTACGTGTGCTTCTATTCAATATGTTTGGTTGATAACTGCATGAGATTTAAACCAAGTTGTAGTCACTTAGAAAATAATTAAGTTTTTTTTCTCAACTGATTATTTTATTTACTACAGGGTGTTTTTATACACATAAAAATATTAAATAAACCCAACTATTTTTGAAATATTTTTCTACACACTAAAAAAAAGAAAAAAAATAATAAGGAAAAAATTTTTGTTTGCGTCTCAAATTTATATATGTATGTATTTTATTTAATGATGTTTGAGTAGCTACAAAATGTATATAAATTTTATTTATGCGAATTGTTGTAAATTTTGAAATGAATTTATAATTTAGTTGAACGTTTGGGTTTATACTTTGACATTATTTATTATATTTTCCGTAAAAAGTAGGTGTTCTCTTATTTAAACAATATGTGTGAATTTCTTTTTTTTCTATATTTTGGGTTAAAGTATTAAGAAATGAATGAAAGCAATTAGAAGTGTTGGAACCATTTTCTTCCATGGTACGCATTGAAAAGCTTTCAGAAAGCTGCAATTTGACAACATATGCAAAAAGTGGGCGGCTCGCAGAGTATTGTTATATATACAACGAATGGGTAAAACGACAAAGCGTTATCGAAGCTAGATAGATAGATTTTTTTTTATAATAATGCTGGATTTCAGAATTAATAAAAATTAAATTCTTATAATATAGCTATAGCAAAATCGGTGCAGGACCATGCCCACCTCCCTGACACACAAAATTTTAAAAATTTAATTTCCACTATAATTATGCCCTAAATATAAAAATATTTTGTAACTTGATTTTCTAAAGAGACAATCAAATAAACTGCCTAACAAAATATATTAGAATCGGTGCACAGTGGTTCGTTAGGCGAAAACGGGAATTGATTTGTATTTTTTTTTTGTAAATGGTTTTAAAAAATTTAACCTATATCTTCCTTCTTCCTTCATATCCCTTTTACCAATTTGTTAATATACTTTTTATTGTAGAATAATAATTTTTTTTAACGTATTTAATTTAAATATTGGGACATCCACAGGAATGTGAACTTTTTGTAGCGTGAGACACGAAACAAATATGTTGGTTTTTTTTTCAAAGAAAACGAAACTTTTTTTACTATTTGTGTAGGCCGCCAGCAGCTTTGTATTAAGTAAACTTTTAAGAAAAATCGGGTCACATTGTTCTGAAATATAAGCTTAATTGCTTGCTGTCGCACGTGACAAAAAAGTAAACTTTCTCGTAGAAATGCCCATAATATATTATGTTTAACTAACATTTTTTTTTTGCAACAAAATGGCAGCTGTTGCTGACTTTTAAGTTAAATTTGCATTACACGTTTATTTCTAAATAAATGAAAATGTTTCTCTGAATTACATCAATATTATGATTGTATATTTCACGTTTAGACGCTACTTGTTGAGAAGTTTGTATTTGAGTTTTAATAAAAAGTAACTAAAACTTTTTTTATGCATAGTTTTTATTTATTTTAATTAATTATTATTATATTTTTTTAATATTGAAAACATTCATTAGATCATCAACGAATCTTTATTAAGGTCGCTGCAGCATTATTTGTGCTACACGTCTCCATCTGTCTTGATAATTTTCTTGTTTGTTAATATTTATATATTTCTTACATAATCATGCAAATTAGTCGAACACGTTATTGTTATTATTATTATATTACGTAGTTCCTAATTGATAATGGAAAAATAAAAAATAAAATACAAAAAATAAAGTTATTTTTTATTTGAAATAAATCTTTTTTTTTCATAGTAAATTGACATTTGACTTACAATGGTATGGAAAAATAAATAGCTAAAGTCTAATAAAATACATATTGATAAAAATGTTATAAAAACTAATGTTCTATTCAACGATATCTAAAGTTTATGTTCATTTGATAGTTAACATTGAAAACAAAATTTTTTTTTGTGATTTTATTCTAGTTTTCAGTATTACTTTTAGCATTAATCAGGAGTTATTTCTGTTAGTTAATTAAAATTAATTCGCCGATAATGCCGCAAAATTCTCTATTTGCGAATTAGACGCCCGTATAAACGCAGCATGCGGTAATCAAAAATAATAATCCCTTCAAGTCGACTTAAGCAAAGAATTTTTTTCGACGCTACCGGTAACCAGTTTTGTTAGATTTTTCCGACCTATTTCGCACAATTGATTTTAAAAATTCCAAATATCAATTTTATATAGTTTTCCTTAATATGTATTTGAGAATAAATTTGTTTTTGTGTAACACTTTTTTCAATATAAAATTTAATAGAATAACCGTTTAAAAATTTAGCAGAAAATCGCCAAAAACTATTCCTTTTAAATTTTTCTCATTCAAATTCAAAACTCATAAATTACTTTAATTAATATAAGAAAAATCATCAAAATCAAAATGTTTTAATTTCTTGCAGATGACTTTCGTCGGTAGGTTCAATTTTTGAAACTACTCCTTTAACAAACTAATTTTTCTGAACTACAAGAATTTTTTTAAGTTTAATTTTGTTATAAAAATCGACAAGAGATTTATTTATCACAAAAAAAAAAAATTTTGACGCCAAACAAATTGAAAAATCGCCTGGCTCGAGAAATCACCATATCTGACAACCCTGTCGCTAACTTGAAGGTTACACTATCAAGTATTGCTTTTTAAATTTCAATACACTCTCAAGTGTGATGCAATTTGCTTTCAAGTTTTCTTTCCAATTGTGTGTTTAAATTTACTCAGAAAAAACAGCTGATAGCAATTTTATTGTGCACAGTTTTCGTTTATGTTTTGCCGCCTTATAGTGTTTTCACACTGACATGGTTTTAATAAAAGTTGGTTATATTACCATACAAATTGTTTTTGTTAAAACCAACTTAAAACCATTTTTTAGTTGGTTTTCAGTTGGTTGGTGCTAAATTTAGTGCTGCCAACTTAAAATGACCGCAAGCAGCTGATAATGTTTATACCAGTGAAGAAGAACAGATGCCGCTTCAAAAATTTTCAACTAAAAAATTAATGCAGAAAATAGAGTTTTTTGGAAGGAAAACAACAAAAGTATTTTCATTGACCTCTGAAAAGTGAAAATTTACTATATGACTGACATTCATGTGCCTATAAAAAAGTTTTATCTTATAATGTTTTTGTGCATTTGTATATATAATAACTTTATTTCAAAGCACTTCTTCACTTTGTATAAGAAGTTTTCTAATTTAAAAAATGTTTATTTACAAAATATAAAATAATTTCCATTTTAGAGCGCATTGTGAAATTTCTAAATTTTTCATACAAACAAAAACAGTTGCTGTACAGTTTGTCAAATAAATGTTATACAAGCAGAAAAAAATAAAACAGGACTTTAGCAAACTTTCAGTGTGAAAGCAAAATCAGCTGTTTATGGTTTTAACGTTAAAACCAGGTTTTAACTTTAGGTGTGAAAACTCTATTAGTCTTATATGTTTTTTATTACAAAAATACATACTCGTATTATGCCGAAAAATATTAATTAAATTAAAATAAATATGTTTGTGAATAAGAATAATAAGTACAAAAATGCGTGACAATGGCATCTTGACTGGCCAGTGTTGCCATATACCTTCAGGAATAAACTGCACACAGAGAACGAAAAAACGGGTTTTCCGAAGAAAAACCTGCACAAACAATTTTTTAGTAGTACATATTATGATTCTTACTAAAACGTAAAAAATCATGATATCGCTGCGTTAGGCAGTTTACATACTGGTATACATGGAATATGCCGTAATAAATCAGTTATACTATCCAATACTTTTAGCTCTCAATTAGAAAATTTGTTTTTCGCCATTTAAAAAAAAAGCAAGAAGAAGTACAGTGTTCACATGTTTAAGATCTTAAACACTACGATTTTGAGATGTTTTACCACACATTGACTTGTTTTGTTAAACATCTCAAATGGGGCGTTTGAGATTTAAACACTTCCTTAAACACGTAAATGGAGCATGTTCAGCCCTTTTTTGGATAACTCTGGCAATTTTGTGTTGTTACTCGTATTAAATGGCGGCTGGTGAAAAACTATTTGGTAAACAAGTAATTAGTTAAAAAATACTCAATTATTTAAAAACACATTTGTTGTTTGAAAATAAAAAACCAATAAAAAAGCATAATTGTTCGTAATATTTTTACATATACAATAATTTACTGACAAAACGTCAACCTTAAACATCTTATCATCATCTTAATGTGAACGGTTGTGTTTAGTTTTTTAAAACACTTGCCTTAAACACATTTAAGACCATAAGTGTCAATGTAGTATTACTCTATATTGGAACGGTTTTCCGTAATATCACGCCAAATTTGGTTATTAAACATATTAAACATATTGGTTTCGCCTATCCTACATCTTCGGTATTCTCTTGACTACTCTCTTTCCCAGCGGCGAAAATGTCGATTACAGAAGCGATGATTCGATGCACACATGTAAGACAGTAATGCACACCACCTCATATACGTACCTAGTATACATTTTCAAATGCATTGCCGCATTTGTGGAGTGAATGCCTTTCACTTGCACACAAAGTAAGCGAGATAAGGAAGTGTTCATCCAATCAGCATAAAAGCTCAGTATTGCCTAACATACATTGTAAGTTGGCAGTGGGCAGTTCGAATACAATCTAGCTTACTTTCGTACACTTTGTAAGCTAGCATTCATTAAGCACAAAGTATGACAAACATCATTAAAGAAATGTAATGTGGTATGCAGCGTTCGCCGCTGGGTTTAGTTAAAAACAAGCTATATACAAATTCTCTCAGAGAGCCTCTCTCTAAATACAACATTTTTAGAAACATATGAAATTAAAGTGTATTAGGGGTGTTCATTTTTATATGAAAATTACCAACAATAAATTTTGCACTAATATGATAATACAATCGTTACAAAGATACAACAGCTTTTGTGAACTAAGCAAATATAAATTAAACAAGTAAGAGTGCTATATTCGTCTGTGCCGAATCTTATATACCCTTTACCAACGTACGTACATATATATAGCATACAGACACATACATACATATTTGTTTTGGGAAAAAATTTATCATTTTTTTAAAGCTTCCATCCTTGGAGCTGTAATTTTCATTTTTCAAATTTCATACGCCAAACTTTTCTTTCAGAAGCATAAAATATGTTCAATTTATAAAGAAAAAGAAAAAAAATTTTAGACCTATTTAATTTTACATAACACAAAAGTGTGAGTTTTCCAACCCTGGAGTCATAATTTTGGATTTTTCTGATTATTGATACCAATCTAGTTTTTTAAAAAATACATAAAATATGTTAAGTGAACAAAGCAAACACGAAATAAGGAAAAACTTAGTTTCATTTAATTCCTTTAATATTAAAAAATTTAGTAAAGTGCGACTTTGACTCGCGCACGAAAGGTAGGCTCTTTTGCTTTTTTGAAGTTTTTTTTTCAGTTTAAACGATTTTTTCAGTTTTGTCGCTTTTTTCTCGTTTTGGCGTTTTTCTTTTCTATTTTTGGAGGTTTTTTTTTTCATTTTTGGCGATTTTTTTCTGTTGTTGGGCTTTTCTTCATTGTGGCGATTTTTCTCATTTTGGCGATTTTTCTTTTCCTTTTGGCGATTTTTTTTTGTTTTTGGGTTTTTTTTATTTAGGCGATTTTTTTCTTTTTTTTTTTTTTGGTTTCTTTTTCCATTTTGGCGATTTTTTTCTGTTTTTTTGGGTTTTTTTTCGTTTTGGCGATTTTTTTCATTTTGGCGACTTTTTTTCATTTTGGCGATTTTTTCTGTTTTTTTTATGTTTATTTTCGTTTTGGCGATTTTTTTCATTTTTGCGATTTTTTTTCATTTTGGCGATTTTTTCTGTTTTTTTTTCATTTTGGCGATTTTTTTTCATTTGGCGATTTTTTTCATTTTGGCGATTTTCTTTCATTTTGGCGACTTTTTTTTCATTTTAGCAATTTTTCCGTTTTATGCGATTTATTTTAGTCTTAGAAATTTTTTTTGTAATTTGGTGCTTTTTTTCGTTTTGGCGATTTTTTTTTTGTTTTTGGCGATTTTTTTCGGTTTGGCGATTTTATAATTTTTTGTTTTTTTAGTTTTACCGTTTTTGAAAATTTCAAGAGTTTTGCTCTCACGGTTTCCAAGATACAGCAAGTTGTCAAAATTGCATAGTCAAAATTGCATTAACTGATGGAACACCCTTTAATTTAAATTTTTGGAAATTTTAGTGTTAATTTTTGTAGTCTGTATAAAAATACACTAACCTTACAAATTTCAAGTGTATATACATATAATTGTATGTATATTACATGGGATTTTAAAATTTTTCGTTGCTCGTTTTGGAACACCCTTTAATTTCCAATTCTCATGTATTTGTTGTTGTAGCGGCCAAAGGTCTACACACTGTGTCTAAATTTCAGATCTGTAGCTCGTACGGTTCTCGAGAAAATACTAATATAGTTTTAGACATCGTTAATTTTACATAACACAAAAAGTTAAAGTTTTCCAACCCTGGAAACGTCTTTTTAATTTTTTTTATATTCTTTTAATTTAAAATACCAATTTGAGTCGTACTGAAGTGTAAAATAAGTTTATTTATTAAAATAAATAAAAATTTGTTTTCGGTAGTTACTTTTATATGGCAAAATAAAGTTTAAGTTTTCCAGCTCTGCAATCGTCTGCTCGATTTTGCTGAATTTCAATACCAATCTATTTTGGAAAATTTCTGACACACCAGTCCAAGAACGAAGTCTCTAGCTTTTCTGGGAGCTTCGGAAAACCGATTTCACGTACAGACAGACGGACAGACGGACATCGCTTATTCGTCTTCCCTATGCATAAGGATCCAGAATATATATATTTTATGGGTCGCTTATTGATATTATAGAAATTACAAACGGAATGACAAACCTATATATACCCTTTTACCATTTTTGTTGGTAAAGGGTATAAAAAATGGTTACCTAACATATCAAAATTATTTTATATTCTGAAAGGTATCTTCATACAAAAAAAATTAAAGCGAATTGTGTTAAAAATTTTGCGTTGATCCTACAATCAAATCCTTTCGAAATAGTCCTATTTTTTATGAAAAGCTGAGGTCAATGAATAAAATTTTATTTTGTAGGCAAATGGAAATTTTTTTCACAGCCTCTTACGTGGCCAACAGAACAAATTAAATGAAAAATTCCCGTGTTATTTAAAATTCGCTTAAAATAACGCTGAATTGTTAACTGAAAGACTGTCGAAGCTTTCTAACCCTTAAAAAAAGTATCGTTTCTCTATTGTATCGTAAAATTACGAATAATACTTTGTAGCACAAAGTAACGAGCTTTCAATTTGTATTCTAAAATATTCTCCTCGCCCTTCTGTGGCAGTAATAAACAAATATTAAAAATGTCAATAACAAGATGTGTTTAATAATACCACAAAATACGAGTATGATGCAATAATTGAGACTAATTAATGACAAAAACCTTTTTCTATTTATTTATTGCTGCTGTTTGCTGTTTTGTTGTCTGTTGTGTGTTGTCGTCTGCAACGCTCATACTACATACGTCACCGTTGTAGCATGGTGAACCCAACAAACATTTTGCTTTATAGTTTAAAAACGATTAAACGATTGCTGCATTATTTCATGCAAGCGTAACCTAAAAAGATATTTTTTTATATAAAGTTTGGCAGCTGGCTTATAATTTGCTGATGACGAAGATAAAAACTGCTAAGATTATAAAAAAATTTGAAGTTGAATAGAACTGAAAGGTAAAAAGTTATTAAAACTGATAACACTGTGTTACAAAAATTAATAAAGTCGAAATACCTGGGAAGTGTTACAATTTTTTTTTTGGTACAGATTGTCGAGCATTACAACAATCTGGTTTTGAAATTTTCCAAACACCTCCAAAATTTTGAGTTACGGGTAAAAAGCCGGTTTTTCGTAGGCACATATCACTTTCTAACTAAGTCGAATATCAATCGATTTGAAATTTATAAACGGATTTAGAAAGAAGAGGCTTAGACCTTTCGAACAATGTATATTTTATTTCAATAGATTTTAGATATATACACTAAAAAATAATTTTCAGTTTCAACAACAAAAATGCCGGTATTCAACAACTTTTTTTTTTAAATTTCCTGTGAAAGAAAATATTTTCCATTATTGATAAGTCCAATTACAAGTAAGTTGTTATATATTTAGTTAAATAAAATTAGTTATTAAAACATAGAGAATTTTTTTAAAAAAGCGAAGAATTTTCAAATTGTTTTTTTGTAGAAATGTCATATCCGTATTTATTTTTTTAATGTATTAATATATTTGATAATTTATTTATCAAATAGTTTTTTTAAGTTGTATTGTGAATATTCGCTGTATTGATAAATATTATTATTGAATTAAAGATTAAAGTTGTCAAAATTCTTCTCCCTAGCCAACGACACATAGCTATCGCATCTAAATTGTGTCTATTTTTTTCTGTGTATGTGGGTATTTTTCTATCAAATCTATTTTTTCGGGGTTTTTATTTTTTCTACTTTGTATTCTGTTACGCAGTATTTTAGTTGCAGAACTATGCTATTTATAGTTTTATTTAAAAATTATAATTAATTACGAGTAAAATGCTGATTTGTTTTGAAAAATTCATTCGAAATTGACTAACTCAGTCAAGTATTTTAAAACGCTAAATCACCAACAATTCCTTGGCAATAAGGAAAAAGTGCTTAAGTCAAGTCTATTTTCAGAAATTTATTTCGTTTCCAAGGAATAAAGGAATAAAGGTCTGTTAACCTTTAGTCTTTAAGAAAACATCGTTCTACACAATATAAGTACTACATTCGAGTTGAAATATACCAAAGTACGAGGGTGGATCATTAAGTCCTTGACTTTCTGAATAAAACACAGTTTTTTTTTTTGCAAAACAAACATTTATTTCTCAAGATAATCTCTCCTTTTAACTCAATACACTTAGTACACTTAGTTCCAGTTTTTGTATCCCTTCCAAAAAATAGGCTTTCGAGGTCCTTAAAATAGGCATTTGTTTGGTCAATAATTTCATCGTTGGAGCTAAATCTCTTTCCGCCGAGCCATTTCTTTAGGTTTGGAAATAGAAAGTAGTCAGGCGGCTAAATCTGGAGAATGGGGCGGATGAGGGAGCAATTTGAAACCCAATTCATGGATTTTTTTTCATGAAAACTGCACTTGCGCTTGTGGTCGATTGTGAGCAAACGCGGCACCCATCTTGCGGAAAGCTTTATCATACCCAAGTAATCATGTGGGATGCCTATGACATCAACAATCTCACGCACTCTTACTCAATTGGCCGCCCAGAACGTTCAGCGTCATTTGTACTTGTGCGACCACAACGAAAGTCAGTAAACCACTTTTTTACCATTGAAATCGATGGTGCAGATTCCCCATAGTATTTATCGAGTTTTTTCTTGGTTTGATTGGCGTTTTTTTTCGCAAAAAATAATGTTTAGTGAACACTCGAAATTCACTTTTTCCATTTTTAGAAAAATACACGAGGTTGTATGTTTTGAACAGCTGTTAAACGCAAAGTAAATGACCACACTTGCTCAAAATTTCACAGTAGTCTATTAACAGGTGGTACTTGATGGGAACAGTGTTGCATTTTAAATAACTACGAGGGAAGTTTGAAAAGTCATGCACTTATTCATCCGCCCTCGTATAACCTTAAATTAAGCTACTATTCCAAATGAGATTAGAAGTCTAGAAAAGATAGTGCTATAATTTCCTAAAAAATCACACAAATGCATTGAGATTTGGACTAGTGGCACTTTCGAGTACGAACACAGAGAAAAAACTGCCTCATACAATCAAGAAGATTTTCTCTATGAACCCTTTTTAGGCTAAGGGGTATCCCAGCAGAAAGAAGCGAAGATTTTTTTCATAGAGATTCCTTATTGTTTTTATGTGGTAAATCTTATTAATTTTATCAAGAAGAAAACCACATAAAATCAAGAAGAAATCTTATTATTCACAACTTTTCTTACACAATTTCTGTTATTTTTGGCACCAAAAAACAATCCATAGAGAAAAACTTCTTGATTCTATTAGGTTTTCTTATAAATTGTAAACTATAGGGATTTCTTATTGATTTTATTAGATTGCCTTCTTGATTTTTTTAAAAGGTTTTCTTCTTGATTTTATTAGGTTGCCTTATTGATTTTTTAATAAGGGTTTCTTCTTGATTTTAGTAGATTCATATATGAGTATGTGTAACGCATCTTATTGATTTTTTTAATAAGGAAATCTTCTTGATTTTATGAGGTGTCTTGTTATTTCATATCTATAAATAGACATAGAGTAAATTTTTTTCATGATCTTTTTAATTTTTGTATAAGAATGTGTACACAATAATTTCAATGTTTATTCAGGCTGCTTGTTAGCTTATTGTGTAGAGTGCTTGTCTCTCAGGAGGAAGTTTGCTGGTTCAATACTTGGTGAGTAAGCTAGTTAAGAAAATAACATAATGTGTATGTATGTATGTATGTATGTATGTATAAATAAATAACATCTACAATATACTACATATATGTATTTTTATGAGGTCGCCTGATAAAAACAAGAAGAAAACCTTATTCAAAAAATCAATAAGATAAGCTAATAAAACCTAGAAGATTTCTTCTTGATTTTTTCAAAAAGGTTTTCACTATGAAATTAATAAGATTTCCTTATTGAAAAAAAAACTATAGAGATTTCTTATTAATTTTGTTCTATTTTATGAGGTATTTAGTAGGCACTGTTTCCTCTGTGAAGATTACGAAGGTTCCATTAAGTCAAAATCAGCCTATCTCAACTTAAGCACTTTTTCCTTTTTGCCACAGAATTAGTTACCAAAATGTTTGTTCATTTTATCATTTTGCTGTTCCGGGCGATTTTCAATTGAACGGTTATTCATACAACCATTTGGTAGTAAATAAACAAAAAAAGTTGTATGCATACTTGTGGTAAATTAAACGTATAAGCTTATGCTCACTGGGTTGCGGAAGATTGGCTGAGCCTGTACGTGTGTCCTTGTCTGTATGCGTGTTTGCGTGCAGGCTTTTGTATTTTATAATGGCGGCGCGCGGTAAATAAAGAATGCACCAATTTAATTGATTAGTTTGTCATTGAATGAATGTGTATCATTATAATTAAACAAATAATTTGATTAGAAAAAAATATAAAATGTGAACAAAATTAAAAATGCAAAATTAGTTGGCATTTGTTGAAATATTTTCGACAAATTTTATAATTTTAATTGCCAATTTGTTCGAAGCAGGAATAAACATGTATTACATATGTACATATGTATGTATGCATCTGTGCATACCTAGAGGTATATATATATATATAAATTTTTGAATTGTGTTACGTTATAGGATATTTATACTTGCACGAAATCTAATAGATTTAAATTTAAATCTGTATCAAACTCTTTACTATTTACGCCAAGTTTTCTTTTGACATTTATCAAGATTTCGTATCCAAAACAAAAACCATTTATTGAAAATTGTCCTAAACTACAACCAAGTAACTGCAATGTAGCTAACTCACGCACCTTTTTAGTTACGTGCTACTAGATTTTAAGTAGATTTCGACAAAATGTAGCAAACGAAGTAGATTTTGTTTTGTATGGAAAATCTATTAGACTTTGCCCGAGTATTAAGTTAGCTTTACATAAAATTAAATCAATAGTGACATGACAATGACGACATTGGCAAGACTGTTGTAAATTAAGAGATTGTAAAATTGAGCTTTCATTACAAAAAAGCTTTTAGCAAATTGAATACTATGAATCAAAACTATTCACATATTCTATTTGCAATAATGGCTGAGTTATATACTCTACATCAACTGACACCACGCACAGTAGACCAAACACAAAAGAAGGCTGATGATGAAGGTGTAGTTGCCTTTTAAAACAGCTAATTGTTCCGTTCTACTAATTGTTAGTCAGCATATTTACAATTAACTTTGGTATTATTTGTTCATTAATAATTATCACATGTAATTTTCACAACCAACTAAATTGGTTGAATTAACTAATGTGAAGCAGTTGAACAAATTAATCCAAAAGTAATATGCAATATTTCTTTATTCGTCCCTGCTGGGCACACAAAGCTTTCACAGTGTAAATTACTTAATGGTTTTATTTAAAGTTTTTTTTTGTTTGTCTTTCAGATAGTTGTATATGTATATGGAATTAATAATTACTTTAAATGAGCGTTAACCGTCTCCTTTATATACCGCCTGATCTCATGGTGGTCTAAACATGGGGCGTATGTAAGACGCTAACCATCACCCCCATGCACCCTTAGAAAGCACCATGAGACTTACCAAGAACACATAGGTTGCAATCTTCGATCATAGTAGTTATCCCTGTAATACGTCAAGTAGCTTGCTAATTTACTCAGAGATATCTAAACTCTTTGCTGTAATGAATTTGTCAAAACAGTACTATCTGTTGTATGGCAACAGCACCTGGAATAATGTCTGGCTAGCCGCGTCAGACCAACCACTAGCACTAGTCTAACTTTAGAAAGGCAAGACTATTCTCCCAGCGATTTTGCTGGAAACCAACAGCCATCACGTACGATTCTCCAAGTTCTCATACAGCGAGTATAGTTGCTTACACTTATAACGAGGTCTCTAAGAGAATATCTCACTATTGCGGGCACATCTCAACCACTCATCAGAGCTGGACTCATGCCTGTACCTCCAACAATCCAGTGCCTATCCACACTGATCAACATCCTCCCTTTAACACCGTGTGGTAGCATGAAATCGACCTTTTAGCAAAGAATCCTGACTACCGCTACGTACATCCAAACTCCTAGAGCAGCCTTGCTGTCGGACAACCGGCACCCGTGGTACTAGAGACAAGCATCTGGTGATACCTCGAAGTTCCACGCCGAAAGGCTTCACCTCTATCGTATTTTGAACTCAGAGAAGTTTTAGGTGACGCTGTACCTGATTCACATAATAGACCACATCCTTTGCTCTGTTGCTAGAGATTGGGTAGTAACACATAAGTTCTATGGGTAATGTACCAAATGTACATCAACGGAAAAAGCCACATTACCCCAGATTTTACTGCCAGTTGCACTTAATTCTTAGAGGACTCCACTTAGTCTGACTATTGTACTTGTGCAGATATAGGGATATTAAGGATTGCTGCGTATGCGTGTTATCCGTCTCGCCCCTTTTAAACAGCCAATATTTTTGTTGTTGGAAATTTTACTTTATTTATGGGGGCGCTTTCCCCCTCCTCCTCACTCTCCCCCCTGCCCTCTATACCGGCCTTATTTTGCTACAAGTTCCACATTATTATCAGAGAAGTCCACAATAAATTTGAAGAGTTGTGCAGACATAACAAAATCAATAATTACAGTAAAATTAACAACTGAAATTGGTTAGATTAACCTTCACTAGGTTAAGGTTTTTCAAAATGAAAATAGTAAATTTTAATAAATTTCGTATCAAAAAAGAACAAACAATGTTATGACAAAACACAATGAAATTTTTTAATTTAGAAAAGCAAGCAGAACAAATTTAAAATGGAATGTCATTTAACATAATACACTGTAAAAATTTATTTTGGTCGTTTTAGTTGCTTGTTCTTTTCTAACAATGGATTAAGAATCTCTATCAAATTAGTTAATCCAACTAGAAAAACAAACTTTGTTCATCTGAGTCACAACAGCAAGTTCCATTAACAATTAAATAACAAATGCAAATAAAGTTTGTTTAATTAAAGTTTTAAACTTGACAATTCCAATTGGTTAAATTAATCTATAATTTTTTTTTCGGCGTGTAGTGTTTTACAGTTTTCACAACTTTTCTTGGAATTTCAACTTTTTATTTTTTAAATTAACTTATCCATAACATGTTTATAACCCATTCAAATAATACATGATTTCTTAACTTTGTTTTGTGAAATAATTTTTTCAATATCATGACAAAATCTGGTAACAAAAGGAGTCATAAAACTTTAACATTTACTTTATTGAAGAGTATAAAAAAACAACATGCAAAATGCTTAATGTTTAATTTGCAATGAAAATCCTTAATAGTCATCATACAAAATATGCAGTATAATTTATAGAAGAAACCAAAAAATGTTTGGTATATATAATTTACTTGCATTTAAGCAATAATTTCTTTAAGCAACATGGTAAAATCAAATTTAGGCTAAAGACTTTGTAACTCCTACGAAATGCAATTCAATTCACATTCAAACTAAAAAATAAAAAATAAAAATATGAGAAAGAGCGAAGGGAACGAGAACTGTTAAATATAGAAATTTCTACACTGAGAGAAAAAAAGACGTTGCCAAATCAACAATGCAGCGAATGGGAAACCGTAGAATGCAAACTCTTGAGGTTTTCCAAAAAGCTGAAACTAAAAACTTGCAAAATTAAAAAAAAAGAAAAATCACAAAAATAAAATTCTATAAATAAGATTTAATAAATGAAAAATATAGAAAAATAAAAGTCACTAAAAGTAAAAAGGTCGCCAAAAATCTCAAAAATTACCAAAAATCGAAAAAAAAATCGCGAAAACTAAATAAATCACTTAAACTAAAAAGCAACTGCCAAAAACCGAATATAATCGTGTAAAATCGGCATAACGCAAAAATGCGTTAAAACTAAAAAAAACGCTTAAATAAAATTTAAAAAGAAAATATTCACATCAGTATCTCGTCGTAAAATTTCTCACCTGAAGTGTGAAAATTCCAGTGTTTCTCGATTTGTGAGAAAAAAGTCTTTCTGTATTTATATGCAAAAACAGACAACACTGATTCTGTTTTTTAACCGACTTCACAAAAAGGAGGAGGTTATCAATTCGTCTCTAACTTTTTTTGGGGTGTTACTTCATAACTCGGTACATATTAGACCGATTGTAAAAATTATTATTTTTTGTCTGCGAGCGTGTAGCTTCCCATTGGTCCCATTGTGAAAAAAGTGGGCGGGGACAGGCCCACAATTTTTTTAAATTTAATTTCATTATACATATTCTAGTTATTTGATTTCTGCGAAACATGTCAAACACCTTTGGTTCTTGCAATTACACAATTTGAAAGTTGAAAAAATGGGCGGAGTTACGCCCATTAAGATTTATTATAATATTTCAAGCGTTTCTGCTTAACCGATATTTACGAAACTCACCACACACCTGAAGCTCTAAAATAGACACAATCTTTTATTTTAAAAAATGGGCGGAGTCTCGCCCATTAAAATTTAATATTTTATTTTAAGTGATTCTACTTACCAATCTTTTACAAGACTTAACACGCACCCTGCTCTCTGAAAAACGCTTAATCTTGCATTTTAAAAATGGTCGCAGGCACGCCCATTAAAATTTAATTTTATATTTCACGTACTTCTTCTTATCTTCTGCTGTCAGATCTTTGCATTGAAGTCGTTTTTTGTTTTGGCAGAATTATAATAGAATCCAAACAGAATGTCACAAAAATATTATTTCAATAACAAAAAAAGAAATAATGTACAAAAAAAAAAAAGAAAATAAAATAATGGAAAATAATATCAAATAACTAAAATTATAAATTTTAAGAACCCTGGACGTATACCAAACGATTGGACAAATTTTCTTCAAGTATAGGCGAGAAGATATTAGATCAAGTAACCATTGAAACAGAAAAAAAAAAACAAAATTTAAATCGGTTGAGCCGTTTGGGCGCTACGAAGTTAGACACAGAGATTCAACTGAATATATCTAGAAAAGATGTGATATATTCTAAACGACTAAACGGATTTTCTTCAAATATAGCTAAGCACAAACTAAATTAAAATGGGTCTAGCCGTTTGGTCTGTACGTTGGCTCGGACAGATACACAGATAACCCGATACACCGATATACAGACACACACTACAAACTTATAACACCCATTTTTGGGGGGGTGTTATAAGTGATCATAACAGTGATCGGCAATGAATAGTATTTTCGTTATTAATACTGACTCATGAAATTTTAAATATAAGTGAACAGACATCATATAAACTCAACTACTCTGATTTACGCATACTCACGTTAACATTGATTTATAAATATAGGTTCAAATAAATATGAATGCCTCGACATCAAGGCATACCACACTCACATATATAAATCACATCAGTTTGATGTCTAATTTCAGCAAAATACTTATACTACTCACATTGATTCAGCTCACTCTACTCATGCATGTATGTTTCTTTAAAAGTTTAGTCATTAAACAGTTTGCAAGTAGTATACAATAGTAGTAAATATCGTTGTTCTTCAGTTCGTGCATAAAACCTCATAATGAGAACTTTAAAGTTCGTATGCGAAGTTCGCATTGTGAATCATACTTATTTTACATCATCCTAGAGTTGTGTCCAACAGCTCTTTTGAACTAAAATGAGCTGTTGGACAGAAGTTCGGTGAAAAGCTTCAATGTAAATTAAATGGGTTTGAAACACCTTTTGATTCGAACGCTCTCAAACTAGTTTAAAAAAAGCTCTTGTACACAAGTCTAATCATCCATAGGCATTGAGTTAAGGAGAGTCGAAATCAACAACGTCATAAATGTTGCTAAGTATGACTTCGATGCGCACTTCAAACTTTCGAGTGAATATGATTCATAGACAACATTGTGCACTCATATGCATAAGTACAAGAAATTAAAGTTCATTATTCAACTCTACTCACTTTTTAACTACTCAAAGCTGTTCTCTGATACATAAGTGAACTACACAAGCAAATTATAAATAAGTATTAATATATCGACTTTTTAATAATATTTTAGTTTAAAAATTCATTGCATATCATTTCAAATTTGTTCTTGCACCAATTTAAAATGCGAGTTCTCCTGACAGTTCTTGCGAGAAACTTTTCACAAAATATTGTTACAGAAACACTTTTTCCACACATCCTTCTAATAATTGCTAGAAATTTATTTAAATGACAGATCGCGCAAAGTAAAGATTCAGAAACGCTGATTTGAGAAAAGCCATTTTGTGTTTCATTTTACACTATTTTTGTTACGATTCCCTCGTTTCATGCGGGAGATTTTTGGACGCGAGAAATACACAAACGAGCTGCAGGTAAAATAATCGATTTTATACGCTATAGATTGTAAAGCATTACTTAAGGCTCAGTTACCCGACTGTAATGTAATGTAACTGCAACGTAGGAAACAGCTGACCCATATTTTTATATGTAAAGTAGGTTACATTACATTACATCTCTTCAACCGTTTTCATTAGTTTTCACATCGATCAGCTGTTTCCTCCTATTGCAGTTACATTACATTACAGTCAGCTAACTGAACCTTTATGCAGTGTCCGTACGGAATCCTTCGTTTGCGAGTCAAAGTCGCACTTTACTGAATTTTAATATTTTTTTAAAACATTCTAACCCCGCTTACGAGTGCTTATTTGTACTTTTTTACGAATGTGATAAGAAAGCCACTTACGGAGAAGATCCAGGAGCATAAACTTTTCGCCAAAACGTTTCACTTGGGATTTATCTTAGAACTGCCCAGTACAAGCACATACCTAAAAAATTTAAGCGGGAATTTTTTTTTGCCTAATCGACCCTTACACGCATTTGAAATATTACCCTTTATTTTGAATGGCCGACGTCACATCAAGACGACAGTAAAAATTGTCACTGGTCTACTTTTTATCGGCAACAATTGGATCTTATTGACAATCTCTTACTATTCTCTAAGGGTTTTTAAATCAATGGAGCATGTTAATAGTAGTCAATTGTTGTCGACAGAAAGCAGACAAGATCAATTTTTACTCTCGTCTTGATGTGACGTCGACTACGCCATTCACAATTAGTGGGATTGTTAAAATTTTGCTATTTAAGTCGATTTCGACCTTGGGCTCATCAAGTAGAATTTTATACCAAATATTTCATTTTTGAAAGAGACGTAGACGTACAGTAAAGAGCTATCATATGATATCTGCGGCAATAAGGAAAAAGTGCTTAAGTCATATTGACAGTTTTGCAGGAGTGCACTTTTAAGCGTTCACGTCGATTTTCAGAAATTTATTTCTTTTACAATTAAATTGGGAAATTCTTTGTTAATCTTTATTTTTTAATAGCAAACATCGTTCAACGTACTGCAAGTAATACATTCAAGTTGAAATGTATCAAAGTATAACCTAAATTATGCTTAAATACCAAATGAGATCAGAAGTCTAAAAAAAGATAAGATGCAATTAATTTTGCTATAACTTCTTGAAAAATCACACAAATCAATTGAGATTTTGCCCAGA
This sequence comes from Tachina lurida, assembly GCA_944452675.1. Taxonomy (NCBI): domain Eukaryota; kingdom Metazoa; phylum Arthropoda; class Insecta; order Diptera; family Tachinidae; genus Tachina; species Tachina lurida. The sequence goes on along the minus strand of OX101754.1, from coordinate 94,064,981 downwards.
GGTACTTTCAAGTATGCAAATTACGGCGCTACCATTAACTCAAAATTAGCTTATCTCGACTTAAGCACCTTTTTCTTTTTACCACCAGATATTATGCTTTTCGAAATACGAGCTTTGCACTGTATCTTTTTCGAATGCAGGCCGAAGGAAAGGACATCTGAAGCGTCTTAAATTTAGGCTTAAGATTTAAGTTATCAGTATTTTTAAAATACCCCTTATGACCTAAATTAAACAGAATATTTGCAATATATTTATTAGCAGTAAATTGTACACAAAAGGTGGCCAACAAAAACAAAAGAAGAAGAAGAAGAAAGTATTCTAAGTACCCACCCACTCGTCAAGCAAAAGGCACTGTGGTTTCATCACTCTCCACAAGTGCATAAATTCAAAGAATAAACACAACACAAAATCAGTTCAGAAAAGAAAAAAAAATAATAACAACAATATAAATCAGGATGGCCCCCTTTTGCACCGAAACATAACAAAAAAAAAAAAAAAAAAAATAACGAAATAAAAATGCCTTAAGCCACTTAAGAAAAGATAGAAATGTTGAATATTTTATGTAAAAAAAATAAAGCAAGTGGCGTCGACATACATAAATAAGTAAAAATAAGTACCATAGCATAAATACATACAAAATTTAGCAAATACAGACATATATATGTACATACCAGTCAGTGATCGGCAATGAATCTTTTTTATTCTATTCATACTGATTCATGAAATTTTAAACTCAACTACCCTGATACTCACGATGCCATTAATTTATAAGTATTGGTTGAAATAAATATGAATCACACAAAGTCAAATCACACTCACACTCAGTTTGATTTCTAATTTCAGCAAAATACTTATACTGCTCACATTGATTCAGCTCACTCAACTCATGCATGGATGTGTATTTAAAAGTTTAGTCATTGAACAGTTTGCAAGTGGTATACAATAGTAGTAAGTAGCGTGGTTTTTCAATTCCTGCAAAAAACCTCATAATGCAAAGTTCGCATTGTGAATCATACTTATTTTGCATCGTGAGTTCGATGTGCACCTCAAAGTTTCGAGTGAATATAATTCATAGACAACATTACATTAAGTATGAGTGCGCATAACTAATGGGTGTTTTTTATTGAGGTATAGAACTTTAAGTTGGCATCACTTTTTTAACTGGCGGCCATTTTGTCAGCTGTCAAGTGATTAATATTTAGTTTGGTTTGCAATTTCATCATGAACAGGTTGACAAAAGAACAACGCTTGCAAATCGTGCAAATTTATTTCGAAAATAATGGTTCAGTTCGCGAAGTTTACCGCAAGCTCCGTCCATTTTATGGTCGACATAATCGTCCATCAGAGCAATTAATTCGGTTAACCATGGATCGTTTTCGCACTACGTTTACTCTATGTGATAATACGCATCCGCAGAGACGTCGAACAGTGCGCACCGAAGAAACAGTTGCCGCTGAGAGCAAAGTGTTGAAGAGGACCCGAATGAATCGATTCGCCACCGTGCACAGCAATTGGAGCTTTGTCCATCAACTTTATGGAAGATTTTGAAGATTTTGAATGTGGATGAGTTGTGGTTCCAACAAGACGGCGCTACATGACACACAGCGCACGTCACAATCGATTTATTGAAGGAAACATTCGATGAGCGCATAATTTCGCGGAATGGCCCTGTCAATTGGCCACCAAGATCGTGTGATTTGACACCATTGGATTATTTTCATTGGGGATTTGTGAAGTGGCTCGTCTACGCCAACAAACCAGAAACGTTAGGGGACTTGGAAGCCAACATTCGTGGCGTTATTGCCAACACACGGCCCCATATGCTCGAAAAAGTGGTTGAAAATTGGACCTGTAGAATTGGCTTTATTCGAGCCAGCCGCGGCGACCACATGCCCGAAATCATATTTAAACATTAATGACATAAAATTATCCTTCCAATAAAGCCAAATTGATGGACATTAAAACGATTTTCTTGTGTTTTATTTCAATTCGAAGTTCTATACCTCTAAAAAAAACACCCGTTACAAGAAATTATAAGTCATGATTCAACTCTACTCACTTTTACACTACTGTACATTGTACATTGCTGTTCTCTGATACCAGTACATACGTGGTTACAATTATTCTTACACTTAGCTCTACTTAAATATCCCAGTTGGCCATGTCTCTCAGACAGCGTGAACGATGCGTACAATACAATAGAAAATCGTGGAAGACATATTAACGACAGGTCAAATAAATCCTAGATGAAAATTTCGAACAAATGGCCACGAAATTATGCAAGAGCACACAAGCGATAATTTCCCACACATCATCGTCGGTGATTATACAAACGACAGTTTTCCCCATCATGCCGTTGACGACTGCACAAGCGAGAATTTTTCAAATTTTATATGCTTATGTGTGTTTTTTAGTCCCCTTATTTTTTGTACAAGTGCTTTACATACACGATTTGAAGACTCTGTCGCTCATATGTCACCTACAAATGAGCGATTGGATTGAAGACATTTTCGCTCATCGTGTCGCCCCACTTTGTGTAACGCTGCCCATACATTACAAAAGTTCACTGTACAAGTCTGGCACTGTACAGTGCGTTTTTGTAGTTACGCATTGAACTGAGTAAATACCAAAATGATTTTGATATTTGTTCAAGTTTGTAAAACTGTACAGTGAACTTGTGTAGTGTATGTTGCAAACGCTCAGTTGCGTCGTGAATTTTCAAGAGTTCAAAACAATAATGAGCGCAAAATAAATACTCTGGAGAGAGTTCTTAGAATTATATATATTGTAGCTTTAAAATAAAAACTGCACAGTTTACTTGTATAGTGTGTGTCACAAGCTTAATTTACGCAGTGCCAGACTTGAGCTCAGAACTTGTGTAGTGTATGGCTGGCATTCAAATATCTTTAAAAAAACCATAAACTAAAGGACAAGTCGTGCACACATCTTCGAAGACTATGTTGTCTAGGACAATTTTGCCAACTAGGATAATGCATATACAAATGTATGTATGTGTGAACTAAATAAATGTGTTTGTAATTATTGTTGTGCTTTGAGAAAGCTTCAGGCAAGATGTTGTTTTCAAATAATAACACATGTGCACGTAGCGAATGCATGTGTCCTTTATACGCTAAATATATGTTTGTATGTAAGTATGTGTGTGCAATCATGTATGAGTGTGTGAGATCCTTCAGTGTCATTGCATTGTTTATACACTGTCAGAAAAGAAATAAATCAGGGCGAAGGAAAATTAAATAAAGTATTTTCATTACAGAATTTCGTTGCTGTTGGAAATTTATTTAAAAAAAATATGAATTATAAAACAAAAGTTTTAGTACTACGAGCATAAGTAATAATGTTGATTTGCTATTTATTTATTTTTATTTATATTTTTTTGTATTACAAAAATGTTTAACATTTTAAAGGAGTAAGGTTTTCAAAGGGTTAACAATTACATAAGGCACTTTATTAAAAAGCACTTGTTGCAAATTCTACTGGTTAAAAAAAAGTACTCTATCAAATAGAGACTTTTAACAAAGTACTTTTCAGAAAATGTACTCTCTACAAACTCTTTGCTAAAAAAGATTTTTTTTTAAATTTTTGAGAAAAACACTTTTTTAAAATGGTACCAGTTAAAAATAGAAATTTCCAAAAAAGGTACTTTTTGCAGAACGTATTTTTGATTAGAGTTCGCTTTTAAAACCTTTTACGGAATAAAATTTTTAAAAAGTTACTTTTGACACGAACATTGTTCACAAAGAAATTCTTTTTAAAGAAGGTACTTTTTATAAAAAAAACGGAGAGTACTTTTTACAAAAGATATGAGAAGTACTTTTTATAAAAGTACTTAAGATACTTTTTACAAAACGTATGGAAGGTACTTTTCATAAAAGATACTTAATGTACTGCTTACAAAAAAATATGCAAGGTACTTTTACCAAAGGCATCTTGGTGTTTTCAGGAGGCCTCTTCATAAAAGGTACATTTTAGAAGATGTATTTAAAAAAAAGTACTACATATTTGCAAAAGGAACTTTTTACAAAAGTAATTTTCTAAGAGGTGCTTGTTGCAAAAGTTATTTCTCAAAAAAAGTAATTTCGACCAGTTATGTTATAACTAGAGATGCTAATCGGGACAGGTTTTTTGAAATCCCGGGCTTCGGGATTTAGTGATGGAGTCTCGAAATCCCGAACCGGGATCCCGGGATTTTCGGGACTTACAAAATCCCGAAAAAATTGTGCACAAATGTGCGTCTAATCATAATATTTTTATTTAACAATTAATTTTTTTTTTGCATATTTTAAGGTTACTTATATAACTCACACATTTAATTGCAAATTTTAATTGAAAAGTGCGATGTATGTAAACATTTTTCCTAGAAAAGAAAACGCCATATATCTGTGGCAATAAATAATAATGGCTTAAGTCGAAATGTCTTGTTTAGAGATATTAAGGATATTGTCTAAATTGTGTTTAGTTTTTATATAAAATTTTTAGCCACCGAAAAAGATGCACATTTACTTGGAACAAAACTGTTAATTTTATAAAAAAAAAAGAAAACTTTTTATAAGTTTATTTATATTCGTTGCTTTTTAGTTAAGATGTTATGAAAAAATCCATTGGCAGAAAACTGAAAACTAAAGTGCACTTAAGCTATTATATTGAAATGCAAAATAATTTGTTTTGATAGTAAGTCGCATTAGATTAAATTGAAAAATGCGGAAAACCTGAGATAATGTATAGATATTTTTTAAATAAGTTTTTAAATTAAATTAAATTTAAATACAAGTTTTTTTTTTCTTATGAGGAATATTTTGAATGGGCTGTAAGTTATTGAACTTAAATGTATACAAGTTTTAATGCTCAAAAATTTTAATATTAATAATATTAAAGCTACCTTAAAAAATATTAAATTGAGTTAAGGCTTATGTATTATTTTCCATGAAGGTTTAATCTAAAATATAAATGCGTATAGTTTTAATATTAATGACATTTTAAAATTGAATTTAGCTGAGTGATAGATCTAGAAGAAGAGAATAAGAATATGTAATAAAATTAAAAAGTACTTATGTCAACTTAATCCATTATTATTTATTGCCACAGATATATACCATTTAATATTATCTACGAAAATATTTATTCAAAGAAAATTTTTTATTTTAACAAGGAGTTTCTAACAATTTTTAATATAGAAGATGACCGCCAAAAACATTATTTATGCTAAAAATCGGGATTCAGATAATCCCGAAAATCCCGGGCTTTAAAATTAAAAAATCCCGGGCTCCGGGATTTGCATAGTCCCGAAAAGCCCGGGATTTCCGGGCTCGGGATTTCCCGTTTAGCATCTCTAGTTATAACCGATAAAAATGGGACTTTTTGCGGAATATACGAAGTTTAAAGGGCACGTTTTATAGAGGGCACTTTTTCAAGAAGCACTTTTTTGCAAAAGGTAATTTTTACAAAAAGTTCTTGTTAGAAAAATGTCCTTTTTTTAGAAACTCTAGATACCTATTGAAAAATGCAGTTTTTACAAAATAAAAGGTGCTTTCAAGTATAGGTTCTTATGACAAAAGTTTAGTTTCACAGAAAATTATTTTTCATAAGGTACTTTTCATGAAAATTACTTTTTAAAAAATGTACTCTTTAAAAAGGTACTCTTTAAAAAAGTACGTTTTACAAAAAGTACTTTATATTTATTTCTTCAAAAAGTAATATTAAAAAATGTACTTCTTGCAATAGATACATTTTACAAAAGGTATTTTACACCTAAGTTGCTTTTTCGAAAGGACTTTGTAGAAAAGTTACCAAAAACCAAAAAGTACTTTTAACAAAAGGTATTTTTTATAAAAGTAAATTTTTAAGAAATGTGATATTTATAAAAAGTACTTTCTACCATAAAATTTTTATAAAAAATAATATATATGACGCGCAAAATAGAAAGGGACCTAAGGGTAAAAACCGGTTTTGTTCAGGAGAGCCATTTTAAAGATTTAAATACGTGTATCTTTGGTGTACCATCACTGAGCGTGTTGGTATTGGTCTCAATTGAAAGCGACACATCTCATGACGTCAGGAACGTGTTGGTCAACCTTAAAAACGCGCATACCTCGTCCCTACCTCTTGTTTTGTGTAGTTGGTTTTTACTGTTTTCTACCTAGCGCGCTGTTTCCATACGTTTGATATCAATTTTGCTCGCGTTTTTTCGAATCCAGGTTTATTTACTGAAATTATTAATTGTGAATTATAATAAATACTCATTTATAATTCTTTTAAATCGTGAATATCACTCTGCTAGTACGAAATTTTTTTCACATAACCATTCTAAGGTCAACTTCAATTTCATAAAACGCGCATATCTCTGGGAGGGAACACTTTTGGGGCATGGGATCGGTCTCATTCGATGCTCAGATGTTGTGCACATAAAAAAAATTTAAAATTGCTTGTTTTACCCTTAGGTCCCTTTCTCTATGCGCTGTCACATATATAGAAAAATTTACCTTTTACAACTGAATCATTTTACGAAAGGTACTTTCTGCCAAGAGAGCAGTACCAGCAGTTCATGGCGAACTATTTAGGATGGTAGAGTCTCGAGGGTTATGTGGCCAAAACTTGACTCAGGAATATCCACTTTGTTACTGTATATGAATGAAGGCGGTGCGAATAGTGACAGGCGCATTAACGGTCCACTGCTCGGTCAGAGCAAGAACCAGCATTTGGGAAACTGGCACTCCAGATTTCTGTAGGATGTGCTGGAATGTAGAGGAGCCAGCATGTATTACCTGTAACTACCCGTAGCTGCAACGTAGTAGGTTTAGATGACTGACCAGACGTTTCCACGAGACCATTACTGATATCAGGAAGTGTAAGGTGGAGGATATTAGGTTCTTCATCAATGGGAATTCAGTGGCTTAGTGACGGATAATACACAAATGGTGGGGGGGGGGTAAATATTACTTTTAACAGGCAATAGAAGGGAATCATAATGGACCCCACTTCGTGTCCGAGTAGAGGTGCGTTACAACACCACCCTTTCTAACCTAACCTAACCTACTTTTTTCCACAGGAATTGCAGTTTTTTTTTACATAAAATGCAATTAAAAAAACTACTTTTCACCAAAGTTTATTTAAAAAAAGGGACTTGTAACAAAGTGTTCTCTTTGAAAAAGGCAATTTTTACAAAAAATACTTTTTACAGAAAACAATTTTAATAAAATATACATTTTACGAAAAATTTTTTCCAAAAGGTACTTCTAACAAAAAGGTACTTTCCACATAAGTTATTTATTAGAAAGTAATTTTCCAAAACCACTTCTAAAGCTACTTTTAATAAAATATACTTTTCGTAATTGGGAATTTTTACTAAAGCTGCTTATTACAAAAAGGTATTTTTACTAAAGGTAATTTGAACAAAAAAGCTCACTGAGCAAATTGAATTTTTAACACAAGTTACTTTCCACAAAAAAGTACTTATAACAAAATGTCGTTCGAACTCCTAACTCCTTTTAGCTTTTTCAAAAGGTACTGCTTGTGAAGACGACTTTTGCAAAATGTACATTTTACAAAAGTACTGTTTCAAAAATAAGTTCTTGAAAAAGTTCTCTTTCAAAAGTACGTTATACTGAAGATATTTGACAAAAGCTAAAAATTATAAAAAGTACTTGGGACAAATGATCCTTAAACAAAATGGTTCCTTGTACAGAAAGTAATTTTAATAAATTACTTTGTATAAAAGGGTTTAAGAAAACCATATATCCATATCCCGAGCTTCTAATATGTCTTTGGATGAAAAAATTCAAGCTTATTTGTACACTGTATCAATATTTCCTATTACTATTGCTTTGAAGAATATTACTGCGTTTATACGTGCACAGTTTGCAAATAAATTAACTCATTGTTTATACGGCATAACAAAAGTGCACAAACTTGGTAGCACTTCTTTAGAAAACTTCTTTATCTAGACAAAAAAAAAATAGTGTAAATATACAAAATATCAAATAATTATTTATTTTAATTGTCAGTATTTTCTTCTATCAATGTTTTTTGTGCAATATTTATCCATTTATTTTTTGTGTTTTGTTAGCAAACATTTGTAGGCGTGGCAACCTCAAGCATTTTTTTAGGAATAGTGCGTTAAGCAGGAATTGTGTTTGTGAGTTAGCTTTTTGCAAATAAAAATCTAATTCGCCTTTTTAGGGAGCGAAATTCTCTGTTTGCAATATTTTTATTTGCGAATATGTGGCCCGTATAAACGTAGTATATGACTAAAGAGACTGTTGCAACAACCCCAGGATATACATAATTTCCATTGCCGAAATGTATACTTCCCTCTAGGAAAAGTTTTATTGCACTCCTCCTACTGAATTATTTTCCTTTTAACGTACATGCATATGTGATCTGTGGCAAACTTTTGGGGTTTTCCTTCCGTGTACAAGAAATTGGGGTTACACTAACACTAACACTAACACCAACATCACCATCATCATCATAAGAATTTTCATTTTTTTGTTGTTGGTGTTTTTTAACTTAAACCGGATGTTGTATTTGAGCGAAAATTATACACATACCAAGACTTTTTTTTACCAACCAGCAAAAATATAAAGAAAGAAAAATGGCAAAAAAAAAAAAGAAAAAAAGAAACAATAAAAGAAAAATAAAACACAACAGATTTGTAATGAAATGTTTCTATTATTTTGCTGCTTCTGTGTTCACTGGTATTTCTTGCCATTCAATTCCTTTATTTGGTTTTCTTACTAAAATAAGGTGGCTTCTAAGTATTTTCTTGCTTTTCTTTTATTTTATTTTTTTTATTTTAATAAATTGTGGCCTTTTGTTAATGCAAAAATCTATAAAAAAAGTCATTTAGGTAAATAATAATAACAAAAAAAAAAAAACAACAGCCAAAACCATATTAAAAATATATGAAGGTTGAGATTTTGTTTTCAGTTCATGTTACAACAAGACAAAAAAAATGTAATACGAGTATTAAGAAAAAAATTAAGTCTATAGTTAAATGTTTCATATTTTAAAAGTAAGAAATAAAAAATAATATAAAATGCTAACAGGAAATCGGATGTGGTATTATTTGAGCGCTAAACAAAATGGCTGTTGAGCGAATAACACAAAATAGCACATACTCTTCTATAATCTTATTTGAAATATATTTTTTGCTGATTTAAGCAGTTGGGGCGGTTGAAAGGACCTTGTAGCAAATACTTTAATTATAAAAAAATTATATTAATATTAAAAAAAAATTCTTTAAAAAAAGTATAGCCAAAAATGTTTTTAGGATCCAAAGACACTTAAATTTATAAAAAAAAACAATAAAATAATTCTTTCTACCAAAAAGAAACCGACTTCAATGCAAAGATCTGTTAGAAGAATATAAGAAGATGTTCGTGAAATATAAAATTAAATTTTAATGGGCGTGTCACTGCCCGTTGTTTTAATGCAAGATTGCGTGTTTTTCAGAGCTCTTGTAAAAATCGGTAAAGTATAACCACTTAAAATAAAGTATTACATTTTATTGGGCGTGACTCCGCCCATTTTTTTAAATGGAGGCTTGTGTCTATTTTAGAGCTCAAGTTGTGTGGCAAGTTTCGTAAAAATCGCTTAAGTAGAACCGTGTGAAATATTATAATAAATTTTAATAGGCGTAACTCCGCCCATTTTTTCAACTTTCAAATTGTGCAATTCCAAGAATCAAAGTTGTTTTATAGGTCTCTCAGCAATCAAATTAGTGGAATATCATTAAATGAAATAACAAAACTTGAGGGCGTGTCCTCGCCCACTTTTTTAAAATGGGATTAATGGGTGCTATGCCCTCTCAGACAAAAAAGGAATTTTTACAATCGGTCTAAAATGTACCAAGTTATGAAGTAACACCCAAAAAAAAAATAAGAGACGTATTGATAACCTCCTCCCTTTTTTTTTGAAGTCGGTTAAAAATAATTGAGATATACATAAATACTCGCGCTGCTATAACTTGCATTATGTGAGATTATTTGCAGCGATTTTTTGATATTTCCTTTTTTAAAGAGTTTAACTATTTTTTTTTTGCATACATATTTATAAAATTTATTGTTTAATCAGAAATAATTTCTTAATCAGGCTTAAGTTCAGTAATTTCAATTCTTACCGAATGAAATATTTTTATTAATTAATGTGAGTTTATAAAGAAGAGAAGAAAATTAAAATAGACTTTTATTAGCTGGGGGAAATACCGATATTTTTCTGTGCAGCCACGCACTTCATTAGCACCCATGTCTTTCTACTGGAGTAAAGATTATTATTAACATCAGCTATTTAGCTTAAATTTTCTATGAAAATGGAATATGAGAATTGATTGCGTATACAATTATTGATTTACCTTTGGTAAATAAATTTGTTAGGTTAGCACGAAGTTATAGCACTCTTTTTTTTCTTCTCTTCTTTAGAAACTCACATTAATTAATAAAAATATTTCATTCGGTAAAAATTGAAATTACTGCACTTAAGCCTGATTAAAAAATTATTTCTGATTCACTCAATACAGTTTAATTAAATCTAAAAATGTCTCATTTATTGTTTAAGTAACTTTTTGTAACAATATCTAACTCATATGTTTTTTCCTTTTATCTTTTCAGGTAAGAACTAACTAATTTCTTCATAATTTATGTTACGAAGCTAAGGGGTGAGTTGGCTTTAATTCAGTTGTATTTTTTTCTTTTTTTTTCACTTGCATCCTCAACTCTTTCCATCTCCTGATATCTCGCCAACGATAATGTCATTGATGTTAAAAAATTTTAAAAATATATTTGCTAATTTCACGGTCTTTTAAACATACTTATCTGTATAATAGTGAAAATTCAACGAAAGCACAACTTAAATTTGAAAAATTAAAGAAAATTATAATTTGGTGAAGATAATGAATGTTGCCGCAAATGATGTTGCTTTAAGGGAAGATTTGACGTACTTGCGTGTGAAATATTTTAGGCCTTTATATGTCCGTTTGAGGGTACTTATTTCACCCCTTTTTACGAAATAGGAAAAAAAGAGGATCAAAATATTGCACAATTTTTTTTTTAATAAGTGTGAATAAATAGAAATTTAACCCATAAACATATATCAAGTTTCAACTTATTTCTGTTGTTTAAATTTCATTTAGGAAATATTTTTATAAAAGATTTATAAAGGTTTCTATTTGAGCTCTTTTCGCGAAGGGAACTATAATGACTCATACAGAGAAGTATTTATTTATTTATTTAACATACTATACATAGTAAATTTGCATAGTATGGTGTTGCACAGATATGGGCGGAGTAACTAAGACCATAGCCCAAAATGTTATTAACAGTAGCTTAAAAAGTTTTGTGACTGACTGTACACCACCTATGCCTTCACATAGGAAGTAGCCGTGGTTTTTAAAGAAATTCCACAAAAAACCGCAAGATTATACGGTTATTCGTGGCAGATCACAGTCAACCAGTGCAAGCGAGACGAAAAACTCTCGAAGGCCAAACAATACACACAAGCCTGACCGCACTTAAGAAATAATTACGATGACGCGAGAGATGTTGTTGTTGCTTAATAATTAATAATAAACAAGATGTCTCAAATGTTGAAAAATCAAATGACGATTCCACGACACAGGCAGGCAAATCAACAAGAACCTTAACACAATTATATTTACTCAATGTTGACGGAAATTTTTAGACAGTTTACGGAACAACCAGGCAATTATAAAGACTTAAAATAAAAAAAATTACGGAGCGAAAAAACACTTGTATATACTTTATCAGAGATGCATACATATTATTGAGAATATCTTCATTTACATAATTTACTAAGTTGAAATAAAATACTTCTACATCTCTTTATAAAATAAATCTAAAAGTTGAAACCCCTGGATTTGTGTTCGTACAGTTTTTCACAAAAAAAAAAAATTACATACGAAATTTGAAATTCTGACTCATATTGTGTGCATTTCTTCAATACATAGACGAATGTGTATGTGTGTGTGTGTGTGTGAGTGTGTGTGTGTATGTGTGCAAAAATGTGTTTTATTGCATATTTCCCTGCCGTTGTTATTTCTACTGGAAGTACTTGAGCATTAAAAGCTGAAACTAAGAGAAAAAGTTAATAAAGGACTTTAGATTGCCTTAAAAATCAAGTTAAAAAATATTGTATTTAAGTGCGAGCATTTAAATCCTGTGACCTTTAAATTTAAAGCATGTGTGGGTAGGTTAATCTAGAAGGCTTTACTCAGATGTTTAATAAATATTTATGAAATTATTAACATCTGCCCGCGACTTTGTTCGCACCCAGTAAGGAACTGAGTAGGCTATAAACTGTATTTATAGCAAGTTCATCAAAAACAGAATGAATACGAAAGTTTCCTGCTCAAAACTGCCTTTAATTTGACACCCACATCATGGCGGTGAGTGGGTAAAAAGTAGTGGTCCGCTTGGCTTTTATATGCAATACTTTAGGAGATACATACACTAAGAGAAAAAACATTCATTCAGCTAATACAGTAGCATTATTAACAATTCTTCATTGTATGAATGAAATTCTTCATTAGCTTATTGAAATTTTTCATTATGTGCATGAAATTCTTCATTAAAACAATGAATTCTTACGTAAGCTCGTTATTAATGTCAAAATTCATCGATGAAATGAAGGTTTTCCTTTCAGTGTATGTGGGCGTGTACAAACGAACCAAAATCCATTTTTGCTCGTGTACTTATTTTTTAGCAGCCTTTATTTTTCTTTGACAATTATTTTTAACAAAAATAGGAATCGGAAGAAATTGCCTTTTTGGCGCTATCACCAAGTCTGAAAAAAACTGAAGACACCATTTTATGAGGACGCACTGATTTTCGCAATCTTTGGAGGACCGTAAAAAAATTGGTCACCAAACTAAGCTAAACTGAGTATAGGGGCTTATTACCCTTTGTCACTTCTGTATTATCTGGCATGAAGTTAGTATAAGTAACGAAATTGAACTAGGTGTTAACGAGTTCCTCCTTAGAATTTGACATTTGAAAAATCGGCGCATAATGTAGTTCTAACCCACTTTTCAATCCTAGCGTTAATTTTAATGTGCAGTCTTATGGCGAAACTCTTCAAGATCATGTTCAATTTTGCCACTTACGCTAATTTATGCCAGTTATGCTAATTTGAATGAACAACTAACACCAAAGTTAATTGTACATATTCTGACAAACACTCAGAAGAATGGAACAACTAGCTGAAGGCTACTAGACCTTCATCATCAGCGTTCTTTTGTATTTGGTCCATTGTTTGTGGTGTCAGTTGATGTAGATTTCTGTTTTATATACTCTGCTTTTTATTTCAAATAGAATATGTGAATTGTTTTGATTCATCGTATTCAATTTTGCAGAAAGCTTTTTTGTAATGAAAGCTCAATTTTACCATCTTTAAATTTACAACAGTCTTGCCATTTACAACTCTTAATGCTATGGTGTAACTAAGGACAAAATTACATATATACATTTGTATATGGCAACAAATATGATAGATTTACATATCGTCACCTAAAATGCAAAATAACGTATAATCAAAAAATTCGAAAATGATCTTTTTTTATTGATTTTACTCTTTTCAATATTCAAAATTCAATTTTTTCAATAGTGGAATGAAAAGAAAAAAAAAGTGTTGTGAAATCAATAAAATGTGTATGCCTTGGCGTATAAAATCCAACATATCATATCTTACAAAATCAATGTTAAGGATGACTATCAGCTTCTTCCATAAAGGTCTATCAGAAAGTCTGGAAGTCAGCAAACTAAGAGATTGCATTCGCATTTCATTTCTATGATAGTATACCTTTTGATTAACTAGTAAATTAATAGCTAATTATTTTATTTTTGTTATCATCGGAGTTATGAAGCAAAATTCTTTTGGTGTAGGAATGCTTAGTGATAGGATAAACTGTGAACTGAGGTTCGACAGGAGATTTAATATCACAATTCCACCCAGGCAACGGTCCCGTTGTGGATTGCAGAAGTTTATGCTGGTATAGGGATGGATTCAAAACGGAGGATGGAGTTGGTGATGGCGTTTTTGGACCCAACGTAAAAACCTTTTTGCCCATGAGCAAATGCCTTACGGTATCTCCTTTCATGGGAATTCCGTTCTAGGCAAGTTTTAGAGTGCTTTACCTCATTACAAAAGATATCCATACGGAACAAGGTTTCCATTTATTGGATACCTGGCCACAGCGGTCATCCAGGGAATGAGGAAGCGGATGAACTGGGCAAGAGGGCCTCTTTTACTACTTCTATGGGCCCAGAGCCATTTTGTGGCGTAAGTCGGTCGACTATAATGTCTGTGATCAAAGAAGATGTCACTTCGACCGCTAAGGAGATGTGGCTGTCTTCTTCTGGTTTAAGAGAGGCCAAAGCTTTGATGCATCCATTTACATATAAGGGCATCCCGAACTTCAACAGGAATAATTTACGGCTTTTTACTGGGTTTTCTGTCTGGTCACTTTGGACTGAACTATCCTCTGAGGAAAAGTAACCAAGTTCGTTCACCTTTGTGTCGCTTGTGCTTGGAAGATGACGAGACGACGACACACATTCTTTGTAAGTGTATCGTATTGTGTGACAGTAGAAGGCGTGTTTTTCGTTCTGAGTTTCTGTGTTCATATGATATTAGGCGGTCTTCTGCAATATCTGTACTGACTTTCATAAAGAGCGTCATACAAAGATTGAATTAATCTAATTCATGGATCCATGGTTCAAAAGATACATCAGGTGTCGCTGTGCCGGTCTTTGGGCCGGATCTTCCCCCTTTTCTAATGTAATCTAATGATAAATGAATCATTTTGATTTAAACCATGATTTAAAAATTTTTGCTTAATATCTCTAATAGTTTTAATTTTATGCAGTTTTTTGCTTCTACTGTAAACTTATGAAAAGTGATGCTACGTTATTCTGCATTTTAGGTGACGATATGCACATACATATGTATGAATTATGCATGAACATATACAGATATGTAACGTGTACAAGTAGGAACTCTTACCACCTGTGGTGTAGAATATAAAAAATTAAATGCAGTGAATTGCAGTGCGTAGGTGGTGGAAGTAGCAAAAATATTGATAAAAGTAACCTAAATTGCAAAATTACAACACATGCTCCTAAAACAAAGGGCAAATGTTTACAACAGGAAAGAGAGCAAATAATATATGTATGTGTTTTCACACATAAATATGTATGTATGTAAGTAAAAACTGTATAAAATTACGAGGGCGGTTCGGAAACTTCTTAGCCTATCAATGAAAGAGAATAGTTAGTTTTTCAAAAATATTTTTATTTTTCAATATAATCTCCTGAAACTTCAATACACTTAGTCCAACGCTTTTCTAGCAATTCTATCCCTTGATTAAAATAATTTTCCTCAAGGTCTTCAAAATAGTGGTTTACAACTGTAATTGCATCTTCATTTGAGGTAAAACGCTTGCCAGCAAGGAATCTTTTTAGATTTGGGAACAGGTAAAAGTCACTGGGAGCCAAATCAGGAGAATAAGGTTGGTGGCCAAGCAACTCGTACTTTAATTCGTTGATTTTAGCCATTGTTAAAACACTCTTGTGCGCTGGTGCGTTGTCTTGATGAAAAATTATTTTTTTGTGTTGTAAGCCAGGACGTTTTTCTCGAATTTCTACATTTAATTGATCCAAAAGGTTGCAATAGTACTCTGAATTTATTGTTTTACCCTTTTGCAGATAGTCAATCAATAAAATACCTTTGAAGTCCCAAAAAACCGTTGCCATAACCTTACCAGCCGATTGAATCGTTTTTGCCACTTCCTCCAGCTTCAGTCCATTGTTTGGATTGTTCTTTTGTCTCTGGAGTATAGTGGTGGATCCATGTCTCATCAACAGTTATGAAACGACGCTTAAAATCCATTCTATTTCGCTTAAAACGATCCAAACAAGCTTAAGAAATGTTCATTCTTATGCGGTTTTGGTCGACTGTTAACAAATGCGGCACCCATCTTGCAGAAAGGTTTTTCATCTGTAGTTCTTCATGCAAAATTAAATGGACTCGATCATTTGAGATGCCCATGATATTAGCTATTTCACGCACTTTTATTCGTCGATCATTTAATACCATATCATGTACTTTGGCTACAATTTCTGTTGTTGTTGCTGTTTTTGGACGTCCACTACGTGGTTCATCTTCAATGCTTGTATGACCACGTTTAAATTCAGCAACCCAATTTTTTCCTGTTGCATATGAAGGAGCACTTTCACCTAACACATTCACCATATCATTATGAATTTCTTGTCCCGATAAACCTTTTTTATGTAAATATTTAATGACACCACGCATTTCTAATTTTTCCATTGTTAAAAAATCGCGGATGCGTCTTTTGTGAACACCTGTTTCTATATAAAGGAGTTGCCAGATCGAAACAAAATTTAACATGTGTTCATAGCAGAGATGGAAGTTTCCAAAACACTTAATTTTTTTCTGTTTATACCGCGCTTTTTGTGCTAGGCTAAGAAGTTTCCGAACCGCCCTCGTAATATGCCAAGTTGTTTTTAACCCGCCAGCTAGTGCACAGCAACACAACAAACACACACACACACACACACACTAAATATATGCACACACACATGTATGTAAATGCAAATATCAAAATATGTAATAAAACCCGGAAATTCGAAGGGCATTTTCGAATATTACAACATTTTGCAAATACAATACGCAAATACGAGTACACACACTCTCACACACACACACACATGCTTTTACAAGAATCGCAAAAACCCGTTATAATGTGGGTGGAATATAAAAACACAACACAACACAACAATAAACAGATGTTCTTACGACTGCTCTCAATACAATCCACAAAATGGCAAGAGTTTTTCTTTAAGAAAATAATAAAACCAGAAATGGAAATACGAGTAAAAGAGCTGAAAGAGAGATAGAAAGAAAGCGTACGAGTATTTGTATTTCACTTCAGACATGGATGTTTTGCATTTGTATACACAGAAAAAAATATTCGTGCAATAAACAAAAAACCAAAAATCAGTTAAAATTATTATTGAGTCCATTCAGCTTTGTAATTAATTAAATATTTAAGCAAAAAGTTTAATTGACTTAAATAAATTTTTAAATGATTTTTGGTTTTATTTTCAATTAAAGTTGTTTATTGCCGGAATATTTTTTGCTTACGACATTACTGCTAGATTTAGACAAGTACGTGATGGAAACGGATCGATTTTAAAACGAACGATTTCGGGAAATGTTAATATCATGTTATTGATATCCAAATATCAGATCAGAACTTAATAGACAACATATCGTATGCATGTGCGTATAAATAATGGAAGAACTTTTAGAAAATATATTTATTGAAAATTATTGATAAAGTATGCAAAAAAAAGTTTTAAAGTATTACAAAAAAACAAAAGTAATGACTAAATTCTAGATTGCTTTTAACGCGTTTCGCTTTAAAATCGATCTCGTATATGAGTATGTATTTTCTTTTATTAAAATATATTCTAGTTTCTTTCTCCATAAAGCTTAAGCGACGTAATTTTCGAGCTTCATTATGATCGCAAATACAAGGAAATATCGGTATAACGAATGTCGCTTTTGCTAAAATCCTTATAGAGCGAATACTATATTAATTTTATACTAGATATAACGAATAATAAAAGAAAACATTGCAAAATAAAAAACAAAACCTTGCTAGAAATATATTTCTAGCATTTGCTACTTTATATAGCGAATATTTTCGTAAATGTGTGCTCTGTATAACGAACCAGGGCTATCAGATATGGCGATTTCTCGCCAAACGTGGCGATTTTTCAACTTATTTAGCGTCCAAATTTTTGGTTTGGCGACATGGAGATTTTTCTGGCGATAAATAATTTTGTTGGCGATTTTTATGGCGATAAATAATTTTAATCAGAAATAAGTTTTAATCAGGCTTAAGTTCAGTAATTTCAATTCTTATTGAATGAAATATTTTTATTAATTAATGTGAGTTTCTAAAGAAGAGAAGAAAATTAAAATATACTTAATTAGCTGGGGGAAATACAGATATTTTTCTGTGCAGCCACGCACTTCATCTATTTGTTGGCTATTTTATTAACAAAATTGAACTTAAAAATTTTTATAATTCAGGAAAATTTGTTTGTTGAAGTAGTAGTTTAAAATAAATAAATCCTACCAAAACTCGTCTGCTAAAAGTACAAACAATTTGATTATTTTATGATTTTCTTATATTAAAGTCATTAATGCATTTTGAATTTGTATGAAAAAAATTTACAAGAAATAATTTTTGGCGATTTTATTTCTAGTTTTAGCGATTTTCTGATACGATCTTTTTATAAAAATTTCTATAAAAACAAATTTATTATCAAATATATACTAAGAAAAACTACATAAAACTGATTTTTGGCGACAGTCGTTAAGCAGCTCTAGGTCGGACAACATCTCTCGCGTCATCGTAATTATTTCTTAAGTGCGGTCAGGCTTGTGTTTGTTGTTTGGTCTTCGAGAGCTTTTCGTCTCGCTCGCAATGGTTGACTAATCTGCCGCGGATAACCGTATAATCTTGCGGTTTTTTGTGGAATTTCTTTAACAACCACGTTGCTACTTCCTATGTGAAGGCATAGGTGATATACAGTCAGTCACAAAACTTTTTTAAAATACTGCTAATAACATCTTGGGCATATTGTCTTAGTTACTTCAGCCATATTTTTGCAACACCATATTATGGGAATTTACTTTGTATAATATAGGGTCCGCCAGATAACTTTTTTTTTTGAAAATGCTATGCAAAACATCGAGTGTAGCTTCGGCTGTGTGGCACGTAGCGCCGTCCTGTTGAAACCAAATGTTGCCAATATCCTCCTCTTAAATTTTTTGTGAACAAAAATTCGTTCAACATGGCCCGATAACGATCGCCATTGACTGTAACGGCCACTCCTTGCTCATTTTCGAAAAAAATTGGCCCTATTATGCCTCTGGACCAAAATCGGCACCAAACAGTGACTCGTTTAAGGTGCGTAGGCTTTTCAATATATAACTCACCATAACTCCAGGGTAGTGTGTTCGAAGTCGGATACTAAAACACCATCGGGTAAAAAATTGCTTCAAATCATCTTAATATAGTAAGCAAAAAAAATCAATGGTTTTAGTTATTCGTAAAATAGAATTGGAAAATTATTTTTTTTTTTAAATTTAACAATCTTTTTCTTTTAAAAGCTCATAAAAAATTCAAAACTGCAAAATATTGAACTTTTGAGCATTGTTTGTAAAGTCAAATGTGTTAAGAATAAAATAAGCTAAATATAATGAAAATCGGTGCTGATGAATTATAATGGTATACCTCGTGAAAATATTAGGTATGTTCATAAAAAAATTGTGACGTGATGGAAGTTTTTTTATATATTTTCTGAAGTTTATTACCTAATATCTATCCAAATCGCTTATTAATTTCTTAAGGGGAAAACCATTGTGGGGTTGGGTAATTAATTTGTTTCGTTGTACTTGTATCTTTATTAATGAGTTAATTTTTATTTTATTTGTATTATCTTAATCAACTCAAGTACTAAGATAACAATTCATGGATGAACAGATATCGTTAGATACCGCTCTGGTAGCTGAATCGTATGTAAGACATGTCTGAATCAAACATTTTTTCATTAGTATTTAGTGGTTACGCTTTCTTGGGCACATGACACACAAATGTAAACCCGGCCTAAGGAAAATAACTAAATTGCCATCACTGTTATTGCACCCAGAAAATAGATTGGTTGGAAAATGGTTAGTCCAACAAAATATCATTTGCATAAACTATATTTCAGTTCACGCAATCAATTTTCTGTTAATCCAAAAAAAAATCCATGTTTGTTGCTATAAGGGCATAATTGTAATAAAGATATAATTCTGACAATTCTTAAATTGATTGCAAAAACCGAGCGTATGCTTTTGCCATGACTAATTCATTGATTGGTTAACACAACCGAATAAAATATTATGAATTGGATGTTACTACCAACTTTTGGTATTGGCAACTAAACAATTTTCGTTCTATATTAAGGTTAAAATAAACACTTTCTATCAGTTGCTGCAACTAACTATAGGTTGAGCTTACTATCATAGTTTATACTCGTTGCAGCAAATTAAAAATTAACTTTTGTGACTTTCAAAGATATTATGATTTATGAATTCTCAAATGGTTTTTGAAAGTCTGTGCATAAGATAACAGATTTGTGGCTGTTCAAAATGTGTGGTTGAAATAAATAAATTTCAATTAAAAATAACTTATGACAATATGTTAAATAATAAATTTCTAAAATTGTATATTTATATTTGCGTTTATTGCTTATTTTATTTCAGCAAGGAAGGCCAATTTTTCTTTCACAGGTACCAATTATGATATTGTTTCAGTTGTACTAACAACATTTTCGGTAGCAAGAATAACTTTTTTTTCAAATTCCATACTGTTAACCAATTTTTTCTGTTCCTGCAACTATTTGTTTAAGGGTTATAATTAAAATATAGTGGTACCACAAGAAAATTGCAGTCGTTATACCAGAATTCCATATAGTTGGTGCAACCGCCAAAATTCGATTGGCAACAAATTCGGTTGTCTCAACGAATCAGTTTTCTCTGTGTGGGATAGAAAAAGCGCATGCTTTTCGCCAAATCAAGAAGAGCGTTCGAACTTTTATTTTTTTTTCGAACATAATGTCCGAATGTCACGAGGAAGCAAAATAAAATAAAAATATTTTGGCTAAAGTAAAATACTCGTATTTAAAAAAAATAACGAACATAAGAGAATGCATTCGAGAATTTAAGGGAATAAGGTTTTGACAGTTTTCAAAGGTTTGTTTTAATTGAGTAAATTTTTTATTTTACATAGTTTACATGTATTTACATATTGTAGATGCATATGTTCTCAAAATACACTTAAATAGTATTTACATATTTGTGTGTAGGAAAATATGTATTCATATTTAGATGTGCATGTACATTGCAGTGGTTCGCCTTCTTCTTTATGTCTTCGCCTTATGTCTTTAATACACAGAGAAAACAGTGCCTACTAACTACCTCATAAAATAGAACAAAATTAATTAGAAATCTCTATGGGTTTTTTTCAATAAGGAAATCTTATTAATTTCATAGAGAAAACATTTTTGAAAAAATCAAGAAGAAATCTTGTAGTTTTTATGAGATTATCTTATTGATTTTTTCAATAAAAAAAAAAAAATTGCGTCTTTATTCTCTGTACTTATGTATTTTCATTTAAATTCTATACCATATACATATGTATGTATGTATGTAGTATATGTAGATGTAAATACATACATATTATGTTATATTCTTAACTAACTTACTCACCAAGTATTGAACCAGCAAACTTCTACCTGATAGACAAGCACTCTAACCAATATCCCAACAAGCAGCCTGAATAACGTTGAAATTATTGTACAAACATGTTTATACAAAAATTAAAAAGATCATAAAAAAATTGTCTCTATGTCTATTTATAGATATGAAATAGCAAGACACTTCATAAAATCAAGAAGATTTCCTTTTAAAAAAAATCAATAAGATGTTTTACACATAATCATATAGGAACCTACTAAAATCAAGAAGAAACCTTTATTGAAAAAATCAATAATATAGCCTAATAAAATCAAGAAGAAAACCTTTTTAAAAAAATTAATAAGGCAACCTAATAAAATCAATAAGAAATCCCTGTATTTTATAGTTTATAAGAAAACCTAATAGAATCAAGAAATTTTTCTCTATGGATTGTTTTTTTGATGCCAAAAATAACGGAAATTGAGTAAAAAAAGTTGTGAATAATAAGATTTCTTCTTGATTTTATGTGGTTTTCTTCTTGATAAAATTAATAAGATTTACCACATAAAAACAATAAGGAATCTCTATGAAAAAATCTTCGCTTCTTTCTGCTGGGATACCCCTTAGGCTAAAAACGTTTCATAGAGAAACTCTTATTGATTCTATGAGGCAGTTTTTTCTGTGTAGTTGTCTACTACCACGTTATTCTAGTCAAGACTTTCGTTCAAAAATATTTAGCATTACGGTGAGTACGAACCGAGTTTTAAAAGTCATTACCATAATATGACGTGGTAGTAAAAAACGATAAAAAGAGAAACGTAGCCCTTACATAGCCATGAACACCGGTATATAAAATGTTATGATCGGACTAAAAATTGCGACACAGTGGACAAAATACTAAAAGGGCGGCAATTGTAGGCGTGGTAAAAAGATAAAGAAAATCATTGTTAGGATTGTTTTTACATTATCTTTAATCCTGGGGGGTGATTGTCACAACTTTTTTTTCGTGCATAAGTAAGCACAAATGTGCATACCAATATACATACATACATACATACATACAAACATACATACACACATACACATGCATGCAAATTTAATTTTCTCAGTTTGCAGACGCTAGAAAATAAATGTCAACGATATGTATTTGTCTTACAATTATTCCTTAAACCAAATAAGGATCCGGTATCGAAAGGGGTGGTATTGGTGAAAGTTCTAAATAATATTTCTTTATTGTCATGCTGACACGCAAACAAAACAAGACATGTTTTGTGCATTATTTATTATTGTTTCAGAGAAGACTCAAGTCGTTAATGCATCGATTTTCAGAGCAAATGACGGTCTTCGAGAGCCCGAGTTCAAACCGTGTACAGACCCAGTAATATCGACATCATAGGTTTTTGTGATCTGCATTAGTGTCTGTACTAATGCGTAAAATAACTTGTAAAATGGCTGTATAGCTTGAAATATAATGCGCCTACTTAACACCAGAGGCGCTGCTACGATGTTATAAAATTTAACGAAACGCACAATAGTAGAGTTGAAAAAACGAACATAGAACAAAAAATAATTAAGCAATGTTACTATGAAATAAATATTTGATCTTATTATTTGGAAAATAATTTTCTTCTCCACCTGAGTTGAATGATTTGGTGTCAGTTCCGCTTATTGTGCAAAATTAATACATACCTAACTATGCATACCTAGAAAACAAAATTCTCCAATTATCACCTTGAATTAAAAGGATACAAATAATCAATTAAAAATTTAATTGAGTAAATACAACTCTTGTTTGAAAAGCTAATTGTATAAAAGTTCAATTAAAAATTTAATTGATTGAATTAAACACTTATGTAAAAAATTTATCAAATTTCAAAAATCAGTTGAATTTTTAATTGTGTTTATTTCAACTAAAAGTGTTGATTTCAGAAATATTTTTTCCATGCACGAATATTCTGCATTCGTAAATAAATTGTATTTCTTCAGATAAAATAATTAAATATTTAATTGACTTTTGTTGTTGTCGTTGTTTTTTTAATTGAAGTTGTTAATTGGAGAAATATTTGTTTGTTTGTGTAAATATTCTGTATTCATCAATAGAACTATTAAAAAGTATCCTGTTTTGTTTCAACAGATTCAACGCTCAGCTAAAAATTAAAAATAATTTAATTTTTATTTTAAGCCCCTATTGTAGTTCTCAATGCTCACTTTTGTTGTCTGAGAGTCAAACCAACTCTTACATTGGCATTACCATTCACAGCTTACATCAAGCTATCAGCGCAAAAGTGGCATAAGTCACAACTTTTTAATTATTTAATTGCTCTCTTACTTTGTTATATTATGTTCTGTGCAAAAACGACTTTTCCGTTGAATACCCAGAGAATGGCTTACTCTACTTGTATATTGACAGTTGTTAGACTAAGGAATGTATTTATCACCAAAACAGCAACCAAAAATAAATGTGGCTTACAACACTTTTGTGCTGATGGCCTCAAGTAACTGTTGAGTTTTTAGTTGTCTGCTCCTTCACAAAAAAATTGAGCTGTCTTCACAACATTATGACATTTGCACAGAAAATACTGCTACCATTCTGCTCTTAAGTGTGTCAAAAATAATAATTTAAAAAACTATCTCTCAAAAATATCAAACTTAATTCTAAGAAGACTAAACTGAGTTGTGTTGTGAACGGAAATGGGGGGGGGGGGGTGTGTTAAGCTCGAGAGTGCATGGTAACTGCCGAATTCCGAGAAAAACGAACAAAAATATATGTACTTGTATCGACGTTTTGACAGTTTGTTTCGGAACTTAACATGAAGGGGTTGTATAAGTTCTTTCCGCCTTTGTCATGTTGTTATGGTGAATTGGCATTAGAAATTATGAAACACTTTATTAACAATTTAATTTTTTTTTGTAATTATTTAAAACCTAATGTACAAAAGCCAAACCACATCTCCATCTCTGACTTATTTAATTTGCTCTCTTTTTTTACAATTCTCTAATATATATTTTTATATATTTATTTCAAGGTTAACAACACCTAATTTTAAAAGTAATTTTATGTTACAAAAAATAATTAACATAAAATTAAGAGAATCAATACGTTAAACACACCAGCAGTGTCGCCAATATACAGTTTTTATTTAAAAATAATTATTTATTTTTATATACTATATTAATTTTTCATCAGAGTACAGTGGCGAGCATAAAAATTTTGGTTTTATTCATTAAAAATATTTTTGTTGTAGAAAAAATTTAGGAAAAAGCTTTCGCTGTTTAACTTTCTTTATTTGCTAAACTTATAGATTTTAATATAAAAAAATTTTGATTTTCTAAAAAATCTAACATGGATCATATAGAAAATTATTTTGCGCAAACGATGCAAAATTTGCAAAGAACAATAGCTCGATTTTGGAGCGCTAGTTGACAACGCAACTGAAATAAAAATTGGTATTAAGAGGATGGATCAGTGTCTTTTTGAATTTTCCGCCTCTTGATTGAAATGGCAACACTGCTCCTGTCAAGGGGTAACTTTCAGTTGACTCCTGTCTAAATTTGAACAAACTGTGTCATTTAGTTTGTGTTTGGCAGCCGTGTTATAACAGACTACCTCGCCTTTTGAGAAGAAAATGGAAAAAAGTGAATTTCGTGTGCTCATTAAAGATTATTTTTTACGGAAAAACCATCAATCAAACCAAGGAAAAGCTCGATAAACACTATGGGGACCCCACAGCATCGATTTCAATGGTAAAAAAGGTTTACTAACTTTCGTTGTGGTCGCGCAAGTACAAATGACGCTGTAGGTTCTGGACGGTCAATTGAGGTCAGTACACCCGAAAATTTCGAAAAAATCCACGATGGTGTTGGCCGATGGTAGAGTAAAAGTGCGTAAGATTGTTGATGCCATAGGCATTTCATATGGCAGTGTGGTTTCGATTTTAAATGATCAGCTGGGTTTAAGAAAGTTGTCTGCAAGATGGGTGCCGCGTTTGCTCTCAATTGACCATAAACGAAACGTGTGACAACTTCAAAGGATTGTTTGGAGTTGTTTAACAGCAAACCGAATGAGTTTTTGTGGCGTTTTGTAACTGTGTATGAAACACGGATCCATTACTGTACTCCGGAGACCAAGCCGCAGTCTAAAAATGCTCCGAAAAAGGCCAAGGTGAGTTTTGCGGCCAATAAGGTGATGGCAACAGTTTTTTTTGGGATTCACGCGGTATAATCCACATCGATTACCTTCAAAAGGAAAAAAAATAACCGGCGAATATTATGCCAACTTATTAGACCGATTTAATGAAGATTTAAAAAGAAAACGACCCCATATTACCATGAAAAAAGTTCTTTGTCATCAAGATACTGCACGAGTGCACACGTGTGCAGTCTCAATGGTAAAACTCTATGAATTGGGCTACAAATTGGTACCCCATCCGCCATATTCTCCGGATTTAGAACCTAGTGACTACTTCCTATTTCCAAACCTAAAGAAATGGCTCGGTGGAAAGAGATTTAGCTCCAACGACCAAAAAAATGCCTATTTGAAGGACCTCGAAAAGTCCTATTTTTGTTTTTGGAAGGGATACAAAAACTGGGGAAACGTTTAATGAAGATTTAAAAAGAAAACGACCCCATATTACCATGAAAAAAGTTCTTTGTCATCAAGATAATGCACGAGTGCACACGTGGGCAGTCTCAATGGTAAAACTCTATGAATTGGGCTACAAATTGGTACCCCATCCGCCATATTCTCCGGATTTAGAACCTAGTGACTACTTCCTATTTCCAAACCTAAAGAAATGGCTCGGTGGAAAGAGATTTAGCTCCAACGACCAAAAAAAAAATGCCTATTTGAAGGACCTCGAAAAGTCCTATTTTTTTTGGAAGGGATACAAAAACTGGAGAAACGTTAAACTAAGTGTATTGGGTAAAAAGGAGATTATGTTGAAAAATAAATTTTTGTTTTGCAAAAAAACTGTGTTTCATTCAAAAAGTCATGGATTTATTGATCCGCCCTCGTATGTATGGCAACTTGCTTCAGCTGTCGAAAAGCTAACACAAATATTATTATGACAATTTTGCAACTCAAAAGAATTTAGATATGTTTTTTTTTCTTACAAATTTAAAGTGTTGAGAAGAAAATTGTTAAGGAAAAGTGTTAAAAAAATTATTTAACAAAAAGACGTTTAGTTCAGTGGAATTAGTTTTCGACAAATAATTGACAATGATTGATTGCTTACAATCAATTTAAACTAACAGTTTAATTTTTATTGTAAAATCACACTTTAGCCTTCTCAAAAAAATGGTGTATTTAATTAAATTTCTTTTAATAAATTTTATTTTAAATTTACCACCATTTTGTTTAAAAAACTATGCAGGAACTAAATATTTTATTGCAATTTGGCAGCCGAAGTTAACAGCTGTTAGCTGGCAATGCATAACCATAAGCATAGAAAACAGCTGTTTGAACCAAACTTATAGGCAACACGGTATTTGATTATAGGTGACTCGCCACAACGCTAAAGGTATTACCATAGAAACGAATTGAATTTTGATTTGCTTATGGCTATGGCACGTTTAATTTAAGCGTAAAGGTGCGGTTGTCGTCCATAAACGAGTCATCAGTAAGTTCCGGATGGCCAGAGATTAAACTTATGTAATACACATGTACAGATGTATGTGTATATATCAGCTGTTTGCTGATTTGCAAACAGAATAGAACTCACAATTAATGAATAACTCATTGCAATTTCAAACAATTGCAAAATATCGCAGCAAATGCTGAATACCGCTATTATAAAAAATAAGAAAACTGACAAAGCTGGTGCCTAAATGACTAGTAAGAAGATTAGTAAGAAACACATTTTTAAGTAAATGTTTTAGCAAAAACATGTTCTCTGTTCTAGAGCTTTTCTTCATTGTTTATTATAATAGGCAGGTATTAAAAGAAAAATACTAATTTATGTGTATATAATGTCAAGTATGTTCATATCTATACATACATACAACACATATGTTCATGTGTGGATATGCATCAAAACGGAGAAAAAAATCAATGAATTATTAAAAGTTTAGACATGTTCGCCGGCCAGCTGTCGACATACATATTTTCTTTTAAGAAATTAGAGTAAATTATCAGCAGACTTTGATTTTTCCATTATTATCTACAAGTAGTTATGAGTGTAGCTGTTTATAAAATATCAAATTCCAAATAATTACTGTCTACTAAATGCTTGAATGAACAACCTAAGGCCCCTCCATGAAAAATTCAGTGCATACTATATATTATAGGTTAATTTTTTTTTTAATTCTGTTCAAACTTATTTTTTGTTTCTTTCTTCGATTTAATTGGGCTGAAAATTGCATTTTAGGGAACTCAAATTACAAATGCTTTAAAGAACAACTTTTCAATCTAACCTAACCTAATTGTAATTTTTGAAAACAATACAATAATGGAACAAGAAGAATATCGCTACACTTTCATCATCACCGTTCACATACATACATATGTATTTGCTCCATTGTGTGTGTGGTGTTGGTGAATGCAGCGTTGAGTCTTATATTTTATTTAAATTTTTCAATGCAAATGGAATACGTGAATTTGTTTGATTTATCGTAACAAAATATGTTGCAAACTTCTTTGAAATGAAAGCTTAAATTTAACAACACTTTATACAATCTAGTCATTGCTATTTGCTTCTTGTTTCCTATTGCACCAGCGTGCGTTGTTGATGAGAAGAAGGGGGGGTGGTGGGATTAGCGACTTTCAAGACTTCGATCCTCGTATATTTTTATGTCCTCTGCCAAGAACTGTCCTTTAGAGCTTGTTAGTTCTGAATATGTTTGATTTGTTGGGCAATGTAATCAGATGTAGTTAGCAGAGTACGGAAATTAGCTTCAAGTTGTTTTTACTTTTTTTTTATTATTATAACAAACTTTTTAATTTGTTGAGCTTAAGGTCTCTTGTTTTTATATTTCATTAATTATTAATTATTTTCACTTATAAGATGTACCGTCGGTACATACATGTAAGTATTATTGTAGTGGATATGAAAATACTAAACTTATGCCCGGTTAAGAAATTATTCCTGATTTAAATTCATTCAATTCAATTCAATTTAAAATGTCTCACATAAAGATATTTAAAAAAAAAAATAATTTATTGTTGGCTTTGCACGTCTAGATGTATTTCACTACTGCTAAGAAATACTACCCACAAGAAATAAATTTTTTTAATTCGTATTTATTTTGACACGCATTTAATAAAAATAAAATATTGAAATAAAATTAATATTAAGGCACATTTATTTGTAAAGGGTGTTTTTTACAACATTGAGTTGGCATCACTGTTTTATTTGAGTACCCATTTAACAGCTGATAGTTGCTTTTTCTTTAGTTTTCTTTGAAATTTTATTATGAATCCCCTTACACTAGAGCAACACGTGCAAATTGTTGAAATTTTTTATCAAATCAATTGTTCTATTCGTCAAACTCATTGTGCTCTTCTGCCATTTTATGGCGTACATAATCGTCCTTCAGAGCGACCAATTTGAAGAACAATAGATCGTTTTCGGACCACATTTATTGTTACTGATAGTGTGCATCCATTGAGACGCCGAACAGTGCGCACTGAAGAAGCTGTAGCCGCTGTAAAGGAAAGCATTGAATATGATATGATCCTAATCAATGAAATTGTTGCATGTGTCCTTCCGCTTTATGGAAGATCTTACGAAAGGCTCTTCAAGATTGAACTTGTGCATTAATTAAAGCCAAAGGACCATCGTATGCACCACCAATTGAATTTTAATTATTTTATTTTCCGATGAAGCCCATTTCCAGAATTGTCGCATTTGGAGTGATGATAATCCACACAATCGAATCGAAAAACCATTACATCCACAGAAAATTGCTGCTTGGTACGCTTTGTGGGCTGGCGGAGTCATTGGCCCATATGTCTTCAAAAACGATGTGGTGGTTAGAATGTTACTGTCAATGGTGAACGGTATAGGAATATGATTCGAAATTTTTCCTTACCTCAATTGCGTGGCATTAATTTTGCTGATATGTGGTTCCAACAGGACGGAGCCACATGCCACACAGTGGGCGCTACTCAAAGAAAATTTTGTTGAAAAAATAATTTTATAATGTAATTGGCCATAAAGTTCGTGTGATTTAACACCATTGGATTATTTTGTTTGGGCTTATGTTAAGTCACTAGTGTACAGCGATAAACCACAAATAATTGAACACCTGGAAATCAACATTCGAAGAGTTATCGGTGAAATACGGCCGCAAATGCTGCGAAAAGTTGTTGAAAATTGGTGTTCCAGATTGCGCCTTCTACGCTCTACCCGTGGTGGCCACATGACAGAAATAACATTTAAACATTAATTTCAAAAAAAAAATTTTCCAATAAAGCCCGTTTCATTGATATTAAAAA
Organism: Tachina lurida; assembly: GCA_944452675.1. Classification (NCBI taxonomy): domain Eukaryota; kingdom Metazoa; phylum Arthropoda; class Insecta; order Diptera; family Tachinidae; genus Tachina; species Tachina lurida. The sequence continues at coordinate 94,035,202 of OX101754.1, read as the reverse complement.
TAAATTCCCTGGTTTTATTATGATTTAAGCTTGTGTCACTCTATAAAACACACAATTTACAAAAAAAAAAAAATATTTTAAATAGTTTTCTTAACACCGTGACTTAAATCATTTTTAAATTGGCTTTTTAGGATATCTGAAGTATAAAATTTTTTTTAAATACATTTTAAATTAATTTTAAACCATAAACAAAGTAGAATTGATGCCAGGTGGTTTTGACGGCCCAGCTGATTGCTTTCGTCGCTTGTAACTTTAATCTCCCTCACCAAGACGAATTCATATCAGGTGGTCTCAACAGCTCAGCTGATATTTTTTCGCCTGTTGTAATTTGTATATCCCTTATATGTCAAAGTTAATTTTTTAGTACATTTTTTTGACATCAAAACTATGAAATTTTTAAAGTGAATTGAGGCGAGTATACGTAATACGAAATATACCTTGCTTCCTCAATTTCAACACACATTTTTCTGTAAATTTTTTTAACATCCCAAAACCAATTTTTTACAGCTTATTTTGGCGAGTATACCTACTATACATATGAGGCAATATGCGTAAAAGTGGTGTAACCCACATTTTTTGTTGCATTCCTTACATTAACAAATTTCAAAAAAAAAGCAGAGTAAGAGACCTTTTGGTATTTAAAAGAAGATGGAGCTAAAAAATCGGGTTTGCACAGAAAATAATAGAGCAAAATAAAAGAATAATTAAATAGAACAATTAAATAAATCATAATTTGGGGTTACACCACTACGGCGCTGATAGATAGCCTGATATATAATTATGCCTTGGTATAAACTTTTCCCTTTTCTGTACTAATTCCATGACAGTTTGAAAATAAATGACATTTCCATTGATATTTCAATTAATTTTAAAATGAACTTTGTAATCAAATACTTTAAACGCATATTATAAAATAATTAATAAAAAGTCATTGCATAAAAAATAAAAATGCTGCCATTAGCAAAGCGTTGAAATTTGAATTCATCACATAATATGATTGATCTATCATTAAACTCAGTTTTTGTTTTCTAATTTAAATAAACACTGTAATGATAAACTTTTCATGTAAGATTAAATTACGATTTTAATGGTTGGCAATTTATTATTTTTTCCTCCTGGAAAATTACACAGAATAATTTATTTATATAAATTGCTCATAGCAACAAATGATATAAAATCATTAGATTTTATTTCGTCTACACAATGATTTTATATTAAAAAAAAGATAATTTGTAAATCGTAATCGTATTCGTCATAATGAAACAAGTCTTATTTAGAATATGGGTGTGAGCTCAGTATCATTTTTTTTCTATTTCTACAGTAGCACGACATAGACAGACAGGCAGTAAGACGATACTGGCAATAAAACCAACCGATTTTGTACCTTAAATACAGGCGTTTTTATATTCCTGATATATATATATATTTTATTTTGACACTTTGTTGTAATTAAAACTTTAAAATAATGTGTTTTTTACACGACTACGGCAACGCCTAAAGGTGGAATAAGTAAAATCGTATCGTTCTTCTTTACAGTTTGCCGTATCGTTATAGACAATGTTACAGTTTGCACAGCCCATTACTTTTTTGTTTGTCTTTTAATGCGGCTTTTTTGGAGACTCGCTACAGAAAATTCTGTTCACTGTATATTTCTACTTGAGCAGTGCTACCCACCACATATTTTATAACTTGTATCCTGCATTTCATATGGTACGGTTTTTGTCAGCTGATACGCAACTTGACGATACGCTTTTACTAATTCTACCTTAAAGGAAGGGGTTTGTATTTATCCAGATGTCAATCGATTCATTCAATATGGTAACGTTAGGTATCAAACTAAAAACCTATCGGAATGAGTTTCAGATTAAGGGCTAATATATCAGTCAAAGTTTAAACGCTGGTTTAGTTAAACTAAACTCGAATTTATATGTAAATTAAACTCAGGAGTAAATCAGTGAACCATATCTTATGTGTAGTTTAAAAAATAATATTGTGGCAGCACTAGAATAAATATCAAAAAACAGCTGTTTTGCGGCAATTCTTTGCACAATCAAAAGGGCAAAAAAAGTTAATAAATTTTAATTTAAGGTCGCCAAATTTTAATAAGAAAGTAATTATATTTATACTTGGCGAATTAGAATAGTATAAAAGAATAATGGAGTGTAAGAAAACAAGTTAATCAAGATCGAAAGAAAAAATAGAGGCTTGAAAAAAAGTTGAGTGCTCTTTTAATGCAAAACATATGGTCTGTAAGGAACAAAACCATATGACCTGTATTGGTAGTTTAAACGCCAAATTTTATGCATTTACACATGGTTTAAATACTGTTTTGATTTATAGTTTAAATACATTTTAAACCAAAAATAGGGCTTAAGTTGAACTTATTCATCAGCCCTAAAGAGCATAACACTAACATTATAACGATCTATAACAAATTAAAAATGGCAGCCGTGGGACCACGGATACTTTTTTTGTTTTTTACTTTTCAGAGCGCAGTTTTTAACCGAATATCTCTTAAATATTTCTTTCATTAATATGCTTTATAACAACCTCTGTTTCATATCGGGCCATAGCCTCCAAAAGAGCTTAAGCGACACAATTTTCGAACTTAATTTTTTGACCAAAATCCATTATTTGCCATCGTAAATAATCTATTTTCGTCAAAAAAAAAAGTCCAACAAATGTGTCGCTTAAGTTTTTTTTAGCGGATATGGCTCGATATTTTTATGCAATATCTCATAGTAGAATTGAAACTGAAATATATTAAAATTTTTATATTTTGGTAAAACAAAAAGGACAAGGAGCAAGTATTGTCTCCGCTTATATTGTATCGTTAGCTAAAATAAAAAACCACATAACTACACTTTTTTAAATTTGATAGAAAGGGAAAAACTAAAATAAAATATTTAATAGACTAAAGTACATTTTTGGGACATCTGTTCCGATGTATCTTATACCTAATAAGTAATTTTAAATGCGATTTTGAATTCTTTTTTTGCTTACGCAGTTTTGTATTTCAGCTGACGATACATAAAACACAGTTGAACTACTCTATTACTACGTTTATACGCACGACTTATTTGCAAATAAAACTGTAAATTCTGTAAATTGTTGCCGTATAATTATTTTATTGCGACTTACTAACGCAAAACACTATTCACGATCAACGCACTATTTGCAAATAAAATGCTTAAGGTTGCCACACTTACAAATGTTTGCTAATGAAAAACAATAAATTGCTAAATATTGCACACAAAAAACATTGGTAGAGCAATATAATAACAATAAAAAAAAAATAATTATTTGTTACATTATACATTTGCACAATTTTTTTTTTGTAAAAAATAAGCAACTTTTCAACTGAAGTGCTACCAAGTTTTTTTTACATTTGCTATGACGTATAAACAGCGAGCTAATTTATTTGTAAATAGTGCTCGTATAAACGTAGTATATAACATAGCTGGTGTCAAACGATATTCTATGCTAAAACTCGTTGTGAAAAAGTTGTCTTATTTAGATATATGTACTCGTATATGTATGTAAATATATGTACACATATGTATATCGCCCCTTTATTGCAACAGAGGCATAACCCCAGAAGCTAGTTTTTACGTTTTCAGTTGCATATAACTCAAGGAAGATATAAATATCTTTTCTTTTCGCAAGCCGTGCGTGTACAAGTCTTTTATATGAAATGTTTACGCAAGGCTACATATGTTTATTTGAAATATTAACTTCAAAAATGCAGTTTTTGAGATATGAATATGTTGCAACAACAGCAGCGATATGTATTTATGTATAAGTATATATGACTGCGCATAGAGAAAAGGACCTAAGGGTAAAAAATCAATTTTCACTTTTTTTTTTTTTTTGATGTGGACAACATCTGAGCATCGCATGAGACCGATCCCATGCCCCAAAAGTGTTCCCTCCCGGAGATATGCGCGTTTTATGAAATTGAAGTCGACGATTCTAAGGTTATGTGAAAAAATTTTCGTACTAACAGAGTGATATTCACGATTTAAAAGAATTATAAATGAGTATTTATTATAATTCACAATTAATAATTTCAGAAAATAAACCTGGATTCAAAAAAACGCGAGCAAAATTGATATCAAACTCATGGAAACAGCGCGCTAGGTAGAAAACAATAAAAACCAACTACACAAAACAAGAGGTAGGGACGACCTGCGCGCGTTTTCAAGGTTGACCAATACGTTCCAGACATCATGAGATGTGTCGCTTTCAAATGAGACCAATACCAACACGCTCAGTGATGGTACACCAAAGATACACGTATTTAAATCTTTAAAGTGGCTCTCCTGAACAAAAACCGGTTTTTACCCTCAGGTCCCTTTCTATTTTGCTCGTCACATATGTATATCTTAAGATACCAAACATCTTTGCTCGGACTTCGAACAGTGCTCTCGGTTACACTTACAAAAATATTTTATTTAACAATTACAAAATTTTATTTTCGAACTCAGGTCAATCAATATATGTATACATACATACATATTAGGGACGCCAATCGGGATCGATTTTTAGAAATCTCGGGATTCGGGATTTATAAATCCCGATCCCGAAAATCCCGGGATATTCGGGATCGCGGGATTTTCGGGATCCATACATATCTGTGGACTTTTAGCACTATCGCTTAAGTTGATTTACGAAAATTTTAGATGCACTTTCATACAAATAAGCTGCAAAAACATTATTGTTTTCTTAAATATATCTATTAACGTTTTTTTAATTGCGATTGACCAACAAGTAGCCATTACGGTTGTTACATATACCAGGCATTGCCTATTTTTTTAATCGATTTCGTCACTACTATGACAACGATAATACGGCTGAACATGTCGAAAATTTAAAAGAAATGTATACACAATTCTAATCAAATTTTATAAATTATGTCTAATGATCAGATTTTTGTAGGCACATACATTAACCGCCGTATTCATAAAAAAAAGTTAGGTTTATTACAGGTTTATTTGACAAATTTGCCAAAGAAATACGTCAAATAAGAAATACGTCAAATGTGCTGTCCATCTACTCTGCAACTCGAATAAAACTATAATTGAGTCGAAGTCATTCAGTCGGTCATTTTTGACACAAGCCTTTGATCAAACCCATGTAATTTAAATAGGTCATAGGTTTGTGTCAAAAACGACCTAAACGGTCTAACGAAAATAATTTTGAACTGCAATGTAAAAAAACATACATTCACACTAGAGCTATTTTTTAGACAAAATAGTACGCATTATTCTGTAAATATTTCTCGCTTTTACGTCAACCCGACTTTTTATTTTCTAGTTCAATTGTAAGGAGCTGTCAATAGTACTCAATTGTTACCGAAAAGTGGATAAGGGTTGAGGAGTCGATATACAGAGTTATACACTGCAATTATGAATAAATTTCCGCAAGAAATGTCTCCCTTTTCCATAATTTTTTTTTTGTTTTCCCTATTATTTGCTACTGTTTGAAATTATTCCCCGGGCAAAATTTCTCATGGAATTTTATTCATAATTGGCCTTATAATATAGAATAAGACGCAATAAATTTGTCAAACTTATTGAATTTTCCAAATGTTATTTTCCTTCCAAAGCTCATATGCTTATTTTCGTTTTCAAAATAATTCTTAGTTGTATATTGTATCACCTTTGATGAAAATAACCGTGAGAAAGTAGTTAATTTATTTTGCACTTGTTGTTAATTTAAAAGAAATATGCCACGAATAGTCATTAAATTGTTAAAACTGCACGTATAAAATTGTATGGGACTTTTAAATATTATAAAAAATAATAAATACCATAAAATCAACGAAAATTTTAATCTATTAAGTTTTTTATATAAAAATTGCTAAGAAATCCCGAAAAAGAAATCCCGGGATTGAATCTTACAAATCCCGAAAATCCCGGGATCGGGATTTCCCGTTTGGCATCCCTAATACATGTGTTCATATTTTTAAAAATGTTTGCTTTCCTTAAGCTTGAACTTCCTAATTTTTTAATTTTCTTAGAAATATTTATTTCCATAAACATTGTTTAAGTTTATCATTTTTCCACGTAAAGTAAATTCATTGCGACTGAAATATGTTTGTGCTAATAAATAAATTTACATTGAAATTTTCTTAAAGTTCTGAAAAACGTCATAATATTATTTCTTTTTATAGTCACTTTAGGTTAAAATTGTGTGAAAATTTAATCATGTGATCATTTACATAAATTCCATTTGGTTTTATTTCGAATATGTCTACGTCTGTCTATCTCACTGTCGTCGTTTGGCTGGTGTTGTTGCTTCAATCGAAAAATTGTCGGTTGTTTGTTTGTATCAGGGATGCGAAATCAGATTTACAAATTGTACTATAAGTTTTAAGAAAAATTGTACGATTGTACCAAATTCTTTATTATACCCTTTACCAAAAATGGAAAGGGGTATATATATATAGGTTTGTCATTCCGTGTGTAATTTCCATAATATTCATATGCGACCCATAAAATATATATATTATGGGTCCTTATGAATAGGGAAGACGAATAAGCGATGTCCGTCTGTCCGTGCGTCTGGTGTACGTGAAATCGGTTTTCCGAAGCTCCCAGAAAAGCTAGAGACTTCGTTCTTGAACTGCTGTGTCAGAAATGTTCCAACTTAAATGTTCCAAATTAAATCGAGCCGACGGTTTCAGAGCTGGAAAACTTAAACTTGATTTTGCCATATAAAAAAGTAACTAGATAACTATAAACTTATTTTATATTTCAGTACGTATAAAATTGGTATTAAAAATATGAAAAAATTTAAAAAGGCGTTTCCAGGGTTGGGAACTTTAACTTTTTTGTTATATAAAAATAACCTATTAAAACTAATTTTTCCTTTTTATCTATAAATTTTAAATATCTTAAATTCTTAACAGAAAAAGATTCGTGTAAGAAATCAGAAAAATTTTAAATTATGATTCCAGAGTTGGGAAACGTACAGTGTTTATGATATATAAAATTAACTAGGTCTAATAATTTTTTTTATATTTTAATTTATAAATATATTTTATGTTTTGGAAAGAAAAGTTGGGTATAAAAAATTTGAAAAATAATAACCACAGCTGGAAAATTTAACCTTTTTAGGGTTACGTACACCAAAGGTGAAAAGGAACTCTATTATATGCGCTACGCTGTCCGTCTGTCCATCTGTCTATCACAGGGTATTTTCTCGGGAACCGTAAGAGCTACGGACCTGAAATTTGGACACAGTATGTACACCTTTGGCCGCTACAACAGCAAATACATGAGAGTTAAAAACTAAAGAGTGTTCCAAAAAGAGCAACGAAAAATTTTTAAATCCCATGTAATATATATACAATTGTTGTAAAGTTAGTATATTTTTATACAGACTATAACAATTAACATTAAAATTAAAAAAAAAGTTTAATTTAAAGGGTGTTCCATCAGTTAATGCAATTTTGACTATGTAATTTTGACAACTTGCGGTATCTTGGAAACCGTAAGAGCAAACTTCTTGAAATTTTCAAAAACGGTTAAACAAAAAAAAAACACCCCAAAATTATAAAATCGCCAAAATTAAAGAAAATTGCCAAAATGGAAAAAATGCTAAAAACTGGAAAAAATCGCCAAAATGAGAAAAAAACAAAAAAAAATATTTAGCTGAGAAACGTCAAAAACGCCACATTAAAAAAATGCTCAGAGTCCAACGTACGGAACCCTTCGTGCGCGAGTCAAAGTCGCACTTTACTGAATTTATTCATTTATAATGCTTTCAAGCAAAAGCTACACACATATATTATCGTTTCTTAAATGCTTAAATTTTTTTTACAATTTTAATAGTTCTTATATGATCATTGGTGTGCTATGGCACTTTTGACTTTCAAATGGTGCTGAAAAACGTACAATTGTATAAAGTTTTCCATCCCTGGCTTGTACTTTGCGCATAGAATGAATAGTTTTTCTCATTCTCATTCGCTCAGTCTCACTTCCTCTTTCCCACTTTTTTTGTTTATTTAACTTGTATTTGTTTATTGTTATTTTTTTTTTTCAACTCATAGATGCATTCATATTTGTTTTTGTAGTGGAAATTAAATAAAAGTTTGATTAACAAATGTTGCATTGAAATTGAAACAGTTAAACAAAAACTGAATTTGTTTGCTTTTGCAAAATGTAAATAGAAATTTGATGCAGTTTTATTTTGATTTTTAAATAAAAAAATATTTAAAGTTTTTTGATCAATAGCAATTCACAATCCCCCTGGATTGTGGTTGAAGTATTTCGACTTCGTCGACGACGTCTTTGTAATAGATTAAAAAACACTTCAGCAAGTGACAACTTACGACACTCCTTGTCGAACGAAATTGCGAAATATTTCAATAGAGTTTATATGAAAATATTTTTAAATTTCGAATGGTATCGAATGCCGTAATTTGCCCCCAGATTTTCTTAAATCTATCACGAAATTGTAAAAACTTTTAAAATGTATTTTTAAACTATCCTCTTTATTATTTTTAAACGTTTCATAAAATGCATTGAATATTGCGAAAAGCATTTTTATCACGAACTATTTCTTAGCTTCCATAATTATTTTTTATTTTATTTTTCTGCACAAAATTATTAAATTTGAACTTTATTTTCGTTCCGTGTGCTCAAAAAACTAAAAAAACCAGGAAAAAATTCGTTCATGCGTGCAAAATTTCATTCGTCGCTTTCTCAGTGACGACTAAAGGAAAGAGCATAAGCATGGGTGTAATTTTGTAGTCCACGGTTCACTGCATTACAGGTAACACTTTTAAGTAGTTATATTTGATTTTTTAATTTATAGTTCTATTTTCAAGGCGTGGTCACGCGCAATTTTTCATATATTCATTCTCATATATTCATCCACGATAGTCCCACTTTCGGATCTCAAGGTCCCGCCCACTTTTTAAGCACAAAATTATGACATTCTAGGAGCCAAGTTTCATGGCATATATTTTAATACTAACCGTGTATAGACAGAGAAAACAGTGCCTACTAAATACCTTATAAAATAGAACAAAATTAATAAGAAATCTCTATGGTTTTTTTTTCAATAAGGAAATCTTATTAATTTCATAGAGAAAACCTTTTTGAAAAAATCGAGAATAAATCTTGTCGTTTTTATGAGGTTATCTTATTGATTTTTTCAATAAAAAAAATTGCGTCTTTATTATCTGTACTTATGTATTTTCATTTAAATTCTATACCATATACATATGTATGTATGTATGTAATATATGTAGATGTAAATACATACATATTATGTTATATTCGTAACTAACTTACTCACCAATTATTGAACCAGCAAACTTCTACCTGATAGACAAGCACTCTAACCAATATGCTAACAAGCAGCCTGAATAACCATTGAAATTATTTTGCAAACATTCTTATACAAAAATGAAAAAGATCATGAAAAAAATTGTCTCATGTATATTTATAAATATGAAATAACAAGACACCTCATAAAATCAAGAAGATTTCCTTATTAAAAAAATCAATAAGATGCTTTATACATACTCATATAGGAACTTACTAAAATCAAGAAGAAAACCTCATTGAAAAAATCAATAAGGCAACCTAATAAAATCAAGAAGAAAACCTTTTTAAAAAAATTAATAAGGCAACCTAATAAAATCAATAAAAAATCCCAATAGTTTACAATTTATAACAAAACCTAATAGCGGAAATTGAGTAAAAAAGTTGTGAATAATAAGATTTCTTCTTGATTTTATGTGGTTTTCTTCTTGATAAAATTAATAAGATTTACCACATAAAAACAATAAGAAATCTCTATGAAAAAATCTTCGCTTCTTTCTGCTGGGATACCCCTTAGCCTAAAAACTGATCATAGATAAAATCTTATTGACTCTATAAGGCAGTTTTTTCTCTGTGTACTTATTAAACCTAAAAATAGTGGATATGGAGCAAAATGAATACTTAATATCATAGTAAATTTCGTGAAACGCGTTTTTTAGTCAGAAAGAGGGTACTCAAAATATACTTATATACTCCATATTTAATTCATTTTTTTTAAGAATGGTCGGTGGACCAAAACCTTTCTGGGTCGACGATATACGAATTTTTGAACTTTTTTTAACAATCACCCGTATTGCGTATGTCGAGTCGAATATTCGTCTACGACAGTTTTGTCCTAGATTAAAGAAAACTTGTACACATTTCCTTTAATCTAGAACAAAATTCGCGTTGACGAATATTCGACTCGACATACGCAATACAGGTGATTATTTATTTATGGATCAGATAGTGCCAGTCTTAAAAGAAAATTCAAATTGGGTTCTTAACAGAATCTGTTATATAAAATTAATTAACAATTTTTGGCCAATAGCGAAGCCAATTAATTAATCTCTTGGATACCATAAATTTATACGTATAAAACGATTTTATTAGAATTAGCTGTTACTGTTGCTTGTTTTTTGGGCATCGTCTAATCACACCGGGTATTGCCCGTCAAACATATTGCGTTGTAACTTGCAAACTATTACACAATTATCAATTATGAGCTCAAGTTGTTAAATAATGTGCGTGACAGCGTATGTATGTATGTAACCCACATTTCCTGCCTTCTTCAAAAATTATCAGCTTGATTAAAAATATTTCCATCACTAGTTGAAATATATATGTATGGATGTAAACAGAAATATTTTACTTGGATCCGATTTAAATGATTTCATAAATTGCTATTAAAACATTTACGGCTTGTTTTTGTAAATAAAACAATTTCTTTAGTTTTAGTTTTAGTTTTTAGTTTTAGTTTTTGCTTGAATTGAATTTATATGTGATATTTTTTAGGAAAAAAAATTACACCAAAGACAAAATCAGGGCTATCATGAATAAAATTCCACGTGAAATTTTTCCCAGGGAAAAATTCCTGCACATGGATCATCAGTGTTCTATTTGTTGCAAATTTTTTTTGGTGTCACTTGATGCCAAATTCAGCTTTTTATACAACATTTTTAAAGCAAATGGAATACGTGAATTGTTTTGATTCATCGTATCATAATTTTCTGAACGATATTTTGTAATGAAAGCTAAAATTTGCCCCCACCACTAATGTATAACATTCTTGCCACTGTTATTAGTTCTTTACTAGCTTTTAATACAACAAATCTTTGAACGAATTATGTGAACAATTCACGTATTCTATTTACACTGAAAAATTTGTACCAAAGGCTGCAGTTGTAAAGTGAAGTTTAGTTAATTTTGTCTTTAAAAATTATTGCATCTAATTTGGCTTTATCCATATACGAATTTTAGCAATAAAATTTTTCGTTTAGGAATTTCATACTAAAAGAAAAAAAAACTGTAAATAATATTTATTTTCAATATAAATTCGTAACCAAAAATTTTTATTTGGTTTGAAAAAACTGGCTACCAACTCTGATAAAAAATTATGTAAAGTATTTTTTAAAGATTTAAATACATGTCGCCACCATATATTTCAACCGCTCTATCTAAAAAAAATATGGTTTTTATTGATCTTAGTCTGGTAATTCAAAATATATCTCCTTTTAAGTTTTCAAACTCTTGCGCCAATAAATAACGATTTTATAAGCGTTACAAAAACTCTCCAAATATGTAGATCGATAGGGGCGAGCCGGTTTATATTGTCTCTAGCGATATATTCTCTAAAATAATGTAGATATACATATATGAAAAATCCTCTACGATAACGAATTAGTTTTTGTTACTGAAACTTTACCACAACTTATAAACAGCTGTATTCATAAACGTTTGTTAAAGTTAAATTATTCTTTAAACCAGTTTTCTCATACACAATTCGGATGTAAAACCAACATTAATTGTAACAACCCTTTAGGAATACAGGTGTAGATCTTTGCACTTCTACAATGGTAAAAATAATTTTTAAATTTTAGCTCATCATTAAAAGAAATAAAAATTAAAATAAGAAAGCTGAATGTAATAAAAGTAAAATACTACTGACACATGAATTATTTTTTATTTTATCGTTAAAATTTATTGCCGTACTGCAGATAGACAGAAACTATTTATATACAAACAATACATACATATATATATATATATATATGAATATATACATACATCTATATGTATACACATATGTATAGGTGCATAAACATCCCTCTAGTCAGCCTTGAGTCAAATGTCTCTATGTCAACATTCTTTTCTCTAGCGACAATTGCACTGGTTAAAATGTCGACAACTTTCCTTTGATGCGCGAGTAGAGATACGTTAGAGACAAAAGTTCTAGTGTGTTTCTGGTGACATTGTCAACGAACGCGTCCATAATTTATTTTATTTTTTCATTATTATGCTGTGCAGTCAATAGCAGAGTTACAAGCCGATCGTCGGCTTGCCACTGCCGCAGCCACTTCTGATTGACTGTTTCAATGTTAAACAAATGTTTTTAGTAGAATAATATATTTGTTTTTGTAGACGAGGGTCACTAAAATGTACTAGTGAATCTTTGGTTGAAATGTCTCCATATCGTCGTAAAAGAACTACCTCGTCAATAGTGCTAAAGTCTACTGTTATATGTCAATAAGCGATTACATTGGCTGGGGGCAGTAGTATCATTCACAATGTCACTACTAATTCTCCACAATCTTACTATTGATATTGAGCAAGGAAATATCGATATTATAGACTAGAGCCTCTAAAATTTACTAGTGAATCTTTGGTGCCAATTTCTTCATGTGGTCGTAAAATAACTACTTAGTCAGTAGTGCTAAATTCTACTGGTGGATTTTCAATGACAAGCTAATGCTTAATGTCAATGGATGATGACATTGGCTGAGGTCCGCCTGGTCAGTAGTACTATTGACAATGTCACTAGTGAAGCAGTACAATTTCATTTTTTGCATTTCCTGCAGGGCATGTATGGATGTGTATATGTAAGTATATATATTTCTAGTTGCTTTTTATTATGTTCTCGTATCTTTAAGTTTTTGACATGTTTGCTTACGTATGTATGTAATTTTAAATCGCATGAAAAGTTACAAAGACAAATTCGTGTGTAAAACTTTTATTTTTAAGATAGCCCAAAAAGCCAAACCCATTAGCCATTTGGGAAAAATAGAAAAAAAGGTTCTTTAGCACTTGGCAAACGCATTCCAAAAACTGTTCAATTGAATGAGTCTAGCGCGCTAGCCCTCAAACATTGCCTTTTAATCTTATCTGATTTTCTACTGTAATTTTTTATAATAATTTTTCATAAACTATTTAATTTATGGATTTTTTCTTTTTGAACACTTAAGTATTTTCATAAAAAACGAACAACATGACCACCTTGGATTGGCTAACAATTCTTATTCATTTAATTAATTAATTTTAAATCACTACGACTACATCTCGATTTCATATATCTAATTCCGAATTGTTGATTAGTATTTTGAAAAGTACTCGTACATAGTATGTATTGTATTTTTGTATGTATCAAACATCAAGTGTCGAATGTCAAATTTGTATTATGAGATGTTAACAAAATTGAAATTTCCTTTAAAGATTATTTAAAAAAAATTTTGCTTTTGATATTTTATTGTATATGAAATAATTTTAATTTTAATAATTGAAGTTTTGTCGGGAATAATGTTGTAAGCGACAAAATTATAATTTTGCTGGAGAGCAAGAATATGTCATTTAAAGGCAATATTCCCAGCGGCGAAAATGTCGATTACAGAAGCGGTGATTCGATGCACACATGTAAGACAGTAATGCACACCATCTCATATACGTACCTAGTATACATTTTCAAATGCATTGCCGCATTTGTGGAGTGAATGCCTTTCACTTGCACACAAAGTAAGCGAGATACGGAAGTGTTCATCCAATCGACATAAGAGCTCAGTATTGCCTAACATACATTGTTAGTTGACAGTGGGCAGTTCGAATACAATCTAGCTTACTTTCGTACACTTTGTAAGCTAGCATTCATTGAACACAAAGTATGACAAGCATCATTAAAGAGATGTAATGTAGTATGCAGCGTTCGCCGCTGGGTTCATGACTTTGCTTTTCAATTGTCTTTAGCAATTCGTCGCCCCACCGACCATTCTTAAAAAAACTGAGTTAGGTATGGAATATATATATTTTGAATACCCTCTTTCTGAATTAAAAACGCGTTTCACGAAATTTATTATGGTTTTTAATAGATAAAGCTATCATTTTGCTCCATATCCACTATTTTTAAGTTTAATAAGTATTGCTTTGCTGTACATGCCACTAGTTGGCGATTGCGCCAATTTTTTAGTTTAGTCACTATTTTCTCGTTTTGGCGATTTTTCGGTTTTTTTCATTTTGGCGATTTTTTTCATTTTGGTGATTTTTTTTTCATTTCGGCGATTTTTCCGCTTTCTCGCGATTTATTTTAGTCTTAGAAATTTTTTATTTTGGCGCTTTTTTTCGTTTTGGCGATTTTTTTTGGGTTTCGGCGATTTTTTTTTTTTTGGTTTTTGGCGATTTTTTAGTTTAACCGTTTTTGAAAATTTCAAGAGTTTGCCTCTAACGGTTTCCAAGATACAGCAATTGTCAAAGTTACATAGTCAAAATTACATTAACTGATAGAACACCCTTTAATTTAGATTTTGTAAATTGTAGTGTTAATTGTTGTAGTCGGTATAAAAATGCACTAACCTTACAAATTTGAAGTGTATATACATACATACAATTGTATGTATATTACATGGCATATTAACATTTTTCGTTGCTCGTTTTGGAACACCCTTTAATTTTAACTCTCATGTATTTGTTGTTGCAGCGGCCAAAATTCTACATACTCTGTCCAAAAAAAACTGTAGCTCTTACGGTTCTCGAGAAAATATCCTGTGGCAGACAGACAGACGGACAGCGTAGCGAAAACAATAGGGTTCCTTTTCACCTTTAATGTACGGAACCCTAAAAAAAGAAGTTGCCTTAAGAAAAGTTCAACGGCGACTGTTAAGCAAAAACATCGTCATCACACCCAGACGCAGCCGCCGATTACATGTTTTAATATAAACTTATTAAACACTAGAATAAAGTAAAATAAACCTTAATTATGCATGTTGGAATTTAACTGCAAGGGTAGGAAACAGCTGATCGATATTGTAACGTGAACCATTTTCATTACTTTTCACGCAGCAATATCGATCAGCTGTTTCCTACCCTTGCAGTTACATTCCATTACAGGCGGCTAACTGATCCTTAAAAAGCTACTTTTTGAAAATAAATTAAGAAAATTGCTGCATGCGGTACAAAATGTATTTTTACTTTTACAATTCCCAAGCAGTGGTATAAATACAAAAGAAATCCATTAGGTATATTTTGAGAAAACTTCATGTAAACCTCCCTTGTCGTTTTTCTCTACTCCAACTTTGTGACATATGGGCTAAACCAATTCTGAGGAGTCGAATTGTCTTTTTGCACCCAAGCAATAATAAAATAAAAATTTAAAAAACAATTCGTAATTATATCCGCCATTCTATTTCCGAATCACATATTTGCATATATATTATTACACTGTGCTATTCAAAATGTAACTCGCGAGGCATTACGTCAATTTAATGAATTTGAATTTAAATATTTGTTATTTCAAATCACACTAAAAATAAAATAATAAATCCAGATGGCTTAGATTAACCAGCTTAAATTCTTTTTAAACGAAATTGCAACAACAAATGACGTCAAATGTAAACTTGACACCTGATATTTTTCTCTGTGTAGCAAGTACATAAAAAAAATGTTCACAAATTTTTTTAATACACCCAGATGAAATTTGTTTTTGAATCAATAAAAAAAAACTTTAACCGACAGCAATAAAATCCCTATTTTAATGTTTGTTTTTTTATTTTCCGTTTTATTTTCCGTTTTATGTTCTTTGTTTCTATTTTTTGTTAGGGAAGAATGTAAAAAAACAAACGCCTACACTGCGCAATGTTCATTATCCCGCAAAAACTGTTTGCAGTGCATGTACATATGTATGTATACGGGCAATTGAACATAATGTCACGTACGATGTCACGTACACAGAGAAAAAACTGCCTTATAGAGTCAATAAGATTTTCTCTATGAACAGTTTTTAGGCTAAGGGGTATCCCAACAGAAAGAAGCGAAGATTTTTTCATAGAGATTTCTTATTGTTTTTATGTGGTGAATCTTATTAATTTTATCAAGAAGAAAACCACATAAAATCAAGAAGAAATCTAAATATTCACAACTTTTTTTACTCAATTTCCGTTATTTTTGGCACAAGAAAAAACAATCCATAGAGAAAAACTTCTTGATTCTATTAGGTTTTCTTATAAATTGTAAACTATAGGGATTTCTTATTGATTTTATTAGGTTGCCTTCTTGATTTTTTTAAAAAGGGTTTCTTCTTGATTTTAGTAGGTTCCTATATGATTATGTGTAAACCGTCTTATTGATTTTTTTTAATAAGGAAATCTTCTTGATTTAAGAATATAACCTAATTTGTATGTATGTATGTATGTATAAATAAATAACATCTACAACATACTACATACATACATACATATAGAATTTAAATAAAAATACTTAAGTACAGAGAATAAATACGCAACTTTTTATTATTTTTTTTATTGAAAAAATCAATAAGATAACCTCATAAAAACTACAAGATTTCTTCTTGATTTTTTCAAAAAGGGTTTCTCTACGAAATTAATAAGATTTCCTTATTGTAAAAAAAAATCCATAGAGATTTCTTATTAATTTTGTTCTATTTTTTGAGGTATTTAGTAGGCACTGTTTTGTCTGTGTACATTGACCAATCTATTAAATTTGTATTTCAGAGAAAATTTAAATTTTTCGCTTTTACTTTATGTAGTTTTGAAAAGCGTAAGTAGCTGTAACTTTGGTAAAATATAAGGAAAAATCTAACCGCTTTGATCTGAAATATATAGGTATAAGCTTAACTGATTGATCAACGTACGTGATATCGTACGTGACATTATGTGGAATTGCCCATATGCTAAAATTTTCTTTCTGAACGATTGACGGATTTTTCATCTTCTGGCTCTATAATAATGACTAAAAAATATGGTTTTTAATTTGAGTCTCATAAACACATTTAAAGAATATGAAAACTCAAACAAAAAATTTGGATCCTTGTGTTGTTTATTTTGTTTTTTTTATGACAAACAGTGAATTCTTACTGAAGTATAAAATAGGTTTAATTAAAAAAAAAAACCAAAATTAGCTTTAGCTACATACAAAAAAGAAAGTTCCAGCTCTGAAAAAATTTTCCAGCTCTGAAACTTTTTATAATTTTGCTGATATTTACAACCAATCTATTTTTGACCATTTCTGAAACACCAATCCAAAAGTCTCTATCTAGCTATTTTCTTCGGAAAACCTATTTCACTTACAGACATATGGACGGACGGACGGACAGACGGGCATCGGCTATTCGTCTTCCCTTATCAAAAGGGCCAAAGATATACATACATGTGTATATTCTTTATGTGTCGCATATTAATATTGTGAAAATTACACACGGGACAACAAATCTATATAACGTTACTTTAATATAGAAATGCCCGAACTCATTATTTTTTTGAAATCGAGTTTTTTAGGATTATGTATTACTTCATAATAAGGGTATAGGAAATTCGCTATACATACATACATATGTACTTGTACAATACCCAGTTGGCCAAATCGTCACAGACGACATTGTCTTCGACGATTAAAGGACGACATGTCGCCTGTTCATTAGGTTTTCTAATCGAAAATTTAAAGGAAATCGTCGTTCATGACTATCTGAGCGACAATATCCATCGTTTTGTCTTCAATAAAACTTTGTTGAGGACAATCTGAGCGACAATATCCATCGTCTTGTTTTCAATAAAGCCGTGTTGACGTCAATCTGAGCGACAGTGTCATACGTTTTGTCTTCAATAAGAATTTGTTGAGGACAATCTGAGCGACGTGTCATATAAGTTTTGTATTCAATAAAGCAGTGTTGACGACAATCTGAGCGACATTGTCGCCCATCTCGTCTTGTGTGACCTCGGCGCCATTTGTATGAAAATTTCGTCGACGATTTGTATGGGGCTGTCTTCAATATGTCTTCTACGACTTACCCGTCGTCAAAGATGTCTTAAAGACGTGGCCAACTGGGTTCGCATTCATGGTGAAATTCACATACACATACATATTAGAGTTCGACCGATTAATCGGCCTCGGCTTCAGCCTTCGGCCAAAAATTGGTAATCGGCCAACATTCGGCCTACGGCGAAAATCGGCCGATTAGCCGAAGCCGAATATTTTTCATTCCAAGCTTGAAAAATAACATTATTTTTGGTCGTTGCTCGCCGACAGTTTATATTGTGTTTAACGTTTTGAAAGGGTTGCTTTGAAATACAACCCTGTTGCTTTCTATTTTCTTTTACTTGGACGTTCTTGTGAGTGATCATATGAAAAAGCAATCTGGAAATTGCAAAATAGTTTTATTTTTCTTGTTATGTATCCAATAGATATTACAGCTATTTCAGTGATCTCAAAAAAGCAAACTTTTTTCTTAATTCATATAAAACAAGTATCATTTTTAAAATTTAAAACATTCGGCTTCGGCTTCGGCTTCGGCTTCGGTTTTGGCCGAAGTTCGGCTTCGGCTTCGGCCAAAAAAAACGCCTTCGGTCGATCTCTAATACATATACATACATACCTATGTATGTATGTATGTATGTATGTATCTGCGTTTTATGATACGTAAAAATTACGCGTACGTTTGTTTCTGCGTAATAAATTCTATTGATTTTTTTGTTGTTGTTGGTATTTGGAATTTCATAATTTCAAAACTTTACGAAATTCAAATGACGCAAACATATTTCGTTTTGAATGTAAAATATTAAATTCTATCACCTGTAGAAAAACTATGAACCATATGAGATGTATAATATGAAAAATGTTCCCTTATAAGCAATAAAATAGAGAATAGAAAGATTTATGGTTATAAATTTTTAGGGGAGACACATTAGTATTTAGTGAAATACATACATACATACATATTGGACACTACCACGCAAATAAGAGGGGGATTTCTTCTTTGTAAGTTGACCTTGAAGAAATCTAAATAAAAATAAATTGTTTAAGACATTTCTAAACAAGTTTTTGGAGAATGTTGTTGTACAAATGGTGGTGAAGCAACCCCTAAATGTGATTGAAACATTTTCCAAGAGTCGTGATGTTAATTGATATATACATACACACATATACATAAATTCATACATACATACATATGTACATGTAAATAACAAGTTACTAAGGAAAAATAAAAATTATATGTAAATAATATACGAAATATGCATACAAACATACATACATATCGTCACCTAAAATCGAAAAGGCCGTAATTACGCTTCTTACTTTTTTACAGGAGATGCAAAAAACTTATAAATTTAAGACTATTTATTTGTTAGGCGCCAAATTGAATAACGAATAAAATCGGTATTTTTGAACATATGTGAGCAATATTTTAAGGAAAGATGTATTTACGTGAATCACATCATAATCAATCAAAAAGTATATTTTGAATTTTCTGGTTGTTACGGCCTTTTGGATTTAAGGTGACGATATGTATATAGATATATGTATGTACGTACCTATAAAAATAATTTTTATGAAAATTTAAAGTAGACGATGACATTCATCACAGACTTGCTGTATTGTCGCACTTGTTTGCTATTATTTTAGCAAATATTTCTAATATACAGTCGAACTTCTCTATAATGAATGTGCATGGAATCGGAAAATCACTTAATTATATAGAAACTTTATCATACAGAAATTATATACATATGTACACATTTCTACCATATGTATTTACAAATAATTATAATTATTATATAACTACCTTGGGCTCATTTCTCAAAACTATAAGGTACAAATCTACAAATAAAATACACACAAAACGACCATAAAATTTGAAGAATTGTTGTTGTCTTGTGTGAATTGTATTTTTAGATTTGTAACTTGTAGCTTTGAGAAAGGGGGCCCCTGCTCTATTAAAAAATTATCTAGGTGTGTATATTTTTATACCCTTCACCGAAAATGGTAAAGGGTATAGGTTTGTCATTCGGTGTGTAATTTCCACAATATTCATATGCGACGCATAAAGTATATATATATATATATTAGGTATGGCGTAGTTAAGATAAGTATGTTCAGAGAAAATCTTCGTAATGAAAAAATATTGGAGGTCAGTCATACATTTGACATCGATAGGTACTCCCTAGGGGCAGTTAGAGCCCTGCGAGTAAATTTTGTACAAATTTCGCCTTTGTATGGGAACCCCTTAATGAGTCGAGATAGGACATACGTATGTTCGGAGGGAATGTTGAAAATGAAAAATTACTGTGGGTCGGTGTTACATTTTACCCCCCTAGGAGGCAACATAAAAGCGAAAAAAGCGGATTTCTTAAAAAAAATTATTCAAAAAACTATTTTTTTTGTATGGGGACCACCTTAATGGTTGAATATAAGTATGTTGACGATAAGTATGTTCAGAGAAAATCTTTGCAATGAAAATATATTGGAAGTCGGTCATACATTTGACTTCGATAGGTACGCCCTAGGGGCGGTTAGAGCCCTGCGAGTAAATTTTATAAAAATTTCCCTTTTGTATGGGAGCCCCCTTAAGGAGAGGAGTTAGGCGGTTGGTGTGTTTAAAAAAGATGATGAGCGGAGAAAATTAATGGGTGCTCGTCCTACATTTGACCCTATTGAAAATCAGCTAAATCGAGCAGACGGCTGGAAAACTTAAACTTTATTTTGCCATGTAATAGTAACTAGCTAAAACTATTTTTTCTTAACAAACTTATTTTAGGTTTCAGTACGAACAAAATTGGTATCAAAAATAAATAAAAAATATAAAAAATATGTTGCCAGGGTTGGAAAACTTTATCTTTTTCTGTTATATAGAAATAACCTACAAAAACTAATATTTCCTTTATCTCTATAAATTAAACATATCGCTCATTTGCTTTAATACTGTCATAAGTCAAAAAATAAGATTTTTTCATGTCTTCATTTTGTTGTCTGCAAATTGAAAACTTAAAACGCGTTTTCTGCAAAACTGGGTTTTTTTGAGTTGTTGCACTATTGAAGTAAATGAGCGATATCTTACATTTTTGAAAGAAATAGATCGGTGTAAGAAATTAAAAGAATGATTCCAGGGTTGGGAAACTTGCACTTTTTGTAATATATGCAAGTGGCGAGGTCTTATTAGTTAATTTTCTTTTTCTGTATAAATTACATGTATGTGACCTGCTGCACGAAAAGGGACCTCTGCGCCGAAATTTTTTTTTTCTTTTTGAGTGATTCTTGTAGGAAAAAAACGCTCTTTCAAATGCCGCAAACCGCAAGTTTCTATGTCTTTTAGTTTTTTTTTACAAATCACCTGTAAAGATGAACATAATTAATGAAAAAATTTAAAAATGTGATATAAACAGATAATATATGTATATAATATTTGAAATTTAAAAAAAGTTCAATATCAAAGGTACAAAATTACAAAAATAATTTTCATAGAGGCAACACTGCATAGTGAACATCGTACAAAGTACCAAAGAGTCGAAATACATCGCCAGCTGATCAGGTTGAAGGAAGAGTTGCATAACCATGCGTAAAACAAGGAAAAACGAAGTGCATTTTTTAAACGCGTTTTTCTCAATAACTTCTTTTCGGCGCAGAGGTCCCTTTTTGTGGAGCAGGTCACATATACATATATTATTTTTTTGGAAAGAAAAGTTTCGTATAGAAAATTAGAAAAATAAAAACCACAGCCAAAGAGCTGGTAAACTTGAACTTATTTTTATACTAAATAAAACTAATTTTTTCCTTAGTTATTTCCTCTTTTCTTTGTTACATTTATATATTTTTATATATTAAAAAAAAAAATAGATTGGTATAAGAAATCCAGGGTTGGGAAACTTATAATTTTTGTGATATGTAAAACTTATTATTTCTTCGGTAATCAAATATATTCTATATTGTAGAAAACAACAAATTAAATAGTATTGGAAGTTGAAAAAAAGAATTTTGTTGGGTAAAAAATAACCAAAAATAATGTTTTCTTTTCAGTTAAACATATTTCATGTTTTAGGAAGATCTTTACTCACGATTTTTTTTTTATATTTGTTCAACTTTTATATGAATATCTAATTTAAGTATTAACGAAGGTTTGTGACATGTTGCTTATAATGTTTTCAACAAAGTTATGTTTCAAATCGATGGTCTTTCTTCGTTGACAGCTGGTAACGAGCGAGTTCTTATTAATTTTTAGTAAATGGAGATAAAAATAAAATTCATCGCTAAAGAACAGTTATAACTATAAAATAAATTAAAGAAAATGTTTCATTTCATTTCCCTGAAACCATTTCTTTCTGCTAAATAAAATCTAACAAATTTTTTAGGAATAAACCGTTTACCGCGATGGCATGTTCAAATTGCGACACCTATCGATGCAACTTTTTTTATTCTTATTTGGGAAACTCCTGATCATATTTTACATCCTCGCGATATACAGTGTTGTTAGTAAGTGTAACGGAAAACTTTTTAAAATTCTCCGTAGGAACTGTCACTAGTGAAACAGTACTGATTCACTATTGACTTTGTCACTGGTAAAACTGACGAATTATACCCCAGTGGTGCGATTCAGTAACTTTTAACGATCCGACAATCGTAATTTTAGTCTATACATTTTGTCGCTAGCAATAACGATTGTATGATTCTGTGGCTCCCTTTTAACGATATTTTCTGTTGATTTTTTTCGATAAAATTAACAGCACATAAATTATTGTCGCTTAAATAACGACACAGCCGACATTAACCTACAGCGAATATCGTTAAAAATTTTACTGACTAGGAAATTCGATAAATTTTTGTTATAATTATTTTAACGATGCGATTATCGTTAAAAAAAGTTAATGAATCGCACTACAGGTACATATATACATATATGTAACATGTGCTTTCTACAAAAGTTCTCTTTAGAGAAGTTCTACTGTATATCTAGATACTCGTATATAATATACAACATGTAATTGCCAATTTAAATTAAATACAAAACACCTGAATATATCGCATTATTTATTTCAATTAAAATGCATTTCAAATAAATTTGTATCACTTGTGGCTCATTGGGAAGAAAGACAAGCATGAGCTAAGAAGAAATGCTATAAGAAAAAACTATTTCTTGTCTGTACAACATTAATGACATTTTTCTTGCAATTATAATTAGTTTCAATTTATAAAAATAAATTTAATCCGATAACGAATCTGAATTAGTTAATGATACTCGTAGTAAAAGGCCAGCGAAAGCACTAATGATTTGCTTTTAGAATATGTAGAACTTTACTCGAATATCTGGCCAAAGGTATTTTGTTTTACTTGTTTAATTAGTATTTATAGTGCAGTTTTCTTAAAAAATTGCATTTCTATAACACCTTCTCTGACATCATCGTACCTAGTGGTGCAAATGTCCATTTCTATGGTCACATTTTTTTCCGTTTTGCTTCTTGGCCAAGCGTCGTCGTACACCACATCACATGTAAAATCCTTAAGATTTTTGACGTCATTTCTATTCGTTGTTGCCCATTGGCATCATCGTTATCATCAACATTTGAATGGTTTATTTTTAAATTAAGCCACCCATATAAACGAAATATGTACAAACGTATTTACATATTATATTCGCGTTTTTTTTTTGCTTTAATTTGATCACAAGACTTAATGAATGCACTGCTGACTGATGCATTTTAAGAAAAATTTATGCAACAAGAAAAAAAATCCGCATACTTAATGAAATTATGTGAAATTTAAAAATAAAAAAATAATATGAAAAATTTTTCAAATTCTTGTAAGTCCATCAACGATGTGGAGAGATGACATTTTAGAGATATATATTTAAATTAATAAATTTTCATTGCTTGGTAAAAATAATGCTAAGGATTTGATCTTAAAACAAAAAATGGACGACAAACGCGCTTAAAAGATCTGGAGAGCAATTACAGCACTCGATATCGAAACATATTTCAAATTATATGAACAGGAGTCTGTCTAATCGTCGCTTTTGATAACGAGCCGATTCGATTACGTTTTTCAGTTTGAGATTATGGCATTCGCTAGCGAACAATGTAATAATATGCTTCGATATCGAATGCCATAAGCTCAAACTGAAAAAAACGTGATCGAATCAGCTCGTTATCGAAAGCTACGATTATACCCCTGAATTTAAACAGAAATGTTGTGAAATTTCGTTCGCTATGTACACAATGCCGTAATCCCCCTCCTGGATGTGGTTGCGGTTGCGCAAATGGCAATAACCACAATCCACTTCGAAGGACCATCTAAAATAACAAGAACCTTATTCAGGTGTGCACAGAAAATTAATACCACAAGCTAATAGTTATAGTTATAGATAAAAATATGGTCAAGAAATTTGTACAGAAACCACAAGAAAATCGGTCTGTTCTCCAAAAAAAAAAAATATGTTAAACATAGTTGTAGGAAGTAAGTATGGCTCCACAAAATATTGTTTCATGCAAAAATAATATACTCTGCCTTTTTGTGATAGGCGAAAGAATGTATATAAAAAATGTTAAGGAGGACCTGAAGGAATTATATATTAAAAAACAATTTCCTTTAATATTTGAGGAGTCGCAGAACAAAACGTGCTTTTTTACATTTCTTTAGAAAATGTTTTTTTGATGTATTTGCATTAATTTGGTTAAGTTCTTTCTATTGGAAAAAAAACTCTAATTTGCATAATATTTCTTTCCTTCTTTAGTCCTAATTTACACTCAGCAAGTCTTATCGCTAAGCTGATTAGTTTTTTTAGGAAAGAGAGACGAAGGGAAAAGAAACTTTTATGTTCCCCTCGTCTCTCTCTCCTACAAACTAATCCGCTTAGCAATAAGACTTGCTTAGTGTAAATTAGGACTTAAAAAATTGATGTAGAACAAAACGTGCTTTTTTCTTTTATTAAAAAAAACGTGGGTTTTTTTATAACAATTTATTTTTTCTTTTTTTTTATTATAACTAGAGATGGGAAAGTGCCGTGATTTGCTCGAATCACGCATGATTGTCGCTTGAGCGAGCGTGTGTGATCATGAGGCAAACAAAAAATACTCACGCTCAGATTTCTAATTATGACACTAATTTTCGCGGAATATATTATTTCATATATGTGACGCGCAAAATAGAAAGGGACCTAAGGGTAAAAACCGGTTTTGTTCAGGAGAGCTTTGGTGTACCATCACTGAGTGTGTTGGTATTGGTCTCATTTGAAGGCGACACATCTCATGACGTCAGGAACGTGTTGGTCAACCTTGAAAACGCGCGTAGGTCGTCCCTACCTCTTGTTTTGTGTAGTTGGTTTTTACTGTTTTCTACCTAGCGCGCTGTTTCCATGAGTTTGATATCAATTTTGCTCGCGTTTTTTCGAATCCAGGTTTATTTTCTGAAATTTTTAATTGTGAATTATAATAAATACTCATTTATAATTCTTTTAAATCGTCAATATCACTCTGTTAGTACGAAAATTTTTTCACATAACCTTAGAATCGTCGACTTCAATTTCATAAAACGCGCATATTTCTGGGAGGGAACACTTTTGGGGCATGGGATCGGTCTCATTCGATGCTCAGATGTTGTCCACATCAAAAAAAAAAAAAAAAAATAAAATTGATTTTTTTTACCCTTAGGTCCCTTTCTCTATGCGCTGTCACATATGTGAATATTTTTTTTCCTAATTAACATTTCTTACTTTTATTACTTGTTTAATTTCTTAAATGAAATAGTTGAATCTGGTATACATATCGATGGCTTAATATAAAATGGGCGTATCTTAATATATTTTCGAAATCGCGTTTTCAACATTTTCTGGGAGGCAACGTATAATTGCATCCTCCTTGAAGATCTTAGTGCGTTACAGTTCAAAATGAAGGACTTATCGTTGGTTGGTTATTAGTTTGCAGCAGACATAATGTATTTTGAATATACAGTGCGGCACACTAATAAACAACCGACGTTATGGTAACTTAAAAAATTATTTTGCTGCATGTAACTGCTTTAGTTTTT
Source organism: Tachina lurida (assembly GCA_944452675.1). Taxonomy (NCBI): domain Eukaryota; kingdom Metazoa; phylum Arthropoda; class Insecta; order Diptera; family Tachinidae; genus Tachina; species Tachina lurida. Next base: position 94,009,103 of record OX101754.1, on the reverse strand, counting down.
CTTCAGTTTTTTGCTTTTCCTATAAAATATCGAAAATTCGAGTTCCGCCTTTCTTATATTAATCCACCGATATGTACATACTACTGTGTTCGTTATTTGATTATTATCTGATATTTGAAAGTTATTAAACATAACATAGAGCCTAAAAAATAATATATTCAGTTTAAAGATGGAACATAAATAATGGAACACGAAAGAAGCATAAATTAAAAAATTAATAAATATATTTCGAATATACGATATTTCCATATCGAAAATAGGCACACCAAAACGTCCTTCTTGCATTTTATTTGAAACAAAACGTATTTTTTTTATTTTATTTTAACAAAACGTGCTATTTGCATATTAAAGGATCTTTAATTTCCTTCATCGTTAACATTTATTGTTGCAACTTATTGTGGTCTAATGCATTTTATAATAAAGAAGGAACTTGTTATATATTCTGGATTCATGCTATAAAATCATCGGGTGAAAAAATTATCTTTGATTTTCCAAAATTTTTAAATAATCAAAAAGGAACGTTTTGTTTTGCGACTTTTCATTAAAAAAAATTTTTTTTTTAATCTTTTTAATAATTTTGTTTCTTTCTTATTTCAGGTAAGCGAGAGAATTCTTAATATTTTACAACAATATGTAAGTAGAACAAAATTTTTATTCATGTGCATTGGTTCCCCATTCGAATAGTGGAAAGAGTGCTAGTCTATGAGTCTAGAATTCGTGGGGTGATCACTGGTCTTTCGTGTATTTTGTAAATATTAACTATATATTTGTTCGATACCGAATCGGTTCGACACTAAGGAAAAACTTCATGGCAGTTAGCATAAGGGGCAAAATTCAACAAAGTATTTAATTCTTGAATCTATTTTGAATATGCAACTGCAAAAATTCGAATTACAACCACAAAATATACAGTGACAAGTAAAAAAAAGCTCGAAAAAGGTTTTTTTTTAAATTCGTGTATTTGTTATTGTTGTGTATTACTATTTACCCATTAACATAGCTGATAAAACACATTGAAATTTTATTGCACTAGAAAGAGGAATCAAAACAAAACCACCGACAAAATTTCAGGAAGAGCGAGACAAATAGAAAAATACACTTATCTGCCGTGTTACAGCTGTCTGGATTTTAGAGACAACAGTTCGCACTCAAAGATAATTGTGCTTTCTGTACGTCTCGCTCACACAGTCATCAAATCCTCTTTACCCCTTCTTTCGCATGGTATTATTTTAACGTAATTTCTTTCTATATTTTGTGGTTTCATTCGCTGCGTGATTTTTGTAAATAAAAAGTAAAAATTAATATTTATGAACGATAATGCTTAAAACGAAGTCTGTAATTAGTTGAAAACAAAATTTTAATCACTTTTTTAATACTAATACTCTTTTTCACATTCTGTTTCTCAATTCCACTTAATTTTGTACAAATGTTAACGTGCTCAAATGTATTTTCATTTTATACTTTGTGATTTCATTCGTTGTGTGCTTTTTCTAAGTTAAAGTTAAAAATTAATATTTTTGTATAGAAATGTTTAAAATTGAGTCTATAATCACTTGGAAACTAATTTTAATAATTTTTATAATACCAATAACACTGTGCAACAGTGAAAAGTCCGCACAGTTTTGAAAGTCTAGGTTCGATAGTACTACCAAAGGGCAGTAAAACCCTTTACTCAGTTAAATTTTTTTAATGGGCCTCCAAAGATTTCGAAAATCAGTGCGCCCTCAAAAATTGGTATCTTCAGTTTTTGGCCAACACCTTGTTTAGACTTGGTGACAGCTCTACACTATATATTGCAATAATGTAGCTAAGAGTCTACCGCACAAATCTTGTTAGCATCGTATGCCAAAAAAATAATTTCTTCGTGCACTTTTTTGTTGCAAAATTTTGGGAACATTTTTTTTAAGTTTTCTCAGAATAACTTTCAGGGACTTCTGATTTTTTGCTAATAATATTTGGCAAAGTTGTAGCTAAGGTAAAGCTGAACAAGTTTTGGAAATACATCAATATAATCGTACCAAGTATGGAGCGGCAGTACCACGGTACCAACAAAATCGAAAATCTATCCAATAAAGTACAATTGTACCATGAATTCCATCCGTGCTCTGAATTAAATGTATAGTTCAGCACAAAATTAACCCTTCATTACGTACATAATATGTACGTATATACTTTTTTTAAAACAGCTCAAGAAAATATTAAAAAAATGCTAAAAACTGGTTTTAAAATATTTTATTTTTACTTACATATAGTATGTATTTATTAAAAATTAAATTAGAACTACTTTTGTCTTAAAGCAATATATTTATATGTATAATAAAATACAGTACACATTTTGCCTTACCCAACCCACTGTGTGCACGTGCACTTGCCAGTGTGATGATTTATTAGTCCCTCACTTAGTTGAAAAAATTTTAAAACATATAAAATTTTTTTTCTCTTCTACTCCAAATTGAATTTATTTTAAATGGATGATTTTAATATTTCATAATAATCCCTTAATACTCTTTACATGTAGAATGATGAGTTTGTTACATTGTTTTTACTCAACATCAGCATCAGAAAACCATAAATAATTTTAAACAGTTAAAATTAAGGAAAAATTTAGTAGTAGGAGTCCCAAAAGAAAGTTAGATTGATTGGGAATCCAAAAAAAAAAAATACTACAAAATTTTTTCGTTTTGGTTACGATTGGGAATTTATTTTTAAAAATATAATTCAGAAATATATTTTCGATTTCGTGTTACTTAAGGTGCAGACACACTTGTAAAAAATTTACCCAAAATGAGTGCAACCACTGAATACTAATGGACAAATTTTTTGACTCAAACATCTGTCTATTCACTTAAATAGTTTTAACTAATATTAGATTCTGTGGCATCGTCTATTAGATATGTATGAAATTCTTTAACTTAATAAACGCGTGTCTGAGTCAAACAGTTTTTTATTAGTATTTTGTGGTTAAGTTTTTTTTTTTGCCTGGTGTGACCGTGCCGTTAGTAGAAAGAAATGCTGAGTATTTTGTAATATTGCAGGATAATTCCCTTTTCATATCTCATATCGTGCAGGTTGACTTCAATTAACTCATTGTTGAACTTTCCCTTGTTATACCGATCTGTTCAAACTTATTTGCAACTATATATCTGTGGCAATAAGGCTATGTTAGGTTAGGTTAGTCTGGCTGGTCAATGACCTCGCATAGACCAGGATTGATCCTTAGCGATTCCAGCAGATCATAAGAAACCTGTAAGTATGGCAACCTAGTTCGTGGCGCCTGCATCGAATGATTCCCACACAGATTTAACAAGTTACAAGTTCAAGACTCCGAAAAGTGTGATGACCAAGACAGTCATATCTAGTGCGGCTTAAAGCGGGACAGTGGCACAGTACATGTTCTACTGTCTCAATTATCCCCGGTTCTTTACATCTCCTATAGGTACCGTCAAGTATTTAACCTATTTTGACGACAAATGAAGCCGTCCAGCAGTGTCGAGTTAATACCCCCACTAGAAGTCTACAATTGCTTTTGGTTAATGATAAAAATAATTTAGTCGATTTAGGATCATAGGAGTTACACATGATTTTAGAAGTTTTGAAAGTTTTAGTCGCACGCCAACTTTCCTCCGCTTCTTCCTTCATCGTAGAATCTGTGATCAATTTCGGGTGTTGAATTAGTTTCCGGACATATACCGTTTTCTCCATCGATAATTGGATTCCCTATTTGGGTCCTCGGACCCAAAATATATGTACTTGTCTACCAGCACATAATATATTTAAGGCATTCGTACACATGATCACAACCGAGCAGTAGTTGCCGTCTGCTGAAATTTCCGTAATTGCTGCTTGACTGTCTATATATATTCACACGCGCATTCACGGTTTGAGAGGTGAGAGCTGATTCTGCAGCCATTTTGGCTGCATAGATTTCCTCCTGGAAGATGCTACAGTAATCAGGATTCCTCTATACTGAGCTCCGGGCAGTAAACCGCATCCATCTTTGAACCATCAGTGAAGGAATTAAAACTATAGCCACTATAGTTAAGACCTTCGTGATAGGCTTCTTCCCTTATAGTGATATGTGGTTTGGCAAGGAAGTTAATTTCTGGAATGATGTAGTCCGAGCTACACTCTATGTCTTCCAGCAATTTACCGTGATCAAATGGTATGACATTTGACATTCGCTGTCGAAAATTAAGTTTCGAATGCCAAGTTCGTATTGTAAAATGTACAACTTCATCATAGAGATTTTTTTAGAACATTGAATTTTCATCCGAAATGATGGATATCGAACATCTTGTATGTATTGTTAAATTCAGTAGAAACTGCTTTTCGTATGGTCTTCTGAGACACTTTCCCCAGAATATCGCCATTGTGAATTTCACTCATTGTGAGTGTAAAACTAAAATTTATTTTAAACTATTTTTGTATTTTATGTAGATCAAAAAGCCAGAGAGGTAGGAGAATATCTTATTTATTGTCTAGATTTGGCCAGTTACAACAAGCAAACAAGTTATATCTTGCTGTTATTTGAATTTTTTACTCAAATTGTAAACATATATTGGTTTTATTTTACTTTTGGAATCAGCTGATACAATAATTTGAACAATCACAATGAATGAAATTCACAATAGCGACATTCTAAGTAGAATGCGCGTCTTAATAGCCAACGAAAATTTGTTCAGTCAGCACTTTCGACAACTGTAGACGATTAAAAGCTGCTCATTATAAAGGCCGAATTTTGCTTGCGATTCTGAAAATAAAATTTAGTGTGAAAATAAAATTTGTTTCTCCTATTCTCGATTGACAGTGATGTTTTACGCATGATGGCAATACGAAATGCTTGAATCTTCTGCGCGGTACGATCCAAACAAGGTTTAGACAAAATTTGTTTGCATTCTGACGTTCAGAATTCTTAAAAGTCAGTTTAGGCAGATAAACAAGATATTTTGTAAAGATTGGCATGCATAACTCTCCTGCTATAAGTAGAAGGGCGAAGCCCACCTAATGTTTCTTAAACCCAAAAAGTGAGAGTGTCTTTTAGTATTAACAAAACGAAACACTCACAGACATAAAATATGCTGAAGTCGTCTCATCTTCCTCCATACACAAGAAACGCAAAGATAAACGTGCTTGATTTCCACAAAGGACAGGTAAGTCCAGACCAAAAGCCAGTAGCCAGTTGTAAGATATTTTTGGCGAAACCAAAAACACCATTATAGGAGAAAGAGTTAAGACTCCTTTAGCCCATCCGGTTAGTAACTGATTCGTCGGCTGCTCTTACAAAACCTTTTTTTTTAGGAGAAAGAAATAACCCTCAGGCTATTACTAGGTGTTACCTTCTTTTTAAGAAAGGGATGGTGATAGAGAAGACAGATGGTGAAGGAAGAGATAGCGGAAAGCTGCATTATTTTGCAACTCAGATTTTTGCAAGTTTTTTTTTGTAATAAAGGGGTGTTGTAGCGCCTCTGGTGTCAATGCGGCGTACTAAATTTTCACAGCTGTGCTTAGAAGCCATTTTGTTGGCTATTTACTGTGGCAATGATTCTGCTACATAATATCGATGAGTGAGGTCGCTCTGATGATCATTAGGATTAATATTCGCTGAAGGGAAATAGTGAAATATTTAAGAATTTTCATATATAACCGATTGCGTTTAGGTTAGTTAGTCAAGTTCGTTATTGTAAATAAAATAAAAGTTGCACGTATGCAGGGGTCTAATCGATGCTTTCTATAACGAGCTCATTCGATAACGTGTTCCAGTTTGACATTATGGCATTCGTTATCGAACAATGTAATAATATGGTTCGATATCGAATGCCATAATCTCAAACTAAAAAAAAACATGATCGAATCAGCTCGTTATCGAAAGCAAGCATTAGACCCCAGTTTTAATTTAATACGAAAACTTAATTAACCCAATACGGCTATTGAGAGCTTTTATGCAGCAACAATTTTTAATTTGTTCGTCTTCAAAAGCATACCGAAGCGAGATGAAAATTTAAGTTACTTTGGTACAAATTCTGTGACAAATAAGAATACATTCGGAGAACCATAGTTATATTTCATGAAATTAAAAAAAAAAAATGGCAACATAAAACAAAATTAAAAAAAAAAACGCTTTGAAGTAGTTTTGGAATTTTGAGGAAAACTTCTAAACGATTTTGTTTCTATTGAGACCAGACTTTAAAATTTTGGTATTGTTCTGAGAATATACTGCGCAAGTGCAATTAATTTAATAATATGAGGGGAAATTATGGTCTTCGATACTGATCGAAATTTTAATATATTTTAATATAAACTCTATTGGAATATTTTGTAATTTCGTACAATATCGAGTGTCGTAATTTGCCCCCTGGTCTATGAACTAAAACATTTTAAGAGCTTCTGTTGTGAATTAATTTGCAAAGACTTGTTAATTGTTTTTTTTAATCAAAGAAGTATCTTGCAGGTCAAAAATAATACATTTAGTGCCATTAAGTTGGGAAATAGGTTAAACAAAAAGTAACACAATTTTTATAAAAGAGTATTTTTTTCTTTTGATTTCTTTTATGAAAAAAAAATTAAAGAAAAACTAAAATGTCTTAATACTAATTTTTGCTATTTTTTTATTATTTTTTGTTGCTTTTAATGTTTTCTTTTTTGGCAAATGAAAGGTATAATTTTCCGCCAATACTTAAAAAAACTTAAAGAATAAAAAAAATTAAATAAACTTAACGAAACTTAACCAACGCTATTTAGCATGATTTTGAAAGCTTTTTTTATACGATTAAAGTTCTAAAAGTTCCCAAAAACTAAGCGGAATTGGCCCGAAGAGTTCTTAAAATTATTTTTGATATATTTTTTCAATAATCTGCTGTTTTTGATTAAACTTTTCTTTGTGAAAACTCTTTAACTTTTTTTGAACACTTTTTTGAACTGCTAGACAACTTTCCAACTTTCAAATCTCCAGAAGGCTGCTTTATTTTTAACTTTAACTAACACATACAGTAGTTTCCTCTCAATAAAATTTTCAAAAAATGGCTGGAATTAATGCAATTCACCGGGTATAAATCGAGATTCTGTTAATTGATACACCGGCTAAAGAAAGGGCTCAATGCCTACAGTACATGCAGGCACTCCATAGGAAGGAACCGGGGCCTGCAACCGAAGATAGTAAACTGGACTTACAAATCACCGATGAAGGTCAGTGTTAGATGATGGAATACTACAGGAAACTCAGTGATTGAGTGGAGAGCAGAACTAACCGTTCATGGGGAAGAAGGGAGGATTGTACAGTCTCTTGTGCTATGCGGCCAAACCTTAACAAACTGCTAGTCGATATGAATAGGAAAGCGATGCAAACCGTGATAGGCGGGTTGACTGGCCACTGATTGGTCACAACAAAAACCAGCATTTGGGACTCTTGCACTCCCGATTTCTGTAGGATGTGCTTGGATGAAGAGGAACCAGAATTCATTAAACATCCCAGCAAAAAATTGCACATTACCATCAGAACTACTTGCCATATAATGACTTACTTTTCTGATTACCAAATTTTATTACTCGCTTACAAATCACATTACCTAAAGTTAAAAAAAAAATTATGTACAAGTTGATAAATGAGGAGAATAATTTTTTTTAGATTAAATAGATTACATGAAAAAGTTGCCAAATACAAAAAGTAAGTACTTCTCAAGAATCGATTATTTTAATCTCACGCCTTGTTAAAATCATTCAGTTGGTAATCTAGTAAGGAACAGCTTCCACCAAAAATCCTTAATTCTAAACCCGATTACCTTTTTTTGAAATTTTTGCTGGGATATTATCTGTCACTTCCTGAAGCTGCAACGTCTATAGGTTTATATGGCAGAGTAGACGTTTCCATGAGAGCATTACTGGTATCGGGAAGTGTAACCTAGAGGACATCAAGGGCTTAATGACGGATATAAGAGTCACTTCTGGGTGCAAAGGGCGGTAAGTATTACTTTTAATGAGCAATAGAAGGGAATCGCAATGAACCCAACTGTGTCTCCGAGCACCAACCTTCTTAGCCTAACCGTACTTATATTTGGAGAATAGAATCAAGTAGATATAAAAGCGAATATTGTTTTGTAAAAAAAAAACATCGATTTCTTTCGGAAACATGTGGAAGTAACTTCTCTATATATCATATATGTATATCACGTATATAAGTTTTATCAGTGAGCAAAATTTTTTCTTTGATCTAGGACCAAAATGTCGTAGTCGAACTCCAGGTACGCCAACCACGATAGGGTCCATTATTTACATATACTAAGTTATTATCGCAACCATGGTTTAAAACTGTATATCAAGCCTACTTATCGGGGCCACATGTCCCAGAACAATGCATCAAATTTAAAGTAGTCTCCATGGTTTCTGGTTCCTCTTCATTCCCGCATATCCTACAGAAACCTCGAGTGAGAGTTTCCCTATCACGATTCGCATCGCCTTCCTATTCATATGCAGTAGCAGTTTGGATCTTCCTGAGTCATATTTTGGCCACATAACCATGAATTGTTGGTCCTGCTCTCAATCTACTTACTGAGTTCCCTGTAGTAATGACCTATCGGTAGTTTTACCGATCTGTCACATATTCCCTCATCTAACGCTGACCGTGTTCTTGCCAGCTCATCGCCAATTTTATTTTCCTCCGCAGTGCTGTGGCCAGGAAGCCAACATAGTCTGACACTGTATTTGTCCATAAGCAAGTTGAAGGCTCTCCTACTGTCCTTAACAAGTTCCGATTTGACATTGTCTCCCTTTGAAGCTTTTAGCGCTGCACAATGGTAGATTTTGTTAAAGATCTCAGCTGCATTTATTCGTTCCCTAGATATAGACACCAGCCCCTAAGCCTTCCCCCATTTTTGACCTTTCTGTAAGACCGCACTACCCTCATATATCTTATGGGATTTAACCCAATGATCCCTATCCGGAATAAGCAGTGAGGGTGTTCTACTAAAATCTAAATAAAATTTCATACACATTTTCGAATAATGGAATTAAATATAAAATTTGTTCCATTACTCTTCTATTTGAATAATGGCAATCCGAACAACAACTTTATCACTAACTTTTTTCCCCCAGGTGAGGTTGACAGGTTGGTGAGTAGAGGAAGTAAGTTTTCAGCTCATTTGGATCTAAGGACTAAGTCACTTTGTATTACCTGAGAGTAGGAAGAGGACAGTGCAAATACACATGGTCAAGTGATAGTTAAAGAGGGAGGATAGAAACTTTTTGTATTTGTATAGCATCGGCGCAGCTCCTCTTGTGGTAAGAAGGCCAATTATTTTTTAGTTACTTTAATTCGCCGCTGATTCTTTTCTACTGCTACCGGAGCGCTGTGATATACATTAGCATAGACACTAATATATACATACATATAAGAAAAATCTATGATCTTGATATGACTGGGTCAGGGTTCTTGCACTTAATGAAAACTACAAATATTGAACACTCTTCTCTTTAACAATATTTCTTAATTCTATGCATTGCTAGGATCGCCCTCGTATCTATTATCAAGTATTCTTAACAGAAAAACACGGAGCCCCATTATAAAAAAATTAGTTTTCTACAGGAAAATACAAAAAGAATTTGCAAAAACAACACGCACACACACACACACATGCACACATACACACAAAGAAAATAAATGAAATCCTCTAAAAAATTAAAAAAAAAACTCAAACATTTGGCCAACATTTACTTTCTGTAACAATTTTTGGTGCTCAAGCAAAACAATTACATATATTTTGCCTTCTGTATGCTTTTCGGCGATTCGTTTAGATACCCATATATTGTTATTGCTATTGTTAGTGTTGCTGCTGTAGTTGCAATTGTTGGCGTTTTTGCCTCAATTGCTGCTTCAACAAGATGGCAGAAAATGTTGGCTTCTAGCCAACACGTGTACTAAACAATGCAATACAGTGGGGATAATAATAAAAACAACACCGACAACATTTCTATTAATTTCCTTTTGTTTAATGAAAGAAATGAGCTGTGCGATTTTTTTTTGGAGATGATGGATGTCATGCTGCTAGTTAGTACACATAAAGAAAACATTTTTAGTGTGTGAAAAAAGAATTAGGACGTAATTTTTTATTGCAAATTTTATTAATTGTCTTTAACAAAAAAATATTTTTTCTATCCGTCATGCACAAAAGCAACACAAGAACCTATTTCCAAAGATCACTACACCTTAACATTCAGCATTCAAGTGTTTGATCCACTCAATTTAGGTCGTCTAAGAGTCGAGTTTTATAAATCTTGAGTAGTCCAAATAGGGAACGAATTCCTTAAAAAATAATTTTGGTAGATTTATTAGTTATTTCCTGCACAACAGAGAAGCGTTTTGTTAAATGTTGGATCAACTAAAATCTTATATAAATATATATATAATATATGGCTGGTATACCGCTGATACTGAAACTGCTAGGAAAATTCTATTATTAAGTCCCGGTCGTGACTTGCAATTTTTGTTGCAGCAACTTTTTATTTTTTTAGTGCAAAAGAGCGAGAGCGGAACACAAAAAGTATGTATTTCTATTTCAACCCTCTCACACATATTCAAGAATTGCTGGAACAAAAATTGCAAGTCTGGACTGGGACTAAGCATAACAAATATTTCCAGTTACGATGTTTCCACTTTTTCTGCTTTTTATATCACACCAATTTGTAACTAGAAAAACCAAACAACTAAAAAGCAGTCTGTACTCAACGTTTTCCTCAACCAAACTTTCGCAGAGTTGTGATTGACAATACCACAACACAACTAAAAAGTCAACTGTCAATTTAGTTGAGAAGGACAATGCAAATTTGTGTATCAATCCCAACTAAACTATTTTAAAAATTAAAAATATGGGCATTAGCTTAGGTTACGTTAGGAATTAGACTCGGAGAACCAGTTGGGTCCATTGTGATTCCCTTCTATTGCCCCGCTAATAGTAATATTTAACGTCAAATTTGTACCCAAAAGAGTCCCAATTATCCATCATTAAGCCACTGTATTCCCATGATGAAGCCCATGATGATTTCCATTGTACACTTCCCGATATCAGTAATGCTTTCATGGAAACGTCTGCTCAGGCATCTAAGGATATGGCGTTGCAGCTTCGGGTAGTGACAGATAATATATTCTATGGTTTCTGGTTCCCCTTTATCCCCGCACATCCTACAGAAATCCAGCTTGCCAAATGCTGGTTCTTCCTCTGACCGAACAGTGACTAGTCAACACGCCTATCACGTTTCGCATCACCTTCCTATCCTTATTCAGTAGCAGTTTGGATCTTTTTGAGTAAATTTTTCCCCCATAGCCCTCGAGACTCTACAATCCTCCCTACTTCGCCATGAACTGTTTGTCCTGCTTTCTATCCAATTACTGAGTTCCCTGTACTAATGAACTATCAGTAATTTCACCGATTTGTCACACATTTCCTCATCTATTGCCGAGCCTAGTCTTACCAGCTCATCGGGCATTTCATTTCCTTCAACACTGCTGTGGCCAGGAACCCAACATAGTCTGACAGTGTATTTGTTCATAAGCAAGTTGAGGGCTCTCCTACACCCACTAGCAAGTTTCAATTTGACATTGTGTCTCTTCAAAGCTTTTAGCGCTGCCTAGTTGTTGACGTACAAGGTTACCTTTTCAGCTTCAGCTACATTCCAGGCCAAAAGTTTCATGGCCCTGACGATCGCCAAGATCTCAGCTTGGAAAACGCTGCTTTCATTCGGCAAGCTGAAATAACTACGAATGTTCGTTCCCAAGATATAGACACCAGGCATCTTATGTTCCTTCCCCTATTTGACCCAATAGTCCCTATCCGGAATTACCAGTGAGATGTTTTTTACTAAAATCAATTTCAATGACCTTATAGTCCGTGAACCCAGGGGTTACGTATCCCTGATCACTAAAACTGATCTGATTTTATTCCTGTCCTCACTAAACCTGCTTCAACGAGTCTAAGGAGACTTCTAGTTGCCGTTCTCAACACGAAGTCCTCTTTAGGAAGTAGGTGAAGAATGACGGCCAAGGCAGCTTGAGGTGTGCACCTTTGAGCACCTGTGATGCCCAACGAGGCACACCTCTGAGCCTTAGCAAGTAATCAGCTGTGACTCTCCTTCCTCAATACCTCCCACCATACCACACACCCATACGAAATAACCGGTCTGACAACCGATGTGTTAATCCAGTTTACTAAAGGGTAGTTAAATATTAAGAACCCTTTATATGTCTGGGCATATATTCAGTTGCGATAATATGATTTATATTATAAATAATTTGTTTTTCACATTAGTGATTAATGACAGTGCGTTGAATACAAATTTACCTACCTTTTGTTGTAGACTTGAACATTTTAGATTTATGCTAGGAACACAATTGGGACGAACGACGAATTTCGTCCACCTCGACGAATTCGTCGATATGAGTTCGCTGCGTAAATTCGTCGTGTGAAGCACAATAACGACGAATTTACAAAGACAGAGAGTGAGAGAGAGAGAAAACTGTTTTTTCATCGTTCGTCGGCGTACAAATTAGAAATAAACCTATCTCAGAATTCGTCACGCACGACGAATTTCGTTGTACGGCGGTGTTGTGTTAATTTTCATATGCACACATATGTTTTATTTTGTATGACGAAAATTGGCACCGAAAAATTCGTCGTTCGTCCCAGTTGTGTTCCTAGCATTACTCTGCACTTACAAATTAACAGCCTTCGGTTGAATAGCTCAGTTCCTTTCTATGGAGTTCCTGCATGTGTAGTAGGCATAGAGCCCTTTCTTTAGACTTTCCTGCGTATTCCTTTTCCAAGAAAGCTTGCTATCTAGGAAAACACCCAGGTATTTCGCTCTATGTGCGAGTCTGAGATCTACCCCTCCCATCCTGGGCAGTACAAAACTTTCTATCTTGTATCTCCTGGTAAAGAGGACTACCTAATAGGGCATCATTCTAATAAAAAAATTTTAAATGGAAATGGAATATGTGAAATGATTTTATTCAACGTATCACAATTTCTGAGAAGACTTTTTGTAATGAAAGCTTTAACATTTGCTATCACTAATTTCAATAGTATTTTCATTATTAGTTATTATTTTAGATTAAATAACAATTATTTTTTTTTTGTGTGTAGTTTTATTGAAGTTGTTGATGTTTGCAAAATCTTCATTTAATACTACGAATCTTATGATATATATTGAAATTGTTGTTTTGGTATAATCGGATCAACGCTTTTGTTTCTTATGTTTTTAATTTTTGTATAATAATGTAATACTAATTGAAAAGGAAGAAATCGTAAAAAGGTTGTACTTATACAAATAACTATGCGTATATTTGTTGCTTTTAGCTCCTACAAGGAGCATAGGGCCAGCAGCTGCACAGGTTCATATGTCGAAATCAACTAATCGCCAAATTGTGATTCTAATAAGTCGATGGTTTGGGTCGCCGTATGATACGTTGACACTACATATCGCCCGCAACAACGATATTCATATTATTGGTAACGATCCTCATTTTCCGTAACGCTTATGGTAGAATTAGTCGATTCGTATCGTGTTACTCACGAAGTCGTCGTATCGTTTAAATCTGGATGTTAGTTAGTAAAAACGTAAGGCTGTCAGCGGCGAACGTATCAGCTGTTATTGTATATGTAAGAGAGAAGTTGCCGTAAAAATTTTATTTATGTTACAAATTTTATCACCGGATCCGTCAACTTACGATACGAATCGAGTAATTCTACCATTAGAGATGCCAAACGGTTAATTTTTCTGGATGTAATTGACTTTGTGGTGTCTGTTGTGCCCTCGTTTCACTCCTAATGAGGCAATTTCTTTTATTAACTAACGTGTTAAGCCAAAAACGTTGTCCGCACCGATGACTGATTTTTTAGGTAAATCTGGATAATATTGCCTCATTGTTCAAGCACCAATCCATTAATGATATTTTGCAAGAGCATATGGATCATAAATGTCAAAATTCCAGCGCAATGTTAGAGTTCGTGTGACAGTTTACCCTTTCGTAAATCCATCGGCTTTAAAAAAACAATTTTTACTTCACAAGCAGACAACTTGTCCGCAAAATGTATACGAAAGGCCCTAAATTATGTATACAAATTAGCTACCCCATTTGCCCGATTTTAATGTGGGAACTACAACTGAGCCAAAGGGTGGTTTTAGGTAGAGTGTCATAACTTTGAGTTGGCATCGCTGCTTTATTTGGGCACCCATTTAACAGCTGATAGTTGCTTTTTGTTTATTTTGCTTTAAGATTTCATTATGAATCGACTTACACCAGAGCAACGCGTGCAAATTGTTGAAACATTTAATCAAAATAATTCTTCTATTCGTCAAATTCATCGTGCACTTCTTCCATTTTCCGATGAAGCCCATTTCTGTTCGAATGGGTACGTAAACAAGCAGAATTATCACATTTTCAGTGAGTAGAATCCACAAGCTATTATCGAAACACCACTACATCCACAGACAATTATTGTTTGGTGTGCTTTATGGGCTGACGGGATCATTGGCCCATATGGTAACGGTATAGGAATATGATTCGAAATTTTTCCGTACCTCAATTACGTGGCATTAATCTTGCTGATATGTGGTTCCAAGAGGATGGAGTCACATGCCACACAGTGGGCGCTACAATTGATTTACTCAAAGAAACTTTTGATGAAAAAATAATTTCATCAAAAGTGCCCAATTAGTTGGCCACCAAGATCGTGTGATTGAACACCATTGGATTATTTTTTGCTTGGCGTTATGTTAAGCCACTTGTCTACGTCGATAAACCACAATCAATTGAACAGCTGGATATCAACATTCGAAGAATTAGGGGCGAAAAGTTGTTGAAAATTGGTGTTCCAGATTGAAAATTTGTGTTCTACGCGCCAGCCATGGCGGCCACAGGGCACAAATCATAATTAAACATTAGTTTCATTAAATTTTCTTTCCAATAAGGACCGTTTCATTGATATTAAAAATTTATTTTCTTGTTTTAATATGATTTAAACTTGTGTCACTTTATAAAAAAACACCCTTTATTTATTCTGCTAGAACTTTGTGAAAAATCGTATTCTTTGTTCGAGAGTACTTTCAAATTGGAACATTAACATTTCAGTTTAAATCGATTTAAGCGCTTAATTTTTTTCTTGTTTCCATATTTCATACATAAAAAAGTTATTCTACACTTCCATATTTCTAAATTCTCTGGAATAAGTTAAAAATATAAGCGAAAGTTTTATAATATATTTTTAAATTAGATTTTAAATTTCTTTTTAATGTTCACTCAGTGAACAACTATTAAAAGAAACCACTCAAACTTACTTCAAATTTTTGCATGACTCATACAAAATGTTCTTAGTCAATATTTCATTTGGGTTTACAAAAGCCCAAACACTTAAATTTTTTTCCTTTCTTCTTATTATGCTGTGATGGCTTCGAGCAGCTTTGATTGTCTGCTTTTATATATATATTTTTTTTGCATCACTTCTAACTCTTTTTTTTTTGTACCTCCTTTAAAGCCATAAAAATAATGTTGAGTACTTAACATTATCATTAGAAATCCACAAAAATTATGAGAAAAAAAATAATGCCTCTGCAACTTTTTCACAAAAGTTGTTTAGAGGAGGAAAGATGTCTAAAAGGATATTAAAATAAATTGTAATTTTTTTTTGTAGCAGGCAAGTGACTTTGCAATAAAGTTAGAAATGAAAGGAAGAAAAAAATCAAAACCTTTAAATAAATTTATGCAGTGCCAGGCTATAAAATTTCCCAAGCCGTAAAAATTATTTTTATGAAAGGAACATAAAGTATATTTATTTATGTACGTACTTGTATATTGATTGCTGCTGCTGAAGTTAGGAGGAAAAAAAGTGCAAGTTTGAAAAAAGTTTTTTTTTTTGGCAAACCTCAGCAGCTGTCAAAAAGCATCTGGAATGGGGCAGACTGCAGACATAGTCTGCAATGTACAAAACTATTCATTGATGACGCCAATTTCTTTAATAGTTTCAAATATTTTTTATATGTATATAATGATATGTTTCAATAGAATCTGTCGTAACTATTGCCGTGATCACGCCGCCAGAGGAAGGAAGAAAAAATGAAACAAGCAATCCGCATATACGTAGACGGATGTGATTTGACAGCTTGGCGATGTTTTTTACCTTAGAAAAAATATTTATTTCAAACCTTGAGTACGACGGTTATCGGGGTTGCTCAAAATGCAAACCAAAGTGGAAAAGTTCGAATTGAATTTCAGGTGTTATCCATCAATTAATTATTTTTTTTAAAGCTTTGCTCTTTATGGCGCGATACAGGAATTAGGGCATGATTTTTGTAACAAAAATAATCGACACGATGTCTTTGTACTTAAAAGCATAGTACGAAAATAAACGAAACAAATTGTGAAATTGAAGTGAGTGAAACAAAAACACTGAGATCGATTGCTCAATATGTTTTTGTAGTGATTTGCACATGAGCTCCAACCAGAGAACACAGTCCATGAGCTGGAAGCCGGCTAACAGTCGCCACCGGCCACAAACAGTACATTAGTTTAATCGTGTGCTGCTGAAAAAGGAAATAATGGGAAATAAGTGGAAAATTTTTTAAATATTTGCTGCGAATTTGACATCATCATATAATATAATTTTAATTGCATTAAGTTATAGCTAAGCAGCATAGCTATAACCGGAAGTCTTCTCTTTTTACTGGGATTGGTTTAGTTTGCCCCAAATCTTGAGAGAAAAGCGCTACATTTTCCGGGGTTTTAGCTCTTACTAATCTTTGGTAGACTTTTAGCTAAAATCTTGAACTAGTAAAGGGCTACTCAGACTATTATAAATTTTACAAAACACGCATCTAACGACATTTGTTTCGACTGTCAAAAACTAAAATGTAAAATGACATTTTGTTTTTACATCTTAGCACCTCAAATAAAATTAAAAACACAAGTAGAAAGAAAATAAATGTTCAGAATTAACATACCTCAGTACACTTTCATTCAGGTTGTTGACGTGTCGGCCTTTGAAAATATTCGGCGGTCAAAGTAATCGAATTTGTATAAGAGAAAGAAAAGGAAAATAAAAAAGAAGAGAAGTGTCTTAGGACACCCGGTTATAGCTATGTTGCTTAGCTATATAAAACAAATTCTCTGCAAATATTTAAAAACGTTTCCATTTACATATTTCCCATTATTTTCTTTTCTACCGGCATACGATTAAATTAATGTATTGTTTGTGGTCGGTGGCGGCTTACATCTGATCAGCTGTGTTCTCTGGTTTATACTAATGTGCAAAAACAAAACAAAAATAAATTGAGCAATCGTTCTCATTGTTTTTGTTTTGTTTTTGTTTCACTTACAAAAATAAATTTATAACCGTCGATTATTTTTGTTACGAAAATCATGTCCTAACTCCTGTATCGTGCAATAAATAGCAGGGCTATAAAAATTTAGTTTTAGCTTTTAGGCATATTCATAAATGCATAACTGCGCTGCTTATAGAAATTGAAATGGCCTAAAATACTTCACTCAAGTAGATAATCCACAAATAAATGTCAAAAACAAAGGACAAACATGGCTGCTACTAAAAAAGTTTATCAGGGACCTTGCGTTGCATTTTAAATAAAAGTTTGCTCATATGATGCAGAGCAGTGATGCTTGTGAACACACAACCTTTTTTTTTTTAAATGCAACCCTGATACGATATCGTTTAGAAGAATTTGTTCAAGCCTTATGGTATGTTAAATTTTCCATTGGCCCTGACATTTACATTTACACTATCGCACTTGCACTTATTTGAATTTTCGACAGGTATTGACACAAAGTAAAATAGTCTGAACAGCGCTTAGGATTGTGAGAGATGTTTGTAACACCATCTCTCTGAGACTGAGAGTGACAGTTCCTAAAAAATTTCATCAAACGAGAAGTTTATAAGCTTGTAACAAAATCAAACAAATATGTAGACTTAGTGATATAATTTCACCAACTTATTTAAATATGTATCAATTCATATTTAAAAGTAATTTTTCCATATAAAAATTAATGAAAATCGACATTTAAATATGAATTGTTATTTAAATAGAGTTGGTGAAATTGGCCCTTAAAGTAAGAGAGAGCCAAAAACGAGCATGATGTGCATGATTAGTAAAGCACAAGCAAAACAAAACGGCAAGACTGTTGTAAATAAGGGATGGCGAACTTGAGCTTTCATTGTACAAAAAGCTTTCATCAAATTGGAGAACGATTAATTAAAACAATTCGCAGATTCCATTTTCATTGAAAAATATGTATAAAGCAGCTGCGTCCAAACTCACATACACTACTATTTGCATTTGAGGTAAACAGCTTTGAAAGCTCTTAAATTTTATTCTTATTTCTTTGCAAAGTAAGGGCGAGCATTGTTGTCTGGTGTGTTGTTGTTGTTGTGGCTGTTTTACTCACGTCGGTGTGAAAGCACAAAAGCTCTTTTGTAAAAGTTTTCACATAGTGCATATGGCTTGGTATAGATATAGAGCTGAGTTTTACATCAATGTGGTCTTACACATTAATGTGGTAATTGTACCAAACACAAGAACGCTGTTTATGAAGGTGTGGCGGACTTAGAAAACAGCATGTTGTTCCGTTTTGCTTATGTTTGCATTATAATGTACAAGTTGTCTTTAGTATAATTTGTTCTTTAAAAATGTTCACATATAATTTGGCTTACAGAGCTATACAAACTTAAGCCTAATCGAGCCATAAACAGGGAAACAAGTAAGTTTAAGCAAAATAATAAGAAGCTAGCTAAGATTTTTTTTAAATATATTTTGGATTAAGTTTATTGTCTTTTATACGGTAAAAATATAAGCTTAGAGCACAGCACGTCCAGTAATAATTACTCCCAAATTATAAAATTAATTTAAAAGACATTTCTAAAACCACCCTCGTTGCTCCTTAAAAGCTCAACACATTTATAGCAATTGTTTTTTTTTTGCTTTATGTGATCAAACTTATCACTTCTGTTGACATTTTCATTAATTTTTGCTTAAACCTTGTTGCCGGTAAAAAAAATAGTAATTTTCACAGAATTTTTTTTTTTCATTTTTTATTTTTTGAAAATGTTTCATTTCATTTACTGGTGGCACGTACTGTTTGCAGCAACAATATTGCTTTATAAGAAAATGTGCCATCAATTTGACATTTGAAATCATTGCCAGTTTTAGTATTTTTAATTATTTAAATTTTTTTAAAGCAAATTTTTGTTAATTTGTTTTAAGATTAAACAAATTATTTAGGGACTCACATACAATGATTATAAGCATATACTATATACACTATATACTATACTTATTTTGCAAAAAAAAAAAAGACGATTAAAGAAATTACTTAAATGAGTCAGCGGAAATTTTTGGCAGCCATATTTTATGCTCAATGTACATTCTTAACAATACAAGCATAACGAACACATTTTACACAAATAAAATTAAAAAAGCAAAGATAAATACTTAAAAAAAAGACAAAGAAGACAAGATTAAATTGCACCAACCAATAAAAGTGGTTAAAGTAACTAATGGTAGCAGTTAAAACAACAAACATTTTAAATCATATATTTAAGGGCAGCACAAGTTTAATAATAAAATATATTATGCATCTAAATTTTAGATAAGTGTATTTAGATCAGCGAGCCGCACGCCATACCACAATTGTGGACAACAAAATCGCACACATGCTTACTCTGTCGTCACTGAGAAAGCGACGAAATAAAGTTGTGCACGTATGTACACATTTTTTTGTAGGCTTTTGCGTTTTTGAGCACACGGAACGAAATTAAAGTTTAAATTTAATAAATTTGTATAGCAAAAAAAAAAAAAAAGAATAATTATGGAAGCTGAGAAATATTTCGTGATAAAAAATACTTTTGGCAATATGCAATGCATTTTATATTATGAAACATTCAAAAATAATTTTGAAGAAAGTTTCAGAAGGCATTTTAATAGTTTCCACAGCGCTGCGAGTAAATTTAATTTGAAATTTATACATTACATTGTTAAATGGATTATAAGATTTTTTACTAAGTTTTTATTAAATTGCTTATTTAGAAAAAATATTCAAACAATTAATAACTACAGCATGCATTTTAAATTACAAATATTTTCTTCAAGTGTAACTTTACTTTACTCTTATTTTTTCTCAACAATACAAGCATATCTCATTTTGCGGATCACTGATTTAGATCAATACTGGCCACCGGGAGCAATGTATTCGAAACCGATTGCTGTTCGGCACTCTGGGGCCACTTAGGCCAGCTACGACTTGAATTCTAAATTTACTCATGCCATTACAACAAGGCTGTCCACCGAGAGAATACTGACACAAATGTATTGGCGTATATATATTTGATATAAGGGGCCGATTGATGTTCGGCTCTCTGGTGCCAGTTTGGACAGCCTTGCATTACAATTTCATTCTGTGTAGATAGAACAAACTACTACATGTTGTATTCAATTACTAAGTTCATTAAATCAAAGAATATTTTTACTGAAAAGGGACCTACGACTACCTTAAAAATCGTAAAACGAAAAACCAAAATTCGTAAAAGTTTAATAGAATGGAAATTAAATGTTTGCTTTATTTAAATATACTTTGCTATAAGTTCATCGAACTGATTAAATAAAATAATAAAACTTTGAAACTCAGTTTCAAAAACCTGTCTACTAAAATATATTTTTTTCTGTGTACCAAAAACCAAGCAAAATTCATACAAACTTGTTTGTTTAAATAATGCTAGTTATTATCGCACAAGTCAATGCAGCGTTTAATTTTTTTGAAATCGATAGAACATTTAATGTAGTGAAAAATGTAAAGATTAAAAAAAAGCTGAGTTAGGGCCTTATTACCTTCGTGTCCTGAAACAAACTTTATATTTTAATATTATAATTCTCCATATTAATTAATGTCTTAATAATTTTGTAACTCACTTGGCTACGTCAGCAACAACGAGGCGTAAAATTCAACAGCATTAAATTTTAATAAAAAGGTGAGAGGGATTTGAAATAACAAGTCATTACATGGGCAATATAATTTGGCAATAATAATCTATTTCAATGTAATTTTAATAAAAACAAATATTTTACTGAAAAAGTTAAATAATAACCTGCTGGTAACCGGTCCGGTACTGGTTGCATATACGCACTCGTGATCCAATCACAGTAGCAATCACGAATAATCTAGGTTCACAAGACCCGCGGTAATCGATTCTAGCGTATGCACAACCGATGTAGAAAGCCTTACAAAGCGAGCTTCGGAAAAAGGGCTGGTACTCACTATCCTACATAGTCAAACGACGTTTGAGAAAATGCAAGCCTTATCTAATGAGTTGTTATTGTGTTTTGGAATTTCTCAGAAACTCCATTTCTCAGAAACTCCATCAGATTACCAGCCTTAAAGGTTGACAAATGGGGTACAATATTTAATGAAAATAATACTCACATTAGCGCAGAAGATTTTATCTTCTTCAGCCAATATATTATGTGTATATATTAGACAAGAACCAATAAAAAACAATTTTTTTTGGTATTTTCAGTAACCAAGCGAGTCGCAAATGCAATTTACATTTACAGTAAATTTAACAAACAAAATTAGTTATGCTAACCAACAAAAATAGTTTCTTCATCTAAACCGGAAAATCAACTTCTCAACAGTAAATTAAAAAAAAGAAGAGAGGTGTCCTAGGACACCCAGTTATAGCTATGCTGCTTAATTATACGAGTATAAAACAAATTCTGCAAATATTTTCTTCCCTAGCGGCGTACGATTAAATTAATGTATTGTTTGCGGCCGGCTTACAGCCGATCGGCTATGTTCTCTGGTTTGTGCTCATATGGAAAAACAATACAAAAACAAATTGATCAATCCTATTCATTGTTTTTGTTTTACCCACTTCAAAGAACGAAACAAAACAAAATCAAACAATTTGTTTCGTTTATTTTCGAATTGATGAACGCATTAACAAGGCACGTATTGCGTTTCTCAAGTTGCACAAGGTTTGGCGTGCTAACAACTTATCGCACAAGTCTAAGTTATGTATATTTAACTACAGCGTAAAATATGTGCAGCTATATGGTTGTACCACATGGAGCCTTACAAAATTAATCAATAATATCTAAAATATTGACGTTCGTTACTCGGTGCCTGAGACAGTTATTACGGATTTACTGGTCCAATTAAATATCCAATGAAACCCTCTGGAACCAGGCACATTGTTGATGTATTGATAAGGATATACTAAGACGTAAATGGACATGAATCGGCCATATTCTCAGACGACCATCGATCCACAAGGTCAACGTCAACCCGGTCGTCCACATAATTCTGGGATACGGTGCATCAGAAAGGAACATGAAGCTGTTCGTCTTATATGGAGCGAGATTAAACTACTTGCCAGAGATGTAAATAGATGGAGAGATTTCGTTGACGCTCTATGTTCTCAGTGAAGATTTTATCGAAATATTTTATTTTATATTTTTTTGCATCTACATTTTATTTTGTTTAGATAATTAAAGGACAGTTGTTAAGTACAAGGAAATCAAAACAAAAATTAATTTATAACTGCAATAGTGTCGATTATCGCAAAATAAATAGCAAAGCTATAAAAAACAAGTAAGAGTGCTATATTCGGCTGTGCCGAATCTTATATACCCTTTACCAACGTACGTACATATATATAGTATACAGACACATACATACATATTTGTTTTGTGAAAAAATTTATAATTTTTTTTAAGTTTCCATCTTTGGAGCTGTAATTTTCATTTTTCAAATTTCATACGCCAACTTTTCTCTCAGAAGCATAAAATATATTCAATTTATAAAGAAAAAAAATTTTTTAGACCTATTTAATTTTACATAGCACAAAAAGTGTGACTTTTCCAACCCTGGAGTCATAATTTTGAATTTTTCTGATTATTGATACCAATCTATACATAAAATATGTTAAGTGAACAAAGCAAAAACGAAATAAGGAAAAACTTAGTTTCATTTAATTCCTTTACTATTAAAAAATTCAGTAAAGTGCGACTTTGAATCGCGCACGAAAAGTAGGCTTTTTTGCTTTATTAAAGTTTTTTTCAGTTAAAACGATTTTTTCAGTTTTGTCGCTTTTTTCTCGTTTTGGCGATTTTTTTCTGTTTTTGGAAGTTTTTTTCATTTTGGCGATATTTTTCTGTTTTTGGGCTTTTCTTCATTTTGGCGATTTTTCTAATTTTAGCGATTTTTTTTAATTTTGGCGATTTTTTTTAATTTTGGCGATTTTTTTTCTGTTTTTGGTTTTTTTTTATTAAGGCGTTTTTTTCTTTTTTTTTGGGTTTGTTTTCATTTTGGCGATTTTTTTTCATTTTGGCGATTTTCTTTCATTTTGGGGATTTTTTTTCATTCTAGCAATTTTTCCGTTTTATGCGATTTATTTTAGTGTTAGAAATTTTTTTTTAATTTGGTGCTTTTTTTTCGTTTTGGCGATTTTTTTCGGTTTGGCGATTTTATAATTTTTTAGTTTTACCGTTTTTGAAAATTTCAAGAGTTTTGCTCTTACGGTTTCCAAGATACAGCAAGTTGTCAAAATTGCATAGTCAAAATTGCATTAACTGATGGAACACCCTTTAATTTAAATTTTTGGAAATTTTAGTGTTAATTTTTGTAGTCTGTATAAAAATACACTAACCTTACAAATTTCAAGTGTATATACATATAATTGTATGTATATTACATGGGATTTTAACACTTTTCGTTGCTCGTTTTGAAACACCCTTTAATTTTCAATTCTCATGTATTTGTTGTTGTAGCGGCCTAAGGTATACACACTGTGTCCAAATTTCAGGTCTGTAGCTCTTACGGTTCTCGAGAAAATACTAATATAGTTTTAGACATAGTTAATTTTACATAACACAAAAAGTTAAAGTTTTCCAACCCTGGAAACGTCTTTTTAATTTTTTTAATATTTTTTTAATTTAAAATACCAGTTTTGGTCGTACTGAAGTGTAAAATAAGTTTATTTATTAAAAAAAATAAAAATTTGTTTTCGGTAGTGACTTTTATATGGCAAAATCAAGTTTCAGTTTTCCAGCTCTGAAACCGTCTGCTCGATTTTGCTGATTTTCAATACCAATCTAAGTTGGACCATTTCTGACACACCAGTCCAAGAACGAAGTCACTAGCTTTTCTGGGAGCTTCGGAAAACCGATTTCACGTACACTGGACGGACGGACAGACGGACGTCGCTTATTCGTCTTCCCTGTTCATAAGGAGTCAGAATATATATATTTTTTTGGTCGCAAATTAATATTATGGAAATTACACACGGAATGACAAACCTATATATACCCTTTTCCATTTTTGGTAAAGGGTATAAAAATTAAAAATCCTATAATCCTGTAATGCAGAAAAAAGAATAATTGGTTAACATTGTAGAGTTAGTTATTTTGACCAAAAAATATTTGTCATGCAACATCATGCAATAAGGTAAAGCGAACCGATTTATTTTTGTTCTTTGAAGATAAAATTTTTTTCTTGTGTATTAATAATTTATTTTGTTACTGCAGTGAATTTTTGTTTTTTTTGAGTTCTTTTAACTGATAAAAAGTGTGTTATTTTAAATTGCAACAACAATTGCACTCACATTAAAACAACAAAGTTCCAGTTGGTTAAATTAAACGTGTCTAATTTGTTAATTCAAATTCCATTAATTACTTACATTAATTGCAAACATGGCAATTTGAATTCGTTAAAGTAAGCAACGCAATTTTTTTTGTACAGTATTATATTGCAAATTGGGTATTTAAGGCATAACATTTATATTTTCGTAGATTGATTCCAAGTCCAGTTGAAAAAGATTGAATACCATTCTTAAGCGGAGCCAGCCATTGTACAATATTATTGCATATGTTGTTGTACATATTATTGTAGTTTTGACATAAACTATGCAATAAATGGCACAATATTTTCAAAGAAAATATGGCCCAATTTTATTGACAGTGAAAAAGTAAACAACATTGCACAATGTTGCCACCACATTACATAATTCTCTTGAGTGTACAATAAAAAACAAAAGTATTTTAATGTTTGCCAATATATTGTGCCACCTTCGAATATGATATACATATTACCGATATTATTGTGCAATACGAAAAATTAAACAATTATATTGCAAGTGCATAGGCCGATTTATTGGCTACTTCGTTTTTAGTCGTATGCTAAATTTTAGACAAGATTTCTTATGCCTCGCACAAGATTTCATTTCCCCTTTCCTTACAGATTTTGTCACCATTTTAAATTCTATTACAACACAGAGAAAAAACTGCATCATAGAATCAAAAAGATTTTATCTATGAACCGTTTTTAGGTTTAGCAGAATGAAGCGAAGATTTTTTCATAGAGATTCCTTATTGGTTTTCTGTGGTAAATCTTATTAATTTTATCAAGAAGAAAACCACATAAAATCAAAAAGAAATCTTATTATTCACAACTTTTCTTACTCAATTTCCGTTATTTTTGGCACCAAAAAACAATCTATAGAGAAAAACTTCTTGATTCTATTAGGTTTTCTTATAAATTGTAAACTATAGGAATTTCTTATTGATTTTATTAGGTTGCCTTCTTGATTTTTTTTAAAAGGTTTTCTTCTTGATGTTATTAGGTTGCCTTATTGATTTTTTCAATAAGGTTTACTTCTTGATTTTAGTAGGTTCCTATATGAGTCTGTGTAAAGCATCTTATTGATTTTTTTTAATAAGGAAATATTCTTGATTTTATGAGGTGTCTTGTTATTTTGTTTCTATAAATAGACAGACATACAATTTTTTTCATGATCTTTCTCATTTTTGTATAAGAATGTTTGCACAATAATTTCAACGGTTATTGAGGCTGCTTGTTAGCATATTGGTTAGAGTGCTTGTCTATCAGGTAGAAGTTCAATACTTGGTAAGTAAGTTAGTTAAGAATATAACAAAACGTGTATGTATGTATGTATAAATAAATAACATCTACAACATACTATATACATATGTATATGGTATAGAGTTTAAATGAAAATACATATGTACAGAGAATAAAGACGCAATTTTTTTTATTTTTTTATTGAAAAAATCAATAGGACAACCTCATAAAAACTACAAGATGTCTTCTTGATTTTTTTCAAAAAGGTTTTCTCTATGAAATTAATAAGATTTCCTTATTGAAAAAAAAACATACAAATTTCTTATTAATTTTGTTCTATTTTATGAGGTATTTAGTAGGCACTGTTTTCTCTGTGAATATATTGCAAAATCGTTGTTAATGGTTGTGGACCCACGGCTTCATTTTTATCACAGATAATTTTTTACACGAGAGCCAAATTCTAGATACATTCTCTGCTAGCTCGCATTATACCAACTATAATATGAATTTTTTTAAAGTGAGAGAGAGAGGAAGTCTTCTTAAGAGCCTTATAGTGCCTAAAAATAAGAAAAAAGAAATTTTGGTATACAATCACGCCTATTCCATCCCAACATCATTTTAACGTCATCATCAAGTCCATAACTATTTTGTTAACCGACTTCAAAAAAAGAAGGAGGTTAACAATTCGTCACTATTTTTTTTTTTTTTTTTTTTTAGGTATGTAGGTCGATAACTCGGTGAATTTTAAACCGATTGTAAAAATTTTTATCTTGTCTAAGAGGGTATGGCTTCCCATTGGTCCCATTTAAAAAAAGTGGGCGGCGTCACGCCCACAATTTTTTCAATTTGATTTTGTGATCTTTTACTCATTTGATTGCTGCGAAACCTAGCAAACATCTTTGGTTCTTGTAATTACAAAATTTTTAAGTTGAAAAAATGGGCGGGGCTACGCCCATTTAAACGTATTATAGCAATACACGTGGTTCTACTTAACCGATTTTTACAAAACTTAGCACACACCTCGAACTTTCAAAAATACACAATATTATTTAAAAAAAAAAATGGGCGAGGTCACGCCCATTAAAATTTTATATTATATTTCACAGGGTTCTATTTCCCCGATTTTTACGAAACTTGGCACACACCCTAAACTTTAATCAAAGCACAAAATTGAGTTCAAAAAAGTGGGCGCGGCACGCCTATTAAATTTTAGTATAGTATTTCATGTGCTTGTACTTAACCAATATTTACGAAACTTTGCACACACTTTGGACTCTTAAAAGTACACAATCTTGTTTCAAAAAAAGGGGCGTAGCCACGCCCCATAAAATTTAATACTTAATTTCACGTGCTTTTCGATCTGTACGAAACTTGGCACACACATTGAACTCTTAAAAATACACAATATTGTTTTAAAAAAGTAGGCGTAGCCACGCCCCATAAAATTTAATACTATATTCCACGTGTTTTTACTTACTATGACCTCTCATATAAAAAAATAATTTGTGAAATCGGTCATTAGGTGACGGCTATTCGATGTCGGCTCAATCACCATTAATTTTGAAGTGTATTTAATAAGCTCATGAGTTTAATCATATTGAGTAAAAGAAGGGCTAATTATATATTGTGAAAAATACGCATGCATTTTTAACTCTTCGGTGTATATATTGCTTCAAGCCGATCTTTTCCAAAAAAAAATTTATAAAAATTAATATAATTAACTTTATTTTTATAAATATGGGTAGACCCACTAAAAACGCAGCTTATATGAGACAGCGCCGCTTAAATGAAACAAGTGAAGAAATGAGAAAACGCCTATCTCAAATGAGGAAAAACAAGTCAAAGGCCATTTCAAAAGAGACTAGTGAACAACGCAAAAAGAGGCTTTCACAGGAGCGAGCTCACATCAATAAAGTTTTAAAGAGGGAGAACATAGCAAAACGTGCACACCGCATTGGCTTGATTCACTATCGATTATCAAATGAGACAGCAGATCAACGTACCCATCGTCTCAGCTTGATTCACGATCGATTATTGAATGAGACAGAAGATCAACGCGCATATCGTCTCAGCTTGATTCACGATCGATTATCGAATGAGACAGAAGATCAACGCACATATCGTGTCAGCTTGATTCACGATCGATTATGGAATGAGACAGCAGATCAACGTGCCCATCGTCTCAGCTTGATTCACGATCGATTATCGAATGAGACAGAAGATCAACGCGCCCATCGTCTCGGCCTTATTCATGATCGGTTATCAAACGAAACACCTAACACTCGCTTAGTTCGACTTAATGCAATGCAAAAAGCTTACCATGTTTGTAGGGATATCACAAATGAGCAATCGTTCGAAAAGGCTATTAATATTTTTGCTGATGTATCATGTACCGTGTGCAAAAGAGCTATTTATCCACAGCAGCGTTTAAATTTACAACCAGATATGTATTCAACTCTATTACCTAAAGAATTGATTAACTTAGGTACAATTACTACATGTTCTCGTTGCAACAATACTATTAAGAAAAGAAAAGTTCCATCAACTGCATATTGGAATAAAATGATGCCTTCAGAAATACCTCCAGAATTAGCCAATTTAACAAGAGTTGAAGAACGGTTTTTATGTCGGATTGTACCTTTTCTAAAAATTGTAAAACTTAATAAACGGTTCAGTCAAAATTGGTGTAAGGGTCAAGTAATTTTATTTGCAAAGGACGTTCTGGAAATAGCTGAACAGTTACCATTGACACCACAACAAGCTGGTTTAATTTTAGTTGTAGAAAGTTTGGAGAAACTTTCATGTTCTAAGGAATTCATCGTGGATATCCAGAGACTTAATAGAGCATTAAAGTGGTTAATTTGCAATAATTATCTTTACAGAGATGTTAAAGTGCATTTTGAAACTACATTAAATATTACTCCTTTAGTCCAAATAGCTGAAATATCTATTTCGAACCGGGATGGTTGTGCTTCAGAAACTTTTTTGAATCATTATGTCACTTTAAATGAAAACACCGCAATATTACGTGGATCATTTCACCAAGGTGACTTGCGATTTAATTCATCTAGAGGTAAACAATGTACTGGGATATCGGCTGTTGCTTGTGCTGCGTTCAATATATTAGATCCGTGTAATTGGGTTAAAAGCGATGTCGACTACATTGTTATCATTGGTGATAAGTACTATAATGACTGCATATCCACTAGAGATAATCCTAGGTCCGGCGAAGTAAACTCTGAATTCCTTTCTATAACAGATCTAAGTCCAAGACTTCTCTATAATAGAAAAAACCTGGTAATCATAGTAATTGAAGAATCCAATTATAATGGTCATATAGAGAATGACAACACTAGCGATGGTTTCCCTAACTTAAAGAATGCATTATTAAGTTTTTTCGGAGAGTATTCATGTGGGATACTTACAGCAAACGCAATTTCAGTAGCAGTATATTGTAGAACTTGTGTTGAAAGTCAAACTTTTTTTTTGTTTGATTCCCATGCACGTGGACCTAAAGGTGCTTCAGCTCCTATAAATGGCACCGCTTCTTGCATGCGATTTAATACTTTGGACTATTTATATAAGACATTGTATCACAATTTATTTTTATCTCCACGTAAGCATGGTAAGCTTCAGGATAACCTCAATGTGTTCTCACTAACACCATTAATTATAGATGAAGATAACCAAGAACAAACTTTTACGTCTACATTGGTCCCATCACCAACAAAAAAACCAAAAGGGCAAGAAAATACATCAAAGAAAAGCTCCCTCCAACCAATAATACACGTCATCGAGTCTCCCCATACAACAGCTCAAGAAAAACCAATAAAGGAAACAGGAATACGGTTACCACTACCAGGCGAAAAGTCTATGGGTATCATTTATATCGAATCAACAAGTATGCTCAGAAACGTAGATGATAATATACCTTGTTTGGAAAGCGTTATAGGAATGAACTGCTCTTCAGCTAATGACGCAATTAGATTGGCCACAATAACAAGAAAAACTGCACCGCCTTTGAACTTGGAACGTGAACGCCGTATGGAGGAATTGTGTTGGTACTTTCTTTTTCCAGATGGAAAGAATGGTTTCGGTGAGGAAAGAGAAAACCCATGTACCCCACTGGACTACTTCCAGAATCGTGTAATGAATATTGACAACAGATTCAATAGAAACGATTATTTATTTTATGCTTTATCAATTGTTGAATATTTTCGTGCAAAATCAAGTGTATCTGTATCTTGCAGAATGCGACAAGGTTATGGTGAACAAAAACCTCAAGGACTTGTAGACAATATGCACCTCACAATGCAAAATATTAGAGGATCTGCCTCATACTGGCAGAAATGTTGCTCAGAACTAATTGCAATGGTTAGAACTTTAGGCCCACCAACATGGTTTTTAACATTTTCCTGCAATGATTTAAATTGGTTGGATATGATAAAAGCATTACTAATCGCTGATGGACGTGACATGGAAGATGTCGAAAAACTGTCATTTCCGGAACGCTTAGACTTAGTACAAAAGTACCCAGTAGTGGTGGCACGGCAGTTCACAGTGCGTGTTAATGCCCTCATGCGATTTTTAAAACACAATAAAGATTGCTTGGGTGGTCCTATTGAAGACTATTGGTACCGAGTTGAGTTCCAAAATCGTGGTAGCCCACATATTCACATGTTAGTTTGGTGCCGTAACGTACCTGAATTTTCTACTCCGGAAGGAATCGCTGTAATTGAAAGGGTAGTTTCATGTTCACTAGATGTTAACGATCCTGAGTTACGCAAGTTAGTCGAGGACTTGCAAATCCATAAGCACACTGTGACGTGTAAAAAAAATCGGAAGGACAACAGTTGTCGATTTGGTTTTCCAAGGACAGCAAGTAGTAACACCGTTTGTCTAGGCCCAGATGAAGCACTTGCTAAGAATGGCCGATTTTGCGTATTAAAAAGATCCTCAAATGAAACAATGGTAAACAATTACAACGCAGTTCTTTTAGGTATATGGAAGGGTAATATTGACGTCCAACCATGTGGTAGTTTCACTACTGTGGCCTACTATGTTGCAAAATATGCTAGTAAATGCGAACCACATGATACAGGTGATGTGATAAGAAACGCCATCTCCAAGGCTAAAAGACAAGGTGGTGATATTTGGAAACAATTATTTTCGGTATCAATGACTATTTTAAATCAAAGATTAGTCAGCGCGCCAGAATGCGCATACAGATTATGCCATTTGCCATTAAAAATGTCATCGCGAAAAACTGTTTTTATTAATAGCTGCAGGCCAAAAGAGCGTTTCAGACTTCTGAAGTTTGACCGAGATGAAACCGGTATTTACAATAACATTTTTGATCGTTACGTACTACGTCCAGACGAGCTACAAAATATAAGTCTTGCGGAATTTGCGGTCCGTTTTGAAAGCGTCTCTAATGCGACATGGTCAGAGGACAATGGTGATGCGGAGCTGAATTACGAAGATATTACCCCAGTGAAGTATATCAAATTACATGACAATACGAGAATGCGCGTAAGAAATAGGCCGGCAGTGTTACGTACCCGATATTATACAATTAATAGTGATAAAGAGGCCTACTATTACAGCTTAATAGTATGTCATATACCATTCCGTAATGAAAGCGAGTTACTGTTCGACAATGAAACAGCTGAACACTGTTTTATAAGGCGCCAAAAAAATCTGCGCCCATTACAAAATAACGTCAGCGCAGAAGAATTTGGCCATGCTGAACAAATAATTCAACAGGCTGTTGCCCAAGCTACAGCGCTTAATGCAGCGCGTGAAAATGATACCCGAAATGGTCCTATATTATGTGTTGGTGAGCAGATCGTAAATAACGATGATAACTTTTGTGAAGACTTAGGAGAACGAGCCATTATGCCAGATGAAATGTTTCTGGAGAGTATTCGAGGATTAAACATCCAGCAGAAGGATTTATTCCAGAAAGTTTCAACGGCAATCGAAAATGATTTGCATGGAAAAGAAAGTCAGCTCTTACTTTTTATTACGGGTGGTGCAGGTAGCGGAAAATCATTTCTTCTGAAATTAATTGTAGAGCACATTAAGCGTTGTTATGCACCAATGGTAGATATCCTACTCAAACCTAATTTCGTGGAAGTTGGGTCATTAACCGGTGTTGCCGCTCGTCAGATTTTTGGTAAAACAATACACAGTATTTTCCTGCTTCCTATTGAGAAAAGAAATACCATGACATACAAAAAAATTACGGGACAAAGACTCGAGAATGAAAGACGTAAATGGCGCTTTATAAATTGGCTAATCCTTGATGAAATTTCTATGGTTTCCTACGAGAACCTAAGAATAATTCACTTAAGACTTCAAGAATTTAAAAATAATGATAAATTATTTGGTGGAGTTAACATATTGGTTTTTGGTGACATATTTCAACTTCCTCCGGTAAAAGGTAATTGGTGTTTTATGCAGCCATCATGGTTGGCAGCGGAGGTCAATTTGTGGCATCAGTTTTCTTTTTGTGAATTGACTATAAACATGAGACAGCGAAATGACTCAGAGTTCATTGATTTATTGAATAGCTTACGGGTTGGTGAATTAACGACGGCTCAGCTGCAATTATTGTGCGAGCGACGACAAGTGCCCTTAAACGGTGAGTTTGCAGATGGGGTCGCAGTTCGAATTTTCCCCACGGTTAGACAAGTCGACGATTACAATGACAAAATAAGTAACCAAAATGCAAAATCAAACCACAACTATCAAATCAACGCAGTGGATGAGTCCCGTGAAACAGCGACATATGGTATAAGGCCACCAGAGAACGTTATTCCAAAGGATGTCAATAACTGTGGTGGGCTTCTGTCATCAATAAAAATTGGTACCGAGTCCCGAGTAATGCTGAGACGCAATATTTCCGTTTCTGAAGGACTAGTGAATGGAGCTATGGGTATAATAAAAAAATTCCAATGGCCAGCTCTAAGGAGGGATCAATTGGAGGATGGAGAGCTGCCAGAAGCCGTGTACGTAAAGTTTGATGATGAAAGTATTGGTCATAGATTAAAAGACAGCGATGGTTGCATACCTATACCTCCATTAAATACAACGTTTCAGGCTTTAAAAGGTTATGGTGATGTGGAGCGCCGTATGTTGCCTCTAATATTAAGCTGGGCTGTTACAGTCCACAAACTACAAGGTACAACACTAGAAAGAGCTGTCATCGACCTTGGTAAAAAAAACTTTGCAAAAGGGCAAATATACGTTGCTTTAAGTCGCGTCAGGAGCTTAGAAGGCATAGTTTTATCTGACTTAGATGCCAACAAACTATTAAAGCAACCACACGACGACAAGGCTTTGACGGAAATAACAAGACTGCGAAATCTACCATCCAGCAGTGAAAAGCATGTATAATAACTGTATTTCAAGAATTCATTCACAATCTTATCAAAATTGGCTTTTTAAAGTAAAGATAAACTGAATCATAAAAAATGTTCATATCTATAAATCATAGTATATAAGATGTATTGTAATGTATTATCTAATGTATATAAAATAAATAATATAAGATCCTCACATGTGTATTAAAACTTTGTAGGAGTTTGTTGGTAATAAGCAAACTTAAGGTGCAATCAGACGTGACATAACCATAGCCATAGAAAACAGCCGTTCGAACCAAAATAATGGGCAACATTGTATTTGATTATACGTAACTCACCATAACGCCATTGAAACCAATTGAATTTTTTTTTGGTTATGACTATGGCATTATGGCCATGTCACGTTTAATTGTGCCTTTAAAACTCTGCTCTAAAAAGATACTTACAAATAAAACTTTTTTGAATTGACCAGAGCTCAAAAGTATGCACTAAAAAGGTAAAAATAAAACTTTTTAAAAAAAAATTAAACCGACTTCAAAAATAAGCACTAAAAAGCAACAAATAATATAGATCTAGTTAAATAAAAGATTTTTATATATGTTACCTACAGTGCCGTTTGAAGTTGGTGCCAGTAATACTGGTACTAAGCACATAGGAACATGCCCGGTAAAAAAACTGCAATTAATTTTTATGTACATATGTATGTATGTGCTTAGTTACCAATGTTGCTGGCACCAACTTCAAACGGCACTGTAGGTAACATATATAAAAATCTTTTATTTAACTAGATCTATATTATTTGTTGCTTTTTAGTGCTTATTTTTGAAGTCGGTTTAATTTTTTTTTAAAAAGTTTTATATTCTATAAAAAGATGACGTTATATCGACATATCAAATACACAGCTGTAAATATTTAAATCAGCTGCGTAACAACAAAAAAATATTTATTAAAAATTTAAAATATTTAAAAAAATTTTTTTTTCTTATTTAATTAAAAGAGTTTGTTTGTTGTTCCTTAATTACTTTTATATACAACTAAACTTTTTTTTTTTGTAATTCATATTCTTTTTAAAACACGCGTTATTATTAAATTAATTTTCATCACTTTTTATTTAAAATTTAAATGCTTTAAATTTTCATTACGAATTGAAATTACAAACTTGAACCTGCTGAAAGTCATTTATTGATTTATAATAAATATATGTATGAAATATTTCGACCACAATCGAAATTTAAAATTTAAAAGTCATTTTACATTAATCATAGAAATGCCAATAAATCTTATTGAATTTTATATTTAAATCTGTAAATTTCATTTCAAAATATCTAATTTAAGCAAAAATTAAATTTGGCATTCATAAATTTCTGTTCGCACATGGAAATTTAAAACAAATTCAATTGGTAAAGCTTATTATTAATTGAATCATATTTGTCTATTAAAAATAGTAAACACTTTTAATCTATATAAGATTAACTGCAATAAATTTTAAATGAAAATACAAGTAATGTAAACATTTCTCATCTCCTGTTCCACAAAATAAATCTAAATTTAAATTTAAACTAAAAATATACACGCACTCACGTGATAATATATTTAGCTTTGAATATGTTTCAATGGAACATTCCTAATGAAGGTCAATGGTCGAACCATTTATGATGGGGCGAGAAAGATTGTTCATCATGTCTAACCCATATAGACAAATGCTTTTAATGATGCTAATGAGAAAATACTTGAGTTTTTGTCCAAAAGGTACCATTACAGGCTTTGAGAAAGAGAGAAAGGATATAAAAATTTGCCATCTGAAATGTAAGTAAAGGGTTATATTATCTGTGTTTGTTGGTAATAAAAAGTATACAGAGAAATAAAAAACCAAAAGGAGTTGTAATCAACAAGTATCTTGAATCAGTAAAACAATAAACCAGAATATTGATATCATCTCTTAAAATTACAATAATTGAGCCATGATAATATCTTTTAATCAATCACATTTGTATTTGTGATTAAAAATGTAATTGCAAATATGTATGCATTATATGGGCATTTCTATGATGTCGAGCGTGACCAGTGCAGTGCAACCCTTTAAAGTGAAAAAATTAAAAATAAAATGGATTTCTATTTTCACACTAAGCTTAACTTATAGCTCTAAAGTAGCGCCATAATTGGTGCTGAGTTTGATTTTGAGCAATTTTTCAAAAAATCTATTAATTCGCATGTGATTAAAACGCTAATTTCAGCGAAACCTGAAGCAATATTTTAAATGTGACCAATTTTAGAGTATTCCCCACTGATATCTCTTTCAAAGTGTATTGCTTTTACCAAAAAAAAACTAAATTTTAGTCACAGTCGCACGTGACATTTTACCCATCATAATATATATATATATAAAGATTTTCTGTAGACAAGCACAGTAAAATATTTTCAAATTAACAGACATATTCAACGTATTTATTTTAAAATAATAACAAAAATTTTGTAGTATGAGTAATAAACTAATATAAATGTTAATAAAAACAGTATCAGGAATACCCAAATAGTTTTTTTTTGGAATAGGCATTTCCAGCTGCTTTTAGTTCTCCATCATCGCAACTGATTATATATTTTAATTGATTCATAATATATGAACTATTTCGGTCATAATCGAAATTTAAACTTTAAGTTTATTTAAATAATTGAATCTAATTTTAATTTTTTCTCTATGCGTTTTGGTAACAAATTCTGCAATCTTTTGTTTGCTTGCAGTTGTATGGCTGGCTTTGAGTTTCGCATTTTTGCAAGCTTCTGGCGACCTTGTCTCTCACCTATGCCGTCATTCCGCCTTTTCTCTTCTCTTGTTATTATTGTTATGTATTAATGTTTCATCTTCCTTCAGCTCTCTTAATTTTCTTCAGCCGCTTCTGCTTATCTGAATTGAAATAGTTTAAAACTATGTAAAATTTTTGTAATATATATTTTTTTAGTTTTACACCTATGATGTCGCACGTGACCAACTTTATATATATATATATATATATATATATATATATATATATATATATATATATATATATATAATATATATTTCAACAATGCTCTTTGTTGAACTAATAAATTAATTCATTGAATGCCTCTGCATGTACACGGTAAAAAAAGAGCTTCCAAGCAAGTAAATAAGATTCCGAACTTGTGATGCAGAACTGGTGCAAATATGGATAATTTTTAATGATTTTTACATTTTATCATTACAAGAAGTTGTTTTAGCGAATCCGACGTCATTTCCACGATATTAACTTAATCCAAGTTTTTCGTATAATTTTTTTAATGAGCTCAAAGGAACTAACTTTTCATTACTTTTATAAAGTTAGAAAAAACTCGCCACCAACCATGGAATAATCAAATATCAAATATTTCGTTTGAATCAATATATTTTCTATAATTTGAAATGCAATATTTAATCACCTCGAATTCTTTTACTTAACCCTTTATCACCCCTTGCGACGAATATGTTACAAACCATTAAATCTCTATAAAAACTATTAGTTAAATATAAATATTAATTTTATTTCAAGTCAATAAATTTTGCACAATATCTTGTTTTAAACTGAAAAGAAAGGAATGCCTGCTACAGCAGAATAGATTTAAAATAATCCTGCTGTTTTATTACGTCAATGTTGCCGTAGTGAAAATTTTAAAAAGGTATATTTTGCTTATATATTTCCTTCTTAGCCCATTTACGCCACAAAAAATAAAATTTCAAAAAAAACCTAGAAGAAATATTTTAAATAAAATTAGTTTCACGGAGTTGAGTTATAAGGGGTCAAAAAAAAATCAAGAAATAACTTTTAAATTACTTATCTGGGTATTATTAATAATCACTTCCTGAAAAGTGAAAAATACATACTTATTGATACTTGGGAAATAAAGAAATAATAGTTCCTCAATAATTATTTTAAATTTTTTTTTTCACTGGGTACTAAATATTTCATGGGCTATCTGCTCTGACGCACTGATAACAAATTATGTTTTTCAATGTCGCACGTGACATCGAATTTAGCGATATTGCTGATAAAAAAAATTTACAGCTTTTTGCAATCGCTTAGTTTCATATGCATTATTTTTTGTTTTTTTTTTGTACTCTTAGAAAAATTTTAGAGAGCAAAAGGCAATGGCTAATACCTCTCGTTAAAAACGACTATCAAAAGAAGACGTGGAAAAAAATATTCAGATGAATAAAATTGCGCTTTTGTAACTTTGTATTCAAAAATCTTGAATGTATCAATGTAAATTTTGTTCAAATGAATTTTGATTGTTTCTCTATGAAAATAGATAAAACAAAGTGTTTTGAAGAATTTTTTTTGGTGGACCTTTCGCTGGACTAGTTTTAGTCTTCAAACTGTCAACATGTGGAACCTAACATTGCCTGCTGCCTTTAGAGAACTACTGTAGTGTCGAACTTATGGCCCTTCTTACCTCACCTCATCTAACTACATGCTACACGACAAAGTCGTAAGGCAGGGGTCAAATCGTCACATTCGTAAACGTACAACTCGTCACGTGAAAACAGGGGTATAATCGTCGCTTTCGATAACGAGCTGATTCGATCAAATTGTTCAGTTTGAGATTATGGCATTCGTTATGGAACAATGTAACAATATGGTTCGATATCGTATGTCATAATCTGAAACTAAATAAAGGTGATCCAATCATGGTAACTATAAAAAACTCTGGCAGTGTATATTGGAAACTCCTACTTTCTACACATACATATGTAGGTACAGGAGAGAAGCAGCTCCCCAAGCTTCTGCACATGGAATGCACTGGCTCTTTGGAAAAAAAAAATTAGCGCACGTGCCGTCTTAGCACACCTTGGCGTATTTTGTCTAATAAAATTTTTTGTGTGAAATAACCCTCAGTTCAAGGAGAAATGTTCGCCTTCAAATACCTTGTCCGCCTAATATCTCATGTGGGTACAAGTATTTCATAAATTTTTTTCTAGACTTGCTGCTGTGCTTTCTTTGATTTTTTTCTTCTTTCTTATTTGTTCACTTTTAAGGGTATTATAATTTCTTACTTTTATGTCATAAATCTATGACAATTTTTTTTTGCGTTTGACTTTTTCCATACTTTGGTTCTACACCACACGAGTAGCCAAAGGGGGGGGGGTTAAATTTATATATATTTTTTATTTCTTAAAAAAGCATATAGAATATTTCTTAATGCAAACGGTTTGTTGGACTTTGCGTGGGAAAAAAATTAAAAAATTTTATGTTTCATTTGAATTTGTAGCTCCCACCCAAAGTCTTCACTTGGCTACGTGCCTGCAGATAGTCACTCGACACATATGTTGTATGTAGTATGTTTTTTTTTGTCATTTAGTTTGCTTCTTCTGATTATGTATTATTTAGCACTTATGTTTTCCATACATTTCTTAATCATCTAGATTTTTACATGTTTGTGCTTTTAGTTATTATGACTAAATCTTGTTTATTTTAACCTTCAAACTATTAAAACGTCATTTATCTCATAATTCATAATTTGGATTTTCGTTTCAGTGTAATATGAAAATATAAAAAAAAGTCAAAAGTATTTAGAAAAACTTTAGTTTCTCCTGCTTTTGTGATGCCATGTTCTAAATCTTTTATACATCTAATTAATTGATTGAAAGGTTGAGGAGATCTTTTCTTTTCCGGCGAAAAGAACATCTTTTTATTTTCAATAAATGTCTCCGAATATGTAATACAACACAAATTGATGAGTTTATTTATGAATTATTAGCAAGCGATTAAAAATGATTAAATAAATATCTAATTATGTGTCAAGATATTTGAGACAAATTAACTGTATGTTTATCGAAGTCAATGGTGCCATAAGACAAAGCTGTTGAGCTCAACTGTTGTTAAACTGTTGCCAGATGTTAAAGCCAAGAGTTACCTCATAGAAAAGGGTTGATGGATTTACTACAAAATTAACAGCTGATGAATGTAAGCATTTGAAAAGGAATAAATAAAAAAAAACTTAAAAAAAAAATAAACCGACTTCAAAAATAAGCACTAAAAAGCTACAAATAATATAAATCTAGTTAAATAAAAGATTTTTATATATGTTACCTAGAGTGGCGTTTGAAGTTGGTGCCAGCAACATTTGTAACTAAGCACATACATATCGTCATGTGAGAACTTAAGTGTCCAATATCCAATAGTTTATAATGGCGTATTGGACACTTAAGTTCTCACATGACGATATGTATGTGTTTAGTACCAGTATTACTGGCACCAACTTCAAACGGCACTGTAGGTAACATATATAAAAATCTTTTATTTAACTAGATCTATATTATTTGTAGCTTTTTAGTGCTTATTTTCGAAGTCAGTTTAATTTTTTTAAAAAGTTTTATTTTTACCTTTTTAGTGCATACTTTTGAGCTCTGGTCAATTCAAAAAAGTTTTATTTGTAAGTATCTTTTTTTATTTAGAAATATGGTCTTGTTTCATAAAAATCGATTAAATAAAAACACGTGAAATATTTACTAAATTTTATGGGGCGTGGCTACTAAGATTTCAAGGTGTGTGCCAAGTTTCGTACAGATCGATAAAGTAAAATCACGTGAAATTAAGTATTAACTTTTATGGGGCGTGGCTACGCCCTTTTGTTAAAACAAGATTGTGTATTTTTAAGAGTTCAAGGTGTGTGCCAAGTTTCGTAAATATTGGTTAAGTACAAGCACATGAAATATTATACTAAAATTTAACAGGCGTGCCCCGCCCACTTTTTTGAACGCAATTTTGTGCCTTTATTAAAGCTTAGGGTGTGTGCCAAATTTCGTAAAAATCGGTGAAATAGAACCCTGTGAAATATAATATAAAATTTTAATGGGCGTGACCGCGCCCATTTTTTTTAAAAGAAGATTGCGTCTATTTTAGAGCTCAAGGTGTGTGCTAAGTTTCATAAAAATCGGTTAAGTAGAACCACGTGTAATGTTATAATACATTTTAATGGGCGTAGCTCCGCCCATTTTTTCAATTTAAAAATTTTGTAATTACAAGAACCAAAGATTTTTGCTAGGTTTCACAGCAATCAAATGAGTATAAGATCACAAAATCAAATTTAAAAAATTTTGGGCGTGACCCGCCCACTTTTTTCAAATGGAACCAATGAGCTATACCCTCTCAGACAACAAAAAAAATTTTTACTATCGGTCTAAAATGCACCGAGTTATAAACCTACACACTTAAAAAAAAAAATAAAAATAGAGACGAATTGTTAACCTCCTTCTTTTTTTGAGGTCGGTTAAAAAAGAAAAGAGTCGGATGGGCTATGCACACAGTACAGTGGTTCGCCTTCCATTAAAAAAAGTTGTGCCAGTCACCCCTTAGTGTTAAAGATAATAGGGTATGTTCTGTCTGCCACGGGAAATTAAAAGGTGTGGAATTGCCATAGAATTGTTGTTATAAATACATACATATTTCCAACAACAATTCTATGGCAATTCTACACCTTTTAATTTCACGTGGAATACAGAACATACCCGCAAGTAAAAAGAATTCCAAAAATATTTATTTTTATTTTTTTGCCACGCCTACAAATACCGCGCTTTTAGTATTTTGTTCACTGTGTATTTTGTATACCGGTGTTCAGAAGAAGAGTCATACACAGCTTAATTTAAGTTACAGATCTATGACACAAAAGATCCACTAGGTGGCGCAGTGTAGGTCGTTGGACCACCTTATTCTATCTGTTTTGTTGTGATTTAGATGCACAAAATATTTTTGAAATAGTTAGGTTATGTTAGGTTGGTTCAATCATCTGAAAGCATGATGTGCGTTCTTAAGAGAAGTATTCTTTATTTGATATACGAGTAGTTACTTAACTTAACAGTGCAATTTCTTAGTTAAATTAATAAATTTATTCTTATTATTAATCAAAATGGTTTGTTTGATATTTAATAACCTATTCCCTAATTGTAAATTATTAGTTTTGAATTTTACTATTCTCTTGGTTTATTTAACAGATTATAAATAGTTGAACAAAATAAAACAAAAATAATAAGGAATGTTAATTTGAGCAATTTGTGTAATAATTAATTTAATTGCATATTAATTTCACTATAAGCTAAAGGGTTTTGCGATGTAGATGAACAAGTTGTTCGTAAGACAAATCTAACCAATCTCAGTTGTTAATTTACTGTCAACATATAATGCTGCTGTTGCAAACCAGTTGACAACTAAAAATACAAAAATATTTATTATTCTATCGGTTAATCGAATAGATATGTATATCCAATTAACAAAATTAAACTAAAATAAGTGACGAAAGTTAATCTAACCAAACTAAATGGTTAATTTTACTGTTAACAAAAATCGTTACTGCAGCCTGTTTTCAACTCCAGTTTGAGCTTAAGGCACAATATTATAAGAAAGATTTACATTAAAATATCAAGTTTGTTTCAGTGTGGAGTGGAAAGTTATAAATAAACGCTGCCTTACGAGAGGTGGGCTGGTAATAACATGGTATGGTGAAAATCTTAAGTGAAGAACTTATAGGGATTTTGATTGAACTGCAATGGATGAGATGAAAATTGTGTGAGGGAATTTAGTGTCGTAGTCAAAATAATGCTGTGGTCTACAATGGCTGTCTTAAAAATTTTATTGATTTACATTTAATTTTCTGCCATGTTCTGTAAACCGAATCCGGGTAAATTTATCGTTTTCCAAAAATAATAAATGGCCCCGCCCCATTGATATGTTTTAAATCATACATAGTAAATTAATTTCAGATATGATATTTCAAGCTCTAGCAAATAGAAAACTACAAGAAAAGTCTGAAAAATTCGTTATTAGTGGATTTAATTTTTCTAAATCGATCGTTTTTAAACCGACTCAATTTACGACTTTGCGGCACTATATAAACCTAACGCGTGTACTGATTTTAATGATTTTTATAACAATTAATTTGCATTAATCCTGGGAGTGTCCAAAGGTATGACAGTAGTCAAAAATAAATATGGCGGCCAACTGACGCCATTTTGTAAATAAGAAAAAAATTAAAAATTGCCAGAACTATATAAAAATGGGTATCATTCGATAGGTATTTTAAAATCATATTTAGGTTTCTGTTATTATTTTTTATTTTGAATTACCATTTAGGATATTTTCCGGTTCAAAGTTGGTCTTGGTTTTACGTTTGTTACTTCATAACTCCTTAACTTTTAAACCCATTTTAGAAATTAATTTTTTTATAAAAGATATTACTGCAAAAATTAAATTTTAAACTTTTGTTGGATTGTTGTTTTCTATAGGCGCTTAACATCAGTTAGTTTTTTTTTGGCACAAAATCGAAAAAACTCAGTTCTTAATTTAGCAAGGGTTTATTGAACTCCCCTCGCATAGGGAATGTAATATAATTTTTATATAATTAGTTGTGACAAAAATTATTTAATAACTGAAACAATTAATTTCAATTGCAGTTTATTTCTGGCGCAAAATTAAATTCCTTCTAGTCTAAGTATTAAATAATAACCTTGCGCATAAAAATTTTAAAATAAATTTTATTTATACGCCATAATTAATTGAGTCACATACTTATGTTTGTTTGTGTTTTAAATATAGACATAAAAATATATAAGTAATTCGCATTAAAATTGATTTTCAAATGAAACCATAAGTAATACTGATGATGCACAGTGGGGCGGTATCTAAATTTGTTGGGCCATAAATTAGTTCTTACAAAATGGTTTTTAGGATAAATTTCTCTTTTAAAATCTACTCTGATATGAGACTCTAAAATAAAATAAGAAATTAAATTAGTTGGTAATTGATTTTATTATTTTTTTACGGAATTTAAAAAATTTTCCGTAAACTTCTTGTTAGAGTCTTTAGTAGAAAGGTGCTGTAGTAAAATTAATAAAGATGCAATAATTTTTTTAAATAAAATCTAAATATTTTCCTGATTGCGGCATAAAGTTTTCGGAATTTTTTAGCAATCACACATAAGTCACAAAAAATATTTTACACCCAATTACAAATACCAGGCTTAACGTTAACGACTGACTAAGCATTCATATATTTTTTTTAAATACATATTTAAATAAATTATTTTGTATACAACATATTTCAAAATTTCTATTATTTATATGAAAAACATCAAAAAAAGATAACACGCAAAACTTGTAACAGACAAGATAAATTGTCCGCATTCAATGACGGCCACTGAACCTACTCTTGAGAGGCAAAATTTGCCTGAGGGAGGTTATAAATGAGTTTTCCAAAATAGTTTACATTTATTAATAAAATAATAACAAACAAACAATTCAACTTATATTATAAATTATTTAAGCAATTTTATGAAATTATTCTTAGAGTGAAAAAAAGTTGTTGTTCTTTTTACTTCATAAATTCACCCACTTTTGAAATTCAGAAAAATGCGGCGAATTTTTTTTTTGCAAAAATTAAATTTAATTCCAGAAAAAAGTTACGGAATAAATACAGCAATGATTTGGGAATTCATGTGTAAGTGCGGCTAATTTTTAAATGGGACTATGTTGCTAATAAATCGGAGTAGGTTCCCGTCCCTCTGGATGCTCACTACACCCTGCTGGAATACATTAGTATTAAATAAGGGAAAGGAAAGGAATATGTGCTCACCACACCCTGTTAGGATAGAGATCGTAAAACTTAAATACCTTGGGTCGCTTGCAAAATTTTCTAAAATTCGGAGCTTGTACAATTTGTAATTGGTTTCAGTTACCAAATCGAAAAACTCAATATTAAACAAGATACTTTTTAATTTTTAAGATACATTTGACTGCTTTGAAGACCTGAGCTTTTATGTTTGAGTTTTGAATCTGCTTTTATCTTCATTTTGACCATT
The DNA here is from genome assembly GCA_944452675.1 of Tachina lurida. Taxonomy (NCBI): domain Eukaryota; kingdom Metazoa; phylum Arthropoda; class Insecta; order Diptera; family Tachinidae; genus Tachina; species Tachina lurida. The sequence continues at coordinate 93,964,997 of OX101754.1, read as the reverse complement.
TCGATTCATTTTGACCATTACAATATCCCCAATGAGTGAAATTGGTTAAATCAACCAATGTGAAGCAGCTAAAAAAATACCACAAAAATTTGTTACATTACAATTATTGCGGTAATTTTACATATAAAATGGTTAAATTTACTACATTTTATGGTAACTTTACTGCATACTAAAAATGTTTTATAGGCAAATTTCATCGATTTGGCGATAAAATCGTACGAATGGATGAACATTTTAAAAACAACTTATTTTTGGTTAAATAAATTGCAACCGAAGTTTTTGTTAAGGTACACTTTTTAAGTATACTGTACTATTGTTGTTTTTACGGAATTTGTAAGACAAGTTTTTGGAAAATTATCCAGTCATTATAAAGGGTCTTTCAATAAGAGATTTCATATTGATATATGTATGTATAAAAAACGAGTATTTTTTAAGCGAAATTGTCGGATATTTATTTATTTATAAAGAGAAGGGTAAGCCATTAATAATGGAAAATAATATCAGCTCAATGGCCAGTAGAGCTACATTTACAGGACCTTATTCTTTTAATCAAAGTTTCCATCAATAAATCGAATATATGCAGATGTATGGCCTCGATAACTTCACAAATTTCATCTTTGAGTTGCTGAATAGATTGTGAACTATTGGCATAGATCTTATCTTTCACGTAGTTCCAAAGAAAATGATAAGAACTCGGTGTCCAAGATCTCTGCGATCGCCTCTTTGATTAATCATGCGGTCACGAAACTTTTCACGCAAATGATTGATGCTATTGCCACTTGTGGGTCACGTAGGTGTGTGTTCTTCTGTTAACTGAACTTTAAATGCCTTTAGACCTAAGAAGACCTAAGTCTTTATGCCAAATACCGTGTAGAGTCTCTTAAGGAGCGCCCAATTCCAAGCCTGGATTTTTCTATACACATTGTAATGCAACAGCAATAATCGGCCCTGTTCTGTAAGCTTAATCAATTTTATCTTGCGCGATTTTAGAAAACTAACTCCGATAATAGAAATATTTTTTCAGACTTTTTGAAATCGTATAGATTCTCAAATATCATATCTGAAAGAAAATTGTCGTGTATGATTTTAAACACTTCTGCAGGACCATTATTAATTTTCTGAAAATGCGAAATTTGCTCGGATTTGGTTTACAAAACAGGAGAAATTCTTCCTTGTTCTTAAGCGAGATGCCTGAGTTTGATTCTTTACATCACTAACTTGTCCCAAAAGTTCCAATTTTTCTACTTTTTTCAACAGTTTCACAATTGTTGGCCTAGAAGGTGCTTCACGAATACAGAAGATCTACTCTGCATTTCGAAACGAAAGAAACTATTTTCGAATTTGTATCTTAATAACATGTAAATTCGAAAGCATTTTTTTCGTTTCGAATTACAGAGTAGACCCCAGAAAAATGCTTTACTTTTGCGAACTATGACCTCGAATGTTTTTCCCATTTTTGTTGTGAATTTCAATACGTTGTTCAAGTCTATATCGTTTTATTTTTATTAAGTCAATGTGGCTTATCATTTGTAAAGTTATTACAGCTAGAGTCATGATAACTGTTAAACGTTCCTATTATTAAAAACGAAACGTCTTTGTGGAACAATCTGTATATTTAAATCACTCCTGGTCGAATTCCCCATACAATTTCATTTAAGATATTCCAATCTAAATAAAGTCCATCCGATTTTGTTTCTTATAAGGTCTTCCTAGAATTCCTAATTATTGTCTTGTAATTCTAGAAGAAACTTGATTATATTAATATTAACTTATCAAGATAGACCGCTCAAACTGATCACATATTTTTAACCATATGCCTAATTTGTTCACCGCAATCCCAATAACTGAAAAGTAACAATTTCATTGGTATTGCAACAATAATTTACAATAAAAATAAAGTTAAACAATTCCAGATTGGTTAAGGGAACCAAATTGATTCTTTTTATCACGATTTACATTGAGAATCAAACAACAAGTGCATGCTGGTTAGAATTACCAATAAAAAATAGTATGTTTACCCAAATGACAACAAAAATTTAGAAAAGAAGTAGTTAAAAACACACTTCAGATTGGTTAGGTAAACCAAACAATTTGCTTCATCACGATTTGCATTGAATATTAAATAACAACCATATAGTGGTTAGATTAACCAATAAAATAGTGATTTTTTTTTTTGAGAAAAAATTAAATAAAAAAATTAAAGATTTATTGGATTTAAACATATAATTTTTCTTCTTCTTGCAGCAATAATTCACAGCATGCAAGGAATGTCAATTTTTTGTAGCGTTCGACACCAAGCAAATATGCTTGTTTTTTTTAAAGAAAACGAAACTTCTTTTTTACTTCTTTATATATTTGTGTAGGCCGTCAGCAACTCTACGCTAGGTAAAATTTTAAGAAAACTCGAGTCATATTGTTCAGAAATACAAGGTTAATTGCTTTCTGTCGCACGTGACAAAAAAGTGGCATTTCTCGTAGAAATGCCCACATGCATTGTAAACTGTTTAGCTTTTATATCTTTTTATAAGATGCCGACAATCTAAAATCTTACATGATTTTCTTCAAGACAATATTTCTTAAATAAATAAATAACTTAACAAATCATTAATTAATAACGCCAATTAAAAAGTCTTGCTAATAGTCTTGCTTTGATTTTTTTTATTTATTTTTTTTTATTGCAATTTAAAACAAAAACACTCTTTTTCAAATAATTAAGGCAAAAAAATTTGTGTTAAATATATGTAAATATTTTATTGCAATTACAATTTATTTTTGTTCTGTTTCGTTTTAAATATATTTTGACATTTTATTTTGAAATGTACAAGTAAACTAAACACACACATGCAAACACAAAAAATTTGCAGATGGACCAACAGACATTTGGGAAGACACATGAAAACACTGACAGGCAGACGTATAGACTGTCCAACAGACACAAATTTTGAGCCATAAAAAATAAACTTTGCATTTTTTTTATTTTTTTTTCCTACAACCATTATAATTGTATGTATTTTTTTTCGATTTTATTCATATGATTTGCTAAAAATTTGGCAACTATTCAAATTTAGTTTTAAGAAGTTGTCTTTTTTTTCTTTGTTGTTTGCGAATAAAACTAAAAATATTCAAACCATATGATTACAATTTCATTAGTATTTAAATGCACACTGGGACTCAAACATATTGAAGCAGAGATGGGAAACTTAGTACCATTGTAATTTTAACAAAAATATATTAAAAAAAGCTCATAAGTAACTTTCAATTGGAAATATTCAATCAGACCGGAAATAATTAAGAAAGGACCAGACCAAAGAGGAATTTCATTTATATAATTCAATATACTATTTGCCGTCTTTATGAATCAAAAGAATTCGCGTATTTCATTTGCATTTAAATATTTATTTAATATAAGGCTGAAAATAACATCAATAAAACACGTGAAAGCTTAATATAAACATGTAGTTTTTGCGAAAATTTACAGCTGTCTTTGATGTAATTTTTCCTTAAAATTTTAGTGCTTCCTCGAAGGAACTTTAGTCTAATTAAAATCAAACAAACAAACAAACAAATTAAATGGTCGCCATAAAATTTTTTGACACTAAAAATTTTAAAGTTCTAGAAAATACGTTGTTATGAATTAAATTAAATTTAACTTATTTAAAGCTGTTAAAGTTCGATTACGATTAGTAATCAATTAGATTACATTTTAAAAATAATTGTAATGATTATATAATTGCCTTCAAAATAATTTCTGATGAATAATTGATTACGTTTACTTATAATCGAAAAGTAATCTGAATTACTTGAAATTACTACAAAATAATCAAAAATAATCAAAAGTAATCAAAAAGTAATGCGACTACTTTCAAAGATTACTTTTGATTCTTTTTGATTATTTTCAAACATTTTGAAAGGAATTTGTAAAATTAGCTGTTTTTTGTTTAAGAAATTCGTAACATATTTGGTTATATAACAACACTAATAATATCAATCTAAGAAAAAATAAAGAATAAAGAAAAACATAAGCATTATCAATATGCATTTCATTGTCGCTTTGAAAAAACATGAGTAGACTTCAACCACACATTTTGAACAGCCACAAACTTCTTATTTTACGCACAGACTTTCAAAAAATGATTTGAGAATTCACAAAAAATATTTTTGAAGATCACAACAGAAAAATAAGTAGTAGACTTAGAAACCTGTAAAAAACCCAACAAGTTATTTTTCTTTCGCTTATTTTTCTTTTGTGATTTAAAAAAAATACTTTTTTTGAATTCTCAAATCATTTTTTGTTGAATGTCTGTGAATATTATGTATGTATAACTCAATTCGATATATTCGAATGAAAAGTCGGAAAATCGCAACGTTTATCATTTGAATATTTCTATTGCACGTTTTGTTTCGATAAACGTTTTCTCTCTAAAATTTTTTTTTGAGGGCTCAAAGAGTAAAAGTATAATGCATTAAAGACTATGTGATTGCAAATTACTGTTGATTTTTGCTTTGCAAAATCGCATACTTCGATGTCACGTGCGACATTAAAAATAAATTATATAAAAAACCTTGTCATCGTGGTACCTATGTGAAGTTGGTCACGTGCGAATTCGTAGCTGTAAAACAAACAAAAAATAACATTTAAAAGAATTTCCACAACTTTAAATTATTTAAATTTTGATAAGCAAAAATGGCGAAAAAAAATTTAAATAGTTGCAAGCGGTGGAGACAAAAAGGAAAAGGAAGCTGAAATATTATTACATATCAGTAAATTAAAAAAAAAATAAGAAAATAATACGGAGTGCTAGGGAAAGTAGAATTGCGTTGACTGGAAGAAAAAATTAAATAATTGAAGAGTAAAGGAATGACTACATAAGTCAAAGATAAACCCCCTTATGCAAAAACGATTGTTAAATTTAAAGTTGGTTTAACAAACGAATTTTTTATGGCGAAACCGGGTTTAAAGCATGCTTTAACCTTAACAATCGTTTTTGCATAAGGGCAAAAGTCGCCAAAAGCTCTCAGAAATTGCAAAATGACGGGGTAAGCTAAAAAACAGTCATACAAATGCAAGCTAACTTTTGCAAAAGCTTTAAAAAAATTTTGTATAATTTAGACAAAAAATGGAAAGAATGAAAAACCATTCCAGGTAGAGCGCAGTTGCAATCCTTTTTCTTGCTATAACGATAAGCAAAAGCAGCTGGAACTGATTTTATTATTTTTTATTAAAATTGATTTTAGTTTATTACTTATACTACTTTATTCATAAAACAAAATATTTGTTAAGTTTATATTAAAAAGAACGGTGAATATTTCTGTTAATGTATTTTAAGTTTTTATTAAGCTTGTTTGTTTATAATTTCATTAAAAAGAGCAACAGAAACAATATAACTATCATGATGGCAACAAATGTTTGCCGCTATATGCCCCATATAGGGGTCACGTGCAACTGTGATTAAATTTTAATTAAAATTTTATATAGTAAATAATCTTTGGAAAAAAATAAAACCACTTTCAAAAGACATCAGTGAGCAACATCTTAAAATTAGCGGCATTTAAATGTTATTGACAGCAAAAGCAACAGCTGGTTTTGTCACGTGCAAATGCTTTGGGTTTTTTTGCAGTTATTTTGAAAAAGAAAAATTGCTCAAAATCAAACTAAGCACCAATTATAGGCATGATTTAATGCTAAAAGTTTCTTTTATTGTCAAAATAAAAATCCGATTTATTTGGACTTTTTTATTTTAAATATTCACCACGGTCACGTTCGACAGCATGGAAAAGAAAAAGTTTTTAAAATCAAACTAAGCACCAATTTGTAGGAATAATTTAAAGTTAAAAGTTACTCTTATTGACAAAATAAAAATCCGATTTATTTGTACTTTTTCATTTTAAATGTGTACAACGGTCACGTTCGACATGTTGGAAAAATACAACTTTCAGAAAGAGAAATTAAATTCTGCCACAAATGTCTGAAAGTTACTAATGAATTCAAATTATATATAAAGTCTTTTGATTAAAATTGCAGCAGAAAAAATTTCGCAAAGAAAATAATTTGAGGAAATTTCGCACGAATTTTCATTTCACAAAAAATAAAATCGAATATTTAAAAAAAATATATATATATTTACCAATAAATTTAAAGTTCAATTAAGTTAAAAACTACCACTAAATAAAATTTCTAATTGAAAATCTAAATTTCTCTAAATTTTAGGCAACATTTGTAATAGAGATCGACCGAAGGGGTTTTTTTTGGCCGAAGTCGAAGCCGAACTTCGGCTAAAATCATAAACTTCGGCCAAAACCGAAGCCGAAGCCGAATGTTTTAAATTTTAAAAATGATGATGAATTAAGAAAAAATTTTGCTTTTTTGAGATCACTGAAATAGCTGTAATATCTATTGGATACATAACAAGAAAAATAAAACTATTTTGCAATTTCTAGATTGCTTTTTCATATGATCACTCACAAGAACGTCCAAGTAAAAGAAAATAAAAAGCAACAGGGTTGTATTTCAAAGCAACCCTTTCAAAACGTTTTAAACACAATAGAAACTGTCGGCGAGCAACGACCAAACATAATTTTATTTTTCAAGCTTTTAATGAAAAATATTCGGCTTCGGCTAATCGGCCGATTTTTACAATAGGCCGAATGTTGGCCGATTACCAATTTTTGGCCGAAAGCCGAAGCCGAAGCCGATTAATCGGTCGAACTCTAATTTGTAGCCAGCTGAACTTGCAAATCGTTTAGCCATGTCGCCTGCAGTGGTGAATGTGTTTAAGGCTTAAATAAGAAAAAAATAATAATAATAAGGTAAATAAAAAATCTAGATTTTCGGGGGAAAAAATAACATAAAACATTCAATGTAATTTTCTATTTCGGGGTCAATTTACCTTATTGACGGCTTTTAACAATTTCGTTGCAATCTGTCAATAAATTGAAATGCTTATTCAGGCTTTTGCAATTTCTGCTGTTTTATTGTGTTTTCTTGACAAGAACCGCTGCTGCAAAAATTTTGCCTTTAAAAATCATTGTAATTACATCTGTTATGTATCTTTTATCTTTAATTTTTTTTGTATTTGATTTTATTTTTATTTTAGTAATAAAACTTTTTTTTAACATAAATATTTTTGTAAAACTCTTAGTGCAATACTTTCTGTTAGGGCTTTTGTCCCTGTTGGACGAATTATGGTTATGCTAATGTTAATAATAGCGAAAAAAAAAATAAAATAAAAAATATTTAAGAAGAGATAAAAAATTTTGCTTAGAACATTCGCCAAAATGCAAGTGCTAAGAATCTTTTAGTTATTCAAATCGGGGACGACAAACATTTGGATGTCGTTTACAAGCCAGCGCAACAAGAACGTGGTGGGATTGCGAAATAAACGAAATTAGAAATGCCACGTTTAGAAAAGTGGGCGGCGAGTCACACCTACTTAAATGTTCTATATTTAATTTATTTCTAAGCAAAATATTCCGATGAAAACTTACACACATTTTATACCACTGAAAGTAAGTCCTAGTTTACACTATGCAAGTCTTATTGCTAATGCCGGCCATACACTACACAAGTTCAGTGCTCAAGTCTGGCAGTGCGTAAACTAAGCTTGTGACACACACTATACAAGTAAACTGTGTAGTTTTTATTTTAATGCGCCATAATGCGGGTGATTCTTTGTATAAGTCTAGGAACTCTGTCCAGAATATTTCTTCTGCGCTCATTTCTTGTTGTGAACGTGAACTCTTAAAAAATCACGAAACAACTGAACGTTTGCAACATACACTACTCAAGTTCACTGTACATTTTTCAAACTTGAGCAAATATTTAAATCATTTCGATATTTACTCAGTTCACTGCGTAAATAGCACAACCACCCCCATACACTGAGAGAGAGAGAGAGACGAGGGAAACAGAAACGTTTCTTTTCCTCTCGTCTCTCTCTCTCTCTCTTTCTCTCTCCTAACAAACTAATCAGCTTAGCAATAAGACTTGCATAGTGTAAACTAGAACTAAACAATAGACATGTGATCTTGTTAATTTGCATCAGAGTTGCCAGATTTTGTTTACAGTGCTTTCACTAAGTTCAGTGTATAAAAATTTTATAAAAATAATATGCATATATTAAGTCGGCCTTAAAATTAATTTTTTTTCTATTTAGAAAATTTTAATTTATTATAGCTATGCTATTTATTGCGCGATACAGGAGCTAGGAGATGGTTTTAAAAAATAATCGACACTATTACAGTCATAAATTTATTTTTGTTTTGATTTATTTGTGTTTAAAACCGAAGTGCAAAAATAAACGAAACAAATTATTTGATTTTGTTTTATTTCGTACTTTGAAATAAGTGAATCCAAAACAAAACAAAAAAAAAAGAGAAGGATTGCTCAACTTGTTTTTGTATTGTTTTTTCACATGAGCACAGACCAGAGAACGAAGCCGATCGGCCGTAACCCGGCTAACAGCCGCTGAAGGCCACAAACGATACATTAATTTAATTGTATGCCGCTAGAAAAGAAAATAATGGGAAATAAACGGAATTGTTTTGAAATATTTGACATAATCATATAATATAATTTTAATGCATTGTTATTTAACACATTAAATTTGTTGTATATAGCTAAGCAGCATAGCTATGACCGGCTGTCCTAAGACACCTCTCCTTTTAGGGTTTCGTACACCAAACGTGAAAAGAAACCCTATTGTTTTCGCTACGCTGTCCGTCTGTCCGTCACAGGGTATTTTCTCGAGAACCGTAAGAGCTACGGACCTGAAATTTGGACAGAGTGTGTAGACCCTCGGCCGCTATAACAACAAATACATGAGAGTTGGAAATTAAAGGGTGTGTCAAAACGAGCAACTAAAATTTTTAAATCCCATGTAATATACATACAATTGTATGTATGTATATGCACTTGAAATTTGTAAAGTTAGTGTATTTTTATACAGACTACAACAATTAACACTAAAATTTAAAAAATTTTAATTAAAGGGTGTACCATCAGTTAATGTCATTTTGATAACTTGCTGTATCTTGGAAACCGTAAGAGCAAACTTCTTGAAATTTTCAAAACCGGTAAAACAAAAAAATCTCAAAATTATAAAATCGCCAAACCGAAAAAAAAATCGCTAAAATAAAAAAAAATCGCCAAAACGAAAAAAAGCACCAAATTTAAAAAAATTTCTAAATCGAAAATAAATCGCAAAAAACCGGAGAAATCGCCAAAATGAAAAAAATCGCCAAAATGAAAAAAACCGACAAAATTAAAAAAAAAAATCGCCAAAATTAAAAAAATCGCCAAAACGAGAAAAAAGCGAAAAATAATCAAAAAAATTATTTCAGCTGAAAAAACTTAAAAAAAATGCTTAAATCCCAACGTACGGAACTCTTCGTGCACGAGTCAAAGTCGCACTTTACTGAATTTATTTTAATTTCTTTTAATTAAAAAAGAAAATTTTACATCTTGTATTGTTTATTTTTCGAGTGTTTGTTTAATGGCGTTTCTACAACTAAGGCTGGTTTTGTTTCAGCATTTCAACTTAAGCTTTAAATTTCTTTTGAATTAGGCCCCTTTTGCCTATTTATTTATATCTTTTTATCTTATTCACTTTTGGTCACAAGACTTTTATAAAATGATTTTGTTTTTTTTTAATTATTAACAAATTTTAAGTACACACACAAGCTGAAATAGAAATAAATAAGAATTTCACTCTAATGAATGTAAACAAATACAAAAAAAAAAATAAATAGATGATGTTCTTACCCATTTTAATTAATTAAAACCAACAAAATCTAGTACAACTTGCAACTTATTTATCTATTTATTTTTATTTTCTTTTTCTTTTTGGGCTTGTGGTGACACATGCAAAACGCTTAAATGCCAACAAGTCACTTATTCTCTTTTACAATTGAATACACTTTAAGTTTTATATATATTTTTATTTTTTTTTTTTTTGTATCCTAACACTTCCTCTTACTAATCCAATATTATTTTTATCTGTTTCTTTTCAGGTATGTTAAATATTATTTTATATCATTTGAAATTAAATGAAAATAATCAAAGTGGTAAGTGAAAATGGCAAATGGTCAATCAATAAACGATCTCCAGTAAATTGGGCTTAAATTAAATTAGAAAATCTGAATGAAATAGAAATTTATATAAATAAATATCTATATATATAATAAAAACTATTAATTTTACAATTATTTCCTTTCGATTTATTTATATCTATGGATAATCGATTTCATTGTATCACAAGTTCCAACTTCTGCTAAAATAGCTGAGTTCAAATAACTTAAGGCTACTAGATTTTGGGAAAAAAATTCCATTGATAACAAAAATTAAAAATCTTAAAAACCCCCGATATATCCTAGACCGATTTTCTTCAAATATAGTTGGCAACCTTCTCGATAAAGTCACCTTTCAAACAAATATAACTAAGTTAAAATCGGTCCAGCCGTTTGGGCTGTACGTGGACACGGACAGACACACAGATACACAGAAACACAGCCATACACTACAAACTTATAACACCCCTTTTTTTGGTCGGGGGCTAAAAAATAGAAAACAATTTTTATTTGAATTCAAGGTTTAGATATTTTTCACTAAAATTTACATTCACATACATACATACATACATATACATATATACATATGACATTGTTTGAGTAAATGAGCGATATGGAGATGTCGAAGGTTAATTGAAAATAAATAACAAGTAGAAATGTTCAATATTTTTAGCATATTTTATTTCTTTCTTTATTATATCCTTCACCAAAAATTATAAGGGGTATATATATATATAGGTTTGTCATTCTGTGTGTAATTTTCACAATAAGAATATGCGACCCATAAAGTATATTCTGGGTCCTTATGAATAGGGAAGACAAATAAGCAATGTCCGTCTGTCCGTTCCTCCGTCTGCCTGTCGTGAAATCGGTTTTCTGAAGTTCCCAGAAAAGCTAGGGACTACGGTCTTGAACTAGTGTGCCAGGAATGGTCCGAAATAGATTGGCATTGAAAATCAGCAAAAGGTTTTCGACCAAAAGGTTTCACAGCTGGAAAGCTTAAACTTTTTAACTAGCTAAAACTATTTTTTGTATTTTTCTTAAATCAATTTATCTTATATTTCAGTACAAATTAAACTGGTATTAAAAGTTTAAAAAATTAAAGAAAAAATCCAAAAAACGTTTCCAGGGTTGGAAAACTTTTATTTATTTTATATAAAAGTAACCAACCATAACTAAATTTTCTTTTTGCTTTTAAAAATTAAACGTATTATATTCTTAAAAGAAAAATACATATTTATGTAAATCAGAAAAATTTAAAAGGATGATTCCAGGGTTGGGCAACTTGGCCTTTTTGTGTTATATAAAAGTAACTAGGTCTAATTAATTTTTGTCTTTTTATTTCTAAATTAAATATATTTTATGTTTTGAAACAAAAGTTTGGTATAGAAAATTAAAAAATAGCAACCACAGCTCCAGAGATGGAAATTTTGAACTTTTTTTGGCTCTCTGAGCATATATAAGTAAGTGCATTATCGTTATGCATATTTTTATTGCATTTTCTTTAGTATTTTCTTTTCAAATATATAATTTTCAAACGGAAATTTTTTTTGTCATTTTAATTATAAAATTTTTAATGCATTTAGAAATTACTTGACCAGAACACATTTTTGCTCGTTTTACCTCAAAATACAATTCATATTTTTATTATTTATATAAAAAAAAATTATAGAATTAAAGCATTCGTCCACTTGAAAAAGTTATAAAATATTTTAATGTTTTCTTGTTTTAATATTTGATGATTCTAATTTTTATTAGTTGGACATACAGACATACATTAAAAATGTTAAGTACTCGTATTATAGAAATATTTTTTGAATGAATTTGTTCAACAAACGCCCAATTTATTCAGCTACGCTAAGCGGTCTAATTCTATTCTAAAATAAAATTTTTAAACTAAAATAAAATAGTTTTTTTTTATGTCTTAAACAATTATTTTAATTAGATTTTCACTTTGGTTTGATGGAGCATTTTATATAATTTTTTTTTTTAGCCGACTTTACAAGAAGGTGAAGTTTATCAATTAAATGTTTTAGGCTTGTTACTTCATAACTACGTAAATTTTAGGCTGATCTTAAAAATTCTCTTTTTGTATGAGAGAGGGTATGTCTTTCATTAGTCCGATTTTCGAAAAAGCAATATGCTGGAGGTGGTGGGAGGAACATATCGTAATAGCAAATTCACTTTGGCTTGATGAATCGTTTGTATTGCCTGAAAGTGTACAAGCGAAAAGTGGTAAAAAAGCTGGAAGAAAACAGAAGAACTTTGATGACTGTAGCGAAAAATCGAAAATAACGATACAAAGTCTTTCAGATTCAACTGACCATCGAGAAATTATTAAAGGGCAAGCGTTTCGCAAGCATTTGCAAGAGATTTAGCTTTAAGCCTTGTCCTTAGGGAGCATTTCTTGCTATGAAGCCTTATATTTAATGGTTGATGCTAATTTTATCGAAACATCAAAAAGTTAAGAAAAATTTTATCCAGCTGAAAGGGAAATCACTGAGATGCATGGAAAAAGTTCACTGCAGTCATTAGTGAATCATACTATTAAAAGACTGTTGGGATCAAAAAGAGGTATTACTCATTACTGATGAAAATTGTCTTAATATTTTGGTAAAATGTGTAAAAACAGTAAAAACAGAAGTTTTCCTCGCAGGAAATTTTGTTTAGTATTTCAATGTTCAAAGGAATTTTAGTTCTACACAAGAAAACGCAGAAAAACAATTTTCAAATATTTATTAAAAATATAAAAATTATTTTAATATTAAAAATAATTATTTGCGACTCCTTGTAACAACGCACGTAATAATTTTATTAAATATGAATTTTAGTCACATATATTCAACCTAAATATCAGTATATAACTAAAAATTATCTCGAGATGATGTATTTAAGAAACCAATTTTTTATCTTAAAAATATATTTTTTCTTGACAGTGACAACTGTTTAGTTTTTGCCTAATTTTATTTAAAAAAAAATCTTCTTTTCAAAAAAAATTTATTTTTTAAATTTATTATATAATTGAACTCAGTTTTTTTTTATTTAACTCGTGAGTGAGAAGTGAACCGAAAGCGGTTTATTAATTTTGTCCACTTAGATTTGTGATCCACCACACTGTGGAATGCTGCAAAATTTAGCATGAACCTTGGGGCCTTCTAATGGCGCACAATCTCAAAGTTTAAAAAATGGGCGAAGCTACACGCCTATTAAAATTTCATATTATATTTTGCGTGCTACTACTTAATCAAATTTTAGGAAACTTGGCACACACCCTGAGCTCTCAATCATATTAAATCTTGAAGTTACATAAATGGTAGGGGCCACGCTCCTGGAAGCTTAGTATTAATACATATGTACTTCTACTTATCCGATTATCATTAAACTTGGCACGCACCTTCAGATCTGAAAGTAAAGCGATTTATAAATGTAGACGAACACCTAATTTTGCAAAATTAAAGCTAAACAAAAAGTTTACCCACTTCAAAAATACGCACTACCAAGTAAGAGTGCTATATTCGGCTGCGCCGAATCTTATATACCCTTCACCAAAGTGCGTATATGTACTATAGAGATACATACATAATCGCATACATACATACATATTTGTTTTGTGAAAAAATTTATAATTTTTGGCTCTACATAGTGCAATTTTTAGTAAGTGAGCTCTCGGTATTTTTCGATTAAATATTTTTTGTCGATACTAGCAATGAGTTGAAAATTTTATTCTACGCTCTGTATTTGAGAATTATTTTACATTCACCCTTATTCCAGTTGTCAAAAACGACGTCACGTCATACAATATCAAAAAGAATTATTCCTTCAGAATTTATTCAAATTTGTTTAGCACAAAGGAAACGGAACATGTCCTTTAATTGATTTTATAGTTAGCACTGTTCTTAAACGATAAATTTAATTTTTATATCTATTTACTAAAAATTAATAATAACTCGTTACAAGCTCTCAACGAAAGGGCATCAATTTAAAACACAAATGTGCTGAGAGCATAACAAGCAACATGCCACAAACCTTCATTTATACTTAAATAAAAATTGAACATGTATAAGAAAAATTCAGTAAAGTGCGACTTTGACTCTCCCACGAAGGGTTCTGTACGTTTGGTTTTGAGCGTTTTTTACTTTTGGCGTTTTTTCAGTTTCAACGATTTTTTTAGTTTTGTCGCTTTTTTCGGTTTTTGGCGTTTGTTTTCATTTTGGCGATTATTTTCAAATATCGCTATTTTTCCGGGTTTTTGCGATTTATTTAGTCTTAAAATATTTTTTTTAATTTGGCGCTTTTTTCGTTTTGGCGATTTTTTTTTTTTGGTTTTGGCGATTTTTTTTCGGTTTGGCGTTTTTTTAATTTTGCAATTTTTTAGTTTTACTGTTTTAGAAATTTTCAAGAGTTTGGCTCTTACGGCTGCCAAGATACAGCAAGTTGTCAAAATTGCATAAACTGATGGAACACCCTTTAAGTTAAACATTTTTAAATTTTAGTGTTAATTGTTATAGTCTGTATAAAAATACACTAACTTTACAAGTTTAAAGTGTATATACATACAATCGTATGTATGTATATTGCATGGGATTTCAACATTTTTCGTTGTTCGTTTTGGAACACCCTTTAATTTTTAACTGTCATATATTTCGTGCTGTAGCGGCCAAAGTTCTACATACTCTGTACAAATTTCAGGTCACTAGCTGTTATGGTTTAACAAAACGAAAAAATAATTTGACCTAGTTACTTTTATATACAAAAATAATTTATTTTCCAACCCTGGAATCATAATTATAAATTTTTTCTGATTCCTTATACCAATCTAGTAGTTCTTAAAAAATGTATGCAGTATGTTAAGTGAACAAAGAAAAAAGGAAATTAAAAAAATTGTTTTATTTAGTTACTTTAATATCCAGAAAAAAAGTTAAAAGTTTCCAGCTCTGGAGCTGTAGGTTTTATTTTTATAACTTTTTACACCAAAAAATGTTTCTTTCCAAAACGTAAAATATATATAATTTATAAAGAAAAAGAAAAAAATTAATTAGACCTACTTACTTTTATATATCACAAAAAGTGTAAGTTATCCAACCCTGGAATCATACATTTTTATTTTTCTTATCTCTTACACTAATCTCTTTCTTTTATGAATATAATATATGTATGCTTAATTTAAAGAAAAAAAGAAAAAATTAGTTTTAATTAATTACTTTTATATAACAAAACAAGTTCAAGTTTTCCAACCCTGCAAACGTCTTTTTATTTTTTTTTAAATTTTAACTACCAATTTTATTCGTACTGAAGTATAAAATAACTTTATTTATTAAAAAATAAATAAAAATTAGATTTCGGTAGTTACTTTTCTATGGCAAAATAAAGTTTAAGTTTTCCAGCTCTGCAACCGTCTGCTAGATTTTGCTGATTTGCAATACCAATATATTCTGAACCATTTCTGACACACCAGTCCAAGACCGAAGTCTCTGGCTTTTCTGGGAGCTTCGGAAAACCGATTTCACGTACAACAGACGGGCGGACGAACGGACGGACGGACAGACGGACATCGCTTATTCGTCTTCCCTATTCATAAGGATCCAGAATATATATATTTTATGGAGACGGAGAAAATCATGGTCTTCATTTGCACAATGAATAGCTACCAAAACGAAAAATTTTAATATTTTTTGAATTTAACAGCCTTCAGCTAACATTTGATATATGTTTAACGTTTCTTTAA
Organism: Tachina lurida; assembly: GCA_944452675.1. Taxonomy (NCBI): domain Eukaryota; kingdom Metazoa; phylum Arthropoda; class Insecta; order Diptera; family Tachinidae; genus Tachina; species Tachina lurida. The sequence goes on along the minus strand of OX101754.1, from coordinate 93,949,207 downwards.
CCAAAGCTTTTATCTAAACTTCATGTAGCGCTCTCTAACGGTAAAAGATATAACTAAAAGTCATGCATAAAACTTAATAAGCTTTTCTCCCACTATAACGGCAAGAGAGAACGTTATCAAAGAAAAAAGCTTTCGTTTTAAATTAAAAAAAAAGCAAAAACCTCCCCAAAGAAACTTAAAATGAATGAAAGGAAATTTACGTTATATTGAATGAAGATATAAACAAACAAACAGAAAAAATATGTATCTGGGAAATTTATTTAGCAATGCGAATGAGTTGAAGAAATACAAAATTTATAAAAAAAAATTATTTTTTAATACAACATCAATTACAGAATAGATTAAAAAAAGTATGAATGAATCAACAGAATTTTAATTTGTTTTTAAATCTGTATGAATGTGTGTTACATACATAAACACACATTTTATATAAAATCATTCATTATAAATCAGGGACCGTAACGGTTATAATTTTTATTTTAAAAATTACTTTTTAATCATTATTTCTTAAATTTTAGGGTTCCGTATAGGGATGGGCAAATGAAAAAAATGTATCGATATATATCGTATCGATATTTTTGAACAGTATCGATATATATTTTTTGAAAACATCGATATTTCGATATATCGATATTTTTGTTGCATTAATTTCGAATGCACAATTAGTCACTTTAAGAAATTTAACACAAAAGAACTATTTATGTTAAGTTATACGTAACCTACTGTAGCTCCTTAAGACTTCATTAGTCTTTACTTTCTGTTGCTGTTTCGGACCACAACGGTCACAGTATTCCACTAAAATGATGAGGTTTGCATCGTCCATTCTTATTAGAGTTTTTCTTTTCCCGGACTTTTTCACTTCCCGGGAAATAACGTTTTATAAACACATTAGTCAAAAAAATAATACAATTTCAGTTCTCGGCCGTAATTTTTGTAAATTTTTAGCTATAGTTCTACTGCCATCACCTTAATACCATCGCATTCATAAAGTGAATAACGACACTCATCGAGGAATGTGTACATTTGTACCAACTAAAGTTGCCCGCACAAATTTCCCGGGATTTCTTTTTAGGAAAATGTGCGGAATCCCGGGAAATTTTTTCCTGGGAAATCCCGTATGAAAAACACTAAGGGCCTGTTTCTCTAAATGCGAACGATAGATTCGATCGAACATTTATATTAAAAACAAAAACAAAAAACTGAAATTTGTTTTTGTTTCTAATATTAATGTTCGATCGAATCTATCGTTCGCATTTAGAGAAACAGCGGGTAATTGTTATGTTTCAATATAAATTTATGTTTTTCTATTAAAAATTAATTTTTTTTTTTAATTCTTAAAGCACAATCAAAGTTTATTTCGAAATATTTTTATTTTATTTATGCTGCCACTTACCATTAGTTAACAGTTTTTTTATTTTCACAGGTTGAACCGAAACAGATCGCAGCAGAACAGAAAGTAAAAACAAATTCTGCCTTTAGGCTTATACCCACACAATCCAAAAAGTCACCTGCCTTAGTTGGGTCACCTTATAAATTCGCCTGGGATGTTATGAAATTTCTATTTTTTTCTTCGCATCACTAGTAGTGATGTCAATATCGTACAGTTAAAAAAGGCTATAGCTCTTAAAAGTATCGAAACCCGATACTCGTAAATAAGAATCGATGTATCGATAAATCGGTTTTTGAAATATTTGTTTATTTTCTCAAATATCGATATTTCGATATATCGATATTTTTTGCCCATCCCTAGTTCCGTACACCAAAGGTGAAAAGGAACCCTATTGTTTTCGCTACGCTGTTCGTCTGTCCGTCACAGGCTATTTTCTCGAGAACCGTAAGATCTGCGGACCTTAAATTTGGACAGAGTATGTAGAACTTTGGCCGCTGCAACAATAAATACATGAGAGTTAAAACTTAAAGGGTGTTCCAAAACGAGCAACGAAAAATGTTAAAATCCCATGTAATATACATACATACAATTGTATGTACTTATGTATATCCAAGTGATGCACGAATATTCGTATTCGTATTCGAATTGTCGCATATTCGGCCATTTTTAGATATTCGTATCCGTATTCTTATTCGCCAAATTCAGGCGAATAGGAATATTTTTCCAAACAAATTATTTAAATAAATGCATAAATCCTAAACGAAACTTAAATAAATGGCTAAAAATAAAGTTTGTACAAATCCATTAAATTTTTTATAAAAATTAGTGCTTTATATCATTTTCAAATATTATTTAATGACGATCATTAAAATTTTTGGTACGCCAACAGGAATATGAAGTCCTTTTTCATAAAATTTTTTAATATTTCATATTGCAGGCGTAAATAGAACACCAATTTACTCGTAATGTCTATAAATTTCACATACAATATTTGTATTCGTATTCGCGAATATCGTTTCAAATATTCGTATTCGTATTCGTTTTCGCGAATATCAAAATTGACATTCGTTACAACACTAGTATATGTGGCACGCAAAATAGAAAGGGACCTAAGGGTAAAAACCGATTTTGTTCAGGAGAGCCATTTTAAAGATTTAAATACGTGTATCTTTGGTGTACCATCACTGAGCGTGTTGGTATTGGTCTCATTTGAAAGCGACACATCTCATGACGTCAGGAACGTGTAGGTCAACCTTGAAAACGCGCGCAGGTCGTCCCTACCTCTTGTTTTGTGTAGTTGGTTTTTATTGTGTTGTGTGAGAGCCAACCTCCTGAAATTTTCTAAAATGGTAAAACTAAGAAATCCCAGAATTATAAAATCGCCAAACTGAAAAAAATCGGCAAAACGAACAAAAATCGCCATAACGAAAAAAAGCGCCAAATTAAAAAAAAAATTTAAACTAAATAAATCGCGAAAAAGCGGAAAAATCGCCGAAATAAAAAAATCGACAAAATGCAATAAAAAGTCGCCAAAATGAAAATAAACGCCAAAAACAAAAAAAAAATGCAAAACAAGAAAAAAGAGACAAAACTAAAAAAAAATCGTTTAAACTGAAGAACGCCAAAAGTAAAAACTCCATATTTAAAAAACGTTTAAAACCGTACGTACGGAACCCTTCGTGCGCGAGTCAAAGTCGCACTTTACTAATTTTTTTTATACATGTTCAATTTTTATTTAAGTGTGCCATGTTGCTTGTTATGCTCTCAGCATTTTTAGTCAATAGAGATAAAAATAAAATGTATCGCTAAAAAACAGTATTAACTATAAAATTAATTAAAGGTTATGTTCCGTTTCATTTCCCCGAAATGTGCTGAACAAATTTGAAACAATTATTTAGGAATAATCCTTTTTGATATTGTATGACGTGACGTTGTTTTTGACAACTGGAATAAGGGTAAATGTAAAATATTTCTTAAATACAGATTATAGAATTAAATATAATATACTAAAAATTGCACTAGAGCAAAAAGTGATAAATTTTTTCACAAAACAAATATGTATGCATTCGAGTTTCTACGCGGGAAAAAATCCCTCGAAATTCCGGGAATTATTTTTTTTATAAATCCCAGGAAATTTTGAACGGGAATTTTCGAGAATTTAATATATCCGTTTTTGGAATTTGCTTTTTTTAACATTGCTGTTTATTGTTTTATTACTTAAAAATACAACTCTGTAAAGATGCATAATATAAGCATAGAAGCAAATGTAATAGAGGTTTCCGAGGTGAGTCCAACAACTTGCAGCGTTACGAAATATTTTCAACCTAAAAAGTCTGTATAGGAAATAGTATCTAGATTGGCAAATGTAGATGGAATTTCCATCCATGCTATAACTCAAACAATATGAATTTATTTGTTTTTGTTGTGTTTTTTAAATATTGTTGTTCCTGAAATGAACGAATAAAGTTGTTTTGTTTTTAATTTGAATGTTGTATATTTTTTCATAAAATTCTATTTTTTATTGAGGTTATTTAATTAAAATCATATGTTTTTTAATTTCCCAGGAATTCCCGGGAATAAAACATTTTATTTCTCGATTCCCGGGAATTGGAAAAGTCCGGGAAATTGTAGAAACCCTAGTATGTATGTGGTTATGTTTGTATCTCTATACTACATATACGCACTTTGGTGAAGGGTATATAAGATTCGGCACAGCCGAATATAGCACTCTTTTTTTCAGTTTATTTATTAAACCGATTTTTTTTAAGAAGTCAAACAATTTAATTTAGACAGCGTTTTCTGTTCCACCACGCACTTAATCAGTATCCATAACTTTCTAATTTGTCGCGGAGATCAGTTATTAATCAGGGCTATCATGAATAAAATTCCGCGTGAAATTTCTCCCTCTTCCAATTAGAATTTTTTGTTTTCCCTATTATTTGCTTTTAGTTGGAATTTTTCCCTGCGAAAAATTTCACGTGGAATTTTATTCATGATAACCCTGAATATCAGCTATTTAGCCATAACTTTTCGTGTAATGGAATACGAGAATTTCAGTTCTTGTATTGCATTATTCCTACAATTAAAAATTCCTTATACTTCAAATAAAAACAACTTACAATAAATATTAATTTTTTTACAAGATATTTTAATATTTGACCTAATAAGTAAAAATCTATTAATTTATACAAAGAAAAGTAATTTGATTGGCCTCGTTTCGGGTTACGATTCACTTTCCTGGTTTCGAAGTCCTGTGTGCATATTTTTTTATTATAATTAAATTTACAAGTTTAAAGTTGGTTTTCTTTTTATTCTCATTTTTAGTTCATTTATATTTACTGTTGTTGTTATTGGTGTTATTTGTTCATTAATAATTATCACGTTTAATTTGGCTTACAGAGCGGTACAAATTTTAGCCCAATCAAATCATAAATCAAGATACAAAATTTGTTTTTGAAACCTTTTGTAAACCAAAATTATTTTTATGAATACAGCAGCTAAAATTTAATTAAACACTTGTGTGAATTTCTTGTCGTAAGTCTTCTCTTGTTTTAAATAATAAATCCTACACAAATATTTTTCACATTTCTCACTATTGACTGGAACTCATTTTTTATTTTTTATTTTTTTATAAATATAAGTTAAATATAAATATATAATAATAAAAAAAAAACTAAAACATAATTAAAGCAAACAGTTGCATTAAAATTCTCATGTTTCATTTTTAATGGAAATAACCCAGCGAAATTTTTTTTTGATGTCATATCTGATGACAAGATAAAAAAAGAAACTTTACCTGATAACAAACCAAATCGGAAGGAAATTTAACGGTCTGTCCCATGATGTTCACAGAAGACGTTCGATAGATTACTTACATTGAAAACATAAACAAAATTTTTTTATATATTATTATTGTTTTCAATACCAGTTGTCAATGGAACGTTCTGGCCCTTATACAGCATTAATCAGAAAAGTTTGTCCGTTTTATTAAATATTTCATCATATATGTGCCCTTAATTATGAAAGTGGTCTAAGTCATATGCATTTTTACTTCGACATATTAAATAAATCTTTAAAAAAACTTGAATAAATATTAATTAATAGTAAATAAATTTATATAATTTGAGACTAGGACTAGGACATAGCACAAAAATATTTTTTAGTTTGCTCAAATGTAATCGATTAAATATCTCGACAAAAGCAGTATATGAGTTAGACCACTTTCACAATTAAGGGCACATATTTCTGTAGGCCTACGCTGTAATTCGATTCGAAAGAAAATGCTTTCGAATTTACATGTTATAAACATACAAATTCGAAAGATTTTTCTTTCCTTTCGAATTACACGGTAGACCCCCTGTTAATTCTCATTCAAAAATTTCATCTGAACTTGTATTGCTATTTACCTGTACTTTGCCGCCAGTAAAAGTTTTTGAAATATGTATCAATGTCTTCTTTAGAAATTTAAAGGAATATTCTGTACATCTTCTGAAATTAACTCAGCACATTTACATATATGTCCTATGGTAAACGTTTAACGAACTGTCTCAGAAAGTGAAGTCTACTCTTTTTGTATTCTTGTCGATTTTACGACTTGTGCAAATTTGCTCCCAGAATTTCAAGCGTATTCGGCAAAAAATGTTCGCTGGGTAATCATAACCACAAACAAACAACTTGGCACATGCACGAATGTATGTCTGCATGTAATTGCATTTAAACAGGCGGCAAATTCCTACTCTCACAAAAACAATTCAAAAAATTTATTCAAGGATCATTTGGAGGGTATTGGGGCATCTAAATTATTAAAGGCCTGCAAGCGCACTACGTTTTGGTTTAGGTATCTATGTAAGTTGTTGCTGTGTTTTTGTTCTGAGTTAAACTTGTCACACAATAAGTTTTAGCGAATAACTGTCGAACTGTTGTGTAGTGAAGTGAGTAGGGGCGACAGTAGGTGTGATGTCAAGCAAGTCATGCACTTGCTCACTCGCTTGCTTACATGTGTTTGGGTTGATAAATTGTTTGTTTGCTTTCTATTGTGAGGCATTCGATGATGCGATGATGCACCACAATACAGTGGGACGAATCACAAGAAATACATAAAAATAAATAATACATACACAGAGAACAAACTGCCTCATAGAATCAAGAAGATTTTCTCTATGAAACGTTTTTAGGGTAAGGGGTATCCCAGCAGAAAGAAGCGAAGAGTTTTTCATAGAGATTCCTTATTGTTTTTAAGAGGTAAATCTTATTAATTTTATCAAGAAGAAAACACATAAAATTAAGAAGAAATCTTATTATTCACAACTTTTTTTACTCAATTTCCGTTATTTTTGGCACCAAAAAAACAATCCATAGAGAAAAACTTCTTGATTCTATTAGGTTTTCTTATAAATTGTCAACAATAGGAATTTCTTATTGATTTTATTAGGTTGTCTTATTGATTTTTTCAATAAGGTTTTCTTCTTGATTTTAGTAGGTTCCTATATGATTATCTGTAAACCATCTTAGTGATTTTCTTAATAAGGAAATCTTCTTGATTTTATGAGGTGTCTTGTTATTTCATATCTATAAATAGACATAGAGACAATTGTTTCTATGATCTTTTTAATTTTTGTATAAGAATGTTTGCACAATAATTTCAATGATTATTCAGGCTGCTTGTTGGCATATTAGTTAGAGTGCTTGTCTATCAGTCAGAAGTTTGCTGGTTCAATACTTGGTGAGTAAGTTAGTTAAGAATATAACATAATGTGTATGTATGTATGTATAAATAAATAACATCTACAATATACTACATACATACATACATATGTATATGGTATATAATTTAAATGAAAAGTACAGAGAATAAAGACGCAATTTTTTTATTTTTTTATAAGGTCGCCTAGTAAAAACAGGAAGAAAATCTTATTGATAAAATCAATAAGATAATCTAATAAAAACTAGAAGATTTCTTCTTGATTTTTTCAAAAAGGTTTTCCCTATGAAACTAATAAGATTTCTTTATCGAAAAAAAATCATAGAGATTTCTTATTAATTTTGTTCTATTTTATGAGGTATTTAGTAGGCACTGTTTTCTCTGTGTACATTAGTAAATAATTAACAAATTGGTGATCGTATAATTTGGAAATTTAAAACTGCATCTCCACACATACATATACATATATACATATATACGTATGTATATAAGAAGTTTAAACCCTGACACTTTTTAACCAAGTTCAAAAAAAGAAGGAGGTTAGCAATTTATCTCTATTTTTTTTGCGGTGTTACTTCATAACTCGGTTCATATTAGACCGATTTAAAAAATTTTTTTATTGACTGAGATGGTGTAGCTTTGCATAGGTCGTGGGTGGGGACACACCCACGATATTTTTAGTTTGATTTTATGATATTCTACTTATTTAATTGCTCCGAAACCTACCATTAAAATTAATTCTTATATTTCACGTGGTTCTACTTAACAGATTTTTACGAAACTTATTACGCACCTTGAACTCAAAAATTTATCCAATCTCCCATTTGAAAAATTGGGTGGAGTCACGACCATTATTAAAACTATTATATTAATATTTTTGACCAAATGTTTATAATTGCCTCAAAAGTCTATGAATTTTTCAACGCTTTGAACAAGATATGAGCGGGAAGTTCCAGTGGCCGTATGTATCCCTTATTTTGTTTAATGCCTCCAGTGTCAACCTTTTTTGACATATAATAAAAAATGTACCCCAATATGTAAAAAATAACGTGTGCTTGAAGTGTGTGTTAAAACAAAATTTCCATACAAAAACCGGTTTTAAAGTACACTTGCAGCACACGTTATTTCTTTTATTTATTTTTTTGCATAAGAGGGTTAAAAAATATGAATGAACAGGCAACTGTGTTCTGTGGATGAACAATAATACATGTCACTTCTTTATTGCAACAGGTAAAAAGCTAGTTTTGCAGCAAAAAGTTTTAAATTTTACATATGCATAACTCAATCAAAATATAAAAATATTTTATTTTCTCAGGAGGTGCATGTACATATGTACATTTTAAGTGAAATTTTTACAAAAGATTAAATATGATATAACGATTTTTTATTTAACCAGCAAACTGCTGACTGATAGACAAGCACTCAAACCAATATGCTAGCAAGCATCCTGAATAACCATTGAAATAATTGTGCAAACATGCTTATACAAAAACGAAAAAGATCATGCGAAAAATTGTCTCTATGTCTATTTATAGATATGAAATAACAAGACACCTCATAATATCACGAAGATTTCCTTATTAAAAAAATCAATAAGACGGTTTATACATAATCATATAGGAACCTACTAAAATCAAGAAGAAACCCTTAATCAAAAAAATCAATAAGGCAACATAATAAAATCAATAAGAAATCCCCATAGTTTATAATTTATAAGAAAACCTAATAAAATCAATAAGTTTTTCTCTATGGATTGTTTGTTTGATGCCAAAAATAACGGAAATTGAGTAAAAAAAGTTGTGAATAATAAGATTTCTTCTCGATTTTACGTAGTTTTCTTGATAAAATTAATAAGATTTACCACATAAAAACAATAAGGAATCTCTATGAAAAAATCTTCGCTTCTTTCTGCTGGGGTATCCCAGAGAAAATCTTCTTGATTCTATTAGGCACTTTTTTCTCTGTGTAAATATAATACATATAACGTTTTTTCTGCATGATTAAATAAAAAATAATATTTTTTAAGATATGTCTATGTTCCAATAAAGGAGCGATATGCTTGTATCGTCGCTGTTTTAACTAACTGACCTAACAGTTTAAAAATTTAACAGGAGATCAGCTTTTATGGTTGTTTTATACTGATATAGGGACAAAAGTAATGCTTACTGTCATCAAAATTGTAGACAATGTGTATTATGACTTATAAAGTCTAGTAAAGGACTTAACTCATTTCTCAAAAAAATGTCAGTTAGGTTGGTTAGTTAAAACATATTGTACTATATCATATAGTACAATATGTAAATAATTTTTCATTAAATAAAACCAAATGTGTGTGAGATGTACGCGAAGGGCTTATCGATGGTATTATGCATGGAATGGCCCACTGTGCATTGTGTATTCGTCATAGAGTACCTTATACACTCGTTTACAAATCGTCGTCTTTAAATCGTTTGTAGTTTAAATTTTCTGTTGTTTGTAAAGCTATGTACAGACGGTTGTCAGATCTTACAATATTGCCAGTAAAATGTACACAAAATTTCTTACAACCGTGTGAACTGACAATTTTTGTCAGACGTCGTTGCCAGAAAAATCATTGTCAGTCCATTGCAAGACTAGCAGCTGACAACAAATTGTCAGACATCTTACAATCGTGTGAACACATTGCAAAATTATTGCCAGATATTTGTCAGACATTTTAATATTGTCAGATACTCGAAGTTCGTGCATCTGACAATGGCGTCATTGTAAGAGAATTATTTCTATGGGCAACACTGTACACGCTTGATTTAAAAAAAAATATATTTAATAAAATATATGCAGCCAAAATCATTGCAGTTGCTTCTTTATGGTCCATAATAATTAATATTTTCACTTTTTACATTTAACACCACCACAAACGATTGATATTTAACAATTTCTAACAAGCGCTTTGAGTCTGGCAACGCATAATAATGTCTGGCAATTTTTGCATATGACAACCGTGTGAACTTACAATTTTTTTGCTGACGATTTGGTCAGCTGATTTTATTGTCATACAATCATCTAGCAATAAATTGTAAGATTTCCTGACAAATTTGATACAACCGTGTGAACTGTCAATCTGCCATACACTTGCAATTTTTGATTGTCAGTACAATGTCAGCACATTGCCAGATCTAACAATATTGTAAGATCTGACAACCGTGAGTACATAGCTTAAGTATTTATGTGCATATACATACATACATATGCATATGTATGTATGTATGTATGTATATGTATATTCTTGTCGTTGTTTCTCTCTATTTTTGTTTTTGTTATTCTTCACAATCAACCTCTGGTTTTGAACTGAAAAGCACGTGTTTTCAAACGTGATAACAGCAAACTCACTACAAAATAAACACAAAAAATAATCACAACAACAACACTAAGCACACACGAGAAAAAAATAATAATAATAACACAAGCCAACCAAAACACATTCAAGCACAATAACGTCAATGTTTGCCGCTCTGTAGCAGCCTTGAGTAACGAAAACGTTAAAGACAACTGTGCCGCGGCCGTCGCTCGAGCAGCATAAATTTTTTGCCAATCGCATTATTAAAATAATTGCATTATTTTATGTTTTTTTTTTTTGCTTTATACGAGTAGTATAAAGTTTATACTAAAAACATTGTTGTCAGTCTTTCAATTAAACTAAATGGGCATGTAGCGACATCTCAGGTGTATTAGAGTAATATATCGAGCCATAACCGCTAAAATAGCTTAAGCGACACATTTTTCGGACTTCGTTATTTTGATGAAAATCGTCTATTTACGATCGCAAATAATGGATTTTGGTAAAAAACAAGTAAGAGTGCTATATTCGGCTGTGCCGAATCTTATATACCCTTTACCAACGTACGTACATACATATATATAATATACAGACACGTACATACATATTTGTTTTGTGAAAAAATTTATCATTTTTTTAAAGTTTCCATCTTTGGAGCTGTAATTTTCATTTTTCCAATTTCATACGCCAAACTTTTCTTTCAGAAGCATAAAATATATTCAATTTATAAAGAAAAAGAAAAAAATTTTTAGACCTATTTAATTTTACATAACACAAAAAGTGTAAGTTTTCCAACCCTGGAGTCATAATTTTGGATTTTTCTGATTATTGATACCAATCTAGTTCTTTAAAAAATACATAAAATATGTTAAGTGAACAAAGCAAAAACGAAATAAGGAAAAACTTAGTTTTATTTAATTCCTTTAATATTAAAAAATTCAGTGAGTTTTTCTTTTTTGAAGTATTTTTCAGTTAAAACGATTTTTTCAGTTTTGTCGCTTTTTTCTCGTTTTGGCGATTTTTTTTCTGTTTTTGGAGGTTTTTTTCATTTTGGCGATCTTTTTCTGTTATTGGGCTTTTCTTCATTTAGGAGATTTTTCTCATTTTGACGATTTTTTTTTCATTTTGGCGCCTTTTTTCTGTTTTTTAGGTTTTTTTCGTTTAGGTGATTTTTTTCATTTTGGCGATTTTTTTTTCATTTTGGCGCCTTTTTTCTGTTTTTTAGGTTTTTTTTCGTTTTGGTGATTTTTTTCATTTTGGCGATTTTTTTTTAATTTTGGCGATTTTTTTGTTTCATGTTAGCAATTCTTCCGTTTTTTTGCGATTTATTTGGCGATTTTTTTCAGTTTTTGGTTTATTTTTTAATTTTTGCGATTTTTTTCTGTTTTTTGGGGTTTTTTTCGTTTCGGTGTTTTTTTTTCATTTCGGCGATTTTTTTTTTCATTTTGGTGATTTTTGTTTTCATTTTAGCAATTTTTCCGTTTTTTTGCGATTTATTTTAGTCTTAGACATTTTTTTTTAATTTGGTGCTTTTTTCGTTTTGGCGATTTGTTTTGTTTTTGGCGATTTTTTTCGGTTTGGCGATTTTATAATTTTTTTTTTTTTAGTTTTACCGTTTTTGAAAATTTCAAGAGTTTTGCTCTTACGGTTTCCAAGATACAGCAAGTTGTCAAAATTGCATATTCGAAATTGCATTAACTGATGGAATACCCTTTAATTTAAATTTTTGGAAATTTTAGTGTTAATTTTTGTAGTCTGTATAAAAATACACTATCCTTACAAATTTCAAGTGTATATACATATAATTGTATTCATATTACATGGGATTTTAACATTTTTCGTTGCTCGTTTTGGAACACCCTTTAATTTCCAATTCTCATGTATTTGTTGTTGTAGCGGCCAAAGGTCTACACACTGTGTCCAAATTTCAAGTCTGTAGGTCTTACGGTTCTAGAGAAAATACTAATATAGTTTTAGACATAGTTAATTTTACATAACACAAAAAGTTAAAGTTTTCCAACCCTGGAAACGTCTTTTTAATTTTTTTTTATATTTTTTTAATTTAAAATACCAATTTTAGTCGTACTGAAGTGTAAAATAAGTTTATTTATTAAAAAAAATAAAAATTTGTTTTCGGTAGTTACTTTTATATTGCAAAATAAAGTTTAAGTTTTCCAGCTCTGCAATCGTCTGCTCGATTTTGCTGAATTTGAATATCAATCTATTTTGGAAAATTTTTGACACACCGGTCCAAGAACGAAGTCTCTAGCTTTTCTGGGAGCTTCGGAAAACCGATTTCACGTTCAGACAGACGGACAGACGGACATCGCTTATTCGTCTTCCCTATGCATAAGGATCCAGAATATATATATTTTATGGGTCGCTTATTGATATTATAGAAATTACAAACGGAATGACAAACCTATATATACCCTTTTTGCATTTTTTTGGTAAAGGGTATAAAAATAAGTTCGCGAATATATATGTATATGTACAGGGTTATCCATTTAGTGGTTTGAAAACCACCAGTTGGGCAAAGCTGTCAGCTGTTAAATATTTGTCATCTGAAGTATCATTTATGTAGAGAAATGTTTGCCATTTGCGAATACGGATTGTTTTACAAGCGAATAACGCATACAAATATTTAAAACTTATCTACGAGGGGAACTGACAACACTATGCTAATAAAAACTGGCAACATCATAATAAAGTTGGAAATTATTTAGCATAAACGTACTTACAACGTTTTGATGTACAAGTGCTATTTGTTTTGTCTACAGTGAGTTCAGAAAAACAGTTTGACAAAAAAAAAATGGAAATCTCATGAGGAGGTTTTCGTTGGATTATTTTTTCACAACTTTCAACGTTAATCCACGTTCAACAAGAATATGTCGATGAAATCAGTTCTTTGAATGGCGATAATGCACCATCAAAACCACAGTATATCTCTGATATAGTGAATTTAACCGTGGTCATAGTTTCGCTGCCGACGAATTCCATGAAGATATAGGCATCCTGGCGCATTAGTTAAACACTTCCATCCATTCGATTTTGCATGAACACTTATGCTCTAATTCAGCAAGAAGATTTAGGACGTTTTTGTTTGAAAATACTTTTGAGTTCTTGTTTTTGAATTCTCTAAGTTATTTTGTTCAAAAATGGTTGCTGTCTTTGATAATGAAAAATAAAAATATTATTGACATGTTTTTAAAACATAAAAATTAAATTAAAGTATTGTACATGGTGTAATTATACAGGTGACTGCGTAAGGATTTTTTATACAAAAATACGGCAACCATAGCTATGTAAAGAACCGAAGAATGTCAAAAGCATAAAAATAATTGTACTAAAACCAAAAAAAATCGAAGTTTTTGACATTCTTCAGCTACAAAGCACATAGAGCAAAAAATTATCAGCTGAAGTAACGCTGCCACCTAGTTAGATACACCTTGGTACTGTACAATAGTTTGAAAAATATATGAAAAAATATGTGTGGGATATAATATTTGTAACAAAAAACATAAAGCAAATATCACAACTGCGGCTTTATTTCGTCCATGAGAAGACGATACAATCGTGGAATAGAATTAGGGCATTAGTTGTTCTCGTTGGATACGCCATAATTTATCAATCGCTCAAAAAAGCCTCGCGTCAAGAGGAAAAAGGAAATAATTGAAAAGTTCAACCGTGGTGTATTAAATCGTGACAGATGACGAATCATGGATATATGGTTATGAGCCCGAAACAAAACAGCAATCGATCGTGTGGGTTTTGCAAGACGAGCTAAATCCAAGAAAAGTTGTTCGTGGAAGAAGCTCAGCGAAGCAACTGGTCGTCTGTTTCTTCGGCCGGATGGGTCATGTGGCCATTGTACCGCTTGAGCAACGTAGAACTGTCAACTGTGAGCGGGAAACGACCATTTCTTTGCCGGAAGACTTCTAAGAAATTCGTAAAACTAACCCCCTAAAGACGAATCACTCTTCATCACGACAATACGAGCTCTCACACATCCCGTCAAACAAGTGAATTTTTGAGCAGTCAAAACATCGATTTATTGACTCATCTTCCGTACTGTCCTGACTTGGCACCCTATGACTTCTTCTTATTCCAGAATATCAAAGGTAAACTGCGCGGTCAACGATTTACGAGCGCCGAGGAAGCAGTTTAAGCGTTCAAGAACGGTGTTTAGGAGGTGTCTCAAGAGGAATGGAAAAACTGCTATGACAAATGGTTTGAACGAATGTAAAAGTGTATAGATCATCAAGGCGAATATTTTGAGAAACCACACAGAGAAAAAACTGCCTCATAGAATCAAGAAGATTTTCTCAATGAAACGCTTTTAGGCTAAGGGGTATCCCAGCAGAAAGAAGCAAATATTTTTAATAGAGATTTTCTATTGTTTTTATGTGGTAAATCTTATTAATTTTATCAAGAAGAAAACCACATAAAATCAAGAAGAAATCTTATTATTCACAACTTTTTTTTACTCAATTTCCGTTATTTTTGGCACCAAAAAACAATCCATAGAGAAAAACTTCTTGATTCTATTAGGTTTTCTTATACATTCTAAACTATATGCATTTCTTATTGATTTTATTAGGTTACCTTATTGATTTTTTTAAAAAGGGTTTCTTCTTGATTTTATTAGGATATCGTATTGATTTTTTCAATAACGTTTTCTTCTTGGTTTTAGTAGGTTCCTATATGATTATGTGTAAAGCATCTTATTGATTTTTTTTTAATAAGGAAAGTTTCTTGATTTTATGAGGTGTCTTGTTATTTCATATCTATAAATAGACATAGAGACAATTTTTTCATGATCTTTTTCATTTTTTTATAAGAATGTTTGCACAATAATTTCAATGGTTATTCAGGCTGCTTGTTAGCATATTGGTTAGAGTGCTTGTCTATCAGTCAGACTTTTCAATACTTGACCCCTCTCAGTTAATAATATGTATGGATGGTGAGTTAAGTTTGTTAATTAAGAATACAATATAATATGTATTTATAAATAAATAACATCTACATATACTACATACATACATAAGTATATGGTATAGAATTTAAATGAAAACACATATAAGCAAATCACAAAGAATAAAGACATAATTTTTTTTATGAGGTCGTCTCCCAAAAACTAGAAGAAATCCTTATTGAAAAAATCAATAAGATAACCTTATAAAAACTACAAGATTTCTTCTTGATTTTTGCAAAAAAGGTTTGTCTATGAAATTAATAAGATTTCCTTATTGAAAAAAAAAACCATAGAGATTTCTTATTAATTTTGTGCTATTTTATGATGTATTAAGAAGGCACTGTTTTCTCTGTGCATTAAGCCATTTTCATTTAAAAATGTTTGTTATTATTTGCTATTCCCGAAATATAAATAGTAGCCGTCGTACTACTGAAGAGACAGGCGACGCTGCAAATTTGGTCGGGCCTGTGCATCATCGCAATGTGCGCACTTTCGAAAGTATCACTTCTCGTAGTGAAAGTTGGTAGGATAATCCGAAGAAGAAAAAGAAGAAGGTCGCTATGGCCGTATGATAACTGGTTTTTTTTTTTACTGCAATTAAATATTATGAACTGAACGATATGTAGTTTCAACAATACGGTGCCACGGGCCACATAATAAGTCTGATATGGCTTTATTGCATGGGAAGTTTCCAGGATTCGTAATTTCACGTTTTGTAGATGTCACTTGCCTATCAAGATTGTGGAGCTATGCCAAAGAACGTGCCTACGCGGGTGATCCCCTAACGTTGGAGCATTTCAAAATTAATATTCGGCAAGTTATCGCCGAGATACCTTCCGAAATGTTTGGAAAAGTTGTAGAAAACTATTCCAAAAGGATCAGCTGATGCAACCAGTCTAGACCAATCTAGAGGCGGTCATTTAAATGATATTGAATTCAAGGCTTTATAAGTGTATCCTTTAACTTCACCTTTAAAACCGGATCACCTTATACACCCTTATGTATGGATGTGTTTTGTGCTAGAGCATACCCTTAATCTATCATTCTTATTTTTACACATCTACATATGAACTTGTTAAACAGTGTACGTGAATAAATTTAGCAGATTGTCAAAGAATGAAAGCTCGTAACAGCATTGGGAAAATTGCATTGTCCAGTAAAAGGAAATTTTCAAAAATTATTCCTCTGAATAAAACCTTTTAAAACAGTTAAACTTCTAGGTTTTATAAAAATCAAAACATGAGTCTAGCTATAAATTTTTACTCAGGTTTTGTACTTGCAAGCTTGGAAAGCTTAATACATTCAAACTTTCTTACTAACACCAAAATAAAAGCCTTGCTTCGCTGCTTTACATACAAGTCTTAAGATTTCATTTATTCCCAGGTCTGGCCTATCCTTTTACAAAAAAAAAACGGTTTTTATATTTTTTTCCATGACAACTCCTGGTGGGAGGTGGGCTAGATAATATTCCGGCTGTTGCTTCTGACAGCGCTGTTAATTCGAATGATGTTGACGATGTCAGTGTACAAATATGTGTGCAAATGAAGATTATGAAAAGATGTTGGTAAATTGCAAAAACGTGCGTATGATTTAAACATGTGATTTGAGTTTAGATTTCAATACAAATACCCAAACACTTGTATGTATATTTATTCATGTATGTATGTATGTATGTATGTGTGTACATACATGTACATAAAAACTTAACAGTAACTACACTGCATCCCACAACTTGTTGCTTTATTTTATCCATAAAATGCATTTTTGTATGTGTTAGTATTTATATATTGAAAATGAAAAGCCCGGAGAAAGAAAGGAAAGTGATATTTTTATTTATAATTTATTAAAAGTGCATATTTTTGAGTTATTTTTCTTTTAATGTCAAGCATATAAATCAAATATGTTTCAAAACATTGCATCATATTCAAACCTATACTTGCAATACAATGCGACTCACATGATTGACTATCTTAATTTAGTGTCTTTAGTGCTTCGGCTAGAGATTTACCACACTGCCTTATTTGCATTCCGAAAATAATTCCACTTTTTCAGCGCATATTTGTCAACTATTACATACATACGCATTTATGTAAATTATACATACATACATACATACATCATATGCATCAAACAATCTTGCAGGTAAATTTAACCAATTTTCATTGTCAAGCTTACAGTTAATGTAATTGTTGTTGGAATTTCAATTAAAAAAAATTTTCTAATTAATCTAAACAATTCGAAATTGTTATTTTATTTTTAGTGGAAAGTTTTGTTGTTTGCTTTAGATAAAACAAACAGTTCTTTTTTGTTGGTTGAAGTCACTAATTTGAATCTATTGGAAAATAAAAAAATTATGAGTTAAAAATAATAAATTAAACTATTACTCCCATACTCGAAACACTTTAAAATGTTTTTGAAATGTATTTTATTTCAAATTTTTCATACAAAGTGTTCCTAAAATGAATTTTAAATTCATTTTATTTTTTTATGAATATGGGGGATACATACGGTGTATCATACACAGAAAAAAAATTCCTTCGATAAACACGTTTAATTAAAAAAAAAACAGAAAAATCAATTAAACATTTTATTGAGCCAATTTAATTGAACTTTTAAACAAAAGTAAATCAAGTGAATTTTTATTTGATTTGTGTTTTTTTTTTTCAATTAAGCGTGTTTATCGCAAGAAAATTTTTTTCTTGCATTTAAAACTTACTTACTTGTTTACAGTAGATACTTCTGTAATGGTATATTATATTTTTTATGCAATTATTTTAATATTTAACTAGAATGGTGGAGCCTACTCGTAGGAATAAGTTGATGACTCGATTGGGGATGGCAACTGAACTTTAGTTGTCTTGTCAACTGGCAATGCAACTGGCAACTTTCTCCTGTTGCCTAAAACTTATCGAAAATATAATAATAAAATAGATTGGTAACTGAAAATAGTGTAAACAAAAATTTAAAATAAAAGAAATGTGAGCGGTAAAAAATTACCTACAACAGAGATGATTCATTAGTTCAGTGGAACTAATCGTTTCGTTTAATGTGTTTCTTAATTATTTTATTTATTTATATCCGACGCTTCTTTTCTAATATGAGTATTCTAACAAAATAATTTTGTTTTTTCTTTGCAGGTAAGCATAATTAATTTTAACACAAAACTAAGTGTCCCTTCTTCAGGTAAGTTAAAAGTCTGTGGTTTTGAAATTCGCCAAACTCGAACTTTGTTTGCATCAAATCGGTAGCCAGAAGTCATTTATCATGGCCTTGTAGTGTTCGCCAGTAATCGTATTCCTAAAGGCGTCCTTAAAAAAATACGGTGCAATCACTTCTCCTGCGTGAACGCTGTACCACACTGTAGCTTTGAATATATGTGGTTTTTTTCAGTGCCCCTAAAACCAAGGTTTACGTAATCGCTTAATCTAAATGTGCCTCTGTCGTTATGATTTTCTAAGCAAAATCATACTCTTCGTTGCTTATAGTGTTTTCACGCTGACATGGCTTTAATAAAAGTTGGTTTTAACGTTAAAAACCTGGTTTTACCATACAAACTGTTTTTGTTAAATCCAATTTAAAACCATTTCTGAATTGGTTTTATGAAATGCAACCCTGTTTTCCCTGTGGTAAATTTAGTGCTGCCAAGTTAAAACAACCGGCAGCAGCTGATAATGTTTATGATAAGGAATAACAATATATGTCGCTTGAAATATTTTTAACTTCAAAATGTAGGCAGCAGCAACAATAATAAAACAATTACGGAAAAAAAGAGTTTTTTGTAAGGAAAACGGCGAAAATATTTTCATTGACCTCTGGGAAGTGAAAAAAGACGATATGACTGACATCGATCCGCCGATAAAGAAGTTTTATTTTGTAATTTATTTGCGCATTTTATATACAATAACTTGATTTCCAAGCACTTCTTCACTTTGTACAATTAGTTCCGTAATTTTAAAATATTTATTTACAAAATATAAAATATTTTCCATTTTACAACGCATTGTAAAGTTTTTTTAGTTCTTCATACAAATAAAAAGAGTTGTTGTACAGTTTGTCAAATAAGTGTTTTAAAAAGCAGAAAAATACAGCAACCAACACACGCATTTCTGCAGGAGATTTATTTTATTTTGAGCAAAGTTATTACACAGTCTGTGAGTTAAAACCTAAATTTAACAAACTTGCACTGTAAATACAAAATCAGCTGTTTATGGTTTTAACGTTAAAACCAGATTTTAACTTTCAGTGTGAAGAAGAAGGTATTGACTAACGCACTGTTTACACTTTGTAAGGGAGCATGTGTAAGTCTTTTAGAGCCAAATTAACGATTAAAAAGGTCCAAAATACCTGTGATAAGGCCACAAAAAAAAAATTAATACATTTGATTCCAATCTTTTTATTTAAATAAAAACAAAAGTATGTAATTGTAATAGTAATACATAATTTTACAATATTAGAGCGGTGCGTGAGCGTTGAAATTCGGTTAAGTTAACGGAGCTATTATATAGAGAAAACGGTGCCTACTAAATACCTCATAAAATAGAACAAAATTAATAAGAAATTTATTTGGTTTTTTTTTCAATAAGGAAATCTTATTAATTCCATAGAGAAAACCTTTTTGAAAAAATCAAGAAGAAATGTTGTAGTTTTTATAAGGTTATCTTATTGATTTTTTCAATAAAAAATAAAAAAATAGCCTCTTTATTATCTATACTTATGTATTTTCATTTAAATTCTATACCATATACATATGTATGTAGTACCTATGTATATTGCAGATGTTATTTGTTTATACATACAAACATACACATTATGTTATTTTCTTAACTAAATTACTCACCAAGTATTGAACCAGCAAACTTCTACCTGATAGACAAGCACTCTACCCAATATGCTAACAAGCAGCCTGAATAACCATTGAAATTATTGTGCAAACATTCTTATACAAAAATGAAAAAGATCATGAAAGATATCTATATCTATTTATAAGAAACGAAATAAGACATCTCATAAAATCAAGAAGATTTCCTTATTAAAAAAATTAATAAGATACTTTACACATAATCATATAGGAACCTGATAAAATCAAGAAGTAAACCTTATTGATTTTATCAATAAGGCAACCTAATAAAATCAAGAAGGCAACCTATTAAAAGCAATAAGAAATCCCTATAGCTTACAATTTATAAGAAAACCTAATAGAATCAAGAAGTTTTTCTCTGTTGATTGTTTTTTTTTTGTGCAAAAAATAACGTAAATTGAGTAAAAAAAGTTGTGAATAATAAGCTTTCTTCTCGATTTTATGTGGCTTTTTTCTTGATAAAATGAATCAGATTTACCACATAAAAACAATAAGGAATCTGTATGAAGAAATCTTCGCTTCTTTCTGCTGTGATGTCCCTTAGCCTAAAAACGATTCATAGAGAAAATCTTCTTGATTCTATGGGGCAGTTTTTTCTCTGTGTATCTTTTACGAGAGTTAACTTTTTCGAAATTCTTGTGTCTTTATTACCTCAATAATATTGGAATAGTAATTTTTTTAAAGGAATTTTTATTTTAGTTTTTTGTTTGATAATCAAAATATTATATGAGTTTGAAACTGGAAAAAATAACTACATTAAAAAATGTACCCAAAGGTTTGAAGTAATTAGCTGAATTTTGATCTGAAAGGACCAAAAGAGCTTAATAAGTACCACAGGGCCCTCAAATGGACTAATTGTGCCACGTTTTGCATCACTGCGCTGTAGGGTCGGTCTGATGATGTCCAATTGCGTGACACGTCATCTGGTTGATGCTCCGCTGCGATATTCTCGTCAGAACGACCAGTCCTAGAGGCATCCACTTCCTGCACGGTTTTTTTTGCTGTTCTAGTCTGTTCGAGGCAAGCAGCTACGCGGTGAAATATTTGTATTTTAGTAAGGTTTTCTTTAAAACATTATACTTCTATAACGAATTTCTCTGGAGCGTAATTCTTACTATAAAGACGGTTTTACGGGGACACAACTTCCATTTCGTTTAAGGAAAGAGTTCTAAGTAATGATTTTTTTTCAATCATAAAATTCCAACATGTAAATTATTGCAAAATCAAAAGCACCTGGTGTTTCTGTCCACTGAAAGAGAAAAATGAAAGCAAAAGGCAGTAAAGTTGTTAAAATAGATTTTTTTTGGAAGCGGTCTTTTGTAGATTATTCAAAGCACCCTAAATAGGTATGAATTGGTCTCACAAATAAAATACATTCACACAGAAAAAAATACCAATGTAAAATCACCATGCAAAACATTTTATTCAAATTCATTCAAATCATATTAAATTTAGAAGAAATAATATGTTGTTTAAGTGTGTTGTTGCTTAGTTGCTTTGTTCATAGCTGCAATAAACTTTTGTGCTTAGTTGTGGAAGTTGTTTTTGTATTGTTGTTGTTTTTTTGATGTTTGTAAACAGTGGACAAACTGCTGCTGGCTGGTAGGCAGTGTACTGGTCTTGTAGTCGGAGGATCGCAGGTTCGAATCATGGAGTCAAGTCAAAGTATTTTGTATTTTTTTTAACTAAAGCTTTTCAAGTGAAAGTATTTTGTTTTTTTAAACTAAAACTAAAACTTTTCGAATAAATTGTATGTTAAATGATCAATGAAATAATATTGAATTAAAATTGTATTCATGATGTTACATATTTAGTGTGTATCTAAAGAATATTTAAAGTTGTTGTGGCTGCAGGGGTAAGCATGTTGACTACCACGCGATGAGTTCCGAGTTCAAATCTTGGCCGGTTAAGGCAATTTATATACAAACAAAAAATTTTCTGATGTCTATGCCAATCACACATAAGTTAAATAATTAATAAAGTTAATAAAATACAAATACTGCATTAAATTAAATTCATGTGATGCCAACTTGAAATAACTTTGATCTAACATGACTCTTCATTTTGATTTAACAGTACCTAAATGCTAAATCAACGTGAAATAAAGTTATTTCAAAAGGAACAATTTTCTTTCAAAATTACTATAAATCATGTTAGATTAACATGAAACACATATGAAGCAACATCATTGCCGAAAAAGATTAGATTGACCTTGTTTACGTAGATTTTAAGTTGAAATTTTTCTGTGTGTTCACAGTTCTCAAATTATTTCAGTTATGCGACGAATTCTGACGTCCTGAGAGGTATACGAGCAAAATCACTAATTGAACTTAAATCAAATCAGTCAAAATGTAGATTTAAAAAAATTATAAAAACTAACATATTCTTTGTGTGAAACTAGGTATGGATTTATGCATGTATGCATGTGTGTTGGTGTGAGTGATCAAAGGTGGATACGTACATATATTTATTGGTAATATTAGCCAGCCATAGAAAAAAAAACCTATTCATCCATTTAACAAGCCAATCATGCATTCAATCATATTTAACGTGGTGTGTGTACGCTCGTGTAAGTAAAATACAAATTTCAATGTGACCAGATCTTAAGAAATCGATTCTCATACACAGACATAATGTAATAAATAAGAATATTCCGAAGTCGATTTAGGCTATAAATTATAAATTATGAATTTTATATGAGAAGTTCAAAAAGTATAGGATAACCTTTACTTTTTGCCTAACAAATATCCAAAAGTTAATATATTACTGTTTGCCTAAAAGTATTCAAAACTTAAGCGGTTATTGTTTGCCTACAAATATGCAAAAGTTGATTAATTAATTTTGCTTAAAAGTATTCTAAACTTAATAGGGTTTATTTTATAACAAAAATAAATGAAATTTTGTATCGAAATTATTTGTATCATTTTTGAGATTGTTAAAAATCGCAATTTTACAAAGAAAATATGTAAATATGTGTATTGCAGGATTTGCGAAATTTTTTAACAAAAATTATAATCAGGTAAAGGTAAAACCAAATTTAGTTTATTGAAAATTTAAACACGAATTTGCTTTCTTTTCGAAGCTCATGTTTGCGATCAATAAATTGTTGTCTATATATATATTTCAGTAATAACTGGAAAGTAGTAAAAAAAGTACTTTTACATAATGATTGAAATACTCGTAAGTGATTATATTATTCATAATGCGACAGTCATTTGTATACACATAAAATAGTTAGATAAGTAAGTACCACTCATTATTTTGTAAGGCATTAAAAGAGTACTACCCATTAAAAATTCTCTGAAATTTTTTGCTGGGTTGTTACGGATTTCTTTTGGAGTATTCACTCAATATGATCCCAGAAGAAAGTAACATATTTTGCATATAAATTCAGTAAAGTGCGACTTTGACTCGCACTCTAAGGGTTCCGTACGGACGCTAGATATGCAATACTATACCAACTTTAGCCTATATAATTAATAGTTTAGGTATTTGTTTTTAATTTTTGAGATTTTTCGGTTCTTGGAGTTTTATTTTAGTTTAAGAGATTTTTTGCGATTTTTTTCGGTTTTGTGATTTTATAATTTTGGGATTTTTGAGATTTAGCATTTTTCAAAATTTCAAGAGTTTGCCTTTTACGGTTTCCAAGATACAGGTAGTTGTCAAAAATTACATAAACTGATAGAACACCATTTAATTAATTTATTAAAATTTTAGTGTTAATTGTTATAGTCTGTATAAAAATACACTAACTTTGCAAATTTCAAGTGTCTATATGTGATAGCGCATAGAGAAAGGGACCTAAGCGTAAAAAAATCAATATTCACTTTTTTTTATGTGGATAAAATTTGAGCATCGAATGAGACCGATCCCATGCCCCAAAAGTCTTCCCTCCCAGAGATATGCGCGTTTTATGAAATTGAAGTCGACGATCCTAAGGTTATGTGAAAAAATTTTCGTACTAACAGAGTGATATTCACGATTTAAAAGAATTATAAATCAGTATTTATTATAATTAATAATTTCAGAAAATAAACCTGGATTCGAAAAAACGCGAGCAAAATTGATATCAAACTCATGGAGACAGAGCGCTAGGTAGAAAACAGTAAAGACCAACTACACAAAACAAGAGGTAGGGACGACCTACGCGCGTTTTCAAGGTTGACCAACACGTTTCTGACGTCATGAGATGTGTCGCTTTCAACACGCTCAGTGATGGTACATCAAAGATACACGTATTTAAATCTTTAAAATGGCTCTCCTGAACAAAACCGGTTTTTACCCTTAGGTCCCTTTCTATTTTGCGCGTCACATATATAATTGTATATTACATGGTATTTTAAAATTTTTCATTGCTCGTTTTGGAACACCCTTTAGTTTGTAACTGTCGTGTGTTTGTTGTTGTAGCGGCTAAGGTTCTATATATTCTTGTAAAAATTTCAGGACCGTAGCTCTTACGGTTCTCGAGAAAACATCATGTGACGGACAGCGTAGCGAAAACAATAGGGTTGGTTCCTTTTCACCTTTAGTGTACGGAACCCTAAAGAAGGTTCGTGGGAACGGCCTTAAAAAAACACAGGCCCCTTGTTTCTACAAACCAGAATTGAATGAAAAGTATAATTTTTTTTTGTGTGATATTCATATAAGTTTGGTAGACGAGTGGCCTTGCCTGATTTGTGTAAACCGGGTGTTAAGCCTGCTAAATTTGACCTTACAGTTTTTCCTTTTTGCTAAAGCACATTGAGTTGTGAAATAATAAGGTCTAATTTTAGAAATTAAAAACTACTTCGCTTGTTCAAAAAATAAAATGCTAAGTGGGAAAAAACTTGACAGTAACGTGAGTTCGTAAAACTGAATATTCCTTACATACTTAGAGAACTGGTTGAGTTGATTCACTTTTGCTGTCCACTCACATTTACAATATAGAAGTTTGACAGAAAGTAATTAATTTTTGTGAAAATTAAAAAAACATAAAGTTTTTAGTGTTTTAATTCAAAGAAATCATACCAGACGAAAACGAAGCCGCAAATATATATGTACTATGTATCAACAGAAAAATTCGCGATGATCCCAACCATCCTGCACTAGCCAATGCAAGGTAAGGAATAAACAAAATAGGGAACGAATTATTTAAAAAATAATGTTGGAAGAAAGAACAAAGAAACGTTTTGTTATTTTTTGGATCACTTAAAACCACATTTATATAAATTTTTGTATGTGCCCTGTATACCGCCGATATTGAAATTGTTAAGAAAATTTTTTTATTACGCATAACAAATATTTCTAGTTACGATTTTTCCATTTTTTTTTGCTTTTTATATCGCACCAACCTGCAACTGGAAAAACCCAACTGTGTATACTCAACGTTTTTCTCCACCAAACTTATGCAGAGTTGCAAATGACAGTACCAAAACACAACTTAAAAAGCCAACTGTTAATTTAGTTAGTTAGCAATGCAAATTTATCAATCCCAACCAAACTATTTTAAAATTTGAAAACCGTGATAGGGGCAGAATATGTTAATAAAACAGTGCGTATATGTTTTCATATGTTTTTAAAATAAATTGAAAGAACTTTTGAAAAGTGTTTTAAGAAACTTTCACATAATGAATTCAGAAATAAAAGGAACAAGGTTTTTCAAGAAGTATTCAAAACAATTATACTGATTCACAGCTTTTGTGAATCATATGAATAGACCGAACTTGCAAGCAATGTCATACATTTATTAACAATAGTCTTGTAAATATGAATCATGCATTAGCAACTTTAATTTTTTTTATGTTAAGCGCTAGATAAATATTCATTTTTCAAATGGGCAAAATTATGCCGTTTGATTCGTAATCATGCAGATCTCTGTTACATACATATCACTCATTTACTCCAACAACGACATAACTCAAAAAACTAGTTTAAAGTTTTCAAATCAACTTAATGGAAAAAGAATCACAATGGACCTTCGAGTAGAGGTGCGTTTTAGTACCACCCTTCCTCTAACCTAATGCTAAAAGAAAATTTAATTTTTCTCTTAAGAGTTGGGTAAACAAGATATTTGTATGAAATTTTTGCGCAATATAAAGAACGATATGAAGATTTATGAGCATTATATAGTTTTAGAGTTAAACCTAAATTAGAGCGTCAGGCGTAGCGTTAACAGCAGGGTACGTACATTCAAATAATATTTTATACGTTTAAATGCTGCTAACGCTACGCTTGACGCTCTAATTTAGGTTCGCTTCTTAATTTCAAGCAGTAACAAGCGGTAATACTTCTTTCAAAATTTTCCATCAATCTGCTGAATTTATTAAATACAACTTTTAATTTATTCTGTTAAAAAATTTCAAACACTGAGTTGTTTAAATCAATCATTACACAGAGAAAAATATGCCTCATATAATCAAGAAGATTTTCTCTATGAAACGTTTTTAGGCTAAGGGGTATCCCAGCAGAAAGAAGCGAAGATTTTTTCATAGAGATTCCTTATTAATTTTTTGCGGTAAATCTTATTAATTTTATCAAGAAGAAAACCACGCAAAATCGAGAAGAAATCTTATTATTCACAACTTTTTTTTACTCAATTTCCGTTATTTTTGGCACCAAAAAACAATCCATAGAGAAATACTTCTTGATTCTATTAGGTTTTCTTATAAATTGTAAACTATAGGGATTTCTTATTGATTTTATTAGGTTGCCTTATTAATTTTTTTTTAAAAGGTTTTCTTCTTGATTTTATTCGGCTATCTTATTGATTTTTTCAATAAGGTTTTCTTCTTGATTTTAGTAGGTTCTTATATGATTATGTGTAAAGCATCTTATTGATTTTTATAATAAGGAAATCTTCTTGATTTTATGAGGTGTCTTGTTATTTCGTTTCTAAAAATAGACATAGTGACAATTTTATTCATGATCTTTTTCATTTTTGTTTAGGAATGTTTGCACAATAATTTCAATGGTTATTTAGGCTGTGGTTGTCTATCAGGTAGAAGTTTGCTGGTTCAATACTTGGTGAATAAGTTAGTTAAGAATATAGCATAATGTGTATGTAAATATGTATGTATGTTTAAATAAATAACATCTACAATATACTACATACATACATACATACATATGTATATGGTATACAATTTAAATGGAAATACATAAGTACAGAGAATAAAGACTCAATTTTTTTTTGTATGAGGTCGCCCAATAAAAACAAGAAGAAAACCTTATTGAAAAAATCAGTAAGATAACCTAACAAAAACTAGAAGATGTCTTCTTGATTTTTTCAAAAAGGTTTTCCCTATGAAATTAATAAGATTTCCTTATTGAAAAAAAACCACAGAGATTTCTTCTTAATTTTGTTATATTTTATGAGATATTTAGTAGGCACTGTTTTCTCTGTGTAATTTTGCATGTACTATGTCCTGTTAAATCATTATTGAGAGCGGTAAATTTACAAAAGCTGGTCACACTGTCAACCGTATGTATGTATATGTCAAATTCATGCATTACAGCTCTAACCTTATTTACATTGATACGACTAATTTATTCAGTACTTGCATGTAAAAGTATGCGCATACATATATATGTATGTATGTATGCGTGTATATAAGCATTGCTATTGCTGCTGATATTGCTGTTGTTGTTGTTATTGTTGCTGTTACCGTCATTTGAGTGTGGCAACAACACGTGTTTAGAACACTGGTAGACAGTGGGCTTTAGGTCATACTGTGATCCGCGTGACTTTATTTGCGCGATGCCAACGTGCAAATCTATTTGTGTTTGTAACTGTATATATAGATTTGTGCAGTCATGTATGGGTGTGTGTGTGTGTGTGTGTTGTATGTATGTGTGTCTATTAGTTTAAGTTAAATGTGTATATTTGAGTGTAACTGCATTTTATTTGATTCCATCCAGGTTTTTTTTTACATTTCGTTGTAATTCGTTTGTTCATTTTGTCATTACACATATTTTTAGGGTTCCGTACACCAAAGGTGAAAATGGAACCCTATTGTTTTCGCTACGCTGTCCGCCTGTCCGCCTGTCCGTCTGGCCGTCTGTCCGTCCGTCCGTCTGTCCGTCACAGGGTATTTTCTCGAGAACCGTAAGAGCTACGGACCTGAAATTTGGACACAGTGTGTATACCCTTGGCCGCTACAACAACAAATACATGAGAGTTGGAAATTAAAGGGTGTGCCAAAACGAGCAACGAAAAATGTTAAAATCCCATGTAATATACATACATACAATTGTATGTATATGCACTTGAAATTTGTAAAGTTAGTGTATTTTTATACAGACTA
The DNA here is from genome assembly GCA_944452675.1 of Tachina lurida. Taxonomy (NCBI): domain Eukaryota; kingdom Metazoa; phylum Arthropoda; class Insecta; order Diptera; family Tachinidae; genus Tachina; species Tachina lurida. The sequence continues at coordinate 93,920,685 of OX101754.1, read as the reverse complement.
CAACAATTAACACTAAAATTTAAAAAATTTTAATTAGAGGGTGTACCATCAGTTAATGTAATTTTGACTATGTAATTTTGATAAGTTGCTGTATCTTGGAAACCGTAAGAGCAAACTTCTTGAAATTTTCAAAAACGGTAAAACAAAAAAATCTCAAAATTATAAAATCGCCGAACTGAAAAAAAATCGCCGAAATCAAAAAAAAATCGCCAAAACGAAAAAAAGCACCAAATTAAAAAAAATTCTAAATCGAAAATAAATCGCGGAAAACCGGAAAAATCGCCAAAATAAAAAATCGCCTAAATGAAAAAATCGTCAAAATTAAAAAAATCGCCAAAATTAAAAAAATCGCCAAAATTAAAAAAAAATCGCCAAAATTAAAAAAATCGCCAAAACGAGAAAAAAGCGAAAAATAATCAAAAAAAAATTATTTTAGCTGAAAAAACGTAAAAAAACACTTTATTAAAAAAAATGCTCAAAGCCAACGTACGGAACCCTTCGTGCGCGAGTCAAAGTCGCACTTTACTGAATTTATTTTATACTGCATTTGGTTGTTTGTTTGCATTTGCATACATACATATGTATGTATGTATGTATGTATGTATGTACTTTGGAAAATATATGGTATCGTTTAGTTTGATTCGGGTTTTTTAGTGCATCGTTTTTGTTTTCATTATTTCCATTTCAAAATATTCGCCTCACTGTGAGTGAAGCTTTTTGAAAATAGAAAAAAAACAGAAATTGTAATTCCAAACACACTTTTGTTAGAAGGAATAAAATTCGTATGTTAAAAGAGCCCCAGCGAGGGGGATGAGGTCCAAAGATTGCTAGCCACTGTTTATGAAATTAGTTTAGAAATCGTACAAATAAAACTAGAACTGTGATAAGCTAATTGAATGACTGATACTGAGAGGAAAGCAAACACTCATACTAAATGGTTGTACAGCTAATTCAGCTGATTTGTTTCAATAATTGCACTAATTAAAATATAATGAATGTTAAGTTTCCTTTAATCTGTTATAAAAATGGCAAGATTTTCATTGTCAACGCCTTACAAAAACAGGCTGAAAATAATTTTTTTTACAATAAAATGATTTGTATTAGAACATTTTTTTTAAGAAGTTTACTGCTAGTTTATAGAAGACGAGACGAGCAATTTTTTTTGTCTTCTATAAACTGGCAGTTATTTAATATAAATAGTTTTTTTCACTATTAAAATTAGTTTTTTTTTCTAATTAATTGCGAAAAAAACTGCTTATTTTAAATAATAATTTTTGACAAAAAAAGTAGCTGAAATAAGTTTGCCTTTGCTTTTTAAAGGTTTACAATTCAAGGGGCTTTACTTTAACCCTTTCAATACGAAAATAAATAATTATCTTAATCACTTTTCACGAACGTAATATTTTTTAAGATACACAAATTGACGTCACTTTTTTTATCACACAAAAAAAAAAAAAACAAATATGCACATGTGATTCGTTGTAATAATTATATTAAAATAAATTTTCCACACAAACGACCATGCAAAAAAATTTTACTCAAACTTCGTTTGGCTAGTCTCTCTAGCACTCGGCAAATGACTGCACAAATAATATAAAATTAATTTTTTAAATGAATATATATGAATGCTTCTGGTTTACGCTAAAACGTTTTAAGTTTCTCCCTAGTTTACAAGTGATCATATTCAATTTATGTTTCTCTTTTATGAAACAAATTGAGCAAAGGCTTCTACGTACACATGACCTTGTGAAAATAAAAGTCATAATGTGGCATTTTTTGGATCTACTTGGACTATTATTAACAACAAAAGTTTAATGGCATTAATTTCGTGAAAAATCCCAAAACTTAAATTCAGTCTCACTCGCTACTTGTAAAGTTTTAAGCCACATTAGTATCCTTAAATAATTATATAATCGCATTACAAAAAGAGCTTCTCAGGTACTCAATAAGATCCTATATAAATTTAAATAAATTTTGTATGCCATCGGCAATATTTCTCTACACAATTCCGCACAATTAGTTTTCTGTGTCAAAATAAATGCGAAATTCCTGGCGTAAACTTGAAGCTTCAAATAGAAAATTTTGAAGCTTCAAATTGCTCCATACTTTTATGCTTTAAAATTATTCGAAGGTTTTCTTCATGTGATTGTTTTCAACCGTGTCCCTGTCCCTGCTTAATCGACAACTTCCATATCGTGCCATAACCGCCAAAAAAGCTTAAGCGACATAATTATCGCACTTAATTTTTTGATCAAAATCGATTATTAGCGATCTTTTTTGGCGGTTATGGCACGATATATTGAAAATACCCAGTTGGCCAGATTAGCTAGAACGACATGTCATCTACAATTCTTGTCCGACTTGTCCGCTGTTATTAAGTTTTCTAGTCGACAATTTAAGGGAATTCGTCGTTCACGACAATCTGAGTGACAATGTCTTGCACGTTGTCTTTAATTAAACACTTTCGAATTTGTTGATGACAATCTGAGCGACAAGGCGTGTGTGTTTTGTCTTCAATCAAAAACATGAATATGTTGGCCTCTTAGGATTACAATTGTTGAAAAAATTGTAGGTGGGGCTGTTGCCTGGTGGAAAGCCCGAAAACTTGTAAAGTGCTGCCTCAGTTCGAATCCCAGCTAATTCAGTGAATAATTTAAATAAAATGGAAAACACAAGTAAGCAACAAAAAAAAAATGAAATTTGTGTATTAAAAATATTAATTAAAATCTGTTCTGTTGAGTGACATTGTCGCTCAATAACTCACACTATCATTTTGTGAATGACCTTGTGATGGTGCATAATTTCGTGGCCATTTGTTCGAACATTTCATCAACTATTTATTTGAGCTGTTGCCAATATGTCTTTCACGATTTTCTATTGTCTTGTACCCATTGTTGAAGATGTCTTTAAGACAATGCCAACTGGGTAACAATGAGAGCCTGCTCCCACAATGTCGACAGAAAACGTTCGATCGACAACAACAATAAAATAGGAAAATTAGTTGTTGTTTTCTGTATAAGTAATCGATCGAACATTTGCTGTCGGAATCGTGGGACAGGCCATAAAATATATTTTCTTCCACATTTCCCTTTTGAAAAGGAATTAAATCCTTGAGGCTTATTTTTAGATCAGTGGGGCGATTCAGTAACTTTTAACGATCCGACAATAGTAATTTTCGCCGCTTGTAGTAACGGTTGTGTGATTCTGTAACTTCTTTTTAACGATAGTACGCAGCTGATATCTGCTGTTGATTTTTGTGCATAAAACTAATAGCACATGAATTATTGTCCTTTAAATTACGACACAGCTGACATTAACCTACAGCGAACATCGTTAAAAATGTTACTAAACAGTAACTTCGATAAATTTTCGTTATAACTATTTTAACGATTCGATTATCGTTAAAAAATAGTAAGTGAATCGCACTCGCATCGTGTAAGTTATCAACTGTCAAAGCTCGAAAGTTCCTATTTTTTTTTTTTTTTTTTTAAACAAACACAACCCGCGAAGCGATTAGCTTGTCTGCGGAAAACACCCAGGGTCTATGGCGGGAAACGAACCTACAACCTCTGGACTGAGAGGCTAACATCGCTATCATTCACCCACAAGGGCACCCTGTATAACAGACTGATACTTGTGAAAAAGACGAGCATGCTGTTATTAGACCTTCGGTTGTTACAACAGCGTGAAATACGTCAGATTTGAGTTTTCTTTAAAAAGGGTCTGATAAAGTTCTTCACAATATTCTTATTCTCAGAAAGGAGAAGACTTTAATCTGCACTGGAAAACAAACAGTTTTACATTAATTCAACGATTTAAATTTCTCTAAAAATTCTTTATTCAACGTAACATACATTGTTTCAAAATAAATATTTATTGAAATTCAGAAAAAAATAAATAAATTTATGTAGATACATATCGCTCATTCACTCAAACAATGTCATAACTCAAAAAAGTAGTTTGCCAGAAAACGACTTTAAAGTTTTCAATTTACCAACAACTTAATGGAAAAATAAAGTGTTATTTTTCTCTCTTTAGCTCATTAAACTCGATATTTGTCTGAAATTTTTACACAATATGAAGAATGATATGAAAATTAATTCTTCATCATTAACTCAAAAATTCTATTGTTTGAGTTATGGCGTTCTTTGAATAAATGACAGATATGAACTGTACATGGAAAACATTCTTTGATTTGATTTTATTTTACTAATTGAATTAAACAATGAACTAGGTTTTTGTTTGAATCCAAAGAACACAATCAAATTTTTTTATAAATAAAATCAAACATTTAAAAATTTTCCAGAAAGCTTACATTGTTTCAACGTACCTGTTCATTAATTTTAAGTTGATTTTTACTTTATTCAATAAATGAAGTACTATGATTTAACTCATTACCTTTCACTGTCTCCATATGAGGACACTTGTTCAACTGATGAAAAATCTAAGAAGCACCATTATGCCTCTCAATGTCAAAACAAATATCTCATCTAAAGGCTTTAATAAAATTATAACAAAGCGTACAAGGTGCAGTAGAATATAAAGGGTGTTTTTTTTTATAGAGGGACACAAGTTTAAATCATAATAAAACAGGGAAATATATTTTTACTCGTAATATCAATGAAACGAGCTTTACTGTGAAAGAAATTTTATGGAATCAATGTTTAAATATGATTTCTGAAATGTGGCCGCCACGGCTGGCGCCTAGAAGGCGCAATCTGGAACACCAATTTTCAACAACTTTTCGCAGCATTTGCGGCCGTATTTCGCCAATAACTCTTCGAATTTTGATTTCCAGGTATTCAACTGCTTGTGGTTTATCGACGTAGACAAGTCATTTAAAATAACCCCAAAGAAAATAATCCATTGGTGTTAAATCATACGATCTTGGTGGCCTATTAATTGGCCCATTTCGTAAAATTATTTTTTCATCAAAAGTTACTTTGAGTAAATCAATTGTAGCGCCCGCTGTGTGGCATAAGGCTTCGTCCTATTGGAACCACATATCAGCAAGATTAATGCCACATAATTGAGGTACGAAAACATTTCGAATTTCTATTCCTCTTCCTATAGCGTTCACCATCATCATCGTTTTTGAAGACATATGGGCCAGTGACTCCGCCAGCCCATAAAGCTCACCAGGCAGCAATTATCTGTAAATGTAATAGCATTTTGAACCAGAAATGGGCTTCATCGGAAAATGAAAGAAGTGTACGATGAGTTTGACGAATAGAACAACTATTTTGATAAAAAATTTCAATAATTTGCACGAGTTGGTTTCGTGTAAGACGATTCATAATGAAATTTCCAATCCAACTTAACAAAAAACAACTATCAGCTGTTAAATGGGTGCTCAAATAAAGCAGTGATGCCCACTCAGAGTTGTGACTTTCTAAAGAAAAAACACCCTTTACAAATGCTGTTTTCAGTATTTTTAATTACACATTAAAAATCGGTTTACTTTGTAGATTTCAAATTTTCTTACTCTGTTGTGCTTAGTAGCTTAAATTAAATTAAAAATCTACAAATAATTTGTAACGTGAGCAGTATGTTAATGATTTTAAAATCATTTAATTAAAACAAAAGAGCAATATTGTATTATAATTAATTTATTAAAGTATACAATGTATGATTTTGTTAAGCTGTCCCTAATTTTTTTTAACACTGCTACTAGGTGTGTGTTACCTTCTTTAGGAAATGGATAGTGATAGAGAAGACAGGTGGTGAAGGAATATATAGAGGAAAGCTTCATTATTTTACAACTCTGCTTTTGGCTGCAGTTTTGCAGCGCCTCTGGTGCCAATGAGGGGTATTAATTTTTCATAGCTGTGCTTAGTAGCCTTTTTATTAGTTATTTTACTTCGCCGATGCTTCTGCTACACAACGAAATACGACGCTCTGATGTTACATTAGGATTAGTGTGCAACAATTTGAAGACAGTGGGCGTTTCCAATAAAAATATTTTTTTTTAGACTTTTCTAAAATATATGATTCTTGACTTTAGGAGGCTGTTGAACAGATAATGCAAAACGATGACGTTGATGCTGAATATTATATTTTATTCGTGCCACCTGATGCTGCTTTCGTAAATGAGAGAGACGGAGAATGTGAAGAGACTTGTGGTGTATAAATATGCCAAGCGATGTGCCGGGAAAATTTAACTTGTGTCTCGGATTGGAACGACAAAGACGTTTGGCCAATTTGTAGTTTTTGCAAAGAAAAGTTGCAAAGCAAAAAATATCCAAGGTATCTTGGGAGATTCAAAGAAGGCATATATCGCACACTAAATCATAAAGAGTCACAACTCAAAAAATTTCAAATATTGAATAGTTGGAAACAACTGTTGATACTGTACAAATGACGCAAGTATGTGACATAAAAACAAGCATAACAGTATTTTATATTCTTCAAGAAGACTGTATTGCAAAAAAAATTCTTGTGGTCGTTAGAGATTTCTTCAATTAACTGGTTTATAAAAATTATAATTTTGAGTTGTGACTCCTTATGATTTAGTGTGCGATATGTATCTTCCCATGCAACGTTTAATGCAGATTAATAGAATTCCAAACATATCCAAATTATTTGTAAATTATAACCTGAGAATGGGATGGATCAATTCAGTATCCTTTACAGACTAACCATTAGAGTACATGCCTTACAGATTTGGCAGTAAGTAAGGATTGGCGGTTATATGTCTTGTTATGTACAGCTGATAATATAACTCCTATGGACCAAATGTCGTTCAGAAGATATCGCATACTAAATCATAAACACTCACAACTCAAAATTATCAAAGTGGTTTTGCTTTTTTTTACAAACCATGCGTCTAATCGTCGCTTTCGATCACAATCTGATTCGATCGCTTTCTTCAGTTTGAGGTTATGGTATTCAATATATCGAATAATGTAATACTATGATTCGATATTAAATGCCATAATCTCAAACTGAAAAAACGTGATAGAATTAGACCCCAGTTAATTGAACAAATCTTTAATGACCGCAACAATTTCTTTTGCAATACAGTCTTCTTTAGGAATATAAAATACAGTTATGTATGCTTGTTTTTATGTTACATACTTGCGTCATTTGTCCAGTATCAACAGCTGTTGGAGTACGAGGGCGGTTCGGAAACTTTTTAGCCTAGCACAAAAAGCGCGGTATAGACAGAAAATAGTTAAGTGTTTTGGAAACTTCCATCTCTGCTATGAACACATGTTAAATTTTGTTTCGATCTGGCAACTCCTTCATATAGAAACAGGTGTTCACAAAAGACGCATCCGCGATTTTTTAACAATGGAAAAATTAGAAATGCGTGGTGTCATTAAATATTTACATAAAAAAGGTTTATCGGGACAAGAAATTTATAATGATATGGTGAATGTGTTAGGTGAAAGTGCTCCTTCATATGCAACAGTAAAAAATTGGGTTGCTGAATTTAAACGTGGTCGTACAAGCATTGAAGATGAACCACGTAGTGGACGTCCAAAAACAGCAACAACAACAGAAATTGTAGCCAAAGTGCATGATATGGTATTAAATCATCGATCATGGGCATCTCAAATGATCGAGCCCATTTAATTCTGCATGAAGAACTACAGATGAAATAGCTTTCTGCAAGATGGGTGCCGCATTTGTTAACAGTCGACCAAAAACGCATAAGAATGAACATTTCTCAAGCTTGTTTGGATCGTTTTAAGCAAAATAAAATTGATTTTAAGCGTCGTTTCATAACTGTTGATGAGACGTGGATCCACCACTATACTCCAGGGACAAAAGAACAATCCAAACAATGGACTGAAGCTGGAGGAAGTGCCCCAAAGAAGGCAAAAACAATTCAATCGGCTGGTAAGGTTATGGCAACGGTTTTTTGGGACTTCAAAGGTATTTTATTGATTAACTATCTGCAAAAGGGTAAAACAATAAGTTCAGAGTGCTATTGCAACCTTTTGGATCAATTAAATGTACAAATTCGAGAAAAACGTCCTGGCATTCAACACAAAAAAATAATTTTTCATCAAGACAACGCACCAGCGCACAAGAGTGTTTTAACAATGGCTAAAATCAACGAATTAAAGTACGAGTTGCTTGACCACCAACCTTATTCTCCTGATTTGGCTCCCAGTGACTTTTACCTGTTCCCAAATCTAAAAAAATTCCTTGCTGGCAAGCGTTTTACCTCAAATGAAGATGCAATTACAGTTGTAAACCACTATTTTGAAGACCTTGAGGAAAACTATTTTAATCAAGGGATAGAATTGCTAGAAAAGCGTTGGACTAAGTGTATTGGAGTTTCAGGAGATTATATTGAAAAATAAAAATATTTTTGAACTCATTTGTAAAATTAATTTTTTTCTATCTGAACAACAATTATTTTTATTTATTGAGCGCACATGGTCTAGTTACCCGGCGCCTTCTGTATATTTTAAAAATTAATTTTTAAGGTATATTGTTATAAATAAATAAATAAATAAAAATATTTTTGAAAAACTAACTATTCTCTTTCATTGATAGGCTAAGAAGTTTTCGAACCGCCCTCGTATGCTCCGGCTAGGGCTTGAGATCTTAAGTTGGATTCAAATCCGTTTCAAAACGGATATTTGCTCATTGTCCCAAAAAAATATAGCAATTAGTTTAATTGGACTGCAACGACAAAATCAGCAGGGACAAAAACCTGTCAAAATAATCATTACCCTATAAATATGTGTATTCTGTCCTTGACATTTTGAAGTCGGTGGCTTGCTGTGGTGAATGTGTTTTAGACTTGGGTTGAACTCGTTCACTAGTGTAATTTAAATGGGTTTGATCATTGGTTTGTGGCAAAAATGAACTAGTGAACGAGTTCGACCCAAGTCTAATGTGTTTAATGCTTAATTCAAAATTATATTTTGTTAACATGTTTTTCCTGTATGTACGTTTGTACGAGTATGAAAAAAGTTCATACTAAACATTTTGTTTGATATGAAAATACATATTTCTAATATTGTGCCCATACAAAAATAATTGAAACAAATTGTTAGCAGCGCAGTAGCAGTGCCGTAAATACCCTTAATAGAAACGTCAGCAGCAATGGCATACTGACGAAAGACTTAAATAGCTTGACAGCCAATTATAACTGAATATTTTACCCCTTTGCGTTTGTTGTTGATATTGGTGCTGCTGTTGTTGCCGCTGTCTTCTGCAGCAGCAGCAGCAGCACCAGTACCAACAGCAACATCAACTACTATTGCTAATAATTATTGTTGTATTTTACTTTTGAAGCTACTGGAAAAAAAGGGAGAAAGAAAAAAAAGAATTTGCGCACGTTTTGCTGTGTATTGCACACTGACAACCAACGTTCACAACTGATACGACATTTACTTATGCCGGTCTTAAACATTTGATCGCTACGCTTTAAACGGACCGGAGAATATTTGTTACGGGAAATACGAAAATTTTCAGTTACATTTTGATAGCGGGTCGCGTAATGCTTTTTTTTTTTTTTTTTGAGAAAAAGCAAAACAAATAAGAATACGTGCAAATGTCACTTTGAAAATTTGCATAAATTACTAAAACTTGTGTGTGAAGTGAGAGTGATGATAATAAAAAAAAAATAAAACTAGAAGAAAAATTAATTGTGCTACATTTAATTGAATTAAAATAAAAAACAAATATTAATAAAGAGCTTAATTAACAAATATTTTAGCCTTTAAAATATGAAAATTAAGGCCTTAAATGTCTGCTCAAGTGAAATTTAATCAACAGAAATAAGTTATTGAAAATATATAAAAAAAAATAAAAACAAAAATTTATTTTGTACAAAACAAATGCACTTACATATATTGCAACAATTTAACTGAAGTCATCATTAAAGCGGCCCCTAAGTTATGGAACTCAACACAAATATAAAATAATTGTTATCAGTCAATATTAACTTAATTCTTAATTAATTTAATTTGCCACTTCAAGGCAAATTTTATTTAAAAAAAATTATCATATCCCCTACTTCCTTGTTATGACATGAAATATATTCAACGCATTAATTTTCATTTAAAAAAAATTAAAAGAAAATTATCATTTCATATTGTATTAGGGGTATAAAACCTTGCGTTGGCTCGTTTTTTATTTATTGGTAATTTTCCCATGATTCAAAATGGAAAATTGGGCGAAATAATAATTGAAAAATTGTATGCAACCCTGCTATACCAACTTATATTTATGCCCCCATATTCATAAAAAAATAAAATGAATTTTAAATACATTTTAGGAAAAAATTTTTGTGAAAAATTTTAAATTTTATGAATATGGATGGGGGTGTATTAATATAATTAAAATTATTCATTATTGCATGCTTTCACGGTTTTTTTTTCATATTTATCCCTTAAAAAGCTGGTGACATATTTGACAACTGTAAATGTGATTTGGGAGATTCTTAAAACCCTTTGATGTTTATATAAAATCTTGCCAAATATATTTTAACTAAATATCTTTTAGACCTCCTTCACTTACTGCAAAAGCTCCATTTGTATCAAAGACCGGCCACAGTGCAAAGTTATACATCTAATAAATAAATTGCAAAAAAAACAAAAAGTTTTATCATATTATTTGCATTAATATTAGACAAGTCATTTCATATAAAAACATTTCAACACAATAATACTGCAAAATACATATTCACATTTTTTTAGTTTTTTTTTTAACAAGAAAAGGTATTATTTGCAACGTGACCATTTAATGAAAATTTATAAAATAATAATAAAAAACACAAGTTGAATAAAAAAAAAAGTGTTTTAAGTGCTTTTGTATTTCTGTGTAAACTTTATCAGTGTAATGACGACTTTTGGTTTTTTTTTATGAGAGCAAATCAAATAAATAACAATTAATTCAGAAAGTAAAGAGCGAATGTGTTATTTTGCAATGTATGTATTTCTTTTTTGTTTTACAAAATATTTCTTAAGAAAAATTCAAAGTTTCCGGCGGAATTTGTTTTAAGCTTGAAAGCAAAGAACAAATAAATTATTGAATAAAAGAAACCAACCCCCTCCCCCCACCCTTCCACAGATAGAATGCAATATGTAGTTCTGCAGCGTACAGTGACATATAATAAGCAAGAGAGTGCTTTTGTTTAACAGCTGATTTGTTTAAATCAAAAAGTTAATGGAAAGTATTAGAAGCCAGCTAGCACCAGTAAAGAATTCAAAACTCATTTAAAAATTGCTACAAACTAAAAAAAACCCTTCATTCTTTAATAGCTCATTTAGGCTGGTATAAAATTAAGGAATCTCTACATACAATAACGAACCCAATCAAAAGTGTTTTCATAATGGTACTGAATGACATTTGCATAACATGCGGCAGATATTGGAGTAATTTTTTTCAGTTTAATTAGGGCTGTTATCTGTCCTCTGTTGCCTATAGACTGTCCTCTTTTTGGGCCCTGTGTCTCCGGTAAATATTAGCTTCCGGGAAAGTCCTGCCTTTTATGTGATACGACAATCCTATGAGCTGAGTAGGATTTAAGGACGTTTATTTATGTCATAATCCATAAATGGTGTTTTTACGTGACGGGTTGTGCGTTCACGGATGTGACGATTCGACCCCAGTATTACCAACTCGAAAAACTCGATATTATTTTCAAATAAATTGAGTGTTTTACAGAATCAAAATCCTTTCTTCTTTCTTTCTTCAATGAAAACGTATTATGTTAAATTGTTTCATTGTAAACATTTAAACAAAAGACTCGTTAAATTTTTTTTAACATAATTTTAGGAGCTAAAAATAAATATATGCTGTTATTGCTGTATACATTAAAACTCTTTTAAACTGGCGCCTTAAGATATTATTACATATTATATGTTTTTGTGCAGGAATGGTTCTTTTAATATTTGAAATCAATTTTAAATTAGAAATTCTGAGCTTTTGTATTTTGCTACAATTTAAAAGCAACAAATATGTAATAAACTTTTCTTGTAAATAAAAACAACAAATGTAAAATATTTCATTAATAATAATTATCAATACACCCACAAAAAAATATATATATATTTAAAATAAAAAAAATGTATAGTTGGCAAAAAAATTTAACTTTTAACCAACTATAAGAAAATTCGTATTAATAAATTTTATTAGATGTGTTCCAGCTACAATTTAACGAGATTTAAATAATTAAAAATACTATATAAAAATTAAAAAAACAACATAAATTTAAACAAATTCAAAAAAGTTTTCAAAATTTGTTGAATAGCAAAGATATAGCAAACATCTTAAAGAAAGTGCTGAAACAATGAAAAGATATAATAACAGCTTGTTGCAGCAATTGTGGCAATTCAATAAATACAATTTCTTAGTATTAAAAGTTCTAAATACCTAAAATTAACAAAAATTCAAAAAAGTGGTCTTTGTAAGAAAATTAATTAACTTTTATATTAAAAGAGATTGTGTTTGGGAATAAAGAAAAAAAATAATAAATAAAAACACTTTCCTAAATCGTGACAGTAATTGCTTAAACAATATGTCTACGGAGACCAGTGCATGTGCTGGATTTTTCCAAGAACATGCCAATACAGCAGTCATCAGTCATTACTTCCAACAATTGAATTCCCAGGCAACAGTAGCTTCTGTTAATAATCTGGTGAATAGCAATAGCGACAGTGGTAATGACAGCTGCTTAACGGTTAGAAGCACTTCTTCGGGTGATAGCACCCGCAGTAGTGTTAGCAGCAATGATTCCTCCAAATCCTCAAGGAATAGTGGCAGTGGTAGTGGTAGTGGTAGTGGCAATGCAATACTGCAATCAGGTAGTGGCAACAGTAATACTAATCAATGGCTAAATGTGCAGCAACACCAGCAGCAACAACAGCATTTACAGCAACAAACACATCAACACCAACAGCAGCAGCAGCAGCAGCATCAACAACAACAACAACATAATAACCAGCAACATAATCAACAGCATAATAACAATCATCATCATCAGCAACAGCAGCAGCAGCAACAACAGCATTTACATCAACATAACTTACTGCAGAGTCATCACAACACCAACCAGCAACAGCAATTACACCAGCAGCAACAACACCACCAGCAGCAACAACAGCACCAGCAACAACAACAGCAGCAACAACAACAACAACAGCAACATCAACACCATCAACAATTATTAGCTGCAGTAAGTGCTTCAGCCGCTGCAGCTGCTGCCTCAGTGGCCACAAATCCTCATTCGATTTTTGGCTCAGGAAACTTTCACTACAAAACCAACAATTCCTGGTCCATACCATCACTGTCCTGCTACCAACGTCTCTACAATGAAAATGCTCATCCTTATCAGCGTAATTTCAATAATAATAGTGACTCATCTACTCTAAATGTGACGAATTTAGCCTGCAGCAATAACAACAATAACAATAGCAACACGAATGTCAACAGTAACAGTAATGCAACAAATAACACCAACGGTGTTAGTGGTGGTGCCAACAACAACAACAACAGCAACAACAATAATAATCATGGTAATAACAATAATACTAATAAATAAAATTTTGGCAATAACTCCTCTCTTCTCTTTAACTGCTGCTAGTACAGCAACAATTATTGCTGTAGCAGCTGCAGTTATAGCCAACGACCAGCCAAAAATCATTTAAGTATTTTTAAGAATGATTATCAAGCCGCAACTTCGGGTGGATCAGTTGTAGATAGTTTTCATATTCAAACTCCTTTTGCCTCCAAACGAAAAATTAAAAATATTCACCCTTATCGGGAATAAAAGTTCACGTGAAAAGTGTTCCCTGTTCCCTGTTCCCTAAAATTGTGATCGCCAATGCTTGCGTTGTTGTTGTATCAGTATACTATTTTCAAATTTTGTTCACCATGTTTTTGTTCACGGGAAATATTTACTTGAACAAAATGTTCGACTTTTATTCGCGATAAGGGTGATTAAGCATAAGAGCATTTCTTCCAAACTTTCATAAATAATGTGTTTTCAGAAAGATCAGGCGGGTATCGATAAAAGGGTATAAAGTAGCTAACGTGCAAACACACATACTCTGACATTTGCATTTGAGGAAAACAGATTTGAAAGCTCTTACATTTGATCTAGTTTCTTTGCAAAGTGAGAGCAAGTATTGTTGTCGCCGAGATATGATTGGCTGTTGTGATATCTTGAGCTCTCGTCGGTGTGAAAGCACAAAAGCTCTTTTATACAAGTTTGCACATTTTGCATGTAGCTTGGACGTAGCTGGTCTAAAGCTTTTGAAATGGGAACTGTTTTGGCAAGCTTAATTATGTTATGTTCCTTGTGTTAATGTTTGGTTTTGATGAGGCTAAATTTCGTACTATTAGGAAGCCAAATTACACGTTTTGTTCGAACTTTATTTGTTTCTATGTTTGGTTTTGGTTAAGCTAAAGTTCGTACTACATATTAGGAAACAAAATTACATGTGATAATTTTTGAGGAACCAATAACGCCAACTATTCTGACAAACATCAGCGTTCTTGTGTTTGTTCCACTGTGTGTGGTGTGAGTTGGTGCAAATTTCAGCTCTATATACTCAGTCTTCAGTGCAAATGGAATATGTGAATTGGTTTGATTCATCGTAGTACAATTTGCTGAAAGCTTCTTTGTAATGAAAGCTCAATTTTACCATCTCTAATTTTCAACAATCTTGCCATTGTCGTTTGTTATTTACTAATTATGCACATTTTATTTAATTTGCTAAGGCACAGTAAGCCGACTGTAACGGAATGTAACTGCAACGGTAGGAAACAGCTGATCGATATTGATATGTGACAAGTAATGAATATGGTTATAGCAACGTATCCGGAGTGTAAGCATCTGTACATTACTTTTCACATGAAAAAATCTATCATCTGTTTCCTACCGCTGCAGTTACATTCCATTACAGTCGGCTAACTGAGCCGTAATAGTTCTCAATCCCACGTAAGTAATTTCCATGTGTGATAATTTGGGATGTAGTCAAAATATCTACAGAAGACTCATAATTTCAAAGCATTCTGAAATGTAAGTTCTTCTTGATCTCTTATGTTATAAAATTTTTTTGTCATGTTATATTTTTGATAAAAATTTATTTAATTTGATGTTTGTGTGTACTTACCGAAGGTCCTTAAATTTTTTTTTTCTAATTTTCATAATTTGATATATTTTTTTCTTTTTAATTTAAGATCAACTATTAAGCCTTTAAACTGCATATCTTAAATTTTTTTGCAACTAAATTAAAATGTTCAATTTGTAGTCCATCAATGAAAAAACAAAAAATCTAGAAAAATAAAAATACTCTAAACTAATCACATTATTAGTAACAAATAATCCAATATGGAAAAGTGCAAATAGAAATGTGCAAAAACAAACTGCAAAATAAAAAACATTGGCAGTATAATAGTACAGAGACAAAATTGTAATTTAGATGGCCACAAGAAAAAAAAACATTGACGAACTTTTGAATAGGGAAGAGCAGTTTGTATTTTTCTTTTTTAAGAAAAATTATAAAAGTTTAATAATAAGAGATGTGTTATAAAATAACTTTAGAGAAGGGTCAAACGATGGACTAAGGACCAAATATTTCTGAAATGTCAATGCAATACAAGTCTATCGTATATCGCTTTACGCCAAAACAATCATCCTTATTCCAGTTGTCGACATCGATGTCACTTGAATACAATACCGAAAAATTGGGGATTATTTTCTCTTTCTCGAGAATGATTTTGTACTACTAACAATCTTTTTCCGTTCCCTAAAGTCTAGAAAATAGCATAAGCCAGGCAACAGGAGTCAGTTGCATTCGACAACTGGTACACAAGCCCCAAATTTTTTTTGGTATTGTGTTAAAGTTACGTCTATATCGACAACTGGTATAAGGGTGAATGTCATAAATCTATTTCTTCTCCAACTACTGATTTATGAAAAATTTAAAGGAGGACCTAAAATTTCTGAAGTGGTGGCTTCTGTTTACCTTGGTAAAAAACAAAAGCTAAGATACAGGGTGACAAGTGTTACCACCTAAGGATATGCAGTGTTTCCCAGGACGTAACTTTTAAAAATATGGATAAAATTGGAAAGAGATGGTTTTTGAAATAAAAGATGACCCCTTATTTTTATAAAGGAATACACATGTCATATAATACGAGTAGTACCGAAGTGTATTTACTTGAAATTTAGTCTTTAACGCATTAAGAATTGTTTAAGCTACGTCTTTAAGCATTTCGATTCTGCTCAAAAAACTCTTCTACAGACTTCAAAGGAAACATTTTTGAAATAAACAAACAAACTTGATATTTTTATAGAATGACTCTCATAATATTATTGAGAATAACATACACAATTATAATAAGTTTAAAAGCTTCAAACAAAAAACTTCACAAAACAAACACCTAACACAAAATTTAGTAGATTTTAATTAAAATATTTATGAAAATCTATACCGTTTACACCAAGTTTTTTTTTTTACATTTATCAAGACTTTTTGTATCAAAAACAAAACCCATTAATTGAGAAATATCCAAGACTGCAACCAAACAACTGCAATGTAGCCTATTTATACACCTTTTTAGATCAGCGCGGCAAACATTGTCTTACAAAAATTCATTCAAGTCGTTCCAGCCGTTTAGTTGCAGTATAGATAAATAGCCTTGATACCGACTGCAGCGCCATCTGTCGGTCTGATTTTTGAATCTAAACCATCCACCCAAACGCATAAAAAAATTCATTCAATTCGGTCCAGCCGTTTTGTATGGGAAGTCTAGTAAAGAACAGCTAGATTTAGCTCGAAATCTCGTAAGTACGAGTACTAGATTTCTAGACAATGTTGGCGCTCGTTGACTACAAAACCGACGGTACTGGGTTCGAGCAGGGTCTTTGACAGTCCTTAACCAACAACATTTTTCTGATGTACACTTGCGTCCATTTGTATCAGTTGTTGGACTACGCCGGCTTCAGCGGATGCTGATGCTAATGTAACATCAGAGCGCCCTCGTTCGTCGATAGTGTATAACAGAATCATCGGCGAAGTAAAAATAACCAATAATTGGCTATTAAACACAGCTGCAAAATTTAATACGCCTCATTGACACTAGAGGCGCTACAACATTGGATTGTAAAAAAAAAAACGTGCAAAAAGCAGATTTGTAAAAAGAATGAGGCTTTCCTCTATCTATTCCTTCAGCACCTGTATCCCCCTATCACTAGGCCTTTCCTAAAGAAGGTAACAGCTAGTAATATTAGTAGGCATTTATTGCCTGAGTGTTACTTCTCTTATGAAAAAATAAAAATTAAAAATGTCCTATAAGTGTAAAATGGTTGTGAAAAATTAAAAATGAACTCAAAATCGAATAAATACATAATTGCTCAATTCACAACCTATTGTGGGAGTCGTAGTTCGTACGATAATTTCAATAAAAATATTGGCGCGTAGTCATTGTCAAAACAAAGTATACTTTAAGAAGTTAAAACCAGTATTACCATACAAAATACTGGTTTTAATTTCTTAAAGTGTACTTTGTTTTGACTATGACTACGCACGCGCCATTGTTTATACAGAAATGTTTACATAGAAAGTACCAACAACATTTCTACGAACTACGACTCCTACAATAGGTTGTGAATTGAGCAAATGTGTATGACTTGTAGGCAGGCTAGTACATTCATGTTCGCACCAGAGCCGTTTTTTTGACTATGTTCGAATAAAATCAGGGGGCGAATCACGGCATTCCATACGACTCGTAATTTAAAAATATTTCCATATAAACTGTATTGAAATATTTTTAAATTACGAGTCGTATCGAATGCTGTGATTTGCCCTCAGAAAATTTACATCGATGGAGATGAAGAATAACAGGGAACATCACTGGCTTAATCTCCCTGGATTGAGGCAGGCAAAGATAATAATAATAATAATAATAATAATAATATAATCAAAATCGTTTTAAAGCCCTCTAAAAGCTCACGGGAGTTCTCATAGGACATTGTATTGCATTAGCATTGAGAGTAATGACCGTTGTAGTTTCTGTGAACATGACGAAAAGAATTAATATTGAAATAAATTTAGTAAAGTGCGACTTTGAATCGCGCACGAAGGGTTCCGTACGTTGGCTTTGAGCATTTTTTTTAATAAAGTGTTTTTTTACGTATTTTAAGCTGAAATAATTTTTTTTTGATTATTTTTCGCTTTTTTCTCGTTTTGGCGATTTTTTTAATTTTGGCGATTTTTTTAATTTTGACGATTTTTTTAGTTTTGGCGATTTTTTTCATTTTGGCGATTTTTTTTTTCATTTTGGCAATGTTTTTCATTTTGGCGATTTTTTTACTTTTGGCGATTTTTTCATTTTGGCGATTTTTTTTTTCATTTTGACGATTTTTTCATTTTGTCGATTTTTCCGGTTTTCCGCGATTTATTTTCGATTTAGAAATTTTTTTAATTTGGTGCTTTTTTCGTTTTGGCGATTTTTTTTTTGATTTTGGCGATTTTTTTTCGGTTTGGCGATTTTATAAATTTGAGATTTTTTTGTTTTACCGTTTTTGAAAATTTCAAGAAGTTTGCTCTTACGGTTTCCAAGATACAGCAAGTTATCAAAATTACATAGTCAAAATTACATCAACTGATGGTACACCCTCTAATTAAAATTTTTTAAATTTTAGTGTTAATTGTTGTAGTGTGTATAAAAATACACTAACTTTACAAATTTCAAGTGCATATATGTATGTATATTACATGGGATTTTAAAATTTTTCGTTGCTCGTTTTGGCACACCCTTTAATTTCCAACTCTCATGTATTTGTTGTTGTAGCGGCCAAGGGTCTACACACTGTGTCCAAATTTCAGGTCCGTAGCTCTTACGGTTCTCGAGAAAATACCCTGTGACGGACAGACGGCCAGACGGACAGACGGACAGCGTAGCGAAAACAATAGGGTTCCATTTTCACTTTTGGTGTACGGAACCCTAAAAAGCACGAAATTACTCCCCAAATATTTGAAAAAAATCTTAAAAATTTAGGAATTATGTATTTCATAGTGCAATAACTCCAAAAAAGCTTTTAGATTTCTTGCGACTGTATTCATTATTCTTATGGAAGCTATTTCATTGGAATTAATTTTTCGCTGGGCGTTATTTCATTTAGCTTTTATATTAATTAAAACCAACAAGTTAAGAAAATTAGTATTCTGGGAAATAAAGTTTTATCAGTTTTGCCATATTCTTTTTTTGTAAAGTGTAAGGACACAATCATTGGCATTCGATACCTTTGACGATATTTAGACAAGTAAAAAAAAATAGGCTGAAAAGGTAATAATGGTATTGGCAGCAAAATCGAAACAGAAAAATATTGCAAATATTTTGGCCATAACTACTCGCATTAAAATGGTGGAATCAAGAAAAAAAACGCATTTTGGGAATAAAGAAATATGTACATGCAAAATAGCAACAAAAAAAAATAGGTAGCTACTGTGAACATTTTTTAAAATTAATTTAAGATACCTTAATTATATAATTTGGTCTATAGTTTTTTTTTAGCAATGATTTCACATTATTTTTATAAAAAAAAATTATTTTAATTAAAATTGATGTAGGTCTTTTGGAAGTAAATTAACATCAGCAAAAAAAAACTCACCGGGAATTTTTTTTTTTGTAGAATTAAAGCTTTAAATGACTGCAGGCATAGTCGCGTAAACATTTTCAAGCACTGACACGTGCATACACACACACTCTTTAAAAATGCATTTTAAATATTTTTATATACTATGTACATCAGAGCTGGCCACCGAGAGAAACTCGAGAGAAATGTTTTCGCGTACATATAGTCGCTGTTTCAACTAACTGACCTTCCTACTGACAGTTTGTAAATTTTACAGGAGAGGAGCTTTTATGATTGTTTTCTAGGTATATGTATTCTTATGGAAACGTCTGAAATATTTTTACTTTTATATGCTCGACAGTAATGTTTACAGTCATAAAAATTGTTGACAAGATCTATTATGACTCATAAGGTCTAATAGTGGACTTAACTCATTTTTCAATGTCAGTTAGGTCAGTTAGTTAAAACAGCGACGATATGTGTATTCATTTGTATAAGAAGTCGATTGATGTCCGGCACTCTAGTCACTACTTTGGGCAGCTCAGATCTACATACGCTCACATGTATTAGTAAATTTATAAAATGCATTATTGATCATGAACTTGACACTACTGTTTTTCATTTACCCCACCGTAATAAACAAACAAATATACATTAATAAGTATGTGTATATATGTGTGTATGTATGTATATATTTACACAAGCTTGACGTAAAGAAAAAAATTGTCGTGTGTTGTTGACAGTGTGGCCATTTTAGCATTTCGTCGGCTTAATTTTCCATTTAGCATATTATTTTTAGAATTATTTTTTATCATTTATTTAGCATTTATTAGCATTAATTTTAATTAAAGCTACTTAAAAAACTTTTATTATACCCGCTTTTTAAATTGCCCGCTATACAGCGTTGCCGTGTTCGGTGTAATTATCTAAACATTTTCTTGGACTATTTATGTATCATAAAATTTTTATCTGATTCTTTTTTACATTTGTTTCTTGAACTCTTTTATGCATCATAAAATTTTTGTCTGATATTCACCCTTATTCCACTTGTCGACATCGAAGTCACTTTAATACAATAGCAAAAAATTTGGGCTAGATTACCCGCTGTCGAAAACAGGTGACTTCTGTTAGCATGTCTATATATATAAAAATGAAACGGTCCATGTATGAAATCGCATAACATGAGAACGGCTGGAGCGATTTGGCTGATTTTTTTTTTATTCGATTAGAAATTTTCAGAACATGGTTTGTAAAGAAAAAAGATTAAAAAAATGCCTACTATTCACTTCTCATTTTTTCTACGCACAAACTAACAAAGGGGACAATTATTAGTAAAAATCTTCCGAGCAAAGCCGTGGCGGGGCGGTCAGCTAGTTTATAATATTTTCTAAACATTAGGGAACGAAAATAGATTTTCAGTAGCACAAAATTGATCTCGAGAGCGAGTATACAAGCCCCAATTTTTTGGTATTGTATTGACGTGACGTCGATGACGATGTCGACAACTGGAATAAGAGTGATTATTTCATATACTAGTAAATATTTTAATCAAACGTCGTCTGGTATCACCAGACACACCACCAAAATGACAAAAAAAATTGTTTAGTGATAATTTAGTCAGCAGCTCTGGTTCGGAGAACATCTCTCGCATCATCGTAATTATTTCTGAAGTGCAGTCAGGCTTGTGTGTGTGATCTGGCACGGATAACCGCATAATCTTGCGGTTTTTTGTGGAATTTCTTTAACAAACACGTTCCTACTTCCTATGTGAAGGCATAGGTCGTGTACAGTCAGTCACAAAACTTTTTAAACATCTTGGGTATATGGTCTTAGTTACTCCGCCCATATTTGTGCAACACCATACTATGCAAATTTACTTTGTATAGTATGCTAAATAAATAAATAAATAAATGAATTAGTTTCTTGCATAGTTGCCAGATTTAAACCTTACAGAAAGATGGCAAAGTTTAGCTGATTCTGTAGGTAAGGGCACTTAACGAAGTATTGAAAAATTCTAAATAATTTAACAAAGTGAATATATTACTTTTTCAATGCATGTATGGTTTTTAAATTTTTTTTTGTTATTAAGCTAACTAAATTCTTATGATAAACTAAGGCCTAATAAATGACTTCCCAATTATATGTCATTTAGCTTAAATTTAAGTGGCACTTAAATGTAGCTTCATTTTTGCAGTGCTTAATTAAAGTTCTTATTAAATTACGTTGAAAGTACGGCAGCACTACAAAATTTCACAGTAGTATGGAAGGCTTTTTAAGCTGCTTATTATAAATAAAAAAAGTTATGTTATCAAAATGAAGAAAATTAAAATTGCATAAAAACACATTTTATCAAACAAAAAGAGCATCAGAATTAATTTTTTTATTTATTTTTCCATGATATGAAACTATATATTGTATATGTTATATATATTTATGAAAATTAAACGAAATGCTTTTTAAAGCGACCATGCTTTCAATAAACACACACAAGCACAACAACATAATAAACGTAAAACGTAAGTGTGAATTAAATAGACAAGGTTGGGCATTTAAATGTTTTTCAACTTTGTACTGAAAAAATGAATTCGATACTTAAGTGGCACTTAAAGATAAATGACACTTAATTGAGAAGTCAATTTTTGGACCTAAGAAGTAACGAAAATGTTTAGTAAATGTTTTAGTGAATGAACATTAGGCTTTTAAGTTCAGGTTTTCAGTTTTATAGTTCCTCTTATTTTTAGTATTATTCCAAGCCGGTTTAGCAGCAAAATTTTTTTTCGATCTTGTTACGCTCGTTGTTAGTTTTTTAAGCAATCGTTGCCGCGCAAATTATATCGATTTGTTTCGCGGTTTTTTAACTGTTAAGCAGTCGTATAGTTTGTTGTTAAAAAAATCAGGGTTTCTTTTAATTATCAGTTCTTGCTTGGTTTTTTTTTAATTCTCAAGAATATTTTCAGAGTTCGGATATGTAAGCCAAAATTAGACAATAAATCATTGAAGGTGCAAACAATAATAAATCCGTTTCTCAATAGCAATTATATTAAAAAGTTTGTAACTGTGCACTTAAAGCATTAAGGCTCAGTTACCCGACTGTAGTGTAAAGTAACTGCAACGTAAGAAACAGCTGATCGATATTTTTATATGAAAATTAGGTTACTTTACATTACATCTCTTCAAGCATTTGCATTACTTTTCACATAACAATATCGATCAGCTGTTTCCTACGTTGTTGCAGTTACTTAACATTACAGTTGGGTAACTGAGCCTTTAGGTAGAGTAACTGATTTAATTGCGCTTGCTAGACCAGTACTTAAACTGTTTATCACACCCAAGTTATGATATTTTTACATTTTAATAAGAAATATAAGTGTTAGAAATGCTTTTTTTCTTCTGGAAAGAATTTATTTGTTCGATATAACTAGCTTTTATTTCAAAGTTATATGGCAACACAGCTTGTAACCCACTTGTGTTCCATTAGTATCGCTGGCTTTAAACAAGTGTTTTTACTACACAAATAAGCACACATGTATGTATGTATGTATGTATGTATGTGTGTACATATGTAATATGCACAAGTATGTACTAATGGTACATATATACCCAGCGGCGAACGCTGCATACCACATTACATCTCTTTAATGATGTTTGTCATACTTTGTGTTCAATGAATGCTAGCTTACAAAGTGTACGAAAGTAAGCTAGACTGTATTCGGACTGCCCACTGTATTCGGACTGCCAATGACAATGTATGTTAGGCAATACTGAGCTTTTATGTTGATTGGATGAACACTTCCGTATCTCGCTTACTTTGTGTGCAAGTGAAAGGCATTCACTCCACAAATGCGGCAATAAATTTGAAAATGTATACTAGGTACGTATGTATATGAGGTGGTGTGCACTACTGTCTTACATGTGTGCATCGAATCATCGCTTCTGTAATCGATATTTTCGCCGTATGGGAAAGCTACTAGTTTTGCCCAAAATCTCGTAATACTAGAGTTTTCTTAAATGTAAAAGCGGGTAATTTTTGTTCGAACTTATTTATTTTCAGAACATTTTGTACCTTAAAAACTGTCACATTGGTTTTTTCAAAATATGTACAAGCTTTAACCTGATTAAATCTAACAAATAAAATTTTACATTTACAATGTACACAATGTACAATGTCGTGTTACTCTTCTATTTGGTAATGGCGTATATCGAAAAGTACAAATGTAAAAAGATAACTCAATATCGCACAGTTCAGGGTGCGCTAGCCTATCAGTGTGGAGGTTGTGGGTTCGACTCCCACCATAGACCCTGGTCTGTTTTACTACAACGAGTGAAGGTCTTTGTTAATATTCTCATTTAAATTAAGTTATGATATAATTTGTAATTGTATTTGTAACATTTAATAAATAAATAAATAAATAAATAAAAAATCTCCAGTTCAACAGCTTGGAGAAAATGAGCAGAAAATTTTCACGTACAGTTTCCTTTTCTTGGACCCATAAATTCATAGAATTAAAATTCTTAAAATTAAAATTTACTATTAACAAAACAATTTCTCAAAATAAAATTGCTTGTCTTTGAGGTCGAAAAAGTTTTTTAAAAGTTTGGTTTTGATACTGAAATACAAAAGTCATTTCTAAAATTTCGTTTTACATTGGCTCTACAGAAATAGGTATCTACATCTCATGAAGCAATTTACATGTTTATAACGTAGAAGCGCCGAAACATTTTCTTTCGTTTCGAATTGCAGAGCAGACTTCTTGAAAAACAAAAAAAAAAAAAAAATTATATTGAAATTTTTTACAATACATATAAATTAATTCGAGTAGTGAAAGAATTACAAAGTATTAAAACTAAACTTAAACAAATATCTTAAAAAACTACTTGCATATAATGCAAAATTAAAAAAAAAAAAAAAAATAGGAATAGAAATGGAAATAAAATCTGTTATTTGGCAGTTGCCATACATAATACAATTTTGATAATTGGCAACGCGATTAAACTTCGATTGCCATTCATAATCCAGCCATTAATTTTTCGAATTATGTTGCTTTTATAAACAGATATGATATATCGCACTCTAAATTATAAACAGTCACAACTCAGGAACAAAATTATCAACATGGTTTTGTTTTCCTCTTGGACTGGTTCAATAAACAAATCTCTAACGACCGTAAGGGCATGCCCCACGATGTCGATAACGTTCGACTTGTCGCACACTTACATTGGAAACAGCAACAATATATTAAAATTTGTTTTTGTTTTGAATGTAAGTGTGCGACAAGTCGAACGTTGTCGATATCGTGGGAAAGGCCCTAAAAATTTCATTTGCAACACAGACTTTTTGAAAAATCAAAAATACTGCCATGTTCGTTTTTTGTTTTGCATAATTGATACATTTCAACAACAGTATCAACATGTGGGATATTTTGAGTTGTGACTGTTTATAATTTAGTGTGCGATATGTGTACCGGAAAAAGCGATACATACGAGTAGGTGACTTTTCACTAATTTCACGCAAAAATTAATTTGCTAAAAAAAAGGACTAATAAGCACGGCAAATTAGAAAACGAACATGGCACAAGCAAATGGAAAGAATTATATTATTTTCTATTTGATGCATAGCATATAGGAAAAAAAACGCCAACTAACCTAATTAGTCATTTACAATCTTCTCACCTTTGTTTGCATATTTAAGCGTGTAAGTACTTATTTCTTAGCTATTTTTAAAAGCTCAGGTAATTTAATTCGTAAATTTGTTACACGTTTTAAGGAAACAAACAACAAAACATATTGTACGACTATAGAAATACCCACACATTTACGATAATTCAAAAAGAAATGCACCTCCCCTAACTATTAGGGGTCGTCAACTTTTTAGTGCCTTAAGATTTTTTGTTTAATTTTTTACAGAATAACCGAAAGATTCTAATTCACCAATCAATTACATAACTACACATCGTTTAGCCCATACGCCACAAAGTTGGAGTGGAGAAAAACGACAAAGAAGGTTTAAATGAAGTTTTCTCAAAATATACCAGATGGATTTCGTTTGTATCTGCAAGATGCTTCCGATACATGTTTTGAAGAAAAATGTAAATTTTTATGAACTTTCATGAATTATGTTAGAAGTTAATATTACTTTATTGCAAAAGTAAAAATACGTTCTGTGCTCCATACGTATAATTTACTGCTGTGAAGTGAGAATTTTGTTGATTGGTTTATTTTTCTTGCTGTCCAGAGAAATAAGTCGATCGTTTAACGCCGACCCAAAAGCTGCCGCCTTAATATGTCTAACTATTGATCCGTTTACACACTTACACAAGAAAAACAAGTAGTTGAAGTGTATTTCATATAAAGAATGAAATTAATGCCCTATCGTCTTGTCTATGGACGAAAAAAAGAAGCAGCTTTGATTCTTTAAAAAAATTATTAGTTATTGTCTATGCTAAAAGGTTCGTGTATTTGCTTTATGTTTTTTGTTACAAACATTATATCCAACACATATTTTTTCATATATTTTTTAAACTATTGTATAATACTTTAATTGAATTTTTATGTTTTAAAAACATGGCAATAATAGTTTTATATTTGATTATCATAGACAACAACCATTTTTGAAGAAAATAAT
Source organism: Tachina lurida (assembly GCA_944452675.1). Lineage (NCBI taxonomy): Eukaryota > Metazoa > Arthropoda > Insecta > Diptera > Tachinidae > Tachina > Tachina lurida. The sequence continues at coordinate 93,894,508 of OX101754.1, read as the reverse complement.
TTAGAGAATTCAAAGACAAGAACTCAGAAGTATTTTCAAACAAAATCGTACTAAATCTTCTTACTGAATTAGGGCATAAATTATTTCTGTTATACTCAAACATGCATAATTATGGAATCTTTTATTTTATTTTAGTGTTTAATAAGTTTGTATTAAAAAATTTAATCGGCGGCGGCGTTTGGGTGTGCTGATGTTTTTGCTTAACAGTCTCCGTTGAATTTTTCCTACGGCACCTTGTTTTTTTATTATTAATTCCTCATAGAAATGAAGCAAAATAATAGTTAACTTTACTTCGTACGTTTTTGTATGAAGAATTTGACGGAATCGCCAAACCGTGTTGTGTACAGCAAAACAATGCTTATTAAACCTAAAAATAGTGGGTATGGAGCAAAATTAATGCTTAATATCTTAGAAACCATAATGAATTTTGTGAAACGCGTTTTTGATTCAGAAAGAGGGTATTCAAAATACATATATTTCATACCTAACTATTATTTTTAAGAATGGTCGGTGGAGCAAAACTATTCTAAGGCGACGATATGTATATGATGTCTGGCTTCTAGTGCACTAGGTTAAAATTTAATTACATTAATTGATGACTGATTTCTGTAGTTCTCGCATGGTAAAAAGCAATGTAAATGGATATTCTTACACAAGTGTTTCTATATTTTTTTTTTTTGCGAGAACTAGCCTGTCCCATGATGTCGACAACGTTCGACTTGTTGCACACTTACATTCAAAACAAAAAACAAAATTTTATAAGGATGTGAGAAAAAGTGTTTCTGTAACAATATATTGTGAAAATTTTCTTACTAGAACTGTCAAAACAAGTCACATTTAAAATCGTTGCGAGCACAGCCAAATTTGTACAAAAACATATTTATGTTCTAATTCGTGCTAGCAACACAACTGGTACGAACGACGAATTTTTCGGTGCGAACTTTCGTTATAAAAACTAAAACACATTTGTACATATGAAAATGAAAACAACGCCGCCGTAGAACGAAATTCATCGTGCGTGACGAACTCTGAGATATATTTATTTCTATTTTGTACGCCGACGAACGGTGAAAAAACAAATTTCTCTCTCTCTCTCTCTCTTTGCACACACAATAATACCGCTTTTAGACATGGAAAGGTTACTTTGCAAAGTCTTTATTCAGCTGTGTGAAAGACAGAGGGAGGAATACTATCTATTTCTGTCTTTCTCCCAGCTGAATTAAGACTTTCCCTGTCTAAAAGGGGTATAACCAACTTTATCAACTATAAGCGCTGAATTCACTGAGTAATGGTAGAATTACTGAAATCGTATCGTGCTGTTGCGTATCAGCTGACAAAATCCGTAACATTTAATAAGCATGTTGATGCTTATTGAAAATATGTTGGCAACGTTTGCTACCTAAAAATCTATTTTCTGTAGATTTTTACGTAGAAGGTCAACTTCTCTATTACATACATACACACAAACACACACATATAAAGCAAAGAGAAATACAATAACAGCTGACACGTTCGCTGGCAGCCTCACGTTTTTAATAACTAACATCCCGACTTAAACGATACGATAACTTCAAAAGTAAGACGATACGATTTGACTAACGAAGCCATAACTTGGTCGTTATTGTGTTTCACACGACAAATTTATTCAGCGAATTCCTATCGACGAAATCACCGACTAAATTCGTCGTTCGCCCCAGTTCTGTTCGTAGCATTATGTGTAAATATATGAAACCTCAACTAATTGAAAAGATATGTAACGAAGTGTTGAACTGAAGTTATAACAATCAAAAACCGTGTTTTTTTTTAGAGTGTCACAACTTTGAGTTGGCATCACTGGTTTATTTGAGCACGCAACTAACAGCTGATAGTTGCTTTTTGTTTAGTTTGCTTTGAAATTATACAACAGAGCAACGCGTGCAAATTGTTGAAATTTTTAATAAAAATAATTGTTCTATTCGTCAAGTTCATCGTGCACTTCTTCCATTTTCCGATGAAGCCCATTTCTGATTGAATGAGTAGGTAAATAAGCAGAATTGTCGCATTTGGAGTGAGGAGAATTCACAAGCTTTTGTCGAAACACCATTACATCCACAGAAAATTATTGTTTGGTGCGCTTCATGGGCTGGCGTGTTCATGGACCCATATGTCTTCAAAAACGATGATGGTCAGAATGTTACTGTCAATGGTGAACGGTATAGCAACATGATTTAAAATTTTTTCATACCTCAGTTATGTGGCATTAATCTTGCTGATATGTGTTTCCAATAGGACGAAGCCTTATGCCACACAGCGGCCGCTACAATTGATTTACTTAGTCCTAATTTACACTAAGCAAGTCTTATTGCTAAGCTGGTTAGTTTTTTAGGAAAGAAAGACGAGGGGAAATGAAACTTTTATGTTCCCCTCGTCTCTCTCTCTCTCTCTCTCCTACAAACTAATCAGCTTAGCAATAAGACTTGCTTAGTGTAAATTAGGACTTAAAGAAACTTTTGATGAAAAAATAATTTCACGATATGTCCCAATTAATAGGCCACCAAGATCGTGTGATTTAACACCAATGGATTATTTTCTTTGGGATTACCTTAAGTGACTTGTCTACAAACAATTGAACACCTGGAAATTAACATTCGAAGAGTTATTGGCGAAATACGACCGCAAATGCTGTGAAAAGTTATTGAAAATTGGTGTTCCAGATTGCGGCTTCTAGGCGCCAGCCATGCCGGCCACATGTCAGAAATCATATTTAAACATTAATTTCATAAAATTTTCTTTCCAATAAACCCCGTTTCATTGATATTAAAAATGTATTTCCTTGTTTTATTATGATTTAAACTTGTGTCACCCTTTATTTATGTATGTTTATTTATTAAGAAATTTTGGACATTTTGCTTTCATTTGACACTTGATTAATGGAAATATTCCAGTAAAACCGGAATCAGTGTTGTCTGTTTTCGCATTTAAATACAGAAACGATAAAGTTTTTGCATCACACTTCATGTCAAAACTTTTACGATGCGAAAAATACAGAAACGGGCTATAGATATAATACGATATGCCGGATTATTCTGTATTTTTTAACTTCAAAATGGCATTTTTTTTCAAAATTATGACATTAATGAAATGTGTGTTTAAAACTGAGATAAGGCCGCCCGTGGGCACTTCGTTATTCTCCTATTTTTATGTACATTCGTACACAGGGTGACCGATGACGTTTTTCAAAATGTGACAGGGATTTATCAAAAAAAAAAAGGGGCAAAGTAAAAAAAAACGAGAAAACTACACTAAAATTTTTATTTTCAATGTATTATTATATAATTCACTCTAAAAAAGGGGGACAAAAAGTGGCAATTTGCCACTTTAGCCGGTCAAACGGTCACGTTGTTCGTACAAGCATGCATTTTACTCTCTTTCATATTATATATGTATGTGTTTGCCTGTCTTTGGTTTAAAACTTCTCATTTACTTTTGATATACTCTTTCCCAGCTAGCATTTTGTATCATAACCGAATCTTTTCCGAATCAGCTTGACGGGAAAAATAACCGCATATGAGCTCATTTTTCGATCATAAATGATACTCCCGTTGTGAGAAAATGGTACCCTACAAATTAATCATACTAAAGAATCATTTATGATACGATTTGCTGATTAATTTTTGAGCAATTTTCTGGTAGTATTAAATCATGAAATAACCTTTTGGCGGTTAATTTCCATTTTGTTCCTCTATTTTCAAGAAATCAAAATTTGATCATATAGATGAGTCATAAGTGAATCCTTTTTCAATCACCCAAGTGATAAATCAGTCTTTAATCATCAAAAGTAATCTGAGGAGAATCATATAAGAGATTTCTGCAAAAAATGATCACCACAATGCTAGCTGGGTTCATTTATAAATTAATTATATTTATAATCTTGTCGAAAATTATACACGGTGAAACTTCGATGCAACCTTTTCAACAAATCCAAGTCCGGCAAATTTATTTTTCATATTTTCAATAGTATAACTATTTAATATTTAAATATGTAAGTATGTAAAAATAAACCTGCTATTAAAGCAAATTTCACCTTCACTAATGGCATCAGCGTCATCATCATTAAACTGATCATCATTTTGAGAAAATGGCAGTCATCGCGATCATTATCAGCAACCCAACAACAACAACAACAACAACAACAACAACAAAATAACAACAATAATATTAAACTCATTATTACCCAGATAATAATGAACTAAAATTAAAGTTTAGTTTCGTATTCCAACGACTGAACAAACAAACACCCACAACGAAACCCCAAAAAAAAATTCCGAAAAAGAAAATAATTTGCATAAATTTCGCTGAAATCCAAAAAATAAAAAGAAAGAAATTTATAAAAGCTCTACTTTAAACTTGTCTTAAACAACAAAAAGCCGTTTTAAAGTTATTTTTAAAGAAAAAGACACACAATCAAATACCATCATAATTCTTCAATGGTTTTTTAAGGCAAAGAAATAAAAACGATATAAAATTAAAATCAAGTTTGTGTTAAATTAAAAAAAAAAACATAATTTTGTTTTGTATTTATAACAATTTCTTTTGTTTTTGCCTTAACCGTTTTTTTTGATGGCTAAATATTTTTTAAACGAAATCGAAAGCATTTCTTTTTTTGGCTGTTGCTTCTTTTGTCTTTCATTAACGAGCAATTGTCTTGTTTCATTTCGTTATTTGTATTTTATGCTAAACAACTTTTCGCAGACAAGTTTGCTTTAAGATCAGATATTTTTGTTCAACTGTTTATTGTATTTGTACTTTTTGGTAGCCTTAGGTCCAAGTCTAACTGCTGTTTATTGGTCTTAATTTGTACAATTTTACAATTAAATTGACACAAAAAGTTTCCGTGTAGGAAAGGAAAATCGCACTATCATTTACAATATATGTATGCATATGTGACGCGCAAAATAGAAAGGGACCTAAGGGTAAAAACCGGTTTTGTTCAGGAGAGCCATTTTAAAGATTTAAATACGTGTATCTTTGGTGTACCATCACTGAGCGTGTTGGTATTGGTCTCATTTGAAAGCGACACATCTCATGACGTCAGGAACGTGTTGGTCAACCTTGAAAACGCGCGTAGGTCGTCCCTACCTCTTGTTTTGTGTAGTTGGTCTTTAGTGTTTTCTACCTAGCGCTCTGTCTCCATGACTTTGATATCAATTTTGCTCTCGTTTTTTCGAATCCAGGTTTATTTTCTGAAATTATTAATTGTGAATTATAACAAATACTCCTTTATAATTCTTTTAAATCGTGAATATCACTCTGTTAGTACGAACATTTTTTCACATAACCTTAGAATCGTCGACTTCAATTTCATAAAACGCGCCTATCTCTGGGAGGGAACACTTTTGGGGCATGGGATCGGTCTTATTCAATGCTCAGTTGTTGTCCACATCAAAAAAAAAAGTGAAACACATATGGTGTTTTTTTAAGCCCATAGAACTCAGGAAGGGATTGACTGTCAAACGAACTGTCAGGCGCCACTCGGAATTAAAACAGATTCCACTTTTCAGCGTCACCGCTATGGCGCTAATACTGCTCTCTCATTTTAACATTTATGAATAATATGCTCCGGCAAATATGAATAGATTGCCGCTTGAGCAACGCTACCAAATTGTCTAGGTTTACTTTGAAAATGAGTTCATCAATACACGCAACTTAGAGCCATTTCACACAACACCTTTTTAGCCTGCCTTGTTTTGACAATTTTCTTTTAATCTCCCTACGTAAAGTCACTCACTTTACATTAAGGGCCTGTCCCACGATGTCGACAACGTTCGACTTGTCGCACCCTTACATTCAAAACAAAAAATTTATTTTAATATATTGTTGTTGTTTCCAATGTAAGTGTGCCACAAGTCGAAAGTTTTCTACATGGTGGGACAGGCCCTTGAAGCATTTTTTCTTCATGTCTTTTTGGCAATAGTACGAAGAAGGCAAAGAAAAATGTCAAAAATCCCCTCGAATATTCATTTTGTGCCTTCTGTTTAACCCCGCAAGCTGCTCACCATTAAACTCACCGACCAACTAAAAAACTAAATTGCGTCTTATAGACGACTGCTACATTTTTAACGGGTTTTTAATAAACAAAACTCCATTACAGTCAGAAAAATTCACCGCTTGGTGCGGAAGTGGCTTCACTACAACTTATTTTTAAATTCAGCCAGCGCTGGCCGGAGATTACTGCCGCGCCCTGATCAATGATCGTTTATTTGAAAATATGGATGACATTGATCCGGGAGAGATATTGTTTCAAGACAATGATGATGTGTGCCGACCATAAACATTGACTTATTTATTTAAAAATTTGGCAATAAGTTGATTTCGAAAAATTGGCCTATCAATTGTCCTCTTCAGGGTCGTTGTGATGTTACACTTCCCAATTATTTCATGTGGGGCCACTGGCATATGCTAATAAATCAGCAAAAATTGATTCCATGTTCGTGACATACGGCCAGCGATGCTCGGAAAAGTTTTTAAAAATTATACGTCCAATATGCGGTTTTTTTTATTAAAATTATTTATTTTTTTGCATTAACATTCTATCGGGCTTAAAAAACCACCCAATATTTGTATAAATGAGGGAGAGAGAAGAATACTTATTAATAAAATTTATCTCCATGCTGAAAAAAAGTTATAATTATATTGCATTAATCAGCGAAATTGGTTAAACCGACTAATAAGTTGTTGTAAAATTTGTTAAAATACAATTTTTGTGGTAACTTTATATGCTGAAAAAAAAATTATATAGCAGAGTTTGTCAAAATACAATACTAACTTTAGCCAAATAAAATCATATATATAAAAACAAGTAAAGTTTCCATGATAGAAAAAATATACACAGAGAAAACAGTGCCTACTGAATACCTCATAAAATAGAACAAAATTAATAAGAAATCTCTATGGTTTTTTTTCAATAAGGAAATCTTATTAATTTCATAGGGAAAACCTTTTTGAAAAAATCAAGAAGAAATCTTCTAGTTTTTATTAGGTTATCTTATTGATTTTTTCAATTAGGTTTTCTTCTTGTTTTTATTAGGCGACCTCATAAAAAATAAAAAAAAATTGTGCCTTTATTCTCTGTACTTATGTATTTTCATTTAAATTCTATACCATATAAATATGTATGTATGTATGTATGTAGTATATTGTAGATGTTATTTATTTATACATACATACATACATACACATTATGTTTTATTCTTAACTAGAGTTTTTCTTTTCCCGGACTTTTTCATTTCCCGGGGAAGCGGGAAAGATTTTTCGGTTTCCCGGGAAATCCCGGGAATTCCCGCCCAGTACAAAACAATACAAAATATTTTTAAATATAATTTATTTTAACAAAAACAAATTATAATTCATGAGATCGATTAAATAATAACGTTTTATACACACATTAGTAAAAAAATAATACCTTTTTCGTTCTTTATATAATAGTAATACATAGATACCAATATTATAAAAAAGAAATTATACGAGTATTATTAAAAAAAATATTACAAAATATCCCCCTTATGAAAAAATCATTGTTAAACTTAAAGTTGGTTTAAGAAACGAATTTTGTATGGCAAAAGCAGTTTTAACGCATGCTTTAACCTTAACAATCGTTTTTGCATAATGGCATATTTCTTTGGAAATGGGACTTTAGTACAGAATAAGCTGTTAATGCTGTTAACCGTACTATTTACCAAAAAGAATCTGTAATTATTTGTAATTTTTTTTATTTCCTTGCTCATTTCCGTTTTTTACTTTTATGAATTGTTGTAGAATTAAATTTTGAACGTCGCGTTCTGCTTTTTTTTAATGAAGGCATCTAAATCTCAGAACGCATACGTGCCAGATGTAAAGTCGGCCTTAGTTGTTGTATGGCTTTAGCACCATCGCGTACATAAAGTGAATAACGAACTTATCAAGGAATGTGTAAATACAAATTAAGTTGCCATAACAAAATCAAAAAATCCTGGAAATTCCCGCACAAATTTCCCGGAAAATGTGCGGGATCCCGGGAAATTTGTCCCGGGAAATCCCGTATGAAAAACACTATTCTTAACTAACTTACTCACCAAGTATTGAACCAGCAAACTTCTGACTGATAGACAAGCAATCTAAACAATATGCTAACAAGCAGCCTGAATAACCATTGAAATTATTGTGCAAACATGTTTATACAAAAATGAAAAAGATCATAAAAAAATTGTCTGAATGTCTATTTAGAGATATGAAATAACAGCAGCTCATAAAATCAAGACGATTTCCTTATTAAAAAAAATCAATAAGATGCTTTACACATAATCATATACTAAAATCAAGAAGAAAATCTTATTGAAAAAATCAATAAGGCAACCTAATAAAATCAATAAGAAATTCCTATACTTTACAATTTATAAGAAAACCTAATATAATCAAGAAGTTTTTCGCTATGGATTGTTTTTTTGGTGCCAAAGATATCGCAAATTGAGTAAAAAAAATTTGAATAATAAGATTTCTTCTTGATTTTATGTAGTTTTATTCTTGATAAAATTAATAAGATTTACAACATAAAAACAATAAGGAATCTCTATGAAAAAATCTTCGCTTCTGCTTCTTTTCTGCTGAGATACCCCTTAGCCTAAAAACGTTTCATAGAGAAAATCTTCTTGATTCTATGAGGCAATATTTTCTCTGTGTTGGTTACAATGACAAAATTTGTTTTTTTAACAAAAAAAAACCGTGATCGTGACTGTAACCGTAATATTCATCGCTATATTTATTCGTTGGGGTAACGACAATGATTCTGTAATTTATTTTTTACTATAGTGTACATCTGTGTTACTGGCGAGTAAAATTTAATTGTATATCATGTTGCATGTAAAATGTCAAAAGAAGCAAAAAGCACAAAAAAAAATAAGAAAAAAACTAAATGAATTTGAGCGAATTTCGTTAAAATATGTTAGTGAATAAGCAAAGTCGATAAATTTTCGTTATATTTTTATTAAAGCGATACTATTATGGTAATAAAAATTACTGAATCCAGGTACAGCTATCGAGCTTTGGCTGTTAAGGACTGTTAGTTTACACGAATTCTTTTATACTTCCCATAAACCACTGACCCATTTTTTTGTGAAAGTCCTTTCTCTTAACCCTTCACTGCTGCTACATCCTTTAATGGCCCAGTGTAAATGGCTTTTTAAGCATTCGCTTGAAATTTGTTGTTAGCTTTGGTTAAAGTAATATGGAAAATATGTATAGAAATATTCGTTTTAATATGATTTTCGATTTAGAATTTACTAAGTTTATCTGATTTATTAATGTTTCTTTAACTAATAAAATCATCCTTTTCTTTTTTTTTTCTTTTCAGGTAAGCATTTGTCTGAGACGCTCTGTCTGCCCTATGCATTAGATAAATATATAATTTTTACCTCCTTGGCATCTCTAAATGTTTTTCATTTGTATCATCATTTGTATGTGCTAAAGCTGAAAACGCGTTTTTTTTTAACTCTATAACCCATTGAAGTATGAATATATTTAGTTGGTAAGTGTGTCCTGGACAAACCCCAATTAATTTGAATATCTAAACCTTAAATTATAAAACCGCATTTAAACTGCTCTCAAATTTAATACGAATGTAACAAGTATGAAATAAATATGTCACTAATATATATTTAAAAAATTCAATTAATCAAATTATAATAAGCAGAAAACTAAAAATAAATTTTTATATTACAACACAACTTATATCAGGCTTCGTAACTACCTAAGCTTTTTTTTTTAAGAATATCTGTCCTGGACACTAGGTGCATTATTCCAACAGAAGTTATTGGCTGCAAACAAAATATTAGCACGATTTCTATAGAATATGAAAGAGGTTTTGTTTTTAAATATATGTATGTAAATAACAATTTCTCTATAGATTTCGATAAAAGTAATAGACCTCGAATAAAGAGCCATGCTTAAAAGATTTTAATAGTTTGAGCAGAGCATATCCCAGCATACTAGCACCCGCAACAGTCTGGACACAGCTGATAAATTTCCGTATTTTAGTTTTCTGTTTTAGACACCATCTCCTACAAAAATTGGGTGGATTGAAGTGCGTTTCCGAACGAAATTGAACTCTGTTGAACATTGTCGTAATTGTCATAACCAGGGAAACCGCAAATATGCAATTGCATGTTTTCTCTTGTGTGATGTATTAATGCGGGATTAATATATTTATCCGTTCCAGAACTTTTTATGAATTTTGGTATAGACTTGTTAGTGAATATATTTGCATATTTTACCCTTTAAAGCATATTTTTGCATATTTTACAATATAAAACATGTTTTTGCATATATCAGTCTTACACGCATATTTTTTAGCATAATTTCTAATTTTTTGAGCATTATCTGCGTTTTAGGGCATATTTTGATACTTTATAGAATTTTTTATTTTAATATGCTTTCAGGCTTATGTGCTGATCAAAATTTTTATATTTATTTTTCGCCATATAAATCTTATGTATTTTGCAGTTATTACGGGAGTTAGTTTCAATAAAAATTTGTTTTACTACTCGTATTTGTGACGGAGTGGACGTTGAAGGAAGATTGTCAATGTATGTAAATGTTGTTGAATTTTTGCATTAAAAATATGTACAAAAAAAACCATTTATTTTATTTTTAAGAGCATATTTTTGGACTTTTTAGTGCATATTTTCAAGTTCTTAGTGCATATTGAATGCGCATAAAACACTTTTTTAAAGCATATTTCTGGTTTCCCTGGTCATAACTATTAACAATTCTTTTTCTTATACATATATCCCATTTTATGCTGACATTTTTCCTAAACTTCCTAAATCTTAATTGTACAAATGACTTGTACAAACGTAAAGTATTCTCTTCCTACCAAAGCCATTTGTATGGCTTATTTGTCCCTTAAAAATTAAAAAAATTTAGTCAAACAAAAACTTAAAGCCCGCTCAATAATTTTGCTCCAAATTGAATAGCAAATCCCAACTAAATCTAAACATTTTGAAATCAGCTTTTAATTTATATTTCTTATTCGATGCTCTTTAAATTTTAACAAAATGTATGCAATACATACTTTTTAAAAGCTGTAAATTAGATCTCTCCGATTAATATTTGTAAAAAGAAATAAATTTCAATCAACAAAACATACCTAATTTCTATACCTAATTGTGATTGGTCAAAGTTTGAAATTTTATGTTTTTCAAAGATAAAAATAAGTCTGATTAACATAAAATTTAAAATACCTACACTAAAACCTAGTATGATGAGTATTAAATTATAATCACACAAATTACTCGCAAAGCCACTCAAAAAAAAAGAAAGCTTTTCTTTAGGAACCAAAATCGCTCAATACTAAAAATAACACTCACTCTCACTCTTAATGACTGAAATAGCAACAAAATAAAACAAAACAAATAAAATTAACGTAATAAGCATAAAACCAGAAACACATAAACACACACACACACTCATACTCACCATCCAACAAACACTTCCGCATGCAATGGCTGCTGTAATAGCAGGCATGTAAAATAAAGTTTCCCATAATGATTTGGCAAAGCACAAGCCCCATCTATCTATCTATCCATCCATCTCTACGGGCATTAAAAAAAAGCTAAAAATTATTATTACCAAATGGTGTAGTGAATATGTGTGCGTGTGTGTGTGAGAGCTTATTTCTGTTAACTGTGGAACACGAATACAAAACAAGTGATGGAAATTGCGGCACAATTTTAGGCCTCTTTGAAAAAATATATGCCCCTGTTTTCTCAACACGGGCGCTCGTCTTGAGCAGAAAATTTATATTAAAAGCACTAATAGTTTTGTGTGATTTTCATACAAATTTTCTAAACGAGTCGCTTGCCTGACTTGTGGAAACAAGGTAGGGATTTAGTGCTGAGAACACGGCTGCCAAAATTGATGATTTATCGTCCTTTTGACGATTTTTGGTAGCGAAAATAGCATAATGATGATTTGACGATTTTTTTCTTGTGTGGAAAATTAACTAAAAGATTTTGGTATAGTTTTTCCCACTCTTTCTTAATGAAATTTATTATTTAAATTTAGCCTTTCAAAGACATAGGTTAGGTTAGGTTAGGAAGGGTGGTGCTATACCGCACCACCACTCGGAGACCCAATTGGGTCCATTGTGATTCCCTTCTATTGCCCATTACTAGTAATATTTACCCCTCCCATTTATAGCCAAAAGTGGACCTATTATCCATCATTAAGCCACCGAATCCCCATGCTGAAGCCCCTGATGTCCTCTAGTTTACACTTCCCGATATCAGTAATGCTTCCATGGAAACGTCTGCTCAGCCATCTAAGCCTATGACGTTGCAGCTTCGGCCAGTGACAGACAATATGTTCAATGGTTTCTGGTTCCTCTTCATCCCCTCACATCCTACAAAAATCTGGAGTGCCAGTTTCCCAAATGCTGGTTCTTGCTCTGACCGAGCAGTGACCTGTCAACGCGCCTATCATGATTCGCATCGCCTTCCTATCCTTATCCAGTAGCAGTTTGAATCTTTTTGAGTCAATTTTTTCCCCGTAGCCCTCGAGACTCTACAATACTCCCTACTTCGGCATGAACTGTAGGTCCTGCTTTCTACCAAATTACTGAGTTCCCTATAGTAATGATCTATCGGTAATTTCACCGATCTGTCCGTCATTCCCTCATCTAATGCCGACCCTATTTTTGCCAGCTCATCGAAAATTTCATTTCCCTCAACACTGCTGTGGCCAGGAAGCCAACATAGTCTGACACTATATTTATGCATAAGCAGGTTGAGGGCTTTCCTACAGTCAGTAACAAGTTTCGATTTGACATTGTGTCCCTTCAAAGCTTTCAGCGCTGCCTGGCTGTCGACATATAACGTTACCTTCTCACCTTCAGCCACATTCCTGGCCAAGAGCTCCGTGGCCCTGATAATCGCCAAGATCTCAGCCTGAAAAACACTGCATTCATTCTGCAGTCTGAAAGAACTACGAATGTTCGTTCCCAAATATATAGACATCAGCCCCTGTGCTTTCCCCCATTTTCGATTCGTCTGTAAAGACTGCATGATCCCTATCCGGAATTACCATTAAGGGTATTCTACTAAAATTGACTTCAGCGACCTTATAGTCCGTGAACCCAGGGGTTACGGATACCTGATCACCAAAACCGATCTCATTTAAGATTGATGTGTGACCTGTTGTTCCTTCCCTCACCAAACCTATTTCTACGAGTCTAAGGAGACTTATAGTCAGCGTTCCCACCACAAAATCCTCTATCAAAGACATAACTTTAATACAAAATAAAAAGATTTTTGCTTTTACTAAAAATTTTTAAATTTTGAGTTTATTCTCTATTGTTACACCAGTGCAATATTAATTTGCTATATTTATAAAAATATAAATGTTAAAAAGCCAAGTTCGTATCAACAATTTCGGACATTAAAAGTACTGAGATCAAAACTTGGACCAAGTTTTTGTTTAGTACAATACCGATTACTACAATCTGGTTATGCATGCATCCTCAAGGTGTCATCTTATTTCTAGGCGACATTTTTCAACATAATATCACTGATGGCAGCACAGTTATGAGGGGTAAAAATAGGAAAAATCACTTCGTGTAAATATATACACTGTCTGCATAGGTCGCGATTTGCCTTGGCGCACTACTTTGCACCTATTGTTATGTTTTTTCCCCTAATAAATATATAAAATAAAATATGTATATGTAATTTTAAGTTTAATATTTGTTAACGCACCAATAATCCCAAATTATTATTTTACTTATTCAGTAAAATATTTTTTATTAAAAATACATTGAAATTTATTATTCCGGGGTTGAGCTGGATCCTATGCGAATTTCACTGTTGCTTGTGCAGATCATCAGGGAACCTTTACCCAAATATTTTCTTAGACAATAATAGTAGAATTTATAATTACTCTATGATACCTTGTTCGGAAAGGACAAAAAACAACATTTCAATGAAGTGTTGGTGGGTCAAGATGTTCCACAAAAATGTTCCGCGTACAATTTATAATTACTTTTTGATCCCTTGTTCGGAAAGGACAAAATTCAACCGTCCAGTGAAGTGTGAGTGGGTCAACATATTCCACACAAATGTTTCACGTAAAATGTTATATTTTTCGAGCATTACTGGCCGTATGTCACGAATAATACGAACAATGTTGACCTTGAAAGCGTCAGTTGTTGCTGGCCTATCAGCATAAACCACAGACCTTACATGGCCCCACAGAAAATAAAATAACAGAGTTGTGCCGTGGTACTGTAGTGCCATATCGCAACACCGTAGACACCAATTGATAGACCTATTTATCGAAATCAACTTATAGCCAAATTTTTATTTCAATAAGTTGATCGTGGTCGCCGTATGGTACGTAGCGCTCGGATCAATGTCATCCATATTTTCAAACGAAAAATGTTTGACCGTATTGGTGACGATCTCCATTGATAGCAACGCGAGCTCGAAAGCTTACAATTTCTGGATAGGCTATTTTTTTTTGATTGGGTTCACTCTGTATATAGCAATTTTATATATTATGAAAATCGCTCATTAAAAATTGGCATCATCACTGAACAGAACTTCTATACCCACAGCCTCCCCCCCCCAAACGATGTAACGCTTTTTACAAAATTGCTTTTAAACTGTAACAAATCGTTAACCCGCAGCGTTAAATAAAGTTTTGGCACCTTTTGAGCTTTCTGGCACATTTTTTCTTAAGCTAATAAGTACGTTTACAAAATTTCGAAATACCAACACTGTAGCCAAACAACAACAAGATGAAGAGTAAAAAAGCTTTACCAACACTCACTCACTCATCGATATTTATTTAAGCCGGGAGCCAAAATAGCAAAAGCAGTGACATGAGTAAAAAACATTAACTAAAAAGTTTTGTTTTTTGCGATCATAAATTAAAAGAGAAAAAAAACGGGCAACTTACTAAACTAGTTCGAAACAGTACCTTAAAAGAGTGCATTTTTAATATGAAATAAAATTTTGAGATATTGCAACTGCTTAATTAGCGGTGAAGTGCAACAATTGTTTAATTAAATACACACATACAGTGAATTAAAAAAAAAAAAACATTTAAAGCTGTTTCATTTGTCTGAAAGTTTATGAAAAGTTTAAATCAGACCCCATATTTTTTATATTATTTGTGGGTAAAAATTTACGCCGGCTTGCTTCTTTATGTAATAAAATATTTTCAAAAGAAATAAGTCCATGCCCATGCTTTCGGAATAAATGTGATCTTAACAGAGTCTGTGTCAGGCAGGGTTACCATTTCCATTTGACATTTAGAAAGTTTTCATAAGAATATCTCGGCTTTGAAAATATTGAAACGGCAAAGTATTTACATTAATAAAAGTTTTTAAGCATGAAACAACAAATAGAAAATTTTTAAAATCGAAATAATTTATTCAAATACTTAATTAACTAGCCAATGCTCTGGGGTTTTAATTCTTACACAACTTGAATTTTGCAGGGATGCTGTTTTTTAGTGTGTAAAATGCGGCATAATGGCGATGTATGTACATTTAAAGCACTTTCGCGCCTCCTAATTGAAAGATTGTGATCGTCACGAACAGATAGATTAATATATTCCACATTTCCTACCATTCTTGATGACCGGTACATACAACAGTGCCTACAAAATACCTCATAAAATAGAACAAAATTAATAAGAAGTCTCTATGGTTTTTTTCAATAAGGAAATCTTATTCATTTCATAGGGAAAACCTCTGAAAAAATCAAGAAGAAATCTTCTAGTTGTTATAAGGTTATCTTATTGATTTTTTAATAAGGTTTTCTTCTTGTTTTTATTAGGCGACTTCATAAAAAATAAAAAAAAATTGCGTCTTTATTCTCTATACTTATGTATTTTCATTTAAATTGTATACCATATACATATGTGTGTATGTATGTAGTATATTGTAGATGTTATTTATTTATACATACATACATACACATGTTATATTCTTAACTAACTTACTCACCAAGTATTGAACCAGCAAACTTCTGACTGATAGACAAGCACTCTAACCAATATGCTAACAACCAGCCTGAATGAAAAAAATCATAAGAGATATGAAATAACAAGACACCTCATAAAATCAAAAAGATTTCCTTATTAAGAAAATCAATAACAAGCTTTAAACATAATTATATAGGAACCTACTAAAATCAAGAAGAAAACCTTATTGAAAAAATCAATAATATAGCCTAATGAAATCAAGAAGAAAACCTTTTAAAAAAAAAACAATAAGGCAACATAATAAAATCAATAAAAAAATCCCTATAGTTTACAATTTATAAAAAAACCTAATAGAATCAAGAACTTTTTCCCTATGGATTGTTTTTTTTTTGGTGTCAAAAATAACGGAAATTGAGTAAAAAAAGTTGTGAATAACAAGATGTCTTCTTCATTTTATGTGGTTTTTTTTTCTTGATAAAATTAATAAGATTTACCACATAAAAACAATAAGGAATCTTTATGAAGATATCTTCGCTTCTTTCTGCTAGGATACCCTTTAGCCTGAAAACGTTTCATATAGAAAATTTTCTTGATTCTCTGAGGCAGTTTTTTCTCTGTGTAGAAACTATTTCTAGGATGTTAGGGCGACCAACCTGCATTTACTTTTTCCCATGTTCTTCGGGTCTTTTTAAGCTTTTTGATTAAATTTGTAGCCTATTGCATCGCCTACGCGCAACAGCCGCCGAGCAATCATATTTTATCTAAATTTGTGCACGCACAACGCGGTTTGGCCCGCAGAAACATTCCATGCCAAGTCAATTCCTAAACATCACGGTACTGATTACATACCCTGCAAGCCCAATAAAATTAATATCTTAAATATTGTATAGTCGAGAAAAGTACTTAACACTCATTAAAATGTAAATTCAAAGGTATTTTTTATTGCAATAATTACATACATTTAAGGTGCTGGAGGTAAATACCAAAAGCTGGATAAACAAAAAAGAGCTGAAGAGTTGACTTCCAAAACAAAACCAACAAAATTCACGAAAACTTTTTTATGAGTTTGTGTATGTTTGTGTGAGTGTGGTGTTTGGATTTTGTGCGCTTTTTTTTAATAGTTGTCTTTCTTTCTTTCTTTTTGTCTTTGTTGTGCTTTTGTTTTTGAATTTCTGTTCAAGTTGGGTTTTCAAAATAATAATTCCCTCGGCACCATACAGTGGGGTGTATGGCTCTGACTGACTTGTGTTATTGTACAAAGAGCATTAAGCGTTTTAGCCAACAGACAGACCCTCACTCTTTAAGCGTTTAGCAACGTTACCGGTGTTATTAACGGACTCATTATACATATTATATAGAATGTGTAAAAAGACGAAATAAATTGTGGTTTTAAATTTTCAAAAAAAAAAATAAACGTTATATATATAAAAAAAAAATATATTTATTAATTTAGAAGAAATAATTATGTGTGATTAGAAAAGTTTTTGTTGTTGGTTTTGATCTATTTTTTCAAAAAAAAAAAAAACTTCAAGTGATAATTTGTTGATATGTATTAAACAATCACAAATAATTAAATTCTAATAGTTAAAATAATGATCTCATTTAACATGAAAAATATTTAAAACAATCTGTAGCAGTTTTTTAAATCATATACATATATAAAAAAAATTATAAATAAGTAACGACTCATATGATGAAAAAAACACAAATATCTAATAAAAATTGTTTAAAATTCTAAGAGAATGCTAGACAGCAAAGTAAAAAAAATTGAAATTCAAAACTTGCTTAGTGAATGAGTAGAAAAAAGCAGCCACTAAATACTAAACACCAAATCAATGTTCTATATTTGTTTTTAAATTTCAGTTTGCAATAAACAAAATCAAGGTTAGAAATTCTTTCAAAAAGTGTTTGCATAATTTAAACTTGAACCAGAAAAGAATTTAAATATTATTAATGATTTGAAAAAAGTGAGAATATATAAAAATTACCAAAAGCTTTAAGCTGGGGCAAGAAAATAAATATACAAAAAGTTAAAATATAAATTAAAATGTAAAACTTTATATATAGCTTTGTAACGCGAAAAGTAAATATAAACAAAAAACACCTGTAACTGAACGTAACTTCAATATACGTCTATAACTACGTTTGACTGAATTTTTTATGTAACACTATTTCAAAGTTACTCGTATTTCCAACTTTAATTTCTCAATAATATATATTGATGAATGAAATAGCGTGATTCTTTTTTCAATGAGAATGGATTATCAATTGCCACCGCAAACTTTACAATTGGCCAGCAATGCAGTGGTGGGCAGTCTTATGAACAGCAACAGTAATAATAATACTTTGAGCCAACAACAGCTGAATCAGCAACAAAACGCTCAATTACAGCTCCTGCAACTTAATCACCAGCAACAGCAACAGCAGCAACATGTCAATAATCCACAGCAGCAACAATTGCTTCATCACATGACTTCAGGGCAACACACATTGCCTTCCTTAAGTAGTCTGCCCCTGCAAGTTGTGCACCAGCTGCCACATCTATTGGCCAACAACGGTGTAACGCTTAATGCCAATAACAACAACAACAACAATATTAATAACCTTAACAATAGTAACACCAACACAACTCTTAATAACACTTTGCTCAATAATAATTTAAGCAACAACTCTTCTGCACTAAACAATTCCAGTCCAACTGTTAATACAAATCTCACCGCCAATGGCAACAATAGCAACAACAACAACAACAACAGCAACAACAATGTATTACTACGTAATACAATGCAACATGTGGCAAATGCTAATCAACAATTGCAACAAACCATTAATAATTTGAGCAATAATTTGGTTTCCTCCTTGCCACCCAGTAGTCAATTGCTGCAACATCACTTGCAACATTTAGCCAATGTCAATAATGCGGTAGTACAACTAAACAACAATAATAACGGCAATACCCATAATGCCAACAATAGCAACAGTTCTTCTCCCAGCAGTGATTGCAACAACAATAATTTATTGTGCAACAACAATAACAATCCCTCCACACCAAATAACAATAATAATAATCTGGCCACACATATAAGTGACAATGTGGTGGCCCACAATATTGTCAATGGTCTGGTGGGAGTTCTCAACAATGTCAACAACAACAATAATAATAATAATAACAACAACAGCAACAACCCGAATTTAAGCAATAATGCTATTAACACAAACAATCAGAATAATTCCACGTCCAGCAGTTTGGAAGACAACAATCGCTGGACACAGTTTCAGGTGCAACAATTGTGGAAGCAACATGCATCGTATTTGAATGGTATGATTAGTTTTTAAGATGGGAAGCGAGGGATAAGGGCGGCGGATATCGTCAAGACGTTTTACGCGGGAATAATAATAATAATTTTATTTATAGTGAACGGTGCTTTGCATAATAATCGTGTTTACAATAAATAATTTTGCAAAAAAAAATCGACTTCAATGCAAAGATCTAAAAGAAGAATATAAGAAGAAGTGCGTGAGATAGAAAATTAAATTTTGATGGGCGTGCTTACGCCCAATTTTTAAATGCAAGATTGCGTGTTTTCCAGAGCTCGCTAAAGTAGATCCACTTATAATAAAATAAAAAATGTTAATGGGCGTGTCTCCGACCATTTCTTTAAATGGAGGATGGTGCTCAAGGCGTGGTAAGTTGCGTAAAAATCGGTTAAATAGAACCGCGTGAAATATTATAATAAATTTTAATGGGCGCAACCCCGCCCATTTTTCCAACTTTAAAATTGTGTAATTACAAGAACCAAAGGTGTTTGATAGGTTTCGCAGCAATCCAATAAGTACAATATTATAAAATTTAATTTAAAAAATTGTAGGCGTGTCACCGCTCACTTTTTTTTACAATGGGACCAATGGGAAGCTATATCCTCTCAGACAAAAAAAGAATATTTACAATCGGTCTAAAATGTTCCGAGTTATGAAGTAACACCGCCAAAAAATATAGAGAGGAATTGTTAAATTTAGTAATTTTTTATAAAAACTTGAGGAAATTTTGATATAAAATTTATTTCATTCAATAAAAAATGTTGCTGAAATTCTCGCAATTTTAGATCCAATTTTATTTCAATCAATAAAAAAATATTATTGGAAATAATAAAATTTTCAATAATTGTATTATTTAGTTGGATAAAATTTGTATTGAAATAAAAAAAAATATAATAAAAATTATTGTTATATGAAGTACCGAAGTATATTTATTTGACATAATGCCTTAATTTAATTTGGAAACTTATGAACAACAACAAGAGCACAACAGTGCGTTGTGTCAATCAACAAGCAAGATAAACACACTTAAATAATAATTTCTCTCCACGGAACTCTGTTAAATTTTAATTTTTACAAAAATTTTTCATTTAATAATGCTCAGTATTGATAAATATTGTATTAAATTAATGTTAAATGAAAATTTTTTTCAATAACATGGTTTTATTCAACACAATACTTGTCTATTTATTTCTGTATACATTAACAATTTAAGTTGGTTATTTTAACCAACATAATGGTAGATAAAAACTAAAATAGGCATAGCCATTAAAAAAAAATAGATTTACATATATACTCGATTTTGGTTTTAATAAATGAAATTTTTCAAGAATGATATATTTGGAAATTTTTACCGATTTGGAAGCATTTGTAAGATATTAGCCTCCCTTTGGACTGGGAAGATAAAAAAGCAGTTCGGTTTCATGGATTTCGATAGCTTTCAATCATGAAATTTCCGAAAGAAAACTATTTTATTCTTGCAAATATATTTGAAGCTACTAAACCGATTGATTGATGTTATAGGGAGCGAAAAGCTCCATCATCCCCTAGCCTTGTAAATTCTATAAACTCTGTCTCTCTCTCTTAGCTACGTTCTGACCAGCTGGAGAGAAGTCAGAGTTGTTTTCATTCCGAAGATTGGGAAAAGAAGTCATGAAGATGCAAAGGACTTCCGACCCAACAGCCTTTCAACTTTCCTGAATCAGACATTGGAAATACTAATAGGCAGTCATATTAGGCAACGGTCATTAGGATGGTCATGACTCTCAGATAGCCAGCATGCCTACCTAAAGGAATGCTCTACAGAAAGGGACACCACAGAGTGGGGTGATCTCACCTTTGCTCTGGCTTGTGTTTAACACAATACTTTTTAGATTAGATGTCTTGGGGGTTAAAGTTGTAGCTTACGCGGACGATGTGGTAATAATGATCTCAGGAATGTTCACGAACGTGATTAGCGATATCACGTCCAAAGCTTTGGGCACACTTAGCAACTGGGCTACAGACTGTGGACTAGAGGAGTGAATCCAAACAAAACGTAAATGATTTTTTTTTACCACAAAGACCAAGATACAGAACTGTAGACTTTCTCGGTTGAATAAACACGAATTGTTGCTAAAGGGCAACGCAAAATATCTAGGAGATATAATAGACCAAAACCTTTCATGGAAACTGAATATTCAACACAGGATTAGAGAGGCAACGGTAGTATACTGCTCCTGTCGTAGGATATTTGGATCTAAATGGGACCTAAACCCCAAAATGCAATTGTGCATCCAATACTGACTTACGGCTCTGTAGTATGGTGATCTGCCACAAGAAATACGTGGTAGATCAACTTTATAGATCCGCTTGCGTAGGGATAACAGGATGTTTAAGTTCTAGTCCTTTGAAGGCTCTGAATGCGATACTAAACCTTATTCCGATCGACCTTCATGCATTGGAGGTATCCTCAAGTGGTGCGGCAAGATTAGCGGCATCTGCAAAGTGGAGCTGAAGAGATCTACTGAGTACATGGTGCCACATCTGGACTTTTTTTTTAAATAAAGAGAAGTAACAATAAATGCCTACTACTATTACTATAAGCGTTACCTTCTTTACGAAAGGGATAGTGATGGAGAAGACAGGCGGTGAAGGAAGATATAGAGGAAAGCTTCATTATTTTACAACTCTGATTTTTGCACGTTTTTTTTTAATAATGCACTGTTGCTGCGCCTCTGGTGTTAAATGAGACATATTAAATTGCTTTTGAAGCTGTTTTTAGTAGCCTTTTATTGGTTATTTTACTTCGCTGCTGATTCTGCTACACAACGAAGGAAAGCGCTGTGGTGTTACATTAGGGTTAGTATCGGCTGAAGTCGGTATATTTCCAGTGATCAGTGACCACCCTGCAGAAAATTTGGTGACAATTGAACCAAGCGTACTCATCCTATGACTTGAGAAAATTGGAGTGTTAACAAAAATAGGGAGTAGTGTATGGTGAAAAGAAGACATATCCTTTAAATGGTTACATATTCACCTTTTTCTTGAATTGGGACTGGTTCTAGTATTGTAGTAAACGGCACTGAACATGTTTGATGTGGCTGAATCCACATTTATCAAATAGTATAAATATAAATTCGTTGTTGCCAGATGTGGCAAAAAGTGCGACATGAACCATCAAAAAGCGGGATTTAAAAATAAATATGAAAAAGCGGTATGTACTTAAAATGCACAGTTTTCACAGTTGCTAACATGAGAAAATGTTAATATATGTATGTGGGTAGGGCAAATTTAAAGTTTTTTGAAGAACTCCTGAAAACTTGAACTTCAAGCAATTCTGAGTATGCACGTTTTTAGGGGACCACTTGGACATGAATCTATGACTTATACATATATTCCGCCAGCATTGACTACAAAATAAAAGTGCGTATCCATCAGAAAATGCCAAGTCAAAATCTTGGCAATCGGCCCTGTTCTGTAAACCGAATCCGAGTAAATGTCTCGTTTTCAAAAAATTTATAATGGTCCTGCATATGGGCTTAAAATCATACACAATAATTTTCTTTCCAATATGATATTTGGGAATCTATATAATAAAAAAAAATCTAATAAAATATTTCTATTGTCGGAGTTAGTTTTCTAAAATTGCTCGGTTTCAAATCGATCGGTTAACAGAACAGGGTCGAATATCTAGTTCAAATTCAGAAATAGATTCATGGGCAATAATAAAAGAGGAGGAGCACCTTGCCAATAAATTTACATTACTTTTTCCTCGGTTGCCTCATTTATTGCAGAAATCCTTTCGAAATGCATTATAGCTTAACAGAGCTCTGTTAGGACACTAATAGAGCTTTGTTAAAGCGCAAGGTTTGTGCCAAGGGTTATAGATCTATACAAGTACAAACTTGAAATTCCGACGATTCCGACAGAAAATAATGCAGTGATAATGGTGAAACTCTTCATGACATGTTAATAATGAGAATTGTATTTTCAAAATAAGCTGCACTGCAAGCGTGACACTTCATCTCAAAAATAGTGTAACGAAACACACAGAGATGTGGATAGTTAAGCAATAACTACTCTTAAAAAATATTTGGAATGAATTTTTATCACTTACATTTTAATAAAAATCTAATAAGAGATTGAAATTTTCAAAAGCGGGATGTCTGGTCGGGTTGCCTACCCGTAACTGAATTCCATAGCACCATAAAAGTTTCAAAAGTATATTAAAAATTTACCATCTAGACTGAAGATTTAATTTCAACCAATCAGCCAATGTATCTTAGTTAATTTAAGTTTCATTTGTGTTAGCTTAAGCCTTCGATCAAGGTGTATACCAAGGTATTTCACTTTTGAATGTTGAGGAACAACTCTCTCTCTCTTTCCCTTCATAAAATAAATGTTACCTGAACACACTTCACTTCACTTTTGTTCACTTTCACTTCACTTTTATTCTCCATAACTTCATCCATAGGGTACTATTACTAATATTGCGCGTGTATGTATTACGAATATTTTTTTTTGTTTAGTTTGTCTATAAAAGAAAGATTCCGCTGGGGCATGTATTATGTACTACGAATATTTTTTTTTTTTGGTTTAGTATATATATAAGAAAGACTTCGCTGGGACATCTGTTCACTATGAAGGTTAAAGAATGAATCAATATAAATATACTGCCGAGTCATTCTGGAACAATTCCCGTAACTATACTTAGATATTAACCTAAGCTTAACTGGTACGTATTTATACTTTTGAGATATGAGTGCCCCTATGATCGGGTAGGTAGTGTGCAAGTCTGACAGGTTAATAGTTTGAATATAAATTTTTTTTACTGAAAAATAAAAATAATAAAAAAAGTTCAAGTTTGCGTAATGGCATTTATATATAATTTATATTCCACACGGAATATGTCCCTATAAGATAGTTCAGTGATAAGTCACAAGGTGCATACAAAGTATCAATTAACATCATCCTGGGCTATTCCCATGGAAAAGTGACTGGTACACGTCATAGGAAGTGTTAGAACTCGGACTGGTCCCCATCACTTGGGGATAGGTCACGTGGCTAGTCTTATGTCAGTTCCATTTCCTGCAGGGCAGTGACTATGGCTGCACCTCTATAACGTTTTCTACAACAACCGAAACAAAGGGACACTAACGAACGTCGTGGTACAGTTATTTTAAGGACTGTTGCATACCTAGTTTGAACCCGTGATAACTACTTCAGCCAACGCCAGATCTGGACCTTGATAAAGTATTTAAAGTTCTGATTACATCTAGGTGGGAATAGAAAGAAGGCACACTAGTAAAAGATTACAATGTCAAAGCATACACTGATGGATCAATAATGGTTTGCGGTGTCGGCCATGGGGTCTTTTCAGACGATCTTGGTATGGAATGTTCCTTTCGTCCGCCTAACGAAGCCGCTAGAGTGCTGGTTGATAGGAAGGTACGGACGGAAGGGCGGATGACCTGGCTAGGGCTGGCTCTGCTATGAATGCCTCCAATGCCGAATCGGTAATCATCCCGTTTAGTGCTATTAGAAACGATATATTCAAGCACTATCTCTATAAGGTTGAATGTAGATGGCGCAATATAGTCACGTGCAAGGTTGCTAATAAAATGTGGCCTTGTTGCAATGATAGGCGCTCAATACAATTAACAAATAGGAACAATAGAGACTTCTCGGTGATCGTTGCAGTCATGCCGGGGCACTGAATGGTCGGCAGAAATGCTATTAGAATAGGTCTGTCCTATAAGGAGTTCTGTGGAAGTTGCAGAGAAGAAAGCAAGGAAGAGGCAATCTTCCACTTTCATTCCGAATGTCCAGCTTTGCATCTCTCGAGTCATGCACTAGACGCTCTTTCAGATTTATTGAAGATTGGGATTAAAATATCTGATAAGGTCACTTATATCCCATATCTCAACGCGACGGATTGGATCTAGTAACGAGCACCATATCAGAATACTTAGATATGGCTCTAGATATGTAGGTCGAGACCGATGACTGTAGTGGTCCCTTCAAAAAGGAATCATCTAGATTCTACTTGCATGCCTGCGTGTAATAGGCAGCCACGTAAACCAACAAACCAAGGCGATTAAATGTAAAATTTAATCATTAAGAAAAGCTCAAAAAGCAAAATTAATACGTTCGAGAGATATTTTTTGTGGAAATATTTTGAAGAATCGCATTTTTATAGTAATATCCCAAATATTCTTAATTTTAAATAAAAGTACTTAATTGTACACAAAGTTCTAAAATATGATCCCTATAGGATTACATATGCATTCATTACGTTTGCATTCAAGTTAAATTTCTCACAATTCTGCTGGGTTTTTTGTTCATCAAAGTTATTATGTGCCGGAAAACGTTTTCTGCAGCAGATGTTTATTTAAATAAAGAAAACTCAATAATTAGCTATAATTTTTATTTCTTGTTTATGAATAAACTACAATTTTACACAAGTCATCAATTTCATATTTGTTTTTTTTTAGTATTTATCTGAAACCTTTTAAAAAGAAATTTTTGTTGACTTAACCGAACACAATGTAACTAATACCGGGAAGTAAAACGTGCATAAAACAAACGCAACAACAACAGCAACAGCAAAAAAACCTTCACTACCAAAGTTAGCTAGATGTCAAAGTCAAAGACAAAACGGGCTTAAATTGATTTATTGGTTACAGAAAAGCAAAGCGTCAGCTATAACGCCATAATATCTATATAATGACAACAGCAACAACAACAATGCTGGTGAAAAAAAACAAATGTTTTCAAATGACTTTTACCAAAAATTTTGTTATATTTTTTATATTTTTTTTTGGTAGAGGAACTGTGCGGAACAGCCAGACAGCCCGCCAGCCAGCCAGACAGAATAGTTTATTACTTTTACAAGTAACAACAAGTCGAAGATTATCAAAAACTTAAACAATCACCTTCACCATGGCATTTCGATTTTGTTGCATATGCCATTGGCGGCTTTTGTTTCTCCTTCAAGTCCAATAAAATTGAAGCAATAACAAAAAGTACATATAAATGTCAACATTCACAATTGAAGCACAGCCGCGAATAACGTTGTAAAAGACAATTTTTTAAAAAGCAGTTTTTCCACAGATTACCATTAACATAACTCTCTTGCGTTGTTCAAACAGCAAACCATCCAAAATTATGCATCTGAACGCCGTCAAAATACAATTACAATCAGTCAGTCAGTGGAAAAGTTTGTAAGTAACTAATAAATCATGCAAACAAAATTGTCGAAAATAATTGATAAATGTAGCAGAGATACAAAAAGAAAAGATAATGCTAGTTATCATTATTTTCGATACGCCAAAAAACTTTAAACGAAAAAAACAATCTTGCCTTAAAATACGTTTTTTGGCTCCCCTGCAAAATTATTATTTTGTCACTTAAAACGTTATTCGCGGCTTACCTTCAATTAATGATATAAAATAAGAAAAACACCCAAAATGAAATCCCAGTAAAAAAAATTGGAAGTCATTCTAAAGGAACTACATTTTCATTGCTTCCAAAAAATCGATATTTTTAATTTGCCGATAGTTAGCAGAAAACCAAGTAGAAGTTTATTTTAGTTATACATAACCTTGTAATTCCTCAATAGTTTTAGAAATTACTCACCAGAATTTTTAAAAAATCGATTTTTTTGAAGAAACTTATGAACTAATTTTGGTCTAAAATTTTGAAGTTATTTGCTTAAATTTACACGAAAATACTGTTTCGCGTTTAAATTCCTATAAAAAGAAACTAATTGTTAAAATAGGTAACTATTATTCATTTTTCCTAGATGAAAATATTATCATAGAACACAAAAAAGTAAATTTTTCTTAAAATCGCTTCCAATTCGGTGACCAGGCAGCGAAAAAGAGAACTTCTTGCAATGACAACCCTATGTAAAAATCATTAGATCGGATCGAAATTTGCACTACTTCCAGATCGCAAACTCTACATTTTCATGACTTTTTTGGAGTGTCTTTTTTTACTGGGATGTTTTGAAGAAATTCAAAACTCAACAAACAAACTACTCGTATCTTTTAAACTTTATATAGGATGAAGGGTTTGTCGTGAAACTCTCTTCTACACTTTTCTCCGTATTAAGAGTTTTTGTCTGTAATATTTCAAAGAAAAAACACATCACCGAAAAAAATCAACTTTCGATTTCATATCATGTTTGAGCCAGTTTATTTGGTGTCAATAATTGTATGATCTTGTAGTTGTCACTAAATATATAATGTTTTTACTTTTATTAAACGTCATATTTGACATTTTTTTTAACAACAAATACAAAAAGTTAGACATATGCAGTAACCGTTTAAGGTTAAAACAAAACCCAAGCATTTTGCTGTCTTTTTTTTTTCTTATTTAATCTTATTTATTTTTTTGTTATTTTTCAAAGTGAACTTCAACTTAACCTACCTAAATAAACGTCATTATTGTTGACTATGTTTAATGATTATTATATTACTTGTCTGATGTTTGCTGGCTGTTGAAGTGCAGTTCCCAAACTGAACTCATCGTTTATTTATTCAAGTGTGTATGTATTAGAGCTGTGCAGAAGATATTTGTTTGCTTAGCCTTTATGATGTACAGTATTGAATTGTTCTCTCTTTTTTATGAGAACACTGAAACTTGTATTCAATTTCAACAAAAGCATGCAACAGCATTTGTTTATCCGAGGGCATCAGTTATTATAGTGTCGAAGCATATTTCACTAGTGCACACCGAATGACAAATGTAAAAATATGTGTATGTGTAAAAGAAAAAACAAAAACAACGTAGATTATTTGAGCGTGTTAGTTCGCATGCGATACTGTTTTAAGTTTTATAATTTTTTTTTTTATTATTTTTATTTTATTTTTTTTTAAAGAGAAGTAACACTCAGGCAATTCATGCCTACTACTATTACTAGGTGTTACCTTCTTTTTAGGAAAGGATAGAGAAGACAGGTGGTGAAGGGAGAGATAGAGGAAAGCTTCATTCTTTTACAACTCTGCTTTTTGCACGTTTTTTTTTAATAATGCAGTGTTGCAGCGCCTCTGATGTTAAATAAGGCGTATTAATTTTTTGAAGCTGTGTTTTGTAGCCATTTCATTGATTATTTTGCTTCGCCGATGATTCTGCTACACAACGGAGGAGGGCGCTCTGATGTTACATTAGGATTAATATCTCCTGAAGTCGGTATAGTTCAGTGACCAGTGACTATGCCTTCATCACTTGAACTTTCCTACAACAACTGATACAAAGGAACACTAATGCACATCAGAAAAATGCGTGGTGTTGTTATTTAATGACTGTTCGATACAGGGATTGAACCCACGACCTTCGGTCTTGTAGTCAACATGCTAACTACTTCAGCCAACGCCACCCTCCAAAGTTTTATAATTTATCAATTTAAGACTAAAAAATAAAATAAATAAATAATAAAATACAAATAATATCTTTCTCAATGAAAATAATTGTAAAAAGTTTTATTATCACTTAACATTTTGTGAAATTTTTAGTTTGTGAAATAAAGTATGGTGCACTATAAAGTGTAAAATAATAATATTGCACACTTGACACAACTGTCTATTCAAATGTTGTACAATGGTTTTGTTTTGTTTTTTGTTTTCTTGTACTCTATTCTTGATTCACACTCTACAAACACTATCTGCTTTTGAAAAAATTCAATACTGTGCACTTTTTCATAGCTTGTGCTCAGTTCTAGTATGTATGTACGAGTATGTATGTATGTAATTCTGCCTTTAAGCAACATGTAATAAAAAGAGTCTTATTTGTTACTAAAGCTTATGGTTTATGAAGCAAATTCCCTTTGCTGTATGTTATTTTTTTACTTTCATTAAGTATACAAGTGGCTCAAAATAACCCAGCACACATTATTACTTTAAATTGGAGAACTAAATGAAAAATATTTAAAATTTCAAATCTTAATAAAAACCACTACACTACAATTGCACAGAAAAAAGTAAAAACAAGATTTAATAAAAAAAAATACAAATTTTCAGTTAAAAAATTATTTAGTTTTCAACCAATCAGTTGTATCAGTTTTTATAGGAAAGTTCAAGTGACGAAGGCATAGACACCAGTGATGTCAACTTTTTTTTGGCTCTAAAGGCACATCAAAATGTAAGAAAAGCACTAACGTGAAAAACGAGTGAAGTTTAATAATGTTTAATATTACGCTAAGCTATTCTCTATTTCGGCAATAGTATCATCTTAAATGAAATATATCAGACAAAAAAATATGCTTTACACTAAAAAAAATAAATACACCAAGTTTTTATTGAAGTAATTTTAAGGTATACATAAATTTCTTAAAAGCATTACTTAGTGCTTTTCCTTAGTGTGGCACTAATGCTCCAAATTTGGCGTTTTGAGTCTTCAACAAGCACTAAAAATAGTGCCAAAAGCACCAAGTTGGCATCGCTGATAGAAACTTGTCACTGAACTATTCCAGGTTCAGCGCAGTGCTGCCAGAATGATGATTTTATCATATTTTTGATGATTTTCGGATCTAAATATGATTTCAAGATTTTTTTCTCGAATGATGATTTTTAATTTTGTAAATTATGATTTTTACTTTCAATTCATGTCCAATTTTCTTTGTTGTTCAACAATGTGTACCCAATAAGCAATTTTGCTTGAAATCAAGTGTAAAACAATTGTTATTCAAGTCACATATTCAATTGTCAAGGGTTGAATTATGCTTGATTTACACTTTATTTCAATAGCATTCTCCAGTGAAATGGGAAGTTGAATTCAATTCGAACAATTCAGTTGTATTACAGTTTAATTCAAGCCTTGAATTACACTATAATTTAACCTTGTATTATAATTGAATTCAGGTATTTTTTAATCTTCAAGAACAATGCTTTTAAAATAGAAAGGAAAATGCAATCGACAAGTTTTCTTATAATAATTTTCTGCACTATTGTTTGAACGTTTTTAATCACCTTTTGGTTTTAAAAATTCACTTTTTTATTTATCTTTGATATTTTTCACCACAATTTCAATTTTATTAAAAATAAATTACATATTTGACAAGGTTTGAACACATCTGTATGTTGTCTGATTTTTTATTTCAAAATATTTTCAAACTTGAATATTACTTGAAAAAATGCTTGAATTCAACTTTGTTTCTAGCTAAATACCTATAAAGAAGCCATTTTAGTCCCAGCGAAAATATTCGTCTACGTGGAAACAGGTCGGTAAGGGAGAGAGAACACAACTCTCCATCCTCCTCTGGGGTCATTAAAAAAAACAAGAATAAGAAAACGTGACTTTACAAGCAAAAAGAAAAAAGTCATCTCAGAGAAGTGACGAAAAATCGGTCCGGAATATACTCAAATCTTGGACAAATCTATACCAAATCGTTTAACAGAAATCATTCGTCACCAAGGAAAAGCAATTTGCCTCTAAAAAAAACTGTACATATTTTATATGATAAGAATATTAGCAATGTCGAATACTTTTTTTGATTGAATTTCTTAACTAATTTTTTTATGAAATTTTTATATTTGTTACTTATAAAAAATGAGATCATTTATTTTTTTTATTGAATACAAAGTTCCTCAATAAAATGCTTTCTGAGTTCTTTTTGTAAAATCAGACAATAAATAGTTTTTTATTGATGAAAACTAAATAACGTTGGTGTTGATGTCGAATAGTTTTTTTGTCCACACAAATAAAATGACTTCTGAACACAGCTTCAAAATTTAATAGGCTTCATTTCACACCAGAGGCACTGCAACACTGCATTATTAAAAAAAGAGCATGCAAAAAGCTGAGTTGTAAAAGAATGAAGCTTTCCTCTATCTCTTCCTTCACCAACTGTCTTTTTTATCACTATCCCTTCCCTATCACCGTCTCTCACTATCTTCTCTTCACAGGTAGAACAAAGGAATCATTGTATTGGACTCAAGTGAGCTGGACTCTAAATTTCACATTTCCTTTTACTAGCAACCTGCTAACCTAACCTAACCTAACCTAGTGCGTTAACAAATGTTAAACTTAACTAGTGGTCGCTATGTCGGACATCAAAAATGTCTAATGCCGGCCATACACTACACAAGTTCACTGCACAAGTCTGGCACTGTGCAATGCGTTTTTGTAGTGTATGGGGATGGTTGTACTATTTACGCAGTGAACTGAGTAAATATCAAAACGATTTCGATATTTGCTCAAGTTTGAAAACTGTACAGTGAACTTGTGTAGTGTATGTTGCAACTTGCAAACGCTGAGTTGTCTCGTGTATATTTAAGAGTTCAAAACAAGTAATGAGCGCAGAAAAAATATTCTGGACAGAGTTCCTGGAATTATACAAAGAATCATCTATATTATGGCGCATGAAATAAAAACTAAACAGTTTACTTGCATAGTGTAGAGTATCTACCAAGTCTTAACATACTACTTAAAATACTGGAAGAATAAACCTTATATTAATGTTCACTACTGTAAATATAACGGTATTAATTTTTAATACTAATTCCATTCCTTATAACTAAACAACAACAAATAGTTTACAAATATTCCTTAACTACAAAAC
Source organism: Tachina lurida (assembly GCA_944452675.1). Taxonomy (NCBI): domain Eukaryota; kingdom Metazoa; phylum Arthropoda; class Insecta; order Diptera; family Tachinidae; genus Tachina; species Tachina lurida. The sequence continues at coordinate 93,862,653 of OX101754.1, read as the reverse complement.
TACAATAAATAACTTAATATAATTTACAGTAGTGAACATTAATATAAGGTTTATTCTTCCAGTATTTTAAGTAGTATGTTAAGACTTGGTAGATACTCTACAATAGTGTGTGTCACAAAGCTTACTTTACGCAGTGCCAGACTTGAGCAGTGAACTTGTGTAGTGTATGGCCGGCATAATGGAGACCGCTCATGTCCAACTTTCGTCCATGCTCTGACATGGATGCCCGAACGTATGTATGTTTGAGCAACAATGTTCGCCATGAGATTCTCAATCCTCAAAAAAGAAAGAAATAAAAGAGACTGAACAAAATTGACAAATATTCCATTTTTATTGCAGTAGCGCAAAATACTTTGATATGCTTGAACATGGACATCGCACGTACCTATTCACCACAACAAAGAAGTTGATGAATTTTTCACAGTTGCTCTGTCCAAGTCAATGGCTAGTGAAGACGAGGGTAAAAAAATATAGTTTGAAAATAAAAAGGTTAACTTATTCTTTATAGAATTTAACTATAAATTTGTTCGAAAATTATGAAATGTGTATTAAAAAATGGTTAAAACTGGAAAAATATAAATTTTTTGCTAAAATATGTAAAAATATGCACTTACCACGAAAATATGCAAAAATATGAACTCAAAATTTAATAGTTCGGATAGACAACTAGACAATACCTTTCTATGTATTTGCATGACAGTCCGAGCCCCGTTGATGAATAAAAAAAACATCGGATGGTAGGTATCGATCCAATAGTCCAACAATGAATTATAATTAATTGCTTAAACTGATCAGCCTAAGTATTCATTAAATGGAAAAATTCTAAAGTTAAGTTCATACAAAAGGTTGCGTTCTAAAGAAACAGTTTGGTTTGTTGGGCTTACTAACGATCAGTCTAAAAAAAGAAATAATTACAAATACAAATTGTATGTACAAAAGTAACGTCATCATTGGCAAACACAAGCGCATAAACATCCGAATATTACAACAATAACAAAAACAACAACAACAACAAAAACTCTGTTTAGACGACGTAATATTGGTAGATCGTAATTATTTAAATGTTGTTGCTGTTTATTTTTTGGTAACTGCTTGCTGCCTCTTGTTTTTCTCATTTAGTTTTTTTTTTTTTAGTTTGAATTTTGCCGGCCGAACAACCTTTCTACCCCCTCCGTTTGCAAAAAAGGAAGAAAATTTTATTGACAGTCTGACTGTCTGTTTGTTTGTGTGTTTGTTTGTCTGTCTTCGCTGTTAAATTTGTTTAGTTGTTTTGTTTATTTACTAAGTTATTCATGTGTCCGTCTTTATGGCTTTTTGCAGCATTTTAAACTGCTTGAGTCGTATATTTTAAGCTCAAGAGTAACAAAAAAAAAAAAAAAATACAGTCAAATCCCGATAATTAGTACCCCGATAAATCGTAATTCCCGATAATTCGTAATAAACTGTCGGTCCCTTGAAAAAATCTCGTTAATTCGTAAAATTTCCATACATTTTGGTCCCCTCGCTAATTCGTATTTTTTTTTTCAAATAAAATCTTCTTTACCTCTTATAAATCGTAATTGTTTGCTAACTACCACTTATAATTCGTACTAAAAACAACAAAAACATGGAAAGAATGATGAAATGAATTTGTCAGTTTTATTTTTATTTTATTGTTTTTTGTTTGCTATTAAAATTACACGTATTTTACGCTAAGTAAATGAATTTGCTATTTTACGTTATGTATTTATTTTATTTATTTTGTATTTTATTTTTGACAATTGTTTTTTATGTTCATTTTTTATAGTTTTAGTAAAACCCCCGTTAATTCGTATTTATTTTATTTTAACCCCGTTAAATCGAAACCCCGCTAAATCGAAAACCCCTATAATGCGTAAGAAATGGCCGGTCCCTTGCGATTACGAATTATCGGGATTTGACTGTATTTAAAAAAAACCTACGTGAAACTTTCACTTTTTCGGCAATTTTGTGTATGTGTGTATGTTGCATTTATCAACTCTTATGTAGATATGTATGTATGTATTTCTACAATCCCAAAAAAGAAGTTTTTATTAAACATTTCAAATACATACATATGTACAGTGCAGATACATAAGTGAGCATGTACAGTAAGGGACAAAATTATTCACAGAATAGTAGTAGTAGTAGATATTATTTTATTTGAATATTATATACTTTTTGTAATTCATAGGCAATGATATGATAGAAAACACTTTAACTTAAAAATATTTTATTTCATAAAAAATAAAAAAATAATATTTTTTTAGAGTGTAGGTGTGAACACTAATTTAGCTGTTAATACTTTGTATGTTTACCACGAGCGGCTTTAACAGTGTTTATCCTTCTGAGCATACTTTCCACAAGATTTGTAAGAATATCTTTATCAATATCTTCCCAAGCTTCAATGGCGTGATCACAAAGCTCATCCAAAGTACTAGGCGGTTCTTTTTTAGAAAATATTCTCCTCTTTAATATTGGCCACAGGTGTTCAATCGTGTTCAAATCAAGCGATTGAGGAGGCCAATCTAAAGTCTTAATCCCATTGCTAACAAGCCACTCCTTAGTAATTTTAGCCTTGTGCTTAGGGTCGTTATCTTGCATAAAGATGTCGCTCTGACGAGGTTCCAAACCAAATATATCCAGACTTGCGAGATATGTATGAATCTTTCAGAATGGTTGTGTAGTCAGTAGCACAAGTTTTACCTTTTATTCGTCGAAGAATTCCAGGCTCATTACCACGAAAACAACCCCAAGATATCAGTGAACCACCTCCAAATTTTAATGTGCTGCATATGTTGCGCTCTTTAACACCAACACTTTTATCTACCCATGTCCACTGCTGTCCGTCTGATCCTATTTTGTTGATTTTGAACTCATCTGACCACGTAACGCGTTTTCAAATTTTTTGCAAAGTCTAATCTTTTTTTTCGATTTTTTTCGCTTAAAAATGGTTTTTTAGCCTTGGTTCCGGCAACGAATTCACATGCTCGTAAATTCCTCCGAACTGTTTTAGCGCTAACATCTATATAATAATATAATATTTTTTTGCCTCAACAGCTATATTAACCGCTCCTGTTGTGATCATTCGCTCAGCTACGCAGATATCAGCAGGTGAAAGTTTCCTTGGGCGACCTGATTTGTTGCTTAAGATATTTAAATCACTTTATTTTTCTATTTTATTTACTAATCCATCTGAAATTTTATAATTTTGGGCAGTTGTATGATATGTGAGCCCTTCAGTTAAATCTTTGATGATATTTTTCTTCAAAGAAGCTTTCACAGGGATTGGCATTACAAAAATTGTAAATCTAAACACACTATTATTTAAGATTTAGTTTAAAAACTATTTTAGACATATTTTACTTACTTAAGACCGAATCCACAGAAAATCAATTAAGAGTAATTAAAAAGTTACCAATTTTATGTGTACTTTATTTTATAAAAGGGACAAAATTTTTTTTTTTTTTTTTTTTTTTTTAATAGTATATTTATTTATTGTATCTTCAAAAATGAACTAACAATAAGTAATCAAATCTTAAATCTAAATATAATTATTAGGCCCGACCAATATCGGACATAAGCTTAGTGATAGTTATAAATAATACATAAGTAGTGATAATCAAAAAGAAGTATTTTTAAGCAGTCCCATCTGGAGTGTTAGGTATATGAGCCCTTGTGTCCCTTTTTTTTAAGCGGATATGTCCAGTAAATCTCAAAATATTACGGGCAAGCGGATTAGGATGTGACTCGAGTTTAGTTAAATATTTGCCTGCGTATTTTGCAATTTCTTCACTCACTAGTGGCATATTTAAATCACGATGAATATTTGAATTTTTAACGTACCATGGAGCAGATGTTATCAAACGTAAAATTTTGTTTTGCCTTCGTTGGATTCTCTCGACATTTGAAGCTGAAGCAGTGCCCCACAGCTGAATTCCATAGCACCATATTGGCTTCAAAAGCGACTTGTATATCAAAAGTTTGCAGTCTAGGCTGAGTGTTGAATTTCTGCCAATTAACCAATATATTTGAGTCAATTTAAGTTTCATTTGGGTTAACTTAGAGTCAATATGATATTTCCATGTAAGCCTTCGATCAAGGTGTATGCCAAGGTATTTGACTTGAGAATGTTGAGAAATATTTTGATTGTTGATTCGAATGGGGGAACAGGTATCTTTTCTTAGGGTAAACGTTATATGAACACACTTTTGTTCATTGACTTTAATTCTCCATAAGTTCAACCATATTTCAAGCTGGGTAATGTGTGCTTGGAGATTGCGGGATGCCTCATCAGGATTTTTGTGAATACTCAAACAGGCTGTATCATCGGCAAATGTAGAAGTGTGGATGTTATTGCTCACAGGCATATCACAAGTATATATTAGATACAAGACTGGCCCCAGAATACTACCCTGTGGCACACCAGAAGATATAGATTCGGGTACACTCATGAAGTCTCCTTCCACAACAGTAAACTTTCTATCGAGAATATAACTTTCCAAAAGCTTTTGTATATTTATTGGTAGGTATGTCTTCAATTTTAAAACTAGGCCTTTGTGCCATACTTTGTCAAATGCCTGAGAAACATCAATAAAAAGGGCAGAACAATACTTCTTTTCTTCAAAAGTCCTCCTTATAATTTGAACCAATAGTGCTATGCTGACTTCTAAAGCCAAATTGATGGTCGGGGATGCACCCAGTATCAGCTAAAATTGTGGACAATTTAGTCATGAGCAGCTTTTCGAAAAGCTTTGAAATTGTTGAAAGTAAGCTTATAGGCCTATATGACTCAGCCTTGGTAAGATCTTTGCCTGGCTTTGGAATCATTTTAATCTTGGCAAGTTTCCAGTTATGTGGAAAATACTGCATTCGTAAAATTGCATTAAAAATAAATAGCAAGATTCTTATTGCAATATGAGGCAAGTTCATCAGCATCTTGTTACTAATGCCATCAATACCTGGAGCTTTCTTAGGGTCGAGTTCAGCAACTATTTTTTGTAGTTCACGCATCTTAAACCTTAAGGGACGAGGGGGTAGAGAGACTACACTCGGTAAATCGGCAGCACCCGTACATGAATTGGGAGTGAATACAGATTTTAAATGCTCAGAAAATAAGTTACCTTTCTCACTATCGCTTCTTGCCCAGCCTCCAGTCGAAGTACGCAATGGTGATTTGAGATCAACGGGTCTTTTAAGATTTCTAGTAGCGCGCCATAAAGAGTAATTAGATGTTGACGTTACATCAAGACCTTCTAAATACTTTTCCAGTAATGCAGTCTTTTCCGACGATAGCAGCTCTTTGAGTCGTTTAGTACATTCTTTAAGTCTGATTTTATTTAGGGGTGATCGGTGTTGTTGCCATTCTCTTCTAGCTCTCCTTTTTTCACATACAAGACGTTCAATTTCCGTAGAATAAATTCTATTAAAGCCAGTCTGCGGATAGGAAGTAGTGGCATGTTCAGCAGCCTGTTTAATATATTCGTTAAGATTGGCAATATTAAATTCAATATCATCAGGTGATCTTAGCTGAATGTTTTCTACGCAGTGACTACTAATATATTTTTTGAATCCTAGCCAGTTGACCCTGTTAATCGTTTTCGCATATGAGTTAGTTAAATCACTCCTTAGTGGGTTGAAAATTGTAACTATTGTGGGAGAGTGATCGGAGGACAGATCTACAGAGCCCTCTACGTGAATTAAGTCCCTATGGATATTTTTCGTGACGCCAAAATCTATAACATCTGGAATTTTTCTTACGTCAGTAGGCCAGTAAGTAGGTCCCCACTCGAAATGACATCTAAGCCCATTTTTGAAATTGTATTAAACAACGCTCTACCTCTAGGTGTAACAAGACGCGAGCCCCAGTACGTATGTTTTGCATTGTAGTCACCAGCTGCCACGAAACAAGATCCAAGCGATTTGTAGAACTTCTCATACTGATCTTCGGTAACTGAAAATCTGGGAGGTGAGTAAATTGATGATATCACGAAGTTCGCACAAAAATTTTCTACGAAAATATTCGTAGCTTGCATATATTCTTCACTAACGTTCTCAAGGATATAGTGCTTGAGTCTTGACTTAATTAGAATTGCTGATCCACCGCATGCTCTCCCCCTCGGGTCCTTTGAATCATATAGAGTGTAACCATTTATTTTAAAGCAGCTTCTCGAAGTCAAGTGAGTCTCAGAGACCATCATTATATCAATATTTTTTTCCGTGAGGAAGTGCTCAAGTTCATTTTTATGTTGGCGAATGCCGTTTGCGTTCCAGAAACATAGTTTTAACGTGTTCATGGTTTGTTGACTAATGCTTGAAGCAGAGTATTCTGCATTCTCAGCATTTCTTGCATCATGCTAGTCATATTTGTTGTAAAGTTGTTTATAGTTAGCACCAGATTCTCAATAGTAGCTTCAAGACGACTAAAGTTAAAGCTAGAGTTTGCATTCGTTGAATTACTTGGCGGTGGAACATTTTGTGTGGGAATAGAGCTAGTCTTAGCAGCATCGGCATACGATATCCGTGAATTAACTAGTTGGCTAGTTTGAGGCAGAGTGGCGGAGTAAGCATTTGCTGATTGAACTGGAGCTAATTTAGATTTTTGACCCATAGCCTGTTTAACGAAAGAATATACACGGACAAAAATGTTCACACACGTGTTTTCTTTTTTCATTTTATAATAAATAGAAACATAACGGTATTTCCGAAACAGATATGTCATACAACATTAAACAACATGCTATTCAATATGAACAATTTTAAGAGTTGACAGATGTACTCGTATTATGAACAAATATTTTTAGTATAGAATATGTTTTCCTTTTTTCTGTGAACAATTTTGTCCCTTACTGTACATACATACATATGTACATATTGTACATACACATGAAAAAAATAATCATTTATTTGAAAGTGACTTATTGATGTTTATGGCTATTACTTTGGCAAATGTTTATTTCCCACTTAATGTCTTTATGGTACCCCAAAAAAAAAAAAACAGTTTAATAAAAAAGAGATGTTGAGATGTTTTTAAATGTCTCTTTTTCCGTGTTTTCAAGCCATAAAGTTCAGGAATTTGTTCAAATTCCTCAATTCCTCATTTTTCTATATGTATTCATTGATAAATACATATTTTAAATAGTTAAATTTTTTTTGGGGATTATTGAAACTTTTAAAAAGTTATTTATAACAATGCATATCGTTATCTGAAATCTAACAGACCAAGACGTAACATAAATGTTTAAAGTCAGCTTCTTAATTAACTACAATGGCCCGTAATCATAGTAAAAACAAAGCATACTTTAAAAAATGCTTTTTAAGAAAAATTTTGTATGAACATATGTTTTAAAAACCCTTTATAAAGCCTTACTTAATAAGTTTTATTAGAAAGGCTGTTAAAGTATACCAATGTTGTATACCAATTTGGCTTAAAAAGCGTTACGAACATTAGCCTGTTCAATTCATAAGAATATATGTATACCAATCTAATTAACCAAAATAAATTTAGAAACTTACAAAATGTAATACATATCGCAAAAAAAAGTTTGTTAACAGATTCTATTAAAAACTAAAGTTATTTTCTTACTACACTGAAAGAATTTTCGGCATAAATTCTATGAATTTCGACATTAATCTAATAAAAAATTCATTAAAATTCAACCAACGTCACGCTTCGTTGGATTAATGAAACCAGTTTCATCAAAATTATTTTATTGCAAACTTCATCGAAACAATAAAATAATTTCATTATTTCATGGAAAGAATGAAATAACTTAAATATAAAGGGGTTTCTTAATGATTAGAAAATATTGTTGTGATAAATCCAATGAAATATTCTTACGAACCCAGAATACCAACGAAGCAATTCCAATAAATTCTTTCACAATATTCATGAAATTTTCATTGGATTTGTGAAATTATCATTAGATTTGTGAAAAAATTTTAATGAAATTGTTTCATTGGACTTATGAAGCAAAATTCTTTCGGTGTGCTGTAAAAGTGAAGTACAGTGTATTGTTTTTTAATTTTTTTTATAAAGAGAACTAACACTCAGATAATGGCTTTTTCGAGTACCCACTTGACCTGAGATTCGATAAAAACGAATGCTCACTAAAGCGAAGAGATTTCGAAACAAAATTGCTCGATATTTGTTCGCAAATCTATAAAAATTCGAATGTTCGCTAAAGCTTCCAACTTCGAAATTCTCGTGATAGTTTTTCGAATATGTGAAGGTAGCTGTGTGGAAGTGTGTCAGCCTGTTAATGTAGAAGTACCAAGTTCGAAGCATAACAGCACTGTAAGTTAAAAAGTAAAATAAGAACACAGACCTACATACGAGTACGTGCAATATTTGAATGTTATAAAATTTGCCACGATAGCCTAGTAGATGTGTGTTAGTCTGTTAGAATGGAGGTACCATGTTCAAGGCCTGCAGCGTAAGTTACAGAATTAAACAAATAAATAAAATAAAAAAGTTAAAATAAATAAATAAAAAAAAGTAGTTTTTACTTTTTTTTTGCGATATCGAAATTAATTAGATAATCACTCACTTTTGATACTGCTAGCGAAACTTCGAAATCGAATGATTTTTGGGACAGGTGAACATTTTTCGATTCACTTTTGAGTGTCGCTGTCGATAGTTTACACGATAAATGTTCGAGATATATTCGAAATCAATATCATTAACGAAAGCCGTGGTCAACTGGGTACTATTACTAGGCATAACCTTCTTTAGGAAAGGGATAGTGATAGCGAAGACTTTGCTTTTTTCACGTTTCTAATAATGCAGTGTTGCAGCGCCTCTGGTGTCCATGAGGCGTAGTATTAAGTTTTCGAAGTTGTGCTTAGTAGCCAGTTTATTTGCCGATGATTCTGGTGACGATATGGAAATTTAATGAAAAAAATGAGTTTGCCATGGCGGCTTAGCGTAGTCAATTACAGCTCAACAGATATTATAAGCCAAGTAATAATATCAAATTCAAGCTCAATAAAAGTACATATCGTCACCACAACCCAAAAATTCATATTTTAACTTTCTGGTTTTTTTTATAATTTTTTTAAGGAGGAATGAAAACCTAACTTAAAGAGTATTTAAAGACTCGTGTCATTGTAAAATAAATCATACATAGTATTATGCAATGTTCAAAAACCAGAAAAAAATATTATTCAGTTAAATTATATACACTCGAACAAAGAAATAACAACAAGATTTAACAAAATTATTCATTTCGATTCGGTTAAAAACTATCCTCAGTAGACGAAATGCTTAGTTAACCAACAACAAAGAAAACTTCCTAATACATTAAAGACTAATCATAAAATATTTTTTATTAAAAATATATTGAAATTGATTATTGAGGGATTTAGCAGGATCCTATGCGCATTTCAGTGTTGATAATGCAAATCATCTGAGAAGCTTTACTTAAAAATTTCGTAGAACAACTAGAGTTATTATTTTATAAGCTTTCATTTAAACAAATGACAAGCTCAACAAATAACAAAGTTGAATGAATAACTCAATAAACAACTTTCTAGAACATATGAACTTCCTAGGAATGATTCTTAATACCGTTTAGGTAGCGCTTATGTAGCCAAAAAAGTGAAGAATTTCCAAACAAATGAAATTAAAAAATTTTCGGTAAATTTTTCACTTTTGCGGCTACCTAAGCGCTACCTAAACGGTATTAAAAGCATTCCTAAGAAGTTCACATGTTATAGAAAGTTGTTTATTCAGATCTTAGGTACATTTTTGTAGTTGATTGTTTCCTTGAATTTTGAAGGGTTTGCTACCTATAGACCTGATCAAGGGAAAAAAGGTAAAAATATCGAAATTTTTATAATTTTTTTTTGCGATTTTGACCTTGAAGATGAAGTTTTTTTGATTTTATATGTTCACAATTTGTTCTTTATGACAAAAGCTACAACTTTGCCCCAGAGAGTAAATTTCCGAACGGTTTGCAAGATATGAGCCTGAGAAAATGCAAAAATGACACCGAGGCCCCAAATCTTTGGGGCCCATAAAAAAATTTACATGACTTCGGAGCAGCTACGTCCAAACACACATACACTAATATTTGCATTTGAGGTAAACAGCTTTGAAAGCTCTTAAATTTGTTCTTGTTTCTTTGCAAAGTAAGAGCAAGCATCGTTGTCTGGTGTGTTGTTGTTGTGGCTGTTGTACCCTCGTCGGTGTGAATGATCAAACAGAATTGCGGCATAAACACATTTTCCATACAAATTGACAGAAAAAAGTACATCCAGAAAGCAGTCGAGAGATAGAATCTATTTTATTTTGACAGCGTTTTTTCTTATGTTCTCACATATAAATTAATATTCTCTCAACAATGCTACCATACTTTCAATAAATTTCATACATTTTGTGAACAAAACTTCAAAGAAATATAAACACAAAAGAAAATGAAAAAAAAAATAGAAAGCATTTGCAGTTACTGCCGTAGTTTTTATTATGGGCTTTGTTATATTGACAGCGATTTTTCCTGAAGTTGCGGACTTATTCTGTTTAATCATTGAAGGCACAAAAGCTCGTCTGTAAAAGTTTGCACATTGTGCATATGGATTGGACGTAGCTGCTTGGTAGAAACGAATCTTTTTTTTTTTTGTCTTTTATCACGTACGGCAGCTACGTCCAACCCATATGCAGAATGTGCAAACTTTTATAAACAGCTTTTTGTGCTTTCACACCGACGAGAGTACAACATCCACAACAACAACAACAACAACAACAACAACACAGTAGACAGCAAAGCTTGCTCTTACTTTGCAAAGAAACAAAAACAAATTTAAGAGCTTTCAAAGCTGTTTACCTCAAATGAAAACATCAGTGTACCTATGTGTGTTTGGACCAGCGTTACCATTTGTCAAGTTTTCCCTTTTTTGGAAGTTTTTTGAGATGCCAAAAAGTTTTTTGAAAATATAAAGTTTTTTCAAGTTTTTTTTATAAATATCTCCATAATTGAACTTTTGCAGTATATTGAATGAAAATATTAAATAATGTTTATATGCAATAAAACGATCTTATATTTTCTCACTCCCTTATTACTACAACAGTGTCTAAAGGGTCAGTTAGCCTAACCATTTTCATTACTTTTCACATAACAATATCGATCAGCTGTTTTCTTTTAAAATTTTGGTACTTTTGTAGAAAAAAGTTTTTGTTTTGGAAAATAAAATTTTTTTCAGATATAGGAAGTTTTTTAAAAAATGTATATGGTAACACTGGTTTGGACGTAGCTGACGTACGGACACCAGGGGGGTTACTCTCTATTACGATGCGAAAGAAAAATTGTACGAAATCGAACGATTGGTACTCTCTAATGCGTTTGCGCATTTACCTTTCGCATCTTTTATTTTCCATTTCACAAGTCTGGTATCACCGTACTCTACAATGCGAAAGCGCCTGTCAAAATCGCTCGATAAGCGCAAATATCTTGCGTTAGCTAAATACCAAACGCAAAGTGAGAAAAACATGTAAGTACGTTGAACAAAAACATTTATGTATATATTGACTGTCTTATTCATAAAAAATAATTTTGTTTTATAAGAGGTTTATTAAACAAATTTTCTATGGAAATTTGATTAATAAACCTTTTATAAAACCAAAATATTTATAATTAAATCGTAGTTTTTAGGGAAAAAGCCAAAAAATTACAAACAAAACAACGGCAGTTTGAAATTTTAGTGGATTGCATGTGAGCAAATGGCAAATAAGCTGCAAATAATTTGTGGACAAAATTGACAGACGACCTAAATTATAATGGACCTCCTGTAAGCGATATAGCTGATTGTTTATAATGAAATGTGACACTAATTATTATTATTATTAGTGACTAATAGTACCCAGTAAAAAAAATTGGAAGTCATTCTAAAGGAACTACATTTTCATTGCTTCCAAAAAATCGATATTTTTAATTTGCCGATAGTTAGCAGAAAACCAAGTAGAAGTTTATTTTAGTTATACATAACCTTGTAATTCCTCAATAGTTTTAGAAATTACTCACCAGAATTTTTAAAAAATCGATTTTTTTGAAGAAACTTATGAACTAATTTTGGTCTAAAATTTTGAAGTTATTTGCTTAAATTTACATGAAAATACTGTTTCACGTTTAAATTCCTATAAAAAGAAACTAATTGTTAAAATAAGTAACTATTAACCATTTTTCCTAGATGAAAATATTATCATAGAACAGAAAAAAGGAAATTTTTCTTAAAATCGCTTCCAATTCGGTGACCAGGCATCGAAAAAGAGAACTTCTTGCAATGACAACCCTATGTAAAAATCATTAGATCGGATCGAAATTTGCACTACTTCCAGATCGCAAACTCTACATTTTCATGACTTTTTTGGAGTGTCTTTTTTTACTGGGTACTTATAATATTACACATGTATGTATGTTTGTATGTATGTATTCATATTTGATTTAAAAAATCACACCAAGTGAAAATGCGTAAAAATAAATTAAGAATTTCCAGCACAGGTGATGGTCCCTCTCAGTTTATTATTTTCTCAATCGCTACGTATATCTCTTTTAAGCGTCGGGACATTGACTGCTGCTATATTCCTAAGGTATGGTACTGGCCAATTTGATGTTGCATTCCATCGTGGCCAAGTAATTTTAAGGCAGCGGCTAGTTTTATAAACTTTTAGCTAGTGTTGAACAGCGTTTAGAACATACAGAATCGCAAATTTTGTACAAAATTAAAATAAAGCAATATGTATTTAATAACATATTCCGCTACAGATTTTTTCTTACCTGCAGTCATTTAAAGAAATTATACCGGTTCTATGTATCTCTTAAGCTTAAATTAGAAGTGGCATAGCCATAATGCCATAGCCAAACCAAAATTCAATTGGTTTCTATGGTGAGAGTTATGGCGTTAAGATTGTTTTCTATGGCTATGGTTATGTAACGTCTAATTGAACCTTTAAGACTCGTCTTGCAACTCGTCATACATGGACGTTTTCTTCATAAAACCATAACGCTACAGAAGCCATCACTTTATTTTCAATTAAAAGCTGTTACACTTCACTTTTTCTTAAATTTTGATTTTAAATGTCGTTTTTTTTATACATATTTTGACATTTCAGTACTGCCAACCTTTGCCATATTTTCTTTTGCAATGTCCGTGTTGCCACTTTTTCAAAAAATTTTGCGAAAGGTTTTGCGAAAGTAATAGAGAGTACCAAATTCGCATATCAACGCATTTAGCTTTCGCATCGTAATTGCTTTCGCATCGCAATACGAGAGTAACCCCCCAGTATATGGTTATATCTTTTCGTGTTGTTAATTTTATAAAATATTGCATCATATTAGCTCTTACTGTATGTAAGTATTTCAAAGTGAGGACATCAGAAAAGCTGCTGGCAAAATAAATTTTTTTTTAGCTTACGGATGCTTTCTGCCACAAATATATGTACATACATATATGTATGTATATATGTATGTATATAATACGTATGTATGTATGTCAAATTTAATGAAAAAACTACCCGCAAATGATATTCTTTTGGTATGCAGCTGTACACAATCAAATCACATAGAACTGTCTTATTGCCAGGTGTCAAAAGATTAGGACATAAGGAGAAAAATAAAGCTTAATGACGCTACTTTCATGTGACAAAGTTATAAAAATTAATTACATTACAAAAACTGCAACTTGACATCGGACTCTAATATCAACATTTCATGCGAGACTTATTTTTCACAAGTCGTGCTTACTCATATGTATTTGTTAAACATTTTGCATTCAATTAATTTTTTTATGCAAAATGATTTAATTCCTTCGAAGAACTGATAGAAAGCTCTTTCTCTAAAGAAACTACATTTTAGCGCCATTTTTTTGAACCGTTACATACTCGCACACACACGCACACACACACACACATACGCTATCTTACCACTAAGGAAATAACTGCTTAATTTCCACGAGTGTATTAAAAGTTACGTCATAAATTATTTTTCATTTAAAATTCATCGATTTTCCATCATTTAACTTGTAAAATTAGATTTCACGTAACATAAAGTGTAGATAAAAATGATTTTTAATTCCTTAAAAGTAGAAAAGAAAATAAAAACAACATTAAAAGAGACTTAATAACCCAGATTTTAACGCAAAAAAAAATAAATAAAAAAAGAAATATGTATCAACAACCATAATTTGATTAAAACAACGCTACGAAAAATAAACACTATAAATCAAAATAATAAAAAAATGTTAAAGAAATCAAAATGAACATGAATGAGAAATGAAAAAAAGTAAACCAACTTACTAAACTAATTGTAAAAATAAAAAAAAAAAGAAAATAAGGAAGTGACCAATATTATTTTTTTTACAAAGAAACAACAACAAAAATTGGTTAATTTTTTTTAACGCTGAAAAGAAAATTGGCAGCCAAATCATGGCAACAACATGCAAGCATTTTTTTTAAATGTATGTTGTGCACAAAAAAAAAACGTAATGAAAATTGCAATTATAACACTAAAGCGACTTTGAAGCGGGCTTTTTATATGTTTTTTTTTTAACAATTAATACTCATAAAATATTATGTATTATTAAATATTTTTAGACGTAAAAAATACAGGTATTACAATTGGCAAAGTAATTTTATTGAAATTTCCCTCCTCTGTTGTTTTATGAATATCAAGACTAATACTGTGTTCCCACTGCAGTTTGATTTCGTGCATGTGAAGATAGTTTGATACTTTGTGGACAAACTGCAAGCAACGAGGTATTTGAGAACAAACCCTTTTAAAGCCCATCAGAAGATTCATTATGACACTTATCCACGTTAAAAAAAGGGATTTCTTAAAGGCCCTGGAAAAGTGTTGAACCAAATCTTCTTGTTTTTCTTCTTTTTTTATCGAAGCATGTTTTGCAATGACCACCATACTAGGAAGGAACCTAAACGATTTAGCTTGTTTCCAATCGCTAAATGTATTGTAACGATGCCAACCATAAATGCACACGGCTGTCACTATAGTCCTCCTTTAGCCTTATGCCCTAATTCTGTTCGACGAATGTATCGTCTTGTCTATGGACGAAAAAAAGAAGCAGTTTTGATTCTTTAAAACGATTATTATTTATTGTCTATGCTAGAAGGTTCGTGTATTTGCTTTATGATTTTGCTCTAAACATTATATCCAACACATATTTTTTCATATATTTTTCAAACTATTTTATAATAATTTAATTGAATTTTTAAGTTTTAAAAACATGGCAATAATATTTATATTTTTCATTGTCAAAGACAACAACCATTTTTGAAGAAAATAATTTAGAGACTTCAAAGACAAGAACTCAGAAGCATTTTCAAACAAAAACGTCCTAATTCTTCTTACTGAATTAGGGCATTAAAAGAGTAATAAGTATCCTATAATAAGACTCCCAATCACTCAAAGAAATATAAAGAATTACTCCGAATTTACATTGTAAAATTGTTCATGATATTTGTTGAAAGAATTTATTTTCTGTTTGCTTATATCAGAGTTAGAGAAGAGAGTTGCACAGAAATAAGTAGCATAACATGAATGTTTAAAGAATGTATGTTATTCATAAACGATTGGTAAAGTTAAAGCATTCTGCAAACCGGTTTTATTATACAAACTTCTTACGTTCCACCAACATGAACTTTAATAATCGTTTATGAATACCGGCGGCAATAGTGTTTAATATATTCATTATGTTATGTATGTCACTGAACTCCAACTAAACGGATGGACCGATTTGAATGTTTTTTTTTGTGTGTGTTTTTAGGGGGGACGTCCCAGGGGAGTCTATTTTTGACTACGGGTGTGGCAATCCCGGAGCGCCAGCTGGGGTGATGTGGCTTTCTCCGTTGACGTACCTTCGGTACATTACCCATAGAACTTATGTGTTACTACCTGATCTCTGGCAATAGAGGAAAGGATGTGCACATATTTATAAAAGGAAGACAGGTCCTGTTGATGTCAACCAGATGCAGCGTCACCTGGAACTGCCCCTGAGTTCAAAGAGCGATAGAGGTGAAGCAATTGTGGTGGAACTTCGAGGTCTAATCAGAGGCTACTTCTGATGCCACGGGTGCCGGTTGCCCGACAGTCGAGCTGCTCTGAAGTTTTGAGTGTATGTAGCGGTCGTCAGGATCCTTTGCTAAAACGTTTAGTTTGTCCTACCCCACGGGGTTAAAGGGATGATTTTGATGTGTGTGGAGTAGGCACTGGACTTTTGGCGACACAGACATGCGTTCATTTCGGATGAGTGGTTGAGCTGTGCCGGCGATCGAAAATTTGCAAAACTTCTAAAATCATGTGGAGCTCCTATGATCCCAAATTGACTAAGTTCCTTTTATCATTAACTAGAGGCAACTGTAAACTTCTAGTGGGAGTATTAACTGGGCACTGCTGGACGGCTTCGTACGCTGTCAAAATAGGACAAATAACCGACGGTACCTGCAGGAAATGTAAGGAACCCGGAGAAATGGAAACAATGGAACATCTACTGTGTCACTGCCCGGCTTTAAGCCGCATTAGATATAGCCATCTTGGTGCTTACACTTTTCGTAGTCTTGAGCTTGTATCGAGAGTAGAAATGTGTAGGTTGCTAAGATTTATTAAATCGGTGTGGGAGTCATTCTATACAGGCACCACGAACTAGGCTGCCGTACTAACAGGTTCTCTTTTCATCTGCTGGTATCGCTAAGGATCAATCCCGGTCTATGCGAGGTCTTTGGACCAACCAGATAAACCTGACCTAACCTAACCTGTGCCGGCGATGGTTGAGGATTTCTCTTGGGGACCTCGCTATGGGTGTATACACCATACCTGTGACGTCAGAAACGGGAGAATAAACGTGGTGGCTGTGGTTGCTACATAAAACGCTGGGAGAATAGTCTTGGCTTCTAAGTGTTAAATCAATGCTAGTGGTTGGTCTGACGCGGTCAGCCAGACACTACTCTATGTGCTGTTGCCATAGAACAGATAGTACTATTTTGACAAAGTCATTACGGGGAAGAGTTTAGATAGCTCAAAGTACCTCAGCAAGATACTTGAATATAGTACAGGGATAGCTATGTACCCTGGCGTCTTAACTACTCCCGCTGCTTGGCACCCGTGAGATAAGGCCGTAAAGGCAGATGCTCACTGAAATCTAAGCATACCTGTATGCGTCCTGTGTGGTTTAGATTCACAAGTCAGCCCGGCAGATGGCGCTGCAGTCGGTATCTAGGTTATTTATCTATACCGCAACTAAACGGCTGGATCGACTTGAGTGGACGTAAGACAACGTGTTCCGCCCTCAGCTAGTATATATATCTATGTTTATGCTATTCGAAAGGCTTGGCTATTTTTTGAGTAACATAAAGAAGGGAATCTTGTGTCTATTGGAGCAGGGTATTGGTTTTGTTTCCGATCAGTCGAAGTAATTTTTGAAGGTATGCTCTGTATGGCGCCATTCAGAAGTTAGGACATAATTTTAGTAACAAAAATAATCGACACTATTACAGTTATAAATTTATTTTTGTTTTGATTTCTATGTCCTGAAAGCAATGATTGCTCAATTTGTTTTTGCATGGTTTTTGCACATGAGCACAAGCCATACATCGAGGACGATCGGCTATAAGCCGGCTGACAGCCGCCACCGGCCACTAAAAATACCTTAATCATATGCAATTAGAAAAGAAAGTAATGGGAAATAAATAGAAATGCTTGGAAATGTTTGCATTGAACTTGACATCATCATATAATATAATTTTATTGCATTTTTATTTCACACATGAAATTTGTTTTATATAGCTAAGCAGCATAGCTATAATCGGGTGTCCTAAGACAAATCTCTTCTTTTTTTATCTACATCTTAATGTATTGTAGATAATGTTGCTTTTTCTTAGGGGGTCTGGGTATGTAGGCTGAAGTACTTGGTGAATTGACTAAAAGCAAATGCCAGTCTTTGAGAGTGCTAGTACGATTCCTGCGCAGTATAGATCGTCATAGGGCGGTAGAGCCCTAAAAAATATATGTATACCTTAAGGCAATGTGCCTACTTAGAACCAGATGCTTGCAGTGGTGGGCCTATGTTTCTCATCATTCCCTAAGGGCATATATTCTTTCGAGCTAAAATATAATTTGCTGATTGCACAGGATCTTAGAGTCAATCCGTAGTTGTCTCAATGAAAACCTGGCAACACATTTGGTCGGCTTAATTTGCAGATACACATGAATGCTTTTCTCTTCAGTATTTGCAAGCTTCATACTATCCCAGCAAACATTTTTAAAAATTTTGTAATGGGTAGTACTCTTTTAATGGCTTACAAAGTAACGAGTGATACTTATTTATCTAATTATTTCATTTGCATAATAATGACTGTCATGTGATGAATAAAATAAGAACTTATTTATATCACTACGTGAAAGTAGTTATTGTAGTACTTTCCAGTTAATAAGGAAATATATCTGGAGAAATTTTTTACAAAATTTTATTTATTTAAAATAAAATAATTAAAAAAATAGCAAATTAATTTTCTATAAGTCTAAGCAAAAATTTTATCTATATTATTTTGCATACTTGTAAGCAAAAAAATAACCCATTAAATTTTGAGTACTTTTAGGCAATCAGTAAGCTATTAACTTTTGCATGTTTGTAGGCAAAAAGTATAGGGTACCGCATACTTTTTGAACTTCTCAAACAAAAATAATGGGTTATTCAGTCAAATTGTAAGTACTTACGACTGAGGAGTACATACACTTTTTTGCATTCTAGTAGGCAAAGTTTTTTGCTGGGATGTTGTCTATAGCCAATGAAACACTAGACCGTAGCAGCCCAAGGTGGCCCCAGAGTACCGGACATCAATCGTCTTCTTATACAAATGAATACACATACACGAATACATTTCTCTCGGTGGACAGCATTGCACTAGGCCCCCACTGGTCTCGCAACTTTAAAGAAATTTAAGCTCAGAACTTGCCCTTCTTTCAGGTTAAAATCTGTGAAATTTTATTTGATACATCTCAAGAACTGTAAATTTTTCAATAAATTGGAGTAAGCAAGACATATATTAGCTATAATTTCCATATTACAAATACATAACTAACTTGTTTCTTATCACTGAACTGGGAATTAGTTATTTTCATAGGTATAGAAAGGCCATTCTGGGGGTTACATTGCCTCCCCCTCCCTAGAATTGCTGTTGCCCCTAACCACCTTAAAATTATTACAAATTGCATGTAGTTACATATTTTTATATTACTCATTAAAATCACCAGTCATAATGCCCCTCTAGAAAAAATTTCTAGCTACGCCAATGGTTATTCGCTTCAATACCAAATTGCCCGAAGGTAGCAAAAGCGTTGTGTATATGCATTAACTGATTGAATCAGCTGACATAAGAACTTCCATTTGCCAAGAACACATGTTACAAAAATTATATTGTGATAAGATTTTATTACTGCTAAAGTGATAGAATATTCCAGCAACTTAATGTAAGTTGAATTATTTTTTTTACACATACCCATACACGTGTTTGTAGGAATACCTTCCTGCGCATTTAAATTTAAATTAAATGTAACGTGATTTGTTTAATTTATAACAGTTTTATAAAACTAACAACTATAGAAATGCGCTTTTAAAATTTAAAATAAATGTGTAGTAGATTAAAATAACACCAGCATTTTAAATACAATTGCAAATGGCACGTGTAATGTATTTATTAAATAAGGGAAATATCGATGGTTGCAATTATATTGAATCACATTATGCCCTAGACTCTAAGGGCCAATTTCACTCAAACTCTATTTGAATATCAATTCATATTTAAATATTGATTTTTATTAATGTTTGTTAGGAAAAACTTGATTTAAATAAGTTGGTGAAATAGACTCTAAGCATTAGTAAAGCAATTTGAAATACAAATCAGTTTTTGCATTTGGATTTATGACATATAAGAAATATTTCTATCCAGAATAATAGAATACAAGAGTTGAGCCCCTGTAAGGGTTGCCTAAAACTATAATTTCGAGCGAAACAAGCACCCGTATTGCGTATGTCGAGTCGAATATTCATCTCGAGAACGATAATAGCACGAGACAAAAATATATACATATGTATATGTATATATATTTCCGTCGCCATATTAACCTTCCGACAGCTTACCCTTTCTCAATTGTTTTATCTTCAATTTGTTTTTACTTTTCATATATTAAAAATCCTAGTTTTTTATGTTTATGTTAAAGAAAATTGTTTCTAATTAAAACAAAATTGAAAAGAACATTCCAGAGACTGTTTTTATAGCTATGCTATTTATGGCGCGATACAGGAGTTAAAACGTGATTTTCATATCAAAACTAATCGACACTATTACAGATATAAATTTATTTTTCTTTTGATTTCTTTGTAATTAAAAACAGAGTACCAAAATAAACGAAATAAATTGTTTGATTTTGTTCTGTTTCGTTCTTTAAAGTGAGTGAAACAAAAACAATGCAAATGATTGCTCAATATGTTTTTGTATTGTTTTTGCACATGAGCACAGATCAGAGAGCACAGCCAACGGCCAAAAACAATACATTAATTTAGTGGTGCGCGACTAGAAAAGAAAGATTGGGAAATAAATGAAAAAGTTTGGAAATATTTGCAGTGAATTTGACATAATCATGCATAGTATACTTTTATTGCATTGTTATTTAGCACATTAAATTTGTTTTATATAGATAAGCAGCATAGCTATAACTGGGTGTCCTAAGACAACCCTCTTCGTTTTTTTTAGCTACTTTTCTATGCGAATTGCGAAATTATAAAGACTCATCAATCGGTAAATTGTTATTAACTTTCTCATTTAAAGCATATCGTTAAAAATATATTTTTCTTGTTTTTTGTGGAATAAATTTTGTCAGAAGCGGTTCTATCTTTATATTATTGTGTCTTGAATATTGCTATAATTCTTGTTGCGAGCTGGCAACACTGGCATTGAAATTGCTTTGACCAAGAATGATCGAAATAACAATAAATATATATTATAAATATCAGAGATCGAAATTACTAACCGATAAGAAAGCATTGTGGCAATAAGGAAAAAGTCCTAAAGTCATAATTTGACAGTTTTGCAGGAGAGCGTTCAAGTCGATTTTCAGAGATTTGTTTCTTTTACAGTTAAAATGGGAAATTCTCTGTTAACATTAATTTGTTGAAATATATCAAAGTATAACCTGAATTAAGGCTAGTATTCCAAATGAGATTAGAAGTCTAAAAAACAAAAGCCACAAGTCATTGTGCTATAATTTCCTGAAAAATCACACATAATTAATTGAGATTCGAGTATGAGTATGCAGAAAATCAGCATATCTCGTCTTAAGCACTTTTTCCTTTTTGCAACAGATATTATTTGTTGTTTTTTGAATTAGTCATGTGTGATTGTAGTTTTGTAATTCTCAATAATGTATTGAGAGTTTGCCTATAAACATTGGGCCTTTGTCTACTGATGTGTTGCATAGCAGCAACGAAATGCATCAAGACGAACTTAAAACAAAAAATATTTCTTTTAAATTATATTTAAAGCGCGGGATGGCGTTCTCTTACTAGGACTCTTAACTAGCCATTATCAAAACCCTTAATTCTACGTAAAAACTAGGCATGAAGTTGAGAGTAATTAATTAAACGCATCGCGTTTTACAAAATATGGCCCCAAGAGTAAAGAGCAAGTCACATAGAATCCTTCATGCCTTATGCGTAAATTTTTTCAAATGACATTAATGCAACGCCGGACGAAGTTGATAAAATTAATACTTTGTTGACGGAAACATTTGAGCAGCTTCCTTGGGTTTGTTCACCATTTCATTAATTAAACTTAAGTTTTTATTTTAATTTATTTTATTAATTTCTTTTGTTTAATTTTATTCTTGCTGCCACAAAACACAAAAACCTAAATCAAAACATACCAAAAAATCAACTAATAGTTGCCAAACTACTCGACGTACGCTGAAAGTTAAAGTGAAATTGACAGAATCCCTGTCAGTTTAAAAAGGCGAAGTGTAACGTATGACGAATTCTATGCGACTCGGCCTTAAGTTTTGAGTTGATTATAGCATAAGTATGTATTAGTTTTTGGCTGAGAGCGTAGAGCTGGAAATCACAGTTTTTTGTATATAAATACACACATTTATTTATATATTGTATCTTAAAAACTGAACTAACAATAAATATTCAAATCTTAAATCTAAATATAGCTATTAGGCCCGACCAGTGTTGAACAGTTGAACCCCCGCACACGTTCACTTCAGTTTAAGCTGTCAGTTAAAAATATAAAAATCTTAAATTTCTCAGTTAAACTGAACAGTTGAGTTGAACTGTCAGTTTTAATTGTTCAGTGGCCGGCTTTGGTGATAGTAATGAAGAGTCGCACTAAGCAAAAAATATTTTCAAGAAGATTCATCTGGAGTGTTGCGTATTAGAGTCCTAGTATCCCTCTTTCTTTAAGCGGATGTGTCCAGTAAAGTTCAAGATGTTACGAGCAAGGTGATTAGGAGGGGATTCGAGTTTTGTTCAACATTTGCCTGCGTATTTTGCAATTTCTTCAATCACTAGTGGAATATATGTATAAATCACGATGTAAATTACAATTTTTGATGTACCGTGGAGCCGATATTATTAACTGTAAAATTTTCGGCCTGTCCCACGATGTCACCAGAAATCGTTCGATCGAATACTTATATTGAAAACCATAAAAAATTTTCTAAGTTATCGATCGAACGATTTCTGGTGGCATAGTGGGATAGGCCGTTTGTGTAGCCTTCGTTAGATTTTCGCTATGTTTAAGGCAGCTCGTTGTCGAAAGCCACTACTAGACCCGCGTATATTCAAACTCTAAGCTTTGTAGCCTCCTCCTCTACTGTCCTTAAAACTATTAAAATAAAATACCCTGTATAGGTATCTCTTGTGTTTTTGTTTTGCGAGTTTCCTACAGCTGGTGCTTGCTGTAGACTTTGTTCCTGTACAAGCATTCACACTTAAGCACAAACACACAAGCATTATGCTTAAAGCAAAGCTACACAAGCAAAATATTACACTTTCACTGATTTTAATTTTTTTATTTCTTTTTTTTTTTTTGGTTTTTAGTTAGTCACTCATATGTACACTGTTTCTCTGTCGTCTTCTCTGTTAAACAACAGCAAAAGAAAATGTACCTGTTGTAAAAAAAATTATTTATTTTTAATGTTTTTTGCACGTTTCGATGCATTTCTTTGGCGATTGCGCAACCGTTTGTTTATATGGATGTACGTACGTACTTGTTTGAAATTAAACCTGCCTGATTGTCTGTCTGTATGTCTCTTCATATGTGTGTCGCACTGGCGGTGTACAAGTATATGGCCAGTGAAGTGATTTGTACGCAGAGTGCAACTTCTTGAAAATTGTTAAATGCGCTGAAAATATTTATCAAACTTGCTTGTAGGTGGTACATGTGGTTTTTGCCTTTTCTTTCTTAAGCTTCTGGCTCATCATTATTGTGTGTTTTATTACAATTTACTCGTAAAACATTCGTAGTTTCTGTTAAGAAGTGTTAAATTTTTTTTGCAGCTCATACGTTTTTTTTAGCCAATTTAAAAATTATTATTTTTATTATTATTATTTTTTTTTTTTTTTTTTGAAATTAAGTTTTTGCTATGACGAATGCACTAAATAAATGTCTTCACTCAATTATTCAAGTGTTTTGTGATAACATTTCGCACGAATTCGTGATTTATTTAGAAGGAACTGTTTCGTGCGCTTGTCTTTTGAAGACTATCACTATTTACATTAATGCCCTAATTCAGTAAGAAGATTTAGGACGTTTTTGTTTGAGAATGCTTCTGCGTTCTTGTCCTTGAATTCTCTAAATTATTTTCTTCAAAAATAGTTGTTGTCTTTAATAATGAAAAATATAAATATTATTGCTAAGTTTTTAAAATATAAAAATTAAATTAAAGTATTATACAATAGTTTGAAAAATATATGAGAAATATGTGTTGGATATAATGTTTAGAACAAAATCATAAAGCAAATACACGAACCTTCTAGCATAGACAAAAATAATAATTGTTTTAAAGAATCAAAACTGCTTCTTTTTTTCGTCCATAGGCAAGACGATACAATCGTCGAACAGAATTAGGGCATAAAAATAAGGGAGCCCTTGAACTTAACTCTTAACTGGCATCGCTATTTCTACTTGTTATTGTTGATATCGGCGTTCCCAAATTGGTATTATTTGAAAAAAAAAAACGACTATATATATAATTTTATTAGTTCATTAGAAGTATTTGGGATATTCAAACGCTACACTTAAGACTACCGTCTGAATCCCCCAAATAATTTAATTGATTTATCTTTATATATAATTCTACTGTGCGTGTGTGTATCACTGAGCTCCTCCTAAAGGGCTGGACCGATTTGAATTTTTTTTTTTTCGTTTGGGTGGCTCCCTGGATGATTAAGATTCACAAATCAGCTCGGCAGATAGAGCTGCAGTCGTTAACTAGGCTTTTTATCTATACTAAAACTAAATGGCTGGATCGACTTGAATGAATTTTATATTCTTACATTCTTAAATCAGCACGCTAAATGGAGTTTTGGCAAATGCCAACCGAATTTTCTAGTTTAGTGGTAAAAATCTATGATTTTGGGTCAGTCTGTAATATCGACTTCTGAAAACGTTAAAAAATGGCATACGGTTGACCATGCAGGCCATCCCTGGGAGTTCTCGCTAAGGTCAACAATTTATAAATTTCCTATCACTCAAACTTTTTGACACCAAAAAATCTTTTAAAAGCTCTTAAGAATCTGTACTACTGACTTGTAAACAAATATGAAAAAAACCTACGATACAGCTGATCCTATCTCTCCAACTTTTTTAAACCAAATATAGAGTTTTTGAAAGCTCGTTCAGCCCAAGAATCTGACATGTAATAAAAAAAAGATGCCCATCAACAATTTTTTTTTGGAAATTTTCCACCATGATATCTCCTAAGACATTTAAATGATATAGATAAAATTTATGGCATTCGGGGCGGTTTTTTAATCTCGTATATAGTAGCCAAATCTTGAGAATCAATTTAAATAAACCTTCACAGAGAAAACAGTGCCTACTAAATACCTCATAAAATAGAACACAATTAATGAGAAATCTCTATGTTTTTTTTTCAATAAGGAAATCTTATTAGGAAACCTAATAAAAAATAAAAAAAAATTTTGTCTTTATTCTCTGTACTTATGTATTTTCATTTAAACTCTATACCATATACATAAATATGTATGTATGTATGTAGAACAAACCCAAAATTAATTCCTATGTTGAGTACGTAATCAAATTTGATGAGAGCATACAAATTTATTCTCAGCTACTTTGAAACTGATTTCAGTTTTATATTAACTTTTTGCTGCTGTTATTTTAGATGGTCCCTTAGCCGAGTGGTAGCGCGTTAAGTACACAACGTGTGATGATACATGTTCGAAGGTTGGATTTTTTTTTTAATTTACTGACTATCAGGTGATTTAAAAAAAGTCAACTTTAAGTTAGCTGAAACTAATGTAGAGTGAGACAATTCACTACTGCCTAGGACATCGCAATGTTAAAATAGTCAGTTGATTACATTGCAAAGTAATCCAAGTGTCAGTCAGTACTAGTTGCGAAATAGTCAGCTTAAAGTTAGTTTAAAGTTAACCGAATTTCCGACAGGGTATTTGTGTACACACATATACGTATGCACACAAATTATCACATCAATATGTGTGTGTGTACAGCATAATAAATAAAAGTTAAAAAAAATCAAAAGTGCATAATATGTATTTGTATACCATTAACAACAACAACACTAACGGCCAAAAAAAAATGAATGAAAGTGTAACACTTTCTGTTTCGAAAAGAAAAACAAACAAACAATCCAAGAAGTCAAGACAAGACAAACCCATTCAAACCAAACCGACCAAAACAAACAATAACAAAAGACAACATGGCAACACACACGCACACACAATCATCCACTCTTGTGAAAATGCATAATAGTAAACAATGAATGATTGATTGAGTGCATGAGACAATGAAAGAATGAATGAAGAGCAGAATTAATGCAAGTAATATGGCTAAAGGCTCAGTTACCCAACTGTAATGTAATGTAACTGCAACAGTAGGAAACAGCTGATCGATATTTTTATGTGAAAAGTAGGTTACGTTGCATTACATCTCTATAACCATTTTTATTACTTTTCACATAACAATATCGATCAGCTGTTTCCTACTGTTGCAGTTACATTACATTACAGTTGGGTAACTGAGCC
The DNA here is from genome assembly GCA_944452675.1 of Tachina lurida. Lineage (NCBI taxonomy): Eukaryota > Metazoa > Arthropoda > Insecta > Diptera > Tachinidae > Tachina > Tachina lurida. Next base: position 93,836,367 of record OX101754.1, on the reverse strand, counting down.
TTAAAACTCAAACCTACGCTCATATAGTCACATGAAAAAGAAAAGGGTGTGTATATCAAACAAATCAAAACCGACTTTTTATTGATTTTTACTATAATCATATAAAAATTAAAAGAAATATTTAAGGGAACTTGCAGGCCATCTGAACTCTTATAAGCTTTCAACTACTTTAGCTTTTTGAAGCGCAACTTTTGAAGTCCATAACAGTAACGAAAATAGAAAACCAATTTCACAAGAAGTTTTGGAGTTACTAAAAAAAACACTTTTAACAATTTTTTAAAACAATTTTCAAACCCAAGTTCTTAACAGCAAACTATGGATCTTTATGTTTTCAAAATTGAAAAGAGCAAAGAAAAAAGGCAAAGATTGGCTCCACTTCTAGTACTTTATGTTAAACGGGCCGATACCACTTTGCACTCACGAGAACAGGGGATTGTACTCTTTTTGATTTTTTTTTACAGAAAATCGATTGCTAAGTATAAAATAGTGGAAAAAATAAAGATTTTCGAAGCATATCATATTTTTACCTTCTCCTGTAAGGTTACAATTATTTGAGTGAGGTCCTTTCCACTGGAGAGCAACGATAATATACCGTCAGCTAAAATGCAAATGCAGGCGTAACTAACAAAAAATTCAAAATCTAGTTTATTATTGATTATTATGAATGCCATTAAACTACATGTCTTGACAAAATATTATACTTCTGCGATCAAAAATTACGCTTTTATTAACAAATAACAAGGGGACTTAACTACATGTTTGTTCAGTTTTTTGTTAAATTTTTTGATCTCCTGTAAAATTATATTTTTGTTAGTTACGCCTTTTTGCAGTTTAGCTAACGATATATACATGAATGAACCATACACATGTATGTTCAGGACAATCCACACGAATTGTTCGCAGTATAATGCAAAATTAGTTTCAAAAATGCCTTTCCCAACCATTTGCATAAATTAGAGATTTAAACAAAATGTTTCCCCTTTGTTAAATAGATCTACGCACATAATGTTAAAGTGATCCATCATATTGCCATAGTGCGTCAAAAATTAGGCCCTATGAAATAAGGCCATGGAAATAATGCCCAAATAAGAATAATTCCCAAGACAAAATTTATGAAAAAAACACCCAATATAAATGAAATAAAGACCAAGATAAATGAAAAAAGAAGAGAAATGTCTTAGGACACTGGGTTATAGCTATGCTGCTTAGCTAAATAGCTTAATGTGTTAAATCAAAATGCAATAAAAGTATATTATATGATGATTTCAAATTCGCCGCAAATACTTCAAAAGATTCCATCTATTTCCCATTATTTTCTTTTCTAGCCGCGCACCATTAAATTAGTGTATTGTTTGTGGCCGGTGGCGGCTGTTAGCCGGCTTACAGCCAATCGGCTGTGTTCTTTGATTTGTGCTCATGTGCTAAACATTACAAAAACAAATTGAACAATCGTTCTCATTGTTTTTGTTTTGTTTTTGTTTCACTCACTTTAAAGAACGAAACAAAAGAAAATCAAACAATTTGTTTCGTTTATTTTCGTACTCTGTTTTCAAATACAAAGAAATTAAAGCAAAAATAAATTTATAACTGTAATAGTGTCGATTATTTTTGTTACGAAAATCACGTCCTAACTCCTGTATCGCGCCATAAATAGCATAGCTATAATAAAGCCCAATTAAAAATCTATTAATTTTATTGGGCCTTATTTCGTTTTCTTATTTGGGCACTATTTCCTTGGGCCTTAGTTCATAGCAGCAAAAAAGTATGTGTCCTTTTTTTCGTAGAAGCTAAAACGTGTCAAAAGGAGTAATTCTTGTGTTTTATTGGTTTTCCTGTCTTTATACCGGTTGTCTCAAAATTCACAATTTGGAAAATTACTTGTTAAAACTACCGAAGTCCAAATATAAACCCCAGGTGGAAATAATTTAAGAGCCATAATATCTCTTTACGTAGACTCTGTGATGGCTGCCATATCGTCCCTACCATGCAAAATTCGTTTTTTTGGATTCGTTACCTTGGTACCCTAATTTCTTGGATATGCCGCGTTGTAAAATGCCTAAATTTTCACAGACGATAGATAACTCAATAAGAAATATTTTGAGCTTGGCACTTTTAGATATACACCTACTTTAAATTCACAATTAACGACTCTTTGCGATCTTCTGAAAATTAAAAATTTGCATACTGGATAGTTTGACATGGCAGGGACGATATGGCAATGGATATTTTTTTTTAAATTACCAAGGAGGTCGACTTATTGTCGTGGACCTTAGATATCAGATAAACTCATAGAAAAAGGACAATTAAGGTTAAATCGGGACTGCGGAGAGGCCTAATTTGTGTCATCTCTTTTGTAGATAAATGCTCCAGAGAATACATTCTGCGTCTTTAATTATTGCACTAACTGATTTTTTTCGTAACCTAAAGCTTTTAGGTATTTGTGCAAAATAAGCGCTTCTCTATTGAAGAGAGTGCTTAATACCTTGCACATTTTCTACCGTTTTTGATGACAATGGTGGTACTGAAATTATTAAAATTCACTATAAAAACGGTGAAAATTTTGTGTTCGCATATCGCAAAGATGAGAAATTTTAAATTCATCGTGAAGGACCTTCTTCTCTGCTAGAAATTGTGAAATTGGTGATTTGAGTTGTTGGCACAATCTCTTGATATGAAGAATTGAACTCGTGTACGGCGCTCAAGAATAACTGAAAATATTTATGTTGCAGCTCATGGTGTCAATCTTTAGAATTGGCCATTCCACAGTCGACTTTGTGTGGACGGAATTTTAAATTATTAATGTTGACGAAGTTTATTTTCAACAAGACGGAGCTACGTTGCAGACAAGTAACTTTCATCGCCCTTTTGTTGAAGACTTTCCTGATCGTGTGATTTCTCAAGGAGGCGATCACAATTGGTAACCGAAAAATTTATCGTTTTTTTTGTGGCTGGGTGGGGAGGTTGTCAGAGAGTTAATAATTAACCCGCCTTAGACCTCACATATGTAATATCGATGTGATCTTTCTTTCGAAGTGCCCTAACATGTACATTTTATTTGGTCTCTTTTAACAGAATCCCTTAATTTTTGACGAAGTGCGAACTGGGTGTATAGTGTTTTGGGAATGATGTGCCTTTTTTTATGCCTTTTAAACATACCTAGTGAAATAGTTTTCATGAAATCCCTATTGTAATACACTTTACGAGTATTAAACAGTTAATATTATTAATTTTGTTTTATCATTTTTTCTTGTCGTTGCTATTGTTTATGTTTTTTTTTTTTTTTTGAAGAAATAATTTTTATTTTGCCTTGATAGCAAACGAGGCTAAATTTAGACACGTTTATTATGTGCAACGAACAACAAACAACGTGTAACACTGAACAGCCAACAAGCAGAATCGTTCGAATCGTTTGAAATGTAGTTCATGCTATTGCGCATGTGCGCACAACTGCATTTGAGACAAGTGCCTGTGTTTTAGTAAATTTTCACTTTCCATTTCGTTTGCAGGCCAGTAGGGGTATTCTTGTTGAATAATTGTTTAATACAAATATGCTATAAATTTTTGTAGATACATACGTGTGTGTGTGTGTGTGTGTGCATGCTTATAAAATGCTTGCATAATAGCAAGTATAAAGTAATACGAAATAATAATAAAAAAACAAATTTATTTAATAATTTTTCTTTTATTATGATTAATTAGATTTTTATTTATGCAAGTTATTAAAAACTTTCTACGGAGCCTATTTTTCTATTTCCGTATACAAACATAAGTATGTAGATACTTATGGACATTCATGTACATATCGCAAACTTAATCATAAAGAGTCACAATTTAAAATTATCAACATGGTTTTCATTTTCTTATAAACCAGTTCACGGAACAAAAATTTCGGTTTCGATAACGAGCTGATTCAATCACGTTTTTTCAGTTTGAGATTATGGCATTCGATATTTAACCATATTATTAGATTGTTTGATAGCGACTACCATATTCTCACGTGATCGAATGAGCTCGTTATCGAAAGCGACGACTAGACCCAAGATTTTTTAAACAACATGTTTATGAATGAGTTCGATACGGTTGTTTGATCTTTGTGCCTATTTTTTGTTACATACTTGCGTCAGTAACACTTGTACAGTATCAATAGTTTTTTTTTTGTTACTCCTCAACATCTCGGATATTTTGAGTTGTAATTGTTGCTATTTAATTTAATATAAACCAAATGAGAGCACACACTAATACTAACCCATTTAATTTAATTTAGGTTTGTGTCTCAAATAAATGACTGAACGAGTTGGACTCAGCTCTAATATAGGTTTATCAGTAGCTCGCTTTTGGCAAAAACCAATTATCAAACACATGTAATTTAAATAGGTTTGATCGAGCTACTGAATGATAGAGCTGGGTCCAACTCGTTCATTCGTTCATTTTTGCCATAAACCTATGATCAAACCCATGTAATTTACTGAAGAAGTTTGACCCAGCTCCACTGAATAAGTGCGATACATGTCTATTCTAATGGCATCTGCTCGATTGGGATCGAACTCGTTCACTTTAGACACAAAGCTAAGTATGATCAAACCCATGTAATTTAAATTAAATCTGGGTCCAAGTTGTTCGTTCTAGACTTGTGTCCAACAGTTCTTTTTGAACTAGTTCGTTCAGTTGGACACAAGTCCGGTCAAAAACATCAATGTTAATTAAATGGGTTTGAAATAGACTTGGGTCGAACTCGTTCACTAGTTAATTTTTTGCCACAAACCCATGATCAAACCCATTTAAATTACATGGGTTTGATAATTGGTTTGTGGCAAAAATTAACTACTGAACGAGTTCGACCCAAGTCTAGTTTGTTTCAAAAACGAGCTACTGAATAAGTTCGATAGAAGTCTATTCTAATGGCAGCTGTCCGACTGGGGTCGAACTCGTTCACTTTACACACAAACTTAAGTATGATCAAACCCATGTAGTTTAAGCCAGAGATGGGTCCAACTTGTTCGAGCTCGTTTAGTGGCTCGTTTTAGATACAAACCTGTTATCATTAAATCTAGATTTGTTTCGAACTCCTTCAGTATAGACTTTTATCGAACTCAGTCAGTAGCTTGCTTTTGCCACAAACCAATTATCAAACACATGTAATTTAAATGGGTTTGATCATAGGTTTGTTTCAAAAACGATTTTCTGAATGAGTTCGATACAAGACTAATTCAATAGCTCGTTTTTGACACAAACCTATGATCAAACACATTTAAATTACATGTGTTTGATAATTGATTTGTGCCAAAAACGAGCTACGGAATGAGTTCGATACAAGCCTAAGCAAATCCATTTAAATTACATGGAGTTGATTACAGGTGTGTGCATAAAATAATTGACTGAAAGATTTGGGTCCAGCTTACACTTGGATCGAACTCGTTCACTAGTTCATTTTTGCCACAAACCAATGATCAAACCCATGTAATTTCAATGGGTTTGATCATTGGTTTGTGGCAAAAATTAGCTAGTGAACGAGTTCGACCCAAGTCTAGTCCAGCTCTAATTTAAATGTCTTTAACTATTTGTTTGTGTCAAAAATGATTTAGTGAACAAGTTTTTCTTGGGTCGAACTCCTTCAATCGGTCGTTTTCGAGACAAATTTATGATCAAACCCATTAAATTACATAAATAAGTTTGACGCAAGTCTAGACCAAAGTTTTGCTGCTGTTGGAGCAGCAATTGTACGACTTTCTTGACAAAACGTCTTTACGTGGCTTGCTTTCTTCATAATTTGAAATGCCGTTTTTTTGTAAGGGTCGAATACTTGATGACTCTATCCGAAAAGAAGAAAACATTTCTAAAACTAGTGCCCTAATTCAGTAAGAAGATTTAGGACGTTTTTGTTTGAAATTTGCTTCTGAGTTCTTGTCTTTGAATTGAATTTGAATTATTTTCTTCAAAAATTGTTGTTGTCTTTCATAATAAAAAATATAAATTATATTGCCATGTTTTTAAAACATAAAAATTCAATTAAAATATTATACAATAGTTTGAAAAATACATGAAAAAATATGTGTTGGATATAATGTTTGGAACAAAACCATAAAGCAAATACACGAACCTTCTAGCATTGACAATAAATAATAATTGTTTTAAAGAATCACAACTGCTTCTTTTTTTCGTCCATAGACAAGACGATACAATCGTCGAGCAGAATTAGGGCATAAAACTTGTCTTACCTTAGTTTTTTTTTATAAATAGATGCAGAAAACACGACGGGTCTATGGCGACAATCGAACCCACGACCTCTGTGGACTGATGGGATAACATCACTAACACTCAGCCACAGGGGTACCTATACGACGCCCATTTTAAACAGAAATTGAGCAAATTTTGATTTAATGTTTTTTTGAGTCGAAGTTGTTAAAATTTTTATAAAAAGCAATTTTCATAAAACGAATATAATAATGTAGTATTCAGTGTGACTTAATAAAAAAGACTTTGCAGCTAAAGTTGCGTTAAAAAAAACTGCTGAAAAATGCTTAAGAGAAACTAAGACTGATTTTAGCTGCAAAAGTGCGAAAATGATCATATTAACTCGCCAACTAAATAACAAAACTATTGAGATCTTCTCTTCCTGATTCATTCTGTGCTAAAATAAAATATTAAATTCAATAAATTATTCATCAATACATTTTGAACTAAAAATAATGTACTGACATACTTCTGTATATATTTGGATACCAAATAAGTGAAAGTTTTATTCCGCATTCTTCTTTGTTTTACTCATCTTTTTTTTTTTTTTGCCATGCTTCAGTTAAAATCAAATAACGAAGTGAATAAAAAACATGAAAAAAAAATTAAAAGTTAATATAAATGATTGTAAAATAAATGACCAAAAAAGTAACAAAAAAAAAAAAAAAAAGTTGTTATAACATAAATGTTAAGGTAGTCCCCAAACTAACTATAATTATCATGATAATGATGAAAATTATAATCGTTATAAAATGATTTACGGTTCTAGTCAATGAAAGTGAAAACTGACAACTGAAAACCTGATTTCAACTAAAACATTAAAAAATAAAACCTGTAACAGTTGCGAGACACATAAAGTTAATAAAATAAAATAAAAATAATAAAACCGGTAAAACGAAAACACTTTTTATAGAAAATTATGTAAATTGTAATTAATTACTGCACAGACATACATAAATAGAAAAAAAAAAATAAAAAATTATAAATTATTATCTATCTGAAAAAAGTATGCATATGTACATATAATTTTGAACATATGAAATAAATTATAAAAATTCTTTTGAATTTGTATACATCCCATACGTATGTATGTATGTATGTACATACAGTGTGCACATACTTTTGTATGTATGTATGTCTGTTCTTTTTTATTTCCTTTCAACTTGCTGACCCAATTTCATCAGGTCTGTGTGTTTCAGTTTCAATTTATATTTCTTAGGCCTTACTTTCTTTAAATGATGTTTTTAACTTGAAATTTTTTTTTATTGCTTTTGGCTTTAATTTTCGACTCTTATGGGATTCAGAGAATGCGAAAAAAAGTTTATGTGTCACTTTGTTTGTGAGCCTGAAAGTAAAGACATACCATTAAAATAACTTAACTTTGCAAATATATGTACATTTGTACATACTAGAGATCGACCGAAGGCGTTTTTTTTTTGCCGAAGCCGAAGCCGAACTTCGGCTAAAATCTTAAACTTCGGCCAAAACCGAAGCCGAAGCCGAATGTTTTAAATTTTATAAATGATACTTGTTTTATATGAATTAAGAAAAAAGTTTGCTTTTTTGAGATCACTGAAATAGCTGTAATATCTATTGGATACATAACAAGAAAAATAAAACTATTTTGCAATTTCTAGATTGCTTTTTCATATGATCACTCACAAGAACGTCCAAGTAAAAGAAAATAGAAAGCAACTGGGTTGTATTTCAAAGCAACCCTTTCAAAATGTTAAACACAATAGAAACTGTCGCCGAGCAACGACCAAAAATAATGTTATTTTTCAAGTTTGGAATGAAAAATATTCGGCTTCGGCTAATCGGCCGATTTTTGCCATAGGCCGAATGTTGGCCGATTACCAATTTTTGGCCGAAGGCCGAAGCCGAAGCCGATTAATCGGTCGAACTCTAGTACATACATTAAAACGTATTTAAATTACAACGATGAGAAACTATGAGTCAGGACACATTACAGTGGGCTGGAGGAAGTACAAAAATCTTTCAAGTGCCTATTGCGCTCTGCAATGGGAGCCTCAGCGAAAATCTGGCTTAATAGACCTACATCTTCAAAAATATTGCAGGTATAGTTAAGAAACACTCCCGACCTATGTGAGGTCCTAGACCATCTAGCGTAATCTGGCAAACCAATCCAGCAAAAATATTCGTCTACCAGGAAGCAGGCTGGTGAGGAGGGAGAGTACAACACTCGCCTACCAATCTGCTTCGGTATCACATGATTTTTGTTCGTGATGTCCCACTTGGTAGCTCTCCAGGTATGAACTTCTGAATGCATATAGAATGAGCAGAAATAAGTCCATACTTTATGCCTTTTTCAGATGTATATAATTAAAAAATTTGCTATTTAAATCAGAATTTTATACTCGTATATTCTCTTATATTAATTAACTTTCAATACTTTATTTTGTTTTTATATTTATTATACATATGTATGTATATTAAATACGAGTATAATATTAAATCAAATACTTTTTGTTCGCGAGTTGAATCAGGAGTCGATCCCAGGCTATCCGTATGTTGGGCACATACATATTTATTTTCGTACACAATTCAATTAAAAAATACAAAATTAAAACTCGAAGTAACGGCCTGTCCCACGATGTCACCAGAAATCGTTCGATCGAATACTTATATTGAAAACAACAACAAATGTTTTAATGTTGTTATTGTTTGCATACAAGTTGTCGATCGAACAATTTTTATTCGCATCCAAATTTGTATCCAGGTAAGCCAGAGAGGATGCACTATAAAAAACTTTGATAAACTTCGTAGTGTTTGTGTTAAATTTCCTCATTCGCTTGCTTTATTGCATCTTCGTAAGGCAGGGTATGCGCCATGTGCTTTTCCGCGCTTCAGCAGCGCTGCTTCTTTTTATCTTAGTGCTTGCTTGTATCAAAACTATTTTTGCTGGGAAGTAAGGGGTGTTCGAATAAGACGTTTTAGTTTTAATAGCCCTCCATTAGCCCTCCATTTCAACAATTGGCATGACTGACCCATTATTCAAAATGGACCAATATATGCTTGAATAACCCATTGAAATTATTATTATAATTCACTAGCAAAGTGGCAAAATGTTAAAAATTTCACAATCACAGTTTGCAAAAAGAAAGCACTTTCGGGTTGTTGTGAACCACCATCTCGACCAGAAATTGGGGACAAGTTAGTCATGTGAAAAATCGTACCCATGCATGTCGTTCAAGAACAGCTGAGAATGGGCGTAATTGTGAGTGTCGTACTCGAAGTTGGAATACGACACTCGTATAGAGTTGAGGAAAACGGAACTTTATTGGAATTGGACATTCCAAAGTTCATTTACCACAGTAACCTGTGCGTTGAGAGTTGAGGAAAACGGAACTTTATTGGAATTGGACATTCCAAAGTTCATTTACCACAGTAACCTGTGCGTACCCACCATCATTAAAATCGTATCGTTGCTGATCCATCAAACTGATCCGAAATGCCATCGAAAAATTTTGTGATGAGGCCCATTTTCATTTAGCAGGCTTTATTAACAAGGCCAATTGTCGCATTTGGGCCGCGAAAAGCCCAAGAATTATTGTCGAAAAGACTCTCCATCCTCAACGTGTGACTGTTTGTTGCCATTATTGGTCTGGCGGACTTATTGGATCTTGAAGCTGGAGCAACTGTTACGCTAAATAAATCGCGATATCTAACGATGAGCTGGAAGATGCTGATGATTAATTTTCTATCAGATGGCGCTACGTTCCATATAAATAACGCTCCGTTCCATACAAGTAACGGCACTATCGCTCATTTGCGCAAAAAGAGATCTTATGCTTTAACACCCTTAGACTTTTTATATTTGGAATTAAGTGAAAGATAATGTCCATGCCAATTGTCTACAATATATTAAAGCTTAAGTTAGACGTGACATAGCCATAACGCCATAGCCATAACTAAACCAAAATTCAATAGGTTTCTATGGTGAGAGTTATGGCGAGTGTCTCTCACTCTCACTCTCACCATAGAAATCAATTGAATTTTGGTATGGTTATAGCTACGGCGTTATGGCTATGTCACGTCTAATTTAAGCTTAAAGACCTCAAAGATTGGATTCGTGGACATATATACAGTCGCAAATGTGCGAATTGGGAAGTGTAAATGCGAAATATTCCCACAGTCTGGGCATACCTGACAAATTTCCGTATTTTAGTTTTCTTTTTTAGACACCATCTCATACAAAAATAGGGTGAATTGAATTCCGATTCCGAATGGAATTGAACTCTGTTACATGGCCGATTGTAACTTTTCTTTGGATTGTGTGGGTTTATTTATTTATTTTTATTCGATTATAAAAAAGAGCTACGCGATTTTCCATTTACACTTACGCAAGACGATTCGCAACGAACGATTGTCCTCCATTATTAATGGCATATCCTTTTCCTTACAATTAAATAAACATGCGATGATTTCGCTGAAGAACACTTTTTTTAAAAGCAAAATGAAACCTCTTTTTGGAATAAGCCATTAAACTCTACCGGGTTTCACTAGTCACGCATGAGGCGTAATTCTGCTTAAAGGTCTCAAACTTATAGACTATATATGAAAATTTCAGCAGCCATTTAATCCCTCCGAAAATTTATATATTACATATAAAACTACTCAAAACTACCAGACGTCTCTGAAAGTACCATTAAGATATTTCTCTGTTATAGTTTCAGAAAGAAGATAATGCTGTACAAAGTTGGACTAAGTGAAACAGAAATCAGATGTGCTGAAACCAGAGCAAACTGCTTTGAAAGGGATTCCCAAAGAACGTGATTTGCACTCAATTCTGCAGTAGTTGTAATAATGCAGAATAATTGTAGACAACTGTCTGATATCTGCACATAAATCACTGCCCAACCTATCTCGGTATAGTGATTTTACCAAAAATATATCCCGCTTTTATTGCAACATATTCATGTCTCAAAAACGCGTATTAAAAAAGTGATATAGGTACCTTTAATCGAAGGTCCAGTAACTTATCAGAATTGGCATAATTAGCTTCATTATTAGTGTCGTATTTCGTCTTCGACTACGACGATTTTGTACTACACTACGGAACATTGTAACACATTTTCTTTAACCTAGTACAAAATCGTTGTACTCAAATTTGGAATACATCAGTCGTAATTAGACCCAATGTCTATGTGATCTATTTATGGATCCAATTTAAACTACTTAAACAATTTCGAAAAGCCGGCAAAAGAGAATAAAAATATTTTATATTTGTATATATTTTATGCTTACATATCTTGTTCATTTCGATAACGGTACAGATATATTGTTACTGGCAATATTTTGAAGACATCTCAGATAATGCTTCTGATAATACTTTCAATATATCCGTAGCAATAGGGAAAAAGTGCCTAAGTCAAGATAAGCTGATTTTGAGTTAATGGCACCCCTGTTATCTCCATATTTTAAAATACCACTAGGCTAAATCTCAATAATTTTGGATGATTTTTCAGGAAGTTATAGCTTATGTTTTCCAACTTATACGGCCATATCACAGAGTTCAATTCCGTTCGGAAACGGAATTCAATCCACCCCATGTTTGTAGGAGATGGTGTCTAAAAAAGAAACCTGTCCCGACTGTTGGGGGCACTGGTATGCTGGGGTATATTCCAGCTGGGGCTTGACATATTGAGGTGGATTGAATTCCGTTTCCGACCGGAATTGAAGTCTGTGACATGGCCGATAGTCTCATAGGGAATAATAGCTTTATTATACACATTTAAAATTTAATGTACATATTATTTATAATCACCCTTATTTGAGTTGTCGATATCAACGTCACTTTCACACAACACCAAAACATTGAGGCTTGCTTACTCGCTCTCGAGAACAATTTTGTGCTACTGACAATCTATTTCCAATCCCTAAGGTCTTCAAAATAGCCCATAAAGCTGCCAACAGAAGTCAGATGTTTTCGACAACGGGTACACAAGCCCCAAGTTTTTGGTATTGTGTTGAAGTGACGTCTATGTTGACAACTGGAATAAGGATGAATGTGTGGAATGATATTTTTCTTTAAAAAAAATTAATGAATAACGAATTTCCCAATTTAACTGTAAAAGAAACAAATTTCTGCAAATCAGCTGGAAAGCTTAAAAGTAAAATATGACTTAAGTACTTTTTCCTTATTGCCACATATATAATTTTATATTTTAAGACTAATTATACATATATCTATGCCCACTGTGCACACGAGATTAAGATCCTTTACCTTTTCTTTTCTGTGTTTCTTTTGTCCATTGTAGTTTTATAAAAGAAAGAACGACACGGCATTGGCTTTTAACATTAAGACCCTTTATTTCAATTTATTGGTGTTTTTAAACCATTTTCAATCTTTTTATATATTGAAGATAAATATAAAATGGTGCTTTATGGTTTTATTTTAATTTTCAGTGAAAGTGTTATTAAAAGTAAAAGTATAACGTTTTATTTCTTAAAATACATACTCTCATACATACATACATATCGTCACCTTAAATGCAAACGGACGTAAACTAAACACAAATTTTAAATCAAGTTTTTGATTGATTATGGTTCATTTTATCAAATGAACCATATATATTTAGACCTCTACGATCAAAAATTACAACTTCATTAAATAAATTCAAACAGAGCGTAATACCGAATGCATCTAATTTTAAGCTTAAATATATGTAAGTATATAAAAAGGAAGTAAATGGTTAAAAACATATACATAAGTATGCATACTACAAGTAAATTTTGAAGAAAATTTTTAAAAACAATTTATTCTTATTGATTTTGAAACGTTTTTTATTTCTCCTGTAAAAAATATAAAGTATAGTCACGTCCGTTTGCATTTAAGGTGACGATATCTACATATGTATGTATGAGAGTTATGTTATGTTATGAATAAGATTTTTGGTAAAAATTCGACTTGTGCGACCTCTAAACCTCTTCCGAAAAATCTGAAAAATATCTCAAAACTACTTGACCCCATCCATAAGCTTTTAAGTTATGCTTAAGCCTCAAACATTTTTCTTCGAGGGTTTTGCATTTTTCGCTACATTAGATGCTCTTATAGCGAAATATATAAAAATCCTGATTTCCAAAAAATAATGAATTTAGGGCTTTTCTAGATTAAGGTAGCGATATATATGTACATATGTAAACGATTGTGCGATTTAAAAAACTATTTATATACTATTTAGTTAAAATAATTATAGATACACACATATGGGCTATTCCACAGAATGTCACGTTCTATGTCACATACCAATCAATGAAGCTTCCCAGCAAAAAATTTCAAAAAAGGTAATCTGGTTTGGAATTAAGCATTTTTGGTGGAAGCTGTTCCTTACTGGATTACCAAATTAATGATATTAACAAGGCGTGATACTAAAATAATCGATTCTTTAGAAGTACTTACTTTTTTTTATTTAGCAACTTGTTCACGTAATCTATTTAATCTAAAAAAATTATTCTCCTCATTTAGCAACTTGTACATCATATTTTTTTTTAATTTTAGGTAATGTGATTTGTAAGCGAGTAATGAAATTTGGTAATCAGAAAAGTAAGTCATTGTATGGCAAGTAGTTCTGATGGTAATGGGTAATTTTTTGCTGGGTTATATTTCAGAGTAAATTTAAATTTTTCCTTATTTCTTTATGTACATTTGAGCTTTTGGTAAAATATAAAGAATAATCTAACCGCATTGATCTGAAATACAAGCTTAATTGATTGTTCAACGTACGTGACATTCTGTGGAATTGCCCATATACTATGTTAAGTTTTGTATGATCTCAAACGGTTTTATTTAAAGTATCTGTGTTCAAACAACAATTTGCGTGCTGTTTTTCTTTAACCTCTCATAACTCCCTGGTCATGCTTTTTTTACTCTTAAGTAAAAGCTGTTTTTACTTTTAGCTCATTAACGCTTATTTCCTTTACTTTTTCATTCTTTCTGTTTGCTGTTATTTCTCATTTTTTTCCCAAAAAAATATATATGTATATAACAATACAAAAAAGAAATCTCATCCAAAAAATCACAAATTTAATTTCATTATTTTATTTGACTTAGTTTTTTTTTTTTGCTTTACTTTATCCTTTTTTTCAAATTCTTCTCTTTTTTGTTTTCCAGGCAGGAAATCTCCATTTTTGGGGTTCATTTGCAAAACAAACGGTAAATTTTTGTGTTTTTTTGTTCCTTCTAAACTTTTCTTGTGCTTGAGTTTTTTTTTTAATTACTTTTTGTTCATGTGTTCCAATGAGTTGCTGTTGTTTTCTCTTTCCAATTTAAATAACGAATGCTTTCATGTAGTTTGCCTTGATTTATAATTTAATTAAGTTCAAAGAAATTATGAATAATTTAAAACCAAGTTATCCTCAGGCTTTTTAAACATGCCATTCATTGTCATTAATAAATTTTTGTAAAGTTTCCAAATCCAGTCTAATCCAAAAAAAGAAATCATTCCGTTCATTATTTATTAAAAAAAAACGACTAAACCTGAATGCATGCAGTTAAAGCTTGCTTGAAGAGCTTAAATTAAATTATGTATTGAATGTCCATCATTTACACAAATAACCTTCTTTGGCTGATTTATATTAGTAATATATCACTTAATCCTTGGCAATTTATTGCTAAGAAAGTCCTGTTGTCAATTGACTTCAAGTCCATACTAGAGTTCGACCGATTAATCAGCTTCGGCTTCGACCTTCGGCCAAAAATTGGTAATCGGCCAACATTCGGCCTATGGCAAAAATCGGCCGATTAGCCGAAGCCGAATATTTTTCATTCCAAACTTGAAAAATAACATTATTTTTGGTCGTTGCTCGCCGACAGTTTCTATTGTTTTTAACGTTTTGAAAGGGTTGCTTTGAAATACAACCCTGTTGCTTTCTATTTTCTTTTACTTGGACGTTCTTGTGAGTGATCATATGAAAAAGCAATCTAGAAATTGCAAAATAGTTTTATTTTTCTTGTTATGTATCCAATAGATATTAAAGCTATTTCAGTGATCTCAAAAAAGCAATCTTTTTTATTAATTCATATAAAACAAGTATCATTTTTAAAATTTAAAACATTCGGCTTCGGCTTCGGTTTTGGCCGAAGTTTAGGATTTTAGCCGAAGTTCGGCTTCGGCTTCGGCCAAAAAAACGCCTTCGGTCGATTTCTAGTCCATACATACCCGTAAAGCAAAATTTATATTTATCTGTAGCCAAATTTGTACAACATTAACATATGTATAGTATATAACAGCAAATAAGCCAAAATTGTTGGTGTCTTGCTGGTGTTTAAAAAGTCCGAGTTTGATTTCTGGCCAGACCCAGTCTTATCAACATAATGTGCTTTGCCTGATATGCATTAGTGTCTCTGCTAATGTATTTCACAGCTCGCTCTTTCATAGAGGAGTAGAAGTAGGCTAATAACTAATAAAATCGCTACATAGCTAAAACTAATGCGCCTATTTGACACCAGAGGCGCTGTAACGATGATATAGAAATTAACAAAAAGAAAGGAGGTTATAGCTATGCTGCTTAGCTATATAAAACAAACTTAATGTGTTAAATAACAATGCAACAAAATTATGTTATATGATGATGTCAAACTCGCCGCAAATATTTCAAACCTTTTTCATTTATTTTCTATTCTGGCGGCGTACTGTTTGTGGCCGGCGGCTTCTGTTAGCCGGCTTGCAGCCAATCGGCTATGCTCATGTGCAAAAACAAATTGAGCAGTCCTTCTCATTGTTTTTGTTTTGTTATTGTTTCCCCCACTTTAAAGAACGGAACATAACAAAATCAAATAATTTGTTTCGTTTATTTTCATACCCTGCTTTAAAGTACAAACCCAGCAAAAAATAATCGAGATTTTGAACCAATTGCTTATTAATAAAAGTCTCTATTGCATTTTTATGGCTTCTTTTTCTGTTTTTGTAGTGTAGTTTAATATAACACAAAAATAAGCGCTTCGAAAGCGCGGAAAAGCACACAGTGCTTCTCCTCTGCCTTACAAGGATGCAATAACGTAAGCGAATGACGAAATCTAACACAAACACTACGACGTCAGTCGGCTGTTTATACTCAAACGCTCAAAGTTGTTTATAAATCATCTTCTCTCGCTTACCTGTATACAAATTTGGATGCGAATGAAATTTTTACTTCGAGTTTTGATTTTTTAATTGAATTGTGTACAAAAATAAATATGTGCTTCGGTAGTGCAGTGGGTAGTTTTCTAGCCTAACATATGGAAATCCTGGGATCGAATCCTGATTGAATGCGTGAACAAAAAGTATAATAAATATAAAAACAAAGTAACTAAAGTATTGAAAGTTAATCTTAAGAGTAAATATAAAATTCTGATCTAAAGAGCAAATTTTTTAATTATATACATATGAAAAAGACATGCTTCCAGGTAGTCAAATATTTTGGATGAATTCAGGTCACTCCGGCAGGCATGAAAGAATCACATTTTAGATCGACGTGGCCACGCGTGGAAGAGCTTCTACGCAAGGAATCCCATATAAAAATCATGCAAAATTTCATGCATCGGGTAAGCGCTTGCCTACCAAAAGAGCACTTATATAGATTATTTTTGTTACAAAAATCCTCTCCTAGCTCCTGTGTCGTGGCATAAATAGCATAGCTATAAAACTCATAATACCAAAGTTGTAAAACAAATTACGCTCAAGTTTTCTTTAAGCGATGGCAACTTGCTCTAAGAGTATAAGTGTAATTCATGAGCGGTTGGCTCAATATTAGTTGCCCCGCTTTCAACCTAACCTAACCAAGGTATAAATAATCAAGGTATAAATAAACTTTTTTTATGTTTCTAGACAGAAATAAAAAACAGTTTTCCAAAACTGTTTCTCTTACCTTCACAGCATTCATATTGAAATCATTAAACGCTATATATATTTTTTTTAACATTCAATTGGTTGTGGACCCTATTTAAAATATACAAGTTTCAATATGTGTCACATTTCGCGGTTCAAATTAGCGGAAACTATTCCGATAGTGCTTCTCCGCTGGTCTCAGTTGTTGCATTTAGTTTTATGATTTCTCAAATTTCAAATGTTAAAATGTATTTAAAGAGGAAAAAGAAGAATATGTGAAGTACCTGTGCATTTTTTGATAAGGAATATCATCTTTGGTACAAGCAAACGTGACGTTTGCAAATTATTTGTGAATATGCAAACATTTTGTAAAAATAAATAAATAAATAGTTTCTTATGTTAGAACAAGATTAGGGCAAATAAAAAATAAAACCAACAAAATTAAAAAAAAAAAAATTAAAAATAAAAGAAATACATAATAAATACTTCTTAAATGCCAAAGACAAGAAGAAACTAAGTAATAGACAAAACAAGTCCTCATTTCTAATCAACCCAAAAAAAAAAAAGAAATAAAAAATTGTTACTTCACCTCAAACACGTTCCTTTGAAATGCAAAAAAAAAATTAAACTTAATCAGTATGAGTGTTACTCAATTGTACAAGTAAATTCCGCTCAAATCGCATAAACACAAACGTAAAAAGAAATTTTTGCCAAAGATATTACATTTTAGTTGGAAGTATAAACTAAAAGGCAAGAAAAAAAAAACAGCAACATAAATTTATGTCATAAAACAAAGAAATACATAAAAAAGCAAAATTTCGCAATACTTGGTAACTGAAGAAAGCATTTTAAATACTTGTACTTACAATTGATAGATGCAGACATGCACGAATGCTTGTTGCAGCTGCTGCATTATACGAGTCATAGTTGATATAAATTAGACCCTACAGTTGAGATTTATAGAAATTTTTTTCAAAGTGAATTCAACTGCTCAGGTGAGCATATTCGAAGCTTGCGATTTTAATACGCGTTAGATATCAACACACATTTGCATTTGCGCATACATCGGCGGCTGCGCAATTTAAAGACAAAATTTGGCGGCGGCTATTAAGCCGGCTTTGCTCCGAATGGCTGCCTGCTCGGTTCATAACCAGGTGGAAGAATTAGCGAATATGCCATTGACTATTATCAAAGGCTCAGCTGACTATTTTTGCCGCTTGTTATTTTAATATCTGTTAGATGTCAAGTAAAACTTTTTAAGAGCGTATTGAGCTGAGTATACCTGATATGAAATTGCATTGCTATTATCATTTGGGTTCGGTCCCAGTATTCTGTAACCGGCTAAAGCTAAGTCTCTATCGCTAGAAATCTGTAAAGTCGATTTATCGATTTTCGGCTACGAAAACTATTTTGAAACATGCATTGATAAATCAGGCTTAGAAATTTTACAGTTTGTGTCATTTAATTTTGTATTTGATCAGCATTTTAGCGATCAAATTTAGCTTAAGCTTTAGCGTGTTATATAATACGGGGGCTGAGCTGACTTTTCAAACTTTGCTTATATTTTCTTTGCGCCATTTAAATCTGCAAGTGAATTTTGTTTTTGACAGCTTATTTGTTTAAATTCTATGCAGCGCACAGTGGGGGATTTTGAAAAATAAAAGTGGAAATAATTCTGCAGTTTCTAAACAAGCCGTCCGATTGTTATAAAATTTGATACAGCATTTAAAGAATGACGAGCTAAAGTCTGGAATTTGGACAATATATCTCAAAAGGGGGTGGGGCCACAAAGGCCCATAGTGGGCAACCTCGGGTTAATGAAAAATTCAAACTGATGTCAAGCTGATGTTTTTGATCTGATAAAAAAGATTTTTTGCAAGTGTATTTCTCTATCCAAGAGCTAGAAAACGGTCTCCTACATTATGCAGGAAATATTGGAGAAAAAAAAATTAAATTTTGGCTTTTTTACCAACCTTGTTCCACTGTTCTGGTAGTGGAGAACTTAGTATGGGTTAAAAACCAAATGTTTAACGTTTATAAAAAAAATTTAGTATCAAAAGCACACCGAAGTCAAAAGTTATACGCAATTTAAATGAAATATTTAAAAAAAAATAGATTTTTCGCCGTTTTTTGCAGAAAAAAATGGGTTAACTATTCCGCTATTATTCAAAAATATTGCAGGAATACCAAGTCCATATATTCATTCAAAAGGTAATACTATAAGAAATATTAAAAAAAATTTCTTGTTCAAAAATTTCGTGTTTAAAGCTGCCAGATAGTTTTTAAAAAGACCTATTTAGTTATAAATATCAAATGTAAGGCATTTTTTTCTCAAATTCCAAAGCTGAAACCAAAAAATTTGTCATTTCACCTTAAGACATGATATGTTTTGAAATATTTCCTAAAATGTTATCTGCGCCCGATGAAAGATATGAAAAATACAGCAGAAATACCCAAAAATCCCATTTTTGGGATTTTATGAAATCATTTTGGGAATTGCCGGGAACTCAAAAGCAAATTCTATTTGTTTTTACTGTTTGTGTATTAATTGCATCATTTTCCACCTAAGAGAAAATTTTCTGTTGCAAATATTGTTAAATGCGAATTTTATAGCATTCCTTTGTGTAAGACCTCTGTCTTCTTGCAAAACTGTTTATATGTTGTAAGCAGATGCAGATACTTAGAAAAAAAATTAATACTAATTTATTTTTTTTTAAGTTGCTGGTAACTGTATTAATTGAATATATTCGTATAATATTCATGTATGTAATTATACAGCTGCGCCTATTTTTGAAAAATATCTAAGAAAATGCTTATAAATATACCTCTACATTACGATGCCCCAACAAAATTTTTTTTAGGGCTCAAGTATAATTTGAAACCTTATAGGGTCAAGTATTTTTGAGAATTTTTTCAGATTTTTCGGAAGAGGTTTAAAGGTCCCACAAGTCGAATTTTCGCCAAAAATCGAAACTCGTTTAGAAACTGCATAATTATTTTCACTTTTTTTTTTTCAAAATCCCCCACTGTGCAGCGGTTATTTTCGTATATGGCAATCAGTGAAGCACTTGAATCTCGGGTGATACTTCATTCTAAATAAACTATTTTTGTCTAACTAAACTTTATATTTAAATCAGCTTTTCACAAGCCATAAATATATTGAAACGGTTGTAATTCGAAATTTCACTCGCCTTAATTCTGGAATGAGTTGAAGAACTGAAAGACAAGCCTTGCATTGTATAATATATCACTCCTTTATAGCAACCTAGGCATAACTGAAAAAAGCTAATCTTACAGAAAACAAGTCTTCAATTTACATATAACTCAATGAAGATTTTAAAAAATTTTCTTCTCTCAACAGGTGAGTGTACAATCCATATGTATAAATTTCTTACAGAAGATGCTGCGTTATTAACTCCGAAACAAATTTTTGAGATATGACTAGGTTGCAATAAAGGAGCGATATATTCAGCTTAATCCCACTTTCTCCTGGTTCCATCGAAAAGAGCTACGCCCAATATATTGCTAGTGCAAGCACCTTTACCGCTTCGGGGTAATATTTTGCATCAAAATAGGTGGAAGTACGGATAGTAAAGTTGTACACCATAAAATTTTAAATAATCCACTTCCGCTTGTTTTCGAACATTTACTAGGGGATTGCTACAATAAAGGGTGATTTTTTAGCAAATTTTCTTTTTGGTAATACTGTTTTTAACTGTTTGTAACTCAGCTGTTTTCGTGTATTATCTTAGTGGTAAAGATGTTCAGTTTGGTTTATAACATAACCACGAATCGACTTGCAACTGAGCAACACTTGCAGATTATTAATTTATTATCAAAATTCATGTTCGGTTAAGAAAGTATGTTCAGTTTGGGCGATCTTCTGAGGCGGCTATTCGGAATCCTGTGACTCAATTTCGCATCAAAATTTCTATATTGAACATTAAACCACCAAACGCATACGTAGAGTGCGGACAGGCGAAAATATCGCAGCTGTATCGATACCGTGGATTATCGATTCGGCGCCTTTCGCAGCAATTGGGCCTCTGTTAGTTAATTTTTTTTTTGCCCAAAATGGAAAAGCTGGACTTGTCTGACATATGGTTTCAGTAAGACTGTGCCACATGTTCCATATCACGCGAAACCAAGCGTTGAAATTTTACTGCACTAGAAAGAAGAATCAAAACAAAAACGCCGACAAAATTTGTGTGAAAACGAGACAAATAGAAAAACACCCTCATTTTCCGTCTCGTGACATCTCTGTATAGTTTGTGCTACTGCCTTGATAACAGAAATTTGGTGCATACTTTAAGGAGTCAAGCAGTGAAATACTCGTATGTCCATCGTTAATTGCGGATATTGGAGACTATGTAAAGTTCAAAGTGCCTTGAGCCACATGAGGAAAAGTTATATAATTTATAGATAAGTACACTAATACGCACGTCTAATTTTGAATAATATTAATTGTACATTTCCCTTTATCTCACCTGCCACACATTTCATTTGAAAAAAAATCAAGAAGGCAACCTAATAAAATCAATAAGAACTCCCTATAATTTACATTTTATAAGAAAACCTAATAGAATCAAGAAGTTTTTCTCATTGGATTGTTCTTTTTTTTTTTTTGGTGCCAAAAATAACAGAAATTGAGTAAAATGGTTGTGAATAATAAGATTTCTTCTTGATTTTATGTGGTTGTCTTCTTGATAAAATTAATAAGATTTATCACATAAAAACAATAAGGAATCTGTATGAAAAAATCTTCGCTTCTTTCTGCTGCCTAAAAACGGTTCATAGAGAAAGTCTTTTTGATTCTAGGAAGCAGTTTTTTCTCTGTGCACATATACAAATATTTTGTTTAACTGCATCTAAATTATTTATAACTTTGTAGTTGGTTTAATTTTTTTTTAAGTTTTATTGTTTTGTCCTCTTTTGATTCCACATATTTTCTAATATTCGTATTAGAATGCCAAGGTCAGTTAAAATTTTTTAATGGAAACGGCAAACCATATAAGACAAGCATTAATTTGCCGCTTCTAAAAGTAGGATGGATGGAGAAAAAGAGATCGTCAATATATCATACAAAATTTAAAACAATTTCTTTCAAAAATTAAAAACGAAATTGAAAACAATTGCGATGCGAATCGTACGAGTATTATCCCTGCAGAAAATTCGGTGACAATTGAACCAAGCATACTCATCCTATGACTTGAGAAAATGGGAGTGTTAACAAAAGTAGTGTATGGTGAAAAGAAGACATATCCTTAAATTGTTACATATTCACCTTTTTCTTGAATTGGGACTCGTTCTAGTATTATAGTAAACGGCACTGAACATGTTTGATGTGGCTGAATCCAGGACCCATCAAATAGTATAAATATATATTTTTTTCGTTGGATTTTCTCTTCAAGAATATATCCTCAAAAAGCGGGATTTAAAAATAAATATGAAAAAGCGGTATGTACTTAAGATACACAGTTTTCAGTCAGGGCAATTATGTAAAAATTCCGCAGGAAATTTTTCCCTTTTCCAATTAGAATTTTTTGTTTTCCCTATCATTTGCTATGAGTTGGAATTGTTCCCTGGGAGATTTTTCCTGCGGAACTTTTTACATAATTGCCCTGAGTTTCTAACATGAGAAAATGTCAATACATGTAAACCCTCCTGAAAACTCGAACTTTAAGAATTCTGAGTATGCTCGTTTTTAGAGGATCAGTTGGACATGAATCAATGACCAATATTATCCGCCAACATTGACTCAGAAAATGCCAAGTTAAAAGCTTGGCAATCGGCCCTGTTCTGTAAACCGAATTCGAGTAAATTTCTAGTTTTCAAAAAAATAATAATGGTCCTGCAGACGTGTTTAAAATCATACACAATAATTTTCTTTCCAATGTGATATTTGGGAATCTACATAATAAAAAAAATTTTAAAAAAATCTAATAAAATATTTGTAATGTCGGAGTTAGTTTTCTAAAATCGTGCGGTTTACCGAAAAGGGGCGAATATCAAGTTCAAATTCAGAAATAGATTAATAGGCAATAATAAAGGAGGAGGAGGAGCACCTTGTCAATAAATTTGCATTACTTTTTTTTTGTCTCGGTTGCCTCATTTATTGCAAAAGTCCTTTCGAAATGAATTATATCTTAACAGAGCTCTGTTAGGACATTAATACACCTCTGTTAAAGCTCAAAGTTTGTGTCTAGGTTTATAAATCTATACAAGCACAAACTTGAATTGAGTTAATTTAATTTTCATTTGTGTTAGCTTAATGCTAGGAGCACAACTAGGATGAACGACGAATTTTTCGGTGCGAACTTTCGTCATAAAAAATAAAACACATGTGTGCATATGAAAATGAACACAACACCGCCGTACAACGAAATTCGTCGTGCGTGACGAATTCTGAGATAGGTTTATTTCTAATTTGTACGCCGACGAACGACGAAAAAACAATTTTCTCTCTCTCACTTTCTGTCTTTGTACACACAACAACCAACTTTATCAAATATAAGAGAGGGATTCGCTGCGTAAATTCGTCGTTGTTGTGCTTCACACGACGGATTTACGCAGCGAACTCTTATCGACGAATTCGTCGACGTGGACGAAATTCGGCGTTCGTCCCAATTATGTTCCTAGCATAAGAGTCATGTTTCCATGTAAGCCGTCGATCGGTGTATACCAAGGTATTTATTTCACTTGTGAATGTTAAGGAACAACTCTCTCTCTCTCTCTATCTCTCTTCAAAGGGTAAATGTTACCTGAACAAACTTTAGTTCGTTCACTTCCATAACTTCATCCATAGTTCAATAGGATACTATTCCGAATATTATATATTATATGTACTACGAATATTTTTTTTGGTTGAGTATGTCTATATAAGAAACACTCCGCTGGGGCATGAATTATGTATTACGAATATTTTTTTTTTTGTCTGAGTATATACGTATATAAGAAAGACTTCGCTGGGACATCTGTTCACTGTGAAGGTTAAACAATGATTCAATATAAATAGACTGCCAAGTTACTCTGGAACAAGTTCCGTAACTATACTTAGATATTAACTTAAGCTTAATTGGTACGTATTTATACTTTTGAAATATGAGTGCCCCTATATATGATCGGGTAGATAGTGTGCCAACCTGCCATGCCGTAGGTTGATAGCTTGAATATAAAATTTTTGTTTACTGAAAAATAAAAATAGTAAAAAAAGTTCAAGTTCGCGTTGTTACAGTTACATAAATGTTGGAATGACATTTATATATAATTTATATTCTACACGGAATAGGTCCCTATAAGATAGTTCATTGATGAGTCACAAAGTATCAATTAACCCCATCCTAGGCCATCCCCATGGAAAAGTGACTGGTCCACTTCACAGGAAGTGTTACAACTCGGACTGGTCCCTATCACTTGGGGATCGGTTACGTGGCTAGTCTTGTGTCAGTTCCAGTTCCTGCAGGGATGCGCTCCATATAGAGATTATACCGCTTGTAGCGCTCACACTCTATGAACCAAGTACGTCTGTGCAACATAAATTACGCCTGCTATGAATAAACAGATCTTTGAAAAAAAGCCTTAAGAAAATTAAAAAAAAAAAATGTAAGAAATCACAGCAGTAGCAGCAGCAACAACAACAACAAAACGTAGTAAAGAGGAAGGCAAAAATGCCAACAACATTTTGTTTGAAAGTGAGAGTGAATAAGAAAGCGGAAACTTTCAAAAAGATCCCATCGAGATACTAAAGTTACAAGAAAGCAGCCATGACTTAAGTCATTTTTCTTACTTACTTTTTTACTCTTTGTTGTTGTTGTTGTTGTTGTTTGTTTGTTTTTATTTGACTGACTGGTTGGCTGGTTGACTGCATGACTGAGATCAGGTTATCATCATCGTCATCATCATTAGCATAGTATGAGAAAAGACACAGATCTTAACAAACAAACACATACACACACACACGTTTTTTTTTGTAATGAAAAACTGGTTAAATGTTTGCGTTGCTAACAGAGGTGCTAAGGAATGTATTGGTAAAAAAATAGTGTTGCGGTAATAATGTCATTAATTTGCAAAATAAGGAATGAAAAAAGGAAGAATTTCGCCAAATTCTCTGATATTATAATTCTTACTTGGCGGCGTATGTAGCAGATCGATACTAATAATAGTTCTCCACATGAAAAAAGCACTTAAATATAGAGTTTTGCCCTGCTACGTGAGTCCAGTGACGATGCCTTTTTCGCTGAGAAGTGTAGAAATGCTTGTGGACAAGATTTTATAGCATGAATTGCAAATTTGCGTTTTAAAAATTTTCTCCATTTTTTAAAGGATTTGACTTATAAAAAAACACACAAAATGTAGAGAAATAAATGAAATCTCTATATACATATAAATCCTTATATATATTATATATGTATATAATTCAATGTTTAAAGATGAGTTCATGTAAATCTTGATCGCGAGTACGTCTGAAATGGTTCATATGCTGGGTCCAATTTTAACACACTCTCGCTAATATATCGGCTGGTATTTCACGAATAAATTCTTCAATATTGTCTTTCAGTGCGTCAACCGTTGCGGGCTTATCCCTATAGATACTAGCCTTAACATAGCCCCACAATAAATAGTCTAAAAGGGTTAAACTGCACGATCTAGGCGGCCAATTGACAGGCCCCAAAAGTGAAATAAAGTGTTCACCGAACTCGGCTATAAATCGGGTCTTTGTTTTGCGTGCTTTGTGACATGTGGCACCGTCTTGCTGAATCCACATGTTAGCCAAGTCCAGCTCTTCCATTTTGGGGGGAGAAAAAATAACAGAGGCCCTATTGCTGCGAATGGCGTCGAATCGATAAATCACGGTCATCAACAAAACTGGCGGAGACAGCTGCGATATTTTCCCGTCCGCACTTCACGTATGCGCAGTGCCCGTGAGGTCTGGGCCTAGGGCGACAAAATTTAAAGATCCCTAAGAATTAAAATTTGATAAATTTAGAATATAATTCTGACCTTACCCATTAATTTATCGATTATTGTACATTTTTTTACAATTTATCTGATAGTATTCTAAAACACTTGAGTAGACCATTGTGCATTGTTGAGATTTAACGACAGTTCGGGTAAGTGTATTTTACATTTTTATTTACGAAACCAGAGCGCAATCTAGTTGAGAGGTATTGACAAGCAGCGTTTAGATACTTCTGATTTGTGTAATTGCTTTTGCTTCTGCTTCTGAAAATTTAAACAGTCGCAGTCAAAGAGATCGCATGAAACGAAAAATTATACACAACCGAGAATTTCAGCAGTCGACATGTTCGAATAGTTGTCGTTTTGACTGACTGCTCCTTTAAATAAATTTTGGTGTTAAATTTTTGTCTTTTACTAGAGTATACTTTTTTTTGCAAAAAGTGTGCATTAATTAAATAATTTTCGAAAAAAAAAAAAATTGTGAAAAACGAAAATCGTTAACAAGGTGGTCTGTATGACAAATTAGGGTGCCTACACTCAGGGAAAAGCTGAAACTTAAAAAATAAGAACGCGGCACATTAATTCAATAATTTTCAATATAATAGAAAATGTATATTCAGATACTTAAAAATAAATAAAATTAATAAATTAATACTGTTAATTAACATTTTTCCATATTGAAATAAGAAATTTCAACATGGCTAGACTTTCGTTAATGTTTCTTATTAATTCAATATGGTTTTTATTGATTATAAGTTGTTTTTTCTCTGGGTGTAGACATGTTCACATTATATTGCCAAATATTGTTAGCAAATAATTAAGAGACCCTGTTAGTTATTCTGAAAGAAATTAAAAAATCTTTTTTACTTTACTTTTGCAAAAATGTACATGAAGAAATAATTTTTTCGACGTAAAATATTAATGAGATTTATTCAGTGGACTCTTAGCCATAGAAAGTAGAGCGCTATCACTAAGTCTGGATTAGCCGTTGACCAAAAACTGATGACACCATATGTTAAGGGCATACTGATTTTCGAAATCTTTGGAGATCCATAAAAAAGTTTTCACTAAAATCAACAAACTGTGTATATGTATACAGTGTACTTTAAATATTTATAAATTTCATATTGTTAAAACTAAAAAGCTTTTTTCATAGAGTAAAAAGGGTGGGATATCTCACGGGGCCTAGGGCGACATCAAGCATAAATCGGCCACTGTGTAAGCGTGTTGGCCTCAGAAGGTCGCCCAAACTGATCATAAAATGGAACAAGTGCACGATGCACTTTCTTAACCGAACATGAATTTTGATAATAGAATTTAATTATCTGACACCATTGTTCAGTTGTAAGTCTACGCATTGTTAAATTATAGACCAAACTGAACATGTTTAACAGTAACATGCTAAACCAAAACAGCTGAGTTATCAAAAACAGTGTTGCACAAAATAAAGTTGGAAAAAGTCACCATTTATTTTACTCTCTTGCATATTCGTCTCATGTTGTGTTTAAGCGGTGTTGCCAACTTGTCTTCTTTTGTTATCGTTTAGCTTTGTCAAGTCTATAAGCGTCATAACAAAGGTTTCTGGTGTAGCATTGTAGCTTTTTAACAATATATAAGCATTTGTGTTTGATACATTGCTTTTGCATACAATAAATGTATATAAACAAAGTTGCAATCATTCCAAACCTTTAACTGTTGCTCAGTAGCAAAAAAAAAAAATCAATTTATAGTTTCTGATAGACACATGGCGTTTATCAAATTTATATGCAAATTCCTTCCTCCGTCTGACGGCTATAAGCGTCATGGCCCCGAACGGCATCACTAAGGTACAAAGAGCATCATGACGGAAATAAACATCAAAACTGGTATGTCCTTTTTATCCTTTAGATAGATTCTATTTTTAATTTCGAGCAATTTGGTGTTTTCAAAACTTCCCTAAATAGCAAAATGACGATGATGATATAGCAAAAGTGCCAACGAGAAACCCTTCCTTAAAAGGGGTGTCCGCGAATGCGATAATTACGGAAAATATTGAATTGTTAAA
Source organism: Tachina lurida (assembly GCA_944452675.1). Classification (NCBI taxonomy): domain Eukaryota; kingdom Metazoa; phylum Arthropoda; class Insecta; order Diptera; family Tachinidae; genus Tachina; species Tachina lurida. Next base: position 93,808,305 of record OX101754.1, on the reverse strand, counting down.
CGAATATATTCGACGAATGTAGCTTTCAGTGTTAATCCCCATTGTAAACTCATTAATGGAATTTATCGTGATTGGCGTATCTTGGCTTCGACTTTGACACTTTGGTCCTACATTAAAGAAACAATTTTGCCTTTTCTTAATCTATTACAAAAACGACGCAGTTGAGTAGAAAAACACCAAACACGAATATGAGTAATATTTCTAGTATTTCTTTAGCAGTTTCTGCTCTTCTTCCATCCGAGCTAACGATTGTTCGGGTTGAGTATAGATTTTAGATAGGATTTGTTTTTATTTTAGAAACTTCGTTAAGGCTTTCAACCAGTTCGCAAAAGGGTATCCAGAATTTACGTTTACCCTTCCATATTCCTTTGTTGTACATTTTAAGCTTATTTTATTTTCATTAAACATTACTGTGAGCTTTTTCCGGCTCGGTTAATTAGCCTTCTGGTTTCTCCTTTGAGATCAATCTACTGCTGTATTATTCAGAACTTTTCTTTTATGTTATACACTTTGACAACACTGCATAGAGATTTCTTTAAAGACAGTACGCAATATTTCCACTTCCAAATCTATCGCATAAACGTTTTCAGCTAAAGTGTAGTAACTTTATTAACGGGTTTCTTATAAACAGAAAAGAGTTTGGGAGAATGCCTTAAAGCAGATACGTCTAGCCATATGCACAATGAGCAAACTTTTATAAAGAAGCTTTTGTACTTTCACACCGACGAGAGCACAGCAGCCAATTAGATCTTGGCGTTGACAATGCTTGTTCTTACTTTGCAAAGAAATAAGAAGAAATTTAAGAGCTTTCAAAGCTTTTTAGCTCAAATGCAAATATCTGAGTATGTGCGTTTGAATGTAGCTGCTTTAAAGTAATGAAAATGTAGTTAGTGGTTAACCAAGTAGGAGCAGGTATCTAATGGTGGGTTGGAAACATTGTCAATAAAGCTGGCTGGAAATAAAGTTACACCAATACGTTCAATAAAGTTCACTTCTGCCTTAATGACTGCAAATACGAGTAACGCATCACTTCTGTTACAATCAGTGCTTCTCCAAGAAAAATACATAATGCGAGCTGGCATCACAGCCTATTAAAATATTCCTACCTGAACACATTTTTGTTCGTTTATTTTTATTCTCGATTAGTTCATCCATAGTTCAATAGGGCACTATTACGAATATTATATATTATATGTACTACGAATATTTTTTTTGCTTAGTATGTCTATATAAGAAAGACTCCGCTAGGGCATGTATTATGTATTACGAATATATAGGTCGAGTGGGTAGTATGCAAGCCTGTCATGCACGAGGTTGTCAGTTCGAGTCCAAAAAATATCTACTCAAAAATAAATTATAATTGAATTTGTAACAATAAAAACAAAAATTATAAGTTTTAATTGTTACAGTTAAGTGTTGGAATGACATTTTTAAATAATTATATTATTCTACACTGAATAGGTAGGTCACTGTGGGATAGTTCAGTGACAAGTCAAAAGGCGTATACAAAGTATCAATTAACCCCATCCTAGGCTATCCTTATGTAAATGTGACTGGTCCGTTCCATAGGAAGTGTTAGAACTCGGACTGGTCCCTATCACTTAAAGACCGATCACGTGACTAGTCTTGTGTCAGTTCCATTTCCTGCAGGGAATTTACAAATGTATATTTACTTACTTACTTGTATATTTATATTACTTTATGGATTAATCTTTACTAAACTCTTTTACGTTTCTATTTAGAAAAATCAGTTTTGGGATATCAATTGAAATTGATTTCTAAAAGGAATAATTTTTGTAAAAGCATTCTGGTAACACTTATAATATGAGAATAATAGCAAAGGAACAAAGAAAAAATTAATCAAGGTTAGTGTTTTCCGAATAGAAAAGAACTTGTTTGACTTTTCCTTGTACAATTCGATGACCTGGGACCTTTTTCTAAAAAGTAATTTCCCAAAAAGTATATTTTTTTAAAAAGTATTTTTTAAAGTACCTTTTTCACTAAAGTACTTTTCCCAAAAAGTATATTTTTTAAAAAGTGCTTTTCCCAAAAAGCACCTTTTTCAGAAAGTGCTTTACCCAAAGAGTACCTTTTCAAAAAAGGTACTTTTCCCAGGAACTACCTTTTCTAATAAGTACTTTTTAACTCTTTATTGCCAATGCTACGTTCAACAACTTAAAAGATATGTCAAATGCAAAAAAGGTATCTGAATTCAGTTTTTAACCCCTTATAACCCCTAAAAGTACACATATCCAAAAAATACTAAACACGTGTCGGATTATTTTTTAGCAGCGTTTCTATGCTTTAAAATATTTTTAGTCTATCCAACGTAGTTTCCGAGACATAAAGATACCAATTTTACCCTCTTTTACCCCCTTTTACGCCGTTCGGGCTCGAATTTGCAAACGAATTAAACAACGAATTAAAAAACAAAATCAACAAAAGTTAATTTAATTCGTTTGACGCAATTTACACTGTGCCTTTTCTGCTTGCATGTGTAGGCAGGCTTTTTCTGTTCGTTGGTGAGAGGTGTTGAGAAGCAGGCGGAGTAAAACAAAAGGCACGAAATGAAAATTTGAGGGGATTTTTGACATTTCTCTTTGTTTTTTCGTACTCTCAGCACTATGAGTGTATACAAACGTCAAAAAGTCATGAAGAAAAAAGTCTTAATGTAAATGTGCTTGATTTTTCGTAGGGGGTTTAAAAGAAAATTGTCGAAAGAAGGCAGGCTAAAAAGGCATAATGTGAATAGGCTCTTTGCGAGGAGAACGAAAAAAGCAAGAATTTAAAATAGAATTATTTTCTGAATTTTATTTTTAAAATTCCTAAAACCAATTTTAAAACGAACGAAAAAAATAAAACAGCATTTGCGAGCAGAATTTTTTCCTACCCTGGGTAAAAAAACAAAACAAAACATGTACTCCTTCTCTTCTCCGATCTTATAGAAGTTAGTGTGGAATGTGTATTATATCTTTTATGCGATAGAATCAAGGCCTTTTATGAGCCATTCCTTAGCTGGTGGATAAGAATAGTAATTGAATAAAAGAATTCCTAATCAGGCCTTCAATAAGGCCTGCACCAAGAAGGTCTTCTGAGTTTTGCCGCTGGGCTCATATAAATTTTCCCACCATAAATTTTCTCTTAATATATGATTAATCATCATTAAAATGTCATATTCAATACCTGATTTGATCACTAAACAGAAAAAATTAAGATATAAATATCCCTATTAATTTAGTTTATTTTTTTCGTTTTAAAGTCAAACTTTAAGATCAAGTCAAGCCAAATCAGATGGCCAGACAAATAGTCAAAACTACATGCACACATTCATATGCATGTATGTATGTATGTATGTATGTATGTATGTATGTATGTATGTATGTATGTACATATCACACGTAAAAAAACTTAAAATTTCACTTTCGCTTTTCAAAATTTTTTATATTTTCATTTGGTAAACACGTTTCTTTTATTCTTCTCTTTTCCTAATTTTTTTTTTCTTCTGGTAAAAATAACTTTTTGACTGTGACTTAACTTTTATTTTCTTGGAGTAATCAGTGGAGTTTATATTGAAGTAGTTTTGTAAACAATGTCATTCATATACAGAGTTCGCTGTTGAGGAAAAATATCCCCGATTTAGGAGTTCTTGGATTCCTTTTTTTCATTACTTGCATATTATTGACAAATAAATCTTCAGCAAATCTAACGCATACATATATAGCGACTATATCGAAGTTGCATTCGAAGTTTCGAGAATATCAAAATTCGACTTGTGTCCAACAGTTCTTTTTGAACTAGTTTGAGAGCGTTTGAATCAAAAGTTGTTTCAAACCCATTTAATTTACATTGATGTTTTTGACCGGACTTGTGTCCAACTGAACGAACTGGTTCAAAAAGAACTGTTGGACACAAGTCTAATCAAAATGGTTTGATGTTTATGAGTTGCATTTAGACTTGTGTCCAACAGTTCTTTTTGAACTAGTTCGTTCAGTTGGACACAAGTTCGGCCAAAAACATCAATGTAAATTAAATGGGTTTGAAACAACTTTTGATTCAAACGCTCTCAAACTAGTTCAAAAAGAACTGTTGGACACAAATCTAGTTGCATTGACGGTTGCATTGTTGCAGTGTTTGTGTCAACAAAATATTCGAAAACGTGTTGCGTAAGCAAGTTGCTAAGTCTGTACCTACCATAAGTTTTAATGAGCAAATTTATTTTTGTGGCCACGAAAATAAACGATATCCGTGAATTTATAAATATGGCATAAATTGCTCACTTTCATACTTCTAATAAACAAGTCTCGGGTCAACCAATATTAAAACCGAGCTAGATTCTACTCTAAGGGAGTCGCCTCTTTCATTTACGACTAACAAATCTTAAGCAGAGCTTAAACGAGGCCGAACGAACTGCTAAAAAACATGCACCATAAAATTATTTTAAAAGTCTCGGAATACACCAAAGGTCAGAAATCAATTCTAGTTAAAGATAAAATACATTTACTATTCACAGGAATATTTATCTGGCAAATCACTTGTAAAGGTTTTCTGGAACATGCATAAATCTTAATATATATATATTCAATATACAGTCGAGCGTACTATTATTGATATACAGACAAACAATTCTCACTTCAAATAACTCTTTATATATTTTTCTATCTGTGTTAAATCAAATTGCCCAAGGACTTAAATCTGCACACAACAACCGAATTCTTTATTATGAAGTCGAATTCATACAAAATTTTTTGTTTGTATTAACTATTGCTCTTCTCGTAAAGCGGCTAATCTATTAAACAGTATTATTGCATATGTTGTTGTACATATTATTGTGGTTTGCAATAAATGGCACAATATTTTTAAAGAAAATATTGCCCAATATTTCTGACACTGAAAAAGTAAACCACATTAAACAATATTGCCACCACATTACAAAATTTTCTTGATTGCACAATAAAAATCGAAAGACTTTTGATATTTCCCAATATATTGTGCCACTCTCGAATATGACATACACATTGGCGATATTATTGTACAATACGAAAAATTGCACAATTATATTGCAAGTGGGTGGGCTGCTTAATATATAACTATTACCGAGGTACAATTTTTGTTATTTGTTTGATTGAGAGATTGTTAAGCTTTAAATAACTATGTTCGAGTGCACACTTTTCTTATTTAAAATAATTTGGTTTTAAAACCAACTGATTTGTACAAGCTAGCAAAGAACATTTTGGCATCAACAAAATGCTTTTGGGAATTGCAAATCGAATAAAATTGAGAACCCTGCTCATATTATTGTACTTGCAGTTACACTCACATACACACGATGCAGCCAGCGATGCCAATTTAGCGCATTTCGCGCTAGTTTTAGCGCGTTTTAACTATGCCAAACGCGTTTTTTTTTCATCTTAGCGCGTTTAATAAAAAAAGCGCTAAATTAACGCGTTTTGATTAAAGTCAAAAATATCATTTGAGTTCAATATATTTTTACTTTTTTGTATAAATTTAACAAAATTTAACTTTTTGTTTAAATTTGTTAATGATTCAGATGTTGCAAATAAAATTTCCTTGAATGTGGTTAGAATTAAAAACGCATTTTAATATTGTAAATGGCAAATATTTTGAAATTTCACAGTTAAAAATATGTACTCGTATTCGTGATCCAAAAAATGTATATAACTTATTAAGCATCTATTCTTTTTGTACTTCAAAAAGCGTTTGAATCGCAACACTATTCGACAATTTATATAAGTTGATACAAAGTTTGACAAATAAAATTAAAACCAAAACTAAGAATTTCAAATATTTGGAAGGCGCGACACTGATTCTGTATTAAATGATTTTAGTTATTTAGGATATACATAATGTCGAAGAAGCAATATTGCATAATCTGAAAAAGAGTTACTAAAAAAGTACTCGTATTTGCTAATACATACATCGACCTTTATTAAAATTTAATTTAGCGCGTTTTGACTATAACTTGTTGATAGTGCTGTAACTTAGCGCGTTCTAGCGCGTTTTGAGAAGGGATACAGCGCGTTTGGGTTATAAATAGTTGGCATCGCTGGATGCAGCCAAAATTTAGTTATTTCATGCTCTTTTGAGAGAGAGAGAGAGAGAGCATATTAAATTTTTATTACATTTACTTAAGTCAATGATGTCAATAGAAAATTTGTAATTATAATGCTGAGTGCACGTTATGGCATTTTGTGACATCTCATTAGTTACTAGTTGCGACATTTATCATTTCTAATGTTTTCCCTAGTGTGGCACTGCTTTACACACAAAAAACATAATAGCCCAATTCACAAACTTGTGTAAATGGTCTTGCATCGTAGCATGTGAAAAATGGTATAGTATATTGATACTCACCACTTAATAATTCTTAGTGGTGAGTATCAATATAGTATACCATTTTGAACATGCTACGATGCAAGACCATTTGCACAAGATTGTGAATTGGGCTAATGTAAAGAACATTGCACAAATTTTGAATATAATACCACAAAATGACAACAACAAAAATGGCATAATGTTTACTCAGCATTTATTACACGACTTACAACTGGGCCGATCAGCAGGTCTTGTTGTAAACCAGTTCTCGTGGAATTGGCACTCTGTGAAACCTAAGCTAACCTATCAGATATGTATACATAGAAAACATAACTATATTATTTTAATATGTCGATCGAAAACATGCATGCATAAGGTGAAATGTGGATTCAATTAAAAATTGCTGATACTTTGCAAAATAAATTCCCTGTCCAAAGTTCAAAAGTAGCCAAATCAGTAGCCAATTCCAAAATAAAGATAAAGAATGGCCGTAATTCTAGCACCTTCTATGAATGGGAGCTGGGGCTTACATAGTGATGGCCTGTAATTGACCCAATTGGTATTACGTATATATTCGGTTGTATATCCCAAATATAGCCTTTACTTGTTCATAAACTTTTTTTTTTTTTTTTTTTTTTTTTTAAAGAGAAGTAACACTCAGGCAATTAATGCCTACTACTATTACTAGGTGTTACCTTCTTTAGGAAAGGGATAGTGATAGAGAAGACAGGTGGTGAAGGGAGATATAGAGGAAAGCTTCTTTCTTTTACAAATCTGCTTTTTTGCACGTTTTTGATAATGCAGTGTTGCTGCGCCATCTGGTGTCAAATGAGGAGTATTAATTTTTTGAAGCTGTGTCTTGTAGCCATTTTATTGATTATTTTACTTCGCCGATGATTTTTGCTACACAACGAAGGAGGGCGCTCTGATGTTACATTAGGACTAGTATCTTCTGAAGTCGGTATAGTTAAGTGACCAGTGACTATGCCTTCATCACTTGAACTTTCCTACAACAACTGATACAAGGGGACACTAATGCACATCAGAAAAATGCGTGGTGTTGTTATTCAATGACTGTTGGATACAGGGATTGAACCCAGGACCTTCGGTTTTGTAGTCAACGTGCTAACTACTTCAGCCAACGCCACCCTCATAAACTTATGACCATAAAGGCTACTGACGACTGACGATTTTTGAATTGCTTACCTGTACACAACTCGTTCCAATTAATGAGAAAGGAAGAAAATTTAACTGATACGATATTTTCACAAAAAATATTTTATCGCACGAAATAACAGCCACATGTTATCGAAAATAGAATTTTTTATTGAAATTAAAATTTTATGGGCCTATCCATAGTTGAGAATTATCAAAATGCCAAAATTATGGATAACTTTTAAATAAGGGCTGTAAAATTTTATCGTACGAGACCATTACGTAAAAAACATATTTGACTATTTAAAAAAACCTTCTCCTGTAAAATTTAATTTTTGTCGCTTTTGATTAAATTGAAAATAAAGCTCGATCAACATTTTAATAAATTTCAAATGGAAATATTTAAAAATTTCATTCAATATCAAATGCGATAATTTGTCTACTGTTATATATGTCCTTTATAAATTGAATAATGCAAACCAGAGAACAGCAATGATTTTATTTATTTAAATATTTAAATAAACATACGTACATGCATGAGTTGAGTGAGCTGACTCAATGTGAGTAGTAAAGTATTTTCCTGAAATTAGAAATCAAACTGAGGTGATTTATGAGTGTTTGTGTGGTGTCACTATCAGAGAAGCGCAATGAGTGGTGAAAAAGTGAGTAGAGTTGAATCATGACTTATAATTTCTTGTACTCATACTAATTGCAATGTTCTCTATAAATCATATTCACTCGAAAATTTGAAGTGCGCATCGAACTCATACTTAAGGGCCACTCAGACTATAATAATAATAATACTTGATTAATACTTTTGGCGAAAATGCCTCCCTGATCTGATTTCTGTTTAAAAAATTTCAAAACACAACATGTCAGAGTTGCATTTTCCACAAAAGTATTTAATACTTGTATTATAGTCTGAAATGGCCTTTAGCAACATTTGTGATATTGTTGATTTCGGCTGTCCTTAACTCAATGCCTGTGTACGATGCAAAATAGGTATGATTCACAATGAGAAGTTCGCATACGAACATTAAAGTTCTCATTATGAAGTTATGTGTTTCTCTGTTATTTTTTTTATTTATTTTTTGCTCGAATTGAAAAACAACGCTTTTTACAACTATTGTATACTACTTGCAAACTGTTTAATGACTAAACTTTTAAATAAACATACATACATACATGAGTTGAGTGAGCTGAATCAATGTGAGTAGTATTAGTATTTTCCTGAAATTGGAAATCAAACTGAGGTGATTTATGAGTGCCAGTGTGGTATGATTATGATGCCGACGTCGCATTCATATTTATTTTAACCTATACTTATAAATCAATTTTATCGTGAGTATGCGTAAATCAGAGTAGTTGAGTTTAAATCAGAGCTGGGCACCGAGAGAAACACGAGAGAAATGTATTCGCGTATTTGTATTCATTTGCATAAGAAGCCGATTGATGTTCGGCATTCTGGTGCTTCTTTGGACAGCCTAGGTTTAAATAATGTCTACTCACTTATATTAAAAATTTCATGAGTCAGTATGAATAGCGCAAAAACGATTCATTGCCGATCACTGATGCAAACTAATAGTGTTTTCTTTTCTAAAAAAAAATAATACATATTCATCTAAAAATTTTTGCTCTCTAAACTGGAAGTATGTATGTATATTTTATTAAAAAAATATCACCCTCACTAGTGATGGAAGGCGTTGCACTTTACGAACCTTATAAATCCCTGTAAAACAGTTAATTTTGTCTACGTAGACAAATGTTGAGAAAAAATTGCTTTGGATCAGCATAGTAAAAAAGAGTTAATTTATATTTACATATGTGACACGGAAAGTTAAAATGGAACTATTCTCAGAAAATATGTTTTGGAGAAAACGACTTTGAAATTAACAAGTTGATTTGGATGCACCTGAATGCTTTTATGGCTTGAGGCTTGTTACCCGAGGTTTTCTGGGTCGCTGATTTTTATCTCGTATTAGGTTTTGGCAGGCTATTTTTTATAATATTATTGGATTTGCTTGAAACTCACCACTCATTGGTTTTCGGGGTCACTAATTACGAATATGTTATTACATTTTAAAAATCTATAATGGCAGAAAAGTTTGTCTCATCGGATACTTTTTCGCTTTCTTTGATTAAAAATTTATTTCGAAGCTAATTTATGATAAACTAATGCAGTTAGCAAGCTGCGGTTTACTAAACTAGAAAGAGTGTGTTGTCTGCTATAAGAACCACCAAAAAAGTAAAAATTGATTTTTTCGACCCAAACTGACCCAAAGTGAGTCTAAAGAGCAACGAAAAATGTTGTAATCCCAAATATACAGAGAGTTATATGTACATAGACACTTGAAATGTTCAAAGTTAGTGTATTTTTATGCAGACTACACCAATTAACACTGAAATTTAAAAAAATCTAAATTAAAGGGTATTCTCATTGTTGCCAGTTTAGGAGATTTGTCCCGAAATTGGGGATTTCTTTTACGCGATTATGGATGAAAATTTCGTATTGGGGATCTGGGGATTTGTTGGGGATGATAACCAAATTTGAGGGGATTTTTTTATAACAAAAATGATTTTTGGACTAAGAAATATGCGTCTGGCAAGTTTAAAAATGTGTGTTACTATTCATGGTGAATGGTTTCTAATAAAGAAGAAGTATAAACGCAGATTAACCCATAATGAACAAAACAAAAATACGCAACAAAATGCAATACTACTTGTTGGAAGCACTTTTTAGAATAAACACACACTTTAAAAATAATTCAATTTGTTGTGACAAATTTAATCCTTCTGCTGAAATGCTAATGCTTTTTAATAAAAGTACTATCTACAACAAAATTTCTGAGGCTGATTAATCAGAAGATTTCGATTCAGAAGTTTTTGAAATGGTAAACTTTGGTTAAAAATTTTTTTATACTTCTGTATATTAAATTATGTATAATTTTTACTTTACAAGTTTTATGGGTACAAACTAAATTTATATGAATGTAAATATTACTATCGATATAAATGAATTTTATTGAATAAATATGTTATTTTTCAATATTTTTCAAATAAAATTAAAAACATTTTATTTTTTTCACAAAAGAAACAATTTTAATAAAAAAACTGAATTTGGGGATTTTTGGGGATGACAAATCAAAAACTGGGAATAAGCTCCAGAAAAAAAAACTGGCAACACTGGGTGTTCTGTCAGTTAATGTAATTTTAATTATGTAATTTTGACAACTTGCTGTGTCTCTATAAACCGTAAGAGGCAAACTCTTGAAATTTTCAAAAACGCTAAAACTAGAAAATCCCAAAATAAAAAAAAAATCGTTAAAACGACAAAATCGCTAAAAACTGAAAAAAGTCGCTAAAACTAAAATAACTCGCCTAAAGCCAATAAATAGCTAAAAGCGCCAAAACTAAAAAAACGCCAAAAACCGAAAAAATCTGAATTTCGAAAAAAGCGTCAAAACTAAGTAAAAGTGCCAAAACTGAAAAAATCGCCAAAAACTGAAAAAAAACACCGGGTACTTAAATTAAAAAAAGACGTCTACATAGGTAAGATATGTTATTATATAGGCTATAGTTCCTATAGTATTACATATGTAGTGGCCGTACGGAACCCTTCGTGTGCGAGTGAAAGTCGCACTTTACTGAATTCATTTAATAATAAGAATCTAAAATTAGTCACAAAAATCCCAAGTTGTCTTTCATTATTAGCTCGGGAACCGAAGATGACGAAGTTGAATCTCTAAGCGCACTTCCTGATTCTATGAAATCGCATAAATTGTGATGACTGTGTAGAATGTTATGGAGATTTGACTGAAAGTGAATTAATGAGTGGAATCAATAGTGGCAAACATTGGTCTTACCATCTAATATTTAATTTTCGTAATGTATTTGTTTAAGTGTTTGTTCAATTTTTATTTGAATGTGTAAATTACTTACAACTATTTGAAATTCACCGAAAAATTTTGAATTATATTCGAAAATGGAACGTGGTGTTCCGTGAGTGTGAACATACATATGAATACTCGTTTAAGTTCAAAGTTGGTAGCCCATGAAAAAGCACTCAAAATATTACGAAAAGCACTGAGTTGGCTTCACTCGCATTAATAAACTTCGCATATCGTGCCATAACCGCCAAAATATCTTAAGCGTCATAATTTTCGAACCTCATTTTTTGAGAAAAATCGATTATTTGCGATCGTAAATAGTCGATTTTCGTAAAAAAAAAAAACGAAGTCCAAAAATGTGTCGCTTAAGCTATTTTAGCTGTTATGGCTCGATATGTGTATATGAATGTAATGCTTTCTTTATTTACTTGCCTATTTTATAGAAAAAAAAACTAGTTTTCTTAGCTTTATTTATTTTTTTGTCAGTATAATTATTATTTGTTTGTATGTACAAATGTATTTCGTTAAACGCGGAAATGCTGTGCAAAAATTTCATGACTTTTGGACTTTTTTTGTGGCCTTTCTATGACTTTGCATGTTCGGTTTATTTAGTTAGTTCCATACTTACCTGTAAGTGTTTAGCTACGATTGATAAACAGAGAGGGGGCGGTTCTATACAAATAGGGAGGAGTGTCTGCATATTGTATGTAATAATTACAATTATTCCATATAATATGTATGAATATTAATTTTCAAATTCATATTTATTTAAAACGATAATAACGATACGCGTAGAAATTTTGAGGGGCATATTATAAATTTACGACTTAAATTTATTATTTAATAACGAAAGCAGAATTTGAATTCCTTAAAATTTCTAACAAGCTTTACTGTTTAACAACAAAAGCTTATAAGCGTGTGTGCAGGAATAATTATAGACTCCGAGTAAAAGTAAAAAAGCGTAACCACTAATTACTAATGATTCAGACGCGTATTTATTAAGTTAAACAGTTTCATACATTTGTAACTAATAAACTGTTTAAATCATGTATTTACATATTTAACATGTCTGAATCAAACAGTATTTTCATTAGTTATTAGTGGTTACGCTTTTTTGGGCAAATGACACACAGATGTAAACCCGGCTTAATCCTAATCTAACATCAGAGCGCCCTCCTTCGTAGGTATTGTGTAGCAGAAAATTTAATACGCCTCATAAACACCAGAGGCGCTGCAACTCTGCATTATTAAGAACGCGCAAAAAGCAGAGTTGTAAAAGAATGAAACTTTCCTCTATCTCTTCCCTCACCACCTGTCTTCTCTATCACTATCCCTTTCCTAAAAGAAAGTAACACCTAGTAATAGTAGTATATTATTAATTTGCTTAACATGCCACTTAGAGAATCAACGCAAGGTATAAATATGAAAAAAGGAAAGTCAAAACTTAGATCGCTAAAAGTACAAAGATTAAAATAAATACCAAATTCGTGATCGTTACAATATATATTACCATAATTTTCTATACATAAATTATATTTTACCTATGGGGATGGTGAAATGTGATTTGTAGACAACAAGATGTTCTCCATAATTCATTTCAGGACTAAAAAGCAAAATACCTATAACCCTTAAAAATTATTGCCAATTAAGCAAGTTGCTTAAAAATCCAAATTTGTGCTTAGCAAAAACTTGGTCTTATATTGATGTCAATACTTTTTTTTACTGGCCAAAGTTTCTGGTTACTAACCTTCAAAACTATGCTCCTGGACGGATCCCATTCTTTTTCTAAATTTTAACCCAAAATACTATGCCGCGTTTGAATTGGCAAAAAAACTTTATATCAAAATGGATAAATTTTTTTACTTTTAAAGTTGCAATAGTTTTCTACTTAATAAAAAAGCTTTATCGTAACTATTGTTAGAGCTTTTGTATTAAATGAAAAAATTAACTATTTACTCAAGTGCTTGATTAGGGGTCATTAACTTTGGAGTTGAAGGAATAAAAACAATTATATTCAAAGCTTAAAAAAAAAAACACATAAATTTATATTGGCAACAATAAATAGTATTTGCATAAATTAAGCTTTTTGATAATAGAAATAATTTATTAATTCATAAAAAATATATATTTGTTCATAATTAAGTATTAAGTAGTATTTATTTCACAACATATCAGATAATACATATATACATATACAGTGGCGAGCACTTACCAAATACGACATAAAACTTATGTAAACTCCATAAAATAAAAGAAAACATCCAGGTTTTCTATTTAAACGATACAATAAAATAATAATTAAAGAAAACAAAACAAAATTCATGAATATCAAAAGTTAAGATTGACTCAATTTTGTGAAAAAAAAGTCCACTTCTGTACGTTTAAAAAAAAATTATTTAATTCTTATTCTGCCGTATCGTGGTCGGCGTATTTCAAATACGACTACGACTGTTTGGTAATATATTAAAGGAAAACTGTTGCAGTCTTTTTATACCCTTTACCAAAAAAAAAATGGTAAAAGGGTATATATAGGTTTGTCATTCCGTTTGTAATTTCTATAATACCAATAAGCGACCCATAAAATATATATATTCTGGATCCTTATGCATAGGAAAGACGAATAAGCGATGTCCGTCTGTCTGTACGTGAAATCGGTTTTCCGAAGCTCCTAGAAAAGCTAGAGACTTCGTTCTTGGACTGGTGTGTCAGAAATTTTCCAAAATAGATTGGTATTGAAATTCAGCAAAATCGAGCAGATTTCAGAGCTGGAAAACTTAAACTTTATTTTGTCCGTATAAAAGTAACTACCGAAAACAAATTTTTATTTTTTTTAATAAATAAACTTATTTTATTTACACTTCAGTACAACTAAAATTGGTATTCTAAATTAAAAAAATATAAAAAAAATTAAAAAGACGTTTCCAGGGTTGGAAAACTTTAACTTTTTGTGTTACGTAAAATTAACTATGTCTAAAACTATGTCTGTCACATGGTATTTTCTCGAGAACCGTAAGACCTACAGTCCTGAAATTTGGACACAGTGTGTAGACTTTTGGCCGCTACAACAACAAATACATGAGAATTGGAAATTAAAGGGTTTTCCAAAACGAGCAACGAAAAATTTTAAAATCCCATGTAATATACATACATACATACAATTGTATGTATATAAACTTGAAATTTGTAAGGTTAGTGTATTTTTATACAGACTACAAAAATTAACACTAAAATTTCAAAAAATTTAAGTTAAAGGGTGTTCCATCAGTAAATGCAATTTTGACTATGCAATTTTGACAATGTGCTGTATCTTGGAAACCGTAAGAGCAAAACTCTTGAAATTTTCAAAAACGGTATAACTAAAAAATCAAAAAATTATAAACAGAAAAAAATCGCCAAAAACAAAAAAAAAATCGCCAAAACGAAAAAAAGCACCAAATTAAAAAAAAAATCTAAGACTAAAATAAATCGCGAAAACCCGGAAAAATTGCTTAACTAAAAAAAAAATTGCCAAAATGAAAGAAAATCGCCAAAATGAAAAAAAAATCGCCAAAATGAAAAAAACCCCAAGAAACAGAAAAAAAAATCGCCAAAATGAAAAAACCCCCCAAAACAAGAAAAAATCGCCAAAATGAAAAACAGAAAAAACCTTAAAAACAGAAATAAATCGCAAAAATGAAAAAAACCTCCAAAACCAGAAAAAAAACGCCAAAACGAGAAAAAGAAGCGACAAAACTGAAAAAAACTTCAAAAAAGAAAAAAGGCAACCTTTCGTGCGCGATTCAAAGTCGCACATTACTGAATTTTTTAATATTGAAGGAATTAAATGAAACTAATTTTTTTCTTATTTCGTTTTTGCTTTGTTCACTTAACATATTTTATGTATTTTTTAAAGAACTAGATTGGTATCAATAATCAGAAAAATCCAAAATTATGACTCCAGGATTGGAAAACTTACACTTTTTGTGTTATGTAAAATTAAATAGGTCTAAAAATCTTTTCTTTTATTTTATAAATTGAATATATTTTATGCTTCTGAAAGAAGAGTTTGGCGTATAGAATTTGCAAAATGAAAATTAGAGCTCCAAAGATGGAAACTTTGAATTTTATTTGATATTAAAGTATAAAATTATTTTTTTTATTTCTTTGTTCACTTAGCACACTTTTTTAATTTTTTAAATCAGAAAAATCTAAAAGGTTGATTCCAGGGTATATAAGATTCGGCACAGCCGAATATAGCACTCTTACTTGTTTAATCTATTACCAAACAGTCGTAGTCGTATTTGAAATACGCCAACCACGATAAGGTAGATTATGATCAACGATTTGATTTGCCATTTGCCCATTCCGTTTGGACTCGGTACCAAAATTCATTAAATGTTGTTGGCACACTGGCGTAAGATGATTTTTTTAGGTTAGCCCGTACATTTTTAATGGATTTCAGTTCTGCGTTTTATGCTGAATATTGCATTGTGTAAAATTTTTGGTTTGAAAGCCAATTCTTAACGATTTTGGCCGTTTGCTTCGGATCTCCATCTTGTTGATACACACCTTCTTCTCTTTTATGATGCTAAGATAATCTTCTATTCTCATTATACTATCGATTTTTACTAATGAACCAGACGGCACCAAGTCAAGTAGGCCCAAATCATCAAGCTTCAATGGTTTATTGAAACCGTTTCATAAATATCATCCTTAATTAAATAAATATAAATATGAGAGAATGTGATATTTATAAGAAAGAGGGTACAATCATATGTGTTTTCTTTTTTAAATGAAAAATCAATAGCTGACTAAGTTCTACTCCGCACTAGGCAGGCACTCTTTGATGTGCCGCCCCTTTGGTTTTTTTTTAATACGTAATACATCAATCTTATTAATTAAATATAAATTAAATAGAAATTTTGTATTCATTTAAATCACGATTTAAGCCAAAAACACGTTATCAAAATTGTGTGGCAGTCAAAAATGCATAATTTTTGAAGGACACTTTTAACTGACCAGACTATCGATCATGTGTGACACTCAAATTGTCGTTCAGGAAAAAATAGGATAAGCAAATGTGGAAATTAGAAAATTGGATGCGGCTGAACTATTTAGCACGTTGTCTTCAAAACCGAAGGTCCTGGGTTCGAGCCCGGTATCCGACAGCCATTAAATAACAACACCACGCATTTTTCGAATGTTCGTTTTTGTCTCTTTGTATCAGTTGTTGGAGGAAAGTTCAAGTGAGCAAGGCATAGGCACTGGTCGCTGAACTACACCGGGTACAGCTATTGTTCCTAGTGTAACATCAGTGCACTCTCCTTCGTCGGTATTGTTTAGCAGATGAAGGAGACAAAGTAAAATAACCAATAAAATGGCTACTAAACGCAGCTCCGGAAATTTAATACTACGCCTCATTGACGCCAGAGGCGCTGCAACTCTGCATTATTAAAACACGTGCAAAAAGCAGAGTTGTAAAAGAATGAAACTTTCCTCTATCTCTTCCTTCACCACCTGTCTTCTCTAAATTTAAAAAATAGATAAAAATTTTTGCTAAAGATAACTCTTTATAAAACCCTGGATTTGTTACATTCCAGAGACAACGCCGCTTTTCATGATACATATCTTTCAGTAAATAAGGTTATCGTACTCATTATCAGTAAAAGACCAGTATGACCGCTGACTGTCATTCATGGTCAAAATTTTGTGTGATTGACTGTTGACTGTCGTTAAATTGTGATCACACTATCTATCGTTCAAGCCATACTTTTAGCAAAACTGTCAATAATTTTCCATAATTTGAACTTTAGCCAAATCAATTTTAAAAAGTATTTAGTTTAATTTTACTTACATTCCTTTACGAGTGTTGAATGCATTTTGGCGCCTTTCAAATTATGCCGCCCTGAGCCCGAACCTAATAATGAACATTATTATAACTTTGAGAAAAATAAATGATAAAAAAAACAATATTTTTCTTTCTAAATGGAGATTTGTGCTTTTTCTATTTAAGGCTGCGAAAATAATTTTTAATTTTTTTCTTTTCTTATCTTTTTAGGTAAATCCACATCGAATAGCAAAGAAGTAATTTGTCCCGACGACAAATACAAAGAAGAAGGTGATCTCTGGAATGTTGAGGCTCAAACGGCCTTCTTGGGTCCCAACTTGTGGGAGAAAACCCTGCCGTACGATGCTGATCTTAAGGTAACACAAGTTAGTATCACCTCATCTCGCTCTGTAGTGGCTGCGTCAAAACTTGATTTGAATTAATTTTTATACAATACAATCAAAAAACATATGAAACACTTGCACGAAACCAACAAATATTATTCAGTGTAAACAAATGTTAATATCTGTGTTTAAATGTCTCATTGAAAAAAGTCATTATAATTATATTTTTAAGCTAAAAGTTTTTACTTTTCCAATTTGATCACAATTTTTTTTATACACATTTTAATAAATTTTATTTAATTTCACAGCTTTTCGTAGTAGCAAAATCATTTATTAATTTTGCCTAAGTTCTATAAATTAACTAATTTGAAAATACTTGGATAAAAATTTAGCTAGAATGTGGACACTGAACCCCAATTAGAATGAATATAAAAATAGGTATTCAAGATAAATAAACGATTTTATATACCACGTTTTAGATTCCAACCTAAATTAGAGCGTCAAGCGTTGCGTTAGCAGCAGGATACGTATTTTCAGTACATTCAAATAATATTTTATACGTTTAAATGTATTAAAAATACATACTCTGCTGCTAACGCTACGCTTGACGCTCTAATTTAGATTGGACTCTTACTATCCTCCAAATTAGTGTCTGTGATTTGGTATAGCGAGGAAATAAATCCAAGCCTATAAATTTTTTGATCGCCCAAAACAGAAGATTTTAGTACAACATCAAACTAATTCAAAGTGGAAACAAGAATTTTGAAATAAAAGATAAATTAAACAAAATTTTTATTTTACTTATTTTACTAAAATCGAATACATATCTTTAAAATTGCTTCACATCTGCAGGAATTGAGAGCTTTCCAGTTTTATCACAACCTGAATTGGTCAAATTTGACACCTTGTAGCTCTGTTTGTATTGTAGGAGAGTCTAGGTCATATTCTACCTTTTTTTGCTTAAATAATTTTGTAATCGGATGACAAAATTTTTTTTTTAAATTTTTTGGTTTTTAAAATCACAACGAAAACTTGTTGCACAATATCAAAAGATTACTTAAGGCAACAAATGAACGGCAGTAAATTTTTTTTCGACTGATCGTTCGCTTGAATTTACATTTGTAATCAAGGATGCCAGTTTTTTTTGCACTGTCCCCCATAATTCCTTTTAAAAATTCCCAATATATAAAAATATTACTTTTATTAAAAAATGTCAATTGCTGTCCACAAAGAGTCGTAAGCTGATATAGCAATTATGCCAATGTTTTAGGTCGAATGTTTGTTGGGCGTCATTCAATTATGAACTGAAAAGAATTTCAAAACCATTGGTATCGATGTTTTTTTAGAGTGTTACAACTTTAAGTTGGCATCACTGCTTTATTTGGGCACACATTTATTTAACAGCTGATAGTTGCTTTTTGTTTAGTTTGCTTTGAAGTTTCATTATTAATCGACTTACACCAGAGCGACGCGTGCAAATTGTTGAAATTTTGAAAATTTGAAAAAAATTAAAAATTTTATTATCCGATGAAGCCGATTTCTGGTTGAATGGATACTTAAATAAGCAGAATTGTAGCATTTGGAGTGAGGAGAATCCACAATCTTTTGTCGATACACCATTACATCCACAGAATATTACGTGGTTCCAACAGGATGGAGCCACATGCCACACAGTAGGCGTTACAATTGGTTACTCAAAGAAACTTTTGATGAACAAATAATTCCACGTATTGGCCCAATTAACTGGCCACCAAGATAGTGTGATCTAACCCCATTGGATTATTTTCTTTGAGGTTATGTTAAGTCACTTGTCTGAGTTGATAAACCACAACCAATTGAACACCTGGAAAACAACATTTTTTATTTTACTTCGACAATGATCCTGCTACACAACGAAGGAGGGCGCTCTGATGTTGTATTAGGATTAGTATCTGTTGAAGTTTGTATAGTTCAGTGACCAGTTCATCAGTTGAACTTTTCTACAACAACTTGATACAAAGGGACACGAATGCACACCATAAAAATGGGTGGTGTTGTTATTTAATGACTGTTGTATACCGGGGTCGTACCCAGGACCTGCAGTTTTGTAGTCAACGTGCTAACTAATTCAGCCAAAGCCACCTTCTACGCGCCAGTCGTGGCGGCCACATGGCAGAAATTACATTTAAACATCAATTTTATAAAATTTTCTTTCCAATAATCAATTTCAATCAATTTCATTGATATTAAGAATATATTTCCTTGTTTTATTACGATTTAAACTTGTGTCTCTCTATAAAAAACTCCCTTTATAAGACGATATAAAGCAATTGTTTTGTGAGTTGCAAATATAAACTGGTGTGATTTAGACTGAATTTGCCTTTTGCTTTCCATTCTACCCAGTGACCAATACATCCGACCCAAAAACTGCGGCACGGCACGGCAGGCAATATGGTTCATTCCTGTAAACTTGGAATCGGGTAAACTACTCAAGCCTGAAAAATGTTTTGAGTATACCTGGTTGCTTGATTTTGAGTACCTTGGCAAAAATAAAATCCGGTCCATTTGCAAACAGAGTGACGACGGCATTGAGATTATCGTCTACGTCGTTACAGCGTCTCCAACGTTTTAGGAGACTATGTTCCCTTTCAAAACTTTTTGACAGTGTACGACAGATGGTCAAAATAGCGTATGCCTTAATGGGTTATGAACGAATAATATCATATCGCTTCAGGATCAATAGATACGATACTTAGATAGTAAGTAAGAGTACCGCGTCGCCTCCCTCGCTAACTCTTTAATAATAACCCACCCTGCCGAGTGCCACTCCAGCAGAAGTAAGTGTGACTATACAAATACACGATGGGGTCCTGACTTGCTGCGAAACAACTGTTAACCCCCCGTCTAGACTGGCAATAAATATGTTGGCAATATAGCACTAATGCAGGCAGAATAGCGGAACAATATTGCTGATTGCTTTACTTATGTTAAGGCTATGGGAAATCGTAGCCACAATCAGTGTTGTTAGACAATTTTGTCTAAAAATCGTCAATTTTTGAAAATAAAATCGTCAAAATCGTCACAATTTTCAAAAAAATCGTCAAAAATCGTCATACAAGAATTATCCATTTTATTGAGCAACTTATAGGTATTTATTAGAAATAAAAGACTATTTTATGTAACAAGAAACAATTCATCGACATTACTGCCAAAGATAAAAACTATTGGGTGAAATTAAATCCAAAAATTCAGAATATACATATAATAGTGTGTTAACAATTTCTAAATAAAACTTGTTTCAAAATAAAACTATACATTTTAGAATTTGTTTTTCTATAAAATTTTTCTTAATGTCAACATTGGAATATTCCGAAGAGTTACACTTCAAATAATCTTTCGGAAACACAATGATTTCAAGGATTTCTGTTTTCAGTAAATTTTATATCTTGGCTTTAGTAAGATTAATATTACTAAATATTCTTTTAACACTAGCTGATGAGTTTGGAAAAATAAAAAAAGTGAATAACAAACTCACATAAGTTATTTATTCTATATTGGTTGGTAATTTAATAGATTTAACTTTTTTCCAAAATATAGTTATACATATATATAAGTCGTTATATTGAAAGTTAAAAAATCTAAGTTCTCTTACTTCATTTTCAATCACTTAATATTTTTCTTTAGTCCTATTTTACACTATACAAGTCTTATTGCTAAGCTGATTAGTTTGTAGGAGAGAGAGACGAAGGGAAATGAAACCTTCATGTACTGTCAATAAGCTTTGCTTTCTCCTTCGTAATGTTAAAAAATCGCACATGCATACACAAAACTATGCATAAACAATATGAGCTGAAAAATAAGACTTGCCTTGTGTGAACGCCGATGAAAAAAAGAAAAGGTGATAAGTTTAGCAATAAGACTTGACTAGTGTGAACTGGGACTTAAGACACAAGATTTGGAAAAAAATTTAGTAAAGCAAGAATTTCAGAGTCCATATTTAAAATAACTTATGCTATCAAATCGTCAAAATATGAGGAATATTTTAAACAAAATCGTCAATCGTCATTTTGAGAAATTTGTTATAAAAAATCGTCAAAATGACGTAAAATCGTCAAATCTAACAACACTGGCCACAATATGAAAAAGTCAACAAGGAAGGTGCGGAATAAAAATATAATTCATTTGTAAATATCTGGTTAATCCAACAAAGTTTTAAATAAATTTACATATAACAATACAATTTATTTCACGACACACGTTTTTAAGAGACTATTTCCCTGTTTTAATACACATACATACATATGTATATTTTCTCAATTTCACTAATATTATCTAAATGTCAAATGCAATACAGAAAAGACGAACATAAATTAACACCGAGTTTGACGTTTTATGTTCGCAATAATTGTCAACGAAAAACTTTTGACAATTATTGCCGCAATTATTGCAAGCACTGGCAATAAGCTGTCTCCATTGGCAATATCAATAATTTGACATTTGCTGCAATATATGTTCGTCAATTTATTGCCAGTCTAGACGGGGGGTAACCATTTCCATTGGTAAATCAATATATAAATCAGTTTTATCCATAGCTTCCTGTACATATTCTTTATTTTCGTTTTCCTATCCGTCATTACCTTTGGTAATTAGATCTTCAACCAAACCAGCTTCAATAATTTTTCCCGTATCAATTATAGTTCTAAATGTCTCTTTGAACACGTTTTCCAAATTTGCTGTTCCTGAAGAGCCTCAGCACCATCAAAGTTGAAATCAACGATTTCCTCAATATATGTATGTGTAAGGCCTCTTGGGCGCATCTAAATAAGAATATTTATGGTGAAATAAACACAGTTTGTAAATTACCATAGTTGGTTCAATGTTGCCTATAGGCAACAAAAATTTAAAAAAATGTTTATGTGAAAAATAAAAAATTTTACAAAATACTTTTTTCTTTTAACTAATTATTTTAATGCTTTATACACTTTTTGTGAATAGATTTTTTTCATAAAAAAATATTGAGTATTTCACTCTACGAAGAACGGGTTCGGAATGAAAATACAGGCAAATCCCGGTATAACGAACGATATAATGTCAGGCCCATTTGTTATAGCGAAAAATTCGTTATATCGCAAAGTTGTTTTCAAGTGTTATTTTAAATTTTATTAGACATGATACAATATAATAAAAATAATGTGGGCAAATTTTTTTTAAATATACTACCAAATACAAACTAACGTTACCACAATTTTTTTTGGGCAAAAATGGTGCTGTAGATTTTGTTTAATATATTTCTTTTTTTGCCGTTGGTTATACAGAGCACACCTTTATGAAAACATTCGCTATACTTATAAATAGGGATGTAACGAATACCAATGCGAATGCGAAAACGAATAATACATTTTAATTTTTGCGAAAGCGAATGCGAAAGCGAAAGCGAAAGCGAATGCAAATATTACAATACGTTAAAAAAATCACATGAAAATAAATTTGTCTAAGAACATGAAGTTGTGTTGTATAGATAGATCCACTTGAGTCTTGAATTCAGCAAATATTTATTCAAAATTGTTAAACTGAAAGATATATGAAATCATATTAAAATAAGTATAGATAATAATTAAAAATAAATTTACAAAATGTGAGGCAATCAACCCATTCGTACTTTGGCCTTAAGACCTTGTACTAAGTTCAACATTTCCTGTAAAATGCTACCAAAATACATATCATGAAAAAAATTTGCAGAAGTAGTGCTCTGTTCATCTTGAGAAACACATGAAATACATATATATATCTTCAACATTTTAAGTTTTCATGCGAAATAATATGAGTGGCACTTGTTTCGCAAAAAATTTACAACAAAGAAGGATTAGTTAATATTTTTGCATTTAAAATTTTTTGTACGAAGTAATGAATGGTGCTTACCATTTTTAACAGAATAGTCTTAAGTAGAAAATATTTTCGCGCAAATCAAACACTGCCTTTTCTTTTTCAAAAACTAGAATATGTTTCCAATATTTTTGTCTTTAGTATTCGCTTTAAATATTCGCATGCATTTTAGCGAATGCAAATGCGAATGCAAATAGCAAAAGTAAGCGAATTATTTGCGAATGCGAAAGCGAATGCGAACATTCGTTACATCCCTACTTATAAAGTAGAACTAAATGTTATAAATATGATGTTAGCAAGTTTTTGTTTTTTATTTTGCGACTTTTTCTTTATCATTCGTTATATTCATTATGATATTATTCGCTATATAAGGTTGTTAATGTAAAATATTTGGACGTTCGTTATATCGGATTTTCCTTAAAGCGAGATTCGTTATATCGGGATTTGCCTGTACAATAAAACAAGTAGCTGTAAGTTTGCGCAAGACATGAAACAACATAATGCCAAAAATTTTATATTAGAAGAATTAAAAACTAACGGGACTTAGGAGCATGGGAGTAAAATGCTGCCTACGGGCAGTCTTGCCAAAATGGCGGTTTTCCCGGGTTTTTTAGCGGAATAATTTCTTAGTTGATGGTTTTCAGCGTTTTTCAGAAACTTATAAGGATATTGAATCAAAAGAAGCTATTTTTTAACTCAGCTATGCAACACGGACCCTGGTATTTATGTTGGGTTTTTTTTCGATATAAACACGTACATGAGGTACGTCACTAACGTCACTTTTTTTTTTGCTAATAAAAAATTTACATTTTGTGAAAAAATTAAAACATATATAAAAATATACAAATCTCATTTTAAACCCCCGACCAAAAAAAGGGGTGTTATAAGTTTGTAGTGTGTGTCTGTGTATCTGTGCATCTGTGTGTCTATACGAGTCCACGTACAGACCAAACGGCTGGACCGATTTGGATTAATTTTTTTCTATTTGAAAGGTGACTTGATCGAGAAGGTTCTTAGCTATGTTTTAGGAAAAATGGTCCAGCCATTTAGAGGATATCACATATTTTCTAGATGAATTCGGGGGTTTTTTAAATTTTTAATTTTTGTTATTATAAAATTTAATACTCGTAAATAAATAATTAATAAAATTTAATTGAAGATTAACATTGTATTACAAACCAATTTAATCTTTCTTTTCGTATTAAACAAAAATTTAGTAAACAAATCTTTAGACAATATGTAAAATAAACCGAAAACTGGGTGAGTGGATCAGTGAGTGTGAGAAAAATATAATTTCAAACAAGATCTCTCAAAACAATAACTTTTTCTGAATAATTTGTTTTTGATTAGAGACTTTTTGATTGAAATTTTCTTTTGAAATAAACTTCAAGCAAATGTGAATTGAGCCATGGAAAATCAGGAAATTTTAACAAAAATATACAGCTTAATATTTCAAGCAAAACGCAAGATAAATGTGTTATTCCATACGTTTGGAATAATTAGGGTCTATCGTGGAAAATATTGCAAAGATACTGAATCAGCTTAATAATATTATATGATGGAATAGTTCCTTGACTTAAATTTTCCTGGTGCGAAATATGGGCAGTATAGGGACTTTGCAGGAAATGAAATATTTAAATAGTAGGCTGAGCTTGGCTTACAAATATTGGCGAACTATGCGATTCCGACATATGTACATATATTTTAGAAAATGTATCTCATTCTATTTTTTTTTTTACCAATAAACAATGAAAAAAGGAATAAGTTGATTATAAACAAGTAAGAGTGCTATATTCGGCTGTGCCGAATCTTATATACCCTTTACCAACGTATGTACATATATATAGTATACAGACACACAAAAAATTCATCATTTTTTAAAGTTTCCATCTTTGGAGCTGTAATTTTCATTTTTCAAATTTCATACGCCAATCTTTTCTTTCAGAAGCATAAAATATATTCAATTTATAAAGAAAAAGAAAAAACACAAAAAGTGTGAGTTTTCCAACCCTGGAGTCATAATTTTGGATTTTCCTGATTATTGATACCAATCTAGTTCTTTAAAAAATATATAAAATATGTTAAGTGAACAAAGCAAAAACGAAATAAGGAAAAACTTAGTTTCATTTAATTCCTTTAATATTAAAAAATTCAGTAAAGTGCGACTTTGAATCGCGCACGAAAGGTAGGCTTTTTTGCTTTTTTGAAGTTTTTTTCAGTTAAAACGATTTTTTCAGTTTTGTCGCTTTTTTCTCGTTTTGGCGATTTTTTTCTGTTTATGGAGGTTTTTTTCAATTTGGCGATTTTTTCTGTTTTTGGGAATTTCTTCGTTTTGGCGATTTTTTTCATTTTGGCGATTTTTTTCATTTTGGCGATTTTCTTTCATTTTGGCGATTTTTGTTTTCATTTTAGCAATTTTTCCGTTTTTTTACGATTTATTTTAGTCTTAGATATTTATTTTAATTTGGTGCTTATTTTCATTTTGGCGATTTTTTTCTGTTTTTTGGGGTTTTTTTCGTTTTGGCGTTTTTTTTCATTTTGGCGATTTTTTTTTCATTTTGGCGATTTTTTCTGTTTTTTATGGTTTTTTTTCGTTTTGGTGATTTTTTTTCATTTTGGCGATTTTTTTTTAATTTTGGCGATTTTCTTTCATTTTGGCGATTTTTGTTTTAATTTCAGCAATTTTCCCGTTTTTTTGCGATTTATTTTAGTCTTAGAAATTTTTTTGGATTTGGTGCTTTTTTTCATTTTGGCGATTTTTTTTTGTTTTTGGCGATTTTTTTTGGTTGACGATTTTTTATTTTTTTACTTTTACCGTTTTTGAAAATTTCAAGAGTTTTGCTCTTACGGTTTCCAAGATACAGCAATTTATCAAAATTACATAGTCGAAATTACATTAACTGATGGTACACCCTTTAATTAAAATTTTTTAAATTTTAGTGTTAATTGTTGTAGTCTGTATAAAAATGCACTAACTTTACAAATTTCAAGTGTATATACATACATACATACAATTATATGTATATTACATGGGATTTTAAAATTTTTCGTTGCTCGTTTTGGAACACCCTTTAATTTCCAATTCTCATGTATTTGTTGTTGTAGCGGCCAAGGGTCTACACACTGTGTCCAAATTTCAGGTCTGTAGCTCTTACGGTTCTCGAGAAAATACTAATATAGTTTTAGACATAGTTAATGTTACATAACACAAAAAGTTAAAGTTTTCCAACCCTGGAAACGTCTTTTTATTTTTTTTTTATTTTTTTTAATTTAAAATTCCAATTTTAGTCGTACTGAAGTGTAAAATAAGTTCATTTATTAAAAAAAAATAAAAATTTGTTTTCGGTAGTTACTTTTATATGGCAAAATTAAGTTTAAGTTTCCCAGCTCTGCAATCGTCTGCTCGATTTTGCTGAATTTCAATACCAATCTATTTTGAAAAATTTCTGACACACCAGTCCAAGAACGAAGTCTCTAGCTTTTCTGAGAGCTTCGGAAAACCGATTTCACGTACGGACAGACGGACAGACGGACAGACGGACAGACGGACATCGCTTATTCGTCTTCCCTATGCATAAGGATCCAGAATATATATATTATATGGATCGCTTATTGATATTATAGAAATTACAAACGGAATGACAAACCTATATATACCCTTTTACCATTTTTGTGGTAAAGGGTATAAAAAGAAAAAACACAAAAAGTGTGAGTTTTCCAACCCTGGAGTCATAATTTTGGATTTTCCTGATTATTGATACCAATCTAGTTCTTTAAAAAATATATAAAATATGTTAAGTGAACAAAGCAAAAACGAAATAAGGAAAAACTTAGTTTCATTTAATTCCTTTAATATTAAAAAATTCAGTAAAGTGCGACTTTGAATCGCGCACGAAAGGTAGGCTTTTTTGCTTTTTTGAAGTTTTTTTCAGTTAAAACGATTTTTTCAGTTTTGTCGCTTTTTTCTCGTTTTGGCGATTTTTTTCTGTTTATGGAGGTTTTTTTCAATTTGGCGATTTTTTCTGTTTTTGGGAATTTCTTCGTTTTGGCGATTTTTTTCATTTTGGCGATTTTTTTCATTTTGGCGATTTTCTTTCATTTTGGCGATTTTTGTTTTCATTTTAGCAATTTTTCCGTTTTTTTACGATTTATTTTAGTCTTAGATATTTATTTTAATTTGGTGCTTATTTTCATTTTGGCGATTTTTTTCTGTTTTTTGGGGTTTTTTTCGTTTTGGCGATTTTTTTTCATTTTGGATATTTTTTTTTCATTTTGGCGATTTTTTCTGTTTTTTATGGTTTTTTTTCGTTTTGGTGATTTTTTTCATTTTGGCGATTTTTTTTTTAATTTTGGCGATTTTCTTTCATTTTGGCGATTTTTGTTTTAATTTCAGCAATTTTTCCGTTTTTTTGCGATTTATTTTAGTCTTAGAAATTTTTTTGGATTTGGTGCTTTTTTTCATTTTGGCGATTTTTTTTGTTTTTGGCGATTTTTTTTGGTTTGACGATTTTTTAATTTTTTATTTTTTTACTTTTACCGTTTTTGAAAATTTCAAGAGTTTTGCTCTTACGGTTTCCAAGATACAGCAATTTATCAAAATTACATAGTCGAAATTACATTAACTGATGGTACACCCTTTAATTAAAATTTTTTAAATTTTAGTGTTAATTGTTGTAGTCTGTATAAAAATGCACTAACTTTACAAATTTCAAGTGTATATACATACATACATACAATTATATGTATATTACATGGGATTTTAAAATTTTTCGTTGCTCGTTTTGGAACACCCTTTAATTTCCAATTCTCATGTATTTGTTGTTGTAGCGGCCAAGGGTCTACACACTGTGTCCAAATTTCAGGTCTGTAGCTCTTACGGTTCTCGAGAAAATACTAATATAGTTTTAGACATAGTTAATGTTACATAACACAAAAAGTTAAAGTTTTCCAACCCTGGAAACGTCTTTTTATTTTTTTTTTATTTTTTTTAATTTAAAATTCCAATTTTAGTCGTACTGAAGTGTAAAATAAGTTCATTTATTAAAAAAAAATAAAAATTTGTTTTCGGTAGTTACTTTTATATGGCAAAATTAAGTTTAAGTTTCCCAGCTCTGCAATCGTCTGCTCGATTTTGCTGAATTTCAATACCAATCTATTTTGAAAAATTTCTGACACACCAGTCCAAGAACGAAGTCTCTAGCTTTTCTGAGAGCTTCGGAAAACCGATTTCACGTACAGACAGACGGACAGACGGACAGACGGACAGACGGACATCGCTTATTCGTCTTCCCTATGCATAAGGATCCAGAATATATATATTATATGGATCGCTTATTGATATTATAGAAATTACAAACGGAATGACAAACCTATATATACCCTTTTACCATTTTTGTGGTAAAGGGTATAAAAAGAAAAAACACAAAAAGTGTGAGTTTTCCAACCCTGGAGTCATAATTTTGGATTTTCCTGATTATTGATACCAATCTAGTTCTTTAAAAAATATATAAAATATGTTAAGTGAACAAAGCAAAAACGAAATAAGGAAAAACTTAGTTTCATTTAATTCCTTTAATATTAAAAAATTCAGTAAAGTGCGACTTTGAATCGCGCACGAAAGGTAGGCTTTTTTGCTTTTTTGAAGTTTTTTTCAGTTAAAACGATTTTTTCAGTTTTGTCGCTTTTTTCTCGTTTTGGCGATTTTTTTCTGTTTATGGAGGTTTTTTTCAATTTGGCGATTTTTTCTGTTTTTGGGAATTTCTTCGTTTTGGCGATTTTTTTCATTTTGGCGATTTTTTTCATTTTGGCGATTTTCTTTCATTTTGGCGATTTTTGTTTTCATTTTAGCAATTTTTCCGTTTTTTTACGATTTATTTTAGTCTTAGATATTTATTTTAATTTGGTGCTTATTTTCATTTTGGCGATTTTTTTCTGTTTTTTGGGGTTTTTTTCGTTTTGGCGTTTTTTTTTCATTTTGGATATTTTTTTTTCATTTTGGCGATTTTTTCTGTTTTTTATGGTTTTTTTTCGTTTTGGTGATTTTTTTCATTTTGGCGATTTTTTTTTTAATTTTGGCGATTTTCTTTCATTTTGGCGATTTTTGTTTTAATTTCAGCAATTTTTCCGTTTTTTTGCGATTTATTTTAGTCTTAGAAATTTTTTTGGATTTGGTGCTTTTTTTCATTTTGGCGATTTTTTTTGTTTTTGGCGATTTTTTTTGGTTTGACGATTTTTTAATTTTTTATTTTTTTACTTTTACCGTTTTTGAAAATTTCAAGAGTTTTGCTCTTACGGTTTCCAAGATACAGCAATTTATCAAAATTACATAGTCGAAATTACATTAACTGATGGTACACCCTTTAATTAAAATTTTTTAAATTTTAGTGTTAATTGTTGTAGTCTGTATAAAAATGCACTAACTTTACAAATTTCAAGTGATACATACATACATACAATTATATGTATATTACGTGGGATTTTAAAATTTTTCGTTGCTCGTTTTGGAACACCCTTTAATTTCCAATTCTCATGTATTTGTTGTTGTAGCGGCCAAGGGTCTACACACTGTGTCCAAATTTCAGGTCTGTAGCTCTTACGGTTCTCGAGAAAATACTAATATAGTTTTAGACATAGTTAATGTTACATAACACAAAAAGTTAAAGTTTTCCAACCCTGGAAACGTCTTTTTATTTTTTTTTTATTTTTTTTAATTTAAAATTCCAATTTTAGTCGTACTGAAGTGTAAAATAAGTTCATTTATTAAAAAAAAATAAAAATTTGTTTTCGGTAGTTACTTTTATATGGCAAAATTAAGTTTAAGTTTCCCAGCTCTGCAATCGTCTGCTCGATTTTGCTGAATTTCAATACCAATCTATTTTGAAAAATTTCTGACACACCAGTCCAAGAACGAAGTCTCTAGCTTTTCTGAGAGCTTCGGAAAACCGATTTCACGTACAGACAGACGGACAGACGGACAGACGGACAGACGGACAGACGGACAGACGGACATCGCTTATTCGTCTTCCCTATGCATAAGGATCCAGAATATATATATTATATGGATCGCTTATTGATATTATAGAAATTACAAACGGAATGACAAACCTATATATACCCTTTTACCATTTTTGTGGTAAAGGGTATAATGACAAACCTATATATACCCTTTTACCATTTTTGTGGTAAAGGGTATAAAAATTCAGCAGTTTTACTAGCGTTTATTATACCCTTTACCAACAAAAATGGTAAAAGGGTATATATAGGTTTGTCATTCCGTTTGTAATTTCTATAATATCAATAAGCGACACATAAAATATATATATTCTGGATCCTTATGCATAGGGAAGACGAATAAGCGATGTCCGTCTGTCCGTCTGTCCGTCTGTCTGTACGTGAAATCGGTTTTCCGAAGCTCCCAGTAAAGCTAGAGACTTCGTTCTTGGACTGGTGTGTCAGAAATTTTCCAAAATAGATTGGTATTGAAATTCAGCAAAATCGGACAGACGATTGCAGAGCTGGAAAACGTAAACTTCATTTTGCCATATAAAAGTAACTACCGAAAACAAATTTTTATTTTTTTTAATAAATAAACTTATTTTACACATCAGTACGATTACAACTGGTATTTTAAATTAAAAAAATATAAAAAAATTAAAAAAACGTTTCCAGGGTTGGAAAACTGTAACTTTTTGTGTTATGTAAAATTAACTATGTCTAAAACTATATTAGTATTTTCTCGAGAACCGTACGAGCTACAGACCTGAAATTTGGAGTGTATAGACCTTTGGCCGCTACAACAACAAATACATGAGAATTGGAAATTAAAGGGTGTTCCAAAACGAGCAACGAAAAATGTTAAAATCCCATGTAATATACATACAATTATATGTATATACACTTTTTATACAGACTACAAAAATTAACACTAAAATTTCCAAAAATTTAAATTAAAGGGTGTTCCATCAGTTAATGCACTTTTGACTATGCAATTTTGACAACTGCTGTATCTTGGAAACCATAAGAGCAAAACTCTTGAAATTTTCAAAAACGGTAAAACTAAAAAATCAAAAAATTACAAAATCGCCAAACTGAAAAAAATCACCAAAAACAAAAAAAAAATCGCCAAAACGGAAAAAAGCACCAAATTAAAAAAAATTTCTAAGACTAAAATAAATCGCATAAAACGGAAAAATTGCTAAAATGAAAAAAAATCGCCAAAATGAAAAAAAATTGCCAAAATGAAAAAAAATCGCCAAAATGAAAAAAAATGCCAAAACGAAAAAAAAACCTAAAAAACAGAAAAAATCGCCAAAATGAAAAAAAAATCACCAAAATGAAAAAAAACCCCGAAATGAAAAAAATCGCCAAAACGAAAAAAACCCCAAAAAACAGAAAAAAATCGCCAAAATGAAAAAAACAAAAAAAAAATCGCTTATATAAAAGAAACCCAAAAACTGAAAAAAATCGCCAAACTGAAAAAAAATCTCCAAACTGAAAAAAAATCTCCAAAATGAAGAAAAGCCCAAAAACAGAAAAAAATCGCCAAAAAGAAAAAAACCTCCAAAAACAGAAAAAAATCGCCAAAACGAGAAAAAAGCGACAACACTGAAAAAATCGTTTAAACTGAAAAAATTTTCGGAAAAGCAAAATAGCCTGCCTGAATCGTGCGCGATTCAAAGTCGCACTTTACTGAATTTTTTAATATTAAAGGAATTAAATGAAACTAAGTTTTTCCTTATTTCGTTTTTGCTTTGTTCACTTAACAAATTTTATGTATTTTTTAAAGAACTAGATTGGTATCAATAATCAGAAAAATCCAAAATTATGACTCCAGGGTTGGAAAACTCACACTTTTTGTGTTATGTAAAATTAAATAGGTCTAAAAATTTTTTTCGTTTTCTTTATAAATTGAATATATTTTATGCTTCTGAAAGAAAAGTTTAGCGTATGAAATTTGAAAAATGAAAATTAAAGCTCCCAAGATGGAAACAAATATGTATGTATGTCTGTATACTATATATGTATATATGTATGTACGTACGTTGGTAAAGGGTATATAAGATTCGGCACAGCCGAATATAGCACTCTTACTTGTTTTTACTCCGATAGCGGTTTTTAGCGGGTTTTCAGGATCTATATGACGGGAAATGCCTGCAATATTTTGGAAACACTGCCTACGGGCAGCATTGGGCATGAGAACGTGAAGAGGCTAAATCAATTAGGAGTACATCACTTCAGTAAAAACTGCTATATTTTTTCTTTTTTATATACTTCTTCAAAAACACAGTGCAACGCGAAAAAATATAACCATTTATGGACACCACTACGTGATAAAATACAAAAAAAAAAGACCCGTATCTCCCAGATTTGCCCCAGATTTGTGACTTCCTATGTACATATGTATTAGTTTGTCATTCCGATTATAATTTTTACAATATATGTATACAGTATATGCGAGATCGTAAGCTATGGATATTCTGGATCCTTATAAATAGAGTAGTCGTATTAGCGTTGTCCGTCTGTCTGTACGTGAAATCGTTTTTCCGAAATTACTGGTGACTTCAGTAACGAACTTTATTATAACAATATAAATACATACATACGCATATGATTGACCTAGTGGTAATTATTTAAGGCCTTATTCAAAAAAAAATAGTTTTGATTCATAAAAGGTTTACTAAACAGATTTCCATTAAAATTTGTTTTATAAAGCCCTATACTTTTAAATAAATTGCACTGCAAAACAGTGAACTCTAAATCCAAGTATTTTGCAAAATGTACAAAGAAAATATTATATAAAAAAATATTATATAAAAATATTTTTTCTAGCCAATAAAAACTTAAAAGTAAATTTTATATTTCCTTTTGTTATAATAGTATGCCGATTTAGATGAATTTTTATCGGAGAATAATATACCTGATGGCTTGCCTGGAACTCACTTGGGTCATTCAAGCAGTTTGGGCCATCGTTCAGATTCCCTGAGTCATGCAGCTGGTCTGTCACTGGGACTGGGACACATAACAACAAAACGGGAACGATCGCCTTCGCCGTCCGATTGTATTAGTCCGGATACTTTGAATCCGCCATCACCAGCTGAATCAAGTGAGTAAAACAAACAACAAATTAACACAAAGCAACGGCAACGGCAACAGAAACAAAGAAAAATTAACAAACAAGGAAAAATTAAGGGCCTGTTACTCTAAATGGAAACAATAGATTCATATTAATATCAACCGCCTGTTTCTACAACCCAGACGGTCGACTTGAGTATAAAATTTATATGGAAAGCACTAATTTTTTTGAGTGATATTCATAAAAATTTTCTAGACGAGTCGTCTGTCTGACTTGTAGAATAAAACAAAACCAAAAAAAAAACTTAAATTTGCTTTTGTTTTCAATATTAACAACCTGTTTCCACAAGTCAAGCAGGCGACTCGTCTAGAAAATTTGTATGAATATCATTAAAAAAATGGTGCCTTTTATATAAATTTCTTACTCAATACGACCTTCGGGGCTGTAGAAACAGGGCGTACTATTTAATCGCAACGTTCGTTCAAATTAAGAGAAACAGGCCTTAAATGAAAGAAAAAAATTACAAGTAAATAATTTTTGCGTTGTTTCCCCAATGCAAGCAATCCACTTGTCTAGAAAAAATACTACAATTTTTTAGTGATTTCTATACAAATTTTCAAAACAAGTCATTTGCTTGCATTATGGAAACTACACAATTGTTCGATTCGAAAAATTGGCAGAGCTGGGTTGTGTTGTCGACGAATTCGTTGTAACTATTAATAAGCTTTTTGTTTTAACATTTATTTAAGTAGTTCATTAAAATTAACCCTCATTTAAAAGTCATTTGGTTGTATTCTATTAAAAAAAAATTAAATAAAAACTTAATTGGTATGGACACAATTAATACAAACTTCTTTTTAATTTTAATTGATTTTGTTTTATTTCGTATCAGTATCAATGTTTCAGTAGTTTAAATGTAAATTTAAATATAATCTTCTTTTTTTTGTATTTCATTTATTATATACAACATATTTTGCTTATATTTTCTAACATTCACTATAATTTTGTTGATAAGCATCATACTGAATTAATCAAATGCTAAATGTTAAAAAGAAAGACGAGAAAATGATTCAAAGAAAAGAACTGTTTTTTTAATGAATTTTATTTGGATATACATACGATTTTTGTGTCCATATCATTTAAAGCAGAAATAAATTGAATATTTTGTGGATGTTTTAAACAAAATGTTGCAGTAACATTTAAATCATACAAATGTTGCTTGCTGTTGGGAGTCCCAGCCCAGCCAGCAACATTTGTGCTTAAATTCACATGGTTTGTTAATAATACAGTTGCTTTTTTACGCCCAAACTTAGAAGAGAAGAGAAAATAATTCTCTTATTTGTTACAAATACTGTCCATTTATAAAAACTGTAGATAGAATTTTGGTAAAAGCCTTAAATTTACTTCTATGAGTGGCAATATGTTGCAGCAACATTTCTTAAAGTCTGTGTGAAAAAAATTTAAAGCTTTCCATCTAAGAATTATTTAAAATTCTTTTTGCTAACAATTCATTTTCTTTTGATTTATTTTTTTTTTTTTTTGAATGTTGAAATATTTTTCTCTCTCATTTTATTCTTTTCATAATTTGTTCAGTTGACTTTTTTTATTTATCTAATTTTTTTCGTTTTTAAAGTTGGTAAATTCTTTTAGTTTTAAATGGACAGTTTGTGAAACATTGTTAACATTTAGTATTTGATATTCCAGCATTTTCCTTTGCATCATCGGGGCGGGATTTCGATCCGCGCACTAGAGCATTTTCCGATGAAGAGCTCAAACCGCAACCCATGATAAAAAAATCACGCAAACAATTTGTTCCAGATGAACTTAAGGACGACAAATATTGGGCCCGTCGGCGAAAGAACAACATCGCTGCCAAACGTTCGAGGGATGCCAGGCGACAAAAAGAGAATCAAATTGCCATGAGGGCGCGATATTTGGAAAAAGAAGTGAGCTTTCTGTCAGCAGTTTCATATGCTAAAGATTTTTAATTAATTTTTTGTTTGTTTGCTTTAAATTTCTTTTTCCTTTTGCGAAAACAGAATGCTACATTACACCAAGAGGTAGAGCAGCTTAAACAGGAGAATATGGACTTGCGTGCACGTCTCTCAAAATTCCAAGATGTGTAATGCTAAATAATTCTTCTACAAACTTTGTTACTAATTAATTCTTCTTCTAAACAAGATTTAATTTTCGTTCGTTTGAAATTCGCCAACTAAAACAAATAAAAAAAAAAAAAAACACACACACACACATAAACATACAACTACTAAATTTTGTTTAAAAGTTTATCAAAAGAAGAACATTTATTTTTTTTAACAACACACATTAATGTTAATAATTAAATTAAAAAAAGAAAAAGAAAAGTTGCAACAGCTAAAAACTACTCGTACACAAAATAAAACAGCCCACTTTAACCTTAAACTCTATGAATCCTACATTTTAACGACAACATTGTAAAATACCAACTCAACTCTTCATTAAGTTTATTATAACACGTTCTCAAGCAATAATTTAGTAAAAAGAAAAAAAAATAAACAATTCAGTTGGAGCAGCCACTAAACAACCCGTCGTCACCAAATCATGCAGTACCACCCAAACAAACAAAAAAGTTGAAGAAATTTTCAAAAAATTAAAAAAAACATAATAGTAATAATAATAATAAAAAAAGTTTACAACAGGAAAAAAGCTCACAGTTAGAATGCAAGTTTGATTCTAATAAATCATGAAATATTAATTATTCAAACAGGCAACAGATATACTATACACATATATAAATTATTGGAATTATTGGAAAGTTTTATATGGGGAGTTGCAAACACAACCACAAAAAGAAACAAAAACTAAAACTTAAATTAATTTAAAGTTAATTGGAGTTTTTAATTAATTATACACAAAAACCAACAAAAAAAAACACAGATGTTTATAAATATATGAAATATGTTTAACAAAACATAGTTATAAAAAAATAATCAGAAATTATTATTATAAAAACAAACCTAAAATTTACTATTTAAGGGACAAAATTGCAGCAACATTATTTAGTAACATGTGTTAAGTAATAAACAATAAAAAGAAAATTAAGCAAAACCACACAAAATTATGTAAAAAAAAAATATATAAAAAATACAAAAAATACTGCAAAACTATTGAGATATATTACAAAAAAAAAATATATATATGTATATGCATATATAAATTAAAATAAATCTTGCAGCAACATGTGCAACTTAATAATAATGAATACTGTACATAAACATTTAAGTGATTTAATTAAACAGCCTTGTTGAAATAACTTAAGTATATGGATTTATTTAAATGAAAAGCAAGACCCTTGGAAAATAGTAAAATATTAATTATGTGTTTAACAGAAAGTAGTTGGAAATGGTGTAAGAGATTTACCTTAGAACCTGGTGATAAGGAAAATTTAGCTTAAACATTTTTAATATCATGGAAACATGATTGCACAACTAATGTCAACTGCATCAATTCTTAATAGTCTGGGCGAATTTGTGCAAAATATTGAGCATGATAATTTTGACAGCGAAAATCTAGTTGTTTTTTATACACCTTTCCTTCGATTTACGCGATAGATACGTTCCTGAGAAAGTCATGCAAATCGAAATTTTAAATTTTTTTATGAAAAATCGTGTATATCGAAAATAACGACATAATCGCTTAAAAAATTGATTTTATTAAGAATATATATATATGTATTTCATTCTTTAGTCATTAAACAAAATAAATGCTATTCATAATAACAAAAATTAAAAACTTTAAAAATCCCCGATATATCTAGAAAAAAATGTAACATCTTCTAAACGGCTGGAACAATTTTCTTCAAACATAGTTAAGAACCATCTCGATCAAGTCACCTTTCAAACAGAGAAAACTAAATAAAAATCGGTCTATACGGTGGGCTGTACGTAGACACAGGCAGACACACAGATACACAGACACACACTACAAACTTATAACACCCCTCTTTTTGGTCCGGGGTTAAAAATAAAATTAATGTTATTCATAAAATATTCAATTAAACACATAAAAAATCGTGTAAATCGAGGTATTTCATAAATCTCTTGTAATAATAATAATCGTGTAAAAAAAGTATCGTGCAAATCGAGGGATAAGTGTATATGTATGTATGTATGTATATGTTTAAATTACAATCTTATTATATAGTTAGATTTTAAAAGAAACCCGTTGGAATTTTTAATTTTATTAGCATTTCAAATCGAAAGAACTTGCGTTAGCTCAAGGCGAATTCAGTATCAGGTGGCCTTTTCCCGCCCGCCTGATAATCAGCTGTTGATGTCAAATTGAGCAATTTGAACCAAAATTTCAAAAATTGCTTAGACATCATCTGACAGTTTAGTTTTGTAGCACAGCAAACAACATGTTGTTTTTTGTGTGGTTAGTAGTATTGTTGTAAAGAATACTGATACTGAATTCGCCTTGCATTAGATTAGAATTGCATAATAGCCCCGCTTGGTACTCTCTTCGAATTAAATATTGATCAACATAAAATGCAACTCTTATGTTAAGTACGTAAGATTATTTTATCATGTAAAAAAAAATTTGTTAAGTTTAAACAGATGGATACAACTATAACGACCACTGGTCTAAATATACATATCGATGGCTTAATATAAGAAAGGCGGAACTCGAATTTTCGTTATTTTATAGGAGAAGCAACAAGCTGTAGAAAAACTTAAGCATTTGCAAGCAGAAATAATTTTTTAAACTGCCATAAATCCTTGATTTGTAATTGTAACGTACTAAGATCTTCAAGGAGCATGTAATTATAAATAGTCTCCCAGAAAACGTTAAAAACGCGATTTCGAAAAAAATGAGATACGCCCTTTTTATACTAAGCCATCGATATGTACGTATGTGTATGGTCATACATATTTGTGGTTTTCATTAATAACAACGTATGTTATATATTTCTCATTTCAAGTTTATGATATCAAATTGTTATATTTTAAATGCTTTTTAGAAAGTTTTAAGTCCAAAAGACAACTTCTACCCAGTGATGCCAACTTTTTTGGCTCTGAAAGCACATCAATGTTTAAAATAAGCACTAAAAAGCGTAATTTTGAAATCCAAAAAGCGTAAAAAACACTAACGTGCAAAACGAGTGAAGATTCAAACTAATGAAGTTTAATACCTATAATGTTTAATATTTTCTAAGCTATTCTATATCTTGTCAATAGTATCATCTTTAATGAAATATATCAGACGAAAAAAAATAAATACATCAAGTTTTTATTGAAAGAAATACACAAATTTCTTAAAAGCAATACTTATTGCTTTTGCTTAGTTTGGCACTAAAGATCAAAATTTGGCGTTTTGAGTCTTCAAAAAGCACTAAAAACAGTGTTAAAAGCACCAAGTTGGCATCGCTACTTCTACATTTTGTTAAATAAGCTTGAAAAATAACTTTTTCCGACTCTACTGAAGAAATTTGATTTTTGCACATACGATGTTATTAAGGAAAACCACAAATATGTATGTATGTGCGTAACAAAAATTCCAATTGATTGTAACATTATACTTTCCAAAAATTGTGATTATACCTTAATGATTTTTTTTGCAAATGATAAAACTGTTACAGTGCAACCCCGCATAATGGACACCTGCTATAACCGAACGCAGACTCAAAATTTTGAAAAATATTGTTCTAAATACCTCCCATAAGCGGACAGAAGTGGTGAAACACGGCAAGGAGATCTTATTTCATTCAACTTTGATTCATATTTGGATTAGTGTCAATGATATTAGTGATTCATGGGTTAATGCAAATGTAAATACCGATGCGTTAAAGACGTTTATTTGAAGAAGTCGTTTGCTTAGCTCGTGTCCCAAAATTTCAGAAAAAAAATTTTTAATTTTAAACGAGCTTGAAAAAGAAAAATATTCGTTGTGTAAAATTGCAATAAATGTAAAGTTTCTTGTGTATTTTAACTATTCATATTGCTTCATTTCTTATACAAATTGCCAGTTCAAAGCATTTTCTAGAGACGAATTTGTTGCATTCTAACAAATAAAAACATTGAAAGTCATATTGAAACTCAATTGCTGAAATTATACCAATCTTAATATAATTTTTAAATTACAATAAACTACAAAAAAATGTGTACCTCTCTCATAAGCAGACACTTCTAATAACAGGACAAAAACACCGCGACGATGAGTGTCCGGTTATGAGAGGTTTCACTGTATATCAGAAACAGATCGAGCAACCGTCCCTGTGCTGCACTATTTTTTCGCAGATTTGTATGATATTGACACCAACGACAAGAGTACGGTCCTATATATCAAAAAGATCATCATACATTGGACATTATGCATGAGGTAATCCCTCTTGGAGTCGATGTGAGCGGGAAAGATATTTCTGATGCGTTCCAACTATCAATATCGCGATGAACATATGCACGATGTTTTATTCCGAACATGATGGTATAGATAGACTTTTCAAAGAAAGACGATATCTTTCTTACACAAACCTTGTTTGATTTAAATTTAAAAGTCAGTTGGTGATGTGATGTACATACTTTTTCAGATACATAAGTAACAAACATAAAAATTTAAGGCATTTCGCGAAATATTTAATTTTAAAAATCCAACAGATTCGGCCAACTGAAGATTTCACATAAATACATTTCGATTTCTTAATCCCCCTTATTGTGATTGGAGTCGTCGACGTCACATCAAGACGACAGTAAAATTTGTCACTTTTCTACTTTATGTCGACAACAATTGACTACTATTAACATGCTCCATTAATTTACAAAGCCTTTGAGATTAGTAAGAGATTGTGAACAGGAGCCAATTGTTGACGATAAAGAGTAGACAAGTGACAATATGTACTGTCGTCTTGATGTGACGTCGACGACGCCATTCAAAATATGGGGGAATATAAATAAATTTAACTCGCACACGAAGGGATCCGCACGAACACTATATTTGTAGTACTATATGAACTTTAGTTTTGGCGCTTTTTCGTTTTAGGGTTTTGCTCGGTTTTTGGCGTTTTAGTTTTAGCGCTTTTTTCGTTTTGGCGATTTTTTCGGCCAAAAGTGGCTAGTTTTAAACGTTTCTGTTGAAAATCAAAGCCAAAGTAAAGTAATTTGTTAGAAAATAAATAACTACCATGAGATGAACACATAGCTTGATATATAACATTTCAATAAGGTACATACATATTTCATTTACATTGATATTTAATCATTTGTAAATACATTTGTAACTACAAAGATTATATGTAAGATCCATTTTTGAATTTAAACTTTTGTGCAGAGATTATTAAATCATTGGGAGGAATAAATATTTCATCCCCAAGGCACAATTCTTTGCCAAATATTAGATTACATATAGTTTCAGTTTTTAGCCGATTTTTTTGTTCTGTTTTAATGATTTTCATGGCAGAAAATGACTGCTCAGCGGCCGCACTGCTATGTGGCAAAATAGCCAATTTACACATATGTATATCGGATTAAATTACTAAATAACAATTCGTTAAACATATTCTGTTCTCCGCGCAAAGCTTTCCACATTTTGGAACATAAATGTGATGAATTTTCCATATGTTTGATCAACTTGATCTTGTAGCATCAGTGTTAATCAAAATTTTCGTTCAATATTCGGTAGATTTCATACCTTGTTCGGTAGAATTGGTAGATTGTTTACCTGACCAGTTTTTGTTCAATTTTCTTTTGAACCTGCATTTGCGTTCATGCACACCGTCAAGTTTGATTTATCAAGTTTCATCAATATGCGTTGTCGTAGAGTATTACGAATGAGAAAACAAAACGAAGAAGCAAACTTGACTAGTACGGTCAAGTCTGTACCCCTCTCCATTCTCTTTTCCTCATTCTCCTAAAAACTCAAAACTTGACGAGTCAGACCTGACGTGTGTGAAAGGGGACTAAGTATGTACATACATATCGTCACCTTAAAGACGAAATAGCCTATCTGCAGTTTTCAAAAGTTTACAGTTTATACATCGGTTGAGACAATTTTGGTTTTCTAAGCACAGCTTATGTTATGTCACTTAGGTTATTTGGAATTGTAAGAATCTGAAACCAAATAACCTATGTACCTATCAGCAGTACTAATTAGTATGAATAAATAACCATTTCTTCATACCTACATACTTAGGAATATTATATACATTAAATAATAACAGTATAGTTTCTTTTACTGGTTAAAAAAAAAGAACCTAATGTTTGTTTAAATTACACTATGCAACAAAATTAAACATTTATCGTAATTTTTGATGACTTATTTTTCTCTTATTTTAGTGCGTAACGGTCCTCTAGGTACAAAAACTGGTAATAACTTGGTCATTTGTCATGTTAGATGTTCAACATTTTGCAAACATATGCGTTATGATAAAGGGAATAATAATCCATAAAAAACACAATTTTCAAAATTTTGCAGATAGGTTATTATGTCTTTAAGATGACGATATGTATGTCGACTGCTGAGTGCCTTGTGTGTATAACTTTTTGTTTTTTGTTTGTGTTTTGAGTGCAACTATTTGCATTTTAAGAATAAAGAAAATAATCGTTCATGCATTCTTCCTGCATCCATGTTATCAGACTAAAAATCTAGGTTTAAATGATTGCGTTTGTCTACAATCGGGTTAATAAATATAAAAAAAAAAAAAAAAAAAGAATGAATAATGCGAAGACTCGTCGGTGAACGTTTTTATCATTTAATAAAAAATTTCATTGTATCTCAAACCTTTTGCTCTAAATTTATCTTGTAATATGGATTCCGAATGTGTTAAAGAAAAGAATACATTTTATGACATCAACATGAAAACACATACATACATATGTATGTATCAGAATAAAAAATAACCAAAAATTAAACAAAGCAAAAATTATAAAATTCTTCTACATACATACATACATGCACCATACTACTGCAAATTAAACCTCAATCAAAAATCATCTCGGCCTTAAATTCCTAATGAATCCTATCGCGCATGTCAATTCCAATTCCTTTAATGTAAGCTTATTCTACTGGCATTGGCAACTCTACCCAACATAATTTCATAATAATTTTAGTTCTCACGAGGTCATTGATTTAATCGGTCGTTGCTAATCGTTGTGCGGTTTGAAGTGCGTTTTTGTAAAATAAATATGTATGTCATAAAAATTTTTAAATAACGGAAATCGATTAAAAGAAAGTGGGGTTGTGATAAAATTAATCAAATAAATTATAGTTTTCTTATATTTAAATATCTCTTAATACGGTGGAATTGTAAAAGTTCTTGTTTAATTAATATTTTCGGCAGGTAAATTGCTTTTGCTTTTGCTTTTTCTAAAAAAAATTTATTTGACGAACAAGTGTGTATCTATATTTGCACTTCCAGTGCAATAGGGAATTGCTGTTGTTGTTGTTATTGCAATTGCCAATTTTAAGAGAGGGAAAAAATATCAAAACAAAATAAGAAAGCAGAGCGAATGAGTGCAATAAAGAAAATTCATAAAATCCCTTTAGTGTTTATGTTTTTTTTTTGCAACACCACAGCATCAAGTGTTTTTTTTTTTTTTTTGGTGTGGTTGCCACTAATATAAATGATAATACATAATAATAAGAATGAAACGGTTGTCGGTACGCGCGTTTATAATACAAATGATAAAATTTTAAATTATTAGAAATGAGTTGAAGGGGTAAGTTGTTTTTCTTTGAACACACAAATAACACTGTACAACAGCCAAAATAGCCTTTAGATAAAAGTATGCGGAATATATGGATTTCGATGCGTTAAATTCAAATGTGTTGTCAGTTTTTCTCTATCACGTAGAGATTTTTTTAATGGCCATACTAATATATTTTACTATAACTCGAAAACCGCTATTTCGATTTTAATAAACAATAAAACAATAAAAGACGCGCAACAAAATTTTGTTAAAAAAATTAATAATCATTTTTTACCTATCTTTTATGGTTTCGGAGTTATTCAGAATTTAAAAGAGAAAAAAGTTTTTTTTATGCAAAAATCGCGTAATTTTTTTACATGAAAATTACAATAAAAAAATCAGAAACTCAAAAGTTTCATATTTTTTACGTTTTTCTTAAAACCACATATCCTAGGAATAAAACAAGCTATAAAATGTGAAAATCCAGCAATAAATCTTGATTTTATTCACAATTTAAAGCAGGTACCTAAAAATCGAAAAATGTGTGTAATGCATTAAATCCAGTCACATTTACATCTGGCAGTGATAGGAAAGTTGGTACGATCGTACTTTTTTTGATACTATTTGACATGAAAAAGTACCGTAGTACTCCCCTAAGAAATTTTATACTCTCACGGGCAACTTAGAAATGCAGTCAGAAGACTCGCGCATGCATATATTTTGCCAAAAAGTAAATTGTTTTTTCGACAAATAGAACGAAGCTTTGTTAGTAAAGATCTTTTAGAAAAGTGTAACCACAATTAAATATCAACGAAAACCATATTTCATTCAATGATATTTTATGTGGCACAGAAGTTGATCTATTGAAACAACTGTTTTAAATCAGTTTAAAGAAAATTTTAAAAAGTTTATATTAAGTTCTAAGGTCAAAAGTGGACTTTGACAATAAAATGTTAGTTTGGTTTAGTAAGTTTCCCCCTGAAAGTATTTTATCTGTTAAACCAATATCATTATACCACTTTTATTTAAAATATTCCCAGCGAAAAGAAAAAAAAGAAAAGAAAAATAATTTGAAATATTAACAACCAATATAGAGCACTGGCTTATATAAAAACGCATTAGATGAATACATGTTTCCTGATATATCGAGAGTAGCTTACGGAATTTTATCTATGCCTCACTCTGTAAATGTCGAAAGGATTTTCTCTTACCAAAATTTCATGAAAACAAAATATAAATCAACAGCCATCGTATTCTGTAACTCGCTAAAGCTAAATCTCTATCGCTAAGAATCCATAAAATCAATTTGTCGATTTTCGGCTACGAATGCAATTTTCAAACGGGTATTGATAAATCAGGTAATGGCTTAAAAATGTAATTCGCCGAAATTTTATTGCTTTATGTCATCGGCAAAAATTTAAAGTTTTCTATTTGTTCAGCATTTTAGCGGTCGAATTTAGCTTTAGATTTAGCGAGCTATGGAATACGGGGGCAAGCTTTATGTTCCAAGAGTATTAAGTCTAATCCAGGCTACACCTATTTGTATATTTGTACCTATGTGTTCCTTTTTTTGTAAATGAATTTCTTATAATTTTTTGTTAATAAAATTTAAATAAGAAATATTATAATTTTTGGTACTCTCAGGATCAAAAAAGTACTAAAAAATTTGTTTTTGATACCGAAATGCAAATCTCATTTCCCATCACTGACATCTGGTAATGCTATTGAAAGGGCATT
Organism: Tachina lurida; assembly: GCA_944452675.1. Classification (NCBI taxonomy): domain Eukaryota; kingdom Metazoa; phylum Arthropoda; class Insecta; order Diptera; family Tachinidae; genus Tachina; species Tachina lurida. The sequence goes on along the minus strand of OX101754.1, from coordinate 93,763,450 downwards.
GCGGGCAGGTAACAGAACTTTAAATTGTGAATAAAATCAAGATTTATTGCTGGATTTTCACGTTTTATAGCTTGTTTTATTCCTAGGATATGTGGTTTTAAGAAAAACGTAAAAAATATGAAACTTTAGAGTTTATGTTTCTCTTTTAAATTCTGAATAACTCCGAAACCATAAAAGATAGGTAAAAAATGATTATTAATTTTTTTAACAAAATTTTGTTGCGCGTCTTTTGGTTTATTATCTATTAAAATCGAAATAGCGGTTTTCGAGTTATAGTAAAATATATTAGTATGGCCGACTAATTTAGGGGCCAAAATTAGCCACGCCCATAAAAAAAATCTCTACGTGATAGAGAAAAACTGACAGCAGATTTGAATTTAAAGCATCGAAATCCATATAGTCCGCGTAATTTTATCTAAAGGACAGCCAAAAAATGTTATTTTGTTGTACAGTGTAATTATCTTTAATTATAATTAGCCTTACCAAAACGTATCATTTATTAGATACAGGTAAATGCCGGTATAACGAACAATATACATAGTGTCAGGCCTATTTATTATACGGAAAAATTCGTTTCCAGGATTGGAAATTTAAAAAAAATTGGGTAAAAAAATAACCAAAAATAATAAATTTTCAGTTAAACATATTTCATATATTAGGAAGATCTAAATAAGAGTAAATAAACGAAACAAATTGTTTGATTTTGTTTTGTTTCGTTTTCTGAAGCATAGTACCGAACAGTGATGCCAACTATTTAGACTCAAAACGTGTACAAATTTTCGAAAAAAGGGCTAAACTGAAAAAATATACCTACTTTTAATGCAACATAAAGTAAAATTTTTGGAAAAAGCGCGAAAAGTGGCTAGTTTTAAACGTTTCTGTTGAAAATCAAGGCCAAAGTAAAGTAATTTGTGAGAAAATAAATAACTACCATGAGATGAACACATAGCTTGATATACAACATTTCAATAAGGTACATAAGTACTTATTTCATTTACATTTCAATAAGGAAAATACGTTGATTAAATAGTATTTATGTATACTGTGTATATACAGTAGTAGTATACATACGTAAGTAAATTTTAAATTTAATAAATAAATATCTGTTTTTAGGCTATACTGAAAATCTTTGAAAGCACAAAAATTTTTGAAGAAATAGAACATTTTTCGATATTGTTTCTTCTTTTTTAAATTGGTAACGCAAAATAAGAGAAGAAAATTAGTAAAACAATGCTGTCACGTTATTTCATAAGTCGATATTGCTAGATTAAAGGAAGAAAAAAGTTCGTAAAAATTTAAATGTAGACATATCGAGCAAAATGTTAAAAGGGGCTAAAAGGGCTGAAAGATAATTGTAAAAAGTGCTAGATAAACCCGTTTTATAGTTTTGGGCCAAAAATTTTTTTTCGCGTTTCGAGTGACTGAAAACGGGCTAAATCTAGCCCGAAAATGGCTAAGTTGGCATCACTGACTAAAACTATTCATTATTAAGGAATTAAGCTTGATTCATATGAATGCCAGTTATTTTGTATGAACTTTTCAAGAACATAAATTATATAGTCTCTTGGATTTTCTAAAATTATGATTTTCTTATGAAATACTTTAACTTTTTGTTAAATGTCACATTTACACTGTATGTAATTGTTAAGAATTTTTTCCGCAAAAAAAGTGTACAAACTAATAAAAGTATAAACGTATCAAACTGTGCAAAACTATTAGTTACCCAGTAAAAAATTACAAAAAAGGTAATCGTAATCAGAACATCCAAAAATTACTTGCGTGATTTCAAAATCGTTCGTGATTTGAAATCATTGTGATATCAGAACATGCCTGATCATCAGAGTCCGTTATAACGTTATGCCTCTGTATAAATCTAAGGATTTCTTTTTACTTGATAAAATAATGCAGCATACTTAAAGGCTAAAAAATTTGAAGCAATAGCCAAACGAAAAAAAAATTTTGTTACCAAAAATAAAAATATCTTGAAATTGTCTTAAGAATTTAAAATCGCATCGTAATCGTTGATTATCTAATGGGGGGTTTTTTTTTGGTTCAGCATTGATTTATTTGGTTGGTTACACAGAGAAAACAGATTCGTTGAGACAACCGAATTTGTTGCCAATCGAATTTTGGCGGTTGCACCAACTATCATATAATTCTGGTATGACGACTGCAATTTGATTTGGGTACCCTATATTTTAATTATAACCCTTAACCAAATAGTTGCAGCAACAGAAAAAATTGGTTACCAGTATGGATTTTGAAATAAAAGTTATTCTTGCTACCGAAAATATGATTAGTATAACTAAAACAATATCATAATTGGTACCTGTGAAAGAAAAATTGGAATTCCTTGCTGAAATAAAATAAGCAAAAAACGCAAATAAAAATACACAATTTAAGAAATTTATTATTTAACATATTGCCATAAGTTTATTTTAATTGAAATTTATTTATTTGGTGAAGCATGTCTATATGCATTTCTTCAACCACACATTTTAAACAGTCACAAACCTGTTATCTTATGCACAGACTTTCAAAAACCATTTGAGAATTCATAAATCATAATATCTTTGAAAGACAAAAAAGTTAATTTTTAATTTGCTGCTACGAGTAAAAACTCAACCTATGATATGTAACTCAACCTCTAGTTAGTTGCAGCAACTGATAATAAGTATTTATTTTAACCTTAATATACAACGACAATTTTTTAGTTGTCAATACCAAAAGTTGGTAGTAAAATCCAATTCACAATATTTTATTCGGTTGTGTTAACCAATCAGTTAATTAGTCATGACAAAAGCATACGCTCGGTTGATGCAATCAATTTAAGAATTGTCAGAATCATATCTTTATTACAATTATGCCCTTATGGCAATAAACATGGATTGTTTTTTGGATTAACAGAAAATTGATTGCGTGAACTGAAATATATGTATGTGTTCTGGCTTTCACATCGTTTTCACATTTTTTCTTGTGAAATCGGATGTTAAAGCACTTTTGACAAAAAAACTCGTATTCTTTTCACAAGACTATTAACAAGTGAAAAGAATACGAGTTTTTTTGCCAAAAGTCAAAACGAAAAAAGCTAAAAATTTTAAATCGTCCATTTAAAAATCGTTTTCATCTAAAATCGAATGCAAGAACACATGCTATTAATTTTTATTTTCTAAATTTCAACCTAAACAGGCGCAGGATGTGCTTTAACATCCGATTTCACAAGAAAAAATGTGAAAACGATGTGAAAGCCAGAACACATACAATAGTTTATGCAAATTATATTTAATTGGACTAACCATTTTCCAACCAATCTTTTTTCTGGGTGTAGATTTTATATACCAATTATTTATGATCAATATTGCTCAACTTTCTTTCATAAATTCGAACAGAGCACAAAGTTTTATCTTAAAAATGTCATAAAACAACCCAGCAAAAAATTCGGAAAAAGGTAATCGAGTTTGGAATTAAGCATTTTTGGTGGAAGCTGTTCCTTACTGGATTACCAACTTAATGATTTTAACAAGGCGTGAGACTAAAATAGTCGATTCTTGAGAAGTACTTACTTTTCTTATTTGGCAACTAGTTCACGTAATCTATTTAATCCAAAAAAACTTATTCTCCTCATTTAGTGTTAGTAGTAAAAATTATTAAAAATAAAGTCTATTGTTTTTATTGAAGTTTTTGAAATATGTACATACATACATACATACATACATACATACATACAGACATACTACATATAAGCAAGATCAACACGTGTATAACACAGCAAATATTTACTAACTTATGCATGAAAATAAATATCTTTAGCTATTAAACAGACCTTGTACGGAAACTCTTGTTAAAAACCAATACAATTCTTTAACACGAGGTCTTCAAATAGCAATATTAGAAATACTCAGTTGAGTAAACATTCTAGCTGAGTATTTAGTCACTTTCTAAACAACAAAACACCTGGAATTATTTTCTATAGTCTTTTTTCCCTTTATCCTAATTTACACTCAGCAAGTCTTGTTGCTAAGCTGATTACTTTTTTAGGACAGAGAGGCGAGGGGAAAATAAACGTTTATGTTCCCCTCGTCTCTCTCCCCCACAAACTAATCAGCTTGTCAATAAGATTTGCTTAGTGTAAATTAGGACTTTATATTACAAAAGTATTGAGCAATTGACAATAATGTTTTAATTTTTTTTTTTTTTTTTTTTTTATAAGAGAAGTAACACTCAGGCAATTAATGCCTACTACTATTACTAGGTGTTACCTTCTTTTAGGAAAGGGATAGTGAGAGAGAAGACAGGTGGTGAAAGAAGAGATAGAGGAAAGCTTCATTCTTTTACAACTCTGCTTTTCGCACGTTTTTAATAATGCAGTGTTGCAGCGCCACTCTGATGTTAAATGGGGCGTATTAATTTTTTGAAGCTGTGTCTTGTAGCCATTTTATTGATTATTTTACTTCGCCAATGATTTTTACTACACAACGAAGGAGGGCGCTCTGATGTTACATTAGGATTAGTATCTGCTGAAAGTAGCAAACACCTGTAGTTGTGTAATCATGTTATAAAACAAATTAGAAATTAAATTTAAATTGAAAAACTGTGGCACTATGGAATAATCGCTTGAGTCGACTTAAGCAAGTTATGCTGAGTTATGTCTCAGCTGAAAGTTGCAGTGGTTGCAATGCTAAATACTAGAGCTCTGCGTAAACATTCTTGAAATGTAAATCCTTCATGCTTTTTAAATGTATTGCCGTTCACGTATTATACTAAAAGAACAATAAATGCTGTCGTATAATAACCCAGCTAGCCAAGAGCTGTTTAATAGCCGATGGTGTTTAATTATTAATTGGAGAGTGATATTATAGTATTTCTGTTTAACGCTCTCTTATACATCTCGCAAGGTTTAATCGACGATACATTTATCTAAAATATGTTTAATTTACACTAAGTAGTTTTTTAGGAAAAAGAGACAAGGGGAAAATAAATTGTTATGCTCCCCTCGTCTCTCTCTCTCTCCTACAAACTAATCAGCTTAGCAATAAGACTTGCTTAGTGTAAATTAGGACAAAGTTTTTTTTTATTAATAAGTACTAAAAATTTTAATTTGTTTTTTTCATATTTAACTTGCAAAATAAAAAGCATACTGAGTACTGTACGATTCCCCAAATCATTATCAATGATTATTTTACAACTCTCATAATGGCTCATATAAGATTAATGTTGAAGAGCCTCATACGATTCTCAATGTTGCTCAAAAAAGAGTTGCAAGATAATCTCTAGATAAATCTCAAATTATTGCAACTACGACTAATAAAAGCGCCTCCTGCGGCTCTTGTACAGGCATCGTCTTCGATAACAGTTCCTTCCGTGCAAAGCATCTTCCACGATTAAAATATGAGCTCGTCTGCGATTGAATATGCTCTGCATACGATTCACAATAGCCTCTTCTGCGATTGAAAAGGCTAGCTGGGTAGCGAAGCACCATAGATGTAGTGCTGTTCGTGTATATGAGTGTTTACAAGTGATATCGGGAACACTTCTTGTTCGTAACAAACACTACAAATACCACAAGAAGAAATAGTGTCTTCACCTGGTTAGAAATACCGGTAACAACTACATAACATGATGATGCTGCCACTGCGGACTTTTTATATTTTCAATGTTGCCGTAATGTTCCGGGGAAGTGGCGGGGAGCTCCTGAGATTTTGGGAATTTTTAGCTCAGTTTTTGGAAATCTCCAATATTGTTTTTGCCTCTGCTAAAAGGTTCGTGACTTGGCTAAGTGGCTCATAGCAGTGATAGCTGTAGGTGTCTCTGCTAAAATAAATAAAGAACATACACACAACTTATGTGTGTATGTACATATGTATGTACATGCATGACGCACCCATGCCTAGGAAAAAGCAAACACCACAAACTCTTTCGTCACGAAGTATTTTCTTCTTTGCTACTATACCTACAATAACTGAAACAAATGTCTGGCAAACAGTGTTGTTCAGTGTTTGTTTTTGAAGACTTCGCTACACTAAAGCATTTGAAAAATCCCTCATGTCTTGAAAGTTCTTTTAAATGGTCTTATGCAGGGCTCTACTACATATGCAAAGAAAGGTTCTAACGAAAATAGAATCATGCGTCAGGGCCTTTTAATCTCTTAGTGGTAGCGTAAAAATTTGCGAAAACACTTCTTTGCTTAAATCGACTTATGCTATTATTCCATATTGGTATAGAAATATTTGTGAATATTGCAAGCGTCAGTAACCGCAAAAAACAGAAGTTACATTTTTGTTCTCATGAAGGAAATATTTTTATCGCGAAGTATACTCTAGAAATTCTCATCACGCCACCAGATCTCAGTGAATGCAAAAAATTGAAAGAAGATTTGTAGAGCGTAAAAACTCATGTAGTGAAGACATGTTTTTGCTTTTAAATCAAATATTTTAAGGAGTAAAATGCTGTGTTCAGGCGCATACGAAACGAGCGAAAAAAATTTTATCGTGTAGGGAATTTAGTATTGTTGGTGCCATGAAGGAACAGCCTCAACTGATACGAGTAACTCAATGATTTCAACCGGGCAGAAGACTAAATTAATGATATTTGAGAATTAGTTACTTTGGACCAGTAACCCGCAAGGCATACCACAATTGTGGACACATACATACACATACTTGCTTATGCTCTTTCATTTAGCCGTCAATGAGAAAGCGACGAATGAAGTTGTGCACGCATGTACGAATTTTTCCTGGTTTTTTGTTTAGTTTTTCTTAGCACACCGAACGAAATTAAAGTTCCAATTTAATAAATTTGTACAGAAAAAAAAAATGAAATAATTATGGAAGCTAAGAAATATTTCATGTTAAAAAAATGCTTTTCGCAATATGCAATGCATTTTGTGTTATGAAACATTTCAAAAAACTAGGGAATATAGTTTAAAAAGGCATTTTATTAGTATCCACAGCGCTGGGAATAAATTTAATACGGAATTTATACACTATATTGTTGAATAGATTATTAGATTTTTACTTTTTATTTCAGTTTTTATTAAATTGCTTATTTACAAAAAAAAAAAAAATCAAACAATTAATAACCACAGCATGCGTTTTAAATAACAAACTTTTCTTCAAGTGTAACTTTATTTTATAGTATGTTCACACGGACAGCAATTATCGAGGTTCGCTCTCCCATTCACGGTTCGCGGTCGAACCTTGATTGAATCAACATGGTTCGCCATACAAATTTTTGAGAGCGAACCAACTTGGTTCATTTTGAACCTAGCTGCGAACCATGAAGAAATTGCTATCATCGCTAGTTTTGATAACAAATTATCGCTAATTTATCTGAACTAGCTATCAAAATAAAATGAGTACATACATACACATTCACATTTTTAAACAAAAAAAACACACAAAAAACTATTGCGAGTATGAATTAATAATATTAGAACACATTTTATTAATTATTGTTGCTTAATTTGTTTATCTACTGTAAAAACGCAAATAACACAGAATATAAAACGCGTATCAACTATTCACGTATATATGTATGCATGTATGTATATACATGAAAACAGTGATGCCAACTTTTGATACTCAAAGCGCGTAAATTTTTTTTGAAAAAGCGCTAAATTGAAAAAATATGCATTTAGCGCAAAATAAAGTAAAATTTTTTGAATAAGCGCGAAAAGGAGCTAGTTTTAAAATGTTTCTGTTTTAAATCAAAGCATCAAAAAATTTTGTTAAGTAATTTATTAAAAATTAATATGTACCTATCATAAGATCAATACATTCATAAGTACATTAGCTCGAGATATTACATTTCATATTACATTTTAATAAGGTAGATATAAATAGTGTACCTACATATATACATAATAGAAGTATATATGCATATGTATGTATCTATGTTTACATAAGTACATACATACAAAATTTCAATATTTTGCTCTTTCAAAAACATACATTATCATGTTTTTAGGATATACTGAATATCTTTCAAATCACAAAAAATTCGAAGAAATAGAAGATTATTCTATATTATTCTTCTTGTTTAAATTGGTAAACTAACAAAATAAAAATGAGTTAAAAGTCGTTATTGCTAAATTAAAGGAAGTTCACAAAGACTAAAATCTAGCCATATTGAACAAAAAGTAAAAAGGGGCTAAAGGGCTGAAACAAAATTCGATCGAAATAATTTCATTTCCGTAATTAGGTTCTGCAGAAAACGAAAAACGAAGAATTTGCTCGATGAATAATGCTCTGAATTGTAATTTTCACTATGTGAAAGTACAAAAATCAGTTTGAAACTTTATTTCAACAAAGAAAAATTTTTTTCAACCGTTTATTTAAAATATGTTTGTTTTATTTAATTTTTTTTACATATTTAAGATATTTTCTCAAGTCTTAAGGAAAAAATGCATCATCATAAAAACTGAAATATTCTATTCCTTAAAATATAATTATATAAAACTTTAACACATACACTACGTTTGGATATGAAAGTGGATATGAAGCAATTTTTCGGCAAAATCTTGACCGCTCTGGGCATCCAAAATTGCAGTTATTGCAATTGCAGACAATGAATGTATAATTTTTTTAATTTGGTTCACTTCAATAAAAAAAATTGATCCTTTGGTATTTTGTTGATCTTCTAATACGAGCAACAATGTATTTTTTGTTGCCCAATATTGCCACATTTAAATTGAAAACTATCGAATTGACATTTTTTCGGAATGAACAAATCGATCGAAATCTGAAGAAGGTAAAACGAAATCGATCGAAATGAAAATTCGTAATCAAAACAATTTCGAAACTGAAATGAAATGATTTCTGTGACAGGCCTGATAATTATAAAAATTGCTAGATTTTCGTGTTTTTCCGCGTTTTGAGTGACTGGAAACGGATTAAATCCAGCACGAAAAGTTCTAAGTTGGCATCACTGCATCAAAAATATTTGTCAAATCGAACCACGAATGGTGTCGTCTGAACACCAGGGTTCGCAATCGTGGTTCAGAGAGCGAACCAAGTGGTTCATGTTGCCGTCTGAACATAGCATTACTCTAATTTTTCTCACCAATACAAACATATTTTATTTTGCGGGACACTGCTTTGGACACATTTTTCATTAACTTGCTTATGATTTATGGCTGGCAACATTTTTAGCTCTCGCATAGTCATGTTTTACACTTGGCAGTTTTTCTTGAAGCAGTTCTCTTCAATTCTCTTTTAAAACTGCTCATTTGTTTACACTCAGACGGTTTCTTGTTCAATTTTCGTATTGATTTAATGCAGCGAATGAAATAACAAAACAGAATTGAAGTAACTTTTCTGTACAGGCAAGTCAGTACCCCTCTTCTTTCTTCTTTCCTTTCTCTCCTATAAACTCAGACTTGCTTCAAGTAAAACTGCCGAGTGTAAAACATGACATAGTATAGGAAGTAAATTTCAAGTTAATATGAACAGTGTGACCAGTTCTAAAAAAAGCATTTCAGCTACATCAGTGCTATAATAGTGCTAAACATTGCACTTAGCAAATTTTTTATTCAAGAAAATAATTTTTTTTTATAATTTCCAAATCACACAAATGTTTTATTTTATTGGAATAAAAAAAACAAACAAAAAATACAAATATTTATAGGTCGACTTGAGTAGAAAATTTATATGAAAAGCACTAAGTTTGTTTAACTGCCTGACTTGTTGAAACAGGGGTTATTTAACATAAAAAACTTAAAAACTACACAGAAAAAAATATGAAAATATAAAAGTTTTCAATAAAAAAATATTTAGTAAGAAATCGTAATTGTTTTCAATGAACTTCATCGTGAAATCTAAAGAACATGTTTAAAAATGTTTATACATTTTTGTAATGGAAAATTAGGGGCATTTTCAAAATAAAATGATAAATTAAATAATGCCTAAAATATTAAATGAGCAATTGAAATATACTAACTATAAATAATTAAAAAAAAAAAATACTAAAAATAATGCTAAATGCAAAATGTACGGCTAATTTAAAAGCAAAAAATATAAAATTTAGCTGGAAAAATTCAAAAAGATGTGTGTATCTTTTATAAAGTAAAAATTTATTTTAAAAAAAGTTTACTCAAGAATTTAAGGCTATATAATTTCTTAAAGAATATTTAGGCTTATCATAAATAAAACACGGAATACGGAAATTTCCGTACGTGTTAACAATTGGTATCATAAGCAAAATGTTTTGTGAAAATTTCGTAATTTCTAAATTTTATTACACTTCAAAAAAAAAATTGTTTTCAAAAAACTTCATACAATTCTGAAATAATTTTACAGTCTTGATTTTAGCTTGCCTAGTGATTGCTTTAATTGTTCTTACAATATAATATCAGCAATATGTAGTAATGCCGGTGAGCCGATTGGCAGTAATCATAACAAATAGCAACAATCGTGAAGAAAAACTTGACTCTAACTGGGAAATTAATCCTTGAATAAAAAATTATTACCCAGTTCACAACCTATTGTAGCAGTCGTATGTCGTACATGAATTGCTGGTAATCTCTCTAAAAACATTGTTTATAAAAAAAACAGAAATTCCCAACTACGTTTGCATCACCTACGACTCCTACAGTAGATTGTGAATTTAGCATATGTTGATTAAATTTTATTTATGACTTTAGTTTTGGCAACAATTTGCATGTAGAAAATCTAGAAAAAAAACTACATACTTTGAAGAATAGCCTAAAAGTTATGATTTCTAGTACAGTGAAACAAAAAATTAAATATAAATATTTAAATAAATTGCTTTTGTGTTTGTTTGTTGCTGAGCTTTAAAAATTCTTATATTTAAACCTCATGGAAAGCAATCGATATTAGTCAACTAGCTACGTAATGCCTAGTACACATTTTGGCATTTTGTGACATCGCAATGGTGGGTACTAGAGTCAACATTTCGTCGGTTGGTTTCTAGTTTGCTGCAGACATAATGTATTTTGGATATACTGTGCAACCAACCGACGATTTGTCATTTCCGATATTTTTCGTTGTGTGGCATTGCTTTCCATATAAAATAATAAATAATGTGAACGGCGTTGCACATATTTTGAAAATGACAACACAAAAAATGCCAGATGTGTACTCAGCATTAGTGTTTTTTATAAAAATTTTCTGCTCAAGTCGACCATAAAAATGGGTTTTTTTTAATTTCGTCTTTATATACACTCTTCCTTTGTTGCAGGCAGTTAAACCTGTTTACGAATAAAAGAATAAAATTTTTCATTTCTACTTACAACAATAAAATGAAAAATAAATTAGGGAGTTCACAATAGTGTTTTAAAATGTGTCTTTATATTGCAGAGTTTACATTTTAATTCCTTAATTTGGGTTGGGAATTATATTTTTGTGTGTAAATTAAATTTAATACCAACAAGTGTCAAACTTAAAAGTCTGGAAAGCATATCATTTTAAATATGGCAATATGTTAAATGTTAAACTAAAACTGTTAGCGCAGCTGTATTTGATGAAAAAGTTTAAATAAAAATATAAATATAAATTTAATTTAAATTTAAGATACTTTTTGTGAGCTCCCTAAATGAAAAACACTCTTGTTGGTTTTCTTAAGACAATTTTACTCGTTAAATGCAACGAGGTTTAACATAAAATACTTAGGGCCTTATTTTGTAAAATGCAACGCTTAGCGTTGATAAATTTCGTATGTATCTACATATATTTTTGTATTTTAAATTTTTTTTATATAAAATTTGTTACACAATTAGCCCCTTAATAAAACTGTGCAACTAATATAAAATAAATTCTCTAAAGTATACATATCCAGCAAAAACTGAACTTACTAGAACGCAAAAAAATGTATGTATCCCGCAGTCGTAAGTACTTACAGTTTAAATTAATAATCCAATATTTTTGCTGGAGAAGTTCAAAAAATTTCGGGGATACCCCCTTACACATCTATCTGCAAAAAAGTGCAATTAAAGGATTACACGAATGTATTATACTTTTTTCTACATATATACAAAAATTAATGGATTGTAGGATGTGCAACCTTGAGAACGCTTTTATTCATATCCAATAGCATTTCGGGCTTTGTCAGGTCAAGCCTTGACCATAACTCCCTCGGGACTCTGCCATTCTTCATACTATCCCAAAATCCGATTCTTAATTTGAAAATGGCTAATTGCAAGTTTTACCGGAGCCTCCCTCATCTTATCCAAAATTTACCCCTTTATTGTCAATTAGTCGGCAGTCTTATGTTCATCCACAGTGCAATGTCCTGAACTACTAGCATAGCCCGCACAAATAATTTCCTTTTTTAAGACTTTAATTTATATAAAAAACAACGTAAATGAAATAAGGCATACAAATTAACGACATCTGTAAAAAGTTTAAAACGTAATTTAAAAAATAAACATGTTGCTGCAACAATTATTTCCCAAAAAAAATCAAAGAAAACAGCATAACTTAACAAGAAATGAATATGCAAATCAGCTTATAAAACAAAATAATTTTTTATTAACAGACAAAATTAAATCATAAATTTTAAAAATACATACACACACACACATACCACACCGCCTGGCAGTGTAAAGGACGTACGTCATAAGGTAAAATGTTTAGCAACATTTTTCAAAAAAAAAAAAACAGTTTAAGCAACATATTGATTAATAAAAATAAAAAAATTAAACATAAACAAAAAAAAAACATTTGCTTAATTCACAACAATTTGTATCCACGTATTTGTGTATCAAATACACTTTCAGTTTGTTAAAATAGGGAACACCCTGTGTGGATTTTGTATTTTTAATGACAAAATAAGAACAAGCTATATACAAATTCTCTCAGAGAGCCTCTCTCTAAATACAACATTCTAGAAACATATGAAATTAAAGTGTATTAGGGGTGTTCATTTTGATATGAAAATTACCAACAATAAATTTTACATTAATATGATAATACAATCGTTACAAAGATACAACTGGTTTTGTGAACTAAGCAAATATAAATTAAAAATGTACCTTAGTTATATTACACAATACGATACAATACAATAAAAAAAAACATGAAATGTTGCAAATAGTTTATTTTTGTTTAAAAAAAAATTTAATTTTCCTTATATTGTTTTTTTTGTTGTAATTAAATATAAATTATACTTAGCTTACCTCCTCCAAGTGGGAAGAAAAGATAATAAAATAAACCTTATTTGTGGCAAAGAACTTGTTAATAGATTTTAATATGAATTGAAATTATAAAATTATTTTTGAAGTTTTCTTTTTTTTTGCAAAAATATAAAACAAGGATTTCTTTTAGCAAAACCAGAAGAAAAAAAGCAAACAAATTATATACATACTGTTAATATACAATATTAAAAAGAATATATAATTATAAAAAGCAAAAACAAAAATAAATAAATTAATTAATTAAATAATTAAGCCTTATCAAAGTAGTGAGTAGTAGTGCAAGTGTTTGTTGTTAGTTTGTATTTTAGAAAAGTTTAAATTTTTAATTCATTGTTTTTATTCATTATTATTACCATAAAATATAATTTTTATTTGATTTATTTTTTATTGAGTGAAAAAACGGAAAACATAAAAAACCCCGCATGTTTTTTTTTGTTATTTCATTTAATATATTAACTATTATTATTATTATTATTATTTTGTTTAAATAATGTTAAGTAATTATGATTATTTTTGTTTTTTTTTTTTGTGAAATAGATAAAGCGAACAGAAAATAATAAAAAAAATATATATATTGTAATTTGAACAAAAAACCTCCCAGAAATTGTGTTTTTAAATGGGTTAACTGAAAATTTCTTTATATTTCCATATAAACTCTATTGAAATATTTTTAAATTACGAGTCGTATTGAATGCCGTGATCTGCCCCCTGATCAACAAAGTTGCTGAAAAATCGTCGTCCGGAGGTTTATACGCCATTTTTTAAATTTTGAGTTAAGGACGCCATCTTAGGTTCTCGACAACTAAATTTTCAAATCTGCAATCCGTTTTCAGTTATCTCTTCTCATTGCTGAGATAAATCGTGTCCAGTTTGCTCTATACGGACGCGATAATTTTTTCCAAGTGAACAAAACACGGTAACTTTGCTAATATTAATAATTCAACTTGAATTAAAATACAAATAAAACAATGACAAATTTACTTTATTTACTGTCGAAAACAATTAATTGTGATATTGGGCGACGGACGCGACATTAAGATATTAGTGAATGTAAATTCTCCTTGTGGCTGAGTGGTAGCCTCAGTCCAGAGGTCGTGGGTTCGATTCCCGCCATAGACCCTGGGTGTGTTCCGCAGATAAGCTAATCGCTACGCGGGTTGTGTTGTGGTTGTTAAAAAAATAAAAAAATTTGTATGATAAATTTGTAAATTACAAAAAAAATCATACTCGTATTATTTTAAAATATTCGCAACAATCCTCAGCAAAGTTTCTTTTTAAAGTTGGTCGAACTTTTTCTGGAATTAACCATATACAACTCGATTTTTTCATAAGTCGACTTATGCTGTTATGGTTTTTAAGCACAAAATTATAATTGCTGTGATAAACACTAGCAGAATGGAAAGGCCCCAACAACTCAACTCCATCATCATTGTTTGTGGTGTAAGATAATGAAAAATTCAGCCTTGTATAAAAAAAAATTTTTTGAGTTCAAATGGAATACGTGAATTATTCTGATTTATGGTATCGCAAATAGTGAAAGATATTTTGTAATGAAAGCTCATTTTTATCATCGCCAATTTACAAGAGCCTTGATATCGCTATTTGTTCTTCTTTGATCATGTACATGCCTGTTTATTTGCTTATTTTTGTTTTCACCTTAGCCAAAGTTTTTTAGTTTGTTACCTTAAGTATAAATATTTCTATTTTGCTTATTCCGAAAGAGTTATTCGTTTTAGTTAGCCAAGCTATGAACCCATATACCCCCTTATCGTAGTTGGTGCATTTCGTCTATGACTACGACGTTCTCGCAACAGATTAAAGAATACCGCAACATTTTTTTTTTAATTTAGGACCAAAATATCATGGTTGAAGACTAAATACGCGAACCACGATAAGACCCATTATTTTTATTTTCCGGAACTTTGGGGGTGATTGTAAATCATTCGGTGTGGATATTGCAAGAAACCCTCCCTATAAGAACTTTCAGCTTAAATGTATGGTTTTCTTTTTTGGCAATATTTTTATTTTTATTTTTATAAATAATCACCCTTATTCCAGTTGTCGACATCGACGTGACATTAACATAATACCAAAAAGGTGGGGCTTGTGTACCCGTTGTCGAAAACAACTGGATCCTATTTGCAGATTTATGCTATTTTCTAAACCTTAGGGAACGGAAATAAATTATCAGTGGAACAAAATTGTTCCCGAAAGCGAGTCAACTATCAACAATTTTTTGGTATTGTGGTAAAGTGACATCGATGTTGATAACTGGAATAAGGCTAACACTGAGCGCAAAGATTATGCAAGATTAGGTTAAGAAGGGTAGTGCTAAGCACTTTTACACTGATACTTATAGGCGAACTGATAATCCGTTTGTAGTTTACCCCCTTCCCGAACTGTTATGAGAATCAATGTACACATTACTTGTCATTCAGCCGCTTGATGCGCAACATGAACCCGGTGATATTCTCGAGTTATGACTTCGTAATACCTTTTAGTTCCTCAAATCAGCCACTTCAGCCTGTGTCATTCTGACCTCGGTAAATGACTTATAATAAGTTCCAGTGTTTCTGGCTCTTCTCATTTTAGCACAGCCTGCTAAAATCCGGGCTGTCACTTTCGGATTTGCTGATCCTTTCTCTAGCCGGGCAATGACCAGTCAAGACTTCTATAAGGAACCGAAGAGCCCTCTTGCTCACATTCAATTATAGTTTGGATTTTCACACGTCAAATCTTGGCTATAAAGCCCAGGTCAAGAAGCTATTTCTTAATTTTAAAACCCAATTTTCAAGTTCTCTGGAATAGTGGTTAACCGGTGGTTTCACTGATGCCTCTTTATCCAAAAGTTCTGCCCCCCTGACCGCTGGAGTTTCTACCTAAAAAACAATACGCTTGTTCACAGGCCTGAATGACTTATGAGCTTTGGTTTCTTTAATGTAGATATTACAGCCCGGTCTAATATCCATCTTGGACTCATCAGTAAAACTAGCACAACCCTAGTGAGAATATCCAATTTGAAAAAAAATCCTTATCGGGTATTACCAGTGGGGCTATCTAACGAAAGCCAATCTCAACGATTTTGAAGTCCGTGAACCTAGGATTCTTAGGATTAAGCAAGCTTATCCAGAACAACCTCGTTCAGGATTCTTCTATAGGCCTCTACTCTTGACCTAAAAAAAGCGAGTCTAAAAGTCTTAGTAAACTCTTTTCCGCTGTTTCCATCACATAGTCCTCGATAGGCAAGAAATGTAGAATAACATCCAAGGCCACTTCGTTGGTGCTTCTTGCAGGC
The DNA here is from genome assembly GCA_944452675.1 of Tachina lurida. Classification (NCBI taxonomy): domain Eukaryota; kingdom Metazoa; phylum Arthropoda; class Insecta; order Diptera; family Tachinidae; genus Tachina; species Tachina lurida. The sequence continues at coordinate 93,747,005 of OX101754.1, read as the reverse complement.
CACTTCTCTGTACTTTAGAAATTGAGTTCGTATGGCTTTTGTAAGGCTTTTATCCTCAACACTGCGCGCAGAAGTAACCTTTAATACATTTAAATAAAATTCTCGTATCAACGTGTTTGTAATTGAACTTGTGCGAAACGACTTGACCGATTTTTATGAAATTTTGTATGTGTATTCGGTGGGTCTGATAATAAGGGCTATCATTAATAAAATTCCACGTGAAATTTTTCCCAGGGAAAGCAAGTAATAGGGAAAACATAAAATTCTAATTGGAAAAGGAAGAAATTTCACACGTAATTTTATTCACGATAGCCCTGTATAAATCGCAAACTATTTTTTATACCCCTAAGTGAGCTGTGCCGCCCCTATACGAACGAAATATCTTATATCTTGAAAGCTTTAGAAGTCAAAGTATTCAAATTTTAGACTCTTTTGGGACAAAGATGTGAAGCAATTTAAAAATTGGTAGCATAGGACCGGGGGAAGGCGCACCCCGATATAAAGTAATTAATATTAATCTTATATCTTGAAAGCTGTAATAGCGGGAGTCCTCACATTAGGTACGGACTCTTTTGAGAACGAGGTGCGAAATAATTCAAAATATTGGTAGAATTTTGACCTGGGGAAGGTGCACCCTCATACAAAGTAATTATAAAGGTCTTATATGTTAAAAGCTATAACAGGAAGAGTCTTCAAGTTTAGTATGGTTTAATTTGAAAACAATTAATATAAGTATAAATTATAATACATTTAAAGCAATAAATGTTGCGATGTTTCGTTCACAGCACTCCCTAGTCTAGAATTTCCTTAGAAATAATTTAAGTGGCAAAAGAACGTTTGCCGGGTCAGCTAGTTATAATATATAAATTTATCTCTTATTATAGGCTGCATTCGCTAGCTATCTAACATTGAGTATAGTATACTCGAATTTTCTGTCGAACAGAATTTTGTTTTGGATATATTGTAAGCGGATTTTTTTCCTTTAATTTATAGGACTATTTTTCACTTTTAAACTCTCAAACACCAAGTACATTCAGCTACAAAAAAAAATACACTTTTTGTCAGAACTTGATGAGCGACCTTGCGGGAGGGGGGGGGGGAAGGTTGTAGTCCTAAATTTAGCAAAATTGCAAGATCGGCTACATTTACTAATTGTTAAATTTTCCTCAAGGAAAAATCAGTGTTGCTCAACAGTTTTCGCATATTGGAACAGAGTACCAGCCTTAAGATGATAATTAGATTTGCGAATAGAGATGTTGAAATAAAACTTTGGTTGTATGGAATTTCTCAATCACAATAGAGTACAAAAAAGATGAACTGATTAAATAAAATCCTATCATTCCTAAACAATGAATGAAAATCGCAAAATGGGAACTTTTTACATTTTCGCAAAAAGAGTCCGCACTAGGTACATGGCTAATTTTATTCTGTTCTAATTTATTTTATATAGACAACAGTATTTTAAATTAGTTCTTGTGTTCAACTTCCGCCTGAATTTAGGACAAAACTTTGTTTAAAATTGGGCCAAATGAGCTAAAAAATCGTATAGGCTATTTACTTGAAAATCATATTTTTAAAAATATATTTTGAAAATATAAAAATAATTGATGTGATTTTCGAGATATTTTTACATATTATATGTGAATAATTTATAACCTATTGCCGGAGTTATAGGTCTTACAAAAGTTGTTGGTATTTGCTTAATAAGCATTAAACATTTTTTTGATAAACAATTGCTAAATTCACAACCTATTGCAGGACTCGTAGTTCGTACAAACGTTGTTGGTAGTTTTTATATAAACAATGTTTTTAGTTATTGAAATTGTAAACATCTCATGTACGAACTTCGACACCCACAACAGGTTGTGAATTCAGCAAATTTTTACATTGAAGCAACCAACAATTCATGTACGACCTACGACTCCGACAATAGCTTGTGAATAGAGCAATAGAAAAAAATTTCAGTGCAAATGGAATACGTGAATTTTTTTGATTCATTGTATGATGATTGTTATCTGTTATCTTTAATTGTCAGACAAAAGTAACAAAATAAAAAACATGTTGATTATTGTTGATTTGTTGAGCTTCTCATTTGTTTGACTGAAAGTTTAACATAATAACTCTTGTTGTTCTGAGAAATCTTTCGCTAAAGGGTTCTCTGATGATTTGCATTAGCAACAGTGAAATGCACATAGGGTCCAGCCAAACCCCTCAATAATCAATTTCAATGTATTTTTAATAAAAAAAAAAAATATTTTACTGCATAAGTCAAGGCAAAATGTTAAACTTAAATTGTAACAATACCCAAGTTTGCCCATTTTTGGTTTACTTAAGACCAACCTTTTTAGTTTGTAAATATCGCTCGCTTATTGCAATATAGTAACATCTCAAAAATGCGTTTTTCGAGTTAATATTGCAGAAAAAAATTGTTATATCATATTTAATATTGTGTAAAAGTTTCATATAAAAGGTTTGCACACGCACCTCTTGAGAAAAGAAAACATTTTTATGTCTCATTAATTGATGTAGCAACAACAAAAGATTCCTTTCTTTATAAACAAAACTTTAGTGTTTTTTCTGACTATAATCAAATCAATTTTGCCTTTGGAGATTTAAAGTTTAAAATTAGGGAAATCGGACGAAATTTCACAGGCAACACCGGTCCGTGATGAGACTACAACACACGCATTCATAAAATGAAGTGGTATAGGGTGCCGACCACTGTTCAAACTTAGTTTTATTTCTTTGTTAGATTTACGAGTAATTTGGCTCGTTTGGCATTTTTTAAATTTTCAACTTCAAGACTGTGTATTTTTTTTTAAATATTGTCATGAAATATATTTTGTGTACTTTAATTATTATTTTTCGAACTGTATTTGTTTCTATATTCTTATGAATTGAATAGGCTAAAGTTCGTAACGCTTTTTAAGCCAAATTACATGTGATAATTATTAATGAACAAATAACATCAAAGTTAGTTGTAAATATTCTGACAACAACACATAGTTGAACGGAACAGCCAGCCGTTTTCGAAGGCCACTAAACCTTCCTCATCAGCGTTCTTCTGTGTTTTTGGTCCACTGTGTGTGGTGTCAGTTGATGTAGATGTCTGCCTTATATACGTAACTTTATTGCAAATGGAATATGTGAATTTGTTTGATTCATTGCATTTCAATTTGCCAATGTGTTTCGTAATGTATACGCAAGTTAACATCTATATATATATACCATCTTCTATATATATTACAACAGTCTTACCATTGTCGTTTTGTTCCTTACTAACTATACACATGTTTGTTAATTTGCTTATTTTTGTTCTACTTAAGACAAACTTTTTTGGTTTGTTACTATTAAGTATATTTTTATTTTTAATTTTTGCCACAAGCCAATGACTATTAATTAGTGAATTTAATTATTATTTTTCGAACTGTATTTGTTTCTATATTCTTATGAATTGAATAGGCTAAAGTTCGTAACGCTTTTTAAGCCAAATTACATGTGATAATTATTAATGAACAAATAACATCAAAGTTAGTTGTAAATATTCTGACAACAACACATAGTTGAACGGAACAGCCAGCCGTTTTCGAAGGCCACTAAACCTTCCTCATCAGCGTTCTTCTGTGTTTTTGGTCCACTGTGTGTGGTGTCAGTTGATGTAGATGTCTGCCTTATATACGTAACTTTATTGCAAATGGAATATGTGAATGCAATGAATCAAACAAATTCACATATTCCATTTGCAATAAAGTTACGTATATAAGGCAGACATCTACATCAACTGACACCACACACAGTGGACCAAAAACACAGAAGAACGCTGATGAGGAAGGTTTAGTGGCCTTCGAAAACGGCTGGCTGTTCCGTTCAACTATGTGTTGTTGTCAGAATATTTACAACTAACTTTGATGTTATTTGTTCATTAATAATTATCACATGTAATTTGGCTTAAAAAGCGTTACTAACTTTAACCTATTCAATTCATAAGAATATAGAAACAAATACAGTTCGAAAAATAATAATTAAATTCACTAATTAATAGTCATTGGCTTGTGGCAAAAATTAAAAATAAAAATATACTTAATAGTAACAAACCAAAAAAGTTTGTCTTAAGTAGAACAAAAATAAGCAAATTAACAAACATGTGTATAGTTAGTAAGGAACAAAACGACAATGGTAAGACTGTTGTAATATATATAGAAGATGGTAATATATATAGAAGATGGTATATATATATAGATGTTAACTTGCGTATACATTACGAAACACATTGGCAAATTGAAATGCATTGAATCAAACAAATTCACATATTCCATTTGCAATAAAGTTACGTATATAAGGCAGACATCTACATCAACTGACACCACACACAGTGGACCAGAAACACAGAAGAACGCTGATGAGGAAGGTTTAGTGGCCTTCGAAAACGGCTGGCTGTTCCGTTCAACTATGTGTTGTTGTCAGAATATTTACAACTAACTTTGATGTTATTTGTTCATTAATAATTATCACATGTAATTTGGCTTAAAAAGCGTTACGAACTTTAGCCTATTCAATTCATAAGAATATATTTTGTGTACTTTTATCACATGTTTTATATTTTATGGAAAAAATAATTATACAAATTGGATCCAGTGTTTCGAATATACTAGTTAAAGTTGAAAGATGTGCCTAACTCGTTACAAGAAATAAGTTTTAGAAAGATAGAGAAATTTTTAAATATCAAATACGAGGTATACAAGCAAACAAACAAAAAATGAATAATGCTAAGAAAATTTAAGTGGCCCGGGAATCAAACTTTGAGAGTTCATGGTGTTCCTCCTGAATAATTTTAATATATTTCTGCTACACCAATTGCTTAGCAGCCGCTTGCTTACATCCCAGCAAAAACTTTTCGAAATTTTGTAATGGGTAGTACTCTTTTAATGGCTTACAAAGTAATGAGTGATACTTCTCTATGCAATTATTTGATGTGCATAATTATGACTGTCCTGTAGTGAATAAAATAACAACTTATTTGTATTATTACGTGAATGTACTTATTGTAGTACATACTTTGCGAACTTCTCAAACAAAAATAATGGGTTATTCGAATTAGTCAAATTAGAAGTACTTACGACTGTAGAGTATATAGACTTTTTTGCATTCTAGTAAGCAAAATTTTTTGCTGGGATGTTTTCAAAATAATTTTTTCCTTATGGCTTATTGGAAAACCATTGTATTATATTTAACTGATCAAATTAACAACTCACACATGACAAAATAAAAACACTTACAACTTGATCTCATGACTTGATATGATGTAATAATTTATCATAATTTTTATAATAATTTTATTGGTCATATACTACATATTTATTACAAAAATATTTATAAATTATTTAAAAAAAAAAACATTACAACGAATTATTTTATTTGAAAAAAAAAGAAAATATTGTTTTTGCTTTTCCTCCAAAATAAAAATAAAAATATTGCAAAAAATAAAATTTTAATACACTGCAGAGTAAAAACCAAAATAGCAAAAAATAGACCACCTAAATACTATGAAAATATTATATTTTAAACCATAGAGTCTGTCAATGTTTGAGCTTTGGTTGTTAATTAAAAAAGAAGACACAAAATACTAAATCAAAAAGCTATAACCGAAAGAAAAATTATATTAACAACCTACTTACATAAAAATGAATCAATTAATAATTATGTTTTATAAATACTCGTACAAGCAATTGTAGTAAAATATCAATAGTTTTAAGAACTTACAATAAATCAATAAGCTTCACCAAAGAAATGTATATTTTAGAATTTCTATTTAACTGTTATTAGCGTTTACAATAGAAGCAAAAAAGAAAACAATAGAAGAACATATTTAAATCTGCTTAAGTCTATATTAATTTTTGAATTTGTAACGATTTTTTTCTGTTCATTTAATATTTTGTTATATTTTAGTAAACAAAAACTATTGCATAATTTTAGGCAGCAGTTTTAATAAACAGGGCGGGAACAGTGTGCACACTTAATTTTTTTTTTAATTCGGTAGAATCGACAAAAAAAAATCGGTAGATTTGAATGAAATTCGGTAGAAAATGTTTTTTATTCAAAGAAACATAAAAAATAACAGTTCAAAGAAATATAAAAAATAACAAAATATATGTACTTATATATAAAGAGTAAGTGCAAGGAGTATCAAACTAAACAGGTTCCAAAAGCGCATTTAAAACTTCACATGTGATTGGAAATTAAACTGCCATAAACAATGAAGCATTTCCAAAAAAAAAAAGTGTCATCCCCAGTTATTGGCCCTTACCCTTTATATAGATATGCTATGCATACATAAAATAATATACATAAATAACAGGAATTCAGTTTTTGTACATAGGTTTTATAAAGCTACTAAAATAACTTTTATTTGACAAACATTTGCTACTACAAAGATTATATGTAAGATCCATTTATGAATTTAAACTTTTGTGCAAAAATTATTAAATCATTGGGAGGAATAAATATTTCAACCCCAAGGCACAATACTATGTTCTGTTTTAATGATTTTCATGACAGAAAATGACCGCTGTGCGGCCGCACTGCTATGTGGCAAAATATCCAATTTACACATATATCGACTTAAATTACTAAATAACAATTCGTTAAACATATTCTCTTCTCCGCGGAAAGCTTATAACATTTTAGAACATACATGTGTTCAATATTCGGTAGATTTCAAGCCTTGTTCGGTAGAATTGGTAGATCATTAAATTCACAAACATATTCGGTAGAATCTACCGAATATCGGTAGAAGTGTGCACACTGGGCGGGAACACTCATATTATATTGATAATAAAATAGTTGCAGCTTTTATGGTGAGTGTGCCAGATCGTAGTTTTAAGAGATTTTCATTTACAAATACCCTACAGAATATAATGGACTACATTGTCCATTATATATGTAGATGAAATAGATTAGTTATAAAATGGTCCCATTGAATCCAGTCATCGACCATGCCGTTTTCGCACACAAGGATTCAATGCATCACGACAAGTGTTCGTGTTAAAATGAATGTGATCCTTCTTCCCGAACACTTGCTGTTTTGGGACTTAAGGCATCATTAATCTTTACTTTCTTCTGTTGTTCTGTGCTGTGCTGATCTGTTTCTAAATTTTAATAGTTACTTATTCTGTTAAAGCGTATCAGCTGTGTCTGACCAACAAAGAAAGAGTGATCAGTTTTTATCGTCCATTGTTATATTTTAATATAATTTAATGTTTTTCATTTCCCACAATCGTGTAAAAGTAAAATTGTTTAAACGCAGAGTCACAGTTTATTTCAAATGTTTTGATTTTTTTATTGTTACTTATGAGGCACTTACATCAGCACAAAATCTAGCATATTTTGACTAAAATCTTTATAAAAATCTATACCGTTTACACCAGCTTTTTTGACATTTATCAAGATTTTTTTTATTTAAAGCAACACCCATCAACTGATTAGTTACCAAAACTACAACCAAACAACTGCATTGTAGCCAATTCACCGTAGCTAATTCACTCACCTTTTGTTGTACAGGGTAGTAAAAGCATTATGTTTTTGTTAGATTTCCTACAAATCTACTGAAAAATTTGAATTCGTTTTGTATGTAAGCAGCTTGAAATCTCGAGACAGTGTAAATGTACTATTACATCAGCAGAAAATCTAGCATATTTTGATTAAAATCTTAATGAAAATCTATACCGTTTACACCACCTGTTTTTTGACATTTATCAAGATTTTTTATCCAAAACAAAACCCATCAACGGAATTGTTTCCAAAGCTACAACCAAAGAACTGAAGTATAGCCAATTCACTAGAACTAGATTTCGAGACAGTGTAAATGCACTATTACAATTACAACAAATTTTTGATTTTCACAGGTTGAAAACATAACAGAACGGAATAGAAATACTAAGGAATTGTATAAGATTTCTTTAAACAAAAAAGAGTCCTGCACTGAAAATTGAGTATATAAAGCAGACATCAACATCAACTGGCACCACATGCAGTGGACCAAACACAAAGAACGGTTATGATAACGGTATTGCGACCTCCGAAAACAGCTAGTTGTTCCGTTCAGCTAGTGTTTGTCAGAATACTTACAATTTACTTTGGTGTTACATATTTGTTCCTTAAATATTGTCACATGTAGTTTGGGTTACAGAGCGATACGAATCTAATTATAAATATATAGAAACAAAGAAGTTTCGAGCAATAATAATAACAATAGAGCCAGCTGATTCGTAACAGAACAGAAAGTAAAGAGTAAAAAATTCTGTATTTAGTCTGATACAACGACAGGTTGTGTGCGTCATGGAGTCAATTTCTGGGATATCGCAATGTTTTATCGACCATGTTTCATCCACATTATCCCCATTATTATGTCCTACCCTGTCGGAGAATGTGTGGTTGACTACAAAAATAGTTAACTTATAGTTAGCTTTTCTTAAGGTACGGTCACACTTGACAAACATTTGCCCAAAAAAGCGTAACCAGCAAATACTAATGAGAAATCTTTTGACTCAGACGCGTGTTTATTAAGTTCAATATTTTCCAATAATATTGTATTTTTTAACTTTGCCTATTTGTTAAATACGAAATTAATTAACTTTATAAGCACGTGTTTGAAGCAAAAGATTTCTCATTAGTATTTGCTGGTTACGCTTTTTTGGGCAAATGTGTGTCAAGTGTGTCCGTACCTTTAGACTGACTAAAACCTAGCTGCAAAGTCATCAAGAACAAGCCCAAAATTATTTCTTAATAACAACAAATTTATTCTCAGCTACTTTAAAACTCATTTTATTCTTATATTAACATTTTGCTGTTGTTATCTTAGATGGCAGCTTAGCCGAGTAGTAGCGCGTTGAGTACACAACGTGTGATGTTACATGTTCGAACCCCAGAAAATTTTTTTAATTTACTGACTACCAGGGAGCGTTACCATATATATTTTTTAAAAAACTTCCTAAATCTGAAAAAAAAACTTTTTTTCCAAAACAAAAACTTTTTTCTACAAAAGTACCAACATTTTTAAAGAAAACAGCTGATCGATATTGTTATGTGAAAAGTAATGAAAATGGTTAGGCTAACTGAGCCTTTAGACACTGTTGCAGTAATAAGGGAGTGAGAAAATATAAGATCGTTTTATTGCATACAAACATTACTTAATATTTTCATTCAATATACTGCAAAAGTTCAATTATGGACATATTTATAAAAAACTTGAAAAAACTTTATATATTAAAAAAACTTTTTGGCATCTCAAAAAACTTCCAAAAAAAGGGAAAACTTGACAAATAGTAACGCTGCTAGCAGGTGATTTAAAAAAGTCAACTTTAAGTTAGCTGAAAGTAGTGCAGAGTGAGAAAATTAACTACCGCCACATCACAATGTAAAATAGTCAGTTGATTACACTGCAAAGTAATCCAAGTATCAGTCAGTATAGTTGCGAAATCGTTGTAATAAAATGTTTGCCGACTTGCAGTGTTGCCAGTAGATTTCTCGAGAAAAATACCTACACATGCTAAACAAAAACCGATTTTTCCTTACACGTTGAAAAAATGTCCCCTACAAAAATCCTTAATCATTTTTGTCATTAAAATAGAAGAATTATAAAAAATATATGTATGTGCTTATTAAAGCTTTGGTAAACAAAATAAGTAATCAATACAACTTATTCGATTTTGCGACTTATTGATTGGGAAAGATTTTTCTTTCACTAAATGCGGTAAAATTTGTAAACAATTAATACCGATGCATCTTCTTAATTGAAAATCTTTCAAATTGGAATGATATTTTAGAAAAAGCATATATCATGTACCACGTGTTGCCAAGTTAACAGCTGTTTTTTTAGGAAGTTTGGCTTGTCAAATTTCATTGCATTGAATTTTGATATGTCAATTTTCATTGCAATAAGGTACTAGGAATTTTTTGTTGTTACAGGCTTGACAGCACCCGGTATATGAATTCGCCTTGGCATATACACACCTACATATTAGTGTCGCCAACTTTTTAAACCAAAAACAACTCTGGAAATATATTTTTAAGCGATTTTAACGAAAATAAACTTTTTGAACCATTTTGAAACAGATAATATTACCAAAAAAAACTTTGTGCTTGCATTTATTTCATAAATATTACGACATGACGAAAAAGTCCCTACATTTTGGAGAATATAAATAATCTGTCCGATTTTCCCTGTAAGGATTTTCCCCTACTTCTGGCAACACTGCCGATTTTACTCTTTGTAATGTGCAGCCTTAAGGTATGCAATGATATTTTCTCTGCTTTTAATAAAATAAGAAACATGAATTGGGCCATTGTTGCCATTACAGATATTTTTCTCACAAATCTGGCAATTTTTAAACATATCTCCCATTTACATTAATAGTGTGATAACTCCAAGAAAAATTTAATTTTTTGAGTTAATAATGCACAAGCATTTCATACTTTATCTTGTGTAAAAATTTCATACAAATAGCTTGTACTAGCACCTCCTGAGCTGTAAATGAAAAAAGTTTTCTGCAAAGACAGTTTTTTTTTATTAGTGACACTAATGAAGTAACTGTGAAGATATGTTGCAGGGGAAAATATGTTTCAGTGATTTTTCCAACATATATTTATGCCCGCCCTACTGGGAATATAGCAGAAAAAAACAAGAGCCTCTCACATAACAATAAACTTTTGTGGAAATGAATTTTTGTCAAAAATAACGACACTTTTTTGTTCAAAATTTTTAGCTTATGGGATATACCTCAAAATAAGTTGGAATTCATATGTAATTAATGGCCTGTTTTACAATAACGAAAGAGCACTTTCGACTGAAAGTTTATATTGAAAACAACAATAAAATATGAAAATTAGTTTTTGTATTCAATAGGTATAAATTGTAAGACGAAAGTTTTCTTTCGTTATTGTGAAACAGGCCATAAGTTTCTGAAATCTATGTTCGAGTTAGGCTCAGACATACATTCGTAAGTGCACACCATTCTAAGCGTATGTAAACAACAATAAAATAAGAAAATTCGTCTTTGTTTTCAATATCGTGAGATCGTGGAACAAGCCGTTAATCCCCATTATTAATAACATATTTTGCTTCTTTTCTGAATTGAAAGAGCTGAAAGAAAGTTCACAAAATATTTCAGTTATTAACATATAATATTTATGGACACTTTTCCAAGGTGAAAAAAAATCGTGTCCTTGATAATACTTTTCAGCAATAGAAATTTTTATTAATAGAGAGTGTGATAAGCTCATCATTTTTTATCCAAATAATTTCTTTTTTAAATTTTAATTTTTTGCTTGATTTAAGGAACATAATGATTTGTTATTTGTTGGAATGCATTCTTTTTTTTTTGTTTTGTGAATTGGCAAATAAATATTTTTTTCTTTTGGCGTTTGCAAACGAAAAGTTTTAAAATAAAAAAGTAATATGTTCCATAAAGTAGAAATTATTAAGACAACAAACATCTAATATAATATATAAATAACATAAATAACACACAAAAACAATTAATCGTATTAAAAATAAAATAAAAAATAATATTAAAAAAAAAACAAAAGAAATATATATTTCCAAAGTGCATGCATTATTGTTCTTTTTCAGTTAAATATCAATATTTAACATTAAATTACTTAAAACTAGCAAACAATACGTTCATATTAAATATGTAGTATTTATTGAGAAAAAAAAAATAATATTTGTAGGTGTTTTCTTATTATTTGAAATTATGTTCAAATAAAATCAATTAATTCCTAGTACTTAGTAATTATATGGTAGATATTGAAAAAAAAATAAGTTTAAAATAAATTTATTCAATAAATGAAAGCAGGAGTCAAACAAAAAAGTCTAAAACTTTTTAAGTAACAAAGTAATTTTATTAAGTAAAAAACAGAGGCAAGAGGCAAGAGGAAATAAAAATAATTGTAGTTGTTGATTATTTAATTGTAATAATATAAATAAGAATAATTTAATATAAGAATTATAATAAAAACAATAATAAAATAATATATTACAACTATCACTACTCGACACAAATTTTACTATGCGAAATAGTTCCAACAATTTAACAAATGGACCAATAGAGGAAGCATTTCTTACAAATTTTATGGCAGGCATTATATCAAGGTTCTGGTGGTTATTGGCATATACATACATACATACGATATCATAAGCTTAGGTATCGGCTATGATTTAATCTGTTAGTGCAGGAAAAAATTTAAAACGTCTTTCCCACCGTACGCATTAAAACGTATTTTGAAGTTTCTCAAGTTCAACGCCCTATCATTATAATTCAGCTGACGAAAATAGCAGAAAGTGCCCAACAAAGGTTTAATTAAAAACAAACTGCAGATTTAATTCAAATATCAATTAGACTTCAATCCGGCATGAAGAGGAGAGGAACAAATTGGCAGGACATTGCAATTGGTTTATGTGCAGTAAGTCCTAGTGCAAACTAGGGGAAAAGGATCATTTCTGATCCCCTCGTCTATCTCTCCTACCAAACTAATCACCTTAGCAATAAGACTTGCATAGTGAAAACTAAGAGTAATCCTCATACCTAAATTAGAGCGGCAAGAGTCGCGTTAACAGCAGGGTACGCATTTTCAGTACATTTGAATGTGAAAATATTACTGGATTGTACTGAAAATACGTACCCTGCTGCTAAATCGACGCTTGCCGCTCTTATTTAGGTATGAGGGTAATGGGAAATGACTAAAAATCTAAAGAAATTATTTTGTTCACGTTTACAGGATGAAGATAAATACAATTTTATAAAAAAAAGAGCTCGAGCTTAACAAAAAAAAAAATATATATATAAAAAAGAAGAGAGGTATCTTAGGACACCCGCTTATAGCTATGCTGCTTAGTTATATAACACAAATTTCAAGTGTGAAATAACAATTCAATAAAATTATATGATAATAATATAATTATACTAGCTGACCCCGGTCTGCGTTGGTGGCCCTAAGCAAACATTAGTGTTGTATATGGCATTGGTAGTACAATATGAAAATTGGATTTTGCCCACGAATAAACTAAATATTGGGCCATCTGCCGGACGAATTTCAAACTACACAGAAACGCTCTTCACTCCCCATAGATCATGTATATAAAGTTTGGTCAAAATCGGTGCAGTAGTTCTTGAGTTACGGTGCAGTAGTTCTTGGGTTACGGTGCAAGAACACAAAAAAACTAAATATGGCGCCATCTGTCGGACGAACTTCAAACTACACAAAAACACTCTTCACGCCCCATAGAGCATGTATAAAAATTTTTGTCAACATCGGTGCAGTAGTTCTTGAGTTACGGTGCAAAAACACAAAAAACTAAATGTGGCGCCACCTGTCAGACGAACTTGAAACTACACGGAAACACTACTCATGCCCTATAGAGCATGTATATGAAGTTTGGTCAAAATCGGTTCAGTAGTTCTTGAGTTACGGTGCAAAAACACAAAAAAACTAAAAATTGCGCCATCTGTCGGATGAATCACTATTTCTGAAAGGGGCGTAGCATTACCGGGGTAGAATATATATATAAACGGGGTGGAAGGCGAAAATCTGTTGGGGCATTGAAGAGTTCACCCATAACAAATAAACGTATTTTTGTATTATATATAATGAGATGATAATATCGAATTCTCTGCAAATATTTCAAAACGTTTCCATTTTTTCCCATGATTTTCTTTTCTAGCGAAATGTATTATTTTTTGCCGGTGGGGGCTGTTAGCCGGCTTACAGCCGATCTGCTGTGTTCTCTGGCTTATGCTCATGTGCAGAAACAAATTAAACATTCGTTCTCATTTGTTTTGTATTGTTTTTGTTTCACTTACTTCAAAGAACCAAACAAAACAAAATCAAACAATTTGTTTCGTTTGTTTTCGTACTCTGCTTTTAAGTACAAAGAAATCAAAACAAAACTAAATTTATAACTGTAATAGTGTCGATTATTTTTATTACAAAAATTACTTTCTAACTCCTGTATCGCGCAATAAGTAGCATAGCTATAAAAATTAGATAAATATAAAAAACAAAGCAAAATCCTTACTAATACATATAATAATTGTGAAAGTGAGTGTGTTTGTTTGTTTGTTTCTGATGCTATCACTCCCGAACCGCTAAGCTGATTTTGGAAATCCTTTCACCAATGGGAAGCTGCATTACTGGCGTCAAATATAGGATAATTTTTATCCGGTTCAGAAACGGGTTTTTATATGAATCTTTTGTCTTAGAAAGGCCTTTTGTCAGTTTTTTTTAGCAAAGATCTGTTATTACCAAAATGGGTAGGTCATATGATAATACGTCATTTGATTATGAAAGGACCCATATTTGGTTATTTCTTTAACATAATTTTGCCACTAATATGTTCTGTTTACTTACGAAAGGTCTCATGTCATTGCCAAGAGGCTTTTCATAAATATATTAAGGTTGGCAACATTGCTAAGTCCCCATTCATATGAGTCAGCTTATGGAAGAGATAGAGAGAGAGGTGAGAAGATTGGGAAAGGGTCACTGCTTCATGCAGATGCAACTCTCTTTTGTTTTCCTCCTTCTGATTCTGTTTTCGCTTCTGATTTTATTGGCGCAGTCGTTAGTAAAACTTTCAAGCTAGATAAATTAGCTAACCAGTCTAGTTAGTCCAACATTTCTCTACCAACAAAAAAAAAAGGTTACGAAACAAAAGTACAGATACTTATGCGAAAAAAATAAATGAATGGAAGAAACTTGTTCAGTACGTCCCAGAAGAACACACATGTGGTTCTACAATGAACTTATTAAATGACCTACAGTATACAGCAATGAAAGTAACAGAAGTTCTTAAGTTCTAAATTTTAATATAATTTTACAAAATCCTTTGTATAAAAACAAATTTCAATAAAATGATACAAATAATCTCCACAAACCAATATTAATTTATTTATTCTAACAAAAAATATTTTTTAAACTCAGTCCCTTTGAACAGGTGTTTTAACATAGAAAATAATAAATTAAAAATATATCAATTATTAAATATTTTCAGCTCCAAGAAGCCTTAACATTGTCACAAAAGTTAAATTGGCAAAAAAGATCATAAGGGAAAATAAAGAGTTTTCTTTTATTTTCCAGAAGTTTACTTTTTGTGACAAGCGGCTTTTCATAAATAATCGATTCATATTTGGTAGAAATAGTTTCCGAAAAACATATTTTTGGGCTAGTTAAGGTAGTTTCAGTTTCGGGTTTGATTGCATATACTTAACGTGACCAGATAGTTTTTTGTAAAAAGCTGGACATGATAGATCAAAAACCGGGACTTTGAAGAAAACACCGCCAAAAAGCGGGATTTAACACTAACTGTTTTTTGAAAGCGGGATGTGTAATATGCACATTAGCTATGGCATAGTGTTATATGAGAATTCTTACTAGCGAGATTTCGACTTGCAAGAGGTTCGGAGAAAGATATTCAAGCCGAAAAAAAGTAGCGGTCGGATGGGGGCAAAGGTCACCTCTTCGTGCTCAAAGTTGAGAGTAAAAGCAAAAAAATACAAAAAAACATATAACTTTCCCGGGGTCAAATGCATGACTAGCACCCATTAATTTTCTCCGCCCAACATCTTTTTTATATAATGTAACTTTTATAAAATGTAACTTCCCCTATGGCGTACCTATCGAAGTCAAATGTATAACAAACCTCCTATATTTTTCCAATACAAAGATTTTCTCTATACATACTTATCGTCTATTTTCAACCATTAAGGTGGTCTCCATACGAAAAACGAAATTTTTAAATAATTTTTTTTTAAGAAATCCGCTTTTATGGAGACTCCCAGGGGGTAAAATGTAAGACCAACCCACAGTAATTTTTTATTTTTAACATTTCCTCCGAACATACCTATGCCTATACCTCGACTCCTTAAGGGTGCTCCCATACAAAGGGGAAATTTTTATAAAATTTGCTCGCAAGGCTGTAACTACCGCTAGGGCGTTCCTATCGAAGTGAAATGTATGATCAACCTGCAATATTTTTTCATTAAGGTGGTCCCCACACAAAAAATATTTTTTTTAATAATTTTTTTTTAAGAAAGCCGCTTGTTCCGCTTTTTTGGTGCCTCCCAGGGTGTAAAATGTAGGACCAACCCACATTAATTTTTTATCTTCAACATTTCCTCCGACTCCTTAAGGGTGCTCAAAATATATATGGTAAATTTGTATAAAATTTACTAGCAGGGCTCTAACTGCCCCTAGGGCATACCTATCGAAGTCAAATGTATGAACGACCCTAAATTTTTTTCCAATACGAATACTTATTCTTAATATATGTGTCATCTATCTTCAATCATTAAGGTTGTCCCCATACAAAAAATAAAAAGAATTCTTTGTTAAAACATTAATTTATTTTTGGCATGTGTTGGATATATCTTTTTTATTTTGGGCAACGACTTGAAGTAGAAATATTTTGCTTCTTTGTCGCGACAAAACGCACTGCTGTAATCTTCTTATAATTTTACGCAGCGTGACCGTTTGACCGACTAAAGTGGCAAATTGACACTTTTTCGACTGCCTTGCCACTTTTTTGAGTGCTTTGCCACTTTTTTCTCCCTTCTTTTAGAGTGAATTATATAAAAATACATTAGAAATAAAAAGTTTGATGTAGTTTTCTCGTTTTTTTTTTAATTTTGCCCCTTTTTTGTGGTAAATCCCCTTTTGGTGCCACTTTTTGAAAAATGTCATCGGTCACCCTGATTTTACGCCTCTTTCTGCAGCGTTGTTGAGAACTTGCAGTTTTTGCAATAGTTATCTCTAGCGCTTGGTTAGTGTCCTCACGTTGTCCCAGGTTTCTAGATCGCTATTTATCGTCCACTATGCCTTACCTAATGCACATACACTATTTCGTACGTATTTCGGCATCACATTTTTCATAGTTTCATTCGAATTGCTTCGTTGGTATTTTGGTTTCGTAACAATATTTCATTGGATTTATGACAATAATATTTTCTAATAATTAAAAAACCCCTTTATATTTAAGTTATTTCATTGTTTTCATGAAATTATTTTGTTGTTTCGATGAAGTTATTTCATTGCTGTTAAATAAATTTGACGAAGCTTTCAATAAAATAATTTTGACGAAAGATATTTCATTAATCCAACCAAGCGTGATGTTGGTTGAATTTTAATGAATTTTTTCACTGGATTAATGTCGAAATTCATAGAATTTATGAAGAAAATTCTTTCAGTGTAAGCGAGCCGTACAATAGAATGATGTTCAAATATTATTGGCCATAAAGCCTTTACATATTCTCCATCATTGGCAAACTCGATGGCTTTAATGAGAATGTTTCGCTAATTAAAACGTTTTCCTATAGAATAGAACAAATATCAATTTTTCCAAATAGCAAACTTTTAAAGATATTAGAAACATTAGTATAAACTGCAATAGTTGTGAGAAACTCTTAAGTACTTATTTTTAAAAGATGTCATCATAACCTTAAATATTTCTACTTCAATGCAGATAATTTAGAAAAAATACTTAGTTGAGTAGTGTTAGAAACTTAACAACAATAAAGAAGCTAAGCACCTTAAGCTATAAAAAAATAAAGAACATAATACATGAATATGTATTTAGCATTAATATTTTTGGGAGTTTTTATTTTTATAATTTTGAGCAAAAAAAATCATTTAAATTTATTTTGCAAAAATAATCTTTATATACATTAAAGAGAAAACAAATACAATAATAACTCTATAAATTATATGAACTTAATTATACAATAAAAATGTAAAAACCGCTAAAAAAAAGTATTCATACGTACATACTCGTACATAAATAAAAATAAAATAAACCACACACGAGAATTAAAATTAAAAAAATTAATTTAAGAAAAATGCATACCTAAATACAGCTAAAATTAAATGAAACGAAAAATAAATTGTTATGATTCTTTACTTGGAAAAAAGAAATTAGTTGCCTTAATTATGAAAGTGGTCTAAGTCAGATATTTCTTTTTTCAAAATATTTAGTCGTTTACAATTAAACAAATTAAAAAATATTTCTATATTATTAAAACATTTTAATTGAGAGTTGTACACTAGTCTCGATTTATATAAATTTATTTAGTATTTATTAAATATTAATTAAAGTTTTTTAAAGATTTATTTAATATTTCTCTAGCAAAAATGTATATCACATATACCACTTTAATAATTAAGGCCATACATATAAATTGCAAAAAATAGGAGTATTCAACAAGTTGCAAAGATGCAAACACATACACATACACATGGAAAATATGTAATGTAAGGTGTGCTTCAAAATTATAAAGTTCACTCATTACCGTTGGGTGTTTATGCAAGCTTACCATCTGTATTGTCAGACACTGTAAACTTTAGTATTTGCTGTTTAACATTTTTGCCATTGTGTGTATGCATGCGGCGTAATCGTTTTAAAAAAATATTATTTTCCTTAAGACAAGAAGTGGCACATATGCCAATACAGTAGTTTTCGCTTAATTGCTGCCCATTTAAAATATAACTTATCTTAAAAAATGTATTTGTTATTGGTTAAGCACGTCTAGATGCACTCCCTTGCTGCTCAAGTCATGGAAAATTTCTTTTTATCGAATTTTTTGTTGGTTAAGCACTTCCATATGCATTTCGTTGCTGCTCAAGCAACACATCAACAAAATGCATCTAGATATGCTTAACCAACAACAAATGGGATAAACAGCGTTTTCCATGACTTTCCCCAACTTTCCACAAGAATATTCTACTTCAGGCTGAGACTTGTTCGCATAAGCCTGTGACTTCAAGTAGCTCCCCAAAAAAAACCTGAAATGGTTAAATGGGGCGATTTTGCTGTCCTTGCCAAATCGCCAAACACGGGAGATTACGCGACCAGAAAACGATTCCTTTACAATATCCATTGCGGCTTCTGCTCTGTGGGCAGTCTTGTTGAAACCACATGTTCACCAAGCCCCATGCATTTAATTCCGGCATTTATCATGACCCTGTAGTGCTCGCCAGTAACAGTAACTCTATTGCCGATGAGGTCCTCAAAAAATGTCACCGAATCGCTGCTCCCGTGTGAACGCCGAACCACACAAGGAAATGTAAGGCTTTTCGTGCATCACACACAAGTTTTCAATGCCCCGGAAATGAAGATTTTATTTAGTGATGTAACAGCTGAAATACAAATGCGCTTCATCCTTCATCATGATTTTCGACTCAAAATTGTCCTCTTCGTTGTTGAGATTGAGGATGGCTCTGCAGTAATTTACACGCGACACGCAAGGTCAGATCAGTAGGTATTAACTGATGCATCATATGTATTCTTTATTGGAAAATGTGTGAGTATTTCACTAAAATCCATTCTAGGGTCCTTCTGGTAATGGTCAATTGCGTGGCACATCGTCTACCTACATCGGCAGTCATAGCCATGATAATGTTGACAAAATGACCAGTCCGGTGGTGGCCACACTCTACAAGTTTTTTTTTGGTTCCAGTCTGTTCGAGTCAAGCTGTAAAGCGACAGAATACAGGATATTTGCCACTTAGCGCGCCATGATTAGGAAATTCAGGCTACTTTAACATCACCAAATCGACAGGATTACTCCATGCTCTTCTACCGTAGAACGCTCCATTGCTTATCTGTTTATATGCTGCAGCTGTCTGGTTCGCAAAGGTCAAATATTATTGCAAAAATTGTAACATATTCCGATAGGGTGATTAGTTTTGCGCAACCCTGCTACATTTCGTATATTTTGGAGATCATAAGTTCAAGATCTTATTGACTTCCCGGGAAGCTCTTGTTTTACTGGGTAATACTACTAAGATCTATTTAAAAACTTCCAAAGGGCATTGTGTAATAGTAGTACTCATCGAGGCAAATGTATTTGTGTATTTCTAACAATTTTCATAGGAAAAGGTTTCTAGTTTGGCTCGCTAGTGTTTGAAGAAACGAAATTGCTGTGTAAAATAGTGCATTATAGAATTCTCATTTGGTTCATATTGAAATTAGTATATGTATGGAAACGTTGTTGGTAATTTCTATGTAAACATTGGTTTATAAACAATGTTTATACTGAAACTGGCTGACCCCGGTCCGCGTTGCTGGCCCTAAGCAAACATTAGTGTTGTATATGGCATTGGTGTACAATATGAAAATTGGATTTTGCCCACGAATAAACTAAATATTGCGCCATCTGCCGGACGAACTTCAAACTACACAGAAACGCTCCTCACGCCCCATAGAGAATGTATATAAAGTTTGGTCTAAATCGGTGCAGTAGTTCTTGAGTTACGGTGCAAAATCACAAAAAAAAACTAAATATGGCGCCATCTGTGGGACGAACTTCAAACTACACAGAAACGCTCCTCACGCCCCATAGAACATGAATATGAAGTTTGGTCAAAATCGGTTCAGTAGTTCTTGAGTTACGGTGCAAAAACACAAAAAAACTAAAAATTGCGCCATCTGTCGGACGAATCACTATTTCTGAAAGGGGCGTAGCATTTACCGGGGTAGAATATATATAAAAACACACGCCGGTCTTTTACAATTATTTTGTGGATTGGAAGGCGAAAATCTGTTGGGGTATTGAAGAGTTCACCCCTAACAAATAAACGTGTTTTTGATTTTTATATATATGAAGATAAGGTTACCAGCAACTCTTTTACGAACTAGGACTCCCACAATAGATTGTGAATTGAGGAAATGTTTTAAAATGTGTGTTTTGTTAGTTAGGGAACGTTAGTTAGGGATGCCAAGCGGGACTGATTTTTGAAAATCTCGGGATTCGGGATTTTGGGATTTTTGTGATTTATTAATTTTTAGGGAAACCGGGATTTTGCAAGATTTCGGGATCTAAAATTTGTTCGAAAAATAAATTATTATTTTTTTAATAAACAGTACTTTAGTAATAAATTTTTATTTTATTTATGC
Source organism: Tachina lurida (assembly GCA_944452675.1). Taxonomy (NCBI): domain Eukaryota; kingdom Metazoa; phylum Arthropoda; class Insecta; order Diptera; family Tachinidae; genus Tachina; species Tachina lurida. The sequence goes on along the minus strand of OX101754.1, from coordinate 93,726,067 downwards.
ATTTTAAAAAGTTTTAGGTAGATAAAACATCATTATACAATTGTTTATAAACTTTTAAGTTTAAAATTAACTATTCTCAAAAGAATCTTTTCTTATCTATTTTTAAGTTGATTAATCACATTTGATTTTCAAGAATTTATACTGAAAAAGATAACTAAATATGAAAATATGTTTTTGTTTTCAATATACATAAATTCTTTTAGGTTTTTTCTGTGTCTATAGTAATAATAGATAATTATTTTTTTCCATAATACCTGTAGACTTTTGACACTAGCGCTTAAGTTGACTTACGAAAATTTTTAGATTTAATTTTTTTTTAAATATTATTGTTCGGCTAAACTTAACTATTAACGATATGTCTATTAACGATTTGTCTCTTAAATAAAAATTGTCTATTATAGAACAATTGCCAAGAAATTCCGTAAAAGAAATACCGGGATTTAATTTAATAAATCTCAGTATTCGGGATTTCCTAACCCGAAAAATCCCGGGATTCGGGATTTCCCGTTTGGCATTCCTAATGTAAGTGCATGATAGGCCCTTAGTCTCGCTCTTTCTAGGACATTTTCCTTGACTTGTGCAAGATGTCCGGATCTAATGCTCGAGTTTCTTCTTTAATATTATTTTTTGTGAGGTTATGCCCCATCGTTTCTTTCACGAAATTTTTGAAGTTACTCTCTTTTCTCTTTACTCTCTCTCTCTCTCATTTATTTAAAGTATTTTATTTGAATTATTTAAAATTGTTTTTTAAGAAACAAACACAAACTGCGAAGATACTTTGGCTTGCTTACAGAAACACCCAGAGTCTCCGGCAGGAATCGAACCTGTGACCAACTATCACTAGAATGCTCGTAGTACATTTCATACTGGCCAAGAGCGCACTCGGAAAATAGGCGCAACGTAAATATGCATGACCTTTATATATAAATTAAAAGGAAAACGTCAAAAACTTTAAACTTTATATAAAAACACTAGCTGTGCCTCATTCCTCATTAATGCATTTGTATTCTTTAACCATTAAAAAGGGCTATCAGCAAGTATATCATAAGGATATTTAGCCAGGAACCAGTGTACAAATAAATTTTTGTATAAATAAATCAGTGCAGTAAGCGTATGCAACTTGAAGCGAATCTAACATACATATAATACAAATTGCTATCAAATAATTTGAAGTAAGAACAAGTTAAATTACACAAAAATAAAATAAAAAATAAAATCAACAAAAAAGTACCTACAAAACCTAAACACAATTGTTGTAAAAAAACTTTACTTAGAAACCCTAAAAAGCAAAGATGTTGAAACAATTTGATAAACTTATTTGATGCGCAACGTTTTTTTCTCGGTGTAAAAAGGAGGATTAATACACAAAAATATAAAACAAGAAAAAATAAAAATAATAATAACGTTTGCTACTACAAATTGCTGCAAAATTCAATAATTTTTGATATAAACAAACTAATGAAAATAGAATGATAATTTAAGAAATTTATTATTCGACATATTGTCAGAAGTTTATTTTAATTTGAAATTTTTTTGCTGATGGTTCAAGAGGTTTGTGACTATTCAAAATGTGTGGTTGAAGTCTACTGATGATCAATGAAATGCATATAGACAACGCTGAACCATCATCAGCAAATAAATTTCAAATTAAAATAAAATGATAATATTATTTATAAACAAATTAACAATAAGAAATTTAGCCTAAATGAATATTTTACAATTTCATTATTTAAAAATGCCCCTTTTGGCTTTTTCCTGTTTCCGTTGAATTTATTTTGAAAAAAAAACCAACAAGAAAATCCAACCTTTTAGTTCTACAAATTTGGTAAAATCTTCAGACAAAAGAATAAAAATGCTTTCAACTCTTTAATTTTTAAGTATATATATTTTTTTAAATATTGTTAAGAAACTTCATTATCGAACTTTATTTATACGATTAAGCAAACCAACAAAACAAAAGGAATAATCTGTTGTACATTGTGCATAGTTATTGTATTAAAAAATATCAAAATAAGAACACAATAATAAACAATAATTAATGAGAATTATTACATAAACTAAACATTATCGAATTGATTAATAATAAAGGTTTAGATACAAATTTTAAAAATGAAAGTTACTGAAAAAACATAGTAAAAATGTGTTTGATTTGGAAGTAGGAAGGATGGAGACCCTCATTAGCAACAAACAATAAATTGTTTTTCATTGCACTTTGTGTGAGCCATGCCACTGTGCAACATAAGGTTGATATCATTCATTGATTATTTCGCGTGAAAAATTTCACACGTAACAAGTGATGCCCATATTACTTTCTCTGAAAAAATGTTCGTATTTATTGGTTTGAAGTAGGCAACACTGATCGACTTTTGTAAACAAAAACATCAGCTGTCAATATTTCGCGCGTAATAAATGCCAGTCACATTATTTCAAGAAAATGTTGCCAAATACATTTCATAAATTTTTCACGAGTTGAACAGAGTACGACTTTCGCAACATTATTTCATGAATATTTTATGTAAACTTTTTTGTAGGAATTATGCCAACATTTCGCGTGAAATTTTAAACATAGTATCAGGCTTTAGTGAGAATGAAACATTGCGCTTTTTTGTAGCAAAGTATATTTGTTGTTTGCTACACGTTAGGTCAAAACGTTTTAGTACCGCCCTCGTATATACCCTTCATAATTTAAATGTGCTGTTATGTCAAAGCATTGGATATTACCAAAAGCGTTTTTCATCATAAAGTATTGTGCGGACGGTATCGCCAATTTCACTCAGTGTACCTAACATCCGAAGTTTCAAAACTTTCCCCAGCATTCCCTAGGTGAAAAATATAAGACCGAGCGTCATATGGGTTATAATAGCGTAAACTTTTTTTATTATGAGCCTTATATCCATATGTCTCATTAATTTTTTAAAATTTTATAAACTTATTGATAACACAGGTCAACATGAATTTTTTGGCCTGAGACTTCTCAGTTACTTTGGATATACATAGTACAGAGGTTCAATACCTATAAGCTACTTTTTTATATGATTTGAATAGGGGCCGGGTCGTTCACATATTATGTAACGCTTTTTCTCTTCCGATTTTTCATAGCCGCTTTCACTAGTTTATATATGTAAGTGAAGTCATTATGTCATTCAGATATGCGCATTTTTATACACTTTACCTAAAAATGGTAAAAGGCTATACATATATAGGTTTGTCATTCCGTGTGTAATTTCCACAATATTAATAAGCGACCAAAAGAGATTATATATTCTGGATATAGCGATGTCCGTCTGTCCGTCTGTCTGTACGTGAAACCGGTTTTCCGAAGTTCCCTGAAAAGCTAGAGACTGGTGTGTCAGAAATGGTCCAAAATAAATTGGTATTGAAAATCAGCAAAATCAAGCAGATGGTTGCAGAGCTGGAAAACTAAACTAAAAGAAACTACCGAAAACTAATTTTTATTATTTTTTTCAATAAATAAAGTTATTTTATACTTCAGTACGAATAAAATTGGTATTTAAAATTGAAAAAAAATAGAAAAAATTCAAAAGACGTTTCCAGGGTTGGAAAACTTTATCTTTTTTTTGTTATATAAAAGTAACTTACTAAAACTTCCTTTTTTCTATAAATTAAACATATCTTATATTCTTAAAAGAAAGGTACTGGTGTAAGACATCAGAAAAATAAAAAAAGGATGATTCCAGGGTTGGGAAACTTACACTTTTTGTGATAAATAAAAGTAACTAGGTCTAATTAATTTTTTTCCTTATAAATTATATATATTTTACGTTTTGGAAAGAAAAATTGGGTGTAGAAAACTACAGAAATAAAAAGCCACAGTTCCAGAGTTGGAAACTTTTAACTTTTTTCTGGATATTAAAGTAACTAAATAAAATTTTTTTATTTCCTTCTCTCTATGTTCACTTAACATACTTTATATATTTTTCTAAGAACTATTAGATTGGTATAAGGAATCAGAAAAAATCTAAAAGGATGATTCCAGGGTTGGAAAATAAATTTTTTTTTGTATATAAAAGTAACTGGGTTAAATTATTTTTTCTTTTTGTTTACAAATTATTTATACATTATGTTGTAGAAAGAAATAGTTTGACATAGAAATTATAAAAAGAACATAGCTCCAGACCTGGAAAACTTAAACTTTTTCTGGTATATAAAACTAATTAAATAAAACTAATTATTTCTTTGGTAAATAAATATATTGCATATTTTAGAAAGAAATACATTCATTAGTATTAAAAATTAGAAAAATAAAAATTATGGTTCCAGGGTTGGAAATTTAAAAGAAAATATAAAAATATAACAAACAACAATTTTTTTCACTTAAACATATTTCATGTTTTAGGAAGATCTTAACTCTAGATTTTTTTTATATATATGTTCAATGTAAATGAAGATTTGTGTCATGTTGCTTGTTATGCTCTCAGCACAGTTGTGTTTTGAATTGATGGTCTTTCGTTGACAGCTTGTAACGTGTTCTTATTAATTTTTAAGGTACAATTATACGTGCCATAGCCATAATACCATAGCCATAACAAAACCAAAATTCAATTGGTTTCTATGGTAATGGCTATGGCGTTATGGCGAGTCACCTATAATCAAATACAGTGTTGCCCACTAGTTTGGTTCGAACGGCTATTTTCTATGGCACGTCTGATTGCACCTTTAGTAAATAGAGATAAAAATAAAATTTATTTGCTTATGTATGTATCTCTATACTACACATACGTACTTTGGTGAAGGATATATCAGATTAATTGTTATGCTTGTGTTTAGCTCTTTCTTTCCTTTGACAAAATGATTCATAACAAATGAACTGAGCTACTGAGCTAACTGAATGAAATAATTCAGTAACGTGAACTAAGCTGAAAAGAGCAGTCACTAAAATGAGCTGGTAATCTCATCTCTATTTTTCTTTAATCTATTAAATAATTAAATAATAATTCACAACAAAACCTGGACCTACTCCCAGCTACTGGAGCGTTACGCAATATGTAATTGAATTAAATAAGCTGTTCGATGTAATTAAATAGCATACGAAAATATTCTCGTTAAAATTATTTACAGAGTTTTAATCAATTCCTGGCAAGCCTTATATAGTTTTGGAGTTATTGGGAAAGTTTTGGATGAAAAAAATAAAATTTTTCTAAGAAAATTTAGTTCTTTCTACCAAAACAAAACCGACTTCGATGCAAAGATCTGATAGAAGAAGACAACAAGAAGTACCTAAAATATAAAATTAAATATTAATGGGTGTGCTTCTGCCCATTTTGTAAATGCAAGATTGTCTGTTTTTTAGAGCTTAGGGTGCGTTGCACAGTGGCGTGAATTAAAAAAAAAGTGGTAAAAAGTCCGCAACTTTTGAACTAGTTAACCGATTTCGATGAAACCAACTGTTTTGGAAAGTAGAAGTGTTGAAATTTTTAGAAAGCATATTTTGAGGCACCCTGTTGTAAGACAGGGTAGCTCCAAACAGCCTCAAAGTGGGAAAGTGCGGGTATCGAAATTCTTTCGGAGCTTGTAACTTTTGTAAATAGGGACCGATTTCAATAATTTTTTCAGCGGGACAATCTACGTTAAGAAATAAAAATAAAACATGCTGAGAGTACCATTTCATCTCTTTCAGTTTCCAAGTTATTTGACTTGAAAAATTTATTTTTTAATTTTTGGCCCTGACTTTTTTTATTCGTTAGTACATAACTTCTTTATTACTTGGCAAAAATCAGTATGTTTTAATGTTTTTGAAAGAAAACTTCATTACAATTCATATAAAAAAAAATTTTTTTGATATCTCAAAAATTGTAGCAAGGAATAATTTTGCAATTTGGATTTTTAAAAATTATGAAAAAATTTGGTATATTTTGTGAAAAAAGTATTATTAATTTTTTTTGAATATTTTAAAAAATTATTAAGTATTTGATAAAAACTTTGATTGTTTCTGAGAAAGGAGACATTGAGAAAGGCTGTGAAATAAATTTTGGAGATTGTTGTTGGTGCACCCTACATTCAGCATTGGTCGAAAACTAGCAATTTTTTTTCAAAAAATCCGATTTTCGGATGTGGCAAAAAAATTGCACGGTCGTTTTTGTAAATTTTTTGGTTTTTTATTATAAATAAATTTGTTGTTAGTAGCCTGTAAGAAACTTTCGACATCCTACACATAAATGTAGGCAGGAGAGGAGATTTTCTAAAAATTCTAAAATTTTTCTAACACAATTTTTCCCAATAAGAAAAAAGTATTATAAAATTATAAATTGGGAATCATTTTAATTTTTATCAATAGCATACATTTAGTTTTGCAAACTGAAAAAAAATTATTCTCCTACCTTCAATACTTTTTGAAATATTCGAAATCCAATTTTGATTAAAAATTTTAATTTTCTACATTTTTTATTTTTGTCTAAATTATTGATCTTATTTTCTTTACTGCAAATGTTTCTTAATTTTTTCTATGTTATTACAATAGTAGATATAATTATCTATTCAACGGTATATAATATGTATTCCTTTGCCATTATATCAGTTTTAAAATGTATACACAAATATAACACCTCAGGTAACAATTTACGTGTATATCTGATACTCAAACAAACCCACATTTTTTATGAACTCTTGAAGCTGTTATTAAATACTTTTTTTTACTTAAATACAATAAAATATAAGAATTTATATACATAAATATAAGTATATTTATATACCTACAAGGACAAAGGTTCCTGCGCGCACATCTCTAATATGGATATGGTTTTACCTGATATTTGTATCGGTTTTGTATTCGTAGCTTGTAAAATAGCTATATATTTAAGCTGCGATGCATTTAATGTCATTATTTCAGTTATAGCTATCATGGAGATAACAATTAAAAATAAATCGCTCTGCAAATTAATGTGGGAAAACCTCACTGATGGGAGTACTCGGTTGGACAAGGTAGACCAAATGATGTACACAATATCTACTACATATGGTTTATCTGTAAACACCGGTTTATGGAAAAAACTTGATTTTTTTTTTAATTATATGAAAAGAAGATACGTGAATGCAATAAATCAATTTCTAAATTTCAGAATAAAAATCAGGATTGGTTAGATATGGGACTATCTACGGAAATATACCCAAAGAAGTTTGGTCGGCCAAATAAAGATTACGATAACGTTCAACGCAGGAGCAAAAGGATTAAACAAGAAGACTTGATAAATACGTATTCGGAAAATGAAATCAAAGATTCATTCAAATTGATTTTAGCGAAGACTCAACTTAAAGAAGCAGGCAAAATCGTAGATGTGCTACCAGTTGCGTCTCCAAAAAGATTAAGACGGATGGTGGAAAGCATTCCAACGCCAAAATATAGTAAACATTTTACGGTGGAAGATGGACTAGCACTCATTCTTAATTTGGGCCTTTCAAGAAATAAATACGATATCTTAAGGAAGGTGCTTAAAGAAAAAAGTGGGCCTTTGCCATCAAGTACATTGTTGTTAAAAAGAAAATCGGAAATTTTGCCACATCCAATAACAGTGGATAGCCGAAGTGCAGTCATTAGTTTGTCAGACCTTCTTCATAATACAGCATCAAGACTCATCGCTACTTTTGACGAAAGAGACTTAGATACATGTAATAATTCTGAACTAACACTAATATACAAATGGGGATGTGATGGATCATCTGGATTTTCAGAATATAGACAGCCCAGTGAATACGATAATGACTTTTCCAAAGTTTTAATGGCATCGTTAGTACCATTAAGGCTTCGACTACATAATGAAATGCCTTCAACAAGTAAAAATGCATTTAAAGATATGTGGGTAAATACTACTCCAGGCTCAAAGTCTTTATGCCGACCAATACATTTTGAATACATCAAGGAAAACAAAGAAACAACTCAAAATCTGGTTGATGGTATAAAACATGAAATTTCTAATATGGAACCTATTGACGTTCATATATTAGGACGAGTAATAACAATATCTTTTAGACCTTATTTAACAATGATAGATGGAAAAGTTGCAAATGCAATAACCGATACAAAATCTTATTTGATTTGTAATATATGCGGAAAGAAAGATTCTGATTTTAAGGACATTGAGTATTATACTCCAACTAATGAAGATGCCCTTAAGCTTGGAATATCACCACTTCATGCTCAGATTCGATTCATGGAGTACATTTTACGACAACAAGTATCGCAGTGTGCCAGAACATCAGAACGCTCCAGTTGCGAATAATTCTGCTTTAAAGCAGATACAGTTGGAAGAAAAGAAAAGAATTCAAGATGAGTTTATGAAACGTGGATTAATCATTGACAAACCTTTATATGGCTATGGAAACTCCAATAATGGCAACACTGCTAGGCGATTTTTTGATGACCCTGAAACCACATCTTCTATAACTGGTTTTAGTTTTAATCTCATAAGACGTTTCAAAATAATACTGGCCGTCATAAATAGCAAAAAGTTAATTAATAAGGACAAGTTTGAAAAATATTCAAAAGACACTCTGATTCTAATAAATGAATTATATCCATGAAAATCAATAACTCCAACCGTACATAAAGTGCTAGCGTATACAAAAGAACAAATAGAAAAAACATTATTCCTCTGGGGGAACTAACCGAAGAAGCACAGGAAGTTAGAAATAGAGATGTTAAGCAATATCGACTTTTCAATACACGTAAATGCTCTAATGCATCATTTGCATACAAGGCATAAGAATGAAATGGTTGCCAAAAATAAGTATTGAAATCGAGAAGGACGATCCCGAAGCAGAGGAAATTAATAGCTTGCTAGGCCATGATGTCTCAGATACATATGTACATTGTACATATATCTCTTGATACATAAGTATTTATATTCATACAAACAAATATCTGATATCATGGCAAAAAGTCTCTGGAATTCTCTGTCAAATTATATTCAAAACTTAGGCAATTTATATGCGTTTAAAAATGAGCTACATAAAAAATTTTTCGTAATTTAATGTTCTAATGTTAAATTAACTACTAATTTTTTTTAAATAAATAAATAACTCAATCTATTTGTCCTTGTAGGTATATAAATATACTTATATTTATGTATATAAATTCTTATATTTTATTGTATTTAAGTAAAAAAAAGTATTTAATAACAGCTTCAAGAGTTCATAAAAAATGTGGGTTTGTTTGAGTATCAGATATACACGTAAATTGTTACCTGAGGTGTTATATTTGTGTATACATTTTAAAACTGATATAATGGCAAAGGAATACATATTATATACCGTTGAATAGATAATTATATCTACTATTGTAATAACATAGAAAAAATTAAGAAACATTTGCAGTAAAGAAAATAAGATCAATAATTTAGACAAAAATAAAAAATGTAGAAAATTAAAATTTTTAATCAAAATTGGATTTCGAATATTTCAAAAAGTATTGAAGGTAGGAGAATAATTTTTTTTCAGTTTGCAAAACTAAATGTATGCTATTGATAAAAATTAAAATGATTCCCAATTTATAATTTTATAATACTTTTTTCTTATTGGGAAAAATTGTGTTAGAAAAATTTTAGAATTTTTAGAAAATCTCCTCTCCTGCCTACATTTATGTGTAGGATGTCGAAAGTTTCTTACAGGCTACTAACAACAAATTTATTTATAATAAAAAACCAAAAAATTTACAAAAACGACCGTGCAATTTTTTTGCCACATCCGAAAATCGGATTTTTTGAAAAAAAATTGCTAGTTTTCGACCAATGCTGAATGTAGGGTGCACCAACAACAATCTCCAAAATTTATTTCACAGCCTTTCTCAATGTCTCCTTTCTCAGAAACAATCAAAGTTTTTATCAAATACTTAATAATTTTTTAAAATATTCAAAAAAAATTAATAATACTTTTTTCACAAAATATACCAAATTTTTTCATAATTTTTAAAAATCCAAATTGCAAAATTATTCCTTGCTACAATTTTTGAGATATCAAAAAAATTTTTTTTTATATGAATTGTAATGAAGTTTTCTTTCAAAAACATTAAAACATACTGATTTTTGCCAAGTAATAAAGAAGTTATGTACTAACGAATAAAAAAAGTCAGGGCCAAAAATTAAAAAATAAATTTTTCAAGTCAAATAACTTGGAAACTGAAAGAGATGAAATGGTACTCTCAGCATGTTTTATTTTTATTTCTTAACGTAGATTGTCCCGCTGAAAAAATTATTGAAATCGGTCCCTATTTACAAAAGTTACAAGCTCCGAAAGAATTTCGATACCCGCACTTTCCCACTTTGAGGCTGTTTGGAGCTACCCTGTCTTACAACAGGGTGCCTCAAAATATGCTTTCTAAAAATTTCAACACTTCTACTTTCCAAAACAGTTGGTTTCATCGAAATCGGTTAACTAGTTCAAAAGTTGCGGACTTTTTACCACTTTTTTTTTAATTCACGCCACTGTGCGTTGTAAGTCTTGTAAAAGTCGGTAAAGTAGAATCATTTAAAATAAAATATGAAATTTTGATGGGCGTGACTCCGTCCATTTTTTTGAATGAAGGATTGTGTCCATTTTAGAGCTCAAGGTGTGTGGCAAGTTTCCTAAAACCGGGTTAAGTAGAACCGAGTGAAATTTTATAATAAATTTTAATGGGCGTAACACCGCCCATGTTTTCAACTTTCAAATTGTGTATTTACCAGAACCACAGGTTTTTTTATAGGTTTCGCAACAATCAAATTAGCAGAACATCATAAAATTAAATAAAAAAAAATTGAAGGAGTGTCATCGCCCACTTTTTTACAATGCGATCAATGGGAAGCTATATACTCTCAGACAAAAAATAACTTTTACAATCGGTCTAAAATGTACCAAATTATGTAGTCGGTTAAAAAACAAACATTTTATTCTAAAATTATATATAAACGCACATGTTTTACAAATTAAATGAGTCATATTTTGTTGAAATCCATCATAAATTCTGACTTTATTCAGAATTAATTGGTAGCGCATCGTTTTATGGAAATTGTAAAATTTATTTATTTATACATGTAACGGGGGCATAACTCAATAAAACTAGTTTTGCAAAAAATACGTTTAAAGTGTTACATTTACATACAACTCAATGAATAAAACAAAAATGATATAACGATTTTTTTACGTATTTATCTCCAAAAGTTAATTTTGAAATAGAGGCGAGTTATGTAATCGTGGACAAAAATATGAAAATATCAAACGCAAAAACTATAATTTGTCCCCACTCTACAACTAATTTCGTCCCGGACTTATTCTGAAAGTATAGTTGTTCCCCCTTTTCATTGAGATGAAAAATAAATTCTTTAAGTACTTAAAAAAAATTTGCTTTGCGGCCGTAATGTTTGCTGGGATGCAGACTAAACCGTATTTATAAGTTTTTATTTATTTATTTATTTATGCAAATATATTTATAAAGCAAATTGAGCTGTTACGTGTGTGCCCCACGATGCAACTAAACCTATTTATTATACATACATACATGTAAACTGTTTTATGAGTATCTTTAAATGTGAATTTATGCCGTTTAATATCTTTCATTGCAGAAACAAAATTAACACGTATTTAAGTTGGATATTCCATTTGTGTGATAACAAGGTTTTTATATGTATTTGGACTTCCTGAATCTATTAGGGAAGGCAATTTTCCTTTTAAGAATCGGCTTATCTGAGGCAAAAAATAAAATACAATTATTACTATGTCAAATACAGAGAGTAATAAGCATCGTGGGGAAAAGCACAGACAGGGACGGTCTAATTAGCCAATGGGAGCAGACATCCCTTGCAAGACGATTTCCCCTACTTGTGCAACCCTCTGACGTGATGAATAAAGTGTATGACTTCGATAAGAGGTTTGAAACTGTTCTGGCCAATAGAAGGGAATGGAGGTGCTACACTGATGGTTCCAGAACGCCGACAGGTTCTGATGTGGGAGTTGTAGGACCAAGGACTAACTACCATGAGTCGTAGGGAAAATCTCCTACCATTTTTCAATCAGAAGTTTATGCCATTGAGAGATGCGCACAATTCAATCTTGATAGGGGCTACCGAAGAAAAGAAATAGAAATTTGCTCGGATAGGCACGCTGCCATCAAAGCGCTCAGCTCATATGAGCTTACTTGTAAGTTAGCGTGGGAATACTGCATTAAGCTAAATCAGCTAAGCAGCATGAATAAGGCCACACTCGGATGAGTTCATGGACACGCCGGGTGTTAGGAAATGAAAATGTAGACAAAATGGCCAAAATGGGGGCTAGTACACTCATGGTCGGACCAGAACCGTTTTGTGGACTCGGAATGTACAAACTCCGAGAAGATATATTGATGGAGCTCAAAAATAATAGGGAGCGCCTGGATTGAGGCATGCAAAGCTAATGATTGGAACGTATAACCAAAATCGTTTCATAACTTTCATGTCACTAAGTAAAAACAATCTAAGAGTGCTCACAGGCTTCCCCACAGGTCATTGTAGACTGAGAAAACACCTCAACAGACCTGGAATTGAGAGTAACAGCCTGTGCAGATTCTGTGATTACGAAGATGAAACTCGAGAGCATATTTTGAAGGACTGTGAAGTGTTATGCCACAGAAGATATAGCCAATTGGGCAAGCACCTATTGGAGGATTGGAAGCTGACAACTCTGGACCCACTGCCAAAACTGAGATTCGTCAGGAGAGTATGTCTAAATGAGGTGCTCTAGCACCTGGCAAGGGATACAGTAGATATATTTTGGTCGCAGTGTCCTGTGTTTCCCGTTTGACGTAATTCATTTATTCATGTAATTTGAACTAAAAAAACCTTTTCGTACAATTGAAATCAAAAAAGTAAAATTTTTGAAAGTTGTTGGTAAAATTTTAAAATTCTCAATACCGTCCCTGGTTGTGTTGTCTGAAATTAAGAAAAGCATAGCGGAAAACACATATAGATGAAGAGAAAATAAACTTAATTCACTTTTATTTTAATTTTTTCAAAACTCTGCTTTTGTGCATTTTACTAATTTTTACAGAATCGCTGCAGCGCCTCTGGTGTCAAGAAGGCGCATTAGTTTTTAAGATATATAGCCTTATTGTTACTTTGCCGACAATTTATCGCTAAAAATATCGACTAAGGTGAGTGCTGTGATATGCATTAGCGTAGACACTAGTGTTTAGAAAAATATGTGATGTTTATTTGATCAGGGGCTGAATTCGGAATCTCAAAGAACACCATTTGTTTTCTAGTCAAGGCAATAACTACTGCAGCCATCAGCAACTCCATTTTTCGTAATACTTTAATTACTGAAGGGTGTACGAAATTCTTTAAAACCGACTACAATACATATTTACTTTGTTTTCATATGCATTTATATTTCCTTTAGCGTCACATTTATTTAAGCATTAATTCACGTAACATTTCATTTGCATACTCGCATTAGAATTCTTGATATTATTCTATTTTGCAAGAAACGTTAAGAAAACGCTTTAAGATGCTCTTTTATATCACATCTACTTCAGGATTCATAAAAGCGCGAACAAAACGCATAGACAGCAATTTATCTGTGGCAATGAGTTTGAGCTTGTCGTCATTTAGTTAACCCACATGGCCAAATCGTTGTAGTTAGCCATGCCTTTGATGGAAGAAATAAGTTAGAAATTAAGTTTTTTCTCTAATCACTCGTATTTCTTCGAACCTTGTTATTTTGGAAAAGGTTTACTTTCGCTATGCCGCCGCATAATCATTCACAAGTCGTCAAAATTATTTTTGAAAACTGAAATCCATTTTCCAGTGCCCAATAATAGGAAGGTTATTTATAATTTGTGTCTTCGTAAAACCTATCGAAAGATAGGTGTATATTTGGTAGAGTATGTTTCTTTACATTTATTTTTCAGCCAACCAGCATAAAACGCTTGCAAAAGAAAGCTTTTCTCTTTGATGTTTTTTTTTCTCAACATCGTCTGCTTATGAGCTGGTATATGATTTTATGCTTCAACAATTTTTGTATTTGTAAGAAGATGTGTTTGTGTATCTTTTCTTATATATTGTGTTGCCAGGTTTTTAAGAAATGTGAAAACAGAAATTCAAACTCAATTCCGGCCCAAAATATTTAGAATTTTTGTAAGAACATGACGATTTTTGATAATTTTACATGAATTATATTAGATTTTCTAAAGGAGGGATAACCCGTTCAGCTTTTTCAGCCACAATATATTGTTCTTTAAATAAACATATATATATATATATATATCGCTCATTTACTCAAAGAACGTCATAGCTCAAAAAATGCAATTTTTGAGTTAACCCATATAGCGCCGGAAAAATTTTTCTTTACACCTTAAATTTTTATTTCGAAAATGAAATTTAATAAGTTTCTAAAAGAAATGTTATAAAATTTTTTTCGGAATTAGGTGTCCTTTTAAAAGGACGGTTGTGCCAAGTGGTTTAATGATGCATAATTAATATTCATACCATTCTTAATATTGTGTAAAGATTTCATAAAAATATCTTGAATACTCAACTCTTGAAAGCGAAATATAATTTTCTTTTTCCTTTAAGGTGTGTTTAAATTGAAAACTTCAAACGCGTTTTCTGGCAAACTTGTTTTTTTGAGTTATGACGTTCTTTGAGTAAATTATCGATATGTACACACATGCATATGTATGTATATATAGTAAAATAATGGACAACTTCGTCGGTCGACTGTAAGATCTCTGATCAAAGAAGATATCACTTCGATTGATAAGGCAATATGGCTGCCTTCTCCTGGTTTAAGGCAGGCCAAAGCTTTGATCTAGCCATTTACATATAATGGTATCCTGAACCTCAACAGGAACAATTTACGGCTTGTTACTGGTTTTCTTTCTGGTCACTTTGGGCTGAATTATCCTCTATGGAAAAGTAACCAAGTTAGTTCACTTTTGTGGCGTTTATGCTTGGAAGATGACGAGACGACGACACACATTCTCTGTGAGTGTATCGTATTATGTTAGAGTAGAAGTCGTGTTTTTCATTCTGAGTTTCTGTGTTCAGATGATATTAGGCGGGCCTCTCCAATATCTGCACTGACTTTCATAAGGAGAGTCATACACAGATTGATTTAATTTAATTCACAGATCTATGGTACAAAAGAGCCATCAGGTGTCGCAGTGCCGGTCCTTGGACCAGTTCTTCCCCCTATTCTATTTTAATTCAGACTTAGTGATAGCGCTTTACTTTCTATGACAATAATGTAGCTACGATTCCACTAAATAAATATCATTAAAATTTTTACCCGAAAAAAATATTTCTTCATGCACTTTTTTTGCAAAAGTAAAGTAACATTTTTTCAGAATAACTAGCAGGGACTCCTAATTTTTTGATGACAATATTTGACAATATAATCTGAACGTATCTAAGCACCTTAGTAGGTCACACCTTTTAACTCAAAAATTGTCTTTTTTCACAATTTTTCGACGCTAAATTTTTTTTTGAGAATTATATATTTAACGCACACTTCTCTGTTGAGTTTTACTAACACACTTTTTGCAAGAAAAAAGTGTAGTCTAGTAAAAAACGAAAATTTAATATCCGAACCTACTTAAAGGTACAGTCAGTCAAACCAACAACTGTTTGAACATGTCGACTGCTGAAATTCTCCGTTGTGTATAGCTTTTCGTTTCCTGCGTTCGCTTTAACTGCTGTAACTGCTTACATTTTCAGAAGCAGAGGCATAAGCAGAAGCAAAAGCAATTACACAAATCAGAAGTTTTTAAATCCTGCTAGTTAATAACTCCTAACTCGAGTATTTTCGAATAGGTTAGGTTAGGTTAGCAGGCTGCTGGTAAGGATGGGTGTAATTTAGAGTCCAGCTAACTTGGGTCCAATACAATGATCTCTTTGTGGTACCTGTGTGGTGAAGAGAAGAGTGTGAGACAGGGTGATAAGGAAGGGATAGTGATAGAGAAGACAGATGGTGAAGGAACAGATAGAGGAAAGCTTCATTCTTTTACAACTCTGTTTTTTTTTTGCACGCTTATTTGCAGTGTTGCAGCGCCTCTGGTGGTATTTGAGGCGTATTCAATTTTGAAGCTGTGTTAAGTAGCCATTTTAATGGTTATTTTACTTCGCCGATGATTCTGCTACACAATACCGACAAAGGAGGGCGCTCTGACGTTACATTAGGACTAGCATCCGCTGAAGCCGGTGTAGTTTTATTGACCAGTGCCTTATGCTTGCAGCACTAGAATTTTTTCCACAACAACTGATACAAAGGAGACTAATGTACATCAGAAAAATGCGTGGTGTTGTTATTTTAACGACTGTCGGAGACAGGGTTTGAACCCAGGACCTTCGGTTTTATAGTCAACGTGTTAACTACTTCAGCCAACGCCACCACCAGTGTTTTCGACTACTAACATATAAATCTAAAAAAAAATACATTGCACCGATAAATTAACGGGTAAGTTCAGAATTA
This sequence comes from Tachina lurida, assembly GCA_944452675.1. Classification (NCBI taxonomy): domain Eukaryota; kingdom Metazoa; phylum Arthropoda; class Insecta; order Diptera; family Tachinidae; genus Tachina; species Tachina lurida. Next base: position 93,709,636 of record OX101754.1, on the reverse strand, counting down.
TATTTTTAATTCTATATCGATATAAAGCAAAAGTAATTTATAAAATTAAAATTAGGCCCAGGCCCAGGCCTATACGTAAATCCATCACTGCTCCCCAGATTGCATTAGAAATTGCGAAATTATCCACTGCTGAATAATAATTTCCAATGTAGAGCGTATTGTCAAACCTTTTAGTTTTTCATACAAACAAAAACAGCTGTTGTACAGTTTGTCAAATAAGTGTTATACGGCAACGAGTACAGTTATATCTACAGGAGATTTATTTTATTTTGAAGAAATTTATAAGAAAACTGGTGTTCAAATTTGATTTTATTAAACTTGTAGTATAAAAGCAAAATCAGCTGTTTGTGGTTTCAACTTTAGGTATGAAAACACTATACAACAATACTTTTGTCATTCTATGCTTTCCACATTAACCAGTTTTTCCAGTTCCCGAACAATGAACTGCATACGTGGGGTCATTCACTGATTCATTACACACAAAAAAATATTGCCGGCAAGAGTGGTTGTATACGATTGTATTTCATTTTTCATACATTTTCAAGCTCAAGTTCAATTTAACTAGTTTAGCAGCTGAAAATCAACAACCACTTGTATGTTGTACAGTGCTGGTAATAACATTAGCATTACATTGTTAACGCTTTCTTTTTAAACCAGTGCTTTTGAATGCATAATTTTAGTGAAACCAAAGAGTAGGCACACAACATATACAATACGTAATATAATTTATTTAAACAACATTGTAATTTAAGTAATACCAGATAGAATTTGTTATATTTGCCAAATATTGCAAGTGTCCACACCTGATGATTTTATATCATAACTCGTAATATAACGCCGGTAGAGCTACTGCCATTTTTTCATTAATGTCAGCACAAAGGGGTAGACGTTAATGATTTTATATCATAATGAATCAACATATATTTGCTAAAAATTAGCGTGTTGTGAAACATAAAATGATATTTGTGAATCAGTGAAACATAAAATGATATTTGATGTCAAGATGAGACACGGGCCATGAGCTCTGATGATTATATCATAACGCTGACATAATAATAATTAATTGAGTCTATACGTGACGAATTTTCATCATGATATCAATTTGACATTTATGTGTATGTTTTTGACATATTTTTGACAGTTCTGTTCGGTTTTCTAATCATCAATAGTTTCAATGTGCCAAGAGTTGCATTTTGAATAGCTACAGTGTTATTTATGAGTTTATGACTTTTTTATGTGATACACATTATACAGCAATTTTTTTTATATTAGGTCAGCACTCTGTCCAAGTTTCGTGTAAAGGAGTTATACGACATATACAGGACCAGTAAATACTTTAGATTTTAGGGCTAAGGCGAAGTGGCAACGCTACGTAGTTGGAGGAAAATCAACATCCATATAGCTTTTGTTTACTTTTTCTGTTACTTAACATTTTTCAATGGAATTTTTTAATTATACTATTTTGCTGTCACATGAGTTTGACTTGGTTTTATGCTAAAAAGCTTCCAGAAAGATTTTCAAATAACAACAAACATTTTTTTATTTGAATTCGAACTTATTTTTATTTTTCAAGAGTGTCGATATAATATGTTTAATTTTTATTTTGTTTTTTATGGTAAATTTTAGCTTTCATAAAAAAAAAAATCTTTCAACAAAATGCAATACGATATAAAAACAATTCACGTATTCTATTTGCAGTGACACTTTTTAATATAAGTTTGAAGCTTGCATTAACTGGCATCTGGTACAAAATAGGGTTTGCATTGCGATTATAATCGTAATCGAAATCGCGATTAATCGCACCTTTTAATCGTAATCGTAATCGAACCCACTAATCGCTCGATTACGATTAAAATTTTTTCCCTTTTTTAAGCAAATAATTTATGCCAAATTTGCATGCAGGGTAAATTCAACTCGCAAGAAATTAAAGTTTTGAATATAAAATATAGGATAAACATATCTATATGCCTGCATTTCGTTGGTGCTTAAACAAATCATCAGTAGACTTTAATCCAACTTTTGAAAGGTTTTAAACTTTTTATTTTATGCACATACTTTCAAAAATCATTTGAGAATTTAGGTAATCTCTTTGGAAATTCCAAAGAATAAGCGAGAAGGCTCAGAAACTTATACAAAACACAAGATACAATTTATATTCGATATGCATCTATTTTATTTTCCTACACCTTCATAAGCAAAATAATAAATAAAATCCAAATTAAGCACTTATTAAATTTATTATTTTATTTTATTATATTCTCCCAATTTTATTTCAAAAACGTCGTAATGTCTCAAAAATTTCATTACGATTGACACAAATATTTTTTGTGAATTGAATTCTTTTTATTTAGCTGGTGAGGCCTATCTTGTCTTATGTCAATAAAAACTAAATTTTTAAAAAATATTTTCCCGACGTTTCCTGAATTTTATGTTCACTTCTTCAGAGGATTTGTCTATTTTATTAAAATCAACATAAAAAATGTATAGGAAATAATATACATGACAGAATAAACTTACTAACAATCGAGTTGTGTAGTTATTAAAACATCAAAAATAAAAAATATACAAGTTTACTTGAACCAAAAATTACAATATTAAGAAAAATGGCTTTAGCTGTTCCTTATTATCACACTGTAAATGGGGCTTAAGTTGTCAGTATTTTTTATTCGGTTGTCAGATAGGTGCAGTTTGTCATATTTTGGAGCCTCACATTATTACAAAAAGCATAAGAAATATTAAAAAAAAAAGTGTACAGTTACAAGTGTGTATCCACACCTGATGAATTTACATCATGATGAGTGAGCAACTTCCTATAAAGAAACCGTATAAAAATACTGTTTTTATATATATATATTAAATCATCAGATGTGAGTACAAAATTATATAAAACTAATTTAGAAAATAGAAATATACTTCGTCCTAGAAAAATGTTCTTATCAAAAGATTGATTTCCCACAATTTGTATTGTTTTTGATACTCATAAGTTCTGATATACGAACTTCATTTTACATGCTTTATAATTTTCTCAAAATAAAAAAAAATATAGGCGCGTAGTCATAGTCAAAACAAAGTACAATTTAAGAAGCATACTGGTTTTAATTTCTTAAAGTGTACTTTGTTCTGACTATGATTACGCGCCATAATTTCTTTGAAAAATTAAATTAACCCAAGATAAAATAACAACATTTCCTTGGCAAAACCCATACAGCTCGACCAACTCATGAAACAATTTATTTTGGTTTTAGTAAAAACTATAATACTATGTTTTCTTGATTAATCGCAATTAACCGATAATCGCGATTAATCGCATATTTTTTTAACGTAATCACGATCACGAAAATCTGCGACAGTTAGAAAAATACTAGAATGTGATTTTTTAAAATTCATGAAAAAAGAGACCCCTATCGTGAATTACAAGTGGAATTTTTGCTCACGTGAAATTTCCATTCTCCTCGAAGGGAAAAATGCTACCGTGAATCTCCGTTGAAATTTTTTCCCCGCTACCAATCACAGTGAATGTTAAACAGTGAAGAGGATTTGTAAAGCTTACAAATTAATTGAAAATCTGACAATTTAAATTAAACAATAAGAAATACACAAGTTTTAGGTTCCAAATTAATTTTTTTTTACCTTAAAGTTGTGTTTTTAAATATTCTAGACGCAGTGGAAAAAATTCTTTAGTATACCACCGCGTTGCATCTTCATAGTGGTGCTGTCTGTGAACTAAAGAGATTCATACTCCATGAAAAAAGGTGTTGCAGGAAATTATTTCTAAGGATCATGAACTGTACTTTCTAATCTTGTCCCAAAAATAAATGTTTATAACTTTTAATATATAATTCAAAGGAAAATATCGAAATTATTCGATATAATAATTCAGTTCGCCTGCAGAAAAAAAGTGAACAAAACCAAGGAAAAAGTGAAAAAATTCACGTGAGAAGTATTATTCACGATAAGGGGAATCAGTGAAAAGTTCATATATTTCGAGGGAAAAAATTTTCACGATAGGAGTGAATGTATCAAGTTGAAATTTTATTGTTCAAGAGAGATGAAACAAAACAAAACCACCGACAACAATTTTACAAAGTGAAACAAGTTGAAAAACACTTATGTATCTTCCGTCTCGTGTCAGCTCTGTACGCTTTGTGGATTTACTATTAAGGCCGGGTGAGATAAAACTTTTGCTTAGCGTTGCGTTGAAGATTCGCTTTGACATTTAAGATGAAATGTACATGCTTATATGAAACATGTCACATAAAGTACTTTTAACGTAAAGCGAAGCGAAAAGTTAGGCAACTGTCAACTTTTTGGGTGCTTTGACAATCAGTTGGTATAATTTTATTATTTTTTTTTCCAAACTCGCATGTAAATATGAAATTTTATTAAAGTTTTGATAAATTTACATAAAAAATGAGTTAGTGACATCAGAGTAATCGAATGAAACAAAACAGTAAAACAAACAGTGAGTGTTGTCAAAGTTTTTATTGTGTCATACACATTTTGCTTTATGCTTTTCTGTCAACGTTAGTAATGTCACGCAAAGCGTTGAAATTGTATCTGACACGGCCTTTAAGAACAATTTGCTAGTGCGGTGTTGCAAGGCTATAATTAATACTAATCGATATAATCTCAGTTTGCTTCTGCTTTAAGTTACAAGGCAAAGGATATACATTAACTCTTCACCGATTTCTATTTACGACTGCTTGCCATTCTTCAAATATTTTTACAAGTCAAAGGTAAATTAATTAAATTAATTATTCATATAAAATACATCTTAAGTTTATTTGACCTTGGCTAATTATACAGACACATAAATACATATGTACCTATTAACATATGTATATATTATATTACAAGATAAAATCTTTATTAGATTTTGCTGCGTTGATTGATGGCAATGATGTTGTCAAGTCTTAAGTTGTATACAAATGTCAGAAGGCAATAACAACTTAATGCAAACATTTTGTATTGAGATGTGAGATGAATATTAAGTTAACTAATATTTTATTCATAAGTTGTTGATAATTTGTACTTAATTTGAATTTTATTTGTTTTTATTTATTTAAAATACACTTCCGAATTGTATTGCAATTTATAATTTAGGGAGCATGGTAAGAACAAAAACTTAACACAAGCACCATACAGTAATTACTGTATTTTAGAGTGTAGCCTTATAGCAAATTGATTGAAAATATGGTACCTATTAAAATACAGAGGTAACATAAAGAAACTTTAACACAACGCATAAAAAATATGTGTATATGAACTTATTAATAACACTTGTAACCCAACTGGGAAAGAGTTGGGTCTGAAATTTGCGTTTCCGGCAGAGCTCTGTACAAGAAAAAATACGGAAAGTCATGTTGGCAAATCTATGAAGTAACCTTCCGTTTACTAGTACTGACTTCAAAAAGAAAACTGCACGAAACTTTTGGCATTTTGTGTCTATTACGAGGACTTAGACATTTTCCGCCAAGTCAAATTATACAGAATTTAAAGGAGGGCATTATATGGTCTGTCTTGTCCGCTTTAAATTTGATTTAATTACTTATTTGATTTGTATGTACCTTTTGAAATCATTAAAAGTCATTTATTTAAATGACAAGTTAAGTCTTTTGCAAATTCAATTGAAAATCTTAAACACATTTGTGGATAAGATATGTGGGTGTTTCTATGAAAAACAGACTGCGAGCATTTGATCAATCTATCTTTGTACATACGAGTATTTAATAATACAAATTAGAATTAGGAATTGTACTTACTATATGTACGAAAATATTATAAATTTATGCCAATACATGCAACATTTTTATCTGATTAAAATAATTAGTACGAAGCGAATAAAAAATGTTGACCCACGAATTTGTGATAGTACAATTTCTGCGGTAACTTTACTGTAAACAAAAAATAATTGTACGAAAAGTAATCAAAGTTGTTAGGACACACATTACATGGTAGCACACTTTTAGCGGCACTACGTTTGCCCATTTAGTTCACTCATAAAATTGCCATCTAATTCATTGCCATTACAGCTAAAATTGTTAAAGTAACATTTTTCCCCAACTAGTCAGTGTTCCATCATCCAAAGGAAGCGTTTGTGTTTTATTTTCCAATTCTGCAATATACTTCGTAGTTCCTAACAATCTTGTACCTCAGCTCATGTGGGAATTGAAAGCAGTCTGCTAAATAAAATCATCTTATTTTTATAAGTAGAAGTTATTACTACTTCAGCCCCAACGAGATTTAATATCTCAACAGCGTAAAGCGAACATAAATGGGGAAAGAGAGAGAGAGAGAGGAGAGATTTTTTTCTAACAAACCTTTGCATTAACAATTGAAGTATGTTATTTCACTGGTGACAACAAAAATCAATTAGATTGACGAACAAAAATTGTAATCATTTTTATTTACAGTAAAGTTAACTACTCAAGTTAGTTAGATTAACCTATGTCAACCCAGTAATTGGTAAATTTTCTATTTTTCTCTAGCCAAATTTGCTGTTCCCATAGGCTATGTATGTCTTATACAAATAGCAAAAAATTCAAGAGCTATACAAAAATGCAAGCTGTCGTACACTTCACCAGAACTCTGTAACCGATAAGGTTTCCGTTAAAGTTGGTGTACGACAAGGACATAGTGCTGGGCATCGTGATGAGAAACGCAACGAGCAACAACAGAATCATAACATGCGACCGATATTTACTATGCTGACGACATATGCCTTCTAATACACAGCCACTCCGACATGGCAGAAAGCTTCAAAATTGCAGAGACAGGAGCTGCGGAGGCAGGACTAAGAATAAACATAAACAAGACGAAGGTCTTGCGAGTAAACACAAAATCCAACCGACTATTCATTATTCAGAACATCCAACTCAAAGACGTGGACCACTTTTGCTACTTGCGTAGTATCATCACATCGACTGGAGGCTCTTCCGCAAACGTTTCAAAACCAACAATTTCCTAAGGATGATATTAAGAATTTTCTGTCCCAACAGAATATCGAACACGCACCTTTGGATATGTACACGTCAAAGCCGAAGTATTTTTTTTTAACACACAACACAATCCGCGAAGCGATCTGCTTGTCTGCTTGTCTGCTTGTCTGCTAATCGCTTGGCGGGAATAGAACCCATGACCTCTGGACTGAGAAGCTAGCATCGCTACCACTCAGCCCCAGGGGAGGAAATGGAGATGGATTAGCTATGCATTTCGAAGAGCACACGAAGATGTCACCCGCAATTCCAATGGCTGGAATCCGTAAGGTAGCAGAAGGAGAGGACGGCCTGTCCACACTTGGCGAAGACAACTAGAAACAGAGGGTTCATGAGCAGGAACAAGCCTTAACGTAATTAATAGCCTAGCATCAAACAGAAATGATAGGAAAACTTTTGTTGAAGTCCTATGATCGTTATAGGAACTAAAGGATGTAATATAGTATAATATGTGGGATTATTTAGCCTGAACTTTGCTTACTTAAATGCAAAAAAATGTAACGCTCTCCAGTCGTAAGTGTCTGCATTTTGACTGAATAGCCCTTTGCTTTTATTGGCGAAGCTTAAATAGGGTATCCCTTGCAAGTCTACCTTTAAGAAAAGTGCAGTTGTAGGATTACTGAACTTCTTTTTTTTTTTTGATTCCGTACACCAAAGGTCCGCTACACGCAAAGAAAAGATATGGTTGTAGTATGGTTGAGAAAACAATATTATGTTCTCTAAAACAAATGTGTGGTCGTTGCAAACTAGTTATTGTTGTTTTAAACATTAATTACGTTAAATTTAATAAGTACATTATTATATTCATAGAAAGTGCGATATGGTTAGAGCTTAACAATATAGTTTTTTTGGAAATGTTTGACTACAATATAATTTGTATTGTTGTGTTAAAATAATATGATGTAGGTTAGGAAGGGTGGTGCCTATCGCACCTCCACTCGGAGACCCAACTGGGTCCATTGTGATAGGTTAGGTTAGGTGAGGTTAGGAAGGTAAATATGATGTAAATAGCAATATAATGTTATCCAAAACCATACTATGTTAAGTTTTAAAAAAAATCTTTTTCAGAAACATCTGTCAGTTCAGTGTTTCATTTGTAAGCTATTGCACTACCATTGCGCGTGGTGTTAAATAAATAAAAAAAGTATAAACAAAAGGGTAGATAAATAAAAATATATCACATATGTTATCTCCTTATATATACGTGTCTGTATTTCGTGTATACACTCATGTAAGTATACATTTCTAAATATACATTTTATTTCAACAATATTAATTTATTTTCTACTTAACGCACAGCTGTTTTAAACAAAAAATTTACCAATAAATATATGATTAAAAAACAAAATATTATTATTATATAAAATAATACTATGGTCGTATTTAACAATATTATTATAAAACAATTAAGAGTGCTATATTCGGCTGTGCCGAATCTTATATACCCTTTACCAACGTACGTACATACATATATACATATATAGTATACAGACATACATACATATTTGTTTCCATCTTGGGAGCTTTAATTTTCATTTTTCAAATTTCATACGCTAAACTTTTCTTTCAGAAGCATAAAATATATTCAATTTATAAAGAAAACGAAAAAAATTTTTAGACCTATTTAATTTTACATAACACAAAAAGTGTGAGTTTTCCAACCCTGGAGTCATAATTTTGGATTTTTCTGATTATTGATACCAATCTAGTTCTTTAAAAAATACATAAAATATGTTAAGTGAACAAAGCAAAAACGAAATAAGGAAAAACTTAGTTTCATTTAATTCCTTTAATATTAAAAAATTCAGTAAAGTGCGACTTTGAATCGCGCACGATTCAGGCAGGCTATTTTGCTTTTCCGAAAATTTTTTCAGTTTAAACGATTTTTTCAGTGTTGTCGCTTTTTTCTCGTTTCGGCGATTTTTTTCTGTTTTTGGAGGTTTTTTTCTTTTTGGCGATTTTTTTCTGTTTTTGGGCTTTTCTTCATTTTGGAGATTTTTTTCAGTTTGGAGATATTTTTTCAGTTTGGCGATTTTTTTCAGTCTTTGGGTTTCTTTTATATAAGCGATTTTTTTTTGTTTTTTTCATTTTGGCGATTTGTTTCTGTTTTTTGGGGTTTTTTTCGTTTTGGCGATTTTTTTCATTTCGGCGATTTTTTTCATTTTGGTGATTTTTTTTTTCATTTTGGCGATTTTTTCTGTTTTTTAGGTTTTTTTTCGTTTTGGCATTTTTTTCATTTTGGCGATTTTTTTTCATTTTGGCGATTTTTTTCATTTTGGCGATTTTTTTTCATTTTAGCAATTTTTCCGTTTTATGCGATTTATTTTAGTCTTAGAAATTTTTTTTAATTTGGTGCTTTTTTCCGTTTTGGCGATTTTTTTTTGTTTTTGGCGATTTTTTTCAGTTTGGCGATTTTGTAATTTTTTGATTTTTTAGTTTTACCGTTTTTGAAAATTTCAAGAGTTTTGCTCTTATGGTTTCCAAGATACAGCAGTTGTCAAAATTGCATAGTCAAAAGTGCATTAACTGATGGAACACCCTTTAATTTAAATTTTTGGAAATTTTAGTGTTAATTTTTGTAGTCTGTATAAAAAGTGCATATACATATAATTGTATGTATATTACATGGGATTTTAACATTTTTCGTTGCTCGTTTTGGAACACCCTTTAATTTCCAATTCTCATGTATTTGTTGTTGTAGCGGCCAAAGGTCTACATACTGTGTCCAAATTTCAGGTCTGTAGCTCGTACGGTTCTCGAGAAAATACTAATATAGTTTTAGACATAGTTAATTTTACATAACACAAAAAGTTACAGTTTTCCAACCCTGGAAACGTTTTTTTAATTTTTTTATATTTTTTTAATTTAAAATACCAGTTGTAATCGTACTGATGTGTAAAATAAGTTTATTTATTAAAAAAAATAAAAATTTGTTTTCGGTAGTTACTTTTATATGGCAAAATGAAGTTTACGTTTTCCAGCTCTGCAATCGTCTGTCCGATTTTGCTGAATTTCAATACCAATCTATTTTGGAAAATTTCTGACACACCAGTCCAAGAACGAAGTCTCTAGCTTTACTGGGAGCTTCGGAAAACCGATTTCACCTACAGACAGACGGACAGACGGACAGACGGACATCGCTTATTCGTCTTCCCTATGCATAAGGATCCAGAATATATATATTTTATGTGTCGCTTATTGATATTATAGAAATTACAAACGGAATGACAAACCTATATATACCCTTTTACCATTTTTGTTGGTAAAGGGTATAATTAGAACATGGTATGGTAAGTCTCAATTATATTTTAGTCACATCAAACAATAGTGTTGTCATATTTACAATACTAAGATTAGGTATAACAAAGTTAATTGTTATTGTAGATAATATTATTGTTAACTCAGAAAATAATATTATTTAAACTTTGCTTTTCTATTGACAATAATATGTTTTGATTGCAACCATATAATTCAATTAAAGTATGTTGCTGTTTGATTATGGTCACCCCAACCATATTTTTTCTTTGCGTGTACGCTGTCCGTCTGTCTGTCTGTCCGTCACTGGCTATTTGCTCGAGAATCGTAAGAGCTATGAACCTGAAATTTGGACAGAGTAATGTATAACTTTGGCCGCTACAACAAAAAATACGTGAGAGTTAAAAATTAAAGGGTGTTCCAAAACGAGCAACGAAAAATGTTAAAATCCCATGTAATATACATACAATTGTTTTTTGGAATTTGTAAAATTAGTGTATTTTTATACAGACTACAACAATTGACACTAACATTAAAAAAAAAATCTAAATTAAAGGGTCTTCTTTCACTTAATGTAATTTTGACAACTTGCTGTATCTTGGAAACCGTAAGAGCCAAACTCTTGAAATTTTCAAAATAAGAAAACCGCCAAACCGAAAAAAATCGCCAAAAACCGAAAAAAAAATCGCCGAAACCAAAAGAAAAGCGGCAAATGAAACAAAAAATTTCTAAAACTGAAATAAATCGTGAAAACCCGGAAAAATCTCCAAAATGAAAAAAAAATCGTCAAAACGAGAAAAAGCACCAAAACTATAAAAAATCGTTTAACTGAAAAAACGCCAAAAGTAAGAAAACGCCATATTAAAAAAAAAAAAACACTCAAAAGCAAAAAATCCCAAAAACGAAAAAAATTTCAAAACAACATATTCGGAAATATCACAGAGTTCAATTCTATTCGGAATCGAAGTTCAATCTAAAAAAAATCGTTTAACTGAAAAAACGCCAAAAGTAAGAAAACGCCATATTAAAAAAACACTCAAAACCAAAAAAATCCCAAAAACGAAAAAAATTACAAAACAATATATTCGGCCATATCACAGAGTTCAATTCCATTCGGAATCGAAGTTCAATCCAATTATTTTTGTGGGAGATGGTGTCTAAAAAAGATAACTAAAATACGGAAATTTGTCAGGTGTGTCCAGACTTTGGATGTGGTAGTATGCTGGGGTATGCTCCAGCTAGGGCTTGATATTTTGAGGTTTATTCAATTCAGATTCTGAACGGAGTTGAACTCTGTGACATGGCCGATTATATAGGCTAAGGTTTGCATAGTATTATATGTACATCTAGTGTCCGTACGGAACCCTTCGTGCGCGAGTCAAAGTCATACTTTACTGAATTTATTTAAGTTAATAATGCAGAATTGATGCTAATATCATACTTCATATTGTGTAAAAATTGCATACAAATATCTTGTTTATTCAGGTATTGAGAGAAAAATTAAATTTCCATTTTCCATTAAGTTGTGTGTAAATTGAAAACTTCAAACTCGTTTTCTGGCAAATTAGTTTTTTTGAGTTATGACGTTGTTTAATGAAATGAAACATATATTTTTTGCCTAAAAAATTTCCAACAAATATTTGGATTTGGATGCATTTTTTTTTTAACTTAAAATCAAACTAAATTTATTGAAAATTTAGGTACGAATCTTCCTTGTTTTAAAACTTAATTTTCACGATCAATAATATGTAAATTGGAAACTTAAAACTTATTTTCTGCAAAACTAGCATTTTTGAGTTATGCCTTTGTTGCAATAAAGGGGCGATATATATAGGTAGGTACATACATACATATAAACAACAAATGAACGCTGACCAATATTAAACAAAAATAAAAATGATGACTCTGCTAAATATGTAATTGTAAATAAAAATCGCTGAACGATTGGCATTGAGTTTGCAAAAAACACGTGCAAAAATAATCTATATGTAAGTAGGTATGAATCATACATATGTATCTCACAATGACAGAACCCCAATCCTCGTGCCGTCTTCAACACTACAATACTTTTAGTACGATTATCTGTGCGATGTCTTCCTACCTCAATGTACGACATAATCGACAAATAATCACACTTAAGTTTTGTTTTCTTGGCCAAAAACTGAAGAAGAAAATATTCAATAAATTACTACAATAACAAAGAAATTATTTATTTATTTAATAATAATACCGACCAAAAATATAGCCGGCTAAATAATTAAAAAAAAAAATACCTTAATGTCGAGCAATATTTGTAAGAGATCAAGTGTTTGGCCAAGTATACCATAGAGAAGAGAAAACCCCCAATGCAATAACCAAAGAGAATTTTAAGCTCCAAAACAAGATGAATTAATTTCACAATACTCTTTGCACAACAATTATAAAAATTAAAATAAACCTAAAAAAAAACAGAATAAATACACAAAGCGGTTTAATTGTGACGTAACGAACAGCCGACAAATAAAATACAACTATGGTGTACAGAGATGCCATATTATTATAATTTTTTTTTTCTCTTACTATGTAACACATTCAGTGCCTCATGTCTGCAACTTGTGAGGAATTTGCGCATTCAGGTTGTCTGTCCATTTTTACAAAGATTCTTCATATAAAATTTAATATAAACTTACAGAAATCAACAAATACACACAAATATTATGAATAATTTTGTGATAGCAATTAAAATATTTGTAATATCAATTAAAAAATTAATTAAATTTTCATCTAGAAGAAATTTGCTAATATCAATTATTACAATTTAATTAATTTGAGTGGAAAAACTGAATTGATATTAGCAAATTGCTTCCAGGTGAATCAATTAAATTCTTAATTGAAAACATTAATCGGTGAATAATTTTGTCAGTGTAGATTTCCATTCTTACTCATTCATTCAATTTTAAAAGTCCACATACTTGCCTCAAGGAAGATAATATTGTTGTTGCAAACATTTCTCTGCGTGTTCGTTGGAATGGATTCAAACGCGACAATTTTAGTTGAGCAAAATATCGAGTGTTATTTTCGATTTGATCACGAGCGACAGGTAATCGAAAATATACTTTTTTATTGAAATTAGAATTTTATGAGCCTATCCATAGCTTAGAATTATCAAAATGCCAAATTTGTTGATAACATTTAAGATACAGGCTGAAAAACTTTATCGTAAGCTACAATTTTCGTACAAAAACATATTTGAAAATATGAAAAAAATCCTTCTCCTGAATAGTTTAATATTTGTCGCTTGCGATTAAATCGAAAGTATGGCTCGATATGATGGCTCCCCGCTTCATTATATTCTCCTATTCAACTAAAATTGCCGTTACTGGGCCCAGTCTTGCAGAAACGAGGTGCAGACTATCGCGAAATCAAGCGATTTCAAGATAAAATCAAAAGGATTCATACTGGTACTGAATAGCATTTCAGTCTATTACTTGTTATACAGTTTATTATTATAATTTTTTCAGTTCAAAAAAGGATTTGTAACATTTAAATAAATTGTTCACACAATAATTCTGCAAAATACAAACCAATTTCAATGTAAAGATCTGATAGAACATTTTCGAAAATAGTTTATGGTACCAAACTGGAAATAAACTCTTTAAAAAAATTTAGTTTTTGAAAATCTGTTCGTTAAGAAGAAATACGTGTTATAAAAAATTATATTTATAGGGGCGTGCATCCGCCCATATTTTTAAATGCACGATTATGTGTTTTGCAGAGCTCAGGATGTGTATTAAGTTTTGTTAAAGTCGGCAAGGTAGAACCAATTAAAATAATATATATATAAAATTTTAAGGGGCGTGACTCAGTCCGTTTCGTTTAATAGAAGATTGTGTCTATTTTAGAGCTCAAGGTTTATGCTAATTTTTTTAAAAAATCGGTTAAGTAGAACCACGTTAAATATAATAAAAAATTATGTTTGCAGCAATCAAATAAGCAGAATATCATAAAATCAAACACAAAATTTGTGGGCGTGTCTTCGCCAACTTACAATAATAGTAATCGTGTTAAATAAATAAATAAAAGAAATTAGTTTGCAATGAAACGTTATCCTAACATGTTAAGCCTTTGGGAAAAAGTTTAATTTCAAGAAAATTATTTCAGCAAGAATAATAGTTTGTTTGTTTGCTATAACTTCATCGAAACAATAAAATAATTTAATGAAAATAATGAAATAACTTATGTATAAAGGGGTTTCTTAATAATTAGAAAATATTGTTGTCATAAATCCAATAAAATATTCTTACGAAACCAGATACCAACGAAGCAATTCCAATGAAACTCTTTCACAATATTCATGAAATTTTCATTGGATTTGTGAAATTATCATAAATTTTGTGAACAAATGTTAATGAAATTGTTTCATTGGACTTATGAAGCAAAATTCTTTCGGTGTAGCAATTTTAATATCGATGTTCAAATTCAATTTATTCCATTTAAATTGATCTCTTGCAATATGCATTAACTATTGAATTTTAAATTTAACAAATATATGTAATGCAAGTGCAAAATAAAAATATTTTTTTACGGATCAAATAATTTTTTTTTTTTGATATATTGGCAATATTTGGGCTCATTTGGTGATATTACGACAAGCCATTTGGTGAGGAGTCTAAAAATAAATCTGACAACACTGACTGCTCTTTACTGTCTAACACATACAGAGCCGTTTCGAAACACATTTAGTGACATAATCAGCAATCAACAGTCGCTGTACAAATGTAAGCACACAGATACTCACTCACACATGCAGTCTGGCACTAAATTAATAAGAGAATTGTTTACCTCCCTTATAGGCGCACAATCAGTGTGACCAGATTTTAATATAATAAAGCTAAATCACCTTTGAAAAAGAGCTAAAATAAGCTAAAAACTTAGGCGCGTAGCCATAGTCAAAACAAAGTACACTTTAAGAAGTTAAAACCAGTATTACCTTACAAAATACTGGTTTTATTTTCTTAAAGTGTAAAGTGCTAAACTTTTTTCCGACTTCTTTCACTGTGCAATATTTTCTCATATACACACAAACATATATTTTATTATTTGATATAAAAAATATTGAATAATTTTTTAATTAAATTATTTATTCATTATTATATTTGAGTTTTAAAGAAAAACAAAATAAAAATTTCCCAAAATAAGTTTAACCAGTTTTCCAAAATGTAAAAGAATTTATACTAAACTACGAAACCTTTTTTATACCCTTTACCAAAAATGGTAAAAGGCTATACATACATATATAGGATTGTCATTCCGTGTGTAATTTCCATAATATTAATATGCGGCACATAAAATATACAAATTCTGAATCCTTATGTATAGGGAAGATGAATAACCGATGTCCGTCTGTCTGACCATCTGTCCGTCCAACCGTCTGGTGTACGTGGGATCAGTTTTCCGAAGCTCCAAGAAAAGCTAGAGACTTCGATCTTTGAGTGGTGTGTCAGATATGGTCCAAAATAGATTTAGCAGACGGTTTCAGAGCTGGAAAATTTAAACTTGATTTTGCCATATAAAAGTAACTAGCTAAAACTAATATTTTGTTTTTTGTTAAATAGACTTATCTTATATTTCAGTACCAATGAAATTCGTACGAATATAAAAGAAATCAAAAAGACGTTTCCAGGGTTGGAAAACTTAAATTTTTTTTGTTAAATAAATATAACCTACTAAACGCATTTGATTCCAGGGTTAAAATTAACTAGGTCTAATTAATTTTATTTCTTCTTATTTTTTAATTATATATAGTTATTTTATGTTTTGAAAAGAAAAGTTTGGTATAGACAACTAGAAAAATAAAAACTCCAGAGCTGGAAAATTTGTTTTTTGGATGTTAAAGAACTTAATAAAACAAATTTTTTCCTTAATTCCTTAATTCCTTATTTTCTTTGTTCACTTAACATATTTTATATATTTTTAAAAAACAAGATTGGTATAAGGAACCAGAAAAATCTAAAAGATGATTCCAGGGTTGGAAAAGGTACACTTTGTGGGATAAATAAAACCAATTAAATAAAACTAGTTATTTGTTTGGTTATTAAGTATATTCTATATTTTAGAAAGAAATGACTTATTAAAACAAGGAAAATCAAAATTATGGTTCCAGGGTTGGAAATTAAAAAAAAAATTGGGTTACCAATAACCAGAAATAATATATTTCTTTCAATTATTTATTACGCTCTTGATTGATTGTTTTTATTTGACACCTTGCAACGAGCTCCTATTAATGTTTGGTAAATGGAGATAAAAGTTAAAGTAATCGCTAAGGAACAGTCATAGCTATAAAATAAATTAAGAGCATGTTGCATTTCATTTCCCTGAAGCCATTCCTTTCTGCTGAACAAAATCGAAAAAACTCTTTAGGAATAAACCGTTTACATAATATTGCGATATATCATTTGCAATGGGGGGATGTTTAAATTGAGACACTAAGGAATAGTATGGAGGTACAATGCTAAGACTATTTTAGGGTTATTAAATAGTAGCACGGTTTTCGAATATCTTGAGAGCGAGCAAACAAGTTCCAATTTTTTTGTTATTGTATTGACGTGACGTAGGTGTTGACAACTGGAATAAGGGTGAATGTAATATAGTTCTTAAATATAGAGTGTATAATAAAATATTTAACTATATCGAAAATAAAATATTTGAATTAAATTCTTTAGTTGTAAAAAAACCGAAAGTTTACATTATAAATTTTATCACAAATCAAATATGTATGTATGTGTCTATATACTACATAGATGTACATACGTTGGTGAAGGGTATATAAGATTCGGCACAGCCGAATATAGCACTCTTACTTGTTTAAAGTGAATTTACAGTAAATCTATTTCTAATTTTTATTTCAAGTAAATTCATGCCGTGGAATTAGGGGCTTGCACAGCGATTATAATCGTAATCGAAATCCTGACTAATCGCACCTTTTATTCGTAATCGTAATCGAACTCATTAATCGCAAAACAAACAAAGAAATTAATAACAAATTTGCATACAGGGCAAGTTAAACTCATAAAAATTTTAAATTAAAAAAAATTTATAGTTGTAAGTGTGTTTCCGCACCTAATAATTTTATATCATGACGAATTAAGAACTTGGTATAAAAAAACCCGGTAGGTATAAAAAAAACTGTTTTTTATATGAAGTTGTTCATTCGTTGTGATATAATTCATCAGGTGTGGATACAAAATTCAATAAAAATGAACTAAGAAAGTAGAAATGTATTTGGTTCTAAAAAAGTTTCCTCTCAAGAGATTGATTTCCCATAACTTGTATTCTTTTTGCTGCTCATAAGATCGGATTTATGAATTTTATTTTACATGCTTTACAATTTTCTCAAAATAAAAATATAATTTAATTAAAAAATTAAATTAAAAATTATATTAGAACTCAAGACAAAATTAGTAAATTTCTTTGTCTAAACACATTCAGTTCAACTAAAAATCACGAAGCAATTTATTTTGGCTGTAATAAAAATTATTTCAGTATATTTTCTTGCTTAATTGTGATTAACAGATAATCGCGATTAATCGCATATATTTACAAATCCTACGCTGAATGTACGTTATACGCAACTCAAAGATAACTCCTTAAAAGTCTTATAGGTAATATTAATTTAACTTTTGCCATTGTAACTCCAAAATTGCAATCAATGCTCTTTATATTCAAATTTGTCATATCTCTTATAAATTAAAAATTTAAGTTTTGTATTTTTAACCACCGACCAAAAAAAGGGGTGTTTGTAGTGTGTGCCTGTGTATCTGTGTGTTTGTACAAGTCCACGTACACACCAAACGGCTGGACCGATTTTGATTTAGTTTTTTCTGTTTGAAAGGTGGCTTGATCGAGAAGTTTCTTGGCTATGTTTAATAAAAAACGGTCCATCCGTTTAGAAGATATCACATCTTTTCTAGATATATTCGGGGGTTTTTTCATATTTTTGCTATTTAAACTATTTTCCAATGAAAAAATTTTATATTTTTAAATTTTAACAAATTATAGTTTTTAAAATTTTTTTATGTCTAACATATTTTTGAGAACATGCAATTTAGATATAAAAAAAGGGCTAAAAAAATGGAAAAATTAAGTTAAGAGCTACATGAAAATTGTGAAGCTAAATGCCAAAATATTTAAGCTATATTTAGCCCAAAATAAGCTAACATGGTCACGCTGCGCACAATAAAAACAAAAGAAATCTATATAACAAAACAGACTGGGAGTAGGAGAGGTAGTGTTGCCAGTTTAAGGTATTTGTCCCTAAATTGGGGATTTTTTTCACGATTGGGGATGATTTGAGGGGATTTTTTGGGGATTTTTTATAACTGATGGTAACAAGAATGATTTTTGAACTAAGAAATATGCGTCTGGCAGGTCAAAAATATGTGTTACTATTCATAGTGAATGTTTTCTAATAAAGAAGAAGTATCATAGCAGATTAACCAATAATAAACACTACCAAAACAAGAAAACGCAACCAAATGCAATACGAGTGCTTGGAAGCACTTCTTAGAATAAACACACACTTTAAAAATAGTTCAATTTGTTGTGATAAATTTAATCCTTGTGCTAAAATACTAAAGCTTTTTAATACAAGTACTATGTACAACAATGTTTCTGAGGCTCATGAATCAGAAAATTTCGATTCTGAAGTTTTTGAAATGTTAAGCTTTGGTTAAAAATTTCTTTATACTTGAGTATATTAAACTATGTGTTTTTTTTTTCTTTACTAGTTTTATAGGTACAAATTAAATTTATATAAATGTAAATATAGCTATCGATATAAATTAATTTTATTTTTGTCTTTATTTTTTAAATTAAATAAAAAAAATTTAATTTTTTTCACATAAGAAGAAAAATTTTAATAAAAAAACTCAATTTGGGGATTTTTGGTGATAACAAATCAAAAGTTGGGGATAAGCTCTAGAAAAAAAAGCTGGCAACACTGATCAGAGGAGCCACGCCATCTACAAAAGCACACAACTTATTCGCTTGTGCTCAAACAATTTCAAACTGAAACGAACAAATTCATTCGCTTTTTAACAGCGGCGGTGATTTGAAGCTAAAAATCTACAGTGTCTTTTTGGCTTCGCGCGCTAAACATTTTTTTTTAACACACTAAATATACAAGCAAAAATTTAAAGAAAAATACATATTTTACATGTAGAAGTGGAAAACAAATAACACGTCTCGCCGTTGGTTTTACAATAATTGTGGAGATACAAAATACAAAGTATATCTGGTGTTTTTGTGCTAAAGAAGAAATAAATCAAAATCATTTGTGTTTTGTAAGAAGTGGAAAAAAGAATAAGCAAAAAATTCATGTTATTTTATTTTGTAAAACTAGTGAAAAAATAAAATAATATTTGTAAATAAATAAAACGACATCAATCTTAAATGAATTGATAAATATGTAAATGTGGCAAAAATTCAACATTATAAAATATTTCAAAGTAGTTACGTAAAAAAGTTTCTTATAAAACAAGTTACGCCCAAAAGTGTTTCAATTAGAATTGCTACATAATACAAGGCCTGCTTAAAAGTCACTTTAATAAGCAAATAAGTGTTGCGAAACAAACTGGCTGACAAGCAAGATTGATTAAAATATTTGTAATCAAATATAAACAAGGTAATTTCGAAAGAAAAAAATTTATTTTAATTCATTCTCTAATCCATTTCAATCGGAAGAAAACACGCAACAAAAAATTATGCAAGTGTTTGGTGGTACCAAAAAAATTCTGATTGGATTGCATGAAAGAAAAAACAGTTACAAAATCACTACGCGCTCACACAATACATAACGCACTCACACATATAAGCATTTGTCACTTATACAACACATTTGCGTACCCACAAACGCACACACCCATACTGGTGGGTTAAGCTGTTGATATTTTTGGGTGAGAAGTGGGTTGGAGTAGGGTTCATAGAAATTAATAATAAAAAAAATCACAAACAGAATCAGAGAGCAAGAAGGAAATACAATGTAACAGTAGTAGTCTCTTGAGCAGTCTTGCCATGACCAAAAAATAAATTATTACAACCAAAGTTTTTTTAAAATTAATGTAACTATTAATGGAATTTAAATTCGGCAGTGCTTATGCCGAGTACACACTATGGCATTTTGTGACATCGTAATAGTGTGTACTAGTGACAACGTTTGTCATATCCGATATATATCGTTGTGTGACATTGCTTTTCATATGAAAAACTTAATGTGAACGGCTTTGCTTACATTTTGAAAATGACAACACAAGAAATGCCAGATGTGTACTCAGCATTAGAATATATTTTAAGAATTTATTAAGGCTTATATTTAGCAGACCATTTATAATCAGGGCAATTATGAATAAAACTCCTCGTGAGATTTCTCCCGGGGAACAATTTCAAACAATAGCAAGTAATAGAAAAAACCAAAAAATTTTAATTGAAAAAGTGAAAAATCTCATTCGGAATTTTACTCATAATTACCCTGAATGTTTTTTTTTTACATTTAAATATTGCGTTAAGAATTACAATGTGCGAAAAATAAAAGGCGGTATATTCAGACACTTAAAGCTTGTGATGTTTGTATATTGTAGTTCTCAATTAAACATTGTCAAGAGTTTGGTTGATGATAAATAAGTAAAACTAATTTTAAATGATGACACTAAACCAGCTACGTCCAAACACACATACTTGTGTTATTTGCATTTGAGGTAAACAGCTTTGAAAGCTCCTAAATTTGTTCTTGTTTCCTTGCAAAATCAGAGCAAGCATTGTTGTCGCCGAGATCTGGAAGCACGAAAAGCTCTTAAAAAAAGTTGGCACATTGTGCATTTGGCTTGAACGTAGCTGCACTAATAATCAGGGCAATCATGAATAAAATTCCGCGTGAAAATTCTCCCTTTTCCAATTAGAACTTTTTGTTTTCCGTATTACTTGCTTTTAGTTGCAATTGTTCCCCGGGAAAAATTTCGCGCCAAATTTTATTCATGATTGCTCTGAATATGAATTTTTTTCAAACCAAATAAAGGCATGCAAAATTGATTGTTAACAACAAAATTTTTGTTTATAAATTTAATAAAAAAATATTGTTAGTTTTCTTAAAAACTCAAACCAAAAGTGTAAGTACTAGTTTTTAGAAATTCAGAAACATGGCAACTCTATTGACTACATAACATTTTCGTGTTTGCTTTTGCTCACAAAGACAAAGTTACAAATACATATTTAGAATCAGGGATGAAAAACTTAATAAAGTTTACACATACATATTTCCAGTATATCATCACATAAGGATATCACATGTATTATTTTAAAATATTAAAGCAAATACATATCGTCTCTTGGTTTCTTGTTTGCTGCAGACATAATGTATTTTGAATATACTTTACCGCAAACCAGAAACCAGCCGATGATATGAATGTGCCCTTAATTATGAAAGTGGTCTAAGTCATATATTTCTTTTGTCGAGATATTGAACAAATTACTATTGAACTAATTAAAAAATGATTTTTTAGCCGACTTCTGTATTATTATGTACTAGTCTCTACTATATTTAAATTTAATTACTGTTTATCAAATATTTATTGAATTTTTTTAAAAATTTATTTAATACATATTTCGAAGTCAAAACCCATATGATTTAGACCACTTTCATAATTAAGGACACATATGTATATGTATGTCTCAAGGCAGACATAAAGTTAAATAAATTTCTTATATACTTAAAATTTTTCTGTAACTATTTGTCGCCGCCACGCCAGTACAATACTAACATATATGTATATTTATTTGAAATTTATTCATTTCTCGGGATATAAAAGTTCTTTTTTGAGTTTAATTCTTTTCCCGGAAAATTGCAGTTACTTTTGATTCGAAATTTTTGTTTGTTAAGAAATGGTCATTTTAAAACTGAATAAAATATAAAAAGGTAAATTTAATTTATGCATATAAAAATAACTATTTTTTAAGCAAAAAATAAAACCTAAAAAAAAAATAACTTGTATTCCCTGAGGAATAAATAAAACTCAAGATATTAACTTTTGTTTCCTGATGAATAAATAAATATCAAGAAATAACTTTTATTTTCTGAGAAAAAAATATAAATAAAATATAATCGATAAAGTTGAGTTTTTTAATAAAAATTAAACAAACAAAAGTTAATGCATCTAAAGGTAGTCCATGTAACAATGGTGTATTCTTTATGCACGTACAACTTCTCAATTAGTTTGGTTATTTTAGTTTAAATTTGAAAAATGATCGCTATTTGCAATTTTAACTTATGCCTCAATTCTGTTCGACGATTGTATCGTCTTGTCTATGGACGAAAAAAAGAAGCAGTTTTAATTCTTTAAATCATTTGGATGAATAAATGAAAATGAAAATGAAAATCAATTAGTATTTATTGTCTATGCTAGAAGGTTCGTGTATTTGCTTCATGATTAATGCCCTAATTCAGTAAGAAGATTTAGGACGTTTTTGTTTGAAAATGCTTCTGAGTTCATGTCTTTGAAGTCTCTAAATTATTTTCTTCAAAAATGGTTGTTGTCTTTGACAATGAAAAATATAAATATTATTGCCATGTTCTTAAAACATAAAATTTCAATTTAATTATTATACAATAGTTTGAAAAATATATGAAAAAATATGTGTTGGATATAATGTTTAGAACAAAATCATAAAGCAAATACACGAACCTTCTAGCACAGACAATAAATAATAATCGTTTTAAAGAATCAAAACTTCTGCTTTTTTTCGTCCATAGACAAGACGATACATTCGTCGAACAGAATTAGGGCATTAGTCCCAAACATCATATCAAACACATATTTTTTCATGTATTTTTCAAACTATTGTATAATACTTTGATTGAGTTTTTATGTTTTAAAAACATGGCAAAAATATTTATATATTTTATTATCAAAGATAACAACCTTTTTTGAAGAAAATAATTTAGAGAATTCAAAGACATGAATTTAGAAGCATTTCCAAGCAAAAACGTCCTAAATCTTCTTACTGAATTAGGGCATTAAAATTAAAAAAAAAAATTATTTATTAAAAATTGTTTTTGTTCTTATGGCAGCATAGCCATCGTTTGAGTTTTAAAAAATATTTAAAGGCAAAATAAAATCTAGTGAAAAAGACATATGTAGCTGATTTTGCTGGATCATTGACAATATATTTATTTGCAATAATAAAAAAATAAAAAAAAAAACACATCAATATTTTCAAATTTTGTTTTTCCATCCCTGGCTTTTAATAAATACAATTTTGAAGAGATAGCGCATACATAAAGAGTAGGCGATTGCAGAATTCATTATTTTAGTATATCGTATCTAAGAGTTTTATTGTCTTTTAGCATTGAGTCTAAAAGAGATTGTCGTTAAGAAAAACAGGAAGACATTGTGGGAGTCTCAAGTTGTATTTGAGCGTTTGCATGCATTTTGCACTTTAGTAAAATGCAACCTGCCGTATCTTTAAGATACTCGCAATGTACATGCATACATATCTACATATGAATAAGAAAATACACATTTAGAACAATTATTCATAATTTTCATTCAAAATTCTTAATTACGTCGATGATTAACATGATTATGACAAAGTTGTTAATGATTGTGTGAAAATTAAATAAAATCAATTCAAACCCCAAAAACAAATAACCATACAACCGAACAGCCGCAGAACGAACGAGCAAATATGTACATATGTATATATTTTGTATCAAGTGCTTACGTGTTGCTGTATATTTAAACATATTACTAACGATAACAAAAATATCAGCAACAAATAGCTACGTAGTGCATAATACTGCAGAATAACGAATGCGCTGCAGCGGCAGCAACAACAACTGCGTTTAAGTTTCATGATAAATTTACAACGCAATTTATTTGTTGATTTTGCTTATACATTTTTTGGTTGTATAATTCTTACAAAGAAAATTTAAAAATTCTTTGAATAAATACTACAATGTATTAAATAAACAAGAGTATTTATTAGGCTTTTTTTTAATTTCAATAGTATTGGAATGTTGTCAGACTTTCTCTAGTATTAAAGTGTCTAGGAATATATATGTACATACATATTTCTTATCATTCAGATAACTAAAGACAGAACTGAGTAGACTTGTGTCCAACAGTTCTTTTTGAACTAGTTTGAAAGCGTTTGAATCAAAAGTTGTTTCAAACCCATTTAATTTACATTGATGTTTTTGATCGGACTTGTGTCCAACTGAACGAAATAGTTCAAAAAGAACTGTTGGACACAAGTCTAGAACTGAGACATCATGTTATTAAAATTTCAAATAGTATAGTTTTTTTTACAAAAATATGAAAGAACTGGGTTACAGCGTTTTGAACGTTTTGGCTTTTCATAACTCCTAGCGGAACTTCAAGCGGTACATAGTATACAAAAGAAGCTGCCGTTTGGTTCCGTTGTCAAAATAGTTACAGGTTGACGCCTCTATAATGCACTTATACCCAACTGTTCGAACCCTGGAATCATCCTATTAGATTTTTCAAGTACCTTATACCCATATAGTTCTTTAAAAAAATATATAAAATATGTTAAGTGAACAAAGAAAAAAGAATATAATATATAATATATAATATATAATATATAATATATAATATATAATATATAATATATAATATATAATATATAATATATAATATATAATATATAATATATAATATATAATATATAATATATAATATATAATATATAATATATAATATATAATATATAATATATAATATATAATATATAATATATAATATATAATATATAATATATAATATATAATATATAATATATAATATATAATATACAGAAGAGCATCGCTTATTCGTCTTCCCTATTCATAAGGACCCATAATATATGTATATACTTTATAGGTCGCATATGAAAATTGTGGAAACTACACACGGAATGACAAACCTAGATATCGCTACCTTAATATGTAAAAGCCCTAACTCATTATTTATTTGAAATCGAGATTTTTGTTTTTCGATGCATTACACACAACCTAATCTGAAAAGAACATGTTCTTGTTCTCTGAAGAGTTAAGTAAACAAGTATGAAATTTTTACACAACATCAATCATGATATAAGGATTACTTCTGCATCATTTACTCTAAAATTGAATTTTTTTTTATTTATGGCGTTCTTGGTTTGGTAAATGTGTAATATGTCAATTACAGTACTCTCAGGATGTTTTTTTAGCCTTCCATAGGCGTAGAAAAGTCATTTTGGATCTTGCTTCCCACGAATTGGTAAAATTTTATTAAATGCTAAATAATTTTTTTTTTTAATTTCGTCAATCAGAGTTGGAGACGACCAAATAATCGTCAATCACTGATAACAACAAGCACGTGTAGCCGAAAAAACACGACTACACGCACACAACTACATGATTGATGGTTTTGTTTGATCGTCTCCTGGACACTTAACTTTTAGTAGACTAACTTCTGGGTCTTAGTTTTAAATTTATGTTTTTAGCTGTTATGCTTTTATTTCTTACAAAATCATTATCAATACAAATAAATATCTTAAGCGATTTATCATGAAAAGAATTAGCTGTGATAATATTTTCTTTACAAAAAGCATGTGTAACCAGATGACCTTTTTAAAGCAAAATTCAATGTAATAATATGAAATATAACCGCACGTTTTTTTAATTTTTCCTTTACAACAAAACATACATATATATGTATATATTTACATATTGCTCCTTTATTGCAACATAGTCATAACTCTAAAAAACTAATTCGCCAGAAAACAAGTTTAAGGATTTCAATTTACACACAACTTAATGGAAAAAGAAAATTTAATTTTTCTCGAGAACTGAGTAAACAAGATATTTGTATGAAACTTTTACACAATATGAAAAAATTATATGAATTCTGCATCATCAACTCGAAAAATTTATTTTTTTGACATATGACTATGTTGCAATAAAGGAGCGATATGCAGATACGTATCAGTCTATGAATATGCTTATATATAACACTCAGATGTATATCCGTAAATAGATCTTTATGTATAAAAATTATTTATACATTCATCCGCTTGTCTGAGTAACATTTTGCATTGGCATAACTTAAAGATACAAAAACCTAACACACATAATAATATGTACTCGTATGCATATAAAAGAATAGAAATACAATTTACATATGTACATATGTATGTATGTAAAGGCGGACAATATGCAACACTGTTATTACATATATGTATGCAGTACGTATCTAATATCTATTATTTATACTTGTAACAAGGTTATTTTTGTAATACAAAACATTATACAACAATGGCCAACAATAATATTATAATAGCAATGAAAACAACAACAAAACTTACAATTACATCAATACGAATATGTAAAAAACAACTTATAATAAATAGCACACTTACGAATGTTGCGACGAAATGTGTAAATTTAATATTAAAATTAAAAAATTCATGAATCTAATGCATAATGTAAAAGACTGCAATGCGCTTATAATTGTAAAAAAACCAACCCATCATAATATACAGAGATTTTATAGTTTCCTAAGTTTAATATCACTTGTTCAATAACTTGCCTCAGTGTGGGCTATTGTGAATTTCACTTATTGTGATTATGCAAAATAACGTATCAGCTGAGACCAAAAGAAAAATTCAAAATAAAATACAAAAAATTTAAAATCTATATGCATATTGACTTTTTGAAAGCTTAACCTTAAAGCTTTAGTTAAAAGCATGTTGAAGTTCCTTTTCTTTTTAAGGGGAGTTCGTATAGAAAAGAAAAAACTCTACCTTATATATTTGGCATAGAATGTATTCATTAAATTTCTATAAATAGTATAAGAACATTTTTATGGAACACTTTAACTCTCTAACTTTTCTCAGTGTGAGTTGGTTTGTATCCCTTTCCTGAAACGGACAAAAAACATCTTAGCCAGAGATATGTATATTCTTTAAAGTCAGGGCACGAAAAAAATGAAAGGTAGCCTGTGTTTTCAATTAATTAAAAACAAAAACTAAATTAGCAATTTTCTAAAATCGACCCACAACTGCATTAGGTTAGGTTAGGAAGGTGCTACTATACCACACATCCACTCGGAGACCCAATTGGGTCCATTGTAATTCCTTTCTATTGCCCATTGAAAAAGTAGTTTTTACACCCCACCCACCGCCCCGTCCGATGAAGACAATGATGTCCCTTAGTTTACACTTCCCGATATCAGTAATGCTCTCATGGAAGCATCTGTTCATCCATCTAAGCCTATGACGTTGCAGCTTCGGGCAGTGATAGATAATATGTTCAATGGTTTCTGGCTCCTCTTCATCCCCACACATCCTACAAAAATCTGGAGTGCCAGTTTGCCAAATGCTGGTTCTTGCTCTGACCGAGCACTGACCTGTCAATGAGCCTATCACGATTCGCATCGCCCTCCTATTCATGTCCAGTAGCAATTTGTATCTCCTGAGGCAAGTTTTGGCCACATAGCCTTCGACACTCTAAAATCCTCCCTACTTCGCCATGAACTTGCTTTCTACCCAATTACTGAGTTCCCTATAGTAATGACCCATCGGTAATTTCACCTCATTAATTCCGACAGTTTATCGGCAATTTCATTTCCCTCAACACTGCTTTGGCCAGGAACCCAACATAGTCTTATACTATATTTATCCGTAAGCAGGTTGAGGGCTCTCACACAGTCACTAACAAATTTCGATTTGACATTTTCTTCATTCAAAACTTTTAGCGCTGCCTGACTGTCTACGTAGAAGGTT
Source organism: Tachina lurida (assembly GCA_944452675.1). Lineage (NCBI taxonomy): Eukaryota > Metazoa > Arthropoda > Insecta > Diptera > Tachinidae > Tachina > Tachina lurida. Next base: position 93,681,593 of record OX101754.1, on the reverse strand, counting down.
ACCTTCTCACCTTCAGCTACATTCCTTTCCACTAGTTCACTTAGTTCCCTAAGGATCGCCAATATCTCAGCCTGGAAAACGCTGCATTCACTTGGCAGACTGAAAGAACTACGAATGTTCGTTCCTCAGATATAGACACCAGCCCCTGTGTCTTCTCCCATTTTTTTGGAGTTTTAAATTATTTTCGAAAATTCGCGCTTTAAACTAACTTTTCTACTTAAGTATAAGTTTTCTATGACCTCAGTCATAAAGTTATGATCATAAATTTAATTTTATTAATATTCCAAATTATGTTCGAATTATCGAAATTTTAAAAAAATTTAAAATTTTTATTCAAGACACTTAAACGATTCAGTATAATTTAGATTTTAATGGACTGATTCCCACTTGCGAAAGAAATCGTTCGATTTAAAATTTATATCGAAAACAAAAACAAATTTTCATATTTTATTGTTGTTTTCAATATAAATTTTAAATCGAACGTTTTCTTTCGCAGGTGGGAAATAGTCCATAAGCCTTGGAATAAATATTCAGGTTAAAACCAAGAATTCGAAATTTTATTTGAAAATTCGTTAAAGTGATATATCTGTGGCAATAAGGAAAAAGTGCTTAAGTCATATTTCCCTGTTTTGCAGGAAAGCATTTTTAAGCGTTCAAGTCGATTTTCAGAAATTTATTTCTTTTATAGTTAAATTGGGAAATTTTGTGTTAAACTTTATTTTTTTAAGCAAACATAGTTTTACACACTATAAGTAATATATTTATATTGAAATTTACGAAAGTATAACCTTACTTAAGCTATTATTCCAAATGAGATTAGAAGTCTAAAAAAGATAAGTCGTAAGTCATAGTGCTATAACTTCTTAAATGTACTTACTACATACTACTTACTACTTACTACTTACTACTTACTACATACTACTTACTACTAACTACTTACTACTTACTACTTACTACTTACTACTTACTACTTACTACTTACTACTTACTACTTACTACTTACTACTTACTACTTACTACTTACTACTTACTACTTACTACTTACTACTTACTACTTACTACTTACTACTTACTACTTACTACTTACTACTTACTACTTACTACTTACTACTTACTACTTACTACTTACTACTTACTACTTACTACTTACTACTTACTACTTACTACTTACTACTTACTACTTACTACTTACTACTTACTACTTACTACTTACTACTTACTACTTACTACTTACTACTTACTACTTACTACTTACTACTTACTACTTACTACTAACTACTTACTACTTACTACTTACTACTTACTACTTACTACTTACTACTTACTACTTACTACTTACTACTTACTACTTACTACTTACTACTTACTACTTACTACTTACTACTTACTACTTACTACTTACTACTTACTACTTACTACTTACTACTTACTACTTACTACTTACTACTTACTACTTACTACTTACTACTTACTACTTACTACTTAATACTTACTACTTACTACTTACTACTTACTACTTACTACTTACTACTTACTACTTACTACTTACTACTTACTACTTACTACTTACTACTTACTACTTACTACTTACTACTTACTACTCTACTTACTACTTACTACTTACTACTTACTACTTACTACTTACTATTTACTACTTACTACTTACTACTTACTACTTACTACTTACTACTTACTACTTACTACTTACTACTTACTACTTACTACTTACTACTTACTACTTACTACTTACTACTTACTACTTACTACTTACTACTTACTACTTACTACTTACTACTTACTACTTACTACTTACTACTTACTACTTACTACTTACTACTTACTACTTACTACTTACTACTTACTACTTACTACTTACTACTTACTACTTACTACTTACTACTTACTACTTACTACTTACTACTTACTACTTACTACTTACTACTTACTACTTACTACTTACTACTTACTACTTACTACTTACTACTTACTACTTACTACTTACTACTTACTACTTACTACTTACTACTTACTACTTACTAATTACTACTTACTACTTACTACTTACTACTTACTACTTACTACTTACTACTTACTACTTACTACTTACTACTACTGTAAAGCCTACCCTTAACTATTTCACTTGTAGTAGTGAAGCATTTTGCTAAAATAAAATATAATTTTTTATAAAATTCAGTGTCAGTTCCAGCATTTCGAAAGAAGACTTTCGACTGAAAATTTGTATTGAAAACAGCAATAAAATTGTAAAATTTGTTTTTCTTTTCAATATAAATTATATATCGAACGTTGTCTTTAGATATCGTGAAACAGGCTCTTATATTTGTTTAAATTTGATATGTCATATATACACATACGAGGGCGGTTCGGAAACTTCTTAGCCTAGCACAAAAAGCGCGGTATAAACAGAAAAAAGTTAAGTGTTTTGGAAACTTCCATCTCTGCTATGAACACATGTTAAATTTTGTTTCGATCTGGCAACTCCTTCATATAGAAACAGGTGTTCACAAAAGACGCATCCGCGATTTTTTAACAATGGAAAAATTAGAAATGCGTGGTGTCATTAAATATTTACATAAAAAAGGTTTATCGGGACAAGAAATTCATAATGATATGGTGAATGTGTTAGGTGAAAGTGCTCCTTCATATTCAACAGTAAAAAATTGGGTTGCTGAATTTAAACGTGGTCGTACAAGCATTGAAGATGAACCACGTAGTGGACGTCCAAAAACAGCAACAACAACAGAAATTGTAGCCAAAGTGCATGATATGGTATTAAATGATCGACGAATAAAAGTGCGTGAAATAGCTAATATCATGGGCATCTCAAATGATCGAGTCCATTTAATTTTGCATGAAGAACTACAGATGAAAAAGCTTTCTGCAAGATGGGTGCCGCATTTGTTAACAGTCGACCAAAAACGCATAAGAATGAACATTTCTCAAGCTTGTTTGGATCGTTTTAAGCGAAATAAAATGGATTTTAAGCGTCGTTTCATAACTGTTGATGAGGCATGAATCCACCACTATACTCCAGAGACAAAAGAACAATCCAAACAATGGACTGGAGCTGGAGGAAGTGCCCCAAAGAAGGCAAAAACAATTCAATCGGCTGGTAAGGTTATGTCAACGGTTTTTTTGGGACTTCAAAGGTATTTTATTGATTGACTATCTGCAAAAGGGTAAAACAATAAATTCAGAGTACTATTGCAACCTTTTGGATCAATTAAATGTACAAATTCGAGAAAAACGTCCTGGCATACAACACAAAAAAATAATTTTTCATCAAGACAACGCACAAGAGTGTTTTAACAATGGCTAAAATCAACGAATTAAAGTACGAGTTGCTTGACCACCCACCTTATTCTCCCAGTGACTTTTACCTGTTCCTAAATCTAAAAAAATTCCTTGCTGGCAAGCGTTTTACCTCAAATGAAGATGCAATTACAGTTGTAAACCACTATTTTGAAGACCTTGAGGAAAACTATTTTAATCAAGGGATAGAATTGCTAGAAAAGCGTTGGACTAAGTGTATTGAAGTTTCAGGAGATTATATTGAAAAAAAAAAAAAATATTTTTGAAAAACTAACTATTCTCTTTCATTGATAGGCTAAGAAGTTTCCGAACCGCCCTCGTACATACATACTACATACGAGTATATACGTCCATAAATATTTCGGTTTCTACCTGAGTTCCTACAAAAGCATTTTTAAAAACCATTGATTTTTTTTTTTCATATATAAGTGACCAGAATAAATCAGCCAAGAAAGTTTTTTTTAGCACAACGCATAAATTAAGGCAATAAACATTCTAAATGAAAACAAATCAAATTAAAATTAAACAAAAAAATTGTAAATTGTTTTTGGTTTATTAAAATTTTATTTATTTTTGGCTTTTATAATTTTTTTTTATTTATTTCAAAGCACCACACAAGATCATTATGGCATTCAATGAGTTGAGTTGAGAAATTGATTTGAATTTTATTAAAAATATATTTACTTGATATACATATATACATTGTATGTATTTTTGTCGCTAATCGTACGTAATTGAAGTGTTATGAAATCAAACAATTTTATTATATAACAAATAATTTATTTAAACAAAACGTCAATAAAACTCGTCTAGCAAATGATTAGTTATGAAGTGGATTTTAATTCCCTAAACGACTTTATATTACAGAACTAAAGAAAAAAATTAGTAGTAGATTGCTTTGTTTAGATCTTTTTTCTAATATAAAAAATTATGCAATAATTATTATTGGTTTGCATGACATAATCAAGTAAATTTTTTCTATATTTTTTCTTGTGCAACTACTCGTACAACTTAAGTCCTCCTCTTAGACACTTCTACAAACATGCAGTAATTCAGCAGAAAAAAAAAATCTTTTTGTTTTTGCGTTTGCATAATTTGTTTCCCAGTCTTGTACAGGGTGAGACATTTGCAGGGCGCTAAAATAAAATTTGTCTTATATATGATGGTCACAACATGAAAATCCAAATAAATTGAAAAGAAATAAAGAACGTAATATAAAATATATAAAACTTAGCAAAGAAATTAAAATAGGAAACATTTTTAATTTAACTCATTAATGCGCCCGACGAAAAAAAAAATGATAAAACGACTAATACCTTATTTACATTGAGCATTTCTTCATGAAATTTTTTCACGAAACTTTTTCTAAAAGCACGTATATTGAATCTCTGCTGCATTTTTAGCATTTTTTTTTGATACATGTTGCTCTTTCAGGCCTCCTATTGATAAACAAAAAATTTTCATGCAACTAAATTTCATGAAAAAAATGGCTTAATCTAAATTAGGTATAAGAGAAACAATTGCTAATTAGCTTAAAATAGCTGGTAAATGCCATTTAAACGGCGTTAATAGCAAACTTGAAAAATAAAATTTTGTTTAAAAAGAAGTCAACTTTAAAAATTTAATTGAATTGAAGTCTTGTTCATATATCCATGCGAAATGTTTGTTAACGAACAAACTAAAAATCAAACGCTGTAAAACTCACCCTATATTACGCCAGATATAAAAAATATTAAAAAGTAGAATTGAATAATGCACTTATAATCTTGTACATACATACATACATAAATACATTCATACATACACTTAAAGATATTCTCATATTTTTTTTATGATTATTTAATTGTTGTGTTATTGTTAATTTTCAAGTAGGCAATTGAGTACAGTGAGCACCGAAAGTAATGATCCAAATGTTGTTTTTATATAAAAGTTTCAGTGAAAAATTAATTTCTTATTATTTGGTAATTTCATTGAATTTGAAATTAAAATCATAATTGAATTAAAATGAAACTAAAATTTATTATGCAATTATAAAAATAAAACGAAAAAATGAAGCCATAACCACCAAAAAAAAAAAAAAAAGTTGTACGATCGTAAATAATCGATTAACATAAAAAAATGTGTTCGATATTTAGTGTAATCACGTCTTTGCTATTGTGGGAATTTTTTGAAATACGAGTATTATAATTCTTTTTGGAGTTGGTCCATATTGTTAGGGGCTGAAGGCACAACTGTTATCTTTTGGACACACTTTTTTAATACATATCTTTCATTTCAAAAAGTACACAAGTCCTGGTATGTTCCAGAGGATTCCATTTTTGCATAAGACCTACAGATTGAAGATTCGTTTTGAGAAGAATGCAAAAACATAACTCAAATGAAACTATTAGTACACAGAGAAAAAAGTGCCCCATAGAATCAAGAATATTTTCTCTATGAACCGTTTTTAGGCTAAGGGGTATCCCAGCAGAAAGAAGCGAAGATTTTTTCATAGAGATTCCTTATTGTTTTTATGTGATAAATCTTATTAATTTTATCAAGAAGAAAACCACATAAAATCAAGAAGAAATATTATTATTCACAACTTTTTTTACTCAATTTTCGTTATTTTTGCCAGCAAAAAAACAATCCATAGAGAAAAACTTCTTGATTTTATTAGGTTTTCTTATAAATTGGAAACTATGGGGATTTCTTATTGATTTAATTAGGTTGCCTTATTGATTTTTTTAAAAAGGGTTTCTTCTTGATTTTAGTAGGTTCCTATATGAGTATGTGTAAAGCATCTTATTGATTTTTTTAATAAGGATATCTTCTTGATTTTATGAGGTGTCTTGTTCTTTCATATCTATAAATAGACATTGAGAAAATTTTTTTTCATGATCTCTTTCATTTTTGTATAAGAATGTTTTCACAATAATTTCAATATTGGGTAGAGTGCTTGTCTATCAGGTAGAAGTTTGCTGGTTCAATACTTGGTGAGTAAGTTAGTTAAGAATATAAGCTAAGGTGTATGTGTGTATGTATGTATGTATAAATAAATAACATCTACAACATACATACATACATATGAATATGGTATATAATTTAAATGAAAATACATAAGTACAGAGAATAAAGACGTATTTTTTTTATTGAAAAAATCAATAAGATAACGTCATAAAAACTACAAGATTTCTTCTTGATTTTTTCAAAAAGGTTTTCTCTATGAAATTAATAAGATTTCCTTTTTGAAAAAAAAGCATAGAGATTTCTTATTAATTTTGTTCTATTTTATGAGGTATTTAGTAGGCTCTGTTTTCTCTGTGTAGCAGCGCTAATGCGGCATTGGATTAAAGCACCCATGCGGTCAAAAAAGGTCTAAAGTAAAACTACTATTATAGAAGTTATAACGCTCGGGAGAAAAAATTTAGATTCGAGTTGCCTCTAGAGTGGGGCAGTCGACTCTTAGATCTTTTAAAGTTTTTGCCAGATTACAAAACCTTTAACGCACACTGTAACAATTTCTACGTATTTGCATGTACGTACTTACACTCCTAAATCCGTATATAGTCAGTCACTTGTACACACACGTACACATACAATTGTTTATTGCAATTTAAACAAATGAAATATTTTGTTGTAAGCTGAGTGGCTGAGTGGTTGTGTGATTATACCAGTTACCTAATCTAGTACATGCTCGTAGATATTGTACGAATATTTGAAATAGTTGTAATTCTTTCACAACAAATTCATGATTACGTTGGCGAATTTTTCGCTAAAAAAAATGTGAATAACTGCAACAAAATACAAAGTAAAGGCAATGCAGCAATTTAATTATATGAAAAATAGAGCAGATTCTTTATTAAGCAAAATCTATGAAAATTTATATCAGCAAGATGGGGTTTCAATTTTCAAATATACAGACGATCAAAGAAGCTCTCTTGTAACGAATAGTAGAGAAAGAAGGAATTTCGGAAGAAATTTAAGGTTTCGTTCATTTCAGACTAGACTTGGGTCGAATTCGTTCGCTACCTCATTTTTGATACAAACCTATAATCAAACCCATTTAAATTACATGGATCTGATCATTACTTTTTGTGTCAAAAAAGAGCTATTGAATGAATTCGATCCACGTCTAGCAAACGGGTTCGACCCGAGTCTATGGTATGACTCAAATAAAATGAACAACTGAACGAATTCGATCCAAGTCTATATTGAAGTGCAAGTGTTAAACCCTTTGGAATTTTAGAGTGGTAAATTACAGAAGAAACTTTCCAGTTGTTATTAGTTAGCTGAAGGTAAGAGTACAGGAATTTTTTACTTTTAACTAAAACAAAAATTAATGTTCTGCAGACTTTTTTTTGACACAAACCAATGATCAAACCCAGATTATTAAAATAGGTTTAATCATGGGTGTGTGTCAAAAAAAGAGATACTGAAAGAGTTCGATCCAAGTCTAATATTCCGGTAATTGTTTCCTCATGTCATTTCTGACATTTCATGTCTCTGCTTTTTGAATTTATTTTTCAATCAAGGATACAGGAAATTTTACTAAAGTCTGCGAACCTGAAATTGTCGGTAACTGGAAAACTGAATAGGTGTTACGTTAGACTAGTTTAGCAAAAACGTGGTATAGTTTGCGAAACTAATCGCATTCTTCACTTAATAAACAATGCACAGTGGCGTGAAATAAGAAAGTGGTAAAATGTCCGCAAATTTTGTGGTAGTCAAGCGATTTCGATAAAACCAAGTATATTGAAAAGAAGAAGTATTGAACTTTTGAGGCAGTATATTTGGAGACACCCTGTTATAATACAGGGTAGCTCCAAAGAGCGTCAAAGCTGGAAACTGCGGGAGTTGAAATTATTTCGTAGCATGTAACTTTTGTAAATATCGACCGATCTTAAGGCCGTGATACTCTGTCAAACAAAGTTGTGCGATTTACGAAAAAATATAACCCAGGTGTGATGAATTGTTATTGTCTTTGGAAAATTTTCATAAACTCCATCATACCAGGGTTGTACTTTTTCGTAGATCGCACGACTTTGTATGATAGTGTAACACGGCCTTTAATAATTTTTTCAGGGGAACAATCAACGTTGAAAAACAAAAATAAAACATGCGCCAAAAAAAAATAGAGGTATCTTAGGACACCGCGGTTAGAGCTAAGGTGCTTAGCTATATAAAACAGCTTTTATGTGTTCAATAACAATGCAATAAAATTATATTATATGATGATGTCAAATTCCCCCAAATATTTCAAAACGTTTCCATTTGTTTCCCATTGTTTTATTTTCTTACTACGTACGATTAAATTAATGTATTGTTTGTGCTCATGTGCAAAAACAATACAAGAACAGATTAATTGTTTTTGTTTAGTTTTTGCTTCACTCACTTCAAAGAACGAAACAAAACAAAATCAAACATTTTGTGAAAATAGTTTAAACTTGTAAAAAAATGGGCAATGAAAGAAGAATTATGAGAATTTTTACAAGAATCACATGAAAAAAATCAATCACCTGAGTTGTGAAAATACATATTTTTTTTTATTTTTGTGCATATGTGTGTGCATATAATTTTTCACAACTATTGCAATTGTATTACAGCGCTTGTTAATTTTGAGAAACAGGGCCCCGGGTATATTAAAAGCTATATTCGTTCCATGCTAAAATTCGCTACTTAAATAAATTAGACTGCTGCTACCATCTCATAATACGAATTTGACATGCGATATTAAATTTTCGACTGCCAGCAACTAAGCCACATCCAATGTAACACAAAAAGTGGGTTTATGTAATATATAAATGAATAAAATGTTAACAATATTAAAAAAAATTTTTAGTTACGCAATTCCTGTTTATTTTCAGCAAATAGAGAACATAAAATTGTTTATTATTCGAATTTGGCAAAACTTTTGATGTGAACACTTATTTAGGTCAATGCTAAATATACGTTAATAGTATGTAAACACATATTTCGAGATCATACACATACATACATTAATAATACATACATACGTAAGTAATTACCCTGTAGGAAGTGTTTTTAGTAAAACAGTATTGATTCAATATTGACTTTGTCACGAGTACTAGTCATGAAATTTACACCAGACAATGCTCTTAACTATATATATTAAATACTAGCAGACCCGGCCACGCGTTGCTGTGGCTTAGTGATTTAAGACAGATTTGAAAGACAAATTTAACACAAATTAACATAACATTTTTATAACATTTATTCAATAGTATATATACTCTAAATATTTTAATCGTAATGAATCACAGTTAATGTTCAATGAAGCGCCAGTCGATGAACAATATTTTTGGTCAATCGGTCCTTTGTTAATACAAATAAACTTGATGGTCTTCCTACTCGTGAACACGCCACGTATAATTGCCCATGGGAGAAACATGGATTTTCCAAGTCTAAGCCGTAAATCGACATTGTTTGGCCTTGAGATGTATTTATAGTCATCGCGAAAGCTAAGCGCATTGGAAACTGTAGCCTTTTAAATGGTATGGGAGAATCGGATGGTATCATTGGAATACGTGGTAACAAAACAATTTCTCCTTTAAACTTTCCTGTTAAAATAGTTGCTTCAAGAAGGTTTCCAGTGATTCTTTTGATCACCAAACGTGTACCGTTGCATAGTTTAGGGGGATTTAAATTACGCAGTAGAATAATCGGTGATCCAATTTTCAATCGAAGATTGTGTGGTGGCATTCCTGTTATGTCTAAAGAATTTAAAAATTCAATTGGGAAATTCACTGCCTCGTTTTCTTCTACTGTAGCATCGATAGACTTAATCATTAAAAAAATGGGCGCTAAAGTAGGCGTGGACGAAAAAAAAATTTCCTATTATTTATGCTGGAGTTTGAGTAACATGCTGACAAAGTTTCAGAAGGATCGGTCCAGCGGTCTAGCTTCGTATACGGTACAAACATTTTGCCACGCCCCTCCGCCCCCAGGCCATTAATTTAAATAATAACTATCCTATCATATAAGTTGGACCAAATTACATATATATGCCAATTTTCATGAATATCAGTTGACTCGTTTTTGAGTTTATTCGAAACATACACAGTGACACGGATTTTTTATATATTAAGATATGAGTGTAATTTAAAATCTATTACTGACGTTGGGACAATATTTGGACTTTGGAAACAAATATTCACTAGTACATTTTAGTGTATATAGTCTACACTACTGATATTGCTACTATTGACACGGTAGATACTTAATGACAAATGATCGCTCAGCTGTCGTCGCCGAGAGTGGGTATCTGCTGAAAATCGAATATTAATATCCCAGCGGGAAAAGGGGTCATTCATTACATATATACATAATGCAAGATATAATGTTTTATTTTCAAAAGCTTTACAATGCATTCCTTTGAAAGCGAGAAAGTAATTTGATCATAAACAACAATTGCTCAATTATTATATCACCACATCTGTAGAAGAAGGAATGTGTTGTATATGCTTGTGTAAAATGTACTTGTTTTCCTCATAATTTGTTTCAAAAAAAACCATTTTTTCTTACTGTCTTTTTATGTCGCCTAGAAACTTTTCACTTTTTATTAAAAGCTGCAGTTTTTGTTCGAATGCCTGCCAGTGAAGTTTAATTGAAGTAAAAATTTTGTACATAATTTTTGCAAAAGTTTTATTTATAGTACAAAATATGTGTACAAACACTAAATGAAAAATGACGATCCAAACTTAAGAACAAATATTCTTGAGTTCAATTTGCAGAAATGTTCATATTTCAATCTAGAAATTTGGTCAGTACGATTGGCGTTCTCAAATTGAAGCATAAGTTCTTAATTTTTAGAATGAATTCTAAAAATCAAGAACGTGATCTTAATTTTAAGATCGTAATTTTCAATTTAAGAACGTGATCTTAAACTTTAAGAACGTATTCTTAAAATAAAGAACATAATCTTAATTTTAAGATTATATTCTTAAGATTTGAAATTTTGTTCATATTACGAAAATATTTGTAGCAAGTGCAGGAAAACAGATTTAGTAATTTTATGAATTTCGTTAAACTGCAAAACTTAATGCATGCCATAGCGTACCATTCCTAGATCTACGAAAAACTTCTTATACACACGAATGAGAAAGTTTTTTTTACACAATTTTGATGATTTTTTCGAAAACAATTTTAAAATTTAGAATAAAAACTGTTTTGTTTTACTTCTTTCTCCAATTTCTTTTCCTGCTATAGTGCAGTTTTTTTTATATATTACATAAAAAGGTAATTTTTGTTTTCATCGCCAGTTAAATTCCAGCATTTCAGTCCAAAATCTGTGTGTAATGTATGAAAAATAAAGAGAGACTGTAACAATGCCCATACAATTTTCTTTTTGTCATAATTATTGCAATCTCTAATAACGTTTCCAAGAATTACAGATTATTCTACAAAATTATTTTTCAAATGTACGAAAAAATCATTATATATTGTTTATACGAAATTTCGAATATAACGAAAACTGCTTTTCATGATTCACGAATCTCTTTTTTAATTTAAATAGAAATACAAAATATTGTTATTTAGAGGCAAACAATTATTTCGAAAATAAACAAATTCAATTTCTACTTTCTACCAAGTATTTCGTAGCGTAAAAATAATGAATATTTTCATTAAATAAACCCCATTTTTCGTTCTGTGTTAACAATAATGAATTGTGGAATGAAAAATAATAAATGCTTTGCATTAATTTCTCGTTTCTTATTCGGTATGTTTTCCTAATAGTATGTAGACGTTCCATTGACAATGTTGTTGTTTGTTGACGGACAAAAATTGTGACTTGGACATTAAGTGCCCTAGCTTCCTACAGGGTATATTCATATGCATGTTGGTATGTTACTTAATTATGATATTGATAGAAAACGATAGATGAAAAATTAAAGAAAATTTCAATGCATTTATGTATGTATATAATTGACAACAACATTGTTGATTCCATATTAAAGAAATTAAAAAATATCTATATATAAAGAAATACCTACATAAAGAATTATTAAATTAAACTTTCCATATGCATGTACAGAATAATATTAGGGCTGTCAGATATGGTTTGCCGACATGGCGATTTTTCTGGCGATAAATAAATTTGATGGCATAAATTTTGTAATTCAGCAAAATTAGTTTGTTGAAGGAGTAGTTTAAAAAAAAGTAAATCCTATCAAAAGTCGTCTGCAAGAAATTAAAGCAGCTTGATTTTGATGATTTTCTTATATTTATTAATTATGTATATTAATTAATACATTTTGAATTTGGGTGAGAAAAATTTGCAAAAAATAATTTTTGGCGATTTTCTGCAAAATTTCTATACGATTATTTTATAAAAATTTAAATTAAAAAAATTTAAAAATTTTTTTTTTTTTTTTATTACATATTTTATTTATTGTATCTTCATATATGAACTAACAATAAGTATTCAAATCTTAAATATAAAATATAATTAGGCCCGACCAGTGTCGGACATAAGCTTAGTAATAGTTATATATAATACATAAGTAGTGATAATCAAAAGGAAAAAAATACAAAAAAAAAAGTATTTTCAGGAAGTCCCATCTGGAGTGCTGTGAATAAGAGCCCTAGTATCCCTCTTTTTAGGCGGATATGTCCAGTAAAGTTCAAAATATTACGAGCAAGCGGATTATGATGTGATTCGAGTTTTGTTAGATATTTGCCTGCGTATTTTGCAATTTCTTCAGTCACTAGAGGCATATTCAAATCACGATGTATATTTGAATTTTTGATGTACCATGGAGCCGATGTTATCATGCGTAAAATTTTGTTTTGCCTGCGTTGAATTTTCTCTACATTTGAAGCTGAAGCAGTGCCCCATAGTTGAATTCCGTAGCACCATATTGGCATTAAAAGCGACTTGTATATTAAAAGTTTACAGTCTAGGCTAAGTGTTGAATTTCGACCAATCAGCCAATGTACCTGAGTTAGTTTAAGTTTCATTTGAGTTAACTTAGAATCAATGTGGTGTTTCCATGTAAGTCGTCGATCAAGGTGTATACCAAGATATTTCACATGTGAATGTTGAGAAACAACTTGATTGTTAATCCGAATGGGGGAACAAGTATCTCTTCGTAAAGTAAATGTTACTTGAACACACTTTTGTTCATTTACCTTGATTCTCCATAAGTTTAACCAAAGCTCCATCTGGCTAATGTGTTCCTGGAGTTTGCGGGATGCCTCATCAGGGTTTTCATGCATACTAAGGCAGGCTGTATCGTCGGCAAATGTGGAAGTATGGATACTACTGCTCACAGGCATATCACAAGTATAAATTAAATATAAAACTGGTCCCAGTATACTCCCCTGTGGCACACCAGATGAAATTGTTTCAGGCCTACTTGTAAAGTCTCCTTCCGCAACAGTGAACTTACGGGAAATAATGTAACTTTCCAAAAGATTTAAAATGTTTATTGGTAAGTAAGTCTTCAATTTTAATATTAGGCCTTCATGCCACACTTTATCAAATGCCTGGGAAATGTCTATAAACAGCGCAGAACAATACTTTTTTTCCTCAAAAGTTCTTCTTATAACTTGAACCAATCTGTGAGTTTGTTCAATGGTGCTATGCTGACTTCTAAAACCAAATTGATGGTCTGGTATGCACCCACTACTAATTAGAATTGGGGACAATTTTGTTTTGAGCAGTTTTTCGAAAAGCTTTGACATTGTAGATAGTAGACTTATTGGCCTATATGACTCAGCCTTTGTTATATCTTTGCCCGGCTTTGGAATCATTTTAACCTTGGCAAGTTTCCAGTTGTGTGGATAATACTCCAGTCGTAAAATAGCATTAAATATGAATAACAGGATTCTCATTGCAATACGAGGCAAGTTCATCAGCATCTGATTACTAATTCCATCAATACCCGGAGCTTTCTTCGGGTTGAGTTCGGCAATTAATTTTTGTAAATAACGCGTCTTAAATTTTATGTGTTGAGAGGGTAGAGCGACTATATTCGGCAAATCAGCAACACCAGTACATATATTTGGCGTAAAAACGGATTTTAAGTGCTCAGAAAATATTTTACCTTTTTCAGTATCGCTTCTTGCCCAACCTCCGGTAGATGTGCTTAGAGGTGGCTTATACTCAACGGGTGTTTTAAGCTTTCTGGTAGCGCGCCACAAGGAGTAATTAGACGCCGGTGTAACATCAAGACCCTCCAGATAATTTTTAAGAGATGCAATTTTTTCAGATGCAAGCAACTCTTGGAGTCGTTTAGTGCACTCTTTAAATTTGATTTTATTTTGTGGTGATCTGTGCTGTTGCCATTCCCTTCTAGCCCTTCTTTTTTCACGTACGAGACGTTCGATGTCTGTAGAATAAATTTTATTAAGCCCAATCTGCGGATGGGAGATAGTGGCATGTTCAGCAGCCTGTTTAATATTCTCGCTGAGATTGGCAATGTTCGATTCAATATCATCGGGTGTTCTAAGCGTAATGTTTTCCGTACAATGACTGCTGAGATATTTTTTGAACCCCAGCCAATTAACACGATTGATCATCTTCACATATGGGTCATGTAGGTTACTTCTTAATGGGCTACAAATTGTAATGATCGTCGGGGAGTGATCGGACGAGAGATCAAGAGAAGCTTGAACTTGAATTAAATCCCTAGAGATATTTTTTATGACTCCAAAATCTATAACATCCGGAATTTTTTGTATGTCAGTAGGCCAATAAGTGGGCTCCCCACTCGAAATGACATCCAAGCCCATTTTTGAAATAGTGTTGAACAATGCTCGACCTCTGGGTGTAACAAGGCGCGAACCCCAGAACGTATGTTTCGCATTGTAGTCTCCAGCTGCTACAAAACAAGGTCCAAGAGATTTGTAGAAATCCTCATATTGATTCTCAGTGATTGAAAATCTGGGAGGGCAGTAAATTGATGATATAACGAAATTTGAACAAAAACTTTTAAATAAAATCAAATTTATTATCAAATATTTATTAGGAAAAACTACATAAAATTGATTTTGGCCACTTTTGGAGATTTTCAAAATCAATTTAGCGAAATAGGTCAGAAAAATTCTGAGAACCCTGTATAATACTTATCAGCTTTCTCACTTCGTGTGTGTAAATTATATTCTAAAGATACGAGAACAAGTATTTTGTTCTAAATTTCAAATTGAATAAAAATCAAATGTTTACATAACAAAAGTTAATGTATAAAAAACACACACAAACGACCAACAACTAAAATCAAAGAAGAACAGAAAAAACACAACTATGATACGTTCTAGTGGTGGGGGCATGGGCCACGGATGGCATGGCATCATAATCAGACATCCAACTCGTAGACATACATACATACATACATACATACATATATTTTTGTATCTATTTCTAATGCCGGCAAAACAAATTTTATAGTTCAAGAAAAACAAAATCCAACACGAAAAACGCGCGCAATGTGTCAAAACAATAATTTCTGCTATTTCTTTGAAACGATTTTTTTTATCTTACTTTGTACAAATAAAGAGATACTTTTATTTGAAAACATAAAATTGAAAACCAGCAGCGGCGATAAGATACTTAGACACTCATTTTCGTTTTCATTTAAGAGCATAACGTTGTGGTTATGTATTTTAAAATTTGTTTTTAAGATAATAGTGAACTGACCAGTGTTGCCAGCTTACGAGATTTGTCCTCAAATTAGGGATTTTTTTGCGATTGAGGATGAAAATTTCGAATTGGAGATCTGAGGATTTGTTGGGATGATAACCAAATTTTAGGGGATTTTTTTATAACTGCTGGTAACAAGAATGATTTTTGAACTAAGAAATATGCGTCTGGCAAGTCTAAAAATGTGTGTTACTATTCATAGTGAATGGTTTCGTACGTATACGAATACGTAACAAAATGTAATATGACTTGTTGGAAGCACTTCTTAGAATAAACACACACTTTAAAAATAATTCAATTTGTTGTGACAAATTTAATCCTTCTGCTGAAATGCTAAAGCTTTTTAATACAAGTACTATGTACAACAAAGTTTAAGGCTGATGAATCAGATGATTTCGAATCTGAAGTTTTTGAAATGGTAAACTTTGGTTAAAAAATTTTTTATACTTGTGTATATTAAATTAGGTGTAATTGTTTCTTTACAAGTTTTGTAAGTACACATTAAATTAATATGAATGTAAATATAGCTATCGATATAAATGAATTTTATTGCATAAATATGTTATTTTTGTCTTTATTTTTCAAATAAAATAAAAAAATGTAATTTTTTCACAAAAGAAAAAAGTTTAATAAAAAAACTCAATTTGGGGATTTTTGGGGATGAGAAATTGAAAATTGGGGATAAGCTCTAGAGCTAGAGGAAAACTGGCAACACTAGAACTGACAACAAATATTTAATTAAAGAAGTATAACAATAAAAAAGAGCATCTGTATCTAATCGAAATTTTTAAAATACACTCATACAGTCGTGTGTGCTAGTACGTACTCATGTATTGTCATTTAACTACTCGTATGAACCAAGCATACACCCACTGTTAAAAGCAGATACTTGAATGTATGAAAGCTTAACTTAGAGCAAGAGCTAATATGCACTTCTCTAAAATGGTACGACTTGATAAAAATTTGTAACATTCGAACAAAAAGTTAAAAATGAAGGACCCGACCGACTTCTACTATATAAAATAAATTCAGTAAAGTGCGGCTTTGACTCGCACACGAAAGGGTCCGTATAGGCACTACTTGTTCTCGAGAACACAGTCTGTGACGGAAAGACGGACATCGTACCGAAAACAATAAAAATAGCAATACCTTGACAAAGAATGTGTCACATTAATAATTATGACATGTAATTTGGCTTAAAAAGCGATACGAATTTTAGCCTGTTCAAATCATAAATATAGAAACTAATAAAGTTCGAATAATAATTAAAATTAACTTAAATGTGTGGCATAGTTTCATCTTATTCATCTACATGTAAGATCAGAGAACCAGAGAGAAAATCAGTATCATAGCTGCATTATATGACATCATTGATAACACAAAAAGATTTTGGCTTCATAAGAGAAGTAATAGCTTCTCGCCTTGTTATTGCTAGAAACACAACTGCATCGAATAACGAATTTCGTACATGTTGACGAATTCACCTCTTATAACTGATAAAAGTGGTTAGTGCTAGTTTACACTATGCAAGTCTTATTGCTAAGCTGATTAGTTCTTAGGGGAGAGACGCGAGGGGAACAGAAAATGGTTTTTCCCTAATCAGCTTAGCAATAAGACTTGTATAGTGTAAAATGGTACTTATTGTTTGTGCAAAGAAAGAAGGAGAAAATGGTTTCTTCGCCTTTCGCCGGCGTAATAAATATAAATAAATCTATCAGAGAGTTCGTCATGCACAACTAATTTCGTTCGACGGCGGTGTTGTGAACACCGATGCCAATTTAGTGCCACAGTGCGCAGTGGTGCTTTAAAAAAAGGCACTAAATTGATGCTTTTTTAACTTTGATTTTAGTGCTTTCAGTGCGTTTTGCAACTAGACTAACTATTAATTTCTGATAGTGTATTATCTTCATAAAAAACTCGAAATAGGAATTTTTTACTTTTTTAAATTTAAACACATACTCAATGAAAATCTAACAAGTTGACTGTACTTCTTACTTACTTGAGTGTTTCCTTCCCAATTATAAAATTTCCTATAAAAACACTGATTTAGATTTAGATACATATGAAGTTTGAGAATTGGACGTGTAACATCTTGGTTGTATGCATAAATCAATAATATAAATTTTGTTTGTCAAAAAATATCTGATTAGACACCTTTTAGATACGCAAAGTTTTATTTGCAAGGTATTTTTTAATTGGATTATAGACAGATAGGGAAACACTTTCTGATTCACAGCATGCAAAAATGGCTATCACAAAAAAATTCATTGATTTTAAAACTAAATCGCAACATAATTTCAAAATTATAAAAAAAGAACTTTAACCCCCTGTTTCTCTAACTGCGAACGATAGATTCGATCGAACATTAATATTACAAACAAATACAAATTTCAGTTTTTTGTTTTTGTTTTTTAATATAAATGTTCGATCGAATCTATCGTTCGCATTTAGAGAAACAGGCCCTAAGAAGCGTTAAGAACATATTTCTAGAAATTACAGAGGACACATAGACATTATAAAAGAATATAATAACACATACGGTGAAGTTGAAGAAATACAGAAGAACGAATGATTGCAAATTTAAGGCTACAGCAATGCAAAAAATTTTTTCAGAACTGATCAATTTTGGATCGAAGTTCGTAATTATAGAAATTTAGCTAATATTAGTCCATGTCGAAAAATAAGTTTTTGCTCTATTACCATTAACATTGCCATATTCAAATGCTGAGGTGGAAAGAAGTTTTAGCGATATGAAATACAGGCAAATCCCGGTATAACGAACGATATAATGTCAGGCCCATTCCTTATACCGAAAAACTCGTTATATCGCAAAGTTTTTTTCAAGTGTTACTTTAAATTTTATTGCTGTAGACATGATGCAATACAATAAAAAGAATGAGGGCAATTTTTTTTTAAATAAGCAATACAAACTACCGGTACCACAATTATTTTTTGGAAAAATTCTGCTGTAGATTTTGTTAAATATTTTTTTTTGCCGTTCGTTATACAGAGCACACCTTTATCAAAACATTCGTTATATTAAAGTAGAACTAAATCTTAGAAATATGATGGTAGCAAGTATTTGTTTTTTATTTTGCTATTTTTTCTTTATCATTCGTTATATCCAGTATAAAATTAGGATATTATTCGCTATATAAGGTTATTAATGTAAAATATTTGAACGTTCGTTATATCGGATTTTCGTTAAAGCGAGATTCGTTATACCGAGATTTGCCTGTATTTTAAAAATATAAAAAAATCACTCGATAAGGAGAAAAATTTCGAAACATTTCAACTTAAATTTTATTCAAGTCTTTTGTTATTTCGACTATACTGTATGATTTGATTTAACATATTAAAGAGGTAAAATTAATTTGAATTGAATTATTTATCCTGTACATACAATCAAACATAGTTATTGCATTTAGTGCTTTTTTCATGAACGAACAGCTCGCATCGAAAAATTCGTCGTAAGTTAGAGTTGTGTTCCTAGCATAACTCGTTTACCTCCTCGTTACCCCGATATCGACAATGAGTTGTAGAGACAAGCAAAATGCCGCCCGTGTGAAATTCGTTATTCTCTTATTTACACGTACTACGTACGGAAGTAAACAATTCGTCTCTCATATGCATTCGTACAAGTATGCATTTTACTCTCGTTCATATTGCACACTACTAAATAACTTATATAAAATGTATGTATGTGCTAAAGTCCTGCACAAGACTATTTATAAGACCTTTCAAGACATGCGACATTTTTTAAACGCTTTACTACAGCGAAATATTCTAAAACAAACGCTAAAAAAAACTGTTTATTTTAGAATATTTCACTGTAGTAAAGCGTTTCAAAAATGTCGCATGTCTTGAAATGTCTTATAAATGGTCTTGTGTAGGCCAATAGTATGTGCTTGCCTGACTTTGGTCCAACAACTCTTTTTGAACTAGTTCGTTCACGTTCGATTCAAAAGTTGTTTCAAACCCATTTAATTTACATTAACGTTTTTGACAGTATTTGTTAGACACAAAACAGCTGTTGGACACATTTCTAACTATGACCAAGAATACACTGTGTAGAAACCCCCATAAACTTTTATTATAATAATTACATCGCTATAGTAAATATAACGGAAACTTATCAACTTTGTTACCCAATAACATATTTTAACGATATTCTTTAACATTTTGTATGCAGGGATCTAGAGTTGCGTCCAATAGCTCTTTTTGAACTAGTTCGTTCTGTTGAACACAAGTCCGGTCAAAAACATCAATGTTAATTAAATGGGTTTGAATCAACTTTTGATTCGCACGCTCTCCATCTAGTTTAAAAAGAGCTGTCGGTCACAACTCTACAGGGATCGCATGCTTGTAGAACCAAATGGTGAGTAAAACAAAGCTGTTCACTATCGGAAAAAAGAAATTGTACAATCACATTATCGTCACTTCAAACGAAGAAATATAGCGATAAATATTACGATTTTCGGTTAGCAAAAAGTTACTGAATCCCGATTTGTAGTTTCGTTCTAACCAACCGTTGCTATGTCAAGGTTTTGACGCTCAAATTTTTCTTGAAGCCAGTCTGTGGTTATGGCAGAGAGCGGAAAGAAGAAAGAAGAGGGGTACAGATTTTCTTCTACCGAAATGTTACTTAATTTTCTTTTGTTGTGGGGCTATTTACATATTACGTAACTCTTTTTTTATTTGGAGTTTTAAATTAAAAAACATATTGTACATATAATTTGATCGTCTTCAAGTTTTTTGAAAGAAAAAAATATGGCAACACTGTTCTCAATACAACTAAGGCCGGGGGTTTTGTTTGATATCATACCAAATAAAACGAAATCTCAATCCCGAGCAGCAAAAACAAAAGTGTTGTTGGAAATTCAAAATACAATTGTATTTGAATGACGTTTTGCTTTTCATAATGTTTATTTGTTATTGTTTGGATTTGATTAAATTGTATTTGTATTTTAATTTTATTTTTTATTTTGTTTTTACTATGGTCTACGTGATTCAGTGTTATTTTTCATATTAATATTATGCAACATTATATGGATAGACAGTTGTTGACTATTATGAAACAAATTTTTGAATTTGTACATACATACATACATATGTAGATACATATTTATCTCTAGAATTTTTTATATACTTATGTATATACTTACATACATATACACTTATGTACGGAAGTAGTAGTGGAATCCCACTCCTGGCGCCGATTAAAATTGTGAAATTTGGGTAATTAAAATTTGAAATTTGAGAATTTCAGTACAAAATTTTAAAATTTGGGTAATTAAAATTTTAAAATTTTAAAATTCTTGGAAATTTGTGAAATTTGATACCCTACGAGGGTGGATCATTAAGTCCGTCCAACTTTTTGTTTACATAAGGAATTTTTTGTTTACATAAGGAGTTTTGTTTACATTAACCCATGTGGGAACGGGTGATTTTTTTTGAGGTTGCATTAATTGTGTGAACGGGTGATTTATTTTTGAGGTTACCTTAATATAGAAAGGGCCTAACTCATTTTTTTTTTTGTGGGGTGGATTAAGGGGTTTCATAAGATTAATATTTCATAAGTATATATGCCGACGGGAAAATCATGAAATGATTTTTCCTAATACTAATGGGGGTGAAATAGTGAAAATTAATTTTTCCTAATGCCGACGGCAATACATGATTATTTTTCCTAATGTCTACGGTAAAACATGAATATTATTTTTTTCAAATGCCGACGGCAAAACATGATTATTATTTTTTCAAATGCCGACGGGAAAATGATTTTTCATAATTCCGACAGGAAAAACATAAAAGTTATTTCTAATGCTAATACAGGAGTTTAAGGCTGGCCGTGATTTGGGTGGGTGGAGCTGTTGTCGTAATACATAACCGAGGGAGTTTATGGATGTGTCTGTCTGTCTGTCTGTCTGTCTGTTTTGCGAGGCTGTGATTGGTCGGGGGAGCGTGGTGTAGTTGTGGTAGATGGATTGAGTGCATGTGCGTATACCTGTCTGTTGGAATTTGTGTAAGGGTGTGATTGACAAAGGGTGGGGTGTAGTTGAGGTAGATCGACTGCGTGTATGCAGGTGTTGCAAGTCTGTAGGAATTTAAGTCTTATAGTGATTTGGGGTATGTGAGCGTGTTGTTGTACGAGTAACAGTATCCATGGGAATTTGTGGATGTGTCTGTCTGGGGGAATTTCAGCGAGGCTGTTATTGGGAGGGGGTGCGGTGTAGTTGAGGTTGATCGACTGCGTGTATGTATGTCTATATGCTTGTAGGTGCTTAAGGCTGATCGTGATTTAAAAGAGGTGAGGATGTTGTTGTAATATGTATACGTTGGAATCTGTATGTATGTATGTCTGTGAAAATTTAAGGCTGATCATGATTTAGGGTAGGTGAGGTGGGTGTAGTAAAATGTCTGTGTGTATGTACATATGTTTGTAGAAGTTTAATACTATTAGTGATTTGAGGATAGGTGAGGGTGTTGTCGTACGAGTGATATGTATGCGTGGGAATCTGTATGCATGTTCGTAGGAGTTTAAGGCTGATCGTGATTTGTGTTGTTGTCAGTGTTGTTTGTAGGAATGACCGTGAGAATTTTTTATGTATATCTATAGGAATTTAAGGTTGGCCGTGTTTTGTGAGGGGTGGTGTGTTGTTGAAATAATTTGAATTTTTCTTAGATGAAATCTGGTATATGTGCGTGTGTGTGCGTATGATTTTCTCACGCTAGTTGTTTTATGTACGTAGAAATAAATTGTATTCAATATCGAGATTTGGTTCTATAAAATACTTTCATATATCTGATACATATACATAAGTATATTTTCATACTCAAGGTTGCTGGGTATTTTGTCATGCTTAAAATTGTCCAGCTTTAAAGTCTGCCTGCGAGAAATTTGTTTATATTACAGATTTTGTTTATTTAACTACGTCCGGCTTCTTTCGCTGAACTTCTTTTCATACGATCATGGAAATGTATAGTTTCTCTGTCCATAATAAGGTCGTTTAGCTTGGGCATGTGCTCTGACTGAATGGTTTGCGTTGTTCATATATTTTTATGATGTAGATATGTAAGTGTGATTGTCAAGATCTAATAAATATTTGAGTATTGATAAGAAATTTGATATTATGTGTACATACATATCTACAAATTGATTTTATGTATGTATGTACATATGTATGTACATACAAATAAGTGTTTGCCTCCGTGTTTGAATACATTTTTTTGTTTTTGTTGTTGTTGTAAATATTCGCCTGGTCTTTTATGTATAGATGTCAAATATCTTCATAGTTTTTTTTTTTATTTGAAATTAAAAAAACGTTGTTTTAACTTTTATCTGTATTTACTTAATAGTTTGTGAGGATTTGCTGTTTTAAGTAAAACTAAATTCCTTAAGATACATACTTTAGAATAATAGTAACTATAATAGAAATATTTCCTATATTTAATTTACATTTGTTTAAAGTTGATGCAGCTTATCTTCATTCTTAGAAATATTTTGATATAAAATTTTTTCCAGCCGTAGGCTTTTTTCATCACCTTTTACATTTATTTTAGAACATCTTGCATTGCCTTTTATACATTTATAAACATTTTTAAATGAAACTGATCCAGCAGTCCAGCTTATGTAATGATAGTTTTTTGTTAGCCAGCTTGCTTTTTTTTTTATTTTTTATTGATTATTGAGTTTTATAATGAAATCATTATATTCGTAATTGTTCAAAACAATCGCTACTTCTTTTGCGATGAAATCATTTGAATTACTTTTGAAACATTGTACGTATATAAAAATTATGTTGTTTTCCATATTACTCAATTTATAAGACTTTTCGAACTTGTCCTTTGATGGGTATATACATATGGTTTCTATTATACGATCATGAATAAGAATACAGTAAGCTGATTTCTTTGCTTACTATTTCAAATTAAAATTTTATTCAATTGCCCTGCTATTGAATAAAAGGAGCTTTTATCTTAAACTCTGGTACAGGTAGAAACGCATGAGATTCTTTCATATACTACCTTTGCTGGAATCTTAGATACATATAATAACTATATAGAATTGCATTACGTTTATTTTTAAATTTTATGTTAGGATTATCATCATATGGATATGAGACTGAACTTAAATGTACTTTTAAATTAGTTAATTCATAATGAATAATCTTATTTTCTTCTTGAATAGCGAACAACAGAAAACGAAGTCGTTTTCTTACAATTTAGGTCTAACCTCTCAACTGGTCCTCTAGTATACAATATGACTTTATATGTCAACATTTCTGTCTCCTCTTTGTCAGCGTTAGGGATAATTAAATTTTAAACTTTTTATTCTTCAAATTGTGTTACTTCATACTGATAATATGTTTAAGTACATTAATAATGTACGAGTATATGTTTATTTTATGACGGGTCCCTATGGCTTTTATTTGATGTTCTAGATGAAGTGATTTTTTTTTCTAATTTTATTAAAGTTTAGCGTATTGCGTATATATTTCTAATATATTTAAGTGAGCTTTTTGTACCTGTCAGACAGAGTGTACGTATCAGTTGATCAGTCAGTCTCTCTTTTTATTTTATTAATTTTTTCTTCTAATGTGTCACTACTATTTTTTCAGATTTTACTACTTGAAATAGAAAATATTTATATAATTTTAAGAGTATTAACATACATATAGGTAAATATATGTATGTACGTAAAAATTAGTTCATATACAAAGAAATACATCTTTAATAATCAACTATTCTAGAAAATCGATCTAGGATAACACATTTACCTCCATCATCATTTCACCGTCAGTGTTTTCATAAAGTGTTAGAAACATTGGAATATCTATGTTTAGGAGAATTTTTACTTCAAGTGTTTCTATATAAGATTTGGTGTTTGACCCCTTGACGTTATTGTGGTTAACGTAGGCTGTGTTGTATCACATTCAGATCTAATAATTTCTCACTTAGAAAAGGTCCTCATTACCATCAATCATACCTGTATATAATACATTCATGAGTTGAGTTGATCCAGATACAATTGCTGTCTACAAATTAATGATTAGAAAATAGCTTTCTCATCATCTTCTATCAAGTTTAATATTTTGCTAGCATGCATGCTTTAGCATGCTATTCTATCAATAGTGAGGCGAGAGTCCGACATTTAGTGGTGTTTCAATTAAAAATCTATACAATTAGAATTACGAATTCACTCTTTTGAATTTTTAACAAAGTAGATACATATGTATGTATGTATTTCATTTGCCACAAACTCTTAAAATTTCTGTACTTATAAAAGTATGATGTCAGGAATTTTTTTAAATCATACATGCCTCGGCATGCTTCCAATATTTTTCTCGGTAAATTTATTTCATACTCATACAGATACAGATATAAAGTAAGATCTGTTTACATTCCATTTTACAATTTATGCATGCTTCAGCATGATTCTAGTTGAAGTCTGTATTTATTTAGTAAGTTTGTTTGATACCCATTCATACACATGTACATTGTTAAAGATTGGATATCAAAATCCAATTTTCTTAGTTTATCTAGAAATGAACAAAGTGAATATCTTTTATAATAACCATATTCACACTTTAAAATTTTGTGTGCTAGAGCTTTCGAAATGGAAAATGTACACCTTTTACTACAAAAAGTGGTAAACGATGTGTTGCTGAATATTGCACTGTGTTATAGTTCATTTTGAACTCTTAAGTTTTCACAATATTTCATACAGACCATCAAGTTTAGAGAATTCCAGTACATTAAGCTATTTATCTTCCCTGAGACCTAAAATTCCTAATCAATCCTTCAAAAAACCAATACAAATTAGATTTATCCTTTTTAATTTTATTTATATTTTCATTGAATTTCAACATTTTGTACCTCTTCAAATTACTGTATACTGTATTTTGCACCTTTTTCTCATTCGTTGAGTTAACTTTAATCGCAAATATTTTAATGATGTGGTGAACTTTTCTATTGTAGGCATTAAGTAAATCTTTGTGTATATCAATCCACTTATATGAACCATTATAGCTAAATTCTTAACACATAATTCCTTTTAATGATCTATTAATTTATTCTACTATTGATGCTTTCATATTATGAAATTTTTAATCCTCTGTTTATACATGAATTTTGCAGTGTTTATTAAAAATTCTGTACCAACATCTATATGTATTTTTTTGTTTTGATACTCATATCATTTTAAAAATATTTTCCATTGCCTTGGTTTTTTTCGAGTGCAGCTTTTATTTTCAACGATACTCACAATATAAATTTTGAGAATGTGTCAGTTACAGTCAGCAAAAAATCAATAATTTCTATTTTCTCTAGAATAGCTACCCAGTTCACCTAAATCAGCTCCATAAAAGATCATCTATTCCATTCATTACATCACTACAATAGACAAACAATTTTATAAATTTATTATGGATTACGTTTACTAAATTTCTTTTTAAGGACATTGAGTTGTTTTACAGTTTTTTGGCGAGTGTTGTGATCTACTTGATACATTTTCAGATATTTATACTAAAATGTAGTTAATTTTCCAATCTATAAATTTTATCGCTCAGCTCTTCAATTTGTTTGTCAAAAGATGATTTAATTTTTAGAATGTCTTTTTCAATTTTATACCTATCTTCTATCGTTAATTTTATTTCACACTCCACTTATTAATTCATCCTTTAGTTTCTCGATTTGAGTTTCCAGAAACAATTTACTGATAACATTGTTCACCGTCAGTGAACATTGTATACATTGGTAGAAATTATATATTTTATTTAGTTTTCAAAATCAAATTTGTCATACTATTTTCACGTTTTATCAATCATTAAAGAAAATAAACCCACTTTTAAGCCCCATATTTGATCATCAACTTGTATTTTATCTTTATTCAGTTTTAGATTTCTATCACCAAATTTCCACTCATTATTGAAGTCTTTATGTGAGTCATAGTTTGTATCTAATTCATTTCATCCTTCCCAGACTAATAAGTCAATATAAGCATCTTCGATGTTGGAAGGCCGTGAGTAAAAATCATCTTCTTCTTCTTCATCGTCATAATCATTCTCAGTATTAGCATCATTAAATAAGATGGTATTATCAAATATTGTTCCTT
Organism: Tachina lurida; assembly: GCA_944452675.1. Classification (NCBI taxonomy): domain Eukaryota; kingdom Metazoa; phylum Arthropoda; class Insecta; order Diptera; family Tachinidae; genus Tachina; species Tachina lurida. Next base: position 93,654,504 of record OX101754.1, on the reverse strand, counting down.
TTGAAAGTTTCTTTAACTTGTCTCTATCTTGAGTGATGGTTTTTCAGACTTTAAACTTGTATTATTTTCAACTTCTGTCTTCATTTTACTTTGTTCTTTCTTGTGTAATCTTTCAATATTTTTAGAACTATTTATGAATTCTTTGAGAGGTTCTGTTATAGGATCAAATATATCTCTTAGTTGTTCACGTGTATCTATTTCACCAGTTTTTATACTACGATGCTTTTTCTTCAAGACACTTCTTATCAACACCGTTTTAAAATTTTCTCATCCATGTTTAATAATAGCAAATAAGAGGTATCAGCTATTAGATCAGGTATCACCTATTAGATCAGGTATCAGCTATCAGATCAGCTTATCAGGAGCTGCTCTGGTTTTCAGATCATCTTATTAGGAGCTGGTCTGATTTTTAGATCAGCTTATCAGGAGCTGGTCTGGTTTTCAGATCAGCTTATCAGGACCTGGTCTGGTTTTCAGATCAGCTTTTCAGGACCTGATCTGGTTTTCAGATCAGCTTTTCAGGACCTGATCTGGTTTTCAGATCAGCTTATCAGGACCTGATCTGGTTTTCAGATCAGCTTTTCAGGACCTGATCTGGTTTTCAGATCAGCTTTTCAGGACCTGATCTGGTTTTCAGATCAGCTTATCAGGACCTGATCTGGTTTTCAGATCAGCTTATCAGGAGCTGGTCTGGTTTTCAGATCAGCTTATCAGGAGCTGGTCTGGTTTTCAGATCAGCTTATCAGGACCTGATCTGGTTTTAAGATCAGGTTATCAGGTATCAGATCAGGTTATCGGACAGCTGATCTGTAAAACAGATCAGGTTATCAGGAGCTGTTAAGATTGTCACATCAGATTATCTGTTTTAAATTGGGTCATCAGATTACAAGTAGCTGGACATTTATAAAATTTAGATGAATGAAGTTTAAGGCCAGATAAAATGCGAAAAACTATACTGTTATGTAGTCAAATTGTTTTCTATGACGATCATCACTTAATTCAGTATCTTTCCTTATAATCAAAATTCCATATTTTTAATTCCAACACGATTTATATTTTTCTCATATTACTTAAACATTCTAACTACATTATGATTATTTCCTATCAAATATTTGGTGATTCTAGTATAAGTTTGACATAAGTAGAATGCATCAACATTCTTATCTTACCCCATACAAAAATATGCTTCTCACACACAACATGGTTAAATATCGTATTGGTATTACTTCTAGATTTCTTAAAAGAAATAACAGATTCATTATCTGTAAATGTGTAATACCCATGACTTTCATTAATGAAATTAATTTCTACAGGTATTTATATTTAGGTTGTTAGAGAGATTTTGAGTTTAAATATGAAGATGTTTTCAAGTTTTAGTCCATTAGAACTGTCTAGCCAACCAATCATAATATTATTATTTTTTTATATATTTTTTATTTATTTTTTTTTACCAATTTAACAGACCAACTATTCTTGCACGAATAAAAATTTATAGAAGGGAACTATGATTTATTTTTGAGCTAACGTTTGATGACTCATCAAAATTGCATACCAAGGTATTTTTATGTTGTTTTGACTATGAGTATGTGTCAATATTTATGAAATACCTTTCCTAAATATTGGTGCATGCACATAGTCAAAACAAAGTATGCTTTAAGTGTTTAAAACCAGTATTACCCTAAAAATGGTGGTTTTAAACTCTTAAAATATACTTTGTTTTACTAACCCCATTTTGTAACTAAATGCATTTCATAAATATTGAAGCATACTCAGAGTCAAAATATCCTTTGTTTTGAGTATGAGTATGGCTCATTATCTCTTATTATAGAAAAAAAAATAGTATGATTATTTCTATAGTAATAGATAATATTTATAAAATGTATTTAGTTACAAAATGTGGTTAGTAAAACAACATAAATATACCTTGGTATGAAATTTTGATGATTCATCAATATTTCGTACCATCCTATTTTTAGGTTGTTTTGACTATAAGTATGTACCAATATTTATGAAATGTATTTCATAAATATTATCACTTATTATAGAAAAAATAAAATAATATAGCTATATGATATCAGAAAATATTTTCGGTTATCATATAGCTATATTATTTTATTTTTCCTATAATAAGAGATAATGGTACCTACTCATAGTCAAAACAAAGTATATTTTAAGAGCTTAAAACCAGTATTGTCATACAAAATACTGATTTTAAACTGTTAAAATATACTTTGTTTTACTAACCACATTTTTTGTAACTAAATGCATTTTATAAATATTATCTATTACTATAGAAATAATCATACTATTTTTTTTTCTATAATAAGAGATAATGAGCCATACTCATACTCAAAACAAAGGATATTTTGACTCTGAGTATGCTTCAATATTTATGAAATGCATTTAGTTACAAAATGGGGTTAGTAAAACAAAGTATATTTTAAGAGTTTAAAACCACCATTTTTAGGGTAATACTGGTTTTAAACACTTAAAGCATACTTTGTTTTGACTATGTGCATGCACCAATATTTAGGAAAGGTATTTCATAAATATTGACACATACTCATAGTCAAAACAACATAAAAATACCTTGGTATGCAATTTTGATGAGTCATCAAACGTTAGCTCAAAAATAAATCATAGTTCCCTTCTATAAATTTTTATTCGTGCAAGAATAGTTGGTCTGTTAAATTGGTAAAAAAAAATAAATAAAAAATATATAAAAAAATAATAATATTATGATTGGTTGGCTAGACAGTTCTAATGGACTAAAACTTGAAAACATCTTCATATTTAAACTCAAAATCTCTCTAACAACCTAAATATAAATACCTGTAGAAATTAATTTCATTAATGAAAGTCATGGGTATTACACATTTACAGATAATGAATCTGTTATTTCTTTTAAGAAATCTAGAAGTAATACCAATACGATATTTAACCATGTTGTGTGTGAGAAGCATATTTTTGTATGGGGTAAGATAAGAATGTTGATGCATTCTACTTATGTCAAACTTATACTAGAATCACCAAATATTTGATAGGAAATAATCATAATGTAGTTAGAATGTTTAAGTAATATGAGAAAAATATAAATCGTGTTGGAATTAAAAATATGGAATTTTGATTATAAGGAAAGATACTGAATTAAGTGATGATCGTCATAGAAAACAATTTGACTACATAACAGTATAGTTTTTCGCATTTTATCTGGCCTTAAACTTCATTCATCTAAATTTTATAAATGTCCAGCTACTTGTAATCTGATGACCCAATTTAAAACAGATAATCTGATGTGACAATCTTAACAGCTCCTGATAACCTGATCTGTTTTACAGATCAGCTGTCCGATAACCTGATCTGATACCTGATAACCTGATCTTAAAACCAGATCAGGTCCTGATAAGCTGATCTGAAAACCAGACCAGCTCCTGATAAGCTGATCTGAAAACCAGACCAGCTCCTGATAAGCTGATCTGAAAACCAGATCAGGTCCTGATAAGCTGATCTGAAAACCAGATCAGGTCCTGAAAAGCTGATCTGAAAACCAGATCAGGTCCTGAAAAGCTGATCTGAAAACCAGATCAGGTCCTGATAAGCTGATCTGAAAACCAGATCAGGTCCTGAAAAGCTGATCTGAAAACCAGATCAGGTCCTGAAAAGCTGATCTGAAAACCAGACCAGGTCCTGATAAGCTGATCTGAAAACCAGACCAGCTCCTGATAAGCTGATCTAAAAATCAGACCAGCTCCTAATAAGATGATCTGAAAACCAGAGCAGCTCCTGATAAGCTGATCTGATAGCTGATACCTGATCTAATAGGTGATACCTGATCTAATAGCTGATACCTCTTATTTGCTATTATTAAACATGGATGAGAAAATTTTAAAACGGTGTTGATAAGAAGTGTCTTGAAGAAAAAGCTTCGTAGTATAAAAACTGGTGAAATAGATACACGTGAACAACTAAGAGATATATTTGATCCTATAACAGAATCTCTCAAAGAATTCATAAATAGTTCTAAAAATATTGAAAGATTACACAAGAAAGAACAAAGTAAAATGAAGACAGAAGTTGAAAATAATACAAGTTTAAAGTCTGAAAAACCATCACTCAAGATAGAGACAAGTTAAAGAAACTTTCAAAAGGAACAATATTTGATAATACCATCTTATTTAATGATGCTAATACTGAGAATGATTATGACGATGAAGAAGAAGAAGATGATTTTTACTCACGGCCTTCCAACATCGAAGATGCTTATATTGACTTATTAGTCTGGGAAGGATGAAATGAATTAGATACAAACTATGACTCACATAAAGACTTCAATAATGAGTGGAAATTTGGTGATAGAAATCTAAAACTGAATAAAGATAAAATACAAGTTGATGATCAAATATGGGGCTTAAAAGTGGGTTTATTTTCTTTAATGATTGATAAAACGTGAAAATAGTATGACAAATTTGATTTTGAAAACTAAATAAAATATATAATTTCTACCAATGTATACAATGTTCACTGACGGTGAACAATGTTATCAGTAAATTGTTTCTGGAAACTCAAATCGAGAAACTAAAGGATGAATTAATAAGTGGAGTGTGAAATAAAATTAACGATAGAAGATAGGTATAAAATTGAAAAAGACATTCTAAAAATTAAATCATCTTTTGACAAACAAATTGAAGAGCTGAGCGATAAAATTTATAGATTGGAAAATTAACTACATTTTAGTATAAATATCTGAAAATGTATCAAGTAGATCACAACACTCGCCAAAAAACTGTAAAACAACTCAATGTCCTTAAAAAGAAATTTAGTAAACGTAATCCATAATAAATTTATAAAATTGTTTGTCTATTGTAGTGATGTAATGAATGGAATAGATGATCTTTTATGGAGCTGATTTAGGTGAACTGGGTAGCTATTCTAGAGAAAATAGAAATTATTGATTTTTTGCTGACTGTAACTGACACATTCTCAAAATTTATATTGTGAGTATCGTTGAAAATAAAAGCTGCACTCGAAAAAAACCAAGGCAATGGAAAATATTTTTAAAATGATATGAGTATCAAAACAAAAAAATACATATAGATGTTGGTACAGAATTTTTAATAAACACTGCAAAATTCATGTATAAACAGAGGATTAAAAATTTCATAATATGAAAGCATCAATAGTAGAATAAATTAATAGATCATTAAAAGGAATTATGTGTTAAGAATTTAGCTATAATGGTTCATATAAGTGGATTGATATACACAAAGATTTACTTAATGCCTACAATAGAAAAGTTCACCACATCATTAAAATATTTGCGATTAAAGTTAACTCAACGAATGAGAAAAAGGTGCAAAATACAGTATACAGTAATTTGAAGAGGTACAAAATGTTGAAATTCAATGAAAATATAAATAAAATTAAAAAGGATAAATCTAATTTGTATTGGTTTTTTGAAGGATTGATTAGGAATTTTAGGTCTCAGGGAAGATAAATAGCTTAATGTACTGGAATTCTCTAAACTTGATGGTCTGTATGAAATATTGTGAAAACTTAAGAGTTCAAAATGAACTATAACACAGTGCAATATTCAGCAACACATCGTTTACCACTTTTTGTAGTAAAAGGTGTACATTTTCCATTTCGAAAGCTCTAGCACACAAAATTTTAAAGTGTGAATATGGTTATTATAAAAGATATTCACTTTGTTCATTTCTAGATAAACTAAGAAAATTGGATTTTGATATCCAATCTTTAACAATGTACATGTGTATGAATGGGTATCAAACAAACTTACTAAATAAATACAGACTTCAACTAGAATCATGCTGAAGCATGCATAAATTGTAAAATGGAATGTAAACAGATCTTACTTTATATCTGTATCTGTATGAGTATGAAATAAATTTACCGAGAAAAATATTGGAAGCATGCCGAGGCATGTATGATTTAAAAAAATTCCTGACATCATACTTTTATAAGTACAGAAATTTTAAGAGTTTGTGGCAAATGAAATACATACATACATATGTATCTACTTTGTTAAAAATTCAAAAGAGTGAATTCGTAATTCTAATTGTATAGATTTTTAATTGAAACACCACTAAATGTCGGACTCTCGCCTCACTATTGATAGAATAGCATGCTAAAGCATGCATGCTAGCAAAATATTAAACTTGATAGAAGATGATGAGAAAGCTATTTTCTAATCATTAATTTGTAGACAGCAATTGTATCTGGATCAACTCAACTCATGAATGTATTATATACAGGTATGATTGATGGTAATGAGGACCTTTTCTAAGTGAGAAATTATTAGATCTGAATGTGATACAACACAGCCTACGTTAACCACAATAACGTCAAGGGGTCAAACACCAAATCTTATATAGAAACACTTGAAGTAAAAATTCTCCTAAACATAGATATTCCAATGTTTCTAACACTTTATGAAAACACTGACGGTGAAATGATGATGGAGGTAAATGTGTTATCCTAGATCGATTTTCTAGAATAGTTGATTATTAAAGATGTATTTCTTTGTATATGAACTAATTTTTACGTACATACATATATTTACCTATATGTATGTTAATACTCTTAAAATTATATAAATATTTTCTATTTCAAGTAGTAAAATCTGAAAAAATAGTAGTGACACATTAGAAGAAAAAATTAATAAAATAAAAAGAGAGACTGACTGATCAACTGATACGTACACTCTGTCTGACAGGTACAAAAAGCTCACTTAAATATATTAGAAATATATACGCAATACGCTAAACTTTAATAAAATTAGAAAAAAAAATCACTTCATCTAGAACATCAAATAAAAGCCATAGGGACCCGTCATAAAATAAACATATACTCGTACATTATTAATGTACTTAAACATATTATCAGTATGAAGTAACACAATTTGAAGAATAAAAAGTTTAAAATTTAATTATCCCTAACGCTGACAAAGAGGAGACAGAAATGTTGACATATAAAGTCATATTGTATACTAGAGGACCAGTTGAGAGGTTAGACCTAAATTGTAAGAAAACGACTTCGTTTTCTGTTGTTCGCTATTCAAGAAGAAAATAAGATTATTCATTATGAATTAACTAATTTAAAAGTACATTTAAGTTCAGTCTCATATCCATATGATGATAATCCTAACATAAAATTTAAAAATAAACGTAATGCAATTCTATATAGTTATTATATGTATCTAAGATTCCAGCAAAGGTAGTATATGAAAGAATCTCATGCGTTTCTACCTGTACCAGAGTTTAAGATAAAAGCTCCTTTTATTCAATAGCAGGGCAATTGAATAAAATTTTAATTTGAAATAGTAAGCAAAGAAATCAGCTTACTGTATTCTTATTCATGATCGTATAATAGAAACCATATGTATATACCCATCAAAGGACAAGTTCGAAAAGTCTTATAAATTGAGTAATATGGAAAACAACATAATTTTTATATACGTACAATGTTTCAAAAGTAATTCAAATGATTTCATCGCAAAAGAAGTAGCGATTGTTTTGAACAATTACGAATATAATGATTTCATTATAAAACTCAATAATCAATAAAAAATAAAAAAAAAAGCAAGCTGGCTAACAAAAAACTATCATTACATAAGCTGGACTGCTGGATCAGTTTCATTTAAAAATGTTTATAAATGTATAAAAGGCAATGCAAGATGTTCTAAAATAAATGTAAAAGGTGATGAAAAAAGCCTACGGCTGGAAAAAATTTTATATCAAAATATTTCTAAGAATGAAGATAAGCTGCATCAACTTTAAACAAATGTAAATTAAATATAGGAAATATTTCTATTATAGTTACTATTATTCTAAAGTATGTATCTTAAGGAATTTAGTTTTACTTAAAACAGCAAATCCTCACAAACTATTAAGTAAATACAGATAAAAGTTAAAACAACGTTTTTTTAATTTCAAATAAAAAAAAAAACTATGAAGATATTTGACATCTATACATAAAAGACCAGGCGAATATTTACAACAACAACAAAAACAAAAAAATGTATTCAAACACGGAGGCAAACACTTATTTGTATGTACATACATATGTACATACATACATAAAATCAATTTGTAGATATGTATGTACACATAATATCAAATTTCTTATCAATACTCAAATATTTATTAGATCTTGACAATCACACTTACATATCTACATCATAAAAATATATGAACAACGCAAACCATTCAGTCAGAGCACATGCCCAAGCTAAACGACCTTATTATGGACAGAGAAACTATACATTTCCATGATCGTATGAAAAGAAGTTCAGCGAAAGAAGCCGGACGTAGTTAAATAAACAAAATCTGTAATATAAACAAATTTCTCGCAGGCAGACTTTAAAGCTGGACAATTTTAAGCATGACAAAATACCCAGCAACCTTGAGTATGAAAATATACTTATGTATATGTATCAGATATATGAAAGTATTTTATAGAACCAAATCTCGATATTGAATACAATTTATTTCTACGTACATAAAACAACTAGCGTGAGAAAATCATACGCACACACACGCACATATACCAGATTTCATCTAAGAAAAATTCAAATTATTTCAACAACACACCACCCCTCACAAAACACGGCCAACCTTAAATTCCTATAGATATACATAAAAAATTCTCACGGTCATTCCTACAAACAACACTGACAACAACACAAATCACGATCAGCCTTAAACTCCTACGAACATGCATACAGATTCCCACGCATACATATCACTCGTACGACAACACCCTCACCTATCCTCAAATCACTAATAGTATTAAACTTCTACAAACATATGTACATACACACAGACATTTTACTACACCCACCTCACCTACCCTAAATCATGATCAGCCTTAAATTTTCACAGACATACATACATACAGATTCCAACGTATACATATTACAACAACATCCTCACCTCTTTTAAATCACGATCAGCCTTAAGCACCTACAAGCATATAGACATACATACACGCAGTCGATCAACCTCAACTACACCGCACCCCCTCCCAATAACAGCCTCGCTGAAATTCCCCCAGACAGACACATCCACAAATTCCCATGGATACTGTTACTCGTACAACAACACGCTCACATACCCCAAATCACTATAAGACTTAAATTCCTACAGACTTGCAACACCTGCATACACGCAGTCGATCTACCTCAACTACACCCCACCCTTTGTCAATCACACCCTTACACAAATTCCAACAGACAGGTATACGCACATGCACTCAATCCATCTACCACAACTACACCACGCTCCCCCGACCAATCACAGCCTCGCAAAACAGACAGACAGACAGACAGACACATCCATAAACTCCCTCGGTTATGTATTACGACAACAGCTCCACCCACCCAAATCACGGCCAGCCTTAAACTCCTGTATTAGCATTAGAAATAACTTTTATGTTTTTCCTGTCGGAATTATGAAAAATCATTTTCCCGTCGGCATTTGAAAAAATAATAATCATGTTTTGCCGTCGGCATTTGAAAAAAATAATATTCATGTTTTACCGTAGACATTAGGAAAAATAATCATGTATTGCCGTCGGCATTAGGAAAAATTAATTTTCACTATTTCACCCCCATTAGTATTAGGAAAAATCATTTCATGATTTTCCCGTCGGCATATATACTTATGAAATATTAATCTTATGAAACCCCTTAATCCACCCCACAAAAAAAAAAATGAGTTAGGCCCTTTCTATATTAAGGCAACCTCAAAAATAAATCACCCGTTCACACAATTAATGCAACCTCAAAAAAAATCACCCGTTCCCACATGGGTTAATGTAAACAAAACTCCTTATGTAAACAAAAAATTCCTTATGTAAACAAAAAGTTGGACGGACTTAATGATCCACCCTCGTAGGGTATCAAATTTCACAAATTTCCAAGAATTTTAAAATTTTAAAATTTTAATTACCCAAATTTTAAAATTTTGTACTGAAATTCTCAAATTTCAAATTTTAATTACCCAAATTTCACAATTTTAATCGGCGCCAGGAGTGGGATTCCACTACTACTTACGGATGTATAGAAATATTTTTATTTTTTTTTAATAAAGAGAAGTAACACTCAGGCAATTAATGCCTACTACTATTACTAGGTGTTACCTTCTTTAGGAAAGGGATAGTGCGAGAGAAGACAGGTAATGAAGGAAGAGATAGAGGAAAGCTTCATTCTTTTACAACTCTGCTTTTTGCACGTTTTTAATAATGCAGTGTTGCAGCGCCTTTTTGATGTTAAAAGAGGAGTATTAATTTTTTGAAGCTGTGTCTTGTAGCCAAAATGATTATTTTACTTCGCCGATGATTTTGCTACACAACGAAGGAGGACGCTCTGATGTTACACTAGGATTAGTATCTGCTGAAGTCGCTATAGTTCAGTGACCAGTGACTATGCCTTCATCACTTGAACTTTCCTACAACAACTGATACAAAGGGACACTAATGCACATCAGAAAAATGCGTGGTGTCGTTATTTAATGACTGTTGGATATAGGGATTGAACCCAGGACCGTCGGATTTGTAGTCAACGTGCTAACTACTTCAGCCAACGCCACCCTCAATATATAGAAATATGCTCATAGAATTTAGAGGAAATACGTTTAAATGAATAAAAATTAATAATTATTCTGTGCATTTACATAAATATGTAAATACATATATACATACATACATTAATATGTATGTATGTATATTGCTACTACATACATACATATATTAGTGAAACAGTCGTGCGTGGTAATTTATTTCTGCGTGTGTATGTGTGTGTGCTTTAAGTTCTTTCCCACGAATAAGTTATAAAAACCGGGGAGAAAAAAAAATAAATTGTGTTACGTAACAATTTATTATTTAAATCAGCCAAATTGCTACTTTTGTACCTGATGGTTGTTTACCTTTTTATTAAGTTTATTTGTAAATTCATAAATACATATGTATGTATATATACATACATATATATATGTATATGTATAAATATATATATATATATATATATATATATATATATATATATATATATATATATATATATATATATATATATATATATATATATATATATATATATTACAAAGTTATAAATAAAAGAATTATATTTTTTAACACATTTGTTTTGGGATATATTGGAAACCCTTGGACGTCGAGCTAAGGAACGGTTTTATTTTTAGTAAAGAACGCAATAACTACACGAATAAATAAAATGTAAAAATGCTTTTGTTTTGAAATAAAACTTAAAAGAAATTAAACCGACTTTAAAAATAAGCACTAGAAAGTCAGTTGAATAAAACATGTTAATATGTAGATACATTCATATACACGTATTACCTATCAACCTATTCGAAGTTGGTGCCAGTCAGGTTAACAACTTCTATATATGTATGTATATGTAGGTACTTCTTTATGCGTTTAGTTATCATTGTAATTGTTGCGACTTTGAATAGCATTACAGGTAATACACATAAAAATGTTTTATTTTATTTTATTTATTTATTTTATTTAAATATATTATTATGATTATTTTCACCGCCCACTTCTTTAAGCACACAATTATGTCAACACTTTCTGCCAAGTGTTGTGATAATCGGATAACTAGTAGTACATATAGTTTAATACTAATCATTTATGGGCGTGACCATGCCTATGTAGTTTTGAAAGCATATACTAAACATTTTTCAGAGCGCTATTTGTGTGTCACATCTAACCAACTTCTTAATGTGTTTGCTAAGTTTAGTGGTAATGGAATAAGCTTTTATAAAGGCTAAGGAAAAAATTACTATAATTATATTTCTAAACCAAAGTAGGTAGGTTAGGTTAGGTTAGCAGGCTGCTGGTAAGGAAAGCTGAAATTTAGAGTCCAGCTCACTTGGGTCCAATACAATGATCCCTTTGTGATACCTGTAAGTTGAAGAGAAGATAGTGAGAGAGGGTGATAGGGAAGGGATAGTGATAAACAGGTTGTGAAGGAAGAGATAGAGGAAAGCTTCATTTTTTTACAACTCTGCTTTTTTGCCGGCTTTTTTGATAATGCAGGATTGCAGCGCCATCTGGTATCAAATGAGGCGTATTAAAAACTTTTTTAAACTGTGCTTAGTAGCCATTTTATTTTGCCGATGATTCACAACGAAGGAGGGCGCTCTGATGTTACATTAGGATTGGTATCTGATGAAGTCGGTATAGTTTTTAGCGACCGCTGGCTTATGCCTGCATCACTATAACTTTTCCCACAACAACTGATACAAAGGACACAAATGCACATCAGAAAAATGCGTGGTGTTGTTCTTTTTAATGACTGTCGGAGACCGGGCTTGAACCTAGGACCTTCGGTTTTGTTGTCAACGTGCTAACTACTTCAGCCAACGCCACCCTCTGGGGAACGTAAAAAAAAACGTGAAACCAGCGCGACATATGTATCTCTTTGTAATATTTTAAAAATTGATACTTGCAAATAATCGAGCTATTTTTTTACTGGCTAGTCAAAAGTTTAAATGCTGCTGCTGGAACACAGCCCATGACTGAGAAAATTATGTTTCTTTTGTGTCATAATAATAAATTTTCATTAGGGCTAATTTTATAAGAATTAAAGCATATTTTCATTAAGAAAATTATATAAAATTTATTAAAAAAAAACTTTATAAGAACTAGTAATACTATAATTTCTCAAACACGTCCAGTTGGTCACTTTATTACATACATAATATGTATTTTTTACTACTTTAATAAACAGGCAGTAAAATATATTAAAATATAAAACACAATTATTTCTATTGGATGTTAAATGTAAGCAGCGGCATCTTTCCATACACGAGGGAATTACCATAGAACCCGCCAAAATAATCATATAACAGCAGAAAGCAAGAAAAACAAAAAGTTATGTCAAAGATACACACATATACCTACCTACAGGTACTACAAATTATAAGAAATATAAGAACATAAAAGTTTAAAGAGTGTATTTTATAAATGTATGTATGTATGGATATGCATATGTATATTCGAATATAAAAATTGTACAGTCGGAAAATGTTTTTAACAAAAAGCAAACTAATGGATACAAGATTGCAAGAAATTCACTGAAATAATTTTCTTATCAGAGAATTAATTTATCTTAAAGTTTTATGCTCAAATCGCCGCCTAAGAGAATTTCTCTTAACAACAGTCTACAACTGTAAACACTGTTGCCAGATTTGGAAATTTATCGGCATTTTGCCGATTATTATCACAACAGTATTCACGGTCAAAATGCATGACACAAGCATCGTATACGTGTGCACGAAGAACTCAGCACACGTGCATTCATTGCACGATAAATTAATAGCATCTTGTTACAAGCTAATTGCAATGCAATTGTCAAACTACATACAAAAACTTTTTGCGTATAGAATTTGACAGTTCTTTATATAACCAACTGCTTTGAGTAGTTTATCTTGTTATGCTTGCGTTGCATACATGCATGTGCAAAAATCCAAAAATTTAGATTTTGCTTCATGCTAGGAACACAATTGGGACGAACGACGAATTTCGTCCACCTCGACGAATTCGTCGATATGAGTTCGCTGCGTAAATTCGTCGTGTGAAGCACAATAACGACGAATTTACGCAGCGAATTCCTCTCTAATATTTGATAAAGTTCGTTGTTGTGTGTACAAAGACAGAGAGTGAGAGAGAGAAAATTGTTTTTTCGTCGTTCGTCGGCGTACAAATTAGAAATAAACCTATCTCAGAATTCGTCACGCACGACGAATTTCGTTGTACGGCGGTGTTGTGTTCATTTTCATATGCACACATGTGTTTTATTTTTTATGACGAAAATTCGCACCGAAAAATTCGTCGTTCGTCCCAGTTGTGTTCCTAGCATCAAGCATCGTCGCTGTGACTCATACAAACAAAATTTCACTAAATTATTATAATGCAGATCATACATTTTACTGCAGCTGATTTCCTTCCGGACCCATTGTGCTATATGATGTTAAGAAATTCTGTACAGTTTACATTTTTCCAAGAACAAGCCAAATCTACTGTTAAATGGAACACACTAACACAAACCCACAAATACCAGGCCCTCTCTTACATATTGAGTATTAAAAGTTGCTTTTGTTTTGAGAAGTGAAACTGATAGAAACGTATTTGTATGCTTTTACGTAAACACAAAGCTGTCAACTTTCAAATTTGTAAAAGCACTTAATTTAGAGAAAAATATTATGCCCTTATTCTGTTCGACGATTTTCCCGTCTTGTCTATGTACGAGAAAAAGTTGCAGTTGTGATTCTTTAAAACAATTATTATTTATTGTCTATGCTAGAAGGTTCGTGTATTTACTTTATGATATTGTTCCAAAAATTATATCGAACACATATTTTTCAAACTATTGTATAATAATTTAATTGAATTTTTATGTTTTAAAAACATGGCAAAATTAAAATTTTTATTTTGCATTATCAAAGACAACAACAATTTTTGAAGAAAATAATTTAGAGAATTCAAAAGCAAGAACTCAAAAGTAGTTTCAAACAAAAACGTACTAAATCTTCTTACTGAATTAGTTTATCCTGAAAAAAGATAGTAGTAGTAAGATTTCAATTAAATTAATAGGATATTCAGTTCGCATAAAAATAAAAAAAAAAAATAGAAATTAATGAAAAATAGCACAAAGAAATAAATAAATAACACAAACAATTTGCGTTTTAAAAAGGATACAAAAATTTCTTATTATGGAAAATATAATATGATCTTCCAGTGTGGATAATGATATGAATTTCTCCTTATTCTGCGACTATTTGTCGACGTGAAGCCAATTCAATACAAAGGAATTGGAGCTTGTTTACTAGCTGTTATACTGACTGCTATTGGCAGGCTCATGATATTTACTAGACCTTAGAATAGAGTGTCAATAGCATACAATTGTTCTATAGAGCGAGTAGACATGACCGAAATTGTTAATATTGCATTGACGTGACGTCGAAAAATAGTTATAAATTAAGTGGGAATTTTAATTAATTAAACATTTAGCATGAGGTGAGTGGTAGATTAACCACCCGACGCAATGAAAAATAAAATCACTGTGAGCAACTACTAGAACAATTTTCATCCATTTAAAAAAAAAAGCACCAAAAACAGTGGAAAAAGCACTAAGTTGACAACGCTGCGTAAACACTCGTTCGTTCTCCTAAAATTTTATTCAATCTTAAAGTTACGTAAAGTGTGTGATTTTTGTTGGTGTGGTAGAGATGGCTGCTACTCGTATAATATTTTGTGTTTTTTTTTTTGTTATTTTTCCAAACAAAATAAGATGTTGTATTTTCTGTGTGCTTTTGAGTTCCTTCTTTTTATTTTAATTTTGCTGTTTTTTGCTTGTGTATTTTTCAGATAATCAACATATACAACAGCTAAACGGAACAAAGAAGGTTTCAATGTGAATCCAGTCGTACAACGGATATGAATTGTAAGGGAGCAATCATTTTTATTTATTAAAAAAAATATTGGATAAAATATTATAAAATAAAAGTGAAAATAAATGAATAGTTTTTTATCTCAAATGTCCACGTAACAGCAAGAATATCTCTCTAAAGTGCGATGTAAAGAAAAAAATAAAAAATAAAAAATTACATAATATTTTTAATAGTAAAAATAATAATAAAAAAAATTATCAATGTGTTGACAAAAAAAAAAATTCAAGTTGTTATAAAAAATAATTTTATTTGAAATAGTGAAGAAAACGGGAAAATCAGAAAAATCGGGAAAATTTGTGTATAATGTCTAAAAGTGCTACTGAGCAATATCAAATAAAAAAGAAAAGAAAACATCCGTTAAGTTCTAGCGCTACCGCACTCCCAAATAAATCAAACAAACGTTACATACACTCAGTGTCATTGTCGTCGGACTTGTTAATTAAAGAAAATTTCTCAGAATTTCAAGTTGATGATAAAGAATCAAAATTAAATTCTCTGCTACAAATAACATCTAATAAGGCCGGTACAAAAGCAGCAACGGCCGCCACTGCGGCTGTCTACAATTTAAGCGATTCGAAGTGCATAACGTTGAGCACAACAAAAGCAAATACATACAAAACGAAATCTGTAGACGTGACATCAGTTTTAGGCGTAACCAGAACAAAGAACTATTTACGTGATAAAACTCAGGTGTTGCACTACGACAACATGCCGCTCTCACATGGGTTCTATGTCAAGGGAGCTTTGGCCAGCAAACGGGGTCTTAAGGCCTTAAAGACGAATGGTGCTTCGGTGTCCTCTATTGCAACTGACCAGCCACATGAAGAGGCTAAAAGACCGCGCAGAAGTAATGAAAATATGCAAGTACATGCGGCCGCTTTGATGGGTGAACAAACTTCTAACAATTTACAAATTTCCTATTTGCTGGGAGAATCTTTGGCCCGTCACGGGCGTCTACAAGAAGCATTTGATATTTATGCTCTCATAGCCAGCGAGCAGCCAGAAGGTTTTATACCCTTGGAGAAGTTGAATATATTGGCCACCGCCCTATTGGAGTACATACGCATTTTAAGCTCGAATTCCAAAAAATCTGTGGACTTATTAGATACGCAAATGAATCATTTAAAGGCCACCATAACCTCGACAGGATCAGCAGAAAAAGTATCCAACAATGAGCAGTTTAAGCTTATAATGCCGCTGAGAAACAAATATGGCTCATCAATGGCTTTTAACTGGCAGCTAGCAACTGCTGGCTTAAGCACAAATTCTGCTAAACTAAAGGACTTGGGCACCGATTTTCTAGCATCAGCACCCTCAAGAGAATTAACAGCTGCTGGTGCGAATACTTATGCTCCTGAAGATTTTGATCCTCTAATGTGTCCGCTGTGTCGTGACGTGTTGCGTTGTCCGGTGACCACCAATTGTGGCCATACGTTTTGTCGTCAATGCTGTGAAACTATCACAATGTGTAACATTTGTCACGTAAAATTCCCACGCTGGCAAAAGGACGATTTTATGAATGACTCAATGAGCTCAAACACAAATGCAAATAGCTATTTTAACAACAACAGCGGTAGCAGCAACAATAAAGCCTTGACGCTTAGCACCTCAAACTTGGCTACACTGTCAACGGCTACCACCACCACTACCAGTATGGATTTAAATATCAATACCATGGCCCCTCACAATAACAACAATCAACATTTTTATACTTCAGAAACTTCCTACTATTCTACCTCGTTCTCCTCTGCCACAACATCGTCCTCCTCCCCCTCCCCCTCTTCCTCTTCATCGTCTCTAGCATCTCATGCAAATGATTTGCCGCGCCTACAAATAACTACCACGCCCATAGCCTCGCCCACAACCGTAACAACTACAAGTATAGCCTGTACCACAGACACAGCCACTACAACCATGGCCTCAACCGCCTCTACCAGTGGGGTAGCTCTACGCTCTAGCACCTCCAATGACCACATGAAGTTCATGCCCGATGTTTTGGTACGCAGGCTGGTGGAAAAATGGTGGGGTTGCGATTTGCAGGCAAAGAAAATCAATGAGACTGCTACCAGCTACATGCATTTAAATCTACTCGATGATGCTTTAAAATTTTGTAATGCCAGTTTGGAAAAATGTAAGTTTAATAGTATTTTTATCTCTCTCGTACTAGAAAATTAAAAGTTTAAGCGAAAAAATATTTACACCAATCAATGATTATATGTATTTGAAAAAAAACTGGTATTTTGTTATCTTCTTGTTATGTATTTCTAAATGGCATACAAGCAACGTTCAGTTATCGGGGCCAATCACTAAATCTAGTTTGCTTTTATCTTTGTATTACAATGTGTTGAAGTGTTGTTTATCTTATCCTTGATAAAGTCAAATACTAGGAATTGTTTTCAAATAGAAAGTGCTTAGCAAGTGATTCAAATATTTTGCGGCTTAAGTTCAAATAATGTATTCGCAACACTAATCTCTCTCGCATTAGGTTAGAAAAACAGACAAAGATTCTGTACCTTAAAAAAAAGAAAGAAAAAAAAACAAGCAATACTTGCAATGTAGTTATTGACCGAAATGGTCCCGAATTTGCTGGAATTTATTAACTAATTTTAATATTTTAATACGTTAGTAAAACTTAAAAAAAATTGCTAACTTTAAAGAACATTCTATTAAAGTGTTAGCACACGTTTTGAGATTCAATTAAAAATCAATTAAAATTCTCAAAACTGTAAGCTTTACTTTTTAATCGATAAAAATAGTATTAAAACGTTTCTCTGTATTGGAGATGGGTACCACTCACGTTATTTGCTATAATCATGCTTGATAAGGCATGATCTCGCATGGTCGTGAGGAAATTGTTATTTCAATCATATGAGTGTGTAAGCTGATATACATATTTTTGTGCTAGATTATTTTCAACAACAACAACAATAATAAAAAAACCCCTGAAGAAGTTTGAAACAAGCAAACGAAACGTTGGGTGAACAAAAATAAAAATGAAATCATTGTTCGTTTTATTTAAATTTGCAAACAAATAATTGACCACATTAGCACATAGGAAATCGATTGACAATGTAATTATAATATTTGGTCATAAAGCAAAACTTAATTTCTTCTTTACTTTCGTAATACGCTTTTAAGTAGAAAGAAATCAAAACAAAAATAAATTTATAACTGTACTAGTGTCGATTATTTTTGTCACGAAAATCACGTCCTAACTGCTGTATCGCGCAATAAATAGCAAAGCTATAACAATTCTAATTGGAAGAAATTTCTAGCGGAATTTTATTCATAATTGCCCTGAATAAGTTTATGTTGCGAGCTTGTATGATCTGCAGTGAACGGATAAACAAGCAGGGCTATCATGAATAAAATTCCGCGTGAAATTCTACCCTGGGAACAATTCCAACTTTAAATTAAAATAAAATATGTATTGCATTTGTTTTTAGAAAATGTTTCTGTGTTGCCCAAAATTCACGAAAGAAAGAATTTAATTGTTTACAATGGACATACAGTGTGGTTCAAAATTAGCCACATTCTTAAAATATTTTTTTTTTCAGTCGCAATTCGTCCAGTTGAGGAAGAAGAAACTCGTTAAGAATGTCTCTGTAGCCCTGCTCACCGTAGTCGGTTCGCAGTATTTTCGAAAAAAAAAAAAATAATAACCACCATACCACATAGTAACTTTAAACGGGTGCTATGGCTCTTCGAGTGTTCTACGGTACTCCAGAAGCGATAATTCTGCTTATTCAGGTATCCACAGAGACGAAAATGGGGTCTATCGCTCATGATAATTTTCGATGAAAAGTCTCAAAAATATCTAAACAATAACTCCGCGTTCTGGAGGAGTATAGCGATTTATGTCTTATTGCCGTTTACTTTGTATCTGACACTGAACTGACATTTACATCCATTTGAAATAGGGCGATTAAATTTGCGTCACGCTGTGCTTACGTGTAAAAACATGTTAAATTTTTCTTTTCCAATACATACATATACCCCGGGGGTTGACTATAAAACCGAAGGTCCTGGGTTCGATCCCGGTCTCCGACAGTTACTAAAATAACAACACCACACATTTTTCTGATGTGAATTAGTGTCCTTTATATCACTTGTTGTAGGAAAAGTTCTAGAGATGCAGGCATAAGGCACTGGTCACTAAACTACACCGGCTTCAGCGGATGCTAATCCTAATGTAACATTAGACCGACCTCCTTCGTCGGTATTGTGTAGCAGAATCATCGCCGAAGTAAAATAACCAGTAAAATGGCTACTAAACACAGTTTCAATTTAATACGCCTCATTGACACCAGAAGCACTGCAACACTGCATTATTAAAAACGTACAAAAAAGCAGCGTTTTAAAAAAGAATGAAGCTTTCCTCTATCTCTTCCTTCAACACGTCCTCTCTCTCTCACTATCTTCTCTTCAACTCACAGGGAGCACAAAGGGATCATTGTATTGGACCCAAGTGAGCTGGACTGTAAGTTTCACCCTTCCTTACCAGAAGTCTGCTAACCTAACCTAACCTGACCTACATATGCCCTAAGTAATTTAATTTCTTCTTGAATAAATATTTTCCAAGTGAATACGTAAAACGTTTGGTTTCTAGAAAAATAAATCATCCACACTTTTGTTTAAACGCGTTGGGGGCTTATTTTATAAACATTATGTTGTTGTCTTAGAATTATTTATTTTGTCAATAAATCAATAAACTACAAGTTATAAATTCAAGGGAAGAAATAAATTTTAATACAATAACATACATAAACGCTCATTTATAAATAATATGTAGTACATACCTGTTCCCAGACGCAGGACTTTCGTTAATACCGAGTGTATTATTGCGATTTATAACCTTTCTTTATATGAAGGATTTCATGGAGGCATAAACATACGTAACAGGATATTATATAATATTATTAAAATATATGCTATCAAGTGTGTGTATCTATACTTAAAAAAAAAAACAATAACACTAACAGGATGTGGTATGCGGTAATAGTTGCCTTAGATCCAATTACATACATATTTTAGTTGCTACTCGTTTGAGTTCACAGCAGTAATAAATAATACATGCAACAAGTTGTAATGAGTGAAAATGAAAAAATAAGAAACAAATCTAAATAAAGAACAACATTTCGTATATACTTATGTATGTATGCATACATGTATTTGCTTGTTAAAGTTTATAAATATCCTTGCAACACATACATAAACGTCATGCACAAAATTACATGTGTGTACATTTTGCCTTTAGAGTGGGAATGCAGAAGCGCATCTAAAAAATAACATAATACTGCAATATTGTTTTAAGAATCATACAAACCTACAAGTACCAAATGTGCATTTGCTTTAAAAACATCATAACTCAAAAAAAACTACTCTTCAATTTACACACAACTTAATAAAAAATAAAATTTTATTTTTCTCTAAAGACTTAAGTATGAGTTAATAGGGAAGGGATATGAGGATTAATGTAATTTTTTGAGTTATGACATTGTTCAAGTAAATGAGAGATATACATACATATACATATATATGTATATATTTGCGCATGTACATACGTGTTTGTGTCTTTGTCCATAAGATGTGCTGCTACGGCTTTTGACATTCTTCAGTATCCTTTCATATAGTTTTATATTCTCTTTACAAGCATATTTTTTTTGCTGGTTGTACATAAAAATGTGTCTGGTTACTAAGGGCAACTTTTGTGAGGAAATAAAAAATTTAATTTTAACAAACTTCTCTGTATTCGTATAAAATTATACAGCATAATAAAATCAAATATGAGAAATAAAATTAAACTAAAAGCAAAGCAATCTTCATGTGTGTATTTGACAAATTATAGAGTACAAGGTGTAATGGACACTATTCCATGAAAATGGAAAATGTACAGCAAAACGTTTCTTCTAGAGCAATAAAATTTTGTTTAATTGGTCCCGAAATTTTTAATGGTGGAGTTTTTTTTTTGGTAAATAAAATTTTTTTTTAAACGCGCACATCATTCTCTAAGTGCATAGGTGTAATTCATAATGGGATTGGTTTAACAGCCCCTGTTTTCAACCAAACCAAATTATAAAACTGCCTCAGAGTGCTAAAAACTAATAACAGTTGGGGAAACTTTTGCGCCAGCATGAAAACAAATTTGACAATCAATTAAACAATCCTTCTTAAAGTTTAAGTACAATATACCATACATGGGCATACTGCATTACTTTTTTACTGCATTACGTGTTTCAGTAATCAGTAAAAATTACTGATTACTGAAAAAAAAATCAGTATTCAGTAAATTTTACTGGTTACTGAAAAGAGAAATCAGTATTCAGTAAATTTTACTGGTTAATGAAAAAAAAAATCAGTATTCAGTAAATTTTACTGGTTAATGAAAAAAAAAAAATCAGTATTCAGTAAATTTTACTGGTTACTGAAAAGAGAAATCAGTATTCAGTAAAAAGTTAATATGCATATTTGATTATTCAATATTCATAACCAGATGTTGATGTACAGCCCAATTTAAGCGATGTGGGAACTTATCTCCAGGAAACAATTTTATACTTGGCCGAACGGGATACAACAACAAATTGCCTGCATAAGCACAATGCCATAAAAAACGTTTTTATGAAATACAATACCCTACACTACCCTCATCAGCACCTGAAGGACGACTGTTTTCTTTCGCTGGAATTGTGAAGCGCTCTAGAAGACAAAACCTAAGCGATAAAAATTTTGAAATGCTTATATGCATATAGTTATGGATGTATTGGTCTAGAAGTAGGTGTTTAAGTCTCTCATCTATGCAAATCAGTTTTTATTTACCCAATAACACATTTCGTTTTTAGATAATTTAAAAAAATCAAAACATGTTAAACTTTTAAAGCCATTTTTCTCCGAATCTCGTTTTTTCAGTTATGCCACTATTCATGTAAGTGAGCAATGTGTACATATCATTTTCAAAACACACAGTATCTACTATCAGTCATTTACTGATTGCTGCATTTTTTTACACAAATCAGTAAAATTTACTGAATTCTGATCTTATTTTCAGCAATCAGTACTTTTTACTGAATACTGATTTTTTTTTTCAATAATCAGTAAAATTTACTGAATACTGATTTCTCTTTTCAGTAACCAGTAAAATTTACTGAATACTGATTTTTTTTTCATTAACCAGTAAAATTTACTGAATACTGATTTTTTTTTTCATTAACCAGTAAAATTTACTGAATACTGATTTTTTTTTCATTAACCAGTAAAATTTACTGAATACTGATTTTTTTTTCATTAACCAGTAAAATTTACTGAATACTGATTTTTTTTCCAGTAATCAGTAAAAAAAGAAAATACTGAAAAAGTACTTATACTGAAAAATGCCCGTCTATGCAATATACTCGTAGTGACTATGGCCTGTTAATCTAAACTATTTTTTTTTAAGGGAAGTAATACTCAGGCAATGAATGCCTACTACTATAAATAGGAGTTACTTTTTTTAGGATACGGAAAGTGATAGAGAAGTGGTGAAGGAACAGATAGAGAAAAGTTTCATCCTTTTTACAACTCTGCTTTTTTGCAGCGCCTCTGATGTCAATAAGGCTTATTAATTTTTTTTAAGCTTAGTAGCCATTTTATTGGTTACTTTACTTCGCCGATGATTCTGGTACACAATACCGACGAAGGAGGGCTCTCTGATGTTACATTAGGATTTAGGTTAGGTTAGGTTAGGAAGGGTGGTGCAATACCGCACCTCCACTCGGAGACTCAACGGGGTCCATTGTGATTCCCTTCTGTTGCCCAAAAAAAAAAAATATATTTACCTCCCCCTCTACCATTTCTAGCCAGAAGTAAGCCTATTAGCCGTCATTGAGACACCGAATTTTCATGATGAAGCCCCTGATGTCCTGTAGTTTACACTTCACGATATCAGTAATGCTTTCATGGAAACATCTGCTCAACCATCTAAGACGTTGCAGCTTCGGGCAGTGACAGATAATATGTTCAATTGTTTCTGGTTCAACTTCATACCCGCATATCCTGTAAAAATCTGGAGTGCCAGTTTCTTGCAGTGACCTTTTAGCGCGCCTATCACGATTCGCATCGCCTTCCAATTCATGTCCAGTAGCAGTTTGGATCTTCCTGAGCCAAGTTTTTGCTACATACCCCTCGAGACTCTAACATTAGGATTAGTATCTGCTGAATTCGTTCGTTAGTTCAGTTACCAGTGACTATGCCTTCTTCACTAGAACTTTTCTACAAATAGACATTGAAGTGCGTGGTATTACAAAAATGCAGCTTTCCCCCAATCAGCCTAATATAACTCCTCCGCCTCCTTTAGAATATAACAATAATTAATAATAAACATTTCAAACTTGTTACCATTTTTGGAGTTGTTTTTAGAAAATTTGTTTATTTAATTCCTTACCTTTACTATATATGTATGCTCTCTTTTAGTTGCCTTTACTTTCACAACATTCGGCAATCAATCACAGATCTTACTTTTCGAATTTGATTACCCAGGATATATTTGCTTCTGCATAATATATTTCGGAGTATTTATTCTTAGAGATGGTTATAGCAGTAACACTTTTGAAGTTCTTTATCGCAAATGATCCATGTAACACGAATCTTTTGTTTATTTTAAACTTATTTTTACCGAATTTAGTTTTTTTAAATTAGTTTTTGTGGAAGCTTCATATTTTTTAGAACACTTTTTAAAGAGTTTTTTGGTTGAAATTTAAAAAGTTTTCGAAGTTCGCCGCTTTAGTTCAAAACTATGAATTTAGTAAATGATATTTAATTTTTTCCGAATTTCTATTTCTACAATAGTTTTTTTAGTTTTCATCACAACAGATTTTTTCCGAAATAAATATTTTGCATTCGTTTATTTTAATTAAAAATTTGTATTCGGAATTTCCTTTGTATCTATCTTAAAGTCTTTCAATAAGGTTCTTTCAGATTTTAATAAATTTTCGGAGTTAATTCCTTTTGCGTTTCGGAGTTTTCTTTTGCACAATAGGTTGTAAATTTACCAATTGCATATCACAAAATGTGATGATAAAAATAATTCAAAGTTTTCTATTAGCTATTGTTTGCTGGGTTGCCTGGCTCCATGGTTGTTTAGCAATTTTAGTGTTTATTTGAATTTTTCACGCATAGTTACATTTATAACTTTGCAAATTAAATAACATAGCAAAATCTTTTTACACGGCGCTCTTTTCTTTTTTTTTATTTGCCGTTTTATTTTCATTTTTGAATTTTTTTTTATATTTCCCCCCAGTTCAAGGATAAATATTTGCATAAGTTCTTTATGAAACAAGTGTAATTTATTTCATTTGAAATTGAACTAGAAATGAGGCAAAATTTAATGAGCAAAAAACTAATATGAACATGTAATCATTAAGAATGATATGCTTATCAAGTGTGAGTTTAGATGAGAACATTTTCTTGCAGCAATTTTTATTGTATTGCTGAGACTTGCACTTGCATTCATACGAAGAAATTAATCTGACAGATATTTGTATGTAAACAAGATGTACATGAAAGTGCACATATGTCTGTTTCACAGCTGAAACAACGAAGGAGAGGGGAGTTTTTTTTAAAACCCGATAAAATTTTAAATTGTGAAAAATCATAAAAAGATAATTTTAAGCCAAATTTTTTTTATTCCAAAGAACAGTACATGAAACTAACATTTTAAAATTAGAGCATATGGTCACCGCTGGTGTTTATTCATTCGTTAAGCCATAAATGACCCACATCGCTGAACGCAATTGAACGATAACAAATCATTTGCGCGAATTGATTGATAAGTAAATCTGCATACTTTGATAGTATTGTTCAGGCATAAATGTATAAATAATGATTTGCTAGAGTATACTGATCATAAGTGTCAGAGGGTGAGCGCAGTATGACAGATCGTTTGACAGTTATCCATTTTCTAAGTTCTATCGGGCTTATAAATGCATGCTTTATTCCTTTTCGTTCCTATTTCCCTTTCTCCGCTCGCCAGCAAATTTTATCGCTTAGAAGAAAAATTTAATATATTTTTTTTTAAATTTTGGGGCAATTCAAATAATTTAAAAATATTTTAGTGCATAGATTTCCTCTGAGCCATAAAACTGAAAGCGAGTTGCTACGTTTAACCGAAAATACTATCTAATCATATTAAACAAATTAAAATTGCTCATCATATTATTTTTTTCGCAGTTTTGTCATAAATTTCGACAGTTCTAAAACGAGTTAAACCATTACGCTATAGTTTTTCTTATTTCATTTTTTTTTTTCAAATTTACAATAAATAAATATTCATACGAATTATATAAAATTTATTGTGCTTTACATTAGAAAAATTATAGTGAAATATTTTTTGATAATAAATTGTGAAGATGAAAAACACTCGCAGCAGATTCATTAAAAGAAATATATATATATGTATGTATGTAAGTATGTATATACAACTTATGTTGTAATTTATTGATATCAACGTAAATATGTGATGAGTTTTGTTCTTTCAACATTAATTTATTAACTTTTAATATCGCATAAAGTGTGAATTTTATTACATATATACATATATATTTCAAATATATTAAATATATATATATATATATATATATATATATGTATTATATATATTTTAAATGAAAAAAAAATGTTACTTGACTTGTTGTAGTTTATTACAACAGCAAATAAATCAATTCGCAACTTCAATTTAAACATTAAATAAATTTTGACAGTTTGTTGAAATATTTCGTTTAATTTTTTTGTTAAAGGGGAAATAAAGAAATAATTTTTTTTCTGATGGCCATCTCTAGTGCTGCCAGATTTGTTTCAAAAGAATTTTATTCTCCTCTTTTTTGCAGCTTTTGGAAACGTCTGCTGTTTTATGCTTGCTTGGGATATCACATTTCTTTGAGCTTTTTTTCACTTTTTCCAAGCATTCCGCATTCCTTCTATGTTTTTAACCGACTTCAAAATAAGGAGGAGGTTAACAATTGTCTCTATTTTTTTTAGGTGTGTTACTTCATACTCGGTACATTTTAGACCGATTGTAAAAATTTGTTTGTTGTCCCATTGTTAAAATAGTGGGCGGATACACGCCCACAATTTTTTTATATAGTTCTATGATATTCTGCTTATTTGATTGCTGCGAAACCTGTAAAACTTCTTTAATTCCTTTAATTACACAACTTGAAAGAGGAAAAAACGGGCGTTATATAATATTTCACGTAGTCCTACTTAACCCATTTTTACGAAACTTACCACACACCTTGAACTCTAAGATATACATAATCCTCCATTTAAAAAAATGGGCACAAGCACGCCCATTAAAATTAAATATTTTATTTTTAATAGTTCTACTTAAGCGATTTTTACAAGACTTAACACGCATCCCAAGCTGTGAAAACACACACAATCTTGCATTTAAAAAATGGGCAGAAGCACACCCATTAAAATTTAATATTTAATTTTAAATGATTCTACTTTACCGATTTTTACAAGACTTACCACACACAGTGAGCTCTGAAAAACATATAATTTTGCTTTTTAAAAATTTGCGGAGGTACGTTCATTAAAATTTAATTTTATACTTCACGTTCTTCTTCTTGTCTTCTTCTGTCAAAACTTTGCATTGAAATCGGTTATTTTTTTGGCTTCATATTCTGGCAAATTTTTCCCTTCACCGTTCGCAAATGTCT
Organism: Tachina lurida; assembly: GCA_944452675.1. Lineage (NCBI taxonomy): Eukaryota > Metazoa > Arthropoda > Insecta > Diptera > Tachinidae > Tachina > Tachina lurida. The sequence continues at coordinate 93,627,317 of OX101754.1, read as the reverse complement.
TTATATTTTTCTTTTAGTTTTATACTTGCGATGTTGCATGTGACTAACTTTATATAGATCACAAAAGTTTATATGTATTTTTCAGCAAGTTTTTTTTTATTAGTTATAGTAAATATCCCTGATTTTACTGAATATATGATGAGCTTACTGTTTATTCTTTCGACACACTGATAACAATTGCTGTTCTCCAATGTCGCACGTGACATCAAAATATATGATTTTGATAAGCAAAAACTTACAGTTAAATATTTGCAATCACATTATTTCTTGTGCATTCCTTTTTGCCTCTTTGTAATATCAGAAAAAAATTTAAGGAGTAAGAGTCAATGGCTAATGCCTTTCATGACGAACATTTACTAAAACAAAATGTGTGAAAGAAATATATAAATGAAAAAGTTGTACTTTTGAGACTTTACATCGGAATATCTTGAAATAGTATATGCACAAAAGTAAAATATTTTTAAATTATTTCAATTCAATATGATACACAGTTTCACAAGTGCTTTCAGTAACTTTTAATCTTTTGATGCCGGTGGAAATGCCCATAACTAAAAACGTATTTATATGTATGCATATATATCTTTCCCTTAAACTTTCCTTGTCCTGAACTAACTGTACAACTCAGTTAGAAACATAACTATGGCAACCCTCCCAAAGGGGCTTTCAAATAAATAAAAAACGTTCTCTTACTCATACTGACAAACAATTAGTGGGGGTTGTTGTCCGTTCCTCGCTGGAAAAAAAGTTTTTGGGCAACAAACCACACACGTGTTGCTGAATAAACACGCAAATGTGTGTGTTGTCCATGATTTTTAAATGATTTCTCCCCCCCCCCCACCCCGCCACCCTTTTTTTGCTAATATTAAATGACTTAATGTAGCGTAAATATATTTTTATGAACATATATATTTTGAAAGCGCGTGTTAATGTTGGTATTTGCCAAACTGCGTGGGTGTTTGTACACACATACATACATAATATTTATTTTATGACAGTATGCTTTTATTCAAAAAAGCACCCCTTATTACCGAAAATAGTGGATTATTTGCTTTTAAGAAAAAGCTTCTTAGTTTTATATTCATTTTATTTTTATAGTTTTATGTATTAGCATTATTTCTTTTTTAATTAAAACCACTCAAATGGTAAATAATGCATTGAAGCTTTTTGCCATATAAAGCAGTTGGGGAGCCTGATTGTATTTTTCCGGTTCTCCTTTAGAACAGCATTAACCTAATAGGGTATACGTAGGCTAAAAGCTTTAGCACCTGTGTCACACATGCATACAGCCCAATGGCATATGGAGAAGCAAGGCAGCGAAAATTATGTAATTCCTGAAGCGTACTGGTGTATTGAAATGAATTGTTGTATTATAATGTTGAAGGAGAAAATACTAACAGCCTTATTTATAAAACTTATTAAGGCCTTATAAAGGGTTTTTAAAACAAATTTTCATATACAATTTTTCTCAAAAAGCCTTTAGAAAGCCTTATGCCCTAATTCACTAGGAAGATTTAGGACTTTTTTTTGAAAATGCTTCTGAGTTCTTGTCTTTGAAGTCTCTAAATTATTTTCTTAAAAAATGGTTGTTGTCTTTGACAATGAAAAATGTAAATATTTTTGCCATGTTTTTAAAACATAAAAATTCAATTAAATTATTATACAATAGTTTGAAAAATATATGAAAAATATGTGTTGGATATAATGTTTAGAACAAAATCATAAAGCAAATACACGAACCTTCTAGCACAGACAATAAATAATAATCGTTTTAAAGAATCAAAACTGCTTCTTTTTTTCTTCCATAGACAAGACGATACATTCGTCGAACAGAATTAGGGCATTAATAATTTTTATAAATAAGGCTGTAAATCATATAACAAAAAAGAAGCTTCACGTCTACATAAGAGACAAATCTGTTGAGACAGCCCTTCAGGAACTTGTACATCACCTTGCAAGATCAATATCAAAAAGGGGCCTTCAACAATATTATGATCACGAGTCTTACGGATTCCTTATAAATCTTTGACTTGTATGAAATAATAACTACTTGTAGAAATCATATGCTTAACAGCGGGTTTACAAATTGATCGGTAAATGATGCAAAAATCAGAGTTAAAGTATGGCGCGGAACATAAGATGTATGCATATTACCTCCCATAAACACCCTAATAAGGACTCTATACGATGTAGGATTTAATTCCGTCTGTTCTACAGAAAACATGGCAATATTAACAAGGGAAGCAAATGTTTACTGTTTTTGATAAACTTAGTATAAATAAAGTTTATAGAACATCTTTTTTTTTACTATATATATTATTTGAACAGGCTAAAGTTCGTATTGCTTTGTAAGCCAAATTACATGTGATAATTATTAATCAACAAATAACAACAAAGTTAGTTGTAAATATTCTGACTAACATACAGTTGAACGGAACAACTAGCTGTTTTCGAAGGCCACTAAACCTTCATCATCAGCGTTCTTTTGTATTTGGTACACTGTGTGTGGTGTCAGTTGATGTATATTTCTGCTTTATATACTCAACCATCTTTTTTATAGCTATGCTATTTATGTCACGACACAGAAGGACGTGATTTTCGTAACAAATCTATTGTACAATATTATAGTAATAATAATAATAAATAAAATCAAACCTTAGCGTTTGCTGGCAGCTGTATAGATATCAAAACAACTTACACTTAAATCCAATGACATCAAATTAAAATAAACCCATTTGCTGTTTCAACGCATTTATTTTATTTCTTCTTTTTTATTACTTAACAATTTTTTTCACAACAAATCTATGTATACTTTCTTTCTTTCCTTTGCTAAATGATAATGTTGACGATGAAGTTAAATAAAGTTCTTATTAATATTCCTATTGTGTATCTGTATTATTCTTGTTATTTTACTCTGCTAAACACTTCCGTTTCCGATTTCCTTGTGGTCAACTTCATAGCAAATGAACACATTTTATTTTAGACTTGCACGTTCTAATATTTGCCGTTTCTTTTGCATAAATAATGTGCAATATTTACTCGTTTATTCAACAATTGATAATACAACAGAAAATGTTAGCACAACTTATAGTTTCAGAGTCCTTGTTGTCGGTAAGTCGGTCTGCATTGACGTACGTGTGCCTGGTGGTCTGTCCGTTTAGCTGTCGGTCTGTTGAAACCCCAAACGAACAGCAACACTAACAGGCAACTACCAAGGAGTGATATAAAACATTATGTTGTTGTTGTTGCTGCTGTACTTCTTCTTGTTTACTTTACTCTATGATGACGACATTGGACATGATGATGATGAGGACAACGATGATTTTAGTGAAGATGTTGTTGAGTTGAGGGGTCTGTTTTGTTTTATTATTGCCACAAAGACTTTTAACAGGCAGCAACAGTAACATTAAAATGCTTTTGGCTTTTTGTACATAAATTACAGGCCGTTCAATATTCTGACACACAAACTGAAATATTTTCTAGCACTATATTTGAAATAAACTTTGTTGTTTGGGTAAAAGGGAAGAGAGAAAGCAGGAAAAAATGGCACTAAGTTATGTAAAAAGAAGTGCAATTTATATTTTGTTTAGCACCCAAAAGGCAAAAGTGCAAATTGTAACACTTGTGACTTAAAAGTTTTATAAACTATTGAGGCTCAAGTTGCACAAACAAAAAAGAAACAAAAACATATTGCCAGCATATGGCCAATGAGTTGCACGATTTCTCATGTGTTTTAACTGACATGATCCTCCCCTATGGTTTTTGCAATGTATAGAGGATGATTTTTGACTTTGAAACCAGAGAATACAGCTGCCTACAGGAAATGTCATATTATAATGTGCTGGTCTTCAGCAAATAACATTTGTCTGCTTGGACAAATTTAGTTGCAAACCGAACAGTCATTAAAAGAGTGTACCGCTGCTAATAACTTTTCATAGTATATTAATCTGCAAAAAGGCGTTTTGTGTAATTGCTATTTATTTCATTATTTTTATTTTTTCATTTTTTGCTTCAAATATAAACATAACAATGCCTTGCGTTCGAAAAGTTATGAGGCCATTTTAACCTTATCACTAAATTTTACTTTTCGAAACAAACGAAGTTATTAATAGAAACAAATGAAATACAAAAAAGATAACGAATAAAAAGCAATTAAGGATCTCGTTAAAACAAACACCAAAATACTTATAAAGAATATCACCGAACTTAAAAGAGTTGTAGCTGATAGCCAAAGTAGGGTAGCGCTATTTATAAAATTTTATTAAAGCTAGGTTTATACAACTTTAGTATTAGCTAAATAAAACCAAACAAAAGAACTGACTGACTGATCATTGGTTTGTGTCAAAACTGAGCTACTGGACGAGTTTGACTACACTTGGGTCGAACTTAGACTTGGTTCGATTGATGGTTTGTGGCAAAAATAAACTAGTGGGTCAAACCCATGTAATTTAAATGAGTTTGATCATAGGCTTGTGTCAACGACCTACTGAATGAGTTCGACCCAAGTCTACATCAGTACCTGGGTTCTGCGAACCGAAAATCGTAATATTTATCTACGTATATATACGTTTGCGGTAACGATAATATTATTCAGTAATTAATTTTTTACGATAGTCCCCAGCTTTATCTTTCTCACCATTTAACTCAATATTATATGGTATCTCTGCATAGAAAATGTAAAAATAAGCGATAAGCAGAAATAATTATTAAATAAAACTCAATGAATTTAAGCTTGTGACTTTATTTTATTTCATCCAACCGACAACGAATATCGTCAAAATATGTTACTGAATAGCAAAATCGATAAATTTTCGTTGTATTTATTATATACGATACGATTATCGTAATAAAAGTTACTGAATCCAGGTACAGAGATGCTGCAATAATAAATTGGGGTTTGGGTGCCCCTGTGGCTGAGCGGTAGTAATGCTAGCCTCTCAGTCCAGAGGTCGTGGGTTCGATTCCCGCCATAGACCTTGGGTGATTTCCGCAGACAAGCTAATCGCTTCGCGGGTTGTGTTAAAAAAAATGGTTCAGTCTGGTATTTTCGACACAAACCTTTGATCAAACCCTTGTAATTTAGATAGGATTCATTATAGAAAATTACTTACTGAACTAAGCTTGTCTCGAACTCATTGAATAGTACACTTTGACACAAGCTAATGCTCAAACTCATGTTATTTAAATTAACTTTAACAGCTCTTTTTGAACTAGTTTGAGAGCATTCGAATCAGAAGTTGTTTCAAAGCCATTTAATTCACATTGATGTTTTTGACTTGACTTGGGTCGAACTCGTTCACTAGTTCATTTTTACCACAAACCAATGATCAAACCCATTTAAATTACATGGGTTTGATCATTGGTTTGTGGCAAAAATGAACTACTGAACGAGTTCGACCCAAGTCTATTTTTGACCGGACTTGTATGCAACAGCTCATTTTAGTTCAAAAGAGCGGTTTGACACAACTCTAATCATCAGTTTGTGTCAAAAATGTAAAAAAGAATGTATGTATCTTTCTTTTTTTGTAATATTTCAGAAAACAACGTTACCATTGAAAACCAAATACAACCGTTATATCATGTCAAAATAAACTCATAAAATAAATTAGAAAATCATGCATTGGATCTCTTTCAGTCTACTGTGCGTTAGTGAAAATTTTTGAATCGTATGAAAATGCTTGAAAAATGTCACACTTTTACATTAACAAGGTCACAGTTTTTGAGTAGATAATGACAATTTGTTTGCATCAATTATGAATTTTATTATGTGAACTTGCATTTGAGTTCACACTAAGAAATTTTTCCCACCGTAATGTTTTGTTGACCAATTTATCTTTTTTGTTTGTAGAACTCTTTTTTCTAAACTGTCGGTTTCCAGAAAAGAAAAAAAAAAGAAAATTAGAGAGAGAGAAAGAGAACAAAATGGGTATGGGCACCTTTTCTTTTCCCCATGTTTGTGCTCCATATTTAAAATTTTCTTGAACATTATCTTCATTACTGAAGTAATTTAGGGCATTTCAATTTCCATTTGCAACGCAGTGATGCATTTACGAACAGGCCCACTGTCTGTCATAAAAACTTCATCATATAAACTTGTACAAATCATAGGAGCCCTTTAAAACAACAAATATTTATAATTAATTATCATTTCCAGCCATTAACATTTACTAACACAAAACAAGTTACTGCTGTTGCAGTGCTACGATAACAAACAGAAACAGAGCGAGAAGAGCAAATAAATAACTAAAAAGGAAATTTAAAACAGATAGAGAAACTTTATTTTGTAGTTGAACAAGAAAGCGGAGATGACAGTCAAAGAAACAATGTCGTTGAAGAAAAAACTATTTACAAAAGTTTAAGCGAAAAATAAAATGTGAACATTGAAATAAAAATTAGTGCGCTCATAATATTTGCATTAAAATTCTATTACAAGTTTCTGAATACAAAATCAACTTAAAATTAAACTTAAACAGAAAAACAAAGTTTAAGCTTATGCTTAAGCTTATTATATGTATACATATTGCATAACAATTTCACTCTTTTAAGCTTTTTTTATTTTGTTGGACTATAAGTTTTGAACCCAAAATGTAGACTTGGATCGAATTCATTCAGTTTTTACACAAACCTCTGATCAAACCCTTTTAAATTACAAAAGTTTGATCATTGGTTTGTGTCAAAAACCAGCTACTGAATGAATTCGATCCAAGTCTACTAAAATGAAATAGTGAACGAGTTCAACCCAAGTCTACTTCATAGAACCAAAAATCTGAAATTTACTTTAAATTCTTCAAACTTTAATTTCCATTTTACGCCACCTCACACAATAAGACAACTTGTTTACAGAAAAAACTTAACATTTATTTTACATTTTTACCACGAAAACTTTAGTCATCGCATAAAAATTTATTATTCAAACCATTTAGTTATAAAGTGAGCAAACAAACAAAAAACCCTCCACCATCAATCAAAAGAACTTTGTAAAGTAAAGAAAAACATTTAAGTCAAGTATTCATAAATACAAAAAAGTAAAATACAGAAACGAAGTCTCGTTGTATATAAAATTTGTTTCCCTTTTTTTCAATAATTTTTCCATAAACAAATTTCGCCTCTAGTCCTAGTTGCAATTTAAAAGGCAGTCAACGCAAAAGTTGCACTGCTTGGGAAAAGCACAGTTGCAAGATTATTCCTAAATCTAATAACAAGCAGATGGAAAATTAGTTTGCATAAATGGTAAAAAATTATCAGGTTCTAAGTAAGTGAAATATTATCGAAGTAAATTTTTGCACAGTTGTGTGTGCAACTTTTGATGGTATTGCCAAGCCAAACCAAATGTACCAAAAGTACTTATAAAATCAACTCTGCAACAAATTAAAATGGGAATATAATTTTTTGAAGTGATAAAGTGGTTGAAGATAAGTTTTACAATAAATAATTTAATTGAAAAACTAAAACTTATGGGAGTTCTTCACTTGTCAAAATATATATAGGAATCTTTCAAATTAGGAATTTACAATAATACTGCGTTTACATTTGATAAAAAAAATCTAGTAGATTTCCCATACAAAACAAAATTTACTTCCTCGCTGAATTTTGTTAAAATCCATTTAAAATCTAGTGGAACTGAATGATGCAATTATGGGGGCTTTTCTTCAAATTTGTACTAAAAAGTCAGCCTGTGTACATAAAAAGGTATGTGCCTTGGCTACATTGCAGTTGTTTGGTTGTAGGTTTGGAAAATTAATTTTCAGTTAATGGATTTTGTATTGGCTAAAAGATTTTGATAAATGTCAAAAAACTTAATGTAAACGGTATAGATTTTCATAACGATTTTAATCGAAATCAGGAATAATTGTGTTATGCTCAAGATACCTTAAGTCAAACATATTTCTTTATGAATGCCATTTTGGTGCCTCTTAAGTTAGGCTAGGTTAGGTTAGCAGGCTGCTGGTAAGGAAGGGTGAAATTTAACAGTCTAGCTTACTTGGGTCCAATGCAAGGATAACTTTGAGATACATGTGAGTTGAAGAGAAGAGAAGGGATAGTGATAGAGAAGACAGGTGTTGAAGGAAGAGATAGAGGAAAAATTTATTATTTTCTTACAACTCTGCTTTTTTTTACACGTTTCTAATAATGCTGTGTTGCAGCGCTTCTGGTGTCAATGAGGAGTATTAAATTTAGAAACTGCAGCATTTTATTGGTTCTTTTACTTGGCCGATGATTCTGCTACTCAATACCTACGAAGGAGGGCGCTCACATGTTACATTAGAATTAGCATCCACTGAAGCCTGATGCCTGCATCTCTACAACTTTTCCCACAACAACTGATACAAAGGACACTAATGCACATGAGAAATATGTGTGGTGTTGTTATTTTAATGATTGTTGGAGACCGGGATCGAACCCTGCACCTTCGGTTATGTAGTCAACGTGCTAACTACTTTAGCCAACGCCACCCTTGGTGCCTCTTGATATATTGTACAATTTAAGATGCTATATTATTATTGAGTTCAGTAGAGAATTATTTAACAAAGTTTTTCTATTATACCAAAATCTTTTAGCAGTCAAAAAACATTTGTTAGAGAATGCTTTATACGTTTTGCTCACTTGCAAGAGTTGGTGAGAATATCTCTTTTGTTAAAGAAAACATTTCTCCTTTTCCGGATGCAATTTTTCTGTGGATTAATTTTATTATAACCATTTCACCAGCAAACATTCTTTTGAATTTCATGACCAATTTGTTGTTATTTTCGTAGGAATTCTTCCTTATAAAATATTCACTGTCATTTAAGCAGCAGTTTTAAGTTGAGATGCTGATAAACTTCGCTGGGTTAAATGCGAGCAGTACATAATATGGTAAAATGTTCATTAATTTTCCTTGCTTTCATGGTCTTGTAAATTCTTTATTCAACTTCGTTTAATTTTCATTTGCATAAAAATTTCTAGCATCTTCTGGTGATGTTTCTTACAAGCAAATATTTTCTTGTTTGCCTTTTTATTTCTGCCGTAAAAATTTCTTAAATATTTGAAATGCCAATCGAGTCTATTTGTGTTCTGGTAGTACAAGCAAGACAAAATGCAAATTTATTTCGTTGAAAAAAAGTATTATTTGAGATAAATTTGCATTTTATTGTTGAATTTAAATTGCCAAAGATATATAATTTATGTAGTCATGTTTTGTAAATCATAAAATTGAAATAGTTGCATAAGAAAAATTTCATTTTCTAAGGAACCTTAAGCAATTTTGCTTACGGAATAAACACTATACATAGTTAAATAAACGATTATAATAATTATTCATTTGATCAATTCCTAGGTCATTCCTGAATTGTTGGTATTAGGCTTGGGTAGAAATGGTTCACCATTTTATTTTTGACACAATTAGACTTGTATCGAACTAGTTCAGTAGTTCGTTTTATAATCAAACACATTTAAATTACATGGGTTGGATCATCGGATTGTATCTAAAACGATTTATTAAAAGAGTTCGATACAAGTCTATATACAAGCCAACGATTAAACCAACGTAATTTATGTGTAGTTTCCACAATGCAAGCAAGCGACTTGTCTGGAAAAAATATTCGAAAAGCACTCAAGTTTTTGAGTGATTCGTATACAAATTTTCCAGGCAAGTCGCTTGCTTGCGTTGTGGAAACTACACATTAAACTAGACTTGTAGACTTTTGTCTAACAGTTCTTTTTGAACTAGTTTGAGAGCGTTTGATTTAAAAGTTGTTTCAAACCCATTTAATTTACATTTATGTTTTTGAGCGGACTTGTGACCAACTGAAGGAACTAGTTCAAAAAAAAACTGTTGGACACAAGTCTAATGGTAATTTTTGAGACAAATCTATGATCAAAACCATTTAGTTCGACCCAAGTCGAATTTTTGCCGATTCTACTACCATCGGTTTGTCTCAAAAATTAACTCCTTCAGTTGATAATTTTAAACACAAACCTATGATCAAACCCATGCAATTTAAATGGGTTTGATGATAAGATTTGTGTCTAAAATGACCGATTGAACAAACTTTTTCCAAGTTTATAGACTTGTGTCCAACAGTTCTTTTTGAACTAGTTCGTTCTGTTGGACAAAAGTCCGGTTATAAACATCAATGTAAATTAAATGGGTTTGAAACAACTTTTGATATAAACGCTCTCAAACTAGTTCTAAAAGAACTGCTGGACACAAGTCTACAAGTTTATAATTAAGCAATTACATTAATATCAAATAATTAAATTTTTCCAAAAACAAAACAATATCAGCCAAAAGGTCACAGCTACGTCGAAGTGGTTCAATAGTTCATCTTGGACACAAACCAATGATCAAACCCATTTGATCATAGGTTTGTGTCAAAAGTGATTGCGTTCGACCAAAGTCTAGCCACAATGGCTACCCTTGTGGAATATATTCTTTGCATGCAATTTTCCATCAGAAGTTCGTATCTCTTACGGGTGTATGTAATCGATAACTTCACGAATTTTATCTGTGGTTTCTTAAATGGACTGTGGGCGATTGGTATAAACCTTATTCTTCGCTTAGACTCAAACATGGTAAGAAAACTATTAGCAAAAAAGAGTAGGAGTATTGTTACTTGTTTGGTACATGGCTCCGTCTTGATAAAAATAAATGTTGTCCACATCAATATCTTACAATTCCGATCAAAAAGAAATAGATGCATATGTGTTTTCCTCAAAACTGTAGACTACAACAGCAATGTTCTGAGTTTTTGTTTGAGCAACTTGCACGGGTTTTACTTTTCCCTGCAGTTAAAATATGTGTCATTTGGTTCTACGAGGGGCTGTTTTTTCACAACTTTGAGTTGGTATGAAGTCATAAGCATTCAGCAGAGCGAACAGTTCGTGCGTCCCATAAGATGCCAAATAGTGTCTTCAAAATCCATGATGGACGGAAAACTGTCACAGTTAGTCATTGCTTTAGTTTTATTTGCTTTTTCATAAGAGATAATAAACCTACACGAGAGCAAGGCTTGCAAATTGTTTAATTTTTTTTAAATAAAAATAATGGTTTGTGTTTCGTAGACTTCCGGTCGTGTACCTCAATAATTTTATGTTATGTAGTCGTAAGCAATCAGCAGAGCGAACAGTTCGTGCGTCCCATAAGATGCCAAATAGTGTCTTCAAAATCCATGATGGACGGAAAATGCTACTGTCAACCAACAGTGTGCCGTATAGAGAAATTCTTGCAAGTTTTTTTAAAACCTAATTTGGCTCGCATTAATCTTGCTGACATGTAGTTTCAAAGATACGGATTCATATGCCATGCAGCCCACACTACAATTAATTTACTTAAAGAAACTTTTAGCGAATGTATAATTTCACGTAATGATACTTTTAACTAACCAAGATCTCTATGATTTAACTCCTTTGAATTATATTCATTGAGGTTATATAAAGTCACTGGTTTACTTCAATAAAACAGGGATAATTGTGCACCTCGAAATCAAGCGGTTATTGGCGAAAAATGGCCGCAAATGCTGCGTAAAGGTTGTGAGAATTGGAGTTCAAGTCACAATGCCCAAATCATATTTAAACATCAATAATATCATTTAGGAAATTTATTATGCGACATATTGTCATAAGTTTATTTAAACTGACATTTATTTGTTGGTGGTTAAGCATTCTCTATATATTTCATTGGTGCTTAGCCAAATCATCAGTAAACTTTAACTGTTCAAAATATGTGATTGAAGTCTACTGATGATTTGGCTAAGCACCAATGAAATATATAGAGAATGCTTAACCACCAGCAAATAAATTTCAATTAATGATATCAAATTATCTATCTAAAACTGAGTTTTTCTTTGCTAAAAAAAAGACGCTGCATACAAATAAATCTTAAATAATTAACAAGAATCTGGTTATTTTTCTGTATTATTTTAATTAATTTTCGCCTTACACTTACCATTTTATTACGTACACTGAGAAAATTAAATCGTAAAATCAAAGAAAATACACTTTGTTGCAAAGACTTTTATTGGTCAGATTGTGCCCAAAGACAAAACAACTTTACCGGAAAGGCGCAAAGTTCTTTAGATTCCCATGAAATATATACTTAAAATCGAAGACTTAAAATCTTGTGGCAAGGATTTACGTCTTTGGAAACACTTAAAAAAGTCCTTAAACTAAGGAAAAAGTATTTTGGCGCAAAGACTTTCATTCGTTAGTCTTAAGACTTGAATTTTTGATTTTAAGCACAATTTTCATTGTAACAAAGACGTAATATTAACATTATTACAAAGAAATGTAATTCAACAAAATAATTCTTTGAAATACTAAAGACTGATATGTAGGAACAAAGGCAATTTTCTTTGAAATCTGCTATAGAAATGTTTTAAAAAATTAAAATTTTTCTGCAAAATAAAATATTTAATGAAACCAAACACAGAATTTTTATAAAATATTTTTATTTCAGTTTAATGTAATAAAATTAAAAAAATAGTTCATATACAGCATAACTTTACTTAACTAATTAAAATCTAACAACATTTTTAGACTTTGACTTTAATATTGACTAGACATTTTTAATGTTAAAAGAGTTATAATACATTTTTTTATTTAAGTTTAATAGAATAAAAATAAAAGATAGTTCATATACATAGTTCACTTTTCACCTACTAATAGTTATAAGTATATCGACAAAGGTCAACCGCTGCCACGACGATAGAGCGTTTTTTTATTTTATTTTTTTTATATTGTTATTATTATATATGTATTTTATATTGTTATTATAATATATTTAAAAAAAACACAACACTTCAATTTATATTAAAATTACATATTAAATCACTTGACGAAAAAGAAGAAAAAAAGACACATGCACAATTGAGCGCTCCTATCGACTGACTTACAATTAATGACAACCACGAAAACAATTCTTTTTATTTTTTACATAAACGTAAACAAATTTAACTTTGAAGACTAAATTCTTTAAAGATACAGGGCCTAATTCATAAAAAATATTTTGGTTTTATGACGGGTTTATTAATCAAATTTCTATAGAAAATTTGTTTTATAAACCTCTTATAAAACAGAAATATTTTTTATGAATAAGGCAGACAGACTTTATCTTTATTTTTTTTTAACCGCTCTTGTTTACCGTTGCAAGCCAACATGTGTTAACAAGCAAAAATGTTCACTTATGCATTGAAGACAAAATTCTTTAAAGTTACAGACTTTGTCTTTGTAGCAAAGATGCTTAGCTTTAAAAAAACAAAGAAAAGTCTTTAATTTTAAATACGTTTTTCAATCCCTTATTAGCAAAGAAATTAATCGTTGTAGCAAATATTTTATCTTTACGGAAAAGATAATTTCTTTGATTGAGCTTCAAAGAATTTTAGTCGTTTGTGTTGAAGACGCACCATTTGCTTGTTTAAAGAATAAATCATTGATGCAAGGATTTTTTCCTTCTAACAAAGATATTTTCGTTACAATTTTGCAAAGACGTTTTTTCTTTGATTTTAAAGCTTTTAATTTTCTCAGTGTAATAGGAGTAGTTTCCTTTAATTGCAGTACACTTTTGGAATATTTTATGGCAATTTCATGTTCTTAAAAAAAAAAAAAAAGTAAAGTAAAACAAATAAACTGAGAATAAATTACAATAAGCTCAAGTACTAGAGCAACAACAAAATGTACATTTAACATGAAAGTTACAGAAAAAAATATTTAATCATAAATGCTGTGCTTTTCTGAGAACAAAAAAAAATCGCCCCTCTCAAGCACTTACCATTAAAAGCAGCCCGTTTAAATTTAAGTAAATGCGTGAGTGGGGTTATTTATTCTCTTTGTGAAAATTTGTGTTGCTATTTATTGTTCTTAGCGTTACATACACACACACACACACACACACACACACACACACACACACACACACGCAAGCACACTTTCAGTTCATTGCTCCTTCCTATTGTTACTGTGAAATTTATAATGGACAAACGAGCTTTTTTAGTGAACATTTTATTGTTGGCTGCCATGATAGCAGTATTTTTTTTATCGTTTGTCTTATATATTTGTATAAATGTACATATGTAATTAAGTTTCCTACATATTTATAACATCAGATTACAATAAATTACAGCTTGTCATAAATTTATTTCAATTAAATGGGTCTTTTCTTGATTGAGGAGAAATTAAGATATTTATGTTTTTATATCAAGAATTATGTAGGAGTGTATATAAAGTATTAAATATAATATATTCGACCTTTTTATTTATTATCAGGGGAACCGCAAATATGCAATTGCATGTTTTTTCTTGTGTGACGCATTGGTGAGGAGATAAGATATGTTTCCGTTTCAGAGCTTTTGTTACTGCATATTTTTGCATATTTTACCCTTTAAAGCATGTTTTTTCATATGTCAGTCATACACGCATATTTTTTTTTTATAATTTTGTAGTATTTTAAGATAATATTTGACGCTATTAGCGCATATTTTGATAATTTATAGAATTTTTATTTATTTTAATTAGCTTACAAGCCATCTATTTCTTGGTCAAAATTTTAATTTTTATCTTTTGCCATCTAAAACTCATTTCCAAAGTTCTATGCATGAAGTGTATTTATATTTTTTTATTTATTAGACAGTTATTACTGACTTAGTTTCGATAAAAGTTTGGTTTTACTATTTGTGACGGACTCAAGGGACCTAAAGCTTTCATAAAATGTATATACTTATAATGTACATAAAGAAAAAAGTTTAAAACTGTAAACATTTTTATATAAATAGAAATATACTTACTTATCTGTGCCAATAAAACAAAAATGCTTGAGTCTGATTTTATAGATTTTCAAGAGAAAATTTTTAAGTTTTAAGATATACATCATAGAATCGTAAAAGTATTTTTTAAGTATATACTCTTTGAGTATTGTCCCTCAAACGACTAAACACGCTAACATAGTCATCAAGTTTAAACTGAATACTCATAACCAGGGAAACCGCAAATATGCAATTGCATGTTTTTTCTTGTATCACGTATTAATGCGGGGATAATATATTTATCCGTTTCAGAACTTTTTATGAATTTTGGCATCGATTTGTTAGTGCATATTTTTGCATATTTTACCCTTTAAAGCATGTTTTTGCATAAATCAGTTTTACATGCATATTTTTAGCATATTTTCGAATTTTTAGAGCATAATTTACGCTTTTAGGGCATATTTTGATGCTTTATAGAATTTTTTTCATTTTAACCCACTTGGCACCACCATTCTTTTAAAAGGACACCCTATTCCGGGAAAAAATTATATGTAATTTTTTTTTCGAGAAACTTATTAAAATTTCATTTTCAAAATAAAAATGTAAGTTTTAAAGAAAAAATGTTTCCTGCGCTGTCTGGATTAATATGCTTACAAGTTATGGGGTTGGTCAACATTTTTATTTTTTGCCATCTAAATCTCTGCTCCAATGTTCCATGTAGTGTATATATTTTACTTATATATTACGCAGTTTTACTGAAGTTAGTTACAATACAAATTCAGTTTTGCTATTTGTGACGAACTCTGCCCCGAGTAGACGTTGAAGGAATATTTTCAATATATAAAAGTTCATTTAGATAAGACAGAAACGATTTTTATTTGAAATTCTAGGTCAATATTTTGTTATTTATTACAATAAAAATTATAAATAAAATTCGTATCTTATTTTTTCAAAATACAGTTCCAAAGCCTTAATTCTGATAACGTGATCTTTTGAAATTGAGGTTAAGTTCTTATGCATCCAATAAAAATTAATTTTGAAACAATCTTATTCGAAGATTGTATGGGAATTTTATCATTAAAAAAAACAATAAAATTTATTCACTTGAAAAAAACACTTTATTGGGTTTAGAAATTTTCAGCAGTGAGCACAAGTCTGGAACTAAAAAAAAAGCCTAGACAAAGATGTTCACTGGTTGAATCACAAATGCCAATTGAATTCTTTACGCAAATGTCTCTGCTTTTATAGCAATTCCAAGTGTTTACATTTTAGTAGTTGTATAAAATAGTAGTAAAAATAGGTATGTTATTGTACAGAGTTGTATTTAAAATAAGAACAGAGTTCCTTTCAATCATACGTTAAGTTTAAAAATATATTTAAAATAAGTAGTTCAATAATGCAAGATGCTACAATTTGTATTATTTGTTTTAGTCAAAATTTGTATGGTAATTTTGTTTTAACGTGCACTTCAAACTCAGTTATTCTTTGCTAATTTTGCTTCCTTTTTTTGTTTATTTTTTTGTCTTATTTTATATGCAAATGTTGTTGAATTTTTGATTAAAAAGTATATTTTCATTTACAAATAAACCAATTTATTCTATTTTTAAGGGCATATTTTTTTACTTTTAAGTGCATATTTTCCAGTGCATATTGAATGCGCATAAAACACTTTTTTTAGAGCAAATTTCTGGTTTCCCTACTCATAACTATGCATATCAGCTACAATAATACGCATAATAAAAAAAATACTCTGAGTACACATGAGTACAGGAGTATTTTATTTTCATTGGTAAAACGCCATAATGGCAACACTGTTCAACTGATTGCATGACGAGGGATAGAAAGGACAATTTAATAATTTTCGCCCGTGCTAAAATTTTTTCAAACTAAATTTGCATTAGAAAAACATTTATCACAGACACAAACCTGCCATTTTAAGTTTTTATTTTAATAGTATTTTAATTATATTTATATAACGTATATACGAGTATGTATGCATATGTACATAGGTATGCATGTGTGTCAGTGTTCTCTATTATTTATTTAAACTTGCTCTTTTTAAGTGTTGTTTTAGTTTTTCATATCACAAAGAAAATTCATTAGTTTGTTTTTCCATTTTAGTAGATTTCCCTTCGGGCCAGAAAGGGTTGTGCTAATAAAACAGAAAATAAAATAATTTCTTTCAATTCTCTATTAAACATTTTTTTCTGTTATGAACACAAAAAGGATAATATAATGTTTGCCTTGTTTTCTTGTTCAGAAATTAGATTTAGTTAATATTTAGTTTTGAGGTCAAAAAGCAAGAAAATAATGTAAAGAAAGGATCAAGAGAACTTTAATTGGCAAAATTTTTTGGTTCAAAATATTCATATGTACGGTTATGTCAACGTCAATTTATTCCCCTAGTATACCAAAATGATTAAGGGTACAACGAATATCCAACATCCATGTATTCATAGTATTATGAGAATGGAAATTTGGTGATTGTACCCTGTAAAAATTATTTTATATATGCAAAAAATATTCAATCGTTAGAAACTGTTTTGAATAAAGTTTTTATACGAATGCTCTAACACTTGAGGATATAAACGTTGGGAATTTAACTCTTGCACTTACATTGGACTTTAAGTTAATTAAATTAATATACATTAAATACGAAAAAATACAAGATTTAAGGTGAATTCACCCATTGTTTCGGAACAAAAGTTTTGTTTGGAGAAATTTTTTTTTACTGAGAGTTTTTTGCAAGACGATTCATCAATTTCGAACATTTTGTCTGGAAAATCAAAGCTACCATATGAAATACGTGTGTAAACGATGCGTATTAATTTTGCAAGTGGCAGCACAGCGGCAAATGATTACAATTTGCTGTGTCATACACATCTTTTTAATTGTTTACTGCAATGGTTTCGTTCAACTCCATACATTTGGATATGTTTTTCTTCATTTTTATTTACTTCTATTGTAATAAATACAAGTACACTCTGTGCTTTTATTAATCATATAACATTATGTGGCAGCTCAGTACAACTTTGGCTGAAAAATTAAAAAAGTTGGCAGCTCAGTTCGATTTTGTCCGGACAAAAATTAAAATTAAACCAATTCAAGTAGAAAATGTTCCGATCAAAATTTGTTCTCTTCTTCTCTCTCTCTCTCAAAAAGAGAAACGTCAAACTACATATAAAAAAAATTTTGTCACGACAAAAATTTTGTTCCGAAACAATGGGTGAATCCAGCTTTAGTACTAGAAATCCTACGACTTCTGAAAAATTAAAAAAAAAATACCAAAATGGAATTTTCCGGGCCGTGTTGGTTTGATACAGAGAAGTTTTGGCAAATAATCTTCAACATTATATAGCCTAAAGCAGCTTGGACCATATGCACAATGTGCAAACTTATATACAACAACACAACAGACTGCAATGCTTGCTCTTACTTTGCAAAGAAACAAGAACAAATTTAAGAGCTTTCAAATATGTGTGTGTGTGTTTGGACGTAGCTGGCCTAAAGCACTATATTTAAATTTAAATTTCTGCTGGAAATAAACTATTTTTCCGAGCTTTAGGTCAGTTCTTAAATTCTTATATTTTATTATTTCAATATTTCGTTAACCTTCGGTTAACTTCTTCAGGATATAGTATTCTGTTTTATATTTTTCTGCTTTTTCTCTTTCCTTTTTTTTTTTTTTTTTTTTTTTTTCAAATAATAAAATGTGTCATGGAATAATATATAATTTCTACAAATGTATTGAAATAACGTTTCCCTTGCAACATGCCTTTTACAGTCACCTTTTCGAGAACTATTGACATTGTTAGATTTTTGCAATACCTTTTAAAAACTTTAACTTATTAATGTTCGATATTGCGAATAAAGAAAACTTCACACGTTACTGTCTTCATCTACTCCCAACTAGAACACTTTATTTGCTTAATACTGTTGTGTATGGCTTTTGCAGAACAACACCTCTTTTTTCTCACTTTGAAGTTGCTTCAGTATTTTTAACACACGGCTGACTGTCTTAGCTGATATTATCATCCAATCTATACTTAAGCAAAGCTTTCGAAAAATTTTAATGGCATCTAAAAATTTCAAGCACAGTCAATGGCCTTGTAACTGTAAGTTTTAATAACTTAAAGCTCTGCTGGTTCTTGTATTCAATTTTCTATTCCGCTTTTTAAAGTTTAAAAAATTTTGATCTCTTATTCTATTTTTTTTACTATGTCACTGATAAAAATTCATTCCAATTATTTTTTCAAGTGTAGTTATTGCTTAACTAGCCAACAACCTGTGTGCTTCGCTATACTTCATATACGTTTTGAGATGAAAAGAAAAAAAATTATATTAGCAATGCCATGCTTATGGTTCAAGCTGCACTATTTTTAGCCCCCGATCAAAAAAGGGGTGTTATAAGTTTGCAGTGTGTGCCTGTCCGAATCCACGTACAGACCAAACGGCTGCACCGATTTTGATTTAGTTTTTTTGTGTTTGAAAGATGACTTGATCGAGAGGCTGCTAAGCTACGTTTTAAGAAAAATGGTACAACCGTTTAGAAGATATCACAACTTTTTTAGATATATTCGGGAGGTTTTAAAATTTTTAATTTTTGTTATATAGGATATATGTATGTAATTAGGAAGAGTTTCAAAATATATTCTTTTAAGTAAACATTTTTTCTAGTTGATAGGAACCCCACTTCACTTGCCCAATCGTGATTATTTTCTCCCCATATCTCCTAAAGTATTGCACATAACTGCAAAGTTGTTTCCGAACTATTTTTTCCAAAGAAAACATCTCGAATATGTTTTTGCACTTTCTCGAATTTCAAGCATATAAGGGTGATACCTTTAAGTAAATGCTTAAATGCATATATATGTAAATTTGTTACTATTTGTTTTATTAAAATGAAAGAAAATTTCGAAAAGAAGATAAAAAAGATAATTTAATCGGTTCCAATATTGAGGACGCTCCACCATGGCGGACCTCTTCTTTTGATCTACTCCCATGACATGGGTGTCAAATGAAAGGTCGTTTTGAGAAGGAAACATTAAATATAGTCAAACTGGTCCAGATACATCGTGACGGATGTCCCAAAACGGCGGACCACTACTTTTTACCAAGTCCCGTTATGGGGGCGTAAAATTAAAAAAGAGATATATGAGAATAAAACACAAAATAAACTGAAAACTTTGTGCCAACAGACTTACCAACATGTCTGAATGAAACATTTAAGGAATTGAACTCTTGGTCTAACATAATATTTTTTTGTGGTCGCGTAAGTAGGTCGTTTTGTGGCGTAAGTAGGTCGACTGTAACATCTCTGATCAAAGAAGATGACACTTCGACCGCTAAGGAAATGTGGCTGTCTTCTTCTGGTTTAAGAAGGCACGCCAAAGCATTGATGCAGCCATTTAAATATAATTGCATCCTGAACCTCAACAGGAATAATTTACGGCTTGAACTATCGAACTGAACTATCATCTGTGGAAAAGTAACCAAGTTCGTTCACCCTTGTGTCGTTTATGCCTGGGAGATGACGAGACGACGGCACACATTCTTTGTGAGTTTATCGTCTTATGTGACAGCAGAAGGCGTGTTTTTCATTCTGAGTTTCTGAGATGCTGGCAACACTGTAGATAACCATTCAGAGCGTTTCTCAAAGCATGAATGAGTATAAAGCAATGGGGTGTAGAGAACTTCCAAAATAAGTTAAAGTTGTGTATAAGATTTTTTAAAGCAAAATATTCCTCTTCGACACCAAATGCAAAAACTCCTCAAGCTAAGAAAGAGAATTATAGCAGGCTGCAGATTTCTTATTTAAAATTGTCCTTGCTAGTTCTTATCAACGAAATTTTTAAGGAAACCACTTAATAAAAATTTCTGCGCTTAAGTTGACAGCTGACTCAGATTAATAATGCAAGAGTATGTATGATCTGTTTCTATTACGTGCATTAAAACTAAATATTTAAGCTAAACTGAGCATATAGTTTTGCCCAAGTAATTCAGTGCATAAGAAAATAGTTATTATTTTAATAAGCGAAAAAAAACCGAAAATTTCTTTCACAATTGACCCAAAAAGTGTTTTTAATAAGTACAACAAGAAAATGCCAAGCAATTGCAAAATGTTGCAAAATTTCTATTTCGCAACTGTTGGTTACTCGCAATGCAAAAAATAGCTGATTGGTTGGAAAATCCACGACTCAGCTTGCATTTGCAAAGAGCTAAGCAGCCAAACCAACGCTATTTGCGTTTTTAGTTGCTGGCCCACTTTGTTTTTAAAATACATATATATATTTTTTTTAAATATTAGAAAATATTGGAGCTGGTAAACTTTTGTCCTCATTTTCTGAGCAGTTTGTCTTTTTCGTTTTTTCCCCATACATAGATACATATAGTTGGAGTGAGTAATGGTAATAAAGATAAATTGCTTACAGAGATACATTTGTAATAAAAGTTGATTTTTATTAAAATTAGAATTGAAAAAAGAAAAATGTTGTATAGCCTGGTATCTATTGCAGCAGAAACCAATATTAAGCAAGATTTAAATGTGCATTTTTATTCTCTGCTTATTTTTCTCGCCTCATTACTTTTAAGGCTTTTAACTGATTTGGCAATTGCTGAAATGATTTAATCTTTTTGTGTGTTTTGTAAATAAAATATTTTCCCCCTAATAAGGCAATAAATATATTTTTTCTAATTACTAAATTTAACAACGTACATATAACTTCTTACTGATTTATTTGATCATTAAAACTTAAGCCTTGATTTTTCGTAATTAGTAGTAAAAAAATTAATTTTTTTTGTACTACTTGAGAACTCCCAATTTGATTTTAAAGGCCAAATTTTTGTAAATATAAACGATTTTTTCGCTTTGAATTTTGTTTGAAAAAATCATTTTTTGAAAGGAATTTTCGTTATTTTCCATACAAATTGGAAATGTTTAGAACGAACTTTTTTTAAAAATCTGCCTATAAATCTTAAATTCAACTAAACTTTTATTTTGAGATTAATCTTATACAAATTAGAAAAATGTTTGAAAACTGCGAATTTTTTTCCAAGTTTTACCATGAAGAATTTTCGGACTATTTTTATATATGACAATCATTTATATATGACAATATATTTATTTTAGTTGGAGATTAATAATGTTCTTTTCTTTTTCTTTTCAGGTAAGTTGTATTAAAGAATTTCACTAAAGTAAGTAAATAACTGCTATTATTTTCTAAACAACTGATTTTTTGGTCTTAAAAGTTATATTGGAAATTAAAAAAAAATATGTGAGTTATCTGGGCATGTGGTGTATTGAACTAAATGACTTATCTAGTCTAATGAACTTAGCAGAGCTGAAAATAGTGCTATTCCTTTAATTGCTTAATATATAGCTTTGTGCTGCCTAGGATGGGAGGGGTAAGGCTGAGACTAGCAGAGGGTGTGAAATACCTGGGTGTTTTCCTAGATAGCAAGTTCTCTTGGAAAAGGAACACGCAGGAAAGGCTAAAGAAAGAGGTCAATGCCCTGGAAGGAACTGGAATCTACAACCGAAGAAAGTAAACTGGTTTTACACATCGGTTGTCAGACCGGTTATTTCGTATGGTTGTGTGGTATGGTGGGAAGCAATGAGGAAGGAAAGCCATAGGAGATTACTAGGTATGGCTAGCTGGGCACCACAGCGCGGCACACCTCATCCTGCTTTGGACGTCATTCTTCACCTACTTCCTATAGAGAACTTTGTGGTGAGAACGGTGGCTAGAAGTCTGCTTATACTCTTAGGAATAGGTTTCGTGAGGACAGGAATAACACATCAATCTTAAATGAGATCAGTTTTGGTGATCAGGGATTCGTACCCCCTGGGTTCACGGACAATTAGGTCGCTGAAATTGATTTTAGTAGAACACCCTCACTGGCAATTTCGGATAAGGACTATTGGTTCAAGTCCAATAAGCTATATGAGGGTAGTGAAGTGTTTGCAGACGGGTCAGAAATGGGGGAAGGTACAGGGGATGGTGTCTACATCTTCGGAACGAACATTCGTAGTTCCTACAGACTGCCTAATGAATGCAGCGTTTTCCAAGCTGAGATCTTGGCGATCCTCAGGGTCACTAAACTAGTGGCAAGGAGTATGGTTGACATTATACGTTGACAGCCAGGTAGCGCTAATAGCTTTGAAGCGACACAATGTTAAATCAAAACTTGTTAGTGCTTGTAGGAGAGCCCCTCAACTTGGTTATGGATAAATATAGTGTCAGACTATGTTGGGTTCCTGGCCATAGAAGTGTTGAGGGAAGTGAAATTTAAATTGTTAGATAAAGGAATGTGTGACAGATCGGAGCAATAGCGATAGCTCATTACTACAAGGAACTCAGGATTGAGTGACGAGCAGAACTAGCCGTTCATGGGGAAGAAGGGAGGATTGTAAAGTCTCGGGGGCTATGCGACCAAATCTTTACTCTGGAAGATCCAAACTGATACTAGGTATGAATAGGAAGCTGATGCGGGTCGTGAGAACCAGCATTTGGGAAAATGGCTCTCCAGATGTCTGTAGGATGGTGGGGATGAAGAAGTACCAGAAACCATTGAACACATTATCTGCCACTGCCCGAAGCTTCTACATGAAAGCATTAGTGATTTTGGGTACAAAAAATGGGACGTAAATATTACTATTAACTGGCCATAGAAGGTAATCACAATGGACCCAGCTGAGTCTCCGAGTGGAGGTGCGTTGTAGCACTACCCTTTCTTACCTAACCTAACATATTTACTGCTTGCTTATTTATTATTGCTCATCCCTAGATTCGTTAGCAATAATAATTGTTTATATTTATTATGATACTTTAAAAATGGAAAGGAATAATTAAAATAATTTGCCGTAGCATTATACTCGCTATATGGACTGCATTAAAATACATGACTGATGTAGTTAAATAAATTCAGAACAGCTGAAGAGAATGTACACCAACACCAACGTTGTTCCATTCATGTCCTTCTTCTGGCATGATTTCTTTTAGTACTCTTAAAGCGATTTTTTTGAATATCAGTTATATTTTCGATTAGTGGTTGGTTGGTTTATGCTGGCTGCCTGCAAGCAATCAAGTAGAATCGTGACTTCCAGGTTTGATAAATACCAATCTACTCGTCAGAGTCCTAATCTATGAAAAAGATCTGCATTCAATACTATATCCAGTGGTCAGTCTATTAACTACACCCCCTTGTACTGAGGTACTGCATGAGGTACCCTCAACCAATCTGTGCTACCTCCAATACATCGTTTAGTAAGTGTTTTCCTAGAAGTTTGTATCGCGTAGTGTGAAATGCTGGGTACTCGCAGGGCACGTGGGAAGCTGTATCTTCTTTGTGTGTTGACAGCTACACAATGTAATGTAGGGAAGACTTAACCTATTAGAATATCTGCCGATGGTCCAGTGCCCCGTCAATATCGTGACCAACTGCGAAATGCTCTTCCTAGCTTTGCTTACTACTTGTTCTGAACGGTTGTCGTCAAAACGGCACTGCAACTGACAATTGATATCAGATCCAGCTCCGGCTTGTTCGTGCTTGAGGTGATTACCGATGAAGTTATTATGTGGAGGATTACTATCTGTATGACGACAAAGTTTGAATAGCACATCCACGAGGATGTTTCACATGATCTTATCGCAGAGCATTTGTTCTCACAGTATACTACCCTACTTTCTTCCTGATGGTCAATATGTCAGCCTGAAATATACTTTAACCATCGGAAATCTCTTGAGAAGCCTCCAGACCCAACACCTTAGATCATTCTTATTCCGTCAGTGTAGATTCTAGTATCATAATCATTTACTATGTCACACTTTATCCATCCGATGACTACTGTAATGCGAACTTATGCAGTTCATATTAAATAGCCGCCTTGCTGCTGTGCGATATTATAATTTTTCAATAAAATTGGCTTACATTGTTTAGCAAAAACAAAATAAAAAAGAAAAAACAGGAAATACTTTTAAAATCTATACATCCCTCATTAATCTGGCTCTAGAGGGAAACGTATTATTTCGATTTTAAAACGTTTAAATGTATCTATTCCAATCTACTTATCATTCCCAAATCGTTTACATCTGATTTAACATCTATTTTCAATTTAAATTTATCCACCTTTGCAGAAGTGACATTTAATAGAAACCATTGCTTGCTTCAAGTCTTGGCACAACCTCTCTAAAACACTTCAAAAGTTCATTTATTGACATTTTCATTCAGCCTTAAACGGTTTCAAAACGTTTGCATAATATTTTCTTACTTAAGCTTTTAGTTCAAAAAGCATTATGAAATATAAAAGACTGTGTTGTAATAACTAAAAGAAATAGAAATAAAATTATAAATGTAACTTTTACACAATTAGAAGTTTAAAAGTCGTTCATTGTATGTCTTGCTGCTGACAGACGGTGTCTGACTGACGTGTCACTCTTTGTGTAAGTTGTCGCTTTAACTTAAAATGCATTTTAGCTTAGAAAAGGTGTGGCGTAAATACTAATTACAAAATTTATTAAAATAATGCAAAAAAAAACTAATAAATATATAATTGCAATATTGTGTTGAAAGTGCTTGTTTCAATCATATGAACTTTTAGAAATGCGAGTATTTAACAAAATCTTATTGGATATGAACAGCAAAAGGCACGAATAATTGAATATTATAACACAAATCGTAAATAAGTATAATAAATTAACAAGTTTTATAACTCTCATTACAAGTGGAAAAGATTTATGGATATAAATCCATAACATTGTCACTGTGCAGAATGCAATGGAGCCTCCAAATTGGGTGTTTGTTTTTTTTTTAATTATTTTTTAAATACGAGTAGACGTATCAGCAATAAGTTCTTACTGTCGTAAATACTTATTGGGTGCTATTAAATTAATGAATGAATTAAAAAATTCATATCGAATCTAACAGTTAAAAATCTTTCATCATCTGAATTTTTCCTAAAACTAAAGAGGGTTATAAGTTCGTTGATTGAATTTTTATATATTGTTCTATTAAATTCTTAAAAGATTTTAGAGAATCTTTTGATGTCTCCCTGTGGCATCATTGTTAATAAAAGTAGGTGACCAAAAAAGTAGACAAAATATTTTTTTATTATCCATTTGGATTTATTTAATACCAATAGCCATAACTAATCAAAAAATAAACTAAAAATTAATTAAACTGTTTTAAACGTAGCATTGTATTGAAACAATCTGCCTTTGCACAGTGGTTCGAAGTAAAAAAAAAGGTAATAAATCAGTATCTTTGAAAATTGCGATCCGACAACAAAACCATGCAGGCAGATATCATAGAGGAGAACCTAAGCTTTAATTATGTTCAAGTATAATCCACTTTTTTCCTGAAACACACGGTGAGGTACAGGGTGTCAAAATTTAATACGTGGGGCATTAAAAAATCTGGTTGGCCTCATAACTTTTGTAAATCTCATCATATGTTAATGATTTAATTGCTTTACAGTTTTTGAATGGACAAAAGAAATGCTCCTGATTTCATTATGATACTCGTACCTGTAATAGTTTGAAAGATATTTGACTGTAAATTTAAAACTTTGTTTTTTTGGACTCGAACTTGTTCCCAATTTGGTAAATAGCATATCACAATCATAATCTAGAATTTAGAAAAGTAGGTCGGAATATACCCGTTAATTAAATACTATCTGTCTTATTCATAAAAAATATTTCTGTTTATTAAGAGGTTTATGAAACAAATTTTCTAATGAAATTTGATTAATAAATAACCCTTTAATAAAATCAAATGTTTTTTTATGAATTAGGGCCTATATACACATATATATGTATATATATAATTTTAGTTAACCCAACCGATTCAAACGAAGATTTAAATCTCCTTACATTTTTTCTATAAATTTCATGAAATTTGTTGCACGAAGCTTTTTATATATTCGCTAATGGCAGCGCTATAGGGGAGAGTGATATATAAAAAATTACACAGCATAAATCGTCGCTGTTTTAACTAACTGACCTAACTGACATTTTGTAAATTTTACAGGAGAGGAGCTTTTATGATTGTTTTCTACATGTATTCTTATGGAAACGTCTGAAATATTTTTACTGTTATAGGCTCGACAGTCATTAAAATTGTGGACAAGGTCTATTATGAGTCATAAAGTCTAATAGTGGACTTAACTCATTTTTCAAAATGATGTCAGTTAGGTCAGTTAGTTAAAACCAGAGCTGTTAAATTTCGATTACGATTAGTAATCAATTAGATTACATTTAAAAAAAATTGTAATGATTATATAATTGCCTTCAAAAGAATTGCTGATAAATAATTGATTACGATTACTAATAATCGAAAAGTAATCTGAATTACTTAAAATTACAAAAAATAATCAAAAAAATCAAAAGTAATCAAAAAGTAATCCGACTACTTTCAAAGATTACTTTTGATTCTTAATAAATAATCAAAAATAAACAAAAGTAATCCTTAGAAGTAATTGAATTATTTTTTGATTACTTTTGATTCTTTGTGATTATTTTCAGTAATTTTAGGTAATTCAGATTACTTTTCCATTATTAGTAATCGTAATGAATTAGTAATCGTACCAAACTGAATATAATCGTAATTTAATCATTACATCCCCAGTAAAAAAAGACACTCCAAAAAAGTCATGAAAATGTAGAGTTTGCGATCTGGAAGTAGTGCAAATTTCGATTCGATGTAATGATTTTTACATAGGGTTGTCATTGCAAGAAGTTCTCTTTTTCGATGTCTGGTCACCGAATCGGAAGCGATTTTAAGAAAAATTTAATTTTTTGTGTTCTATGATAATATTTTCATCTAGGAAAAATGGTTAAGAAATACATATTTTAACAATTACTTTCTTTTTATAGGAACTTAAACGCGAAACAGTATTTTCATGTAAGTTTAAGCAAATAATTTCAAAATTTTAGACCAAAATTAGTTCATAAGTTTCGTGAAAAAAATCGATTTTTTTTAAATTCTGGTGAGTAATTTCTAAAACTGTAGAGAAATTACAAGCTTTTGTATGACTAAAGTAAACTTCTACTTGGTTTTCTGCTAACTATCGGCAAATTAAAAATATTGATTTTTTGGAAGCAATGAAAATGTACTTCCTCTAGAATGACTTCCAATTTTTTTTACTGGGTCATCTTTAAAAACAGCGACGAAATATCTGCAGCATTTTTGCCAAATTTTTTTATCTACCCTTATTCTAGTGTATTTTTAAAATTATGAACAAATTTACAAATTTCTATGATTCAGAAACTTTAGATAATATTACATACATATAATATATTATATATAATATTAAATATTGGAAAATTGTGGCATTTTAAGATATTACTCGGAAAGTCATCGAAATGTTTTTGTGTGAATTGAGTATTAACAGGGGCCAAGTTACGCCATTAGATACCGAAAAAATTTAATAAAAATTTTAGCGTGGTTTTAGTAAAAATTTCAATCGCTATCCAAGGCCGTATTTATGCCCCAGATCTATCACCAATAGAGTTAGACAATTAATATCTAATACCTATGAAACAATCCGTTAGAAAATAATTGCAACTTGGTAAGCTTTTAATTAATTTATTAATGCTATAAACAGATTACTTCATTGTAATTGGCGTGTTTTATAAAAAAAATATTTTTCCCTACGTGCGCCTCTAAGCGTTTAATACATTTTTATTCCACACAATATTTTTAAATTATTATTTGTTTTATTTTTTATTTTTTGTTTATAATTCTTGTTGTGGCTGTTAAACAGGTTATGCCAAATTTGAAATTTTATTGATTAAATAACAAAAAACGTATCGATTACAGCAATAAATTTATTTTTTAAGTAACGAAAAATAATTAAATAAAAAGTAAACACAAATTATACAATTTATTAGACTGAAATAAGAGATTACAAACCCACAAAACAATGAACGAAAGAAGAGGAAAAAAAGCAGTCAAAATGAATGAAATGAATTGAATTACAAATTGCAATTTAGTTTTTTGGGTTTCTTGCTAAACATTGGAAAAAAAATAGTATATATACCTACCTACAGACAACCAAAAATCTGTTGTAATAAATTAAGCAATAAAATCCGCAGCAATAGCAACAACAACGAATAAAAATGAATTTGTATCGGGAGAGCAAAAGTTAGTAGCAGCAGGCCTTTGGATAGTTTGTGGTTGTTTTTGGCTTTAAAAAAATCTGTTGTAACCCACGCTTCGATTATGTATAACATACAACAACCACAACTGCAACAATAATAACGAAAAGCCAAAATTATTTTCAAACACAAAATGTGTTACAAAACTTTTTATATCTACAATTTATTTATTATGTTGTCTGGTTTGCTTGCCTCCCTGCACTGCCTGCCCTGCCTGCCCTGCCCGCCCTGCCCGACCGTTTGCATCTGACTGTCTGTCAAACCATCTAAAACATGCTTGTTGTTCGTGTTGTTGTTGTTGTTTGTGTTGTGCATTTTGGTATCTGTTAAATGTTTTATGTTTTAACTAACTGAAAATTATGTAACTGCTTACGATTATTGTGTGATACAAGCCCTCTCAACTCACTTAAAAGCCTTTAAAAAGCGTATTTAAAGTATATTGTGTTGATTTTGTTTTTGTGGTATATAATGACGCGATTTTTTAATCTTTTATTTTTGCTTATTCAATAATATTAAATTATTTTCTAGGAATGAGAGAAACTTAAAAGAGTGACTTCAACAAAAGATTTTTAGTACACTTCGACCCAGAGAGTGATCACGAAAATAACAAACTTGTTATAGCGAAAACGAATTTCAAGTTTTAAATTTACTAACAATTTTATGTTAAAACTAAATGTTCTTTTCCTTTTTTTTAACAATTTAAACAACGATATGACGATTAATTCTGCAATAATTGCAAAAAAGAGCATTTTTGGAGTAATGACCGTCTTGCAGCAAAGGCTGAATACATAAAACATACGAGGGCTTGTCAATAAGTCCATTACTCTCAAACGAAAGTTCAAAATGCTCCTGTAAAAATTTTTACAAACTGACATTTAGTTTGTATTTGACAGCCACTGTTAGCAGACTGCTGCGTAAATTGAAAAGAAAATGGAAAAAGTGAATATCGTGTGTGAAAAAAAGCTAAACGTTAAAACATGAGCAAGACTTTAGGCCTGATCTGGCCACCGAAAGAAACACGATAGAAATTTATTGGCTAGGAATTCGCGGGAATTTCAGAAATGGCGTCAATAAAAAATTTAATTTTATGAAAAAAAAACATACAACATTTAAATTAAAAACAAAACAACTTACTTCCTCCATTTCAAGAACAACAATATTAAAAAAAAAAGAGAAAAACAAATAAACTCATATGCTTTAAGTTATAGCATGGATGTAAATTCCACCTACATCTGCCAATCTAGATACTATTTCTTATAAAGAGTTTTAGGTTGAAAATATTTTGCAACGCTTGAAGTTGTTGGAGTCCCCTCGGAAACCTGTATTACATCTGCTTCCATGCTTATATTATACATCGTTAAAAAATTGTATTTTTAAGTAATAAAACAACGAGCAATGTAAAAAAGCAAATTCCAAAAACGAAAATATTAAATTTCCGAAAATTCCCGTTGCAAATTTCCCGGGATTTGTAAAAAAATAATTTCCGGGAATTCCCGGGATTTTTTTTCCCGCGTAGAAACTCTAGTATTGGCGTATGTCTATTCATTTTTATAAGAAGACGATTGATGAGCGCATCTTTTACTGGTCTAATCCACCTTTCAAACATAATCGATAATTCTTCCAAGCTTTTTCTATATTTTTGTTTTTCCATCTTAAAGAAAGCCATAATAAGTTGTAAAGATTTAACAAAAAAAAAAACAAGTAAGAGTGCTATATTCGGCTGTGCCGAATCTTATATACCCTTTACCAACGTACGTACATATATATAGTATACAGACACATACATACATATTTGTTTTGTGAAAAAATTTATCATTTTTTTAAAGTTTCCATCTTTGGAGCTGTAATTTTCATTTTTCAAATTTTATACGCCAAACTTTTCTTTCAGAAGCATAAATATATTCAATTTATAAAGAAAAAGAAAAAAATTTTTAGACCTATTTAATTTTACATAACACAAAAAGTGTAAGTTTTCCAACCCTGGAATCATAATTTAGGATTTTTCTAATTCCTTGTACCAATCTAGTTCTTTAAAAAATACATAAAATGTGTTAAGTGAACGAAGCAAAAACGAAATAAGAAAAAACTTAGTTTCATTTAATTCCTTTAATATTAAAAAATTCAGTAAAATGCGACTTTGACTCGCGCACGAAGGGTTCCGTACATTCGGTTCTGAGCACTTTTTAATGTGGCTTTTTTGCTTTTTTGAAGTTTTTTTCAGTTTAAAAGATTTTTTCAGTTTTGTCGCTTTTTTCTCATTTTGGCGATTTTTTCTGTTTTTCTCGGTTTTTTTCATTTTGGCGATTTTTTCTGTTTTGGGGCTTATTTTCATTTTGAAGATTTTTTTAATTTTGGCGATTCTTTTTCCATTTTGGCGATTTTTTCCTATTTTGGGGGTTTTTTCATTTTGGCGATTTTTTTTTTCATTTTGGCGATTTTTTTCCTGTTTTTGGGCTTTTTTTCATTTTGGCAATTTTTTTTGTTTTTTGGGGTTTTTTTCGTTTTGGCGATTTTTTTCCATTCTGGCGATTTTTTTTCATCTTGGCGATTTTTTCTGTTTGGGGTTTTTTTTATTTTGGAGATTTTTTTCTGTTTTTTAAGGTTTTTTTTCGTTTTGGCGTTTTTTTTCATTTTGGCGATTTTTTTTTCATTTTGGCGTTTTTTTTTCATTTTGGCGATTTTTTCCTGTTTTGGGCTTTTTTTCATTTTGGCGATTTTTTTCTGTTTTTCTCGGTTTTTTTCATTTTGGCGATTTTTTTTCATTTTGGCGATTTTTTTTATTTTGGCGATTTTTTTCTGTTTTTGGGGCTTTTTTTTCATTTTGGAGATTTTTTTAATTTTGGCGATTTTTTTCATTTTGGCGATTTTTTTCATTTTGTCGATTTTTGCCTGTTTTGGGGTTTTTTTCATTTTGGCTATTTTTTTCTGTTTTTGGGGCTTTTTTTTCATTTTGGATTTTTTCTGTTTTTGTGGGGTTTTTTTCGTTTTGGCGATTTTTTTTTAATTTTGGCGATTTTTTTCTGTTTTTGGGGGTTTATTTTCATTTTGGAGTTTTTTTTTCAATTTGGCGACTTTTTTTCATTTTGGCGTTTTTTTTCATTTAGGCGATTTTTTTTCTGTTTTTGGCGCTTTTTTCATTTTGGAGATTTTTTTTCATTTTGGCAATTTTTTCCTGTTTTGGGGTTTTTTTTCATTTTGCGATTTTCTGTTTTTGGTGCTTTTTTTTTCATTTTGCATTTTTTTCTGTTTTTGTGGGGTTTTTTTCGTTTTGGCTTTTTTTTTCATTTTGACGATTTTTTTTCATTTTAGCAATTTTTCCGGTTATTCGCCATTTATTTTAGTCTTAGAAATTTTTTTTGTAATTTGGTGATTTTTTTCGCTTTGGCGATTTTTTTTGTTTTTGGCGATTTTTTTCGGTTTAGCGATTTTATAATTTTTTGATTTTTTTGTTTTACCGTTTTTGAAAATTTCAAGAGTTTTGCTCTCACGGTTTCCAAGATACAGCAAGTTGTCAAAATTGCATAGTCAAAATTGCATTAACTGATGGAACACCCTTTAATTTAAATTTTTTGAAATTTTAGTGTTAATTTTTGTAGTCTGTATAAAAATACACTAACCTTACAAATTTCAAGTGTATATACATACATACAGACAATTGTATGTATATTACATGGGATTTTAAAATTTTTCGTTGCTCGTTTTGGAACACCCTTTAATTTCCAATTCTCATGTATTTGTTGTTGTAGCGGCCAAAGGTCTACATACTGTGTCCAAATTTCAGGTCTGTAGCTCTTACGGTTCTCGAGAAAATACTAATATAGTTTTAGACAAAATTAATTTTACATAACACAAAAAGTTAAAGTTTTCCAACCCTGGAAACGTCTTTTTAATTTTTTTGTATTTTTTTTTTATTTAAAATTCCAATTTTAGTCGTACTGAAGTGTAAAATATGTTCATTTATTAAAAAAAAATAAAAATTTGTTTTTGGTAGTTACTTTTATATGGCAAAATGAAGTTTAAGTTTTCCAGCTCTGCAATCGTCTGCCCGATTTTGCTGAATTTTAATACCAATCTATTTTGGAAAATTTCTGACACACCAGTCCAAGAACGAAGTCTCTAGCTCTTCTGGGAGCTTCGGAAAACCGATTTCACGTACAGACAGACGGACAGACGGACAGACGGACAGACGGACAGACGGACATCGCTTATTCGTCTTCCCTATGCATAAGGATCCAGAATATATATATTTTATGGGTCGCTTATTGATATTATAGAAATTACAAACGGAATGACAAACCTATATATACCCTTTTACCATTTTTGTTGGTAAAGGGTATAAAAAAAGTAATGCAAAATTTACTCTTAAGAAAAACGTTTAATTTCATAAGAACTAAGACACTTTTTTGTTATTTTTGAAAATTTGCACAAGTGACAAATCTACGTTGTTTAACTGTGTTCACGCATGCGAATTTAAATAGTAAAATCGTTACTTGACAAATGAATAAAAAAAATTCATATACGGAATTGAAAAAAGAGCACTAAAAAGCTCTTCCAGGAATTGTGAAAAGCACTATAAATACCCGTTTTACTGAAAAGTGTATTTGTATAATGTTTCGGCTACTTAGAAAGGCAAAAAAAGCACAAAAAACAGTGATGCCTACTTGGTGCTTTTGGCACTATTTTTAGTGCTTTTGGCACTATTTTTAGTGCTTTCTGAAGACTCAAAATGCCAAATTCTGAGCGTTAGTGCACAAACTAAGAAAAAATTACTAAGTAGTACTTTTCAAAAATTTGTGTGTTTAATAAAAACTTGGTGTACTTATTTTTTCAGTGTAAAGCATACCTTTTTCGTGTGATATTTCATTAAATAGAGAAAAGCTTCGAAAATATTAAACATTATTAAACTTCACTCGCTTGAATCTTCACTCTTTTTAGTGCTTTTGCGCTTTTAAGTTCTCATAATGGCGCTTTTAGTGCTTTTTTAAATTTTGATGTGCTCTTAGAGCTAAAAAAATAGTTGGCATCACTGCCAACAAAAAAATATACACGAAAAACACCAAAATGGCAACGCTGGTTAAATATGACAAAACTACTTCTCAAACGAATTCATTTATTTAAAAGCCCACATTAAAAAAATATTAGATAATATATAATATTTTTTTGTTATATAATAAATTATTAAATACATTCTCTTAAAAACTGCCAGCATAAACGTTAAAACATCAGCCATGCTCTCGTTAAGTAATGATTAGCAGCGGCAGACACAACTGCTGCGACAGCAACAGTTTTTATTATTTTTTATTTTTGTACCGTGAATATGTATTTGATACATTTTTGGACAGTTTTTATGTTGTTTTGAAATAAAATACAGAAAAAGCCAATGATAAAAAAGCAACAACTGTTTTTATAACGTCATGGCATTTTATTTTTTGTAATTTGACTTTGACATACTTTTTAAGCTCGCAAAGATAAAAAAATCAAAATCACAAAAAAAAAATAGAAAAACGCTAAGGGTACGGTCAAACTTGACAAACATTTGCCCAAAAAAGTGTAACCAGCAAATACTAATGAGAAATATTTTGATTCAGACGCGTGTTTATTAAGTTAAATAGTTTCCAATAATATTGTATTCTTTAACTTTGCCTATTTGTTAAATACGAAGCTAATTAACTTAATAAACACGTGTTTGAAGCAAAATATTTCTCATTAGTATTTGCTGGTTACGTTTTTTTGGGCAAATGCTTGTCAAGTGTGACCGTACCTTAAGATATTTAGCCAAAGAAGGAAATTCGCTATACAAAAGAGAGAATTTTCGCAATTCTCTTAAAAGTTAAATACAGCTTTCATTGCAAGAGTTATTATGTATATTTGAACGCAAGCGCTGTTTTTCAAACAAATTGTATAATTCTGTCGAAGATTTTTTTGCTGCTTTGAAAATTTAGAAAGAGTTTGATTTTTTTTTTGAAAGCCGGTTTATGTACTCATATGTAGATATTTAGCTATACTTCAGTCTTAACAACTAAATGTTGCTTACCTTTTTTTTTCTTTGTTTGTAGTGCTTTTGCCGCAATTACATAAGCACTCTTAGCAAACAGAAAATTTAACTAAACATCCTTATGGCCAGACGTAAGAGGACAAACAATTTGAATATGTAATGAAAATAAATTGTAAAAACTGATCGAATATTCCTTGACAGTCCTTAAGGTTCAATCAGACGTGTCATACCATAACCATTGCCATAACTATAAACAAGTATATTTGCTTCGCCTATTAGTGTTGTCATAACCATAAGGAACTGTTTATATTTTCATATGTTCATTCATTTCAAAAGCCGATGGGTTCCATAAGCTGATAGTCATAAATTTTTTATCCACAAAA
Source organism: Tachina lurida (assembly GCA_944452675.1). Lineage (NCBI taxonomy): Eukaryota > Metazoa > Arthropoda > Insecta > Diptera > Tachinidae > Tachina > Tachina lurida. The sequence continues at coordinate 93,592,072 of OX101754.1, read as the reverse complement.
TTTTTAATAAATTCATTTAAGGAAAAAATAAACTAAAATAGATATCAAAACTTAGCAAGCAAGCCAGCAAATGAAGCCAATAAAAGCACACAAAACCCATGTGTTTCATCAGCTGTTTATGGTTGCGACAGAAAAGCTAAATTCAATTGGTTTCTATGGTTACGGGTATGGTGTTATGGTAAGTCACTTATATGTGGTTCAAACAGCTGTTTCGTGTGGTTGTGTCACGTCTAACTGAATCTTTAGAGTAGGCATTGCCTACACACCTCTCAGTTCCTAAGCAGTTCTTAGTTTTACATTACACTGAGAACTGTTATCGAAAGTAATTTTTTGACGTTGGCTTCTGTGGTGCTTTTTAAATGATGATATCAAATCTATCAGCAATTTTTAAAATAAAATCATTAAAATTACTGGAGTTGAATTCGGAATTATGAGATGAAATATCAAATTAATTTTAGTTCGCAAACACAAATAATTTTATTATCATCCTGATTCTAAAAAAAATTACTTGCAAATTTTCAGTCAGCAAAACAGCTGACTTTGAGAGTTCGTAAGTCCTCTCCGTTTTAAATTTTCTCGCAAAATAAATGATTTTCATTTTTGTAAAAAAATTATTCCCTTGATATTATTTGCCGCGGAATATTTAGAATTAGGCTTGCAAAAAATTGGCATCACGCGAACCATTAATGGTAGTAACAGTTTGTTACTATGGAATACATGTCTCTAGCTGTTACTTAATAAATTCAGCCACAGTAGTGACTAGCAATTTTCTTAAGTTTGACAACAATTCCCGCGGAGTAAAGTTTAAATTAGACGTGACATAGCCATAACGCCATCGCCATAGCCATAACCAAACAAAAATTCAATTGGTATCTATGGTGAGAGTTATGGCGTTATGGCGTGCCTCTCTCACTCTCTCCATAGAAACCAATTGAATTTTGGTTTGGTTATGGCTTTGGCGTTATGGCAATGTCACGTATAATTTAAGCTTAAAGCCTCCAATATATCATCTTCGAACCTTTCAAGCTTACATTAGTGTTCTGTCTCTTGTATGTTTCTTTCGACGTGGGCTGCTTTAATTTGCAACAATTTTCCCTATCATACGTCAAATTGGGTTTTTTTATCTACAGTTTTTTCGTGAATTTCTCGTGAACGTGAATTTTCTTGGATGTGATTCATATATTGTCAACTCTTTTCACCGTGCATGAGCATGCATTAATATACTGCTCAATCCACAAACGCATCTGTAGTCCATACTTATGCATGTATGTATGTATATATGTAAGTAGATAAATCAACAATGATTGTATTTAGTTCATTTTGGCAACACTGCTCACTTGCTGGAGGTAACGGAATGAGTGACTAGCGAATGAATGAGTATGTGGGAAAATTGTATGCTTGTTTTTTTTTGTTATTGCAATTGTCGTTGGCTTTGGCATATGAGCATTTGTAATAATACATGGTTAGATAATGGAACCACTGAATTTTATTCATATGGAAATAATTTAAACCAAATAAAAAACAACAATGAGTTTTTTATATTTGTTAAAAAAAAGTTTAAATTTAAGTACATAAATTTACATATGCATACATACTAGGGTTTGAAAACTATCAATGGCATTATCGATACTACCGATAGTTAATTTTTTTTGTGACTATCAATGTTTTAATTCTGCAATCGATTAATACTTGAAAACAATCGATATTTTTTAGTCACTATCGATAGTAAATGATACACCACTAAAACCAAAAACTTTAAATATGTTGCTTTTCATGAACAAAAATAACTGAATGACGGGAAAATTTCTTCCGCTGATCTAACTATTATTTTTCATACAATTATTTGAGTTTTGTCATTTATTGAACTGTCAAAAAAATATATTGTTTTGAATTTTCAGTGTAAATAAATACGTACGTTATACGAGAACCATTCAACTACGATACTAACACGATAGTATCGTCGATATATCAATAGTTGGTTTAACTTTCGATAGTCTGTAAATCTCATAGAGATTCCTTATTGTTTTTATGTGGTAAATCTTATTAGTTTTATCAAGAAGAAAACCACATAAAATCAAGAATTAATCTTATTATTCACAAGTTTATTTTACTCAATTTCCGTTATTTTTGGCACCAAAAAACAATCCATAGAGAAAAACTTCTTGATTCTATTAGGTTTTCTTATAAATTGTAAACTATAGGGATTTCTTATTGATTTTATTAGGTTGCCTTCTTGATTTTTTTAAAAAGGTTTTCTTCTTGATTTTACTAGGTTGCCTTATTGATTTTTTCAATAAGGGTTTCTTCTTGATTTTAGTAGGTTCCTATATGAGTATGTGTAAAGCATCTTATTGATTTTTTTAATAAGTAAATCTTCTTGATTTTATGAGGTGTTTTGTTATTTCATATCTATAAATAGACATAGAGACAATTTTTTCATGATCTTTTTCATTTTTGTATAAGAATGTTTGCACAATAATTTCAATGGTTATTCAGGCTGCTTCTTAGCATATTGGGTAGAGTGCTTGTCTATCAGGTAGAAGTTTGCTGGTTCAATACTTGGTAAGTAAGTTAGTTAAGAATATAACCTAATGTGTATGTATGTATGTATAAATAAATAACATCTACAACATACTACATACATATATACATATGTACATGGTATAGAATTTAAACGAAAATACATAAGTACAGAGAATAAAGGCGGAATTTTTTTTTATTTTTTTATTGAAAAAATCAATAAGATAACCACATAAAAACTACAAGATTTCTTCTTGATTTTTTCAAAAAGGTTTTCCCTATGAAATTAAGATGATTTCTTTATTGAAAAAAAAAACCGTAGAGATTTCTTATTAGTTTTGTTCTATTTTATGAGGTACTTAGTAAGCACTGTTTCCTCTGTGTATTCTTACTGCCTTATTCATAAAAAATATTTCTGTTTAATAAGAGGTTTATGAAACAAATTTTCTATGGACATTTGATTAATAAACATAAAATCAACATATTTTTTATGAATTAGGCCCTTAGTTTTTAAAATTTGTTTACCGAAATATACAGCTAAAACTTCTTTTGCTGAGCCTTTTTAAGAAACTATTTAAAAAAATATTATATATATTATTATTTATTATTTATTTTTGTTCGGTTTATTATTGTTCGAACTTCATTTGTTTCTATATTTATAATTTAATTAGGCTAAGGTTCCTATTGCTTTGTAAGCCAAAGTTAATTTTAAATATTCTGGCAAACACTTAGTAGAGCGGAACAACTAGCTGTTTTCTAAGGCCACTAGACCTTCATAATCAGCGTTGTTTTGTGTTTGGTTCACTGCATGTGGTGTTAGTTGATGTAGATTTCTGGTTTATATACGCAACTTTTATTGCAAATGGAATATGTGAATTGTTTTGATTCATCGTATTTCAATTTGCTGAAAGCTTTTTTGTAACGAAAGATCTTGTCGTTTGTTCTTTACTAATTATGCACGAACTGTAGCATGATTAAATTATAATTATAAAAATCATTTGTATTTATTACATTTTTTTCGGCGGCAAATAAGCGTTTGTTATTGTTTAATTATTTTTAATTAAAGTATGATTGTTATTATTATAGGGCACTTATATCATCACAAAATCAAGCAGAATTTAAGTAGCCAATTACACACCTTTTTAAGTACACAGACTGAATTTTTAGTATAAATTTGAAGAAAAAAAAACCATATCTGTATCACTATGTTCTATTAGATTTTAAGTAGATTTTGATAAAATCTAGTGGCGAAGTAGATTTTATTTTGTATGTGAAATATACTAGATTTGGCCTGAAATGCCGTAAGTACTAGATTTCACTCAAATGTAAATGCACTATTTACAAAATAACTGTGGCTTATTCTCTTGGAAAAAATTGTCGCGTTCGTCTTGGCTCGTTTGTGTCTGTACTTTATATTATTGATTCCATCCAAAAGTTGTTCTTAAATATTTTACTCCTTCCTTGCTTCAAGACGCCCCACCCACTCCCCGAAATTGCTGTTGTCCTTCCGCCTAAAATTATTAAAAATATCACGAATTTTAACTTTGCCTCCGTGTGCCTTTGACGCTCTTGCCAGCATATTGGAAAATTAAGTGATTAAAACCGTTTTTAAAATATTTCCTTTACGATGGCTATTAGGTTAGAATACAAAATTTAACGAGAGAAAATATCTCGCAAGTTATTTCTCAGCCATTTTTCGTAAGGTTGAAGCTTACTTTACGTGCACTTTCACAAAACTTTACAGAAGTTCGATAAACTTCTTGATTTACCAAATAAATTCTTATAATAATGAAATATCATTATCTCATGAACTATTACTCAAAGAGGGATATGTTTATCATATTTTTAAGCCTATTACTATAATTAGTCATATTATAGTTGCGTTAAGTTTTTTTTAATTAAAAAGTGGTTATGGTGCGCCAGAATCAACCAATTTTTTATTTATTTTTTTTTTTAATTAGGTGCATAGTTTTAAAGCTTCAATGTGTTAAATAATTCTAAACATGCCAAAAATCAAATTAAATTTATTGTTAGCAATTTAAATTGCATATACAATTTTTCGTTTATTGAGGTCAATTTTAATACATTCTCTTCACAACTTTAACTGCTTTCTTTATTTAAGATGTAAAAATTAAAAGAACAAATTTAAAAGAAAAAAAAACTATTATAAATTTATTTATTGCTTTTTCTATGAAGACATAAAATTTAAGGTCATGTGGAAAAATATATTCATTTCATATATTAAGTGTATAAAAAGTCAATAAAAATGAAAACAAATTGTTAACATAAGCTTAATGTTAACGTTAGTTAAAGACACCAATTTTATTATGCAGAATTTTGTGCGTCCTTGTAACCTTCTTATGGGATTGGCTGAGAGTTGTTAGGACTTTATTTTATGTCTTTATTTGAAAGATTTTCTTTAATGGAATTCCTTTAGATAATGATTATCCTTTTTTTTATAAAAAAAAAAATGCATAAAATTACTGTAGGAGCACGAAATTAAATACTTGTGTTGCATAGACTCGGTTTACATTGTGCAATGTTTTTTTCAGAAAGTGTGAGTTTGTTATGGAGAGGATCTAGAGGGATAATAATAAGATGTGATTTACGCTTTCATATACTTAGAAATTTTCTTTTGTTTTCTAATTCGTAGTCGTGAACATGATTTTGCTATTTCAGCTTAAGGTTTTTATTAAAAAATTGTTTATTAAATGTCTGATAAATAAGTGTAAGTTTTTGTTTCGAAAATATCACAAGAAAAAAACACAATTTTAAATTAAACGTAAGAAAATAGAACTTCATTAACAAATTTTTCAAAAAGACAAATTTCATAGTGTAAACACTGACTTTTATACCCTTAAGAATTTGGATTTTTGGCGTGTGAATGATAGTTTAATTGAAATTATATATGTGCATATGTACGCGGGCGGATCAATAACTCCGTGACCTTTGGAATGAAACAAAAATTAATTTTTCAACATAATCTCTTTTTAACTCAATACACTTATTGCAATGTTTCTCCAGTTTTTTTATCACTTCCAAAAAATAGGATTTTTTGAGCTCTCTAAAATAGGCCTTTGTTTGTGGAATTATTCGTTGTTGGAGTCAAATCTCTTTCCGACGATCCATTTCTTCAAGTTTGGGAATAAGAAATAGTAACTCGAGGCTAAATCTGAGGAATAGAGCGGATGAGGGAGCAATTCGTAGCCTAATTCATGGATTTTTGCCAGGGAAACTGCACATGCATTTGTGGTCGATAGTGAGCAAATGCGGCACCCATCTTGCAGACAACTTTCTTAAACCCATCTAATCATTTAAAATCGAAACCACACTGGCATATCAAATGCCTATGGCATCAACAATCTTACGCACTTTTACTCTTTGATCGGCTAACAGCATATCTCGGATTTTTTTTCTACATTTTCGGGTGTACTGACCTCAATTGACGTTCAGCGTCATTTCTACTCCTGCGACCACAACGAAAATCAGTAAACCACTTTTTTACCATTAAAATTGATGGTGAAGAGTCCCAATAATATTTATCGAGCTTTTCCTTGGTTTTATTGACGGTATTTTTTCGCAAAAAATAATATTTAATGAGCACTCGCAATTCGCTTTTTCGCATTTTTAGAAAACTACACGAGGTTCTATGTTTTGAACAGCTGTTAAACGCAAAGTAAATGACGAAACTTGCACAAAATTTGTTAGTATTCTATTAACATATTGTACTTGATGGGGACAATATTGCATTTCATGTAACTACGAGGGAAGTTCCAACAGTCACGGACTTTTTGATCTACCCTCGTACATTTTAGAGATCAGCACCACCCTTGTGATTTACATAAATCATGCATAATCACGCCTAATTACACATAACCGTTAGGAAATGGTTGCTTGAATCACTTGAGCCTAAATATACGTGAGAACACAGACGATCGGCTCTAACCCGGCTAATAGCCGCCACCGGCCACAAACAATATATTAATTTCATCATGCGCCGCTAGAAAAGAGAATAATGGAAAATAAATGGAAACGTTTTGAAATATTTGGGGCGAATTTGTATTGTATTGTTATTTAACACATTTGGTGTATTAAGCTAAGCAGCATAGCTATAACCGGGTGTCCTAAGACATTTCTCTGCTTTTTTATTTATTTTCTATTTCAAAGTATTTTAACGAATATACACCGTGAACTGACCTAATAGAAATGTTTAAAAATTTTCCTTTTAAAAAATAATGTTTATGTCAGTTCTAATTTTGCATTTAAATAACAAGTCACAAGTGTACAGCAATTCTTGTCATATCAAAACACTTTATTTACTTAACACTAATATATAGAGCTTTTAATCTCACAATGTAATATGACATTGTGTGTTTAAATGCTTTGGTGTACTACGATGTTATATTCGGTGTTCTTAATACAATACTCAACGTGACTGACTTTAATTGAATGCCCGGCTTAGCGTTTGCATGGCGCATTTTATAATCTTCATAAAGCTTCCAGAATAATTTTAGCAGCATCTTAAAAGTCACTAGACAGTCAACAGTCTCTCACGATCTAGTTATTGGTTTGCATTACAATTCAATTTGTCTTGCTCTATGTATGTAAAAGCGTTATAGATTTTGATGTTTGTGTCTTTTGTCTGCATTGGCTTAAGTGTTTGTGTGGTTATACTCGTATAATATCCCTGAAGGAAATGTCGATGCTGAAAATCACCTTTGACTTTGTCACCAGTATTACTCCCTAATTATTCCCTATACAACAGTTTGTGCTATAGACATTTACTCGTGGCATGTGCTTGTCATTGAAAATCTGCTGGTAACACTAAAACAATTGACTAGATAGTGACTGCGTAGTGCTTCTGGGAATATGGAGACATACATGTATGTATATTGACAAGTTGTTGACAAATTTAAAACAAATACACCATATCTATTTTCTCTCTCTCTCTCTTTTATACTGACGGATAGAAGAAAACTTTTAGACAATTTAACTACTACAATTGTCACTAGAATTTGAATCTTGACATAAAGTAAAGTTAAGCTAACAAATTTTAGTTGTATATTTAATTGTAAATATATGTTGGTTTGTCGATTCAGATGAACCCAGCTGTTTGTGTGCTTGATCTTATTTTGATCAAAATTATTAACCATTCACTTGTTTGCATGGTATAACGTATAAGTAGTATACATTTTTACATTGTTGTATTAATCATACGCCCTACTGTGCAAACAAATGCGTGATCAATAATTTTTGCCAAAAATATATTTTTGGGTCCTTAAAAACTTTTCTCATTTTATTTGTTCTGGGTGTGCATATTGCTGGCTAAAATCTGTTCAATTGCATTGGCAGAACGAGTTTATGAACTTTTGTTGCGCTCCAATTTTTCTTTAAATTTAGTGAGCGCTAGCACCAGCAACATTGAAAAAATAAAAGAAGTTCTTTGACAAATAAAAAAAAAATATAGAGAGAAAGAAATTAATGGGACAAATTCAAAGTGAAAAAAAGCAAAAAAAAAAAACGCTGACTATCGTTTTCGCTGTCATGCACTTACGGTGGCTAATTCACACACATACAGATACATATGTATATGTGCACACATTTATGCAAACATTCATACCGTCGGCTGAAAGGAAAAAAGTCATGTGTTATATATCTTTTTTTATTTAAGAGCAGATAGAATAAAGCTCTTTATTTTTTTGTTTCTAACTCCTAATTTATTTTTAAAGGGAGAAGCTTAAAATTAATGGCCTCGTTAGTTACAAATGCTTTTTATTTAAGTTAACCATAACAGATTTGTCATCAAATGGTGAAAAATAAAACGAAATGCAATTAAATAGAAAAGATAAGACTCATTAAGAAATTTGTGAAAGAAGAAAGATGTAGCAGAAGCTGGCAAGGAATGTAAAGATTAAAAACTGGCATTGAAATTCAACTAAAAATTTACGTTTTTGTTTAATTGAAGAATCTTATACTCTTACCTGTATTTGTATTTCAAAAACTAAACATTAGTTATATAATTATCATTAAGCATTTTTGTCATGAAATTACCGATCAAAAATTTTCGAAAAAGCCAATCGGTTTTGGAATTAAGAATTTTTGGTGGAACCTGCTCCTTACTGGATTACCCACTTAATGATTTTAACAAGGCGTGGGACTAAAATAATCGATTCTTGAGAAGTACTTACTTTTTTTTATTTGGCAACTTGTTCACGTAATCTATTTAAATTATTCTCCTCATTTAGCAACTTGTACATAATTGTTTTAGATTTTAGGTAATGTGATTTGTAAGCGAGTAATGAAATTTGGTAATCAGAAAAGTAAGTCATTATATGGCAAGTAGTTCTGATGGTAATGTGTCATTTTTTGCTGGGTAGTTGCATGAAAATTTTCCTTTTGCCACTAAGAGGCATTAAAGCAAAAAATAATGCTTTTGGAAGCAGTACATACTTTTTCTGCCTCCAGAACGTGCTTCACGGTAAGTACATATGTATTACTTTACCAAATGCAGAACTGTATGGCACACATTCCGTTACACTGGTCCATAATATAAATCACAAGTGTAAGGGGATGATTTGATTGAAAGTGAATATCACTTCAACGACTTTAATTAACATATACAGTGATATTCGAATCTACGCTTCTAAGAACAACAACAGTCCTCGAGTGCCGATCATCTCTAAACGAGATGGCAGAGCAGTTTGCTATTAAGATCATCTGGATCCCGGGCATATAGGTTTTTAGAGAAACTTTAGGGCTGATGAGCTTGCTAGAACTGCGACAACCTTACAAGTTCCACCGGATTTGGAATGTATGGGTTTATCCCTACTCTCTTGCAAACTCAGACTTAGGCGCAATACAGAAGATGAAATAAATAGAAGGAGGGTCACAAGAAATGATTGCGTCATCACAAGGCAGTTATAGACTCATCTAAGTAGAAAAAATACAGCTTCTTTAATTTCAAAAATAGGAAACAAATCTCGATTCTAGTATCCGTGCTAACGGAGAATGTCTCATAGGTAGCCGTGCACAAAGGTGAAAAGTCGAACAGAATAATTGTTGCCGCAGCTGCTAGGATATCGATGAAGTGGAAAGTGTAGAACATATTCTGCATCACTGTGCTGGACTCGCAAGAAAACCAATGATCATAATGAAGTTCAGCAAACTTTCTGAAGTTGCTAGCATTGAACTGCAACTTTTTAGTAGGTTTATATTGAGCTGTGGTTGGTTCGACGGTGGGAACTCCACATAAGCAGAATCTCCGTGGTATCACAATGGACCAAAGCAGCACATACAACATCTCTACTACGATAACTTCAGAATTTGTTTAAAACAGCAGTCAGACAAAAGAAAACTTTTCGAACATGTCGAAAGCTGAAGCTCTTTGTTTTGTATAGCTATTCGTTTATTGTGTCAGAGAAATTTTTCTCTGAATTTTATTCATAATTGCCCTGAAAAAGTTTCGTGCAACAATTTTCATGCAATTTTATGAAAAATGCTTAATGTAAGTTAGATATAATTGAAAATTTTCTATGAAGTCTTATGATCAAACAGAATTGCGGCATAAACACATTTTCCATACAAATTAATAGAAACAAAAGTGTAGTCGAGGGACAGATTCTATTTTACTTTGACAGCGTTTTTTTTCATATACATACCTACATACATATGTACATATATACGTACAATGTACATATGTATGTATGTTCGTGTATCATACGTAACATTGTACATCCTAGTGGTGCAGGAATATTCGTATTCGTATTCGAATTGTCCAATATTCGGCCATTTTTAGATATTCGAATCCGTATATTTATATATATAGTAATATTTTTCCAAACAAATAAATCTTAAACGAAATTAAAATAAATGGCTAAAAATATTAGTTTGTAGAAACCCATTAAATTTTTTATAGAAATTTGCGCTTTGTATCATTTTCAAATATTATTGAATGACGATCATTAAAATTATGGGTAGTTTTTATTAACTTTAAAGTACGCCAACAGGAGTCTGAAGTCCTTTTTCATAAAAATTGTTTAATATTTCATATTGCGGGCGTAAATAGAACCCCAATTTAATGTCTATAAATTTCACATACAATATTCGTATTCGTATTTATATTCGCGAATATCATTTCAAATATTCGTATTCGTATTCGCGAATATAAAAAATTGACATTCGTTACATCACTAGTACATACTATGGAAAGAAAAATATTATAACGGTCACACTGCAAATAAGGTGATCGACCTAAACACACACACACATACATACATACACACACATGTGTAAGCAAAAATGCATAAGCAAACAGAAGCATTAATAATGACTAGCAAACAGAAAAAACAAACAACACAGAAATAAAAATAATTATAATTTTGCATGAATGTTCCTCATGCTACAATGTATCGTTTGCCGAACGTGCATACATATTTACATATATATGTACATATGTGGATGTGTGCACTTTTTATTTTTATTATTCTTTTCCCAGGTAGCATTTTGTATCATAATCCAATCGTTTCCGAATCAGCTTGACGGGAAAAATAACCGTATATGAGCTCATTTTTCAATCATAAATGATACTCCCGTTGTGAGAATGAATGAATGAGATGAATCATACCAAATAATCAGTTATGATACGATTTGCTGATTATTTTTGAGCAATTTTCATATTAAATCATTTAAATCACCTTTTTGCGGTTTGCATGATGTTCCTCTATTTTCAAGAAATCATTATTTGATCATATAGATGAATCATAAGTGAATCCTCTTTCAATCGCCCAAGTGATAAATCACTTTTTAATCATCAAAAGCGATCTGTAGAGAATCATATAAGATATTTCTGCCAAAAATGATCACCCAAATGCTAGCTGGGTTCTCATTAGAATAGCTATAATCCGTAAGTAAGGGTGAGTGTGTTTGTTTGTTTGTTTGTTTATTTTTCTAGCAACCTGTTCAGTGAGTCTTTTGTTGTTATTCTTGATTATTTGTTAAAAATATATTTTTCTAAATAAAGCTAGGTATAAATGGAAATACAGATTGTACATGTATATACTGGTTCTTATGCAAGCCACACACCTTGCGACCGTTGGTACAACACGTTGGATTACCAAGTTGTGCGTTTTGCGCACAAACTATACAACAACGTGTACAACATTAGCGTACAACTTCATTTCTTAATTTTTTTTTTTGAGTAAACATGTCAACGTGTACCATGTAGCGTTGTAGTGGAATATTTTTTGATGAAAAAATAAGTAGAAGAATGTAAAAAGGACAGAAAAAAAAAATGATTTTATTAAAGGAGTGGTTTATATAAAAAGAAAATATTAAAAGAAAGTGAGAACAAAAATTACACGTGAATGTTAGACGAAGTATTTAATTACCTTTATCACAGGTTCCGATGCATTCACAAAAGCAAGTTTGAATTCGTGCGCAACGTTTTTTATATGACCACAACAAAAATACGAACAAAACGAAATGAGGTTGTACAACCAACTCCTAAATTTTACAACCTGTCTATACAACTTGGCAAAAAATCAAATCTTTTTAATCTTTCGTACAACCGAGACACAACTTCATCCGACGACCCCACACACTTTACAATCTCATATACAACCTGCTCATATTGTACCATTGGTCGCAAGGTCTGTGGCTTGCTTTATATAATTGCCATATTTTTATGAGAACAGGTAAGTAGTGATGGCAAAGTATTGAGTAGTGGGCATCGAGTATTTGCAAATATATTTTGGATACTCAATACTTAAAAGCAGTTACTCCCTATTTTCAAAGATATATTTTTGAGCGCGGTAGAACGAAAAATTATGATTATAAAATACAACTCTGCCTAATAACAGAATATCAGCGGAAAACAAAAAAGGGTTACGTTCAAAAAATGGAGGATAAAAATATAAAGAAAATAATAGTGCTGTAAAAATCGAACTTTCTAATTGCAAAGCCGTAGCGCTACATAATCTGTGCGATAATGACAACATTTGTTACATACATGTATGTATATGTATGTAGGTAACGCTTAGTGTACTGATACGATAATTTATACGATAATTTGAAATATATGTGACCTGCTCCACGAAAAGGTCCTCTGCGCCGAAAATTTTTTTTTTTTTACTTTTTGAGTGATGCTTATAGGAAAAAGAACGCTATTTCAAATGCCGCAAACCGCAAGTTTCTATGTCTTTTACAAATCACCTGTAAAGATGAACATAATTAATGAAAAAATTTAAAAAAGTGATATAAACAGATAATATATGTAATATTTGAAATTTAAAAAAAGTGAACATCGTACAAAGTACCAGAGGGTCGAAATACATCGCCAGATGATCAGGTTGAAGGAAGAGTTGCATAACCATGCGTAAAACACGGAAAAACGAAGCGCTTTTTTTAAACGCGTTTTTCTCAATAACTTCTTTTCGGCGCAGAGGTCCCTTTTCGAGGAGCAGGTCACAAATATATTTCTACTGGATTAAGATTATGCATTTTTGCATAAAATTTCAATTTGATTTTGTAGAAAAAAGTTACTTGAATAATTGTATAATTTTTATTAATTTTCTTGAGCTAATTTGCTTCTTTGCTATTCGAAAAATTGCAAAAGTTACGTGCAACTAAATTCAAAAAATTATTTATTGTTTAAACACGACCTTGTGGTGTAGAGTGGTTGGGCTTCCATACAAAAAAAAAAGTTGTGCCAGTCAGCACCTAGGATTACAGATAATGTAAAAACAATTCCAAAAATAGTTTCTTAAATTTTTTGCAACGCCAACAAATGCCGCCGTATTTTGTTCACTTTGTCGCCATTTTTAGTCCGATCATAACATTTTATATGTACTGTATATATGTATATATATGTATATACTGGCACTGTAAGGGCTACATTTCTGCCTTTAATAGTTTTTTTTACTACCACGTCATATTCTACATAGTCATATATAAATCGAAAATGTTGTGAAATAATAAAATTTAAATTAATATTTTGATAGCATTCAGATAACATTGAGATAACACTGCTTTGCGTTGCTGTTCTTTATGGCACCAAATTTAAATAATTTTTTTAATGAGGCAAGAAAACCTTCTCAGTTAAAAGTATCATTAACATTCACTGTGCGATGTCACCTAATAGAATTTTCAAACTCATATAAAAAAGTTTCAATTGAAAGGCCCAAACAATCGTCATATGTAGGAATAATATGTGGGCACTGAAGTGGTAATCAATAGGTCAAGTACTGCATTATCGATTCTAAATTTATTATAATTTTAAATTATTTTATGACAACAGATATAAGTGCTTGCATGTGTATGCAGTTAAGCTTATTAAATAAACATAGCACAGTGTTATATATTTAGTGGTGTTAAAACCGCCGGTCTGGCAAGACTGCCATCTGTTAAATATCTCTCACCTGAAGTGTAATTTATTTCGTGAAAGGTTACCCACTTTCGAATATGGGTCGTTTAACAACTGAAGGACGCGTAAAAATAGTTAAAACTTACTACAAAAGTGGTGGTTCTAAAGTGACCACTTTCCTAAGATTACGGGTTGACTATCCTAGTCATACTGTGTAGGGAGTTGGCAAGAATATAAATAAATTTGAAGGGAGTGGAAGCATTACAGATGTGCTCAGGCCTGAGCAATATTGCAATGTGCGCTATGCCGAAAATATCGCTTCTGTAAGTGAAAGTAGGGTACATAATCCGAAGAACTGTTACAGCGATATGGTCGTATGATAACCGAATTTTGTGGCCTACAATTGAATATTATGAACAAAACGGTGACAAAAGACCCACACAACACTACCGATTTTGGTTTTAGTTAAAGGTAAATCACCAACACGCGTAATTTCATAACTTTATGTGTGTTTTATTTAGCTTAAATTTTTTTATTTAACTTTTATATAACTCTTATTGAATTGATTGATTGATTAATGTCTAAATGAAGAAACTTTATGTCTGGTAATGTTACGAAAACGTAATTTTTAACGGTTGTGTGATAAGTAAAAAAAAATTATACATAACTTTTAATAGGATCTACTGATGTAGCGCTATATCTCTTAACTTAAGTGTTGGCCAAATTAGTCATCTACATACATACATACATAAATGTTTTGCATTTGTATCTGCTTGGCCTATCTGTGTTAAATTTTTCTATCGTACATAATGTCGCGGTTATTGCCCATAATTGGACTAAAGTATATACATATGTATGTAGTTTAGAAAAACAGAATATGTATGTGTGTATGTATATTATATCTGATATGGACATACATGAATGTGAAGATATATACATATATAAACCTGTACTTAAGTGCGTATAATATTTGTATATAATTATTGCAATCTATTTTTGTTTTCTTTTTTTGTTTTTACGAGCAAATGACCTAAAGCTTATTTAAAGGTATTTATTTACCAATGGCTTTGTTTCTATTTTAGTCTTAAAATACATTTGCCTCAAATTATTTTATATACACCGACTTAACGTTGAAATTATTATTGTTGCGGTTATTATGTTTACTTTTAATACCCCCGAAATAAATTTTCCCCACTTAAACTTATTGCTGTTCTTCAAAGTGTTTTGTGGTCAGGATTGTCACAAAATGATTATAATTTCAAAATAAATGTCTTAAATAGTTAAAGTGTTACTTTAGGTGATAAAACTTTAGTAACTTAAAAAAAAAACTGGTGGTAAACAGTGTGCGGAAAACACTTTTAAGTTTCTTGAACCTTTTTCTACATAAATAAAATCAAAACAAAAAATTTTCTATTGACAAAGTTGTCAAATAAAACAATTGCTTTTTTCACACCACTGCTTGCTTTGATAAAACCTTACAATTGTAGAATTGTAAATAAAACAAAAGTTGATATGTGTTCTTTTGAATGAGTCATTAAGAATATAATATAATAATAATGAAAATATACTATATATTAAATGTAATAATGGGCCTTATTACGAGTTCGACGATTTTTTACTAGACTAAAGAACATTGCAACATTTTTTCTTTATTTTAGTACAAAATCGTTGTAGTCGAAATACGACACTCGTAATAAGGCCCAATAAGTTATACTTATATCGTTGTCATACATCAAACATCAATCGGGTTCTTATACAAATGAATACGCATACGCTAATACATTTCCCTTGTGTTTCTCTCGATGGCTAGCTCTGCTCTAATATAATAATTAACCAGCTATCGTTTGCGAAAAGATTTTCGCATAATAATAATATTATTTTATTTCTGTTGATGGTTAAAAGCAATATAAAGCTAAATCGCACGGTTGTTTTCAATGTTTTTGGCGTTATTCGCTGCAAATGTAACATAAGCAAACGTTTTATTTTATGTATTTTCCTACTCTCTTTACCATAACTCTTTTACTTATTATTTTTTTTCGCAATATGTATATGTAATTTTCAAATATATTTTATATATTGAAAATATAGTAACATTTTTATATATGAAAAATGTTATTTTTTTAGGTTCGAATATTTGCAATTAGTAAATAATAGTGCACCAGTGTACAATTCTTATCAAATCAGAACACTTTATGTTGTCAAAACTGATATAAAGAGCTTTAAAACACGCAATGTTACATTTTTTACTGCTGAAATGCCACGATGTTAACTTTCTGTCTGCTTAGAACACGCATTGTCTTATTTATACTTAACATAAATCTTCCAGAAGAATGTTAGCAACATCGAGAAAGTTACACTTCTGTGTTTGTGCAGTTGTACATTTCTCAATAAGCAGAAGGTTTAAAATTGTAGTTTTTTCTATACTTTTACTTCAACATCGTCTTTAAAGTTTGTGCGCTTATGTATTATATTTTGTAGCTAATAAAATCTGGATAATTCTAATTGGAAAAAAATATTTTTTAATGAGAAAAATTTGTTAAAAAAATTTGCAGCAACAAACACTTTTAATTGAATAAAAATTCTAAAAATCAATTAAACTTTTAACTAAATTAAATTTTTAAGCAATAGTTTAATTGAATCAATTATATTTTTTATCGATTTTTTTTTTTTTCAATTAAACATGTTTATTGCAGGAAAATTTGTTTCTGTGCTAAATATATATTTAAGTACTTTGATTAAAAGCATTTTTCAAGTTATTTATTATATACAGTAGGGCCTCGTTTATCAGCCATTCGATTAACCGGTAACGTGAATTATCTGTTAAAGAAAAATTGTATTTGTTTTTTTTGTCCATCGACTTAATTTTTTTGTTCATAGACTAATCCTGATTATCTTTATTATTCGCCAAAATATATTTTTTTTCCTTATAGTACATATTTATGTATGTTTTGATTAAACGCTAACATAAAATCTTATAATCTATCTTTTAATAAGAAAAGGAAATTTATGAAATATTTTTTTGGAAAAACTATTAAAAACAAATTTTTAAATGAATGAAAAAATGATTATAGAAAACACATCACACCTTTTATTGTTTTCAAATTGGTTATGTGTCCAAATCGTTTTTCATCACATAGCTACCTGATTGTTTGCGATTTTGAAAAACTTTAAATCAAATGTTTAAAATTTTTGTGCTCAATCAAACTGTAGACATATTTTTTTAAACTACAAGATATTTATAATATAATGTGTCACATTTTTCTTTTATATTCCATTTCGTAGAAAATTAGGCATGCTTTTAAATATATTTGCAAAGCGAAGTGCTGAACGTTGAAGCTTTGTATATCAAAGTCTAGCTCCTCTTTTATATATTTTGTACATTCCGATGATATACATATGTAGATCTGTTAGCATTTCCTTTGCTTAGGCGCCATTGTGCGCGCCTTGGGCTTGGATTTAATACTCGTATTTAACTTCCTTATTACGGAGATCAATTTTGCAAAAGAAATTCAAACTCGTTCTTTGACTAACGAAGAAAAAAGAAATGTTTCCATCCATAAAAAAGCAGACATATATACATATTTATCTTCACTATATATTTGTAAAACTTGATATTTATTATCTAAATAAAATACTTGTTTCATTTAATTTTTCCACATTTTCAGGGTTAATAGCAGAAAAAAGTTTATAATTTTTTTTACCGTTTTTGTAACAAAGAAAAAAATACTTTCACATCAACACCACTGAACAAAAAGGCAACAAAAAAACTTCGGCACAAGTATTGAAAAATAAAAATAAAAAAATTAAAGAAAATAATGCACACTTGAAAAAGAAGTCAAGGCTAATAGCAAATGTTGAATGTTGTATGTCTACTTGTAGGATAATTTTTGCAAATAAATTGTTTTTCTTTCTTTACTTACCGATTTTTTTTATCTGTTCAACCAAAAATACCCCGTCGACCATTTCTTCCAGACAGCAGCGATTATATGGCTCATTTACTAAAATAATGTCATAACACAAAAAACTAATTTGCCAGAATATCTATTTAAAGTCTTAAATTTGAACACAACTTAAAGAAAAATAAAACAAATTTTCTTTTTCTCTTAAGAGTTGAGTAAACAAGATATTAATTAGTATGAAATTTTTACACCGTGTGAAAAAATCCTATTTTCTGAGTTATGACGGGGCTTAAGTAAATGGCAAGTGCTTTACACAGACGACAAATTTATGACATTTTAAGTAAATTATTGAAGACTTTTTCGAACAAAGTGCAATATTATGTACCTAAATATATTGTCGTTGATGATCATATTGAAGACGCTATTACTAAAATGGTCGCCAATGAATAGGTATATAAAGTAACTTTTACCTTATGTTGACTTATACGGCTATTAATTTTTTGTAATATTTCATTTAAAAAAACATTCATTATGACATTTTACAATTTTATGCTAAAATGCTCATGCTAAGAATACATAAATTTGTTTGGATCTCACATTTTCTAAGCCAGGACACAATCTTTTTGAAGCAACTCCAAACAAATATGAACTAAATTTAAATAAATCATAATTTAACTTATGAAAACGCCTACTTGCAGCAGCTTACCACAATATTTATTCCCAAATGTGTTCCATAGCTGGCAAATTATTGATTTTCTTAAATTTCGATGGTAATGTCGTCCATAACGATTGATCCTGCAGGGTATTTAATATTATTGAAATAGATAAAAAATTTAGCCAAATATTATGGTTACATGCATTTTGAGTTTGAGCTACAAAACTATAATAAAGCAGTCGTAAATTTAATTCAAGATGTTGATTTTTATTTTTCCTTTTTTGCTTGTATTCGTATAAATGTATTAAGACCTTGATTTTGTAGACTGTTTGAGTTTATTTTTCTCTTTGCACTTCACATCCATTTAATTCAACACGAAGAAATTCAATACAAAATTTTATTTATAACTCTATTCATGTGTGTTAACAATAAATACAAAAAAAGGAAGTGAAGCCAAAGTAGCGGACAAGTTGCACAAGTGAGTGCTTATTAACCGACTTCAAAAAAAGAAGGAGGTTAACAATTCGTCTCTATTTTTTTGTTTTTTTTTAGGTGTGTAGGTTTATAACTCGGTGCATTTTAGACCGATTGTAAAAATTTTTTTGTTGTCTGAGAGGGTATAGCTTCCCATTGGTCCCATTTGAAAAAAGTGGGCGGGGTCACGCCCACAATTTTTTTAATTTGATTTTGTGATTTTCTACTCATTTGATTGGTGCAAAACCTAGCAAACATCCTTGGTTCTTGTAATTACAAAATTTTTAAGTTCAAAAATTGGGCGGGGCTACGCCCATTAAAATGTATTATAACATTACACGTGGTTCTACTTAACCGATTTTTACGAAACTTAGCACACACCTTGAGCTCTAAAATAGACACAATCTTCTTTAAAAAAAATGGGCGGGGTCACGCCCATTAAAATTTTATATTATATTTAACAGGGTTCTATTTCACCGATTTTTACGAAACTTTCCACACACCCTAAGCTTTAATAAAGGCACAAACCTGCGTTCAAAGAAGTGGGCGAGGCACGCCTATTAAATTTTAGTATAATATTTCATATGCTCGTACTTAACCAATATTTACGAAACTTGGCACACACCTTGAACTCTTAAAAATACACAATCTTGTTTTAAAAAAGTAGGCGTAGCCACGCCCCATAAAATTTAATAATATATTTCACGTGATTTTACCTAATCGATTTTTACGAAACTGGACCATATTTCTAAATAAATAAAACTTAAAAAAAAAATTAAACCGACTTCAAAAAGAAGCACTAAAAAGGTAAAAATAAAACTTAAAAAAAAAAATCAAACCGACTTCAAAAACAAGCACTAAAAAGCTACAAATAATATAGATCTAGTTAAATAAAAGATTTTTATATATGTTACCTACAGTGCCGTTTGAAGTTGGTGCCAGTAATACTGGTACTAAACACATAGGAACATGCCCGGTAAAAAAACTGCAAGTAATTTGTATGTACATATGTATGTATGTATGTCCTTAGTTACCAATGTTGCTGGCACCAACTTCAAACGGCACTGTAGGTAACATATATAAAAATCTTTTATTTAACTAGATCTATATTATTTGTAGCTTTTTAGTGCTTATTTTTGAAGTCGGTTTGATTTTTTTTTTTTAAGTTTTATTATATCTATTTTTTACAATGAATTATTTATTTAACTTTTATATTAAATGAAGTAACAAACAAGTTTTTAAATTTTATATATACAAATTTAAATATTTCCCGCAAATCTATAAGAGTGGTTTCACACACAGCAATTTTCGTTGAGCCTCTCTTTAGTGTAACGCCGAGAGAGTAAAATGAGAAGGTAATGTTATAGCATGTATAATATTCCATTCCAGAAGTCATTATTGTTATTACAGAAAATGTTCTAGGAAAGTAATGAATTATTTTAATAAGTCCGGCTAATGAATTCTATAATTTAGTTTTTTAATGAATTGTGTAGGGTGATTTTTAAGAGCTTTCGGGTTTTATTAAAAAAACACATAAAATTTAGAGAAGTGTATGAAATCTTTATTTGAGTCGGTAGAATGATCAATATAATTCAATGTTTAAACATGAATTAATGCAAATGTTTACCGCGTTTATGTCTGAAATAGTTCATAGGATGGTTCCAATTTTGGCATAATGCCTCCATCACATCACCCGGTATCTCACGAATAAATTCTGCAATATTGTTTTCCAGTACGTCAACTGTTGCGGCATCTCGCGATCTAGGTGTCCAACTGACCGGCCCCAAACATGAAATAAACTGTTCACCGCACTCTCCTATCAATTGGGCCATTGTTTCGCGTGGTGTGTGGCATATGGCACCATTTTGCTGAAACCACATGTCATCTTAGTCCAGCTCTTCCATTTTTGGCAAAAAAAATGTTGCGAGAACCCGCCTTAGAAGGTCGCCCAAACTGAGCATAAAATGAAGGAAGTGCACGATGCATTTTTTTAACCAAGCATAAATTGTGATAATAAAATTTAATAATCTGCAAGCGTTGTTCGTTTTTAATGCAATTTTTTTTTAATTTTTTTATTATATACATAGATTCCCAAATATCATATCTGAATGAAAATTATAGTGTATGACCAATTTACTCAGATTCGGTTTACAGAATAGAGCCGATGGTTAAATTATAGACCACACTGAAAATGTTAACAGTAACATGATACACGAAAATAGCTGAGCTGCCAAAAACAGTATTGCCAAAAAAATTGCTAAAAATAACGCGTTATAATTCATTGCATTTTATTACTTACGCATGCGTAATTACTTATATAATTAAGGAATTATTCAAACAATTAATTAGTCTCTTTAAATTCGTATGCATTTTCACAAGCTTTAAATACAATAAAATACAGGCAAATCTTGGTAAAACGAATCTCGCTTTAACGAAAATCAAAAATTTTTACATTAACAACCTTATATAGCGAATACTATCCTTATACTGGATATAACAAATGATAAAGAAAAAATCGCGAAATAAAAAGCAAAAACTTGTTTTTTTTTGTTCTACCTTATATAGCGTGTTTTTATAAATGTGTGCTCTGTATAACGAACGGGAAAAAATATTAAACAAATCTACAGCAGCAATCTAAATGCAAAAAAAAAAATTTGATACCGTTAGTTTGTATTTGGCAGCTGCGATATAACGACTTTTTCTGTATAACGAATGGGCCTGACATTATATCGTTAGTTATACCGTGATGTGCTTGTAATGAAGTTAATTAATTATTTTTTAATTAATTAATACGTAGAATGATTTTTTTTTTGTATTTTCCTAACAATTAAGAATATATAATTTTTAAATCGAGTTTTTTTTAAAAGGAAAATACGAACATAGTTACAAACAGAAACAATATAGTATGTATTCCGTCCTCTGCAGATGGTAATGCACATGATATTATGGTAATGCACATGATTATGGTAATGCACATGGTAATCAATGTGTAATTATTATGTCTAAGCAAATTACCTTCTCACTTCCCAAGGAATGCATTATGTTGCTATGAAAAATAAATACATTATATTTTTTATTATTTTTCCCATCTTCAATTATATATATTTCTTTCGGTTATGAACTAAAAAATTTACTATAGAAAAATTGCTATGTGTGAACCCAGTCCTAGAAGTTCTTTATAAAACTTTTTAAGACATATGTAAATGATACCTTGTCAAACCTTAATTTATTTAATATTTTCTTTTGCTGGTTTCCTATGGATTAAATTTCAATGTGTACATTGTGAACTGGCGTATATACACACAAATATATACATACATACATATGAACATACATACATATATGTGTGTATATGCGAATATGAATGAACCACAACCCAGCTAGCATTTTGTATTATAATCGAATCTTTTCCGAATCAGCTTGAAGGGAAAAAATAACCGCATATGAGCTCATTTTTCGATCATAAATGATACTCCCATTGTGAGAAAATGGTACCCTACAGATGAATCACACTAAAGAATCATTTATGATACGATTTGCTGATTAATTTTTGAGCAATTTTCTGGTAGTATTAAATCATGAAATAACCTTTTGGCGGTTTCGTTCCATTTTGTTCCTCTATTTTCAAGAAATCATTGCTTGATCATATAGATGAATCATAAGTGAATCCTTTTTCAATCACCTAAGTGATAAATCAGTTTTTAATCATCAAAAGTGATCTCAGGAGAATCAAAAAGAGATTTATGCAAAAAATGATCACCCAAATGCTAGCTGGGAAAACATTTATGATTATTCAAGTGCTTTTATTTAATTGTATTGGTTATTTACACTAGTATGAGTGTGCATTAAAACTCAAGGTCATTGTGTGCATTCACCATTTGTTCATCATACGATTAAACCACAACAGCAACAAAAAAGGCAAAAACAAAAAACTTTATAAACAAAAACAATTACACAATCAAATTTATTAATGTAGAATGTGAAGTTTGGTTGGTTGTATCACAAGTGCTTGCAGGCATTTACATACATACATACATATGTACATATGTATGTATATGGTTTTTATTCATTAATATAATTTCATTTAATTTATTTATTTATTTTATATTTTTTGAACAATGAAGGCAAAGCACAATGGCTCAGTAATGAGGTGCATGCACCCATATTTTAAAGCACATTTTAGCTGCCATTTTTTATATTTTTTTTTTTGTCGAATTCCATGTGGAAAAAGTAATGGATAATTTTTTTATATATGAAGTATGACAATCAGATTGGTAATGAGTTTACTGGAATTCATTGCCACATTGTATGCAGCTTGGCAAAGTACATTAATAATGCATTTGATTGTTTGTGTTTACTTTCATTTGAAAGTTTAACAAAGTCTGTGTATGTGCTTGAAAAAATTATAATGTAATATTATTGGAAAAGCCATTGAAGCGTAAATAGAAAGTGTTAAAGCGACTAAGAGAAAGAAAGCGATAAGCAATTCAAGGTCAATAAAGAAAACAAAATGAAATATGTTTGCATTTTATTTACATACAAACTTGACAGCTGCGACGAGGGAGTATCAAAATTTAGCCAATCAAACCTCTATTATGCTTATAGTGATATCACAGATACCGCAATAGCACAGATAAAATCATAAAAAGGCATGCAAAATCCCAGCAAACATATTCATCTACTTGGAAGCAGTTTGGTAATGAAGAGAGAGCACAACTCTCCTTTACCAACCTGCTTCGGTATCACATGATTTTTGTTCGTGATGTCCGACTTGGTAGCTCTCCCTTTATAAGCATCTGAATTCATATAAGATGTGCAGAAAAAGCCCATATTTCATGCATTTTTCATATGTAAATAATTAAATAATTTGCTCTTTAGATCAGAATTTTAGAATCTTAGATTAATATCTGACCCCTATATTATATATAAAAAATTAAATAAATTTGAAATCCATTTTAGGAAAATTTTGTATGATAAATTTTAAATAAAATACATTTCAAATTCATTTTAAATTTTATGAATATGGGGGTAATACTTTATTTTGTTTTTATATTTATCGCCTAAGCTATTCATAAAAAATATGTCTGTTTAATAAGAGGTATATAAAACAAATTTTCTATGGAAATTTGATTAATAAACCTTTTATAAAACAAAAATATTTGTTATTAATTAGACCTTTATTTTATATTATATACAATATTAAAACAAATACTTTTTGTTCGCGCGTTGAATCAAGGGTCAATTCCTGGATCTCCGTATGCTAAACTAGAACACTAACTACCGAAGCACATATTTATTTTCGTACAAAATTCAATTAAAAAAAATTAAAACTATAAGTAAAAATTTCATTCGTATCTAAATGTGTATTCAGGTAAGCAAGAGAGGATGCGCTATAAAAAACTTTGATAATTTGAGCATAAATAGCCCTGCAAATCACGCGACTAGTCCATACATGCATGTAAGGACTACTCCGTAAAATACCATGACTATTACAAAATTAGTCCAAATGTATGGATTAAACATGGTCGATTTAGCATTGCGATGTCCTAGGGATGGACGACATGGTCCAAATTTGCACTACATCGCACCACCCCCAACACTACCCCATATGAAATAGTTATAGACTACTCGCATACAAATTTTAAGTGCCTAAGAAGAACGATCATAATCGTTTAAACACGAACACATATCGTACAGCATTGAATGCTTGTGCGAAAACGACATAATCCATGGCTGCATTACATGGGACCATGTTGTAACTAGTCTGCTTCATGTAGATTGGACCACGTAGTCCAATATTATTTGCAGGGAACCGACGAACTTCTTAGCGTTTGTGTTTCGTCAATCGCTTACGTTATTGCATCCTAATAAGGCAGAGGGCATGCGCTGTCTACTTTTCTGCGCTTTCGAAGCGCTTCTTTTTGTCTTAGTGCTTACTTGTACCAAATTTATTTGCTGTTAAAACTTTATTCAAAATGAATGGCGCAATATGAAGCCTGTCAACGATATCGTAACATAAATCCCATAAATCGTTGTAAATTTTTCATCTTAAGTTTTTCTCGGGGTATTGGTCATTGCCCAGAAAAAACAAAAATGGTGACTTATGATTACTATTTAATGTTATTTTGCGACCAAGAGGATGTCATCTAAAACTTGAACTTGTTTGATATTTTAATAATGATTATTAACTTTGATTTAAAGCTTATATATAAGTAACTTTAGTATTATTTATTTTTTATATATAATAATTTTAATATTTGTTAGGGCACGCGCAGAAGTTCTCACTCATGCCATAGTAATACTTCCCATTCAGTTTGACCCAGTTAATAAGGCGCTAATACTCGTAACTAAAATTTTTATCAAGCAGATCTTATAATAATAATGTTGTATTTAAAAAGCAATTGATTTATATTTGCTCAATTCATAACCTATTATCGGAGTCGTAGTTCGTACATGAGTTGTTGGTAATTTTAATAAAAACAATGTTTCTAAGCAAATGTTTGACATAGAAATTATCAACAACGTCTGTCTGAACCTCGAATCCTACAATAGGTTGCGAATTATATATATTTTTTTTTTACTATATTTATTTAATTTTGTAAACATTTAATTAAAAAGTTTTTCAAAATTTTTGTTGTTTAATTTTTCGGTTAAATTTTTTATTATTTCGCTCTTGAGGTTTGAGATTATAAAAAATTGTAATGTTAATGAATGCCTCAATTCTATTGAATTTAAATTTAAGATACATACGTATTTTTTTTCATTGTTTTGCAAAACAATTTATATGCATATAAAATTGCCTTTTGGGCTTTTTGGCAATGTGACAATAATTTTCGCCAGAAAATTAAAAAATCTCTTCACGCAAAAATTTCAAGAAAATAAATTAAATTATGAAAAGTGTATTTTAATGACATGTAAAATTCATTGTAGTTTTTATTTGTCATATAGAATTTTTTTATATTTAACTAAATGTGTAATAAAATATGTAATTATGTAAGATTTTAATACCTGAATTATTATTCGTAATAAATTAGTAAATGTGGAATAAAAAACAACAACAAAAATGCAATAAATATATTAAAACGGGCAAGACATTTTGTTAAATTATAAAGGGAAAATAGTTAATCAAGAAAAACAACAGTTTTATATTAAATAATAATATTATTAATCAGAAATAATTTTGTATCAGGGTTATGTTTGGTAATTTCAATTCCCATCGAACGAAATATTTTTATTAATTAATGTGAGTCTCTAAAGAAGAGAAGAAAAATTAAACTTGACTTTATTAGCTGGGGGAACTACCGATATTTTTCTGTGCAGCCACGCACTTCATCAGCACCCATGTCTATCTACTGGGGTAGAGATTATTATTAACATCAGCTATTTAACGTAAATTTCCAATGAAAATGGAATATGAGAAACGATTGTGTGTACAATTATTGATTTACCTTTGGTAAATACATTTGTAAGTATCACTATTCATTTTCTGTTTTTCCATTTTCTATTTAGGTTCAATTAAATCTAAATATGTCTCACATAATAATATTATCCTAGTGCCGTATTATAATATCCCTTTAAAACTATAATTTTACATCGGTACGAAACCCGAACAGTACCTTTAGTGCGATTCAGTAACTTTTAACGATCCGACAATGCTAATTTTTGTCTATACATTTTCTCGCTTGCAATAACGATTGTGTGATTCTGTAGCTTACTTTTAACGATAGTACGCAGAAGATATTTTCTGTTGATTTTTGTCGATAAAATTAAGAGTACATAAGTTATTTTCGCTTAAATAACGACACAGCTGACATTAACCTACAGCGAATATCGTAAAAAATGTTACTGAATAGCAAATTCGATAAATTTTCGTTATAATTATTTTAACGATGCGATTATCATTAAAAAAAATTATGAATCGCACTACTGTATTCTCTAACT
Organism: Tachina lurida; assembly: GCA_944452675.1. Classification (NCBI taxonomy): domain Eukaryota; kingdom Metazoa; phylum Arthropoda; class Insecta; order Diptera; family Tachinidae; genus Tachina; species Tachina lurida. The sequence continues at coordinate 93,565,224 of OX101754.1, read as the reverse complement.
TTTTGCGAACCGAAAATCGTAATATTTATCGACATATTTATTCGCTTGATGTAACGATAATGTGATTCCGTAATTAATTTCTTACGATAGTCTCCAGCTTTGTCTTACTAACCATTTAATTCAATATTATATGGTATTTCTGTATAGAAAATATGAAAATAAGCGAAAAGCACAAAGAATTATTAAGAAAAACTCTATGAATTTTATCTTAAATTTTCTTCTCCAATCGACAGCGAATATCGTTAAAGTATTATAAACGTAGAAAATGTATCGTCTTACCGTGTTACCGTAGTACCGTATTACCTATTCAATATAAAATTTGTATGTGTCGTTTAAAGGCGATACTCAAATGAGAATAGACCCGGATGCTAGGATTTTTGTTTCTATTCCAAGAATATATATATCATACCACTGTAAGCAACCATTTACTAAAATTAAGTTCAGATTTTTCTTTTAGTGTACAGCAAACCATACACAAATACGATATAATAATTTTTCCACTTGATATTGATTTCTTTTTCCCCCATTAAAATAATTCTTAATAGTTCTACGAAGCAAACGTGTAAATTATTTTGAATGAGTCATTAAGCAAATTATTAAAAAAGAACTGTAAGGCCTTATAAATTTTTTTTTTATTTATTATTTATGCCTGTTTTTAATGGCAATTACATATTTATGGATTATTTTTTTATTTAATTGTATCTTTTAAAGTTTTTTTTACACCTTTTTCTGAACGTAAGTACCTACTTTAATACTCAAATTTTTTTTTTAACTAGTACATGTTAAAATTTATGATGCCATGAATAATTTATTTCAGTGAAATAGAATTTATGTTTTTGAAATTTTCGTAAAATAATATTAAATGAAAAGAAAAATTAAATCAGCTGTCAACGAACCTGAAATCAGGCTAAACAATATAATAAACAAAATTTCATAATTGTATGACACCCTAAAGATGGACTTTATTTTTTAGGCAAAAGGCGAAAAGTACTTAAGTATTAAAAAGTACCTCTAGAGTCTAGACAAAATCTCAATTATTTTGTGCAATTTTTCAGCAAGTAATAACCCCAATAATTTGCAGCTTATATTTGATTGGACTTTTAATTTCATGTTGAATAAAAGCTTATACTTTGGTATTATTCAAATTAATTAGATTATATATAGTGTGTAAAAAGAGGTTTTTGTTAATAAAATATAATATATATATAATAAGTGAATACCGAATATCCCCATGTGACCGTAAAAGAAATAAATTGCTGATTTGAAAATTGAAAATGCTCTCCCACAAAGTAGCAAAATATGACTTAAGCACTTTTTCCTTATTGCTGCAGATTTATTTAACGTAAAGCTAATTATTCAAAAAGAGTGTGAATCAAATAGAACAATTAATATTAATAATAAAATTGTTGTATGTATGCTACTGTCCAGCTTGTTATATATTTAGATAATGAGTCGATTCGATCACATCATTTTATTTGGAATTGTGACACTCGATATAGTATAATTAAAAAATAATAATAATAAACGATTAGATACCACGACTTGTGATTTTAATACCTTAAATTTTTCTGTTTGTCTTATATTGTACAAATTGGAAACATTTCTAATGATTTTTACACAAGATAATGAAAATCATGATAATTTCAAATCACTTGATCTCAAAAACAAATTATTAATATCTTGCTTTTTAGTGGGTTTGAATTATATTTAAGGTTTTTGTTATAAATAAAAAAATAAAACTTTTTAAAAAAAATTAAACCGACTTCAAAAATAAGCACTAAAAAGCTACAAATAATATAGATCTAGTTAAATAAAAGATTTTTATATATGTTACCTACAGTGCCGTTTGAAGTTGGTGCCAGCAACATTGGTAACTAAGCACATACATATGTACATAAAAATTACTTGCAGTTTTTTACCGGTCATGTTCCTATGTGTTTAGTACCAGTATTACTGGCACCAACTTCAAACGGCACTGTAGGTAACATATATACAAATTTTTTATTTAACTAGATCTATATTATTTGTAGCTTTTTAGTGCTTATTTTTGAAGTCGGTTTAATTTTTTTTAAAAAGTTTTATTTGTAGCTTTTAAGTGCTTATTTAGAAATATGGTCCAGTTGTTTAAAAATCGATTAAGTAAAAACATGTGAAATATGGTAATAAATTTAATGGGGCGTGGCTACGCCTACTTTTTTAAAACAAGATTGTGTATTTTTAAGAGTTTAAGGTGTGTGCCAAGTTACGTACAGATCGATAAAGTAAAAGCACGTGAAATTAAGTATTAAATTTTATGGGGCGTGACTACGCCCCTTTTTTTAAAACAAGATTGTGTATTTTTAAGAGTTCAAGGTGTGTGCCAAGTTTCGTCAATATTGGTTAAATACAAGCACATGAAATATTATACTAAAATTTAATAGGCGTGCCCCGCCCACTTTTTTGAACGCAATTTTGTGTCTTTATTAAAGTTTAGAGTGTGTGCCAAGTTTCGTCAATATTGGTGAAATACAAGCACATGAAATATTATACTAAAATTAAATAGGCGTGCCCCGCCCACTTTTTTGAACGCAATTTTGTGTCTTAATTAAAATTTAGGGTGTGTGCCAAGTTTTGTAAACAGCGGTGAAATAGAACCCTGTGAAATATAATATAAAATTTTAATGGGCTTAACTCCGCCCATTTTTTTTAAAGAAAATTATGTATATTTTAGAGCTCAAGGTATGTGCTAAGTTTCGTAAAAATTGGTTAAGTAGAACCACATGTAATGTTATAATACATTTTAATGGGCGTAGCCCCGCCCATTTTTTTAACTTAAAAATTTTGTAATTTTAAGAACCAAGGATGTTTGCTAGGTTTCGCAGCAATCAAATGAGTAGAAAATCACAAAATCAAATTTAAAAAATTGTGGGCGTGACCCCGCCCACTTTTTTCAAATGGGACCAATAAGAAGCAATATCCTCTCAGACAACAAAAAAATTGTTACAATCGGTCTGAAATGCACCGAGTTATTTATAGACCTACACACCTAAAAAAAAAAAAATAGAGACGAATAGTTAGTATTAAGTCTAATCCAGGCTACACCTATTTGTATATTTGTACCTATGTGTTCCTTTTTTTTTGTAAATGAATTTCTTATAATTTTTTGTTAATAAAATTTAAATAAGAAATATTATAATTTTTGGTACTAAAAAAAATTAGTTTTTGATACCGAAATGCAAATCTCATTTCCAATCACTGACATTTGGTAATGCTATTGAAAGGGCATTGCGGGCAGGTAACAGAACATTAAATTGTGAATAAAATCAAGATTAATTGCTGGATTTTCACGTTTTATAGCTTGTTTTATTCCTAGGATATGTGGTTTTAAGAAAAATGTAAAAAATATGAAACTTGTGAGTTTCTGATTTTTTTATTGCAATTTTCATGTGAAAAAATTACGCGATTTTTGCATAAAAAAAACTTTTTTCTTTTTTAAATTATGAATAACTTCGAAACCATAAAAAATAGGTAAAACATGATTAGTAATATTTTTTAACAAAATTTTGTGGCGCGTCCTTTGGTTTATTATTTATTAAAATCGAAATAGCGGTTTTCGAGTTATAGTAAAATATATTAGTATGGCCGACTAATTTAGGGGCCAAAATTAGCCACGCCCATAAAAAAAATCTCTACGTGATAGAGCAAAACTGACAGCAGATTTGAATTTAACGCATCGAAATCCATATAGTCCGTGTAATTTTATCTAAAGGACAGCCAAAAAATGTTATTTTGTTGTACAGTGTAATTATTTTATACATCCTATAATGTCATAAGAAGAAGTCTCAAATGCATTTAACTTAACTTAATATGCCAGTGCTGTTAAATAAAAATGGATAATCATGTTGAATTAAAGTTAAATCAAGTTGAAACAACGTGAACTTGATGCTTGATTAAAGTTGAAACATTATTAACATAATTTGATGCCCTCAGCGCAGAAGTGGTGTAACCCACATCAGTTTATTTAACCAATTGCTTTTTTAATTATTTAATTGCCTTATTACTTTGCAATACTCGTATTATGATGTGTGAAGAAACGATTTTTCAGCTCCATTTTCTTTAGAATACTAAAAGTATGTTCACTATACTTTTTTTTGATAGTAGGTAATGTAAATGTAATGTCATTAGAACAGCAACCAAAAAAAAAAAAAAATTATGTGGGTTACACCACTTCTGCGCTGATAGCCTCATTTCATGTTGTCATTTTATTTTATTAATTATTTAACTTATGTGATACATGTGTTGGTACAAATATCAGGAAAATGTGTCTGTTGTATGTATAGTTGACTTCCCCGGCCAAGATTGTATTTCAATGCAATATGTTGCATAAAATTAAGTTTAGTTTGTAAACGCACAAACAGTTGATAATTATATCATATTACGATTTGAAGGACCATACAAAAGTATATTTTTTTAAAACAAATCAGATATTAAGGCTTGAAAGTACACAATGAAACTATTAAGTCTCATAGTTAATTAAATATTACCCTGGTAAATGCAACTATAAATTACAGAGATACTAAGCATAGAGATAAGGCTTTTTAGGGTCACATTTGCAGTCATTAGTTAATTATTAGTAAACTAAAATGATAACTATTGTTTACTTCATATTCAGAGTGGATTGTTTAACTCAAGTTCTTAATGTGAGCAAAGAATGGTAAACCTATTATTCCCTAAAAATGGATAAAATAGTGCCTGCTCGTCTAACTTTACCGTGTAAGATATTGAATTAGTGCTGAAATTGGCTCGGAAAAATCAAAATATAATAGAAAATAAAATAAAAAGAATATGTTAAAGCTAAAAACAAAGAAGATGCTTGATAACGTATGTGTGAAATGTGTATAAAAATTTTCGCAATACAATAATACTAATAAAGTTTACAACGAATCAGCTGTTGTCTAACTATTTGTTAACCAATGAAATTTGGCGGTTTAACTAATGGTAAACACACAGCTGTGAATCAAATATTATTGGTTAAACTATTGTTATTAGTTAACTAATGACTGTAAATTTGTGCCTTAGAGATAAACAAATGTGCTACCAACTACCAGGTGACAGATTAGTTTGCAATTTTGCCAAATGAGGTGTGCCAGAAACAAAAGTTCTTTCTTGATTTTTTTTTAGAAAAATCTTTTTTTCTTATTTTTATGTTAATGGAATTAAGCTAGTGCATATTTATGTATGTATATTGGAAAAAATTTCATTTACATAGCAAATTCCATCTTAAAAATTTTGATGTAAAACAAATATTACAATTTCGATTTTTCAAAATGTTGAAATTATTAAATATTGAAAAAATTTAAAATATTTAAACCACATCCTAAATAACTGAAAATTTAAATATTGCTATTGGTTTTTATAGCGCAATATCGCAACTGCAAATTATAAATTCATAAATGTGTCAGCTGCAAATATTGCAGTATTATTTATTCAATGTAGAAAAAAAAGCTCAGCATGTTTTCAACATTTTATGCTTAAACAATAAACACCATTTCAGCTTGCATGTTTACATAAATATTTATAGACACACACACACATAGAAACACACACACACACACACACAAGTATTTTTTCGTAAGCTAAAATGCATAAATAAGCAATATTGTGCAATTTAATTTGCCATATTTTTTTCTCCTTATGCAATAATTTAAATATAATTTACTTGGGTTTCATTTCATACTCGTACATCAAAAACATTAAATTTAAATGAAAAAATTATATCTACTTATGAATATTTATTAGCATGATGTATTAAGTTTTAAATACGCACATACGAGTACGTTTGCATGTATAACATACATACATACAATGTATTAATTTTTATTGTGAAAATTATAATTTATATGATATAAAATTCGAAATGCTCGTCATGTTCTCAAAGTAGCCAGACCATAAAACATGACAATCATCACTTTGTTAAAATGATGAGTATGAGTGTGACTTTTCATTTTCTTTGTAAAATTGTTATATAAAATTTATTAGATGTCATATAAAAGTTTTGTAAATATTAAGAATTTATTTTGGCATGTAATTACAATGTGGTTTCCTAAACAAAGAGACAGCGTCTGTCAAAGAAAGCATAACCGAATGATATTAAACAATATCAATGAGAACACTTTAAACACTACATTAAATTACGACAACATTCAAGTGATTCCTTATGCGTGGAATATTATAATTTAGCGGGTGCAATTATGATGACGATGATGATGGTATAGCTACTTTTTTTTATTAAATGCTTTCAAATACACACTCATGCATTAAACACATTAACCACAGCAGGCTACATGACTACATGACTTCAACTGCCGCTACCGGCATTTGTCAGTTCTGTAACCAACTACTCAATTATTTTGAAAGATGCAGCGACATCATAAGTATTTAGCATAACATTATATATTTCAGTGGTGCACCTTTCAACTATTTCAAATTTATGAAAATAAAATTACTTATTTAAAATACACTTATATCACGTAAAAATAAAACGAAGAATGCATTTATTTCTCTATATAAATAACAAATAATAATATTTATAATTTTATCAGGCTAAAGTTCGTATCGCTCTGTAAGCCAAATTACATGTGATAGTTATTAATGAACAAATAACACCAAAGTTAGTTGTAAATATTCTGGCAAATACATACACAGAGAAAACAGTGCCTACTAAATACCTCATAAAAAAGAACAAAATTAATAAGAAATCTCAATGGTTTTTTTCAATAAGGAAATCTTATTAATTTCATAGGGAAAACATTTTTGAAAAATTCAAGAAGAAATCTTCTGGTTTTTATTAGGTTATCTTATTGTTTTTTTTTTTTTTCAATAAAAAAAAATTGCGTCTTTATTCTCTGTACTTATGTATTTTCATTTAAATTCTATACCATATACATATGTATGTATGTATGTAGTATATTGTATATGTTATTTATTTATACATACATACATATACACATACACATTATGTTATATTCCTAACTAACTTACTCACCAAGTATTGAACCAGCAAACTTCTACCTGATAGACAAGCACTCTAACCAATATGCTAACAAGCAGCCTGAACAAGCAATGAAATAATTATACAAAAATGAAAAAGATCATGAAAAAATTGTCTCTATGTATATTTATAGAAACGAAATAACAAGACACCACATTAAATCAAAAAGATTTCCATATTAAAGAAATCAATAAGATGCTTTACACATATTCATATATGAAACTACTAAAATCAAGAAGAAAACCTTATTGAAAAAATCAATAAGGCAACCTAATAAAATCAATAAGAAATCCCGATAGTTTAGAATTTATAAGAAAACCTAATAGAATCAAGAACTTTTTCTCTATAGATTGTTTTTTTGGAGCCAAAAATAACGGAAATTGAGTAAAAAAAGTTGTTAATAATAAGATTTCTTCTTGATTTTATGTGGGTTTCTTTTTGATAAACATAATAAGATTTACCACATAAGAACAATAAGAAATCTCAATGAAAAAATCTTCGCTTCTTTCTGCTGGGATACCCCTTAGCCTAAAAACGTTTCATAGAGAAAATCTTCTTGATTCTATGAGGCAGTTTTTTCTCTGTGTAGTTGAACCTTCATCATCAGTGTTCTTTTGTGTTTGGTTCACTGTGTGTGGTGTTAGTTGATGTAGATTTCTGCTTTATATACTTACTCAGCCTATATTGCAAATGGAATATGTGAATTGTTTTGATTCATCGTATTCGATTTTGCTGAGATAATAATTTTAAGATATCATTAATTTTACATTTTGTATTATATTGGCTGCACTATATCCGATCTTTTTCGCTTACAAAAAGATTAATAACTTTAATTTGTAAACAGCTACAACCGTAGTTGTGTAGTTTTGTAGCCGTATAGTCGCAAAAATAATAATTTCCAAGTACACATATGTATTTTATTCTTGACAGTGCGGGGGTCGTGGATTCGATTCCCACCAAATTCTCTGGTCTATTTTATTACAACGGGTGAAGGTCTGTGTTACTATGTTCGTCAAAATAATGGTAACTTATTATAATTTGTAATTGTATTTGTAACATTTAATAAATAAATAAATAAATTTTTTTGACAGCTTCTAGTCGGTAGCCTGTTGTTGGGAATGTGTTCAATGCATTATAATAAGGATGCTGGTGGTAAAATGCTCACATGGAAAACCATGCATAGGAACCGTAGATAGTAATTTGCTTAACATATCTGGGGATTTAAACGGTAGTATTAAAGGCCTTTTCACACTATAATACAAGTATTAATACTTTTGCCGAAAATGCATCCCTAATCTAATTTCTGTTTCAAAAATTTCAAAAGACAATAACAACTCAACATGTCAGAGTTGCATTTTCCACAAAAGTATTAATACTTGTATTATAGTGTGAAACGGCCTTAAGTGTCATAGTATCATACTGGCGTCCTCAGAAAAAATATTTTGGCTTACAAAAGCTTACAAAAGGAATTTTGTATGCAAGTCTTTGTTTTTAGCATAGTGTTGCAGCGCCTCTGATGTCAATGAGGCACATTAATTTTTTGCTGTGCCTAGCAGCCATTTCATTACTTATTTTACTTTGCCAAGGAGGACGCACTATCAATATATGTATATTACGATTAGTATTCTTTGAAACTGAAACTGTTCACTGACATATCTTCGTCACTTGAACAGCTAACACAAATGCGCACTAATGCACATCAGAACAATGCGTGTTGATATTATTTTGTGATCTTGTCGGAAACTGGGATAGATGCCTCGACATTCGCCTTTGTAGTCGAAAAATCCCGAAATGCCGGGATTTGATTTTTTGAAAACCCGAATCCCGGTATTCGGAAAATCAGTCCCGATTTGCATCCCTAGTGCAAATATATAATGTTGAATAACCTTTAACAAGCTACAGATGCCGAATCACAATTTATGTTAAACTATCGCGAACACAATGTGAGCTCCATCCCCTAGAGACGCTCCATAGCTACTAAATTCACAAAAATTACACTACCGAATGCCATACACCGCATGCTCCGAAGTTTCGTTGCGTTCACGCAGCAAGCTAAAGCTTATGGTAGAATTGGTAGATTCGTATCGTGAATTTACGGATCAGCTGATAAAATCTGTAACATAAATAAAACATGTTGCTGTTTATTTAATATGTGTCGTAATGTGTGTAAGGTAGAAATCTACAGAAAATAGATTTTTACGTCAACTTCTTTCTCTCTTACATATATACACACACACTGTTTCCTACGTTACAGTTACATTACATTACATTCGGCTAACTGAGCCCTCAACAAAAACAAGATTCCGCTTTGGGCAGGTCCGTTATTTTATTTTCTGCTTGTGATGTAGACATAGAATTTTGTTATAAACAAAGTACATATATTTGTTTGTAGAATGTGCTCTCTCTCTCTCTCTTTCTCACACATTTTTACAACAAACACTTGTGTATATTCTATATTGACTGTGTGCGCAATCTTGTTTTCTTGATTCATGATTAAAAATTTCACTGTCAAAATAATAATATTTCTTTGTCAAATGATGAAACAGCTCTAGTGTCATTTTAATTATTAATCTTAAGTGTGGTGAGGTTTGTGTGCGTTGTTTGGCCTTCACATTTTTTTTTTGCCTCGCTCGCACTAGTTGACTTCTTTGCCACAAATAACTGTAATGTAATGTTTGGTTCCTTAGAATTTTATATAAAGTGCCCAGGAGACGATCAAACAAACTCATCAATCACATAGTTGTGTGTATGAAATCGTGTTTTCTTTGCTACACGTACGCGTTGTCGGCAGTAATTGATGAAAATCAAAAGGTTTTGATTTTTTTTATATAATAAGTAAATATGAACTCTCAATGACGAAATACATTTCATTTGCTTTATGAAGTCATAGGCAAGAGCGAGGGCGAACTAATTTCATTTTGTATTTTATCGAAAGTTGTCGATGCTTGCAAGCTATAATTGATTTCGATTCACTTAACGGCTTATTGTTTATAAGACTGTTTCTTTTTTACAGCTTATAGATTTTATTAAGAATTTATTGTGTTTATTTCATTAATTTTTTAACAAAACAGCACAAGCGGATAATAAAATAAATGGTCATTCGATGACGAATTCCAAGAAGTGGAAATGCAATGGTGATTGACGTGTTTATTTGTAGGCATCTTTTAAGGATACGAGCATACGACTTTCACACATGTGCAGTGATTGACGGGTTTATTTGATCGTCTCCAGGGCGCATAAGATATTTAAAAATGAAAATTTAGTATATACTGATTAGCAATCACTAGAATACTTTCGTAGCAAGTATTTGATAATCCCATTCTATTTATTGGAGATAGAGACTTATACTTGTAGGAATCAAATTCCTTGTCTAACTCACCCATTTGTGTGCCCACAATTGTATATATTATATATGAGTGAAAACTTGTATTTTCTATAAATCTTGCATAAATTCTTGAACACCCTTTACTCATAAAAATACTTTTAGCTTATATTTCTCTACAAATTATAATAGTTGTAAAATATAATGTTTTGGCATGTAGGAAATTTTGCATTTTTTGATTTATTACTTAGTTGCTAAACAAATGCTAATTTGTTGTTATAAATTTTGCATTTAAATAGATTTAAATATTTGCGAAATGCATAACAAAGGCATATTATCATGTTTATTATGCACTTTAATGACAACCAAAGTCACAATAAGTTTATTGAAATTTTAAAAAAAGATGCCTTAATTTAATACATACAAATGCTTACATACATACAGGCATATATTATTTTTATAATAAAAAAAATATTTTTAAAATGACTTTTGTTTAAAATGTATATGAATGCAGATATATGAATATTTAAAAACATATTATGTAATAAACAAACAATAGCAATAAAATGCTTGAGTGTCTATGGTCAACAAGAGCCATAACAACTAATATATAAATATATTTATTTATTTGTTAACATATTTTTTAATTTAAGCAGAAAACAAAATAATTTTTTAAGATGAAATTCTGAAAAAAAGTCTGTGTAGTTTTGGTGTTCTTGAAAGTAATAAATTTTTAAATTTAGTCAAAGGCCAATAAGGAAGCGTTTATTAAATTAAAAATTTTGTTATTGAAAATTTTTTTTGTTGTAAATGAATCATTGAAGTGGGAAGTGTTTATAATTAAACCAAAAAGGTATGTACATATAAATGTTTTGACTGTTTACAGAATATTTTAATGTTTAAATCAATTTTGCTTTGCACTGCTGTCTAGATAAAAATCAATTCATATTGAAGGCTCATGAGCAGCCATGCCGTAATTGTTCTTTTTTTAATCATATTTTTAATGATGGTCTTACATGAAAATTGTTTCGGTTTCTAATCGAATGTATAAGCTGGTATTAATCAGAATACTTTATTTCGAAATAACTCTTTATCATGACAACGTAAAATACCGTTTTTAAGTTATATAACCCGGTGTAGTCTTCTCTTGAAATACATTGTCACACGGAGTTAGGTGAGAGATATTTAAAAGCTTTTTCTATTTCTATAAGCATTTATACATTAACCCTAAAGTTTGGTTTAAAACTGTTTGTTACACTGTAAATTTTTTTAAATGACCTATCGCAGATTATAGACCAGCCAATATATAAGAAGATCATTTATGGATAATATAAAATTTTTTAGGACAAAACTATTTTAAACAAATCATTTTTGCCTTAGAAGCTTTTTTTTGTACCGCATAAGATGCGCTAAATTTAATAAATTTACAAGAAAAAGGTAAAATTTTTTCAATCAAAATATTGGCTGATTAAAAATGTTTAAAATATACTTAAAAAGTGTAACTTTCATTTAACTTATAAACATTATTTGAAAGAACTGAATCTGTCTTACGACAGGTCAACATCTTTTGAATGTAAAACATTTGCTTCCAATTCTTTGACCCATACGGACATCATCACGAAAATGGTCTTAATCAACTCCCAGAACCTCGAAAAGCGGAAATATGATGAAAACTTGATGTTCGAAATTTGGGGAAAAATCAGTAATTTCCTTTAACTGGAGTTTAAAAAAAAATTATATTGTAATAAAAACAAGAAAAGGGACGTCTTAGGACACCTGGTTATAGCTATGCTACTTAGTAATATAAAACAAATTTTAATGTGTGAAATAACAATGCAATAAAATTATATTATATGAAGATGTCAAATTCTCTGCAAATATTTTAAAACGTTTAAATTTATTTCCAATTATTTTCTTTTCTAACAGCGTACAATTAAATTAATGTATTGTTTATGACCGGTGGCAGCCGGCTTACAGCTTATCGGCTATGTTCTCTAGTTTCTGCTCATCTGCATAAACAAAATAAAAATAAATTGAGCAATCATTCTGGTTGTTTTTGTTGTACTCACTTCAAAGAACGAAACAAAACAAAATCAAACAATTTGTTTCGTTTATTTTCGTAATCTCTTTTTAAGTACAAATAAATCAAAACAAAAATAAATTTATAACTGTAATAGTGTCGACTATTTGTGTTATGAAAATCACTTTCTAACTCCTGTATAGAGCAAGAAATAGCATAGCTATAAAATTGTTCCTATAATCTTTTAAAGTCTACCTCATAATGAATTTAATAAAAATTCTTTAATTCAGGAAGTGTGAGTGCAAATCAACACTCTTAATAAAGTAATGCTTATCACTAAAAGTGTAAAATTAAAGTTCTATAAAGAAAAATATAAACCTTAATGATTTTATTGTTAAAAATATATTGTTTTTATTCTTTGCTTATGTAAATATTTATATTGCGGTCGGGTGAATAGAGATTTTATGTTGGATACTTTGTTTTAAAAAAGAAGATAAAATTATCACGTTGTTAGGAGTATTCCGGATTTATTTATATAGTAATCACTGGGCCTCACCCATATTGTTTAGCCCAATGATTCTGTCATACATTTTTCGAAAAATACGGAAGAAAATGCTTGTTTCATAAGCTTATTTTAATTGCACATAAATGAGCGGTTATCTGTGATAACTTAAGCAGCATACACGTATTGCCAAACATGTCCTTGTGTCTTGTTAAAACCTGAACTCATGTTATTAGGATACAGTAGTTGTTTTATAAAATGTGGGAAATCTAAACCACAGAGGATATACAGACATGTCACGGAAGAAAAATTGTGTTTTCGGCCGGTCTCACTCAGTCACTGCCTCTTCTTTAAAGGTTCTTTCGTTGTGGCATTTTGAGCGTATTTTCATTTTATACTTTGTAACCTCACGTGCTCTTAGCTTTTTGTAAATAAATGGTAAAACTTGATATTTTGGAATGAAAATCCTGCAAATGAAATTTGTAATAATTTTAAAACAATTTTTAATTAATAATTAATTTAGTAGATAATAAGCTTTTTTGCATTCTGTTTCTTATTCAACACAACAAATTGTTTCATTTAATTTTGTAAAATTACTTGTTCAAATGTATTTTTATTTTATACTTTGCGGTCTCACTCGCTGTGTGATTTTTGTTAGCAAAAGGTAAAAATTAAAACTTTTCTATGAAAATGCTTGAAGTTAAATCAGGAATCATTTGAAAACAGACTTAAATTACTTATTAGTAATACAATTACAATAGTATTTTTCACATTCTGTTTTTTAATTTAATGCAACGAATTCTTTCATTTAATTTTGCAAATATGTTTCTAATTATGTACACTTTTTCATTTCACAAAGCGCACATTTTCTCTTGTTTGTCTTGATTATTTTTGTAAACATCTTAATAATAAGCATTTATACATTAACCTTAACGTTTGGTTTAAAACTGTTTGTTACACTGTAATTTTTAAATGACCTATCGCAGATTATAGACCAGCCAATATATAAGAAGATCATTTATGGATAATATAAAATTTTTTAGGACACAACTATTTTAAACAAATCATTTTTGCCTTAGAAGCTTTTTTTGTACCGCATAAGATGCGCTAAATTTAATAAATTTACAAGAAAAAGGTAAAATTTTTTCAATCAAAATATTGGCTGATTAAAAATGTTTAAAATATACTTAAAAAGTGTAACTTTCATTTAACTTATAAACATTATTTGAAAGAACTGAATCTGTCTTACGACAGGTCAACATCTTTTGAATGTAAAACATTTGCTTCCAATTCTTTGACCCATACGGACATCATCACGAAAATGGTCTTAATCAACTCCCAGAACCTCGAAAAGCGGAAATATGATGAAAACTTGATGTTCGAAATTTGGGGAAAAATCAGTAATTTCCTTTAACTGGAGTTTAAAAAAAAATTATATTGTAATAAAAACAAGAAAAGGGACGTCTTAGGACACCTGGTTATAGCTATGCTACTTAGTAATATAAAACAAATTTTAATGTGTGAAATAACAATGCAATAAAATTATATTATATGAAGATGTCAAATTCTCTGCAAATATTTTAAAACGTTTAAATTTATTTCCAATTATTTTCTTTTCTAACAGCGTACAATTAAATTAATGTATTGTTTATGACCGGTGGCAGCCGGCTTACAGCTTATCGGCTATGTTCTCTAGTTTCTGCTCATCTGCATAAACAAAATAAAAATAAATTGAGCAATCATTCTGGTTGTTTTTGTTGTACTCACTTCAAAGAACGAAACAAAACAAAATCAAACAATTTGTTTCGTTTATTTTCGTAATCTCTTTTTAAGTACAAATAAATCAAAACAAAAATAAATTTATAACTGTAATAGTGTCGACTATTTGTGTTATGAAAATCACTTTCTAACTCCTGTATAGAGCAAGAAATAGCATAGCTATAAAATTGTTCCTATAATCTTTTAAAGTCTACCTCATAATGAATTTAATAAAAATTCTTTAATTCAGGAAGTGTGAGTGCAAATCAACACTCTTAATAAAGTAATGCTTATCACTAAAAGTGTAAAATTAAAGTTCTATAAAGAAAAATATAAACCTTAATGATTTTATTGTTAAAAATATATTGTTTTTATTCTTTGCTTATGTAAATATTTATATTGCGGTCGGGTGAATAGAGATTTTATGTTGGATACTTTGTTTTAAAAAAGAAGATAAAATTATCACGTTGTTAGGAGTATTCCGGATTTATTTATATAGTAATCACTGGGCCTCACCCATATTGTTTAGCCCAATGATTCTGTCATACATTTTTCGAAAAATACGGAAGAAAATGCTTGTTTCATAAGCTTATTTTAATTGCACATAAATGAGCGGTTATCTGTGATAACTTAAGCAGCATACACGTATTGCCAAACATGTCCTTGTGTCTTGTTAAAACCTGAACTCATGTTATTAGGATACAGTAGTTGTTTTATAAAATGTGGGAAATCTAAACCACAGAGGATATACAGACATGTCACGGAAGAAAAATTGTGTTTTCGGCCGGTCTCACTCAGTCACTGCCTCTTCTTTAAAGGTTCTTTCGTTGTGGCATTTTGAGCGTATTTTCATTTTATACTTTGTAACCTCACGTGCTCTTAGCTTTTTGTAAATAAATGGTAAAACTTGATATTTTGGAATGAAAATCCTGCAAATGAAATTTGTAATAATTTTAAAACAATTTTTAATTAATAATTAATTTAGTAGATAATAAGATTTGCATTCTGTTTCTTATTCAACACAACAAATTGTTTCATTTAATTTTGTAAAATTACTTGTTCAAATGTATTTTTATTTTATACTTTGCGGTCTCACTCGCTGTGTGATTTTTGTTAGCAAAAGGTAAAAATTAAAACTTTTCTATGAAAATGCTTGAAGTTAAATCAGGAATCATTTGAAAATAGACTTAAATTACTTATTAGTAATACAATTACAATAGTATTTTTCACATTCTGTTTTTTAATTTAATGCAACGAATTCTTTCATTTAATTTTGCAAATATGTTTCTAATTATGTACACTTTTTCATTTCACAAAGCGCACATTTTCTCTTGTTTGTCTTGATTATTTTTGTAAACATCTTAATAATAAATTTACTACAGTTTTCTGTTTCTCGCTCTTACAGCTTATCTTAGATTTTTTCATAAGTCACTTTCTTGAACTCTGGTAGCCTCTGTGATCTAAATGCCTGTAGTTCCTATCACTTCCATTAAAATATCTCTTATTGCAAATAAATATATTAATTCCGTTATATCCTAGGCACAGTTCTCCTTTGATTTGTTTATGAAGAAGCTTTTAGCCGTCACATACGGAATTTCTGTTAAGAAACTCAATCAGACATACGTTATTTCAATAACCAAACGAGAATTGAACACACATATAAACTAACGATTGTCTTGGACAATTTTCTTTAAAAAAATGATAAATGGCTTTTTCACAAACAACCGATTTTTACATTTAATCACACGTGCTGGCAATTAGCGGCATGCGCTAATACGCCTATTTTTATGTTTTACAGCCCACCTAAACGCTTTCCAATAATCTAAAAATATTGTCAATCCAAACAAAAAGAAAACATATCTTAATTTACTTGCGTAAGGTTTTTTTTTGAGGAAAAATAATAATTAACCTTGAAATATATGTACATATATTAGGCGTGTGGCAATTAAATAAGTTTATACTATCAAAGGTAAAAAGAATAAGAAAAGCAAAACAACATATTTCTGCTGTTAATAGCAATTAATAAACTTTGCCATATGGGTGCCTGTCTCACCAAATACATAATACATATTCAAAATTACACATATATACACACACACACACACAAAAGTACACATACACATACCCAATTGACCTAAGATTCGATTAAAACGAATGCTCACTAAAACGAAGAAATTTCGAAACAAAATTGTTCGATATTTGTTCGCAAATCTGAAAAAAATTCGAATGTCCGCTAAAATTTCGAACTGCGAACTTCTCTGGAAAGTTTTTAGAATGTGTGACGGTAGCTGCGTGGAAGTGTGTCAGCCTATTAGTCTAGAAGTACCAAGCTGGAAGCATGACAGCACTGTAAGTTAAAAAATAAAATAAGAACACATAACTACATATGTGCAATAATTGAATGAAAAAAATTTGCCACGATAGCCTGTTAGAATGGAGGTACCATGTTCAAAGCCTGCAGCGTAAGTTACAGAATTAAACAAATAAATAAAAATAAGTAAGTTAAGATAAATAAATAAAAAAAATTACATTTTTACTTTTTCTGCTGCATTTTTGCGGTATCGAAATTAATTCGATAATCCCTCACTTTTGATAAAGCTAACAAAATCCGATATCGAATGTGTTTTGGTATAAAACTTTGCGACAGGTGAACATTTTTCGATTCATTTTTGAGTGTCACTCTGGATAGTTTTACACGATAAATGTTCGAGATATATTCGAAATCGATATCATCAACGAAAGCCGTGGTCAACTGGGCACACACAAAAGTACACATACACACACACACACACAAAGGTATAAATGTACATTCCTACATTTTATTTCAACATTTTATAGTCATGCATTATTACTTGCTTTCAATGTTAATTCCTATTTGGTAAAGAAGGAAAAAAATAATAATAATAACAATAAAACCGCACAATTTAACACTGTGCATAAACAACACATCCAATCGAGAGACAGACAAGCAGACAGGCTACCGACCGACTTAAGCTGTCAAATCAAGGTTTTCCACATATGCGAGCAAAAACTGTAGACAGATAAATAATGTATTTTATAACCAAAAAAAAAAAAACAAAAATATTATATAATGTTTAGTACACTTTTCATGCTTGTTTTTTTCTTTAGTTAAACACGTTTAATGATGAACTATTACTTTTTGCAGCAAAAAGAAAATTTGTCATTGTTTGGGCAGAAAAATGTAAAATAGGTATTGCCTTCTTTTATTTTTATTAAGCAAGAAACATGTTGCGTAACTAAAATATTTTTTTTTTTGCTATTCAGTTTTGATAGCGCCAGTTATAAGATTATTCTTTAGTAATTATGGTTTGTTTACGCAAGTAACAGCCAAAGAGAATAATAAAAATCTTAAGAGATAAATATAAAAAAATTACTTGCATAAGCTTACATATTTGCAAAAAAGCTCTTAATTTTTTATAAACAATATAAAGAGCTTTCTCATTATTAAGAGCCTTTTCACTGTAAAAACTTTAACAAAGATGTTTCTATAATGTCTTATCTATCAGCTCTCTTACGCATCATATTTTTGTTAACCTTTTGAGGGGATAATGCTTTCTAATCAATTTATTAATTATAAAAAAAAATTAACTATATTTTTCCCCAGATTCTGATTTATCAAAAACAATTCAACAAGAAAATAGCATTCTATAAGAACTTGACGACGTTGAGTTCTTACCGTTTAAGCTTAAATTAGACGTGCTATAGCCATAATGGCATAACCATAACCAAACCAAAATTTAATTGGTTATGGGGATCCACCTATAATTAAATACAGTGTTGCCCATAAGTATGTTTCGAACAGTTGATTTCTATTGTTATGGTTATGGCACGCCTGATTGAACATTTATGTTAACATATGAAATTCACATCGCAAAATACTTGAATCTGTTGAGTGAGTTGTTTGCTATTCGGAACAAAAATTTCATTATATATTTTTTTGTGAGAGAAAATCATAGTCGTGTTACGATGAAAACACTAGAAAACAAAATCTCAGCAGCATTGTAGACACACAAAAACATAATGTAAGCGTGCTGACATTTTATCATATTGCGTAAATACGGACAGAATTTTAAATGTATGCGGGTATATAAATTTAAAAGTATGGAAAAGGAAAAAGAATATGGAAAAGCAGAGAAGCGTGTGAGATAAATTCAAACGTCCTGGACGCATTACATGACGATACAGCTAATTCAGCTTTGTGAAGTCATCTATGTAACAGTTTTGAGAATAGGAATCTAAAGAAGCATGAAGTTATGGACAGAAATTTTGCTGAAATTTGGGCTTCATGCAGTCGAATTTGTAAAACAATAGAATGCTTTGGTAGCGCGCATATTAAGCCCTGAAAGTCTGCTCTGTAATTCGAAACGAAAGAAAATATTTTCGAATTTGTATCTTAATAACACGTAAATTCGAAAGCATTATCTTCTGTTTCAAATTACAGAGTAGACAACTGGTTTTCCAACCGCCTTCTTTGCCTTTTTTGTTATTTTCTCAATGTTTTTTCTTATTATTGAATAATCCAGTTGAAAAATTTTGCGATTTTCCATTTATATAAATATTAATTAACAAACAATACGAAAAACACAGTCCTCACAATGATAAAACAAAGGACACTTACTTCCCTTTTCACAATTATTGAGATTTAACGTGAACTTTAACTGCAATTTCTTCATACAAAACTTGCCGTTAAGGTCCCTGTTAATTGTACATTGTAAAATGGGCCGTTAGGTTGAAATTCACAGTCTTTAGTTAACTTATAAAGGTGGTTTAACCAATGAAATTGATAAGAAAAATCGTTAACTAAACCATGGGCGTTAGTTCATAATAGACTGTGAATATGGACCTGTCATTATATCGAAATTAGTTCTTGATGTATACAATTATGCCACATTGCCATTATTTAGGGATAGGAGACTTTCCTGTCACAATGACACAACAAAATTGTGTGTTATCGAAAAATTTGATGGAATCGGCATTGCACACTTTTGAAAATGATACCACAAAATGACAACACAAGAAATTCCAGATGTAAACTCAGCCTTAAGTGGGGTTTACATGTGTGTGGCATGTGCCCAAAAAAGCGTAACCACTAATTACTAATCATAAAAATTTTTGATTCAGACATGAATTTATTGATTTAAACAGTTTCCAATCATGTAGGATTCTATAAAATTGTCTATTAGTTATGTATGAAACTGTTTAACTTAATAAATACGTGTATGAATCAAACAGTTTTCCATTAGTAATTAGGGGTTACGCTTTTTTGGCCAAATGGCACACATAAAATGCCAGCCTTAATAAGAAGTAAGTTATTCAGTAAAAAAAAATGTGTTTCAACTTTTGCTCGCAATAATTCGATGGGAAAGCAAATAGATTAGAGAAAAGCAAATTGTTTTGTTTCCGCTCTCTTTCGTTGAAAAAAGTATATATATGTTTTGGTTTCACTTATTTCCAAAACGGTATAAAATCTGAATAGATTTTGTCATTGCAGCAAACGTCTGCCCTGTGGCTGAGTGGTAGCGGTGCTAGCCTCTCAATCCAGAGATCGTGGGTTCGAGATTCCTGGCATAGAACCAGGATGTTTTCTTTAGCGAAGCCAATAGCTTCGCATGTTGTGTTTGTTAAAAGACAATAAATAAATAAAAAAAAATTTTGGGCTAAATCATTCCTGATAAATTACCTAAGGCGTATGATTTATGTATATTAATTATCAAAAACTAATTAAATATAAAGTATACGCCCACCAAGGCCCCTTGTGAATGATGCGCTTCATCATTATCATTATGGGTATTTTTTGATTAACATTAACTCAACGTGTTAACGCGCCCAACGTGTTAACACAGGACATCAGCATTTTAAAATTAGAAATAGTTGGTCTTTGTTAACTCTCGATTATGTTAATCATAATAACTCTTGAGGCTTATAATTTCATTTCATAGATATATTTGTATGTGCATATGTATATAATTTTTAGTCTGTGCATATTTATACTTTTAAATTAATGTTAAACTTATACGGTACATTGAACTTTTGTTATGCACTGCGAAATTCAAACTAAAAAAGAAAATCATTTAATTTAATTTTTTCTAAACAATCTTTTCAATTTCTTTATATTCTGTAAATATTTATGCACATATGTACATACATATTTGTTTAGTTCGACGCCTAAATAAAATGAAGTAAAATAATATTGGCACGTTATCAAAATATATAAGCATGAAATTTAATTTTTTTTCTTGTGTGCTTGTATGGAAACATAAATTGGCATTATTATCGAGAAATAAATTTGATGTAAGTGGGTATAATAAAAAGGCATATGGTCTAAGTTAACGCGCACACTTATCGTAGAAGAACACTTTTAAATGAAATTGTAAAACTGTTGATAACTATGGGCGAAAAAGAAATATGGTTTCTCTTTAAGGCGTTAAGGTAATATGGAAAAAATTTAATACATTATTTTGTATGTAAATAATATTTATGATACAATATGTTGTAACATAATAATATGGAAATGATTAAGAATAATTTTGGTCTTGGGAAATCTCGCTGGTACCACAAATTCTCTATTATTCTAGTAGAAAGTAGCCTGCATTGTTATCAATAATGAAAAACCTATTTCATTTTTATTAATAAATCTTTTATAAAAAGTATATCTAACAAAAAAAATTATATAAAGATGTACCTTAAATGAATTTTAGCTTTAAAAAAATCACATTTTAAAAAGTACTTTTTACAACATGTAAAAAATCCTTTTATAATAATTATCATATGTATAACAAAGAGCACATTTCTTAAAAACGGCTCTTTTTAAAAGTAGATTTTCAAAAAGTACCTAACATGAAAAGTAACTTTTATAAATAGAACGTTTAGTAAAAAGTATCTTTTATAAAACGTTCGTTTTCAAAACAAGTGCCTTTGATAAAAGATACCTTTTATAAAAAGTACTTTCTATAAAAAGTATATGTGACGCGCAAAATAGAAAGGGACCTAAGGGTAAAAACTGGTTTTGTTCAGGAGAGCCATTTTAAAGATTTAAATACGTTATCTTTGGTGTACCATCACTGAGCGTGTTGGTATTGATCTCATTTGAAAGCGACACATCTCATGACGTCAGGAACGCGTTGGTCAACCTTGAAAACGCGCGTAGGTCTTCACTACCTCTTGTTTTGTGTAGTTGGTTTTTACTGTTTTCTACCTAGCGCGCTAGTTTCATGAGTTTGATATCAATTTTGCTCGCGTTTTTTCGAATCCAGGTTTATTTTCAGAAATTATTAATTGTGAATCTTTTAAATCGTGAATATTACTCTGTTAGTACGAACATTTTTTCACATAACCTTAGAATCGTCGACTTCAATTTCATAAAACATGAATATCTCTGGGAGGGAACACTTTTGGGGCACGGGATCGGTCTCATACGATGCTCAGATGTTGTCCACATAAAAAAAAGTGAAAATTGCTTTGTGTACCCTTAGGTCCCTTTCTCTGTGCGCTGTCACATATTTTAAAAAAAGTAAGTTTTATAAAAAGCATCTTTCAAAGAAGTACATTTTTTTAATAAAAACTAGTACTTTTTAAAAAAGTTACTTTTTACAAAAAGTACTTTTACTTTTATAACAAGTACTTTTACAAAGAGTACCTTCTACAAAACGCACCTTATATTAAAATCACTTTTTATAGAAAATACCTTTCATAGAAAGTACCTTTTTTAAAAATGATCTTTTATAAAAAGTAGCTTTTTTAAAAAGTTCCTTTTAGAAAGAATACCTTTTATAAAAAAGTGCCTTTTAACAAAAGTACCATTTATAAAAAGTATTTTTTATAAAGTATCTATTATAAAAAGCACGTTTTATAAAAAGTTTCTTTTATTAAAAATTACTTTTTATAAAAAGGATTGTTCATAAAAAAGTATATTTTTTTAACAAGAAAAAGTTCCTTTTATAAAAAGTACCTTGTATAAAAAGTGTATTTTAGAAAAAGTGAATTTTAAAAATTTTCTTTAAAAAGTAAATTTTTTTTAACTACTGTTTATAAAAAGTGCATTTTAAAAGTAGATTTTACCTTTTACAAATTTAAGCGAAATTAATTTAACGCAGTACAAGTAAGTTTCTTGCTTAGTTGGAACTGAAAGCTGCATTAGTTTTGAAATATGAATTAAATTAAATAAATGTTTTTAAATGACATCAAATTGAAATTTTAACTCAAAAACTGAAGATATTTTGTAACAATGAAATATTTTTGATAAAATTGAGAAGTTTTGCTTGAATGAAATAAAATAGACCAGAAAAGACTGTGTCTTACGATGGCTGTTCATTAAAGTAAAAGCCTCTGAGTAATTATGGGAAAATATCTTATATCAAAAACTTGTCTGAAAAAATTCTTGATATTGTTACTTTGTTGAAAAAAGCTTCAAAGTTTGGGTTGTATTTACTTAAATCTAAAGCCAATACTGCCTTACATAGAAACAAGATGGTGCAATTTAAAAATGTTCTCAGCTCTAATAAATAATTTCGAAAATACAATAACAATTTTATTTAAGTAAAAAATTTTATGAAACATTTTCACAAAAGAAAAAATATACATTCACACACACCTATAAGTTGGCAACGTTCTGCAAAAATTTTTTATTTAATTAAAATAAATGGAAATTTAAGTTCTCTAATCATCTAATTTAATAATCGTGAAGCAAAAGTGGGAAAAAAATAAAAAGTTCCGTGCGTTAAAATAAGTGTGTGGCTGCTGCCAGTCATTACTATAGATTTGACAGCTTCTATGACATGTACAACAATAGCAACTTTTCTTGTGTGTACACTGGCACACACAAGTTCATTCATTCTTTCTAAGTTTTTTTTTGGCATTTAAATGAAATTTTTAATATGATAAATGTAGTGTTAAATATTCTAAAAATCTTAATATTAAATCTTTTTTATTTAATACATTTCTTTGCTTATAATTTTAATTTTAGCGCCTACAAATTTCAAAAGTCTTTTGTTACGTGCTGAAGTTTTAAGAAAAATGAACCATTATCAAAGCTCATTGGCTGATGTTGACAATGCGCTGAAAACTCGCTACACTTCAGCTAAGGTAATTATAATTATTTCCTATTCGAAATAGCATTAAATTATTTTTAATTTTATTTTATGAATCTGTAGGCCCATTACTTGCGCGCACTGGCTTTGAGCGACTTGAGCCGGTACGAAGAAGCTTTGTATGAAATTTGCTTGGCAATAGGCATGGACAAGTCAGCAAGTCTCAGCAATACCGAACTATTTCAACATGATCTCACTAAGGTAAGTAAGAATTATATGAAAAGTTTTTCTTATAAACTTTAAAGACTGTCTCGGAAATTTATAATACTTTTTACCAATATAAGATGCTTTGAAGTGTCCTTCGTATAACAATATAATTTTTTTTAAAGTTTTTTTTTGGAATTAAATTCAATATAAGCTCAAAAAATTTACTGCTTAAAGCTGTAAGCTTTTTATTTAAAACTGTTATGACTTATACATTAGAAAGTGTTTAAGCCTATGAAGCATTTAATATGTTTTGTTATTCCCATTAAGATTTTAATAAAATCAGAATTTTTTATACGCTAAAAAATTTTATAAAAATATCGATCACGAGTACCAATTCTTATAATTTTTAATAAAGGTGAGGGTGGCGTTGGCTGAAGTAGTTAGCACGTTGACTACAAAACCGAAGGTCCTGGGTTCAATCCCTGTATCCGACAGTCATTAAATAACAACACCACGCATTTTTCTGATGTGCATTAGTGTCCCTTTGTGTCAGTTGTTGTAGGAAAGTTCAAGTGATGAAGGCATAGTCACTGGTCACTGAACTATACCGACTTCAGCAGATACTAATCCTAATGTAACATCAGAGCGCCCTCCTTCGTTGTGTAGCAAAATCATTGGCGAAGTAAAATAATCAATAAAATGGCTACAAGACACAGCTTCAAAAAATTAATACGCCTCATTTAACATCAGAGAGGCGCTGCAACACTGCATTATTCAAAACGTGCGAAAAAGCAGAGTTGTAAAAGAATGAAGCTTTCCTCTATCTCTTCCTTCACCACCTGTCTTCTCTCTCACTATCCCTTTCCTAAAGAAGGTAACACCTAGTAATAGTAGTAGCATGGTGTAATTATACAGGTGACTGCGTAAGGATTTGTTATACAAAAATACGGCAACCATAGCTGTGTAAAGAACCGAAGAATGTCAAAAGCACAAAAATAATTGTACCAAAACCAAAACAAAACGAAGTTTTTGACATTCGTTAGCTACAAAGCACATAGAGCAAAAAATTATCAGCTGAAGTAACGCTGCCACCTGTTTAAATACACCTTGAGTAGTAGGCATTAATTGCCTGAGTGTTACTTCTCTTTCAAAAAAAAAAAAAAAAAAAAAGCTGAATACAACGTATACCTTAAATCAGCTACGAGCAAACACACATACACTGATATTTGCATTTGAAGTAAACAGCTTTGAAAGCTCTTAAATTTGTTCTTGTATCTTTGCAAAGTAAGCACAAGCATTGTTGTCTGCTGTATTGTTGTTGTGGCTGTTTTACTCTCATCAGTGTGAAAGCACAAAAGCTATTTTGTAAAAGTTTGCACATTGTGTATATGGCTTGGTTGTAGCTGCCTTAAATGCAAGAGTGAATAAGTAGAAATATAAACCTTAAACTTACTCATATGCAGTTCTATATAATTCTTAGTGTTCAGCTTTAAGTGGGGGTTTTTATATATCCGGAAATTTATAGCAGAGAGTTATATCAGAGCTTTTTTTTATAACTCTTGAACCATGCTATTTTCGTTTGTGGGTACCTTTTCGCTTCTTTTTTTAAATTCGCAAGACATACACATACGTAGAAGAGTTGGAGGCTTAAAAAATTCCACAAACATTTTCTTAAGCCTGAGAAAGCTTTCAAAAGTATGCTTAATTCGTGTTTTTTTTTTGGGAATTGTTACAATTTATGTTTAACATTTATTAACGCACTAATAATTTCATATTATTATTTTACTTATTCAGTAAAATAGTTTTTACTAAAAACACATTGAAATTGATTATTGAAGGGTTTAGCTGGATCCTCTGCGCATTTCACTTTTGCTAATGCAGATCATCAATCAAATTTCATTTAAACAACTGAGAAACTCAACAAATAACAAAGTTGAAACAAGAACTCAATAATCAACACGTTTTTTATTGCTTATTTCGTTTCGGCATTTTTGTATTGTTAGTGCCGGTCCAGACTTGCAATTTTTGTTGCAGCAACTCTTGAATATGTGTGAGAGTGTTGAAATAGAAATATATACTTTTTGTATTCCTCTCTCGCTCTTTTGCACTAAAAATAAAAAGTTGCTGCAACAAAAATTGCAAGTCTGGACTGGAACTTACTTTGAAATTTAATAATTCATGGGATCTCCATTAATTGAGTTTTGCTTTATTTCAAAGTACATGAAATACATTTGAGACAATGTTACTCGCTCGTTTCATTACTTTTTGTAAACGAATTTGAAATTTTCTAAAACTTTTAAAAGAAATCGTAACATATTCTCTTATTTTTCTTTTATAGATTCTTCAAAAGCTACTTTCCCAAACTCCAAAATGCCTCAAGGTAGACCTGGCTTCATTGCGTGCCAAAGCCCCCTACAGCGTATATTCGGAACACAGATTGCGTCGGAAAAATATCTCACTGCTCAGCAATACCGTACCGGATGAAGAATCATTAAATCTCTACGAGGATGAAGATTTTCTTTCCGCCAGCTATGGCAAAGAGTGTGATATATTGGCCGATGATGATGTCTTGTCGTGTACGGATTTTCTCAATTGCGCTGACAAACGAACAACTTATGCAAATATCGCCAAAAAATATGAACTGGAACTGAAGAGGCAGGCAACGCGTAAACATTTTCGGCGAAAATGGATGCAAAAAGAAACGGAATTATTGCCCATAATCGATGAGGAGAGTGCCAGGTGCAGCAGTCAGTTTCGTAATGTGTTGGAGCGCATGCAACAGGAAATTGTGAGAGTGAAAAGTAAGTTTGTTTTTCTCTCTGTATACATATATTTTACTCATGGTAAAATTAATTATTTTTTCTTAACAGAAGTAGAATCCTCACCTGAATATTTCCAAAGGCAATTAGTAGCTGTAAGTGCATCTCTGATAGATGCCAGTGATTTTGATTGTGTATTGTGTTGTCGCACTTTTTGGAAGCCTGTGGTGACACCCTGTGGCCATACCTATTGTTTGGTGTGCTTGGATCGTTGCATGGACTATACCTCCTCCTGTCCCCTGTGCATGTCACCTCTGGTAGAGCCAAGTCTGAATATGTATCAGGGTGCTGCTTCGCCTGTACCTTTAGTGCTGACCAAGAGACCGGTTACAAAATTTCTCGAAGCCGCTATGAAACGTTTCATTCCAGAGAGCTACAATAAACGTTTCCGCCAGGAAATGATCATGGAGCCCTCGGTGCCGATATTTATATGTACCACAGCATTTCCTTACGTACCCTGTCCGCTGTTCGTTTACGAGCCACGCTACAGATTAATGGTGCGACGTGCTGTGGACTCGGGCGACAAACAATTCGGCATTGTCCAGCCTCACAGTGGGAAATCACGTTACTATGATTATGGTTGTATGTTGGATATAAGAGATTGTGTTGTGCTGGGAGATGGCTGTTCGATCTTAAGCACTATTGGCCGCAAACGTTTCAAAATATTGGCCCGGAATGAAAAGGATGGCTACGAGACAGCCAAGGTGGAGTATATACATGATGAAAACATACCAGATGAGCATTTATCGTATGTGAGTAAGATGCATGATGTGGTTTTGTCAAAAGCCATACAGTGGTACAAAAGCTTGGGCGAGGACTTGAAGCATGAAATTCTTCAGAGCTATGGGGAAATGCCGGTAGTAGAAGCTAATTGGGAGACAATAGCTGATGGTCCGGCCTGGGCTTGGTGGATAATTGCATTGTTGCCATTAAGGCCGCAATTGAAGGTTGGTATTGATGGAAAATTTTGTTGGTGGACTCTGCAAGTTGTTCGCTGATATTGTTTGTTATTTATTTCTTACAATAAATAGTTTTGCGATTCCCTCAAATTTCTTTACAAAGCTTAAGCTGACAAAAACAGGAAGCTCATGTGCATATACATATTTATATACATATGTATGTATGTATTTATTTGGAAATTTATTAAAATAAAGTTCCTTAAATTGAATCTGAAATGGCAAAAATGTTACGAGTAACGCTGTAGCGTAATATTCTGTGCAGAATATTATCATCCTCACTAAAACTTGAAAAAATAAAGTTCAGAGCTCTCCATTCTTTTCCTTTAAAATAATAAAACTATTCAAAAAGTTAACGAAATGTCAATAATTTCATTAAAGTGCGACCTTGACATACATATGATATACTATTCTAACTTTAGCATTTATAATCGAATATATTGCTTGATGTTGACATTTTTAAGAAATTTAAG
This sequence comes from Tachina lurida, assembly GCA_944452675.1. Taxonomy (NCBI): domain Eukaryota; kingdom Metazoa; phylum Arthropoda; class Insecta; order Diptera; family Tachinidae; genus Tachina; species Tachina lurida. Next base: position 93,537,090 of record OX101754.1, on the reverse strand, counting down.
ATCCCTGTAGCCTTTTTTCGGGTTTTAGCGATTTTTTTTTGGATTTTTTCTGTTGTGGCGATTTTTCGGCTTTTGGTGATTTATTTTAGTTTTAGCGATTTTTTTAGTTTCCGCACTTTTTTTGCGCTTGAGCGGATTTTGGCAATTTTTTTCGTTTTAATGATTTTTTTTAAATATAGGATTTTGTAGTTTTAGCGTTATTGAAAATTTATAGAATCTCCGTCAAAATAACATAGTCAAAACTGATAGAATAGCCTATAATTTTGATTTTTTAAATTTCAGTGCTTATTCGTGTAGTTTCCAAAAAATACACCAATTTTGAACATTCAAGTGTCTATATACATATAATTGTCTCTATATTTCAACGTGTTTCGTTGCTCGTTTTAGAACACCCTTTAGTTTTAATTGTCATATATTTGCTGTTGCAGTGGCTAAAGTTTTATATACGAGTATGTTGTCAAAGTTTCAGGTCCGTAGCTCTTACAGTTGTCGAGAAAATAGCCAGTGGCGGACAGACAGACAGAGGGACAGATGAACATCGTTGCGAAAGCAATAAGGTTCCATTTCACTTTTAGTGTACGGAACCCTTAAAAGAAATATTATAGTGCTACCAATCTATATTATTTCAAGAATGATAATTTGGCAACAAAGTGACAACGACATTCAAAACTTGAAATAAAATAATAATTATCATCTTTTGACCTCTTTTGCTAGATCATTAAATTCCATATTAATTGTGAATAATTAAATTGCTTACAGGTTGACATCTTGGCCACGACATCTTTGGAAAAACGTTTGCGTGCCATAGAGAAGACCATACACTCCATGCCTGGCAGTTGTTACTCGCAGCGTGTATCACAAAATTGTGATGTTGCGGTGGTCGTGCACAATCAACAGCATCATGGTGATGAAGACGATGACGACGAGGTTGACGATGTTGATGAAGAGGGTGGCGATGCTCTGCATCATCATCATGTGCATGTGGTGGCTGATGTAGGGGATGATCTTGCACATAATAATCTTGATGAAGAAGAGGATGATCAGGATGAGCAGGCCTCGGGGCAGCATCACATGGAAAATGTTGCTCTTGATCAGCAACATACAGCTCACACACCTTTAGAGCAACAGCAGCAACAAATGCATCAGCAGCAATATGAGGATGTGACCACGGTGGACGAATGTTGCCAACGCACAACTTCAGCTAATCTACAACTAGAGGTGGCTGAAGAAACACTCGAAACAACAAACGAACACCATCATCATCATCATCACGCCCATCATCGGCATCGTAGATGTGGTCACGCCCATTCTTTGCTGTTATAAAACTATTTGCCAAATTATAAAAAAGGTAAATTTGGTGAGAAAAAAATCTCACAAAATAAAACGCTTGGCTAAAGCAATTAATAAATATAATTTTCAATTGTAACATTTATTACAAAATAATTTTTCTCATTCTAATTATTATTGCGACAACTGTAAACAAATGACTGTTAGTTATTTTTCCACTTATAATTTTTAGTCTATTTGTATTTTTAAATGTATGAATGTTTAGTAGGTTTATTGTATGTTCGTTTTTTGTATGTCTAGCGGGTAATTAATTGTTTAATTAAATGTGTATATAAATACATATACTATATTTAGAATTTATTTTCCAACTAATGAATTAATCAAAAAAAATTCAAATATATTCAAATGTATGTCTAGTATGTGATAACTCAGAAAAAGCTTGATATATTTAAAACGTAAACATTATGGAAGTAAATTAAATACGTTAAATTTGAAAGGCCAGCAACATGTTGCTGGTCCTTATAAATTGTTAAATAATTTACTGCTCTTCATTCAAAAAAAAAAAAAAAATATCATGTTTTTTCAGTTTTAGCAAAATTGTGTAATAATTTATGATGTTTTGTAAACAAAAAGTATATATAGAAAGCAACAACTATGTTGTTGGTTTTTGTTTAAAGTATATTTCTTTTCTTTTAATTTTCAAAATCTTTTAATCTTTTAATAAACCTAAAAAGAGAGATCTTATAGAAAAACAATGTGAATGTTAAAATTATAGTAAAATATTTATCTAGGGGCCAATATTCCATAGCTGAACCAGTAGTTTAACTTACTAAAAAAATCTTAACTAAACTTAACCTGACATGAAACAAATATATCTAAGAAAATCTTTATTTCAAGAAAATCGAAAAATTATGAAAATTTAAAAAAATTAACACATGATTTCCATGGGAATTTTTGTTAAACATATGTTTTTTTTACAAAATTTTTAAATATATTTGCTTCAGAAAAAACAAATTATTACAAAAAATTAGTATGATCATTTAAATAAAGCAAAATCCGATATTTTTTAGTAGATATTTTTAGTGAAACATGTTGGAATTTCATATCAAGATTTCAGAGAAATATCGCTAGTTTTAGTTATTCAATATGTTTCTCTACAACTTCCAGCGAAATTATGTAAATGTCATGTAGCCATATTTACATATGGCTACTTCCTTATTCATAAAAATTATTTTTGATTTATAAAAGGTTTATAAAACAATTTTCGATAAAAAATTTAGTTTTAACATTTTTTAAATCTAAAAATATTTTTGTGAATAAAACTATAAATCCTTACAGCTTGTCTGTGTAAGACGTTGACGATGGAAAACTTAACGTTTCTGTTATCGATTACAGAAAAATTGTACAAGTTTCCTTTCATCTATTACAAAAACCCCAAGATTTCCATCATCTACGTCTTACACAAACAGGGGGTTAATTTAAATCTATTTTGTTATGTTTTTTAATGAGAAAGAACTCGAGTTCCACAATCTATTTAAACAAAATAATAGCAAAAACTTGTTTTCAATATATCTGTTGAGCAAAATCTCTCTTTTGTTTCACAAAAATAATAAAAAAAATTATTTCATTGAAATAATTATGAATTATATTATTAAATTTAAATTTGTTTTAAGAATGATTTCTTAGTTCGATGTTTATTCATTGCAGCTGGCGACATGTTGGTAGTAGCTTAAAAAAGATTTAACCTAACCTAACAACGATTGTACTACGATTTAGATTATATGGATCATAGGTTTGCGTCAAAAACAAACGCCTGAATGAGTTCGACCCAAGTTTATACACAACTAGACTTGGGTCGAACTCGTTCACTAGTTAATTTTTTTCACCAACCAATGATCAAACCCATTTAAAATACATGGGTTTGATCACAGGTTTGTGTCAAAAATGAACTAGTGAGCGAGTTCGACCCAAGTCTATTCACAACCTATTGTAACCGCCATTAGAGTTGTGTCCAACAGTTCTTTTTGAACTAGTTTTAGAGTGTTTGAATCAAAAGTTGTTTCAATTTACATTGACGTTTTGACCGAACTTGTGGCCAACAGTAGTTCATTTTAGTTCAAAAGAGCTGTTGGACACAACTCTAACCGCCATAGGTCGGAAAAACGTTGTTGGTAATAATATCCTGTACAATACCATTTATAAGACCTTTCAAGACATCAGAGATTTTTCAACTGCTTTACTACAGCGAAGTATTCTAAAACAAACCCTAAACAACACTGTTGGCAAGGCATTTGTTTCAATTGTTTGTCTAGCCAACAGTGTTGTTTAGTGTTTGTTTTAGATTATTGCGCTGTAGTAAAGCAGTTGAAAAATCTCTCATGTCTTGAAATGTCGTATAAATGGCCTTGTGCAGGACTTTAGTTGGTAATTTATTTATAAGCAATTGCTCAATTCATAACCTATTGTATAGGTCATAGTTGTAATTTCAATAAAAACATTGTTTATAAACAAATAATGCTTACATATAAACTCCTACAATAGGTTGTGAATTGAGCAAATGTTTTTATTGAATATACTAGCAACTCATATACGAACTACGATTCCTGCAATAGGTTGTGAAATGAGCAAATATGTTTTGAATTGTTAAAATGAGTGCTTGGAAATGTGCTGCTTCTTGCAGTTGCAATATTTGAAGAAATGTGCTTAAAAGCATCTTGTTAATAAAGTTCTTTTATTAAGAAAATTTTTTATTTTTTGAGTTAGGACCTTGCAAATTAAATTTTGCGTTGTCTGATTAGGGTATAACTTGCGGTGTATACTCGTATACATATATATTTTACTTTTTGAATTACATTAAAATTTCTTTGCCTGATGCTTAAACTCGTATTTAAAATCACTTATACTAAACAATTTGGTTTAGCCAGTTTACCATTCTAATGCGTTGAATGATTATCAAAATTTACGATAACCAACAATAACTTTTGTATGTAATTGTATTTTCTTTTTTTAAATTTTAAACATTCCACATTTGTTTTTCGCCACAAACAAAACAACTTAAAATAAAATATAAAAATTAATATAAAAATTTTTCATTTACTAAACAATTAATAAAATAAATATGCCAAACAATTTTAAGCTTAAATTTTTAAATAAAATTTATTAAAAAATATTTTTTAGCTAAGTTCTTTTTAAACAAAATAAACTTGAAAAAAAATTTTTTCACTTAAAACAACAAATTCAATTAAACACATCATTATTATAATAACAGGTTTCTCAAAATAAAATACACAAGTTTTTAATGAAAAAAAAAAAAAAAAAATAGAAAAAACATAAAAATGAAAAGGAGAAGAAAATGCAAAACAAAATTTTAAATCAAAATAAATGTAAATACCACAATTTATAAAAATTAATAATAAAATCACAAATTATATTCAATTAATTCAAGTACATTAAATGCTGAAACTAAATGACAATCTGCATGATTTATTAATAAAAAAAAGTTATAATAAAGAAAAACACAATAAATTGAAACATACAAAACGGAGCAGAAATCCCCATTTAAAAAGCAAATATAATAAATAAATGTATATGATAAAAAATTTCTTAGAAATTATTTTTTTATAACTAACCAGATAAAAGATAAAAAATTAACACATCATTTTCTTATGAATTGTCTATGAACTATCTATCTATCTCTCTCTCTCTCTCTCTATCTCTTTCTCTTTAACTAAAAACAAAAATACGTTTAAACAGAAAAGAAACACAAGTTTAAAAGAATCAAAAAGTTTTGTTAAATACTCTCATTTAAATTATTTTAAAAATAATAAGCAAATTTTATTATTGAAAGTACAAGTTTGCTGGCGCATTATATAATTGAGATTCAAGAATTTTATGGAAATCTCTGCGGGCAGTATTACGTGTTCAAAAAGTTGCTAAAAAAAGAAGACACCCGGTTATAGCTATACTGCGTAGTTATATGAAACAAATTTCAATGCAATAAAATTATATTTATGATCTTGTGATCGGCTGTGTTCTCTGGCTTGTGCTCAAAACAAAAACAAATTGAGCAATTGTTCTCATTGTTTTTGTTTTGTTTTTGTTTCAGTCACTTCAAAGAACGAAACGAAACAAAATCAAATAATTTGTTTTTTTATTTTCGTACTAAGCTTTTAAGTACAAAGAAATCAAAACAAAAATAATTTTATAACTGTAATAGTGTCGATTATTTTTGTTACAAAAATCACGTACTAACTCCTATATCGCGCAATAAATAGCATAGCTATAAAAACATATTGTTAATTTTTATTCTAAACAAAACGCACTTATTTTCTTTATTTCTGTGGCAATTAGGAAAAAGCTCTTATTTCTAATTTAGCAAATTTTTTATTATTATATTTCTTTTAAGTAATTATTTCTATTTATTTGAAAAGCTTCAAATATAAATTTTAAATAAAACAGATTGAACTCTCACAAAAGAATTTTCGTTGCACAATTTTTAAGTTTATTGCCGAGACAGAAGAACATGTACAGTCATGTTATTTCTCTCCTATATAAAATTAAGCTAAATTACTTCTGATGTAAAAAAGAAAAAGAAATGTTGCTTTTACTTTTTTAAAAATCACACAAATAAACTGATATTGCTCACAGACTTAATTTCATATTATATTTATTTTAATTTTCGACTAAAGCGACTTAGCACTATTTTCTTTTTGCCACAGATTTCATATCCGTAAATATTATACGAAATCAATGGCCTTCGCTAAGATTAAGTAGTTTATGCATAAGGACTTATAACTTCAGTGCTGCTCTTTGAAATGATTGAATGCAGTTCTACGCCATTGACACTTTATCTTTACAGTGTGATAAAATCCAAATGGGTTTATAGTCTTTTAGACCAACTGCTGGTCTAATATATTTCAAGGTCACTAATTTACTATGCAACCAGTGCTAGCAAAAATTGTGCACCCTTTAATTAAATTTAATTATATTGTAAACAGAGAAACTTGTTTTGAAATGCACATTTTATTTCTTAAACTTATGTAAAGCTATTTTAATACTTAAATAAAAGTCTATTACTTTCATTCCTTAATATATCTATTATATTGAAAAAAACTGTCTTTCTTCAAACTTGGACTTATTTCTTTTAAAATTTTTTAAGATTTATATATATGTATACATATATATGTATATATTTTTAAGTATAATAATTTCAGTTTTAAGAATTTCAAACTAAAACATAAATGCTGTGAATAAGTTTTAAGTATATATCTTTTCAATTACAATATTATTTGCTTAAGTTGTGCTTAGTTGTTTTTTATAAATAGAATTTATTTATAGTTAGTGTTTCTATTTTTTTCCTAATATCTCTTATGATTATTTCTTCTTTTTTTTAATCAAATATTAAATAAGGAAAAAGTAAAACAAATTAAATGTTTCCTCAATAAAATTTTTTACTTTATTTTTAAAACTAAAATTTAATATAATAAAATTTCTTTAAAAATAATTAATTTAATGTGTTTTTTTATAAAAGGCTCACTTCAAATGCTTAGCCTTCGAACAAAATGTAGCGTTTCATAACGCTGCAGCGCAAAACCATGACAATTAAGAACGCCCCAAACAAGCAATCAGCGCTTCAGTTTCATGTTGATCAGTGATCAGTCAAAAATAAAACTATAGTTGGATGCGCGAGAAAAGTTGTCTCATTCGTCTCCGAAGTACATATACAGAAAAATAAATATTCGAAACAATAGCAGTTTACTGAAGCAGCTCAAAAATAGATAAAAAAGAGCCTCTGTGATAAAAACTTAAGAATTAAGAAAAAATTAACCTTCATAGGGTCTTCGGGTAAATTTTAACCCATTTTAGGGGAAAACAAGGATTAACTACGAAAATTAGTAAATCATGTTCTTGATATTTTATGACTTTTATTTAATATTATTAAATGGACTATACATCGTCATTTTTCATGCAAACAATTAAGTGAACTATACATCCGAAATTTAATAAACTATATACATGGTCCATTTTTAAATTTTTTATAAAAAAATTTAATGGACCATAATGCGTCCAATTCGTTTGCGAAAAATTAAATGGACTATATACGTTGTCTATATTTTGTCCAAAAAAATTAATGGACTATACATCATCCATTTTTCATGGAAAAATTTTTTTTTTTTAAAAATTTAATGGGCTATTGTTCATTTTTCAATTTCTTATGAAAAATTTTTATGGTCTATTAACCGTCCATTTCGTATGCAAAAAATTAAATGGACTATACATCGTCTATTTTTCATGCAAACAATTAAGTGGACTATACATACGAAATTTAATAAAATATATATATGGTCCATTTTTAAATTTTAATAAAAAAATTTAATGGACTATCGTACGTCCAATCCGTTTGCGAAAAATTAAATGGAGTATACGCGTCGTCAATTTTTCGTCCAAAAAATTTAATAGACTATACATCATCCATTTCTAATGCAAAAAAAATTTTATGAAAAAAATTCATCATCTTTTTTTTAAATTTTTATGAAAAAATTTAATCGACTATAAATCGTCCGATTCGTATGCAAAAAAAATTATAGACTATACATCGTCTATTTTTCATGCAAACAATTAAGTGGACTATACATACGAAATTTAATAAACTATAAACATGGTCCATTTTAAAATTTTTAATAAAAAAATTTAATGGACTATAATTCGTCTATTTCGTATGTAAAAACTTAAGTGGACTATATACGTCGTCTTCTTTTCGTGTAAAGAATTTAATAAAATATACATCATCCATTTTTCATGCAAAAAATTTTTTCATGAAAAAAATTTAATGGACTATACATCGTCTTTTTTTAAATTTTTTATGAAAAAATTTTATCGACTATAAATCATCCGATTCGTTTGCAAAAAATTATATAGACTATACATCGTCTATTTTTCATGCAAAAAATTAAATGGACTGGCTATATATACAAAATTTAATGGACTATACATCGTCCATTTTTAAAATTTTTATAAAAAATTAAATTGACTATAATTCGTCCATTTCGTATGTAAAAACTTAAGTGGACTATATACGTGGTCTTCTTTTCGTGCAAAGAATTTAATAAACAATACATCATCCATTTCTCATGAAAAAAAATTTTTATGAAAAAAATTCATCGTCTTTTTTTTAAATTTTTATGAAAAAATTTAATCGACTATAAATCGTCCGATTCGTATGCAAAAAAATTATAGACTATACATCGTCTATTTTTCATGCAAAAAATTAAATGGACTGGCTATATATACAAAATTTAATGGACTATACATCGTCCATTTTTTAAATTTTTATTTAGCGGATGGCCTTAGCAGCCAGTGCTATCAATGTATATATTACTGTTATATTTTTTATAATTTTAATATCAAGTAAATAAATAATAAATAATCATAAAATTTTTATAAAAAAATCAAATTGACTATAATTCGTCCATTTCGTATGTAAAAAAATAAGTGGACTATATACGGCGTCTTATTTTCGTGCAAAGAATTTAATAAACTATACATCATCCATTTTTCATGCAATAAATTTTTTTATTTTTTTATTTTTTTTTCATATATATATTTATTTATTGTGTCTTCAAAAATGAACTAACAATAAGTAATCAAATCTTTAATCTAAATATAATTATTAGGCCCGACCAGTATCGGACATAAACTTAGTGATAGTTATAAATAATACATAAGTAGTGATAATCAAAAAGGAAAAAAAAAGAAATATTTTTAAGCAGTCCCATCTGGAGTGTTGAGTATAAGAGCCCTTGTGTCCCTCTTTTTTAGGCGGATGTGTCCAGTAAAGCTCAAAATATTACGGGCAAGCGGATTAGGATGTGACTCGAGTTTTGTTAAATATTTGCCTGTGTATTTTGGAATTTCTTCACTCACTAGTAGCATATTTAAATCACGATGTATATTTGAATTTTTAATGTACCATGGAGCCGATGTTATCAAACGTAAAATTTTGTTTTGCATTCGTTGGCTTTTCTCAATATTTGAAGCTGAAGCAGTGCCCCATAGCTGAATTCCATAGCACCATATTGGCTTCAAAAGCGACTTGTATATCAAAAGTTTGCCGTCTAGGCTGAGTGTTGAATTTCTGCCAATTAACCAATATATTTGAGTTAAATTAAGTCTCATTTGGGTTAACTTAGAGTCAGTATGATATCTCCATGTAAGCCTTCGATCAAGGTGTAAGCCAAGGTATTTCACTTGAGAATGTTGAGGAATATTTTGATTGTTGATTCGAATGGGGGGACAGGGTAAACGTTATATGAACACACTTTTGCTCATTTACTTTAATTCTCCATAAGTTCAACCATATTTCAAGCTGGGTAATGTGTGCTTGGAGATTGCGGGATGCCTCATCAGGGTTTTTGTAAATACTCAAACAGGCTGTATCATCGGCAAATGTAGAAGTGTGGATGCTTTTGCTCACAGGCATATCACAAGTTTATATTAGATACATAACTGGCCCCATAATAAACGATACATAATCCATTTCACATGCAAAAATAATTATTTATGAAAAAATTTAATGGACTATACATCGTCTTTTTTTCAAATTTTTATGAAAAAATTTAATCGACTATAAATCGTCCGATTCGTATGCAAAAAAAATTATAGACTATACATCGTCTATTCTTCATGCAAAAAATTAAATGGACTGGCTATATACACAAAATTTAATGGACTATATATACATCGTCCATTTTTAAAAATTTTATAAAAAATTAAATTGACTATAATTCGTCCATTTCGTATGTAAAAACTTAAGTGGACTATATACGTCCTCTTCTCTTCGTGCAAAGAATTTAATAAACTATACATCATCCTTTTTTTGTGCAAAAAATCGTTTTTTTTTTAAATTCTGAAAAAATTAATTTTTTTAGATACGAAATGGACGAATTATAGTCAATTTAATTTTTTTTTTAATTTAAAAATGGACGATGTATAGTGTATTAAATTTTGTATATATAGTCAGTCTATTTAATTTTTTGCATCTAAAATAGACGATATACAGTCTATTTAATTATTTGCACATGAATCGGACGATTTATAGTCGATAAAATTTTTTCATACAAAATGGAAAAAAAGACGATGTATAGTCCATTATATTTTTTTCATAAAAAAATTTTTTGCATGAAAAATGGATGATGTATAGTTTATTAAATTATGGTCCATTAAATTTTTTAGATTCGAAATGGTCGAATTTTAGTCAATTTATATTTTTTTTTAAATTTAAAAATGGACGATGTATAGTCCATTAAATTTTGTGCATCTTAAATAGACGATGTATAGTCTATATAATTATTTGCACACGAGTCGGACGATTTATAGTCGATAAAATTTTTTATATATAGTCAGTCTATTTAATTTTTTGCAGCTAAAATAGACGATGTATAGTCTATATAATTATTTATAGTCAGTCTATTTAATTCTTTGCATCTAAAATATACGATGTATAGTCTATATAATTATTTGCACGCGAATCGGACGATTTATAGTCGATAAAAGTTTTTATATATAGTCAGTCTATTTAATTTTTTGCATCTAAAATAGACGATGTATAGTCTATATAATTATTTATAGTCAGTCTATTTAATTCTTTGCATCTAAAATATACGATGTATAGTCTATGTAATTATTTGCACACGAATCGGACGATTTATAGTCGATAAAATTTTTTCATAAAAAATTTAAAAAAAGACGATGTATAGTCCATTATATTTTTTTCATAAAAAAATTTTTTGCATGAAAAATGGATGATGTATAGTTTATTAAATTCTTTGCACGAAAAGAAGACGACGTATATAGTCCATTTAATTTTTTAGATACGAAATGGACGAATTATAGTCAATTTAATTTTTTTTTTAATTTAAAAATGGACGATGTATGGTACATTAAATTTTGTATATAGTCAGTCTATTTAATTTTTTGCATCTAAAATAGATGATGTATAGTCTATATAATTATTTGCTTACGAATCGGACGATTTATAGTCGATAAAATTTTTTCATAAAAAATTGAAAAAAAGACGATGTATAGTCCATTATATTTTTTTCATAAAAAAATTTTTTGCATGAAAAATGGATGATGTATAGTTTATTAAATTCTTTGCACGAAAAGAAGACGACGTATATAGTCCATTTAATTATTTAGATATGAAATGGACGAATTATAGTCAATTTAATTTCTTTTTTAAATTTAAAAATGAACGATGTATAGTCTATTAAATTTTGTATATGTAGTCAGTCTATTTAATTTTTTGCATCTAAACTAGACGGTGGATAGTCTATGTAATTATTTGCACACGAATCGGACGATTTATAGTCGATAAAATTTTTTCATAAAAAATTGAAAAAAAGACGATGTATAGTCCATTATATTTTTTTCATAAAAAAATTTTTTGCATGAAAAATGGATGATGTATAGTTTATTAAATTCTTTGCACGAAAAGAAGACGACGTATATAGTCCATCTAATTTTTTAGATACGAAATGGACGAATTATAGTCAATTTAATTTTTTTTAAATTTAAAAATGGACGATGTATGGTACATTAAATTTTGTATATAGTCAGTCTATTTAATTTTTTGCATCTAAAATAGACGATGGATAGTTTATATAATTATTTGCACACGAATCGGACGATTTATAGTCGATAAAATTTTTTCATAAAAAATTTAAAAAAGACGATGTATAGTCCATTATATTTTTTTCATAAAAAAATTGTTTGCATGGAAAATGGATGATGTATAGTTTATTAAATTCTTTGCACGAAAAGAAGTCGACGTATATAGTCCATTTAATTTTTATACCCTTTACCAACAAAAATGGTAAAAGGGTATATATAGGTTTGTCATTCCGTTTGTAATTTCTATAATATCAATAAGCGACACATAAAATATATATATTCTGGATCCTTATGCATAGGGAAGACGAATAAGCGATGTCCGTCTGTCCGTCTGTCCGTCTGTCCGTCTGTCCGTCTGTCCGTCTGTCCGTCTGTCCGTCTGTCCGTCTGTCCGTCTGTCCGTCTGTCTGTACGTGAAATCGGTTTTCCGAAGCTCCCAGAAAAGCTAGAGACTTCGTTCTTGGACTGGTGTGTCAGAAATTTTCCAAAATAGATTGGTATTGAAATTCAGCAAAATCGAGCAGACCATTGCAGAGCTGGAAAACTTAAACTTTATTTTGCCATATAAAAGTAACTACCGAAAACAAATTTTTATTTTTTTTTAATAAATGAACTTATTTTACACTTCAGTACGACTAAAATTGGAATTTTAAATTAAAAAAAATAAAAAAAAAATAAAAAGACGTTTCCAGGGTTGGAAAACTTTAACTTTTTGTGTTATGTAACATTAACTATGTCTAAAACTATATTAGTATTTTCTCGAGAACCGTAAGAGCTACAGACCTGAAATTTGGACACAGTGTGTAGACCCTTGGCCGCTACAACAACAAATACATGAGAATTGGAAATTAAAGGGTGTTCCAAAACGAGCAACGAAAAATGTTAAAATCCCATGTAATATACATACAATTATATGTATATACACTTTTTATACAGACTACAAAAATTAACACTAAAATTTCCAAAAATTTAAATTAAAGGGTGTTCCATCAGTTAATGCAATTTTGACTATGCAATTTTTACAACTTGCTGTATCTTGGAAACCGTAAGAGCAAAACTCTTGAAATTTTCAAAAACGGTAAAACTAAAAAAACAAAAAATTATAAAATCGCCAAAACGAAAAAAATCGCCAAAAACAAAAAAAAAATCGCCAAAACGAAAAAAAGCACCAAATTAAAAAAAATTTCTAAAGCTAAAAAAAATCGCTTAAAACGGAAGAATTGCTAAAATGTAAAAAAAAATCGCCAAAATGAAAGAAAATCGCTAAAATGAAAAAATCGCCAAGATGAAAAAAAATCGCCAAAACGAAAAAAACCCAAAAAAACAGAAAAAAGTCGCCAAAATGAAAAAAACCTCCAAAAACAGAAAAAATCGCCAAAACGAGAAAAAAGCGACAAAACTGAAAAAATCGTTTAAGCTGAAAAAAAAATTCAAAAAAACAAAAAAGCCTACCTTTCGTGCGCGATTCAAAGTCGCACTTTACTGAATTTTTTAATATTAAAGGAATTAAATGAAACTAGGTTCTTTCTTATGTTTTTGTATGTATTTTTTAAAGATCTAGATTGGTATCAATAATCACAAAAATCCAAAATTATGACTCCAGGGTTGGAAAACTCACACTTTTTGGGTTATGTAAAATTAAATAGGTCTAAAATTTTTTTTCTTTTTCTTTATAAATTGAATATATTTTATGCTTCTGAAAGAAAAGTTTGACGTATGAAATCTGAAAAATGAAAATTATAGCTCCAAAGATGAAAACTTTAAAAAAATTATAAATTTTTTTACAAAAAATATATATATGTACGTACGTTGGTAAAGGGTATATAAGATTCGGCACAGCCGAATATAGCACTCTTACTTGTTTAGATACGAAATGGACGAATTATAGTCAATTTAATTTTTTTTTAAATTTAAAAATGGACGATGTATGGTACATTAAATTTTGTATATATAGTCAGTCTATTTAATTTTTTGCATCTAAAATAGACGATGGAAGGTCTATGGAATTATTTGCACACGAATCGGACGATTTATAGTCGATAAAATTTTTTCATAAAAAATTTAAAAAAGACGATGTATAGTCCATTATATTTTTTTCATAAAAAATTTTTTGCATGAAAAATGGATGATGTATAGTTTATTAAATTCTTTGCACAAAAAGACGACGACGTATATAGTCCATTTAATTTTTTAGATACGAAATGGACGAATTATAGTCAATTTAATTTTTTTTTAAATTTAAAAATGGACGATATATAGTACATTAAATTTTGTATATATAGTCAGTCTATTTAATTTTTTGCATCTAAAATAGACGATGGATAGTCTATGTAATTATTTGCACACGAATCGGACGATTTATAGTCGATAAAATTTTTTCATAAAAAATTGAAAAAAAGACGATGTATATATAGTCCATTATATTTTTTTCATAAAAAGTTTTTTGCATGAAAAATGGATGATGTATAGTTTATTAAATTCTCTGCACGAAAAAACGACGATGTATATAGTCCATTTAATTTTTTAGATACGAAATGGACGAATTATGGTCAATTTAATTTTTTTTTAAATTTAAAAATGGACGATGTATGGTACATTAAATTTTGTATATAGTCAGTCTATTTAATTTTTTGCATCTAAAATAGACGACGGATAGTCTATATAATTATTTGCACACGAATCGGACGATTTATAGTCGATAAAATTTTTTCATAAAAAATTGAAAAAAAGACGATGTATATATAGTCCATTATATTTTTTTCATAAAAAAATTTTTTGCATGGAAAATGGATGATGTATAGTTTATTAAATTCTTTGCACGAAAAGAAGACGACGTATATAGTCCATTTAATTTTTTAGATACGGAATGGACGAATTATAGTCAATTTAATTTATTTTTTAAATTTAAAAATGGACGATGTATGGTACATTAAATTTTGTATATAGTCAGTCTATTTAATTTTTTGCATCTAAAATAGACGATGGATAGTCTATATAATTATTTGCACACGAATCGGACAATTTATAGTCGATAAAATTTTTTCATAAAAAATTGAAAAAAAGACGATGTATATATAGTTCATTATATTGTTTTCATAAAAAAATTTTTTGCATGGAAAATGGATGATGTATAGTTTATTAAATTCTTTGCACGAAAAGACGACGACGTATATAGTCCATTTAATTTTTTAGATACGAAATGGACGAATTATAGTCAATTTAATTTATTTTTTAAATTTAAAAATGGATGATGTATAGTCTATTAAATTTTGTATATATAGTCAGTCTATTTAATTTTTTGCATCTAAAATAGATGATGTATAGTCTATATAATTGTTTGCACACGAATCGGACGATTTATAGTCGATAAAATTTTTTCATAAAAAATTGAAAAAAAGACGATGTATTATATTTTTTTCATAAAAAAATTTTTTGCACGAAAAATGGATAATGTATAGTTTATTAAATTCTTTGCACGAAAAGAAGACGACGTATATAGTCCATCTAATTTTTTAGATACGAAATGGACGAATTATAGTCAATTTAATTTTTTTTTTAAATTTAAAAATGGACGATGTATGGTACATTAAATTTTGTATATAGTCAGTCTATTTAATTTTTTGCATCTAAAATAGACGATGGATAGTCTATATAATTATTTGCACACGAATCTGACGATTTATAGTCGATAAAATTTTTTCATAAAAAATTGAAAAAAAGACGATGTATAGTCCATTATATTTTTTTCATAAAAAAATTTTTTGCATGGAAAATGGATGATGTATAGTTTATTAAATTCTTTGCACGAAAAGAAGACGACGTATATAGTCCATTTAATTTTTTAGATACGAAATGGACGAATTATAGTGAATTTAATTTTTTTTTTTAAATTTAAAAATGGACGATGTATAGTCTATTAAATTTTGTATATATAATCAGTCTATTTAATTTTTTGCATATAAAATAGACGATGTATAGTCTATATAATTATTTGCACACGAATCGGACGATTTATAGTCGATAAAATTTTTTCATAAAAAATTGAAAAAAAGACGATGTATATATAGTCCATTATATTTTTTTCATAAAAAAATTTTTTGCATGAAAAATGGATGATGTATAGTTTATTAAATTCTTTGCACGAAAAGAAGACGACGTATATAGTCCATTTAATTTTTTAGATACGAAATGGACGAATTATAGTCAATTTAATTTTTTTTTTAATTTAAAAATGGACGATGTATGGTACATTAAATTTTGTATATAGTCAGTCTATTTAATTTTTTGCATCTAAACTAGACGGTGGATAGTCTATGTAATTATTTGCACACGAATCGGACGATTTATAGTCGATAAAATTTTTTCATAAAAAATTGAAAAAAAGACGATGTATATATAGTCCATTATATTTTTTTCATAAAAAAATTTTTTGCATGAAAAATGGATGATGTATAGTTTATTAAATTCTTTGCACGAAAAGAAGACGACGTATATAGTCCATCTAATTTTTTAGATACGAAATGGACGAATTATAGTCAATTTAATTTTTTTTAAATTTAAAAATGGACGATGTATGGTACATTAAATTTTGTATATAGTCAGTCTATTTAATTTTTTGCATCTAAAATAGACGATGGATAGTTTATATAATTATTTGCACACGAATCGGACGATTTATAGTCGATAAAATTTTTTCATAAAAAATATAAAAAAGACGATGTATAGTCCATTATATTTTTTTCATAAAAAAATTGTTTGCATGGAAAATGGATGATGTATAGTTTATTAAATTCTTTGCACGAAAAGAAGTCGACGTATATAGTCCATTTAATTTTTTAGATACGAAATGGACGAATTATAGTCAATTTAATTTTTTTTTTTAATTTAAAAATGGACGATGTATGGTACATTAAATTTTGTATATATAGTCAGTCTATTTAATTTTTTGCATCTAAAATAGACGATGGAAGGTCTATGGAATTATTTGCACACGAATCGGACGATTTATAGTCGATAAAATTTTTTCATAAAAAATTTAAAAAAGACGATGTATAGTCCATTATATTTTTTTCATAAAAAATTTTTTGCATGAAAAATGGATGATGTATAGTTTATTAAATTCTTTGCACAAAAAGACGACGACGTATATAGTCCATTTAATTTTTTAGATACGAAATGGACGAATTATAGTCAATTTAATTTTTTTTTTAAATTTAAAAATGGACGATGTATAGTACATTAAATTTTGTATATATAGTCAGTCTATTTAATTTTTTGCATCTAAAATAGACGACGGATAGTCTATATAATTATTTGCACACGAATCGGACGATTTATAGTCGATAAAATTTTTTCATAAAAAATTGAAAAAAAGACGATGTATATATAGTCCATTATATTTTTTTCATAAAAAAATTTTTTGCATGGAAAATGGATGATGTATAGTTTATTAAATTCTTTGCACGAAAAGAAGACGACGTATATAGTCCATTTAATTTTTTAGATACGGAATGGACGAATTATAGTCAATTTAATTTTTTTTTTAAATTTAAAAATGGACGATGTATGGTACATTAAATTTTGTATATAGTCAGTCTATTTAATTTTTTGCATCTAAAATAGACGATGGATAGTCTATATAATTATTTGCACACGAATCGGACAATTTATAGTCGATAAAATTTTTTCATAAAAAATTGAAAAAAAGACGATGTATATATAGTTCATTATATTTTTTTCATAAAAAAATTTTTTGCATGAAAAATGGATGATGTATAGTTTATTAAATTCTTTGCACGAAAAGACGACGACGTATATAGTCCATTTAATTTTTTAGATACGAAATGGACGAATTATAGTCAATTTAATTTATTTTTTAAATTTAAAAATGGATGATGTATAGTCTATTAAATTTTGTATATATAGTCAGTCTATTTAATTTTTTGCATCTAAAATAGATGATGTATAGTCTATATAATTGTTTGCACACGAATCGGACGATTTATAGTCGATAAAATTTTTTCATAAAAAATTGAAAAAAAGACGATGTATTATATTTTTTTCATAAAAAAATTTTTTGCACGAAAAATGGATGATGTATAGTTTATTAAATTCTTTGCACGAAAAGAAGACGACGTATATAGTCCATCTAATTTTTTAGATACGAAATGGACGAATTATAGTCAATTTAATTTTTTTTTTAAATTTAAAAATGGACGATGTATGGTACATTAAATTTTGTATATAGTCAGTCTATTTAATTTTTTGCATCTAAAATAGACGATGGATAGTCTATATAATTATTTGCACTCGAATCGGACGATTTATAGTCGATAAAAATTTTTCATAAAAAATTTAAAAAAATACGATGTATATATAGTCCATTATATTTTTTTCATAAAAAAATTTTTTGCATGGAAAATGGATGATGTATAGTTTATTAAATTCTTTGCACGAAAAGAAGACGACGTATATAGTCCATTTAATTTTTTAGATACGAAATGGACGAATTATAGTCAATTTAATTAATTTTTTAAATTTAAAAATGGACGATGTATGGTACATTAAATTTTGTATATATAGTCAGTCTATTTAATTTTTTGCATCTAAAATAGACGATGGATAGTCTATGTAATTATTTGCACACGAATCGGACGATTTATAGTCGATAAAATTTTTTCATAAAAAATTGAAAAAAAGACGATGTATAGTCCATTATATTTTTTTCATAAAAAAATTTTTTGCATGGAAAATAGATTATGTATAGTTTATTAAATTCTTTGCACGAAAAGAAGACGACGTATATGGTCCATTTAATTTTTTAGATACGAAATGGACGAATTATAGTCAATTTAATTTATTTTTTAAATTTAAAAATGGACGATGTATGGTACATTAAATTTTGTATATATAGTCAGTCTATTTAATTTTTTGCATCTAAAATAGACGATGGATAGTCTATGTAATTATTTGCACACGAATCGGACGATTTATAGTCGATAAAATTTTTTCATAAAAAATTGAAAAAAAGACGATGTATAGTCCATTATATTTTTTTCATAAAAAAATTTTTTGCATGGAAAATAGATTATGTATAGTTTATTAAATTCTTTGCACGAAAAGAAGACGACGTATATAGTCCATTTAATTTTTTAGATACGAAATGGACGAATTATAGTCAATTTAATTTATTTTTTAAATTTAAAAATGGACGATGTATGGTACATTAAATTTTGTATATATAGTCAGTCTATTTAATTTTTTGCATCTAAAATAGACGATGGAAAGTCTATGTAATTATTTGCACACGAATCGGACGATTTATAGTCGATAAAATTTTTTCATAAAAAATTGAAAAAAAGACGATGTATAGTCCATTATATTTTTTTCATAAAAAAATTTTTTGCATGAAAAATGGATGATGTATAGTTTATTAAATTCTTTGCACGAAAAGACGACGACGTATATAGTCCATTTAATTTTTTAGATACGAAATGGACGAATTATAGTCAATTTAATTTATTTTTTAAATTTAAAAACGGACGATGTATGGTACATTAAATTTTGTATATAGTCAGTCTATTTAATTTTTTGCATCTAAAATAGACGATGGATAGTCTATATAATTATTTGCACACGAATCGGACGATTTATAGTCGATAAGATTTTTTCATAAAAAATTAAAAAAAAGACGATGTATAGTCCATTATATTTTTTTCATAAAAAAATTTTTTGCATGGAAAATAGATTATGTGTAGTTTATTAAATTCTTTGCACGAAAAGACGACGACGTATATAGTCCATTTAATTTTTTAGATACGAAATGGACGAATTATAGTCAATTTAATTTTTTTTTTTAAATTTAAAAATGGACGATGTATAGTCTATTAAATTTTGTATATATAATCAGTCTATTTAATTTTTTGCATATAAAATAGACGATGTATAGTCTATATAATTATTTGCACACGAATCGGACGATTTATAGTCGATAAAATTTTTTCATAAAAAATTGAAAAAAAGACGATGTATATATAGTCCATTATATTTTTTTCATAAAAAAATTTTTTGCATGAAAAATGGATGATGTATAGTTTATTAAATTCTTTGCACGAAAAGACGACGACGTATATAGTCCATTTAATTTTTTAGATACGAAATGGACGAATTATAGTCAATTTAATTTTTTTTTTTTAATTTAAAAATGGATGATGTATAGTCTATTAAATTTTGTATATATAGTCAGTCTATTTAATTTTTTGCATCTAAAATAGACGATGGATAGTCTATGTAATTATTTGCACACGAATCGGACGATTTATAGTCGATAAAATTTTTTCATAAAAAATTGAAAAAAAGACGATGTATAGTCCATTATATTTTTTTCATAAAAAAATTGTTTGCATGAAAAATGGATGATGTATAGTTTATTAAATTCTTTGCACGAAAAGACGACGACGTATATAGTCCATTTAATTTTTTAGATACGAAATGGACGAATTATAGTCAATTTAATTTATTTTTTAAATTTAAAAATGGATGATGTATAGTCTATTAAATTTTGTATATATAGTCAGTCTATTTAATTTTTTGCATCTAAAATAGATGATGTATAGTCTATATAATTATTTGCACACGAATCGGACGATTTATAGTCGATAAAATTTTTTCATAAAAAATTTAAAAAAAGACGATGTATAGTCCATTATATTTTTTTCATAAAAAATTTTTTGCATGGAAAATGGATGATGTATAGTTTATTAAATTCTTTGCACGAAAAGAAGACGACGTATATAGTCCATTTAATTTTTTAGATACGAAATGGACGAATTATAGTCAATTTAATTTATTTTTTAAATTTAAAAATGGATGATGTATAGTCTATTAAATTTTGTATATATAGTAAATCTATTTAATTTTTTGTATCTAAAATAGATGATGTATAGTCTATATAATTATTTGCACGTGAATCGGACGATTTATAGTCGATAAAATTTTTTCATAAAAAATTGAATAAAAGACGATGTATAGTCTTATATTTTTTTAATAAAAAAATTTTTTGCATGGAAAATACATTATGTATAGTTTATTAAATTCTTTGCACGAAAAGAAGACGACGTA
The DNA here is from genome assembly GCA_944452675.1 of Tachina lurida. Taxonomy (NCBI): domain Eukaryota; kingdom Metazoa; phylum Arthropoda; class Insecta; order Diptera; family Tachinidae; genus Tachina; species Tachina lurida. The sequence continues at coordinate 93,516,012 of OX101754.1, read as the reverse complement.
TATAGTCCATTTAATTTTTTAGATACGAAATGGACGAATTATAGTCAATTTAATTTTTTTTTTTAAATTTAAAAATGGACGATGTATGGTACATTAAATTTTGTATATATAGTCAGTCTATTTAATTTTTTGCATCTAAAATAGACGATGGATAGTCTATGTAATTATTTGCACACGAATCGGACGATTTATAGTCGATAAAATTTTTTCATAAAAAATTGAAAAAAAGACGATGTATTATATTTTTTTCATAAAAAAATTTTTTGCATGGAAAATGGATGATGTATAGTTTATTAAATTCTTTGCACGAAAAGAAGACGACGTATATAGTCCATCTAATTTTTTAGATACGAAATGGACGAATTATAGTCAATTTAATTTATTTTTTAAATTTAAAAATGGATGATGTATAGTCTCTTAAATTTTGTATATATAGTCAGTCTATTTAATTTTTTGCATCTAAAATAGATGATGTATAGTCTATATAATTATTTGCACACGAATCGGACGATTTATAGTCGATAAAATTTTTTCATAAAAAATTGAAAAAAAGACGATGTATAGTCCATTATATTTTTTTCATAAAAAATTTTTTGCATGGAAAATGGATGATGTATAGTTTATTAAATTCTTTGCACGAAAAAAAGACGACGTATATAGTCCGTTTAATTTTTTAGATACGAAATGGACGAATTATAGTCAATTTAATTTTTTTTTTAAATTTAAAAATGGACGATGTATGGTACATTAAATTTTGTATATATAGTCAGTCTATTTAATTTTTTGCATCTAAAATAGACGATGGATAGCCTATGTAATTATTTGCACACGAATCGGACGATTTATAGTCGATAAAATTTTTTCATAAAAAATTGAAAAAGAGACGATGTATAGTCCATTATATTTTTTTCATAAAAAATTTTTTGCATGGAAAATGGATGATGTATAGTTTATTAAATTCTTTGCACGAAAAGAAGACGACGTATATAGTCCATTTAATTTTTTAGATACGAAATGGACGAATTATAGTCAATTTAATTTTTTTTTTTAATTTAAAAATGGACGATGTATGGTACATTAAATTTTGTATATATAGTCAGTCTATTTAATTTTTTGCATCTAAAATAGACGATGGATAGTCTATGTAATTATTTGCACACGAATCGGCCGATTTATAGTCGATAAAATTTTTTCATAAAAAATTGAAAAAGAGACGATGTATAGTCCATTATATTTTTTTCATAAAAAATTTTTTGCATGAAAAATGGATGATGTATAGTTTATTAAATTCTTTGCACGAAAAGACGACGACGTACATAGTCCATTTAATTTTTTAGATACGAAATGGACGAATTATAGTCAATTTAATTTATTTTTTAAATTTAAAAATGGATGATGTATAGTCTATTAAATTTTGTATATATAGTCAGTCTATTTAATTTTTTGCATCTAAAATAGACGATGGATAGTCTATATAATTATTTGCACACGAATCGGACGATTTATAGTCGATAAAATTTTTTCATAAAAAATTGAAAAAAAAGACGATGTATAGTCCATTATATTTTTTTCATAAAAAAATTTTTTGCATGAAAAATGGATGATGTATAGTTTATTAAATTCTTTGCACGAAAAGAAGACGATGTATATAGTCCATCTCATTTTTTAGATACGAAATGGACGAATTATAGTCAATTTAATTTTTTTTTTAAATTTAAAAATGGACGATGTATGGTACATTAAATTTTGTATATAGTCAGTCTATTTAATTTTTTGCATCTAAAATAGACGATGTATGGTCTATATAATTATTTGCACGCGAATCGGACGATTTATAGTCGATAAAAATTTTCATAAAAAATTGAAAAAAAGACGATGTATAGTCCATTATATTTTTTTCATAAAAAAATTTTTTGCATGGAAAATAGATTATGTATAGTTTATTAAATTCTTTGCACGAAAAGAAGACGACGTATATAGTCCATTTAATTTTTTAGATACGAAATGGACGAATTATAGTCAATTTAATTTTTTTTTTTAATTTAAAAATGGACGATGTATGGTACATTAAATTTTGTATATATAGTCAGTCTATTTAATTTTTTGCATCTAAAATAGATGATGTATAGTCTATGTAATTATTTGCACGCGAATCGGACGATTTATAGTCGATAAAATTTTTTCATAAAAAATTGAAAAAAAGACGATGTATAGTCCATTATATTTTTTTCATAAAAAAATTTTTTGCATGAAAAATGGATGATGTATAGTTTATTAAATTCTTTGCACGAACAGACGACGACGTATATAGTCCATTTAATTTTTTAGATACGAAATGGACGAATTATAGTCAATTTAATTTTTTTTTTAATTTAAAAATGGACGATGTATGGTACATTAAATTTTGTATATATAGTCAGTCTTTTTATTTTTTTGCATCTAAAATATACGATGGATAGTCTATGTAATTATTTGTACACGAATCGGACGATTTATAGTCTCTTTGCAGGAAAAGAAGACGACGTATATAGTCCATTTAAATTTTTAGATATGAAATGGACGAATTATAGTCAATTTAATTTATTTTTTAAATTTAAAAATGGGTGATGTATAGTCTATTAAATTTTGTATATATAGTCAGTCTATTTAATTTTTTGCATCTAAAATAGATGATGTATAGTCTATATAATTATTTGCACGCGAATCGGACGATTTATAGTCGATAAAATTTTTTCATAAAAAATTGAAAAAAAGACGATGTATAGTCCATTATATTTTTTTCATAAAAAAATTTTTTGCATGGAAAATAGATGATGTATAGTTTATTAAATTCTTTGCACGAAAAGAAGACGACGTATATAGTCCATTTAATTTTTTAGATACGAAATGGACGAATTATAGTCAATTTAATTTTTTTTTTAATTTAAAAATGGACGATGTATGGTACATTAAATTTTGTATATATAGTCAGTCTATTTAATTTTTTGCATCTAAAATAGACGATGGATAGTCTATGTAATTATTTGCACACGAATCGGACGATTTATAGTCGATAAAATTTTTTCATAAAAAATTGAAAAAAAGACGATGTATAGTCCATTACATTTTTTTCATAAAAAAATTTTTTGCATGAAAAATGGATGATGTATAGTTTATTGAATTCTTTGCACGAAAAGACGACGACGTATACAGTCCATTTAATTTTTTAGATACGAAATGGACGAATTATAGTCAATTTAATTTATTTTTTAAATTTAAAAATGGATGATGTATAGTCTATTAAATTTTGTATATATAGTCAGTCTATTTAATTTTTTGCATCTAAAATAGACGATGTATAGTCTATATAATTATTTGCACATGAATCGGACGATTTATAGTCGATAAAATTTTTTCATAAAAAATTGAAAAAAGACGATGTATAGTCCATTATATTTTTTTCATAAAAAAATTTTTTGCATGGAAAATGGATGATTTATAGTTTATTAAATTCTTTGCAGGAAAAGAAGACGACGTATATAGTCCATTTAAATTTTTAGATATGAAATGGACGAATTATAGTCAATTTAATTTATTTTTTAAATTTAAAAATGGATGATGTATAGTCTATTAAATTTTGTATATATAGTCAGTCTATTTAATTTTTTGCATCTAAAATAGATGATGTATAGTCTATATAATTATTTGCACGCGAATCGGACGATTTATAGTCGATAAAATTTTTTCATAAAAAATTGAAAAAAAGACGATGTATAGTCCATTATATTTTTTTCATAAAAAAATTTTTTGCATGAAAAATGGATGATGTATAGTTTATTAAATTCTTTGCACGAACAGACGACGACGTATATAGTCCATTTAATTTTTTAGATACGAAATGGACGAATTATAGTCAATTTAATTTTTTTTTTAAATTTAAAAATAGACGATGTATGGTACATTAAATTTTGTATATATAGTCAGTCTATTTAATTTTTTGCATCTAAAATAGACGATGTATAGTCTATATAATTATTTGCACATGAATCGGACGATTTATAGTCGATAAAATTTTTTCATAAAAAATTGAAAAAAAGACGATGTATAGTCCATTATATTTTTTTCATAAAAAAATTTTTTGCATGGAAAATGGATGATGTATAGTTTATTAAATTCTTTGCACGAAAAGAAGACGACGTATATAGTCCATCTCATTTTTTAGATACGAAATGGACGAATTATAGTCAATTTAATTTTTTTTTTAAATTTAAAAATGGATGATGTATAGTCTATTAAATTTTGTATATATAGTCAGTCTATTTAATTTTTTGCATCTAAAATAGATGATGTATAGTCTATATAATTATTTGCACGCGAATCGGACGATTTATAGTCGATAAAATTTTTTCATAAAAAATTTAAAAAAAGACGATGTATAGTCCATTATATTTTTTTCATAAAAAAATTTTTTGCATGAAAAATGGATGATGTATAGTTTATTAAATTCTTTGCACGAACAGACGACGACGTATATAGTCCATTTAATTTTTTAGATACGAAATGGACGAATTATAGTCAATTTAATTTTTTTTTTTAATTTAAAAATGGACGATGTATGGTACATTAAATTTTGTATATATAGTCAGTCTTTTTATTTTTTTGCATCTAAAATATACGATGGATAGTCTTTGTAATTATTTGTACACGAATCGGACGATTTATAGTCGATAAAATTTTTTCATAAAAATTGAAAAAAAGACGATGTATATATAGTCCATTATATTTTTTTCATAAAAAAATTTTTTGCATGGAAAATGGATGATTTATAGTTTATTAAATTCTTTGCAGGAAAAGAAGACGACGTATATAGTCCATTTAAATTTTTAGATATGAAATGAACGAATTATAGTCAATTTAATTTATTTTTTAAATTTAACAAGTAAGAGTGCTATATTCGGCTGTGCCGAATCTTATATACCCTTTACCAACGTACGTACATACATATATATAGTATACAGACACATACATACATATTTGTTTCCATCTTGGGAGCTTTAATTTTCATTTTTCAAATTTCATACGCTAAACTTTTCTTTCAGAAGCATAAAATATATTCAATTTATAAAGAAAACGAAAAAAATTTTTAGACCTATTTAATTTTACATAACACAAAAAGTGTGAGTTTTCCAACCCTGGAGTCATAATTTTGGATTTTTCTGATTATTGATACCAATCTAGTTCTTTAAAAAATACATAAAATATGTTAAGTGAACAAAGCAAAAACGAAATAAGGAAAAACTTAGTTTCATTTAATTCCTTTAATATTAAAAAATTCAGTAAAGTGCGACTTTAAATCGCGCACGAAAGGCAGGCTATTTTCCTTTTTCGAAGATTTTTACAGTTTAAACGATTTTTTCAGTGTTGTCGCTTTTTTCTCGTTTCGGCGATTTTTTTCTGTTTTTGGAGGTTTTTTTCTTTTTGGCGATTTTTTTCTGTTTTTGGGCTTTTCTTCATTTTGGAGATTTTTTTTCAGTTTGGAGATTTTTTTTTCAGTTTGGCGATTTTTTTCAGTTTTTGGGTTTCTTTTATATAAGCGATTTTTTTTGGTTTATTTTTAATTTGGCGATTTTTTTCTGTTTTTTGGGGTTTTTTTCGTTTTGGCGATTTTTTTCATTTTGGTGATTTTTTTTTCATTTTGGCGATTTTTTCTGTTTCTTAGGTTTTTTTTTCGTTTTGGCATTTTTTTTCATTATGGCGATTTTTTTCATTTTGGCGTTTTTTTTTCATTTTGGCGATTTTTTTTCATTTTGGCGATTTTTTTTTCATTTTATGCGATTTATTTTAGTCTTAGAAATTTTTTTAATTTTGTGTTTTTTTTTCGTTTTGGCGATTTTTTTTTTGTTTTTGGTGATTTTTTTCAGTTTGGCGATTTTGTAATTTTTTGATTTTTTAGTTTTACCGTTTTTGAAAATTTCAAGAGTTTTGCTCTTATGGTTTCCAAGATACAGCAGTTGTCAAAATTGCATAGTCAAAAGTGCATTAACTGATGAAACACCCTTTAATTTAAATTTTTGGAAATTTTAGTGTTAATTTTTGTAGTCTGTATAAAAAGTGTATATACATATAATTGTATGTATATTACATGGGATTTTAACATTTTTCGTTGCTCGTTTTGGAACACCCTTTAATTTCCAATTCTCATGTATTTGTTGTTGTAGCGGCCAAAGGTCTACACACTGTGTCCAAATTTCAGGTCTGTAGCTCGTACGGTTCTCGAGAAAATACTAATATAGTTTTAGACATAGTTAATTTTACATAACACAAAAAGTTACAGTTTTCCAACCCTGGAAACGTTTTTTTAATTTTTTTAAATTTTTTTAATTTAAAATACCAGTTGTAATCGTACTGATGTGTAAAATAAGTTTATTTATTAAAAAAATAAAAATTTGTTTTCGGTAGTTACTTTTATATGGCAAAATGAAGTTTACGTTTTCCAGCTCTGCAATCGTCTGTCCGATTTTGCTGAATTTCAATACCAATCTATTTTGGAAAATTTCTGACACAACAGTCCAAGAACGAAGTCTCTAGCTTTTCTGGGAGCTTCGGAAAACCGATTTCACGTACAGAAAGACGGACAGACGGACAGACGGACAGACGGACAGACGGACAGACGGACAGACGGACAGACGGACAGACGGACAGATGGACAGACGGACAGACGGACAGACGGACAGACGGACAGACGGACAGACTGACAGACGGACAGACGGACATCGCTTATTCGTCTTCCCTATGCATAAGGATCCAGAATATATATATTTTATGTGTCGCTTATTGATATTATAGAAATTACAAACGGAATGACAAACCTATATATACCCTTTTACCATTTTTGTTGGTAAAGGGTATAAAAATGGATGATGTATAGTCTATTAAATTTTGTATATATAGTCAGTCTATTTAATTTTTTGCATCTAAAATAGATGATGTATAGTCTATATAATTATTTGCACGCGAATCGGACGATTTATAGTCGATAAAATTTTTTCATAAAAAATTTAAAAAAAGACGATGTATAGTCCATTATATTTTTTTCATAAAAAAATTTTTTGCATGGAAAATAGATGATGTATAGTTTATTAAATTCTTTGCACGAAAAGAAGACGACGTATATAGTCCATTTAATTTTTTAGATACGAAATGGACGAATTATAGTCAATTTAATTTTTTTTTAAATTTAAAAATGGACGATGTATGGTACATTAAATTTTGTATATAAAGTCAGTCTATTTAATTTTTTGCATCTAAAATAGACGATGGATAGTATATGTAATTATTTGCACACGAATCGGACGATTTATAGTCGATAAAATTTTTTCATAAAAAATTGAAAAAAAGACGATGTATAGTCCATTATATTTTTTTCATAAAAAAATTTTTTGCATGAAAAATGGATGATGTATAGTTTATTAAATTCTTTGCACGAAAAGACGACGACGTATACAGTCCATTTAATTTTTTAGATACGAAATGGACGAATTATAGTCAATTTAATTTATTTTTTAAATTTAAAAATGGATGATGTATAGTCTATTAAATTTTGTATATATAGTCAGTCTCTTTAATTTTTTGCATCTAAAATAGACGATGTATAGTCTATATAATTATTTGCACATGAATCGGACGATTTATAGTCGATAAAATTTTTTCATAAAAAATTGAAAAAAAGACGATGTATAGTCCATTATATTTTTTTCATAAAAAAATTTTTTGCATGGAAAATGGATGATTTATAGTTTATTAAATTCTTTGCAGGAAAAGAAGACGACGTATATAGTCCATTTAAATTTTTAGATATGAAATGGACGAATTATAGTCAATTTAATTTATTTTTTAAATTTAAAAATGGATGATGTATAGTCTATTAAATTTTGTATATATAGTCAGTCTATTTAATTTTTTGCATCTAAAATAGATGATGTATAGTCTATATAATTATTTGCACGCGAATCGGACGATTTATAGTCGATAAAATTTTTTCATAAAAAATTGAAAAAAAGACGATGTATATATAGTCCATTATATTTTTTTCATAAAAAAATTTTTTGCATGGAAAATAGATGATGTATAGTTTATTAAATTCTTTGCACGAAAAGAAGACGACGTATATAGTCCATTTAATTTTTTAGATACGAAATGGACGAATTATAGTCAATTTAATTTTTTTTTTAATTTAAAAATGGACGATGTATGGTACATTAAATTTTGTATATATAGTCAGTCTATTTAATTTTTTGCATCTAAAATAGATGATGTATAGTCTATATAATTATTTGCACGCGAATCGGACGATTTATAGTCGATAAAATTTTTTCATAAAAAATTGAAAAAAAGACGATGTATAGTCCATTATATTTTTTTCATAAAAAAATTTTTTGCATGGAAAATAGATGATGTATAGTTTATTAAATTCTTTGCACGAAAAGAAGACGACGTATATAGTCCATTTAATTTTTTAGATACGAAATGGACGAATTATAGTCAATTTAATTTTTTTTTTAAATTTAAAAATAGACGATGTATGGTACATTAAATTTTGTATATATAGTCAGTCTATTTAATTTTTTGCATCTAAAATAGACGATGGATAGTCTATGTAATTATTTGCACACGAATCGGACGATTTATAATAGTCGATAAAATTTTTTCATAAAAAATTGAAAAAAAGACGATGTATAGTCCATTATATTTTTTTCATAAAAAATTTTTTGCATGGAAAATGGATGATGTATAATTTATTAAATTCTTTGCACGAAAAGAAGACGACGTATATAGTCCATCTAATTTTTTAGATACGAAATGGATGAATTATAGTCAATTTAATTTTTTTTTTTAAATTTAAAAACGGACGATGTATGGTACATTAAATTTTGTATATAGTCAGTCTATTTAATTTTTTGCATCTAAAATAGACGATGGATAGTCTATATAATTATTCGCACACGAATCGGACGATTTATAGTCGATAAGATTTTTTCATAAAAAATTTAAAAAAAGACGATGTATAGTCCATTATATTTTTTTCATAAAAAATTTTTTGCATGAAAAATGGATGATGTATAGTTTATTAAATTCTTTGCACGAAAAGACGACGACGTATATAGCCCATTTAATTTTTTAGATACGAAATGGACGAATTATAGTCAATTTAATTTATTTTTTAAATTTAAAAATGGAGGATGTATGGTACATTAAATTTTGTATATATAGTCAGTCTATTTAATTTTTTGCATCTCAAATAGATGATGTATAGTCTATATAATTATTTGCACACGAATCGGACGATTTATAGTCGATAAAATTTTTTCATAAAAAATTGAAAAAAAGACGATGTATTATATTTTTTTCATAAAAAAATTTTTTGCATGGAAAATGGATGATGTATAGTTTATTAAATTCTTTGCACGAAAAGAAGACGACGTATATAGTCCATCTAATTTTTTAGATACGAAATGGATGAATTATAGTCAATTTAATTTTTTTTTTTAAATTTAAAAACGGACGATGTATGGTACATTAAATTTTGTATATAGTCAGTCTATTTAATTTTTTGCATCTAAAATAGACGATGGATAGTCTATATAATTATTCGCACACGAATCGGACGATTTATAGTCGATAAGATTTTTTCATAAAAAATTTAAAAAAAGACGATGTATAGTCCATTATATTTTTTTCATAAAAAATTTTTTGCATGAAAAATGGATGATGTATAGTTTATTAAATTCTTTGCACGAAAAGACGACGACGTATATAGCCCATTTAATTTTTTAGATACGAAATGGACGAATTATAGTCAATTTAATTTATTTTTTAAATTTAAAAATGGATGATGTATAGTCTATTAAATTTTGTATATATAGTCAGTCTATTTAATTTTTTGCATCTAAAATAGATGATGTATAGTCTATATAATTATTTGCACACGAATCGGACGATTTATAGTCGATAAAATTTTTTCATAAAAAATTGAAAAAAAGACGATGTATAGTCCATTATATTTTTTTCATAAAAAATTTTTTCCATGGAAAATGGATGATGTATAGTTTATTAAATTCTTTGCACGAAAAGAAGACGACGTATATAGTCCATTTAATTTTTTAGATACGAAATGGACGAATTATAGTCAATTTAATTTTTTTTTTTAATTTAAAAATGGACGATGTATGGTACATTAAATTTTGTATATATAGTCAGTCTATTTAATTTTATGCATCTAAAATAGACGATGGATAGTCTATGTAATTATTTGCACACGAATCGGACGATTTATAGTCGATAAAATTTTTTCATAAAAAATTGAAAAAAAGACGATTATATTTTTTTCATAAAAAATTTTTTGCATGAAAAATAGATGATGTATAGTTTATTAAATTCTTTGCACGAAAAGACGACGACGTATATAGTCCATTTAATTTTTTAGATACGAAATGGACGAATTATAGTCAATTTAATTTATTTTTTAAATTTAAAAATGGATGATGTATAGTCTATTAAATTTTGTATATATAGTCAGTCTATTTAATTTTTTGCATCTAAAATATACGATGTATAGTCTATATAATTATTTGCACATGAATCGGACGATTTATAGTCGATAAAATTTTTTCATAAAAAATTGAAAAAAAGACGATGTATAGTCCATTATATTTTTTTCATAAAAAAATTTTTTGCATGGAAAATGGATGATTTATAGTTTATTAAATTCTTTGCAGGAAAAGAAGACGACGTATATAGTCCATTTAAATTTTTAGATATGAAATGGACGAATTATAGTCAATTTAATTTATTTTTTAAATTTAAAAATGGATGATGTATAGTCTATTAAATTTTGTATATATAGTCAGTCTATTTAATTTTTTGCATCTAAAATAGATGATGTATAGTCTATATAATTATTTGCACGCGAATCGGACGATTTATAGTCGATAAAATTTTTTCATAAAAAATTGAAAAAAAGACGATGTATAGTCCATTATATTTTTTTCATAAAAAAATTTTTTGCATGAAAAATGGATGATGTATAGTTTATTAAATTCTTTGCACGAAAAGACGACGACGTATATAGTCCATTTAATTTTTTAGATACGAAATGGACGAATTATAGTCAATTTAATTTTTTTTTTAAATTTAAAAACGGACGATGTATGGTACATTAAATTTTGTATATATAGTCAGTCTATTTAATTTTTTGCATCTAAAATAGACGATGGATAGTCTATGTAATTATTTGTACACGAATCGGACGATTTATAGTCGATAAAATTTTTTCATAAAAATTGAAAAAAAGACGATGTATATATAGTCCATTATATTTTTTTCATAAAAAAATTTTTTGCATGGAAAATGGATGATTTATAGTTTATTAAATTCTTTGCAGGAAAAGAAGACGACGTATATAGTCCATTTAAATTTTTAGATATGAAATGGACGAATTATAGTCAATTTAATTTATTTTTTAAATTTAAAAATGGATGATGTATAGTCTATTAAATTTTGTATATATAGTCAGTCTATTTAATTTTTTGCATCTAAAATAGATGATGTATTCTATATAATTATTTGCACACGAATCGGACGATTTATAGTCGATAAAATTTTTTCATAAAAAATTGAAAAAAAGACGATGTATTATATTTTTTTCATAAAAAAATTTTTTGCATGGAAAATGGATGATGTATAGTTTATTAAATTCTTTGCACGAAAAGAAGACGACGTATATAGTCCATCTAATTTTTTAGATACGAAATGGACGAATTATAGTCAATTTAATTTTTTTTTTAAATTTAAAAACGGACGATGTATGGTACATTAAATTTTGTATATAGTCAGTCTATTTAATTTTTTGCATCTAAAATAGACGATGGATAGTCTATGTAATTATTTGCACACGAATCGGACGATTTATAGTCGATAAAATTTTTTCATAAAAAATTGAAAAAAAGACGATGTATATATAGTCCATTATATTTTTTTCATAAAAAAATTTTTTGCATGGAAAATGGATGATGTATAGTTTATTAAATTCTTTGCACGAAAAGACGACGACGTATATAGTCCATTTAATTTTTTAGATACGAAATGGACGAATTATAGTCAATTTAATTTTTTTTTTAAATTTAAAAATGGACGATGTATGGTACATTAAATTTTGTATATATAGTCAGTCTATTTAATTTTTTGCATCTAAAATAGACGATGGATAGTCTATGTAATTATTTGCACACGAATCGGACGATTTATAGTCGATAAAATTTTTTCATAAAAAATTGAAAAAAGACGATATTTTTTTCATGAAAAAATTTTTTGCATGAAAAATGGATGATGTATAGTTTATTAAATTCTTTGCACGAAAAGACGACGACGTATACAGTCCATTTAATTTTTTAGATACGAAATGGACGAATTATAGTCAAATTAATTTATTTTTTAAATTTAAAAATGGATGATGTATAGTCTATTAAATTTTGTATATATAGTCAGTCTATTTAATTTTTTGCATCTAAAATAGACGATGTATAGTCTATATAATTATCTGCACATGAATCGGACGATTTATAGTCGATAAAATTTTTTCATAAAAATTGAAAAAAAGACGATGTATATATAGTCCATTATATTTTTTTCATAAAAAAATTTTTTGCATGGAAAATGGATGATTTATAGTTTATTAAATTCTTTGCAGGAAAAGAAGACGACGTATATAGTCCATTTAAATTTTTAGATATGAAATGGACGAATTATAGTCAATTTAATTTATTTTTTAAATTTAAAAATGGATGATGTATAGTCTATTAAATTTTGTATATATAGTCAGTCTATTTAATTTTTTGCATCTAAAATAGACGATGTATAGTCTATATAATTATTTGCACACGAATCGGACGATTTATAGTCGATAAAATTTTTTCATAAAAAATTGAAAAAAAGACGATGTATAGTCCATTATATTTTTTTCATAAAAAAATTTTTTGCATGGAAAATGGATGATGTATAGTTTATTAAATTCTTTGCACGAAAAGAAGACGACGTATATAGTCCATCTCATTTTTTAGATACGAAATGGACGAATTATAGTCAATTTAATTTTTTTTTTAAATTTAAAAATGGATGATGTATAGTCTATTAAATTTTGTATATATAGTCAGTCTATTTAATTTTTTGCATCTAAAAAAGATGATGTATGGTCTATATAATTATTTGCACGCGAATCGGACGATTTATAGTCGATAAAAATTTTCATAAAAAATTGAAAAAAAGACGATGTATAGTCCATTATATTTTTTTCATAAAAAAATTTTTTGCATGAAAAATGGATGATGTATAGTTTATTACATTCTTTGCACGAACAGACGACGACGTATATAGTCCATTTAATTTTTTAGATACGAAATGGATGAATTATGGTCAATTTAATTTTTTTTTTTATTTAAAAATGGAGGATGTATGGTACATTAAATTTTGTATATATAGTCAGTCTTTTAATTTTTTTGCATCTAAAATATACGATGGATAGTCTATGTAATTATTTGTACACGAATCGGACGATTTATAGTCGATAAAATTTTTTCATAAAAATTGAAAAAAAGACGATGTATATATAGTCCATTATATTTTTTTCATAAAAAAATTTTTTGCATGGAAAATGGATGATTTATAGTTTATTAAATTCTTTGCAGGAAAAGAAGACGACGTATATAGTCCATTTAAATTTTTAGATATGAAATGGACGAATTATAGTCAATTTAATTTATTTTTTAAATTTAAAAATGGATGATGTATAGTCTATTAAATTTTGTATATATAGTCAATCTATTTAATTTTTTGCATCTAAAATAGATGATGTATAGTCTATATAATTATTTGCACGCGAATCGGACGATTTATAGTCGATAAAATTTTTTCATAAAAAATTGAAAAAAAGACGATGTATATATAGTCCATTATATTTTTTTCATAAAAAAATTTTTTGCATGGAAAATAGATGATGTATAGTTTATTAAATTCTTTGCACGAAAAGAAGACGACGTATATAGTCCATTTAATTTTTTAGATACGAAATGGACGAATTATAGTCAATTTAATTTTTTTTTAAATTTAAAAATGGACGTTGTATGGTACATTAAATTTTGTATATATAGTCAGTCTATTTAATTTTTTGCATCTAAAATAGACGATGGATAGTCTATGTAATTATTTGCACACGAATCGGACGATTTATAGTCGATAAAATTTTTTCATAAAAAATTGAAAAAAAGACGATGTATATATAGTCCATTATATTTTTTTCATAAAAAAATTTTTTGCATGGAAAATAGATGATGTATAGTTTATTAAATTCTTTGCACGAAAAGAAGACGACGTATATAGTCCATTTAATTTTTTAGATACGAAATGGACGAATTATAGTCAATTTAATTTATTTTTTAAATTTAAAAATGGATGATGTATAGTCTATTAAATTTTGTATATATAGTCAGTCTATTTAATTTTTTGCATCTAAAATAGACGATGTATAGTCTATATAATTATTTGCACATGAATCGGACGATTTATAGTCGATAAAATTTTTTCATAAAAAATTGAAAAAAAGACGATGTATAGTCCATTATATTTTTTTCATAAAAAAATTTTTTGCATGGAAAATGGATGATTTATAGTTTATTAAATTCTTTGCAGGAAAAGAAGACGACGTATATAGTCCATTTAAATTTTTAGATATGAAATGGACGAATTATAGTCAATTTAATTTATTTTTTAAATTTAAAAATGGATGATGTATAGTCTATTAAATTTTGTATATATAGTCAGTCTATTTAATTTTTTGCATCTAAAATAGATGATGTATAGTCTATATAATTATTTGCACGCGAATCGGACGATTTATAGTCGATAAAATTTTTTCATAAAAAATTGAAAAAAAGACGTATAGTCCATTATATTTTTTTCATAAAAAAATTTTTTGCATGAAAAATGGATGATGTATAGTTTATTAAATTCTTTGCACGAACAGACGACGACGTATATAGTCCATTTAATTTTTTAGATACGAAATGGACGAATTATAGTCAATTTAATTTTTTTTTTAAATTTAAAAATAGACGATGTATGGTACATTAAATTTTGTATATATAGTCAGTCTATTTAATTTTTTGCATCTAAAATAGACGATGGATAGTCTATGTAATTATTTGTACACGAATCGGACGATTTATAGTCGATAAAATTTTTTCATAAAAATTGAAAAAAAGACGATGTATATATAGTCCATTATATTTTTTTTCATAAAAAAATTTTTTGCATGGAAAATGGATGATTTATAGTTTATTAAATTCTTTGCAGGAAATGAAGACGACGTATATAGTCCATTTAAATTTTTAGATATGAAATGGACGAATTATAGTCAATTTAATTTATTTTTTAAATTTAAAAATGGATGATGTATAGTCTATTAAATTTTGTATATATAGTCAGTCTATTTAATTTTTTGCATCTAAAAAAGATGATGTATGGTCTATATAATTATTTGCACGCGAATCGGACGATTTATAGTCGATAAAAATTTTCATAAAAAATTGAAAAAAAGACGATGTATAATAGTCCATTATATTTTTTTCATAAAAAAATTTTTTGCATGGAAAATAGATGATGTATAGTTTATTAAATTCTTTGCACAAAAAGAAGACGACGTATATAGTCCATTTAATTTTTTAGATACGAAATGGACGAATTATAGTCAATTAAATTTTTTTTTTTAAATTTAAAAATGGACGATGTATGGTACATTAAATTTTGTATATATAGTCAGTCTATTTAATTTTTTGCATCTAAAATAGACGATGGATAGTCTATGTAATTATTTGCACACGAATCGGACGATTTATAGTCGATAAAATTTTTTCATAAAAAATTGAAAAAAAGACGATGTATAGTCCATTATATTTTTTTCATAAAAAATTTTTTGCATGAAAAATGGATGATGTATAGTTTATTAAATTCTTTGCACGAAAAGACGACGACGTATATAGTCCATTTAATTTTTTAGATACGAAATGGACGAATTGTAGTCAATTTAATTTATTTTTAAATTTAAAAATGGATTATGTATAGTCTATTAAATTTTGTATATATAGTCAGTCTATTTAATTTTTTGCATCTAAAATAGACGATGTATAGTCTATATAATTATTTGCACACGAATCGGACGATTTATAGTCGATAAAATTTTTTCATAAAAAATTGAAAAAAAAGACGATGTATAGTCCATTATATTTTTTTCATAAAAAAATTTTTTGCATGGAAAATGGATGATGTATAGTTTATTAAATTCTTTGAACGAAAAGAAGACGACGTATATAGTCCATCTCATTTTTTAGATACGAAATGGACGAATTATAGTCAATTTAATTTTTTTTTTTAATTTAAAAATGGATGATGTATAGTCTATTAAATTTTGTATATATAGTCAGTCTATTTAATTTTTTGCATCTAAAAAAGATGATGTATGGTCTATATAATTATTTGCACGCGAATCGGACGATTTATAGTCGATAAAAATTTTCATAAAAAATTGAAAAAAAGACGATGTATATATAGTCCATTATATTTTTTTCATAAAAAAATTTTTTGCATGGAAAATAGATGATGTATAGTTTATTAAATTCTTTGCACGAAAAGAAGACGACGTATATAGTCCATTTAATTTTTTAGATACGAAATGGACGAATTATAGTCAATTTAATTTATTTTTTAAATTTAAAAATGGATGATGTATAGTCTATTAAATTTTGTATATATAGTCAGTCTATTTAATTTTTTGCATCTAAAATAGACGATGTATAGTCTATATAATTATTTGCACATGAATCGGACGATTTATAGTCGATAAAATTTTTTCATAAAAAATTGAAAAAAGACGATGTATAGTCCATTATATTTTTTTCATAAAAAAATTTTTTGCATGGAAAATGGATGATTTATAGTTTATTAAATTCTTTGCAGGAAAAGAAGACGACGTATATAGTCCATTTAAATTTTTAGATATGAAATGGACGAATTATAGTCAATTTAATTTATTTTTTAAATTTAAAAATGGATGATGTATAGTCTATTAAATTTTGTATATATATTCAGTCTATTTAATTTTTTGCATCTAAAATAGATGATGTATAGTCTATATAATTATTTGCACGCGAATCGGACGATTTATAGTTGATAAAATTTTTTCATAAAAAATTGAAAAAAAGACGATGTATAGTCCATTATATTTTTTTCATAAAAAAATTTTTTGCATGAAAAATGGATGATGTATAGTTTATTACATTCTTTGCACGAACAGACGACGACGTATATAGTCCATTTAATTTTTTAGATACGAAATGGACGAATTATAGTCAATTTAATTTATTTTTTAAATTTAAAAATGGATGATGTATAGTCTATTAAATTTTGTATATATAGTCAGTCTATTTAATTTTTTGCATCTAAAATAGACGATGTATAGTCTATATAATTATTTGCACATGAATCGGACGATTTATAGTCGATAAAATTTTTTCATAAAAAATTGAAAAAAGACGATGTATAGTCCATTATATTTTTTTCATAAAAAAATTTTTTGCATGGAAAATGGATGATTTATAGTTTATTAAATTCTTTGCAGGAAAAGAAGACGACGTATATAGTCCATTTAAATTTTTAGATATGAAATGGACGAATTATAGTCAATTTAATTTATTTTTTAAATTTAAAAATGGATGATGTATAGTCTATTAAATTTTGTATATATAGTCAGTCTATTTAATTTTTTGCATCTAAAATAGATGATGTATAGTCTATATAATTATTTGCACGCGAATCGGACGATTTATAGTTGATAAAATTTTTTCATAAAAAATTGAAAAAAAGACGATGTATAGTCCATTATATTTTTTTCATAAAAAAATTTTTTGCATGAAAAATGGATGATGTATAGTTTATTAAATTCTTTGCACGAACAGACGACGACGTATATAGTCCATTTAATTTTTTAGATACGAAATGGACGAATTATAGTCAATTTAACTTTTTTTTTTTATTTAAAAATGGACGATGTATGGTACATTAAATTTTGTATATATAGTCAGTCTTTTTATTTTTTTGCATCTAAAATATACGATGGATAGTCTATGTAATTATTTGTACACGAATCGGACGATTTATAGTCGATAAAATTTTTTCATAAAAATTGAAAAAAAGACGATGTATATATAGTCCATTATATTTTTTTCATAAAAAAATTTTTTGCATGGAAAATTGATGATTTATAGTTTATTAAATTCTTTGCAGGAAAAGAAGACGACGTATATAGTCCATTTAAATTTTTAGATATGAAATGGACGAATTATAGTCAATTTAATTTATTTTTTAAATTTAAAAATGGATGATGTATAGTCTATTAAATTTTGTATATATAGTCAGTCTATTTAATTTTTTGCATCTAAAATAGATTATGTATAGTCTATATAATTATTTGCACGCGAATCGGACGATTTATAGTCGATAAAATTTTTTCATAAAAAATTGAAAAAAGACGATGTATAGTCCATTATATTTTTTTCATAAAAAAAATTTTTGCATGGAAAATAGATGATGTACAGTTTATTAAATTCTTTGCACGAAAAGAAGACGACGTATATAGTCCATTTAATTTTTTAGATACGAAATGGACGAATTATAGTCAATTTAATTTTTTTTTAAATTTAAAAATGGACGATGTATGGTACATTAAATTTTGTATATATAGTCAGTCTATTTAATTTTTTGCATCTAAAATAGACGATGGATAGTCTATGTAATTATTTGCACACGAATCGGACGATTTATAGTCGATAAAATTTTTTCATAAAAAATTGAAAAAAAGACGATGTATAGTCCATTATATTTTTTTCATGATGTATAGTTTATTTAATTCTTTGCACGAAAAGACGACGACGTATACAGTCCATTTAATTTTTTAGATACGAAATGGACGAATTATAGTCAATTTAATTTATTTTTTAAATTTAAAAATGGATGATGTATAGTCTATTAAATTTTGTATATATAGTCAGTCTATTTAATTTTTTGCATCTAAAATAGACGATGTATAGTCTATATAATTATTTGCACATGAATCGGACGATTTATAGTCGATAAAATTTTTTCATAAAAAATTGAAAAAAAGACGATGTATAGTCCATTATATTTTTTTCATAAAAAAATTTTTTGCATGGAAAATGGATGATTTATAGTTTATTAAATTCTTTGCAGGAAAAGAAGACGACGTATATAGTCCATTTAAATTTTTAGATATGAAATGGACGAATTATAGTCAATTTAATTAATTTTTTAAATTTAAAAATGGATGATGTATAGTCTATTAAATTTTGTATATATAGTCAGTCTATTTAATTTTTTGCATCTAAAAAAGATGATGTATGGTCTATATAATTATTTGCACGCGAATCGGACGATTTATAGTCGATAAAAATTTTCATAAAAAATTGAAAATAAGACGATGTATAGTCCAATATATTTTGTTCATAAAAAAATTTTTTGCATGGAAAATAGATGATGTATAGTTTATTAAATTCTTTGCACGAAAAGAAGACGACGTATATAGTCCATCTAATTTTTTAGATACGAAATGGACGAATTATAGTCAATTAAATTTTTTTTTTAAATTTAAAAACGGACGATGTATGGTACATTAAATTTTGTATATAGTCAGTCTATTTAATTTTTTGCATCTAAAATAGACGATGGATAGTCTATATAATTATTTGCACACGAATCGGACGATTTATAGTCGATAAGATTTTTTCATAAAAAATTTAAAAAAAGACGATGTATAGTCCATTATATTTTTTTCATAAAAAAATTTTTTGCATGAAAAATGGATGATGTATAATTTATTAAATTCTTTGCACGAAAAGACGACGACGTATATAGTCCATTTAATTTTTTAGATACGAAATGGACGAATTATAGTAAATTTAATTTATTTTTTAAATTTAAAAATGGATGATGTATAGTCTATTAAATTTTGTATATATAGTCAGTCTATTTAATTTTTTGCATCTAAAATAGATGATGTATAGTCTATATAATTATTTGCACACGAATCGGACGATTTATAGTCGATAAAATTTTTTCATAAAAAATTTAAAAAAAGACGATGTATTATATTTTTTTCATAAAAAAATTTTTTGCATGGAAAATGGATGATGTATAGTTTATTAAATTCTTTGCACGAAAAGAAGACGACGTATATAGTCCATCTAATTTTTTAGATACGAAATGGACGAATTATAGTCAATTTAATTTTTTTTTTAAATTTAAAAACGGACGATGTATGGTACATTAAATTTTGTATATAGTCAGTCTATTTAATTTTTTGCATCTAAAATAGACGATGGATAGTCTATATAATTATTTGCACACGAATCGGACGATTTATAGTCGATAAGATTTTTTCATAAAAAATTTAAAAAAAGACGATGTATAGTCCATTATATTTTTTTCATAAAAAAATTTTTTGCATGAAAAATGGATGATGTATAATTTATTAAATTCTTTGCACGAAAAGACGACGACGTATATAGTCCATTTAATTTTTTAGATACGAAATGGACGAATTATAGTCAATTTAATTTATTTTTTAAATTTAAAAATGGATGATGTATAGTCTATTAAATTTTGTATATATAGTCAGTCTATTTAATTTTTTGCATCTAAAATAGATGATGTATAGTCTATATAATTATTTGCACACGAATCGGACGATTTATAGTCGATAAAATTTTTTCATAAAAAATTGAAAAAAAGACGATGTATAGTCCATTATATTTTTTTCATAAAAAATTTTTTGCATGGAAAATGGATGATGTATAGTTTATTAAATTCTTTGCACGAAAAGAAGACGACGTATATAGTCCATTTAATTTTTTAGATACGAAATGGACGAATTATAGTCAATTTAATTTATTTTTTAAATTTAAAAATGGATGATGTATAGTCTATTAAATTTTGTATATATAGTCAGTCTATTTAATTTTTTGCATCTAAAATAGACGATGTATAGTCTATATAATTATTTGCACACGAATCGGACGATTTATAGTCGATAAAATTTTTTCATAAAAAATTTAAAAAAAGACGATGTATAGTCCATTATATTTTTTTCATAAAAAAATTTTTTGCATGAAAAATGGATGATGTATAGTTTATTAAATTCTTTGCACGAACAGACGACGACGTATATAGTCCATTTAATTTTTTAGATACGAAATGGACGAATTATAGTCAATTTAATTTTTTTTTTAATTTAAAAATGGACGATGTATGGTACATTAAATTTTGTATATATAGTCAGTCTTTTTATTTTTTTGCATCTAAAATATACGATGGATAGTCTATGTAATTATTTGTACACGAATCGGACGATTTATAGTCGATAAAATTTTTTCATAAAAATTTAAAAAAAGACGATGTATATATAGTCCATTATATTTTTTTCATAAAAAAATTTTTTGCATGGAAAATAGATGATGTATAGTTTATTAAATTCTTTGCACGAAAAAAAGACGACGTATATAGTCCATTTAATTTTTTAGATACGAAATGGACGAATTATAGTCAATTTAATTTTTTTTTTAAATTTAAAAATGGACGATGTATGGTACATTAAATTTTGTATATATAGTCAGTCTATTTAATTTTTTGCATCTAAAATAGACGATGGATAGTCTATGTAATTATTTGCACACGAATCGGACGATTTATAGTCGATAAAATTTTTTCATAAAAAATTGAAAAAAAGACGATGTATAGTCCATTATATTTTTTTCATAAAAAAATTTTTTGCATGAAAAATGGATGATGTATAGTTTATTAAATTCTTTGCACGAAAAGACGACGACGTATACAGTCCATTTAATTTTTTAGATACGAAATGGACGAATTATAGTCAATTTAATTTATTTTTTAAATTTAAAAATGGATGATGTATAGTCTATTAAATTTTGTATATATAGTCAGTCTATTTAATTTTTTGCATCTAAAATAGATGATGTATAGTCTATATAATTATTTGCACGCGAATCGGACGATTTATAGTCGATAAAATTTTTTCATAAAAAATTTAAAAAAAGACGATGTATAGTCCATTATATTTTTTCATAAAAAAATTTTTTGCATGAAAACTGGATGATGTATAGTTTATTAAATTCTTTGCACGAACAGACGACGACGTATATAGTCCATTTAATTTTTTAGATACGAAATGGACGAATTATAGTCAATTTAATTTTTTTTTTAATTTAAAAATGGACGATGTATGGTACATTAAATTTTGTATATATAGTCACTCTATTTAATTTTTTGCATCTAAAATAGACGATGGATAGTCTATGTAATTATTTGCACACGAATCGGACGATTTATAGTCGATAAAATTTTTTCATAAAAAATTGAAAAAAAGACGATGTATAGTCCATTATATTTTTTTCATAAAAAATTTTTTCCATGAAAAATGGATGATGTATAGTTTATTAAATTCTTTGCACGAAAAGAAGATGACGTATATAGTCCATTTAATTTTTTAGATACGAAATGGACGAATTATAGTCAATTTAATTTATTTTTTAAATTTAAAAATGGATGATGTATAGTCTATTAAATTTTGTATATATAGTCAGTCTATTTAATTTTTTGCATCTAAAATAGACGATGTATAGTCTATATAATTATTTGCACACGAATCGGACGATTTATAGTCGATAAAATTTTTTCATAAAAAATTGAAAAAAAGACGATGTATAGTCCATTATATTTTTTTCATAAAAAAATTTTTTGCATGGAAAATGGATGATGTATAGTTTATTAAATTCTTTGCACGAAAAGAAGACGACGTATATAGTCCATCTCATTTTTTAGATACGAAATGGACGAATTATAGTCAATTTAATTTTTTTTTTTAATTTAAAAATGGATGATGTATAGTCTATTAAATTTTGTATATATAGTCAGTCTTTTTATTTTTTTGCATCTAAAATAGACGATGTATGGTCTATATAATTATTTGCACGCGAATCGGACGATTTATAGTCGATAAAAATTTTCATAAAAAATTGAAAATAAGACGATGTATAGTCCAATATATTTTGTTCATAAAAAAATTTTTTGCATGGAAAATAGATGATGTATAGTTTATTAAATTCTTTGCACGAAAAGAAGACGACGTATATAGTCCATCTAATTTTTTAGATACGAAATGGACGAATTATAGTCAATTAAATTTTTTTTTTAAATTTAAAAACGGACGATGTATGGTACATTAAATTTTGTATATAGTCAGTCTATTTAATTTTTTGCATCTAAAATAGACGATGGATAGTCTATATAATTATTTGCACACGAATCGGACGATTTATAGTCGATAAGATTTTTTCATAAAAAATTTAAAAAAAGACGATGTATAGTCCATTATATTTTTTTCATAAAAAAATTTTTTGCATGAAAAATGGATGATGTATAATTTATTAAATTCTTTGCACGAAAAGACGACGACGTATATAGTCCATTTAATTTTTTAGATACGAAATGGACGAATTATAGTAAATTTAATTTATTTTTTAAATTTAAAAATGGATGATGTATAGTCTATTAAATTTTGTATATATAGTCAGTCTATTTAATTTTTTGCATCTAAAATAGATGATGTATAGTCTATATAATTATTTGCACACGAATCGGACGATTTATAGTCGATAAAATTTTTTCATAAAAAATTTAAAAAAAGACGATGTATTATATTTTTTTCATAAAAAAATTTTTTGCATGGAAAATGGATGATGTATAGTTTATTAAATTCTTTGCACGAAAAGAAGACGACGTATATAGTCCATCTAATTTTTTAGATACGAAATGGACGAATTATAGTCAATTTAATTTTTTTTTTAAATTTAAAAACGGACGATGTATGGTACATTAAATTTTGTATATAGTCAGTCTATTTAATTTTTTGCATCTAAAATAGACGATGGATAGTCTATATAATTATTTGCACACGAATCGGACGATTTATAGTCGATAAGATTTTTTCATAAAAAATTTAAAAAAAGACGATGTATAGTCCATTATATTTTTTTCATAAAAAAATTTTTTGCATGAAAAATGGATGATGTATAATTTATTAAATTCTTTGCACGAAAAGACGACGACGTATATAGTCCATTTAATTTTTTAGATACGAAATGGACGAATTATAGTCAATTTAATTTATTTTTTAAATTTAAAAATGGATGATGTATAGTCTATTAAATTTTGTATATATAGTCAGTCTATTTAATTTTTTGCATCTAAAATAGATGATGTATAGTCTATATAATTATTTGCACACGAATCGGACGATTTATAGTCGATAAAATTTTTTCATAAAAAATTGAAAAAAAGACGATGTATAGTCCATTATATTTTTTTCATAAAAAATTTTTTGCATGGAAAATGGATGATGTATAGTTTATTAAATTCTTTGCACGAAAAGAAGACGACGTATATAGTCCATTTAATTTTTTAGATACGAAATGGACGAATTATAGTCAATTTAATTTATTTTTTAAATTTAAAAATGGATGATGTATAGTCTATTAAATTTTGTATATATAGTCAGTCTATTTAATTTTTTGCATCTAAAATAGACGATGTATAGTCTATATAATTATTTGCACACGAATCGGACGATTTATAGTCGATAAAATTTTTTCATAAAAAATTTAAAAAAAGACGATGTATAGTCCATTATATTTTTTTCATAAAAAAATTTTTTGCATGAAAAATGGATGATGTATAGTTTATTAAATTCTTTGCACGAACAGACGACGACGTATATAGTCCATTTAATTTTTTAGATACGAAATGGACGAATTATAGTCAATTTAATTTTTTTTTTTAATTTAAAAATGGACGATGTATGGTACATTAAATTTTGTATATATAGTCAGTCTTTTTATTTTTTTGCATCTAAAATATACGATGGATAGTCTATGTAATTATTTGTACACGAATCGGACGATTTATAGTCGATAAAATTTTTTCATAAAAATTTAAAAAAAGACGATGTATATATAGTCCATTATATTTTTTTCATAAAAAAATTTTTTGCATGGAAAATAGATGATGTATAGTTTATTAAATTCTTTGCACGAAAAAAAGACGACGTATATAGTCCATTTAATTTTTTAGATACGAAATGGACGAATTATAGTCAATTTAATTTTTTTTTTAAATTTAAAAATGGACGATGTATGGTACATTAAATTTTGTATATATAGTCAGTCTATTTAATTTTTTGCATCTAAAATAGACGATGGATAGTCTATGTAATTATTTGCACACGAATCGGACGATTTATAGTCGATAAAATTTTTTCATAAAAAATTGAAAAAAAGACGATGTATAGTCCATTATATTTTTTTCATAAAAAAATTTTTTGCATGAAAAATGGATGATGTATAGTTTATTAAATTCTTTGCACGAAAAGACGACGACGTATACAGTCCATTTAATTTTTTAGATACGAAATGGACGAATTATAGTCAATTTAATTTATTTTTTAAATTTAAAAATGGATGATGTATAGTCTATTAAATTTTGTATATATAGTCAGTCTATTTAATTTTTTGCATCTAAAATAGATGATGTATAGTCTATATAATTATTTGCACGCGAATCGGACGATTTATAGTCGATAAAATTTTTTCATAAAAAATTTAAAAAAAGACGATGTATAGTCCATTATATTTTTTCATAAAAAAATTTTTTGCATGAAAACTGGATGATGTATAGTTTATTAAATTCTTTGCACGAACAGACGACGACGTATATAGTCCATTTAATTTTTTAGATACGAAATGGACGAATTATAGTCAATTTAATTTTTTTTTTAATTTAAAAATGGACGATGTATGGTACATTAAATTTTGTATATATAGTCAGTCTTTTTATTTTTTTGCATCTAAAATAGACGATGGATAGTCTATGTAATTATTTGTACACGAATCGGACGATTTATAGTCGATAAAATTTTTTCATAAAAATTGAAAAAAAGACGATGTATAGTCCATTATATTTTTTTCATAAAAAAATTTTTTGCATGGAAAATAGATGATGTATAGTTTATTAAATTCTTTGCACGAAAAGAAGACGACGTATATAGTCCATTTAATTTTTTAAATACGAAATGGACGAATTATAGTCAATTAAATTTTTTTTTAAATTTAAAAATGGACGATGTATGGTACATTAAATTTTGTATATATAGTCAGTCTATTTAATTTTTTGCATCTAAAATAGACGATGTATAGTCTATATAATTATTTGCACACGAATCGGACGATTTATAGTCGATAAAATTTTTTCATAAAAAATTCAAAAAAAGACGATGTATAGTCCATTATATTTTTTTCATAAAAAAATTTTTTGCATGAAAAATGGATGATGTATAGTTTATTAAATTCTTTGCACGAAAAGAAGACGACGTATATAGTCCATCTCATTTTTTAGATACGAAATGGACGAATTATAGTCAATTTAATTTTTTTTTTAATTTAAAAATGGATGATGTATAGTCTATTAAATTTTGTATATATAGTCAGTCTATTTAATTTTTTGCATCTAAAAAAGATGATGTATGGTCTATATAATTATTTGCACGCGAATCGGACGATTTATAGTCGATAAAAATTTTCATAAAAAATTGAAAAAAAGACGATGTATAGTCCATTATATTTTTTTCATAAAAAAATTTTTTGCATGGAAAATAGATAATGTATAGTTTATTAAATTCTTTGCACGAAAAGAAGACGACGTATATAGTCCATTTAATTTTTTAGATGCGAAATGGACGAATTATAGTCAATTTAATTTATTTTTTAAATTTAAAAATGGATGATGTATAGTCTATTAAATTTTGTATATATAGTCAGTCTATTTAATTTTTTGCATCTAAAATGGACGATGTATAGTCTATATAATTATTTGCACATGAATCGGACGATTTATAGTCGATAAAATTTTTTCATAAAAAATTGAAAAAAAGACGATGTATAGTCCATTATATTTTTTTCATAAAAAAATTTTTTGCATGGAAAATGGATGATTTATAGTTTATTAAATTCTTTGCAGGAAAAGAAGACGACGTATATAGTCCATTTAAATTTTTAGATATGAAATGGACAAATTATAGTCAATTTAATTTATTTTTTAAATTTAAAAATGGATGATGTATAGTCTATTAAATTTTGTATATATAGTCAGTCTATTTAATTTTTTGCATCTAAAATAGATGATGTATAGTCTATATAATTATTTGCACGCGAATCGGACGATTTATAGTCGATAAAATTTTTTCATAAAAAATTGAAAAAAAGACGATGTATAGTCCATTATATTTTTTTCATAAAAAAATTTTTTGCATGGAAAATAGATGATGTATAGTTTATTAAATTCTTTGCACGAAAAGAAGACGACGTATATAGTCCATTTAATTTTTTAGATACGAAATGGACGAATTATAGTCAATTTAATTTTTTTTTAAATTTAAAAATGGACGATGTATGGTACATTAAATTTTGTATATATAGTCAGTCTATTTAATTTTTTGCATCTAAAATAGACGATGGATAGTCTATGTAATTATTTGCACACGAATCGGACGATTTATAGTCGATAAAATTTTTTCATAAAAAATTGAAAAAAAGATGATGTATAGTCCATTATATTTTTTTAATTTTTTTTTTTTTTTTTATGCATGATTTTTATTTATTGTATCTTCATATATGAACTAACAATAAGTATTCAAATCTTAAATCTAAAAAATATAATTAGGCCCGACCAATGTCGGACATAAGCTTAGTAGTAGTTATATATAATACATATGTAAGTAGTGATAATCAAAAGGAAAAAAAAATAAAAGTATTTTCAAGAAGTCCCATCTGGAGTGCTGTGAATAAGAGCCATTGTGTCCCTCTTTTTTAGGTGGATGTGTCCAGTAAAGTTCAAAATATTACGGGCAAGCGGATTAGGATGTGACTCGAGCTTTGTTAAATATTTGCCAGCGTATTTTGCAATTTCTTCAGTCACTAGTGGCATATTCAAATCACGTTGTATATTTGAATTTTTGATGTACCATGGAGCCGATGTTATCATGCGTAAAATTTTATTTTGCCTGCGTTGAATTTTCTCTACATTTGAAGCTGAAGCAGTGCCCCATAGTTGAATTCCGTAGCACCATATTGGCTTTAAAAGCGACTTGTATATTAAAAGTTCACAGTCTAGGCTAAGTGTTGAATTTTGACCAGTCAGCCAATGTACCTGAGTTAGTTTAAGTTTCATGTGAGTTAACTTAGAGTCAATGTGGTGTTTCCATGTAAGTCGTCGATCAAGGTGTATACCAAGATATTTCACATGTGAATGTTGAGAAACAACTTGATTGTTAATCCGAATGGGGGAACAAGTATCTCTTCGTAAAGTAAATGTTACTTGAACACACTTTTGTTCATTTACCTTGATTCTCCATAAGTTTAACCAAAGCTCCATCTGGCTAATGTGTTCCTGGAGTTTGCGGGATACCTCATCAGGGTTTTCATGCATACTAAGGCAGGCTGTATCGTCGGCAAATGTGGAAGTATGGATACTACTGCTCACAGGCATATCACAAGTATAAATTAAATATAAAACTGGTCCCAGTATACTCCCCTGTGGCACACCAGATGAAATTGTTTCAGGCCTACTTGTAAAGTCTCCTTCCACAACAGTGAACTTACGGGAAATAATGTAACTTTCCAAAAGATTTAAAATGTTTATTGGTAAGTAAGTCTTCAATTTTAATATTAGGCCTTCATGCCACACTTTATCAAATGCCTGGGAAACGTCAATAAACAGCGCAGAACAATACTTTTTTCCCTCAAAAGTTCTTCTTATAAATTGAACTAATCTGTGAGTTTGTTCAATGGTGCTATGTTGACTTCTAAAACCAAATTGATGGTCTGGTATGCACCCACTACTAATTAGAATTGGGGACAATTTTGTTTTGAGCAGTTTTTCGAAAAGCTTTGACATTGTAGATAGTAGACTTATTGGCCTATATGACTCAGCCTTTGTTATATCTTTGCCCGGGTTTGGAATCATTTTAACCTTGGCAAGTTTCCAGTTGTGTGGATAATACTCCAGTCGTAAAATAGCATTAAATATGAATAACAGGATTCTCATTGCAATACGAGGTAAGTTCATCAGCATCTGATTACTAATTCCATCAATACCCGGAGCTTTCTTCGGGTTGAGTTCGGCAATTAATTTTTGTAAATCACGCGTCTTAAACTTTATGTGTTGAGGGGGTAGAGCGACTATATTCGGCAAATCAGCAACACCAGTACATATATTTGGCGTAAAAACGGATTTTAAGTGCTCAGCAAATATTTTACCTTTTTCAGTATCGCTTCTTGCCCAACCTCCGGTAGATGTGCGTAGAGGTGGCTTATACTCAACGGGTGTTTTAAGCTTTCTGGCAGCGCGCCACAAGGAGTAATTAGACGCCGGTGTAACATCAAGACCCTCCAGATAATTTTTAAGAGATGCAATTTTTTCAGATGCAAGCAACTCTTGGAGTCGTTTAGTGCACTCTTTAAATCTGATTTTATTTTGTGGTGATCTGTGCTGTTGCCATTCCCTTCTAGCCCTTCTTTTTTCACGTACGAGACGTTCAATGTCTGTAGAATAAATTTTATTAAACCCAATCTGCGGATGGGAGATAGTGGCATGTTCAGCAGCCTGTTTAATATTCTCGCTGAGATTGGCAATGTTCGATTCAATATCATCGGGTGTTCTAAGCGTAATGTTTTCCGTACAATGACTGCTGAGATATTTTTTGAACCCCAGCCAATTTACACGATTGATCATCTTCACATATGGGTTAGGTAAGTTACTTCTTAATGGGCTACAAATTGTGATGATCGTCGGGGAGTGATCGGACGAGAGATCAAGAGAAGCTTGAACTTGAATTAAATCCCTAGAGATATTTTTTATGACGCCAAAATCTATAACATCCGGAATTTTTTGTATGTCAGTAGGCCAATAAGTGGGCTCCCCACTCGAAATGACATCCAAGCCCATTTTTGAAATAGTGTTGAACAATGCTCGACCTCTGGGTGTAACAAGGCGCGAACCCCAGAACGTATGTTTCGCATTGTAGTCTCCAGCTGCTACAAAACAAGGTCCAAGAGATTTGTAGAAATCCTCATATTGATTCTCAGTGATTGAAAATCTGGGAGGGGAGTAAATTGATGATATAACGAAATTTGAACAAAAACTTTCAATGCCAATATTTGTTGCTTGTAGGTATTCTTCACAAATGTTATCAAGAACATAGTGCTTGAGTCTTGACTTTATTAGAATTGCTGATCCACCGCAAGCCCTTCCTCTCGGGTCCTTTGAATCATATATAGTGTAGCCATAAATTTTAAAAAGACTTCTCGAAGTCAAATGAGTCTCAGATACTAACATTATATCAATATTTTTTTCCGTGAGGAAGTGCTCAAGTTCATTTTTATGTTGGCGAATGCCGTTTGCGTTCCAGAAACATATTGTTAACGTGTTCATGGCTTATTAAGTATTGCTTGAAGGAGAGTATTCTGCATTCGCAACATTTCTTGCATCATGCTAGTCATATTTGTTGTAAAATTGTTTATAGTTTGCACAAGATTTTCAATAGTGGCTTCAAGGCGATTATAATTAAAGTTTGAGTTTGTATTTGTAGAATTATTTTGCGGTGAAACATTTTGTGTCGGAATAGAACTAGCCTTAGCAGCATCTGCATACGATACACGGGAAGTAACTGGTTGGCTCATTTGCTGAAAAGTGGCAGAGTAAACGTTTGCTGATTGAGCTGGAGCTAATTTAGGTTTTTGCACCATAGTCTTCTTTACAAAAGAGTACACACGACAACCTCTGTAGTTAGCGGTGTGATTTTCTCCACAATTACTACATTTTTTGCCACTTTGATCTTTTGGTTTATTGCAACTAGCAGTGCCGTGTAATTCGCCGCACACAACACAAACAGTAGGTAAATTGCAGTATGTTTTTGTATGGCCATATTCTTGGCAATTATGGCACTGTACAGGACCTGAACGCTTATGTGGCTCTTCAACTGTGATTTTTCGGTACAAGAGGTATTTTTCATAAAAAAATTTTTTGCATGGAAAATGGATGATTTATAGTTTATTAAATTCTTTGCAGGAAAAGAAGACGACGTATATAGTCCATTTAAATTTTTAGATATGAAATGGACGAATTATAGTCAATTTAATTTATTTTTTAAATTTAAAAATGGATGATGTATAGTCTATTAAATTTTGTATATATAGTCAGTCTATTTAATTTTTTGCATCTAAAATAGATGATGTATAGTCTATATAATTATTTGCACGCGAATCGGACGATTTATAGTCGATAAAATTTTTTCATAAAAAATTGAAAAAAAGACGATGTATAGTCCATTATATTTTTTTCATAAAAAAATTTTTTGCATGGAAAATAGATGATGTATAGTTTATTAAATTCTTTGCACGAAAAGAAGACGACGTATATAGTCCATTTAATTTTTTAGATACGAAATGGACGAATTATAGTCAATTAAATTTTTTTTTTTAAATTTAAAAATGGACGATGTATGGTACATTAAATTTTGTATATATAGTCAGTCTATTTAATTTTTTGCATCTAAAATAGACGATGGATAGTCTATGTAATTATTTGCACACGAATCGGACGATTTATAGTCGATAAAATTTTTTCATAAAAAATTGAAAAAAAGACGATGTATAGTCCATTATATTTTTTTTCATAAAAAATTTTTTGCATGAAAAATGGATGATGTATAGTTTATTAAATTCTTTGCATGAAAAGACGACGACGTATATAGTCCATTTAATTTTTTAGATACGAAATGGACGAATTATAGTCAATTTAATTTATTTTTTAAATTTAAAAATGGATGATGTATAGTCTATTAAATTTTGTATATATAGTCAGTCTATTTAATTTTTTGCATCTAAAATAGACGATGGATAGTCTATGTAATTATTTGCACACGAATCGGACGATTTATAGTCGATAAAATTTTTTCATAAAAAATTTAAAAAAAGACGATGTATTATATTTTTTTCATAAAAAAATTTTTTGCATGGAAAATGGATGATGTATAGTTTATTAAATTCTTTGCACGAAAAGAAGACGACGTATATAGTCCATCTAATTTTTTAGATACGAAATGGACGAATTATAGTCAATTTAATTTTTTTTTTAAATTTAAAAACGGACGATGTATGGTACATTAAATTTTGTATATAGTCAGTCTATTTAATTTTTTGCATCTAAAATAGACGATGGATAGTCTATATAATTATTTGCACACGAATCGGACGATTTATAGTCGATAAGATTTTTTCATAAAAAATTTAAAAAAAGACGATGTATTATATTTTTTTCATAAAAAAATTTTTTGCATGGAAAATGGATGATGTATAGTTTATTAAATTCTTTGCACGAAAAGACGAAGACGTATATAGTCCATTTAATTTTTTAGATACGAAATGGACGAATTATAGTCAATTTAATTTATTTTTTAAATTTAAAAATGGATGATGTATAGTCTATTAAATTTTGTATATATAGTCAGTCTATTTAATTTTTTGCATCTAAAATAGACGATGTATAGTCTATGTAATTATTTGCACACGAATCGGACGATTTATAGTCGATAAAATTTTTTCATAAAAAATTGAAAAAAAGACGATGTATAGTCCATTATATTTTTTTCATAAAAAAATTTTTTGCATGGAAAATGGATGATGTATAGTTTATTAAATTCTTTGCACGAAAAGAAGACGACGTATATAGTCCATCTCATTTTTTAGATACGAAATGGACGAATTATAGTCAATTTAATTTTTTTTTTAAATTTAAAAATGGATGATGTATAGTCTATTAAATTTTGTATATATAGTCAGTCTATTTAATTTTTTGCATCTAAAAAAGATGATGTATGGTCTATATAATTATTTGCACGCGAATCGGACGATTTATAGTCGATAAAAATTTTCATAAAAAATTGAAAAAAAGACGATGTATAGTCCATTATATTTTTTTCATAAAAAAATTTTTTGCATGGAAAATAGATGATGTATAGTTTATTAAATTCTTTGCACGAAAAGAAGACGACGTATATAGTCCATTTAATTTTTTAGATACGAAATGGACGAATTATAGTCAATTTAATTTATTTTTTAAATTTAAAAATGGATGATGTATAGTCTATTAAATTTTGTATATATAGTCAGTCTATTTAATTTTTTGCATCTAAAATAGACGATGTATAGTCTATATAATTATTTGCACACGAATCGGACGATTTATAGTCGATAAAATTTTTTCATAAAAAATTGAAAAAAAGACGATGTATAGTCCATTATATTTTTTTCATAAAAAAATTTTTTGCATGGAAAATGGATGATGTATAGTTTATTAAATTCTTTGCACGAAAAGAAGACGACGTATATAGTCCATCTCAGTTTTTAGATACGAAATGGACGAATTATAGTCAATTTAATTTTTTTTTTAATTTAAAAATGGACGATGTATGGTACATTAAATTTTGTATATATAGTCAGTCTATTTAATTTTTTGCATCTAAAATAGACGATGGATAGTCTATATAATTATTTGCACATGAATCGGACGATTTATAGTCGATAAAATTTTTTCATAAAAAATTGAAAAAAAGACGATGTATAGTCAGTCCATTATATTTTTTTCAAAAAAAATTTTTTGCATGAAAAATGGATGATGTATAGTTTATTAAATTCTTTGCACGAAAAGAAGACGACGTATATAGTCCATTTAATTTTTTAGATACGAAATGGACGAATTATAGTCAATTTAATTTATTTTTTAAATTTAAAAATGGATGATGTATACTCTATTAAATTTTGTATATATAGTCAGTCTATTTAATTTTTTGCATCTAAAATAGACGATGTATAGTCTATATAATTATTTGCACGCGAATCGGACGATTTATAGTCGATAAAATTTTTTCATAAAAAATTGAAAAAAAGACGATGTATAGTCCATTATATTTTTTTCATAAAAAAATTTTTTGCATGGAAAATGGATGATGTATAGTTTATTAAATTCTTTGCACGAAAAGAAGACGACGTATATAGTCCATCTCATTTTTTAGATACGAAATGGACGAATTATAGTCAATTTAATTTTTTTTTAAATTTAAAAATGGATGATGTATAGTCTATTAAATTTTGTATATATAGTCAGTCTATTTAATTTTTTGCATCTAAAAAAGATGATGTATGGTCTATATAATTATTTGCACGCGAATCGGACGATTTATAGTCGATAAAAATTTTCATAAAAAATTGAAAAAAAGACGATGTATAGTGCATTATATTTTTTTCATAAAAAAATTTTTTGCATGGAAAATAGATGATGTATAGTTTATTAAATTCTTTGCACGAAAAGAAGACGACGTATATAGTCCATTTAATTTTTTAGATACGAAATGGACGAATTATAGTCAATTTAATTTTTTTTTTAAATTTAAAAATGGACGATGTATGGTACATTAAATTTTGTATATATAGTCAGTCTATTTAATTTTTTGCATCTAAAATAGACGATGGATAGTCTATGTAATTATTTGCACACGAATCGGACGATTTATAGTCGATAAAATTTTTTCATAAAAAATTGAAAAAAGACGATGTATAGTCCATTATATTTTTTTCATGAAAAAATTTTTTGCATGAAAAATGGATGATGTATAGTTTATTAAATTCTTTGCACGAAAAGACGACGACGTATACAGTCCATTTAATTTTTTAGATACGAAATGGACGAATTATAGTCAATTTAATTTATTTTTTAAATTTAAAAATGGATGATGTATAGTCTATTAAATTTTGTATATATAGTCAGTCTATTTAATTTTTTGCATCTAAAATAGACGATGTATAGTCTATATAATTATCTGCACATGAATCGGACGATTTATAGTCGATAAAATTTTTTCATAAAAAATTGAAAAAAAGACGATGTATAGTCCATTATATTTTTTTCATAAAAAAATTTTTTGCATGGAAAATGGATGATTTATAGTTTATTAAATTCTTTGCAGGAAAAGAAGACGACGTATATAGTCCATTTAAATTTTTAGATATGAAATGGACGAATTATAGTCAATTTAATTTTTTTTTTAAATTTAAAAATGGATGATGTATAGTCTATTAAATTTTGTATATATAGTCAGTCTATTTAATTTTTTGCATCTAAAATAGATGATGTATAGTCTATATAATTATTTGCACGCGAATCGGACGATTTATAGTCGATAAAATTTTTTCATAAAAAATTGAAAAAAGACGATGTATAGTCCATTATATTTTTTTCATAAAAAAATTTTTTGCATGAAAAATGGATGATGTATAATTTATTAAATTCTTTGCACGAACAGACGACGATGTATATAGTCCATTTAATTTTTTAGATACGAAATGGACGAATTATAGTCAATTTAATTTTTTTTTTTAATTTAAAAATAGACGATGTATGGTACATTAAATTTTGTATATATAGTCAGTCTATTTAATTTTTTGCATCTAAAATAGACGATGGATAATCTATGTAATTATTTGTACACGAATCGGACGATTTATAGTCGATAAAATTTTTTCATAAAAATTGAAAAAAAGACGATGTATATATAGTCCATTATATTTTTTTCATAAAAAAATTTTTTGCATGGAAAATGGATGATTTATAGTTTATTAAATTCTTTGCAGGAAAAGAAGACGACGTATATAGTCCATTTAAATTTTTAGATATGAAATGGACGAATTATAGTCAATTTAATTTTTTTTTTAAATTTAAAAATGGATGATGTATAGTCTATTAAATTTTGTATATATAGTCAGTCTATTTGATTTTTTGCATCTAAAATAGATGATGTATTGTCTATATAATTATTTGCACGCGAATCGGACGATTTATAGTCGATAAAATTTTTTCATAAAAAATTGAAAAAAGACGATGTATAGTCCATTATATTTTTTTCATAAAAAATTTTTTTGCATGAAAAATGGATGATGTATAATTTATTAAATTCTTTGCACGAACAGACGACGACGTATATAGTCCATTTAATTTTTTAGATACGAAATGGACGAATTATAGTCAATTTAATTTTTTTTTTTATTTAAAAATAGGCGATGTATGGTACATTAAATTTTGTATATATAGTCAGTCTATTTAATTTTTTGCATCTAAAATAGACGATGGATAATCTATGTAATTATTTGTACACGAATCGGACGATTTATAGTCGATAAAATTTTTTCATAAAAATTGAAAAAAAGACGATGTATATATAGTCCATTATATTTCTTTCATAAAAAAATTTTTTGCATGGAAAATGGATGATTTATAGTTTATTAAATTCTTTGCAGGAAAAGAAGACGACGTATATAGTCCATTTAAATTTTTAGATATGAAATGGACGAATTATAGTCAATTTAATTTTTTTTTAAATTTAAAAATGGATGATGTATAGTACATTAAATTTTGTATATATAGTCAGTCTATTTAATTTTTTGCATCTAAAATAGACGATGGATAGTTTATGTAATTATTTGCACACGAATCGGACGATTTATAGTCGATAAAATTTTTTCATAAAAAATTGAAAAAAAGACGATGTATAGTCCATTATATTTTTTTCATAAAAAATTTTTTGCATGAAAAATGGATGATGTATAGTTTATTAAATTCTTTGCACGAAAAGACGACGACGTATATAGTCCATTTAATTTTTTAGATACGAAATGGACGAATTATAGTCAATTTAATTTATTTTTTAAATTTAAAAATGGATGATGTATAGTCTATTAAATTTTGTATATATAGTCAGTCTATTTAATTTTTTGCATCTAAAATAGACGATGTATAGTCTATATAATTATTTGCACACGAATCGGACGATTTATAGTCGATAAAATTTTTTCATAAAAAAATTTTTTGCATGGAAAATGGATGATGTATAGTTTATTAAATTCTTTGCACGAAAAGAAGACGACGTATATAGTCCATCTCATTTTTTAGATACGAAATGGACAAATTATAGTCAATTTAATTTTTTTTTTAAATTTAAAAATGGATGATGTATATATAGTCTATTAAATTTTGTATATATAGTCAGTCTATTTAATTTTTTGCATCTAAAAAAGATGATGTATGGTCTATATAATTATTTGCACGCGAATCGGACGATTTATAGTCGATAAAAATTTTCATAAAAAATTGAAAAAAAGACGATGTATAGTCCATTATATTTTTTTCATAAAAAATTTTTTTGCATGGAAAATAGATGA
This sequence comes from Tachina lurida, assembly GCA_944452675.1. Taxonomy (NCBI): domain Eukaryota; kingdom Metazoa; phylum Arthropoda; class Insecta; order Diptera; family Tachinidae; genus Tachina; species Tachina lurida. Next base: position 93,478,459 of record OX101754.1, on the reverse strand, counting down.
TGTATAGTTTATTAAATTCTTTGCACGAAAAGAAGACGACGTATATAGTCCATTTAATTTTTTAGATACGAAATGGACGAATTATAGTCAATTTAATTTATTTTTTAAATTTAAAAATGGATGATGTATAGTCTATTAAATTTTGTATATATAGTCAGTCTATTTAATGTTTTGCATCTAAAATAGATGATGTATAGTCTATATAATTATTTGCACGCGAATCGGACGATTTATAGTCGATAAAATTTTTTCATAAAAAATTGAAAAAAAGACGATGTTATAGTCCATTATATTTTTTTCATAAAAAAATTTTTTGCATGAAAAATGGATGATGTATAGTTTATTAAATTCTTTGCACGAACAGACGACGACGTATATAGTCCATTTATATTTTTAGATACGAAATGGACGAATTATAGTCAATTTAATTTATTTTTTAAATTTAAAAATGGATGATGTATAGTCTATTAAATTTTGTATATATAGTCAGTCTATTTAATTTTTTGCATCTAAAATAGACGATGTATAGTCTATATAATTATTTGCACACAAATCGGACGATTTATAGTCGATAAAATTTTTTCATAAAAAATTGAAAAAAAGACGATGTATAGTCCATTATATTTTTTTCATAAAAAAATTTTTTGCATGGAAAATGGATGATGTATAGTTTATTAAATTCTTTGCACGAAAAGAAGACGACGTATATAGTCCATCTCATTTTTTAGATACGAAATGGACGAATTATAGTCAATTTAATTTTTTTTTTAAATTTAAAAATGGATGATGTATAGTCTATTAAATTTTGTATATATAGTCAGTCTATTTAATTTTTTGCATCTAAAATAGATGATGTATAGTCTATATAATTATTTGCACGCGAATCGGACGATTTATAGTCGGTAAAATTTTTTCATAAAAAATTGAAAAAAAGACAATGTATAGTCCATTATATTTTTTTCATAAAAAAATTTTTTGCATGAAAAATGGATGATGTATAGTTTATTAAATTCTTTGCACGAACAGACGACGACGTATATAGTCCATTTAATTTTTTAGATACGAAATGGACGAATTATAGTCAATTTAATTTTTTTTTTAAATTTAAAAATAGACGATGTATGGTACATTAAATTTTGTATATATAGTCAGTCTATTTAATTTTTTGCATCTAAAATAGACGATGGATAGTCTATGTAATTATTTGTACACGAATCGGACGATTTATAGTCGATAAAATTTTTTCATAAAAATTGAAAAAAAGACGATGTATATATAGTCCATTATATTTTTTTCATAAAAAAATTTTTTGCATGGAAAATGGATGATTTATAGTTTATTAAATTCTTTGCAGGAAAAGAAGACGACGTATATAGTCCATTTAATTTTTTAGATACGAAATGGACGAATTATAGTCAATTAAATTTTTTTTTTTTTAATTTCAAAATGGACGATGTATGGTACATTAAATTTTGTATATATAGTCAGTCTATTTAATTTTTTGCATCTAAAATAGACGATGGATAGTCTATGTAATTATTTGCACACGAATCGGACGATTTATAGTCGATAAAATTTTTTCATAAAAAATTGAAAAAAAGGCGATGTATAGTCCATTATATTTTTTTCATAAAAAATTTTTTGCATGAAAAATGGATGATGTATAGTTTATTAAATTCTTTGCACGAAAAGACGACGACGTATATAGTCCATTTAATTTTTTAGATACGAAATGGACGAATTATAGTCAATTGAATTTATTTTTTAAATTTAAAAATGGATGATGTATAGTCTATTAAATTTTGTATATATAGTCAGTCTATTTAATTTTTTGCATCTAAAATAGATGATGTATAGTCTATATAATTATTTGCACACGAATCGGACGATTTATAGTCGATAAAATTTTTTCATAAAAAATTTAAAAAAAGACGATGTATTATATTTTTTTCATAAAAAAATTTTTTGCATGGAAAATGGATGATGTATAGTTTATTAAATTCTTTGCACGAAAAGAAGACGACGTATATAGTCCATTTAAATTTTTAGATATGAAATGGACGAATTATAGTCAATTTAATTTTTTTTTTAAATTTAAAAACGGACGATGTATGGTACATTAAATTTTGTATATATAGTCAGTCTATTTAATTTTTTGCATCTAAAATAGACGATGTATGGTCTATATAATTATTTGCACACGAATCGGATGATTTATAGTCGATAAGATTTTTTCATAAAAAATTTAAAAAAGTCCATTATATTTTTTTCATAAAAAAATTTTTTGCATGGAAAATAGATGATGTATAGTTCATTAAATTCTTTGCACGAAAAGAAGACGACGTATATAGTCCATTTAATTTTTTAGATACGAAATGGACGAATTATAGTCAATTTAATTTTTTTTTTAATTTAAAAATGGACGATGTATGGTACATTAAATTTTGTATATATAGTCAGTCTATTTAATTTTTTGCATCTAAAATAGACGATGGATAGTCTATGTAATTATTTGCACACGAATCGGACGATTTATAGTCGATAAAATTTTTTCATAAAAAATTGAAAAAAAGACGATGTATATATAGTCCATTATATTTTTTTCATAAAAAAATTTTTTGCATGAAAAATGGATGATGTATAGTTTATTAAATTCTTTGCACGAAAAGACGACGACGTATACAGTCCATTTAATTTTTTAGATACGAAATGGACGAATTATAGTCAATTTAATTTATTTTTTAAATTTAAAAATGGATGATGTATAGTCTATTAAATTTTGTATATATAGTCAGTCTATTTAATTTTTTGCATCTAAAATAGACGATGTATAGTCTATATAATTATTTGCACACGAATCGGACGATTTATAGTCGATAAAATTTTTTCATAAAAAATTGAAAAAAAGACGATGTATATATAGTCCATTATATTTTTTTCATAAAAAAATTTTTTGCATGGAAAATGGATGATTTATAGTTTATTAAATTCTTTGCAGGAAAAGAAGACGACGTATATAGTCCATTTAAATTTTTAGATATGAAATGGACGAATTATAGTCAATTTAATTTATTTTTTAAATTTAAAAATGGATGATGTATAGTCTATTAAATTTTGTATATATAGTCAGTCTATTTAATTTTTTGCATCTAAAATAGATGATGTATAGTCTATATAATTATTTGCACGCGAATCGGACGATTTATAGTCGGTAAAATTTTTTCATAAAAAATTGAAAAAAAGACGATGTATAGTCCATTATATTTTTTTCATAAAAAAATTTTTTGCATGAAAAATGGATGATGTATAGTTTATTAAATTCTTTGCACGAACAGACGACGACGTATATAGTCCATTTAATTTTTTAGATACGAAATGGACGAATTATAGTCAATTTAATTTTTTTTTTAAATTTAAAAATAGACGATGTATGGTACATTAAATTTTGTATATATAGTCAGTCTATTTAATTTTTTGCATCTAAAATAGACGATGGATAGTCTATGTAATTATTTGTACACGAATCGGACGATTTATAGTCGATAAAATTTTTTCATAAAAATTGAAAAAAAGACGATGTATATATAGTCCGTTATATTTTTTTCATAAAAAAATTTTTTGCATGGAAAATGGATGATTTATAGTTTATTAAATTCTTTGCAGGAAAAGAAGACGACGTATATAGTCCATTTAATTTTTTAGATGCGAAATGGACGAATTATAGTCAATTAAATTTTTTTTTTTTAATTTAAAAATGGACGATGTATGGTACATTAAATTTTGTATATATAGTCAGTCTATTTAATTTTTTCCATCTAAAATAGACGATGCATAGTCTATGTAATTATTTGCACACGAATCGGACGATTTATAGTCGATAAAATTTTTTCATAAAAAATTGAAAAAAAGACGATGTATAGTCATTATATTTTTTTCATAAAAAATTTTTTGCGTGAAAAATGGATGATGTATAGTTTATTAAATTCTTTGCACGAAAAGACGACGACGTATATAGTCCATTTAATTTTTTAGATACGAAATGGACGAATTATAGTCAATTTAATTTATTTTTTAAATTTAAAAATGGATGATGTATAGTCTATTAAATTTTGTATATATAGTCAGTCTATTTAATTTTTTGCATCTAAAATAGATGATGTATAGTCTATATAATTATTTGCACACGAATCGGACGATTTATAGTCGATAAAATTTTTTCATAAAAAATTGAAAAAAAGACGATGTATTATATTTTTTTCATAAAAAAATTTTTTGCATGGAAAATGGATGATGTATAGTTTATTAAATTCTTTGCACGAAAAGAAGACGACGTATATAGTCCATTTAAATTTTTAGATATGAAATGGACGAATTATAGTCAATTTAATTTTTTTTTTAAATTTAAAAACGGACGATGTATGGTACATTAAATTTTGTATATAGTCAGTCTATTTAATTTTTTGCATCTAAAATAGACGATGGATAGTCTATGTAATTATTTGCACACGAATCGGACGATTTATAGTCGATAAAATTTTTTCATAAAAAATTTAAAAAAAGACGATGTATAGTCCATTATATTTTTTTCATAAAAAATTTTTTCCATGAAAAATGGATGATGTATAGTTTATTAAATTCTTTGCACGAAAAGAAGATGACGTATATAGTCCATTTAATTTTTTAGATACGAAATGGACGAATTATAGTCAATTTAATTTATTTTTTAAATTTAAAAATGGATGATGTATAGTCTATTAAATTTTGTATATATAGTCAGTCTATTTAATTTTTTGCATCTAAAAAAGATGATGTATGGTCTATATAATTATTTGCACGCGAATCGGACGATTTATAGTCGATAAAAATTTTCATAAAAAATTGAAAAAAAGACGATGTATAGTCCATTATATTTTTTTCATAAAAAAATTTTTTGCATGGAAAATAGATGATGTATAGTTTATTAAATTCTTTGCACGAAAAGAAGACGACGTATATAGTCCATCTCATTTTTTAGATACGAAATGGACGAATTATAGTCAATTTAATTTTTTTTTTAAATTTAAAAATGGATGATGTATAGTCTATTAAATTTTGTATATATAGTCAGTCTATTTAATTTTTTGCATCTAAAAAAGATGATGTATGGTCTATATAATTATTTGCACGCGAATCGGACGATTTATAGTCGATAAAATTTTTTCATAAAAAATTGATAAAAAGACGATGTATAGTCCATTATATTTTTTTCATAAAAAAATTTTTTGCATGAAAAATGGATGATGTATAGTTTATTAAATTCTTTGCACGAACAGACGACGACGTTAATAGTCCATTTAATTTTTTAGATACGAAATGGACGAATTATAGTCAATTTAATTTTTTTTTTAATTTAAAAATGGACGATGTATGGTACATTAAATTTTGTATATATAGTCAGTCTTTTTATTTTTTTGCATCTAAAATAGACGATGGATAGTCTATGTAATTATTTGTACACGAATCGGACGATTTATAGTCGATAAAATTTTTTCATAAAAATTGAAAAAAAGACGATGTATAGTCCATTATATTTTTTTCATAACAAAATTTTTTGCATGAAAAATGGATGATGTATAGTTTATTAAATTCTTTGCACGAAAAGACGACGACGTATACAGTCCATTTAATTTTTTAGATACGAAATGGACGAATTATAGTCAATTTAATTTATTTTTTAAATTTAAAAATGGATGATGTATAGTCTATTAAATTTTGTATATATAGTCAGTCTATTTAATTTTTTGCATCTAAAATAGACGATGTATAGTCTATATAATTATTTGCACATGAATGGGACGATTTATAGTCGATAAAATTTTTTCATAAAAAAATTGAAAAAAAGACGATGTATAGTCCATTATATTTTTTTCATAAAAAAATTTTTTGCATGGAAAATGGATGATTTATAGTTTATTAAATTCTTTGCAGGAAAAGAAGACGACGTATATAGTCCATTTAAATTTTTAGATATGAAATGGACGAATTATAGTCAATTTAATTTATTTTTTAAATTTAAAAATGGATGATGTATAGTCTATTAAATTTTGTATATATAGTCAGTCTATTTAATTTTTTGCATCTAAAATAGATGATGTATAGTCTATATAATTATTTGCACGCGAATCGGACGATTTATAGTCGATAAAATTTTTTCATAAAAAATTGAAAAAAAGACGATGTATAGTCCATTATATTTTTTTCATAAAAAAATTTTTTGCATGGAAAATGGATGATTTATAGTTTATTAAATTCTTTGCAGGAAAAGAAGACGACGTATATAGTCCATTTAATTTTTTAGATACGAAATGGACGAATTATAGTCAATTTAATTTTTTTTTAAATTTAAAAATGGACGATGTATGGTACATTAAATTTTGTATATATAGTCAGTCTATTTAATTTTTTGCATCTAAAATAGACGATAGATAGTCTATGTAATTATTTGCACACGAATCGGACGATTTATAGTCGATAAAATTTTTTCATAAAAAATTGAAAAAAAGACGATGTATAGTCCATTATATTTTTTTCATAACAAAATTTTTTGCATGAAAAATGGATGATGTATAGTTTATTAAATTCTTTGCACGAAAAGACGACGACGTATACAGTCCATTTAATTTTTTAGATACGAAATGGACGAATTATAGTCAATTTAATTTATTTTTTAAATTTAAAAATGGATGATGTATAGTCTATTAAATTTTGTATATATAGTCAGTCTATTTAATTTTTTGCATCTAAAATAGACGATGTATAGTCTATATAATTATTTGCACATGAATGGGACGATTTATAGTCGATAAAATTTTTTCATAAAAAAATTGAAAAAAAGACGATGTATAGTCCATTATATTTTTTTCATAAAAAAATTTTTTGCATGGAAAATGGATGATTTATAGTTTATTAAATTCTTTGCAGGAAAAGAAGACGACGTATATAGTCCATTTAAATTTTTAGATATAAAATGGACGAATTATAGTCAATTTAATTTATTTTTTAAATTTAAAAATGGATGATGTATAGTCTATTAAATTTTGTATATATAGTCAGTCTATTTAATTTTTTGCATCTAAAATAGATGATGTATAGTCTATTTAATTATTTGCACGCGAATCGGACGATTTATAGTCGATAAAATTTTTTCATAAAAAATTGAAAAAAAGACGATGTATAGTCCATTATATTTTTTTCATAAAAAAATTTTTTGCATGAAAAATGGATGATGTATAGTTTATTAAATTCTTTGCACGAACAGACGACGACGTATATAGTCCATTTAATTTTTTAGATACGAAATGGACGAATTATAGTCAATTTAATTTTTTTTTTAAATTTAAAAATAGACGATGTATGGTACATTAAATTTTGTATATATAGTCAGTCTATTTAATTTTTTGCATCTAAAATAGACGATGGATAGTCTATGTAATTATTTGTACACGAATCGGACGATTTATAGTCGATAAAATTTTTTCATAAAAATTGAAAAAAAGACGATGTATATATAGTCCATTATATTTTTTTCATAAAAAAAATTTTTGCATGGAAAATGGATGATTTATAGTTTATTAAATTCTTTGCAGGAAAAGAAGACGACGTATATAGTCCATTTAAATTTTTAGATATGAAATGGACGAATTATAGTCAATTTAATTTATTTTTTAAATTTAAAAATGGATGATGTATAGTCTATTAAATTTTGTATATATAGTCAGTCTATTTAATTTTTTGCATCTAAAAAAGATGATGTATGGTCTATATAATTATTTGCACGCGAATCGGACGATTTATAGTCGATAAAAATTTTCATAAAAAATTGAAAAAAAGACGATGTATAGTCCATTATATTTTTTTCATAAAAAAATTTTTTGCATGGAAAATAGATGATGTATAGTTTATTAAATTCTTTGCACGAAAAGAAGACGACGTATATAGTCCATTTAATTTTTTAGATACGAAATGGACGAATTATAGTCAATTAAATTTTTTTTTTTTTATTTAAAAATGGACGATGTATGGTACATTAAATTTTGTATATATAGTCAGTCTATTTAATTTTTTGCATCTAAAATAGACGATGGATAGTCTATGTAATTATTTGCACACGAATCGGACGATTTATAGTCGATAAAATTTTTTTCATAATTTTTATATTTTTTTCATAAACAATTTTTTGCATGAAAAATGGATGATGTATAGTTTATTAAATTCTTTGCACGAAAAGACGACGACGTATATAGTCCATTTAATTTTTTAGATATGAAATGGACGAATTATAGTCAATTTAATTTATTTTTTAAATTTAAAAATGGATGATGTATAGTCTATTAAATTTTGTATATATAGTCAGTCTATTTAATTTTTTGCATCTAAAATAGATGATGTATAGTCTATATAATTATTTGCACACGAATCGGACGATTTATAGTCGATAAAATTTTTTCATAAAAAATTGAAAAAAAGACGATGTATAGTCCATTATATTTTTTTCATAAAAAATATTTTGCATGGAAAATGGATGATGTATAGTTTATTAAATTCTTTGCACGAAAAGAAGACGACTTATATAGTCCATTTAATTTTTTAGATACGAAATGGACGAATTATAGTCAATTTAATTTTTTTTTTTAAATTTAAAAATGGACGATGTATTGTACATTAAATTTTGTATATATAGTCAGTCTATTTAATTTTTTGCATCTAAAATAGACGATGGATAGTCTATGTAATTATTTGCACACGAATCGGACGATTTATAGTCGATAAAATTTTTTCATAAAAAATTGAAAAAAAGACGATGTATAGTCCATTATATTTTTTTCATAAAAAATTTTTTGCATGAAAAATGGATGATGTATAGTTTATTAAATTCTTTGCACGAAAAGACGACGACGTATATAGTCCATTTAATTTTTTAGATACGAAATGGACGAATTATAGTCAATTTAATTTATTTTTTAAATTTAAAAATGGATGATGTATAGTCTATTAAATTTTGTATATATAGTCAGTCTATTTAATTTTTTGCATCTAAAATAGACGATGTATAGTCTATATAATTATTTGCACACGAATCGGACGATTTATAGTCGATAAAATTTTTTCATAAAAAATTGAAAAAAAGACGATGTATAGTCCATTATATATTTTTCATAAAAAAATTTTTTGCATGGAAAATGGATGATGTATAGTTTATTAAATTCTTTGCACGAAAAGAAGACGACGTATATAGTCCATCTCATTTTTTAGATACGAAATGGACGAATTATAGTCAATTTAATTTTTTTTTTAAATTTAAAAATGGATGATGTATAGTCTATTAAATTTTGTATATATAGTCAGTCTATTTAATTTTTTGCATCTAAAAAAGATGATGTATGGTCTATATAATTATTTGCACGCGAATGGGACGATTTATAGTCGATAAAAATTTTCATAAAAAATTGAAAAAAAGACGATGTATAGTCCATTATATTTTTTTCATAAAAAAATTTTTTGCATGGAAAATAGATGATGTATAGTTTATTAAATTCTTTGCACGAAAAGAAGACGACGTATATAGTCCATTTAGTTTTTTAGATACGAAATGGACGAATTATAGTCAATTTAATTTTTTTTTTTAATTTAAAAATGGACGATGTATGGTACATTAAATTTTGTATATATAGTCAGTCTTTTTATTTTTTTGCATCTAAAATATACGATGGATAGTCTATGTAATTATTTGTACACGAATCGGACGATTTATAGTCGATAAAATTTTTTCATAAAAATTGAAAAAAAGACGATGTATATATAGTCCATTATATTTTTTTCATAAAAATATTTTTTGCATGGAAAATGGATGATTTATAGTTTATTAAATTCTTTGCAGGAAAAGAAGACGACGTATATAGTCCATTTAAATTTTTAGATATGAAATGGACGAATTATAGTCAATTTAATTTATTTTTTAAATTTAAAAATGGATGATGTATAGTCTATTAAATTTTGTATATATAGTCAGTCTATTTAATTTTTTGCATCTAAAATAGATGATGTATAGTCTATATAATTATTTGCACGCGAATCGGACGATTTATAGTCGATAAAATTTTTTCATAAAAAATTGAAAAAAAGACGATGTATAGTCCATTATATTTTTTTCATAAAAAAATTTTTTGCATGAAAAATGGATGATGTATAGTTTATTAAATTCTTTGCACGAAAAGACGACGTATACAGTCCATTTAATTTTTTAGATACGAAATGGACGAATTATAGTCAATTTAATTTATTTTTTAAATTTAAAAATGGACGATGTATGGTACATTAAATTTTGTATATATAGTCAGTCTATTTAATTTTTTGCATCTAAAATAGACGATGTATTGTCTATATAATTATTTGCACATGAATCGGACGATTTATAGTCGATAAAATTTTTTCATAAAAAATTGAAAAAAAGACGATGTATATATAGTCCATTATATTTTTTTCATAAAAAAATTTTTTGCATGGAAAATGGATGATTTATAGTTTATTAAATTCTTTGCAGGAAAAGAAGACGACGTATATAGTCCATTTAAATTTTTAGATATGAAATGGACGAATTATAGTCAATTTAATTTATTTTTTAAATTTAAAAATGGATGATGTATAGTCTATTAAATTTTGTATATATAGTCAGTCTATTTAATTTTTTGCATCTAAAATAGATGATGTATAGTCTATATAATTATTTGCACACGAATCGGACGATTTATAGTCGATAAAATTTTTTCATAAAAAATTGAAAAAAAGACGATGTATAGTCCATTATATTTTTTTCATAAAAAAATTTTTTGCATGAAAAATGGATGATGTATAGTTTATTAAATTCTTTGCACGAACAGACGACGACGTATATAGTCCATTTAATTTTTTAGATACGAAATGGACGAATTATAGTCAATTTAATTTTTTTTTAAATTTAAAAATAGACGATGTATGGTACATTAAATTTTGTATATATAGTCAGTCTATTTAATTTTTTGCATCTAAAATAGACGATGGATAGTCTATGTAATTATTTGTACACGAATCGGACGATTTATAGTCGATAAAATTTTTTCATAAAAATTGAAAAAAAGACGATGTATATATAGTCCATTATATTTTTTTCATAAAAAAATTTTTTGCATGGAAAATGGATGATTTATAGTTTATTAAATTCTTTGCAGGAAAAGAAGACGACGTATATAGTCCATTTAAATTTTTAGATATGAAATGGACGAATTATAGTCAATTTAATTTATTTTTTAAATTTAAAAATGGATGATGTATAGTCTATTAAATTTTGTATATATAGTCAGTCTATTTAATTTTTTGCATCTAAAAAAGATGATGTATGGTCTATATAATTATTTGCACGCGAATCGGACGATTTATAGTCGATAAAAATTTTCATAAAAAATTGAAAAAAAGACGATGTATATAGTCCATTATATTTTTTTCATAAAAAAATTTTTTGCATGGAAAATAGATGATGTATAGTTTATTAAATTCTTTGCACGAAAAGAAGACGACGTATATAGTCCATTTAATTTTTTAGATACGAAATGGACGAATTATAGTCAATTAAATTTTTTTTTTTTAATTTAAAAATGGACGATGTATGGTACATTAAATTTTGTATATATAGTCAGTCTATTTAATTTTTTGCATCTAAAATAGACGATGGATAGTCTATGTAATTATTTGCACACGAATCGGACGATTTATAGTCGATAAAATTTTTTCATAAAAAATTCAAAAAAAGACGATGTATAGTCCATTATATTTTTTTCATAAAAAATTTTTTGCATGAAAAATGGATGATGTATAGTTTATTAAATTCTTTGCACGAAAAGACGACGACGTATATAGTACATTTAATTTTTTAGATACGAAATGGACGAATTATAGTCAATTTAATTTATTTTTTAAATTTAAAAATGGATGATGTATAGTCTATTAAATTTTGTATATATAGTCAGTCTATTTAATTTTTTGCATCTAAAATAGATGATGTATAGTCTATATAATTATTTGCACACGAATCGGACGATTTATAGTCGATAAAATTTTTTCATAAAAAATTGAAAAAAGACGATGTATAGTCCTTTATATTTTTTTCATAAAAAATTTTTTGCATGGAAAATGGATGATGTATAGTTTATTAAATTCTTTGCACGAAAAGAAGACGACGTATATAGTCCATTTAATTTTTTAGATACGAAATGGACGAATTATAGTCAATTTAATTTATTTTTTAAATTTAAAAATGGATGATGTATAGTCTATTAAATTTTGTATATATAGTCAGTCTATTTAATTTTTTGCATCTAAAATAGATGATGTATAGTCTATATAATTATTTGCACACGAATCGGACGATTTATAGTCGATAAAATTTTTTCATAAAAAATTTAAAAAAAGACGATGTATAGTCCATTATATTTTTTTCATAAAAAAATTTTTTGCATGAAAAATGGATGATGTATAGTTTATTAAATTCTTTGCACGAACAGACGACGACGTATATAGTCCATTTAATTTTTTAGATACGAAATGGACGAATTATAGTCAATTTAATTTATTTTTTAAATTTAAAAATGGATGATGTATAGTCTATTAAATTTTGTATATATAGTCAGTCTATTTAATTTTTTGCATCTAAAAAAGATGATGTATGGTCTATATAATTATTTGCACGCGAATCGGACGATTTATAGTCGATAAAAATTTTCATAAAAATTGAAAAAAAGACGATGTATAGTCCATTATATTTTTTTCATAAAAAAATTTTTTGCATGGAAAATGGATGATTTATAGTTTATTAAATTCTTTGCACGAAAAGAAGACGACGTATATAGTCCATTTAATTTTTTAGATACGAAATGGACGAATTATAGGTAATTAAATTTTTTTTTTAAATTTAAAAATGGACGATGTATGGTACATTAAATTTTGTATATATAGTCAGTCTATTTAATTTTTTGCATCTAAAATAGACGATGGATAGTCTATGTAATTATTTGCACACGAATCGGACGATTTATAGTCGATAAAATTTTTTCATAAAAAATTTTTTGCATGAAAAATGGATGATGTATAGTTTATTAAATTCTTTGCACGAAAAGACGACGACGTATATAGTCCATTTAATTTTTTAGATACGAAATGGACGAATTATAGTCAATTTAATTTATTTTTTAAATTTAAAAATGGATGATGTATAGTCTATTAAATTTTGTATATATAGTCAGTCTATTTAATTTTTTGCATCTAAAATAGATGATGTATAGTCTATATAATTATTTGCACACGAATCGGACGATTTATAGTCGATAAAATTTTTTCATAAAAAATTGAAAAAAAGACGATGTATTATATTTTTTTCATAAAAAAATTTTTTGCATGGAAAATGGATGATGTATAGTTTATTAAATTCTTTGCACGAAAAGAAGACGACGTATATAGTCCATTTAATTTTTTAGATACGAAATGGACGAATTATAGTCAATTTAATTTTTTTTTAAATTTAAAAATGGACGATGTATGGTACATTAAATTTTGTATATATAGTCAGTCTATTTAATTTTTTGCATCTAAAATAGACGATGGATAGTCTATGTAATTATTTGCACACGAATCGGACGATTTATAGTCGATAAAATTTTTTCATAAAAAATTGAAAAAAAGACGATGTATAGTCCATTATATTTTTTTCATAAAAAATTTTTTGCATGAAAAATGGATGATGTATAGTTTATTAAATTTTTTGCACGAAAAGACGACGACGTATATAGTCCATTTAATTTTTTAGATACGAAATGGACGAATTATAGTCAATTTAATTTATTTTTTAAATTTAAAAATGGATGATGTATAGTCTATTAAATTTTGTATATATAGTCAGTCTATTTAATTTTTTGCATCTAAAATAGACGATGTATAGTCTATATAATTATTTGCACACGAATCGGACGATTTATAGTCGATAAAATTTTTTCATAAAAAATTGAAAAAAAGACGATGTATTATAGTCCATTATATTTTTTTCATAAAAAAATTTTTTGCATGGAAAATGGATGATGTATAGTTTATTAAATTCTTTGCACGAAAGAAGACGACGTATATAGTCCATCTCATTTTTTAGATACGAAATGGACGAATTATAGTCAATTTAATTTTTTTTTAAATTTAAAAATGGATGATGTATAGTCTATTAAATTTTGTATATATAGTCAGTCTATTTAATTTTTTGCATCTAAAAAAGATGATGTATGGTCTATATAATTATTTGCACGCGAATCGGACGATTTATAGTCGATAAAAATTTTCATAAAAAATTGAAAAAAAGACGATGTATAGTCCATTATATTTTTTTCATAAAAAAATTTTTTGCATGAAAAATGGATGATGTATAGTTTATTAAATTCTTTGCACGAACAGACGACGACGTATATAGTCCATTTAATTTTTTAGATACGAAATGGACGAATTATAGTCAATTTAATTTATTTTTTAAATTTAAAAATGGATGATGTATTCATAAAAAAATTTTTTGCATGAAAAATGGATGATGTATAGTTTATTAAATTCTTTGCACGAAAAGACGACGACGTATATAGTCCATTTAATTTTTTAGATACGAAATGGACGAATTATAGTCAATTTAATTTATTTTTTAAATTTATAAATGGATGATGTATAGTCTATTAAATTTTGTATATATAGTCAGTCTATTTAATTTTTTGCATCTAAAATAGATGATGTATAGTCTATATAATTATTTGCACACGAATCGGACGATTTATAGTCGATAAAATTTTTTCATAAAAAATTGAAAAAAAGAAAAAAAAATTTTTTGCATTGAAAATGGATGATGTATAGTTTATTAAATTCTTTGCACGAAAAGAAGACGACGTATATAGTCCATTTAATTTTTGAGATACGAAATGGACGAAATATAGTCAATTTAATTTTTTTTTTAAATTTAAAAATGGACGATGTATGGTACATTAAATTTTGTATATATAGTCAGGCTATTTAATTTTTTGCATGGAAAATGGATGATTTATAGTTTATTAAATTCTTTGCAGGAAAAGAAGACGACGTATATAGTCCATTTAAATTTTTAGATATGAAATGGACGAATTATAGTCAATTTAATTTATTTTTTAAATTTAAAAATGGATGATGTATAGTCTATTAAATTTTGTATATATAGTCAGTCTATTTAATTTTTTGCATCTAAAAAAGATGATGTATGGTCTATATAATTATTTGCACGCGAATCGGACGATTTATAGTCGATAAAAATTTTCATAAAAAATTGAAAAAAAGACGATGTATAGTCCATTATATTTTTTTCATAAAAAAATTTTTTGCATGGAAAATAGATGATGTATAGTTTATTAAATTCTTTGCACGAAAAGAAGACGACGTATATAGTCCATTTAATTTTTTAGATACGAAATGGACGAATTATAGTCAATTTAATTTTTTTTTAAATTTAAAAATGGACGATGTATGGTACATTAAATTTTGTATATATAGTCAGTCTATTTAATTTTTTGCATCTAAAATAGACGATGGATAGTCTATGTAATTATTTGCACACGAATCGGACGATTTATAGTCGATAAAATTTTTTCATAAAAAATTGAAAAAAAGACGATGTATAGTCCATTATATTTTTTTCATAAAAAAATTTTTTGCATGAAAAATGGATGATGTATAGTTTATTAAATTCTTTGCACGAAAAGACGACGACGTATACAGTCCATTTAATTTTTTAGATACGAAATGGACGAATTATAGTCAATTTAATTTATTTTTTAAATTTAAAAATGGATGATGTATAGTCTATTAAATTTTGTATATATAGTCAGTCTATTTAATTTTTTGCATCTAAAATAGATGATGTATAGTCTATATAATTATTTGCACACGAATCGGACGATTTATAGTCGATAAAATTTTTTCATAAAAAATTGAAAAAAAGACGATGTGTTATATTTTTTTCATAAAAAAATTTTTTCCATGGAAAATGGATGATGTATAGTTTATTAAATTCTTTGCACGAAAAGAAGACGACGAATATAGTCCATCTAATTTTTTAGATACGAAATGGACGAATTATAGTCAATTTAATTTTTTTTTAAATTTAAAAACGGACGATGTATGGTACATTAAATTTTGTATATAGTCAGTCTATTTAATTTTTTGCATCTAAAATAGACGATGGATAGTCTATATAATTATTTGCACACGAATCGGACGATTTATAGTCGATAAGATTTTTTCATAAAAAATTTAAAAAAGACGATGTATAGTCCATTATATTTTTTTCATAAAAAAATTTTTTGCATGAAAAATGGATGATGTATAGTTTATTAAATTCTTTGCACGAAAAGACGACGACGTATATAGTCCATTTAATTTTTTAGATACGAAATGGACGAATTATAGTCAATTTAATTTATTTTTTAAATTTATAAATGGATGATGTATAGTCTATTAAATTTTGTATATATAGTCAGTCTATTTAATTTTTTGCATCTAAAATAGATGATGTATAGTCTATATAATTATTTGCACACGAATCGGACGATTTATAGTCGATAAAATTTTTTCATAAAAAATTGAAAAAAAGAAAAAAAAATTTTTTGCATTGAAAATGGATGATGTATAGTTTATTAAATTCTTTGCACGAAAAGAAGACGACGTATATAGTCCATTTAATTTTTGAGATACGAAATGGACGAAATATAGTCAATTTAATTTTTTTTTTTAAATTTAAAAATGGACGATGTATGGTACATTAAATTTTGTATATATAGTCAGGCTATTTAATTTTTTGCATCTAAAATAGACGATGGATAGTCTATGTAATTATTTGCACACGAATCGGACGATTTATAGTCGATAAAATTTTTTCATAAAAAATTGAAAAAAAGACGATGTATAGTCCATTATATTTTTTTCATAAAAAAATTTTTTGCATGGAAAATGGATGATGTATAGTTTATTAAATTCCTTGCACGAAAAACAGACGACGTATATAGTCCATCTCATTTTTTAGATACGAAATGGACGAATTATAGTCAATTTAATTTTTTTTTTAATTTAAAAATGGATGATGTATAGTCTATTAAATTTTGTATATATAGTCAGTCTATTTAATTTTTTGCATCTAAAATAGATGATGGATAGTCTATGTAATTATTTGTACACGAATCGGACGATTTATAGTCGATAAAATTTTTTCATAAAAATTGAAAAAAAGACGATGTATATATAGTCCATTATATTTTTTTCATAAAAAAATTTTTTGCATGGAAAATGGATGATTTATAGTTTATTAAATTCTTTGCAGGAAAAGAAGACGACGTATATAGTCCATTTAAATTTTTAGATATGAAATGGACGAATTATAGTCAATTTAATTTATTTTTTAAATTTAAAAATGGATGATGTATAGTCTATTAAATTTTGTATATATAGTCAGTCTATTTAATTTTTTGCATCTAAAAAAGATGATGTATGGTCTATATAATTATTTGCACGCGAATCGGACGATTTATAGTCGATAAAAATTTTCATAAAAAATTGAAAAAAAGACGATGTATAGTCCATTATATTTTTTTCATAAAAAAATTTTTTGCATGGAAAATGGATGATTTATAGTTTATTAAATTCTTTGCAGGAAAAGAAGACGACGTATATAGTCCATTTAAATTTTTAGATATGAAATGGACGAATTGTAGTCAATTTAATTTATTTTTTAAATTTAAAAATGGATGATGTATAGTCTATTAAATTTTGTATATATAGTCAGTCTATTTAATTTTTTGCATCTAAAATAGATGATGTATAGTCTATATAATTATTTGCACGCGAATCGGACGATTTATAGTCGATAAAATTTTTTCATAAAAAATTGAAAAAAAGACGATGTATAGTCCATTATATTTTTTTCACAAAAAAATTTTTTGCATGAAAAATGGATGATGTATAGTTTATTAAATTCTTTGCACGAACAGACGACGACGTATATAGTCCATCTAATTTTTTAGATACGAAATGGACGAATTATAGTCAATTTAATTTTTTTTTTTAATTTAAAAATGGACGATGTATGGTACATTAAATTTTGTATATATAGTCAGTCTTTTTATTTTTTTGCATCTAAAATATACGATGGATAGTCTATGTAATTATTTGTACACGAATCGGACGATTTATAGTCGATAAAATTTTTTCATAAAAATTGAAAAAAAGATGTATATATAGTCCATTATATTTTTTTCATAAAAAAATTTTTTGCATGGAAAATGGATGATTTATAGTTTATTAAATTCTTTGCAGGAAAAGAAGACGACGTATATAGTCCATTTAAATTTTTAGATATGAAATGGACGAATTATAGTCAATTTAATTTATTTTTTAAATTTAAAAATGGATGATGTATAGTCTATTAAATTTTGTATATATAGTCAGTCTATTTAATTTTTTGCATCTAAAATAGATGATGTATAGTCTATATAATTATTTGCACGCGAATCGGACGATTTATAGTCGATAAAATTTTTTCATAAAAAATTGAAAAAAAGACGATGTATAGTCCATTATATTTTTTTCATAAAAAAATTTTTTGCATGGAAAATAGATGATGTATAGTTTATTAAATTCTTTGCACGAAAAGAAGACGACGTATATAGTCCATTTAATTTTTTAGATACGAAATGGACGAATTATAGTCAATTTAATTTTTTTTAAATTTAAAAATGGACGATGTATGGTACATTAAATTTTGTATATATAGTCAGTCTATTTAATTTTTTGCATCTAAAATAGATGATGTATAGTCTATATAATTATTTGCACACGAATCGGACGATTTATAGTCGATAAAATTTTTTCATAAAAAATTTAAAAAAAGACGATGTATTATATTTTTTTCATAAAAAAATTTTTTGCATGGAAAATGGATGATGTATAGTTTATTAAATTCTTTGCACGAAAAGAAGACGACGTATATAGTCCATCTAATTTTTTAGATACGAAATGGACGAATTATAGTCAATTTATTTTTTTTTTTTTATTTAA
This sequence comes from Tachina lurida, assembly GCA_944452675.1. Lineage (NCBI taxonomy): Eukaryota > Metazoa > Arthropoda > Insecta > Diptera > Tachinidae > Tachina > Tachina lurida. The sequence goes on along the minus strand of OX101754.1, from coordinate 93,459,298 downwards.
AAACGGACGATGTATGGTACATTAAATTTTGTATATAGTCAGTCTATTTAATTTTTTGCATCTAAAATAGACGATGGATAGTCTATATAATTATTTGCACACGAATCGGACGATTTATAGTCGATAAGATTTTTTCATAAAAAATTTAAAAAAAGACGATGTATAGTCCATTATATTTTTTTCATAAAAAATTTTTTTGCATGAAAAATGGATGATGTATAGTTTATTAAATTCTTTGCACGAAAAGACGACGACGTATATAGTCCATTTAATTTTTTAGATACGAAATGGACGAATTATAGTCAATTTAATTTATTTTTTTAAATTTAAAAATGGATGATGTATAGTCTATTAAATTTTGTATATATAGTCAGTCTATTTAATTTTTTGCATCTAAAATAGACGATGGATAGTCTATGTAATTATTTGCACACGAATCGGACGATTTATAGTCGATAAAATTTTTTCATAAAAAATTGAAAAAAAGACGATGTATAGTCCATTATATTTTTTTCATAAAAAAATTTTTTGCATGGAAAATGGATGATGTATAGTTTATTAAATTCTTTGCACGAAAAGAAGACGACGTATATAGTCCATCTCATTTTTTAGATACGAAATGGACGAATTATAGTCAATTTAATTTTTTTTTAAATTTAAAAATGGATGATGTATAGTCTATTAAATTTTGTATATATAGTCAGTCTATTTAATTTTTTGCATCTAAAAAAGATGATGTATGGTCTATATAATTATTTGCACGCGAATCGGACGATTTATAGTCGATAAAATTTTTTCATAAAAAATTGAAAAAAAGACGATGTATAGTCCATTATATTTTTTTCATAAAAAAATTTTTTGCATGGAAAATAGATGATGTATAGTTTATTAAATTCTTTGCACGAAAAGAAGACGACGTATATAGTCCATTTAATTTTTTAGATACGAAATGGATGAATTATAGTCAATTTAATTTATTTTTTAAATTTAAAAATGGATGATGTATAGTCTATTAAATTTTGTATATATAGTCAGTCTATTTAATTTTTTGCATCTAAAATAGACGATGTATAATCTATATAATTATTTGCACACGAATCGGACGATTTATAGTCGATAAAATTTTTTCATAAAAAATTGAAAAAAAGACGATGTATATATAGTCCATTATATTTTTTTCATAAAAAAATTTTTTGCATGGAAAATGGATGATTTATAGTTTATTAAATTCTTTGCAGGAAAAGAAGACGACGTATATAGTCCATTTAATTTTTTAGATACGAAATGGACGAATTATAGTCAATTTAATTTTTTTTTAAATTTAAAAATGGACGATGTATGGTACATTAAATTTTGTATATATAGTCAGTCTATTTAATTTTTTGCATCTAAAATAGACGATGGATAGTCTATGTAATTATTTGCACACGAATCGGACGATTTATAGTCGATAAAATTTTTTCATAAAAAATTGAAAAAAAGACGATGTATATATAGTCCATTATATTTTTTTCATAAAAAAATTTTTTGCATGAAAAATGGATGATGTATAGTTTATTAAATTCTTTGCACGAAAAGACGACGACGTATACAGTCCATTTAATTTTTTAGATACGAAATGGACGAATTATAGTCAATTTAATTTTTTTTTAAATTTAAAAATGGACGATGTATGGTACATTAAATTTTGTATATATAGTCAGTCTATTTAATTTTTTGCATCTAAAATAGACGATGTATAGTCTATATAATTATTTGCACATGAATCGGACGATTTATAGTCGATAAAATTTTTTCATAAAAAATTGAAAAAAAGACGATGTATAGTCCATTATATTTTTTTCATAAAAAAATTTTTTGCATGGAAAATGGATGATATATAGTTTATTAAATTCTTTGCAGGAAAAGAAGACGACGTATATAGTCCATTTAATTTTTTAGATACGAAATGGATGAATTATAGTCAATTTAATTTATTTTTTAAATTTAAAAATGGATGATGTATAGTCTATTAAATTTTGTATATATAGTCAGTCTATTTAATTTTTTGCATCTAAAATAGACGATGTATAATCTATATAATTATTTGCACACGAATCGGACGATTTATAGTCGATAAAATTTTTTCATAAATAATTGAAAAAAAGACGATGTATATATAGTCCATTATATTTTTTTCATAAAAAAATTTTTTGCATGGAAAATGGATGATTTATAGTTTATTAAATTCTTTGCAGGAAAAGAAGACGACGTATATAGTCCATTTAATTTTTTAGATACGAAATGGACGAATTATAGTCAATTTAATTTTTTTTTAAATTTAAAAATGGACGATGTATGGTACATTAAATTTTGTATATATAGTCAGTCTATTTAATTTTTTGCATCTAAAATAGACGATGGATAGTCTATGTAATTATTTGCACACGAATCGGACGATTTATAGTCGATAAAATTTTTTCATAAAAAATTGAAAAAAAGACGATGTATAGTCCATTATATTTTTTTCATAAAAAATTTTTTGCATGAAAAATGGATGATGTATAGTTTATTAAATTCTTTGCACGAAAAGACGACGACGTATATAGTCCATTTAATTTTTTAGATACGAAATGGACGAATTATAGTCAATTTAATTTATTTTTTAAATTTAAAAATGGATGATGTATAGTCTATTAAATTTTGTATATATAAACAGTCTATTTAATTTTTTGCATCTAAAATAGATGATGTATAGTCTATATAATTATTTGCACACGAATCGGACGATTTATAGTCGATAAAATTTTTTCATAAAAAATTTAAAAAAAGACGATGTATTATATTTTTTTCATAAAAAAATTTTTTGCATGGAAAATGGATGATGTATAGTTTATTAAATTCTTTACACGAAAAGAAGACGACGTATATAGTCCATCTAATTTTTTAGATACGAAATGGACGAATTATAGTCAATTTAATTTTTTTTTTTAAATTTAAAAACGGACGATGTATGGTACATTAAATTTTGTATATAGTCAGTCTATTTAATTTTTTGCATCTAAAATAGACGATGGATAGTCTATATAATTATTTGCACACGAATCGGACGATTTATAGTCGATAAGATTTTTTCATAAAAAAATTTTTTGCATGAAAAATGGATGTTGTATAGTTTATTAAATTCTTTGCACGAAAAGACGAAGACGTATATAGTCCATTTAATTTTTTAGATACGAAATGAACGAATTATAGTCAATTTAATTTATTTTTTAAATTTAAAAATGGATGATGTATAGTCTATTAAATTTTGTATATATAGTCAGTCTATTTAATTTTTTGCATCTAAAATAAACGATGTATAGTCTATATAATTATTTGCACATGAATCGGACGATTTATAGTCCATAAAATTTTTTCATAAAAATTGAAAAAAAGACGATGTATATATAGTCCATTATATTTTTTTCATAAAAAAATTTTTTGCATGGAAAATGGATGATTTATAGTTTATTAAATTTTTTGCAGGAAAAGAAGACGACGTATATAGTCCATTTAAATTTTTAGATATGAAATGGACGAATTATAGTCAATTTAATTTATTTTTTAAATTTAAAAACGGACGATGTATGGTACATTAAATTTTGTATATATAGTCAGTCTATTTAATTTTTTGCATCTAAAATAGACGATGGATAGTCTATGTAATTATTTGCACACGAATCGGACGATTTATAGTCGATAAAATTTTTTCATAAAAAATTGAAAAAAAGACGATGTATAGTCCATTATATTTTTTTCATAAAAAATTTTTTGCATGAAAAATGGATGATGTATAGTTTATTGAATTCTTTGCACGAAAAGACGACGACGTATATAGTCCATTTAATTTTTTAGATACGAAATGGACGAATTATAGTCAATTTAATTTATTTTTTAAATTTAAAAATGGATGATGTATAGTCTATTAAATTTTGTATATATAGTCAGTCTATTTAATTTTTTGCATCTATAATAGACGATGTATAGTCTATATAATTATTTGCACACGAATCGGACGATTTATAGTCGATAAAATTTTTTCATAAAAAATTGAAAAAAAGACGATGTATAGTCCATTATATTTTTTTCATAAAAAATTTTTTTGCATGGAAAATAGATGATGTATAGTTTATTAAATTCTTTGCACGAAAAGAAGACGACGTATATAGTCCATTTAATTTTTTAGATACGAAATGGACGAATTATAGTCAATTTAATTTATTTTTTAAATTTAAAAATGGATGATGTATAGTCTATTAAATTTTGTATATATAGTCAGTCTATTTAATTTTTTGCATCTAAAATAGACGATGTATAGTCTATATAATTATTTGCACACGAATCGGACGATTTATAGTCGATAAAATTTTTTCATAAAAAATTGAAAAAAAGACGATGTATTATAGTCCATTATATTTTTTTCATAAAAAATTTTTTTGCATGGAAAATAGATGATGTATAGTTTATTAAATTCTTTGCACGAAAAGAAGACGACGTATATAGTCCATTTAATTTTTTAGATACGAAATGGACGAATTATAGTCAATTTAATTTATTTTTTAAATTTAAAAATGGATGATGTATAGTCTATTAAATTTTGTATATATAGTCAGTCTATTTAATTTTTTGCATCTAAAATAGATGATGTATAGTCTATATAATTATTTGCACACGAATCGGACGATTTATAGTCGATAAAATTTTTTCATAAAAAATTTAAAAAAAGACGATGTATTATATTTTTTTCATAAAAAAATTTTTTGCATGGAAAATGGATGATGTATAGTTTATTAAATTCTTTGCACGAAAAGAAGACGACGTATAGTCGGACGATTTATAGTCGATAAAATTTTTTCATAAAAAAATGAAAAAAAGACGATGTATAGTCCATTATATTTTTTTCATAAAAAAATTTTTTGCATGGAAAATAGATGATGTATAGTTTATTAAATTCTTTGCACGAAAAGAAGACGACGTATATAGTCCATTTAATTTTTTAGATACGAAATGGACGAATTATAGTCAATTTAATTTTTTTTTAAATTTAAAAATGGACGATGTATGGTACATTAAATTTTGTATATATAGTCAGTCTATTTAATTTTTTGCATCTAAAATAGACGATGGATAGTCTATGTAATTATTTGCACACGAATCGGACGATTTATAGTCGATAAAATTTTTTCATAAAAAATTGAAAAAAAGACGATGTATGTCCATTATATTTTTTTCATAAAAAAATTTTTTGCATGAAAAATGGATGATGTAAAGTTTATTAAATTCTTTGCACGAAAAGACGACGACGTATACAGTCCATTTAATTTTTTAGATACGAAATGGACGAATTATAGTCAATTTAATTTATTTTTTAAATTTAAAAATGGATGATGTATAGTCTATTAAATTTTGTATATATAGTCAGTCTATTTAATTTTTTGCATCTAAAATAGACGATGTATAGTCTATATAATTATTTGCACATGAATCGGACGATTTATAGTCGATAAAATTTTTTCATAAAAAATTGAAAAAAAGACGATGTATAGTCCATTATATTTTTTTCATAAAAAAATTTTTTGCATGGAAAATGGATGATTTATAGTTTATTAAATTCTTTGCAGGAAAAGAAGACGACGTATATAGTCCATTTATATTTTTAGATATGAAATGGACGAATTATAGTCAATTTAATTTATTTTTTAAATTTAAAAATGGATGATGTATAGTCTATTAAATTTTGTATATATAGTCAGTCTATTTAATTTTTTGCATCTAAAATAGATGATGTATAGTCTATATAATTATTTGCACGCGAATCGGACGATTTATAGTCGATAAAATTTTTTCATAAAAAATTTAAAAAAAGACGATGTATAGTCCATTATATTTTTTTCATAAAAAAATTTTTTGCATGAAAAATGGATGATGTATAGTTTATTAAATTCTTTGCACGAACAGACGACGACGTATATAGTCCATTTAATTTTTTAGATACGAAATGGACGAATTATAGTCAATTAAATTTTTTTTTTTAAATTTAAAAATGGACGATGTATGGTACATTAAATTTTGTATATATAGTCAGTCTATTTAATTTTTTGCATCTAAAATAGACGATGGATAGTCTATGTAATTATTTGCACACGAATCGGACGATTTATAGTCGATAAAATTTTTTCATACAAAATTGAAAAAAAGACGATGTATAGTCCATTATATTTTTTTCATAAAAAATTTTTTGCATGAAAAATGGATGATGTATAGTTTATTAAATTCTTTGCACGAAAAGACGACGACGTATATAGTCCATTTAATTTTTTAGATACGAAATGGACGAATTATAGTCAATTTAATTTATTTTTTAAATTTAAAAATGGATGATGTATAGTCTATTAAATTTTGTATATATAGTCAGTCTATTTAATTTTTTGCATCTAAAATAGATGATGTATAGTCTATATAATTATTTGCACACGAATCTGACGATTTATAGTCGATAAAATTTTTTCATAAAAAATTGAAAAAAAGACGATGTATAGTCCATTATATTTTTTTCATAAAAAATTTTTTGCATGGAAAATGGATGATGTATAGTTTATTAAATTCTTTGCACGAAAAGAAGACGACGTATATAGTCCATTTAATTTTTTAGATACGAAATGGACGAATTATAGTCAATTTAATTTTTTTTTTTAAATTTAAAAATGGACGATGTATGGTACATTAAATTTTGTATATATAGTCAGTCTATTTAATTTTTTGCATCTAAAATAGACGATGGATAGTCTATGTAATTATTTGCACACGAATCGGACGATTTATAGTCGATAAAATTTTTTCATAAAAAATTGAAAAAAAGACGATGTATAGTCCATTATATTTTTTTCATAAAAAATTTTTTGCATGAAAAATGGATGATGTATAGTTTATTAAATTCTTTGCACGAAAAGACGACGACGTATATAGTCCATTTAATTTTTTAGATACGAAATGGACGAATTATAGTCAATTCAATTTATTTTTTAAATTTAAAAATGGAAGATGTATGGTACATTAAATTTTGTATATAGTCAGTCTATTTAATTTTTTGCATCTAAAATAGACGATGGATAGTCTATATAATTATTTGCACACGAATCGGACGATTTATAGTCGATAAAATTTTTTCATAAAAAATTTAAAAAAAGACGATGTATATCCATTATATTTTTTTCATAAAAAAATTTTTTGCATGAAAAATGGATGATGCATAGTTTATTAAATTCTTTGCACGAAAAGAAGACGACGTATATAGTCCATTTAGTTTTTTAGATACGAAATGGACGAATTATAGTCAATTTAATTTATTTTTTAAATTTAAAAATGGATGATGTATAGTCTATTAAATTTTGTATATATAGTCAGTCTATTTAATTTTTTGCATCTAAAATAGACGATGTATAGTCTATATAATTATTTGCACACGAATCGGACGATTTATAGTCGATAAAATTTTTTCATAAAAAATTGAAAAAAAGACGATGTATAGTCCATTATATTTTTTTCATAAAAAAATTTTTTGCATGGAAAATGGATGATGTATAGTTTATTAAATTCTTTGCACAAAAAGAAGACGACGTATATAGTCCATCTCATTTTTTAGATACGAAATGGACGAATTATAGTCAATTCAATTTATTTTTTAAATTTAAAAATGGAAGATGTATGGTACATTAAATTTTGTATATAGTCAGTCTATTTAATTTTTTGCATCTAAAATAGACGATGGATAGTCTATATAATTATTTGCACACGAATCGGACGATTTATAGGCGATAAAATTTTTTCATAAAAAATTTAAAAAAAGACGATGTATATCCATTATATTTTTTTCATAAAAAAATTTTTTGCATGAAAAATGGATGATGCATAGTTTATTAAATTCTTTGCACGAAAAGAAGACGACGTATATAGTCCATTTAGTTTTTTAGATACGAAATGGACGAATTATAGTCAATTAAATTTATTTTTTAAATTTAAAAATGGATGATGTATAGTCTATTAAATTTTGTATATATAGTCAGTCTATTTAATTTTTTGCATCTAAAATAGACGATGTATAGTCTATATAATTATTTGCACACGAATCGGACGATTTATAGTCGATAAAATTTTTTCATAAAAAATTGAAAAAAAGACGATGTATAGTCCATTATATTTTTTTCATAAAAAAATTTTTTGCATGGAAAATGGATGATATATAGTTTATTAAATTCTTTGCACAAAAAGAAGACGACGTATATAGTCCATCTCATTTTTTAGATACGAAATGGACGAATTATAGTCAATTTAATTTTTTTTTTTAAATTTAAAAATGGATGATGTATAGTCTATTAAATTTTGTATATATAGTCAGTCTACTTAATTTTTTGCATCTAAAATAGATGATGTATGGTCTATATAATCATTTGCACGCGAATCGGACGATTTATAGTCGATAAAATTTTTTCATAAAAAATTGAAAAAAAGACGATGTATAGTCCATTATATTTTTTTCATAAAAAAATTTTTTGCATGAAAAATGGATGATGTATAGTTTATTAAATTCTTTGCACGAACAGACGACGACGTATATAGTCCATTTAAATTTTTAGATATGAAATGGACGAATTATAGTCAATTTAATTTATTTTTTAAATTTAAAAATGGATGATGTATAGTCTATTAAATTTTGTATATATAGTCAGTCTATTTAATTTTTTGCATCTAAAATAGATGATGTATAGTCTATATAATTATTTGCACACGAATCGGACGATTTATAGTCGATAAAATTTTTTCATAAAAAATTGAAAAAAAGACGATGTATAGTCCATTATATTTTTTTCATAAAAAAATTTTTTGCATGAAAAATGGATGATGTATAGTTTATTAAATTCTTTGCACGAACAGACGACGACGTATATAGTCCATTTAAATTTTTAGATATGAAATGGACGAAGTATAGTCAATTTAATTTATTTTTTAAATTTAAAAATGGATGATGTATAGTCTATTAAATTTTGTATATATAGTCAGTCTATTTAATTTTTTGCATCTAAAATAGACCATGGATAGTCTATGTAATTATTTGCACACGAATCGGACGATTTATAGTCGATAAAATTTTTTCATAAAAAATTGAAAAAAAGACGATGTATAGTCCATTATATTTTTTTCATAAAAAAATTTTTTGCATGAAAAATGGATGATGTATAGTTTATTAAATTCTTTGCACGAACAGACGACGACGTATATAGTCCATTTAAATTTTTAGATATGAAATGGACGAATTATAGTCAATTTAATTTATTTTTTAAATTTAAAAATGGATGATGTATAGTCTATTAAATTTTGTATATATAGTCAGTCTATTTAATTTTTTGCATCTAAAATAGACGATGGATAGTCTATGTAATTATTTGCACACGAATCGGAAGTTTTATAGTCGATAAAATGTTTTCATAAAAATTGGAAAAAAAGACGATGTATAGTCCATTATATTTTTTTCATAAAAAAATTTTTGCATGAAAAATGGATGATGTATAGCTTATTAAATTCTTTGCACGAAAAGACGACGACGTATATAGTCCATTTAATTTTTTAGATATGAAATGGACGAATTATAGTCAATTTAATTTATTTTTTAAATTTAAAAATGGATGATGTATAGTCTATTAAATTTTGTATATAGTCAGTCTATTTAATTTTTTGCATCTAAAATAGACGATGGATAGTCTATGTAATTATTTGCACACGAATCGGACGATTTATAGTCGATAAAAATTTTTCATAAAAAATTTAAAAAAAACGATGTATAGTCCATTATATTTTTTTCATAAAAAATTTTTTTGCATGGAAAATGGATGATGTATAGTTTATTAAATTCTTTGCACGAAAAGAAGATGACGTTTATAGTCCATTTAATTTTTTAGATACGAAATGGACGAATTATAGTCAATTTAATTTATTTTTTAAATTTAAAAATGGATGATGTATAGTCTATTAAATTTTGTATATATAGTCAGTCTATTTAATTTTTTGCATCTAAAATAGACGATGGATAGTCTATGTAATTATTTGCACACGAATCGGACGATTTATAGTCGATAAAATTTTTTCATAAAAAATTTAAAAAAAACGATGCACATTATATTTTTTTCATAAAAAAATTTTTTGCATGAAAAATGGATGATGTATAGTTTATTAAATTCTTTGCACGAAAAGACGACGACGTATATAGTCCATTTAATTTTTTAGATATGAAATGGACGAATTATAGTCAATTTAATTTATTTTTTAAATTTAAAAATGGATGATGTATAGACTATTAAATTTTGTATATATAGTCAGTCTATTTAATTTTTTGCATCTAAAATAGACGATGGATAGTCTATGTAATTATTTGCACACGAATCGGACGATTTATAGTCGATAAAAATTTTTCATAAAAAATTGAAAAAAAGACGATGTATATATAGTCCATTATATTTTTTTCATAAAAAAATTTTTTGCATGGAAAATGGATGATGTATAGTTTATTAAATTCTTTGCACGAAAAGAAGATGACGTATATAGTTCATTTAATTTTTTAGATACGAAATGGACGAATTATAGTCAATATAATTTTTTTTTAAAATTTAAAAATGGACGATGTATGGTACATTAAATTTTGTATATATAGTCAGTCTATTTAATTTTTGCATCTAAAATAGACGATGGATAGTCTATGTAATTATTTGCACACGAATCGGACGATTTATAGTCGATAAAATTTTTTCATAAAAAATTGAAAAAAAAGACGATTTTCATAAAAAAATTTTTTGCATGGAAAATGGATGATGTATAGTTTATTAAATTCTTTGCACGAAAAGACGACGACGTATATATTCCATTTAATTTTTTAGATACGAAATGGACGAATTATAGTCAATTTAATTTATTTTTTAAATTTAAAAATGGATGATGTATAGTCTATTAAATTTTGTATATATAGTCAGTCTATTTAATTTTTTGCATCTAAAATAGACGATGTATAGTCTATATAATTATTTGCACACGAATCGGACGATTTATAGTCGATAAAATTTTTTCATAAAAAATTAAAAAAAAGACGATGTATGTCCATTATATTTTTTTCATAAAAAAATTTTTTGCATGGAAAATGGATGATGTATAGTTTATTAAATTCTTTGCACGAAAAGGAGACGACGTATATAGTCCATCTACTTTTTTAGATACGAAATGGACAAATTAGTCAATTTAATTTTTTTTTTTAATTTAAAAAAGGACGATGTATAGTCTATTAAATTTTGTATATATAGTCAGTCTATTTAATTTTTTGCATCTAAAATAGATGATGTATAGTCTATATAATTATTTGCACACGAATCGGACGATTTATAGTCGATAAAATTTTTTCATAAAAAATTAAAAAAAGACGATGTATGTCCATTATATTTTTTTCATAAAAAAATTTTTTGCTTGGAAAATGGATGATGTATAGTTTATTAAATTCTTTGCAGGAAAAGAAGACGACGTATATAGTCCATCTAATTTTTTAGATACGAAATGGACAAATTATAGTCAATTTAATTTTTTTTTTAATTTAAAAATGGACGATGTATAGTCTATTAAATGTTGTATATATAGTCAGTCTATTTAATTTTTTGCATCTAAAATAGATGATGTATAGTCTATATAATTATTTGCACACGAATCGGACGATTTATAGTCGATAAAATTTTTTCATAAAAATTGAAAAAAAGACGATGTATATATAGTCCATTATATTTTTTTCATAAAAAAATTTTTTGCATGGAAAATGGATGATTTATAGTTTATTAAATTCTTTGCAGGAAAAGAAGACGACGTATATAGTCCATTTAAATTTTTAGATATGAAATGGACGAATTATAGTCAATTTAATTTATTTTTTAAATTTAAAAATGGATGATGTATAGTCTATTAAATTTTGTATATATAGTCAGTCTATTTAATTTTTTGCATCTAAAATAGATGATGTATAGTCTATATAATTATTTGCACGCGAATCGGACGATTTATAGTCGATAAAATTTTTTCATAAAAAATTGAAAAAAAGACGATGTATAGTCCATTATATTTTTTTCATAAAAAAATTTTTTGCATGGAAAATAGATGATGTATAGTTCATTAAATTCTTTGCACGAAAAGAAGACGACGTATATAGTCCATTTAATTTTTTAGATACGAAATGGACGAATTATAGTCAATTTAATTTTTTTTTAAATTTAAAAATGGACGATGTATGGTACATTAAATTTTGTATATATAGTCAGTCTATTTAATTTTTTGCATCTAAAATAGACGATGGATAGTCTATATAATTATTTGCACACGAATCGGACGATTTATAGTCGATAAAATTTTTTCATAAAAAATTGAAAAAAAGACGATGTGTAGTCCATTATATTTTTTTCATAAAAAAATTTTTTGCATGGAAAATGGATGATGTATAGTTTATTAAATTCTTTGCACGAAAAGAAGACGACGTATATAGTCCATTTAATTTTTTAGATACGAAATGGACGAATTATAGTCAATTTAATTTTTTTTTTTTAATTTAAAAATGGACGATGTATGGTACATTAAATTTTGTATATATAGTCAGTCTATTTAATTTTTTGCATCTAAAATAGACGATGGATAGTCTACATAATTATTTGCACACGAATCGGACGATTTATAGTCGATAAAATTTTTTCATAAAAAATTAAAAAAAAGACGATGTATATATAGTCCATTATATTTTTTTCATAAAAAAATTTTTTGCATGGAAAATGGATGATGTATAGTTTATTAAATTCTCTGCACGAAAAAAAGACGACGTATATAGTCCATCTAATTTTTTAGATACGAAATGGACAAATTATAGTCAATTTAATTTTTTTTAAATTTAAAAATGGACGATGTATAGTCTATTAAATTTTGTATATATAGTCAGTCTATTTAATTTTTTGCATCTAAAATAGATGATGTATAGTCTATATAATTATTTGCACACGAATCGGACGATTTATAGTCGATAAAATTTTTTCATAAAAAATTGAAAAAAAGACGATGTATGTATATATAGTCCATTATATTTTTTTCATAAAAAAATTTTTTGCATGAAAAATGGATGATGTATAGTTAATTAAATTCTTTGCACGAAAAGACGACGACGTATATAGTCCATTTAATTTTTTAGATATGAAATGGACGAATTATAGTCAATTTAATTTTTTTTTTTTAATTTAAAAATGGACGATGTATAGTCTATTAAATTTTGTATATATAGTCAGTCTATTTAATTTTTTGCATCTAAAATAGATGATGTATAGTCTATATAATTATTTGCACACGAATCGGACGATTTATAGTCGATAAAATTTTTTCATAAAAAATTCAAAAAAAGACGATGTATAGTCCATTATATTTTTTTCATAAGAAAATTTTTTGCATGGAAAATGGATGATGTATAGTTTATTAAATTCTTTGCACGGAAAAAAACGACGTATATAGTCCATTTAATTTTTTAGATACGCAATGGACGAATTATAGTAAATTTAATTTTTTTTATATTTAAAAACGGACGATGTATAGTCTATTAAATTTTGTATATATAGTCAGTCCATTTAATTTTTTGCATCTTAAATAGACGATGTATAGTCTATATAATTATTTGCACACAAATCGGACGATTTATAATCGATAAAATTTTTTCATTCAAAATTTAAAAGAGACGATGTATATGTAGTCCATTATATTTTTTTCATAAGAAAATTTTTTGCATGAAAAATTAATAATGTATAGTTTATTAAATTCTTTGCACGAAAAGCAGACGACGTATATAGTGCATTTAATTTTTTAGATACGAAATAGACGAAATATAGTCAATTTAATTTTTTTATAAATTTAAAAATGGACGATGTATAGTCCATTAAATTTTGTATATATAATCAGCCTATTTAATTTTTTGCATCTAAAATAGATGATGTATAGTCTATATAATTATTTGCACGCGAATCGGACGATTTATAGTCGATAAAATTTTTTCATAAAAAATTGAAAAAAAGACGATGTATAGTCCATTATATTTTTTTCATAAAAAAATTTTTTGCATGGAAAATAGATGATGTATAGTTCATTAAATTCTCTGCACGAAAAGAAGACGACGTATATAGTCCATTTAATTTTTTAGATACGAAATGGACGAATTATAGTCAATTTAATTTTTTTTTTAATTTAAAAATGGACGATGTATGGTACATTAAATTTTGTATATATAGTCAGTCTATTTAATTTTTTGCATCTAAAATAGACGATGGATAGTCTATATAATTATTTGCACACGAATCGGACGATTTATAGTCGATAAAATTTTTTCATAAAAAATTGAAAAAAAGACGATGTGTAGTCCATTATATTTTTTTCATAAAAAAATTTTTTGCATGAAAAATGGATGATGTATAGTTTATTAAATTCTTTGCACGAAAAGAAGACGACGTATATAGTCCATTTAATTTTTTAGATACGAAATGGACGAATTATAGTCAATTTAATTTTTTTTTTTTAATTTAAAAATGGACGATGTATGGTACATTAAATTTTGTATATATAGTCAGTCTATTTAATTTTTTGCATCTAAAATAGACGATGGATAGTCTACATAATTATTTGCACACGAATCGGACGATTTATAGTCGATAAAATTTTTTCATAAAAAATTAAAAAAAAGACGATGTATATATAGTCCATTATATTTTTTTCATAAAAAAATTTTTTGCATGGAAAATGGATGATGTATAGTTTATTAAATTCTCTGCACGAAAAGAAGACGACGTATATAGTCCATCTAATTTTTTAGATACGAAATGGACAAATTATAGTCAATTTAATTTTTTTTAAATTTAAAAATGGACGATGTATAGTCTATTAAATTTTGTATATATAGTCAGTCTATTTAATTTTTTGCATCTAAAATAGATGATGTATAGTCTATATAATTATTTGCACACGAATCGGACGATTTATAGTCGATAAAATTTTTTCATAAAAAATTCAAAAAAAGACGATGTATAGTCCATTATATTTTTTTCATAAGAAAATTTTTTGCATGGAAAATGGATGATGTATAGTTTATTAAATTCTTTGCACGGAAAAAAACGACGTATATAGTCCATTTAATTTTTTAGATACGCAATGGACGAATTATAGTAAATTTAATTTTTTTTATATTTAAAAACGGACGATGTATAGTCTATTAAATTTTGTATATATAGTCAGTCCATTTAATTTTTTGCATCTTAAATAGACGATGTATAGTCTATATAATTATTTGCACACAAATCGGACGATTTATAATCGATAAAATTTTTTCATTCAAAATTTAAAAGAGACGATGTATATGTAGTCCATTATATTTTTTTCATAAGAAAATTTTTTGCATGAAAAATTAATAATGTATAGTTTATTAAATTCTTTGCACGAAAAGCAGACGACGTATATAGTGCATTTAATTTTTTAGATACGAAATAGACGAAATATAGTCAATTTAATTTTTTTATAAATTTAAAAATGGACGATGTATAGTCCATTAAATTTTGTATATATAATCAGTCTATTTAATTTTTTGCATCTAAAATAGATGATGTATAGTCTATATAATTATTTGCACGCGAATCGGACGATTTATAGTCGATAAAATTTTTTCATAAAAAATTGAAAAAAAGACGATGTATAGTCCATTATATTTTTTTCATAAAAAAATTTTTTGCATGGAAAATAGATGATGTATAGTTCATTAAATTCTCTGCACGAAAAGAAGACGACGTATATAGTCCATTTAATTTTTTAGATACGAAATGGACGAATTATAGTCAATTTAATTTTTTTTTTAAATTTAAAAATGGACGATGTATGGTACATTAAATTTTGTATATATAGTCAGTCTATTTAATTTTTTGCATCTAAAATAGACGATGGATAGTCTATATAATTATTTGCACACGAATCGGACGATTTATAGTCGATAAAATTTTTTCATAAAAAATTGAAAAAAAGACGATGTGTAGTCCATTATATTTTTTTCATAAAAAAATTTTTTGCATGGAAAATGGATGATGTATAGTTTATTAAATTCTTTGCACGAAAAGAAGACGACGTATATAGTCCATTTAATTTTTTAGATACGAAATGGACGAATTATAGTCAATTTAATTTTTTTTTTTTAATTTAAAAATGGACGATGTATGGTACATTAAATTTTGTATATATAGTCAGTCTATTTAATTTTTTGCATCTAAAATAGACGATGGATAGTCTACATAATTATTTGCACACGAATCGGACGATTTATAGTCGATAAAATTTTTTCATAAAAAATTAAAAAAAAGACGATGTATATATAGTCCATTATATTTTTTTCATAAAAAAATTTTTTGCATGGAAAATGGATGATGTATAGTTTATTAAATTCTCTGCACGAAAAGAAGACGACGTATATAGTCCATCTAATTTTTTAGATACGAAATGGACAAATTATAGTCAATTTAATTTTTTTTAAATTTAAAAATGGACGATGTATAGTCTATTAAATTTTGTATATATAGTCAGTCTATTTAATTTTTTGCATCTAAAATATATGATGTATAGTCTATATAATTATTTGCACACGAATCGGACGATTTATAGTCGATAAAATTTTTTCATAAAAAATTGAAAAAAAGACGATGTATGTATATATAGTCCATTATATTTTTTTCATAAAAAAATTTTTTGCATGAAAAATGGATGATGTATAGTTAATTAAATTCTTTGCACGAAAAGACGACGACGTATATAGTCCATTTAATTTTTTAGATATGAAATGGACGAATTATAGTCAATTTAATTTTTTTTTTAATTTAAAAATGGACGATGTATAGTCTATTAAATTTTGTATATATAGTCAGTCTATTTAATTTTTTGCATCTAAAATAGATGATGTATAGTCTATATAATTATTTGCACACGAATCGGACGATTTATAGTCGATAAAATTTTTTCATAAAAAATTCAAAAAAAGACGATGTATAGTCCATTATATTTTTTTCATAAGAAAATTTTTTGCATGGAAAATGGATGATGTATAGTTTATTAAATTCTTTGCACGGAAAAAAACGACGTATATAGTCCATTTAATTTTTTAGATACGCAATGGACGAATTATAGTAAATTTAATTTTTTTTATATTTAAAAATGGACGATGTATAGTCTATTAAATTTTGTATATATAGTCAGTCCATTTAATTTTTTGCATCTTAAATAGACGATGTATAGTCTATATAATTATTTGCACACAAATCGGGCGATTTATAGTCGATAAAATTTTTTCATTCAAAATTTAAAAGAGACGATGTATATGTAGTCCATTATATTTTTTTCATAAGAAAATTTTTTGCATGAAAAATTAATAATGTATAGTTTATTAAATTCTTTGCACGAAAAGCAGACGACATATATAGTGCATTTAATTTTTTAGATACGAAATAGACGAAATATAGTCAATTTAATTTTTTTTTTAATTTAAAAATGGACGATGTATAGTCCATTAAATTTTGTATATATAATCAGTCTATTTAATTTTTTGCATCTAAAATAGACGATGTATAGTCTATATAATTATTTGCACACGAATCGGACGATTTATAGTCAATAAAATTTTTTCATAAAAAATTTAAAAAAAGACGATGTATAGTCAATTATATTTTTTTCATAAAAAAATTTTTTGCATGAAAAATGGATGATGTATAGTTTAATTAATTCTTTGCACGAAAAAAAGACGTCGTATATAGTCCATTTAATTATTTAGTCCATTATATTTTTTTCCTAAAAAAAAATTTTTTGCATGAAAAATGGATGATGTATAGTTTATTAGATTCCTTGAACGAAAAGAAGACGACGTATATAGTCCATTTAATTTTTTTTTTAATTTAAAAACGGACGATGTATAGTCCATTAAATTTTGTATATATAGTCAGTCCATTTAATTTTTTACATCTTAAATAGACAATGTATAGTCTATATAATTTTTTGCACATGAATCGGACGATTTATAGTCGATAAAATTTTTTCATAAAAAATTCAAAAAAAGACGATGTATAGTCCATTATATTTTTTTCATAAAAAAATTTTTTGCACGAAAAGTGGATGATGTATAGTTTATTAAATTCTTTGCACGAAAAGAAGACGACATATATAGTCCATTTAATTTTTGAGATACGAAATGGACGAATTAAAGTCAATTTAATTTTTTATAAAAAATTTAAAAATGGACGATGTATAGTCCATTAAATTTTGTATATATAATCAGTCTATTTAATTTTTTGCATCTTAAATGGACGATATATAGTCTATATAATTATTTGCACACGAATCGGACGATTTATAGTCGATAAAATTTTTTCATAAGAAATTTAAAAAAGACGATGTATAGTCCATTATATTTTTTTCATAAAAAAATTTTTTGCATGAAAAATGGATGATGTATAGTTTATTAAATTCTTTGCACGAAAAGAAGACGACGTTATAGTCTATTTAATTTTTTAGATACGAAATGGACGAATTGTAGTCATATTAATTTTTTTTTTTTTATTTAAAAATGGACGATGTATAGTCTATTAAATTTTGTATATATAGTCAGTCCATTTAATTTTGTGCATCTAAAATAGACGATGTATAGTCTATATAATTATTTGCACACGAATCAGACGATTTATAGTCGATAAAATTTTTTCATAAGAAATTTAAAAAAGACGATGTATAGTCAATTATATTTTTTTCATAAAAAAATTTTTTACACGAAAAATGGATGATGTATAGTTTACTAAATTCTTTACACAAAAATAAGACGACCTATATAGTCCATTTAATTGTTGAGATATGAAATGGACGTATTATAGTCAATTTAATTTTTTTTTATTTAAAAATGGACGATGTATAGTCCATTAAATTTTGTATATATAGTCAGTCCATTTAATTTTGCGCATCTTAAAGAGACGATGTATAGTCTATATAATTATTTGCACACGAATCGGACGATTTATAGTCGATAAAATTTTTTCATAAGAAATTTAAAAAGTCCATTATATTTTTTTCATAAAAAAAATTTTTGCATGAAAAATGGATGATGTATAGTTTATTAAATTCTTTACACAAAAAGAAGACGACGTATATAGTCCATTTAATTTTTTAGATACGAAACGGACGAATTATAGTCAATTTAATTTTTTTTTAAATTTACTTAAATTTAAATAAATTACGAAATTTAATAAACTATATACATGGTCCATTTTTAAATTTTTTATAAAAAAATTTTTTGGACTTTAATCGTCCAAATCGTTTGCAAAAAAATTAAATGGACTATATACGTCGTCTATTTTTCGTCCAAAAAATTTAATTGACTATACATCATCCATTTTTCATGGAAAAAATTTTTTTGTGAAAAAAATGTAATGGGCTATCATCGTTAATTTTTGAATTTTTTATGAAAAAATGTTATGGTCTATAAATCGTCCATTTCGTATGAAAAAAATTAAATGGACTTTACATTGTCTATTTTTCATGCAAAAAATTAAGTGGACTATACGTAAGAAATTTAATAAACTATATACATGGTCCATTTTAAAATTTTTTGTAAAAAAATTTTTTGGACTTCAATTCGTCCAAATCGTTTGCGAAAAAATTAAATGGGCTATATACGTCGTCTATTTTTCGTCCAAAAAATTTAATTGACTATACATCATCAATTTTTCATGGAAAAAATTTTTTTGTGAAAAAAATTTAATGGGCTATACATCGTTAATTTTTGAATTTTTTATGAAAAAATGTTATGGTCTATAAATCGTCCATTTCGTATGAAAAAAATTAAATGGACTTTACATTGTCTATTTTTCATGCAAAAAATTAAGTGGACTATACGTAAGAAATTTAATAAACTTTATACATGGTCCATTTTTAAATTTTTTATAAAAAAATTTTTTGGACTTTAATTCGTCCAAATCGTTTGCAAAAAAATTAAATGGACTATATACGTGGTCTATTTTTCGTCCAAAAAATTTAATTGACTATACATCATCCATTTTTCATGGAAAAAATTTTTTTGTGAAAAAAATGTAATGGGCTATACATCGTTAATTTTTTAATTTTTTATGAAAAAATTTTATGGCTTATAAATTGTCCATTTCGTATGCAAAAAATTAAATGGACTATACATCGTCTATTTTTCATGCAAAAAACTAAGTGCAAAAATTAATACATACGAAATTTAATAAATCATATACATGGTTCATATACATGTTCTATAATTCGTCAAATTCGTATTCAAAAAAAATAAATGGACTATATACGTCGTCTATTCTTCGTCCAAAAAATTTAATTGGCTATAAATCATCTATTTTTCATGGCAAAATTTTTTTTGTGAAAAAAATTTAATGCGCTATACATCTTTAATTTTCCATTTTTGTATGAAAAAAATTAATGGTCTATAAATCGTCCATTTCGAATGCAAAATATTAAATGGAATAAACATCGTCTATTTTTCATGCAAAAAACTAAGTGCAAATATTAATACATACAAAATTTAATAAATCATATACATGGTTCATTTTTGTGAAAAAAATTTAATGGGCATCGTTAATTTTTCAATTTATTATGAAAAAATTTTATGGTCTATAAATCGTCCATTTCGTATCCAAAAAATTAAATGGACTATACATCGTCTATTTTTCATGCAAAAAATTAAGTGGACTATACATACGAAATTTTTTAAACTATATACATGGTACATTTTTAAATTTTTTATAAAAAAATTTAATGGACTATTCGTCCAATTCGTATCCAAAAAAATTAAATGGACTATATACGTCGTCTATTTTTCGTCCAAAAAAATTAATAGACTATACATCATCCATTTTTCATGGAAAAAAATTTTTTTTTTAATTTAATGGGCTATACATCGTTAATTTTTAAATTTTTTATGAAAATATTTTATGGTCTATAAATCGTCCATTTCGTATGCAAAAAATTAAATGGACTATACATCGTCTATTTTTCATGCAAAATTAAGTGGACTATACATACGAAATTTAATAAATCATATACATACATGGTCCATTTTTAAATTTTTTATAAAAAAATTTAATGTTCTAAAAACTTAATAGACAATACAGCATCCATTTTTCATGGAAATTTTTTTTTTTTTTAATTTAATGGGTTTTAGAATTAGTTGATTGGTTTAAAAACGTTTATTTATAAAAGTTACATTAAAAAATGTTATGTATGTTGACTAACAAGTTTCAATAATAATATTTTTCTATAAAAAATTACTTCTAAAACAAACAAAACAAAAGTTACTCAATTAGTATGATACAAAGTATATAAGTATGTAAGTAGTTAACATAAGGATTTGAATTAAATGTTATATTTCAACATGTCCCCTCAAATTTTATGTTAAATAAGTTTTCTTAATTCATGCCTAAGTGCTTGATGCATTCAAAATGTTTTAAGCTTGTTAAATTTTTGGTTAATACATCTGCAGGCATCTTGTCTGTTGATAGGTATTTAATCATAATTTCGCCTTTTTCAACTAGTTCTCTAATGAAATGATGACGTATGTCAACATGTTTCGTTCTGTTGTGAAATACTGGATTTCTACTGAGTTCACCAGCACCCTGGTTATCGTTAAAAATGTCGATAGTTGTTTCAATACTTAAAACCTCTTTTAAGAAAGTTTTTAAATGGATTGCTTCCTTGGCTGCATCTGATATTGCCATATACTCAGCTTCTGTGGTTGATAACGCTACGGTTTGTTGTTTCCGTGATTCCCAACTTACAACTGCATTGCCAAAAGTAAAAGCGTAACCTGTATAAGACTTTCGGTCATCAATGCTAGAACCCCAATCGGCATCAGCGTAGCCAGTAAGATTCTTTCCAACCTTTTTAAAAACTATACCTTTACTTTCAGTGCCTTTTAAATATCTTAAAACCCTCTTAGCAGCAATCCAATGTTGTTTTCCAAAGTTTTTGTTGTACTGGCTTAGTGCGCTTATGGCATGTGATATATCTGGTCTGGTACATACTGCGAGGTACATTAGCGAACCAATTAGGTTTTGATATGGAATTTCTTTCATGTCGGACTCTTCTCCTGATGTTTTGGGGCACATTTCTTTTGATAATTTTTCATTTGGCGTTAATGGAGTCATTACTGTTTTTCCATCCTGCATCTTATATTTTCTGATTACATCGTTTGTGTACTTGCGTTGATGCATTTTAATTTCATTTTTTTTAGGATTTTGTTCAAATTCAATTCCAAGACAATATTTTAAAATACCCATATCTTTCATTTCGAAAATGTTTGCAAGTTTCCTCTTCATTGCGTTGAGAGTTTCTTTATTATTTGATGCAATCATCAAGTCATCTACATATATAAGAACCATACAAATTGTGTCACTGTCATAACTTTTGTACACACAAGGGTCTGCGTTAAGTGGCTGTAATTTGAGTTCTCGTAATTTCTCATCAAGTTTTCGGTACCATTGACGGCCAGATTGTTTTAGACCGTACAATGCTTTCTTTATTTTAAGTACTTTACCAGTACCGTATTGTTTTATTTCTTCTTTGTCAAGGATTAAGTTAAACTCTTCCGGCGTTTCTAAATAAATTTCTTCACTAATTTCACCATTAAGATACGCGCTTACAAAATCCAATTGGTGGATTTCCATTTCATATTCTACAGCTAGAGCCATAAGCATGCGTATAGCGTGCCATTTCAACTAGAGTTCTGTTTTTTCTCTCGGCTACCCCATTTTGCTGTGGGGTGTATTCAACGGTTAGTTCATGTCTTATGCCTTCATCTTTTAAAAAACTTTTTAAGTCTGAGTTTACATACTCTGTCCCATTGTCAGACCGCAAGGTTTTAATTTTCATTCCCGTTTTATTTTCTACCATGTTTTTATACGCTTTAAATTTTTCGAATACCTCATTCTTATGCTTCATGAAGAATATTTCACACCACTTACTTTTATCATCGATAAAAGTGACAAAGTATTTCGAATGGCCGTGGGACTGAACATTCATAGGTCCACATACATCTGAATGCACCAATTCA
Organism: Tachina lurida; assembly: GCA_944452675.1. Classification (NCBI taxonomy): domain Eukaryota; kingdom Metazoa; phylum Arthropoda; class Insecta; order Diptera; family Tachinidae; genus Tachina; species Tachina lurida. Next base: position 93,436,089 of record OX101754.1, on the reverse strand, counting down.
AGTAAATTTTTAGATTTTGATTTTGATTTTTGGAAAGGACTCTGTGAGTGTTTCCCCTGAATACAGATTTCACATACAGGTAGGTTAACATTTATGTCCGCACTTATACCATTTACTTTTTGAAGTCGGATCATGGTCTTCAAATCAACTTCATTCAAATGGCCAAACTTTTCATGCCATTCTTGAAGAGATGTAGATTTCTGGGTAATTTTTGCACTTTCCAACGGCTCATCTACGTAATATAAATTTGATTTTCTTGATGCCGTTAACATTATCTTCTTTGATTTAGGATCAACTACTTCTGCACTATTATGACGAAATATTACTTCAAAACCATGATCTGTAATTCGAGACACCGACATTAAATTTGATCTCAAATCTGGAACGAAAAAAGTGTCAGCAAGATTAATTGTTAATATTGAGGTTTTTAATTTAATATTTCCACTTCCTGAAATTTTGTGGACTTGTCATTAGCTAGTTTCAGTAATTGTTCTTCATTCTTCAAATTTTGAAATTTTTGCTTCTGAGAGCACATGTGTGATGTTGCTCCTGAATCAAGACACCACAGTCCTTTTTCGCCTAATACCTGCATAGCTATTGGCGAGTCGCTCGATTGTACATTCTTAGCTTTATTTTCGTAGTATCTTTGATTTTTAGGTTTCAATCGACAATCTCGAGCCTTGTGTCCAATCTTACCACAATTGTGACAATTAAATTTAAATCGATCACCTTTGGTCTCATATATTACTTTACTTTGTTGTCTTCTTCTGTTGTTGTTCTGAGTAAACAGTGCATCTTCTACTTTTTCATTGCAATTTCGTTTCCGGGCCTCAAATTCATCAATCATTTTTAATTTTAACGTTTCCGCATCTGGCAATTTTTCTTGTGTTTCTATTGCTACTCTAAATTGTTCATAGTCATCAGGAATACTATATAACAGCAATATTGTTACTAAATCGTCCATTATTTGCATATCCATTTCACGAATTTTATCAATTATATCAAAAAATTTTTGCAAATGATTGTGCATATTTTCACCTTTAGGCATTTTCAATAAAATAAGTGATTTTAAAAGCATTGCTTTTCGCGCAGGACCTTTAGATTGATATGTATTTCTCAGCTTGTCCCACAATTCCTTTGATGTTGTACAATTCTTAATTTGCTTCAGTTCTGACGGTGCAATTGATAAAATTAAGTCTGATTTAGCTTTTGCATCATTTAATTCCCATTCGGCTATTTTCACAGGAGTATCTGTGGGTTTTTCACACTGTCCATTGACATATTTCCAAACATCGTTCCTTACTAGTAGTGCTTCAACTTGTATTTTCCAGGTGTCATAGTTTTCTCTTCCGAGTGGTTCAATTCGTACATTTGCCAAACTCATTTTGGAAAAATAAATCCTTTCAGTAAATTATGTACCTGTTCGTTTGCACTTTATTCTGCTTCTGTTTAGTACACTAACGCTTCTCAATTATACAACAAAATTTTTCGCTGTTTCTCAATTGTTTGGTATTTCTTTCAACAAATCACTATTTCATTTTACTTCTTTTTCGCGCAGTGGAAGCTTCCTGGGCCCATAACCTTTTAGAATTAGTTGATTGGTTTAAAAACGTTTATTTATAAAAGTTACATTAAAAAATGTTATGTATGTTGACTAACAAGTTTCAATAATAATATTTTTCTATAAAAAATTACTTCTAAAACAAACAAAACAAAAGTTACTCAATTAGTATGATACAAAGTATATAAGTATGTAAGTAGTTAACATAAGGATTTGAATTAAATGTTATATTTCAACAATGGGCTATACATAGTTAATTTTTAAATTTTTTATCAAAAAATTTTATGCAAATTTTTCGTATGCAAAAAATTAAATGGACTATAAATCGTATATTTTTCATGCAAAAATTAAGTGAACTATACATACGAAATTTAATAAACTATATACATGGTCCATTTTTAAATTTTTTATGAAAAAATTTAATGAACTACAACTTGTCCCATTCGTTTGCAAAAAAACTAAATGGACTATAGATATCGTCTATTTTTCGTCCAAAAAATTTAATAGACTATACATCATCCATTTATCATGCAAAAAATTTTTTTGTGAAAAAAATTTAATGGGCTATTTTATATTATACATGGTTAATTTTTAAATTTTTTATGAAAAAAATTTATGGTCTATAGATTGTCCATTTCGTATGCAAAAAATTAAATCGACTATACATCGTCTATTTTTCATGCAAAAATTAAGTGGACTATACATACGAAATTTAATAAATCATATACATACATGGTCCATTTTTAAATTTTTTATAAAAAAATTTAATGTTCTATAATTCGTCCAATTGGTATGCAAAAAATTAACTGGACTATATACGTGGTTTTTTTTTTCTTTTTTTGTTAAAAAAATTTAATAGACTATACATCATCTATTTTTCATGGAAAGAAATTTTTTTGTGAATACAATTTAACGGGCTATATATCGTAAATTTTTAAATTTCTTATGAAAAAATTTTATGGTCTATAAATCGTCCATTTCGAATGCAAAAAATTAAGTGGACTATACATAAGAAATTTAATAAATCATATACATTGTTCATTTTTAAATTTTTTATAAAAAAAAGGTATTGTTCTATAATTTGTCCAATTCTGAAAAGCTAAATTAGGTTTTCGAAAATATTAAATTGCAAAAAAAGACATCTTTGTAATCTTTTACACTTAAGGTATTCGGGTCAAATTTGACCGTGAGTAAAAAATCTCCTGCATGGCATAGCATAAAAGACATCATTTCTGGTAAAAATGGTCTTTGTACTACTATCTCTTGTCATACTTGTAGATGACTACATTTGTATGAAGTTTAATAACGGGAAGTCGCCAGGAATATTTTATGTAAATAGGAAAACGCTAAAGAGCTATCAAGGCGAATTGATACAAGGTGGTCTTAATTTGCAACTCTGTGTATTCGCCTTGTATATTGGTTAGTGTAAAATTTCCTGCTGTCAGAATATTTCCTAACGTTTTGGTTGATTTGACAGCAGAGAAGTTATGTTAGCTGGTGAATTAAGATCAACTTATGTGAATTAGCCTTGAGAGTTATACTGTTCTGGTTTGCTGATAGCAAAATTAATATCATTCGTGGTACTAAGACGGAAAGAACAAAACGTTGAACTATTGTGGAAACTTGTTCAGAAGCTGAAGATAACTTGGAATATCCTCAGTCATCTGAAAGTTCTAGTGAAAGTTATAGTGGCGTTGATTGAGTCTGCTCAGCCGATGACATCGAAAACTGGCAAAAAAGATATTTCAATGAACCGTTTACTGGAAGATTCAATTCAGGGAACATTATCAGTATGACGGTAGGGTTGACTCGTTATTCATGTTCAAGAATTACAAAGGAAGAGCTTTATAGCTATCAATTATTTTTCCCATCTCCTCTGATGCACATTATTTTGAGACATATAAATAATGAAGGTAAACGTGATTGGACTAGCACTGATAATAAGGAAATTATCGAATTAATTGGTACACTTTTGTTAGATGGCGTATTTAAATAGACCAATTTTTAGAGCAATCATGCCATTGAAAATGCTAATTTTGCACCGATACGTGAATTATGGAATGGATGGGTTGAAATGTTGCCCAAACTTTATAATCCATCTCAAGATGTAACATTCGATGAGCAGCTAGTGGCATTCAGAGGAAGATGTCCTCCAGCAATATATACCATCGAAAGCAGCTAAATATGGTTTAAAATTTTGGGTGCTTTGTCACTCTGCTACAGGTTATGCCTGGAATATATAACCGTACACAGGCAAATAATAATGGTCTATGCCTGAAAGAAACCGTGGCATGCGTGTAGTTCTCGATTTGACAGTTGGTCTGAAAGGTCACAATGTGTCTGCAGATAATTCATTTACGTCTTACCTATTGGGACAAAAAATGCTGGAAAAACAAATCACTTTAATAGGAACTATACATAAGAATAATACTGAATAACCGCCAGAGATATTGGCAAAACAGCAGATCTGCATTATTTTGTTTAAAAATATTTTCGCCGATGATTCTGCTACACAATACCAAAGAAGAAGTGCGCTATGATGTTACATTAGGATTAGCATCTGCTGAAGCCGGTGTGTAGTTTTAGTGACCAGTGTTTCATTATGCCTGCATCACTGATACAAAGTACACTAATGCCTAACAGAAAAATGCTTTGTGTTGTTATTTAAATGACTGTCGGAGAGCTTTGGCAAGTCACCGTGAAATTAAAAAAAAAAACCATGACAAACAACCCATTCGAATTAATTATGTTAGGCTACGTTAGGTTAGGAAAGTTGGTGCTATGCTGCACCTTCACTCAGAAATCCAATTGGGTCCATTGTGATCCCTCCTATTGACCATTAAAAAGTAATATTTACCCCCCCCCCCCTTACCGGAAGTGACCCTTTATCCGTCATTAAGCCGCTGAATTCCCATGAAGAAGCCCCTGATGTCCTCTTGCTTACACTTCCCGATATCAGTAATGCTCTCATGGAAACGTCTGCTCAGCCATCTAAACCAATGACGTTGCAGCGTCGGGCAGTAACAGATAATATACTAAATGGTTTCTGATTCCTTTTCATCTGCGCACATCCTACAGAAATATGGAGTTCCAGTTTCCCAAATACTTGTTTTCGCTCTGACAAACAGTGACTAGTCAAAGCGCCTATCATGATTCGCATCTAGTAGCAGTTTGGATCTTCTTGAGTCAAGTTTTAGCCACATAGCCACCGAGACTCTGCAATCCCCCCTACTTCACCACGAAATGTCCTGCTTTCTAGCTAATTACTTAGTTTCCTATAGTAATGACCTATCGGCAATTTCACCGATCTGTCACACATTCCCTAATCTAAATCCGACCCTATTCTTGCCAGCTCATCGGCGATTTCATTTCCCTCAACACTTCTGTGGCCAGGAACTCAATAAAGTCTGACACTATATTTATCCAGAAGCAAGTTGAGGGTTTTTCTACAGACACTAACAAGTTTCGTTTTGATCGTGTGTCCCTTCAAAGCTTTTAGCGCTGTTTGGCTATCGACGGTAAAGTTTACCTTCTCATCTTCAGCTACATTCCTGGCCACCAGTTCCTTGGCCCTGAGGCTTGTCAAGATCTCAGCCTAAAAGACGCTGCATTCGTTCGACAGTCTGAAAGAACTACAAATGTTCGTTCCCAAGATATAAACACCAGCCCCTATGCTTTCCCCATTAATTGTGTCACTCAAAAGTGTTTGTTCCCATAAGTGCTCTTTTGCTCAAATGTTTAAAAACACTGGAGATGTGCGGGAAAGAAATCGAGTTATTTTAATTCTCTCTCAAGCGAGTAGTGCATTAATTTGACTGGAAAATATTGTGTGCATGATTCGATTTGATTTGATTCGTATTGTTGCAATAGTGCTCTTATTGCTACGAGTAGTATCGTACTGTGATGTAAATAAAAATTTAGGACGTATACGTTACGTACAATTATATATACATGTAAAGTATACGTATATAAAGAAATTATGAAAAAGGACATTTACATTTGTGCAAAATCTAATAGGTTACAATTAAAATGTTTATCAAAACCTGTACTGTTTACACCAAGTTGTTTTGATGTTTATGAAGATTTCGTATAAAAAAACAAAAACCATAGACGAATTCATTACAATACTCGTACAATTTTGAAAAAAAACACATCGCTGCATCACAAAGTTCGACTGGATGTTGAGTATAATTCCATAAAATCTATCGATGAAGTAGATTTTATTTTTTAAGGGAAATCTACTCAAAATATAACAGAATTTTACTAGTATTACTACAGTGGAGGCAGGCTCTAAAGAACTATGTGTGGCCTGGAAGTAAACTAAGTAAATATATGCATACTTAAATTCAAACAGAGTAAAAAGATATGATAAAAGTTGCATTGTTATTTCTGTTATAAATTTTTTTATTAGTTATTTGAAAAATCCCAGCTAACATTTTCAATTGTGGAGTAGTATAGTGGAAATCTCATGAAGAGTGTTTTTCATCGTCAAGGACTTCGTTTCTTAGAATATTCCTCGCACTGTAAAAATTTTTACTTTCTGTGAACTTCTTCTACAACACAGCCAAAGATGCTATTAGTAATTCCTAAGGGATCGATTTGAAATATTTTTATGGATTATTAAAGAAGAAGAATCGTATGAGATTCATATGAGCAAAAGGCTCATTCGATGATGGTTTGAAGTAGAGGTGGAAAACTATCGATAGTATTACTAACGAAAGTTTTCGATGGTTTGAAAAACTTTATTGATATATCGTTTCAAGACTATCGAAAGCTAGAAAAACTATCGATATATCGACGATACTATCGTGATAGTATCGAAGTTGTATGGTTCTCGTATAATGTATATAATTATTTACACTAAAAATTCAAAACAAAATATTTTTAAACAAAACAAAACAAAATAAAATAGAAGTTTATTCGTCTGTTCAATAAATAACAAAACTAAAATAGTTTTATGATAAATAAGTGTGATCAGTGGAATAAATTTTCCGTTATCCAGCTATTTTTGTATATAAAAAGCAACATATTTTCTATTTTTTGCCTTTAGTGGTGTACCATTTAATATCGATAGTGACTAAAAAATATCGATTGTTTTCAAGTATTAATCGATTGCAGAAATAAAACATCGATAGTCACAAAATAAATTAACTATCGATATTATCGATAGTGCCATCGATAGTTTTCCACCCCTAGTTTGAATTTTAACCTTCAAAACACTTCAAACCATTTGCAAGATATCTTAATATAAATTTAAAAAAGAAATTAAAAATTAACAGCCACTTATATAAATTTTAGCTACGAAAAAAAGCCAGACAATAACTGGCGATATTTATTATTTGCTATCAGCATAAAAATTTTTACAGACTTTCAGTTACCGGACTTAAAAAAAAAAGTTAATTATAAGCAATAATTTTATATAAGCGGATTTCTCGGTAAACCTAAAAATTTGAATTTACTGGTATTATAATACTTTTGGGACAAGAGAAATTGTTCACTATACGCCATAATTTATTTGAACTGGTTATTTTGCATAACCTAACAACAATGTAATATCTTTTAACAAACGTTGCTTATTTTGTAAAAGAGTTTCAAGAATTACAAAATACCAATACAGATTTATGATAATTTAATACATAACACACAATAAAGAAAAACTGCAATGAATATTTGATAGTTTCATTCTTATAACACAATATTTGTTGTTGTTTACATTTTCGAATTTTATAACTTCAAATTATTTACATATGTACATACATATATTTGTTTTACTATTTAACTTCTTCACAACATGAGTTTTGTCATATCGCCATATGGATAATGGTTTTTCATTCGGATCGAAGCTTCCATTGCTACATTTAACTATTGGTTATAGCAAGAGATCATTAAACTATATGTGGCCCTCTTACTGAACAATTCCCAACTAATTTACATGGTATTTTTATTTTGCTATTCTAAAAAATCAAATATCATATAATTTAAACTACGCAAATCGACTCGATTACAACATCGTCAACCAGAAAATTGTATGTATGGCTGCTTGTATGTTTGAATTCAGGAATTCAAAGCACTTATAGTTAGAGCTCAGTCAACTACTATAGGTAACAATAAAGTTCCACCAGTAGACTGGGGTCCAAATTGTTCAGTCGATATTTTCGATACAAGCCTACGAACATGTTATGTAAAATGATTTAATTATAGGCTTGTGTTTAAAATAACCGACAGACATTGGCGTAGCTATAAATTTTTTCTAGGATGAATGGTGATTTTCATGAGTAATAATATAAAAAATAATTGCATACAATTTTTATTAATTCTTGGGGGGCAATATCAATTCTTGGGGGCAATGCACCCCCAGAATGGCCTTTCTACGCCTATGCCGACAGAACGAGTTCATTCCAAGTCTTTGTACTAGAATTATGCTGATTACGTTAAATGTGTTTGATCTTTGATTTGTGCTTAAAAAGAACGACTGAAGGAGTTGGACCGTGTACTTTCAGTAACTCGTTTTAGACACAAATTTATAACATTTATTTTAAATGGGTTTAATCGTCAGCTCAAAATATTATTTCCTGCCTCCAGTGCTGCTCCTGCTTCCACTGATGTTCCTGACTCCACTGATGGTGCTCGTTTTTCTGTTGAAAGTCCTTCTACTGTATTCTGATCTTAGATTTCTACTACGGTTTATTTCTAATGTAAATTTTTTCGTATTTTTTGTAACATATTTATTATCTATTACAATAATAATTTTTGTTTATTCTACATTAATTAATTATACTTTTACAACTGTTACAATGCATTCTTCTACTTTGATATCAAATTTTTATTACTTTTTGTACGCTATAATGCTTTATCAATATAATTGCAAATGTATAACTTAACAAGAAATTATTCCAAAGACGGAACTGCAAACATGCTGGGCGTTTTGTGTAAACAGAAAGAGGGAATTAACATCTGTCATATTAATGCTCAAAGCTTGTGCAAGAAAATTGATGAATTTCGTTTTATATATGAAAATTCTTCCGTGGATATCATTTGCGTCTCAGAAACATGGTTTAATGCGGATATTAAAGACTCGTTTGTGTCATTAGATGGCTATAACATCCAAAGATCTGACAGAGCTAAACATGCAGGCGGAGTTGCTGTATACATTAAGCACGGAATACAGTATAACACCTTAAGTGTTTCTTGTGATAATGATAAGGTCGAACATATTTTTATTGAGATTATCAACGAGGGTAGAAAAATGATCATATGTACAGTCTACAGACCAAACAACAGAATAGTTATGGACTCTTTCATGGATAAACTTGAACATCGTACTGTCTCGTACGAAGATATCATCATTCTTGGTGATTTTAATTGTAATATACTGGTTGACAAGCATTTAATCTCAAATATGAAGTCTATTGGGTTAACAGCAAAAAATATATCCATGCCTACACATTATACAAAAACAAATAGTACGCTATTGGACATAGTTTTCGTTAGCATGTTCTCTAGAGTCCTTCTATATGACCAATTATCTGCCCCATGTTTCTCTAAACACGACCTTATTTTCATAGCATATGATTTTCAAATGCATATACCTGATCAAATGATTAGTTACTACGACTTCAAAAATATTGACTATGACTTCTTGAGTCATGAATTTTATAAAATTAATTGGGCTGCTATATATTATATAGAATCTATTGATGATGAAATTTCTTTTCTCGAAAACAACATTAATGATTTATTCCTCCGTACTGTACCTTTAAGAACTAAAATAGCTGGTAGAAGAGTTAGGCCATGGTTCTCTTACGAAATAAAAAAATTCATTACTCGTAGAGATAAAGCTTATTCTCGTTGGAAGCGCTTTAAAACGCCTGAGCTGCATAATGAGTACTGTGCTGTTCGAAATGTAACAAATAGACTGATTAGGGATGCAAAATCTGCATATTTCTCATCAAAGTTCTCAGAAGCTATCGGGTCAAAGAAAACTTGGCAAAGTATTCGAGAAATTGGTATAGGTAAATCCGTAAAGCGTGCAGATTCAAATATTAATGCCGAAGTTATTAATGAAAAATTTTTAAATCTACCTATAATTGAAGCTGATCAAAACTACTATGCTAACTATAACCGTTGCTCGTCTAGTCCTGCTAACCAATTCAATTTCATCGGTGTAAGTCAACTCGAGGTATTTAAAAGTTGCATGTCTGTAAAATCAAATGCGATCGGTTCTGACAAAATACACCCGAAATTCCTGAAAATGTTATTGCCAGAGTTACTACCTATGATTACTCACATGTTTAATCGAATCATCACATCGTGTAACTACCCTCCCAAATGGAAAACAGCAAAAGTAATACCTATCCCGAAAACGAATTCCGAATATAGGCCCATAGCTATTTTGCCATTTCTTTCAAAAGTTCTTGAAAAACTTCTTCATAGTCAAATGTTATCATTTATAAATAAAAACAAACTAATTACAGATCGGCAATCTGGTTTTCGCGCTAATCATAGTTGTCTAACTGCCCTGATTGATGTCACCGAAGATATAAGAACTGAAATCGATAAGAATAATATTACAATTCTCGTACTTCTGGACCATTCCAAAGCTTTCGACACAGTGAATCATAAAATACTTGAATATAAACTACGAAACATGTTTAATTTCTCCACTACCTCTACTCGTCTTATATCAACGTATCTTGAGAATAGAAATCAGTTTGTTCATACTTCAGGAATGGATTCCAAATGCTTGGCCTTAACAAGAGGCGTTCCACAGGGTTCGATTTTAGGTCCACTTCTTTTTTCTCTTTATTCAAATGACCTGCCAAATCAACTTAAATACTGCAAAGTTAGAATGTATGCTGATGATGTCCAGATCTACATCAGCTCTAAAGTCGCTTCAGTGGACGAGTGTGTTCTAAAATTAAATGAAGATTTACAAGGTATATATTTATGGGCTACTGCAAATGGCCTAGCCATAAATCCTACAAAATCTAAATGTATTATTTTTAAAAAGAGATTAACCAGAATTGATAATGCTCCTAATGTTATCTTAAATAACCAGCCCATTGCCATTGTCAACACAACAAAAAATCTTGGCATTGTTCTTAATAATAATTTGAGTTGGAAGGATCACATAATAAATGTTTGCGGTCGTACGTATTCTATGCTTAGAAATCTTTGGAAAACACAAAACTGCACTCCTTTTCGTATAAGAATGCTTCTAGCAAAAAGCTATTTGTTTCCAACAATTCTTTACGGATGTGAGTTATTTGCTAGGTGTGACGCTTCTAGCATCTCGAAACTGAAAGTCCTTTTTAATAATATTACCAGATACGTATTTAACCTAAGAGGACGTACTAATGTATCTTCCAGATCAATTCAAATTTTTGGGATGTCACTTCAAAACCTGCTAAACACTAAAGTTTTAATCTTGCTCCATAAAATAATATACAACAAACAGCCTGAACACCTTTTTAATCGAATAAACTTCTCAAGATCAAACAGAGGCAGAAGGCTCACTATATTTCACCACAGTAGCCTAACATCTGAATGGCAGTTCTTCATTAACGCTATCCGTCTTTGGAACAGCTTACCTTATAGCGTACAAACTGTAACCAATGCAACAACATTTAAAAGAAAAATAATGGAATTATATTCATATTAGCTTTAAAAACATTGCTCTCTTATTTTTTCCCAATTTGTTCAATTTTAATTCAATTTAATTCAATTTGATTTTTATTATTAGTTTATAAATTTTATTATTATTTATTTTTATTTTTAAATATTTTTAAATACTGGTATGTCCTCATGTAATTAAGTTCAATCATACATGTAGATTCTATACTGTAATATAAGACTTTAAGTCTTGTGCATAGAATATCTAATAAATAAATAAATAAATAAATAAATAAATAAATCGTAGGCTTATGCCAAAAACGATGCTCTGAATGAGTTCGATCCAAATCTATTTTAGACACAAACTTATGATCCAACCCATTTAACTTAAATAGGTTTGATTATAGGTTTTTGTCTAAAATAACTGACTGAACGATATCGACACAATTCTAGTAGAAAGACTTGGGTTGAACTCGTTCTGTCGTTTACTTTAGACACAAGCCTATAACTAAATTATTTTAGTTTACATGTTCGTAGGCTTGTGTCGAAAATATTGACTAACGATTTGGACCCAAGTCTACTTGGATCAAACTCCTTTAGTCGGTAAATTTTGACACGAACCGGTAACCGTACCCATTTGAGATACAACGTTTTGAAACAAGCAAATGTTCATACCTATTTAAATTATATGTGTTTGCTGAGAGGATTGTGTCTAAAATAAACTAGTGAGCGAATTTGAACCAAGTCTAATTCACAACCTCTCGTGGCAGTCGTAAGCCGTACAGGAGTTGTTGGTAATTTCTAGATAAACATTTCCTTACAAACAATGTTTTTATTAAAATATTAAACAATTAATATACGACGTGCGACTACGAAAATATATTTTGAATTAGACTTGTGTCTATACTTGTTTCCAACAGTTCTTTTTGAACTAGTTTGAGAGCGTTTGAATCAAAAGTTGTTTCAAACCCATTTAATTTACATTGAATGATCAAACAGAATTGCGGCATAAGCACATTTTCCATACAAAATTACACATAATAAGCATAAAAGAAAAAAAAAAAAACAAAATTAGAGAGCATTTGAAGTTACTGCCTAGATTTTATTATGGGCTTTTTAATTTGACACCGATTTTTCCTGAAGTTGCGGACTTATTCTGTTTGATCATTGACGCTTTTGAGCGAACTTGTGTCCAACAGCTCAATTTAGTTCAACTCTAGCATCAATGTAAATTAAATGGGTTGGAAGCAACTTTTGTTTCCAACGCTCTCAAACTAGTTCAAAAAGAGCTGTTGGATACAACTTTAGCTCATTTTAGTTCAAAAGAGCTGTCGGACACAACTCTATTTTGACTTAGAAGTGGGTCGAACTCTTTCTGTAGCTCGTTTTTGACACAAACCTACCATTTAAATTATACGGGCTTGGTCATTGATTTGTGTCAAAAACGCCTTACTGAAAGAGTGCGATTCAAGTCTTTTTTGAATTAAGAAAATTATTGTTGTCAACTTCCTGTGCTTAGAACTCCCACTGAGAGATTTCAGTAATTTTTGATATTTTACTATGCACAAAGTATATTTTATTCATTTTTTTTATAGAAATTTCAGTAGATGGCAAAATCTCGTTAGAATTCAGTAGATGATCTATAAAAAACAAGTATTCAAGATTTTCGATTTTTTAGTTTTTTTTTAATTCATCTAAAAAAATTTCCCTTGCGTATTTCTTTTCACACGATTTTTTTTTTTTCATTTTTGCAAACTGTTATTGCTGACGAGCAAAATAATTATTTTGGCAACATGATAAAACGCAGGTATAGGAAAATATGGCATTAGTATTGTTATGCCGTTTAAGAAAGCCCAATTGATCCTAAGTTCTAAGCTAAAGATATTATATTAGAACTATTTGATAGCGTGTTCTGATATTCGTCAGATTGTTTGCTTATAACTATTTGAGTACATATACCCCCATCTTATATTTCTGTTGCATTTGTTTATTTTGCAGTTCATTTGCTTAACAAATTTATACGAAGCATTGCATTGGAAGACAAATCCAAATAGTTTTAATTTTATTTACCTTTACTTTCAATATACAGAAAATAGCTTCAAAAATATTCCATGCAATTTCGTATTAAGTAATTCTATTCAATTTTCGCAAAACAAATCAGGGCAATCTTTTAAGGAATCAATTTTCTATAGCTTACAAAGCGACACTAACTGCTTGGTTTTAAATTCTTACAGGCTAGTTACAAAATAATTTTGAATAAATAAGTCTGATATAATATGTTGTTTATAATACAATGTTGCTAGCAATATGTTTCTAATGCAATTATCAAGGCTAAGTATAATGTTTACCAGCGACTTTTAAAATATCTTAGCGGACATTTGACAACAAAAACCAGTTAATAACAATAAAAAGAATTTCAATATTATTATTATTGTTGCTGTTGTGGCGGGAATTTACAAATATCTTACAATTGTCTACGAAAGTGAGAATATTAAATAACACACAAAAAAAAAATACAATTTCACAGAAATTACTGAACCCATATTAAAACATTTATTAGATGAAATAGCTGCAAAACAAAAGTTATCTAATACTTGACTTGAAATAAAATGAATAAATATAAATGAATAAAACAAAAATGCAAAATCGCAAGAAAATATTACAACCCCTTACAAATGAGAACTTAGAAATGCTCTTGCGGGAGAATTCGCATACACACACACACACATCACCTGTAAGTGATTACACAGGTACACTTGGATAAGTGTATGTATGTATGGATGTATGGATGTATGTATGTATATGTGTGTGTGAGCGAAATTTTTATTTAACTTGTTTGATTTTTAAGATTTAGAAAACAATAAAGAAAATTGAGAAATAAATATGAAGTTTTGTTTTGATCGTTAATTTTCTTTTCAACAAACGAAAAGCTTAAGTGCTTTCTTACTTGCCGCTTAAGCTGTGTTGCCAGCAAGCAGTTTTTTCTTGTATTTCACGGAGTTCTAAATTGCACATTTAATGTGATACTATGTATGTATTTTGAAATTTTATGGGACGCGAAAGACACATCGTCACACCAGGTGTGCCTCATGAGTTTCATATACAAAAATTAATGTATTCATATTTAAACTTATTAAAATTTAATTTTATAATTGAATTTCTAGTACCTCGATGATATAAACGCCAAAATTTTTAACCTCTTGCATAGTAAAAACAATTTAAAAATATCACCAGACCAATTTTACGGGTGTTTTTTTAGAGTATAATAATTTTGAGTTGGCATCACAGCTTTATTTGAGCACCCTTTTAACAGCTGATAGTTGCTTTTGTTTAGTTTTGTTTGAAATTTTATTGTGAATCGACTTACACCAGCGCAATGCGTGCGAATTGTTGAAATTTTTAATCAAAATAATCTGCCTTATCGTGGTTGGCGTATTTCAAATACGACTACGACTATTTGGTAATAGATTAAAGAAAAACTGTTGAAGTCTTCTTTAATCTATTACCAATACGCCAACCACGATAAGGCAGAATTATACTATTCGTCAAACTCATCGTGCACTTCTTCCATTTTCCGATGAAGCCCCTTTCTGGTTGAATGAGTGTGCAAATAAGCAGAATTGTCGCATTTGGATTGAGGAGAATCCACAATATTTTGTCGAAACACAATTACATCCACAGAAAATTACTGTTTGGTTTTTAAAAATAATAATGGTCAGAATATTATTGTCAATGGTGAACGGTATAGGAACATAATTCGAAATTTTTTCTTGCCTCAATTATGTTGCTGATATGGGCTTCTAACAGGATGGAGCCACATACCCCACTGCGATCACTA
Source organism: Tachina lurida (assembly GCA_944452675.1). Lineage (NCBI taxonomy): Eukaryota > Metazoa > Arthropoda > Insecta > Diptera > Tachinidae > Tachina > Tachina lurida. Next base: position 93,421,078 of record OX101754.1, on the reverse strand, counting down.
CAATTGATTTACTGAAAGAAATTTTTGATGAAAAAATAATTTGACGTAATGTCCAAATTAATTGGCCATCAAGATCGTGTGACTTACCCCCATTGGCTTATTTTCTTTGGGCTTATGTTAAGTCACTTGTCTACGTCAATAAACCACAAACAATTGAACACCTGGAAATCATCATTTAAAGAATGATCGACGAAATACGGCCGCAAATGCTTCGAAAAGTTATATTCCAGATTGCGCCTTCTACGCGCCAGCCGTGGCGGCCACATGAGAGAAATCATATTTAAACATTTATTTCATAAAACTTTCTTTCCAATAAAGCCCGTTTTATTATTATTTAAAATTCATTTCCTTGTTTTAATATGATTTAACTTTTGTCACTCTATAAAAACACCCTTTACATTGCTAAGAAACATGTCTAAAAAGTATGTCAACGGAAGTTTTTTTTTAAGAACCAATTAATATTTTTCTGAACAAGTTATATTTTTATTTTGAACAAACACAACAAAAACCGTGAAGCGATTAGCTTGTCTGCTGGAAACACTCACGGTCAATGGCGGCAATCGAACCCACGACTTCTTGTCTGAGAAGCTTGCGTCGCCACAGGGACACCCTGTGAATTTTAAATATATTTAGTTTTATTTTTGATAAGCAATACCAGGATTTCTGTCTTGGCCGTCAGTTTATTTCGTTCTTTATCGAGCTTTTTTCCTGAAATCTTTAATTTCCCGATCTCTCTGTAATTAATAATTTAAGCATTTTGCTTATAGCTTGTGCAATTCACCTTTTTAGTGACGTTAAATTCAATTACGAATTTTTTGTTTAATTTATTAATAATTAAATTTTTCAAATATACTGAATGAAATCATACTTTTAAACTAATTTTTTTATAAATGTCTTGATTTTTTAGACTTTTAGCATAATGTTCCGGTCATTTTTACAACTAGTTATCGTTAGATACTCGATAGAAAGGCAACATTAATTTGAAATACATACAATTATGTAACTTTTTCTATTTCCCGTATTTTTTGCATTAAATTAAACTATTTCAGGAGTGCGACAGATCTAATACTGAAATTTTCTTTCACATCTTGAACAGAAAAAATAAAATTGAAGTCAAATTTAAGATAATTTAAAATGAAAACTCAAGTAAGATTTTTAATAAAGACCATGTGTGAAAACAAAATTGCACTGAGAGTGGCAACACTGCTGTTAGCATGCACAATAGTGCAATAGCGGCTTGTTGCATTTACTTTGTTTCACCAGAGAATAGAAAATATTTAATCAATTTTATAAAGTGAGTAAGTATTGTTTACATTGCAAATAATCTCAACCCCTTGAGGTAAGTCTATATTTCAGTTTCTTAAATCATTTCATTCATGCGAAATTGTAGATATCTGATACGAACATAACAAATTTATTTTCTCGCTTTACACGTACCAGAGCTTTATACGTATATCACTTTATACGTATATCGCTTTATACGTATATCGCTTTGTATGGCAACAGAGGCATAACTTAAGAAACTAGTTATGTAGAAAATAAGTTGTAAGTTTTCAATTTACGAGTTCCTACAGCCCAAGGATAGTAATGTGAAATGCATTTGGTGATTAAATTCTAAATTCACTTTAATGTGTTATTGTTCACCAGGAACACACATAGTCACACATCGTGGTCGTAGTTCCGTCAACGACTAATTCCGTGAAGGTTGTCCAAAATAGGTTGTTGTGCCACAAAACTTCGATGCAATGCGTGAACTGGTAATACGAGATCGTCATGTGACATATTGTGAGATAGAAGCATCCTTGCACATTAGTTCCACTTAATTGCATTCGATTTTGCATGAACATTTAGTTGTAAAAAATATTGTTCTCGTTGGATACCCCATAATTTATAAATCGCTCAAAAAAACGCTCACGTCAAGTGGTGTGAGGAAATTATTAAAAAATTCAACCGTGGTGCTTCAAAAGATGTGTATAAGATCGTGACAGATAACAAATCATGGATATATGCTTATTAGCCGGAAACAAAACAGCAATCGACCGTTTGGGTACTCCAAGACGAGCTAAGTTCCACAAAAGTTGTTCGTGGGAGAAGCACAGCGAAGAAAATGGTCGCCTGTTTCTTCGGCCGAATGGGTAACGTTGCCATTGTTCCGCTTGAGCAACGTAGAACTGTCAACTGTGAGTGGACACGACCGCTTGTTTACCGGAAATCTTCGGAGAAATTTGTAGAACTAACCCCAGAAAATGAATCATTATTCATCATGACAAAGCGAGCTCTCACACATCTCGTCAAACAAGTGAATTTTTGAGCAGTCAAAGCATCGAATTGATCACTCATCCTTTGTACAGTCCTGACTTCTTTTTGGTCCCGAATATCAATGAAAAAATACTTAGTCAACGATTTACCAGCGGCGAAAAAGCAGTTGAAGCGTTCAAAAACCATGTTTTGGAGGTCTCTCAAGAGGAATGGAAAAACTGCTAAGATAAATGGTTTGAAGAAATGCAAAAGTGTATTAGTCATCATATTTCGAAAACACATAAAGCCATTTTCATTAAAAAATGTGTGCTGGGAACATTTTCAAATTTCGAAAAGGTTAATCGAGTTTGGAGTTAAGCATTTTTACTGTATTACCAACTTAATGATTTTAACAAGACGTGAGACTAAAATAATCGCTTCTGGAGAAGTAGTTATACCCCTTTTAGACAAGGAAAGTTAACTTTGCAAATTCTTAATTCAGCTGTGTGAAAGACAGAGGGAGAAATACTATCTCTTTCTGTCATTCTCTCAGCTGAATTAAGACTTTGCAAAGCAAACTTTCCGTGTCTAAAAGCGGTATTATATTGTTCATTGTAGGAAATAATAATTTTTTTCGTTGTGGGAAATAGTTATTTTTTTCTTGATGGAACTACTTTTTTTAGTCGAAAAAAAAATACTTTTTTTTACATATGCCGTTGTTTGAGTAAATAACAGATATTGATTAAAAACTCAGTTTGATTAAATAAATAATAACGTTTAAAGAAAAATATAAGTAAATTTAAAAAAAAATATTGTTTTACTACGAAATATACCATTTTGTAAAATTTTGTTTATAAACTCAATTGAAATGGATTATATTTTGTTCGTATCCTTGACTGTATTGTTACTTATAAATATTATATTTAAAAAAATTTCAATTGTTTTGATTGATGAAATTTTATTGAAGCCGAAAATGAAAAAAATTATTTGGAACTACTTATATTTAAGTAATAATTTTCCAAGTACTTATTTCTTTAGTTTAAAATAAATAAGTAGACAATTTAGAAAGATTTATATGTTATGCACCAATGGTGCACCGAATACGTAAAAATAATTAATGTGATAATCGTAAAAGATAAGTAAGAATAGTTAAACATACTTAGGTAGAGTGATATAACTTCGTGCTAACCTAAATAGAAAATGGAAAAACAGAAAATGAATAGTGCTACTTACAAATGTATTTACCAAAGGTAAATCAATAATTGTATAGGCAATCAATTCTCATATTCTATTTCATAGAAAATTTAAGTTAAATAGCTGATGTTAATATTAATTAATCTCTACCACAGTAGATAGACATGGGTGCTGATGAAGTGCGTGGCTGCACAGAAAAATATCGGTATTTCCCCCAGCTAATTAAGTCTAGTTTAATTTTTCTTCTCTTCTTTAGATACTCACATTAATTAATAAAAATATTTCATTCAATAAGAATTGAAATTACTGAACTTAAGCCTGATTAAGAAATTATTTCTGATTAAAAATTCACTACAGTTCAATTGAATCTAAAAATGTCTGATTTATAGTTTATTTAAAACAACTACATACATATTTTGGCAATATTTCCACGACACCTTTTAAAACCCAAACTTCAATTCTGCAAACAAAAAAGTATGTCATATATGGCAAGTAGTTCAGATGGTAAAGTCTAATTTTTTGCTGGGTTTGTTATTATTTGCTATTCCCTAAATATAAATAGTAGCCCTCGTATTTTGTTATTACATGAAATATTTTGTTTCGCTTATGAGTAAATAGACAATGGACTTACTGCCTAACTGGCCTACGGGCAATCTTAATAATTTTCTCCTCACATATGGCGTAAATAATACTGATATAGTGATATTAATAAAAATTTTATAATTAAAGTTTGAGTTCTTTCACGCCTCTGCATTGCTCGTAGTTGCGTTTGTTTGTAACTTTTGCATGTAAAAGTGAGAGCAAACCGTGTATACATTTCAATAGTTCCACCAACCTCGTCCGACTGCATTTTTTTGTATGGGAAATTACTAAAATATCAGCAAACTAAATTCACTTAAAGCTTAGAATGTAAAAAAAAACTTGCCTTTCTGACTTAGTTCTCAGTTCAGTGTTATTTGAATGTTTGGCGCGACTGACCGAAAGAAAACAATTTCGCGAGCTTGGCTGGCCGAGCGAACCAGACAAACTATATTTAAGGAAACAAGCTATTAGAATTGGAATAAAAAATTAGATAAATTAATAGCTTTTTTCGGTGGCAATTGAAAAAAAAAAGAATTTTAATCTTAAGAATGATTTTTTGTTTAAAAAAAATTGTGATATTTTAAAAATTTACAAGATTATTAAAATAATTGCTTGAGTAAATACGAAAAAAAAGTTTAATATATGGCAATTATAGGTAATTTAATTAATTTAGCGTAAATATATAGAAAAAAAATATGCACAATTAAAAAGCTTTGCAAAAGTTTATGAATTTGTTAATAACAAAAATATAAATAAATATTATATAATTTTAATTTAATTGCTTTGAAATTCTTAAAATTAATTAAGCTTTCCCAAACTCATACTCGTATTCAACAATTGTAAGACCCCCGTAAAGAAAGTCTCACATTGTATCTGTGTGCGGTGTAATTTTTAAATAAAAATCAATCAGAAAATAATAATTAAAATAAAAATAAAACTGCAGCATATTCCCCATATCGAATGTCTTGTTGTGCCAAAAAGGGAAAAAAGTAAATAAACAACAAAATAATTGCAATATTTTTATTGTTTCATTGTCAAAGACGTTTATTATCGTCATCAACATTTTAAAATAAAAAGAAAATATAAAACGTATTAAAAAAAAATATTATCAGTATGAAATAATAGTGGAGTAAAATATTGCATGAGTTGGTGTTTTTTCTATGAAGAATTAAAAAAAAACAATAGATTATAAATAAATTTAATAACGTAATAGCTTTTCTCTGTGGGTAGCTTAATAGCATTTTTCCAATTAAATTTTTAATTAGTTAAGATTTTTATTTTATCATATATAGCTTTTTTTAAGGAGAATTGAAATTCAATTATATATAAATTTTATTGTGTTTTTTTTTTTCTTATGTATTTAACAACCGAGTGGTATAGGGATGTCTGTATGAGACATTGTAGCTGCTATATAATAATTTGAGGTGATTTGATAGCATGCTATATTTATTTGGGAATTTTTAAAATTTAAATAAGTAAATACAATAATAAGCAACATATGCCAATTGATTAAAAATTAAATTAAATTAACAGTTTGATTTTTGTCACATTATCCGCTGCTAATTAAAGATTTTACTTTATAAGTTTACAAAAATCGAATTAGTTTTTCCATGCATTCAACTTTCGATATATTTTATTTGCTATTTTGAAGCTATCAAGTGCACTATATAAAAAATTAAGGGTTTCGTTGACCGATTTCCACACCAGCCACTAAAAAGTTCAAAATAATTTTCATTGAGTTAAACAAGCCTTTAATAACGGGTGTTTTTATAGAGTGAAACAAGTTTAAATCATAATAAAATAAAAATAAATATCAATGAAACGGGCTTTATTGGAAATAAAATTTTATAAAATTAATGTTTAAATATGATTTCTGCCATGTGGCCGCCACGGCTGGCGTGTAGAAGGCGTAATCTGGAACACCAATTTTAAACAAATTTTCGCAGCACTTGCGGCCGTATTTAGCCGAATGTTGATTTCCAGGAGTTAAATTTTTGTGGTTTATCGACTTCGACAAGTGAGTCAACACATCCCGAAAGAAAATAATCCAATGGGGTTAAATCACACGAGCTTGGTAGTCAATTAATTGGGCCATTACGTGAAATTATTTTTTCATCAAAAGCTTCTTTGAGTAAATCAATTGTAGCGTCTGCTTTGTGGCATATGGCTCCGTCCTTTTGGAACCACATATCAGCAAGATTAATCTCACGTGATTGAGGTACGACAAAGTTTCGATTCATGTTCTTATACCGTTCACCAAACAGTAATTTTCTGTAGATGTAATGGTGTTTCGACAAAAGCTTGTGGATTCTCCCCAAACCAAATGCGGCAATTCGGCTTATTTACGTACCCATTTAACCGGAATGGCACGATGAATTTGACGAATAGAACAATTATTTTGATTAAAAAATTTAACAATTTGCACGCCATTGCTCTGGTGTTAGTCGATTAATAATGAAATTTCAAAGCAAACTAATCAAAAAGCAACTATCAGCTGTTAAATGGGTGCTCAAATAAAGCAGTGATGCCAACTCACAGTTGTAACACTCGAAAAAAATATTCTGTATATACATACATATGTATATATATTTGCACATTACAACCAGTAATGTTCAAAGCCATCGCCAAAAACATTGGTAAATTTAAATGTAAAATTTGCCAAGCTTTTAACTATTAAATTTTAACAGCACTCTTTAGAGTATATATAACAATGTTTTATTTAACTGATTTCGTTTGAAAAAAAAAACTAGTATTGCAAGGATTTGATTTTTGACATTTTTCGAAACCACCGAACTGAATTGATTCACTATCTTACGACATCTCGTAAAAGAGCTTAACGTATTTCCCATAGGGTAAATTTGCTTCGGATCCGTTGACCCGTTTTTAAGTTTTGAGATGTTTAGATATGCACACAGACAAACACATACGCACATACTTACATACATCCTCCGGACATCATCATGAAAATAGTCAGAATCGACTCGCAAAACTGAAACGGCAAAATATTGGTTTGGTTTGGTTTGGGTTTTGGTTGCCAAATTTGTTCACTCACTTCCTTACAAAATTTATTTACTACCTTACAAAGCAAATTACACAAAATTATAAAAGAAATAAATACTAATTGTACTCATTTCTTATTTCTAAATCCAAGTAATCGATGAACAAGAAATTTAATTAATATTTATTTCCGACATCAACCAAATAATCACTTTTCAAGACTTGATTAACTTAGTTTCACGTCTTGTTAAAATTAGTAGGGAAGTTCTTCACCAAAAATGCTTAACTATGAGTTTAAAATTAAAAATTAAAAAAATTGCATTTTTCTTAACAAAGACTTAAAAAATTTTGCACTTTTTCCAGAAAAGAAAACGGAATTACTTGTGTTAGCTTCTATTTTTGGGACTTACACAAAACTTATGCCTAAAATTTGATTTATCATATGTGACCATCTCCGAGAAAAGAGACCTAGTGTGAGAAAATGAAGTTTTGACAAAAACGCATTTAAAAAATAAAATTTTAATGTTTTTCTCATTTTTATCGATTTTGACACACACCCGTGTTTTGACACAGAAGGTCACATATATAGGAACATTTTTGTTTATTTTACGAAAAAATTCTTTATAAAACTTTTTTTTTTTTTTTTTTTGCAGGATATTGCATAAATTATTTACAGTGTATTTAATTTTTTTTGCCGTCCCACGAAACAACTTTCTGCACAAGTAAGTCATTCTTGCAAATGATTAGCTAAACGTTCTTTGCAACTGCAATTAATTTATCTAAGATTTGTTTTAGTTAAGTTCTCAGAGTGTGCAATAAGATTTAATCAAGTTTTTCTGTTTTAAATCGAAATCTATTAAACTGGACTCAAAACGGATATTGGTCGTTTAAATAAAATTTAGCATATAGAAAGTAAATCTATTTTATTGACAATTTAGTATTAACACAATTTTTTGCAATTAATTACTGGTATGAATAAAAAATTAATTGTTCTTCAGGTATTTATGGCACATAAACAAACATAAAAATTCATTATGCAAAATAGATGTGGCATTTAATAAGTTTGTTATAAGCAGGGAAACCGATTTCTGAGTGCATATTTGTGCATATTTTACCTTTTAAAGGATACTTTTGAATATTTTAGTCATTTACTAATTTTAGGGTGTATTTTAATGCTTTATAGAACGTTTATTTTAATAAGCTTATAGGCCATACATTGGTAAGACTTTTATTTTCATTTTTCTCCGTCTGAATCTTACGAGTATCTTTCATGTTCTATGCATGCAGTGTATAGTGTAGACATTTGGCTTATCTGAAAGAAACACTAATACATGTGCACAAGCAATATTTTTCTATCATTATGAAGTTATATTTTCAAAAAAAAAAAAAAGATATATGTTAGTTTCTGATTAGAAAAATAAGATATATTCTTTTTTTTTTGAGACTGCGGCGACTGGTATAAAAAATTTTAAATAATTTAAATATCCAAAACAATAAAGGTTTTCATGAGAATGTTCAAAAGTCTCGCAAACTGTGCAATTGTGCATATTTACACTCTCCTTAATAAAATGTCAAACATTTTATAGAAATTAATTTACACAAACCTGTTAAGTTTGTCCAATAATTTTGACTCGTAAGCTTAAGATGTGCAGTAAACAACAACTTCTTGCTTCTTTGGATTTCTTTAGGCATTTTAGGACACACACACACACTTTTTTATTTTTATAGAAATATATATGTGACAGCGCATAGAGAAAGGGACCTAAGGGTAAAAAATCAATTTTCACTTTTTTTTATGTGGAGAACATGTGAGCATCGAATGAGACCGATCCCATGCCCCAAAAGTGTTCCTTCCCAGAAATATGCGCGTTTTATGAAATTGAAGTCGATGATTCTAAGATTATGTGAAAAAATGTTCGTACTAACAGAGTGATATTCACGATTTAAAAGAATTATAAATGAGTATTTGTTATAATTCACAATTAATAATTTCAGAAAATAAACCTGGATTCGAAAAAACGCGAGCAAAATTGATATCAAACTCATGGAAACAGCGCGTTAGGTAGAAAACAGTAAAAAACCAACTACACAAAACAAGAGGTAGGGACGACCTACGCGCGTTTTCAAGGTTAACCAATAAGTCCTGACGTCATGAAATGTGTCGCTTTCAAATGAGACCAATACCAACACGCTCAGTGATGGTACACCAAAGATACACGTATTTAAATCTTTAAAATGGCTCTCCTGAACATAACCGGTTTTTACCCTTAGGTCCATTTTTTTTGCGCGTCACATATGTAAATATGTTTTAAAATTAAAAATTGCTTGAAACTTTCTTATTTAATTTTTATTAAATGAACTTTTTGACGTTTGCTTCAAATTTACATAAGTTGTTTGCGCAAAAGTTCAAAGGAGGCTTCATGAAACAAGTCTCGCAAGTTTGCCGAATTGCACAATTGGCAATTTTAGAGCTCTAATGAAAACTCTTAATGAGTTTTCGAGTTTTGGTGCAAATTGAATGCGCACAATACATTTTGTATACAGCATGTTTCTGGTTTCCCTAGTTATTTGAATATAATAATAACCCAGCAAAACTTTTTTTTTTAAATATTGACAATAAACAGTTACACTTACGTAAATACAATAATTAAATAAAGATATGTATATGACTGCCTACAAGAAATAGTCGTAAGACTTTCACCATTTAATTATAACAATGGCCCTGTTCGTAAATCTATCACTGCGCTGCATCGGAAAATTCATAATTGGCAGCACTGCAAATGTTATGAATTCTGAAATGCATCAAGAAAACACTCATGATAAAAGTAGCCGTGGCAATTAATGAGTAAGAATTTGTTATTCATATATTTGTTGTGGAAAGAGATTTTATGATAGTGCCCGAATCTATGTCATCCGGTATGCCACAAGGGAGTATACTAGGGCCAGTTTTGTATCTTATTTATACTTGTGATATGCTTGTGAGCAGTAATATCCAAACTTCTACATTTGCCGATGATAAAGCGTAACATAGCTTGAACTACGGTAAAACTGATGGAGAATAAAAGTAAACGAACAGAAGTATATTCAGGTAATATTTACCCTATGAAAAGATACAATCAAGTTGTTCCTCAATATTTACATGTGAAATACCTTGGTATACACCTTGATAGACGGCTTATATGGAAACATCACATTGACTCTAAGCTAACATAAACGAAACTAAAATTAACACAAGTGCATTGGCTGATTGATAGAAATTCAACCTTCAGTCTACATTGGAAAATTTTTATATACAAATCGCTTTTGAAACCTATGTATATGTTGCTACGGAATTCAACTAGGGGGCACTGTTTCATTCTTTCTTTCTGCCAAAAAAAAAACTACTTCAATGCAACGACCTGATAGAACAAAAGAAGCAAAAGTACGTGAAATATAAAATAAAATTTTAATGGGTGTGCCTCCGCCTATTTTTTAGATGCAAGATTGTGTGTTTTTCAGGTCTTAGGGGTATGTTAAGTTTTGGGTGTAGCACCACCCTTCCTATCCTAAAATAAAATATACAATTTTAATGGGCGCGACTCCACCCATTTTTAAATAAAATTTTTTGTCTATTTTAGAGCTTAATTTGTGTGGTAAGTTTCGTAAAAATCGGTTAAGCAGTACCACTTAAAATATTATAATAAAATTTAATGGGCGTAACTCCGCCAGTTTTTTAACCTACAGATTGTGTAATTACAAGAACCAATGGTGTTTTATAGGTTTTGCAGCAATCCAATAAGTAGAATATCGTAAAATTTTATTAAAAAATTTTGGGCGTGTCCCCAAGGGAAGCTATACCCCCTCAGACAAGAAAAAAAATTTACAATCGGCCTTAAATGTACCGAGTTATGAAGTAATACACCTAAAAAAATTGAGACGAATTGTTACCCTCCTTCTTTTTTTGAAGTAGGTTAAACAGCCTACAAAAATAGGCCTTTTAAATTCGAACACGCGATAAATAAATACGAGAATAAAGCACTAGCATTTTCGTGCCACTTCGTTCTCATCCAGAAGGAAACTGCGTAGACTTTAAAATAGAAAAAATACCAACAATCTTTTAATATCTTTCTTTCATATCATTCTTCTCCAGACAATAACAAACAAAACAAAAAAAGATACGCTGAGTCCGTCCAGCCATTCACGTGTGATGGCGTGACAAAAAAGGGGATTCATTCCTCAAAGCATTTCCACCAATAAGCACTCAAAAAACTAAAATGCAAATCCAGTAAAAAAGAAAATTTCCAAGAAGTCAGGAAAATGTAGTGCACATTTGGATCAACTCTAATGGTTTTAACATACACTTGACATTCCTATAAGTTATCTTTTATGATTCTTAATTAGCGAATTAAAAGAGATTGTGAAAAACTTTTACTTCTTGGCATACTATAACGATATTTTCCTTATATTTCGTTTCTTTACATGAGAATTCAGACGCAAAATATTGTTTTCATCTAAATTTAAGTTAAAATTCAAAAAATTTTAAATGAAAATCGGTTCCTTAATCTATTTACAAAGATCGATTTTTTAAAAAGCAACATGAGTATTTTCCAAAGTTAAACTTTTTCTCCCATTCGTTCTTTATTTTAATGTTCATTGCTATAGCCGAATAATAGTCTAATTTTTGCGCATCCTCGGAAGGTCTTCGAAACAGCGCAGTAAGAAAGCATGAACAGTTTTTACTGTTTCCCAGAACTTGGATTTTTTTTTTCATGGGAAGTAAGTTTTTAAAAAGAAAAGGTTGATAGAATGGCGTAAAAAAGCGAAGACAGATGGGCAGAAACTTCATGCATTATGTATTTATTATTAGAAAATATGAATATGAAAATCATTGTTTGTGAAGCTTGAAATTTAATTTTACTACCAGACTTAATTCAACCATAATTCACTACTTGAAGTAAACTATTTTTAAAATGCTTGATGCTATCTCAAGACTTGAATTGAAATGTATTACAACCGAATTGTTCGAAATGAATTCAAGTTCCTTTTTCAATGCGTAATGCTATTGAAATAAAGTATTATTAAATCCTTGTTTAGTACTCGTATGTTACACTCGATTTCATATAAAATTGCTAATTTGGTTGTATTAAAACAACAACTATTATATCCATATGTTTACTGGGTTATTTGCAGCACTATATACTCGTATGTACGTATGTCTTATAAATTCTTACCAACTTATTTCATTAAATAATTATCAAGTGTATTTAATATGTAAAACACAAATCGAGTTAATTGTTGTAGTAAATTTACATCCGAGTATTTGCAAGATCATTAACATTAGAAATTAATAATAAAAATAAACATGATTCAAATAGAATTAAAATACAGACAACAACAAGCAATAATCATAACTCAGAAATAAAAAAATATATATAAAATACAAATAAAAGCTTGATAAAGATACTTGTACACAAAGTAAATTCTAAAATACAAAATCGTGCATAATCTGCAAATTGACTCTCTTTAGTAAATAAATTGTGTATTTTGTAATAAAATTACACTGAAAAAAAAATCAAAATTTACTTAATATGAATTATGAAAACTTGTGAATGGAAACCATATCTCCTATCTGAGTATAAGTATTTCGAATCTAACAAATAAAAAAAAAATTAAAATCTTAAGACATTTTAATTATTATTATTTCTGATAAAAACATATTAAAAGTTTCTATTAGAAAGTAAAGAAGTGAAATTTAATTTTTAAATTGGAATGCTAACAGTCTTTTAATAGACAAAGACTACAGATTTTTGAAGATGACAAACAAAGTTTTGTGTTAGATATTGGATCATAATTATGGCTACGCAGGAAAATAGTTTCGTTTTATAAACTGTTGTGCTACTAGGCGGGCCATGCAATAAGTCTGAAACTTTTTAAATTAAACACATATTTTTGGACAAAAATTCATTTTATTTTTCAATTTAGTCTTCTTTTAGCTTTATACACTTTTTCCAAGGTTTCTCAAATTTTTTTATACCTGCGAAAAAATACATCATCGAAATAGGCCAGTGAGATTATTTCATCGTTATAGCCAAATCTCTTTCAGCTGAGCCACTTCTACATGTTCGCGAATAAGTCCGGAAAACAGGCGGGTGAGGGAGCAATGTGTAGCACAATTCAGGGGTTTATATCACTGAAATTGTAAAAGTGTGTGCATTGTCCTTGTTGAGCTTCTGCAAGGGTGATCTATAGTACATCACGAGTGTTGGCAATCCCAGCACCCCAGTTAATGTGGTAATGTGGCTTCTTCCGTTGACGTACCTTTGGTACATTACCCATAGAATTTATGTGTTACTACCCAATCTCTGGCAATAGAGTAACGGATGTGCACATATTTATAAAAGGAAACAGGTATGTTATGTCAACCAGGTGCAACGTCACGTCAAACACCACAGGTGCTGGCTGCCAGACAGTAAGGCTGCTATAGGAGTTTGTGTGTATGTAGTTGTGGTCAGGATCCTTTGCCAAAAGGTCGTGTTCGTCCTACCCCACGGGGTGCTAGTGGTTGGTCTGACGTGGTCAGGTGCTGTTTCCATACAACATATAGTATTGTTTTGAGAAGAGTCATTAAGGCAAAGGGTTTAGACAGCTCTGAGTTCCCCAGCAAGTTACTTGACGTAGTACAAGGATAACTACTGTGATCAACGATTGCATGTGACGCGGGGTACATTCTAATGGTGCATGGGGACGATGGTGAGCGTCTTACCTACAGCCGGTGTTTAGACCATCGTGAAATTAGGCCCTAACGGCAGGAGCTCACTATAATCTGAAACACATCTGTCCTTGTGGAAAACAACTTTTTTTTCTGTCCATATGAAGTAATTTGTTTTTAATTTCTTGTTGAGTCCACCCATTAATTTGGCATAATATTCACCGTTGCTTATTTAATCACTTTTGTTTTATCTGGCCGCCTTACATTTAATATACTTACCATGAATACTTTACGCTGACTGTAAATGTCTCATAATAATGTCTAAAAAAATATAGTCTTTAAATTTTCTCGCGTTTTTATTTACAATAAAATGATATTTTTTAAATTGGTGTAAGTCCATTAGAACCTACAGAAATAGTAAATTTCCTTCAAGGGTGTTTGTTATTTAAAGTGTTAATTTAACAAATTGACATTCGCCAATATTTTTAAATTAGCTGTAACGGAAACTATTAAATAGATCTTATACATTAAAAATGAAATTATAGTATATTTGAAAATAACGCTTTTCAACTAACACACCGTTCACAGTATAAATAGCTTGCATTGCTAAAATAGTTTTTGCATTTACCTATTTTTTGCTTGGTTCTGTGACAGTGCAACCATTTTGCCAGTTAAAGTTGTTACTCATACATATTTTTTTAAACCAATTCCCGATAACTCTGTATAATCTAGACGACATGTACATGGCTGCCTGAAAATTTGTGTCGTGGGTGATACGAAGCAGGACATACGCAAATAAAGTGGAAGATTGTTTCTCCTTTTCTTTCTTCACGATAACTATGGCAGAACTCAGCATAGGGCAGCCTGATACTAGCAGAGCGTTTACCGACCGGTCAGTGCCACGCGATACTCAAACACAAGGAATATACCAAGATACTACTTGTTGTATTAGATGCAATCATTTTTAACCCCCGACCAAAAAAAGGGGTGTTGTAAGTTTGTAGTGTGTGTCTGTGTATCTGTGTATCTGTCCGTGTCCACGTACAGCCCAAACGGCTAGACCGATTTTGATTTAGTTTTCTCTGTTGGAAAGGTGACTTGATCGAGATGGTTCTTAACCATGTTTGAAGAAAATCGGTCCAGCCGTTTAGAAGATGTCACATCTGTTCTAGATAATTCGGGGGTTCTTAAAATTTTTAATTTTTGTTATTATTGGTTTGTATTATTATTAAAAAACTCAACTTTACCAATTATTTTCTGACTTTTATTTATTTTATTTTATATATTCCTCAGAAAATAAAAGTTAGTATTTGAGTTACATATATCCCTGCAGAAATTTTGGTGACAACTGATATAAACGTACTCGTTCTATGACGTGAAAAAATTCGAGTGTTAGCAAAAGTACGGAGTAGTGTATGGTGAAAAAAAAAACATATCGTGTAAATGGTTACATTTTCGCCGGTTTCCTGATGAATCGTCCTGATCTTGAGTCAATTTAGTTTTGACTCGGTCTAGTATTGTAGTAAACGGTAGTGAACATGTTCGATATGGTTTAATTCAAGACCTATCAAATAGTGTAAATATAATGTTAATTTCTCCCTCCAATGTGACCCTGGAACCAGTACCGTAACTGTACTTATATATTAACCTAAGCTTAACTCGTATGAGATCTTTTGAGATATGAGTGGTCGAGTGGGTAGTGGTCATGGATATGTTTCTTTTAAATTGTTTCCTCAAAATTGAAGAAAATCGTGGTTATGATTAAAGTTATGAAGAAAACACAAAAAATGGCCGCCAAACTCGATTTTTGGCAAAAAATTCGATTTGTGCGACCTCTTCCGAAAATCTTTTAAAAAAATCTCAAAAATTCTTGTTGCTATAAACTTTAATACGTACGTTTTACGTTGGAATCCAACTTCGGAAGCCTAGGTGAAGGAAATATAAGATAAATAAATATATATATACTATGTAGTACTCTTATATTTGTACCATAAAATGTGTATATATGTATAAACTGAATGTCAGAATGCTTTTACTTTAAACCTTAAAATGAGTACGAATTAAAGAAATAGCTTTCGTTGCTGGTACATGCAACAAAATGCATGTTAAAACTTGCTTAAACAACAATAAGCTAATTTTTTTGAAATTATATAAAGCTTAAAAGCAAAAATATGCATATGCTACAAAATATATGTATATTTTAGAATAAACCAACCGTATGTTTACAAAATTTTTGCTTTTTCCTGAGTATGCAACTCAGCATTAACATTTCTTAACAACTGGTCACACTGGCTAATTACTATTATATTATTTAACTAAAGCTTTTCAAATATTATTTAATTTTCTTTTATTGTCATTTCATATGTGGTTGTTGTTGCTGCTCATGCATTTAAAGTATTTTATTACAACATCGCAAGATTGCATATCGAATGCAACGTAGTATTAGAATTATTTAATATTAGAATGAGTATGAGTGTCGTCGCAATGTGTGTGTGTGTGTGTGTGTGTGTGTGTATGTGAGTAAAGCAAAACTAGTGATTCGTAATTAGTTCTGCTCTCTAGTATGCAGTTTTTATAGTTGCTTCTTGTTTGTTAAGCTTGTTTGTTTTTGTGTTTGACTGATAATGAATGCATTCGTTTTATCGCCGAACGAACGAAACTAATGTCGTGTGTGTGTGCATGTGTACAAGTTCAAGTTGTGCCATTGACAATGAGTAGATACCGTTTCTTTTTTGTAGCTTTTTGTCCGATTTTATTTCTGGTCTTTTTTATTATTATTTAACACTAGTTTGGGTTTTTCTTTCGGTTTTGTTTTTTTTTCGCTTTTGTTTGTTTTGTGAGATGACTATTCTCGTAGCGGTTGTAACTTGCAATATATTGCAATATTGCTCATACTCTTCATATCTAATGCGAGAGTAAAATGTCTTCTATTTAATTGTAAAGATAATAATAAGCTTCTGTTAGCAGTGTCGTTATTGTTGTTGTTTTTTACTTAGCTTTTACATTATATTTACTTAATTTCAGCATTTGACCTTAAATTTAAAATGTGCTTGTGCAAATTTCTTATGGTATTTCTGGTTGTTTACTTGCGCTTAACTTGACTCAATTTAAATCTGTATTGATTGTTTTAAACCTGCATTTTTCTGTTGTCTTATATGTTGCATTTAATATTTATACATACTCAAATGACTTAAGCTTATTGGTTTTGATTTTCTTATTGTTGTATTTTTACAGTAAATTATTTATGTACAAAGTGTACTAATTTTTGTTATAAACGGTGGGCAAATTTGAGGTTAGGAAGTAAATTGGCTTTCAACTGATAAGATGTCAGGAATTGAGCTGTCATCCTTTGACATTTATTTTGTAAAAAGTTGGCAAATTTTAACCATTGAACGCTACACTCTTGAACAAAGAAATTTAACTGCAAAAATATACCATCAAAATAACTGAACGAAAACAATGCCATTTTCAATTAGGCGTTTATGTTAACAAACAAAATTGTCGCATATGAGTACGGTTACCATATTTTTCAGCATAAAACAAAGGACATTTAGAAATTTAATAAAAATTTAATAATGGCGCATTAATAAGGCAACTGCACTAAGACTGGCCACATTTCTTCTAAATCTTCATAACATGTACACTGAAAGGAAAATCATTCATTCAGACAATGAAACGGTTTCATTAAATGTTCTGCATTATATTAATGAAAATTTTTTATTAATACAATGAACAATTACATTGTATACATAAAATCTTTCAATTTCTCCTTTTTATGTGTTCTTTATAGTTCATTGTATTAATAAAAATCGTTACATTGTTTGAACGAATTTTCTTTTTAGGGAATTTGGGGCAAATATAAGTAAGTTTCACATATTTTATATACTTAATGTATGCAGTTTGTCAAACATAAATAAATCAAAAGTTATTTTGTTAAAAAATATTTTCTATTTCTTATTTTTCTAATCCCTTTTAATTTCAAAGCAGTATGGTCGTCATAAATGCAATGAAATAATTTCATTTATACAATGTAATATTCTTCATTGTATATCACACATCTCACTCTTTCTCTTTTTTTATCCATTCACGTCCCTATCACCATTATACAAACATAAAACAGCTGTGCCAAACATCTAATAAAGATGCTTGTTTTGTTACAATTTTTGTTTGGTTCTTTTAAACTTATGTTTCTGCATTGTGAATTTCAACAACATATTTAGAGTTTTACTATAAACATGTAAGTTTTTCGGCTTACTTAAAACATTATTTGGGTTGAACTCTACTGATGAGTTCCTTAAATTTTAAATGTTTTGTTTTAATAAATACATACATAAGTACATATGTATTTGTATACATTAAATAAAATAAAGAAAATTTATATATATATTTTATTAAGTATGTGGATTGGAAGGGTTATGATTTCATATGTTTAAAAAAAAAATTTTCATTATTTACTGTTTATAGTTCATTATATTTATGAAAATCTCATCATGAAATATTCTTTATATTAATGAATAAACTTCATTAAATCAATGAAACAATTACATTATATTCATGAAAAAGTGTCATTGAACTAATGAAATAGTTTCATTCTATTTATGACATAGCCGCCAAAATAAACTTCATAAATACAATGAAACATTCTTCATTGATCCAATGAAGGGCTTCATTAGCTGACTTTAAATGAAACTTTTCATTAATACAATAAAGAATTTCATTATCTGAATGAAGGGTTTCCTTTCAGTGTAGTAGCGCTTAAGCATGTCAGGGAGATCGTATGTTTGTTACTGATTCAAGCTATTTTTGCTTTGTATGTGGTGAGTATTTGATTGAAAAATAAGGATATGCAAGATCAGAATCATTAAAATGTGCATATTTAAATTATTTTGGTTTTGCTGTCAGATACTTGAACAATCCGTGGACAACAACAATATTTTGCAATAGTTGCAGAACTCTTTTATACAAGTGGTCAAATGGCAAGAAGATCTATTTCTATTTTTCAGTTCCAGCGTTTTGAAGAGAGTCAAGTAACCACCAAACCGATTGTTATTTCTCTTTAACAAAAGTTACTGGATTCAATATGAAAAATCGAAAAAGTATTACTTACGCAAGTCGCATCGATTTCCAAACCAGTTCAACGTCCACCAAATGATCCATTACCAGGCATTTATAGAGCTACGAACAAACCGAAGCAACAAAATACAAACCAAGTTTAAATAACGCTATTCACATTTTAAAATTCATTGATTTTTAAATAAACTAATGATTTTTTATGTAAAACACTAATAAAAACATTTCTTGTATCTCAAAACACCACCACCAATCAAATGAAAAAAAGGACAATTCAGGACAATTTATTAAACAAATATTTAAAAGGACATCGTGTTAAAAAAGGACTGTCCTCTTAAAAAAAGGACGAATTTTCACCGGACATATGAGTGACCGTATGGGGGCAGTTTATGGTCAGGCGGCATCAGGGAAGGAAAATGATTTTTTGGTTTTTGTACCAACTGTGAAAACAAAATGTACTTTTTGGACCATGACGGTACCATTTTTTTGATATTTATTAATAAGAACGGAAACGTAAAAAAATGTGTTAAAATTTAGAAGTTAACAATAAATAACAAAAATTAAAAATTTTAAAAACACCCGAATATATCTAGAAAAGATGTGGTATCTTCTAAACGGCTGAATCAATTCTCTTCAAACATAATTAAGAACCTTTTTGATCAAGTCACCTTTCAATCAAAATCGGTCCAGCCGTTTGGGCTGTACGTGGACACGAACAGACACACAGATACACAGATACACAGATACACAGACACACACTAAAAACTTACAACACCCCTTTTTTTGTCGGGGGATAAAAAATAAAAAATAACATAAAAAAATATTAAATATTACATTTATAAGGGTACAGTCGTAGATCATATTTGTTAGAGATCGGTTATTTTAAAAATTTTTTTAACTAACAGGCCTGTTATTTTCATGCACTATAAAATCTAAGTTATGCGCATAAAAAATCTTAAACACCCTATTGAAGTAAAGGAGCGATATGTAGTTAACAAAAATAAATATATCCACAGCCAAGGCGAGTTCATGTACGAGGTGCTGTCAAGCTAACAGGTACAGTTAAAGTACTAGACAGACTTTTTTGTTGCAGACTTGACACCACCTGGTACATAAATTTGCCTTGACAACAGCATTGCAATAAAAACAGAAAAGCTCACCATCTAAAATAAAACACACACACAAAAATTAAAGACAACATAAGCAAAATTAATGTTATCATATGGTGAAACATTGGCATTTTTAAATTGTACCAAGTAACTCGCGGTAGTACCACGGTACCATGTACCATAAAAAGTACAATTGTACCATGATTTCCAGCCGTGGGCAGCATCATCGGCCTGTATTTTTTTATTCTAAAATTAGCAAAGGAAACGCCGTTGTAATTTTTCGATTTTGAAATGTCAATTGGATGCCTCGTTCTTGTGATTTAATGCCGCTGGACTATTTTCTCTGAGGCCATTTCAAAAACTGGGCTTACGTGAACAAACCACAAACAACTGACGCTCTGACATATAAAATTAGGCGCTGCATTATCGAGATAAGCGAAGCTTTGTTGCAAAATTTAATTCAAAATTTTGTGAAAAAAGCGGACGTCTGCCGACGTGCTAGAGGTAGACATTTGCCCGACATCATATTTCGTTATTAATTCAAATATTTCTGCTTTACATTGGTATCAATAGAACTGAAAAGCAACGCGTTTGTACGGGACCAACTCCGTATTTTTCAAAAACAGGAGCAAACAGAAGCCCTTGAATTGACTCGGTTGGCAATGAGTTTATGGCTTTGATCAACAACAATTAAGTGTTGATTTGAGTTTAACAACGCTTCTGTACTATTAAAAAATTGATAACACTTGATCATGATTAACAGATCAAGTGCTGAAGACGATTGCCTCAAACCATAAAATCTCTTCACTATAAGTTACTAAAGCTGGCAACAAATGTGCCTTTAATTATGAAAGTGGTCTAAGTCATATGCATTTTTGCTTCGAAATATTAAATTAATCTTAAAAAAACTTCAATAAATATTTCATAAATATTAATTATAAATTTATATGAATGGAGACTAAAACAATTTTAAATTAAAATATTGTGTAATATATAAACATATTTTCATTTGTTCAAATGTTATCTATTAAATAGCTCGACCAAAGTAATAGATGACTTATACCACTTTCATAATTAAGGGCACAGATATGACGGCTTCATTTCTGAACGATTCATCTGCTAAAGATTTATCTATGCCATTGTGAAGTATCAGTAATGAACGTATTTTCTCCGACGAATCAAGCTAGTTTATTTCATCTCCTCTGATTTTAAGTGATTCAGGAACAAAGTGTTCCTGAATATCAGTGATAGTCTCAAAAATAATAAATGATCGAGTGAGCGAGGAATTTGAGAGGCTAAAAACAAGTATGCGGATGACTTCAATTTTGCAATTCATAGCCAAATCGTTGATACTCTTCTCTCCATTCATTTAAATGTATTGACTCTGTAACAAACGAAGATGAAGCCAACAAATTTGAAATCGAATTTTTAAGCTCCTTAGAAATGTCTGTCTTACCAACGTATAATTTACAATCGAATGGAGGATTGGTAGCAATCATGATTTGAAATCAAAACCAGCCAAGACTGTGCAATGGAATGCGTTTGGTGATAAAATTGATTATCAATGTGACTTATGTATGTGACTATACTCGAAGGAGAATTAAAAGATAGGAAAGTTCTCATTCTGAAAATTTCGATTATCATAACCGATAAAGCCAATGATCGGAGCGTAGCAGATATGCTAGCAGGATAAACCTGTCCTGTAATGAGTTTTGCCTTAGCTGAAGGGAAGAAAGAATAGCAGATATACACCCAGGAAAAAAACATCTTTAAATCTATAAAAACCATAGTGAATTAATAAAAAAAAACATTAACGAAAATCTAGTCATTTTGAAATTTCTTATTTCATTATTACAGTATTAATTTATTAATTTTATTTATTTTTAAGTGTATGGTGACATTTTCTATTATATTGAAAATAATTGAATTAATGTGACGCGTTCGTATTTTTAAGTTGCAGCTTTTCCCTGAGTATAGTCTCCACTTTTATGAGAATATCCAGCTCTTCATTTCTCGAGACACAAATTTTTAGGCCATCACATACTAGACAAACTTTCAGAGTTATCAGATATTGTTTTATTAAATGACCTTATTAGATATCCCAATGCGTCAAATGCGATCTTATACCAATCACCGTATCTGATACGGTGCTACATAACTCGACACCGACAAGTCCTTTTTGGCATTAAAAAAACTCCATGACAAAATTAACTCTTCTAACCGTCATTTAGCAAGTATTTCAAGGAAGAATCTTAGACCTAGATGCTGGGTATCTGCACTATTCCATCTTATCGAAAGTAGAAGTCACGATTTAATTTCGTAATTTTTTAAGAACCATAATCTGTGTCTAAGATACATGATATCTAAAGATCAGTGTGATGTGTGCAGAAAAAAAATTCTTTAATATAAACTCAGGAATAATATTAAAACTTTTTATTCTAAACATTTTTATAAATCATTTCTTTTGCAATAAATTTGCATACAGTCTCCATGTTTTTTCTTCTAGAACTTCTTTCTTTAACCGTGACTTAACAATTGCAAAGTGTTAAAGAAAATGTGTGCTGAAAAACAAAATTTTAATTGCATCACAGTTAAAAGGTTTCATTCTCATTTCTTTGAAGTGATTTCAAATGCTAGTTCTTACTACCTCTTGTTAAATTTATTTTCATTTGAAGTGTAAATGAATTGTTTTAAGAATTTTATTTGACGTCTGCTGAAGCAGTTCATGTTCTTGGTACTAGACAATAAAATAACTTTTCCTTTAAGGAGCTTGTAAGAAATTGTTATTTCATTAAAAAATTATTTCGTTAACAGAAAAGTTAAAATTTTCTTCACACTCGATTATGTGATGGCAAAAACCATGCTTCAAGTGTTGCTAAATATTTGTTAAGTAATCATACACATCTATATTTTATATTTCAATTAATTGGATTATACATACATACATAAGTTTGAAGCAACTTTTGGAAGAAAGGCAGCAAAGATTTTGGTTCAATATTGGCACTACCATCAAAATAAATATAAACATTAACTGCATATTTTGACGGTAATGCTTGTAACTAACTTAAACTTTAAAATATATTCTCGTTAGTTATGTGACATTTTTATTATTCTGTTGTTGTTTGACATTTAAGTCTTAAGTATTAAGTATTTAACGGTTAACCAAGCAACACTTCCATAAAAGAAAAAAATTCAAATGTCAATTCGTTAAATACTTTCCCAGTACAAAATAATTTTTCTTTGATCTCTCAATAATTATACAGCGAACCCAGCAGAAAGACACACAGCCAGACAAATATGAATTTCCAAAAATGCAACACATACTTTCATGCATATCTACATATATGTATTGTGTACTGACGAAAAGGTTTTCATTTCATATTTTATAAATACTCAACTTCCTTTTGGGAATTAAACAGCTTATTAAATGCTTGACTTGTCCAAAGGATTAAATGTCCACTTGTAGAAAAGGTGGGAGAGGATTTTCACAGGACTAAATGAATGAATGTATAGATGAACGGTTTGTAGCATTATCCCATTTCATTATGATTCGAATACACATTCGAAGGCATTTCTATTTTTGAATGCTTTTTGCTGAAAATAGTTGTCGGAGAGTGCATTTAATCCGATTCACTTAAAATTGGAGAGGAGCATCAGTCACGTAGGTGTTAAGTATATTTTTAAGTGAGTCTTAAGTGAATTCTCTATCACGAAAATATGCAAGATTTTTCTAGCCAGCATTGCTAAAATCTATTTTATCTAAATATGATTTGATGATTTTTTCTTGTAAGAGATGAATTTTTGTTTTATATCGACTTTTACACTTTTTCCTGCATTAAGTCTAGTATGCTGTTCTTAGCACTGTGTGAAAAGAAAAACGTGTGGAAATTATCTGCTAAACAATTTCTTCAGCAACTTTCAGAAGCAAAAGTTCAAGACGTTTTCGACATTTTATTGCCAGGGCTACGCACAGCAAATCTGAAAAGGCAACCTGTTGTTTTTGCTACGGTGCCCGTAAGAACTACGGATCTGAAAGTTTTACAGAATATGTAAAACTGCTGCCACAACAAAATTTAGTTAAAAATGAATGGTGTGATACAGTGAGCAATGATATCTACCATCACCTTAGATTCAAAAGGCCTTAACAACCAAAAAATTCAAAATATATATAAAAAAGGAAACAGTAGTAACATAGGTTTCTTAACAAGTTCCTTCGTCTGAGATATCCATCTCCAAAAATTATTATGATGCCCCTACCTGAAGGAACATATGTTTTTAACAAACCGAATTGACACCAGCTGACATGGTGAACAGCTGTTAATTTCTCTTGTGTCAAATCAAAGCAAAACCTTCGAAAATTGTCTAACAGCAGGAAATTTTACACTAACAAATATTCAAGTCGAATATGCAGAGTTGCGCATCGAGACCACCTGGTATGAATCTGTCTTAGTTTCTACTATTTCCTTTCTTAATACAGACGACGGACCATTGATATATATGTACTTAGTGAAAAATTTACAAACAAATTTACAAATTTACAAAATCTATGAGATTTTAATTAAAATCTGTATGAAAGTCTATACCGTTTACACCAAATTGTTTTGACATTTATAAAGGCTTTTTTTATCCAAAACAAAACCCATTAACTGAAACATTTCCAAAGCTATAACCAAACAATTGCAATGTAACCAATTCACACAATTTTTCCAGCAGACCGTAGCTAATTCGAACATCTTTTATACAAATATTATGTTCCGGGCAGTTTAAGTAGAATAAAAATATTAGATTTTATTTAGATTTCCTACAAATCTATTCACAAAATAGATTTTGTTTTGTATGGGAAATCTAGTACAAAGCAAATAAATTTAGCTCGAAATCTCGTAAGTACTAGATTTTGAGCTAATGTAAATGCCCCATAGATACAAAATATAAATTATATTAAATATATATAAAACAGGTCTCTGTTAAGGAGTTGGCGAACATAGCCAGACCGTTCGTTATTTTTTTAGGGTAGGATGGAGCTGGTTTTGAATGAAAATATTTCATGACTTCTTCTTAGTGAAGTACAACCCGAATATAATTTAAAAAAATAAAAACATGTGCATAATTAGTAAAGACATGCTAAGAATGTTGTAAATTTAGAGATGGTAAATTTGAGCCTTCATTGCAAACATATTTCAGCAAATTGAAATACGATGAATCAAAGCAATTCACATATGTATTCCATTTGCAAAATAGTTTCTTGTATAAGGCAGAAATCTACATCAACTGACACCACACACAGTGGACAAAACCCAGAAGAACGCTGATGATGAAGGTTTAGTGGCCTTCGAAAACGCCTAGCTGTTCCGTTCAACTATGTGTT
The DNA here is from genome assembly GCA_944452675.1 of Tachina lurida. NCBI lineage: Eukaryota > Metazoa > Arthropoda > Insecta > Diptera > Tachinidae > Tachina > Tachina lurida. The sequence goes on along the minus strand of OX101754.1, from coordinate 93,395,835 downwards.
GTCAGGATATTTACAACAAACTTTGATGTTATTTGTTAATTAATAATTATCACATGTAATTTGGCTTAAAAAGCGTTACGTACGTATTTTAATTTTAATTTTAATTTTTTAGAAACGGTAAAACCGGTTCCAGATATCTTATTACATATAATACAAAAGTACGTTTATTTGTTATGGGTAAACTCTTCAATGCCCCAACAGATTTTCGCCTTCCACCCCGCAAAATATTCGTAAAAGACCTGTGCGTGTTTATATATATATTCTATTCCGGTAAATGCTACGCCCCTTTCAGAAATAGTGATTCGTCCGACAGATGGCGCAATTTTTAGTTTTTTTGTGTTTTTGCACCGTAACTCAAGAGCTACTGCACCGATTTTTACCAAGCTTTATATACATGATCTATAAGGGCGTGAGGAGTGTTTTTGTGTAGTTTGAAGTTCGTCCGACAGATGGCGCAATATTTAGTTTATTCGTGGGCAAAATCCAATTTTCATATTGTACCACCAATGCCATATACAACACTAATGTTTGCTTAGGGCCAGCAACGCGGACCGGGGTCAGCTAGTATAAACTAAAAATTGTGCCATCCTCTACCACATTAATACAAGCACCGAAAATTTAATCAAATTACTATTCATAATGATACTCATATTAATAGTACGTTTCCATATGCGTGATTTAGGCAAAATTATTTGCCCAAACTAAGTAATCTGTGAATTTGTTTCCCATATATTTTTTATATGAGCAAATCATTTCAAATGAGTTGATTTGCTCTAAATTTGATCAAAATTTGCGTTGCTGGCAGAAACTTTGAAAAAAAACCTCAATATGCTGACAAAAGATTGACACTATGAGAGTCATAAATTTCTACTTGTTTTGATTTATTTGTACTTAAAAGCAGAGTTCGAAAATAAGCGAAACAAATTGTTTGATTTTTCCTTATTTTGTTTTTTGAAGTGTGTGAAAGAAAAACAAAACAAAAACAATGAGAGCGATTGATCAATTGGTTTTGTATTGTTTTTGCACATGAGCATAAGCCAGAGAACACAGCCGATCGGCTGTAAGCCGGCTAACAAACAGTACATTAAATTAATTGTGCGCCGCTAGAAAAGAATATAATGGGAAATAAAACGTTGTGAAATATTTGCTTGGAATTTGACATCATTATATAACATAATTTTATAACATTGTTATTGAACACATTAAGTTTGTTTTATTTAGCTAAGCAGCATAGCTATAGCCGGGTGTTCTAAGACACCTTTCTTCTTTTTTTAATACCCTCTACAACATATCTATATAAAAGATGAGTGAATTAGATATGCACTATAAACATTTGTATTGAAGGTGTGTGAATAAGCTAAATCGCCACCTTTCGGGTTACAGTTTAAGACAAATTTTACACAAAGGATTTTGTCTTGGATACGAAATGTTGAAAATTTCAAAAAAAAGCTTAGTGTAAATGAGATAGATTTCAATAAAAGTTTTAAATCTAATCTACTAGATTTTGAGACAATGTAAGTGAAGTATGAGTAAACAATTTACTAATTTAAATGTTAATGTTTGCTCGATGGACAAAAAGAAAACAATTACAATTTTTTATAATACTTCAAGTGGCCTTTTATTGTTCTTATTCCTTCTTGTATTAGATTACTCTTTAATACAAGAAAGAATTAAAAATTTTCTTTCCCGGATATTCGACGTTACCGATTAATCGAATCACGGTTAAACGAGGCCTTACTGTAATTAAAAAAAAACCCTGCTACTACTTTATGTACTTGAAATAGTCTAGTGCCTACGTGCCAAATAAGTTAACTTATTTCATATTTTCCGGCATTTACTAAAATTTTATGATATTTTTTATATAATATTTAGGTTACCCCCTAAAATGAACTCTACTCTGTGCATTCAGTTCAAGTGGCAACTTGCTCACCTTCGCATCTCTATCTGAAATATAAAATATTTGTTTGGCTTAAAATTATAATGCTATTATAGGTATGTATGTAAATAAAACAGTACTCGTACAGGTTGTATTTTCATACAAGTGTGAGTGCGTGTGCTTATTTCTAAATGTGTTTGTGCGCGTTTGAGTCATTAATCTGCATTTGTTACCAATCAAAAGCTCTACATGTTGACAATTACGTTTATTGAAACGTTTAATTAGTTTTAATTTATAAATACATAAATCCCACTGTTGATAAAATTCGTTAAATGGAAATTTTTTCTATATGGGAAAACTAATTGGCTTATTTTTATAGATTGAATTTTTAAATTAAAAAGTCATATGAAAAAATATTAAAGAAAATTTAACAACTTGATCAAAGGTTGCGTTAATTTACTAATAATTATTTTTAGTTTAATTATAAAACTGCAAAAACTATTATAGGTAGGTAGATTGGACTTGCAGTAATCAATGAAAATTACTAAAAACAATCAATTGCGGTGGTAAAGTTACATAAAAATTAGTTAGAGGTAATATCTTTTATGGTAATTTAACCTTATAGCAAAAAAAATTAGGCAAATTAAACCCATTTTGAGAATTAAAAAGTTAACACATCAATTTCCAGTTAAATAATTTTAATTACATACAAAATGGTTAAGTCTACGGTAATTTGTGGTTACTGTACAGTGGTTTTTGTAAAAGAACTATTTTAAAATATGATTTACCTATTATTGTAAATCATACTTTTAGGAACACGCTTTTGGGATAATTATCAATTATCTGCTTATACTATGCCGTAACCATTACATCCATATCCAATATCCTTGCCTTTTGAATAAAATTTTATATAAATGGTATTTATGTTTGTTCTTTTCTACTCTGCAAACAAGGTTGTGCATTTTGCTAAATTATATTGAAAACAAAATCAAAATGTCGAACATAAATTTTTTTATTGAAATCTCAAAAAGTATGCAATTTCAGTGAGGATGAAGATTCTAAATTTTCTAATACATACATACGAGTATAAGCAATTTCGTTTGCTTTATTTTTCATGGCCCTGGAGAATTTTTAGGTATAATAATTCCCATAATTTCTTACCAACATATGCAAAAAAATAACGTTCGCTTGAAGTGTACATCAAAACTAAATTTCCATAAAAAAAGGTTTTAACGACAACTTCAAGCACATGCTATTTTTTTTTGCACTAGGTTCAAACATTACTTTAAGCTAAAAATTGAATACACGGCACCCAAATTCATCTCATGTTTATAAGTAAACGTCCCATAGTGGTTCTTAAGCCAGAAAGTGGTAATATATACGTACATATTTTCGGAACTCATAGTCGAGATACCAAAATTTTTTACAATTAAAAATATAGAAGAGGACCTAATCTTTTTTAAAGTGGTTTTTTTTTATACTCTTTTACAATATAATCTGAAGTACATGGTGTCAAAGTTGACCACCTCGGGATATGGAAATTTTTCAAATATTTTTTGTTCTTTGAAAGCGTATCTTCTTGATTTTACTTACAAATCTGGTTTTCGAATTCAAGCAATCACACAAATATAAAATTTTAAATACAATATGAGACAGGGAAAGTTAAAAAGGACCTTTGGGTCGAAAAATTGATTTTTACTTTTTTGGTGATTCCTATATTAGACAGCACGCTCTTTCTAATTTAACTTTCTAACTTTGAAGAAGAATTCGATGTGACAAACTTTTCTGCAATTTATATGGGATACGCCATTTTGGTTTTTTTTTTAATCTAATACCAGAAACTTAATCAACCTCGAAAACCACTAAGTGGCGATTTTCAAGCAAAACCAATAATATTATAAAAAATAGTTCGCCTAGTACCAGGGGCCAAATCACGGCATTCGAAATCGAGTGCACCTTCGTGTAGAGAAATATTTCGATGACTAAAATTTTTTGGATCACGGTATTCGATCATAATTTATGTTACCTACTATTATTTTTACATTGCTGTTAGCATATGACAATAAGAAAAACAAAACGAAACAGGATCTTCCATCATAAATTGCTCCAATACTTATTTTTGTTTCCCATTTTTTTTATTTTGTAATTGTTCTAGAAGCGACTGTTCCCTTATTTATCTATCTACTGTCTATTGGGCAATCTTTATATTGATATATACTTTCCCTATTAGCAATTAAAACTATATTTTTTAAACTAATTGTGGAAAAATATCAGGAAAGTACTTATATTTTTATTACTCCGTTCTTTTTTCCTTTATTTGTTTCTTTGGTTTGTTTCGCAGCAAAAAGCTAGAGTTTACTTGTTTTCGATAGTAGATTAGCAATCGAGTACAACTTCGAGTAGATACGTTTCGATAACGATTGCCGTGATCCACGTTAACAACATTTCGATGAGAAAGTACTCGATTTCGAATGCGGTGTTTTGCCCCCAGAGTCGTAAGCAGCGACCCCAAAAACCGCACGTAATAAGTTTCAAGACATAAAAGCGTTCAGGCACATCAAAATCAAATTGTTAATTTCAAAGCAGTTTTTCTCCAAAACTTATTTTCTGACCATAGGTCCCTTTGAACTTTTTTTATACCCTTTACCAACAAAAATGGTAAAAGGGTATATATAGGTTTGTCATTCCGTTTGTAATTTCTATAATATCAATAAGCGACACATAAAATATATATATTCTGGATCCTTATGCAAAGGGAAGACGAATAAGCGATGTCCGTCTGTCCGTCTGTCCGTCTGTCTGTACGTGAAATCGGTTTTCCGAAGCTCCCAGTAAGGCTAGAGACTTCGTTCTTGGACTGGTGTGTCAGAAATTTTCCAAAATAGATTGGTATTGAAATTCAGCAAAATCGGACAAACGATTGCAGAGCTGGAAAACGTAAACTTCATTTTGCCATATAAAAGTAACTACCGAAAACAAATTTTTATTTTTTTTAATAAATAAACTTATTTTACACATCAGTACGATTACAACTGGTATTTTAAATTAAAAAAATATAAAAAAATTAAAAAAACGTTTCCAGGGTTGGAAAACTGTAACTTTTTGTGTTATGTAAAATTAACTATGTCTAAAACTATATTAGTATTTTCTCGAGAACCGTACGAGCTACAGACCTGAAATTTGGACACAGTGTGTAGACCTTTGGCCGCTACAACAACAAATACATGAGAATTGGAAATTAAAGGGTGTTCCAAAACGAGCAACGAAAAATGTTAAAATCCCATGTAATATACATACAATTATATGTATATACACTTTTTATACAGACTACAAAAATTAACACTAAAATTTCCAAAAATTTAAATTAAAGGGTGTTCCATCAGTTAATGCACTTTTGACTATGCAATTTTGACAACTGCTGTATCTTGGAAACCATAAGAGCAAAACTCTTGAAATTTTCAAAAACGGTAAAACTAAAAAATCAAAAAATTACAAAATCGCCAAACTGAAAAAAATCGCCAAAACGGAAAAAAGCACCAAATTAAAAAAAAATTCTAAGACTAAAATAAATCGCATAAAACGGAAAAATTGCTAAAATGAAAAAAAATCGCCAAAATGAAAAAAAATCGCCAAAATGAAAAAAATGCCAAAACGAAAAAAAACCTAAAAAACAGAAAAAATCGCCAAAATGAAAAAAAAAATCACCAAAATGAAAAAAATCGCCGAAATGAAAAAAATCGCCAAAACGAAAAAAACCCCAAAAAACAGAAAAAAATCGCCAAAATGAAAAAAACAAAAAAAAAATCGCTTATATAAAAGAAACCCAAAAACTGAAAAAAATCCCCAACTGAAAAAAAATCTCCAAACTGAAAAAAAATCTCCAAAATGAAGAAAAGCCCAAAAACAGAAAAAAATCGCCAAAAAGAAAAAAACCTCCAAAAACAGAAAAAAATCGCCAAAACGAGAAAAAAGCGACAACACTGAAAAAATCGTTTAAACTGAAAAAATTTTCGGAAAAGCAAAATAGCCTGCCTGAATCGTGCGCGATTCAAAGTCGCACTTTACTGAATTTTTTAATATTAAAGGAATTAAATGAAACTAAGTTTTTCCTTATTTCGTTTTTGCTTTGTTCACTTAACATATTTTATGTATTTTTTAAAGAACTAGATTGGTATCAATAATCAGAAAAATCCAAAATTATGACTCCAGGGTTGGAAAACTCACACTTTTTGTGTTATGTAAAATTAAATAGGTCTAAAAATTTTTTTCGTTTTCCTTATAAATTGAATATATTTTATGCTTCTGAAAGAAAAGTTTAGCGTATGAAATTTGAAAAATGAAAATTACAGCTCCAAAGATGGAAACAAATATGTATGTATGTCTGTATACTATATATGTATATATGTATGTACGTACGTTGGTAAAGGGTATATAAGATTCGGCACAGCCGAATATAGCACTCTTACTTGTTTAATTTTTATTTTATATAATTAACAGGTTACTTAGTTGTTTATTTTTCATAGTACTTAGTAGGTTAACTTCATCTTGTCCATTCTGGAGTATTTTTCAACCAGGAGAGTTCTCTTCTGCCTCCCGCATGTCTTCCTTCAATTTTGGCTTTGAAAATTTTTTGAAGGAATTTATATTTACGAGGGTTTCCTATTCTCCGCAGTTTTAATTAGTTGTCGGACCTGTTTCGCTATTAGCAATATTTCGTTATTTGAAACGCCGGCTGTCTATAATATCTTCAAAAGCTTCTAGTCTTTTCTCACCCGTTGCTTTAATTGTCCATTTTTCTACTAGTCCCAGGAAAATTAAAAAAAAATGTATTAGCCGATGGCCTTAGTGGCTAGTGCTTCTGCCCCTCTTATATTGTATTTATCTATAAAATCAATATTAATAAATAAATAAATAAAAGAAATGTAATCGGGTTTGGAATTAAGCATTTTTGGTGAAATCTCTTCCCTATTGGATTACCAACTTACAACAAACAGGGTGAGAGATTAAAATAGTTGATTATTGGGAACTCCATAATTTGTTCATTTGGCAACATGGTCACGTAATGTATTCAATCTCATCAATCAAAGAGGACATTCCTTTTTTCAAACTATATGTGATTCGATTTGTATGCGAGTAATGAAATTTGACAATCAGGAAAGTAAGCCATTATATGGCAATAAGTTCTGACGGTAATGCCTAATTTTTTGCTGGGTTATGATCGTGAGTTCACACAAAAGAAATTTTACTTTACACCTTTATTTTTATTTCCCTATTTGGAGTGGACAGCTTAACTTGTACATGAAGTAACCCAAGGATTAAAAAAAATGTGGGCATAGAAGTGGTCATGGACAATTTTTCTTCCTATAAAAAGTTTTGTTACTTTTGCTATTCAAAGAAAACCAAATCGATTTCTGTAAAACTTGGAATCGGATTACTGCAAATAATAAAAAAAATATTAGACAAATCGGACCAAACGTTATCTGATCATAGATAAAGTAAAAAAAGTGGGCGTAAAAATGGGTGTGTTAAATTTTTCAATACGTAGAAACCTAACTGGGGTTGTGACAAAAATGTTAAAAACAATTTGCGAAATCAGTGCAGCCGTTCCCTGGTTTTAGATAAATAATAAAAGTTGGCTGAAAAGTGGGCGTGGTAAGTTTTTATTTTCTTAAAAATCTAGCTTGGATTGTGCAGACGTTCTCTGATTTTAAATAAACTTAAAAAGCAGAATAAAAGTGTTTCCGTAAAAAACTAAGTTGGTTTATGAAAATCATTTAAATATAAATTCAATAAAGTGCGATTTTGAATGATTCCGTACGGACACTACATATGTATGTAATACTGCATGAACTTTTGCCTATATAATCGAAAATCTTACCTGCTGTAAACAATTAATAAGGAATCATTTTGGTTTATTTTTAAAATTAGCGCTTTTTCAGTTTTACCAATTTATTCGGTTTTTGGTAATTTATTTTGGTTATTTTTTAGCTGAGACAATTTTTTTTAGCTCTGGTGCTTTATTTGCTTTCAGAGATTTTTTTCGTTTTGACGATTATTTTCGGGTCTTGAAGACATTTTTAGGTTCTTGACAACCTATTTACTTATATTGATTTTTTTCTTGCATTTTAATGACAGTTTTACTTTAGGTGATATTTTTGATTTAAGAGCTTTTTTAACTTGGACGATTTTTCGTTTAGGAATTTGCTAAGTTTTTCAAAAATTATCTTCTTACGGTTTCTAAAATACAGCAAGTTTTTAAAATTTTTTAGTAAAAATTACATTAAATGATAGAATATAATAAAATAATAACATAAAAAATATGACTGCTGTAAGGAACTCCTTATAATTTAAATTATAAATATTGTACTTTTTTGTATTTCTGCTTGAGCAAGTTTGTACATCGATTACTCTCTCTCTTCTACTCTCTTTCAAATCATATTTTTACGTGTAGTAATGAGAAAACCATAAGATAAGCACAGAAAAATTTATTATATTATGACTTTATTGTTTGAGCCACAACAACAATTTTTTAAAACTGATAAGATATTAAGGCAATCACAGTTATTGCGTATGTCAAGTCGAATATTCGTCTACGACAGTTTTGTTATAGATTAAAGAAAACTTGCGCACGTTTCCTTTAATCTAGAGCAAAATTCTCCTAGGCGAATATTCAATTCGACATACGCAATACAGTTGATTATGACACTTCAGGCTACCGTTTGAATATCCGAATGGCATTAGGATTTCAATATGTTTCGTTGCTCACTTTAGAGCACCATTTAATTTTTACTGTCATATACATATTTGTTATTATAGCGGTCAAAGTTTTAAATATTCTATGAAAATTTTCCCGAGAAAACAGCCTGTGAACAGACTGAACAGGACAGGATAGGACAGACAGGCAGATGAGCAGACGGTCAATAGGGTTCCTTTTCACCTTTGGTGTATGGAACCATAAACAAGCTAGCGAAATCGGTGCAGTCGTTCTTATTTCATTTTGCATATGAGGACGACGTATGAGTAATACATTATTCTTTATTAGTATTAAGGTACGGTCACACTTTACAAACATTTGCCCAAAAAAGCGTAACCAGCAAATACTAATGAGAAATTTTTTGCTTGAAACACGTGTTTATTAAGTTAATTAGTTTCGTATTTAACAAATAGGCAAAGTTAAAGAATACAATATTATTGGAAACTATTGAACTTAATAAACACACGTCTGAATCAAAAGATTTCTCATTAGTATTTGCTGGTTACGCTTTTTTGGGCAAATGTTTGTCAAGTGTGACCGTACCTTTACTCAAACGTACTCTTTCCTACCTCTATAATTAAAAAGAGAATCTAGGTGGAAGGTAGTGCGCCAGCTCAAGTCCCGGCCAACGCATGCAGTGTTTATATTTAAGCGAAGCCATAAGTCGTGTTTTTACCCCGCATATGCGAAGTTTACAATGAAAGTTTCCTGAGATATGAAGATGCAAAGGTGAATATTTTAAAACATACTCACTGAACACTCATCAAATTGGTGAAGTACTTCCACTATAGCTAGAGAGCTGAAATTCGGTACACAGGTAGACCTAGGTGAGGAATTAGCTATTAAAGCTCTAAAAAGCCGGAAATATGAACCATAATAATATATAAATGATATGACACTTTGACGACTACAAGTTTATATAACGCATACTGTGCTAAACAGTAACTTGCTCAAAATTTTTATTCACCTGCATCTGATAGCCGAGACTTTGGAAAGGAACTCGGCCTTTTTTCACATTAATTTTTTTGTGAAGATAATGGATATCTATCTGTTCACTTATTAGTATGGAAAAAAATATTGTCAAGTTAGCAGGTTGCCTAGACATACAACTCCACCCTGACGATGACAAATTTATATAATGCATAGCCGTATTTTTTGTTATGAACTTGGTTAAAATTTTTATCTGAGTTCTTTATAATGGCTGAAATTTTGTTTAGTAACTTGTCCTTTTTTACACTTATGTTTTTGTGAGAATATCATTTATAGATTTTTGTTACTAACAATTTGAGACTTTGAAGATATAAAGTTAATGTTTATAATATTTTCAGTGCTTTACTTTCGTCACATACTGTATTAAGAACTTGATTACACAATCACTAGTGTGGCTGGTCAGAGTACCAGCTGCTTGAGTTAAAAATGTTGTAACAAATAATTACACATACGCAAGGTTTTATTTTCTTTCGTTTCATAAAAGTATAAGAAAAAAAGAATAATAAAAGAGTCAATGCTGACACCGAACAGGGGGCGTATGAAAAGATAATACACACACACACACACACACATACTCTTAAAATATAGTGCAAGCATTACGTTTTCGTATGGGTGTATTATGACATTGTAATTGGTATTTACGCAATAACACACACAAGTGAAAAAATACACTTTTCTGCAAACAAATAATTGAATATATAAAGTATATTGCAAGGGATGAAATTGCATACAGACATGCGGAACAATGAAATACGAATTCACTGGAATAGACAAAGAAAATCACCAAGGAGTGTGAGTGCGTATGGGTGTGTGTGGTATTATATATAATGTAGTTGTATTTGTGCACATATGTGCCAAGTGCCAGTGTATTGTGTGCATGATTTGTGAGTGCAGTTATAAAACCATAACAACCAATCCTGTTTAAAAGATTTCCTACAGGGTCTGTAACTCTATGAAATTGTTAGTGTAGGAGCAAATGAGAGGTGAGTGTGCGTATTAAAAGCGAAACTCAATCGGTTGCACAAACGTGGCATGGTAGAGTTAAATGAACGGAAACGGAACCACATGAATTCAATTAACACATGTGCACAAAAAACACACACACACATACACAAAAACATATTCACACAATTGCACACACAAGTGTGTAACTGAAATACTTGCATATATTGCACAGTTTAAAGCAGAGAGTGCCTTTTGTATGGATGTATGTATCAGTAGTGGTAGCTTAACAATAAAATAGATCTGAGGCTTGTAAATTGCAGAATCCTTTAATAGAATATATTTTACACTTGTTGCTGTTGGTCGTGTTTCCTAAAGAGATATTTTTAAAAACGGAAATATAAGAAAAGATATTTTGATAACAAAAAGAAATACCATATGTTAAATGAAATAAGAAATGTGTTTATAAATAATTTTTAGATATCACTCGTATTTAAATTATTGCAAATTTGCTGCCTAAAGTTAAAAAAATATTAAGCAAAATCATGACGTGTGGCGGCATCGTTGATTTGGAGACATTTTATAAAGTTAACATAACCTAAACATTGATTGGGAAAAAAAGGAAAATTGCCTAAATTATTTGCAAACAAAATTCAACTCAAAAGCTAATTAAAATATTTAATAATAAATCAGCAAAAAAAAAAAACAAATATTTGCTTAATCGTTTTCTGGTCCATCTCGGCAAATTGGATTTAAACATATCGCACATTATGGAAAATATGGAGGATGAAAATGACGATAGAGATGACACGAAAAGGTAAGTAGCAACTTTTTTTTTACACAAAAATCTATAATAGCAGGCTAGATGGGAAACTTTTCTTTTTATAAATATGAACCCTATTACTCGTAATTAACAGTAGTTAAAAAAAAATAATAAAAGATTTTTAAGTGAAATTCGAATTTTTTTTCATACATAAATACATACATATGTATGTATGTATGTATGCATTTCTTTCTTTTAAATCTAAAATAATTTTCATTCGACAAGTAACTAATCTATATTATGAATCTTTTTCATGAAATTTGTTTGGAACTTAAAAAGGAATTATTAACTTTTTTAATATGAATTGCTTCACCAGGCCTACTTTTGACAATTAAAAAAATAAATAAGAATAAATTAGTTTTAGACATATAAATATTTTAGTTTTGCAATTATGTATTAAACAATTTTATTACACCACAAATTTCCCTGAAAAATTAATAATTAAATTTCACTAAAGAAATAAAATAAAATAAAACGTCAAATACACCTACCAAGTTTAAAACTGCGAATTTCAAAACCACAGGGATTTGCAGAGCAAATAAAACTGTGTATCCCTCCCCAATCTTCTCACCTATCTCAACAATAAACTCAAGAATTGCTACAACGAAATTTGCAAGTCTAAACAGGGACTATGAAAAAAAAACAAATTTTAATCAGGAATAATTTTTCAACTGGGCTTATTTATGTTCAGTAGTTTAAATTCTTATAGAATAAAATACTTTTCTAAATTAAATTAAATTAAAAAAAGTTTTCTGTAATATATCGTTACCATAAATAAAAACCATAAAATCAACAGAAATTTCAAAATCGGTTTTTTTCTATTATACATCCCTATCGTGTATAAGAAGTGAACTTTTAAATTAAAATTTTCTTTCTCATGCTATCAGTTCCCAGTGGATGTGAGAAATTGTAAAATGTTTGTTTAACTCAAAAGCTTTAATTTTATTGATAAAAAAAACCTTAGTACTATTGGTTTTAAATGAAATTGTTTTAAATAAAAAGTTGTGTTCTTAAATATTACAGGTGCAGTGACTCAAAATTATAAAACTTAGTGCATATTAACCAAAGATATCCACATCCAATGCAAAAAAAACCTTTCAATGAATTATAAGTACGAATCACGATGATTATTTATTGATCTTGTCCTAAAAATAAAATGTATAAATCCTGGTCTAGACTTGCAATTTTTGTTGCAAAAAATTTTGAATATATGGGATAGTTTTGTAATAGAAATATATAAATCTTGTATTCTTCTCCCGCTCTTTTTACGCAAAAATAAAAAGTTGCTGCACTGCTGGCTTTGCTATATAATTACCAGGAAAATTATTGAAATAACATTTCGTCAGCCCATTATTGGTTTGGAGCATATGCGAAAAAAGTCAGAATGGAGAAAAACGACAAAACAATATTTATTAAACCTTAAAAAAATTGATATGGAGCAAAATTAATGCTAAATATCTCGGAAACCATAATTAATTTCGCAAAACCTGTTTTGGATTCAAAATATATATAGCCCATACCTAACTCATTTTTTAAAAAAATGGTCCGTGGGTCAAACCAATAATGGGCTGACGATTTGTTATCGTATAATTATACACTATTGTATTTCTGTTGGTAATTTCCATAGAAAAGTGTGTTCTAATAATACGAATGAATAAGTAATTTTTGCTTGTTTTGTGGGTTATGCACTGCCTGTTTGCAAATCGTTCCTTCTTAACACTGCTGTTAGGTTGAAAAAACGTATGAATCTTAGGTGAAGGGCTATTTTAGTCAAAACCCAATAGCATGGTTAAGAAACAAATCAGTAGACTTGCACCGAAAATGTTTTAAATAAGCTAAAAACTCCTAATGTACCTATATAACACGAGAGTCGCTGCAGCGATGCAATAAAAATTAACTAAACGCACAAAGCAGATTTGCAAAATGATTTATAATTTATCATCTGTCCTCTTAGATACATGGATTTATGTTTGTAAATGCAAACTATTTGTGTAAATGTTCTTTAAAAAAATTGTGTTGGCTAAAAGCTTGGAGTTTCTTAAATGTAAAAAAGTAAAATAACTTAAAGTTACTTCCTTTTAAGACCAATAACGGCACCACCTTGAATTAATCCAAGTTTAAAAAGCTTGTTAAGTGCATATAATATTAATGTTCAAGTTCAGGACCTCGATAAATGATCTCAATACTTCTATCGAAAAATATCGAAATGCCCTTCATATCATTAGCATTATTTAAATTTAAGATAGGATAAAAAAGAAGAGATGTGTCTTAGGACACCCGGTTATAGCTATGCTGCTTAAGGCCGTTTCACACTATAATACAAGTATTAATACTTTTGACGAAAATTCATCCCTAATCTAATTTCTGTTTAAAAAATTTCAGAAGACAATAACAACTCAACATGTCAGAGTTGCATTTTCCACAAAAATATTAATACTTGTATTATAGTGTGAAACGGCCTTTAGCTATGTATATAAAACAAACTTACGTGTAGTTTCCACAATGCAAGCAAGCCACTTGTCTAGAAAAAATATATGAAAAACACTCAAATTTTTGAGTGATTCCTATACAAATTTTTTAGACAAGTCGCTTGCTTGCATTGTGGAAACTACACATTAATGTGTTAAATAACAATGCAATAAAATTATATTATATGATGATGTAAAATTCACCGCAAATATTTCAAAAAGCTTCCATTTGTTAAGTAATGGGATCTTTTATTTTCTAGCGGCGTACGAGTAAACTACTGTATTGTTTGTGGCTGGCTTATAGCCAATTGACAAAAACAAATTGAGCTATCCTTCTCATTGTTTTTGTTTCACTCACTTCAAAGAACGAAACGAAACAATTTGTTTCGTTTATTTTCGTACTCTGCTTTTAAGTACAAGGAAATCAAAACAAATATTAACTTATAACTGTCATGGTATCGATTATTTTTGTTACGAAAATCACGTCCTAGCTAGCTCCTGTGTCGAGACATAAATAGCATAGCTATAAAAACGATTTTACTTTTTTACCCTTTAATAATACTTGAGTTGGACTCTTTTTAAGTTGTATCTATATTATAGGTCTGTTCATTTACTTTCCTAGCAGAAACTTGCAACGAGAGAGTAGGGCAGAAATTTACAAAATTACTCAACGCGAGAGCAAGGCAGAAATTTACAAAATTACTCTCCAAAATATGAAAAAGTAAATGAACTTGTAAGAACTTGTAGGAAAATTTTATTCCCGTCAGAATCATGAATGGAAATCATAATACAATTGTACTTTTTCTAATGTATTTTGGATAATCTTGTTTGGTAATATTTTAAATTACAAAATTTTTAAAAATCGTCATTTAATATGAAATACTTTACACAGCTTCGTATATTATTTACAATTTTTAGGAAATTTTCATTATTTTATAACTCTTAAGAAATTTATACTTCGGCATATTGTCAGAAGTTTATTTTAATTAGAAATTTATTTGCTGGTCGTTCAGCGTTGTCTATATGCATTTCATTGAAAACAAAACACAGAACAGCTGTTGGGATAAATCTTGCAAGTAAACATTTTACTTCGATACTAACTAGTAATAATTTGTAAACAATTTTTTGTATCTCAGTTTTTCTCTCTCTTTTGACGCTCTCTCCTGGCAAACAATTCTGACAAATTCGTAACAATTTTTAGTAAATCAACAAACCTTATAGAACAAAACCATAAGGGGTGCCAAATTGAAAAATTGGATTTTTTTTCAAAAACTTTTGAGGTCTTATTCAGAAAAAAATTTTGGTTTACACAACGTTTAACAAGCGACTTTCCATGCAAAATTTACTTCGTAAACCTTTTGTAAGCCAACAAAATATTTTCTTAATACAGTATTAATGTGTAATAATTATCAGAAATTGATTTTTTTTCAAAGTGACTAAATTTTTATTAGAAAACGTTAAATAAATAATTTTTAGAAAGTTTTAATTTTTTGTATATTTTCATGCGGCCAAAAAGAGAAAAAGTACTTCAGCTTTGATTAAGTTTTAATAATGATTAATTTAGTTATACGAGTAATATTATTAATATTATAACATAACTTCTTCTATGTATTTTTATTTGCTGGCAATTTTTTTTCAATTGATTTTCTTGATAAACATACAAACATACATATCGCTGGTCACAAGTAGGAAAGCCCTAACTCAAATCAGTGTAACTTTACAGCAGAAAGTAAATTGTACAACTGCTTGTAAACGCGTTATTTTTTACACGAGGTGTATTTGTGTGAAATGTACTGAAAAAACTTAAAAACTTAAAAACTCAGTTTTGTGAAAATATGAGTTAGGACCTTTCTATATTAAGGTAAAGATATGTATGTATATTGTATATTGTATATTGGCACTTAATTTGACTGCTATTTGGCATCACATTACACCTGCTTTATTTATTTAGTATTAACACCATAATTAATATTGTTAATGATAACTTGGCTCGAGTATAAGTTACAAATGAGTTTTTTTCTACCTGAGATAACATAGTTTGCTTTCGTGTTCATATTTCGTATTGGAAACATTGAATAACTGCAGCTAATGTTAATTTGGGTTATTGTATTGACAATACTGACATTGGTTAACCAAAGAAATGGCATGGTGTAATTTACAAAAACAAACTTAATTAAAAAACATATCCTTTGAGCTCCTTATAATTGCTAGGAGCTTTTTTATATTTGACAATATTTCCTTGAAACATCTAGAGTTTTAAAAATATTCTTTAATTTCAGTATTATTCTTATTTAAATAAAGATTTGTTTATGCTGTAGACTAATAAATCATTTTGTTGTAAAACAAATATATTTTTCTCACGCATTGCATGAGCATTTTTTCATTTAGAATTTTCCTACATGCAGCAGTGATGCCAATTCAGTATTTTCTGTGCTAAGTTCAGTCTCTTTTCTGTCAGTTGGCTTTTTAACTTTATTCTAAAAATTATATATCGCTCTTGGCATTTAAAAGTTTACAAGATCTCAGAATAGAGTAGTAGTAATGGAAAAGAGAAAAGTTATGTTTGATTTTTACAGTGGATAGATATGAACCTATGCATAGTTTCCTCCAAAAAGTAAATTTAAATTAACTGGGCCGATATGTATACATATAGGCTGATTCCTAAAATATATCCATATAAAGATTGTATACTTTTTGAATACGACATTTATATCGTGTAAATTTGCTTAACTTTGTAACCATAAACATCAGTTTATAAACTGATGCGCCGATTGCTTGCTTGCGGCGCACAGTGCTGTGAGTTTATATAACGAGCGGCCAAAAATAGAAGGAGTTATCGTAAAGAAATTAAATTTGGAACACCTGCTTTAATTTGTAAAATATAATCACACATAAAATTTGGCCATTTAATTTCTAAGAATTCGTGTCCTTCCCATATATCCTGAAATAAAAATTATCATTACAGAGAGAAAAACAGTTGTAGCTCAATGAAATTGTGTAAAGACACTAATTTTAACATATTTAATGCTTCGTAAAAATTTCGGTCAATTCAGAGAAAGGATACGCAAACCTCAAAAATGTCGTTTTTTAAAAAGGTAAAACGGATCAAAACAAATTGTTTTCATCACTTATAGTGAGTTAAATGTTTAACTAGACGCAATATATAATATAAATCACACCTACAATTTGGCCATTTAAATTTCAAGGACTAGTGTCCTTCCCAAATGTCCTGGAACAAAATAATATACAGAAAATAAACAAATTATAGCTTAAAAAATATTGTAAAATTAAATTGTAAGGGGGGAAGAGGTGGACACGAATACAAAAAATGTTCAATCTAGTTACTTGTGGAAATATATTGTGAAAGTATAAAAAATATATTTTGATATATATTTTTTTTCTATAGACCACTTAAGTCGTACTTTTTTCACTCACAGATGTTTTTCTTTCCACTTACATAATAAGCAACTGCACATAGCATATGAGTTACAAAATATATTGTAGCCATATTATAACAATATTCCACTTATGTTTTGTTGGAAGTTGTTAAAGTTTGCATGTGTCTGTACCATATTTTCAAATAGTTGAATACTGGCCTAACACTGTTGACTTTGAATCGTCAAAACTCTTTAAAATATAAGCCTTTTTTAAAAAACTATTTTTTACTTAATTAGAATATTACACACGCAACAAAGTAATTTGTTCGTTTAAATTCAAAACTAATTTTTTTCATTTTTGGCCGCCTTCGCGTCAGTGTGCGGCGTTCTTAATACATATCGACAACTTTTTGGAAATGTGTGCATTGTCAACGATTTCTACTTCAGCATTATCAAACACTACAAGTTGTTCCAAAACAAAGCAGCTGATGTTTTGGATTTCAGTCATACAAATATCGTCGCTGTTTCAACATACGGACCTGAGTCACACTTTTTTTTTTTTTTGAAGAATTAGCCTAGTCCAGTACTAGACTTTCTAAGTCATAATACACATTGTCTACAGTTATTATGACTTTAAAAATGACTGCCTGTAAAAGAAAACACATTTTAGACATATCCATAATAATTCAATGCAAGTTTATGGAATATTAAGTAAAATAATAAAAATTTTAATTAGATCGGTTAGTTAAAATATCGATGATAATGTCAATAGGAGTTTTACCAAGATTTTCGGGAATTCTCCGATTTTTCAGAATTTTTTATGCCCGGGATATCGGGAAATAATAATAAAAAATAATTGACAGCCTTACATTTCGAAAACAGCTGCTTTCAATTTGGCATTTGTGAAAATTAATTGGGATCAGTGGTTTTTATAATAAATTTTACATTTAAAGATATTTTGTCAAATATATTGATGTTTTAAGGTAATTTAATAAAATCATTATTCTCGTTTTTTTCTGTTTTTTAATAAAAACAAATGAAATTGTTTTAGAAAAAAAAACTCAATTGTATGGACTATTTTTGAGAAAAGGTCTAGTCTATGTCTATGGACTGTTGTCGTGAGAAATTAAAAACTGCGTGGAAAAACTCTATTTGTCTATTTCATAATTTATAATTCTTTTATATAAAAAATTCCACGTATAAGTAATAAAAAATTTATATTATCCAATACTCATACGCCTTATATATACAAATTAGAAATACCTTCAAAAATTGATTTCCGATATTTTGATAAATTAGTTTTAATTTTTATACCCTTTACCAAAAAATGGTAAAAGGGTATATATAGGTTTGTCATTCCGTTTGTAATTTCTATAATATCAATAAGTGACCCATAAAATATATACATTCCGGATCCTTATGCATAGGGAAGGCGAATAAGCGATGTCCGTCTGTCCGTCTGTCTGTACGTGAAATCGGGTTTTCGAAGCTCCCAGAAAAGCTAGAGACTTCGTTTTAGGACTGGTGTGTCAGAAATTTCCCAAAATAGATTGGTATTGAAATTCAGCAAAATCGAGCAGACGATTGCAGAGCTGGAAAACTTAAACTTTATTTTGCCATCTAAAAGTAACTAGCGAAAACAAATTTTTATTTTTTTTAATAAATAAACATATTTTACACTTCAGTACGACTAAAATTGGTATTTTAAATTAAAAAAATATTAAAAAAATTAAAAAGACGTTTCCAGGGTTGGAAAACTTTAACTTTTTGTGTTATGTAAAATTAACTATGTCTAAAACTACATTAGTATTTTCTCGAGAACCGTAAGAGCTACACATCTGAAATTTGGACACAGTGTGTAGACTTTTAGCCACTACAACAACAAATACATGAGAATTGGAAATTAAAGGGTGTTCCAAAACGAGCAACGAAAAATTGTAAAATCCCATGTAATATAAATACAATTATATGTATATACACTTGAAATTTGTAAGGTTAGTGTATTTTTATACAGACTACAAAAATTAACACTAAAATTAACAAAAATTTAAATTAAAGGGTGTTCCATCAGTTAATGCAGTTTTGACTATGCAATTTTGACAACTTGCTGTATCTTGGAAACCGTAAGAGCAAAACTCTTGAAATTTTCAAAAACGGTAAAACTAAAAAAACAAAAAATTATAAAATCGCCAAACCGAAAAAAAATCGCCAAAACGAAAAAAAGCACCAAATAAAAAAAAAAGTTCCAAGACTAAAATAAATCGCTTAAAACGGAAAAAAATGAAAAAAATCGCCAAAATGAAAAAAAAATCGCCAAAACGAAAAAAACCCCAACAAAACAGAAAAAAATTGCCAAAATGAAAAAAAATCGCCAAAATGAAAAAAATCGCCAAAACGAAAAAAACCCCAAAATAACCGAAAAAAAATCGCCAAAATTAAAAAAACCAAAAAAAAATCGCCTAAATAAAAAAAGACCCAAAAACAGAAAAAAATCGCCAAAATGAAAAAAATAAATCGTCAAAATGAGAAAAATCTCAAAAATGAAGAAAAGCCCAACAACAGAAAAAATCGCCAAAATGAAAAACCTCCAAAAACAGAAAACATCGCCAAACTTTAAAACTTCATAACTTCAAAAAAGCAGAAAAGCCTACCTTTCTGAATTTTTTAATATGAAAGGAATTTTTTAATATGAAAGGAATTAAATGAAACTAAGTTTTTCCTTATTTCGTTTTTGCTTTGTTCACTTAACATATTTTATGTATTTTTTAAAGAACTAGATTGGTATCAATAATCAGAAAAATCCAAAATTATGACTCCAGGGTTGGAAAACTCACACTTTTTGTGTTATGTAAAATTAAATAGGTCTAAATTTTTTTTCTTTTTCTTAATAAATTGAATATATTTTATGCTTTTACAGCTCCAAAAATGGTAACTTTAAGAAAATGATAAATTTTTTCACAAAACAAATATGTATGTATGTGTCTGAATACTATATATATGTACGTACGTTGGTAAAGGGTATATAAGATTCGGCACAGCCGAATATAGCACTCTTACTTGTTTCAATTCCGATTTTTGAAATCGGTTAATCGCATCTAAAAATAGATTCTTAAATCGACAAATTTTCTAAATTCTAAACAAAATAATCTTTATTCCAATCACATTAGCGGTGTTCGAGTATGCAAAAGTTTTTAAAAATTTTTATTGAACTTTATTGCATTTTAATAGTTGCGTTCGCTTACGCAAAACATAGTAAATGAGAACACAATTTGAGGGAATAAGGTGACAGCTTTTGACTGAGTATTTGTGAAATTTTTACTTTAGAAAGTTTTCGTAGTAAAGTAAACAAATTATTTCTAAGGATTAATAGTTTAAATGTTGTTTTACTTATCACCTTTATTATGTAACTACTTGTCAAAGGATGCTTTCATGCTATTTTTGTCTTGCTGTTTTTTAGTCTTCAGAGAGTTTCCAATTTTTGACATTGTCTTGACGTTGATGATGACAAAAACTTACTGAATAAGGATGAATAAAATTAGTTATCAAAACAATCTTGTTCATTAAGATTTTGTAAAAAATATTTTAGACTTGTATGATGACTGCTTAGCCTCTTTCTTTGCTGAGTTACTATTAAGCCAGCCTTAGAAAATAATATTTCACAAGGCACTGACTGATGTCGCGAGGATTTACAAATATTTCCTCTCGATTTCGTACATGTTGGGATAAGTAGCTTTGTAATTTTTCCACTCTACAAATGGATTTAAATTTCTATTACACACTGCTGTGCATAAGTATTGTCGTAAGTCAATGGGAACATCATTGATTAAAATAAATGAAAAATAAACTACAAATAATAATATACTATAAATGAACAATATACTACAATACTATATATACGAGTATAATAAAAGACGTTATAAAATCAATTGCAAAAAATCTTTTTTTTTAACAGTAAATCGATTTTCGATTGGAATCAAAATCGATTTACCATTCCCTATTACAAACTAGGGAGAGGATACAAAAATTTTTAGAGCATTAATCGTTACCTTCTATCGTAAAGGACCAAGTAAATGCAATTTAATACATTTTAGAGAAGAGGAATACAATTTGCTGAAAAATATATGCATATTTATATGATTTTCCTTAAAGATTGAAATAAAAAATGCAGAAGTTGAAAGCTTAACTTGAAAATTAAAATAAAAATTACTTTAAATTAATATTTGTTTCGAAATTGTAATTATTATTTTTTAATTACTCTCAACACTTTTTTTACATATCATTGTAACTGAACAAGTAGAAAACAAACATTATTAATATTTTTGCAAACGATGTATTTTTGTTTAAATCAAAAACTGAACTTTTATAAATATGGACTCACATAACTCTTTTACGACTGCAAGTAACAAAATAAATATACTTGTTGGGCTTTTAAATAAAATGTCTGCTAGATTTGATAGTTTAATGCTGATTCTAAAACTGAGACTCGAATGACATGCGACGCCTCAAAGTTCGGAATAAGTTTCCCTACTTTATTTATTTGAAAAACTATACATCTTTAAATGGAAAGGCACATATGTTTTCTGCGTATTGAGAGTCTGTCATACTTATACCCGGAGTATGCTTACACTCAGAGTATTGATATTTCGAACAAAATAAATATGTATGTATATGCATAATAGAGGGTGTTTTTTTAGAGGTATAGAACTTCGAATTGAAATAAAACACAAGAAAATCGTTTTAATGTCCATCAATTTGGCTTTATTGGAAGGATAATTTTATGCCATTAATGTTTAAATATGATTTCGGGCATGTGGCCGCCGCGGCTGGCTCGAATAAAGCCAATTCTACAGGTCCAATTTTCAACCACTTTTTCGAGCATATGGGGCCGTATGTTGGCAATAACGCCACGAATGTTGGCTTCCAAGTCCCCTAACGTTTCTGGTTTGTTGGCGTAGACGAGCGACTTCACATATCCCCAAAGAAAATAATCCAATGGTATCAAATCACACGATCTTGGTGGCCAATTGACAGGTCCATTCCGCGAAATTATGCGCTCATCGAATGTTTCCTTCAATAAATCGATTGTGACGTGCGCTGTGTGGCATGTAGCGCCGTCTTGTTGGAACCACAACTCATCCACATTCAAAATCTTCAAAATCTTCCATGAAGTTGATGGACAAAGCTCCAATTGCTGTGCACGGTGGCGAATCGATTCATTCGGGTCCTCTTCAACACTTTGCTCTACAGCGGCAATTGTTTCTTCGGTGCGCACTGCTCGACGTCTCTGCGGATGCGTATTATCACATAGAGTAAACGTAGTGCGAAAACGATCCATAGTTAACCGAACCACAACTCATCCACATTCAAAATCTTCAAAATCTTCCATAAAGTTGATGGACAAAGCTCCAATTGCTGTGCACGGTGGCAAATCGATTCATTCGGGTCCTCTTCAACACTTTGCTCTACAGCGGCAATTGTTTCTTCGGTGCGCACTGTTCGACGTCTCTGCGGATGCGTATTATCACATAGAGTAAACGTAGTGCGAAAACGATCCATGGTTAACCGAATTAATTGCTCTGATGGACGATTATGTCGACCATAAAATGGACGGAGCTTGCGGTAAACTTCGCGAACTGAACCATTATTTTCGAAATAAATTTGCACGATTTGCAAGCGTTGTTCTTTTGTCAACCTGTTCATGATGAAATGGCAAACCAAACTAAATATTAATCACTTGACAGCTGACAAAATGGCCGCCAGTTAAAAAAGTGATGCCAACTTAAAGTTCTATACCTCAATAAAAAACACCCATTACTTACAGTATTTATTCATCATACGCATTTGTTTGTATTAAATGGAATGAAAGCTCCGCTTTGCGCGTTTGAAAAAATTAATTAGATATTTATGTAAAATTTGTAATATAAATATAATCTCTAGGCAACAGAAATTACTTCTAATTTTTTTTCGTTGCCAAAAAAAAAACTCGTTAATGAATTGATATTTTTAATTGTAAAGTGATAAATGCATTTCTAATAAATATTTAGTTAAATTGCGTATTGTAACACTGCCCTGCAATCAGTTGAAGATAGTTGCCGTTTGAGTGTTTATCCAATTCACTCTACTGGCAGCACTAATACTTGCACTATATGAAAATAAGTTACACCTGTATATGCTCATGTGTAGCCGAGTAAATACTCAGAGTATTTGTTATTCTTATGCGTATAATTTAAGCTGATACGGTGTATAAATTTTAGTTATACATATTTGGGCGCTGAACATAATCGGTGGTAGTTTATAATGATAAGTATTCAGTTTAAAATTGATGAGAATACAAAAATCAAAATGAAGCTGTTATTTTCTAAGCAAAAAATTAACCTCAAAAAATAACTTTTACTTTCTGAGGAATTAATAAAAATCAAGAAATATCTGTTATTTTCTGAAGAAAAAATCAAAACTAATCCGTAAAGTTGAATCTCTTAATAGAAATTAAACAAATAAAAAGCAATGCATCTAATTGTAGTCCATATTACAAGAAGTCTATTGGTATATTCCTTGTGCACGTAGCACTTCTCTATGAGTTTGAGTTTTTTTTTTTAATTTGGAAAATGGTAACTATTTTCGATCCTTGGTTTTAACGCAATAAAAATATGCTTAAATTTTGTGGACGTAATCAATGTTTTATATTGCATACACCTTAATTTTAAATTTATGGTTCTGCAGAAATCAAATTGAAAATCTTCCCAGGTTGTATATTTTTCTGGAAATGTTTGGCCTGTAATTTTCGTTTCTAAAAATGCACATTAAATTCGACATACATACGAACATACAATAAGAATATACTTTGCAAATTCCTGATATAAAAGAATGAAAAAGAAAAAAATAACGATTATTTCAAAAACACATATTAATATTTATTTCCTACCATCTTCCAGTTGTTTTGCACTCCAAATGGATACAAACAGGTACGCGTAGTTAACGCTTGAAGAAACTTTACAATGACGAGCTTAAAATATATTCATATTTTTGTTTCCCACATGCAAGCTAACTATTATCCTTGTAGTACTTTATTCTTTTTCATCTGTTAATATAAAAAAAAATTTACATTGTGAATGGTCACATCAAAATAAAACAATCTGTCAAATGCATTCGCACACATACTCATTCAATTGTCTACAGTTGCGAGTAGAATTTTCAAGGAATTTCATATTTATATAATTTAAATCGATATTTGTTGTACCTCAATGAATGATTACGAGTGCTGATTGTGCGAAAAAGGGATGTGAGAATTATAGAAAGCATAACAATGCTAATATATCATGTAGTATATCATGTGAATATAAACAGTCATCTTGGTGAATTTAAAAAATTATTTATTATAAGATGGAGCTTTTAAGAAAAAATCTTGTTATAACTGTTGCAGTTTGTGTATTTGTTACACCCTATTGTTTTAATATTACCTGCTCAAGGGGGTCATACACGGCATGCTGTTTGCATCTGACTTGTTAAATTTTCCATTGCTAAATAAATAGATGTCGTTTGGAACCACTACACAGAAAAAACTTATTTGTAAATACAATTAATTTTTTTGTTATATCAATTAAATAATTAATTGATTTTGAACCTACAACGATTTTTGTAAATACAATTAACGAAATTGTAAGTTAAGGGAAAATTTGAAAAATATTTTCAATTAAATATATCAACAAATAGTTTGTTGAAATTTATATATTTTTTTAACATTTATTTTTATTAGATTTTAAAGTTATTTCAATTAAAGTTATAGTTATATTAATAATGCGAATTGTTGAATTTCCGTACAAATTTTTATTATCATAATTGTTATATTAACAATTTTTTTATACTATACACAATCACAACGCTCGAAACGATTTTTGCTTGTCTGCGAAAAACACTAAATGTCTTTGAGCGGAGTTGAACCGGCAACATCATGAGTAACAAGCTGACTTACTAACCTCTCAGCTAAAGAGCAACGCTTTATTAGACACGCAAACAATGAATACACACAAAACATGATTTCTTGTTTCTTCTGCATGTGGGCATTCCGTTATGATATAATTTAACAAATAATTTTGTTGAGTAATTTAATTGATTACAAAAATTTTAATTTGTTATATAAACAACGATGATTGTTAATTTTTAAATTATATATTAACAATTTGTTTTGTTGGTTGCATTTCGATGATATTTTTTTCTGTGTAAACATTAGTTATTAACATTTAAACATTTAAAAGATTTGTTGCTAACTCTTTCAGGGGCACTAAATGAAATCGACAAAAATTCAGGATAATTTGTATTTGCTTTTATTTAAGAGGTACTTTAATGGAAAAATTAAAAAAAAAATATCCTTAAAGGATTCCGCGCAAGAATAAGGTAGTTTTATATATGAAAACCCTTAAAGCAGGGGTCTAATCGTCACCTTCAGTAACGAGCTGATTCGATCACATTTTTTCAGTGTGAGATTATGGCATTCGCTACCGAACAATGTAATAACATGGTTCGATATCGAATGTCTCAAACTGAAAAAAAAGTGATCGAATCGTTATCTAAACCGACGATGGACCCCAGGATTTCGTTTTACTTAAACAAAATGGAACATCACAAGTAGAGCACATCCACTGAGTTCTCCTATGGTGTCCCGTGTGGATGCATCTTTATACTGTGGTGGGATGGCGAGGCTAGTATGCTTAATCTACAAGAGGTTTCTTATCTTTTTAGTCGAATAGTGAAACTTGAAACTATATCCAACTTAAAATCTTTTAGTGGTGATTCTTTTGAGTTAATTAAATAATTTCAGGGATGTAATTAACTAAAAATTGGCTTATCTCGACTTAGGCACTTTTTTTCCAGAGACTTGTTAACGCGCTTGTGAACACACACATTTGTTGTATCGTTATTTTATTGTATATTTAAATATCAGAAATTGAAATTAACATTTACATATGTATGTCCCAGTCCAGACTTGCAATTTTTGTTGCAGCAACTTTTTATTTTTTAGTGCAAAAGAGCGAGAGAGGAATACAAAAAGCATATATTTCTATTTCAACACTCTCACACATATTCAAGAATTGCTGCAACAAAAATTGCAAGTCTGGACCGGCACTATGTTGTTTCATAGCATGAAATTAATTAAGCCAGGCATGGAAATTTTAATTTAATAAGTTTTTCGAAACAAGAAATTTAATTAAAATAGTTTGAAAATTTAATTGAAATTAAATAAATATATATTTCTTATTATATTGTGATGGATATCACATATTTAAAATATTTTTTCAAGATAATGTAACAATTAGAATATTCCCATACCTGGCCTCTATACAGCTATTCAATCGTATAATAAGAACACACTTATGTATGAAAATTAACAAAACCGAAAATATAATGTTGTATAATAAGACGATAGATAACGAATACGACGTTAATACGAGCTTGTGAAGTGAAAAATTGCGTTAATTTCAATTAGAGCGTGTTCTATTTTCTTCTGAACTGAAAATTTGTGTGGTGGCGAAATATGAAGTGAGACGTTATTTCAGAAGTAATTGAACACGTACGTATGTGAGGTCATAATAAAAATCTTGGCTAAAGCCTGGTACTCTGTTCATCATTTCAAGTGAAATGCTTGAAAGCTACATACATATAAAAAATGGCATGAATTGCTTATGCAAAATTTTTGCAGATATGATACTCTATTTATCTTTGTAAAAACATATGGAATGAATTTTCAAAATTTTAAGTTTTCATGCGAAATAATATGAGTGGTAATTGTTTCGTATATAATTTAAAACGGTCACTAGGAGGGGGGGGGTGGGGCAGGGGGTTCTTACGAGCGTAAGAAGTTATAGTTTCGACGTCCAATTAATGTTGTTTTTATGTCAAACTGTTCGTGTGAAATAATCAATGTTGCTCAATATTTTTTTACAAATTTCTACAGAGCACTAGGCAAGGCAGCTTAATCAGGTGCCACCATAATCCCAAATGGTTAATGTGGACAAATCAGATATATGTAAAATTTTGCACAAAAAAAAATGTGTGGCAGTGTGTAGGATTTTGCATAAAGTGCCTGAAAATTTTTATAATATTTATGTTTATTTCTACCAACAAAATACGTTTTTTAGTGTTGTAATATTTAGGGAATTCACAATGAGCATATGAAAATTTTAATGTGTCAACATTGTGTCATCTTAAAATATTCATTGTGAGCAGGTAACGATATAAGACACAGTATATCAAAGTATTAAAATAACAAAAATTTAAATTTTTAAAAACCCCCGAATATATCCAGAAGAGATGTGATACCTTCTAATCGGCTCGACCATTTTTCTTAAAACATAGCTAAGAATCTTCTCGATCAAGTCAAACAGAAAAAACTAAATCAAAATCGGTGCAGCCGTTTGGTCTGCACGTGGACTCGTACAGATGCACAGATACACGATACACAGATGCACAGTTACACAGACACACACTACAAACTTATAACACCCCTTTTTTTGGTCGGGGTTAATAGCCAAACTTTTTTAAATTAGAAATTATTGTTGGATAAACTTATCAAAATAACTTTTGTTCTGCAAAATGCCTAAAGACAGCGAAAAATAAAAATATTTTTACATCAACTACAGCTGCGCTGACAGTTTGAACTTATTTAGTTCAACATTACTATATCGCCACATTGAGAATGACTTGCTTTTTATACTATTAAATTTGCCAAATGGTCAGAAATTTGATTTACACACAAAAAACCAAAACAACAAACTTGCCAACCCATAATAAAATATTAAAATTTAAACGTTGTAATATTAAGACATACTTTAAAACGCAATTGTGAACTCTATAATTTTTGAAGAGCTGCTGGTACGTAATACAACTGCCTTGACACCAGTCTTAAAATAGCAATTTCAACAGACAAGTTACAATGCAATAAAAAAAACTTGTCGTGTATAAATGTACATATCATTGCCTTAATATAGAAACGCCCTAACTCATTATTTTTTTTAAATTGATTTTTTTATATATTTCGATAGAATAACATCTAATGTATCAATTTCAAAAAAATAATGAGTTAGGGCCTTTCTGTATTAAGCTAACGATGTGTATGTTTTTCGGTTTGTTTAATTCAAACAATAAAATTTAAACTTGCAGTAATCATAAAAGTCATAAACAAACTTCAGTGAATAAGTGGGTGGTTTTATTGTATGTCATGCCATCATACATAGATTTATGTTTATCTCATACAGTGGCAGTCAATAGTATACAACTGACATCATATTTCTTATGTCAATCTGCTTGTTTATATTGTAGGGTAGGTTAGGCTTGTAGGGTTAAAATATATTAACACTGTCAAAGTCATTTCTAATTATAAGACCACCAATTAGACTTGTGTCCAACAGTTCTTTTTGAACTAGTTCGTTCAGTTGGACACAAGTCCGGTCAAGAACATCAATGTAAATTAAATGGGTTTGAAACAACTTTTAATTCAAACGCTCTCAACCTAGTTCAAAAAGAACTGTTGGATACAAGTCTACCACCAATGTACTCGTATATGTTATATACAGTGGAGACCTGTTTGAATTTCTGCCAGAAGTTGTCTGAAGTTGTGTCTGAAGAGGTTGGATGAGAAGTGCATAAAAATATAGAGCAAATTTTTAATGGCCACTTTTATTCACAGCGTAAGCAAACAGCTGTGCGCTTTCAGACAAAAAAAAATTTTTTGAAATCTGTTGATAAATAACGGAGGTATGAGGCAAAATACCCAAAATAAATAGAAACAAAAAATGCAATCAAAATGACAATCTTATTGTTTGTTGAAGTCGGTTGAAAATTATTACTTTTATTAAAAATTTAAATTTTGCAAAAAGTTTAAAAATCCCGAAAAGCCTTTAATTCTTCAACATAGGATTAAATTTGTTGTACGTCGATTGTTATACTAGACTAAACTATGACTCAAGTTGGAAGCTTTTTGAAAATATTTTTGCAGTTATAAATGCAACAAATTTTAAATTATGCGAAATTTGATTAAACGAGCAATTGAAAAGTCGATTTAAGCCATTTTGTACCAGGCTACATAAATGTTGTAATATCTTAATGAAATTTTCAGGGCTAGTTAGAAATTGGATATAAATAATTTTTGAAAAAAAAACAAATGTTTTCACCTGTGAAAATTGCTTAGAGCAATAAATTTTCTGTGTGATATAAAATAAATAAAATAAAATAAATAAAAAAATCAAGGAATTTAGTTGTTATTTTTATTTATTAAAATAAAAATTCAAAATTTTTGTGGCAGGCCTTGAATTAATTACCCACACGTAAATTTATATTACGCTTACTGCCTGACTCACGATGTCGACAAGAAATTTTCGTTCGCTTATTTATATTGAAAACAAAAACAAAATAAGAAAATTTGTTTTTGTTTTCAATATAAATAAGCGAACGAAAATTTCTTGTCGAAATCGTGAGCCAGGCAGTTAGTGTAATTATAGGCAGTATCCCAGCAAAAATTACACATTACCATCAGAACTACTTGCCATATAATGACTTACTTTTTTGATTACCAAATTTCATTACTCGCTTACAAATCACATTACCTAAAATTTAAAAAAATTATGTACAAGTTGCTAAATCAGGAGAATATTTTTTTTTTGGATTAAATAGATTACGTGAACAAGTTGCCAAATAAAAAAAGTAAGTACTTCTCAAGAATCGATTATTTTAGTCTCACGCCTTGTTAAAGTCATTAAGTTGTTAATCCAGTAAGGAAGAGGTAGCACCAAAAATGCTTAATTCCAAACCCGATTACCTTTTTTGAAATTTTTTGCTGGGATGCTTCTTGCATATTTTGCACCGGCGATAGACGCCGTTGATACACACAAACATGTGCATTCCTTTTATTTTGGGCAAGGATGTTGGTCAATCTATGAAATCGTCCTCACTTTCGTTTTCTTCATTGGACGAAGTTAATTCGGTGTTTGTTACCGGTTAATAACAGAGTTTTTGTTATGAAGTTCATAAAATCAATTTGATTCATGGTTTTTTCAACAATCATGCAATGCAATTTCCATGCATTGACACTGGCGCTGTCCAAGCAGGTAACCCAAAGTGGCCACCACCAATTCTTCACTGCAATTCTCAATTATTGCCAAAATTTCACTTGTACTCATATAAAGGGTGTTTTTTTTATAGAGTGGCACAAATTGAAATCATAATAAAACAAAGAAATATATTTTTAATATTAATGAAACGGGCTTTATTGGAAATAAAATTTTATTAAATTATTGATTAAATATGATTTCTGCCATGTGGCCGCCACGGCTAACGCGCAGAAGGCTCAATCTGGAACAACAATTTTCAACAACTTTTTGTAATATTTGCGGCCGTATTTCGCTCATAACTCTTCGAATGTTGTCGACGTAGACAAGTGACTTAACATAACCCCAAATAAAATAATAAAATGGGGTTAAATCACACGATTTTGGTGGCCAATTAATTGGGTCATTACGTGAAATTTTCATCAAAATTTTTTTTGAGTAAATCAATTGCAGCGCCCGCTGTGTGGCATGTGGCGCCGTCCTGTTGGAACCACATATCAGCAAGATTAATGCCACGTAATTGAGTTACCAAAAAATTTTGAATAATGTTCCTTTACCGTTCCCCATTGACTGTAAAATCGTAACCATAAGGGCCAGTAATTTTCTGTGGATGTAATGGTGTTTCGACAAAAGCTTGTGGATTCTCCTCAGCCCAAGTGCGACAATTCTGCTTATTTACGTACCCATTCAACCAGAAATGGGATTCATATGAAAATGAAAGAAGTGCAGGAATAGAACAATTATTTTGAATAAAAATTTCAACAATTTGCACGCGTTACATGGGTGCTCAAATAAAGCAACGATCCCAACTCAAATTTATGACACTCTAAAAATAAATTCCCTTTATTTGATATTAACAACGGAATAATTGACTCCAAAAAATATAAACAACATTTATTGCAACATATATGTACATACTTTTCTAATTAATAACCAAAAAACTAAAAAAATCCACATAAGTATTAAAAATAAATTTAGTGCGCTAATTATCCCAGTGGTCGAGATCTCGACCAGCTATTTTCAAGTCTGTGTGGATATCAACTGGAGAAGCTGTCATAATTAGTTTGTATACATTAAACTTTCTTTGAACTGTTGCCTATTTAAATCAATTACCCTTTTTTGCTTTTCTTTCTTAGACACTTAGTTACAACTAGTTTAAAAAAAGGCTGTTTTCAGCATATTTTTGTGCCATCCCAGGTCGAACTATAAAAAAGTTCAGTTGGGAAAGCCAATACCCCAAACTTAATTATAACTTAAACAAAATTATTTAAATCCACTATGTAATATTTTTAATTATTTAAAGAAAAACAGCTCAATTTTGTGGTCGACATCTCGACCACTGGTACAAAATGGGTTAAATTGAAATTCTAATGGATTGGACATCTCTTAATGTACACAGCAAGCTCCATGAAGACAATTTTCATTGTTCTCGTCATGCAAAAATTAAAAGTTAAGCAATTAAAACTGATGTATGTAAAGTAGTATTAAACAAAAACATGAATGATTACAAAAGCTTTCTTGCTAACTGTGGTGCCCATTTATATTTCCCTGGTTAGGAAATTTACTAAAGCATTTGCAAAAAGCTTCATTTTGTAACATGTTTATGAAAGCTTCACTCGCCAAATCCGTTAATGATATACAACAGAAAACTGAAGCAAAATAAATAATAGAATTTTTCATAAGTCTAATAAATAAATTTAAAAGTTTTCTCAAAAAATTTTATGTTTAAACCAATGATAAGCAAACACATACATACATATGTAATGTAAAAGAGAGCAAATTGCATGCTTGTACGAATGTACGTGTAAAAAAGAGCATAACAAAGTGCCCACGGGCGGCCTTTTGGTGATCAATGGTTTAAACCAAATTCAACAAAAAATCGCTCATCGCTCCTTTACAAAATATTAAAGTATATGATAGTGGATAATAAAGGTTGATAGTTTGAAATTTATTTGCTGGTGGTTTAGCGATGTCTATATGCATTTCATTGTTGCTGTAACAAATCATCAGTAGACTTCAACCACACATTTTGAACAGTCACAAACCTCTTATCTTATGCACAGACTTTCAAAAACTATTTGAGAATTCACAAATAATAATATTTTTGAAAATCACAAATGAAAAATAAGCATAGTAGGCTTAGAAACTTATACAAAACCCAGCAAATAATTTATATTCGATATGAATCCATTCTATTTTTCTAAATTTCTTAAAGGTTGATAGTTTTTGTTTTTTTTTTTTTTTTTTTTTTATTGTTTTACTATTAAAAATTTTTTAATTATTTTTATGCTTTAAAATTTGGGGTACAAGGTTTCAAAAATCATCGAACAAAATTTATTCTATTCTTACATTCAAAATCATTGAAAAGAAAGAAAACACCATTATTAAGAAAATTACATGTATTTTTTTACAAAAAAAACCTTTACCAAATATGTATTTATCTCGAAATTTTTTACAATTTCAGGAGATCCCGAAATCTTAGCGAAAAGAAGCGTAGAGATCAATTTAATTCGTTGGTTAACGATTTGAGTGCATTAATCTCAACTTCGAATCGTAAAATGGATAAATCTACCGTTCTCAAGTCAACAATTGCATTTCTCAAACATCACAATGGCAAGTGCTAATGAAATATATCTTCAAAGTTGTCTCTTCTACTTAAAACCTTTTTATAAATTAAAATAATTTTTTTTTCCTTTCTCTGCAGAGGCTACCGATCGTTCGAAAGTGTTTGAAATCCAACAAGAATGGAAGCCTTCATTTTTAAGCAACGATGAGTTTACCCAGCTCATGTTAGAGTCCTTGGATGGATTTATTATAGTTTTTGGTAGTTGCGGTCAGATTTTTTATACCTCAGATAGTATAACAGCGCAATTAGGCTATTTGCCAGTAAGTAAATATCTCAAACGTTTGACATTCGATATTGATTTACTATGTTACTTGTCCACTTTGTTATAGTGTGATCTTGTTAAGAGATCCATTTTCGAATTGGCCTACGAAATGGATCACGAAAATCTTTTAAATGTTTTCCTTAACCACAAGCCTGTTATTGAGCCAATGCAGACTGATATCAGCTCCCGCAATCAAATCACCTTTTTTGTGCATCTTAAACGGGGTGGAATCGATGATCGCAACAGTGCCAACACGTATGAATTAGTAAAATTTGTAGGTTATTTTAGTATGTATTCCGTAAAGTATATGAGCTTAGAACATAAAATTACAAGAAGGACAATAAATCTATATTTGTTTTCTTTTTAAACAAAACCTTAGGAAATGATGCCAATATGGAGACGGGCAGTGTACAGCATACTCAATCAGCAGTGCCGCATATTTTGCAAATGCACGCAGCCAAAGAGATTGATAAGAAATTGATATTTGTGGGCACGGGTCGCTTGCAAATGCCCCAACTGATACGGGAAATCACGGTAACAGATCCCACATGCAACGAATTTACCTCAAAACACAGTATGGAATGGAAATTTTTGTTTCTGGATCATAGAGCACCACCCATAATTGGCTACATGCCTTTCGAAGTCTTGGGTACTTCAGGCTACGATTATTATCATTTCGATGATATTGATGATATCGTGACCTGTCACGAGGAGCGTAAGTATGAAGAAATTTCATTTGCATTTGATTATATTATAACTTTTGAAATACATCTATTGCAGTGATGCAGTCGGGCAAAAGTAAATCTGGTTACTATCGCTTCTTGACAAAAGGCCAGCAATGGATTTGGCTTCAAACCGACTTCTATGTTTCATACAATCAATTCAATGCGAAGCCCGAATGTGTCAATTGCACTCACAAGGTTGTCATTTATGCTGATGTGCTTAAAAATCAAAATAAGTCGCAGCAAAATCTTTTATCAAACAATTTAAAATCACCCTCCTCCGGTATACGCGACATGGAAACAGTGAATAGCCATGAAGGTGTTGTCAGCGCCACAACACCAGCTTCAACGTCGACATTAGCACCCGGCAACAGTAGCGGGCTATGCAGTAGTGTCAATTTAATGGGCGATATTATCAGCAATCAGAATTCGCCGAGTGTGGATACTTTGTGGACAAATGCATCAAGAGCCACGGGCACTGGCGCGAGTCACATAAATCCCCTGAAATCAGCATCACGACCGCCTTCCAGCTATGGTAATATAAGTTCAACTGGCGTTTCTCCAAATGTCAAAAGAAAACGTTATCCGTATCATTATAAAGGCAATGAATCGGACTCAACTTCGATGTCTGCCGATTCCGCTACAAGTAGACATTCATTAATGACTCATATGAGTTCGGTAAGTGTGCTGAGCATATACTAAAAACTAAGAATAAGAAGAAGAATTTTGAACAAGAGTAATAGATAAATGTTTAAGTTAAAAAATGTTGTATGTCTTCCTTATCTTTTCTGAAGGACCTTACAACTCTAACCAATGATGTCGATAAAAACCAAACTAAATTTATTTTTTAAATTCTTATGAATTGAATTAGGCTACTGTTCGTAACGATTTTTAAGCCAAATTACATGTGATAATTATTAATGAACAAATAACATCAAGTTAGTTGTAAATATTCTGACAACAACACATAGTTGAACGGAACAGCCAGCAGTTTTCGAAGGCCACTAAACCTTCATCATCAGCGTTCTTCTGTGTTTTGGTCCACCGTGTGTGGTGTCAGTTGATGTAGATGTCTGCCCTATATACGAAACTTTATTGCAAATGGAATATGTGAATTGGTTTGATTCATTGCATTTTTCAATTTGCTCATATATATATGTTTGGTAATGAAGGCTCAACAATTTACCATCTTCCATATATATTACAACAGTCTTACCATTGTCGTTTGTTCCTTACTAACTATGCACATGTTTGTTAATTTGCTTAAAAAGCGTTACGAACAGTAGCCTAATTCAATTCATAAGAATTTAAGAAACAAATACAGTTCGAAAAATAATAATTAACTTAAATTTATTTTATTTTTGTTACTTACGCTATTATCGCTTGTGCCCACATATATTTGTTTTATATTGTTAAATTTATATAGAACTAAATCCTAAAATCGACATCCTTTCTAGACTTATAAATTCGCTATTATTTATTGTTAGCCCATTCATAATACCAAATGTCTGGAAAACAGTAGTCAGTAGTAGTCAGTTGCTTTCGACAAAAAGCAGAAAAACGTCGTATTGACGTGGCGTCACAGAATTAGGGAGATTATTGATTTTTTTATAATTTTTTCAATATATGTGATTTTAAACAAATATCTCTATACTACACAGAGCCGTCAGAGATTTTCCTCAAATATGCAACACCAAAATTTGAACTCATCAGCGAGCCAACATCAGCATCAGCATCAGCATCATGTTCATCAACAACACACTATGCCGATATCCAGCAGTCAGCTTCCTCATGTCTTAAGTCAACAACAACAGCAACAGCACCCGCACACCCTGCACCACACACATCAAACACATCAGCAACTTCCCATGCAGTTAAACAACAACGGTGGGGTTGGCCAACAACAAGACCAGAAAATCTTGCAAATGTTGCCGCAACATACTGCAGCAACGATGACACCAACTGATTCATGTCAATTTTCACAGTCCCCATTTCCTCTGCGCAATCCTCAAATTGTTACATCAACATTTCTGGAACCATCGCAATACTTAACAGCAATACCAGTGCAACAAGTGATAACACCGTTTCCAGTGGCTCCAGTTATATCACCTCTACCGGTAAGATTTTGTTCACCAACAGATAAGACTGCATCTACAGAAATATTTTCATCTTAATTATCTTGTATTTTAAAGAATCAAACGGATATGCTGGCCGGACCTGTGATAATGACCCCTACCCAAAGTCAATTGCAAGAACAATTGCAACGCAAACATGATGAGTTGCAAAAATTGATAATGCAACAGCAGGATGAATTGCGTATAGTGTCAGAGCAACTGTTATTGGCACGCTACACTCTGTTGCAGCCCGTGATGCCGGTTAACTATAATACATCGGTGACGATGGCTAACAATATACGAAATTACAATTACAACTGCAATACTGTACAGCCACAGTTCAATCAGTATGGCTTTGCTATGAATGCGGCAGAAATGCAAAACCAGCAAAATCAGCAAATAATGATGCAACAACAGCACAATTTGCAACAGCAAATGCATCAAAATCATGCTCAACAGCAGCAGTCAAACCGACAGTTACAGCAAGCAATGGTGCAGCCACAATCGAATCATCATCAGCAGCATATACAGCCCTCAACAGAACCATTACTAATGAATAGACCTGTGCCAGACTTGGATCAACTTGCCCACGAGGAGTTTGATGACTTTCTTAACTTGTCACCGTTGCATAGCATAGAGGGCTCTCAGGGCAACCTTCATCCCTTAAGTACCGTTGACAACAATATATCATTATGCAGTCAAAATCTTGCCAACAACTCCAGCACTAACAATCATGTTAATAAAAACAATAATGCAAACCTGCAGGCAACACCTTTTAACGCCAATGTCAACAACAGTGAAGATTCACTGCTTTCCTACATGCAGATGGCTAATGAAGCTAGTCCAGCTCTGAACTTTAACATAGGCATTAGTGACGATGGTTCCGAGAGCCAGACTGAAAATACGAGACTTTTACAAAATCGCACTGCTAACTCTGGCCCGACTACTGTGGCACGAACGCAGCCACAACGTTCTCCTGCATTCTTTTCCTCTCACAGCTTTCAAAACAACCTCCCGCCTTCAACTCAAAGCCCAAATGTAAACCAATCTGCCAACAATCCTTCCACAGCGACAAATGCTAGTAATAGCGTCACAGATCCCTTACCACCAGATCTGGAAACCATTCTGCCATACGAAATTACTCAAGAGCCTCCCCAAACACTATTTAATAACAGCAACGCGCACACAACTGGGAGCAGTCAATAACATGAGGCTAACTTCCGTTGCTTTAGGTCAAATCGGTATTGAACTAAATTGAAACGGAAGTTCTGCAAAAAAAAATATAATACAAAAAAGTTATGTTTGATATTGCCTTAATAAATTAAATTGCGATAGTCCATTACTCGCCGGACCCACAAGAGCAGAGTATTGAAAGAAAAAAACTACCAGCCGAATTCTAAATATTAAAAGAAAGTTGTTTCTGAAAATAAACTACTCCTACTCTAAACAGACAGTGAGAAAAATTTAAAGGGAGAAGGAACTTAGAAGTCAGTTACTGTGTAGTTAGTTGTACGGAGAAAAAAGTCATTGACCATGACTCTACAGCAGAGACGAGCAAAAGGCCGCCCGCGAACACTTCGTTATGCTCTAATTTACATGTATATGAACACACGTATCGAAGATAACAACTCAATCTCTCATAACAATTCGACACAGTATATTTTTTACTATCTTTCATATTATCACTAATACATAAATAATATAAAGATGTATGTATGTGCCCGACTTTGCTCTAAAGCTTTCGCTCTTTCACAGTAGTCGTTTGGCCTGAGCTGTTTTCGAAAAAATAATGCTCACCATAACAGACAATCACTTCGAGATTATCTAAATGCTCGTCGATTATAATAATTTTCGATGAAAAGTTGTTGCCAAGAAATCGAAACAATTGAGTTGCCTTCTTGAGGAGTATACTGATTAAACTTTTATTGGCGTATATTTTTAATGTGTTTAGTCCATAAAAATATCAAGTCGGAACTGACATTTTCTTCAATTTGCAAAAAGTAAAGCATGTTATGATATCGTGACTAATTTTGCGTCACAATTATGAAAGTTACACACTTTCGGAACAAAATTTTTGTCCAGATAAAAATTTTTTTTATATGTATTTTGACATTTCTTATGTTTAAATAGAGAGAGAGAAAGAAATAGAAGAGAACTAGTTTTGTTCGAAACATTTTCAGCTTGAATTGGTTTAATGCAGTCAGCGTGACCGTTTGACCGACTAAAGTGGCGAATTGTCACTTTTTCGACTGTCTTGCCACTTTTTGTCCCCATTTTTTCAATATGAATTATATAATAATATATTAAAAATATTTGGTGTCACTTTCTGAAAAATGTCAGCGGTCACCCTGAATCAATCGTTTCCACACGTAAACGTTCATACACTGGCCTTGATTTTCCTAACAAATTGTTCGAAATGGGTGAATCGTGTTGCGAAAAACTATCAGTAAAATAAATTTCTCCCAACAAAAATTTCGTACCAAAACAATGGGTGAACTCAGCTTTAGTTTCGTGATATTTAAAGAATTCAGAAAAAAATGTTTATGCAACATTTTAACTCGGCAGTATATTGCTCGTGAGTAAAGAAAATATATTTAGTATTCATTTTAATTTATTTTATATCTCGTACAATAAATTATATGTATGCATATGTAATATAGATCACTTTCATAATTATGGGCACGTATCGTCGCTGTTTTAACTAAACGTTAGGTGACATTTTTTTTGAAAAATGAGTTAAGTGCACTACTAGACTTTATGAGTCATAATAGACCTTGTCTACAATTTTTATGACTATAAACATTACTGTTGAGCCTATAACAGTAAAAATATTTCGGAAGTTTCCATAAGAATACATGTAGAAAACAATCATAAAAGCTGTTCTCCTGTAAAATTTTAAAACTGTTAGATAGGCCAGTTAGATAAAACAGCGACGATATGTAGTGTGTTTAATTAAAAAAAATCAAGTGGCGCAATTTTCTAAATCTCTTGACCTAGACGTGAATACAAATTGCAATATCAAATATACGTATTTAATTAAAAAAATATATAACCATACGAGTATATATGTGTATATGTGTACATATGTGTATTATTAAAAAATTCCAAAAAAGGCTTATTGTATATATAATATGTACAAGCACATATGTATATGTATATGTATGTATATATCTATCTATGTAAACTTATATTTATTAAAAAATAAACTCAAAGAAAATTGTATACTTAGACAACATTAGAGTGCAAATTTTTTTTTATTAAAAATGTAATAAAAATTGTAAAAGCTTCAAAAGCATGTAAATTTTGTAAAAAAAAGTAATAGTTGTAAAATTTAAAATTTTTATAAGGTTTTCTTATATACATATGTAGATTAAGTAATATTTTTAACATAATTTTAATAAAACCTATACATTATACCTAAAATTGAAAAATTATTATTTAATTATCATAATTATCATTAGAACAATTTTATTTAATTTTTTGGGTTACTTTTATTTTTATTATTATTATTATTTTTAGGTATTTTACATAAGCTCCCATATGCAAAGAAAAGTGCGCTTGACGTGTACATTAAAACAAAATGTCCACAGAAAACCCGGTTTTAACGCACACTTCAAGCACACGTTTTTTTTTGCATAAGATTAACACAATTTATTTTTAATTTATACAAGGCCCATTTGCAACACTGGTGATATCTTTTAGAAAATATAAATAATTTTAATAACTAAAACTCAAATTATACCCAACGATAAAGTAAAAAAATTTATATGTTATATATAAATTTTATAGAAATATAGTTAGAAATATTCTGTGTGAAGTTTTAATGACATTCAATATTCACATATATTTTTTGTATAAACATATCCCACTAGATCCTGTAAAGAGCGACAGCTCAAAACTTTTAAATTTTGGTCATTGGCAAGAAGACGATATAGAGTGGTCATTTCTAACATTTGTAAAAATTTTGCATTCTTTCGCCAAAAAATATAGGGCCTGTCCCACGATGTCGACGACATTCGGCTTGTCGCACAGTTCTATTGAAAACAACAACAAAATTTTAAAATTTAAACATGTAAATGTGCGACAAGTCGACATCGTGGGGCAAGCAGCTCATAGTTTATAAAATTAAAAACAGTTACATTATTGCCTCTCCTAAAAAATTGTACATCTTGAGTTGACATTCTTTAGAGAAACTAGTGCAGTGATCGGAGATTTAAGGGTGTCACACCCTCTAATATACTTTTCTATTAATGTCCTGCCCAAGACCATTTATAAGACCTTTCAAGACATGAGAGATTTTTCAAATGCTTTACTACAGCGAAATAGTCTAAAACCAACGCTAAACAACACTGTTGGCAAGACAAACAACTGAAACAGCTGTCTTGCCAACAGTGTTGTTTAGCGTTTGTTTTAGAATATTTCGCTGTAGTAAAGCATATCTCATGTCTTGAAAGGTCTTATAAATGGTCTTGTGCAGGACTTTATTTTCTATTACGTATGTGTATACACGTATACACGGAGAGCCAGTTATGTGTATCGCATACTGTTAAGAATCAGCGTTGCCAGAGAAAAAAGTGTTGTCCCAACAATAAGAGAATATGTGTGGAAATTTATAAAAAAAAGTGGGTGCTGATGAAGTGCGTGGCTGCACAGAAAAATATCGGTATTTCCCCCAGCTAATAAAGTCTAGGTTTAATTTTTCTTCTCTTCTTTAGAAATTTACATTAATTAATAAAATATTTCATTCAATAAGAATTGAAATTACTGAACTTAAGCCTGACTAGAAATTATTTCTTATTGAAAATTTTGGTTATTCAGAATATTTGGCTTTTCAACGTGAGTTGTCATGCATGAAAAAACGTGTCAGCCAAAGGCATTTTCAAGCATATGTTTAAATTATTTTAAGAACATATACTACAAGTCATATTTTTACTCAGCATTATATTGATGTAAGAACAACAAAAGGTACCTTTTTTATAAATAAAACTTGAGTGTATCTTCTGAGTATAATAAAATCAAGTTTGTTTTAAATATTTAAAATTTCAAATTAGGTAAATAAGATGACATTTCACTGGCAACACTGGTTGGTGGTGAGAGTATAAAGGCTCAGTGAGCCGACTGTAATGGAATGTAAATGCAACGGTAGGATACAGCTGATCGATATTGTTATGTGAAAAGTAATGTACAGATTCTTACATTCCATTTACATCTCTATTACCATTTATATTATATGACCACCATAAAAAATTATGTCATCCGTTTTTGGCCAACAGCTAATTCAGATTTGATGATACCGGTTAACTATATATGACAATAATATATTTAAGAGAGTTTCGAACAAATTTTATTTCTTATTTTCAGGATAAATTACAGTACCCCTAATGCTTGTGTGTTAGCGATAAACTAAAACACTACTACTTCGTGTGAACCTTTACTGGATTATAAAAAGAAATCTAGTTTTTAATGATTTTTTTATTAAAATGCTAAGTCGGCTGGTAGATAATAAAACTTAGTGCTCTTAAACGAATATTTCTGACTGTATCTTCCAAATAATTAAACATATTATATACACAATATAT
Source organism: Tachina lurida (assembly GCA_944452675.1). NCBI lineage: Eukaryota > Metazoa > Arthropoda > Insecta > Diptera > Tachinidae > Tachina > Tachina lurida. The sequence goes on along the minus strand of OX101754.1, from coordinate 93,354,205 downwards.
TTTGTGATAGTTTATATGCTTAATTTTAATTTATTCTAAGAAAATTATATGTATATTAGTTATTTAGTTAATTTAAAAATTGTAAATAAATAATTTTTAATCAATCAATCAATAACTAAACATAAATATAATTTGTACCCAAAAACTGTATATAAGTATGTTAATTTTTTTTAATACAATTTTTAGTGTAGTAAGAAAAAAAAATAGTAATTTAGATTAAATAAACAATCAATCAATAAAACAAGATCTAGTAAAATTTTAAAATAGAAATTTTATTTTGATTTACAGCGATAAAAAATCCAATTATTATTAAAATTATTAAACGTTTATTTTATTAAAAATTAGCAAAAAAAAATATGTACAACTTAAACTAAAAAATATAAAATATTACCGGGTAAGTAGAAACAGAAACTTAAACTAAATAAATGCACAGTGGCACAGTTTATATTATTTACAATATTTTAATTAGACTTTCAATTTCTGTACAGCATTTTGTAGTATTTGAAATTCTGAATTGATATTGTTCATCAAATTTGAAATTTGATGTTTCGAATCTAAAACTTCAATGCTCTGAGTGTAGGCATTGTAACGAACTCCAAAGGGTCGAGGTACACTGTTGGCAAATTTTCTACAACGAAATAAGGTAAAACATAATATGTATTTATCACAAAAAAAAAAACAAGCTACATATATATAAACTTACATAGTCTTTTCCTTGGCACTTTCAAAGCTATCGGCCACATAGTAGACTTCCTGGAAATGTGTTATGGGATATTTGGTTATACCGGTGACCTCGGGATCAAATTCCTTAATTTGTGGCTTGTCGGTTAAACAATATTGAAGTTCTCCGTAAGAGGATAAAAGTCCAGCACCATAAGCTTTTATTTCGCCCTCTTGGCGGCACAAACCATATTCCACGGTAAACCAAAAAATCTTTCAAAAGCCATTCAAGAAAAAATTTTATATTTTTTAAGCTTTTATATAAAATTACTTACAGTGGCCAGTTTTTCAATATAATCATCTGGGGCGCCCAAGGAAGCCAAACCAATTTCCTGACAGAATTGTGCAAAATCCGGATCGGCAAATAGTGGCACATGACCCATCAATTCATGGCAGACATCTGGCTCTGGGGTATACATGGGTTTGCTGGGATGTCTTATATATTGGGTGGAGTGAAAGACACGGAAAGCTAAGCCGGCCAAAAAGTCACGAGACGACAAAAGGCCAGCCACGGGACGCAAAGTAAAACCGGTACAATCTGTAATCACATAAATTGATTTTTTATATAAATTAACCCAAATAGCAAAATTATACGAGCTATCTTTATATAAATGAAATCTCTCTTGGAAACTTGTCATCCTACATATATGTACATAAGTATGTAGAACATAAGTATGTAATTCTAGAAACCAGTACAAATTTTATCTATCGCGTATTTTTAGAGCCATGAAACTTGAAGTTACCAATATTATTTGAAATAAAGGGTCTTCCAATTAGAGTTTTTTATAATCTCTTTATTATTTAACAAACCAAAAGCCATCAAAAATCAAAACGATTCTGAAGCATTAGGTTAGTAAGTAAAGTAAAGCTTAAATTAGACGTGACATAGCCATAACGCCATAGCCATAACCAAACCAAAATTCAATTGGTTTCTATGGTGAGAGTGAGAGAGACTCGCCATAACGCCATAACTCTCACCATAGAAACCATTTGAATTTTGGTTTGGTTATGGCTATGGCGTTATGGCTATGTCACGTCTAATTTAAGCTTAAGTAAGATCGCCGCAGGCTACTGACCATATTTTGTCAAATGGTTCTCTTTGACTCTAGCGCTACATGACCCACATTTTTCGCTCTCGCGAACTCATACTAATGCACCACTAAGCACATTTACAATTACAGTGGTGCGATTCAGTAAGTTTTAACGATCCGACAATCGTTGTTGTTATTTCATATATTATATGTACTTGCTATTAGTGGTCAACAATTTCTCTCCAAATATAAACAAAAATTACATAATTTTTATTTCCTTTTACCCAACGTTTCGTTTTCTTTTTACAAACTTCTTCAGTGGTGTTTTTTATTGATATGATTTATATCATTGTCAATTATTTATTTTTAAATTTATCATCAAACAACTGGACTACACGACACAGATATGAATAATAAGTGTACATCACAACACAATATCTATAGTCAACTTAATGCTATTATCACAGATCTTCAACTAATCGTAGTTTTTGTCCGTACATTTTGTCGCTTGCAATATCCATTATGTGATTCTGTAACTCCTTTTTAACGATAGCTCGCAGCTGATATTTTCAGTTGAATTATGTCGATAAAATTAACAGCACATAAATTATTGTCGCTTAAATAACGACACAGCTGACATTAACCTATTGCGAATATCGTTAAAAATTTTACTGAATAGCAAATTCGATAAATGTTCATTATAATTATTTTAACGATGCGATTGTCGTTAAAAAAAAAGTTGGTGGGTGAATCGCACTACAGTACCTGTACCTGGACTTTTTTACGATAGCCGACGTGTGTTTCTTACTCGCAATTTAATTGTATATCAATGTGTACACAAAATGTCAAAGTAAGCGAAAAGCACAAACAAAAAAATTAAAGAACAACTAAATGAATTTGAGTTTGTTATTTTGCATTACATACTTCGACCGACAGCGAATATCGTTAAAAATGTTACTGAATAGCAAAGTCAATAAATTTCCATTATATTTATTAAAGCGATACGATTATGGTAATAGAAGTTACTGCATACAGGTAAGGTCTACTTAATTATTCAGGGGTGTTCTGTAAGCCACGCGTTTTGAAATAGTACGATTTCCAAAATCGAAAACACTGTTTCGCTGATCGGACGATTTAGTGCGTTTAAAATGTCTTAAGCATATAAAACATTAAAACCAATTAAAAAGCTGCAATGAGTCACCTTTTTAATTGATATCTTTTCTCGAAATTTCAAATCGTGCGATTTACAGAACACTGATGATTAATTTTAAGCACGCGCCACTTATTTTGCAGTCGCCAACTCAGGTTAACACATTAAACAGATTTACGACAGCAGGCTACCGATTGCAATACTGAATTGTTTTGGAAACGGCAGCAGCATCATAAGCAGCTGATACTCGAGAATAAAAACATTATGCAGAGGTGCCACTTTCAAATATTTCACATTTAAAAAATTTTATTATTCATTTACTAACGTTGAAATATAAAATCAAATATTTTTATTTCATCATATGAATTGCGAGATGTTCTTTCTATTTAATAACATCCTATACTAGCTCATTGTCAACAACAAAAATACAAATTAGTTTAATTTAGCAACAGGTATTGTCGTGCAAATAATAATTTTCAATAATACATATATTTTACTTTTGACAGGTTGTAGTCGATAGTCTGCGTTCGTGAATGTGTTTAATGCATACATCATATATTTTTAATAGACAAATATAGTGCTGCTAATATAATACAAAATGGGAAAAAGTGCGATAAAAATATTAAAAGTATATAGTTATTCTTGTTTCAATAAAAATGTAAAAAAATAAGTGAATACTTTGTCAGGTATGCTCTGACACTCGCAATGTTTTGCAAATCACATGTGAGTTGCAAATCGCCAAGCATGTAACTCATGTGTTCTGCCAGCGACTTAACATATTGATTTAGGTCTGCTGTTTGTTGAAATTGTCAGTGTATAAGTAAACAATGGCGGTATTCGATGTTTGATGCAAATGGCCTTGCGTAAGTGTAAATGCATAATATCGTACCTCTTCTTCTCATAGTGTGTGTAGTTTGTTGTTGCATTTTAAAAACTAGCTACGATATTTTGCATTTGCACTTACGCAAGACCATTTGCATCAAACCATCGAATACCGCTAATGCATACACAACATTAAACAAAACAAGAAAACATTTTATAAATTTCAATTTTATAATAAAAATGTTATGAAACTATTACTGTTTTGGGTAAAAATCAAAAGAAAATTTATTTAATCTTATTTATTATTCATTTTAGTGTTTCTTCTAAGTTTGGCTTAGGCTAAATTCTTTAGTTCACTTCAGTATACCTTTCCGATTTTAACTCGCCAAGAGTTTTGAGATTGCGATTGGCAGGACACGTCCCTTGCGAGTTCCGATAATTTATAAGATGACTAAACATTTGTGATTTTGGTTTGTTGTGTAGCCTACAGTGGCTTATATGTTTAATACATTATGATGGGAATGATATAGTGAATGTATCAACATACAGAGATATTGTTATAATTTTGTGTTGATTTAATAGGTTTCGTTTTATTTATTTTCATTCGCAAATGATTGTGTTGAATTAAGAATTTAGAAATTAAAAAAAATCTTACCTTTTAGGAAATTCGAAACATCTTCAAATTGAGGAATGTTATCTTCGCGGAAGCCGCAATTATCCACTAGCAAGGGAAACACATGATTATATTCCTTGCAAGCATGAGTCTCATACAGTTTAGTTAAATGTCTAAACACTGTGCCCCAGGTTTCAATTTCTTCTTTCGTATATTCCACATGAGGCAAAGGTTGGCCATGCTTATAATTGTAAGCAATATCAGCAAAGTATTTTCTAAAAGTAAAAATCGAAAAATAATTAGAATTTGTAATGAATTTGCATTTGGAAATTTCTCATAAAGTTAGTTGCGCAGATCTCTTTTGTTTGCCATTTCATATATAAAAAAAAGCTTCGTTTATTCGTGCCACAAAACTTTTTGTGGCACTGTTCTTTCCAGCACCACTATTAGCAAATAGAAAAGGTTGCTCGCAACTAATAAAACTAAAATTATAAATAACTTAAAGTGTTCATCTACCTTCTAGCTCTATAGGTTTGATCAGTAAATCCAGGATGATCGGAGTCCAATTCCGACCCATAACTCAATATTTGATTGGCAAAACGATCCAAATCTCTTATTCTTCGGGGAAACCAAGGTACAGCCGATGAGTTATCCTTATAATCACGTGAAATGACATTAAAGTAACTGGATATTTCACGTAGCTTATCTATAGCTTTGCCCAATTCGCCAGATTGGGTATCACATTCCACAAAGAATTCGTAGCCCGGCACACGCAGTGAAGAACGTGATTCAATGTGCAAAAGATTTACATTGTGCTGGGTGAAAATTTTCAAAGATTTCGCCAATGAGCCAGAACTTTGATCTTTGGTAGAGAACAACAAGCAAGTGCTGCGATCTTCTTGATTCTCAATGCCCTCGGCAATATACGAAGAGCCCTCTATACGTGTGGGCTAAAATGGAAAACAAAATATAATAAGATATTTCTTTTTGCTCTTATCTGTTTTGTGAATTATTATTATTAATTAGTTCTAAAAATGTTTTATTTATTAATGAGATACGTATGTACATGTATACACTGGCATAAATGCTTATTTAAGTACATGTCATTCATTATGTTTATTATCGTCAAGCTTAGAATTCAGATTATCAGTTCATATACCTCCTCTTATTTACGTCGGTTTTTTTTTTTTTTTTTGCTTTGGTCCCTCCATGCATATTTTTTTAGCTTGCGATCGTTATGGGGTCAATATTTTAACCTTTTTTTTATAGATACAATAATAAAGTGTGCGTAATGTTTTTGTTATTTGTTGGTGATGTGAAATGCTGATATACCATTTCATTTATGGACAGAAGAGTGGAAATTATTTAAGGAAAAATAATGTTAATTCAATTCATGAAACTATTGGATGAGAGTTACTAACTCTATCACTATAGTTGTGGAAAATTTTAATTCCAGCATGAAATGGTATCTTTCGAGTATGGTACGTAAGTTAGAGCTTATAAGTCATTTCATTTGTGGTTTTTACAATATAAGAGCTTACTCTTAATCTTGGTAACTCTTATTTGTAGCACAAACAATTCGTACGCTCAAGCCAATTCCAACACACAATAGATTATCTACTGGATTTATGCTAAAAACTTAAATATTCCACAACTCTAAATAGAAAGACAGATGTCTATTCTTATCTTTGGAGTATGCTTAACCCAGAATATGAATATTTATTCGGACAAAATAGATACACGCATATGCATTCAATGTGTATATCAGAGTAGCGCAATGAGTAGTGAAATGGTGAGTAGAGTTGAATCATGATTTATAAATTCTGTACTTATGCGCACTCATACTTATTGCAATGTTGTCTATGAGTCATATTCACGCGAAAGTTCAAAGTGCGCATTGAACTCATACTTAGCAATATTTATGACATACTTGATTTCGACTCTCCTTAACTCAATGCCTATGGACGATGCAATGCTAACTTCGCATATGAACATTAAAGTTCTCATTACTAGGTTATGTGTTTTTATCTTGCTTTTTTGTTGTTTTTTTTTTTTTGCAGGAATTGTATATTACTTGCAAACTCTTTAAAGCATGTGTTAAAACCAGTTTTGCCATACAAAATTCGTTTGTTAAGCCCACTTTTAGTGTATCAATCGTTTTTGCATAAGGGGGTAAAACTTTAAATAAAAAATCGATTAGATTTTCTAATCGACAATTTAAAGGAAATCGTCGTTCATGACTAACTGAGCGACGTTGTCACACGTTTTGTCTTCAATAAAACTTTTGTTGAGGACAATTTGAGCGACAATGTCCGCCGTTTTGTCTTCAATAAAGCCGTGTTGACGACAATCTGGGCGAGAGTGTCATACGTTTTGTCTTTAATAAAGCAGTGTTGATGACAACCTGAGCTACATTGTCGCTCATCTCGTCTTGTGTGACCTCACCGCCATTTGTATGAAAATTTCGTCAACGATTTCTATGCAGCTGTCTTCAATATGTCTTCTACGACTTACCATTGTCTTCTACCCGTCGTAAAGGATGTCTTAAAGACGTGGCCAACTGGGTGATGTTGACCTTGCATTCATATCTATTTCAGCCTTTACTTATAAATCAATGTCATGGTGAGTATGCGTAAATCGGAGTAGTTGATTTTATATGATATATACTCACTTGCATATCGCACCCTAAATACAAAAGGGGCACAACTCAAAAAATTTCAGATGCTGAGTAGTTGCAAACAACTGTTGATACTGTACAAACGACGCAAGTATGTCACATAAAAACAACCATAATGGTATTTTATATTCTTCAAGAAGACTGTATTGCAAAAGAAATTGTTGGGTTCGTTATAGATTTCTTCAATTACCTGTTTTAAAAAAAAGCAAAAGCACTTTTATAATTTTAAGTTGTGCCCCTTTTGTATTTAGGGTGCGATATGTTTAAAATTTTATGAGTCACAATGAATAGCGAAAACATGATTCATTGCCAATATCTGGTATATATACAGCGATGCCAATTTGACGCATTTCGCGCTAGATTTAGCGCGTTTTAACTATGTCAAATGCGACTTTTATTAAACGCTCTAAGTCGGAAAAAGGGTTTTGATTGAAGTCAATAATATCATTTCAATTCAATATTTTTTTACTTTCGAAATTAATAAAGAGACAAATTTCATATCTAGTGAACGAAAAAGTTTTTCGAAATTTGTAAGCGTTTGTAATCAAAGCCTTATTGTAGTCATCAAAACAAATAATAAATTTCTTTAGAAACTTAAAATCAGTTTCAAAAAATTGTTTGTTAAAACAAAAACTTATCATAATTTTTTTTCTGTGGATTTTATTGATTCATAAAAATTTATTGTTGTCTTCAAGAGCTGGTAATATCGGTTAACATATAGAACTTTAAGCTTAAGCGGCCCAAGCAATATCAAAAAATTCGCGGGTCTTGAGTGTTTCTTGATAAAAAAAAATATTAACTGCCTGGCTCACGATGTCGACAAGAAATTTTCGTTCGCTTATTTATATTGAAAACAAAATAAAAAAATTTGTTTTTGTTTTCAATATAAATAAGCGAACGAAAATTTCTTGTCGACATCGTGAGCCAGGCAGTAAATTTATTTTCTTTACTGGAAATTCAATCATACATATTTTACACCTAAAATCGTTACAACTTTATTCATGTCAATTTCACTAAACATAAAACAACCCAAACACGCACAAAATCAGCTGTTTGGTCAGGAACACTTCGTGTTGTGCATGCTTGTGCCATGAAAACAACACGACACGCACCCATCTCTACTTCGAAGTTCTCTTTCGCTTAAGAAACAATAATTCATTTTCAAAGTTTTCTCAGGCACTCCACATTTTATTAAAATACTTTCGTTACAAGAAACCATAATATAAATCATTAATTCATTGTCCACTTATTGCAATAAGTTTATTATACAAAATAATTAATTGAATTAAGTTTAATCACAACATGATAATTATTTAAAATACATGTAAATTCTTTGTCAGACAACAATGTATTCATTAATAGAAATTATAAAGCTTCTTGATATTTATTTATCAATTTTGCACAATTTTCCAACACATGATCATGTTTAAGCATAGAAAAACAGCTTTAATGAGTTTGTTAACTCTTCACTTAATTACAATCACGATGTCATCGCATGTGATGAACTTAAATAATGGATCGATTAAATTGTATGATTATAAATTATTCCATTTTGACTTGACAGCTGTCAGTAAAGTTTAGTTTAATCAAATGTTAGAAATAATTAAATAAGATATTTTCTATATTTATGTTAGTAAGTTAACATATAAATTACATGACATCAGACACAATTTTTGAATAAATTTGTAAAATTTTGCATATTAAAATGTTAAGCGTAAAAAACTTATTATCGATTGTTATTTACTTACATTTTTACACTTCTCATAGATTTTAGAAAATGTCTTCAAGAATTTATATTTTAACTTTAATTATTTTTTTAACTACAAATTGCTCCACACAGTGGTCACTTGGGTCAAAAATAAAACGAAACTCCTACAGGTATTGAACCGAAGCTGTGTTGAAAATTTCAGCTCCAAGCTCTTATAGTTCCAGAGATCATGTGATTTTATATATAACTATAGACTATAGATATAGATATTTAGTTCATTTTATATTTAGATCGAATTTCTTACTAAGAACAGTTTACAGGAGATATTGATAGAAGTTTTAATATCCAATCATCTATCGATCATGAGTAGATTTTATAACTATATAGCACCAATATAGACAAATTATATTCTGTGTCAACATATAATCTTATAGTACGTTTCTACATACATGATTTAGGTCAAAACATTTAATTTGCCCGAATTAAGTAATTTGCGATTTGTTTTTCCATACATATTTTCATAGGAACAAATTATCTCAAATGACTTAATTTGTTGCTATTATTACAAATGCAACACTGGGTCATCCATTATTGGTGACTTACAAATCCTCAAAAGTGACATTTAAGTACGAACAAAAATGCCTGATTTTATTTGTTGATAACAACGAAAAGATAATTTAAAAATGGAAAGTTTTTTTGTTGTGGCATTGTGACAGGAAAGTGTTAGATTGCTAAATAATGACACTACGGCAGCATCGTTTACATTAAGAACTAATACCATGTTCACACTTATGGTCTTAAACTTGTTTAAGGCAAGTGTTTTAAAAAACTAAACACAACCGTTCACATTACATTTGAGATGTTTAAGGTTGACGCTTTGTGAGTAAATTATTGTATTTGTAAAAAATTACGAACAATTATGGTTTTTTATTGGTTTATTATTTTCAAACAACAAATGTTCTTGTAAATAATTTAGTATTTCTTCACTAATTACTTGTTTACCAAATGATTTTTCACATGACGCCATTTAAAAATAACACAAAGATGCCAGAGTTATCAAAAAGTGTTTAAATCTTAAACACTTCATTTGAGATGTATAACAAAACAAGTCAATATATATGACAGCGCATAGAGAAAGGGACCTAAGGGTAAAAAAATCAATTTTCACTTTTTTTTTATGTGGACAACATCTGAGCATCTAATGAGACCGATCCCATCTCCCAAAAGTGTTCCCTCCCAGAGATATGCGCGTTTTATGAAATTGAAGTCGACAATTCTAAGGTTATGTGAAAAAATGTTCGTACTAACAGAGTGATATTCACGATTTAAAAGAATTATAAATGAGTATTTATTATAATTCACAATCAATAATTTCAGAAAATAAACCTAGATTCGAAAAAACGCGAGCAAAATTGATATCAAACTCATGGAAACAGCGCGCTAGGTAGACAACAGTAAAAACCAACTACACAAAACAAGAGGTAGGGACGACCTACGCGCGTCGCTTTCAAATGAGACCAATACCAACACGATCAGTGATGGTACACCAAAGATACACGTATGTAAATCTTTAAAATGGCTCTCCTAAACAAAACCGGTTTTTACCCTTAGGTCCCTTTCTATTTGCGCGTCACATATGGTAAAACATCTCAAAATCGTGGTGTTTAAGCTCTTAAACATGAATGAGGCATTAAACACGTTTAAAAACATAAGTGTGAACATAGTATAATTTAGGTATAATGACATTTAGTGTCATTTAAGGGCAGTTATGACTATTATACTTTGTATTAATACATGTCAAAAATTCAAATAATACGTGCAAGTGCGGAATTGTGAATGCGAAATATCATAACAAATGTTAAATAATACGATAAAATTTTGACATCCCATAATACTTGACCATTTTTTTAAATTTTTCTAAACGATAATACTTTTCATCTGATATGAGTTGAAGTCTTACAAAATCAGATAATAAGCAAACTCACAAGTCGTTTGTTTCGACGCCGATGCCGTGCCGTCGTTTATGGTTATAAATATTGATTATGGTTACCGTATTGTATAATTTTTATGTGTAAGCCATGTCTGAAAATTAACGAAATTATAGTATTTTCTCTTTCTTTATCTTATTTAAATCAACTACTTTAACCCGCCGTTTTTTTTCAAACGACAACAGCGTATAATCAATTGCTCTGCCAGCGGAATCCAACGACTAATGTAGGCATATTTATCCTCAACAGCTGTTTGCTTTATACTTGCGTTTTTAATGTAATATGAGGTGTAATGAACATATAATTTCACTATATGCTAGATTTTTTGACAGTCGAAACAAATGTCTTTAGATTTCTTTCTCGTAAAGTGTGACCAAGGTCTTTATACATTTATAATAATCAGAGTGGCTCTGAATGGTAGTTTAGTAATTCGACAGTCCGGCAAAAACAGCTAACGGGACTAGTCTGGTTTTGTTTCCCAGCTTCTCAATTATTTAATACTTTAAATATTTTCAGTATGTACTCTTTACATATTGTTATTGTGCTTGCAATGCTGACACCCTGTTCTCGCAACCGTCTTAGATACGTAAACAGTTTGTGAGGTAACGCCTCACAACGAAAAGTATCGGAAATGACAAACGTTGCCACTAGTATACGCTACTATTTTTGCTTGCGTTATTTGGAAGAAGTGAAGCACCAAGACGCATTTATTAGGTGGCAGCACTACACCAGGTGACTACTGTCATTATATCAAGTCAAATGTCAAACTTGGATTGTGTTGGTGTAAGCCTAAAAACATACGTTTAGTTGGGTTATACTCACACACCGAACGAATATACAGTTTAGTATAGTTTTTGACATTTCCTATAAAAAAAACATTCACTCTGACGATGCTACCCTGTTTTGAAAGGTAAGTTGGTAATTTATAGCAACAAAGTACTTGTGGTTATTGCTGTTGTAATATTTGTTGTACTAATGAATATACCTGGGGGTCTACTCTGTATTTCGAAACGAAATCAAATGCTTTGGAAATGCAATATTAATAACATACAAATTCGAAAGCATTTTCTTTCGTTTCGAAATACAGAGTAGACCCCCTGATTGATGTGCCCTGTGAAGCACTTTCTGATTCGATGACGGTGCCAATCAGGTTAGCAAATTCTACATTTACATATTTCGGCGTCTTGATATCACTAATTTTAACACCGACGAAAATGTTCCACTTAACTGAATCGAAATAAATTTTAGTTTTTGAGTGCTTATTTTTGAAGTCGATTAAATGATTTTAAATCTTTATTTGTAACTTTTTAGTGCATGTTTTAAAATTTCAGGGGCGTGGTTTCACCCACTTTGCAAATGTAAATGATCCCACCAACTTTTCAAAGTTACAGATGTCGTCACTTTAAGAGCTCAAGTTGTGTGTCAAGTTTCGTAAGAATCGGTCAAGTAAAATCACGTGAAATATAAATTAAATTGTAATGGAAATGCCCCGCCCACTTTTTAATCGCAAAATTATGCCACTACAAGAGCCCAAACTGACAAGCGGAAGTAGATATAGTTTAATAGTGAATTTTAATTTAATTTAATTTTTTAATCCTGTTATTTTCAGGACTCAGGGCATGTCCCTAGTTTCCCTATAGTCAATTAAGTGGAAGCACGTGATTTATAATATTAGATTTTAATGGGCGTGGCTTCGGCCACTTTTTTTAAGTTAGATATTGTGCTATAACGAGCGTCCAAAGTCTCAAAACAATCCGTAAAATTAAAGTATATGATGAAAGAAAAAACTTAATGGGCGTGCCCCTCCCACTTTTTTAAAAATGTTTATCTTCTCAGTAAAACAAGAATATTAAATTGGTTTAAAAGTTAAGGAAGTCTGCAAGATCTTGTCACTTTAAGAGCTCAGGGTATGTGCCAGGAAGTGGAAGCACGTTATGTATAATATTAGATTTTAATGGACGTGGCTCCGTCCATTTTTTTAAGTTGGAGATTGTGCTATAACGAGCGTCCAAAGTCTGTGATCAGTCTCACAGCAATCCGTAAAAGTAAAGTATATGAAGTCAAAAAAAATAAAAATTAATAGGTGTGTTCCGCCCACTTTTTCAAATTATATTCTCTCAGAAAAAAAGAATTATTAAATTAGTTTAAAAGTTATGGAGTTATGAAATAACACACTTTAAAATATATGAACCACTTTCTTTTTTTTAAGTCTGTTCAAAATAGTAGTTGCTTTAAGGACAAGCTTATGTAAAAAATTTTAAAAATTATCCTAAGGCGAATTACTTTAAAACTAATTTAAATATATTGAAACCATAATTAATCACTTCTGTTAGAAGAATTTCCATTTTGTATATTAGTTTGTCAATATTATTTTAGTTTTTCTTAAATAAGGTTTAAAATTTTCATTTCTGAATTCCTGTTGACAGCAAAATACAAAAAAAAGAAGACATGTGCTTGATCTACAAGTTATACGTTATCAAATACGTAAATTAATCGTTAAGCTCATAAAAAGGTTGCACATGTTTAATTCAAAATAAATTTGGAAAAAATTTGTTGACATTTAAAGTGGTGATTGCATCATCTTATGTTGTTCAAAATAAAAAGCTAACATTCTAAGGAGGCTTTAACTTGACCTAAGTAATGATAATATCTGCTGTTTTCATTAGTAACAACTTATGTTATTTATTATATTGTTATATTCCATTGTTAGATATTATTGAAAAATGTGGATGTATATTAGGGCGGGTCGATTTGTATGGAGGCAAAAAATCGCTCAAATTACAAGGAAAATCGTACTCTAGGAATCAAAATAAGAAATTTTGCCGAAGGAACTATACCTCTAAAATGTATTTTGATGTCCCGACTTTTGATCCGAAAGATCAAATTTTTTTGGAGGGTCAACTTTTGAAAAATTTCACTTTGACCCATTTAGAGTTGCTCAATCGAGTCAAAATGCATGACCGAAACCCCTAATTTTGGAGGGCCAGTGGCACAGCACCTGGAACCATCCCTGGGGGATTCCCCATACAAACATTTGTGATTAGTGGGGGTCGGTTATACATTTTGACTCGATTGAGGAACTCTAAATGGGTCGAAGTGAAATTTTTCAAAATTTGACCCTTCAAGAAAATTTTACCCTTCGGATCAAAAGTCGGTACACCAAAATACATTTTAAAGGTATGGTTCCTTGGGCAAAGTTTCTTATTTTGATCCCTAGAATACGATTTTCCTTGTAATTTGTGCGATTTTTAAATCGATCAGCCCTAATGTATATACATATTTTTTTTTTTTTAAAGAACAAGACAACTTCTACCTTTTTTTAAATAATATTCAAAAAGAACTTTTTTGGCTCTACTGAAATAATTTAATTTTTATGACATGGACATGGACATGAACTACACAAATATTATATAAAATTTGTGTAGGTACAAGAATTTAATTCACTTTTAAGGAAGTAAATGTCATCTTGGAATTAATGCCCCTATTACGGTTTACAACTCAACTAAGTTGAATTGAAACTGAAATAACTTAAGCGTAAAACAACAACTGTTTTTTGGTGTGCTGAATTACTCAAATTTCCGTATATGAAGTGAAATATGAACACAACATTACTTCAAGAATAAAAATATACCTTTTGGTGCGGTTTACACACTGATAGCATCAATGGACATTGCTTCTTCAAAAATTATGCAGGAGTTCTCGTTACGCACAATAGATATTGTTACCGCACCATCATCAATGATTTTTTGTTTGCAAACATTAATGACATTGATCCGATAAAGATGTGGTTACATCAGCAAGACGCTACGTGCTATATTATCGAATCATTGAAATCAAAATTTATTTCCGAGAAATGGACCTGTCAATTGGCCTTCAAGATTGTGCGATTCGATACATCTCGATTATTTCGTTATGCTGATTAACCAGCAGCACTTAATGTCTTGAAGGCCAAACATTTTTCATAATATTTGTGACACATGGCCAGGCCAGCAGTACAAGGAAAATTACCCCAAATTCAACGTTCAGATTTCGCTTCGTTAAGAAAATTTATGGCGGCACTATGCCTGAAATCATGTCATGTATTGATTGTTCGAATAAAAAAGTTTTTGAATTAAAATTTATATTTTTGGCTTATTTTTTAAAACTCAAAGTTCAGCTGTAGAAATATTTCTTTTAATTTTATTAGTTAGTAGTATGATTCTATTTTTTTTTAATGAAAAATATAAATTTCCACTTAACTTATGACGTTATTAGTTTTAAACACTTTTCGTATGTAATTACATAAATAATGATGTAATATTACCAACCTTATCAAAAGACATTTGACGTTGCATATTTGTAATATTTTCGTGGTGTAACTTTTTATTTTTATAATATGTATTTTATTTCAACTGTTAATTATTTTGCACTAAAATAATTTTATATATTTTTTAAACTTGTGTGCAAAAAAAAACTATAATTTAAACTTAATAAACGAAATAAATCACTTTTTAAACTCGATTACAAATCCAAGACTGGCTGAGGCTTACAAGTAACTGAAAATACCATTGAATAATTTACTTGTTTAAATAGCCCATTAAGAGATTTCGAAGAAAAATTAAATTGAGTGATTAAATCTGTTGGTCCATGTATATATGTACATATGTTTATATAAAAATGCCATTACATACATACATTCAGTTAAAGTACTAAGAAAAAACACTCAAATTCACACACTCGTACATGCTAAGAAATCTGAACCAGAATTGATAATTATTTTTTGTTTTATTTTTGTTTTTTCTCAAAGGTTATCATGAGATTTATACTCAAGTATATAACAAAAATCAAAGTGGCTCAATTTCAAAAAAATATGATTCAATTTCAATTTGAAAATAGTAATAATGTAACCAAATATCAGTATGATAAGAATTAATACAATTATAAAGTTAGAATCAGATTAAAAGTATCATTAAAAATAAATAATAATTACATTTGCAAAAAAAAAAATTTGCAGTAAAAATAGCTGATCGGACGAATTTTTGATTGTTCAAATTAGTGCAAATAGATACAAGATATGTGCTATGAGGGCTTGTCAATAAGCTCGGGACTTGTTCAATGGAACACAGGCTTTTGGATGAAATATAATTGTATTTTTCAACGTGATGTCCTCTGGTTCTATATAAACTTTGGTAAACGTTTCTGAAATTGTTTATCGCATGGCGAATTGACACAAGGTGGTCTTAATTTGCAACTCTGCGTATTCGCCTTGTATATTTTTTAGTGTAAAATTTCCTGCTGTCAGAATATTTCCTAACGTTTTGGTTGATTTGACAACAGACAAGCTATGTCAGCTGGTGAATTAAGACCACCTTATGTGAATTCGCCTTGGTTTATCCCTTTCAAAATATAAAATTTGTTGAGGTTATCAAAATAGGCATTTCTTTGTCATAGCCATTTCTTCAGGTTTGGGAAGAAGGAATAGTCACTTGGTGCTAAGTCCTGAGAATAGAAGGGATACGGACATAAAGACCAAATTGTACTTCAATTCATGTGTGCACTAGAGAAAGTCAAAAACGAACATAATGAATATTCATAACATATCGATACTCAAGCGAGGAGGGCATATCTATAACTATCAACACAAAAAGTGCCCTTATCGATAGGTGTTAGTTCGATGAAACAAATATGCTATAGATAGTCGCCTCTTTGGCAAAAAAAAAATTTACTCGGATCTTCTTTCAAACCAAATTTCAGCACTTTCGCTAAGGATAAAGTGTCCCAAAAAAATTGCTGAGATTGAGTCATTGCGTTAGCTAGTCAGCCAGTTAGTCAGTCTTCTTCAAATAAAAACTTTTACATCTACATATCTCAAAAAATCCTTCATTATGGTACTTGATAAGTAATTACAATAATTTTATGAAAAAGTTGTGAAAAGGTATGAGAGAGACAAGGCGAATGATTTTGACTTGGCCTGCATTTGTATCGAAACATATTTAAAAATGCCGCAGTATATTTATTGAACTTAAATAGAAAATTTTGCATCTGTAGGGAAAAAATAGATGTAAAATCGAATAAAGTTGCTTGTTTTGAAAAGATTATTACTTGTGGCTCTCAATAACGTATTAAAAATCTTAGTAAAAACATACGAAGTTTTCAAAATCTTTTGGGTTGAAGTCTACTGATGATAAGCGGGAAGTATAGACAACCTCAATCAAATATTTCCATCGAAATTAAATACTTTTTATAAGCTCTTAAAATTAAGAAAATAAAATTTACCGACTATACAAACAGCGAATTTTCAAATCTTTTGTCGAAAAAATATTATCATTTGGTCACAGTATAATAATAATGTAAAAAAAATCTGGACATATACCGAATTAACTAGCTATTGAGAGATTTGCTGAAAGAGCGTCATAATGCCAAAATCATATTGTTTACAGAAATCATATTTAAGGTTTTATATCAACTTAGGAATCTATGGTAAAATAAAATTTAACTCTCCCTTTATAGTCCCTTTGTATCAGTTGTTGTAGGAAAGTTCTAGTGATGAAGGCATAGTCACTGGTCACTAAACTATACCGACTTCAGCAGATAGTAATCCTAATGTCATATCAGAGCGCCCTCTGGCGAAGTAAAATAACCAATAAAAAAGCTACTAAACAAAGCCTCAAAAAATGTAATACGCCTCATCTAACAGCAGAGGCGTTGCAACACTCCATTATTAAAAACGTGCAAAAAGTAGAGTTGTAAAATAATGAAACAACTGTCTTCTGAATCACTATCCCTTTCCTAAAGAAGGTAACACCTAGTAATAGTAGTAGGCATTCATTGACTAATGCCCTAATGTTCGACGAATGTATCGTCTTGTCTATGGACAAAAAAAAGCCGCAGTTGTGATTCTTTAAAACAAATATTATTTATTATCTATGCTAGAAGGTTCGTGTATTTGCTTTATAATTTTGTTCTAAACATTATATCCAACACATACTTTGTCATATATTTTTCAAACTATTGTATAATAATTTAATTGAATTTTTATGTTTTAAAAACATTTTTTTTTTTTTTTTTTTTAATGCATGAATTTTTATTTATTGTATCTTCATATATGAACTAACAATAAGTATTCAAATCTTAAATCTAAAAAATATAATTAGGCCCGACCAATGTCGGACATAAGCTTAGTAGTAGTTATATATAATACATATGTAAGTAGTGATAATCAAAAGGAAAAAAAAAATAAAAGTATTTTCAAGAAGTCCCATCTGGAGTGCTGTGAATAAGAGCCATTGTGTCCCTCTTTTTTAGGCGGATGTGTCCAGTAAAGTTCAAAATATTACGGGCAAGCGGATTAGGATGTGACTCGAGCTTTGTTAAATATTTGCCAGCGTATTTTGCAATTTCTTCAGTCACTAGTGGCATATTCAAATCACGATGTATATTTGAATTTTTGATGTACCATGGAGCCGATGTTATCATGCGTAAAATTTTATTTTGCCTGCGTTGAATTTTCTCTACATTTGAAGCTGAAGCAGTGCCCCATAGTTGAATTCCGTAGCACCATATTGGCTTTAAAAGCGACTTGTATATTAAAAGTTTACAGTCTAGGCTAAGTGTTGAATTTCGACCAATCAGCCAATGTACCTGAGTTAGTTTAAGTTTCATTTGAGTTAACTTAGAATCAATGTGGTGTTTCCATGTAAGTCGTCGATCAAGGTGTATACCAAGATATTTCACATGTGAATGTTGAGAAACAACTTGATTGTTAATCCGAATGGGGGAACAAGTATCTCTTCGTAAAGTAAATGTTACTTGAACACACTTTTGTTCATTTACCTTGATTCTCCATAAGTTTAACCAAAGCTCCATCTGGCTAATGTGTTCCTGGAGTTTGCGGGATGCCTCATCAGGGTTTTCATGCATACTAAGGCAGGCTGTATCGTCGGCAAATGTGGAAGTATGGATACTACTGCTCACAGGCATATCACAAGTATAAATTAAATATAAAACTGGTCCCAGTATACTCCCCTGTGGCACACCAGATGAAATTGTTTCAGGCCTACTTGTAAAGTCTCCTTCCGCAACAGTGAACTTACGGGAAATAATGTAACTTTCCAAAAGATTTAAAATGTTTATTGGTAAGTAAGTCTTCAATTTTAAAATAAGGCCTTCATGCCACACTTTATCAAATGCCTGGGAAACGTCAATAAACAGCGCAGAACAATACTTTTTTCCCTCAAAAGTTCTTCTTATAAATTGAACTAATCTGTGAGTTTGTTCAATGGTGCTATGCTGACTTCTAAAACCAAATTGATGGTCTGGTATGCACCCACTACTAATTAGAATTGGGGACAATTTTGTTTTGAGCAATTTTTCGAAAAGCTTTGACATTGTAGATAGTAGACTTATTGGCCTATATGACTCAGCCTTTGTTATATCTTTGCCCGGCTTTGGAATCATTTTAACCTTGGCAAGTTTCCAGTTGTGTGGATAATACTCCAGTCGTAAGATAGCATTAAATATGAATAACAGGTTTCTCATTGCAATACGAGGCAAGTTCATCAGCATCTGATTACTAATTCCATCAATACCCGGAGCTTTCTTCGGGTTGAGTTCGGCAATTAATTTTTGTAAATCACGCGTCTTAAACTTTATGTGTTGAGGGGGTAGAGCGACTATATTCGGCAAATCAGCAACACCAGTACATATATTTGGCGTAAAAACGGATTTTAAGTGCTCAGCAAATATTTTACCTTTTTCAGTATCGCTTCTTGCCCAACCTCCGGTAGATGTGCGTAGAGGTGGCTTATACTCAACGGGTGTTTTAAGCTTTCTGGCAGCGCGCCACAAGGAGTAATTAGACGCCGGTGTAACATCAAGACCCTCCAGATAATTTTTAAGAGATGCAATTTTTTCAGATGCAAGCAACTCTTGGAGTCGTTTAGTGCACTCTTTAAATCTGATTTTATTTTGTGGTGATCTGTGCTGTTGCCATTCCCTTCTAGCCCTTCTTTTTTCACGTACGAGACGTTCAATGTCTGTAGAATAAATTTTATTAAACCCAATCTGCGGATGGGAGATAGTGGCATGTTCAGCAGCCTGTTTAATATTCTCGCTGAGATTGGCAATGTTCGATTCAATATCATCGGGTGTTCTAAGCGTAATGTTTTCCGTACAATGACTGCTGAGATATTTTTTGAACCCCAGCCAATTTACACGATTGATCATCTTCACATATGGGTCAGGTAAGTTACTTCTTAATGGGCTACAAATTGTGATGATCGTCGGGGAGTGATCGGACGAGAGATCAAGAGAAGCTTGAACTTGAATTAAATCCCTAGAGATATTTTTTATGACGCCAAAATCTATAACGTCCGGAATTTTTTGTATGTCAGTAGGCCAATAAGTGGGCTCCCCACTCGAAATGACATCCAAGCCCATTTTTGAAATAGTGTTGAACAATGCTCGACCTCTGGGTGTAACAAGGCGCGAACCCCAGAACGTATGTTTCGCATTGTAGTCTCCAGCTGCTACAAAACAAGGTCCAAGAGATTTGTAGAAATCCTCATATTGATTCTCAGTGATTGAAAATCTGGGAGGGGAGTAAATTGATGATATAACGAAATTTGAACAAAAACTTTCAATGCCAATATTTGTTGCTTGTAGGTATTCTTCACAAATGTTATCAAGAACATAGTGCTTGAGTCTTGACTTTATTAGAATTGCTGATCCACCGCAAGCCCTTCCTCTAGGGTCCTTTGTATCATATATAGTGTAGCCATAAATTTTAAAAAGACTTCTCGAAGTCAAATGAGTCTCAGATACTAACATTATATCAATATTTTTTTCCGTGAGGAAGTGCTCAAGTTCATTTTTATGTTGGCGAATGCCGTTTGCGTTCCAGAAACATATTGTTAACGTGTTCATGGCTTATTAAGTATTGCTTGAAGCAGAGTATTCTGCATTCGCAACATTTCTTGCATCATGGTAGTCATATTTGTTGTAAAATTGTTTATAGTTTGCACAAGATTTTCAATAGTGGCTTCAAGCCGATTATAATTAAAGTTTGAGTGTGTATTTGTAGAATTATTTTGCGGTGAAACATTTTGTGTCGGAATAGAACTAGCCTTAGCAGCATCTGCATACGATACACGGGAAGTAACTGGTTGGCTCATTTGCTGAAAAGTGGCAGAGTAAACGTTTGCTGATTGAGCTGGAGCTAATTTAGGTTTTTGCACCATAGTCTTCTTTACCAAAGAGTACACACGACAACCTCTGTAGTTAGCGGTGTGATTTTCTCCACAATTACTGCATTTTTTGTTACTTTGATCTTTCGGTTTATTGCAACTAGCAGTGCCGTGCAACTCGCCGCACACGACACAAACAGTAGGTAATTTGCAGTAAGTTTTAGTATGGCCATATTCTTGACAATTATGGCACTGTACGGGTCCTGAACGCTTGTGTGGTTCTTCAACGGTTATTTTTCGATATAAGAGATATCTTAAATTATATATTGGATGGGTCTCACTCTTTTTCAATTTTATATCATTTGGCTCAAGTTCAACGCGAAATAGAGGTTGAGGGATCTTTTCCCTATTTATTATGTTCGATACATTTTTTACTTTAAAGCCCTGGAGGACGAGAGCATCTTTTACTTCTTCGGGAGCAACATAGGAATCTATGCCCTTCAACACAATCTGCATACCTTTAGCACTCTTGAGCTGATATGTGTAGAAATTTGTTTTACTTTTTTCAAGTTCAGAAACCATTGTGCGAAAATCTTTTTCTTCATAAATTTGAATTTTCGTTTCATCAATATTACCACGTTTTATTGGAACAATGTGAAATTTATTCTCACCAATGACCGAAATTAATTTTTTAATAAGGGCATTTGAATTTTTTTGTCTCAAATAGATTGGTGGCGGCTTGGATGTTTTGTTCGAGGATACCTCGGGTTTGTCGTTGTCATCTTGAAAAATTTTAAAGCGGTTTTGGCGATTAGTTGAGGCTGCGCTGTTATCCCTAGACACTTTTGGAGCAGATGAGATTTTTGAAGAATTCGGGCTTCGCCCGCGCTTTAAAATTGTAATGTATCTGTCCATTCCAACTTGTACCTTGAGTTTCGAGCCGCTGTTATCTGTAGTGATAACTTTGTTAAGTGATAAACACGAGCCTGAAGGGGATGATATTACTGACTTAAATGAAGAAGTACTGGGCAACTGTAATGTTAATGCATCATTACTATTTGGCATTGGACAAAGCGAAGTTGATCGCTGACGAAAAATTGGCGTTGCCGTTAACAAAAGATTTTCATCAGATTTATTTTTTATATTTTTTTCATTCAGAGTTTCAGAACTCACAGTAAAATAAGCATTTCTGCCGTTAGAACTCACTTCAAGTTTTTCTGTATTTGAGGAATTCATACAAAGAATTCCTCAAGGGTTATTCGTTTATGTTTTTTTTTTTATTTTCGGTATTTTTTGTTTTTGTTATTTATGATTGTTTGTTTGACTTTGAGGTATTCCTCAATATCACTTGTTTAAGTTTTTTTTTGCGGTTTTTTTGTTTTTGTTATTTTTACAATGTAAAAAATATTAGCAAAGCAGAAAGCTTATTTATTAAAGACAGTATGTATGTACCTATTACGAATAATATGTACTACTAATATTTTTTTTTTGTATATGTAATTTTTGTTTGTTTGGTAAGTAAGTAAAATTCCGCTATTCGACTGTTCGCTATGAAGGTACCACGAGAACTAAAAACATGGCAATAATATTTATATATTTCATTGTCAAAGACAACAACCATTTTTGAAGAAAATAATTTAGAGACTTCAAAGACAAGAACTCAGAAGCATTTTCAAACAAAAACGTCCTAAATCTTCTTACTGAATTAGGGCATAAGTGTTACTTCTCTTTTATAAAAAAAGTGCGACTTTGACTCGCATATGAAGGCTTCCGTATGGACACTACATATGTATGTATGTAATAATGTGCCAACTTTACCCTATATAATCGAATATCTTACACTTAGAGAAAAAACCTGCTTTCTTTCAATCTTAATAGTCTGTTAAATGCGAAAATTCATGATTCAAGAATATAATCTTAACATTTTGATATCGCATTTATGGTTGTAATTTTGTATAAAATCTCATTTTAAGATCGGCTTCAAGATTTTGTTCTTAATAAAAATCTTAAATTGAGAACACATTCTTAAAATTTAAGTATACGATCTTAAAATTAAGATTATGTTCTTTATTAAAATAATGCGTTCTTAAAGTTTAATATCGCGTTCTTAAATTAAAAACTACATCATAAAAATTAAGAATTTGTGCTTTAATTTGAGAACGTCATTCTTACTGTTCAAATTCAAACTTTGAAATCTGCAGATATCTGCAATCTAAATTCAAGAATTTTCTTTTTAAATTAGATCGTCATTTTTCTTTTAGTGCAACTGATGTTGAATTTTTTTCAAAAATTTTTAGTATATGGCAAATTTCTTTTTCGGTTGTTGTAGTTTTTTTTCAGTTTTTGTGAAGTTTCTTGGTCTTTGCGTTTTTTTTTTTTTGTACTTTTGTCGCTTTTTGTCTTTCTTTTAGTTTTGGCGTTTTTTTTTAGATTTGGCGATTTTATCATTTTGGGATTTTTTTTTAAATTTTAAGAACTTGCCTCTTACGGTTTCCAAGATTCAGCATATTTTCAAAATTACATAGTCAAAACAACATTAACTTTAGTTTTAATATTTTAAATTTCAGTGTTAATTGGTGTAGTCTGCATAAAAATACACTAACTTTGAATATTTCAAGCGTATGTATATAATTGTGTGTATATTACATTAGAACAAATTTTAATTTTAACTGTCATATAATTCGCCCTTATTCCAGTTGTCGACATCGACGTCACTTTAACACAACACCAAAAAATTGGAGTTTGTTTACTCGATCTCGAGAACAGTTTTGTACTACTGACAATCTAATTCCGTTCCCTAAGGTCTAGAAAATAGCATAAAACTACCAACAGGAGTCAGTTGTTTTCGACAACGGGTACACAAGCCCCACTTTTTTGGTATTGCGTTAAAGTGACATCGATGTCGACAACTGGAATAATGGTGATTGTTGTTGTGGCAGCCAAAATTTCACATATTCTGTGAAAATGTCAGGTCCGTAGCTCATTCGGTTCTAAAGAAAACAGACTGTGACGAACGGTCGGACAGATGGACATTGTAACAAAAACAATAGGGCTCCTTTCTTTTCACCTTTGGTGTACGAAACATTAAATGATATGGGTATTAATTCTGTTATATTAACTAAAAACTCTCTTACAGCAAAAGCTCAATATGTACCAGAGCTGTAAATGAATGAATCTGCGAATCATTCAGACAATGAATTATTAATTTTTTAATGCATTCATTTTGAGTATGCAAACTATGAGTTGAATCGATATACAAATGCATTCATCATTAATTAAAAACTTTTGCTAGTATATGGATTCATTTCACAAAAAAAAATTAATTGAGTTAAACTTTATTTAGTTCATCTTGAATTGAATTTCTTAAATGCATTCATTTCATCCAACATAAATAATTTATTTAAAGTTTTAATACATTCATCGAAAATATAATGAAAATGAATTTTAATTAATTTTTTCATTTACCATTTCCATTTTCATTTCGTCACTACGAATAAATTGTTCCTCAAATGCTATTCTAAAGCGGCTCACCCACTTGCAATATAATTGTGCAGTTTTTCATATTGTGCAATAATATCGCCAATTTGTATGCCATATTCGAAAGTGGCACAATATATTGGCAAATATCAAAAGACTTTTGATTTTTATTGTACAACCAAGACAATTGTGTAATGTGGTGGCAACATTGTTTAATGTTGTTTACTTTTTCACTGTCAGGAAAATTGGGCAATATTTTCTTTGAAAATATTGTGCCATTTATTGCATAGTATAGGCCAAATTAGAATAATATGTACAACATCATATGCAATAATATTGTAAAATTACATTTACAAAGTAAAAAGTTTGCATAATGTCTATGTCGCAAAATTTATTCCACAAAAATAACATAAATATTTGGAAGCCTGCAAATGAACTTGTAAATGATGAAAGACTGTTCGAAAGACTGTAAATCAGAATTAGCTAAAAGGGATGAGTCTGAATTGGCGGATGTCACATCATCACCTGAAGTCGCAAATGTCCAACGCGGTGCGGTCGCTGTTGTTTAATAAATATTTTACTATCAAAGTAGGTAAGACATTTTTATATAAATGCAGCTATCTGTATTCCTACAGCAAGAGTATCCAGAGAAGAAAACTACAAAGTGTTGACTGGAACAGCACATGTAACATCGAATTTTCTTCGTCATTTGCAAAAGCAGCATTTAGAAGAATACAACGAAAATGACGAGCTGAAGCAAGAAAGGCATAACTCTAACAAAACAAGCCCACTTTGAACATCTTGTGCTAGTATTCATAAAACAAAAAAAAAAATGCAACCGGTATCTATAGTTGAGTGTGATTCATTTACTGTTGAATTTTGCAACACTTTTTTTATTTATGATTTTTATTCTAATTAAAACAGTGAATGAAAAAATTACTTACAATTCCTTTCCTTCAGATTATCAATGCATTCATTTAAACTCTAATTCAATTCTTTTTTGTGGTTAACATTAACGCATTCAAAATTTTTTTTCATGATGAATTCATTGAAACTTTAATTCAATTAATATTTTTAACTATTCGTAGAGCATTCCAGAATTTTTAATTACATTAGGAATGCATTCCAATTTTAATTCAATTAAAATTTGGCGCAAAGTGAATTAAGTTAATGTTTTTTTAATTCATTGTGAGTTAAAAACCAAATTTGAATCATTCATTTACAGCTCTGTTATGTACACATGTTTGTATATTGGGAGCCATGACGTATGATTATTTTATTGTGTATTTAAATACTAAAATCCTCATACGTCATACAGTAGGATGTCTTCACTAGAGTTCGACCGATTAATCGGCTTCGGCTTCGGCCTTCGGCCAAAAATTGGTAATCGGCCAACATTCGGCCTATGGCAAAAATCGGCCGATTAGCCGAAGCCGAATATTTTTCATTCCAAGCTTGAAAAATAACATTATTTTTGGTCGTTGCTCGCCGACAGTTTCTATTGTGTTTAACGTTTTGAAAGGGTTGCTTTGAAATACAACCCTGTTGCTTTCTATTTTCTTTTACTTGGACGTTCTTGTGAGTGATCATATGAAAAAGCAATCTAGAAATTGCAAAATATTTTTATTTTTCTTGTTATGTATCCAATAAATATTACAGCTATTTCAGTGATCTCAAAAATTCAAACTTTTTTCTTAATTCATATAAAACAAGTATCATTTTTAAAATTTAAAACATTCGGCTTCAGCTTCGGTTTTGGCCGAAGTTTAGGATTTTAGCCGAAGTTCGGCTTCGGCCAAAAAAAGTGCCTTCGCTCGATCTCTAGTCTTCACATCTTTTTGTGTAAAAACCATAAGGAGTGGCCCTATATAATGGGTCCCCAGCCTTACATTGACTTTATTTATATAAAAAAGGTAGTTGATTTTAAAAATGTTTTATATGTGTTAATAGATTTACACATAAAAACTCACGTTAATTTACAAAAATTTTTATATGTATTTAAAAAATGTTTATTTATAAATATACTAACACATGTCTCTTGCATAAAGGAAAAACTGCCTAAGTCGAGACTTTTAATATTGTGTATAACGACGCCTTCCTAAAAAAAGGTGCTGCGTTTTTTTTTCGTTTTGGCGCTAAAAAGAATAAATGCCCTAATTCAGTAGGAAGATTTAGGACGGTTTTGTTTGAAAATGCTTCTGAGTTCTTGTCTTTGAATTCTTTGAATTATTTTCTTCAAAAATGGTTGTGGTCTTTGATAATGAAAAATTTAAATATTATTGCCATGTTTTTAAAACATAAAAATAAAATTAAAGTATTATACAATAGCTTTAAAAATATATAAAAAAATGTGTTGGATATAATGTTTGGAACAAAATCATAAAGCAATTACACGAACCTTCTAGCATAGATAATAAATAATATTTGTTTTAAAGAATCACAACTGCGGCTTTTTTTTCGTCCATACACAAGGCGATACAATCGTCGAACCGAATTAGGGCATTAATTATTTTTTCTTGCAAACATTACTACAAATACAGTGGAACACCAAATGCCTTCAGTTCGTGAAACTTTTCCATGCTATTGCAATGGTGTGTGATACAAAAAAAAAATACATCATATATTTATACTTATCATTTTCTTACATACAACAGTGTTGAAAAATAAATTTAAAACAATTTGATATAAACAAGATAAGCTATTCATAAATTTTTTTTTTTGCCATGCAGTGCTATTTTGAGTGGGTAGAAGTTTTTGAGGAAATCCACTTAAGTCAGTTGAATTTATAACAGTTTTGATAAAGAATAAAAAATAAATACTTTAAGCATACGCTTGAAAGCAATAGGAATTTAGATTGAAAGCTTTTGATTCTTTTCTCCACTCGTTTTGAATTTTTGTGATAAGTACTTAGAACCATTCAAAACAAATACTTATGAAAGTGTTATCGGGCCATATGAAAAATAGTTTACTAAATGTTGTTATGTGAATTGCTAATACAATTTTCTAATGTTACCACGATAAGGTTAATTTGGCGCTCGTTGGGCCAATAAAATATTTTACAAAATACTCAGTTTATATATATCGGCAATCAAAAGAAATCGCTCTATGGAATAACTTGAAAGTTTTTTAAATATTATTTATACACATGCGCTTGAACCGACCCTCAACATTGATCATCATGATGATCATTTCCGTTAAAGATAGAGGAGAACCTTAACTCAATATCAAGCACAAGATAGATGCTGATGTTTTAATAAATTAAAATTTATTGTCTAGCACTGGCTTAGCTTAACAGAATAGAAATAAACTATGACAACATATTTTTAAATTTTGAGATATGTGCCGACAATAATGAAATAGGTCTATGGCATGAGTATTTTTCCTTCGAAATATTAAATGAATCTTAAAAAAGCTTGAATATATATATTTAGTAAGTATTTAAATAATATTTAATAAAAAATATTACAAATCTATGTAATCCATGAAATAACCCGAAACAATAGATATATGACTTATACCTCTTTCATAATTATGGGCACATATCGTCGCTGTTTTATTTAACTGACCTATCAAACATTTTTAAAATTTACAGGAGAGCAGCTTTTATGATTGTTTTCTACATGTATTCTTATGGAAACTTCTGATGTAATGCTTACAGTCATAAAAATTGTAGACAAGGTCTATTATGACTCATAAAGTCTAGTAGTGGACTTAACCCATTCTTCAAAAAAACTGTCAGTTAGGTCGGTTAGTTAAAACAGCGACGATATGTATGTATATAAGAGTACATATATTTAGAAAACCGTGAGTTGTTCACATATACTAACAGCAAAAAGAATATTAACCATTCTCTTTTCTGGAAAAGGTGCAACATGTTTTTTTCTTTTTATACTATTTAAAAAAAATTGTAAGTTTGTATAGAGGTTTCTAGTTTCTGCTGTGATTCCTATAATATTTCTAAGCAACGCCATATAAGTAAAAATATTCTGGTCACTTATAAATCGGAAGTCGAATAAGCAATGTACGTTTTTCCAGTCTTAATGTTAGTAATTGCAGATAATCGTAATTGCAGTGCAAACAAATCGTACACTCACATATTTTCTTTCTAGCAACTATGACTATAGGCGATTCCAATATACAAGAACATCTCTACTTCGTTTTTGTAAAAATCTTAAATACGCTGCGACTAAAAATAAAAAGATACATGCGTATCATAATTATAATCGGATTATGGATATTTATTTGGATAAAACAAATATACGCATGATACTCGGGATATTTTTTTCATCATTCGCCACCGTATACATACATTTTTCTATACAAAATGGATTGGAAAATGTGCGGGTGTAGGTATGCGGATATTTGAAATCATATTTTATGTGTGTGTGTAAATTTAATAGCCCTGTGTATACGCATGTGCAGCCCATTAATAGTCAGAGTATTTTTATACTCATGCATATGATTGTAGCTTATATAGTCTATGAATTAATTTTAGTTATAGTTCTTTGTGCTGCGTAATTAAAAAAATGTGTATATACATATGTAGTTGTTGGATATTTATAATTATACGTATTCGGTTTAAAATGAATGTGTATGTTTGCATATGAGCACTTTTTTTTGTTTTTAGCTATATGTATATAAGTATACTTATCCATAGTTGTTTGACAGTCAATACCCAAAGAGTACTTAAAAGATACTTTTGACTTTATCTGGTCTGTACGAGAAATCGATTTTTCAAGGACTGATGTGTCAGAAACTATTCCCAACAAGTTGGTTTTACAACTCAGCAGCG
This sequence comes from Tachina lurida, assembly GCA_944452675.1. NCBI lineage: Eukaryota > Metazoa > Arthropoda > Insecta > Diptera > Tachinidae > Tachina > Tachina lurida. Next base: position 93,325,064 of record OX101754.1, on the reverse strand, counting down.
TTTGAAAATTATTACTCAAGAGTTTTTATATTCTTCCAATTTTTATATAAAAACTGCTCATAGTACACGATGCATACAATCATAAGTTATTATTGTTGCAATGTTAAACATGGATGGCACTTATGCCGAATATGGCATTTTGTGACATCACAATAGGGTGTACCAGTGGCAACATTTGTCATTTCCGACATTTTTCGTTGTGTGGCATTCCTTTCTATATAAAAAACATAATTGGAACGGTGTTGCACACATTTTGAAAATGACAGCATTAAATGATAACACAAAAAATGCCAGGTGTGTACTCAGCATTAGTTTTACGATGCAGAGAACGTCATAACTTAAAAAATTTAATTTTTGAGTTAGTGATACAGTGATGCTCTAATTTGTTTCTTATTCTTTGTCGTTTTTGGGCATTCAAAGTCAATTTTGCCTTCTTTGATATAAATAAGAGATCTAATCTAATCACATGTTTCATTGATATTTTTCACTTATTCAGAGAAACAACATCATAACTAAAAAAATGGAATTTTTAAATTATATCGTGCAAAAATTTCATAGAAATATTTGCATACTCAACTGTTGAGAGAAAAAGAAAATTTTTTTCCATTAATGGCCTGTTTCTACATAACAAGTCAGTTCTCAGACAAGCTAGCGGTACACAGGCGAGTACGTAACAAAATGAGTTTTTATAGTACACTTGTCTAGCTTACGTTATATTTGGTATCACTTTTTGTATTTTTAATTTCAGTATTGCCATGGTATACAATTTGCTATTTGAGTTAATTTTTTTCCATACTAGAAGCATTATTGAATGGCAGCCCTAGTAGAAAATCATACAAAATAAATAACAGCTGCTTTTAAATTACAATTCAATATTGGGTCAGTTCGTTTATTTTTCAAGCAAAATCGAGTAACTGAATAAATCCTGAGAATTTTTCACCAGAAGCAATAAAAAATTTTTGGATAAATCAAAAGAATCTGCATCATAGAATTTTAATTAATAACATCTATAGTGACACACTTTTTATTTTTGGTAGATATATTATATTTTTTTCAAAAATTGTAAAAACATTAAGATTTGGCTGAAATAATTGAAAAAGCTTTCGCGCTTCATTTCTTTCAAGAAGTTAAAATTATTATATTTGCTTAAATAAACATAAAAAAGAAGAAGGATTTCATCCAATAAATATATGAAATGTACACATATCGTCAGGTAGTTACTAATTTGCAGCATTTAATGGAAATGCTCCCAATATTCTTGCTTTGAATACAACTAGAACCAAGGTAATATTGAAAAAAATATACATTGAAATGTGGTTCAAAGTACAGCAATTTATATATAAAACAAAATAATGGACCTTATCGTGGTTGGCATTTTACGACTTCAAATTCGACTATTTGTAGTTGATTAAAGAAAACAAGCTATATTTTTCGTTAATTTAGTACAATACGCCTGACTTTTGCGGCAAAGTCGCCAATAACAATAAAGTGCAGTGCTTAGTTAACTTGAAAATTACGGATATGATGGAACTTTGGGATTTAATATCTTTCAATAGATTTGAAATGTGGAAAATGTATTAGAGATATAAAAAATATATTTCATATACATAAAACAGATATATACTCTTTTTTTTAAATATGCTGAAAACGAGTGAATTAATTTAGGTAAAAATAAAATTCCCAAAAAAGGAAAGCGTATTTTCGGCAACCATTTATTCAGTAAGAACTTCCAGTTCTTCAGGCTCAAATTGCTCTCTCATGGTTTTGTATAAGCGAAAAAAAAATCATATAATACAGCAAAATTCAGTAAAAAGGTGTAGGTACTCGAACAAACCTTTTATTACTTTCCTTGAACAAATTTATGTGAAAAAAATTTAAAGTAAAGTTGTGATGAAAATATATGGTATATAATGTAAGAATGTTTGTATTTATGGTTACAGTTTCCATAATGGTTCAATTAGATGATTGTGTGGACATTAGATTTCTTCTTTAGGTAATAAAAACCTATTTAAATTTCCACACAAGTACTTTTTTTTGATTGTCTGTATTTGACATTAGATACAATTGAAATTGTTATGTAGAAACAACAAAATAAAAAAGTATTACGTTTTTTACTCAGAAAAAGTTGACACTTGTTTTATGGAACCCAAAAGCCAACTTTTGTACTAATATGAACAAAATGTCTGAGTTACTTGTAATGTAGAAACATGCCATAAATAAAAAAACCATACAAAAAAAATATTTGTAGTACATAATATTCGTTGTACATTAACTTTGATAAATAAGCTTTTTTTGCTTTGCTAATATTTTTTTTACATAGACAGTAATAACTAAAACAAAAATAATGTGTAGTTTCCACAATGCAAGCAAGCGACTTGTCTAGAAAATTTGTATAGGAATCACTCAAAAATTTGAGTGCTTTTCATATATTTTTTCTAGACAAGTCGCTTGCTTGCATTGTGGAAACTACACATAAAACAAAAACAACCGTAAACAAAATAACTCAAAGTGCCCTTGAGGAATACACTAACAAAGTGCCCTTGAGGAATACTCTATATGAGTACCTCAAAAACAAATAATTGTGAAGTGAGTGATAACGGCAGAAATGCCTATCTTACTGTGAGCTCTGATGATCTTAATGATAACAATAAAAAATCTGATGATAGACTTACTGTGAGTTCTGATGCTCTTAATATAAGCAAAATAAATAAAAAACCTGATGACAGACTTTTTTTAACGGCTAAGCCAATTTTTCGTCAGCGATCAACTTCGCTTTGTCCAATGCCAACTAGTGATTTGTTAACATTACAGTTGCCTACTACTTCGTCATTTAAATCAGCGATATCATCCGATTCAGGCTCGTGTTCATCACTTACCCAAATTGTCAATATAAATAAGAGTAGCCCAAAACCCAAGGTCCAAGTCGGAATGGACCGATATATATTTGTGGGAAAGCGCGGGCGAAGCCCAAATTCTACTAAGATTGCATTTGCTTCAAAGGTATCTAGGGATAACAGCGCATCCTCCACTAATCGTTTTCAAATATTGCAAGATGACAACGACACACCTGATATATCTGAGAAAAAAACCTCCAAGCCGCCACCAATATATTTGAGAGAAAAAAATTCAAACGCTCTTATTAAGAAATTAATTTCGGTCATTGGTGAGAAAAAATTTCACATTGTTCCAATAAAACGTGGCAATATCGATGAAACGAAAATTCAAATTTATGACGAAACAGATTTCCGTAAAATGGTTTCTGAATTTGAAAAAAATAAAACAAGTTTCTACACATACCAGCTCAAGAGTGCTAAAGGCCTGCAGATCGTATTGAAGGGCATAGATTCTTATGTTGTTCCCGAAGAAATAAAAGACGCACTCGTCCTCCAGGGATTCAAGGTAAAAAATGTTTCAAATATAATAAATAGGGAGAAGATCCCCCAGCCTCTATTTCGCGTTGAACTTGAGCCGAATGATATAAAATTGAGAAAAAATGAGACGCACCCAATTTATAATTTAAAATATCTTTTATACCGAAAAATAACAGTTGAAGAACCACACAAGCGTTCTGGACCCGTACAGTGCCATAATTGTCAAGAATATGGCCACACAAAAACTTACTGCAAATTACCTACAGTTTGTGTTATTTGCGGTGAATTGCACGGTACAGCTAGTTGCAATAAACCGAAAGATCAAAGTAACAAAAAATGCAGTAATTGTGGAGAAAATCACACTGCTAACTACAGAGGTTGTCCTGTATATTCTTTCGTTAAAAAGACTATGGGGCAAAAACCTAAAGTAGCTCCAGCACAAACAGCAAACACTTACTCCGCCACTCTTGCCCAAGTGAGCCAACCAGTTAATTCACGTGTATCGTATGCCGATGCTGCAAAAACAAGCTTTATTGCCACACAAAATGTTTCACGGCCAAATACTTCAATAAATACAAACTCAGGCTTTAATTTTAATCGCCTTGAAGCTACTATTGAAAATCTGGTGCAAACTATAAACAATTTTACAACAAGTATGACTAGCATGATGCAAGAAATGCTGCGAATGCAGAATACTTTGCTTCAAGCAATACTTAATAAGCCATGAACACGTTAACAATATGTTTCTGGAACGCAAACGGCATTCGCCAACATAAAAATGAACTTGAGCACTTCCTCACGGAAAAAAATATTTATATAATGTTGGTCTCTGAGACTCATTTGACTTCGAGAAGCCTTTTTAAAATTTATGGGTACACCTTATATGATTCAAAGGACCGAGAGGAAGAGCATGCGGTGGATCAGCAATTTTAATAAAGTCAAGACTCAAGCATTATATTATTGACAACATTTGCGAAGAACATTTACAAGCAACGAATATTTATATCGAAAATTTTTGCACTAATTTTGTCATATCATCAATTTACTCCCCTCCTAGGTTCGCAATTACTGAGGACCAATACGAGGATTTCTACAAATCCCTTGGCCCTTGCTTCGTAGCAGCTGGCGACTACAATGCAAAACATACGTTCTGGGGTTCGCGTCTTATTACACCTAGAGGTCGGGCATTGTTCAACACAATTTCAAAAATGGGCTTGGACGTCATTTCGAGTGGGGAGCCCACTTACTGGCCTACGGACATACAAAAAATTCCGGATGTTATAGATTTTGGAGTCATGAAAAATATTTCTAGGGAATTAGCTCATGTTGAAGCGTCTCAAGATCTTTCCTCCGATCACTCTCCCACGATCTTTACAATTTGTAGCCCACTAAGTAGTAACTTACCTCACCCGTATGTGAAGACGATCAACCGTGTTAATTGGCTGGGGTTCAGAAAATATCTCAGTACTCATTGTACGGAAAACATTACGCTAAGAACATCCGAAGATATTGAATTTAACATTGGCAATCTTATCAAAAATATAAAACAGGCTGCTGAACATGCGACTACCTCCTACCCGCAGACTGGATTTAATAGAATTTATTCTACGGATATTGAACGTCTTGTAAGTGAAAAAAGAAGAGCTAGAAGGGAATGGCAACAGCACAGATCGCCCCAACATAAAATCAGATTTAAAGAGTGCACTAAACGACTCCAAGACTTGCTTGCATTTGAAAAAACTGCATCTTTTAAAAACTATCTGGAAGGTCTTGATGCCACACCAGCATCTAATTACTCCTTGTGGCGCGCTGCTAGAAAGCTTAAAACACCTGTTGCGTTTAAACCATCTCTGCGTACATCTACAGGGGGTTGGGCAAGAAGCGATACTGAAAAAGGTAAACTATTTGCTGAGCATTTAAAATCAGTATTTACCCCTAACTCGTGTACTGGTGTTATTGATTTGCCGAATGTAGACCAGATGCTAATAAAGTTGCCTCGTATTGCAATTAGAATCCTGTTATTTATTTTTAACGCCATTTTACGACTGGAGTATTATCCAAATAGCTGGAAGCTTGCCAAAGTTAAAATGATTCCAAAGCCGGGCAAAGACCTTACCAAGGCTGAGTCATACAGGCCAATAAGTCTGCTATCAACAATGTCAAAACTTTTCGAAAAACTGCTCATGACAAAATTGTCCCCAATTCTAGTTAGTAGTGGGTGCATACCAGACCATCAATTTGGTTTTAGAAGTCAGCATAGCACCATCGAAGAAACTCATAGATTGGTTCAATTTATAGGAAGAACATTTGAAGAAAAGAAGTATTGTTCTGCGCTGTTTATCGACGTTTCTCAGGCATTTGATAAAGTGTGGCATGAAGGTCTTATTTTAAAATTGAAATCATATTTACCAATAAACTTTCTGAAGCTATTAGAAAGTTATATTACTACCCGGAAGTTTACGGTTGTGGAAGGAGACTTCATGAGTGTGCCCGAATCTATATCATCCGGTGTGCCACAGGGGAGCATACTGGGGCCAGTTTTGTATTTGATTTACACATGTGATATGCCTTTGAGCAGCAATATCCATACATCTACGTTTGCCGATGATACAGCCTGCCTTAGTATGCACGAAAACCCTCACGAGGCTTCCCGATATCTACAAGAACATATTACACAACTGGAACTATGGTTAAATTTATGGAGAATCAAAGTAAACGAGCAAAAGTGTGTCCAGGTAACATTTACCCTGCGAAGAGATACTTGTTCCCCAATTCGATTCAACAATCAAGTTGTTCTTCAACATTCACACGTAAAATACCTTGGTATACACCTTGATCGACGGCTTACATGGAAGCCCCATATTGACTCAAAGCTAACACAAATGAAACTGAAATTAACTCAGATACATTGGCTGATTGGTAGAAATTCAACACTCAGTCTAGATTGTAAACTTTAAATATACAAGACGATTTTGAAACCAATATGGTGCTACGGAATACAGTTATGGGGCACTGCTTCAGCTTCTAATGTCGAGAGAATCCAACGCAGGCAAAATAAAATTTTACGCATGATAACATCGGCTCCATGGTACATCAAAAATTCAAATATACATCGTGATTTGAATATGCCACTAGTGACTGAAGAAATTGCAAAATACGCTGGCAAATATTTAACAAAGCTCGAGTCACATCCTAATCCGCTTGCCCGTAATATTTTGAACTTTACTGGACACATCCGCCTAAAAAAGAGGGACACAATGGCTCTTATTCACAGCACTCCAGATGGGACTTCTTGAAAATACTTTATTTTTTTCCTTTTGACTATCACTACTTATGTATTATATATAACTATTACTAAGCTTATGTCCGACACTGGTCGGGCCTAATAATTATATTTTAGATTTAAGATTTGAATACTTATTGTTAGTTCATATATGAAAATACAATAAATAAAAATCATGCATTAAAAAAAAAAAAAAAAAAAAAAGTTATATATATTGAAAATTTAAAACTCGTTTTTTAGGCGAAATTTTTTTTGAATTATGACGTTAATTAAATAAATGAGCGATATGTTACTTATTATGGCCTTATAGTATATATTTAAAAAAATAATCTCTGAAGAAGTTGAAAAATACCAACGAAACGTGGGAGTAGATTTAGAAATGTTGCAATAATCACTTATTTACATCAAAGAAGGCGCAAATAATTTGTAAAGCCCAAAAGCGATAAAGAATAAGAGAAAAATTTAAGCAAGTCCTTTATAACATTACACGTATGAACACAAAACTACAGTCATCTGAATCTTCAACCCACTAAATAAATAAATATCCACACTTTGTTCAACTAGCATCGATTTTATTTAACAGTTCTATGAAATTTTGCTTCAATACCTAGATCGTGGAGTATAAAGAAATTAATTTAAAATGTAATAAAAAAGATAAACACGTGAACTTGTTTGAGGTCTTGAAATGCAAACTTTTAATTTGATAGAAAAACGCAGTTCTTACTAGTAAGAAACTAAAAATGTTATTAATATAATGCAATTATAAAAAAGAAAAATAACAAGTTTAATTTATAAAACCTGCGATTAGATGCTGAATGTGTAAAGACCGATAAACTAGATTTACGATTGTTAGATGTTAGTGCTTAACGCGACCATAAATTAATGTGAAATTTATGATTTCATAAAAATGCATAATCTATCCGCTAGAATTCACTAAACAAACCGGCAAATAAAAAAACTTTTAATTACAAGTAACCACACAGTGTAACGAGAAAATGTAGCCCCAATTACATATTTAAACACAGTATAAAAGTATAACATTAAATAAAACAAACCCCGCAAGGGGCTCGGCAAGTTGTTGTGGAAAATCAAAACTCTTGACTTCTTGAAGCTTGTTACTACTTCACACATTTAAATGTGAGGACGTATGAGTAATAATGATAAAATAAATAAATAAATTATTACTCATACGTACTCGTATCCATTAGGGTAAATGGTGAACAAATTTGAGAATTCGAAAATATTTGAGGCTATTATTCTTATTATTTAAAACAATACATTTAAGAAATTTATTATTCGTCAATTTTAATTAGAAATTTATTTACTGGTGGTTCAGCATTGTCTATATGCATTTTAATGTTCCTGTAACAAATTGTCAGTAGACTTTAACCACACATTTGAAGAGTCATAAACCTTTTATTTTATGCACAGACTTTCAAAAACTATATGAAAATTCACAAATGATAATATTTTTGAAAATCACAAAATAAAAATAAGCGAAGTAGGATTAAAAACTTAAACAAAACCTAGCAAATAATTTATATTTGATATGAATCTATTCTATTTGTCTACATCTTTATACTCGTACAAACTTTCCCTTAAAGCTATTGTAGCTTGGTTCATACAATTAATGCGTATTCGAAGACATTCGAAAGATAGTTTAAGCTAGTTCAGGCACATTCCAGTTATTCATTTAAAACTACACAAAAATTTTTGTAATACATATTATATACATATTATAAAAGCTTAACTAAATTTCTTACCAGTAAACAATATTTAATATTTAATAATAATATTTGTTCTGTTGTTTTGTTGTCTTTGAATGTTTGGTTAGCCGACTGTAATGGAATGTAATTGCAACAGTAGGAAACAGCTGATCGATATTGTTATGTGAAAAGTAATGCAAATGGTTATAGAGATGTAACAGGAATGTGAGAATATGTACATTAATTTTGACATAACAATATCAATCAGCTGTTTCCTACCGTTGCAGTTATATTCCATTACAGTCGGCTAATTGTGCCTTTACGCATAACGAACATTTATAACGAATCCAATGTAAGCAATTTCTTCAAGATTTTATTAGATCTTGATAGTTTAAGTTTTTTTTATTTTTGCTTAATTATAGGATTTGCCCTATTTGAATTATCAGCAGTAGTCTTTACTACCTCTCTAAAACAGAACAGAGCTTCTACTAACAATAAAAATTATCATAAAAATAAAAACATTTATTTTTAAATGCAAATTTGTTGATGTTAAGCCAATTCAAATGTATGTTTGTAAAAGTGAAATAATAAAAATTGAAAGATAACTTAAATGTTCCCAAAATCTGCGCTCTTAGCAGCTCAGCATTCCTATTTGCTTGCTAAAAATAAAAGAATTTTAACAAACGTATACGTACACACATACATATATTTAAATATAACAAATACATTTCATCTCTATCTTAGCTTAATAATTTATTAAACTTTATTATATACATATATTTTAAAAATAGCATTTTTTACATTTCATTAGAAACCGCTTAATTTAAACCAAATACGTTATAACATTAAAATTAATTAATAGATAAAATTATTATCGCAGGATGAGGCCACATAAGCATTTTGAAAAAACACACGTTTCCAATTTTTTTTTTAATTTAAATAGCAATTGTTATGTAAGAGAATTATGTTCAATAAGAAAAGATTTAAGCAAATTAATTTAACCATCTGATCTAGTTCAACATGGCAAATTTAGTTGAAATATGCAAAAGCTTCCGTGTGGCCCGATCCTCCAGACAACAATTATGGGCAAGGTACTTGACCTACGTTCTTTTTCATTTTAGATGTCTCATTGATGTTTTCCGGTGCTCTGAATATGTATTTATAGGTGAAGGCTGAGATCAAGCTGGAAAGAAGCGGCGCCACCCAATAGACCCACTGATCTTGCAATTGGTTGTTCCAAATAGCAGGAGCGAATGAACGAGCTGGATTCATACTTGCGCCAGTAAGGGGACCCTGGAAATATAAAAATATATATACGTATGTACATAAATGTTTCTCCAGGAAGCTAAAGTTTGAAATGGATATACGCGTGTATAGTAGGATAATAGTTTTACAATGGAAAATTAAAAAATTTAATTAAATAAAATAACTTTTCAATTAAATCCTTTACAGTGACTTCATGTGCAAATGGAGAGTGCATTTTTTAAGCCATATCTAGTAAAATATATAAGTTGTATAGCTATGCTATTTATATCACGACATAGGTACTAAAAGGTGATTTTCGTAACAAAAATAATCGACACCTTAAGACCGGGATCCCACTATCGGCACAATGTACCGATTTTCCTAGGCTCACTACAATAAAGTCATAAGTAATAAACCAAAATAGCATTATTTCTCAATTAATTCCGGGATAAGTCTACATGGCTCTATTACCAATGCAGTGTGATGAAATTATGTCCTTATATTTCAATCAGCTGAAAAAAAGGCTGATATAGCTTATTACCTATTTTATTATATTGTTTATCTAATTTTTCGACCTTTTATATATGTTCAATAAAACTATTTCTTTAAGCTTTAGGTCAGTAAATTTTATATATTTTTAGTTTTGATCAATATTTCGTTAACCTTTGGTTAACTTCTTCAGGATTATTCTTATTTTATTTGTTATTATAATTAGTTTTTTTCTTTTTTTGTTTTCAATCAAAAAAATGTTTTTTATAATTTTAAAATACATTTTTTTGATTGAAAACAAATCAATCAGTCACAATCACTTACAATTAACACAACTTGTTTTACTAAGAATTAGTTGGAATATTAATAGTGTAAAAAAAATTTTAAAAATTTTGCTCCTTTGAAAAATTTAGTTTTTCGACATATGCTGCTGTTAACGAAAGCCGGAGATATAAGTTTTAATTATGCATAAGTGGAAAAGAATATGTCTTTTGTTCAAAATCTTCTTGAGGGTGGCGTTGGCTGAAGTAGTTAGCACGTTGACTACAAAACCGAAGGTCCTGGGTTCAATCCCTGTATCCGACAGTCATTAAATAACAACACCACGCATTTTTCTGATGTGCATTAGTGTCCCTTTGTGTCAGTTGTTGTAGGAAAGTTCAAGTGATGAAGGCATAGTCACTGGTCACTGAACTATACCGACTTCAGCAGATACTAGTCCTAATGTAACATCAGAGCGCCCTCCTTCGTTGTGTAGCAAAATCATCGGCGAAGTAAAATAATCAATAAAATGGCTATAAGACACAGCTTCAAAAAATTACTACGCCTCATTTAACATCAGAGAGGCGCTGCAACACTGCATTATTAAAAACGTGCGAAAAGCAGAGTTGTAAGAAAAAAAAAAATGAAGCTTTCCTCTATCTCTTCTTTCACCACCTGTCTTTTCTCTCACTATCCCTTTCCTAAAGAAGGTAACACCTAGTATTAGCAGTAGGCATTAATTGCCTGAGTGTTACTTCTCTTTAAAAAAAAAAAAAAAAAAAAAAAAATCTTCGTAATACGGTTTTGTTTAACATTTCAGACACATATTTAAGGTAATTAAGTTATTAATACCGAACTAATGATCTGTTTTATAAATAACAAATTAGCCGCATATAAAAAACGACATTAAAAAGTTTTAAGGCAAAATACGACATAAAGGAATAATAAAAAATTGTGATTCACATAATCAAAAATAGATTTATTCATGGAAAAAAACGAGATATGGTTTAAATTAAAAATTGATTCAATACTTAAAATAATTAAAATTTTGCTTATATTTTTCTAAAATGATGATATCAATCAACTGAACAACGACAATTAAAATAAGGTTTCATTTCAGCTAATGAAATTTTTGTTATAAACAAAATAAAAACATGCATGCTTTCAATTAAACTATTTAATGGAATGATTAGAATTTTTTTAAATTGTAAAAGCCAAATTTTGCCAAACGTATTTTTTCACAGATCAGCGTACAAACTAGTCTCTTGGCATTCTTCAAATATCAAAACATTCAAAATTATTGCTCATCTTATAAATAAGAGGAGTTTTGTTTAGAGTACCACAACTTTGAGTTGGCATAGTTTTTAAAATGTTTAAACAAAATCATTCAAAATATTAGTCAAACTCATCGTGCACTTCTTCCATTTTCCTATGAAGCCCATTCCTGGTTGAATGGGTACGTAAATAAGCAGAATTGTCGCATTTGGAGTGAGAAGAATCCATAAGCTTTTATCGAAACACCATTACATCCGCAGAAAATTACTGTTTGGTACGCTTTATGTGCTGGCGGAGTCATTGGCCCATATGTCTTCAAAAACGGTGGTGGTCAGAATGATACTGTCAATGGTGAACGGTATAGAAACATCATTCAAAACTTGTTTGTACCTCAATCACGTGGCATTAATCTTGCTGCTATGTGGTTCCATGAGAACAGAGCCATATGCCACACAGCGGGTGCTACAATTGATTTACTCAGAGAAACTTTTGATGAAAAAATAATTTCACGTAATGGCCCAATTAATTGCCCACCAAGATCGTGTGACTTAGCCTCATTGCATTATTCACTTGTCTACGTCTACATCTGCGATAAACCACAAGCAATTGAATACCTGGAAAGCAACATTTGAAGAGTTATCGGCGAAATACGGCGGCAAATGTTGTGAACATTTTTTGAAAATTGCTGTTCCAAATGGCGCCTTCTACGCGCCAGCCGAGGCGGCAACATGGTACGAATCATATTCAAACATTAATTTCATAAAATTTTCTTTTCAATAAAGCCCCTTTCATTGATATTAAAAATATATGTTGCCTTGTTTTATTATTATTTAAACATGTGTCACTCTATAAAAAACACCCTTTACAATTACCAATAGTCAATGAGGGGGAGAACTTTGTAAGTAACTAACAAATGATATTGACCGGAATTGTCGAAATTAATTGTTAAATGTAACATAGGTACACTACGCTAAAAAAATAACAAACAAAAATTGCGTCTGTGAAAGACGTTTTTTTTCTCCTGAAAGATTATTATTTTGTCACTTAGTCCTGGTTCACACACATCCGGTTTAGCTGATCAGTTTTTGTTCAATTTTCTTTTGAATCGGCATTTGCCTTCATACACACCGTCAAGTTTGTTTCATCAAGTTTCATCAATTTGCGTCGAGAGTATTACTACCCTGCAGGAAATGCAACTGACACAAGACTAGTCACGTGATCGGTCTTTAAGTGATAGGGACCACTCCGAGTTCTAACACTTCCTATGAAACGGACCAGTCACTTTTAGATGGGGATGGCCTAGGATGGGGTTAATTGATACTTTGTATACGCCTTTTGACTTGTCACTGAACTATCCCACAGTGACCTATTCGGTGTAGAATAATATAAATTATTTAAAAATGTCATTCCGACACACAACTGTAACAATGAAAACTTATAATTTTTGTTCTTATTGTTACAAATTCAATTATAATTAATTTTTTGGACTCGAACTGACAACCTCGTGCATGACGGGCTCGCACACTACCCACTCGACCACAGAGGCACTCATATTTCAAAAATATAAACACCTGTTAAACTTAGGTTAATATCTAAGCATAGTTACGGGACTTGTGACAGAGTGACTTGACGGTCCATTTATATCGATTCACTCTCTTTCCCAGCCAAGTCTTTCTTATATATATACAAAAAAAAGTATTCGTAGTACATAATACAAGCCCTAGCGGAGTCTTTCTTATATAGACATACTAAACAAAAAAATATTCGTAGTACATATAATATATAATATTCGTAATTGAACTATGGATGAACTAATGGTGAATAAAAGAAAAGGAACAAAAATGTGTTCAGGTAACATTTACCCGGCTTTAGTGGAAGCACCTCATTGACTCTAGCAAACACAAATGAAGCTTAAATTAACTTAGATACATTGGCTGATTAGCTAGTAGAAATTCAATCCTCAGTCTAGATTGTAAGCTTTTAATATACTTTTGAAATCTGAAATTTGAATCTATTTCTGAAAAACATGAATTTGAACTAGATACTCGTATTGTCAAATTTTCAACTTGGCATTTTCTGAAGGATACGTCACTTTTTTTGGGAATGAATTCTGGCGTATAATAGATTAATGTCTAAGTATTCCTATAAAAACGTGCATACTCAGATTTTCTTGAAGTTCGAGTTTTCAGGAGTTCTTCAAAAAATTTTAAATTTGCCCTACCTGTATTAACATTTTCTTATGTTAGAAACTGTGAAAACTGTGTATCTGAATTACATACGAAACTGTATATGTGCATTTTACACATCCCGCTTTCTAAAATATATTTATTTTTAAATCCCAGTTTCTGATGGATCATGTCCCGCTTTCAGTTGCAAATGAAGAGAAAATCCAAAGAAAAAATAACATATATTATATTATTTGACAGGTTCTGGACTCAGCTACAATACTAGCACGAGTCCCAATAACTAGAACGAGTTGTGACAAAGCATGTTGTGTTGTCTGTTGAAGTTTTTTAGCTTTTAAGATGTTTAATAATTCTCAATTACTTTATGATAGTTTTTATATAATTCCAATTTTTCTTTTTGGAATTTGGTTAGAGATTTTCTGATAAATTTGCATTAGGATTAACGTAATACAGTGTTTAGAATATATTAAACAACATAGTTACCTTAATATAGAAACCACCCAACTCATTATTTGTTTTTTTTTTTTTAATCAAGATTTTTACATTTTTCAATGTATTAGATACATCACGGAAATGGTGAATATGTAACCATTTACACGATTTATCTTCTTTTCACCATACACTACGCCCTACTTTTTTTAACACTCCCATTTTCTCAAGTCCTACGACGAGTACGCTTGGTTCAATTGTCACCAAATTTTCTGCAGAGTAATGACAAAACAAAACGAAAAAGCAAACTTGACTGGTACAGTCAAGTCTGTACCCCCCATATTCTCTTTTCTTCTCTCTCCTAAAAATTCCAGACGTGTGTGAATCAGGATTTACAGTTCCTGGCGAACCGTCAATTTACTCTAGTTTAACATTACACCAATTGAAATGTTGAAGACGACACAAGCAAATTATTGAAGGATTATAAAATTAATAAACAAATATACAAATACTAGCTTTTACCCGTGGCTCCGCTCGCGTTTATCTAATATTTAAGAAACTATACTTACAATTTGTGAATGTTTTATTATTTGTTACTCACTGATAATTAAATAAAGAACCAGAATAAAAACCGGTTTTAAAACTGGTTACAAAATCAAACCCGAAACGAATATTATCAAAAAATTTACAACCCAAAAAATATGTTTTTCAGAAAAAATTCGAACCACATATAAAAAAAAACCGGTTCCGAACCAAATAGAAAAATAGGCTTTGTGTGACGCTGGTAATGTAGGTAAAAGAATTTTTAAATCGGTTTAGTGGTTTTAAAATCTGTACCAAATATTAGAAACCGGTTCTGAACCCGATAAAAATTGGCTCTGTTTGACGCGGGTAAGTCCTGGTCTAGAATTGTAATATTCGATGCAGAAATTCTTGTATATGTGGTAGAGTGTTGAAATATAAATATATACATTTTGTATTCCTCTCTTGCTGCAACAAAAGTTGCAAGTCTGGACCGGCACTAACGTAGCTTTACATTGGTGAAAGAATTTTCAATATCAATTTAGCGCTTAAGGTTTGTAAGCGTGTGAAAGCACACAAGCAGGCAAATTCACTATCACATTTATAATATTAGTAAGGATGCATTTTTTTAAATTTTGAAAATTATTAAATTAATTATTTAATGACTTAATTAAATTTGGATACTACAACAAAAAAAAATATAAAATTATAATTTTTTCTACGTTAATTAATAATGTTAATGATTAAACAGAATAAGTCCGCAATTTCAGGAAAAATCGCAGTCAAATTCACAAAGGCCACAATAACATCTACGGCAGTAACTTCAAATGCTCCCTAATTTTTGCTTCATTTTCTTTGTAGTTTTATTCATAAAATTTATGAAATTTATTGAAAGTATGATAGCATTGTTAGGAGAATGACATAAGAGCATAAGAAAAAAAAAACGGTGTCAAGCTGTG
Organism: Tachina lurida; assembly: GCA_944452675.1. Taxonomy (NCBI): domain Eukaryota; kingdom Metazoa; phylum Arthropoda; class Insecta; order Diptera; family Tachinidae; genus Tachina; species Tachina lurida. The sequence continues at coordinate 93,309,338 of OX101754.1, read as the reverse complement.
GCTTCTTTTTTTGTGTCGATTTGTAACTGTTTAATAATTTAATGGTATTAAAACCGAGCCCACGCAATTAGCTGCAAGTGGCTTGTTATTGCGCGGCATTAACAAGCGCATAATTATAACATTTTCTTTTTTAACGGTGTCGTTTTGCCTCTCAAAAAAGCCACTTTTCCGCTTCGCTGCTTAATCATACCGCTCACTGTGTGGTCTGCGGTGTGTTTTAATTTTTTGCCATTCATTAAATGACCCTGGCCTATGTAAGTAATTATAAGATGAATGTTTAGAAAACCAAACTTACCGCTGTAAGTGACAATGAAGCGACGGTCAAACCAAAACGTATGGCAACCGAGTCCTGCCACATTTTATTACGAGCATCCCAAACACCGCAACACACCCACATCAAAGCGGCCGTTATGCACATTTCAATGCACACTGCTTGCCATGTAGCAATACTCGCATGCACGGTGGTCATGCACAAGGCATTGCTTTTGCCAGGTACCTGTATTAGATCCATGGGCAAGAGAACTTTAAGCAAACCATAACCACAAATGGCGCCTAGAATTTGCGAAAAACTATAAGCGAAGGCCATGGGCAGAGATAACATGTCATAAATGTAAGAGGCCAAAGTAACGGCTGGATTGAGATGAGCTCCTGAACAACAGCCAAAACACTGTATAATTATTAGTACCACTAAGCCGAAATTTAAGGATTTTATCAAACTGCTGCTCGGGAAGGCATCCGATTCTATGCAACCCATACAGCCCAAAAATAAAAGCATGCCGGTGCCAATGAATTCACAGAAAATATTGCAGACATTTTGCACAAGTTTCACCTTCTCCTTAGGGCTGGAAGAATAAAAGCGCATTTTTTATACTTTTGTTAATTATTAATTTTAATTTATCTACCTTTCAGAACATAAACATTTGCACAGGGGCATTTTCATTTTGCGCGCCAACTATTTTTCTTAATTATTAAAAAAAAAAATTTTTTTCCACAGCAAAATTTGTTTTAGATTATTATTTTCCGGTTTAAAGTTTAAATATCTAATAGTTTAGCTTTAATACAATTCGCTTAACAATTTGTTTAAATTGAAAAACGTTTAAAGTTCGTTTAACAGTTTAGCTACGGCTGCATATTGTTTTAAATGCCACAGCCTTAATAGAACGCTTGTATTGCTTGGCAGCTGCTTGATTTACTACTAAAAGATATTTTATTTTAGTTTATTTTATTTTATTTTATAAGTAATTGTTTATGGTAAAACAAAAAACTAATTAACAATTTATTGACGAGTACATAGTGGCCACAATTGTAAACACATTTCTAATTAAACGCGATGAAATGAATTTATTTGCCAAAATTTGTTTTATTTTTTTTTTATTTATTTATTTCTTTTAGAAAATTATAGCCATTTATTTAATTGCAATTAAAATTTTCTCTCTTTGGCATAACAGATAGATGCTCGCATAACTAAACAGTGCGTTATTTAATGCACATGCTGCTCGTTTTGCTTTCAGCCTTTCAATTAATTTAATACACTTGTTATATACTCGTATGTACGATTTGACCGAGAGAACTTTTGATTTTGGTTAAAGTTGGCTGAATTGTTAACAAGAAACTGATTCCACCAACTTGTGCTTGAAGCCATCAAAGCATTACCTGTTCAGGTTTTCTGTTCAACGCTTTTCTCGTTTACTCTTTCGTGTTTAATTTTAATTATTTTTTTTTATGGTTTTTGGACGCGGCTCCCACGACAAGTTGTTGGTGTCGCCAAATATGGTTCGTTGAGTATCCAAACGTAAACGTATGCAGTGACGTAAATTAAATACTTGTCGTACACGCTAGGAAAATATCTTTAACAAGTTTGATAACGATAAGCATAACGTTTTTATAAGTTGTTTTTGTCTTTTTGTACAACAATAATTAATAAGTACATAGTTGTTGAAGATTAAAACACTAATACTTAATATTTCTGATAGTATTATCTAAGAAGTATTTTACTATGAAAATAAAAACAAATAATTTTCCGAAATTTCTTCATATTTGTTGGCCCAAGTACAGTGACGGATTTATGCCCTAGGCCTCGTGAGATATGCCGCCCTTTTTGCTCTGTGAAGAAAATATTTTTAAATTAAATTTGCAATTTATAAATATTTAAGTTACACTGTGAAACAGTGAAAAAAAATCTGCACGGTCCCGACAGGTAGTAAAACTCAATACTCAGTTTGGCGATTTTGGTGACCAATTCTTCTTTATGGGGACCTCCAAAGATTTCGAAATTCAGTGCGCCCTAAAACAATTACTTAAAACATAAAAAGTGAATGGGATAATATAAAATTTGAAAAATTTTTCCTTAAAAAATCAACAAAATCTAATAACTTAACTACACCATACAAAAGCATTTTACATTACACTTGTAGCAGCGGTAGTGTTTTACTTATAATGGCAATAATGTAGCTAAGAGTCCAGCATTTTACATTTTTTTTTTTCAAGAGTAAGAAAAACCATTTTTTTCACTTCTTTCCGGGCTGCTAATTTCTTACTAACAATATTTGGCAATATAATCTGAACGTGGCTAGGCACCCTAATAGCTCATACAGACCACTTATTAACTTTTTGTCGTTTTTCACAGTTTTTAATAAACAAACAACAACACAACACAACCCCCGAAGCGATTCTAGCTTGTCTGCGGAAAACACCCAGGGTTTATGGCGGGAATCGAACCCACAACCTCTGGACTGAGAGGCTAGCATCGCTACCATTTAGCCACAGGGGCAACTAAGCTAACAAAAATTTTTTTTTTCAAAAATCAAATAAATAATGCACACTTCTCTGTTCAGTTTCAGTAACACTTTGTGCAAAAAAAATTTTCCCCCACTTTTTTTTAAATAGAGGAAAAAATATTTTGTTTTAATCTTTTCAACGTAACTTACAAATTTTTCACTAACAATATTTGGCAGAGCAGAAACAAAACCTTAAAATAGTATATTCTAATAAAACATAAGAAATGCAACAATAGCAAACAAATTAAAAAATTAGTAAAAAAGAAAATTTAACTTCCGAAATTATTTAAAGCAGCAGTCATTCAAACGGAAAACTGTTCGAACATGTCGACTGCTGAAGTTCTTCGTTGTGTAATCTAACTTTTCGTTTATGGCATTCGCTTTGATTGCGAGTGTTTGTATTTTCAGAAGCAGAAGCAAAAAATATACCTTTAAAATACAATTACCCGAACTGTCGCTAAATCTGCAGAATGCACAATGGTCTGTCTACTCAAGTGCTAAAAGAAAGAGTTATATTCTAAAATTGTCATTAATATAAGGCGAAATTAGTTCACAAAACTTATGGATATCAAATTATCTTAACATTTAACAGTTCCTAATTTTTATTGTTCTAAAAATTTTGCCACCCCTAAGATCATGGCACCCTAGGCCCGGGGCCACAGGGGCCTATAAGGTAGTAAAGTGATCCCGTTTTTGGAAATTTATTTGATTAAATAAATGTTACAAACAAAAAAGTAATATTAAATATGAGATTCTTTTGAGAAAATTGTGCATGGCTTAACAACAATTAAATAAATTTAAATTAATACTGGAAATTACCATTTCATATTAAAATGTTTCTAACTTTGAGCGGGTTTTGTTTTTTTTTTTTTGGTTTTTTTTACCAAAATTACCTCACAATTCTGTTTTTAAATAATGGGCCTGTTCATCTAAATGCGAACGATAGATTCGATAAAAAATTTATATTAGAAACAAAAACAAAAAACTGAAATTTGTCTTTGCCTTCAATATAAATATTCGATCGAATCCATCGTTCGCATTTAGATAAACAGTTTGAGTTACGAAAATTTATTTATACCCTAACTCACCTCAAAAGTGGATTTCTTATTCATAAAATATATGTCTGTTTAATAAGAGGTTTATGAAACAAATTTTCTATGGAAATTTAATTAATAAACCTTTTATAAAATCAAAATATTTTTTATGAATTAGGCCGTTAGAATTTAATTTTTTTAACTCTCTCCCAATTTTAATTTTCTTAGATTTAACAATTGTTAACGCACTAATAATAATCTCACATTACTATTTTATTTATTCAGCAAAAATATTTTTTATTAAAAATATATTGAAATTGACTATTGACGGGTTACTATTGACTGTTGCTAGTGCAGATATTCAGGTCACTTTTACTCAAAAATTTCGTAGCACAACTAAAGATATTATGCTATATAATAATTATAATAATTATTTTGCTTTAGAAAAAAATCGCTTATTTTCGGAATTAGATTCATTTTATACGAAATCAGAAGCAATTTCATGTAAATTTTAGTAAATAATTAAAATATATAACATAAAAATTAATTCATATATTTCTTCAAAGAAATATATTTTTAAAAAGCACCGTGAGTATTTTCTAAAAGTATAATGAGACTTTAGATTATTGTACGACCAATATACACACAATTGGGTCTCCGAGTGGTGGTGCGCTATAGCGCCACCCTTCCCAACCTAACCTAATTTAAAAGTTTACTCATTCATTGGAAGCCATGAATAAATAGTTCCTTAAAAATAACTTCCAATTATTTTACTGAAATAATATTGACTTTTGCAAGAAATCTTATAAAATATTACATGAGGTAATGTTTTTACTCATTAACAAAAAAATTCAATTCCCTTTGCAAAAAAAAAAATAAATATATAAAAAAATTGTGTTTCCTCATTTTCAAAGTGTATTTTTAATTCTGTTACGATAATCGATACTCGCGTATATGCATCAACAGATACATTTGATTGTTTAGCAAACTACAAACAAATAAATATTAAGAGAAATGTTAATTTGTTTGCTGTTTGGTTCGTAAGCTAAAAATGACTTTTATTTATTTTTTGTTATTTTTATGGCTTATTGTCTTTTTATTGTTATTAATTTATTTTCATTAGAGTTTGTCTTATTTACCAAGAAAAAAAGTTATTTACAGACTTGCAGATCGTTTCTGCGTTTGTTCGTTTCTTTGTTTTACTGAACAAGCAATTAATTGACACCCCTGGCAGACCATGAATATTAATTGGAAGTCCTTAAAAGGTGACACAACAACAACAGTGATTTATTTTTTATTGTTAGCCAAAATAAAAATCTTGATTTATAAATGTAAGCAAAAAAATTTTCTCCATACACAAACATATATATATACATATGTAAAAAATTTTAAACATATATATTTCCTTCCAACTGATTTTAAAAATAAGGGAATACGATAGCTTTAGCTTAAAAAAAAAATATATTGCCTTGCATATCGAGCAAAAATTTCAGCAATCGATATCTTTTCACAACACTTGGGGCTTGCTCACTTGGGCCGGGCTTACATCTTTGTGATATGTGCCCAAAAAAGCGTAACCACTAATGAAAAACTATTTGATTCAGACATGCATTTATTTATTTAAACAGTTTCCAATCATGTTGGATTCTAAAAAATTTTTTTTTGTTTAACTTAATAAATACGTGCCTGAATCAAACAGTTTTTCATTAGTAATTAGTGGTTACCCTTTTTGGACACATGGCACACAGATATAAACTCGGCGTTCTGCCAGCAATAAATTTGTGTTCAACAGTTCTTTAAAATACCTTCTTTTTGCACTATTTTCTAGACTTGGGTCGAACTCGTTCACTAGTTAATTTTTGCCACAAACCAATGATCAAACCCATGTAATTTAAATGGGTTTGATCATTGGTTTGTGTCAAAAACGAGCTACTGAAAGAGTTCGATACAAGTCTAATGTTTTCTTCAGTTGGAGACAAGTCCGATCAAAAATATTAATGTAAATTAAATTGGTTTGAAACAACTTTTGATTCAAATGCTCTCAAACTAGTTCAAAAAGAAATTTTTGGTAGACTTGGGTCGAACTCATTCAGTCGGTCGTTTTTGACACAAACCTGTGATCAAACCCATTTAAATTACATGGATTTGTGTCAAAAACGACCGACTGAATGAGTTCGATCCATGTCTAGACACAAGTATAACTAGCAACATAACTAGACTTGGGTCGAACTCGTTCATTAGTTCACACTAGACTTGTGTCCAACAGTTCTTTTTGAACTAGTTTGAGAGCGTTTGAATCAAAAGTTGTTTCAAACCCATTTAATTTACATTGATGTTTTTGACTTGACTTATGTCCAACTGAACGAACTAGTTCAAAATGAACTGTTGGACACAAGTCTACTTGTGACCAACAGTTCTTTTTGAACTGGTTTGAGAGCGTTTGAAGCAAAAATTGTTGCAAGCCCATTTAATTTACAGTAGACTTGTGTCCAACAGTGCATCAAACGCCGAATAAAGCCATTTATAATTTGCTCATTGCATTAATTTTGACTTTTTTAAATGCTGATTGACGCTTGAGATACAGACGTTGCTTCGCTATAACTAGCTTCTCCTCTTTTTCCAGTCATCATATACTGCCAAATTATCCTAACTTTTTTTGTGTTTTGAGCAGCCAAACTATTGTAAGACCTCGGAAAAATTCAATCCTTTCTGTAACATAATTCTCTATTCATTTCGACATTGTCTTAACAGATCTCTATTTTTTAGAACAAACATTGTGTAAACAACAAAAGGATATTTAAGTATTTTATGAATACCCTATAGGAACTTAAACCCATTTGTAAGTAACTTCAAACTGGTTTTTTAATAACCACAACTGGTTGATTGAGTGACTTTTTTCCTTGTCGCCGACTCACTATTTTAACATAGGCATGTCATAGGCCGTACTCAATTGGCCATCTCTGCATGACTTTTAAATTGACTACTAACTACTTATTTTTCAACCAATTTGTAGTTAATTAATATTATACCAAAAAAAAAGATATATGTATATTTATATTATATATAATATATACATATATACATATATGTATATATTCATATATATCTATGTAAATATATAAATACATATATGTATATATAAATATTTATTATTATATTCGCTAAAAATAAAAAATTCGTACACACATACATATATATGTTCATAAATATATCCATGCATACGAACCGCTTATAGAAAATATTATTGAAATTATTTAGTTTTTTTTCAACACAAACATTTGGCATTTGATTTCATGGCATGCTTCTTTTTATTTTTTTATTTTCTTTTCATTTACTAATTTTTCTTTTATTTATTTCTTACGTGTGCTTCTATTCAATATGTTTGGTTGATATCTGCATGAGATTTAAACCAATTTGTAGTCACTTGCAAAATAATTAATTTATAAGTTAGTGTTTTTTCTCAACTGATTATTTTATTTACTACAGGGTAGTTTCAATATTAGAAACACATGAATTATGACAAGTTATAAAAATGCACATTGGATAAAAATTTATGAGAATTATAAAAGTGGGTATGGCAAATTTAGCTGTAGATAAGAGCATTTATAAGAACTGCAATACATTGGACAAGGTCGCTTGGCTCGAATCGATAAGAATTACCAGTTGCATTAGCGAAAAATATTTTAAAAACAAATTAAAGAAACGTTAGAACCATTTAAATTGGCCGTAAAAGATTGAAGAACACCGCAAAATTTATGATATCAAATAGGACCAAACACAAGAACGCTGATGATGAAGGCATAAAGTATTTTCAAAACAGCACACAGAGGAGTGTTTGAGCTAAAAAGCTGGCCAATACTGTTTTTTTAGTTTATATTGCTTGTAAAATGTTGTTGAGTGCCCGTACATCAATAAAAGTTGGCAGAATTATGTCTCGTAGATCTAGGTTGTTAAAATGTAAAAATAAGAAAAATCGGACAGAGTGGAAAAACTTCCCTTCAGAGGAACTAGTCCTACCTCTGAAAAATTTGTTTTTTTTTCTTAACTTTTTTCATACTTTTGTTTAGCCAAAACAATTTTTAACATCGGTGAAAGCTCAAAACCCTAAACTTGGACCCAGGAAAGCATACGATACCATTTTCGTGGACGGTAAAAAAAATATTATTACCAAAAATAATGTATATATTAAAAAATATCATAAAAATTAAACTTTCGAGCTGTGTACTTAGTTCTTAAGATTTCCTTAAATTAATTTTTGCCTTTTTGGCCAGCTTTTTAGCTCAAATACTCCTCTGTGCAGCATGTTGTTCCGTTCTGCTTGTGATTGTCAGAATAATAACATTTATTTGGGTGTAAGTTGTTCCCTAAAAACTATGGCATAACTTGGCTTCCTCCAATACGAGCTTTAGCCTCATTGAAAGGCAAACTCGCTCTTATTAAGTTATCGTCGCGAATTTTAAAGTCTAACATCAATGCTAAGCATATTGTTTCCATTTGATTTGTTACGTGGTGATGTCGATGAAAAAGTTAGGTTTAATGTTCCGAGTAGGACATCTTGCAGCTTTCAGCTGTTAAGTTAAAAATAATATTGTTCCGTTTATTCTACCAATGATTTCTTTCGTCAAGTATGCTTAAATTTTAATAATAACGTTGTTTTGAAAAGAAAAATTATTTTATTTTTAACCCCCGACCAATAAAAGGGGTGTTATAGGTTTGTAGTTTGTGTCTGTGTATCTGTCTGTGTCCACGTACAGCCCAAACGGCTGGACCGATTTTGATTTAGTTTTCTTTGTTTGAAAGGTGACTTAATCGAGATGATTCCTAACTATTTTGAAGAAAATCGGTCCAGCCGTCACATATTTTCTAGATATTTTAAAATTTTTAATTTTTGTTATTAAATAATTAATAATATATTTTTATCATATTATGCACACCTTAAGCCTGGATCACACTATCCGAACAATGTAACGATTTTCGTCGACTCACTGCAATAAAGTCATAAGTAATAAGCCAAAATGGCATTATTACTCAATTATGTTATTCTGGATGGTTTTACTGCCAATGTAGTGTAGTGCAGTTATATCCTTATATTTCAATTAGTTGAGAAATAAGGCAAATTAAAGTTATTACTTATGACTTTATTTCAGTGATCGGCACATTGTACTGATAGTTTGATCCAGGCTTAAGTCCGTAAGGATTTGAAATTAATAGACCAAAATAAATAAAGAAACAAAAAAAAACAATTATTAATTTCAGTGTATTTTACTGAATAAATAAAATAACAATTTGGGATTATTATTACTTTAACAAATGTTAAACTTGAATTTTAACAATTACAAAAAAAATACTAATTATAGCTATGCTATTTATTTCACGACACAGGAGCTTGCACGTGATTTTCGTAACCAAAACAGTCGACACTATGAGCACTAAAATATCAAAATTGGCATAGCACAGTCCGATAGAGCATAAAAAACTATAAGGGAACATATATTTCTTTTTTGTTAAGCTCAAAAAAGTTCACACACCGACTGCGATGGACTTTTGAAAAGTTTAAATTTTCTTTTTAGTTAAGAAAAATTACAAAAGATTATGATTTTCGTGGTTACAAGGATATGGTTGACCTCATGGTACTATGTCAAAAAATTGGTTATACCCCTAATGAGCACAAGCCAGAGAACACAGCCGATCGGTTTAAGCCGGCTAACAGCCGTCACCGGCCACAAACAATACATTAATTTAATCGTACGCCGCTAGAAAAGAAAATAATGGGAAATAAATGAAAACGTTTTGAAATATTTGCGGCGAATTTGAGATCATCGTATAATATCATTTTATTGGCTTGTTGTTTAACACATTTAGGTCCATTTTTACAACTTGCTTTAGCTAAAGGTATGATTTTGTCTGCCCGATAAATGCCTTTGCATTATAAAACCTTCATTTATTATTTTTTTATTCATTAAATATTAAAACTATTAATAATAATAAAAACAAAAAATTGAAGTTGTAATAATGCAAACAAAATCCTACCTTTAACTAAAGGCAAGTTAAGAAAATGGCCCTAAGTTTGTTTTATATAGCTAAGTAGCATAGCTATAACCGGATTTTCTAAGAAATATCTCTTCTTTTAAGTAAGAAAATATAAAACATGTTGATTATTGAGTTCCAGTTTCAACTTTGATATTAGTGAAACCTCTCATTTGTTTAAATGAAAGTTTAGCACAATATCTGTATTTCTTTTAGGAAATGTTTGGTTAAAAGTTCCCTAATGATCTGTACCTATAAGAGCATAATATCTGTAGTTGTTCTGGGAAAGTTTTGGGTAAACGTTCCCTGATCATCTGTATAATCAACAGTGAAAAGCGCATATTTTAATTTTACTGAATAAGTATAATAATTATTTGCGATATATTTATTTTTGACATACATGTCTATGTAATGGGTGTTTTTTATTGAGGTATAGAACTTTAAGTTGGCATCACTTTTTTAACTGGCGGCCATTTTGTCAGCTGTCAAGTGATTAATATTTAGTTTGGTTTGCCATTTCATCATGAACATTTTGACAAAAGAAAAACGCTTGCAAATCGTGCAAATTTATTTCGAAAATTATGGTTCAGTTCGCGAAGTTTACCGCAAGCTCCGTCCATTTTATGGTCGACATAATCGTCCATCAGAGCAATTAATTCGGTTAACCATGGATCGTTTTCGCACTATGTTTACTCTATGTGATAATACGCATCCGCAGAGACGTCGAACAGTGCGCACCGAAGAAACAATTGCCGCTGTAGAGCAAAGTGTTGAAGAGGACCCGAATGAATCGATTCGCCACCGTGCACAGCAATTGGAGCTTTGTCCATCAACTTTATGGAAGATTTTGCGCAAAAAAGATGTGGATGAGTTGTGGTTCCAACAAGACGGCGCTACATGCCACACAGCGCACGTCACAATCGATTTATTGAAGGAAACATTCGATGAGCGCATAATTTTGCGGAATGGACCTGTCAATTGGCCACCAAGATCGTGTGATTTGACACCATTGGATTATTTTCTTTGGGGATATGTGAAGTCGCTCGTCTACGCCAACAAACCAGAAACGTTAGGGGACTTGGAAGCCAACATTCGTGGCGTTATTGCCAACATACGGCCCCATATGCTCGAAAAAGTGGTTGAAAATTGGACCTGTAGAATTGGCTTTATTCGAGCCAGCCGCGGCGGCCACATGCCCGAAATCATATTTAAACATTAATGGCATAAAATTATCCTTCCAATAAAGCCAAATTGATGGACATTAAAACGATTTTCTTGTGTTTTATTTCAATTCGAAGTTCTATACCTCTAAAAAAAACACCCTGTATGTCAAAATTAATTGTAACATCTCCCAAAGAACATCAAAAAAAGATTTTATTTTACTTTTTCCAGAAAAAATTCCTCCGAAAGATACAAAAAAAATAGTAGTCTGTAAATTAATAATAAAATAGAATCAAATCCAAAATGATGATTATTTTTCTTCCAACCCCATCCAAACTTGGCTAACTTCGGGGCGAAATCTATAATTTGTTCTAAAATTGCCTGATTAATTACCTCAATAGTGATTAAGTGCTAGTCAACACAAATGTGAGAAGTTTTTTTATACATTTACGTCACTTGTTAAGCACTTCAAATCGATATGCCTTAAGTTTAATCATTTTGTTAGTCCCAGTCCAGACTTGCAATTTTTGTTGCAGCAACTTTTTATTTTTTAGTGCAAAAGAACGAGACAGGAATACAAAAAGTATATATTTCTATTTCAACACTCTTACATATATTCAAGAATTGCTGTAGCAAAAATTGCAAGTCTGGACCGGCACTTAAGCACTTAGAATTGCTTGAACATATTGCTGGGAATTTAGTTAAAGCATTTCCTTATATTTTTAATAATTTTAAGAATTCTAAATTTTAATGTTTTTTTTAACGAAATATTGTCTACTGTCAAAATGATAACTTAATCATGTCAAACTCAATGTGAATGACTTTGATTGACTTTCAAATCATTTTGCTTAAACACGCATACAATCTCATATGCATGCATATGAACATAGTTTAAGAGTGTCTCATCTGATCATCGTTCAGAAATGAAATGTGTAGAAATACCCAATGCCAACAATGGCAATAGCTTGGTGATGAAAATTAACTCGAAAAAGATAAACCCAACCCAAATCCCTGCCTGTCTTAAGGCCGAGCCACATAATATCCCTCATACTTTATACTTCATATTTTTCAACTGACAACTAAGTTGAAGAAGGAATCCCTGTATTTTTAAGAGATATATCACATTAAGTAATTATCCGTCAACGTAAAGGGCAAAAGTTGGGCAACTTTTAACTTTTACCGTTGATGGCTACTAGCTGGCTTTTTAGTATGTTTTGATTAAGGTTTTTGTGTTTTATGGGAGCAAGAATAAAATAAAACAAAAGTAAAACATAAAATAAAACAAAGCTAAAGTTTAATTAATGAAATAGAGAACAAACCTATTGAAGTTGCTCAAATATATCCGTCAACGAAGCATTCATTGTGTCAACTTACTCCTTCGTTGCGTTAACACCAGTTGAAAAATGCGTCCTATAAAGTATAAAAGATTCTATGTGACTCGGTCCGTAGTCCATAAAAATTAGAAATAAATATAACATCCCAGCAAAAAAAGTAGGAAATAATTAAAAAGGTTTACCACTTTGATTGCATAACAACCTCACTACCCGTATTGCTTTACGCCCTGTCCCACGATGCCACCAGAATTCGTTCGTTCGAATACTTATATTGAAAACAACAACAAATTTTCTAATGTTATTGTTATTTGCAATACAAGCTGTCGATCGAACGATTTCTGGTGATATCGTGGGACAGGCCGTTAATATTCTTGGGCACATACCATTTAATTATTTGGACCACTTCCGTCCTATTACAACCATGTGCTAAATTCATTGATGTTTTACCAGAAATAGAACTACTTGAAATGCAGTAACTAATGATTTGTATGTTAATTGCTTGCTGGGATAGTTTAGAATGCTTAAAGAGTTTTATAAGCTTTCGATCTAACTTCATGTGTTATCTTTTAATAAATATCGCTTTACGAGAGCATATTGATGAGATATCTATAATCAATACTAGGTTATGACGTTGATGAAATGTTCCAAATGTTTGAAAAAAGTTATAAGATATAAGTTTCGACTGGTTCACTTTAAAAAGTACTTTAAATTATTTTCGGACGTGATCTACATACGTCATTTTTTTTTTTTTTTTTTTTTTTGAATGCATGATTTTTTATTTATTGTATCTTCATATATGAACTAACAATAAGTATTCAAATCTTAAATCTAAAAATATAATTAGGCCCGACCAGTGTCGGACATAAGCTTAGTAATAGTTATATATAATACATAAGTAGTGATAGTCAAAAGGAAAAAAATAAAGTATTTTCAAGATGTCCCATCTGGAGTGCTATGAATAAGAGCCCATGTGTCCCTCTTTTTTAGGCGGATGTGTCCAGTAAAGTTCAAAATATTACGGGCAAGCGGATTAGGATGTGACTCGAGTTTTGTTAAATATTTGCCAGCGTATTTTGCAATTTCTTCAGTCACTAGTGGCATATTTAAATCACGATGTATATTTGAATTTTTTATATACCATGGAGCCAATGTTATTAAGCGTAAAATTTTGTTTTGCCTTCGTTGGATTCTCTCGACATTAGAAGCTGAAGCAGTGCCCCATAACTGTATTCCGTAGCACCATATTGGTTTCAAAATCGTCTTGTATATTAAAAGTTTACAATCTAGACTGAGTGAAGAATTTCTACCAATCAGCCAATGTAGCTGAGTTAATTTCAGTTTCATTTGTGTTAGCTTTGAGTCAATATGGGGCTTCCATGTAAGCCGTCGATCAAGGTGTATACCAAGGTATTTTACGTGTGAATGTTGAAGAACAACTTGATTGTTGATTCGAATAGGGGAACAAGTATCTCTTCGCAGGGTAAATGTTACCTGGACACACTTTTGCTCGTTTACTTTGATTCTCCATAAATTTAACCATAGTTCCAGTTGTGTAATATGTTCTTGTAGATATCGGGAAGCCTCGTGAGGGTTTTCGTGCATACTAAGGCAGGCTGTATCATCGGCAAACGTAGATGTATGAATATTGCTGCTCAAAGGCATATCACAAGTGTAAATCAAATACAAAACTGGCCCCAGTATGCTCCCCTGTGGCACACCGGATGATATAGATTCGGGCACACTCATGAAGTCTCCTTCCACAACCGTAAACTTCCGGGTAGTAATATAACTTTCTAATAGCTTCAGAAAATTTATTGGTAAATATGATTTCAATTTTAAAATAAGACCTTCATGCCACACTTTATCAAATGCCTGAGAAACGTCGATAAACAGCGCAGAACAATACTTCTTTTCTTCAAATGTTCTTCTTATAAATTGAACCAATCTATGAGTTTGTTCGATGGTGCTATGCTGACTTCTAAAACCAAATTGATGGTCCGGTATGCACCCATTACTAACTAGAATTGGGGACAATTTTGTCATGAGCAGTTTTTCGAAAAGTTTTGACATTGTTGATAGCAGACTTATTGGCCTGTATGACTCAGCCTTGGTAAGGTCTTTGCCCGGCTTTGGAATCATTTTAACTTTGGCAAGCTTCCAGCTATTTGGAAAATACTCCAGTCGTAAAATGGCGTTAAAAATAAATAATAGGATTCTAATTGCAATACGAGGCAACTTTATTAGCATCTGGTTACTAATTCCATCAATACCCGGAGCTTTCTTCGGGTTAAGTTCAGCAATTACTTTTTGTACATCACACGTTCTAAATTTTATGGGTCGAGGGGGTAGCGCCACTACATTCGGCAAATCAATAACACCAGTACACGAGTTAGGGGTAAATACTGATTTTAAATGCTCAGCAAATAGTTTACCTTTTTCAGTATCGCTTCTTGCCCAACCCCCTGTAGATGTACGCAGAGGTGGTTTAAACGCAACAGGTGTTTTAAGCTTTCTAGCAGCGCGCCACAAGGAGTAATTAGATGCTGGTGTGGCATCAAGACCTTCCAGATAGTTTTTAAAAGATGCAGTTTTTTCAAATGCAAGCAAGTCTTGGAGTCGTTTGCTTGCATTTGAAAAAACTGCATGACATACGTCATAACTGACAAAAATATATTACTTGAAATACATTTCAATTAGTAAGAAATATAAACTTAATATATTTTAACTGAAATCAAATATTTTTTTCTACGTTTATTAACTTAGACCAGTGATTAACACTCATATTAAGAAATTACGAAATAAGAAAATGTACTATAAAAACTAAAAAAAAGCTTAAACGACTTCAAAAATAAGCACTAAAAAATTAAAAATAATTTATATTCAGTTAAATAACACATTTTTATATGTGTTATTTATAATGCTATTCAAATTCGGTGCCTATCCCGCACAGTGAGACAGCCCTATAGTAACCGCGGCAAAAAATGGTTTTTGGTGTGTCGTCCAATTTGGATGAAATTTTCACAGTATATTAACAGATATATGAGTAACAATTCCCTGAAATTTCAGCCTCATAACTTCATTACTTTTTGGTCTAGAGCAAGTTAAAGTTGAGGTATGCCAACGCGCTTGAAATATGTTAGTTCAATATGTAATATTCAAAAGCTTATTAATAAAAAAATACATAATAAATATAACTTTAAAGTATTTTGTTAATTAATTTAGTTGTTGTAGAATGAGTAGATGAAAGAAGAAATTTAAAAAAAAACACAAACAAAAAATTTCTTAACAACAGAATTGTGGTGTAAAAATTTAACATTTTGCATTTTCAATGGACTAGGAAATATAGAGCAGCCCCTCGCCCTAGGTGCAGACTTATATCAAATGAAAGATTGAAGTCTCAGCTTTCATTTGAAGTAAAGGACATATAGCAAAAGTTTGCAAAAGTAATTTAAACATACAAAATACTACAAAAAATACGCAACGTGCACATTCTGTCGCTATACGTATGTTAGCATGTTTACTTTACTTTTATTTTTTTTAATTATTAATTATTTTTTTGTTAAACAACATAATAAACTAATGTTTATTAAAAAATTATTGACAGAATGAAAAAAAATTTTTCTTTTTTATTTCATTTCAATGGCGTAATAGTGGGAGTGTTATTGTAATTTTTGCATGCGACATTACAGTAAATATCAAATTTGAAGGTTGATTTTTTTTTTTAACTGGAATTGTCTCAAAAATAACCTGTGCAAAATTTCAAAGCTCTACAATGACTCCTTGTATTTAATGCCGGTGTTGTCTCACTGTGTCCCATTAGCACTCTCTATATTTACTTATTTTTGCATTTAGTTATTATTGTGATTGTCACCGCCTTTGAAGATCATTATACGTAACACATATAAAAATGTTTTATAACTATAACTGAATCAAAATTATTTTTAACTTTTTAGTGCTTATTTTTTGAAGTCAGTTTAATTTTCTTTGTAAATTTATACTTTTTATTTTTAGTGCCAATTTTATACTTGCAGGGGCGTGGTTATGCGCAATTTGGCAAATATCCGCCCACTTTTCTTAATTCAGCATGGTCACTTTCAGATCGTAAGGTGTATGCCAAGTTTCGTAAAAGATGGGCATGGTCATTCCGATTTCCTTAAGCAGAAAGTTATGTCATTCTAAGAGATGAAACTACATATATATGTGAGCTTCATGAGAATCTGCTAAATAGAAGTACATATATAACTTAATGCTGACATTTTAGTCCACTTTTTAAGCACAAAACTACGTATTTTGCAGAGCTCAAGGATGTGGGCCAAGTTTCCTAAAAATCGGTCAAGTAGTAGTATGCCAGTTTTTCGTTATGCATACGACTGATAAATAATTATCACACACATATTGCTCATTTACTACAATATGGTAATTTATTTATTTATTTATTTATTTTAGTCTATGTATTCGTGATCCTTAGAGACCATAACAAAATGTATTAACAAAGTACATTAATTAAAGAAACAAAATAATACTACATAATCATTAAATTTACAATATATGTAAAATTCAGAACAAATTCTTATTAATAGATCCCAGTTGGCATAGTCAGCTCTGTAGACTTGCAAGGACAGCGGTATATAATTATGTGTAGGACTTGATGGAGCATTGACACAAATATTACCTGTTATAAGATTAAGAACTAAAGTGACATTTAACATTATTCTGCGACTTTTAAGCGTTGGTAGTTTGATTAAAGCAAATCTTCTATTATAAGATAGTAAATTTTGCATATCCTAATGTAAACCATGGAGAGAATTAAAAAAAAGAATTGTTTCCGAACAGATTCAACAGCGTTAATATAAACATTATAAGTCTGATCCCAAATTATTGAGCCATATTCCAGAATTGGCCTGGCTTTGTTTTGTATGGGTCAGTAAACTCCTTTGCCCAGCATTTTATAAATCCCAAGACAGATCGCGCTTTGCTTACTGCCAATGAAATGTGCTGAATAAAATTTAATTTTTCATCCAGTAATACTCCAAGATCTGAAACCGTATCAACTTTATTTAATATATGGTCCTTCAGAACATAATTTACATTTAATTTTAATCTCCGAAAGAAACACATATTATTGTACTTTTTTTGATTAAGTTCCATAAGATTAATTTTACACCAGGAACTAAAACCATCCTAATCACGTTGAAAGAAAGTATGTCAGCATAGCCATTATTGGTTAAAAAAATTTTGATGCCATATGGATACATAAGGATATTTGAGTACTTTATTAGTCTTGGCAAATAATTAATGAACAGAGAAAAAAGCAATGGGCCAAGATGGCTTCCCTGTGGCACACCAGATTTAGCATATGTATATTGACTTAGATGTCTTTTTTTTTTAAATTAACTTTTTGTTTTCTATTTAACAAGTAAGGAAAAATGCATCTTAAAGAGTTAATTTTAAATCCCATGTGACTAAATCTTTTGAATGACTAGAATTTTGTAGTTGGCCTTATCAAACGCTTTACTAAAATCAATGTACGATTTCCGTCACTGCCTACTAAACTCAAGTAGAATCTAAATGATTCCTTTTTGAAAAAAATAAGTGTATATTATATCTGTTCGTTTTTTTGAACAAATCCACGATTAACAAGAGTTGTTAGATGCAAAAGTTTTGTGACTGTTGAGCAACCTTTTTTAAAACCGTGTTGAGTATTTATTTTTTCAAAAAGAGTTGCCAATGTACGAGTGCTAAACTTAGCAATACCTCTATAATTTGCAATATTACTTCTACAGCAAGATTTAAATAAATTAATTATAAATAAATCCTTCCAAAACGTGGAGAAATAGTAATTTTTATTAATATATTAAAAAAAAATATTACTGCGAATTCGATTTAAATACGAGTAGTGACAATATTGCTTGTGTAAATTATATTTTGCACGTGCATAAGAGTATTTGGCAAGGCCAATATAGGATCCAGACTTTTTAAATATTTCATACAATTTGTTCTTTCTATTTTTTAGAGATGATAAGTGCTTTGATCCGCAAGGTGGACCAGAACGATTTGATTCAACGATTTAAGGAATTCATATTTCACATTCTGTAAAAGTTTCATGCAAATATAGCGTATATTGAACTGTTAAGAGAAAAATAAAATTTTATTCTTTATTTTATTTTGGTTGTGTGTAAAACAAATTTTTTGTATTTATAGACTATTTAGATATTAGGCAATGGTTCTCGGTGGGAGCGGGCTTAAATATTTAAAGCGTTAATAAGGCTGGGGTGTTAGTATAAAAACTCCAAAAATATCCTTACGTAATATGTGAATATACCCTCATGACTTTTTTTAAGTAAATGAACGATATGTAAAATAAAAATCACAACTATAAACAGCTGAAATATTAAAAAGAAAGGCGTTACCATATTTTCTTTTGTTTCGTTATTTAAAAGTTGTCGACAATAAAAAAAAATTTAAACAGACTTTAAATAAAGATCTTAAATTAAATAATATTTTGGCTTACAAAGCGATACGACCTTTAGCCTGTTCAAATCATATATATATAGAATAAAATGAAGTTCAAACAATAATAATTGAAATTAAATAAAATTAAAAGTCATGGGCCAGTGGCGAAAATTAATAAAATATACAGTGAAACTTCGATATAACGAATTCCAAGGGGATCCGAATATACTTCGTTATAGCCATTGATTCGCTATAAATATAAACAGCACAGCCTTGATACAACGAAATGGGAAGAAATACAAAAAAAAATCGTTATAGCTATAGATTTCCTTATTCAAATTCTATTTAACATGAGAATTCTAATAAAAGCTTATATTTCATGCTATACATAATTTTATTCTTACTTCGTTGTATAGAGGCTTTTGTACGAGTACTTTGTTGTATAGAGAGGCTATACAAAATCCGCCTGTAAATACATTTAGACTTCGCTGTTTTTATAACGGGACTTTACCATATAGTATTTATTCTATATAGAGGCTTTTTTGCTCAGAATTTGTTCGTTATAGCTAAAGTGTATTTTTGTGTGAAAAACTTTGCAATAAAGAGGTTTTCTCAAGGGACTCAATAGAACATACGTTATATTAAGTTATTCGATATAACGAAGTTCGTTATAACGAAGTTTCACTGTACTTAATACTCGTAGTAACAAACCAAAAAAGTTTGTCTTAAGTAGAACAAAAAATAAGCAAATTAACTAACATGTGCATAATTAATAAAGAACAAACGACAATGGCAAGACTGTTGTAAATTTAGAGATGGTAAAATTGAGCTTTTATTACAAAAAAGTTTTCCGCAAAACAATTCACATATTCCATTTGCAATGATGGCTGAGTATATATGTAAAGCAGAAATCTACATCAACTGACACCACACACAGTGGGCCAAACACAAAAGAACGCTGATAATGAACCTTTAGTGGCCTTCGAAAATGACTACTTGTTCCGTTCAACCATGTGTTAGTCAGAATTGTTGTTCATTAATAATTATCACATGTTATTTGGCTTTCAAAGCCAGACGAACTTTAGCCTGTTCAAATCATAAATATATAAATAAATTATATTTTGTTTAAATATGTTTGGTGAACGAAACTCTAGGACACAATTTCACGAATTTACTATTAACAAAATTAGTGTTACTTAAATACATTATATGTGGCACATCTTAATTCATGAAAGATGTCACAATATAGAAATTATTATCGTTTTTTTAATAAATTTCTTTAAATGTAGCTGCCATTTCGTAAAGTTGTAAGCATAAACTATAATTTAAGGCGTTTCTTTTCGCCTCTAATTATTTAAAAGTCGTGATATGGAAATTTTTTTAAGGAATGCGAATTATCTCCGATGACGATTAGTGAGTGGTCTTTCTGTTTACGTGGTCGTTGTTTTTATATGTATTTAATGGGAATAAAAGATTTGTGTATTCAATTACTTGTTTTGCTAATTTGGTATTTATTTATGATAAGAGTTTTGAAAAAAAAACAAAATTAATAGTAATCATACGTTAAATAAATATTATTATTTTGTTTTAAATAATGTTTGTCACTCCCCTAAATCACATATTAAGAGGCCGTTTTCACAATTTCCGATTATTTAATTTTTAATGAAAACTAATATAGCAAGTACCTATTAAAAATGACGGTTAATAGTTTACGTTTTACAATACAGTGAAACTTTGATATAACGAATTCCAAGGGGATCCGTAAATACTTCGTTACAGCTATTGATTTGCTATAAATATAAGCAGAAAATCCTTGATACAACGAAATTTTAAGAAATACGAAAATATTCGTTATAACTATAGTTTTCTTTATTCAAATTCTATTTAACATGAGAATGCTAATCTTAGATTATATTTCATGAGGTAAATAAAAATTGAAACAGCACACACACTAAGAACTCGTTCCTTTGATAACTGGACTTTATCATTTTGCTATACATAAGTTTATTCTTACTTCGTTCTATAGAGGCTTTTGTACGAAGTATTTCGTTGTATAGAGGCTTTACAAATGCGTTTGTAAATACATTTAGACTTCGGTGCTTTTCTAACAGGACTTTACCATTTAGGATTTATTCTGATTTGGTTATATTGAGGCTTTGAAGGAATATTTCGCTATATAGAGGCTTTTTTGCTCAGAATTTGTTCGTTATAGCTTTAGTGTATTTTTGTATGAAAAACTTTGCAATAAAGAGGTTTTCTCAAGAGACTTAATAAAACATACGCTATATTAAGTTTTTCGTTATAAAGAAGTTCGTTATAACAAAGTTTCACTGTATTTTGATTGCTTATTCATGTTTTAGATACAGCAGTTTTTCTTAAAATAAGTCTGAGTTTATGGTAGAGAAAGGAAAAAGAAAGAAGAGGTGTGCATACTTGCTGATACTGAAAAGTTACTTCAATTCGCTTTAGCTATTTCATTCGCTGCATTAACAAATAGACCGAAAGTATGTGAATAAAGAAGCAGTCTAAAAGATAATTGAAGAGACTTGCTGCAAGAAAAACTGATGTATCTCAAATATGAATAAGTAGATAATTTGGTAGAAACTAGGGCAATACCGTCAATCTGTTTACAAGAAAACCGGCAGTCTCTCAAAGAATGTATTGATAAGGTATAAGAAAATTTAACTACTGTTTGTATAAGTAATTTCATTGAGGGTCATAATCGTTAGTTAAAGAAAAATGGATTCATTGCATTTCCTTTCCCTTTGTACTTGTAGAATTCCAAATTTTGCAATAATATAAATATCGATGTATTATCATAATTTTTTTTTTGGTGGTGGGGGGGTGGGGGGTGTGTTTGGGGTTCAGTGATTTTTAGGATTCACTTTTCTGTTAAATAAAGTCGGCTTAGTGCTAACTTTAGATAGTGTAAAACATTTTTGGCTAACTGGGAGTTAAAGTTCTAATTAACTTTTAATCGGATATTGAGAAAAAGGCCGTAAGAAAACAAAGTACTTTAGATTAATTATGATATATGTGCACGTGAAGTGGAATATTTTGTCTATATTAATGAGAAATGTATGTCATCTTATGATTTATATATATAAATAGTTTTTTTCAAGGTTTTTGTGCGTTTATACTCGTACATGTATACAGCTTCCGGTGTACGGTCGAAAAAATTAACAAATATTATAATTAATACAACAACCTTAACAATTTCTTTTTTCTTTTGCTTAGCAGTGTTCACTTTTAAGACCAAATTTTGAATTATTCTACAAAAATTGGGTAATATTTTAATTTCTTCGGTTTCTTAAAGCAGTTTTTATAAATGTACAAACTTAATGTCAAACAAATCACAAACATTTATAGCATTGAATCAAAATAAAGTGAAGGTTGTGGAAAAAAACCTTAGTTCTGTAAATCTGTATTAATTTAATGTGGACTTAGTGTTTTACCCCCTTACTGATAAAATTTGAAATAAAATACAAATAAATTTTTATTTCCAACTAGCTTCCCCGACAGACCTGGTATTGTCATAACTCTGAATATTGAATTCACTCACATTTGTGCAATTTATTTATAGAAATTAAATCTAAAAAACAGAAAATATATTAAAAGTACAAATTTTCACCGGCTTTACCGCTTGAAAAGTATCCGATATATTTTGATCTCAAGCATATGTTATCCGTCTACTGAATTTCATCCAAATCTATTGACCCGTTTTCGCTTTACAGTGGGACAAACTGAAACTTACAATAAAAATTTCAACTATTTATTTCACAATGGAGAATGGAGGAATCGGTCCGGCCGTTCACGCGTGAAGCCGTGACAAATATAATTTATATATCGATTTTTCATAAATTTTTTAAAACAGCTATCAAATGCAATTGAAGTTTATTCCGTCACTGTAATCATTTTGAGAATATATGTGTGTGTTTGTGTTATACCAAAAACTCTGTTTTTTGAAAAAATTTAAGAAAATGAAAGCTTTTGAATGTATTTTATAAAAAGTATATTTTAAACGTTATTGTTTATAAATGAAAAATAAAAGCGAAAAGGCTTAATGTTTTCAAAGACCCAGCTGTTAAGGTTTTTATAGAATATTCTAAAGCTTTCTTCTATTCCATTTTGACGAAAAAAGGAGTTTCTTTTAAGAAAAAAAAAACACATACAAAAACCAGCAACTCGTTTTATGATATTTACACAGAAAAAAGTATTCACCAATTAATGTTTTCAATTAAGAATTTAATTTAATCAATTAAATTTTTAATTGTAAGAATTAATTCGAGTGGAAAAACTTAATTGATATTATCAAATTGTTTATAGGTGAAAATTTAATTAATTTTTTAATTGATGTTACAAATATTTTAATTGATATTACAAAATTATTCATGTTAATTTTGTAAAAATGTTTTCTTGAGTTATTTTTAAGAACGTATACATATATCTATTTATTTATTCATTTTGTAAATACTGGACTGTAGTATTCATGGGAAACAGTGTGACACCAAGCCGCAAATCTAGGGACTGCTGTTCATAATATTCGAAGCAAAAAGCTTATTAGCTGCTGTAGATTGCAGCCAAACATGAAGATCTTTGAATTATCGCAAGGCCAAAATTAACTATGCTTATCACTTTTAATAAAAACTTTGCATTTGCGGCCTTTGACTCTGGCTGTTTTTCGCATAAATATTTTAGCATAATTCTTTTTCATTCTTTTGATTATTACTATGAAACATAAATAATCATCTTCTATTATCTCAATTTATTAATCAATGATTTCTAATGTATTTTTATTTAAAAACATTTTTTTTCCAACTCGCAATTATAATAAATTTCTTTTAATTTTTTTTCCAATAATTTTTAAAAACTCTTTTTATTATAAAACTCGTAACTAATACACAAAAATATTAAAAGTTGGTTGTAATCATCAACATGTTTGAATCATTAAAAATTATTTTATGCTTTTCACACAAATATTCCCAAAAGAAACGAACGAATTCTCAAATTTATTATTCTTTTCGGAAAACATTAACCTGTATTGCGTATGTCGAGTCGAATATTCGTCTACGAGAATTTTGTTTTCTTTAATCTAGAACAAAACTGTCGTAGACGAATATTCGACTCGATTGATTGCATTTTTAAGTAACTTTCAAAATTTTGCAATTGAGTTTTTTGCAGTTATTTCATTATACCAAAAAATTTTAAATCAAACACCTTATCGGTGAAAAAATTTGGAACTTATTTCATTTTATTTTTCATAACGAAACCGTTTGAGAACTACTTCATATTTTTGGGATTTATTAGATTTTTTCGCTTTTCAAAGGATTTCTGCAATACCGACCTCAAGGATTTTCTATTCCAGCTTCGCTTTCTAAAGCGTTAACGTATTGCCGCCCTTCGACCCTTCCTTATCTACGGTATGATTACCACAGATTTCGGATAATGACCTGACTCACGGATTTTTTCCCAAATTTTTATGTATGTGGAATTAATTTCATATTTTTAGGTATCATTTCATTCTGAATTATTTAATTTTTTCCATGGCAGTTATTTCAATATGATATAAGTTACAATATTTGGGCTTTACTTCGTTTTCAGTTTTGGGATTAGTTAAATATTCTGACAAACACATCATCAGCGTTCTTTGTGTTTTGTCAACTTTGTGTGGTGTCAGTTGTTAAAGATCTCTGCTTTATGTAATCAGCATTTCAGTGCAAATGGAATATGTGAATTATTTTGATTCGTCGTGTTACAACATGTTGAAAGCTTTTTTTGTAATGAAAGCTCAATTTATATAATATAATTTAATGTGCTTATTTTTGTTCTATTTAAAGCAAATTATGTTGGTTGTTGGATACTTTATTTTTAATTTGTTTTATATATTTTAATAGAAATGAATTTGTATTGGACTTCCCATTTTCACTTATTTTAGCTGAGTAATAATAAGAGCAAGCAAGTAGAAACACTTTTCAAATATCTTTGTTGCTAATTTTTCTTTTTTTCAACTAATTTCAATATTACATTTTGAATAACATACAAAAATGCAAACAATTTTTATGCTATACAAAAAGGCCCATTGTGCAACAGCAATAAAAGTTCTACTACGATGATATATTTTCAAAGCCTTGGGCGAAAATCATTGCGCTTAATAACACCCCAAAAGCAGCTAATTACGAGTTCCAGATTCACGAAATGATTTATTCATTAGCAAAAGGTATTCAAATGATGTCAATTTATTAATAAAGTTTTTATAAGTATAATTTTTATAAATAAAACTATTACACATTAATGTATTAGTAAAAAAAAATCTTATATTTTACAAATGCAAATTTTTATTATGGAAGATTATAGAAAAATATAAAAATTCAAATTGCACAAGAGGAAAACATATTTAAAACGTTTTTAAGGGGAAATAAAATATTAATAATAAGAGTTCCAAGATCTGGATAAAAGACGTTGTGCCGCAAACTGGCGGAAGGCATTGAGACGCACATTGTTCAAAATGCAGTTGGGTGGCAACTCGACCTGTCAAAAGTTTGCGAAAGAAATATTATAACAAATAAATTTAATTTTTAACTTAATAATGAGAAAGGCAGCGTTTAACATTATTTTTAAGCATCAGCTATGGAATGCAATTTATTTTCTGGCTAAAGGTTGGAAGAGCAAATTTTTGTGGTAGCGTATGCGTATTAACTGGTCTGGCCAATAATAACTTACGGTGTGAGCATGAGTCACTTTCATGGGCTTCTGGCCAGGACAAATAATGAAAGACTCGTGGCCAGGCAAAAGTTGTGCGCTTGCGATAGAGGGACGAGAAACGGGTGGCACGATGGAATGAGTAACTATCGGAGCTGTTGAGATTACGGGCGCTTGATGTTGTCTTCTAATGTGTTTGGGTTTATTTATTTCCGGCAAATTTACCTCAGACTTACTGGGCCAAGGATTCATACGAGTAGATGGTATGTTTGGGGTGTTGGAATTATGGGCTGCTGTAACAAAAAAAAAATGGGTAGAAGGCTTAGCATTGATAGAAATTATAAAAGAATTTTTTACTATTGTACCTCTAACATTAATTTGGAATTCGCATTTTGCTGTTAAACCATCTTCGGTGGTGGCTTCATAGAAGACAGTGTGAATACCAGTACCAAACAATTCACCAGGAATCTAAAATTTTAAACCAGAATATGATTTAATAATTTCTAAATTTTATTTATGTATACATTTAAATACCCTGGATTTGTAGATCTTCTTTAAAGCATATTTGCTTTCGAATCTGGGCTCCTCCCATACCACCGAGCGATAGGCTTGATTTTTAGCCATTTGCACATCAAATGAACTGGTGCAGAAAGTAACTTTAGGTCCTTCTGCATGTGTGACATGTATAACGGTCTTGCAGCGTGCTTTCCTACCCGTGGCAGGATCATGGCCACGAAAAGCTACCGCATAACTACCTGGTCCTAAATGAGCTTGCAAGTTTCTGGTCCAAGCTGGAGACGATTCAATATAGCGATAATCTAAATTGGTAATTGGTTTTTCCAAAATAATATGGGCAGTGCGTTCACCATGAGCCAAAAATACAGTAGTATTACGGGGACACTTGATAAACGGCCTTTGCACACCAATACCCCCAAATGTGGGTGGTTTCCATGATAAGTTTGGCAAAGGAGCTGCTTCATAAGCAGTGTGTATGCTAGGCAAGGGTTGTTTATGTAATGTTGGCAGTTGTAAAGGTGTGAAATCATTTGTGGCACCTAGACGTGCCTCAGTATTTATTGGCACACATTCAAATATGCCATCATACGACCATTTCATTTGCGAGCTGCAGACAGCCACTGATTTTCCCACTGGCGTAAAGCCAACGTCACACTTAAGGCGACATTGTTCTCCCACATAAGTTGCACCCAAAGAGCATGATTGCGGCAACATGACACCGTTTCTAGGTATTGGAATACGTGGACAGGCAATCGCTAAAATAAAGAAAATCATTAAATTTATATGCAGAAGATACAGGTAATGAAAATCAAATAAAACATAAATTCTACAAGTGATGTTTTATTCTCGTTTCAATTGTTATCTATCAACTGTGTGTGTGTTAACTATTAGTTTCTATAACTTACGCAAACATTTGTTTTCATAGTCATCCCATTGGCCAGAAGCATTGCAAAAACGTTGACTGGGACCTTCTAAGCGGTATCCCTTATCACACCAAACTTTACATTTGGTGTTATAGAAACGTCTTCTCTTATGACGATATTTAGTGCACTGGGCTTTTCCATTAGCCGGAGCATCGAAAGGACGACACTGGTCACGCATTTCCAAATGTTTTTCACAAGACTTTCCATCGCCAGACAAAATCGAGCCCCAAGGACATTTGCATTCAAAACTGCCACGAACATTTAGACAAGTTCCTCCTAAACATATTTCGCTATTGTTTTCCAAGCATTCGTCTATATCTACACACTCTCGACCATTTTCTAGTCTATAGCCACTGGGACACAAGCAGTCATAAGAGCCATTGGTATTGCGGCAACCGAATTCACAAACACCGGGCAAGGAACACTCGTCGATGTCTTCACACTTAGTAGGATCATCAACATTAAATGTAAAACCGGCGGGGCAGGTAGTAGGGCAAGCATCTTCACCATGAGCTGGTTTGGAACCATCAGGACAACGACATTCAAAAGAACCCTGAGTATTAACACATTTATGCAAACAAAAGCCATTCTTGTAAAGACACTCATCAATGTCTTCACAAGTTTTGCCATCTGTACCCAATGACCAACCGAATGGGCAAACACATCCTTTTTCAGCATCACACATATGCGAACAGCCACCATTGTCCATACTACAGCGCTCGTTGAAGCATTTTTTACCATCCGATGAAAGCGTAAGACCTTCGGGACAGCCACACATGTACGAACCCTCAGTATTGTAACAATTATGGCTGCAGCCGTGATTCGTAACAATGCATTCGTCTATGTCTAGACATACTGAACGGGTCTCTCCTAGATAATAACCCTCCGGGCAGGTACATTGGAATCCACCATCTACATTTACGCACTCATGAGAGCAGTCGTGACGTCCCAATGCACATTCATCAATATCCAAGCAAGTCTTTTGATCATCCGCCAACTCAAAGCCTGTTTCACAAGCGCAAGCATAAGAACCTAGAAGATTGACACAAATAGAGCTACAATTCGCCAGACCACCGAGACATTCATTGATGTCCAGGCAACTATGATCATTGGATGAAAGTATGAAACCATTTTTACATGAGCAAGCATAGCTGCCGGCATTATTATGACAAATATGATCGCAACCGCCATTTGTGAGAAAGCATTCGTCATTGTCTAAGCAAGTCTTATCATCAGGATGCAAATGATAACCTACGGGGCAGGAGCATTCGACATGACCATTCATATTATTGCAAGCATGCGAACAACCACCATTACTTTCCAAGCAAACATCGACCAAAATACATGTTTTATTATTTCTAACGCTAAGTAGATAACCAGGAGGGCACGAGCACTCATAACTTCCGGGTAAATTCATACAAAAATGAGTACACTGACCGTTCTCTATCGAGCATTCGTCAATGTCCAAGCATATGGGAGCAGCTGATGGCAATTCAGTTGATGGGTATGATGAAATATTGTAAATGTTATGAACTGCGTTTTCAAAGCTTTCAATATGATTAGATGATAATGGAATGATATCTATAGCTAGATTGGCAGACAAGCCCAAGGCATAGCCAGGCGGACACAAACAAGTAAAGGAGCCATTTAGATTTTCGCAAACCATGTCATCATGACAAGTGTGCAAGCCCAAAGTACATTCATCAATATCAAAGCAAAAGTCTTTCAAAGCTCCTTCAAGAAACTCAAAACCAGCGTGACAGGAACATTTAAACCCACCTGCAGAATTTGTACACAATTGGTGGCAGTCACCATTACTGACTTGGCATTCATCGATATCGATGCACGACTTGCCATTTACATCCAAAACAAAACCATCAAAGCAAGCGCAAAGACCATTCTCTTCCGTTTTACAAATCTGTTCGCAGCCATTCTTATTAAAAGAACACATATCGGCTTCTACACAATTAATACCCGTATCGTCCAGGGTCATATTACCGGGGCAAGCACAGCGGAAGCCTTGTCCGTCGGCAAAACACTCATGTGAGCATTGGTTCTGCTTACAAGGGTCTTCCAACATACCAGCGCAAATTCCTTCCATATTTGGCTCAGAACCATCCGAGCACAGGCAATTAAAGGCTCCAGGCAAATTAACACAGCTCAGAGTACCACATATGCCCGCCTCTACCACGCACTCATTAATATCCTCGCACTCATAATCGCTACCCTCAGCAAAACGAAATCCAGTTGGACACTCACAGCGGTAATTACCCTCAGTATTAATACATTCGTTTGAACATTTGTGCAATCCTTTAGAGCACTCATTTATGTCCACACATCTAGAGTCGAGTTCTTCATAGCCCAAAGGGCAAATGCAGGAATAAGTTGTACCATCTTCATTGGGTTGACAGCTGCCAGGCAAACAATCGTTTTTATGCTCAGAACACACATCCGCCATTTCCTGGCAATTAAAGCCATCCTCTTTAAGGGCATAGCCTTCGGCACACAAGCATTGATACGAGCCACTAACCAAATCTACACAGTCGTAGGCACAGCGAGTTTTGTTCAATTCTGGATTTTGTAAGTCACTGCACTTATCCACTGCACAGCTGCGACGATCTTCCAATAGATGATGGCCCTCAGGGCAATTGCACTCGAACGATCCCGCTGTGTTTTGGCAACCATGTGAACACATCTTATGTGATGCTTCGTATTCTGTTACTTCCACAATGGCACACTCATCTATGTCGACACAACTCTTTTGGTCATTGGCTAAGTCGAAACCAGCGGGGCAGGTACATTCGTAGCCACCCTCAATATTGATACAGATCTCACAGCCGCTGGTGCCATCACTGCATTCATCTACATCAACACATTTGCCCTCTTCCGCTTTATAACCCTTGCTGCATTCCAACTCTTCTGAGGCTCTTATTATACCAGAATTATCGCTATGATCTGGGACAGGTTCGCTTGCACCCTCTTCCTTCTCATCTTCACGGCTGTTGAGGGTCACTATGCAGCGATATGAGCCATGAGTATTTTCACAACCCTCATGACACTCGGCAGCAATTTCGGGCAATTCGCATTCGTTAATATCTATAAGAGAAATTTTTTTAGAAAAATTTTATTTAGCGAGATATGTAGAATATTTTATACAATTCTTAATTTACACTGTCGGACTTTAAAAAATTATGGCAGGAAATCTAGCAGATTTCAGTTAAAATCGTTATCATATATACCCTTTATACACAGTTTTTTTACATTGATCAAGATTTCGTATCCAAAACAAAACCTATTGATTGAAATTTTTCCTAAACTACAACCAATAACTGCTATATAGCTAATTCACACACCAAGTTCAACTACATTGTATTATTTTTAGTAAAGTTTTAAAAATAAAAATGGTTGGTTGCATCACTTAGTTCTACTACACTTTTTGAGCAGACGACGTATGTATATTTCGTTTTATGTGAGAAATCTACTAGATTTTGCATAAAATATCGCAACTAAACGCAAGTGAAGTTTTTTTTTCAAAAATAAAATGAAATAAATTATGTAAGATTACCCGATAGTATAATGTATTGTATGCTAGTCTGTTAATCCGAAATTGATAGTTCAAGGATTAATCCTTGGAGATGTTTGTGATACAAATTGAACTAACTGATTTTTTCAAACATAAAATAATGTCTGAGCGACAATTTATATTGAACAATATATGTATAATATAAAAACTTGTTTTTTTTTATTTCAATGCGCAGACGGAACTAATTCTCGTTTTTAAAAGAATCAAACAGTAGTAAAAAATCAACGTAATTTGATTTAGAAAAACTACGATGCTAAGTCAATAACTATATATTCCCTGAGAGCTGCCTACGTTCAAGGTCAGGTTGTGATTAACTCAATGCGTTGACATACAATGACTCATTAAATTTCCGACAGTGTACATACTCGTACATGGTATGAATATATGAATGTATGTAAGTCATATGTATGTAAATTTGTTAAGTACATGTCTTTATGTATATATATATATATATCTATGGCTTAATATAAAAAGGGCGTATCTCAATTTTTTTCGAAATCGCGTTTTTAACGTTTTCTGGGAGACAATGTATATTTGCATCCTCTTTGAAGAACTTAGTACGTTACAGTTAAAAATCAAGGACTTATGGCCACTTAAAAAATTATTTCTGTATGTAAATGCTTAAGTTTTTCTTCAGTTTTTTGCTTCTCCTATAAAATATCGAAAATTCCAGTTCCGCCTTTCTTATATTGAGCCATATATGTTTAAATTAATAATTTTATAGCAATAAAAATAAAAGCAGTAAAGTTCCAAATAGTTTCTCCAATTCCCAAAATCGTAGTATTATTTCATAATATTAAAGTTATTAATTATTATATATAAATTATGTGAGACCTGACAACCAAAGAAGAAATGGATTGAGTACCAAGCAGCTCAATGGCATAAAAATAGTAATATATCTATGGCAATAAGGAAAATGCGCTTAAGTCATATTTTATGGTTTTGCAGCAGTCGATTTTCAGAAATTTATTTCTTTTACAATTAAATTGGGAAACTTTCTGTTAACCTTTATTTGTTTGAGCAAATATCGTTCTACACATAATATATATAATATATTTAAATTGAAATATACCAAATTATTATTCCAAATGAGATTAGAAGTCTAAAAAGATAAGTCACAAGTTCTTGTGCTATAACTTCCTGAAAAACTACATACATTAGTTGAGATTTTGACCAGGGGTAATTTCAAATATGCAGATAATGGTAGTACCATTAACTCAAAATTAGCTTATCTGAACTTAAGCACTTTTTCCTTTTTGCCACAGATATATTCACTAAGGATAAGAAACGCTTATGCTTGCATATAATAAGCAAATTAGCTCTGGATGATGTTGTTTAGAGCTGGGCCGCCAGAAAAAAAGCAACTGATCGATTCTGTTCACTGAATACTGACCCCCATATTCATAAAATTTAAAATGAATTTGAAATGTATTTTATTTCAAATTTTTGAAACAAAATTTTCCTCAAATGGATTTCAAATTCATTTTAATTTTTATGAATGTAGGGGTGAATGTTTTTTTTCACCATTTTCGTAATGTTTCGTCTAAATCTAGAGCTGGATGCTTCTCGTTCGAACTCGTTCAGTTGGCTGTTTTAGACACATACTTATGTTCAAACCCAATGTAATTAAAATGGGTTTGTCCCAGCTCTATCTTATGCATAGTTTCCACAAGTCAGGCAGACGACTCGTTTAGAAAATTTTCATGAAAATTACTCAAAAACCTGAGTGCTTTCCATATAAATTTTATACTCAAGTCGACCGTTTGGATTCTAGAAGCAGGGGGTTAATCTTCAATAAATTTAATTGGGACTCGATGAAGTGTTTTAGTAAACGGCACTGTTCAAGTTCAACTTGGCTGGATCTAAACCTATCACATAGTACAAATATAATGTTAATTGTTCCCTCCAATGAAACTGCCAAATCATTCATGCCCATAAATATGTTTAGATATTAACATTAGCTTAACTGGTATTTAAAGTTTTGCTATATGAGTGTGTCTATGTTCGAGTGGGTAGCGAGCAAGCCTATAATGTCAGAGGTTGTCAGTTCGAGCCCCATAAAACGCTATGCTTAAAGTAAAATATAATTGCGCTAGTAACAATTATAATATACACAAGACAATAACGTTGTAAGTGGCAAAATAATTTTTTTCACGAGCACTAAAAAACGTATTTTATGGCAATATTGTTTTTTTCGTTTAATTGTAGCTATGCTACTAATTGCGCGATACAGGAACTAGGATGTTTTGAAATATTTGCAGAGAATTTGACATCTTCATATAATATAATTTTATTGCATTGTTGTTTAACACATGAAATTTGTTTTATATAACTAAGCATCATAGCTACAAGCGGCTGTCCTAAGACACCTCTCTTCTTTTTTTTCTAACTACTTCAAAAGTCTTCCTGAAAATGATTTTAGATATTCACTGATTTTTAGACACTTAACAATTGTATCGGATATTGGTAATTCGATCAGTAGATTAGGGAAACGTGTCAATAATAACCTGCTACCTCAACCGATTTGTTTATTTTTTATTTGTTTTCTTTTTCTTCATATTTTTTATATCTATAGGATATTACCCTCCATCTATCCATCTAATACCAAAAATCAAGCTTTAAAAAAAATAATTTTATTTGATTTAGCAAAAAGTTTTACTTTTTTGTCGACTCCAATAAGGGAAGGGATTTTCAATATTTTCATGTCTGTTAATTCATATTCTCATTAGATGATCTAATGCCCTAATTCACTTAGAAGACTTAGGAAGTTTTTGTTTGAAAATGCTTCTGAGTTCTTGTGTTTGAAGTCTCTAAATTATTTTCTTCAAAAATGGTTGTTGTCTTTGATAATGAAAAATATAAATATTATTGCCATGTTTTTGAAACATAAAAATTCAATTAAAGTATTATACAATAGTTTGAAAAATACATGAAAAAATATGTGTTGGATATAATGTTCGGAACAAAATCATAAAGCAAATACACGAACCTTCTAGCATAGACAATGAATAATAATCGTTTTAAAGAATCAAAACTGCTTCTTTTTTTCGTCCATAGACAAGACGATACATTCGTCGAATAGAATTAGGGCATAAGTCTTTCTGAGTTAAAAGTGACAGAAATTACATTTTCTGGTAATTTATTCGATATCCAAGTAGTCAGCCAATAAAATACAAATGGCTATGAGTATAATGAAGAAAAATGTGTGAATTAAAATGTACCGGCCTTAAAAACAAGTTTTGTGAATTGTGCAGAACGCGTTCAATTGTAGTTTTGGTATCAAAAAAGTTTGGATAAATTCTCCAGAAAACTGGATACCATACTGATGATAAAGTCAGGAGATCGGATGGAGTGAAGAAAGCCTACACCTGAAATATATCTGCTAATACCAAGATCATCTGCCACCACCAGAAGTAGTATCTGTTGAATGGCATTAGCGAAAAAAAATGTGTTTGGCTTACAGCATCCCGAAAACTACTATAATTGAAATCCAAAACCCTTTCCCCGCCGATATTTGATGGCAACCATGCCCACTACATGAACTTGACCTAAACCTCATCAATCTTCAAGCGGGTTTTGGAACGAAGTTCACAAGCAGATACTGTTCAAGACTAATGTACTAATTCTGTTCGAGGATTGTATCGTCTTGTCTATGGACGAAAAAAAGAAGCAGTTTTGATTCTTTAAAACGATTATTATTTATTGTCTATGCTAGAAGGTTCGTGTACTTGCTTTATGATTTTGTTCCAAACATTATATCCAACACATATTTTTCATATATTTTTCAAACTATTGTATAATAACTTAATTGAAGTTTTATGTTTTAAAAACATGGCAATAATATTTATATTTTTCCATATCAAAGACAACAACCATTTTTGAAGAAAATAATGTAGAGAATTCAAAGACAAGAACTCAGAAGCATTTTCTAACATAAACGTCCTAAGTCTTCTTACTGAATTAGGGCATAATTTTTCGGGAGCAAGTATCATCATTTAAGCTCTTTTAGGTCAGAACGAAACCTAATATCGGCTTATTGTTACTATGAATGGTGTTGCCATAATTGTATCTTCCAAGACCGTGTCCGTGTCCACGTACGATACAGACCAAACGGCTGGACCGATGTCAATTTGGTTTTTTCTGTTTGAAAGGTGACTTTATCGAAGAGGTTTTCAACTATATTTGAAGCAAATTGGTTCAGCTGCTTAGAAGGTATGACATCTTTTCTAGATATATCGGGGGCTTATAAAATTTTTAATTATTGTTATTTTATTTTTATTTTTAATTTTCTTCAATTCTCGACATTAGTGTTACCACCGATAAAACACTTTACATAACTTCTACCATGTGAACAACAGCAACAATTGATATTGAGTTAAGTCATTAGTCCAGATAAATTAACACCTGACCTATATTTACTTGTGATTAAATTCTTCATTTGCTGTTATTTTACTAATCTTACAACCACCAAACAGCCACCACATATATTTTAGTATTTTAATATATTTCTCTAGTTACTTGGCTTTATAATTTAATGCGGCAAACATATTGCAACATCCTGACTTACGAACCTTCACAAGTCTTATCATCCGCAGACATGCGATATCCAGACGGACATAAGCAAAAAACACGACCCAACGATGACAGACATGTATGAGAGCAACCCCCATTATTATGCAAGCAAACGCCATTATCAATACACGTATGATTATCGGCTGCTAATTGAGTGCCGGGCAAATTATCACATGAGCAACTGTAGCCAGACCAAGTATTGTGACAAGTGTCCTGGCAGGGACCATGGCCATTGCGTAACAGACACTCATTAATGTCTTTAAGCACGAAATTAATTAAAATTGATGATGTGACAACGATGACAGTAATGAAGGGATGACAGATAATTTCAACGGTTGGTGACAAAATCGTTGAACACGTTGGCAGATGATAAAGCAAAAGTTACACATGTGATAGATGAAGTACATGTAAGAAGCATATGAAACCTACCAATACACGTGTTTCCAGTAAGGGTATCAATTTGTAAACCGCTTTCGCAAGTGCATTGGAATGATCCAGGCAAGTTTTGGCACAACTGCTGGCAGCCACCATTTTTAATTTCACACTCATCAATGTCTATGAAGGTGCACAATTATGTTATGGAATTTAAAGGAAAAATCAACAAGTAACCTCTAAGTACTTACCACGACAAGTAGAATAGTCATAGGGATCCAAGCTGAAGCCCTGTGAACAGGAACACTTAATACGTGGTTCATTTTCACCGGGAAACAAAACACGTTCACACTTTTGATCACAACCACCATTGTCAGCGCCACAATTGTCATCCACTACACGTGGAGTGTAGGGATCTTCGGTGGATTCCACCACCTCGGGGAGCTCGGTAACTGTCGGAGCTTCCACATGACGGGATCTTGGCTCTACTTTATTAGTAACTTCTGAAGATTCATAAAGTTCAGAGTGCTCCTTTTTTACTGTGGGAATTTCGTTGCTCAATTCTTCTGGTTCATGCACAGCAGCTGTTGTTTGCGTTGGTGTTACAGCTGGTGCTGCAGCGGCATTATCTTCTTCATTTTCCTCAACATATTCCTCGTATTCTTGAAACCATAATATGAAATTATTTCTTAAAATTATTTTAAATTTTCAAAACACTTCATTCATTACCTTCTTCCTCGCCCTCAGTATATTCTCCCGAAGCTATACATATGGGCAATTCACCCACCCATTTACTAGAGCCGCAATACAAGGTATTTATTTCCGTATCCTCGAATTCAAAGTTATCATTACATGCATAGAAAGCGGCCAGAAATATTTTATCTCCTCGCCGTCTTCTATCGTATTTCTTAACATAGCCGTGTCTGATTTCAGGTGCCTTTACCTTGGCCTGTATGCAAGTCATATCCAAAGTGGAAGCCAAGTCTGGCGATACCATACGATCTTCTGGTATATCTTGTTGTTTCTTTCTTTTTGGCTTTGCTTCAGAGTCTTCTGTATCATCAGCTTCTGTATCATTATTGTTTTCTAGCTGTACACATTCTGGAGGATCTCCTTTCCATTCATCAGTATCAAGATCACATACTAGGTCCCTGGCGCCATGTAATTCAAAACCCGGCTGACAGCTGTAGATGGCTCGAATGGTGTCTTCTTCATCTACGATTACAATGTTGGCATTCTTTACACTGGGTGGTACTTCACAGTCTTCATAAACTGCAGCATTTACTGCAACTAAAGAAAATTATTACAAATTATAGATATCGTGCCATAACCAACAAAATAAAGCTTAAGCGACATAATTTTCGAGCTTAATTCTTAGACCAAAATCACAGTTTAGACACTGTGCACAGTGTCGGATTTTGACAGTATTCATTACAAACATCATAACCTTTCAAATAATAAAGATATTTTAAAAATGTATAAAGCATTGGAAATATAACCCCTTTCGCTTAAAAAAAAGTAACCTGCATGGCCATAGGCTTACAAACCCACCATGCACATTGGTTTTTTCGTTGCAAAAATCATATGTTTTGAAGTTAAGAAATTCTTTCCAATGGTTAAAAATCGCTTGAATTTTAAATCCTTTAGTTTAAAAATAAGTTCCCCCGCATTGTGATAAGCACTGGACTTGGTGACACTTTTTGACATTTTTGTCGCCAAAGTTATATATTTTGAAGTAATGATATTTTTAAAATTTAAAAGCATTTAAAACACAACTTCTTGTGCTCCAAATGATATTCTCATAAGGAAGTCTAGAAAAAAAGTGCCACTATAATATAATATGTTAGAATAATATTATATATTTTATTTATATATATTTTTAAAATAATTGAAATCTATTTGCTGGTGTTTTAGCATGTCTATATACGTATTTCATTGGCGCTTCAACCAAATATTGTTAATATTAATGCTATTATATAGCATTAATATTAAAATACCCACATTTTTAATCACGGAAACATGTAGGATCTCAAAAGGATTTGGAAGAACACAAATATAGCTCCCAATGTTAATGACTATTTAAAGAAAAGAACTAATTAAAAAAAAGTTTACTATCTTGAAAAAGATACTAAATAACATTTAAGAAATCCATCATCCGACATATTGTCAAGTTTATCTTAATTTGAAATTTATTTGCTGGTGGTTCAGCGATGTCCATACGCACCCCACTGTTGCCGTAACAAATCGTCAGTAGACTTCAACCACACATTCTGAACAGTCACAAACCTCCTATCTTATGTACAGAGTTTCAAAAACTATTTGAGAACCCACAAATAACAATATTCCTGAAAATCACAAAAGAAAAACAAGCACAGTAGGCCCAGTAACTTATACAAAACCCAGCAAATAATTTATATTCGATATGAATCCATTCTATTTTTCTACACCTCTATACAATTAGAAATCCTTTGGATAACAATAAAAGTAATTATAAGGCAAAATGAAAAATAAAATCTAAACCCAACATTTAAGAAATCCATCATCCGACATATTGTCAAGTTTATCTTAATTTGAAATTTATTTGCTGGTGGTTCAGCGATGTCCATACGCACCCCACTGTTGCCGTAACAAATCGTCAGTAGACTTCAACCACACATTCTGAACAGTCACAAACCTCCTATCTTATGTACAGACTTTCAAAAACTATTTGAGAACCCACAAATAACAATATTCCTGAAAATCACAAAAGAAAAACAAGCACAGTAGGCCCAGTAACTTATACAAAACCCAGCAAATAAATTTCAAATTAAGATAAACTTGACAATATGTCGGATGATGGATTTCTTAAATGTTGGGTTTAGATTTTATTTTTCATTTTGCCTTATAATTACTTTTATTGTTATCCAAAGGATTTCTAATTGTATAGAGGTGTAGAAAAATAGAATGGATTCATATCGAATATAAATTATTTGCTGGGTTTTGTATAAGTTACTGGGCCTACTGTGCTTGTTTTTCTTTTGTGATTTTCAGAAATATTGTTATTTGTGGGTTCTCAAATAGTTTTTGAAAGTCTGTACATAAGATAGGAGGTTTGTGACTGTTCAGAATGTGTGGTTGAAGTCTACTGACGATTTGTTACGGCAACAGTGGGGTGCGTATGGACATCGCTGAACCACCAGCAAATAAATTTCAAATTGATACTAAATAACTTAATATCATTATATGTATATTATATATTAATATTATATAGTAATATTATATATTATATATTATATATTATATATTATATATTATATATTATATATTATATATTATATATTATATATTATATATTATATATTATATATTATATATTATATATTATATATTATATATTATATATTATATATTATATATTATGTATTATATATTATATATTAATATTATATATTATATATTATATATAATGTATTATATATTATATATTATATATTATGTATTATATATTATATATTATGTATTATATATTATATATTATATATTATATATTATATATTATATATTATATATTATATATTATATATTATATATTATATATTATATATTATATATTATATATTATATATTGTATATTATATATTATATATTATATATTATATATTATATATTATATATTATATATTATGTATTATATATTATATATTATATTTTATATATTGTATATTACAATGTATATTAATATTAATGCTATATAATATCATTAATATTAATATAGATTGTAATATACAATATATAAAATATACTATATAATATATAATATATAATATATAATATATAATATATAATATATAATATATAATATATAATATATAATATATAATATATATTATATAATATATAATATATAATATATAATATATAATATATAATATATAATATATAATATAAAATATATAATATATAATACATAATATATAATATATAATATATAATATATAATATATAATATATAATATATAATATATAATATATAATATATAATATATAATATATAATACATAATATATAATATATAATATTAATATATAATATATAATACATAATATATAATACATAATATATAATATATAATATTAATATATAATATATAATACATAATATATAATATTAATATATAATATACATATAATGATATTAAGTTATTTAGTATCTTTTTCAAGATAGTAAACTTTTTTTTAATTAGTTTCTTTTCTTTAAAATAGTCATTAACATTGGGAGCTATATTTGTGTTCTTCCAAATCCTTTTGATATCCTACATGTTTCCGTGATTAAAAATGTGGGTCTGAAGAGGCCGTCAACATATTGTCTAATCCGTGAAATTTTGCAAGTATTCGTGTATCTAAAGTGTTTATAGTATTTCTTTTTTCATTCCTGGGCTTCTTATGACAACTTTCCAATTGGTAAGTATTGATATTCAACTCAATTTCTACAATGGGCCAAAATCTTATGGACCATTGGAGTTAGTTTCTTCTCAGGGTGCATTTGAGACAAAAGTTGTGCAGTTTTTGATGCATAATCATGAAACTTTTGGCCATTTACAATTTCTCTAGAGTTTATAACATTAAGGATAACTACCAACCTTTTTATAGGGTGCCCCTATGGCTGAGTGGTAGTGATGCTAGTCTCTCAGTCCAGAGGTCGTGGGTTCGATTCCCACCATATACCCTGGGTGTTTTCCGCAGACAAACTAGTCGCTATGCGGGTTCTATTTGTTCTTTCTTTAGAAAAAAAAATATTGTCGACTTCAGTAATTCGGGCTGTTACCTCATCATTTTCAAAAAATACTCTGGACATGTTACCATCGTTAGAAAATCATTTTATTTTTTTTTCGAGCAGATAGTTTTTCCTTTGGTGTTGCGTTCTTATCAAAACATTCTCCTTCTCGCGGAATTGTATACGCTAGTTTTAAAATAAACTCCATGCACTTAATTCTGGCATATAACTGAGAAATTCCATATTTATTGTTTTGCTCATCACTTGAATCATCAAAATTTTGAAAGTTGACTAAGTCTCTATTATTACATTAAAGCTTTTGCCATCAATTATTGTAAGACAAAATCCATAATCAATGAAAACAGTTTTTCCATTCTTCATTTCAAGAATAGAAGGCCTTAGTTCAGGAATTTGCTTTTTTATATTGTATAATGTAGATCTGATTATTTCTGAAGACTCCTTCGCATATTTAAAAAATATCGGACGGCAAAAATGAACTGACAGATTTCACTTTAAAGTCGTTAAGGAACTACAGAGCATATTTGCATCTGGATCCATCACGTCCCATCGTATTTATCAATGTGAGCCTGTCTGGAAGTAATACTGCTTCCTTTTCAGGTCAAACTTTGAATAAGGCGTTTGGCTGTATGATCCACTAGGTCTTGCACTTTAACCTCTATCGATATTGCAGTAACCCCCACATTAGATATCACTGCTGCTTTTTTGGCAGATGCAACCTTTTTGTATCCAGGAAGAATATCCACATTAAGATTCTTTAAAGAGCTTCGTGAAATCCCATAAATTTTTCCTTTGACAATCCCAATTCCATAAATAACGCCAAGGCTTTTTCTATGCTATACATTGTGGGTAAAGCATTTGAAGGAGTCGTAATACTCTCCTCTCTTTAAGCCTCAGCAGTCGAAGCTGCTACCTCGCAAAATATGCACATGCACATCGATTGAAGTTATTTATTATACAAAAAAATTATCTCATTTAATTAAATATTTTACATTTAACCAAAATTAATAAAAAATTATTGGTAGTAGGACAGCGTTTTTCTGACTCGCTATTGCGCTAAAATTTATAAAAATAACAATTTATTAACACATATTTTTATCTTTAACTGCAAGTTGTTTGACATAATGTGCTATTTTTAGTTAAAAATATTTATTTTTACTAAAATTTATTTTCGTTTACCGGCCGGTTTTGTCATTTTTCAGTTGGGCATAGAAAAATTTGTATGTGTGACAAGATTTATGGCCACTTAAAGATTATCTTTTCTAAAGAACTCAAATTAATTATTAGAAGGAACTTTTCTATTATTTAAAAAATATATATACGAGTACATACATATGTATGTCGCCATGTAAATATATCTTTTGTGTATCGAAAGATATCGAAAAGTATTTTTCTTTTTTTTTTTGGCGAGAGGCCAATTTTTTTAGTTGTTGCTTCAAAAATTCTCAGCATCAAGTAAGAAGAAAATTCATGTTATTTACACCTGCCGATGGGCAGATTTATTTACAGAAATTGCTTAACTTTTCTTGTCGATATATCAAAATTAATTTGAGTGCAAGTCTTAATGTCTTCACACGTAGAAATAAACTTATTTCTGGCAGTGGAGAGCACTTTTTTACTGCTTGAAATTAAAAGAATGCATTAGATACTGTTTTATTTTTACTAATTTCTATGCTACATCGAAAGAATTTTGCTTCATAAGTCCAATGAAACAATTTCATGAAAATTTTTTCGCAATTCTAATGATAATTTCACAAATCCAATGAAAAGTTCATGAATATTGTGAACGAATTCGTTGGTATTCTGGTTGCTTCGTTGGTATTCTGGTTTCGTAAGAATATTTTATTGGATTTATGACAACAATATTTTCTAATTATTAAGGAACCCCTTTATATTTAAGTTATTTCATTCTTTTCAAGAATTTATTGTATTGTATATCGATGAAGTTGTAGCACTGCATTAATTACACTGTTAAATAAATTTGATGAAGTTTTCAATAAAATAATTTTGACGAAACTGGTTTCATTAATCCAACGAAGCGTGACGTTGGTTGAATTTTAATCAATTTTTCATTAGATTAATGTTGAAATTCATAGAATTTATGCCGAAAATTCTTTTAGTGTACATTTCAATTGGTCTGTTATGCAATCATTGAAAAGGTTAGAAAACATTATACTAATTTAAAAATACTCTTAAAATCATAATTGAGAACTACCAAATATCTTAACATCGTTCTATTATCGAATGATTAAATCAATTAGTATTTTGATTGCATATAACTTAAAAACCAATCAAAAATTTAATGAAAAAATTATTGGAATCTGGAACTTCCCTGTAAGCTACAGATTTTGGTAAGATTTTTTGCATTTCATACCCATTTTATGTTTATAAAAATCAGTGAATATCTAAAAGAGATTTGACAAACACTTTTAATGTTCTAAAAAAAAAACGATTTTTCAAAATTTTTTTCTCAGTCGTAGTATACAATTCTTCTTCTTATTAGGTCCTCTGGTTCACTGTGGAGCAAATGGTCTAAACAAAACTTTGCCACCTATTCCTATCGTTTGCTATATTTTTCACTTCGTTGAAAGAATATCCTAGTGTTTTCATATATTTATCTAACGTTCGCTTCCATGTGTGTTTTGGTCTTCCTCGTGATGTGGTACCTTGTGAATTCTACTAAAGGGTCTGTCTACAGATTTTCGTTGGTTGTTTCCGTAGGGTGTGTGATATTTATATCCACCTTCTTTTTGTGATCTCTATGTGTATCGGTATTTGTTTACTTCTATTCCATAGATCTTCGTTGAAAATTGTGTTTGGCCACCGGATCTTCAGGAGTTTTCTCAGACACTTGTTCATAAACGTTTGAAGCTTTCTTGCCAGTGTTTCCGACATTAGCCAAGTCTCGCAGGCATACAACAAAACTGATTTTACGTTAGAGTAGAATAAATGCATTTTCGTATGATTGGATATAGAAGATGATCTCCATATTTTGCAGAGCTGTGACAAGACACCTTGGACCTTAGATATCCTGCTCAGAATGTCACTGGAAACAACGCTGTCTGCTGAGATTACACTTCCAAGATAGTTGAAAGAGTTGACATTTTCTATTAAATCATCGCCGACCTTAAAATTTAATGATGTCACCGATTTTGCTTTGCATGTCACAGTGCCTTGAAGATAAAACACAAATATCGTCAGCACATGCCAGATCTCTCAGATGGTGTTGTAAATTCCATTGGATTCCTCTTTTTTCGTTAACGTCAATAGCTTTTGTGAAAAAAATCGTCCAGAACTATGAGGAATACTAAGGGAAAAATGAGGCAGCCTTCACCTACTCCTGAAGTGGTGTTGAATTCATCTGATAGTTTCTTCTTAAAGAGAACTCTGCAACCAACTCCATCGTGTTGTGCCTTTATAAGCCTTACCAGCTTTGGGGCAATGCCTCTTTGCCATAATGCATCCCAAAAATACACTCTCTGTTCATTCTTTCAAAAACCGAACTGTAGTCGATGAATACAAGCTGCAGAACTGGTTTTCATTCGACTGACTGCTCCATGATAACTCTTAACATGTTTAAGTGGTCAACGCAGGAGCGGTTTGGACGAAAGGCAGGTTGCTGTCTGCACATGGTTGAATCCATTTTTTTTACGCGATTAAGAACAGTCTTGGTAAGCACCTTTGGCGGAATTGAAAGCAACATAATACCTCTATAATTTTTCATTTACTGAGATCACCATTTTTTGGGATTGTAACCAAAATTCTCTCCAACCATCCTTCAGGCAATTTTTCTGTCTCCCATGTTATCTCAAAGATCGGTTTAATAGGTGAGCTCTAGGGCAGGCCTTTAGCATCTCAGCTGATATTTTGTCTACTCCAGGATATTTGGTGTTCTTCATTGCTGCTATAGCTTTCATGATATTGTCCCTACCACATCAAACTATCCAATATGCAAATTTGTACTTTTCAGAAAATCCCAAAGAGTCATCCTAGAAATTAGGGTACCAACGTAACGAATCTAACAAACGATTTTTTTTTGATAGATTGACGTGGTTGAGAAATTAGTGTCGCGTTTCACATTGATACATGTTCGCTGTATTAACTACTGGTGCCGGTTGGGTTTGCTTAAAATAGCTGCGAAATGCTCTTTGAATAACTGAAGTTGGTCGTCTATTGCTGTTATGGTATTGCCAATGCTATCCTTGAGAGGACGACATTGATTATATTTTCTTGAAGAAATTTATCTTGTGATGTCCCACAGCAGTTTCATATTCTTATTTTCAGCTGCTGATTCTGCTCTTTCTGAAAGGTTCTCATATCAGCTGAATTTATCCTTTCCACACGAAGGATGT
Source organism: Tachina lurida (assembly GCA_944452675.1). Taxonomy (NCBI): domain Eukaryota; kingdom Metazoa; phylum Arthropoda; class Insecta; order Diptera; family Tachinidae; genus Tachina; species Tachina lurida. The sequence goes on along the minus strand of OX101754.1, from coordinate 93,264,765 downwards.
CATGTTCTTTTCAGCTCATTATATGATTGCAAAGCACGCAGGTTTTCACTTCTCTCTGTATCTCGTAATTGTTTTGCTACACGGAATTTTTCGATAATATCCCATGTTCCGTCGCTCATCCCGACTTTCATTCGCAGTGGCTGGGGAACAAGTAATTTTTTGCTTTTGCTTAGTCCTCGTCCATACAGTGAAACATTTGCTGCAAAACATTTTTATTTTCTCTTTTGAAACTGCATTCGTGTCCACACTGTGAAGTTTTTGCTTTGCAGCTTAATACATTTTCTTATATATTTCTCATGAGAATGAGGCGAGAATGACGTACTCAACAAGAACTTCGTGTACATGAAACAAAGTACCCTTTGCCATTCCTCTTGCCCCTCTCGTCGACAAACTCAAATGATTTGTAGCAAATGTTTCACTGTATGGACGAGGACTTATGAATGCAGCTTTTACAAAAGACCAGACCGATTTAGATTGAATTTAATTCTCGTTTCTCCTGTCCGGACTATGCGCCTTGTTGCAGCTGTCTTGAGACGTAGTGAAGATACTAGGAGGTTATAATTCGAACCAACATCCGTGCTCCTTTTGACGTGGACATCGATAGACAACTCTTCCATAATCTGGATATCTCCAGTGGCCCCATCTGGAGATATCCAAGATAGTTTACACCAGTAAAGTCTTATTACTAACCTTATCACTTTTTCTTCTTTGAACTTTTATCGGCGTTCACACAATGCAAGTCTTATTTTTGAGCTCATATTTTTTATGCATAGTTTTGTGTATGCATGTGTGCTTTTTCGCATTACGAATGAGAAAGCAAAACGTATTGACAGTACATGAAGCTGACTAGTCGTTTCTTTTCCCCTCATCTCTCTCTCTCCTAGCATCAACGCTAGTTGAAAAAGGCATCGTATAAAGTATGAAGAACTCTATGTGAATCGGCTTTTAAATTGTGTTTGACAGCCACTGATAACAGATAACCGTGTGGTTTGAGAAGGAAATTGAAAAACAAAATGGAAAATATGTGTGATTAAGTATTATTTATTGAGATACAAAACCATCATGAAAACAAAGGCTAGGATTGATAAATACATTTAGGACTCTTCGCAATCAATCAATCACAATGGTAAAAAAAATGATTTACAGAATTTCGTTTTGGCCGAAAATTGAGAACATTCTCAATACCCATTTACGATCTTTATAACCCAAACAATTGAAAACAAAATTAAGCTACGAGAGATTGAAAAAGCCATAAGCATCTAAGATGGCTTATTGCTTTCCATTTGGAATGATCACTTTCCACAAGATGAGTACCCCATTTCGTCGAAATCATGTGATAGCTTGGCAGGCGTCTAAGGCGTTGTTCAACAGTAAAATGGTCCAGGCTTTGCACCATTTTCTAACCGTGGTTGAAACATGAATCCAACACAGCATACGAGAGACTAAACACCAGTAAAAACAGTGAGTTTCTTTGGGCGAATCGGAGTCGAAGAGGGCTGAAAAGTTTGTCATAAAACAGAGTCATGTGACCTATTTTTGGGAAGCACGCTAGATTATCTACATTAACCAGCTTCAAAGAGGTAAAACAATCAATGAAATATTTTATGTTAACTATTTTAGTAAGTATTTGAAAAAACGGCCGCATTGATTAAGAAAAAAATTTTTTGCACCAGGACAATACAAGGATGCAGACATGTGTGGTTTCCATGGCAGGGAAAAAACAGATTAAAATCAATAAAAACCATATTGAATTAATAAAAAATGTTAACGAAAATCTAGTCATATTAAAATTTCTTATTTCATTATGGACAAATATTAATTTACAGTATTAATTTATTAATTTTATTTATTTTTAAGTATCGCAATATACTTTTCTATTATTTTGAAAACTATTGAATTAATGTGACGCGTTCTTATTTTTAAGTTGCAGCTTTTCCCTGAGTGTAAAAATCGCTCCTTCATTCATCCTATTCTCTAGACTTTTCGTGTTTGGTATTTCTGGAGAAATGGTTCGTCGAAAAGAGATTTGACTCCAACAATGAAAACATTTCATAAACAAATTATTATTTCAAAGCACTATACAAATCTTATTTTATGGATAGAAGTATATAGAACTCAAAGGAGATTAAGTTTTTTTTAACACTGAGGCAACCAATGTCTACTACTATTATTGGTTGTTACCTTCTTTAGGAAAGGGATAGTGATAGAGATCCCTGCTTTTTGCACGTTTCTAATAATGCAGATTTGCAGCGCCTCTAGTGTTAAATGAGGCGTATTAATTTTTTGAAGCAGCGCTTAGTAGCCATTTTTATTGGTTATTTTACTTCACTGATGATTCTGCTACACAACGAAGGAGGGCGCTCTGATGTTACATCAGGATTAGAATTTGCTGTAGTCAATATAGTTCAGTGACCATTGACTGTGCATTCATCACTTGAACTTTCCTACAACAACTGATACACAGGGACACTAGTGCCCATTGGAAAAATGCGTGGTGTTGTTATTTTTAATGACTGTAGGGTCAAACCCAGGATCTTCGGTCTTGTAGTCGTCAACGTGCTAACTACTTCAGCCAACGCCACCCTTAAAGTTTAAAAATAAAATTATTTTATATCCAAAAAGTCACGTAGTCATTACAACGCAACATAAAATCTATATATATATATTTATATTAAAAAGTGAAGGTCTTACCCGCAACTATCAAAACAGGAACAAGATAATACAAAAGTCGTGTCATGATTAAAGGCGTCAATTTAATTGATATTCCAAAACTGGATTTAATATTTCTTTTATTTCTCAAGCACTTAATAGATTTTGAGACATTTCTTTTTTTTTCTGGAAAATTTAAAATAATAATTAACACACAATTCCTTTACTTAAAGCACTAATAATTCACATTGTTCTATAACTTTCTCAAAATTATACAATAATATTTTTATATTTTATAGATAGCAGGATTTTATATATATTTTTTTTAGATACACATTCAATATATTTGTATATTCACTCGCGATTTACCGGTGCTATTTTTGATTTCAATATTGAAATATTTTATTTATTTTTTATTAATTTACCTGCTCACAAAACTAGTACCGAACGTCACAATGGCCGAAAAAAGACTGAAGGGAACCCTTCCACAAAACTGAGGATGCAAAGAAATATTGAATATATTCAAAATTGAGTGGCACAAAGAAAATTATTCATAAAACGACAAACCTGAGGGGAGGTGGAATTTATGCCAAAATACATAAAATTGTATATGAAAATTTAGTTTTATGTTTTTCTTTTAAGTTGAACAGCAGCAAAATTACACACATCCACAAACACAAACATACATACAATGAATATATTAAGAGGAAAAATGTCAAGATAGTTTTCCATTTGATCATTTTAAATGAACAAACAAACACACAAGCGTGAAAATACTCGTATAAAAAATGAAGTTGGTGTGTTTTATTTTTTCATGAGATCTTCTGAGTTAAATAGACACAAATATTTAATATCTCAAAGATCGCTGATTGTTTATTAGTTTCTGAACCATGCGACAGTATTTAGTTATTTTTAATTTGATACAAGTGAAAAAACAAAAATGAACAAAGTGGAACTACAAAATGAGAGATTGACAATAATATTTTTTTATTAAGAAAATGCTTCATTATTGGATACACATTTTGTTTGAGTTTCATCTTTTTAAATTTTAAACGCCTCCACAAGTGTAAAAATCTATGCCGGTCTATATCGTCGCAACATGAAATGAAATACATAAGTGGCCTCATGGAATGCTGCAGCACTATGACTTCGGCATTTGTTTGAACAAAAAAAATAGTTGTTGGCTTTGTATTGAGCAGAGCACTTACAGAGATAAGGTTGTGATTATAAACTTGCGTGATGAAACAAAAACCTGGTATCGAATCGTCACATCCGTGAACGTACAACTCGTCACGTTAAAGCACCATTCTCGGATTATGATATACGTGAACGTGCTGAAATTCTATTCAGTTTGTACGAGTGACGTATTACTCAATTTGTTTTTGTATGATTATCGATACGATCACGGATGTGATGATTTGAGCCCTGTTTTTGTTGAGTTTCGTAAATGCAGCTTGATCAAGACGAATTAAAGTATTAGCTAATACTGCATTTACATCAAATAAAATCTAGCAGAAAATGAAAAAAATTTACATATATCTATCAATTCTAGCAAATCTATATCGTTTACATTTAAATTATTGAAATTTTGCTAGATTACTGTACTACACCGAAATAATTTTGCTTCATAAGTCCAATGAAACAATTTTATTAAAATTTTTTCACAAATCTAATAATAATTTCACAAATCCAATGAAAATTTCATAAATATTATGAAAGAATTTCATTAGAATTGCTTCGTTGGTATTCTGGTTTCGTAAGAATATTTAATTGGATTTATGACAATAATATTTTCTAATTATTAAGAAACCCCTTTATATTTAAGATATTTCATTATTTTCATAAAATTATTTTATTGTTTCGATGAAGTTATAGCACTGCATTAATTACACTGTTAAATACATTTGATGAAGTTTTCAATAAAATAACTTTGACGGAAGTGGTTTCATTAATCCAACGAAGCGTGACGTTGGTTGAATTTTAATGAATTTTTCATTAGATTAATGTCGAAATTCATAGAATTTATGGCGAAAATTCTTTCAGTGTAGATTAAATACTATTTTCAAATATGTGTTTTTACAAAATCTACATAAAACTTAAAAAAAAAATCAACCGACTTCAAAAATAAGCACTTAAAAGTTACAAATAATTTTGATTCATTTAAATAAAATATTTTTATATACAGTATCTATAATGCTAGTAGCCAACAGGTTATCAAACTCTATATTTTTTTTAAAGAGAAGTAACACTCAGGCAATGAATTCCCACTACTATTAGTAGGTGTTACCTTTTTTAGGAAAGGGTTAGTGATAGAGAAGACAGTTGGTGAAGGAAGAGATATAGGAAAGATTCATTCTTTTACAACTCTGCTTTTTGCACGTTTTTTAATAATGCAGAATTGCAGCGCCTCTAGTGTCAAATGAGGCGTATTAAATTTTTTTGAAGTTGTGCTTAGTAGCCATTTTATTGGTTATTCTACTTCCCTGATGACTCTGATACAGAAGGCAGGAGTGCGCTGTGACGTTACATTGGGATTAGTATCTCTGAAGTCGGTATAGTTCAGTGACCAGTGAGTATGCCTTGAGCACTTGAACTTTCCTACAACAACTGATACAAAGGTACTCTGATTCACACCAGAAAAAATCGTGGTGTTGTTATTTTTAATGACTGTTGGATACAGGGCTCGAATCCATAACCTTCGGTTTTATAGTCAACGAGCTAACTACTTCAGCCAACGCCACCCTTTATATTTACTTATATGTACATATGTATTTATATGCGTAAGGTTATCGTCGTGATTTTTTCCGAAACTGAATCTAGAAGTCCTTTTAATTTTTTTTAATTTTAAAATCTTTGGTGACAAGTTTATTTTTTCAGGGATCTGGTCACGCCCAATTTGACAAATACAAATGCCAGCCCACTTTTGTAAGTTCAACATCGTGTCACTTTCAGAGCTCAAGGAGTGTATTAAGTTTCGTAAACATGGTTCAGATAAAAGCACGTAAAATATAATATTAATATTTAATAGGCATGGTCCAGCCCACTTCTTTAAGCACGAAATTATGTCATTAAGAGAGCCGAGTTTTGTGGGAATCGGATAAGTATAATGTAATACTAAACTTTCATGCGCATAGCCCCGCCCACTTTCTGAACACAAGCTTAAGTCTTTTTTAGAGCTCATAGTGTGCGCCAAGTTTTTTTAAGGCAGTTGCAAATTAATATCAAATTTTAATCTGAGTGGCGACGCCCGCATTTTTGGAATGTAATAGTGTGTCTTTTTAAAAGCTCAAGTACAATCACGTGAATTATAATACTAAATCACTTGGAAAAAAATTGGCAAAAATAAGCATGACCCGTAAATACTTATTAAAACGCTTTTATGCAGACACGTGTTTATTGAGTTAAACAGATAATGTCATAGAATCCAATATTATTGGAAACTATCTAACTTAATAAACAAGTGTCTCAACCAATAGGTTTATCGCTGATATTTAATGGTTACGCTTGTTTAGGCAAATGTATTCCAAGTGTGGACGTATCAAAATAAAGTCCACGCAACAATTTTTTTAGTGTAAACTAATTTGTTCCGATTTCCATCCAGAACTGTGTAGACATCACGTCAATAAAATACCAAAAACTGGAAATTGATTTATACACTGTCGTAAATAACTTCTTACTTTTATTAACAGTCTGATGCCATTTTCTAGACTTCGATAGCATAAAACTGTTATTGAGAGCGAGAAGACAAGCGACAACTTTTTGATATTGTATTGACATTACCTAGACTAGATTGTTACATGAATAATAAAGACTTCTTACACATTTTCGATTTCTTATTCTGTTTATAAGACGAATCAATATTTTATATGCTACACATTTTTACCTAATGATCAACATCACTATCACAAAGCAAGTACGTGAGCGATCTTTAAGCATCTTTAATGCTGAGTACACATCTGGCATTTATTGCGTTGTCATTTTGCACGATCTGTGCAATATCATTCCCATTGGCGGAATTCAGTGTTTCGTGCAAATAGTCTTGCATGAGTGCAAATGCAAAATGGCGTAGCTTTTCTTTAAAATTCAACAATAATTTGCACACACAATGCGAAGAAGAGCTACGATATTTTGCATTTACACTTAAGCAAGATAGTTTGCATCAAACACCGAATACCACCATTATGTTTTTTACACAACGAAAAATATCGCTAATGATAAACGTTGCAACTAGTACACACTATTGCTATGTCACAAAATGTCATAATGTATACTCACATTAGGTACACATTGGTGTACCTAATAAAGTCCTGCACAAGACCATTTATAAGACCGTTCAAGACATGCAACATTTTTCAAACGCTTTACTACAGCGAAATATTCTAAAACAAACGCTGAACAACACTGTTGACAAGACAAACAACTGAAAAAAATCTTGCCAACAGTGTTCTTTAACGTTTATTTTAGAATATTTCGCTGTAGAAAAGCGTCGCATGTCTTGAAAAGGCTTATAAATGGTCTTGTGCAGGACATTAGTACCTAAACGTATATGAGTGAAAATAATATATGTACATTATTCATATTCAGAATCCAAAGAAGTTATTACAATCCAAAATTTAATATACACGGGTATTACGACTCGTTTTTATTATCAAAATCATGTGAAGATTTGTATGTAAGATTTTAGTCCATGTATGCAAAAGAGCAAATGCCCTAGTTTTTCAAAATAAAAAATTAATGATAATAACTTCCTTCAAAATTCTTTGAACTTGAACGATAACAATTAAAAAATACCAACGTTATAGATTTAATTTGAAGTGATAATTCGTATTAGCACTAAAATTTAATGACTTAACCATTCAACAATAATTACTATACATATCGCACACTAAATCAAAAACCGTTACAACTCAAAAAATTCCCGACAAATAACGCAGCATAAAAATAGACATAAAGTTATTTTTATATTGTTCTGACTTATAAAAACTCAATTCGTTTTATTAATCTTAAATTGTGACTGTTTAGGATTGAGTGTGCGATATATTAATTTACAAATACCTTTTATAAAAGCTTAAAAGTAAAATAAGTTTTATATTTATAATTGTTATTTACAACAGTAATTATTTTTTTTTTAATTGACGCTAAATAAAATTATTAACGTTTTATTGCATTTGCCAATTGTAATTAAAACCTCTGATATGACACCTTTATACTTAAGATCGTTAGACAGACAGAGATTTATACAGAAAAAAGTTAATTCTATTAAGATATAAACAAAGTGTTTAAATTAATGACACTTTACAACACAGAAAACAAGGTTTAATGATTCTTTCAGAGTAAACCAAAGAAGAAAACAAGATATAAGAGCATCAATATTTTGAAACCTTATGTCTGAATCACCTAATTGAAAATTAGGCTTGCAGTTCACACTCTTGCACATATTATGATTATTTCACAAATACATTTTCATTGGAAAAATGCTTAAGCGTTAGGCTGAGTTTACATCTGTGTGTCATGTGCCCAAAAAAGCGTAACCACTAATTACTAACGAAAATCTGTTTGATTCAGACACGTATTTATGAATGCTAAAATAATCCTAGTACTGTACTTCCATACCAATTAAACTTAGTTATTTCATATTTGCTGGTATTTAATAAGACTTAATACTCGTATTAAAATACTGTATAGTATCTCAATTCAAACATCCTATGGCCAATGAAGCACGTTCACTCATATCGCGATATTATGTTAACTATATATTAAACGATTTTGTTCAGCAGAAAGGAACAGGTTCTGGGAAAGGAACTGACTGAAATTAGTGTTCTTTAGCAATATATTTCATGTTATCTCCATTTACTAAAAATTAGTAAGAACTCGTGGCAAGCGGTCAATGTGTGATCATTGAATTGAAACAGAATTACGCTGAGAGCATAATATGCAATATATCACAAAACTTCCTAAGACTAAGAGAGCCCATTAGTAAATTAGATTTACATACATTACAAAGTTAAATACATATAAGAAAAACTATTGAGTAAAGATCTTCCTAAGATATCTTTATGTAGTTACTTTTTTTACAAAAAGAAAAAAAATTTGACTTTCCAGTCCTGGAACCATAAATTTGAATTTTTTTTTATTTTTATTACACACCAGCTGACCCCGGTCCGCGTTGCTGGCCCTAAGCAAACATTAGTGTTGTATATGGCATTGGTGGTACAATATGAAAATTGGATTTTGCCCACGAATAAACTAAATATTGCGTCATCTGCCTGACGAACTTCAAACTACACAGAAACACTCCTCACGCCCCATAGAGCATGTATATAAAGTTTGGTCTAAATCGATGCAGTAGTTCTTGAGTTACGGTGCAAAAACACAAAAAAACTAAATATGGCGCCATCTGTCGGACGAACACTACTCACGCCTTATAGAGCATGTATATGAAGTTTGGTCAAAATCGGTTTAGTAGTTCTTGAGTTACGGTGCAAAAACACAAAAAAACTAAAAATTGCGCCATCTGTCGGACGAATCACTATTTCTGAAATGGGCGTAGCATTTACCGAAATAAAATATACATAAACACGCACAGGTCTTTTACGAATATTTTGAGGGGTGGAAGGCGAAAATCTGTTGGGGCATTGCAGAGTTTACCCATAACAAATAAACGTGTTTTTGTATTATATATAATAAGATTTCTTTCTTTCTAAAGCCTGGTACTCTGTTCAAAATTTCACGCAAAATGTTGACATATTCCATACAAAAAAAGTTTACGTGAAATTTTCATGAAATAATGTTGCAAAACTTGTACTCTGTTCAACTCGTGAAAAATGTATGAAATGTATGTGGTAACATTTTCTTGCTATCTGTGAAATAATGAGACTGGCATTTATTTCGTGCGAAATATTGACAGCTGATGTTTTTGTTAACAAAAGTTGATCAGTGTTGCCTACTTCAAACCAATAAATACGAAAATTTTTTCCGAAAATGTAAAATGGGCATCACTTGTTGCGTGTCAAATTTTTCACGCGAAATAATCAATGTTGCTGAAAAATTTTCACAACTTCGAACAGAGTACCAGGCTTAAAATAAAAAATAAGTTTAATTTACAAACAAACAAAAAATAGAAAATAAGGAAAAAAAATTGTTTTGTTAAATCAATTTAATGTACCAACAATTTTTAATTTTCCAGCTGTTGAGTTGAGGAGGTGAAGTGAGTCAAAAACCTAGCTACAGGGGCGGGGGGAGTCAGCGGCTATGCCAGCCATTGTCCCAATACAAAGGCTGGCTGAGCTCAATTTCCGTTAGCTCAGATAGGTTGCCAAGGAGGTGCAGACGGAGATCCTCCAGAGCGGGACAAAAACAGAGGAGATGCAGGATACTTTCCTCCACTTTCCCATAATTTCAACTGTAGTAGTACTCATTCTATGGCAGACCCATACGTTTAGCATGGGATCCGAAGGCTCACTTACCGGTCAATGTGGGCACGAGGTTCCTCAAGTGCTTCCTATTGAGATTTTCTTTTCTATGGGAGTTTAGGCAAGGCCAGAGGATTGTCGCTATTGCACAAGTAGGGTCATTGCGCCACCTGATTTGAGCTAATTCAAGGCAGGTAACATCGAAACCTCTCTAGCAGTTTGAGAGTAGGGGAACACAGAGGTTGTCAATATCGTCTTCTCTTAGTAGGATTCCTGTCTTTGCCAGGTCATCGACAACTATGCTGCCTAAAATAGTCCCATGTCATCCAGAGCTATGCAACATTCTTGGAGAAGAAGAGATATGAAGGACTTAATTGCAGATTGGCTGTCAGTAATAATATGTATATCTCTGTTTGAAATCCGATAGCACCTTACCCAGTGTATCGGTCTTTTAATGGAAGATAAATCTGCTGTTTGAAGGATATTTCAATTCTGTATTCCGGAATGTAAACGCCCCCACCAACTCCTCCTACTTTTTGGAACCATCCGTGAAAGCCTGTAAAGCGCCGTTCAGTAGAGAAAACTCTTCTAACAATGAAATTTTAAAATGTCTATTGAAGTAGGGTTTCGGGCTGCAGTGTCAATATGATCCGGTATATTATCTACTGTATTTAAAATGCTTGCATCACCCCAATATCAATGGTTCCATGCGCCTATTACGTTTAGTCTGACGGCGGTACGTAGAACTATCTTTCTTGTTGTTAAGTCCACTGGAAGCCAATCCAACATAGCGAAGAGTGCTTTAGTCGGCGTGGATTGTAGAGCTGTTATCATAAGTACCATTTTGCAGAGAACGGAACAGATTACTCCTTAAGTCGAGTGCTTTCCACCAGACTGAATATCCCTAAAATAATATAGGTTTTATAACCATCTCTAGTGGGGCCGATTGCGTTCCTACAGAGGTAAATTGTTATTATGGCCTTAGCTAACCTTGCCTGAAGATTTGCAGTCCAGAAAGGCTTGCTATCGAGAACAACACAGGCTTAATGTAATGCCGTTTAGCTTAAGGTGTTTGAAGTGGGGAACTTTGTATCTCCTGGATTCGAGTACCAGTACCGTTTTAGTCGGGTTGATACTGAGGCCGCTCCGTGAGCACCAAGCACTAACCTCATTCAGTGCAGTTTCTAGTCGTTGTGATATCGTATCCAGGTGTAATACTGATATTGAAATCGCTACATCATCTGCGTATGCAACTGTATTAATATTCATGCATTCCAATTTTATGAGCATATTATTGACCGTAACATTCCGCAAGCAGACCACCCTGAGGTGTACGTCTGTGGGTCTGCTATCATCATAGCTGTTCCTATGGTGTAAGTGATGATTCTGCGTAGCAGCAAATTTTCAATGAGCTGATAAAACTCTCAGAAAGACTAAATAATTTCCGTCGGATAAATATTATTAAAGGCACCTTCAATCTCCATGAACACCAGCATGGTATAGGTTTTGTGCTCGAATGATTTCTCTATGTAGCCTACAAGCGAATTGAAGGCGGTCTCAACCTATTTGCATGTTGAGAGTCTGAGAGTAGAGAATTATCAATGATTGCTCTAATATGAACATCCATTATTCTCTCAAGGGTTTTTAGAAGAAAGGAAGTTAAACTAATGGGTCCAAAATGCTTCCCTTGGTTTGTGATGCCTTCCCTCCTTTGAAGATAAGGATCACATTACATTTATTCCATGCAATTGGAATATATGACCATCACCATAAGTTACCATGGAATTACTAGATCTGTATTATGTTGTAGATCCGCAGGAATGATACCATCCGGACCTGGAGATTTAAACGGATGGGAGCTTTTAAGGGTCCATTTAACTTTTTCCACAGTAATGTCTATAGATACAAGTGCTTGAAATTGAGGCACATATTGTTGAGTAAGATTGACAGCCTGGGAAATGGGTGTCCCTTAGGACCTCTAGAGATCCGTTACTATTTGTTGTCCGGTTTCCATCATTATTTTGTAAGTAGTTGGGTAACGATGGTTTTTTCGATATGATTTTACGCAGTCTGCTAGTCTCGGAGTGAGATTCTACTCATGACTTAATTTTTATTTACCTGTACTTTTTTCCGAATTGAAAAGTTGTCTGCAGTTCGTACGAATTTCTGCAATGCTATCAGACCACCAAGTTAGTCTCAGATTTTTGCTTTGTGGCTTCTTTGAACACATTTGTTAGCGTATATACGGTTAAGTCAATATACGCAGTCTCCCCTATATTTGGAGGTTGCACAATCAAGTTGGTGAGGATTGGGTTCTATATCTCCCAATAATAATATATCTTCTTAAAGATATATTAATCTTGTGTTTCTATTTGAAATACTAATTAAGAATATTAAATAGGAATGGTCAGAAAACGAGCTGTCCAAAGAGATCCTCCATTCAAGAGTTAAACGAGCGTGCCTCGAATTGACTAGAGTTATGTCTAACACCTCTTGCCTATTAGAGACTACGAAAGTTGGTTCCAAACTCTGATTTAAAACTACCAGATTGTTGTACATAATAAAATTAAAAATACGCCCACCTCTATCATTTGTATCTGAGCTTCCAAAGATCTGGTGATGTGCGTTTGCGTCAGCGCCTATTATAAGACCTAACCGCCTTTTGGACCAGAATGCTAGATTGTGGCGGTGTCGAAATGGTCATTAGCTATGTGGCATGATAAAAGCAACCATAGTGTGGATTCTCTAGTCTTCCATGCTACAGCTATTGTATCTCTATCACTGAAATTAAATAGAAAGAAGATATTTAAGTTGGTTTTCACTATAATACAGGATCTAATGTTTTTATTATTGTTACCTAACTTATTTACATACATTAACTTATATACTTTTACGCTGAGTCCAAGAATTTTGCCATTGGTTCTTGGATAAGCGCAATTCCACTTCTCCTTCGACAAGTCGGTTGGTTAATGCCGATGAGGCTACCTTTGAGTGGTTAAGATTAATTGAATTATCTCCGCCGTTCTCAGATATGAGAGTCATAGTAGGGCAACGATGTCTGTGTCTACTGGTTTTAGATCAAGAAGAGAATTTTCATCGTGTACACAGTCAAGTCTTTCCAGGAGTTCTCTAATTAGAAAAGGGTCTATTTGGGACTGAAACGACTGAATCCGCAGTTTAAACTGTAGCCACCGCGTTGGTCTTGGCTTCTATTTAGACGGGTTAGAGAGTGACGATAAAACTTACTTGAGTTTAGCGGGATTACTATGTGGGGTTTTATTTGTTTGTTTGTTTTGAACTTTTATAATTTATTCACTGACTGCTGCACTTGTTGTTTGAACAAGGTGATGATGTGATGGTTTTTTTTTTATTTTTATGCCGCCTTGAAGTTAGTTGCAGTTACGAACAATATATGGGGGTATTGTTGATAATGTCAGGGTTGGACATGTTAGTATATTTTTGTTCACTGAGGTGAACAGCTTCATTATCAATGTTTACCCCTTGCTATACTTCTGCTGCAACGGGGTTTTCGGGATCCTTTTCCTGGAGTAGAGACAACATCTGCGTATTAAGGACCATTATTGCACTCTTTCGGGCGCCAACCGGTTCTGACATACAGACTGACGGAAAGACAAACAGGGTTTAATCGACTACCCTATTTATTAGAACCCAGAATATATGTGACCTTAATAATGAAAGTGGTCTAAGTTTACATTCTAAGTTTTTATTACATTTATATAAATCAAAAACTATTTTGTATTGTACAACATTGTACTACTCTCGATTAATACCAATTTATTTAATATTTATTAAATATTGAGTGAAGTTTTTTTTTTAAATTTATTTAATACCTTGAAGTAAAAATGCATACGACTTAGACCACTTTCATAATTAATAGCACATACTCGTATATACTTTATGGGGTTGCATATGAATATTGTGGAAATTACACATGGAGTGATAATTTTTGGTATAATACTTTAAAGAATATAACGTAGAGTGAATTTCAAAGAAAATATATGAATAATATAATATGGTTTAAGTTGAATATTTGACGTTTTGAATTTATCAGTAGCCAATTTGTGATGCGTTCCCCCGTATATTGTTTAAGCTTCTATTTCTTATAGAAAATTAAAAATTTCGAACTGAAATCTGTTTAAAAAAATATCAACTCTATTTCAGAGGAAACATTTCAACACATAAAACATTAACGTTAAACTTATTACGACTTTTATTATGGGCATTGAGAACAAGTGCAAGAAGTAGTTGCAAAAATTAACTCAGTTTTGGACACACCCATAGCACCCGTATGTATGGGCAATATAAATGATGCCAATAAACAAACCATCATTATTTATACCATCGATATTATACAAACATGTATTTTTTAATATTAAATTATTCATTATTTTTTAAGCGAAGGCGTTCGCGTGCTTTTGATATTAATTTATTTATTTTTTTAACTGTTATTTTTTTAATAATTTATTTATATTTCTATGGCAATATTGTGAATAAATTTAATGTTTGCAAATACGACTGCATTTGCACAACTAAACGTTATTTGCAATTTATATCATTATTGTCACTATCATTGTCAAGATCAATATAATACTCGTAAGTTGCGCTTGCATTCAAATAAAATGTTTTTGAATTTGTATTGTATTGTCTTGGTTAAGGTCTAATAATATAGAAAATATCTATATGATGATAATAAAAGGTATTTAGTTTCCAAAATAGTTTGGTGCCAGATAAATTGTGCAAAAATGGGTTATTTTTACATAAATTAAAAATAAACGTTATTTATATTTTTCCCCATTACATAATTTTTTTAAGCAATATAGTCCCGGTCCAGACTTGCAATTTGTGTTGCAGCAACTTTTTCTTTTTTAGTGATAAGGAGCGAGAGAGAAATACAAAATGTATATTGGCATTTCCATAGAAATGTCAACTTCTTGTAGCGTGCGACACAGAACAATTACATATATTTGTTTTTTTCAAAGAAAACGAAACTTTTTTTACTTCTTTATATATTTGGGTAGGCAGCAGCAACTCTACGAGTAAGTTCGGTAAAATTTTAAGAAAAATCAAGTCACATTGTGCTGAAATACAAGCTAAATTGTTTAATGTCGCACGCGACACATAAGTGAACTTTCTCGTAGAAATGCCCACATACATATTTCTATTTCAACACTCTCCCACATATTCAGGAATTGCTGCAACACAAATTGCAAGTCTGGTATGAGGCATACATACACCCAAAGAAAAGATATGGTTGTAGAATGGTTGAGAAAACAATGTTATGTTCTCTGAAGCAAATGTGTGGTCCTCGAAAACTAGTTATTGTTATCTTAAACATTAATTTGGTTACAAAAACAATAGAATATTTGAATTTAATAATTACATTATTATATTCATAGCAAGTGCGATATGGTTAGATTTTAACAATATAGTTTTGTTAAAAAGTTATGACTACAATATAATTTGTATTATTATGTAAAAAATAATATGATGTATATAATAATATAATGCTATTCAAAACCATAATATGCTAAGTTGTTAAAAAAATATTTTTCCGAAACATCTTCTGTCAGTTCAGTGTATCGTTTGTACGCTATCGGTAGAGCACGCGTGGTTTTAAATATATAAAAGAAGTATTAACAAAAGGGTAGATAAACAAAAATATATATACACATGTATGTATATCTTTTTATACCATTGATCACCAAAAGGCCGCCCGTGGGCACTTTTTTATGCTCTTTTTTACACGTACATTCGCACAAGCATGCAATTTGCTCTCTTTTACATTACATATGTATGTGTTTGCTTATCATTGTTTTATACAGACGTGTCAGTATTTTGTGTATACACATACATACTTATGTAAGTATACATTTCTATATACACATTTTATTTTAACAATATTAATTTATTTTTATTTCGGTTTTAACGCACAGCTGTTAAAAAAGATTTATCAAGTCTCAATTATATTTTAGCGACATCTAACAATATTGTTGTCATATTAACAATAATAAGACTAGGTATCACAAAGTTAAATGTTTTTGTAGACAATATTATTATTAACTCGGATAATAACATTACTTAAATTTTGCTTTCCTATTGACAATAATATGATTTGACTGCAACCATATAATTCAATCATAGTATGTTGCTGTTTGATTATGGTTACCTCAACCATATTTTTCTTTGCGTGTACAAATGTTTGAATGACAATAAAAAATAAATAAGTTTCTAGTAGTGCAGTATTTTTTTACGTTAGTGTACAGTAGACTGTCGATAACGTTAAACTCAAGTTTAAATGAAGTAGAATATTATAAGATATCAAGAATATATATTACGCTCCTTTATGGCAACATAGGTATAACTCAAATGAATTAGTTTTGCATAAAACAAGTTTTAAATCTTAAATTTGCATACAACTCAAGGAAGATACCTCTCAAGAGGTGCATTTACAAGCTTTTTATATAAAATGAAGGTTACATTTGATATAACGATTTTTCTTTTGCATTATTAACTACAGAAACTAATTTTTTATACCCTTTACCAAAAATAGTAAAAGGATATACATAGGTTTGTCATTCCGTATGTAATTTCCATAATATTAATATGCGACACATAAAATAAATAAATTCTGAATCCGTATGCATAGGGAAGACGAATAAGCGATGTTCCTGTGTCCGTCCGTCCGTCTATCTGGTGTACGTGAAATCGGTTTTCCGAAGCTCCCAGCAAAGCTAGAGACTTTGGTCCTTGACTGGTATGTCACAAATGGTCCAAAACAGATTGATATTGAAAATCAGCAAGGTTGAGCAGACGGTTTCAGAGCTGGAAAGCTTAAACTTGATTTTGCCATATAAAAGTAACTAGTTAAAAATATTTTTTATGTTTTTTGTTAAATAGACTTATCTTATATTTCAGTACCAATAAAATTGGAAAAATAAATAAAAAAAATCAAAAAGACGTTTCCAAGGTTGGAAAACTTTAACTAAAAAATAACCAACTAAAACTAATTTGACCGTTTTCTCTAGAAATTAAACATATCGTACATTCTTAAAAGAAAAATGTTGGCGTAAGAAATCAGAAAAATCTAAAAGGCTGATTCCAAGGTTGGGAAACTTACACATTTTGTGACATATAAAATTAGATAGGACTAATTATTTTTGTTTCTTCTTCTTTATAAATTAAATATAATTTATGTTTTCGAAAGAAAAGTTTGGTATAGACAATTAGAAAAATAAAAATTCCAGAGCTGGAAAATTTGATTTTTTTGGTTATTAAAGTAACTAAATAAAACTAATTTTTTCCTTAATTCCTTATTTTCTTTGTTATTTTAACAAATTTTATATATTTTTTAAAGAACAAGATTGGTATAAAAGGAAGCAGCAAAATCTAAAGGATAATTCCAGGGTTAGAAAACGTACACTTTTTGAGGTAAATAAAACCAATTGAATAAAACTAGTTATTTCTTTGGTTATTAAGCATATTCTATATTTTAGAAAGAAATAACTAAGTAATAAAACAAGAAAAATCAAAGTTATGGTTCCAGGGTTGGAAATTGAAAAACAAATTTTTTTAGTAAATAATAACCAGAAATAATATTTTTTTAGTTAAACATGCGAGTATTTCATGTTTTAAGAAGATCTTTACTCAAGATGTATTCTATATATGCTTAATTTTTATATGGATATCTAATTTAAGTATAAACGAAGGTTTTTGCCATCTTGATTATTATGCTATCAGCACAATTATGTTTCAAATCGATGGTCTTTCGTTGACACCTTGTAACGAGTTCTTATTAATGTTTGGCAAATGGAGATAAAAATTAAATTAATCCCTAAAGAACAGTCATAGCTATAAAATAAATTAAAGGCATGTTATATTTCACATCCCTGAAGCCATTCCTTTCTGCTGAACAAAATCGAAAAAAATTCTTCAGGAATAAACCGTTTACATAATACCGCGATATATCATTTGCAATGGGGGATGTTTAAATTGAGACACGACAGAGTATTGGAATGGAGGTACAATGCTTAGACTATTTTAGGGTTATTAAATAGTAGCACGGTTTTTGAATATCTTGAGAGCGGGCAAACAATTCCAAATTTTTTTGTATTGTATTGACGTGACGTCGCTGTTGACAACTGGAATAAGGGTGAATGTAAAATAGTTCATATATACAGAGTGTAGAATAAAATATTTAAATATCTATAAAATAAAATATTAGAATCAAATTCTTTAGTCGAAAAAAACCGAAAGGTCACATTAAAAATTTTATCACAAATCAAATATGTATGCATGGGTCTGTATACTACATATATGTACATACATGAAGGGTATATAAGATTCGGCACAGCCGAATATAGCACTCTTACTTGTTTTTAAATGATTTTCCTCATCTTCTAAAATTAGTAAGAAGGATGATTGATGCTGCACGATATAAGAAAATAAAATATTACAAATAGTCCATGCCAAATTACTAATATTTGTGAGAAAATAAGTTTTTATATAGTTTGACACTTTGGTTAAATATTTTGTTTGGGTTTAGTTTAACCTGTTTGAACATGACACTGTTTGATGGCTGTTTGAACAAACAAAAATGGTCAAATAAATATGCACAGTGGGACCACAAATCAAATTCTGTTATGTTTTGAAAACAAAACATAAAATGCAAATGTTTTCTTTTAAGATACGTGTGTTACAAAACGTAAACTTATGTTTTTATAAAATTTTCATAATATTTGCGCCAAAAGTTGCAAAATCAAATGCAGTAAGAATTTTTAATAATATTAATCATAATATCGCTGCTGTTGGTTAAAAACTTAAATATTTTTACATGTAAAGAAAAGTTATGAAACAGTTTTAGTTTTTTTTAAAGAAAAAATTTTTATAGCAGCTGCTAAATTATTAAAATTTTTCTTGTTGATTTTTTTTATAAAACTAATTTATTTCAAAGAATAAAGAAACAAATAGCAACCATTTACAAAAATGAATTATAGTTCTAACAAGCCGCAGGTAAAACAAAAATTAAAAAATATATTAAACATTAAAAAATATATCGTTACCTTAATATAGAAACGACCTAACTCATTATTTTTTTGTAATCGAAATTTTTGCATTTTTCGATACATTAGATGTTCTTCTATCGAAATATACAAAAATCTCGACTTTAAGAAAATAATGAGTTAGGGCCTTTCTATATTAAGGTAACGATATGTATATTAAGAATATATAATTAAGCACAGAAAAATTTCAAATCGCTGAAAATATGTAAAGATATAAAAATGTTTTTATTGGTATTTTATCACCATGCTGACTAATATATACACCCAGAAAAAAAATTGGTTGGAAAATGGTTAGGCCAACAAAATATCATTTGCATAAACTATATTTCAGTTCACACAATCAGTTTTCTGTTAATCCAAAAAACAATCCATGCTTATTGCCATAAGGGCATAATTGTAATAAAGATATGATTCTGACAATTCTTAAATTGATTGCATCAACCGAGCATATGCTTTTGCCATGACTAATTCATTGATTGGTTAACACAATCGAATAAAATATTATGAATTGTATGTTACTACCAACTTTTAGTATTGTCAACTAAAAAATTTTCGTTCTATATTAAGGTTAAGATAAACACTTTCTATCAGTTGCTGCAACTAACTATAGGTTGAGCTTACTATCATAGTTTATACTCGTTGCAGAAAATTAAAAATTAACTTTTGTGACTTTCAAGGATATTATGATTTATGAATTCTCAAATGGTTTCTGAAAGTCTGTGCATAAGATAACAGGTTTGTGGCTGTTTAAAAGGTATGGTTGAAGAAATTCATATAGGCATGCTTCACCAAATAAATAAAATTCAATTAAAATAAACTTATGACAATATTTCAAATAATAAATTTATTAAATTGTGAATTTTTATTTGCGTTTATTGCTTATTTTATTTCAGCAATGAAGGCCAATTTTTCTTTCACAGGTACCAATTATGATATTTTTTCAGTTATACTAACCATATTTTCGGTAGCAAGAATAACTTTTTTTCAAATTCCATACTGTTAACCAATTTTTTCTGTTGCTGCAACTATTTGTTTAAGGGTTATAATTAAAATATAGTGGTACCACAAGAAAATTGCAGTCGTTATACCAGAATTCTATATAGTTGCTGCAACCACCAAAATTCGATTGGTTGTCTCAACGAATCTGTTTTCTCTGTGCAAACATGGGTCCTTTCACAATCAAATGACGTCTTATCATATGACCTACCGATTTTCTCAATAAAAGGTATTTACAAAAAAAAAATTACAAAGACCTTTCATAAACAAACGATTCATCTATATATATTGTATATATAAAATCGAAGTGTGTGTTTGTTCCTAACGCATGATCTCTGGAACTATAAGAGCTGTGGAGCTGAAATATTCAACACGGGTTCTGTTGAATACCCGGTAGGTTTTCGTTTTATTTTTGATCCAATAAGTGACCACAATGTGGAGTAATTTGCAGTTAAAAAATAATAATAGATGGTAGGACAACGTTTGCCGGGTTCAGCTAGTATGTATATAAAAATTAATGATTGTTTGTATGTCCTTTATGCGCCCCCAAACCTCTCATCCAATCACAATGAAATTTGGTGCATTTAGTCTGTGCAACTCCCAAAGTGTTTAAGAGTATTACTTTGTTTTAAACTAGAACCAGGCGGGCGATAGGGCGAAATTTATGCCCTCCGAAACGTTTAAACTGATTGTAATGAAATTTAGAACATAGATAGATCTGCATCTAAAAACTTACACAGGCTCTGTACATTTTCACAACTAGAACCAAGAGGGCGAAAGGGGGGAAAATGTGTGACCTTCCGAAACATCCAATCGGTTTGTAATGAAATTAGAACCTAGATAGATCTGCGTCTAAAAAGTTAAGTATAACTATATAAGTAAATTAATCTTTATGCTTTTTAGTGTTATTATTACATACTAAATAAGTAATTAAATGTTTACAAATGTGAAGTATTTGAAAATGGCACTATTGAATTATATACGTACACTTCAATATCAGTAGCTTATGATGTCGCTGAAGCTTTCGAAATAATTAAGTAGCTGGATACATGGCTACAATTGTTGCCAGCGGTATTTGAGGTCGTGCAGTCGGTATCCTGCTGTCGTGGATATGTTTAATGTATAATTTGACTAGAATGACAAAAGTAGCATGGACAACAACTTGCCACTATGTTGCTATGCTCTTGTCTAAATAATAATTCCCAAATAAATACGTTTAATCTATTTTTGCATATTTAAGTCAGTAGTCTGCTGTTTTGAATGTGTTTAATGCTTAGACGTTTTTAAATTAATTAAAGAGTTTCTGGGAAAAAATTTTATATAGAAAATAACTAAATCAATTAGTAAATTAATTTTAAAAAACTGCTTATAGCTGTTTTTATCGAAAGTTCCCCTGCATTGCTCTGCATGGGGAAAACCTGCACCTTCTCGAGTGCATCGAACTGCACCACTGTGCAGTAAGCGCTGATATTTCGTTTCTCTGGATATATTCATTCACTGATGCTGATATTATTGTAACAAAATGTCGTTTAAGCAGAATAAGAGATTTAATGCATGCCTTAGAATCAAGGACTCTAATAGCAGCCAGTTCAGATATATAATTATCCTAAAGGATAACAATATGTCTTGATTTAAGTTGATTTCCTTTTAAGCTAATTGGGCCTAATATATCAATGCAAATAAAAATCCATTTATTTACAGTTTTTCCCGACGTTTCGTAGATTTTTTGTCTACTTTTTCAAGGGATTGTAATTCATGGAATAATTAATTACATAGGTACATATACATATTTTACATATTGGCTAACAATACTCAACATTAAAACATATATAAACAAATATAACATTTTTAAACACAGCTTAACTTAATATCACAAATCTGTTTCGTTTGTAGTTTGATGTCTTGCTATTCAAAGTGTGCTTCCGACAAATAAATCTGCATGTATTTTGATATCATGTCATAAAAGGCAAAAGTTCACTGTACTGCAAAACGAGAATATCCTTTCGTCAGCAACACTGACTAAAGTTAGTGACAGCAGTAATGCAGTCCATTCAGCTTGCTGGAACTTAAGCCTTGACTTGTTGGTTATATAACTACCACATAGAGAAAAAACTGCCTCATAGAATCAATAAAATTTTCTCTATGAAACGTTCTTAGACTAAGGGGTATCCCAGCAGAAAGAAGCGAAGATTTTTTCATAGAGATTCCTTATTGTTTTTATGTGGTAAATCTTATTAATTTTATCAAGAACAAAACCACATAAAATTAAGAAGAAATCTTATTATTCTCAACTTTTTTTTACTCAATTTCCGTTATTTTTGGCACCAAAAAACAATCCATAGAGAAAAACTTCTTGATTCTATTAGGTTTTCTTATAAATTGTAAACTATAGGGATTTCTTATTGATATTATTAGGTTGCCTTATTAATTTTCTTAAAAAGATTTTCTTCTTGATTTTAGTAGGCTGTCTTATTGATTTTTTCAATAAGGTTTTCTTCTTGATTTTAGTAGGTTCCTATATGATTATGTGTAAAGCACCTTATTGAGTTTTTTAATAAGGAAATCTTTTTGATTTTATGAGGTGTCTTGTTATTTCGTTTCTATAAATAGACAAACAGACAATTTTTTTCATGATCTTTTTCATTAATTTTTCAACCCACCTTTCTGGTTCAGTAGTTAGGTTAGCAGGCTGCAGGTGAAGAAGGGTGAAAATTACAGTCCAGCTCCCTTGGGTGCAATGCCATGTTCTCTTTGTGCTACATGTAAGTTGAAGAGAAGATAGTGAGAGAGGGTGATAGGGAAGGGATAATGATAGAGAAGATAGGTGGTGCAAAAGAGATAGAGGAAAGCTTCATTCCTTTACAACTCAGCACTTGCATATTTTTTTATAGTGCAGTGTTGCAGCGCTTTTGGTATCAAATGAGGCCTATCAAATTTTTAGCTTGTCTTAGCAGCTATTTTATTAGTTATTTTACTTCGACGATGACTCTGCTACACATTACTGACGAAGGAGGGCGCTCTGATGTTACATTAGGATTAGCATCCGCAGAAGAGGGATGCATTATCCCTGCATCACTAGAACTTTTTCCACAACAACTGATACGAAGGGCAGTAGTTGGACCGACATATCTGCTGTTAAAAACTTTTTATTCAAGACAACTGTCCACTAACAAAATCAAGGCGGGCAACCAGTCTTTACAAAAGCCCAAGCTTTGACTTTTTTCAAAAACAAGTTCTGGCTTAATTTAGTCTTAATTATTTACACTTTTTATTCACAAAATTAATGGAAAGTATATATTAATTACACTGAAAAAGTTTGCAAACATACGATGTAAAAATAAACTTAAGATTAAGATAATTGAAATCGAAGTTAACATTTTGAAAGTGCTTGCTTTGTTTTAAGTAAAAATTGAGTGAAAATTAACAACAATTGCAATTGAATTTGGCAAGAACTTAATGCAACATAATAACAAATTGCACTTGGAAACATAATTTAAGTGAAATTTTAAACAAACAAAAATAACACAAAACGCCCTAAATAACATTTTTATAATATTACAAAAAGAGGAAAAATATTGAACTGTTGAATGCCAATTTTTGCAAAATAATAAATCGCTATTTTTATTCGCGCAGCTTTTGATTTTTTCAGTGATTACTTTGATGAAATACCAGGGAATTTATAAAAAGTCGATTTTTAATTATTTGTTAGATACAGCGTTTTACGTTTTCGGCAACGATATGTTAATATAAATCAGTATTTTTATTTGTTAATTTATATAAAAAATTTTTTTCGTTCGTTCGGTTATTCTTAAGTCTCTTAGAAGGCAAAACAAAAATTAAACTTTGGAAGAAGTTAATGCTTTAAACTCAAATATGGCAGGCCCATTTGCCGCACATAGACACTACGTTCCGCAGTGGAGCAGGGAGGACATCGTACAATTAAAACGCCATCTGCTGATAACTCAGCTCGAACATCGTTGGGATAATAACCACGGGGTAAAATAAATCTCTTGACTATATGACGGCCCACAAAACTGTCACCATCACGACGCTTTTCATGCTTAGCCTCCACTATAATCGTATCACCCGAAGTTTTCACTGTTATTTCGTACGGTTTGAAGGGAGCCACATCTATGTTGGCCTCGAAACCATCTTTACCCACTACCACACGACTAAGATCGGGTGCTGAACCAACTCTTGATAGACTACGCTTGTAATAAGGTACATCCCAGTCGATGAGGTCCCAGTCACGCCATAGACGTCTGCGATAATCCCAATAATCCCAATCTGTATTCATGTTATTCGAAGGTACTAAAGCCATGCTGTTATATATATTATTTTAAGGTCTTTTTTATTGTTTGATTTAAAATTTGTACCACAAACGCAACACAAAATTATCTTTATACTTTCTACACGATTAATTTTATTTATTTGAGTTTTAGTTTTACTTTTTTCTTTGGTATCTGTTCTATTTTAAGTATTTTTTTTTACTGTATTTCCCCAATATGTTAGGTTCCAGTGATTTCTTTTGTACTGTTCAGTGTTCACTAGTTTCGCGATTTTTTGCAAATAAACTGTCATCCCCGATTTGTATGGCTTTTTATAGAACATTTATTCAGCCAATATGAATACACAAACGCACACGCTTACACATGATACACACCATAATCGCAGTGCGCGCCCAAACTCAAAATGTTGTTCAAATTGCTGTTCAAGCCCAACGACAACGCCAACAGCAATAATAACAACAACAACAACAACAACAATAAACAAACAGTTGCCCAAGTACCTTTTTTATAGAAAGATACACGTTTGACGTGTGGCGTTTGTGTAGGTTCGTTCTATCTATGGTCAAATGTTTTTAGCAATTGAAACTTAAGTTGGATGCTTTTTTTGGTTTTATTCTATTTTAAATTACAAACTTGTTACTTTCTTTGTATTTAGATACACAGGAAATTAAGAAAAGCTACTTAAAAGTCTATTGTTTTTATTAAATGAAGGTTGACATTTGAGCGTTTTGTGAGATAAATATTTAAATGTACGTTTATACAAAGTTAAAATCTGAGAACAACAAAACTGTTTCATTAGAGAAATTCTTTTACTATTTGCATGAAACGGGCAAAGCAGTTACGATAAATATATTAAACCAACACTGTAAATTATATGTAGTCTACCAAATGTCATAAGATCCCTGCAGGAAATGGAATTGACACAAGACTATCACATGATCGATCCGTAAGTGACCAGTCCGAGTTCTAACACTTCCTATAAAGCGGACCAGTCAGTCACTTTTACATGGTCAAGGCCTAGGTTGGGGTTAATTGAGACTTTGTATGCACCTTGTGACTTGAAACTGAACTATCCCATAGGGACCTATTCGGTGCAGAATAACATAAATTATATATAAATGTCATTCCGACATTTAACTGTAACCATGAACACTTACAAATTTTTTATTGTTACAACTGCAATAACATTTTATTTTTAATTTTTAAGATTCCAACCGACAACCTCCTGCATGCCAGGTTTGTACACTACCCACTCGACCACAGGGCCATTCATATTTCAAAATCATAAATACCATTTAAGCTTAGGTTAATATCTAGGTATAGTTAAGGGACTGGTTTCAGAGTCACATCGGAGGGAAGACTTAACATTATATTTACACTATTTGATAGGTCCTGCATTTAATCACATCAACCATGTTCAGTACCATTTACTACAATACTAAACCGAGTTCCAAGTGACTCAAGATCAAGACTATACACCAGGAATGCACGATGCGTCTTTTTCACCGTACACTACTCCGTACTTTTGGTAACACTCGCATTTTCTCAAGTCACAGGACAAGTACGTTTGTATCAACTATCACCAAATTTTTTTCAAGGCATATGAATGAATAAATTAAGGCAAATGGCAAGCACAGGACACTGCAACAAAAGTAGATCTTTTGTGTCCCCTGCCAAGTGCTAGAGCATCTCATATAGACCTGCTCTTCTCGTGAACCTCAGGATTGCCAGTGGGTCTAGAGCTGGTAGTTCCCAATGCTCCAATACATGCTTGCCCATTTGGCTATATCTTCTGTGGCATAACGCTTCACAGTCCTTCAGAACATGCTCTGGCATTTCATCTTCGTAATCACAGAATCTGCACAGGCTGTTACTCTCAATGTCAAGTCTGTTGAAGTGTTTTCTCAGTATACAATGGCCTGAGAGGAAGCCTGTGAGCATTCCTAGATTGTTTTTACTCAGGGATATGAAAGTTATGAAACGATTTTGGTTATACGTCCCAATCATTATTAGCTTTGCATGCCTCAATCCTGGGAGATTGAGCCAGACGTGTTCCCTATTACTCTTGATCTCTGTCGATATGTCTTCCCGGATTTTGTGCGATCCGAGTCCACAAAATAATTCTCGTCCGACCATGGGCATTTTTTTCTACATTTTCATTTAATACCACCCCGGCGTGTCCAGGAACCCAGCAGAGTATGACCTTATTCATGATGCTTATCTGATTTAGCTTAATGAGACATTCCCACGCTAACTTAGAGGTAAGCAGAGATGGCAGCCTGACTATCCGAGCAAATGGCTATTGCTTTTCCTAGGTAGCCCCTATCACGATTGAATTGTACGCATCTCTCAATGGCATAAACTTCCGATTGAAAAATGGTAGCAGATTTTTCCAACGACTCGTGGTAGTTAGTTCTTGGTTCTAGAACTCCCACACCAGAACCTGCCGGTATTCCCGAACCATCAGTGTACCACCGGATGATGCCAGTTTCAAAAGAATACCTGTTTTCTATTTCCCCCATTCCCTTTAATTGGCCAAAACAGTTTCAAACCACTTGTTGAAGTCATACACTTTATTCATCACGTCAGAGAGTTGCGCAAGTAGGGGAAATCGCCTTGCTAGGGATGATTGCTTCTATTGGCTAATTAAACAGTCCCTGTCTATACTTTTCTCCGCGATGCTGATTACTTTTTGTGTGACAGCAGCCTCTATCACAATCGTCAGAGGTGTGAGTTCAATGAGGACTTCCATCGCCGCCTTAGGACACGTCCTCATAGCCCCTATTATACAAAGGCATGCTAGCCTCTGTAATTTCTCTAACCGATGTCTGGTCGCAGCCAGACAGAGCCTGTCCGACCAGGCAAAAGCACCATAAGTGATGATAGGTCTCACTATCATGATGTATATCCATCTCAAAATTTTGGGTGTGCAGCTTCATGTTCTACCTGCAACAGTTCTACAAAACATTAGTGCTTTTGTTGCCCTGTCAACTATCACCTCTAATTGCTGTTTCCATAACAGATTTGAGTCTAATATCAGTCCCAGATACTTGACCTACGTTTGCAGGCATAAGTTAGGAATCCCATTCCTACTTCCTTGCCCTTTGTACCCGGAAATGACCCTATTATCAGTCATTAAGCCACTGAATTCCCATGATGAACACTCTGATATCCTCCAGCTTACACTTCCCGATATCAGTAGTGCTCTCATGCAAACACCTGTTCCGTCGTCTATTCCTATGACGTTCCAGCTTCGCAAAGTGACAAATAATATGTTCAATGGTTTCTTGTTCATTTTCATCCCCGCACTTCCTTCAGAAATCTGGAGTGTCAGTTTTCCAAATGCTGATTCCTGCTCTGACCGAGCAGTGACCAGTCAACGCACCTATCACGATTCTCATCATCATATCCAGGAACAGTTTGGACATTCTTGGGTCAAGTTTTGGCCACATAGCCCTCAAGACTTTACAATTCTACCTACTTCGCCAAGAACTCTCTCTCTCTCTCAATTACTGAGTTCTCTGTAGTAATGACTTATCGGTCATTTAATCGATCTGCCTGTCTGGTGATAAGTTTAATATAAAAAAAATTTGTTTATACTTCCAAATACTATATATATGTTCATTTCACTCCTCGAGGGCCATACTTCCAAATACTAACACTTGCATTTCGAAAAAATTTAAAATATTATAAAAAGACAAAAAAATTTTAAAGTCTAGTTTGCCTGACACAATAAGCACTAGCTATATAGTTTCACCTTAAAGATTTATCTTACGGGATATTGCACCTGACATGACTTGCTAGGAATATTTCGTTGCTGATCGTACGGATGGATGTCCAAGTATAATACACACACCATTAGATGGGCAAAAGTATTCCAAAATAATGTAACTCGTCTTGGAAGAAAATACAACAAAATATAAAAAAGTAATAAAGGCGGTGAACGAACGGTTATCTAACACTAGATTGCCAAAGTGATTTCATAATCATCACAAAACAAAGTAATCTACAATCTGAGAAATGTAAAAAAACAATTTCTTTCGTCAACCGCTCTAACATGAATACATGTATGTATATGTATTTATGTGTACACTGCCGACTATAGCGCCCTTGCAACGTTCTTAATTAAATTTATAATGGAAATTAAATTAAAAAATATTCACACATATCGTCGGTTGATAATTTAAATGTTGTATGTGGATTTTTGCGGTTTTGAGCTAAAATCGATTCCTAAGATTTTCCGACCTGACCTTTCATTTGGCGTTAACAGTTTTGCGATAAATCATACGATTTTCGAGATATGGAGTATTGAGTTTTTTGCATGTGGCATTTGCTGATGCAATTTTCAAACTTCAAACTCAATTTACTCGAAACTATTGGAATCCACATACGACAATTAAATTATCAGCCGACGATATGTATTTATATACATACATAACTATGCCTTCTATGGCATTTAAATTTCACTTCTAAACTACGACATTAGATTACATATGTACATACATACATACGAGTGTGTATGTACTAATTATTTTTTACGCTCTTCTATAGTTTTATCTTCAAAATTTTTCCTTAAACGTTTTAGACAATTATATTGACATTTTATACGATATGAAACTTTTTTCAGACAAAATATATGTATTTACATACATACATACAAACATTCACACATCAGTAAGTAGTATATTGAATGTTTTGCGTTTTATTAAAAAACAAACAAAATACTATCAATATTTATGTACATGCAAACATATGCACAAATGTACATACATACATACATACATATATACAAACACACGTACATACATATGTATAAGCAAACTCGTACTTAAATACGTTAATGCCTGACCTGCCCACATTTTACTGTGACGACACTTGTTGGTAGATTGCCTCATTTAAATTTAGTTGAACAAAATCCAGTGGTTTCGAATGAGTTTTGGTTATCTCAATTCTAACACTTTATGCCATAAATGTGTATGTTATATACGAGTATGTATGTATGTATAGATAAAAATCTTCAAATTTGAAATGAAATAAAGTCAGTAAAGTACGACTTTGACTCGCGCACGAAGGGGTCCGTACGGACACTAGATATGTAATACTATACGAACCTTAGCCTATATAATATAAAGTTTTGGCATTTTTTCGTTTTTCGCATTTTTTCAGTTTTGAGGGTTTTGTTAGTATTAACCTTTATTCCAGTTGTCGACATCGACGTCACTTTAACACAATACCAAATAATTGGGGCTTGTGTATCCATTGTCGAAAACAACTGACTCCTGTTGGTAGGTTTATGCTATTCTCTAGACCTTCGGGAACGGAAATAGATTGTCAGTAGTACAAAATTGTTTTCCAGAGTGAGTAAACAGGCTCCAATTTTTTGGTATTGTGTTAAAGTGACGTCGATGTCGACAACTGGAATAAGGGCGATTAAGTTTTATGCGTTTTTTTGGCTTTTTCGGTTTTAGCGATTTTTTAGTTTGGCACTTTTTTCTCGTCTTGGCTATTTTTCAGTTTTTGGAGTTTTTTTCCGTTTTGGCGGATTTTGTCATTCTGACGTTTTTTTTTCATTCTGACGATTTTTTTCATTTTGGCGACTTTTTTTCTTTTTGGGGATTTTTTTTCATTTTGACTATTTTTCCTGTGTTTTGCGATTTATTTTAGTTTTAGAAATTTTTTTTTCAATCTGGCGCTTTTTTCTTTTGGGCAATTTTTTTCGGTTTTTTGCGATTTTTTTGGTTTGCCTCTTTTTTCTCGTCTTGCCCATTTTTTCAGTTTTTGAAGTTTTTTTTTCCATTTTGGCGGTTTTTGTCATTCTGAGGATTTTTTTTCATTCTGACGATTTTCTTCATTTTGGCGACTTTTTTTCTTCTTGCGATTTTTTTTCATTTTGACAATTTTTCCCGTTTTTGGTGATTTATTTTAGTTTCAGAATTTTTTTTGAATTCGGCAATTTTTTCTTTTAGACAATTCTTTTCGGTTTTTGGCGACTTTATAATTTTGGGATTTTTTAGTTTTACCGTTTTTGAAAATTTGAAGAGTTTGCACTTACTGTTTTCAAGATACAGCAAGTTGTCAAAATTACATAGTAAAAATTACATTAGCTGATGGAACACCCTTTAATTTAATTTTTTTTAATTTTTAGTTTTAATTGTTGTAGTCTGTATAAAAATACACTAACCTTACAAATTGCAAGTGTCTATATCTCACCTTCACAAGTAGCACCAGAGTGCCGAACATCAATCGGCATTTTATAAAAACGAATACACATACGCGAATACATTTCTTTCGTGTTTCTCTCGGTGGCCAGCTCTAGTCTATATACATACAATAGTATATACATATATTACATGGGATTTCAAAATTTTTAACTTTTAACTCTGATGTATTTGCTGTTGTAGCGGCCAAAGTTCTACATACTGTGTCCAAATTTCAGATTCGTAGCTCTTACGGGTCTCGAAAAAGTAACCTGTGACGGACAGATGAACAGCGTAGCGAAAACAATAAGGTTCCTTTTTACCTTTGGTGTACGGAACCCTAAGTAACAAGAAGGGCTAATCTGTTCTACTACCATTCGACATGTATACATCCAATCACTGTCTGCAAATGTCCCGTAAAATCTTAATGAGATTCTATTTTATGCAGGTTGAGGCTTTATGACTAAGGCTTAAATTAAACGTGACATAACCATAACCATACAAAACAGCTGTTCGAGCCAAACTTAAGGAAACTTAAGGGCAACACTGTATTTGATTATAGGTAACTCGTCATAACGTCACAGCCATTGCCATAGAAACCAATTGAACTTTTGGTTTGGTTATGGCTATGGATGGCATTATGGCTATGGCATGTCTAATTTAAGCTTAAAGGGCTTCTTACTCTTACGTAGACGTATAGCTTCAGCGTATACACAAACAATCCAGAAACTCTAAGGGTGAGTTTACAAAAAACAACGCAATATTACTCTTTTAACAATAATAATAATATTAATAATAAATACTCCTACAATATTTTTAACAAAAATTTTTCGTCTATATATGTACTTTTAAGTAAACCCTATAGGATGCTTGGGTTAAGTATCTACCAGTAACCACTTTTGTCTAATATTTTGGTAAGTTTTTTTGGCGACATTGTCCAACGGAGTGTCTGCATATTAGTAACTGCTTTCGATGAGTAAACAAATATTTTTTTGTCAGATACAAAGTATCGGTGGTGGCGGCTGAGGGATTATTTGTCGGCAACATAATCTTTTGAATGGCTAGGGCTTACTATCCTAAACAATCATACGAAAAAATACAACCCTGGTATATAAAAGACAATAACAATGCATTGCATACATTATGGGCAAATAAATAAATTTCTTTTATTGGGTTTAGGTTTTTTACGACAATAAAACAAGGTGTGCTATTATTTTGTCTAATATTCAAATAAAATTAATATACCTTAAAATTTGCGATGGTACAAAAAATATTAACGCTTTATTAAATAAAAAGTTGTGAATCTCTGCAATTAACTATGTTTTTGTTTATTTATTATTATTTTGTTTACAAGCAAATTCCAAAACAATTTATTTTATTTAAATCGTTTTTGCAAACAATAATACAACAATAAAGTATTTGGTAAGACTTTTTGTACATTTTTACACTGAATGTAAACAAATTGAACTGAAATATCAAAATACTCGTATACACGTAACAAAGAAACTAATGTGGGCTACTTCTCCTAGCAATTTGAACTTTAAAAAGATCGCCTTTTTCTAAGGCCAACATGTATGTACAATAGTATGACTTACAAAAAATATTTGTAGGAAAAGTTCTATTTAAATAAATCGAAATAAAAACAGAAAACTGAACTAAGACCATGCATGATAACCAGGGAAACCGCAAATATGCAATTGCATGTTTTTTCTTGTACGACGTATTCATGCGGGGACAAGATATTTATCCATTTCAGATATTTTTATTAATTTTGGCATCGATTTGTTATTGCATCTTTTTGCATATTTTGGCCCTAAAAGCATATTTTTGCATATTTTACCCTTTAAAGTATGTTTTTGCATTTATCACTCTTACACGCATATTTTTAACATATTTTCTAATTTTTAGAGCATAATTTACGTTTTTAGGGCATACTTTGAAATGCAACGATTTTATTTGAAAATCTATATTGACCTAGATTCTTGTTTATTGCAATAAATATTATACATAAAAATCTTGTCTTATTTATCGAAAATACAGTTCAAAATTCTGATATCGTGATCTCTTTTGAGCTTGAAGTTAAATTTTTACGAGATAACCAAAAAAAATTAATTTGTATTATTTGCTTTAGTCAAAATTTGTTTGCCAATTTTGTTTCAACGTCCACTTCAAACCCAGATTATTATTTTAATTTATTTTTTTTATTGTTTCCTTTTTGGCGTATGCAAATGTTGTTGAATTTTTGAATTAAAGATATATTTTTATTTCAAATAAACCAATTAATTTTAGTTTAAGAGCATATTTTTTCAGTTTTTTAGTGCATATTTTCAAGTTTTTAGTGCATATTGAATGCGCATAAAAAACTTTTTTTAGAGCATACTTCTGGTTTCCCTGATGATAACAAATCAGCTCTGTCTTCTATGGATGTTTGCTACAGTTAAAACAACTTTTTAAAAAAGTTTTTTATATACACCTTCTTTGATCAAGGGCTTACACGGAAACACCACATTGACTTTAAGCTAACACAAATAAAACTTAAATTAACTGATAGATACATTGGCTGATTGGTAGAAATTGAACCCTTGCTTTTGAAATCCATATGGTGCACTGCTTCAGCTTCAAATGTATAGAAAATCCAACGAAGGCAAAACAAAATTTTAAGTTTAATAACAACAGCGCCATGGTACATAAAAAAACTCAAATTGAAATCGTGACTTAAATATGCAACACATACGACTGAAGAAATTGCAAAATATGCAGACATACACTAGGGCTCTAATACGCAACACTCCAGATGAAGCTTCTTGAAAATATTGCTTGCTTAGTACGACTATTATGTATTATTAATTACTATCAATAAGTTTATGTCCGACACTGTTCGGGCCTAATAATTACATCTAGCTCATTTTTGAAAATACAATAAATAAATATTACATTCGAAGAAAAAGTTTCACCCATAAGCCGAAATGTTGAGTGATATCAATCATTAAGGAAAGACCTTATTTGTAAAAATATTTTTACTTTATAAGAGGTTAATAAAACAGTTTTTCAAACAAAATTTTTCTTATGAACCCTTTATAGAACGAATATATTTTTTTATGAATAAGACAGTTAAAATCTAAGAGTTAAAAATATTTATATTATACCAAAAACTAAATTGTTATTAGTAAATAAATAAATAATTCAAAATCTATATGATTGCAATTGAAATGTTTAATTAAAGGAATCAAAAAAGTAGTTCAAAATAATATTAAAATCAATTAATCTAATGCGTGAATTAAACAACTCAATAATTGCGATCACTTTTCTAGCGGAAACCTCACGATCTCATGGCAAAGACGTAGTAAAACGTATGTGAAGTTGCTATTTTCTTTTTGTTTTAATACTGAACTCAACATTAATTAGTTTTTGTACATCACACATCTTAAACTTTATGGGTCGAGGGGGTAGAGCAACTACACACGGCAAATCAACAAGACCAGTACATGTATATGCATATTTTAAATGCTCAGCATATATGTTACCTTGCTCTTTCCTGTTAAAATCCTGTTGCCTATCCAGGCAATTTCCGCACCTTAGGCTTGAGGAAGTCATTCATCATCTCCACATAAAGCTTCAAATTTACTATAACAGCAAGTCGCTTTACAACTTCAAGTAAATAAAGGAATAAAATTCTTCACGTAGACACCGCAGCCTATACGGTGACTGTAGGCATCTAAGGGCTAATAAATCAGTGCAAGTTAATATCTATTTTTGTTTTAAAATGTGTTTAAACTAGCAAACCTATAAATCAATACAGTATTTAAACCACCTGTAGATGCATAAAATTGGGCGTTTAAACCACCCATATAGGCCATATGGTTTTTTTTTACTTACAGACCATATGTTTTGCATTAACGGAGCACTCAAATTTTTTCCAAGCCTCTACTTTTTCTTCAGATCATTTTCGACTTTTTCGTTTTCTTGTTTTATACTATTCCACTTCGCCAGGCATAAATATAATTCCTTTCTCAGTAAAATTTGGCGATCTTTAATTAAAATTTCCTAACTTTTTTGCCCATTTGATTGTACAAAGAATTGATAGCCTGCTGCAAAACAGCTGTCGTTTGCCATTTATTCTAGTGCTGCCACAATATAATTTTTTAAACTACACATAAGGTATCGTTCACTGATTTACTGCTGTTGAGTTTAAGCTATATATAAATTTGAGTTTAGTTTAACTAAACTAGCGTTTAAACTTTGCCTGATTTATTAGCCCTAAGTAGATTTATATTGCTTGCTTTACGAATGCGTCATACTTCAGTGGCAGATTTTCTGCTTAAGATGAAAACAGTCGTATAATTGCAATTTTGCAACACTCGGACGTGGCCTGGCTCCCAAGTACCACGCTGCAGATAATATAACCCGTTTGACCCTCACATTCGTTGAGTTTACGCAGTAGGTTAAACAAATATAAATTTTCATCTTTGAGACACCTTTTTCTAATAAACTAATATCTAATTATTGTAAGTTTATATTATAGTCAAATTATTTTGTACGCCTTGTGCTTTAAATACATTCATGACAGCAAGCTACCGACTACAGTCTGTAAAAATAAGAAAACAGGTGCGTATATTAACATGATTATGGTCACGACAGCATGACTACACGACTACATGAGCTGTAGCTAACTTATGCCGGCCATACACTACACAAGTTCAGTGCTCAAGTCTGGCACTGCGTAAACTAAACTTGTCTCACACACTATACAAGTAAACTGTGCATTTTTTATTTTAATACGCCATAATGCTGGTGATTCTTTGTATAATTCTATGAACTCTGTCCATTTGTAAGTATCACTCTTCATTTTCTGTTTTTCCGTTTCTTTTCATTTTCTATTTAGTAATCAAATTTTTATATATGTATGTAAAGTATATATACTTTAATATCAGGTGTTGCTAGTGGGATTTGTAGCCGTGTATTCGGTAGCCTGCTGTCGTGAATGTGTTTCATCCATTACGTATAATGGATGACACAGCAGACATTGCTTATGCGTTATTCAGTTTGTGCAACAAACACATTGTCGGCACATGAAAGATTTTTAAGATTAGTTGCAAGACAAATACATAAATTATGAATATCTAATAAGGAAACTGTGAATGCACACATATAAATTTAAAATTGTGGGTTGAGAATTTATGTACATACCCTATAGGAACACAAACCCATTTGTAAGTAACTTCAAACTGGTTTTTTAATAACCACAACTGGTTGATTAAGTGACTTCTTTCCTTGTCGCCGACTCACTATTTTAACATAGGCATGTCATAGGCCGTACTCAATTGGCCATCTCTGCATGAATTTTAAATTGACTACTAACTACTTATTTTTCAACCAATTTGTAGTTAATTAATATTAAAGCAAAAAAAAAGATATATGTATATTTATATTATATATATTATATATATACATATATATCTATGTAAATATATCAATACATATACAGTAAAACCTCTCATAACCGGACACTCATCGTCGTGGTATTTTTGTCCGGTTATTAGAGGTGTCCGCTTATGAGAGTGGTAAACATTCATTTATTTTAATTTTGGATCTACAAAACATGTCCGGTTATCAGAGGTGTCTGGTTATGGGAGATGTCCGTTATGAGAGGTTTCACTGTATGTCTATATAAATATTTATTATTATTATATTCACTAAAAATAAAAAATTCGTACATACATATATACATATGTACATACTCGTAAATATATCCATACATACGAACCGCTCACAGAAAATATTATTGAAATTTATAAAAATTTTTTTTTTCAACACAAACATTTGGCATTTGATTTCATGGCATGCTTCTTTTGATTTTTTTATTTTCTATTCATTTGCTTATTTTGCTTTTATTTATTTTTTACGTGTGCTTCTATTCAATATGTTTGGTTGATATCTGCATGAGATTTAAACCAATTTGTAGTCACTTGTAAAATAATTAATTTATAAGTTAATGTTTTTTCTCAACTGATTATTTTATTTACTACAGGGTATGTACATATATAAATATTACATACATAGACAACAAAAATTTTTTTTCAAATCTCTCATTTACTCAAAGAACGTCATAACTCAAAAAAAAACCAGTTTGTAGAAAACGAATTTGAAGTTTTCAATTTACACACAACTTAATGGAAATATAAAATTAAATATTTCTCTCAAGAGTTAAGTAAGAGTGCTTTCACACTGAAAATTAAAACCATAAACAGCTGATTTTGCATTCACATTACAAGTTTGTTAAATTCAGGTTTTAACTCACAGACTGGCTAATAAATTTGCTCAAAATAAAATAAATCTCCTGCAGAAATGTGTGTGTTTCTTGATGTATTTTTTCTGGTTTCTACAACACTTTTTTGACATACTGTTGTATGGAATTTTACAATGCGTTGTAAAATGGAAACTATTTTATATTTTGTAAATTAATATTTTAAAATTGTGGAACTACCCAGAAAAAAACTTTGCTTACTAGAATGCAAAAAAATGTATATACTCCCCAATCGAACATACTTAAAATTTGACTGAATAAAACATTTCTTTTTGCTTGAGAAGTTCAGGGTACCCTTTATTTTTTGCCTACAAGCATCAAAAAATTTAAGGGATGACTGTAATGCCTAAAAGTATTCAAAGCTTAATGGGTTATTTTTTGCCTACAAATATGCAACAGTTGATAGATTACTTTTTACCTAAAGGTACGAGTATTCAAAAGTTAATGGGTGATTTTTTTTTAATAAAAATAAATTACATTTGGTATTTTTAGGATTGCTAAAAATCATAATTTTACCAAGAAAATATGTAAACATGTATATTGCAGGATATGCGAAAATACTCGTACTTAAACTTTGTAACCAAGATTAAAATAAGGTAAATGGTAAACAAAAGCTAATTTATTGAAAATTACAGTACGAATCTTCTTTATTTCCAAAGCTCATTTTGATGATCAATAAATTTTTGTCTAGACATATTTCATTAATAACTGAAAAGTACTAAAATAAACACTTTAACATAATGATATACATAAACAAGTGCTTATTTTATTCATTATGGGGCAGAGATTATTATGCACATATAATAATTATATAAATAATTGATTACTTTGTAAGCTATTAAATGAGTACTACCCATTACAAAATTTTGAAAAGTTTTTGCTGGGTAGTAATACAAAGTGCACAAGTGCTTGGAAATCAACTTATTGTATATAAAAAATGCACAAATACATCACAAAATAAAACTTTTTTATTGACGGATCGATGTCAGTCATATCGTTTTTTTCACTTCCCAGAGGTCAATGAAAATATTTTCGTTGTTTCCCCTTTTTTGATTATTGTTGATGCTGCATCCATTTTTAAGCTGAAAATCTTTCAAGCGTCATCTGGTGCTATTTACTAGCGTAAACATTATCAGCTGCTTCATTTTCATTTTAATTTGGCAATACTGAATTTAGCACAGCGAAAACAAAGTTGCATTTCATAAAACCAACTTAAACCAATTCTAAAATGGTTGTAAGTTGGTTTTAACAAAAACAATTTGTGTGGTAAACCAGGTTTTAACAGTTGGTTTTAACGTTAAAACCAACTTTTATTAAAACCATGTCAGTGTAAAAACAATATAAACCAGATATTTATATAAAATTTTTAAACAATATGAAGAACAACATGAGGATTAATTCTGCCTCACTATCTTAAAAAATCCATTTTTTGAGTTATGACGTTCTTTGAGTAAATGAGCAATGTGTGTGTTTTTTATTTACGTAAGTACAATAATTTTTCAATAATTGAAGCACAGCCGCGAATAACGTTGTAAAAGACAATTTAAAAACAAGTAAGAGTGCTATATTCGGCTGTGCCGAATCTTATATACCCTTTACCAACGTACGTACATACATATATACATATATAGTATACAGACATACATACATATTTGTTTCCATCTTGGGAGCTTTAATTTTCATTTTTCAAATTTCATACGCTAAACTTTTCTTTCAGAAGCATAAAATATATTCAATTTATAAAGAAAACGAAAAAAATTTTTAGACCTATTTTTACATAACACAAAAAGTGTGAGTTTTCCAACCCTGGAGTCATAATTTTGGATTTTTCTGATTATTGATACCAATCTAGTTCTTTAAAAAATACATAAAATATGTTAAGTGAACAAAGCAAAAACGAAATAAGGAAAAACTTAGTTTCATTTAATTCCTTTAATATTAAAAAATTCAGTAAAGTGCGACTTTGAATCGCGCACGATTCAGGCAGGCTATTTTGCTTTTCCGAAAATTTTTTCAGTTTAAACGATTTTGTCAGTGTTGTCGCTTTTTTCTCGTTTTGGCGATTTTTTTCTGTTTTTGGAGGTTTTTTTCTTTTTGGCGATTTTTTTCTGTTTTTGGGCTTTTCTTCATTTTGGAGATTTTTTTTTCAGTTTGGAGATTTTTTTTCAGTTTGGCGATTTTTTTCAGTTTTTGGGTTTCTTTTATATAAGCGATTTTTTTTTTTTGTTATTTTCATTTTGGCGATTTTTTCTGTTTTTTGGGGTTTTTTTCGTTTTGGCGATTTTTTTCATTTCGGCGATTTTTTTCATTTTGGTGATTTTTTTTTTCATTTTGGCGATTTTTTCTGTTTTTTAGGTTTTTTTTCGTTTTGGCATTTTTTTTCATTTTGGTGATTTTTTTTCTTTTTGGCGATTTTTTTTCATTTTGGCGATTTTTTTTCATTTTAGCAATTTTTCCGTTTTATGCGATTTATTTTAGTCTTAGAAATTTTTTTTAATTTGGTGCTTTTTTCCGTTTTGGCGATTTTTTTTGTTTTTGGCGATTTTTTTCAGTTTGGCGATTTTGTAATTTTTTGATTTTTTAGTTTTACCGTTTTTGAAAATTTCAAGAGTTTTGCTCTTATGGTTTCCAAGATACAGCAGTTGTCAAAATTGCATAGTCAAAAGTGCATTAACTGATGGAACACCCTTTAATTTAAATTTTTGGAAATTTTAGTGTTAATTTTTGTAGTCTGTATAAAAAGTGTATATACATATAATTGTATGTATATTACATGGGATTTTAACATTTTTCGTTGCTCGTTTTGGAACACCCTTTAATTTCCAATTCTCATGTATTTTTTGTTGTAGCGGCCAAAGGTCTACACACTGTGTCCAAATTTCAGGTCTGTAGCTCGTACGGTTCTCGAGAAAATACTAATATAGTTAATTTTACATAACACAAAAAGTTACAGTTTTCCAACCCTGGAAACGTTTTTTTTAATTTTTTTATATTTTTTTAATTTAAAATACCAGTTGTAATCGTACTGATGTGTAAAATAAGTTTATTTATTAAAAAAAATAAAAATTTGTTTTCGGTAGTTACTTTTATATGGCAAAATGAAGTTTACGTTTTCCAGCTCTGCAATCGTCTGTCCGATTTTGCTGAATTTCAATACCAATCTATTTTGGAAAATTTCTGACACACCAGTCCAAGAACGAAGTCTCTAGCTTTACTGGGAGCTTCGGAAAACCGATTTCACGTACAGACAGACGGACAGACGGACAGACGGACAGACGGACATCGCTTATTCGTCTTCCCTATGCATAAGGATCCAGAATATATATATTTTATGTGTCGCTTATTGATATTATAGAAATTACAAACGGAATGACAAACCTATATATACCCTTTTACCATTTTTGTTGGTAAAGGGTATAAAAACCAGTTTTTTCACAGATTACCATTAACATAACTCTCTTGCGTTGTTCAAACATCAAAGCATCCAAAATTATGCATCTAATCGCCGTCAAAATACAATTACAATCAGTCAGTCAGTGGAAAACTTTGTAAGTAACTAATAAATCATGCAAACAAAATTATCGAAAATAATTGATAAATGTAGCATAGATACAAAAAGAAAAGATAATGCTAGTTATCATTATTTTCGATACGGTAAAAAAAATTTAAACGAAAAAAACAATCTTGCCTTAAAATACGTTTTGTGGCTCTCCTGCAAAATTATTATTTTGTCACTTAAAACGTTATTCGCGGCTAACCTTCAATTAATTAATTATTGTAAGTCGGAAAGGTTTTTTGCTTTATTTGCAAATGAAAAAAATAGAAATTATTTAAAACGAAAAAAAAGTAGAGAGCAAATAAAATCTGATAAAAGAAAACACATCCCACACACAATATGTGTGTACGGCAGATAATTACAAATAAATTCCAAACATAATATAAGTAATTTGCTGTAAACAATTAAACTGTCTAAAATGGAATGAATGTTTTGATGAGCCGGTTTCAAAACATTTGCGATGTAATGAAAAACAAAACTTAACTTTATGTTTCGATTGTGACAATAAAGCATTTTAATCATTTAATTGAAATCAATCTAAAAGGTCACTTTTCTGTTGTTTTAGCTAAATACCCACTGAACCGACTGACTTTCTCACTGATTGGCTGACTAACAAGTGACCTCCATGAGAAATTATTTTAATGGTTTTTGCAGCTATTGAAAATAAATGATTGAACGTTTATTTTACCGAAAATAATTAATTTAAAATTTCTTTAAATCCCACCACAAATTTGTCATGATGAAAACTGAATTGAAATGAAACAGAAAATAAGCCGCAGAAACCAAACATTTTGCCAAACCAGCATTTAACAATAACAAAAATTAAAGAAAAAAAAACACGCCGAAAACAAACAAAAACAAAAGTGAGAAGGGGCGGAAAATATAAGAAAAACTACTCATAGTTTGCTTCGATTTACTGTCATCATGTAGCACTTCATGAAAGTGAAACTACTGGGCGTTTTGCCAGAAAGTCAAACAAAATGTCTCATACCAGGCAATTTATTACATTCGCTTATTTATTTGTTTCGTTAGTTTTTCATATGCTACTTTATTTTTATTTTTTCAGTTTTCCGTTTAATCCTATAGCACATTTTTTATAATTTTTTTTTTATTTAAAACTCTTAAAAGTTTAAGTTTATTTAAAAAAAAAAAATTTTTTTATGTTGCTTCAAAGAGAAATATAAAATATTTAGTTGCCGGTTTGTGTGAAAACAATTGTAATTTGTAAGTGAGCATAATATTAATTGCATCTGCATTTTAGTAGCCAAATTATGTGGTTGTACGTTCAGCAAAGAAAGTACTTTGTCTACTACTCAAATTGATGATGAAGATTAATTTTTATAGTAAAATTTATATGGGGAGGATAAACGTAAGACTGATTGCTTGAATACATAGAATTTTTGGTTGATTGGTGTACGTGGCTGCTTGATATATCAACAAGCAATCAACTGGAATCGTGATCCTGTAGGAAATGTCACTAGTGAATCAGTACTGACTGATTCACTATTGCCTGTACTACTGACAATTTATACCCCAGACAATGCTTTTTGCTATAGACATTTAACATGTGCGTGTCATTGAAAAGCAACTACTGACATTGATACTGCTGACTAGGTAGTTCTTTAGGGGCCATATGTACACATTGGAAATATATACGCACTAGTAAATTTTAGTAATTCTAGCATACACTTTTGATAGTGAAATTGCATATTTTTTCATATTTGGTATGTTATTAAACGAATATGAATGAAAAAAGAATTTATGCATAAAATATAGGTTGTTTTTTTTAGAGTGTCAGAATTTTAAGTTGGCAACACTGCTTTATTTGAGTACCTATTTAACAGCTGATAGTTGCTTTTTGTTTAGTTTGCTTTGAAATTTCTTTATAAATCGATTTACACCAGAGCAAGGCGTATAAATTGTTGAAGTTTTTAATCAAACTAATTAGGTTAGGTTAAGTTAGGTGTTATACCGCACCTTTACTCGGAGACCCAATTGGGTCTATTGTTATTTCCTGCTATTGCCCATTACTAGTAATATTTACCCCTCCAATTTATAGCCAGAAGTGGCCCTATTTTCCGTCATTAAGCCACCGAATCCCCATGATGAAGCCCCTGATGTCCTCTAGTTTACACTTCCCGATATCAGTAATGCTTTCATGGAAACATCTGCTCACCCATCTAAGCCTATGGCGTAGCAGCTTCGGGCAGTGACAGACAATATGTTCAATGGTTTCTGGTTCCTCTTCACCCACGCACATCCTACAAAAATCTAGAGTGCCAGTTTCCCAAATGTTGGTTCTTGCTCTGACCGAACAATGACCTGTCAACGCACCTATCATGATTCATATTGCCTTCTTATCCATGTCCAGTAGCAGTTTGGATCTTTCTGAGTCAAGTTTTGGCCAAAAACCCCTCGAGATTCTGCAATCCTCCCTACTTCGCCATGAACTGTTGGTCCTGCTTTCTACCCAAATACTGAGTTCCCTATGGTAATGACCTATGGGTAATTTCACCGTCGTTCATCTAATGCCAACCCAGCTCTTTGGTAGTTTCATTTCCCTCAGCACTGTTGTGTTCCTGGCCACAACATAGTCTGACACTATATTTATCCATAAGCAAGTTGAGGGCTTTCCTACAGTCACTAAAAAGTTTCGATTTGACATTGTGTCCCTTCAAAGCTTTTAACGCTGAATGGCTGTCGATATAGAAGGTTACTTTCTCACCTTCAACTACATTTCTGGCCACCAGCTACGTGGCTCTGAGGATCACCAAGAACTCAGCTTGGAAAACACTGCATTCATTCGGCAGTCTGAAAGAACTACGAATGTTCGTTCCCAAGATAAAGACACCAGCACCTGTGCCTTCCCATCAAACTAATTACATCCACAGAAAATTACTGTTTGGTGCGCTTTGTGGGCTGGCGGAGTCATTGGCCTATGTGTCTTCAAAAACTATGATGGTCAGAATGTTACTGTCAATGGTGAACGGTATAGGAACATGGTTCGAATTTTTTTCGTATATATACATATATATATATATGTATATATATGTATATACATATATAT
This sequence comes from Tachina lurida, assembly GCA_944452675.1. NCBI lineage: Eukaryota > Metazoa > Arthropoda > Insecta > Diptera > Tachinidae > Tachina > Tachina lurida. The sequence continues at coordinate 93,221,215 of OX101754.1, read as the reverse complement.
ATGTATATACATATATATATATAATCCTTTAATTCCCAGTGGAACATAGGGCCGCTATCCTTTTATTCTTTCCAATAGTCGTCAACTTGAGGTTCGAATTGTTGTTTATATTATTTACATTTGTATTGGTTTCAGTAATCATTAAAATTTCGGAAAGAATAGCTTCCCTAGACTGCTGCTGGGGTTGCCAACTATGCCACCAGCCTGGCTTAGTTAATAGTCAATAGCAAATTTAGCAAGTATGCCTACTTCCCGAGACGCCATGCATTAAATAGCCATTCGGATATGCTAAAGACTGTCGCTCGTATTCGCTTCCATCTCAAAAAGGTGGTCCCAAGGGAGCATCGCGAGAAGGCCACTGGAGAAGCAATGGGATCAGCACACTGTTCTACGAGTTGACTTGGCGTGACTTACTAAGGATATTGGAAACACTTTACCTTATGCTTTTCATTTTTCAAGATGAAAAGTCTTACTAAGGGACGCTTTAACCATTTTACCTTACACACTCCTTTGCTCCCCCGTACCACAATTACGTGGCGTTAATCTTATTGATATGTAGTTCCAGCTGGCGCTACAATTGATATACTCAAGGAAACTTTTGATGATCGTATCCCAGCAAAAAAATTTGCTTACTAGAATGCAAAAACAAGTGTATGTACAGATATCCAAAAGTTGACAGATTACTGATTGCCTAAAGTACGAGTATTAAAAATATAATGTGTTATTTTTTGCTTACGAATATGAAAAATTTTGTAGATTACTTACTTTTTGACTAAAATTATTCAAAAGTTAATTGGCAATTTCTTCTAATAAAAATAAATAAAATTTTGTAACATAATTATAAAACTTATATCTTTTTTGGGATTGTTAAAATTCATAATTTTACAAAGAAAATATGTGAAAATGTAATAAAAATTATAGTAAACTAAAGCTATTTTATTCTGTTCGAAGCTCATTTTCACGATCAATAAATTTTTCTCTCTACATATATTTCATTATTAACTAGAATGTACTACAATAAGTACTTTTACGTAATGATATAAATAAGTTGTTATTTTTTTCATTACAGGACGGTCATTATGATACACATAAAATTATTAGATAAATAAGTACCACTCATTACTTTGTAAGGCATTAAAAGAGTACTACCCATTACAATTTAAGTTTCATTTAAATGAAACTTAAATGCCCAACATTGCCCTCGGGTAACTGACAAAATTCGCTTCAAATCATCTAAATCAGTAACCCGCAAGCCATAGAACAATTGTGCAGATGAAAATCACATACATGCTTATGCTCTTTCATTTAGTCGTCACTGAGCAAGCGACGAATGAAGTTGTGCACGCATGTATTAATTTTTTCCTGGTTTTTTGTTTAGTTTTTTTGAGCACACGGAACGAAATTTAAGTTCAAATTGAATAAATTTCTACAGCAAAAAAAATAATTATGTAAGCTAAGAAATATTTTGTGATAAAAAATGCTTTTAGCAATATGTAATGCATTTTATGCTATGAAACACTTGAAAATAATAGGAAAGATAGTTTAAAAAGGCATTTTAATAGCTTTCACTGCGCTGCGAATAAATTTAATTTAGAATTTGTAGACTACATTGTTGAATGGATTATTATTTTTACTTTTTACTTAAGTTTTTATTAAATTGATTATTTTCAAAAAATATTCAAACAATGAATAACCACAGCATGTATCTTAAATTATATAAATGTTTTCTTCAAGTGTAAATATATTTTACTCTCATTTTTCTCACCACTACATACATATTTTATTTTGCGGGACACTGATCTAAATACAAAAAAATTTATGATTTCTTAGTTATTTGTAAAATAAAATTGAAAAATTAATTTTCTTTATTCAAATTAAACAATTTTTTCTTCTAAAAGCTTATAAGAAATTAAAAACTACAAATGTAAAGGCAAATTTGTTAAGAATAAAATAACCTAAATATTATGAAAATCGGCTAAAAATTATAGACTTTATTAGCATGTTATAGAGTGTTTTTAATATTTTTGCTGAAGCATAGTACCTAATACCCATCCGAATTGCTTATTAATTTCTTAAGGGGAACGAACACCATCGTGAGGTTGTGTTATCAAAGTTATTCTGTTTGAAAATCTAACACAATTTCCTGAGACAATGAGCATAAAAACCACATGTTCATTTTCGCCTACCAGCTGCTTACACATCGTCGGTGGGTTTCTGGTTTGCTGCAGACATAATGTATTTTGAATATACTGTGGCGCAAACCAGAAACCAATCGGCGATATGCACTCGTATGTTTACTATTTACTATTTGTTTTTTGCTGCTCAAAAAGTCACAAATATGAGTACAAACTCCCAACTATACTCACTCATGGTTCCATTTTTGTCAGCACCTTCTTTATAAGTTTTCCACGTTGTCTTATTTTGCTTTCAAATTCTATTTGTTTTTCCTATCATTTATTAGTTTATGTGTCATGTCGTCTTAATATAGTTTTCATAATTTCTTATGCTTTATAAAATGTTTATTGTTTTTTTAGTCTTCTTTATTATTTTTCTTAAATTTTTGTATGCAGTTAAGACTCATGCAGCTATTTAGTAAAACTTATATATTTCAAGTTAATTTTTCCTGTATTTCTAATACAGTAGTACTAATAGGTTGGTTTAGAAAACATTTTACAATTTCAATTTAATTAACGAAAAGCCCATAAATTTCGTTTTTAATGTGTTAAATATTGCATATGAAATATGCATTCAAGTTTGTTTATAATGAATGTTTTTAATACAGTTTTGTTTAAATCATTAATTAAGTTAATTTGTTTTTGTTATGTGTTTTAAATTCATTAAAAATATTTATATTGTAATATATAAGTATACTCGATAAAAGAAATTATTTATTGTATTTTTAATATAAGATTTATGAAATAACAATAATTATAATTACATATCGATGGTCTCAAGTAGAAAGGCCTTAACTCAAATAATTGTAATTTTACAGGAGAAGGTAAAACATAATAGAAACTGTAATATTCACAATGTAAATTTTTTTGTAAAACTGCTTGTAAAAGCGTTATTTTTTTCACTATTGCAATATATTTATGTGAGAAGGTTTATTTGTGTGAAATGTATTGGAATCACTGAAAAACTCAATTTCGTGAAAAATATGAGTTAGGGCCTTTTTACCTGAGACCATCGATATAATCATTCATGTTTCGAATCCCAAAACTTAATAATTAGAAATCGAAAAACTGTTTTCTGTATCAATTCCAATATGTCTCCACTATTAATTTAATAACGCCTTAAAGTATGCAAGGATTTTGTAATAAAAATACATAATTGTAATTTAATACCGCTATTTTAATCAGGGATGGTAAAGGCAGCGTCAATTAACATTGTGCTTAAATCAACTTCTATACTATAATTAGGGATGGAATAGTACAGTCATCATTAGTTAATGCAAAAAATTTATTTATTTATTTATCGGCCAATTAAAATATATTACAAATATAATTCCTGAATGTAACATTAATATATTAAGCGCCGTATCCAAAAAATAATAATATGAACTTCAAGTGTTCTTTTGTCAAAATTTGTATGGAAATTTTGTTTTTATCCTGCAGGAAATGGAACTGACACAAAACTAGCCAGGTGACCGATCCCCAAGTGATAGGGACTAGTCCGAGTTCTAACACTTTATATGAAGTGGGCCAGTCACTTTTCCATGGGGATGGCCTAGGATGGGGTTAATTGATACTTTGTATGCACGTTGTGACTTATCACTTAACTATCTTATAGGGACATATTCCGTGTGGAATATAAATTATATATAAATGCCATTTCGACATTTAACAACTCAAACTTGAACTTTTGTTATTATTTTTATTTTTCCGTATTCAAACTATTAACCTACGGCATGGCATGGCAGGCTTGCACACTATCTACCCGATCATAGGTGCACTCATATCTCAAAAGTATAAATACGTACCACTTTAGCTTAAGTTAATATCTAAGTATAGTTACGGGAGTTGTTCCAGAGTGACTTGGCAGTCTATTTGTATTGATTCATTGTTTAACTTTCATAGTGAACAGATGTACCAGCGAAGTCTTTTTTATATATACATTAAACCAAAAAAAAAAAAATATTCGTAGTACATAATACATGCCCCAGCGGGTCTTTCTTATATAGACAAGCTAAACAAAAAAAAAATATTCGTAATACATACACGCGCAACAATATTAGTAATAGTACCCTATTGAACTATGGATGAAGTTATGGAGAATAAAAGTGAAGTCAAAGTAAATAAAAGTGAAGTGAAGTGTGTTCAGATAACATTTACCCTATGAAGAGAGAGAGAGAGAGAGACTTGTTTCCTCAAGTGAAATACCTTGGTATACACCTTGATCGACGGCTTACATGGAAACATGACTCTAAGCTAACACAAATGAAACTTAAATTAACTCAGATATGTACATTGGCTGATTGGTTGAAATTAAATCTTCAGTCTAGATGGTAAACTTTTAATATATGTACTTTCGAAACCTTTATGGTGCTACGGTATTCAGTTACGGCTAGGTAACCCGACCAGACATCCCGCTTTTCAAAATTTCAATCTCTTGTTAGATTTTTATTAAAATGTAAGTGATAATAATTCAATCCAAATATTTGTTAAGTGTAGTTATTGCTTAACTATCCACATCCCTGTGTGTTTCGTTACACTATTTTTGAGATGAAGTGTCACGCTTGTAGTACAGCTAATTTGTAGAATACAATTCTCATTATTAACATGTCATGAAGAGTTTCATGTTAGTATCCTAACAGAGCTCTGTTAAGCTATAATGCATTTCGAAAGGACTTTTGCAATAATTGAGGCAACCGACACGGAAAAAAGTAATGCAAATTTGTTGACAAGGTGCTCCTCTTCCTTTATTATTGCCTATGAATCTATTTCTGAATTTGAACTAGATATTCGACCCTGTTCTGTAAAACGGTCGATATGAAACCGCACGATTTTAGAAAACTAACTCCGACAATAGATTTTTTTATTATATAGATTCCCAAATATTATATTGGAAAGAAAATTATTGTGTATGATTTTAAGCACGTGTGCAGGGCCATTATTAACTTTTTGAAAACGAGACATTTACTCGGATTCCGTTTATAGAACAGGGCCGATTGCAAAGTTTTTATCTTGGCATTTTCTGATGGATACGCACTTTTTTTGGAGTCAATGCTGGCGGATAGTATAGGTCATAGATTCATATCCAAGTGGTCCTCTAAAAGCGTGCATACTCAGAATTGCTTGAAGTTTGAGTTTTCAGGAGTTCCTCAAAAAACTTTAAATTTGCCCTACCTACATACGAGTATGTAAATATGTATATTAAAATTTTCTCATGTTAGAAACTGTGAAAACTGTGCATCATAAGTACATACCGCTTTTTCATATTTATTTCTAAATCCCGCTTTTTGATAGTTCATGTCATGCTTTTTGCCACATCTGGCCACGTTAGCTATGGGCCAACGAAAAGGAGATATATTTATACTATTTGATAAATGTAGATTCAGCCACATCAAACATGTTCAGTGCCGTTTACTACAATACTACAACCAGGGGGTCGATTCTGGTTCTGTGATAATGTGAAATGAAAAAAAAAATTTCATATTCATTTTCACAACCCTTTTTCATAATACTTTTCACAATTACATAAAATGCGATTCTCGTTGCTATTATGAAAACATTGTTTTATTCCGTTGTGCCTATGAAACTTTTGTTTTTATTCTATTGAAATATGTCATGTAAATAAATAATATTAATTATTATTTATAAAAATATTGCAAGGAACTCGGTATGAGCATAGGTAAAGGTGTTAAAATGGTTATCGCTACTTAATTAAACTTCATATTTTTCTCTTCTTTATTATAGATTGGGCAAAATTTACGCTTCCAACTGCAAGGTCTGTTATTTGTTACAAATTAGCGTCATAAGCAGAATTTCAGACAAAATTTATTTCAACCCCTAGGTGTTATTATTAGCTTCTTCTGCAGGAATAGGGAAATGTGCACGTCTTCTGTCGGGCTTGAATATCGAACAGTGGCTGTGTCGAGTAAAGGTTTCCTTTTTATCTTGCCGATAGCCTTTAATGAAGAACATCTTTGTCAGCCATTAAGTTCTGCAGAAGGCTGGATAAGGATAAGTATTTACTCAACAAAGCCGTTATTCGATATACTTAGGGGAGAAACCCCTTTAGTTCGGCCGACAGCTTTGAAGGCAAAAAACATCTTGATGCTACTGTCTTTGGTATGCTCGTAAAATGTTATGTCCTTGCAAAAAGCACATGATGCCCATCGTCAAAAATGAAAGCAACTTCATGGACATTATTATTTAATTTTTTAAATGCTACCACCCACATTTGAAACCACCCCAATTCATTTTCCACATTCTAGCATCTTAAATTTTAAGATGACCCAAAGGAATGACCTATTTGTAACTCTCTGCACTTTTCTTCTCTGAACTTGGCACTCACTGTTTGCAGACACATCTGTTATTATTTTTTTTTTATTAACTGAATTTCTGACTTGTCGCTTGCAATTTCGACATCCACCCCTTAATAATTCATAAGATATTATTTTTGATTATGTACTTAAATTTTGGACTTCTTGTTAACAATTTCGACATCCTCTAAATAATTTACATACAATCAAAAAGATTTGATTTTCGCTGTTACGCGTGTTTTTTCTAGCTTCTCTACTGTTTTCACCTAAATATTTTTTGTGTAAAATAATTGATCATATGAAAAGTTTTTTAAGTTTTTTTTCACAGTTACACTAAACAAGAATCGACAGAGTTATGTAACTGTGAAGAGTTTTGTTCCGTTCCCCATTTTTTTCATATATGAAAATGTATTTAAATTCTTTTAATTTTTCACTGAACGGGAATCAGAAATGCTATGAAATCGTGAAAAAACTTTTCATTTCATAGTTTCACAGAACGAGAATCGACCCCCAGTCCCGATTCAAAAAAAATGTGAATATATAACCACTTACACCATATGTCTTCTTTTAACTATACAATACTCCCTACTTTTGTTAACACTCCCTTTTTCTCAAGTCATAGGATAAGGACGCTTGGTTCAATTGTCACTAAATTTTCTGCAGGGAACGTACACTTCAAGCTCAAATAAGTTTTTTTAGATGCGGCCATAAATCTGTACAATATAATTAATATATAACCATTTAATTTAATGAAAAAAACAAACCAAAAGTTGTATTAATACAGTTTGAAAAAATTGAGATTAGCATAGAATCAGGTTGAAAACCAAAATCCAATATTGTGAATTAGCATCAAAATACAAAACCAAGAAGAATCAATCAAATCAATTCATAAAAGCACTACTGTCTAGTCAGGTTGGAAGCAATCTGCAAAATGCTTGAGTAACTCCACACGAAAAGCATTATTAGAACAAGAGAATTAACGAAGATCAACAAGTTAGAGTGCTATATTCCGCTGTGCCGAATCTTATATACCCTTTACCAACGTACGTACATATATATAGTATACAGACACATACATACATATTTGTTTTGTGATAAAATTTATAATTTTTTTCTCTAAAGCAATTAATAATAAGTGACACTTCAGTATTTTTCGATTAAAGAATTCGATTCAATTATTTTATTTTCGATATTTGCAATAGTTGGATATTTTTCTTTTCAGTCAACATCGACGTCACGTCAATACAATACCAAAATATTGGGGCTTGTTTACTTGCTTTCGAGATGTTCAAAAACCGTGCTGGTATTTAATAACTCCAAAATATTCTTAGTATTGCACATAAAGTATATAAAACTTGTAAACAAAAAGAATAAACTAACTTGACCTAGTTAGTTTTGTAAAAAAAAACGATAAACCTGGAATCAAAATTTTAGATTTTTCTGATTTAAAAAATTAATAAAGTGTGTTAAGTGAACGAAGAAAAAAAATTAATTTTATACTTTAATATCAAAAAAATTCAAAATTTCCATCTTTGGAGCTGTAGTTTTCATTTTTCAAATTCTATACGCCAAACTTTTCTTTCAGAAGCATAAAATATATTCAATTTATAAAGGAAAAGAAGACCTATTTAATTTTACATAACACAAAAAGTGTAACTTTCCCAACCCTGGAATCATAATTTAGGATTTTTTTAATTCCTTATACCAATCTAGTTATTTAAGAAATACATAAAAATGTTAAGTGAACAAAGCAAAAACGAAATAAGAAAAAACTTAGTTTCATATAATACTTTAATATTAGAAAATGTGGCTTTTTTGAAGTTTTTTAATTTTAAACGACTTTTTCAGTTTTGTCGCTTTTTTTCTGTTTTTGGGGATTTTTTTCATTTTGGAGACTTTTTTCCTTTTTGGCGATTTTTTTCATTTTGGCGATTTTTTCTGTTTTTGGATGTTTTTTTTTAATTTTTGCGATTTATTCCTGTTTTTGGGGTTTTTTCATTTTGGCAATTTTTTTTTTGCGACTTTTTTCTGTTGTTGGGTTTTTTTTCATTTTGCCGATTTTTTTCTATTTTTTGGGGTTCTTTTTTCGTTTTGGCGATTTTTCTTTTCATTTTAGCGATTTTTTTCATTTTGGCGATTTTTTTTTAATTTTGGCGATTTATTTTCATTGTAGCAATTTTTCCGGTTTTTCGCGATTTATTTTAGTCTTAGAAATTTTTTTCATTTCAATTTTAAGAGTTTGTTCTTACTTGCTGTATGCAAGTTGTCAAAATTATATGGTCAAAATTGCATTAACTGATGGAACACCCTTTGATTCAAATTGTTTAAATTTTAGTGTAAGTTGTTGTAGTATGTATAAAAATACACTAACCTTACAAATTTCAAGTGTATATACAATTGTATGTATATTACATGGGATTTTAACATTTTTCGTTGCTCGTTTTGGAACACCCTTTAATTTCCAATTCTCATATACTTGTTGTTGTAGCGGCCAAAGGTCTACACACTGTGTCCAAATTTGAGGTCTGTAGCTCTTACGGTTCTCGAGAAAATACCCTGTGACAGACATAGTTTTAGACATAGTTAATTTCACATAACACAAAAAGTTAAAGTTTTCCAACCCTGGAAACGTCTTTTTAATTTTTTTATATATATTTATTAATTTTAAATACCAATTTTAGTCGCACTTAAGTATAAAATAAGTTTATTTATAAAAAAAAAATAAAAATTTCTGACAAACCAGTCGAAGAACGAAGTCTCTAGCTTTTCTGGGAGCTTCGGAAAACCGATTTCACGTACAGACAGACGGACAGACGGACAGACGGACATCGCTTATTCGTCTTCCCTATGCATAAGAATCCAGAATATATATATTTTATGGGTCGCTATTGATATTATAGATATTATAAACGGAATGACAAACCTATATATACGCTTTTACCATTTTTTTTGGTAAAGGGTATAAAAAAGTTCACATAATTTTAAATTATTTAAATTGAGATGGGCATAAACGGCGAAAACATTAAAGAAAGTTGCAAATCGTTGAGAGAAAAATTGAAGCAAGATGAAATATACATAAGTGCATAACCGTAAATTGAGAAACAAAGAAATCAATGCGAAATGGGGGGGGGGGGGGGTGTCAATGGAAAGCATTGCCTGTAGGAAAATTAAATTATAACAGAGAAGAGGCAAAGTAGGCTGAAGCTCTCAGATATCCGAAATGCTGAACAAGCACAAAACGAGCTTTACAAATGCACGTACACGTTTGCAAAAACTTTAAAAAAAAATGGAGAATGTGTTACCAGAGGACACAAAGAATTTATTTATTAAAAGTATTTAAAGTTTTGTTTAAAAAATATAATTACATGCGATGGTCGAGAAGTTAAAGCAGCTAAAAAAAATTGTGTTTGGTCTTCCTGACACTATTTCAAATTTAATTTGTTTCTTAGTTTATTACTTATTACTACTTTCTTCAAACTCCATATTTTTTTAAACTTTTCTCTTATTATGTTAAAATAATTACATTGAATACTTCTGTTAGTTTGAAAACATTTCTTTTGATGGAAAAAATAACGTCACGTGCGACTGTAATTGAAATTTAATTAAAAAAGAGATTTAAATAATTTTTAGGAAAAACTATAGCTATTTTAAAAAGATATTGGGGCACAAGATTTTAAAATAAGGTTTAAAATATTGCTGAAACAACTTCTGTTCTTGTCACATGCGAATGTCTTGTTTTTTTTTTTTTGCAATTATCCTGAAAACGAAATATTGCTCAAAAACTAACTAAGCAATTATAAAACTAAGAGCTTTGAGTTACGCTTATTGTGAAGAAAATCCGTTATTTTTTTCACTTTAAATGTGTATGACGGATACGTTTGACGTCATGGAAATGCCCATATGTATAATGTTGGTAGGCATATTAATTACTTGAGTGTTACTTCTCTTTGCAACAATAAAAATTAAAACTATATCTGACATTTTTAAAATGTCAGTAGCTCATTAGTACTCGTATTGTACTAACATTATTATTCTACTGAATTGTACTATAATTTAATAAATTTAAAAGGACCTTTTCTTTTGTTATTTGAACAAATCTATTTTCATATTTCATGCCACAAATAGTCTTTAATATGTGTAAAATGTTACGAGTACAATTGCTGCAATGCAGACATATTGAATTCTTCAAAAAAAAAACTCTATTTAAAAATATAACACCGAACTAAAAATAGTAAAAGAAGGTTGCAAAAACTGCATATGCAAAAAAAAGAGCAAACTATAAACGGAAAGGAGTACTGAGTACGTAAAACACAGACACATTTAAAAATGTTGTATATGTATGTATGGCCGTCCTGTCGTGTGATACATACAACGTTGTTACAATATGAAAATATGTTGCATTTTATACTTTTAGGACGTTTTTAGGACAAAATTGCCTGCTTGCCACAAAACAATTGCTAAAACCACATTATTCCGGTTTTATAAAACGAACCGGATATGTAATTATTATCTACCACATTTAATGAAGCCAATAACTGAAACCATTTTGGGTACTTTAAAAAAATATGCAAATGGAAATTTATGGCTAAGAAATAAAGATCATTAAATAAAATAAAAATCATACCGTCCATATTTAAATCAAGCCAAAACGGTGTCAAACTTCCAATAAGTATAGTTTTTAATAAAACAAGCATGCAAGCACTATATTAAAGTATCGAATTCTGTAAATTATGAATTTAATATAACTTAAAAGTCTTATGTTTAAGAAAAACCTAGCATGAAGTTAGCATAAGTGACGACATTGAACTAGGTACTAACCACTTCCTCCATAAATTTAACCCATATTTTAACTCACTATTAAATCCTATCCTGATTTTTAATGTAAAATTTTATGACAAAACTCGTCAATTTTGCCACTTATGCCAACTTCTTGCAAGTTTTTTCTTATACATAAGGCCGTTGTTATTCTTTGTTAGGCCTGCAGTAGGAAATTTTGGTGGAAACTTGGAAACGAACCGTCCAGTTGCTAAAAAAAAATTTATACAGAATTTTAGCAGGTGTTACAAAGCTTATGTTAATACAAATTGCAAGCCTATGTCAAGCTGGTGTTTCTAATCAGATAAAAAAACGTTTCCGCAAGTAAAAGTTCCTCACTAAGAGCTAAACAGAAATCTTTTATATATCTATAGGGGTTTCTGTTTACATTTTAAGCTATATTCGAGCAAAAAAAAATTAAGTTTTAACTTTTTAACCAACCTTGGTCCCCTGTTGTGCTAATGGAAATGTCAAGTCTTACCGTAAGTCTACACCTGATATATTTTTATCATGACAAATGTCAAATTCCGTATAGAAAAAAGATGTAACATAAAAAAAATATTTTTGCAATATAAAATTTGACTTTTGTTATGTTAAAAATATATCAGGTGTAGACGTAGGGTTACTTGATCTGGAAAAGGACACTTTTTGAATTTAAAAGAAAACTTTTAATATTTAAAAAAAATCAGAAATAATTTCTTAATCAGGCTTGAGTTCTCATTTGAATAAAAATTGCGACGCAATTTTAATTAAAAATTCAACAAATCTATATTTGGCGTTTTTGCAACAAGAAAAAGTATGTTAATTTTTTTGAAATATTTTGCAACAATCAATCCCACACGCAAAGAAAAAATATGGTTGAGGTAACCATAATCAAACAGCAACATACTATAATTGAATTATATGGTTGCAGTCAAATCATATTATTGTCAACGGAAAAAAAGTTTAAATAATATTATTTTCTGAGTTAATAATAATATTATATACAAAAACAATTAACCGTGTTATACCTAATCTTATTATTGTAAATAAGACAACTTTATTGTTAGATGTGACTAAAATATAATTGAGACTTACCATATCATGTTCTAATATTATAATAATATTGTTCAATACGACCATAGTATTATTTTATGTAATAATAATATTTTGTTTTTAATCATATATTTATTGGCAAATCTTTTGTTTAAAACAGCTGTGCGGTAAATCCAAAATAGAAATAAATTAATATTGTTGAAATAAAATGTATGTATGTATGTATAGAAATGTGTACTTACATATATGTGTATACACGAAATAAAGAGATATACATACATACATATTATTTTTATTTATCTACCCTTTTGTTTATACTTTTTTTTATTTATTTAACACCACGCGTGCACTACCGATAGCTTACAAACGAAATACTGAACTGACAGATGTTTCTGAAAATGATTTTTTTTAAAACTTAACATAGTATGGTTTTGGATAACATTATTTTGTTATTTACATCATATTATTTTTACACAATAATACAAATTATATTGTAGTCATAAATTTTTAACAAAACTATATTGTCAAACTCTAACCATATCGCACTTTCTATGAATATAATAATGTAATTATTAAATTGAAACATTAATGTGTTTATCGTAACGAAATTAGTGTTTAAAATAACAATAACTAGTTTTCAACGACCACATATTTGTTTCAGAGAACATAATATTGTTTTCTCAACCATTTTACAACCATATCTTTTCTTTGCGTGCATACATATTTATACTTACTTAAAAGGTAATACTATTGAAAATATTAGAAAAATAATTGCATTGTTAAACATACCTACCATTTTTCAGTCGGAAGTTTATACCGAAGAAAAGAAATATCCATCTGGTCGGATAGTCAGGCTGCCATCAATGACAGTGCATAGTAGGGATGGGCAAATAAAAAAATATATCGATATATATCGTATCGATATTTTTGAACAGCATCGATATATATTTTTTTCAAACATCGATATTTCGATATATCGATATTTTTTTTCCCACAAATGTTGCAAAAATCTTTTAAGTTTAAAATAAATACACATACTTAAATATCGTGCAATAACCGCCAAAAAAGTTTAAACGACATAATTTTGAAACCTTAATATTTTGTTAGCGATTTCTTTAAATATTAACATGCTTATTTATACAAATTATTGTAAACCAGATCTCTATGAAAAATTTTCCTTATTAAGCCTTTAGAAAGCCTTAATAATTTTTATAAATAAGGCTCTTAATCATTGTTTTATGAATGCTCAGTCTTGAACACTTCAAACTTCATCGTTGCAGAATACGAGAAATATGCACTGGGCATCCATTAAATAATGATTTAATATTTAGAGAAATCGCGAACAACTATCTAACTTAAATTTTAATGAATTCCAATAGTGGAGAAAACCAAAGTTGATATTGACCTCCTTAAGGCTTCATTAGTCTTTACTTTCTGTTGCCGTTCTGTTTCTAAGTTTTAATTGTTACTTTTTCTGTAATAAATTGATGAGTTTTGGATCGTCCATTGATGTTTCAATATAGTTTTATGTTTTTCTGGTAAAAATTTAATTTTTTCAAATTCATAAAGCACAATAACAGTTTATTTTGAAAGGTTTTTATTTTACTTATGCTGACACCTACTATATACATTACATTACTTAACAGTTTCTTTATTTTCACAGGTTGAACCGAAACAGAATATAACGAAAGAGAAAATCTAACGGCTTGTATAAGATTTCTATAAACAAAAAAGAGTCATCTGATTAGTAACAGAACAGAAAGTAAAAACTAATTCTGCCTTGAGGCTTATACCCACACAAACCAAATTTGACATTTAGCTTAGTTAATAAATAAACGTCAGCTGGATTAGTGGGGTCACCTTATACATGCGTCTTTTCTGTTATGAAATTTCTCTATTTTTTCTTCGCATCACTAGCAGTCATGCCAACATCCTAGCGTTAAAAAAATGGCTAAAATTTATAGAGCTCTTAAAAATATCGAAACCCGATACTCGTAAATTAGAATCGATGTATCGATATATCGGTTTTTGAAATATCGGCGATATATATCGATATTTATTTTTTCAAATATCGATATTTCGATATATCGATATTTTTTGCCCATCCCTAGTGCATAGTCAGTACAGATATTGGAAAAGCCCGCCTGATATCAGCTGAACACAGAAACTCAGAATGAAAAACACGCCTTCTACTGTCACACAATACGATACACTCACAAAGAATGTGTGCCGTCGTCTCGTCATCTTTCAAGCATAAACGACACAAGTGTGAACGAACTTGGTTACTTTTCCACAGAGGATAGTTCAGTCTAAAGTAACCAGAAAGAAAACCACTATTAAGCCGTAAATTATTCCTGTTGAGGTTCAGGATGATATTATATGTAAATGGCTGCAATAAAGATGGCCTGCCTTAAACTAGAAGAAGACAGCCACATTTCCTTAGCAGTTGAAGTGTCATCTTCTTTGATCAGAGATGTTACAGTCGACCGACTTATGCCACAAAACGGCTCTGGGCCCACAAAAGTAGCAGCAGATCCCCTCTTGGCCAGTTCATCCGCTTCCTAATTCCCTGGATGACCGCTGTGGCTTGGTATCCAATAAATGGAAACCTTGTTCCGTATGGATAGTTTTTGTAATGAGTCAAAACACTCTAAAACTAGCCTAGAACGGAATTCCCATGAAAGGAGAAATTTAAGAGCTGCCTGACTATCGGAAAAGATAGCTATAAGTGCACCTCTAATGCCCCTGTTTAAAAAAATGTCAACACATTTGGCGATTGCCTGTATTTCTGCCTGAAATACCATGGGCAAAGATGTTTTTACATTGGGCCCAAAAACTCCAGCACCAACTCCATTCTCCGTTTTGGATCCATCCGTATATCAACAAAAACTTCTGGAATCCACCCTGCCCTGGGTGGAATTGTGAAATTAAATCTCTTGTCGAACCTCAGTTCAAAGTTTATCCTGTCACTAGCCATTCCTAGCAGTCCTAAGCTGGGCATTGTACTCAGGTGGTGCATGGTTGGATGTAAACTCGAAAGTTGACAATTTTTTTAGCAAAATATCGAGCCTTATTTTTGATTATATCGTAAGCGACAATAGTTAAATTTTTCAGGAGGTTATTTTAAATATTTAGATCTGTTTTTGTTGTCGCTCACGAAAAAATTCTACAGCCCGTATCTTAAAAGTTATCAACAATTTTGGCATTTTGATAATTCTAAACTATGAGTAGGCCCATAAATTTTTATTTCAGTGTAAAAGTCTATTTTCGATAGAATGTCGCTTACGATAAAATCGAAAAAAGGGCTCGATATTAAATTTTCATTGAACTATAATGAATTTTAATCAGGAATAATTTCTTAATCGGACTATGGACTCTCAATAAATTCTCAGAAGGAATATAAGCTAAAACAAAAGTAATGTCCGGCTAGATTGGTAAAATACCCGCATGTGTATCGGTTAAACAGCCGAAAACTGAAATATAACAACAAAACAATTAATTTCAGTTAATTTGTGTTCGACTTTATTTTTAACCGACTTCAAAAAAAGAAGGTTAACAATTCGTCTCTATTTTTTTTTTTTTTTTTTTTAGGTGTGTAGGTTTATAACTCGGTGCATTTTAGACGGATTGTAAAACTTTTTGTGTTGTCTGAGAGGGTATAGCTTCCCATTGGTCCCATTTGAAAAAAGTGGGCGGAGTCACGCCCACAATTTTTTAAATTTGATTTTGTGATCTTCTACTCATTTGATTGCTGCAAAACCTAGCAAACATCTTTGGTTCTTGTAATTACAAAATTTTTAAGTTGAAAAAATGGGCGGGACTACGCCCATTAAAATGTATTATAACATTACACGTGGTTCTACTTAACCGATTTTTACGAAACTTGGCACACACCTTGAGCTCTAAAGTAGATACAATCTTCTTTTTTAAAAATGGGCGGAGTCACGCCCATTAAAATTTTATATTATATTTCACAGGGTTCTATTTCGCTGATTTTTACGAAACTTGGCAATCACCCTAAGCTTTAATAAAGGCACAAAATTGCGTTCAAAAAAGTGGGCGGGGCATGCCTATTAAGTTTTAGTATAATATTTCATGTGCTTGTACTTAACCAATATTTACGAAACTTGGCACACACCTTGAACTCCTTAAAATACACAATCTTGTTATAAAAAAAGGGGCGTAGCCATGCCTCATAAAATTTAATACTTATTTTCACGTGCTTTTACTTTATCGATCTGTGCGAAACTTGGCACACACCTTGAACTCTTAAAAATACACAATCTTGTTTTAAAAAAGTAGGCGTAGCCACGCCCCATAAAATTTAATACTATATTTCATGTGTTTTTACTTAATCGATTTTTACGAAACTGGACCATATTTCTAAATAAAAAAAGATACTTACAAATAAAACGTTTTTGAATTGACCAGAGCTCAAAAGTATGCACTAAAAAGGTAAAAATAAAACTTTTTTAAAAAATTAAACCGACTTCAAAAATAAGCACTAAAAAGCTACAAATAATATAGATCTAGTTAAATAAAAGATTTTTATATATGTTACCTACAGTGCCGTTTGAAGTTGGTGCCAGTAATACTGGTACTAAACACATAGGAACATGACCGGTAAAAAACTGCAAGTAATTTTTATGTACATATGTATCTGCTTAGTTGCCAATGTTGCTGACACCAACTTCAAACGGCACTGTAGTTAACATATATAAAAAGCTTTTATTTAACTAGATCTATATTATTTGTAGCTTTTTAGTGCTTATTTTTGAAGTCGGTTTAATTTTTTAGAAAAGTTTTATTTTTATTTTTTGTTTACATGGGTCAATTAGGTTAAAGGAAATAAACTAAGTTTGAGTAGAAATAAAAAAAGCCAGAGCTTGAAAACTTTAGTTTGTTGATGGTTAAGCACGTCTAGATGCATTTCGTTGCTGCTTAAACATTTCATAAGTGGACTTTAATTACAATTCAAAATAGCTCACATAATCCCAATGGTTATAGACGAACTCCTAACAAATTATTAAGAATTACAAAACTACAACCATTGTGTTTCGCAGAATGATAAGAATTTTTCGATTGGCATAGTTCTCACATTCGTTACATAAATGAGAAACAGTGTACTGTTTCTTATATAACACACTTATTAGCATTAGAAGCCTCTTACAGTTTGCTTAACAATAGCTTAACGTTGTAATATCTTCTAATCACCACCACAACATTCAATCTCTGGTATTATTCTTACTTTACAGATACTATGCAAAAGTATATTGGTGCTTACATGTCTACTTAGAAAACTGTCTCCATACAGTTTTGTTATTTTTTTAAGGCTCTATAAAAAAAAACAATTGTTTCATAACAAAAAAAAAAGATGTTCTTTGTCATTGAATTTTCTGCATCATGTTTGTTGTGAAGTTAAGGACACTGTGCATTATATATTATGCTGACATAATAGTGACTGTATGTATGTGCATATGAAAACATACTCACACCATCACGCTCAAAACCTACACACATACACATTCTTGTCAACTACATACATACATTCTCGGCGGTCATTAAGTTAAGAAGGCTTTTGGGCTAGTCCAGGCATATTAAGGTGTTGCAATTTAAAAAAAAAAAAGCTATATAAATATATGAGTAAAAAGTTTAAAATTAAAAACTATGAAATTTTATTTACATAATTTCTTATTAATATTCTATAATAGTGCGTTTACACTTGAGCGAAATCTAGTACCAACATTGCAGTTGTTTGGTTGTAGTTTTGGAAAATGTTCAGTTAATGGGTTTAGTTTAATATAAATAAAAATCTTGATAGATGTCAAAAAAAAAATTATGTAAATGGTATAGATTTTCATAAAGATTTCAAGTAAAATCTGATCGATTTGATGCAGATGTAAATGCCTTAACAAAAATCAAACAAAACACTTGCTTCCCCATGCAAACAGATCCCTCCTAATGTTTCAATGAAAACTTTCTCTCAAGTACGAGCATGAGGAGCATGTCCTTAAATAATACATATTCACAACTTATTATGAACGTGTTAAAAGTTTAATGAACGTAATAAAAACGTATGCAAGCAATTCTCTTTCATATGCATGTGTTTTATATTATTTTTATTATTTCTTTCAAAAACCTTCAATGAACTGAAAACATGTAAATAAGAGACACTGTTTAAGATAAAAACATGAAATTTTTTTTAATTTTTTTTTTTTCGTTTAATATACTAAAATTTATAAGTCAATATCATATAATAAACATTTGAAAATAATTTAATATCATTTATAAAACTAAGGACACTATAAAGGAAAGTCCTAGAGCTACATACATATATTTTTTCAAAGCAAAGTTCCTTTAATCAATAGCAGTTGTGTATGAGGAGTATATACTAAAAATATGTTTTCCTAAGGTAAAAATCAATTGTTATTTATAACAAACTTAATCATGCTTATCATAAATAAATTTTCACATGGAAATTTCCGAACGTGTGAACAACTGGTATCAAAAAAGTTCGTACTGTTTCGAAATATTTTGACAATTTGTAAAGAAAATTATTCCAAATAAAAAAAATTTTTCTGTTAGAAATATTGGATATATGTAAGTTTTTTAATTTCATTGCAATTGATGATACGAAATTAAAATTCATGTGAACA
The DNA here is from genome assembly GCA_944452675.1 of Tachina lurida. NCBI lineage: Eukaryota > Metazoa > Arthropoda > Insecta > Diptera > Tachinidae > Tachina > Tachina lurida. Next base: position 93,202,225 of record OX101754.1, on the reverse strand, counting down.
AAGAATTTGATTCGGAAATATTCACATGTGGAATTCATGATAAGGCTGAATATGACAAATAAATAAATACACGTCAACGTCAAATGTAGAAGTCAAAAATATCAATCTGCAACCCATGGATGTTTTTTTTCTAACAAACACAACCCGCGAAGCGATTAGCTTGGCGGGAATCGAACCCATGCTCTCTAGACTGAGAGGCTAGCATCGGTACCACTCAGCCACAGAGGCACCGTTGCAAGATACAGAATTTTTTTTTTCAATAATCACATTACTTAAATCAATCAAAAATTTTTTTCAATTCCTCACCTATTACCAATATGATTGTAACAATCATCAGATCAGGCATTTTTTTCAAATTTATGGAATTTTTATATGCAATTATTCAATATTTAATTTCAAAATCAATTAATATAATGATTGACTTATTCAATAACGCCAACAAACTAAACTAAAAATTATATTAAATAAATTAATAGTTCAAATAGTTCAAAGTTCACGGAAAGACATACAACAAGGCTTAAATTAAAACTCCGAAAATATAATTAAGCATTAAATACAACAAGTAAGAGTGCTATATTCGGCTGTGCCGAATCTTATATACCCTTTACCAACGTACGTACATACATATATACATATATAGTATACAGACATACATACATATTTGTTTCCATCTTGGGAGCTTTAATTTTCATTTTTCAAATTTCATACGCTAAACTTTTCTTTCAGAAGCATAAAATATATTCAATTTATAAAGAAAACGAAAAAAATTTTTAGACCTATTTAATTTTACATAACACAAAAAGTGTGAGTTTTCCAACCCTGGAGTCATAATTTTGGATTTTTCTGATTATTGATACCAATCTAGTTCTTTAAAAAATACATAAAATATGTTAAGTGAACAAAGCAAAAACGAAATAAGGAAAAACTTAGTTTCATTTAATTCCTTTAATATTAAGAAATTCAGTAAAGTGCGACTTTGAATCGCGCACGATTCAGGCAGGCTATTTTGCTTTTCCGAAAATTTTTTCAGTTTAAACGATTTTTTCAGTGTTGTCGCTTTTTTCTCGTTTTGGCGATTTTTTTCTGTTTTTGGAGGTTTTTTTCTTTTTGGCGATTTTGTTCTGTTTTTGGGCTTTTCTTCATTTTGGAGATTTTTTTTCAGTTTGGAGATTTTTTTTCAGTTTGGCGATTTTTTTCAGTTTTTGGGTTTCTTTTATATAAGCGATTTTTTTTTTGTTTTTTTCATTTTGGCGATTTTTTTCTGTTTTTTGGGGTTTTTTTCGTTTTGGCGATTTTTTTTCATTTTGGCGATTTTTTTCATTTTGGCGATTTTTTTTCATTTTAGCAATTTTTCCGTTTTATGCGATTTATTTTAGTCTTAGAAATTTTTTTTAATTTGGTGCTTTTTTCCGTTTTGGCGATTTTTTTTTTGTTTTTGGCGATTTTTTTCAGTTTGGCGATTTTGTAATTTTTTGATTTTTTAGTTTTACCGTTTTTGAAAATTTCAAGAGTTTTGCTCTTATGGTTTCCAAGATACAGCAGTTGTCAAAATTGCATAGTCAAAAGTGCATTAACTGATGGAACACCCTTTAATTTAAATTTTTGGAAATTTTAGTGTTAATTTTTGTAGTCTGTATAAAAAGTGTATATACATATAATTGTATGTATATTACATGGGATTTTAAAATTTTTCGTTGCTCGTTTTGAAACACCCTTTAATTTCCAATTCTCATATATTTGTTGTTATAGCGGCCAAAGGTCTACACACTGTGTCCAAATTTCAGGTCTGTAGCTCGTACGGTTCTCGAGAAAATACTAATATAGTTTTAGACATAGTTAATCTTACATAACACAAAAAGTTACAGTTTTCCAACCCTGGAAACGTTTTTTTAATTTTTTTATATTTTTTTAATTTAAAATACCAGTTGTAATCGTACTGATGTGTAAAATAAGTTTATTTATTAAAAAAAATAAAAATTTGTTTTCGGTAGTTACTTTTATATGGCAAAATGAAGTTTACGTTTTCCAGCTCTGCAATCGTCTGTCCGATTTTGCTGAATTTCAATACCAATCTATTTTGGAAAATTTCTGATACACCAGTCCAAGAACGAAGTCTCTAGCTTTACTGGGAGCTTCGGAAAACCGATTTCACGTACAGACAGACGGACAGACGGACAGACGGACAGACGGACATCGCTTATTCGTCTTCCCTATGCATAAGGATCCAGAATATATATATTTTATGTGTCGCTTATTGATATTATAGAAATTACAAACGGAATGACAAACCTATATATACCCTTTTACCATTTTTGTTGGTAAAGGGTATAAAAACTAAAAGGCTTCAACAAAACTAAAAACATATTTAATTCTAATTAATCTAGCGATTAAGCTAATTAATATTTTAATTGAATATTATTTAAAAATCAAACAAAATGTATGTATTTACATCAGGGTAATAACCAATTTTTGGCATAGTACCATGAGGTCAACCATATCCCAGTAAACACGAAAATCATAATCTTTTGTAATTTTTCTACAAAAAAGTTCACGCACCAATTGGTTTTTCTAAACCAAAGAAAGACATTTTGGAACACTTACAGCACGGACTTGAAATAACAAAAATATTGTTTTACAAAATCTAAAATTATTTCGAGGCCTGCTTAATGCAATATTGAATATTCATAATTTTATACGGTGTTTTTTAATTATTTTTGTTTTAAATAAACATGTTATTAATTTTTCTTAAGCAAAAAGAAAATTAAAATTTTCAATACTCCATCGCGGCTGGTGAGTGAACTTTTTTGACCTTAGCGAAAAAAATAAATATACGTTCCAATATAGTTTCTTATCTATCTATCGGACTGTGCTATGCCAATTTTGATATTTAAAAAAAATTTTTAAAAAGTTATATCCCTAATGGACATACATATATTCTTTCTAAAGAAGTCGCTTGCTTGCATTGTGGAAACTACATGTAAATTCCTTAAATTATTTGAAAAATAATTGAACAGCTTAAGCAGAAAATTTCGTATGAAAAGCACTAATTTTTCTTAGTGATTTTTATAAAAATTTTCTAGACCAGTCGATTGGCTGACTTATGGAAACAGAGACTATGTTTACGAGTCAAAATTTTTGGGCAAACTTACTAAATGGCGTTGGCTGCAGTAGTTGTTAGCACGTTGACTACCAAGCCGAAAGTCCTGGTACGTCATTAAACGTCATAACAGCACGCATTTTCCTGATTTCAATTACCGTCCCTTTCTTTGTGTCAGTTGCTTAGTCGTAATTTACACTATGCAAGTCTTATTGCATAGTGTGGCGAGGGGAAAATCTGTGTTTCTATTCCCCTCGTCTCTCTCTCTCTCTCCCACAAACTAATCAGTTTGGCAATAAGACTTGCATAGTGTTAATTAGGACTTATGAAAGTTCAAGTGATGAAGCCATAGACATTGGTCACTGAACTAGACCGGCTTCAGCGGATACTAATCCTAATGCTACATGAGATCGCTATCCTTCATCGATATTGTATAGCAGAATTATCGACAAAGTAAAATAACCAATAAAATAAAATGGCTGCTGAGCACAGATTCGAAAATTTAATGCAGTTCATTGACATCAGAGGCGCTGCAATACTGCGTTAAAAATAAAAAACGTACAAAACCAAAGTATAAAAGAAGGAAGCTTTCCTCTATCTCTTCATTCACCACCGGTAACAATTCGCAAAAAAGCATTATTGGAAAAATAATGCTAAGAGATAGCAAAATAAAAATCACCGTTAAAGATATCTGAAAATCTTCAAGAGGGAAGGGGGATCGGCCTAAAGTTTCCACTATGAGCAAATCATGTCGAAGTGTTTCTATTATGTGTTGTTGTAAGTGTTTTTGTGAACGAATTTTCGAAGTTAATTTGACGTTTGAGTTGTTCATTTATTTTTTTTTAACATAAAAGAAACAAAACTTTTGTTTAATAACAATGCGCTCAGCGTGACCGTTTGACCGACTAAAGTGGCAAATTGCAACTTTTTCGATAAATCGATTCCACTTTTCCACTTTTTCGACTTCCTTGCCACTTTTTTTCCTCATTTTTTTAGGGGGAGTTATATAAAAATACATTAAAAATAAAAAGTTTAGTGTAGTTTTCTCGTTTTTTTTTTAATTTTGCCCCTTTTTTTTGATACATCCCCTATTTGGTGCTACTTTTTGAAAAATGTCATCGGTCACCCTGGCAGCGCTAGTTCACCTGCTGGTGGTGGTGGTGGAGCTAATTCGAATACGCTAAATTCATTTTTTTACGTTAGCTTTTGTTTGAAAAATAATTAGGATTGAAATCTTAGTTAAAAGTACCTAAAACTCTCAATGTTTCTTAGTTTTCTGCGATTTATTAATTTTTACATCGACTAAAGGAATATATTATGAATGCACATGCATCCTAAAGAAATTTTTGAAAACAAAATTTAAAAAAAAAATTAAATTTTACTAATCAAAAAAAAAAGATTGCAATTTTTTTTGACGAAAAACAAATGAAAAAAATTCAAATTTAGTTTCCTCAGGTACTGGATTCTGTAACATTTTGCGAACCGAAAATCGTACATTTATCGACATACATATTTATTCGCTTGCGGTAACAATAATGTGATTCTATAATTTATTTTTAACGATAGTGTACATCTGTGGGTTACTCATCTTTTAATTTTATACCCGTGTCATGAGGTATCTTCGTATAGAAAATGTCAAAATAAGCGAAAATCACAAAGAATAATATAAAAAACTAAATGAATTAGAGCTTGTGATTTTATTTATTTCTTACTTCAACCGACAGCGAACATCGTTAAAATATGTAACTGAATAGCATAGTCGCTAAATGTTCATTATATTTATTATAGCGATACGATTATGGTAAGAAAAGTTACTGAACAATCAATACATGTTTTTTCAATCAATACATATTTGTTCAATCGGTATTTATCGATATAAGTATAAGCGCCCCCAGCAGTCTGGACACACCAGGCAAATTCCCGTATTTTAGTTTTCTTTTTTCGACACCATTTCCCACAAAAATAGTGTGAATTGAATTCCGTTTCCGTACTTAATTGAACTCTGTTTCATGGTTGTACTAGTCACTCATTAATACTCGTATATGAGATGGGTTTCTGTTTATCCAACTAAGTGATGAGTGTGTTAGTGCTGCATCATAAGCAATATATATCAAGTTATAATTTGAGACATTCCACGCCTTTGGAGCCAAGCACACTTTTATAGTGATTAAAAACAGATTTTATTTATTACTTACCCTTGATATAAATCGAATAGGAAGGTGCACCGATGATGCAAGCATCTTTATTTAAAAAAAAAAAACAAAACTATATGTTTTGAATTAAAAACATTTATTTTTATTTTGAAGACAATATCTTAATTCCTTTTTTTTTTATTTGATTTACTTCCTCAAATTGTGTTTTTTATAAATAAAATATGAAAATAGTACAACTTAATTAATTAATAATAAAACTGTTTATATGTCTATCTGCAGTTTATATTGTTTCAACATTTTTTTTTTATTAATTTTTTTTAAATATATTTCTCATAATTTAAAAGTGCAATTGCTAGTTAATAATTAGTTAATCTATATTTATGAAGTAAAAGACAATTGGTTATGATTGAGTTTAAAATATTATTTAAACGAACAAATACACATGCATTTTATTAGAATTTGAAAAGGGAACATTTGAAATTTAACTTGAAACAAATTTCAATTCTAGCATTTTTTCAAGTAATTTTCAAGTTTGAAAAGATTTTAAAATGAGAAATCAAACAACATACATATGTATATGTTCAAACCTTGTCAAATACGTAATTTATTTATTAATAAAATTGAAATTGTGGAGAAAAATATCATTGATAAATAAAAAAAGTGAATATATTCAAAATTTGATTAAAATTGTAAAAACAATACAGAAGGTAGATACTGAAGGTAAAAGCATTGTTTTTGAAGCTTGAAATATACTTGAATTCAATTGTAATACAAGGTTGAAATGTGATATAATTCAAGGCTTGAATTAAACTGTACTACAACTGAACTGTTCGAATTGAATTAAAGTTCTCTTTTCACTGGAAAATGCTATTGAATTAAAGTTTAAATCAAGCATAACTCAACCCTTGATAATTGAATATGTAACTTGAATAACAATTGTTTTACACTTGATTTCAAGCAAAATTGCTTATTGGGATAATATAATAAAAATTTTAGTTTCTCGACTTGTTGACAAGCAAAAACTTTAACGGCTTTTCTCACGGTGTCGACAGGAAATATTCGGTCAATTATTTACATATCGTCTGCTGGTTACTGGTTTGCCGCATAGAATATTAAGAATGCCTTATTATTGCGGCAAACCAGTAACCACCCGACGATATATTGAAAATAAACACAAATTCTCTTATTTTATTGTTGTTTTCAAAAGTAGTTGATCGAACTTTTATGTCGACTTTGTGGGAGAGGGCGTAAGTCAGCCAAAAATTAAAAAAAAGCAATGGGGGAAAAAGGTTTCTTTATTCCTAATCTCACAGCATCGAGAGCTGATGAAAACTAGGTTTTCGAAAAATTGTAGTGAAATCAGTAAATTTCTTTATATTATTACGAAAACTCAGAAATATTTGCTGGCAAGTAAGTCTATGGCTTAATAAAATAGTTTGTTAAGAACTTTTGTCACTGTGGCACAGTGTTATTCTAAAAACTGTTTAAGCACATATCCATATTTTCTTAATTAAACAGACATTTTTATGAAGTCCAAATCATGTAAAAAATCTATAATATATCTGAGGCAATAAAGAAAAAATTGTCAAATAATTGTTTACTATTTTAGCTTCAATTTTAGATTTGAGATTTGAAGTACAGGGGCGTCATTGACTCAGAATTAACTTATCTTGACTTAAGCACTTTTTCCTTTTTGCCACAGATTTTATTTCACAATCTACTTAAATACATGGTATGTGGAAAAAACATGTGCATGTTGGGCGTTTAAAAGTATTTATTTTGTCTTTACAGGTATTTGTAATTTATTTAAATTTCTTTTTTTTTAAGGTAAATAACAATACGTATCTAGTTTTTTCAGTTTAATTTCTTTTATTTACTCAGGTTATATAAAAATTAAAACTGCCCTTGCAAGCAGTTAACAAAATGTTAATTGAATTATTTTCATTATTCTTAATCGATCTTTTTTATTTGTATATTTTTTTATTTTTATATATTTGTTTTATTTTTTAACTCATTTATAATTATTTTAAGTTATTACAAAATTTGTAGGCTTAATATTATTAATCAATTATGTTTCTTTTCAACTGTAAGTTTTTTTCACATTTTTTTTTAATAATTAGACCATTTACTTGACCTCTATCAGTGTATATTTTCTTATTGTGTGTCTGTCAATTTCCGGCTGACCGAAAGGTATTTAAAAACAGAAAGAAAAAATTTTCTGTAAAAATTTCCTCTATCATTCATTTGTGTAGGTATCTTGCTTCGGTCAACTTTTTTTCGTCTTATAAGATTCAACAAACCATTCAAACCCATATTAAACAGAGTTTCGATAGAATGTTTTCTTTAAAAAATTTTAAGAATTATTTATCACGATATACAATTTTTTGTTAATTTTCCCCCTGTTTCTCTAAATGCGAACGATATTAGAAACGAAAACAAATTTCATTTTTTTGTTTTTATTTTTAATATAAATGTTCACTCGAATCTATCGTTCGCATTTAGAGAAACAGGCCCTTATTTGTGCTTCATACAGCAATACAATTTTTAAAACACAATAAGCACTTTTTTAAACAAATATATTTTTGATGCCGGAACTTATTTTGTTATTATTTTGTGTTGTAGTCAGGGTGAGCGATGACATTTTTCAAAAAGTGGCACCAAATAGGGGATTTATAAAAAAAGGGGCAAAATTAAAAAAAAAACGAGAAATCTACACTAAACTTTTTATTTTCAATATATTTTTATATAACTCACCCTAAAAAAAAAGTGGGACAAAAAGTGGCAAGGCGGTCGAAAAAGTGGCAATTTGCCGCTTTAGTCGGTCAAACGGTTACGCTGACTGTAGTCAGCTGCTGAGTAAACAATTTTGTATGAAATACAAATACAAAAAAGAAGAGAGCTGTCTTATGACACCCGTTTATAGCTATGCTGCTTAGCTATATAAAACAAACTTAATGTGTTAAATAACACTTAAAATTATTTATATTATATTTATATAAAATTATTTTATATGACGATGTTAATTAAATTTGCCGCAAGTATTTCATAATGTTTGCATTTATCCCCCATTATTTTCTTTTCTAGCGGCGCACGATTAAATGAATGTATTGTGTGTGGCCGGTGGCGCCTGTTAGGCGGCTTACAGCCAATTGGCTGTGTTCTCTGGTTTCTGCTCATGTGCAAAAACAATCGAAAAACATATTGTGCAATCGATTTCATTATTTTTGTTTCACTCACTTCAAAGAACGAAACAAAACAAAATCAAATAATTTGTTTCGTTTATTTTCGTACTCTGCTTTTAAGTACAAAAAGAAATCAAAACAAAAATAAATTTTTAACTGTAATAGTGCCGATTATTTTTGTTACGAAACTCACGTCCTAACTTTTGTATCGTGCCATAAATAGCACAGCTATAATAATTTTAGCAAGTTAATTTATTTGTTGGATCGCCTAAACCAAATTTAAATATTTACTTATGTCCCTTTTCACAATGTATGGTTAAGAGTTAACGTGAACTTTATCTGACAGTTATTCATACAAAACTTGCAGTTAAAGTCTCTGTTATCTTTTAACCATTGTAGCGTGGTCATACTGTAACATTAATCAGTAGCGTGGTCCTACTGTAACATTAACCAACAATGTATTAAGCAATGCACACAACAGTGTCGAATTGCATTTAAAAACCTCAACTAAAATATTTTGGGTGACGATCACTTGACACCCCTTGAGTTAGTTCAAAGGCAACGGCATAAAGCACTTAAATTATTATTTTCATAAATATAAACAAACCTAATTATTTGTTGGACACATGTGTTACTGAGTAGGGTTTAATAAAATTCTTATGATACACACTCCGCATGTCTACCTTGGGAAATTAAAAGGAATATTTTGCCTAATAAGCATATACCTTTTCTTTTCCCTCTTACATTAAGATAGGTTAAGAATTCTTCTCATTGTTAGTATATAAGACGATGAAAATTAGTTCTAAGACAATTACTAAATAGACATTCTTAGGAGCTCTTCAGCGAGCTCTAAGAAAAATAAAATAAATTTAAATAAATACTAGGAGCACATTAGTGAACTCTAGTTTAAATAAATAATTTGTTTTTATTACACTACACCATACATTGTGCAAAGGTACGTTAAACAGATTAAAAAAAATGCACCCGCTAAGCACAGCAAATATGTATTTCTAGTTAAAATTTTTTTAATTTTTTCTGCTTTTTCTATCACACCAATATGTAACCAGAAAAACCCAATCATACACCCAACTTCCAAAGAGTAGTTTTGTATAATCGACGTTTTTCTTAACCAAATTAACGCAGAGTTGTTAATGACAATACCAAAATACAACCAAATTGTCAAGCGGCAATCAATACAAATTTATTAATCTCAACCAAACTATTTTAAAAGTTGAAAACCTTGATAGGGCGGGTCATAAAGCTCCAAACTCTTTTACAAGTTTTTATTGCTGTAAAAGCTATAATTTTAGCTAAATAAATACACTGTGTTTTTTTCTTTGTCATTGGGTGTCTATTGCAGACTTGCTCACCTTATTCAAAGGCGTAAAAGGGGGTGAATGCCCCCCCCCCAAAAAAAAAATTACTGATGCCCCTTCTAGACTTATTATAAATTGCATGTAATTATTTATTTATATATTACTCATGGAAATCACCAGTCAGTCATAATGCCCACAAAAACATTTCTAGCTACGCCACTGAGCTTATTCGATCTATCTTCTACTCTCTGAGGATAGTGTGAGGATATTATTAGTAACGGTGCTAAACGGTACTACGACTGACGCCGCATTATAGACCTGGCTAATTCAAGTTTGCCGAAGTTTGAAGTTATTATGTGCTAGAATACACATAAGAATGATGAAAATCTAATACTCTGTTGCGTTTATCAGCAATTTTTTGTCACTTGGTTAAATAATTCTTTTATAACTCTGCTTGGCAGTTCTTGATTTGCATACGTTTCATTGCTTCATGCGTCCATCATTCGTTCCCTCAGCTGTTCCTTCATTTAATGCATTTGTCGTTAGGTCCTTTTGTTCGTCTCACTTTTCGTTCTTTCGTCCTTCCGTCTGTCCGTCCGTTCGTTCGTTCATTCATGTACTTATCAGTTGGTTACTGCTGAAGTGAATGTAAATAAAGAATGCAATAAAATTTTGCAAACACTTGTAAAATAGCACAAGGTTAATCCTTTGTATCAACTTCACATCAAGTAGATACATCGTACCTTTTTGCAAAGGGTTTTTGCATGCACTTGCATGTCCGTGAGTGTGTTTGTATTTATTGCAGTGTATAAATTTGTATTTGCATGTGTATTTGAATATGTATTTGTGTTTTGGATGGGTGTAAATATTTATTTAAATTACTAAATGTTTGTAACAGGAAGTGCTTCATTTTGGTGTTAATATGTTTGTGTTGTGTAATTTTTAGCAGTTTTACTCTTTCTTTAACCATTTGTTTGTGTATGAATAGTAGTTTTTCGCTTAAAAGTATTATTATTTATTATATTTTTAATTTAATGCTTAGAATATATTACATGCTGGCAAATCCTACTCTTATATATTCAATAAAAAAAATTTCTATTTTTTTTCTAATACTTGGTTTTATGTATTTTATAACATACACATGTTTGTATTTATATTTGCCTAAAAATGTTTGCTATTAAAACATGTTGCTTACATTTGTTTATTTTTTATTTATCATGTGGATTATATAAAGCGCTTTATATTCATAGATTATTTGGTTTTTGATTAAATTAAGAAATATTGGTATAAAAAACATTTTCATATCATTGGTATAAAAAAAATTATACAAAAAGTTTGTTTGGTTTTCCTGTTGTTTGTCTTTGGTTAATCTCATTCCTGTTAAATTGATATACATAAATATATATACATACATATATAGTATATATAAATAAATATAATGCTAAGCTAAACAAACATTTATATTAACCAATAAAAATAAACCATAAATCATACTTTTACCCATGTAATTTATAGAATATAAACAAACTTCCTAACTACACTGAAAGAATTTTCGGCATAAATTCTATGAATTTCGACGTTAATCTAATGAAAAATTGATTAAAATTAAACCAACGTCACGCTTCGTTGTATTAATGAAACCAGTTTCGTCAAAATTATTTTATTGAAAACTTCATCAAATTTATTTAACAGTGTAAATAATGCAGTGCTATAACTTCATCGAAACAATAAAATAATTTCTTGAAAATAATGATATAAGTTAAATATAAGGGTTTCTTAATAATTATAAAATATTGTTGTCATAAATCCAATAAAATATTCTTACGAAACTAGAATACCAAGGAAGAAATTCTAATGAAATTCTTACACAATATTCATGAAATTTTCATTGGATTTGTGAACAACTTTTAATGAATTTGTTTCATTGGACTTATGAAGCAAAATTCTTTCGATGTAGCACTTCTATAGAAAATTTACTTATGTTTATAAAAAAAAATAGTGGAAATGTACAAATTTTATCAAATAATTATTTGTGTTAATTGTCATTATTTGCTTTTCTATCAAAGTTTTTGTGCAATATATGTATATCCATTTATTTATGTGTATGCATAAATAAAATAGCCCTGTATACAGGCATTTGTATTCGATTTAATATTCAGAATATTTTTATATTCGTGCGTGCGATTGTAGCTCACACAGTCTATAAGTTTTAGTTGCTGTCGTTTGTGCAGCGTAATTTAAGAAATGTGTATAAGGATAGTTGTTGTATATCACAATGGACCCAACTGGGTCTCGGAGTGGAAGTGCGATTTTAGCTACACCCTTCCTAACAGGCTCCGCCCCTACCCTGAGGCGAGATCATGCCCAAATGCATGTTTTCGGACGGTACTCATGCATAACTTACAACTTGTTTTTTGGCTTGTTGTATGACATGTTATGCATGGGAGCGCTGGTTGGCGCAGGAAAGCAACCCGGTGTTGAGGAAACTGTGGGATTGGACCGTAATGGCAGGTTCCCACATTAATCTGCAGCACACCCTTCCTAACCTAGTTGCTGGATGCTTATAGTTACATGTACTTGGTTTAAAATTCATGCTTTTTATTTTTAGCTGCTTGACGGCCAACACTCAAAAAGATCTTAAAACGATACTTTAGTCATTCCCTGATTTGTAGTACATTTAAGCTTACGTACCTTTTCACAATGTATGGTTAAAAAAAAACAGAGACTTTAACTGCAAGTTTTGTATGAAGAACTGTCAGTTAAAGTTCACGTTAACTCTTAACCATACCTTGTGAAAAGGGACGTTAAAAATTAACTTTGAATACACCGTAAATATGTACCCTGCTGATAGTATTACGCTCAATGCTTTTGTGTTGGTACGACGCTGTTAAACTTACATTTAAAACGAATTTATGACTTAACATATTTGTTTTATTTGTGTGTCCATATACGCCTGATATGTAGCTAAAAATATTTGGCAATTTTGTACGAATGAAATGAAAATCCTGAAAACGCACGTTAATCTTCTACATAAATTTATAATTTAAATAGTATCACGAATAACCTTGTTGCACAAAAGGATTTCGAAAACATGTACTCAGAATATAATTGCATAAAAAACCTTCACATCCATACTTACAATTACATTAACCATAAAATGTGTAGCTACTCCCAGCAAAGCAATATGCAGTGGTTTTCTCACTTAACATCTCATATATCCAAACAATATAAAATTAAGAAGGAAAATCTCCAAATGTTTGTAATATTTATTCTACTTTCTATTACTATGTTCTATTTCGAAATAATATTTTGCAAAAAAATTCAGCTTAAGGCAATATATATAAAATATAATGTAATTAAATTACAGACCCTTACAAGCTTTCTTAAAATTTCACTCAAAAAGTTTTACTTAATTACGGTTCGATCAGATAGATATGCCATACCACAATACTACAGCCATAAACATAAATATATCGCTCATTTACTTCAATAGTGCCACAACTAAAAAAAACCCCCCGTTTTGCTTAGTGTCTCTCTCAATTTAAACATCCCATTACAAATGGTATATATCGAGTTATTATCTAAAAGTTTTATTGCAACAGAATTTTTTTGAATTTTTCTCAGCAGAAAAGTTTCAGGGAAATGAAATGGAACATTTTCTTTAATGTTTCTTATAGTTGTAACTCATCTTTAGCGATAAATTTTATTTTTATCTCCATGTATTATGAACTCGTTACAAGCTATCAAGGAAAGACCATCGGTTTGAAACATAACTGTGCTGAGATGGCACCAACCTTCGTTAAAACTTCAATGGGATATCCATAAAAAATTTAACATATATATAACAAAAATCTTGAGTAATGATCTTCCTAAACGTCAAATATGTTTTACTGAAAAAAATTAATTTCGGTTCTTTTTTCCAATTTCCAACCCTGGAACCATATTTTTGATTTTTCTGTTTTTTAAAACTAATTTATTTCTTTCTAAAATATAGAATATATTTAATTACCAAAGAAATAATTAGTTTTACCAGAAAAAGTTTAAGTTTTCCAGGTCTGGAACTATGACTTTTATTTTTCTAATTTTTATGCCAAACTACTTCCTTCTAATATAATATATATAATTTGTAAGCAAAAAAATATTTGACCCAGTTACTTTTATATACATAAAAATTAAAACTTCCAACCCTGGAATTATGATTTTAGATTTTCGTGATCCCTTATACCAATCTAAGCCTTTAGAAAGTATATAAAATATGTTAAATGTACAAAGCAAACAGGAAATAAGTAAAAAATTAGTTTTATTTAGTTAAAATAAAAAAGTTCAAAGTTTCCAGCTCTGGAGCTGGTTTTCATTTGTCTAATTATCTACACCAATCTTTTCTTTCAAAAGCATAAAATATATTTAATTTATAAAGAAAAAGATAAAAATGGAATCATAATTTAAAATTTTTCTGATTTCTTACATCTAAGAATATAAGATATGTTTCATTTATAGAGAAAAGCAAAAATTAGTTTTAAAAATATGAAAATTTGTTATTGTTTTCATTATAAATTTTAAGTCGAAAGTTTTCTTTCGTTATTGTGAAACCGGCCATTATTTTATATTTCAGTACAAATAAAATTGGTATTAAAAATTAAAAAAAAAAATTAAAAAAAACATAAAGATATATCCAGGATTGGAAAACTTTAATGGCCTGTTTTACAATAACGAAAGAAAATTATCGACTTAAAATTTATATTAAAAACAAAAACAAATTTTCATATTTTATTTCCTTGCGTTAATGTCAGTTGAAAAATGTGACATAAGCGTGTGAAGGATTCTATGTCACTCGACCTTAAATCAGCAAACTTTTGCGAAACTTTTTTTCTGAAAACACTATAATTTTGCCCTCATTCTATTCTTTTCCTACCGCGTACGTTTACCCTAGTATTTGTGAGAAAAAAGAGAGGACACACTGAACCAAAAAGTAAGAACATCAAAAACCATTATTTCATCACATCATCAAGGCTTGATTTACAGATTTTCGCATTTATTCCACACCTAAAAACCCTTAAAATAATGACTTAATGACCAACGATATTGAAACAACTCGTGCCTTCTACGATTTGTACCCAAAACAATAATAAGGAAGATCAATTTGTTTTTATTTTCTCTGCAAACTGTCAAACGAAAGTATTATTTCGATGATGTTATATTAGAAAGTTTTAATAATTTAAAAAGTATTTTTGTAAAAATTACACATTTCTCTGACATTCGGCAAAAATCTTTATAAAAAATCCTATACACAATAAACATACATATACATACACACATACATACATATATACATACATATATGTGTGTATGTATGTCAATTCGAAAGTTATTAACATATTACAATTTAAATGGACTTAAGATCGAATCAGTGTGCTTGCTGGGATTGCCTGAAAGCACTGTGTGCGTACCAGAGATCTGCATGATTACGAACCAAACGGCATAATTTTTCCCTTTTTGAAAAATTAATCTTTATCTAACACTTAATATTAAAAAAATTAAAGTTGCTAATGCATGATTCATATTCACAAGGCTGTTGTTAATAAATGCATGCCATTGCTTGCCAGTTCTCTTTATTCATATGATTCACAAAAGCAGGGAATCAGTATGATTGTTTTGAATACTTCTTGAAAAACCTTATTCTTATTATTTCTGAAGTCATTATGCTAAATTTTCAACAGTTCTTTAAATTTATTTTAAAAATATATGAAAACATATACGAATTTGATAATTAATTTGATTATTATACAAAACAATCAAACAACAGTAAGAAATTTTTACACAGAGAAAAAACTGCCTCATAGAATCAAGAAGATTTTCTCTATGAAACGTTTTTAGGCTAAGGGCTATCCCAGCAGAAAGAAGCGAAGATTTTTTCATAGAGATTCCTTATTGTTTTTATGTGGTAAATCTTATTAATTTTATCAAGAAGAAAACCACATAAAATCAAGAAGAAATCTTATTATTCACAACTTTTTTTACTCAATTTGCGCTATTTTTGGCACAAAAAAACAATCCATAGAGAAAAACTTTTTGATTCTATTAGGTTTTCTTATAAATTGTAAACTATAGGGATTTCTTATTGATTTTATTAGGTTGCCTTATTGAATTTTTTTAAAAGGTTTTCTTCTTGATTCTATTAGGCTATCTTATTGATTTGTTCAATAAGGTTTTCTGCTTGATTTTAGTAGGTTCCTATATGAGTATGTGTAAGGCATCTTATTGATTTTTTTTAATAAGGAAATCTACTTAATTTCATAAGGTGTCTTGTTATTTCATATTCATAAATAGACATAGAGACAATTTTTTTCATGAAGCTTTTCAGGTTGCTTATTGGTATAATGGTTAGAGTGCTTGTCTATCAGGTAGAAGTTTGCTGGTTCAATACTTGGTGATTAACTTAGTTAAGAATATAATATAATGTGTATGTATGTATAAATAAATAACATTCACAATATACTACATACATACATACATATGTACATATATGGTATAGAATTTAAATGAAAATACACAAGTACAGAGAATAAAGACGCATTTTTTTATATTGAAAAAATCAATAAGATAACCTCATAAAAACTACAATATTTCTTCTTGATTTTTTCAAAAAGGTTTTCTCTATGAAATTAATAAGATTTCCTTATTGAAAAAAAAACCATAGAGATTTCTTATTAATTTTGCTCTATTTTATGGGGTATTTAGTAGGCACTGTTTTCTCTGTGTATTGACTTTTGAAAACAGTACTTAAAAAAAAGACAGCTAACACTGCAAACAACATCATTAGCATCAACTCATCCAGTTCTCTGGTGTGTACATACATATGTATATGTGTGTATACATATGTACTGTTAGCATTGGGGTAAAAGTATGTAAAACTTAAAACAAACTAGCGAAAGATAACTAAATAAAAAAATAGGTACTTTTGAACATTTCATTTCATTTTGCTTGCACTTGCATTAAGGATGCATGCCAAGGCAGTGGTAGTAAAAAGGATAATATATGTACATATGTATTTTTTCTCATCGTATTTTTTTCTTCTATAATTCTTACACATGAATACATATTTTATTTGTATTTGTTATGCTTTAATCAAAAAAAAAAACGGACGCACAAAATATGTAAACAAATGAAATCTTTTATAACATTTATCTTCTGGCTTTTTCAACACAAAATTGTAAGAACTTACATACTCGTATTACAGGGTTAATTGTTAACAACAGTGCTTAGTAATAGAGTCTCTTAAAATGTATTAATCAAATTACTTTATGAATACACAATTTGACTAGTTACATATATTTGGTAACCATAAATTTGAAGCTAAAACACAATATATAATTTTTTATTAAAAAAAAATCACATTAATTTTAAAAATTTAATTTTAAAAAAATTTTGGTTGTTTTTTTCTTCTTCTTTTTTGTTAAAAAAATAATCATTATAAAACTTTGTTGTTGGTTATTTTGTTAACATTTATTATACTACTTAGTAAAATTGTTGTTGTTGTTGTTCTTTTTGTTGTTATCTATGCACTGAATTTTTAGAATTTTGATTTAAAAAATTTTGCTACGGCTTTTGAATATGATTTCAAAAAACATTACTGCGTCTTTTAATTCTGGTGTCCTAAGACTTTTTGCCATCAGCTGCAGAGGGACTTTTGCTAACACGCGTTTTCTTAAGAAGAAAACAAGTTAAAAATTCAATGGATGAGGTGACTTTTTGCAAACTCTCCTCGGAGGATGAGTTGTTGCCTTCGAGACATTTGCTGTGCAAGCGGTAGCTCATATTGGGCTTAGCATCTCTGCCCTTGGCGGCAGTTGCTGCAGTAGAACTCCTCGGTGGTAGGGGTGGTGGCTTAGATGTGGATGTCGATGCTGCTGTTGATAAGGCTGTGGCTGTGGCTGTGGCTGAAGCTGAGGCTGACGAAGTGCTTGGTGCAGCATGGCGATAGTAATCCTTGCTGCATTTCTTCGATATATTATACAATTGCAAGGAATTATCCATAATATCATCCTTTTCGGTATTCGAATTCAAGGCTGAAACAAATTTTTGGGCAGATGAAGCGCCAGCACCGCCCGCACTGTCATACATGGAATTATCATGATATTCGTTGTCTTCTTCATCGCCCTCCACTGGGGATTGTAGATTATTTTGTGGTTCTCCATAATAGCGATAAGTGGATCGATAGCGTGAATGATGACGTCCCGGTTCCTGTTCCATCCATTCTGTGCCAGCTGGTAGAGAAAGTTGTATGGTTGGTGTACGATAGTATTGCCTGTGGGGATGAAAGCCCAAACCGAAATCATCCATGTAATTTTGGGAGTTCAGATTGTCCAGCTCATCGGCTACACTAAGGAGAAAGGGTAACGTTGACATGGTTTCCTTTTGTAAGGTTTGCCTGTAATTAGGATTTCCTCCAATTTTTAATGACTTTTCAAAAACTCTTTACAAGAAGAAAAATAATTTTCCAAAACACAAAACCACCACTACGCTCGCAAACTTAAATTTTTCCTTTAAGTATTTCTTTTAAATTTTAATTCAATAAATTTTTATTTTATTACAAAAATTTGTTTTTTTTTTATTTAGCAGTGCTGTTATACTGAGAAAATTTTCTTAGAATTTTGTATGCTTTTTTCTGCGGAATACACACATAAACACACACTTATATTCGTTTTGCAGCAAAGGACATGAACAATCACAGTTACATATGTATGTATGTATGTACTTCTTTTCCAATGATAGTTGCACTGAATTTCTATTTTATTATTTATTTATTCTTTTGTAATTTTCACCGTAATATCTCGGTCTTAAACCGTAAACGGTCTCAACACTTCGGTATTTTTTCATAAACTAAAGTCGTATGCAATTTTTGCAAATTGTCTGGTGGATAAAGCAAAAGAAAAGAAGAACGCAAAAAAAACAAACCTCTTTAGGTTAAGTTCGGAATTTACCGTAATGTATACACAGAATTTCCCAGTTGTTATTGCCTTATGTTTGTTTACATTTGCTTATTTTCTCTTTGGTAATACATATTATTTGCTCGAGCTATGTTTCACTCTCTCTCTCTCTCTCTTTCTCTTTCTCTTTCTCTTTCTCTTTCTCTTTCTCTTTCTCTTTACAGTAAGGACACTCATTTTTCTAATTAGTGATGCTGCCAGATGGCTTTCTAAAATTTACTTAAACGTTATTTTGCCAAATTGAGGCAAAACTAGAAAATATAAACGACTAACTGAACCTTCTTTACTTTTTATGTCTTTATGTTTATAGATAATAATATGATGAGGAAATGCCAAAAGATTGGGTAGTGTAAATAAAAAAAAGGATTTGCTTTTTGTTTAAAAATTTGTTTTCAAATACAAAACTCACATACATACAAGGCAAATTCATTTCCAGGTAATATCAGGATTACAAAAACAATGAAAAAATACAACAATGAAAAAAACAACATGGGTTGTAGTTCATCCAAAACTTCAAAAATATAACTTGTTTTACATAATAATAATAAAAATTATTCACATGAATTTGAAAATATTTCCCCACGGCAGCTACCACCAACAAAATTTGCAACGCTTAGCAGTTTTCACAATTTTTTAATAGTTTTTTCATATTTTTAGATTTTTTTAACAGAATTTTTTTAATAAAATATTTTTCATATTGAAATTTTTTTACATTTTCTTTTAATTTCTCTTTCGTAAAAAGTTTTTGAAGTTTCGGATGAACTTTAATTTAAAAAAAAAATAGCTCAACTGCATTGTGAATGTGCCTTGCATACATAAATATTTGGGGTTTTAAAATAAATTTTTTAAGTTAAAAGCAAATACTTTTTTATTCACACTACACAACTTTTGATTACAAACTTATTAAGAAACAAGTAAGAGTGCTATATTCGGCTGTGCCGAATCTTATATACCCTTTACCAACGTACGTACATATATATATATAGTATACAGATACATACATACATATTTGTTTTCTGATATTTTTTTTCTTTAAAGCAATTAATAGTAAGTGACCTTTCAGTACTTTTCGATTAAAGAATTTGATTCAATTATTTTATTTTCGATATTAGCAATAGTTGAATATTTTACTCTACACTCTGTGGTTAAGATATATTTTACATTCACTCTTGTCAACATCGATATTAAAGAAATTACAAACGGAATGACAAACCTATATATACCCTTTTACCATTTTTTTTGGTAAAGGGTATAATAAGAAAAAACTTAGTTTAATTAAATTCCTTTAATATTAAAAAATTCAGTAAAGTGCGACTTCATTCGAGTACATTCGGTTCTCAGCATTTTTTAATGTGGCTTGTTTGAAGTTTTTTCAGTTTAAACGATTTTTTCAGTTTTGTCGCTTTTTTCTCATTTTGGCGATTCTTTTTACATTTTGGCGATTTATTTCCTATTTTGGGAGTTTTTTCATTTTGGCGATTTTTTCCTGTTTTTGGGGTTTTTTTTCATTTTGGCGATTTTTTTCTGTTTTTTTGGGCTTTTTTCGTTTTGCAATTTTTTTTCATTTCAGCGATTTTTTTTCATTTGGGCGATTTTTTTCTGTTTTTGGGGGTTTATTTTCATTTTGGAGATTTTTTTCATTTTGGCGATTTTTTTTTCATTTTTGCGATTTTTTCCTATTTTGGGGGTTTTTTTCAATTTGGCAATTTTTTTTCATTTTGGCGTTTTTTTCATTTTGGCGATTTTTTTTCTGTTTTTGGCGATTTTTTTTCATTTTGGCGTTTTTTTTCATTTTTGCGATTTTTTTTCATTTCGACAATTTTTTTTTTCATTTTGGCGATTTTTTTTCATTTTGGCGATTTTTTTCATTTTTGGCGATTTTTTTTTCTGTTTTTGGCGATTTTTTTTCATTTTGGCGTTTTTTTTTATTTTGGAGAATTTTTTTTCTGTTTTTCGGGCTTTTTTTAATTTTGGAGATTTTTTTTCATTTTGGCGATTTTTTTCCTTTTTGGCGATTTTTTCCTGTTTTGGGGTTTTTTTCATTTTGCCGATTTTTCCCTGTTTTTGGGTTATCTTTTCATTTTGGCGATTTTTTTCTGTTTTTTGGGGTTGTTTTCTTTTTGGCGATTTTTTTTCATTTTGGCGATTTTTTTTTATTTTGGTGATTTTCTTTCATCTTAGCGATTTTTTTTCATTTGAGCAATTTTTCCGGTTATTCGCGATTTATTTTAGTCTTAGAAATTTTTTTTGTAATTTGGTGCTTTTTTTCATTTTGGCGATTTTTTTTGTTTTTGGCGATTTTTTTCGGTTTGGCGATTTTATAATTTTTTGATTTTTTAGTTTTACCGTTTTTGAAAATTTCAAGAGTTTTGCTCTTACGGTTTCCAAGATACAGCAAGTTGTCAAAATTGCATAGTCAAAATTGCATTAACTGATGGAACACCTTTTAATTAAAATTTTTGGAAATTTTAGTGTTAATTTTTGTAGTCTGTATAAAAATACTAGCCTTACAAATTTCAAGCGTATATACATACATACATACAATTGTATGTATATTACATGGGATTTTAACATTTTTCGTTGCTCGTTTTGGATCACCCTTTAATTTCCAATTCTTATGTATTTGTTGTTGTAGTGGCCAAAGGTCTACACACTGTGTCCAAATTTCAGGTCTGTAGCTCTTACGGTTCTCGAGAAAATACTAATATAGTTTTAGACATAGTTAATTTTACATAACACAAAAAGTTAAAGTTTTCCAACCCTGGAAACGTCTTTTTAATTTTTTTATATTTTTTTAATATAAAATTCCAATTTTATTCGTATTGAAGTGTAAAATAAGTTTATTTATTAAAAAAAAATAAAAATTTGTTTTCGGTAGTTACTTTTATATGGCAAAATGAAGTTTCAGTTTTCCAGCTCTGCAATCGTCTGCCCGATTTTGCTGAATTTCAATACCAATCTATTTTGGAAAATTTCTGACACACCAGTCCAAGAACGAAGTCTCTAGCTCTTCTGGGAGCTTCGGAAAACCGATTTCACGTACAGACAGACGGACAGACGGACAGACGGACAGACGTACAGACGGACAGACGGACAGACGGACATCGCTTATTCGTCTTCCCTATGCATAAGGATCCAGAATATATATATTTTATGGGTCGCTTATTGATATTATAGAAATTACAAACGGAATGACAAACCTATATATACCCTTTTACCATTTTTGTTGGTAAAGGGTATAATAATGGTATTACTCAAGTACAAATTTAAGATACAAGAGTTTTGAACTACGGTGATATGATAATTATTTGCGAATACAAGTATTTGCAAACATATTAAATTACTGTTTATACGAGTACGATATTGCAAAAGTACACAAACTTGGTAGCACTTCTAACTTAACTTACTTACATATATGGAACAAAAAAATAGTACAAATTTACAAAATATCAAATATTTATTTGTTTTAATTGTCATTGTTTGCTTCTGTCAATGTTTCTGTGCAATATTTATCCATTTATTGTTTTTTGTTATCACAAATTTCTAAGCGTTACAATCACAAGCATTTTATTTGCTAATAGTCCGTTAATTGGGAATTTTTTTTGTGAGTTAGTTATATGCAAATAAGAAATTAGTTCGCCGTTTATGCGGCAAAATTCAATATTTGTAGTATTTTAGTTTGCGAACAAGTCGCCCGTATAAACATAGTATTAGTTAGGGCTGATTTCACTGTACAACAAAGTCAAATTTTTTCAAACTAGCAAGGTTCTAAAGACTGGTTATGCGAGAGGAGACCAGAAACCAAATATAAATGCATTGGCTTTTAAAAAGTTCACTTTTGCGGTTATCTTCATACATATTTATATGTATCTGTAACAACAGGAATTGTTAAGAACTTGAAATCCGTTCAAGGCTTTATTTCACAGTTAAAACTAATATTCGTATTTGACAACAAAAATCGCGGATACAACGAAATAATTTTTCAATATTCATCATATTGAGGATTTTTGACATATTGCAGATTATTATGTTTATTATTAAACAAATTATTTTATATTAATAATCCTCAAAATCGGTTCATATTTGTAAGAGAGTATTAAAAGCTTCGAAAAGTATCCACAATCCAATGTGGTCAAATCTGACCAAGAAATATATTTTCAAAAATCTTAATTCCTTTCTTATCTTTTAAAAATGCATAAATTTGTATTTCGACCACTTGTTCAGAAAATATATATTTATTAAAAATTTTTGGATTTGGGAAGCACTGTTCTTTGGATATTATTTTATTTAATTTAAATAAAAGGTACGTATAAACGTTTTAGGCATTTGCTCATACAATTTTCAAATGAAAAACAAGAATAAATTCTTAAAAACTTTAAAAATTTTTTCATATAATTCACATTTGGTCAGGTAATATAAATGATTGGGCCCTTAACTAAAATCTAAGTTATATATCGTCACCTTAAATGCAAACGAACGTAATTACACTTTTATATATTTTACAAGAGAAACAAAACACGTTACAAAATCAATAAAAATAAAGTATTCTTGAACATTTTCTTCTAAACTTACTTGTAGTATGGATACTTAACTATATAAATAAATAATAATAGATGCATTCGTAATTACGTCCGTTTGAATTCCTTTGATAAATTCGTCATTTTTGATCGCAGAGGTCTTCGCGAATATATCGAAAACGCTTCTTAAGAAAAATTAATGAGTGACATATTCGGGTTCAGCGAATAAAACATCTAATTTTTGAGATTACGGCAAAGAGATAAAAATTTGTTGCATACTATAATCAATCAAAAACTGGACTTCGAATTTTTGTGTAATTACATCCATTTGCATTTAAGGTGACGATATGTATATATGTTGTATAATATATTTATAAAAAATCAAAAAACATTAACGGCCTTATTTATAAAAATTATTAAGGCCTTATAAAAGTTTTTAAAACAAATTTTCATACAAAACTTTTCTTATTAAGCTTTTATAAAGCTTTCATACTTTTCATAAATAAGGCTGCAATTAATTAAAAAATGTATGTATGCTCACTTACTTTATATTCAAGTATTTCCGCTAAGCTCTGGCATCATCATAAATACACTTTATAGCGGTAAATATTTTGCAACACTGCTCTCACTCCCTGCATAACCAACTCTCTCAATCAATATATCTCACGCATAATGACTTACATACATACGCGTGTATATATGTTTGTATGTATGTTTGTGTGTATATGTAGATTTTTATTGTGGTTAAATTTCATTACTCATGACCAGTGTGACCCTTTTAGCATTTTCACTGCTAAATTTAGCATTATGTAGTTTGATTTAGCAGTGAATTTTTTGTTTTGCATTTAGCATTTTTTTCAGCATTTTTGTATTAATTTTTTAGCATTATTTAGCATTTTTAATTTTATAGTTTTGATATACTCCTTTTCATTTATAACAGCAAAAACCTCTGTCAATTAATGTATTTCATTGTATTTTGTTATTTTTATACAAATGTATAATGATGGAAACCGTGTAAATAGCATAAGACGTCTTAAGCGGCTATTAAACTGTCGTACTTGGTATTTGAGAATGTTGTGTTAATGCAAAATTCGTGTTTTTTAGCTTGGTTTGGTTTTCAAAAAATTTTGAATTTTTGTATTTGTCATCATACCATCATACTTGTTTAGTATGATCTTAGATCTTCTGTCAAACTCAGTGCAAATTTGATGACTTGGTTAGAGCGCGCATTATTAAATGTGTTTATTGAAATGTGCGAAAGTCTGTCATGTTCATATACCGAGTATCACCGTCTAATAGCCGCTTTAAACGTGAAACACCTAATAATAAGAAGAAAAGAAGTATTCAAAATTATGTTTTTTTTCGGGATCGAACACTTCAAAATTCATCGTTGCGGAATCCGGCTCCTGGACATACAATGAAAAATAAAACTAAAAAAAGTAACTTAATAAATTTGTTAATGCAAAAAGTATTTTTTAAATGTCTTTCGCATTATGTTGAGAGCTGGCATCCTAATATATTAAAACGTATCAAATTAAAGTGTAAAATTATTTTATGTACATATTTCATTTTTATAAGAAAATTAACAACAACAAATTTTACACTATTATATTTAATACAATCATACAAAGATATGAATTCAGCAATTGTATTTTACATCTTCCTTAATTGTTGTTTTTACTTTTGAATAAACTTTGTTTGTGTTATTAAAGTTAAATAAAATACTTAGGCCCAATTCATACGAGGATTTAAAAATCTTGTTTTATTTTAAATTCTCTTTAAAAGTTGCTTCCAAAAACATTGTACATTCATACGATGATTTTTTCCATTTTCTAGGTTTGTTTTTTTTTTGCCTTCAAAAATGGTATCAGTGTTGCCAGTAGATTTTAAAAAATCCATTTCCCCTACATGTTAAAAAAATGTTCCCATACGAAAATCTACAAATTTCATTAATTTTAATTTAAAAAAGATTAATTAAAAACATTTAAGTCCTCATTTTGACATACATATGTAGTTCCTGTGTATTAAAATATTTAAAGTTACTACTTCTGTGTTCGAAATTAATGCATACTTCTCTACAGATTTTCAGAAATTATCTTATAATACAAATATAACACATATCTATATTTGGGGTTTCTCCAATCATGGAGTTTATTAAGATTTAAGTTAAATAGTTGTAAGTAATAACCTTAATTATTAAATCATTGTTTAATAGATGCTCATTTCATATTTCTTGGGGTGCTTGCCAAATACAGGCACTGCTACACCAAAATAATTAGATAAAAGTCTATGTAATTACGAGCAAAAACAAATTTTTAAACGGAGCAAAAATATATTTTGCGTATAGTTATTTTTACATTTATGCATAAAAAATGCAATATGAGAATACAAAATACCTACATTTTGGCCAAAATTAAATATTTGTCCGATATTCCCTATACTCCTATATTAGCAACAAAATAACCTACAGGTAACACTGTTTTCTATTATAAAAAGCTGTTGTCGCATTGAATGAAAAAATAAAATAAAGCAACATACCAAAAATTAAAATATGTGTAAAGAAAATTTGAAAAAAAAACTCGGAAAACGGAAAATGTGATTTTTTTCTACCCCCTTTGCTTTTCTATACCGTTCGCCTACAAACTACAAAAATCGTGTTTTAAAAAATCATTGAAAAATCAACGTGTGAATTAGGTGTTATTCGTAATTAAACCGGTAAAATTATTAAAAAATCATTCCAAATTTTTAGCATTATATTTTAGCATTTTCAAATATTTTTTTAGCATTTTTAGCATTATTTTAAGCCTCATTTAGCATTAAAAATTTTTTTAGTTGTGGCCACACTGCTCATGACACGTGATGTAAACTTGAGACTTTTTCCGTTTCTGTTTTGTAATATTCCTACGAAGGGTTTTTAGTTTTGTTTTCATTGTTATTCTGGGTTTTTTTCTTTCATATTATTTTGCACAAGTTTTTGTTTTGCTTCGTTGTTTTACAGTTTACTGCAGCAATTGATGATGATTGTTCACAATATGAGTACTGCATCAAGCCACCAGCGCTACAATATTAATTGCAATTTTAAATGTTTGTATGCATATGCACACCCCCTTTGCTGGTAAAATATATATGTAAGCGCATTTTCGTGGCTGTGTGTGTGTGTATGTGCATGTATATGTTTGTATGTTTACCTTAGTGGGAACAGGGATTAGTTAGTAAGGGATTAGTTTGTTGTTCTGAAATTGTTTACTTTGTTTTAATATTCGCATCATTGAATTACTGTGCCACATGGCTGTTATGACTGCTTACGTATGTATATATGTATTTATGTATGTTTGTATATACACACATCGATTTCAAGTGATATAATGTACTCGTATGTGTTCATACTTTTATTACGTTGTTTGTGTTAATCTCGCCAATTACAATTTTTTTAGTTTTAAGTTACTACCATTTTCTATAAACATACATTATATATATCGATCACAAGTAGAAAGGCCCTAACTCGTATTTTTACGAAATTGAATTTTTTAGTGATTCCAATAAATTTCACCCAAGTACACCTCGTCACAAAAATTTATTGCTATAGGATAAAAAATAAAGCTTTAACAAGCAGTTTCATAAAGCAGTTGTACAAGCACTTGTACTGTTTATTATTATGTTTTCTCCTTCTACTGTAAAGTTACAGTTATTTGAGTTAGGGCCTTTCTACTTGTGACCATCGATATGTACACACTAGTGATGTGACGAATCTAAATGTTGATATTCCCGAATACGAATATCTGGAACATTATTCGGTAATACGAATAGTAATATGAATATTATATGGGTCTCTATTTAGGTCTTCATAAAAATTAATTTTATATACCTGTTAGCGTACTTATGTTAAAGGTCGCACAAAATAAGTGGACTTTGCAAAGTCTTGAGTTTATAGGAGAGATGTGACTCAAAATGTGTCAATATCAAATAATTAACTTTTTACATCTTGTTTGACTCACTTAAGGCTACAGCATATAAATCTTGAGAAGTTTATTATAGGAAGCTTTCATACATAGACGTACTTTTAGAAGGATATTATTTAAAGTTTTTACTGTATTACCGAGATTAATTGCCCGTTTCACAATAACGAAATGAAACTTTCGGCTGGAAATTTATATTCAAAACAAAAACAAATTTTCATATTTTATTGTTGATTTCAATATAGATTTTTAGTCGAAAGTTTCGAAATAAATAAATAAATAAACAACAATGAAATACTTATAGGAACTGGGTGGTCTACTCCTCTAATTTTAAAGAATTCTTAAAAAATATTTAATTATATTTCAATAAGGAAATTTTATTTTTGGACAAATATTAAATTAAAAGAAATTTAAAAACAGTCTGGTCCACCATGTCAACCAAAAACGTTCCATCGTTTACTTGTATTGAAAACAAAAAATCAAAAAATTTAGAAAAATTAAGTAAGTAGCTTAACTACAATCTGCTTCAAATTAACGAGGGAAAAAGTTGCCGCTCGACGGATGAAATGGTCAAACGAACCTTAATACAATAAATTGGAAAAAATTATCATTATTAACAACAAGGAACCAAAATAAATCAAACTCCTGTCTTTCGTGTTTTAGGGCATTTTATACACAGAAAATTTAGAATGAAATGAAAAATTTTGTAATATCAATAAAAAATTATTGAAATTTTCACCAATAAGCAATTTAACTAGCTTTCATTAAAGCAATTAACAATTTTATTGAATCAAAATATTAATTGGTGAACGATTTTGTAGGTAACACAAGGCCAAACAAGGAGTTTCAATACTGCCCTCTAAGCCTTCGAGGGACTCATGTGCATATGTATATATTTACATGTATTTAATAGAATCATTGCGTATGATTAATGTTTATCTCATTGCTATTGGTGCTGTCAATCATACGTAAAAAAAAAAAGAAGAGAGTTGTCTTAGGACATCCGGTTATAGCTTTGCTACTTAGTTATTTAAAACAACTTTCATGTGTGAAATAACAATACAATAAAATTATATTATGTATGTATATGATGATGTCAAATTCTCTGCAAATATTTCAAAACGTTTCCATTTATTTCCCATTATTTTTTTTATAGCGGCGTGCGATTAAATTAATGTATTGTTTGTGGCTGGTGACAGGTGTTAGCCGGCTTACAACCGATCGGCGCTGTTCTCTGGTTTGTGCTCATATGCAAAAACAAAGCAAAAACAAATTGAACAATCATTCTCATTGTTCTTGTTTTGTTTTTGTTTCACTCACTTCAAAGAACGAAACAAAAAAAATCAAACAATTTGTTTGGTTTACTTTCGTACTATACTTTTAAGTACAAAGAAATCAAAACAAAAATAAATTTATAACTGTAATAGTGTCGATTATTTTTGTTACGAAAATTATTTCCTAACCCCTGTATCGCGAGATTAATAGCAAAGCTATAAAATTTAATTATTTTCAAAAATATATGCATGCGCGCGTCTTCTGACTGCATATCTAAGTTGTCCGTGAGAGTATCAAATGTGTTACGGTCCTTTTTCATGTTAAATAGTATAGTAAATATAGATAGTACTAACTTTCCCATCACTGCTCACAGCACACACTCAGTCCTAGCAATACGAAATACACATGCACACATGCAGTACCAGCAATACGAAACACACAAACAACTTTGTCTTTTAGTTTGTTGTCGTTATTCACTGTATATACGCAAATGCAAAGCAACAAAATTATTTCTTTTTTCCTTGAACAAATTGAGCAATCGTTTTCACTGTTTTTGTTTCTCTCACTCCAAGGGATTAAACAAAAGAAAATCAAACAATTTGTTTCGTTTATTTTCGTGCTCTGGTTTAAGTACAAAGGAATCAAAACAAAAATAAATTTATAACTGTAATAGTGTCGATTATTTTTGTTACGAAAATTATTTCCTAACCCCTGTATCGCGAGATTAATAGCAAAGCTATAAAATTTAATTATTTTCAAAAATATATGCATGCGCGCGTCTTCTGACTGCATATCTAAGTTGTCCGTGAGAGTATCAAATGTGTTACGGTCCTTTTTCATGTTAAATAGTATAGTAAATATAGATAGTACTAACTTTCCCATCACTGCTCACAGCACACACTCAGTCCTAGCAATACGAAATACACATGCACACATGCAGTACCAGCAATACGAAACACACAAACAACTTTGTCTTTTAGTTTGTTGTCGTTATTCACTGTATATACGCAAATGCAAAGCAACAAAATTATTTCTTTTTTCCTTGAACAAATTGAGCAATCGTTTTCACTGTTTTTGTTTCTCTCACTCCAAGGGATTAAACAAAAGAAAATCAAACAATTTGTTTCGTTTATTTTCGTGCTCTGGTTTAAGTACAAAGGAATCAAAACAAAAATAAATTTATAACTGTAATAGTGTCGATTATTTTTGTTACGAAAATTATTTCCTAACCCCTGTATCGCGAGATTAATAGCAAAGCTATAAAATTTAATTATTTTCAAAAATATATGCATGCGCGCGTCTTCTGACTGCATATCTAAGTTGTCCGTGAGAGTATCAAATGTGTTACGGTCCTTTTTCATGTTAAATAGTATAGTAAATATAGATAGTACTAACTTTCCCATCACTGCTCACAGCACACACTCAGTCCTAGCAATACGAAATACACATGCACACATGCAGTACCAGCAATACGAAACACACAAACAACTTTGTCTTTTAGTTTGTTGTCGTTATTCACTGTATATACGCAAATGCAAAGCAACAAAATTATTTCTTTTTTCCTTGAACAAATTGAGCAATCGTTTTCACTGTTTTTGTTTCTCTCACTCCAAGGGATTAAACAAAAGAAAATCAAACAATTTGTTTCGTTTATTTTCGTGCTCTGGTTTAAGTACAAAGGAATCAAAACAAAAATAAATTTATAACTGTAATAGTGTCGATTATTTTTGTTACGAAAATTATTTCCTAACCCCTGTATCGCGAGATTAATAGCAAAGCTATAAAATTTAATTATTTTCAAAAATATATGCATGCGCGCGTCTTCTGACTGCATATCTAAGTTGTCCGTGAGAGTATCAAATGTGTTACGGTCCTTTTTCATGTTAAATAGTATAGTAAATATAGATAGTACTAACTTTCCCATCACTGCTCACA
Source organism: Tachina lurida (assembly GCA_944452675.1). Lineage (NCBI taxonomy): Eukaryota > Metazoa > Arthropoda > Insecta > Diptera > Tachinidae > Tachina > Tachina lurida. The sequence continues at coordinate 93,171,807 of OX101754.1, read as the reverse complement.
GCACACACTCAGTCCTAGCAATACGAAATACACATGCACACATGCAGTACCAGCAATACGAAACACACAAACAACTTTGTCTTTTAGTTTGTTGTCGTTATTCACTGTATATACGCAAATGCAAAGCAACAAAATTATTTCTTTTTTCCTTGAACAAATTGAGCAATCGTTTTCACTGTTTTTGTTTCTCTCACTCCAAGGGATTAAACAAAAGAAAATCAAACAATTTGTTTCGTTTATTTTCGTGCTCTGGTTTAAGTACAAAGGAATCAAAACAAAAATAAATTTATAACTGTAATAGTGTCGATTATTTTTGTTACGAAAATTATTTCCTAACCCCTGTATCGCGAGATAAATAGCAAAGCTATAATAATTTGAATTTGTTGGTTGTTACGGTCTACTGGATTTTAGAGGACCATATGTAGTACATATTATGTACTTATTACTTTCGCCCTTCTTAACAGAAAAGTGTAAGTAAGCTGGCTTGTTTGTTGCGCTTTAACGATTAAGCGGCAGAAGCGATTTTAATAAAACTTAAAAGAATGATTGAGTAAGATCAAGAAAAACGCATCAGCTATATAACGATGGAATGTAAGGGGAAATCTTTGTCCCCCCGAAACTATCTAGCCAATTTTAATTAAATTCAAAACAAAGATATATATATATATATTTTTATATGAGGATATAAGGTTCACACTTTTTCAAAAATACCACCAGGAGAGGGTGTAAGTGTAAATTATGTTTCTCTGAAACTATCTATTCAGTTTTAATCAAATTTAAAACATAAACCTTGCATTTCAAAAAAAAGGACCACAATGTGATAGGGAGCAATTTAAGCCTTTCCGAAACTATTTTATCATTATAATGAAATTAAGAACATAGGTTTAGGACGTAGATAACATATATATAAGCATTTTACACATAAATTTTGCATAAACGACAACCGAGTAGAAAACACAAGGCCGGACAGACTAACTGAGAGACAGATGGATAGTTAAGGCTCAGTTAGGCGATTGTAATGGCATGTAACTGCAAGAGTAGAAAATAGCTGATCGATATTGTTATGTGAAAAGAAATGTACAAATTCTTACATTCCGGTTAAATCTCTATAACCATGCTCAATACTTTTCACATAACAATATCGATCAGCTGTTGCAGTTACATTCCGTTACAGTCGGCTAACTGAGGCTTTAGTCCCCCTAGAGCTTATTCCGCTATGAAATTATCAGTTAATACGAATATAGACCAAGAAAAACTACCCTTGTGTTATTTTAGCAAAAATAGTGCTCAAGGCAGAATTCTTCAAGAATGCAAACTTTTAGTATAAGCAAAAAACATAACGTCCCAAAACAAAGCTGTAGAGCGCTAAATATATAAATCTACAGGATTTTAGAAACCGTGCAGTTATTCACTGGTGACTTTCGCTAAATTTTACCAGTGAGATTCAGAGAAATACATCTGAAGAGGAAATAAAAGCCTTTTTCAACTCATCAAGGTTCTGAACACAAGTTCAAAGATTTAATCTAACTAAGAAAATGTGAGTGTACCTTCATACTCGTAATGATGAACATAGATGTGGGACGTTATGCAGAGGCTCTTTAAAAACATTTTAATGGAACTTTGAACGCATATGCTGAAGGCATACAGATATAAATTATGAATATATGTATACAGCCTTATTCATGAAAAGATTATTTTGTTTTATAAAGGTTTTGTAAACCTTTTATAAATCAAAAATATTTTTTACAAATAAGACCAATAGTATATTACTTTAAGCGACAAATTAGTTTTTCATTTTATTTATATTTATAAGAATTTTGGTATGTGTGTTCACGAATTTTGTGGTAGTTCCTATTTTATTTAGTAATTGAATACAAAACAAAATTTTTGTGTGGTATTTCTCTTTCGAATGAATTTTGTAGATTGGTGAAAACTATGAAAAGCAAAAGTAATTCTGGCATAAAAACTGTCTCGTCAAGGAAAAAAAGATTCAATTATGGAAAGAGAACAAAAACTTTCATGTCCTGTTGAGTTCTTGATAAAATTCAATTGAAATTAAATGTACCTGCCTTTGTTTATACAAAATGTAATCCTAATTAATTTCCAAATATCTAATAGGAAGTGTGAGTTTGATATTCGGTTATATGTCCAATCGTGCCCACTACCTCATGTGTTATATATTCCTAATATCTTGGAGTGACTTGGGTGTATGTTTCCTAAGTAGATGATTATAAATTCTTAAGTTTTTTTATTTATACTTGGCTTGTTTTATCAGCAATACCAAAAGAATATGAAATTGATGGAAATATTCTTCCAGTTTTCATTATAAGGACATACAAACATTACTCGTCATATCTCACACTTACTTAAATAATATCACAACTCAAAGTAACTAGTTTTGCCAAGAACTCGTTGAAAGTGCTCAGTTTTCAAGATAACATAAGAAATGTTAAATTATTCTGCATAATTAACTCCAAAAACTAATTTTTTAGAGTTATGCCACTATTGAAGTAAATGAGCATTTTATTGGCGGCTTTAATCTTGCTTTGCTTTAAAGAAATGTTAACAGCCTCTTGAATATACATACATGACCAACTTACAGATTATTCAAATTTTAATAACATCATCTATACAACCCTTTAAGCTTATGTGACAATCAGCAAATGATGTATAACGTTTTAAATAGATAAAGTCTTGAAATGAAAAAAAAATATTCATATACTATATATTTGCATATTTCAAATAAATCTTTTGCTTCAAGCAATATTTGACACACATTTTCCATCTTTTCTCAACGATGCGTTTTAACAGACAACAAAGACTTCAAACATGTATATATACATAGTTTTTTATTCATTTTTACATTTTTTTTTTCTTTTTGAACAAACTGCAGGTTTGATGTCCCTTTAAGGACTCTGTTTTATTTAGTCATTTAAGTACAAAAGAAAAGAACTCACAGGCTGCCAGCCAACCAGGCGTTCACTCAGTCATTCAAAGGCATTGAGGCATTCAAACTACTGAAAAATAGTTAAAAATTAAAAAAAAAATATATAAATGAAGTCAAAATATCTAAGGAATTGTGTTGCATTGAGTTAAATACCAGACAATTGTAAATGGTAGGCAAAAATGTAAACTAACTAAACACTTGTACTAACACACTTTCCTTGCACTTACTCATACCAAATAACACACTAACACTAACACACACACACACACACACATATACACACACATGCACATACAACTTGACTTGCATAGAATTAATTGCAACAAAATTTACAACTGAAAAGTTTGTATCCGAATGAGTATCTCTTCTGCTGAACTATTTTTTGTGTATTTGTGTCAATTTCCATTGCTTTTAATTAGAAAATGAGAAAAATAAGAAATATATTTTCAAGGGATTTTACCAGTTCATTGCATTATTTGAATTTAAGTTGCAATGCGAAATAAATAAATATAATAAGAAAATAAATTGTTTTATTTTCATTATAATGTGTTTTTTATACTACAAGTATTTCACTCAAGCATGAATTTAGTTCATGATATTTATTTTATTGGGCTAACAGTTAAAAATTGTAATGAAACTTTAATATTACATACAACAGCAAAAGATTAATGAATTACATAAACTTTTTCAGACTCCTTACAAAGGAAGAAGCTTTAGACTTGCTCTGTCCAATGTTCTGTTTAGTTATTTAAAATTTCAACATTCGGAAAATAAATATATATTTGAGAATTTTTTTTTAATTTTTACTTTTGTGTATGTTGTAACGTCGTTTTCTGCCGGGTATACTCAGCCTGAAAATGCCAATGGTCGTTACAAGAAATAACACGTTCTTTTCCTTAATTTATTACTATTCTTTATTTAAAATTAATTAATTTAGTGTTTTCTGAAATATAATTCACTTGACTTCAATTCCGTAGTATTATATTATTTGTTTTGCTTATGGCCTCTCAGCTCCCCGGATTGGTTATGGCTTTTCTTCCTGCGAGTTGTCTTCTATGCTTCCGTAGTCAACCTTTGTATTACTCCTGTGGTCCTATGTAGTGCCTTATCAGGAAAATTGGGGCCTTATGGACATTTTACTTATGTTTCCGCACAGTTGAACGTATCGGCTACTGGCCTACTACCCCCGTTTAGTGGTGGCGTTGTATTGTTTTCGTGGTGAGAACAATTGTTGCAATACTACCGAGATTACCCTATATTGTCGCGCGATAATATTGGTAAATGTCTGCTTAACGATGCACTACTGTATTGCTTCGTGACTAGGTAATCGCTGACAGTGTTTATAATATCTAGTTCTCGGTGTCTTACTGTATTGTTTAGCGACTAGGCAATCGATAACAATGTTTATTATTATTTATTTATCCAGGTGCTACTGTATCGTTTCGCGACTAGGAAATCGCTAGCAATGTTTATTAATATCTAATTATCCAGGCTCTACTGTATTGTTTCGCGACTAGGAAATCGCTAGCAATGTTTATTAATATCTAGGTGCTACTGTATTGTTTCGCGACTAGGCAATCGCTAACAATGTTTATTAATATTTATTTATCCATGTTCTACTGTATCGTTTCGCGACTAGGCAATCGCTAACAATGTTTATTAATATTTATTTGTCCAGGTTCTACTGTATTGTTTCGCGACTAGGCAATCGCTAACAATGTTTATTAATATTTATTTATCCAGGTTCTACTGTATTGTTTCGCGACTAGGAAATCGCTAACAATGTTTATTAATATCTACTTATCTAGGTGCTACTGTATTGTTTCGCGACTAGGTAATCGCTAACAATGTTTATTAATATTTATTTATCCAGGTTCTACTGTATTGTTTCGCTACTAGGAAATCGCTAGCAATGTTTATTAATATCTAGGTGCTACTGTATTGTTTCGCGACTAGGCAATCGCTAACAATGTTTATTAATATTTATTTATCCATGTTCTACTGTATCGTTTCGCGACTAGGCAATCGCTAACAATGTTTATTAATATTTATTTGTCCAGGTTCTACTGTATTGTTTCGTGACTAGGCAATCGCTAACAATGTTTATTAATATTTATTTATCCAGGTTCTACTGTATTGTTTCGCGACTAGGCAATCGCTAACAATGTTTATTAATATCTACTTATCCGTGTTCTACTGTATTGTTTCGCGACTAGGAAATCGCTAACAATGTTTGTCAATGTCTACTTATCCGTGTTCTACTGTATTGTTTCGCGACTAGGCAATCGCTAACAATGTTTATTAAATATCTACTTATCTGTGTTCTACTGTATTGTTTCGCGACTAGGAAATCGCTAACAATGTTTATTAATATCTACTTATCCGTGTTCTACTGTATTGTTTCCGACTAGGCAATCGCTAACAATGTGTATTAATATCTACTTATCCAGGTTCTACTGTATTGTTTCGCGACTAGGAAATCGCTAACAATGTTTGTCCATGTCTACTTATCCGTGTTCTACTGTATTGTTTCGCGACTAGGTAATCGCTAACAATGTTTATTAAATATCTACTTATCCAGGTTCTACTGTATTGTTTCGCGACTAGGAAATCGCTAACAATGTTTGTCCATGTCTACTTATCCGTGTTCTACTGTATTGTTTCGCGACTAGGCAATCGCTAACAATGTTTATTAATATTTATTTATCCAGGTTCTACTGTATTGTTTCGCGACTAGGAAATCGCTAACAATGTTTACTAAATATCTACTTATCCAGGTTCTACTGTATTGTTTCGCGACTAGGAAATCGCTAACAATGTTTACTAAATATCTAGTTATCCAGGTTCTACTGTATTGTTTCGCGACTAGGTAATCGCTAACAATGTTTGCTAGTTGAATACTAACTTACCCGGATTCATCCTGATCAACTGATGTCTACGCAACGACTGATCCCCTGTTTGCAAATTCTTCGGCCTTTTATACTATTTTCCCTTTACATTATTGTTGTAATATTTACAGAGATTTCTGCATGCCTATGTTTGGTTGTTATTGGGCCTGACTTATTTTAATGTACATGTTTGTATGTATGTTTTGTTAGTGACCGTTAATCCCTTTGCATGTAAATTATTTTGTTGGATGTGTTTGTTGTTGTATGTTTTGTTCTTTAGTTTCATAAATTAGTTCGTCGATCATATTTGTTATTTTATGTTTTACTACTTTACAGGGTGTGACAACAGTTTGTGTGCAAACTGTTCGTTACAATGTATATTATGTTATTTCTACCCATGGATAAATATTAGAGTATAGACAGACATCTATCGTGTAACTCAAATTTTATAAGGCAAACTCGTAGATAAAAAAGAAAGTATAGTTATAGCTATGCTGCTTAATTATATAAAACAAATTTCATGTGTGAAATAACAATGCAATAAAATTATATTATATGATGATGTCAAATTCTCTCCAAATATTTCAAAACTTTCTTTCCCATTTATTTGCCATTATTTTGTTTTCTGGCGGCATTCGATTAAATTAATGTATTGTTTATAGCCGGTGGCGGTTCTTAGCAGGCTTGCAGCTCATCAGCTGTGCTCTCTGGTTTGTGCTCATGTGCTGAAATAAAACAAAATCATTGTTTTTGTTTTATTTTTCTTCCACTCACTTTAAAGAACGAAACAAAACAAAATCAAACAATTTGTTTCGTTTACTTACGTACTCTGCTTTTAAGTACTAAGGGCCTGTTCATCTAAATGCGAACGATAGGTTCGATCGAATATTTATATTGAAAACAAAAACAAATTTCTGTTTTTTGTTTTTGTTTCTAATGTAAATTTTCGATCGAATCTATAGTTCACATTTAGATGAACAGGCCCTAAGAAATCAAAACAAAACTAAATTTATAACTGTAATAGTGTCGATTATTTTCGTTACGAAAATCACATCCTAGCTCCTGTGTCGTGATATAAATAGCATAGCTTTAAAAACCTTATGTATGTAGAAATTACGGGCATTCAACCACTAACCTGTTCATGTTGACCTGATCAAACATGTTCACTGGCTCCATAGAGTATTAATTTTTAAAGAAATTGGGTTCAAACACGGTAGGCAAGCAGTGACATAAAAATACCCTTACCGATTCAAATACTTTTACCATTACCGGTATCGGAACCCTGTAAAAAAAATTGCAAAAATAAATAAATAAATTAAATTTCTGTGAAATTACGTAAACACATGCTTATGACCCGTTTTATATATCGCTGCTTTTAATACTTTTTATCAAAAATAACAACATATCGTGCCTTGACCGCAAAAAAAACTTAAGTGACATAGTTTTCGAACTTAATTTTTTCATCAAAATATATTATTGCCATCGTAAACACTCAAATTTTGTAAAAAAAAAATCGAAGTCCAAAAAGTGTGTTGCTTAAGTATTCATCTAGCATATATTCATCTTAAATATCCATATACACTCTCGATCAGATGATTATAACAACTTGAATTTCTGTTTTAAGTACATCATATTTTTTTAAATATTAGGTCACTGGCACCATCAGTTTCTTAAGATAAAAAACAACATTAAAGCTAAATGCGACAGTATCTTAAAGCTCCTTTTCCAAAAAAAAAAGACAAAATTAAACTAAAATTTGAAAATTAATCTAATTTCCAGGAAAAGACCATCATCATTAAATATTCAGGAGCGATCCTAGATCGAAAACTGTTGTGGAGAAATCACATAAAGGAAAGAAGGCTTCTCGTCCTGGTCTCTGTGCAGAAGGGCCCTTGAGTACAAATGCGGATTTAGCCCTATTGCGCCACACTGGCTCTATAGGAGTGTGATCAGATAAATTCTAACATACTCATGGTGGAGGTCAACAACACTTAAATTTTGGAGAAGGTTCAACGAATGTGCTGCCTAGGTATAAGTGGTGCTATGAGAACTACATCCGCCAGGGCATTGGATACCATTCTTTATATCCAACTTATAGACATTCATATTAGACACAAAGCAGGTATTGCTACAAAATATCTACAAGTGTTGGAAAATGGATCGGACAAGCCAACATACCACACCATCAGAACATGTGGACATCACTGGACGCATACGACCGGCTCTGGAAAGGACCGACTGGGTACGTGAGACTAGGGCTAAAACTCAGAGCGAGACATTGGGTAATATTAATAAATAAAAGTATTTGCATTTTACTTAAAAATTTGTCTTAAAACCCCAAATATGTGTGTGTTTTTTGTTTTTTTTTTTTTTAATTTTTAAGTAAAAAGCAAATACTTTTTTTATTCATACATTAGAAAAAGACTTCTGGATCAATCGAACACTAGAACAAACAAACGTGGGAGTTCGCTGCTACACAAATGACATGAAACTGGGAGAAAGAATGGGCCTAGGTTTATTCATAGAAGAACTGAAGACCGAAATTTACTTCCGTTTACCTGACCATAATACAGTCTTCCAGGCGGAGGTTCATACGAACATGGATTCTTTAAAATGGGTCAGTGTGAATATGAGACACACAGAGGTCAACTGAAAGAGTAAACTCTAGGATCCTTTTACGATACCGGCGTGCTATGGCGTAACCGGGAATGAACGTGAAAATTAACTGGCAAAAAATACCAGAACGTTACGGACAGAAACTCTAACAAATTCGAAAACGTTCAAGGCAACGGAGATTAAGTTATAAAATTGGGCGGAGATGGCCCACAGGATACAATGGAATCGTAATCCTATAGGTAATCTAACCAAGGTTCATAGGCCGACCCAGACGAAGACAAAACAAGCGGATGTTGAAAGTAAACAAGCCCGAGCTAGGAAAGTTGACCTGCATCTTAACTGGGCACTTTAATCTACGAGGGCATTGGCACCGGACTAGAGCCACAAATGACACTGAATGTGGGGCATGCATGGAGGAGATGAAGACAATGGAGCACTTCCTTTTTCATTGTCTAGCTTTCGCCCAACGGACATCCCATTATTTTGGGGATAACACCTTACTGAACATTACCCACCTTAGAGGTATTGACTGGAAAAGTTAGAGCGACTACGTGAACGATACTGATTTCCTATAAAGATGGGGTTCATTTGTCAATTTACATGAGAGCTTACAACAGGGTTGTACTGGTTTATGTGTATGTGCCCAGGATATGAGCGTAATGGCTCCTCTTTTAAACCTAACCTAACTTTACCTAAATTAAATCTTTTTTTCTGTTCATATGATTAGAATCATATAACTAATTGTAACTAAAAATGCTTTTTTATAATTTAATATTAGCCGATGGCATTAGTAGCTAGTGCTTCTACCCCTCTTATATTGTTAATGTATTTATCTATAATATCAATACTAATAAATAAATAAATAAATAAATAAATAATAAATAATTTAATAATAAGAACCAATATTTTAAACCTTATTTATAATAAGCTTGTTTAAAATAACTTCAAGTACATATACGGGTTTTTATTGAATCAAAAAATAGTATTAAGAGTCTTACTATAAACATAGGAATTCCTAAGTTTGTTAGCTAAATTGAAAAAGTTTCCCTTTTTTCTAGACGTGTTAGGCCAGTAACAAATAAATTTTTTAAATTTGCTATTTTTCTTTTTTATTTTTATATTTACTTCAATAGTGTAACAACTCAAAAAAACCAGTTTTGCAGAAAACGCGTTTTAAGTTTTCAGTTTGCATACAACTGAATGAATACCTGAAAAAATATTCTGCTCTCAGAAGGTGCAAGAAGAATGGTACAAGCTATTTATATAAAATGTTTACACAATATAAAATACGAAATGGCACATTATTCTGCATTATTAACTCAAAAAACTAAGTTTTTGAGTTATGACACTATTGAAGTAAATGAGCGATATGTGCATATAAGAATTTTTTTAATATACGAGGGCGGTGCGGAAACTTCTTAGCCTAGCACAAAAAGCGCGGTATAAACAGAAAAAAGTTAAGTGTTTTGGAAACTTGCATCTCTGCTATGAACACTTTTTTTCGATCTGGCAACTCCTTCATATAGAAACAGGTGTTCACAAAAGACGCATCCGCGATTTTTTAACAATGGAAAAATTAGAAATGCGTGGTGTCATCAAATATTTGCATAAAAAAGGTTTATCGGGACAAGAAATTCATAATGATAGGGTGAATGTGTTAGGTGAAAGTGCTCCTTCATATGCAACAGTAAAAAATTGGGTTGCTGAATTTAAATGTGGTCGTACAAGCATTGAAGATGAACCACGTACTGGACGTCCAAAAACAGCAACAACAACAGAAATTGTAGCCAAAGTGCATGATATGGTATTAAATGATCGACGAATAAAAGTGCGTGAAATAGCTAATATCATGGTCATCTCAAATGATCGAGTCCATTTACATTTTGCATGAAGAACTACAGATGAAAAAACTTTCTGCAAGATGGGTGCCGCATTTGCTAACAGTCGACCAAAACGCATATGAATGAACATTTCTCAAGCTTGTTTGGATCCTTTTAAGCGAAATAAAATGGATTTTAAGCGTCGTTTCATAACTGTTGATGAGACATGAATCCACCACTACACTCCAGAGACAAAACAACAATCCAAACAATGGACTGAAGCTGGAGGAAGTGCCCCAAAGAAGGCAAAAACAATTCAATCGGCTGGTAAGGTTATGGCAACGGTTTTTTGGGACTTCAAAGGTATTTTATAGATTGACTATCTGCAAAAGGGTAAAACAATAAATTAAGAGTACCATTGCAACCTTTTGGATCAATTAAATGTACAAATTCGAGAAAAACGTCCTGGCTTACAACAAAAAAAAAATTATTTTTCATCAAGACAACGCACCAGCGCACAAGAGTGTTTTAACAATGGCTAAAATCAACGAATTAAAGTACAAGTTGCTTGACCACCCACCTTATTCTCCTGATTTGGCTCCCAGTGACTTTTACCTGTTCCCAAATCTAAAAAAATTCCTTGCTGACAGAGTTTTACCTCAAATGAAGATGCAATTACAGTTGTAAACCACTATTTTGAAGACCTTGAGGAAAACTATTTTAATCAAGGGATAGAATTGCTAGAAAAGCGTTGGGCTAAGTGTATTGAAGTTTCAGGAGATTATATTGAAAAATAAAAATATTTTTGAAAAACTAACTATTCTCTTTCATTGATAGGCTAAGAAGTTTCCGAACCGCCCTCGTACATAATTAGAAAAAAATTAAATTAAGTTCTTCTTTATTTAAATTACGCGAGGGTTTTCTGGTTTCAGTGTTTCTTGAAATTGAAAAGTTGACACGACACCACTGATAAGAGGGAAAGTGTACAACATCACAGACCAAATAATCATCAGGAGACTCATTTAGGAGTTGTATATTAATCACAATGGTATACTAAAGAGCTTTTGGCTAGCTGGGATTTCTTAAAACAAATTATACACATTCCTTTTAATATGTACATAACGCCCATTTACTCAAAGAACGTCATAACTGCAAAAACGAATTTTTTTAGTTAATCCATTTTTTGAGTTTATGATGCAGAATTAATCCTCATATCGTTCTTCATATTGTGTAAAAATTTCATACAAATATCTTGTTTACTAAACTCTTGGGAGAAAAATAATATTTTCTTTTTTCCTTTAAGTTGTGTGTAAATTTAAAATTTAAAACGCGTTTTCTGACAAACTGGCCTTTTTTTTTGAGTTATGACATTCTTTGAGTAACTGACCGATATGTATTTACATGTAATAAGTATTACTTGTAATATTTTCAAATAACTAGAACAAAAAAGTCCCAGCCAAGCAACCGCAATGACCTTCGATTAAAGCCAGTTTTATTTAGCTAAAATGTAAGTATACATAGTTATACTCGTATTGCTTGATATTTTGTATTTAAATACTGTAACGAATAAGTTATATTTTAACCTAAGGACATCCCTTTGTAATTTTCAAGTATTTTCCATTATCTGCTTGACTTTTTTTTTATGTGTAGTATCTTGAGATAAGTAAAATTGTGTGTAAAAACAAATCCCAGTACGAATATCCACTTTTAAGCAGTGTTCCCAGGTCATTTTAGTCTTACCAAAAAAACCCTCGTCTTACATACTTAAAAAAAATTAAAATGAGCAAATGAAGGAACAATCATGTAAAATGATTAATAAAGAACTAATCACAAGGGCAATACTTTTGTTCAACAAATCGTGACACGATGAAAAAAAAAATTCACGTATGCCATTTTCAGAAAAAAAATTACATAGGGCTGACAGTGGATCAAATATTTGAATTGTACTAGTGAAGGTATAGTGGCCTTCGAAAACAGCCTCTTCCTAGTGTTGGTCAAAATAATTGTAATTTTGTGTAATTTGTTGCTTAAAAAATTATCACACTAAGGGTCATTATTACAACTATCATAAATTTAATTTAACTTACTAGGAAGGATATATTTGCCATTGCCTTAGCACTTATGCTAAAATTGTAATGATGAAAAACTGTTTATACGTCCGATAATATCCTCCTTTTAACTAACTTTAAGTTGTAATAATGGCCCTTAACATGGCTTCCTCAAAATTTAAGGTTTGGGTTAAACTTTGAATTATTTTTGGTTTTCTTAATTTCAACCATTTGAACGTTTTACTGGCATTGATTTTTTTTTCTTGAAATTTAGCAAATTTTAGTACTTTTGCAATATAGTTTTTTATTAATTTTCATATTTTTTTATAAAGTTTTTAGCTTTTCCCGTTTTTGGAAATTAATAGTGAGAAACGCAAATTGAACCGCTTTAAAACCTTACACTTTATTTTCATTATTAGATGAGCAGGGTAGTGATTAAAGAAGTAAAAATAAGAAAAAATACGTTCAGGTCCTGCGACCGGCTTTGCGATGTTAAAAGGATCCTTTGTGTCTTAGATCTACAACACAGAAAAAGCTGCATTGCCAATAAGTCATCAATCAATGTAGAATTTGCAATCCTGAAGTATAGAAAATTTTAAGCATATGTAATAATTTTTACGTAGACTTTACATTGCAAGAAGTTCTCTTTTACGATTTCCAATCACCGAAATGGAAGCGATGCTATTATAATTTCCTTTTTGGTGTACTATAATGATATTTTCCCTTGGGAAAGGAGTAAAAAATTACTCATTTTGACACCTTCGAGACATTATTTTCTTGTAAGTTTCAGTAAAAAGCTAAAAAAAAATTAAATGAGTTCACATCTTAATAAAATTCATAAATTTCTTAAGAAAAATATACTTTTTGAAAAGATGGTATGTACTTTCTAAAACTATAATGAAATAACAAACTTCAGTTTGACTAAATTATCTGAATATTTTAACATACGTAGAATTGTTGGAATCAATAAAACTGCAGTTCCTTAATAATGACTTTCAATCTTTTTAAAGGGAATTAATCACTTCGTAAAAAAAATTCGCATAAAATGTTTGCCGTTGCACAGTGGGGAATTCTAGAAAGTAGGCCTTACATTTGATATTTATAACAAAAAAAGGGCTATCTTGAAACGATCTGGCTCCATCAATAACGAAGATTTCGAAGATACCAAATTTTTTTTTTTAAATGTTAAAAATTTTGTTCTTATCTCAAATTTAACTGAAATCGAACAAGATTTGACTTCTACATTAACAGAACAGTGGACCAAGATTGTTAAAAAAGCCAAAGTTTTAATTTTTTTCTCTAATATTTCCTAAGCTGTAAGCAAGAAGCCATGTAGCAGACTTTTTCTTAGCTCTTGGATAGAAACATCCACTTGCAAAAAATATTTTTTATCAGATCAAAAACATCAGCTTAGCATGGGTTTGAATTTTTTTGGCGTTTTGTGACTCTGTCCCCTTTAAATGCTCTTATGCAAAAACGATTGTTAAGGTTAAAGCATGCCTTAAAACCGGTTTTGCCATACAAGATTCGTTTGTTAAACCAACTTTAAGTTTAACAATCGTTTTTGCATAAGGGGGATAGAGTCCATATTCCAGATTTAAGCTCTGTGACACCTCTCTCTCTCTCTTTATTTCTCTATCTCTCTCTATCTCTCAAAATTTAAATTTTGGCTTTTTTACCAACCTTGCTCTACTGATCTGCTAATGGAGAAGTCAAATCTTGTTCGATTTAGAAAAGGAAATTCATTATTAATAAGGAACAAAATTTTTAACATTAAAAAAAATTATATATCAAAAGCATATTGATTTCATTTGCCTAAAGATATCAAGAACTGATTTCCTAATTAATAATCTAAATGCTATTAATAGTTACTTTCTAAAAAATTTAAAATATACTCTTATTAATACTGTGAAAGTAGAAAAAAAGAACATATGTGTCCTAGGACACCGATTTAGAGCTATGCTGCTTAGCTATATAAAACAAATTTGGTGAGTTAAATAACATTGCAATAAAATTATTTGTATATTTAAAACATTTTAAATTTAATTGAACTGTAGTACATTTTAATCAGAAATTATTACTTGATCGGGCTTAAGTGCAGTAATTCCAATTCTTAAGTTATTAAGTAATTATTTCTATTTATTTAATATACATACATAAAATTTATTAATTTTATTATTATTTATAAAACAAAATAAATTCCCTGCAAATATTTGCATGTGTGACAGACATTTGGCATTTCCTTCTTTACGAACAGAACAAAATAAAGAAATTGGAAATTTAAAAATTTAAACAAAGAAATGAAAACAAAAATAAATTTATAACTATAATAGTGCCGATTATTTTTGTTACGAAAATTACGTCCTAGCTCATCTGTCAGACATAAAGAGCATAGCTCTATACGTGATTAATCGATAGTTGCTTCCAAATTGTTTTAGTGGGAATAACAATATTACAACATTATGACAATATGAATTCATAAAACACATTGTGAACTCCATAATTAATATTAACTGCAATAATTTTTTCAAATCTTGTTAGGGAAATGTTCGATCTCAATTGTGTTGTTAAAAAAAATTAATAAGTGCCATTAGAAATGAGGATCTGTGCTCCTTGTAGGACTTAAAAGGAATAACTATATATGCATATACATATAAAGCGGACGCTGAAAAACATCAAATTGCTGCTTTTGTATCAAAATAGCAACACAGACTGGCAACGCTGGTTTTATATATTATCTTTTTTCTATCTCTATCTCTCTCGCTGAATGTGTTTCACCGCTTGTATACATTTTTCTATAGTATCGTTATCCTTGAGTATGGTTTACGATAAAAAAATATGTAAATGCAAATAACAAAAATTGTTTACTGACTCATAAAAAAGGGTCAATAAACGTTGAAAACTACACCCAGTATTTGCTTTAGCAATCACTTCAATTTGCAGCTACTGCAGCTTATGGCTGCATTTCATAGTTTGCGTATTTTTTTGTAGCTGACGAATGGCCTTGACTCATTTAGTGTATAACCAACTTAAGGTGGCTTTTTTTGCTGGTAGCATTTTCTCTTTCTATTCTTTGTTTTTTGTTTTGCAACCATTAATTCCTTATAAGTTATGCTTTATCATTATTACGATTTTCTTAATCACAGTAGACTGGCTACTGACTTTGGATGTGCAAGGATGTTATTAATGAGAACAATATGGTGAAATAAATTAAAATTTTTTGCATTAATAGGATATTAATCTTGGTTTATTTTTTGTCCTAAGCAGTTACCAGCTGTAAGCGGAGATTACTTTGGCTGGCATAACAAGTCTGTTGTAATAAATGATAAAAAAAAAAGTTTAAATCAAACGCAATATAATTGATAGAATTACTTAATACCAGTGGGTGGGTGTTTCAGCTGAAAAGGATATAATCTTCGAAAGTGGAAAAAAAATAAAGGAAAGCTTTGCTTGTTAATTTATTGGGTCTATATTATCCAATCAATATTCTTGCTTACACTTATAATAAATTTTGTGTATTGAACTTTAACTCAGCTCTTCAGTTTTAGTTAGAAGCTTAATGCTTCTCGCCTTCAGAAACGTTTTGTTTGTTCTCATACACTGCAAAAAAAATGTCCGAAGAATCCATAATTTCATCAACACATATTGACTTCTTGTTTTAAAATATTTCCCGAATTAGTTGCATCACTAAGCGCAGATAAAAAAAAATCTAAAAATTTTTCGTAGATCAAGCTATATCATTTTCTCTCTAACGCTGCTACGGAAACAAAGTTAATAGAACATTTTTCAGCAATCAATTTGCTTCATATATGTTTCATGTTAATTCAACACGGTTTACAGTAATCTTGAAAGAAAATTTTTCCTTTTGAAATAATTTTACTAAATGCTGATTTAACATTCCACTACTGTTAAATTGAAGTAATGAATCATATTGAATCAAAGTTAAACTCAAGTCGAAACAACGTGAACCAGATACTCAAATAATAGAATACACCACATCAAATCGAAGTTATTTCATGTTAAATTATCATGAATTTAATTTAGTGTAGTCATCTTTATTTTATTAATTATTTAACATACATAACTGTGTGTAGTGGCCACTGGCATCAGAAAACTATATTATGTTGTATGTAGCTGACGACCCCAGCCAAGATTTGAACTCGAGGTCATCACGTAGTAGTGAACGTGCTTACTAATGCAGCCACAACAACCTTAAGTATTTTTATATCATATGAATTATACTACTATCTTTCTTAGATGTAGATTCGATGTGAAAAAGAGGTGGTTTCCAACAAACATGTAATGTACATACATATGTGTAAGTTTCCCAGCGCTATCGCTGATATATCGCTCAGTGTATAGCACTCATTGCAGAGTATCAGTAAACACTTTTCAACAAATTAAATTCCACCATAGGGACTATGTATGTATGTATGTAGAAGAACGAGCAATTTCTCAGAAACTGGTCCCGTAAAGGAAATATTTGTGCAAATAGCAGGTTTTAAATAGTGCAATCAACACAGCGTTGCTTACATGCACTGCTGGAAATATATTTCAGTTAAGCGTCTAGCTTGGATTAGACAAAAAACGCAAAGTTACCAGTGATATTATTGAAAAACTAAATAAGGGGTAGATTTTTCTCGAAAAGTTGTAGAGTTGAGTGAGATACCCAAAAGAAATAGATCCACCACAAAAGTAGTAGAGTTGGCATCGCTGATGTACATATGTACTCGTATGTATATTATCAACATGGAGATCATCATGTGTGTGAAGATAAATTCGAATTTAAATAGCAGAGACATTTCCAACATAGCATGTTAAGCACATAACAGAGCACTGTTAGCTATTTAACAGTGGTCGCTAAATGGATTAGTTTTGCAAATCCTTGGAGCTGGATTAAGATAGATATATTTTTTTTTGGAAAAATCGCTCTAAAATGTACTTTATGAAATTATAAAATTATGGTGATGGAAATATGTCTGGTTGAGCCAATAAATTAGATTTAAGAAAACATAATTTTCTTGAGAAGATAAGTAGTCATTTGGATAAAATATGGAAGAGCACATTTACTCCGGAAGGTCCTAAATGTGACCCATGTGTTCACGTTTCTCAAATAATTTTGGGAATTGAAATAATTGATTTTAAAAAAAAATGCTTTTTTAGTGAAATTTCTTGAGAAGATCAGGGTAAAATATGGAAGAGAACATTTACTACACCATATAGGCGTGTTACTATGAAGGTTCCTAAATGTGTTCCAATCGGTCACGTTTCTCAAATAATTTTTGGGATTGAAATAATCGATTTTGAAAAATATGCTATTTTAGTAAAATATGGAAGAGCACACACGTACTACACCACAAAGGTGTCGTACTCTGTAGGGTCCTAAATATGATCCAAGTATTCACGTTTCTCAATTAATTTTTGGAATTTGAATAATCGATTTTGAAAAAAATATTTTTTTATTAAAAGTTTTTTAATGAAGTGGTAATTTTGGCAAAATTTGGAAAAGCACACGTACTACACTATATAAGTGTGGTACTCTGGAGGTTCGTAAATGTGATCCAAGTGTTTACGTTTCTCAAATAAATATAAGAATTGAAATAATCGATTTTGAAAAAAAGTGCAGGTGCAAGTTGCAAGTTGCAAGTGCAAGTGTAACACCTGAAAAAAAACTTTGGAATATAGCAAATTTTTTAGTATAACGAATGGGCCTGACATTATATCGTTCGTTATACCGGGATTTGCCTGTACTGTGTTTTATATCATTGCCTGCACACAATGAAAATTTTCAGATGACACAATATTGCGCCATTCAAATTTAAAGATACTGATTGTGGATTACCTAATTATTTCTTATAAATTTAATACGAATTGCAATCAAAGTTTTTGCATGGTGATTTTACATTGGAATTTTTTTTCTTTATGTAGCAAATTGAAAAAGTTTTCATGCAAAACAATTTTACGAAAACTTGTAGAATATAAATTTTACCACACTAATTTATTTCATACCTCGTTTAACAACATAATGTCTAAAGAGGCTAAACCAATTTAGAACTTCTTTATAAAAAAAGCCCAAATAATTTAGATCAGTTAAATAAAAAGTCTTCACAAGTATCGTTAACGCAGGCATATATTCGTACAAATTAAATATTAATTTAATGACAGTTTAAAATGTAAATGATCATTGCATGTAAGAATGCATATGACAAGACAGTGTAAGTATGTATGTATCAACATCTACCCAGCTAACTAAAATATTCGTAAATAATATCGCATTCGAACGTTGCGTAAACATTTCTCGGACAAAACACTTGAGAACGGCTATCGTAAACGGAAAGAGAAAGTGCTGCTATTTTTCGATTTCGATTTTTCGCTCACGAATCAATAGCGAACCTTTAGCAATATATCATTATTTAATCATAAACATTGCTTCTAAATACCAAAAAGAGTTTGTATTCCTCTTTTGCTGTACATACAAAAATAAAAAATAAAAAATTGAGAGAAACAAATTTTTTTTGTTGCTAAACTTTTTTTTAACGAGAATGTTTCGAGAATTCTTGGCTACAGCGAACATTCGTTTAGTTTCAAATCTCAGGTTGGCTGGGTAAGCACACTCACATATACACGCATACATACATACATATATACACACATAGTTATTCGTACAAAATTTAATAAAATCAAAATGCATTCAAGCATGTCCTTGTACTACATAAGCTGCGCTATCAAAATATTCCATCAAAAAAAAGTTTCAGGCTGGTGTTTGTGCACGTCTGTATACGTTTACATGTCAATTCTATGAATTTACAATTTAAAACGAAAATATAATAAGTATATAAAGAAGAATTAGAAGAATGCCTTGATGTTCACAGCGAATAAAATAAATTATCTTTTGTGTGATACTCAAAACATGCCAAGTATACTAAAACCAAATCGAACTATTCTTTTTTTTTTTTGTAAATTGCAGATACTTTTTTAGACCGATACAAAATTATTATTTGAAATAAACATACATTTCATTGCAATGTGTGTGTGTGTGTGTGTGTGTGGGTGGGAGAGGGGGTGTTAATATTAACTTATGTATATCTGCCCAGCAAACATGAGGATTTGAGTTCAAATTTTGAAGAATTCGATATCAAGGCAAAAATAATAACCAGGGAAACCGCAAATATGCAATTGCATGTATGTTCTTGTGTGACATATTAAAGCGCGAACAAGATATTTATCCGTTTCAGAACTTTCTATAAGTCTTGGCATCGATTTGTTAGTTTTGCATATTTTACACTTTACAGCATGTTTTTCAATATTTAATAATTTTTACAGCATAATTTACGCTTTTAGGACATATTTTGATACGTTATACAATTTCTGATGTGTAAAAACATCTATACGCTAGGGGGTAAAAATCTCTTTCACAATACAATTACAAATTTTGAGTAAGATGTTATCAAATCGGTGTGAGCGAATTTTAAAGCATACCTTCAGGAGCAATTATTAATTAAGTCCCTTATTATAAGCAATTTTCGATCTTCGATTGTAGTCGAAAGTACTGATCGAACGAATTTTCATTTGGTATTATGATGAGCATTCGACAATGAATGTTCTTATTGTGAATATCACTAAAAATGATTTATAAAATTTGCAACAACTTTATCTAAAAATAAAAAACAATCGTTTATAATAATTTTTTATACTAAAATACTTCATCGAAAGCTAAATTCTGTTCGATAAAAAATTCGTTGCTCAACGAAATTTTCGATGCTCATAATATGAATTGAATATTCGATTTTCGATGTTCGATAGTCAGCGAAGATCGAAAATCGAATGCAACTCATAATAAGAGCCTAATTTCAATAAAAATTGCTTGTGAAGTGTAATAGTGTTGCCAGTGGGGATAATTTGGTTAAAAAGTTGAAAAATATAAAATAAATAAAATATATACATATAAACTTTTAAATAAAAGAACGTTTTAAATGTCAAATGAATGTTTAAAATATATATAGCAGTCTTTATAAAGAATTTATAACATTATATTATAACATATCTTCATTACGTACTGTTTGTTGCCTTACACTGAAGCTGGTGCACGACAATTGGGTAAAAATCTACATCTCATGCCAATTACTATGGATGGAGATTTTAATAAAAATTTTGCAAACCCACAGTCGCAAGCTTTATCAAAATTTTTATTTGACGCCTTCCCCTTGCATATGAGTAATTCCCCACAAACCCCCACAACTAATAATTCCACTACTATACATGCAGTTTTCCATACAGTATAGTCAAAAATTTATATATCTTATTTTAGTTACCATAAGCCAATATTAAAAAAAATTTCATTAGTAGATGTGTACACATCTCCCCTGTGATCGGACTCGCATTGCTTCTTTTTTTCTTATTTTTCGCCATCTAAATCTGATTTCCAATGTTCCATGTAGTGTATAAATATTGCTTATATTTATTTATTACGGACTTTAGTTTCAATAAAAATTCGGTTTTGGTATTTCTGACATACTCTGCCCCGAAGGGAAGGCACATTGTCAATGTACAAAAATTTATTTCGATGTGACAGACAACGATTTTCATTAGAAAGTCCAGGTCAATATTTTGTTTTTTATTGCAATAAAAATTCTAAATAAAAATCCGGTCTTATTTATCAAAAATACAGGTCCCAATGCCTTAATTCTGATATCGTGATGTCTTGGGAATTTGAAGTTGAATATTTACGAGAGTATCAAAAAAAAATTAATTTGTATTATTTGCTTTATAAACAAATTTATTATATTTTGAAGAGCATACTTTCAAGATTTTAGTGCATATTGAATGCACATAGAACACTTTTTTTAAAACATATTTCTGGTTTCTCTGGCTAAGTGTTGGTGATCCCATGCAAAAGCAGTTTCTCCAAAAGCCTCTTTAATTTTTTAAAAGCAGTTTTAAAGTAAAATATCGAAATGAACTCTATGTAGAGCTCTTTGGCAGTTAAAAAAATATTTCTTGAGCAAATTGGTATACCACGCCCTTCTTTATTGAACGCCCATATAAGAAACCTGTTGAAAAAATAATTATAATTGAAATGCAGGGTCTGAAGCTATAAATTACTCTATGGTTCATGTGAAGTATATTATATGACCTTGACCTTGCGTTAATCTATTATGGTTTAAGAGAAAAACTATTTTGCGTGCTAAAAACAATTGTGTTTCATATTAACTGAAATGAGAAAAAAACTTTAATTTTTCGCGAAAAATAGTATATTAATTTTTTTTATATAAAAAATATCAAACGTTTGCCTAGAAATTATATGACACCCTAACACTTACAAATTTATATAATGCATAGCAGATTATAGTGATAGGTCAACATTTTTATCTCACTACTTTTGATGGCCAAAATTGGTCGAATAAAAACAGGTCGAATGCTTTCCTGTAAATATACACACTGCGTGCATTAGCCGGAACGTGGCCTAAATAAATAAAGCGTATTGGTGAATTAAACATATGCTTTCTGGGTTGTATGTCTATACTTTTATGACCTTAAGCTTGTGCACAGTTCAAGACAGTTCATTATAAATATTTAGAACTATTAAGTGAATCAATAAATCCCACCACCCCTTGCTATGACACATTCGTACTATTAATATACTTTTATATAAAGTTTTTACCAACCTATTTAAAGGCAATTTAAATTGCCACGGTTTTAATTCAATTATTTTTGTTTCACAAGTAAGTAAATAAAAACGAAATTGCAAAGGGTGTGGCAAACTGTGTAATAACATATTGAGCTTTAAAATGCAAAAAGGATAAAGGTGAAAATAAATATTTCAAAATACCAGCAGGCATATTTAGCGAGGACGACAGACAAACAGTAATAGTCAGTAAAATAATTTAATAAGGGGAAAAATAAGTTTTCATATTTAACATTAAATGGGAGGGTAAATATTACTAAACAAACCTATTTAATATTATACCTACATATGTTAAATCAGTAGTGCGATTCACTTTAACATTTTTTTAACGATAATCGCATTGTTACAATAATTATAACGAAAATTTATCGAATTTGCTATTCAGTAACATTTTTAACAATATTCGCTGTAGATTAATGTCAGCTGTGTCGTTATTTAAGCGACAATAATTTACGCTTACTTGTTTATAAAATTTCAGCTCTCCAGCGCGAATTCTAGCTTCAAATTTTATGGGCATTACCCCGCCCACTATTTTAGACAAAAATCAACAGAAAATATCAGCTGCGTACTATCGTTAAAAAGAAATTACAGAATCACACAATCGTTATTACAAGCGACAAAAATTACGATTTTCGGATCGTTAAAAGTTAGTGAATCGCACCACAGATTGTTTTATTAGTTTATTAAGTGGATTCAGCAACTTTTATTGCAATAATCGTATCGCTATAATAAATATAACGAAATTTTATCGAGTTTGGTATTCAGTAACATATTTTAAATATCGTATCGCTGTCGGCTGCAGTAAAGAAGAAAAATAAGAAGCTCAAATTCATTTAGTTTTTCTTTAATCCTTCTTTGTGCTTTTCGATTATTTTGACATTTTGTATGCAGGCATGCCAAATGATATACAAATAATTGGCGACTAAAACACAGATGTACAATATCGTAAAAAAGAAATTACAGAATCATATTATCGTTATCGCAAACGAATAAATATATCAATAAATATTACTAATTTCGGTTCGGTTTTCAAAAAGTTATTGAATCCAGGTACAGGAGACGATCAAATAAAACCATCAATCACATAGTTGTGTTTGTGCAATCCTATTTTTTTCGCCTGACCCTGCGCCATGTCGTCAGTGCTTCATGAGAATCAAATAATTTTGATATTTTTATTTGACGGCTGATTATTTTATCGCCTACAACTCTGATTGATGAAAAGAATGTCACTTATGATATTTGCCTTGTGGTCACTTGGAGAAATTTGCGAATGAAAAAAATATTATTTTATATATTTTATAAAAATTGTTCTTTGTAGAAAAAACCAAACAACCAAAAATCTACAATCATAAAAATTTAAGTGGGAGATAAAAAAAATTATTTAACTCTGTATAATATTTGTTTAATGTCCTTTTTTGATAACAAAAAATCATCATCCTAAGAAGACATACATACATACATATGAACTTGCATCCATACGCAACGAACGCAAAACTTAAATGCTAATGGAAGATCTAATTTTGAACGTCTCCAAAAAAGCGTCAGTTAAACAACAGTACAACAGTTATACGATTCACTGATTTACGATTTTTTTTGGCGTCTCCACAGCCCATTACATTTAATTTTTAAGTATTTTTTTGTAGAAAAAGTACTCTTTCATTTCAAATCTTTAAGTAGCAACTGGTTTAAAGAATAAATAAATTAGTTATGGGAACTATGCCGCCTATTATAAATTGTTAGGAGTACTCCACATTATCGGGTAGAGTGCACAACATGTCACATTGGGCGTAAGTGTAATCCTGTATAGGATTGGGTTAACCTCACCTAAGTTAACCTAATCTAACTGTAATCTTGAAAACTGAAAGTGCTTAGATTAATCAATGTCCGATCTTAATCTTAAAATCTACTTCACACAGAAAAATTTCAACTTCAAATCTACGTTAATCTAATCTTTTTTGCCAATAATTTTTGCTTCATATGTGTTTCATGTTAATCTAACATGACTTATAGTAATTTTCAAAGAAACTTTTTACTTTTGAAATAACTTTATTTCATGTTGATTTAAAATTTACGTACTTTTAAAAACCAAAATGAAGAATCATGTTGAATCAAAGTTATTTCAAGTTGGAACAACATGAATTTAATTTAATGTAGTAATTGTATTTTAATAATTATTTAAGTTACGTGTAGATGACATAGACATCAGAAAATTGTTTGTTTGTATATAAAAAATTGGCTTCGCCGGCCAAGATTTGAACTCGGAACTCATCGCGTGGCAGCCAACGTGCCTACCCCTGCAGCCACAACAACTTTAAATATTCTTTAGATACACACTAAATATGTACCATCATGAATAAAATTTTAATTCAATATTATTTCATTGATAAAAAAAATACAAATACTTTGACTTGATTCCAGGATTCGAACCTGCAACCCGACTGCAAGACTAGTACACTGCCTATCAGCCAGCAGCAGTTTGTCAGCTGCTCACAAGCATAAAAAAACAACATCAATACAAAAACAACTCACACTCACTAAGCACAAAAGTGTATTCCCAGCTAAACAAGAGCTCTTTAATAGGTGAGGGTGTTTAATATACAATCTTCTGCGGATTATTTGGAGAGTAATATTGTAGAATTTCTGTTTCATTATCTCTCTTACAAATCTCGCAATGTTTAATCGATAATATATTTATCTTAAATATGTTTGTCCTTTATTATTTTCATATATGTGACCTTCTCCGAGAAAAGTGTGAAAGCAAAGTTTTGAGAAAAACGCATTTAAAAAATAAAATTTTAATGTTTTTTCTCATTTTTATCGATTTTGACACACGCCCGTTTTTTGAGGCACTAGGTCCCTTTTCTCGGAGAAGATCACATATACTGTTATATATTGTTATTTTTTCTTCATTTTATGGCTGATGCTCTCATTTGAGTTTTGAATGAAAATCTCGTCGGTTGTTTCAAATGTGTTTTTATTTTTTATAATAATTAAAGATATATTGAAGTGAAGTATATATTAATGTAATGTGTTTGCTATTTTACGTCAAATATTTATTAAATTATTGGAGGTACGTAAAAAGCTTTTAAAATAATCGAATTATTTTAATTAATTGAATTTTTCATAGATCTTTGCCATTCAAAGTTATTGCAGCACCATTTTGTGCACGCCAAAGACAGAAGCGTTAGATGATTAAAAAACCAAAATTAAACATAGTAATCATAAATTTTTTATGTATAGAGACGGGTTTCATCTGCATACATATGTACATAAAATATTCTTTAAATAATTAATGTAGAAAAGTTTTTTATGAATAAATACTAAAAAATTTAATTTTTTTTTCATATTTAACTTGCAAAATAAAAAGCATACCGAGTATTGTACGATTCCCCAAATGATTATCAAATGATTCTTTTACAACTCTCCCAATGGCTTATATAAGAAAAACTTTGATACAATCATATAATTCTCAATGTTCTTCAAAAAAGAGTTGTAAGATAATCTCTAGATAAATCTGAAATGATTGCATCTACGACTAATAAAAGTGCCTTCTTGTTCACGAATCGTCTTCGGTAACAGTTTCTCCCGTGCGAAGCATCTTCCACGATTAAAATATGAGCTCGTCTGCGATTAAAAATGCTCTGCACATGATTCACAATAGATTCTTCTACGATTGAAAAGGCTAGCTGGGTTGTAGCTATGAACAAAGCAAATAAGCACCAATACACTTAAACAACATATGTATATTTGAGGTATTCACACCAGTCTCTTAAGTGTCCTAGGGTCATAATATCATATGACATATTGACCATTTTCGTAATGTATCGTCTTGATCTTGAGCCAATATAATTCGGGCTAGGTCTAGTCTTGTAGTAAACTGCACTGAACATGTTCAAAGTGGTCGAACACAGCACCTATCAAATAGTGTAAATATAATGTTAATTGCTCCCTTCAATGTGACTCTGGAACCAGTCCCGTAACTATACTTAAATATTAACATAAGCTTAACTAGTATTTATGCTTTTCAAATATGAGTGGCCCTGTGGTCGAGTGGGTAGTGTACAAGCCTGTCATGCACGAGGTTGTCGGTTCGAATCTCAAAAAATTTTCAGATTAAAAATAATATTAAAAAAAATGTCAATGCATTTATAACAATAAAAAAATTTATAAGCGTGAATTGTTACAGTTAAATGCCGAAATTTTATTTATAAATAATTTATATTATTATACATCGAATAGGTCCCTATGGGATATTTCAGTGACAAGTCACAAGATGCATACAAAGTATCAATTAACCCCATCCTAGGTCATCGCCATGTAAAAGTGACTGGTACGCTTCATGGGAAGTGTTAGAACTCGGATTGGTGCCTATCACTTGGAGACCTGTCACGTGAGCAGTCTTGTGTCAGTTCTATTTCCTGCAGGGAGTGTAAACAAATTGTTGTTGTAGCTCAAACAAAAGCGTCATAAAGTAATAAGACTTTCTGAGCTATTTTAATTGTTTGTCATAACTACATGTAAAAATGCGTGAGAGTTTAGCAAAAGAGTTGAGAAGGAGAGAGAGAGAGAGAGAGAGAGAGTAAGCAATGTACTAAGGTGCTAAACCCAATATATAAATAAGTACAATATATTTAATTGTAAATTATGAGGGGTTGCTCACAGCGGTCATATTTTTTCATGTTATTACTTTAAAATGTCTTAATTTATGAGTGCCATTTGAATACCCCAATTATGTAAATGATTTGAATCAAATTCAATCAAACTTTTTGCATGGTGATTTTACATTGGTATTTTTTTCTATGGGCTGCAAGCTCTGCTAAATGAATGGCTTTAAAAAAGCAAAAAATAATTACATTGTCTAAATAAGGACCCTTTCAATTGAATCGTTTTTTTTTTAATTTTATTTAATTAAATATTCCAATACGTACAAGGCCCTGTACCATAAAATTATAAATATCTTATCAAATGTGCTATTTTAAAAAATTATAAAACTCTAAACAGAAAACATGAAAAACTAAAAAAATTGTTTATTAAAATCGCCCACTCCTCGCTGAAAGTTTTTTTCCTTATCCTCTGCGACTATATTCAGTAAAGTTAGATTCTTTATCTGCATTTGCACAATGAACTTTTTATACCCTTTACCAACAAAAATGGTAAAAGGGTATATATAGGTTTGTCATTCCGTTTGTAATTTCTATAATATCAATAAGCGACACATAAAATATATATATTCTGGATCCTTATGCATAGGGAAGACGAATAAGCGATGTCCGTCTGTCCGTCTGTCCGTCTGTCCGTCTGTCTGTACGTGAAATCGGTTTTCCGAAGCTCCCAGTAAAGCTAGAGACTTCGTTCTTGGACTGGTGTGTCAGAAATTGAAATTCAGCAAAATCGGACAGACGATTGCAGAGCTGGAAAACGTAAACTTCATTTTGCCATATAAAAGTAACTACCGAAAACAAATTTTTATTTTTTTTTTTTTAAATAAACTTATTTTACACATCAGTACGATTACAACTGGTATTTGAAATTAAAAAAATATAAAAAAATTAAAAAAACGTTTCCAGGGTTGGAAAACTGTAACTTTTTGTGTTATGTAAAATTAACTATGTCTAAAACTATATTAGTATTTTCTCGAGAACCGTACGAGCTACAGACCTGAAATTTGGACACAATGTGTAGACCTTTGGCCGCTATAACAACAAGTACATGATAATTGGAAATTAAAGGGTGTTCCAAAACGAGCAACGAAAAATGTTAAAATCCCATGTAATATACATACAATTATATGTATATACACTTTTTATACAGACTACAAAAATTAACACTAAAATTTCCAAAAATTTAAATTAAAGGGTGTTCCATCAGTTAATGCACTTTTGACTATGCAATTTTGACAACTGCTGTACCTTGGAAACCATAAGAGCAAAACTCTTGAAATTTTCAAAAACGGTAAAACTAAAAAATCAAAAAATTACAAAATCGCCAAACTGATAAAAATCGCCAAAAACAAAAAAAAAATCACCAAAACGGAAAAAAGCACCAAATTAAAAAAAATTTCTAAGACTAAAATAAATCGCATAAAACGGAAAAATTGCTAAAATGAAAAAAAATCGCCAAAATGAAAAAAAATCGCCAAAATGAAAAAAAATGCCAAAACGAAAAAAAACCTAAAAAACAGAAAAAATCGCCAAAATGAAAAAAAAATCACCAAAATGAAAAAAATCGCCGAAATGAAAAAAATCGCCAAAACGAAAAAAACCCCAAAAAACAGAAAAAAATCGCCAAAATGAAAAAAAACAAAAAAAAATCGCTTATATAAAAGAAACCCAAAAACTGAAAAAAATCGCCAAACTGAAAAAAAATCTCCAAACTGAAAAAAATCTCCAAAATGAAGAAAAGCCCAAAAACAGAAAAAAATCACCAAAAAGAAAAAAACCTCCAAAAACAGAAAAAATCGCCAAAACGAGAAAAAAGCGACAACACTGAAAAAATCGTTTAAACTGAAAAAATTTTCGGAAAAGCAAAATAGCCTGCCTGAATCGTGCGCGATTCAAAGTCGCACTTTACTGAATTTTTTAATATTAAAGGAATTAAATGAAACTAAGTTTTTCCTTATTTCGTTTTTGCTTTGTTCACTTAACATATTTTATGTATTTTTTAAAGAACTAGATTGGTATCAATAATCAGAAAAATCCAAAATTATGACTCCAGGATTGGAAAACTCACACTTTTTGTGTTATGTAAAATTAAATAGGTCTAAAAATTTTTTTCGTTTTCTTTATAAATTGAATATATTTTATGCTTCTGAAAGAAAAGTTTAGCGTATGAAATTTGAAAAATGAAAATTAAAGCTCCCAAGATGGAAACAAATATGTATGTATGTATGTATACTATATATGTATATATGTATGTACGTACGTTGGTAAAGGGTATATAAGATTCGGCACAGCCGAATATAGCACTCTTACTTGTTTGAACTTTTTTTCATTGCATGCATGCAAAAACAGGTTGCCCGTCTGTTATTCTAAAGGAAATTCACATGTAAATCTTTTCTTATTTTCTTTTTTTTTTTTGTAAATCTAGCACTTAAACTGAATAGGGCAATGACAGCTAAATGCCTGTATTATTGTAATATAAACTACGAATTGACTTTAGGTCATATACAATCAATTTGCAATAATGTTGCATGCCAAGTTCTACTACACCGGTATGTAAATGATATACAAGAATTATTTCAGTTGCAATTCTTGTTGTTAAAACACATGCAACGGAATGAAATGTTTGTGTTGCATAAAATATTCTAAATACACAGATAGTTTAGTGATTTTGTTTTTTAAAAAATATTAGCAACAGTAGTAATTTAAACATATTATCAGTTATCTACCACATACATACATAAGTGAACTATTAGGTTAATCAAGTTTGAAGACTCATTATAAATTTTGAACAACCCGGAATGTCCTTCCATTGCGATTCAAAATATCTGCATTGTGATCTGGAATGCAAAGAAGTAAGAAAAACATATGGTCCTTACAATCTTTTGTAGGCAGGCTTTCATCATGTAATATGAGATACAGGATGTCATGTGGGTGCCAATTTAAAAAAATTCTTCATATCTTGATATCTTGCTTTATGTATAATTATTATTTATGCTTTCACAGCAAGTTAACAGCGTCTAAACTGTCCGTTTGTTTGTAGCAAAGCTTGCAAACTGAAATCTAAGACTTTAACCAGTTTAAAAAAAGCTGATAGTTCATTTTGGAAGGTCATTTATAGAACGTTTTTGCAGAAGATTCTTCGGCCATAGTGAAAATATGTCATTGAGAAATAGACTAATTAAAGCGGCCTACACGCTCGCAATATAATTGTGCAATTTTTCGTATTGCACAATAATATCGCAAATGTATATGTCATATGTGGAGATCAAAATACTTTTGAATTTTATTGTACAACCAAAAGAAGTGTCATATACTGTAATATGTGTTGGCAACATTGTACAATACTTTTTTCACCTTAAATCAATATTTTTTAATAACTTTATAAACAATTATTTAATTTGTCTAAACTTTTCTTTGTATCTAATATGCATCACGTAGCTTTTTTTTTTAATTTTAGATATATTGTAAGAAAAATTGCGTCATATAATTTTTTAATATTGTGCAATCTATCTAATCTAGTGTGGAGCAAAATGACAATAATAATAGCAATAAACTGCTCAATAATATTGCCTAGTCTATGGTTACCTTAAACGTGTGTAAAGCGAGATTTCGCAATATCAGACCTCTGTTAGTAGAAAAACATCTCTATTCTATTAAGCATGATAATCTTGGGTGTAAAACGTTTTTCTGGCCTATTCTAAAATTAAATTTATATGTATTTTAATAAAATAGGAGGAAGCTTTAATCTCTCACTTGATAAAAATTTTAAGTTCTTTGAAGGATAAATCAGAATTCCAAAAGAACGGAAAAAGATGGCTTGAAAGTTCACTATGAAATAAATTCCAGGTGAGTAGAGATAGATCACCGACAGGAGTAAAATTTTTTTCAATTATGTAACCACACTACTACTCCCTTGATATTATAAATTTTAATTAGATTACCACATCTATTGTGGCCACCTACAAAATGCGCCATTGAATACTTGTAACATCATTAAGAAATACAAACCAAAAAAGGTTAAATAAAATTTAAAAGATAACCTGCAAAATATACAGAAACAAGTAAAAATTAAAAAAAATCCAAAAACCCGACTGTGAAATTATTCGAAATGAAAAATAATAAAAGAAATCTAAAAATTATTTTCAAATAACTGCCGAATGATAGTTATTTTGATATGATTCGCTGAATGTTTACAAAATGGCGCCAGTTGGCAGTTTGAATATCACTACTGTCATACCTTCCAGGATTATAAGAAATCGATTGACATAAGAAGCATCAAAATCGGCCCACGAAAACGGTTGTCAGATTTTCTCCGACCCAATTCGCCAAATTAATTTTAAAAATCGTCAACTCGCCAAAATCAATTTCATGTAGTTTTTCTTAATATATATTTGATATTAAATTTGTTTTTATATAACAATTTTTTTAATATAATTTTTTATAAAATAACTGTTTGAAAATTTAGCAGCAAATCGCCAAAAGTAGAGAAAAATCGCCATGTTGCCAAATTAAAAATTTAGACGTTAAACAAGTGGAAAAATTGACACGTTTGACAAGGCATCGCCATAGCTGACAACCCTGCCAATGTGTTCGGTTTGAGTAGTGCCGCAAAGGAAAACACTAAAATGGTACTACTTTTAATCCAAGGTTGTAAGTGTCTGCAATTGTAGGACATTATCGTGTTAAAATAATGAGTTGAAATTACAAAGTAGTGTAAGGTATATATTTATTAGTCATGTATTGAGTCAAGATATAATCGGAGAAATGTAAATATGATTTTAAAATACCTTTCGAATGATATCCATTTCGATATACTGGGTATCTGGTAGCTGATTTATATTTTCAAACTTAAGTAAAAAAAGGTAATAATTGACACAAAGTTTTATTAAGAGCATTGAACGATAGAATGGAAATGCGGATCATATTTTTAAAGAGTATGTCACCCAGATGTCTTCCGTCGAGTTGAACACACTGTTCAAAATGGAGCCTTGTGTTCTACGCCGTACGCTTCTGTAAACTTGGTTCAATTGAGCTGATTTCTCGACGAATATTTTCCTTTGAAATCACAAGAGATTGGAAATTGTCAATATAAATCCTCTCTTTGGGGTAACCCAATAAAGAAAATTCATGGGAGTTAGATCAGGCGACCTCGGTGGCCATGAGATATCCCCAAATCGACTGATTAGTGTTTGGGGGAAATTTTCCCGAAGCAAATTCATTGCAGCTGTGGCTGTGTGTGCAGTCACCCCCTCCTGTTGAGACCACGTCTGTGAAGAGTACGTTGGAAGAGTTCGCAGTTTTGGCAAAAAGAATTCCATAATCATGCGTCGATAATTTTCACCGTTGACATTCATCGCCTGTCCTCGAGAATTTTCGAAAAAAAAGGTCCAATTATCTCATGCGTGGATAAGGCACACCAAACAGTTACCCTGGGCAATGCAATGGTTTTATGTGTTTCAATCGAGGATTGTGAGTTCTTGGAGAGTAGTAACGGCTGTTTTGCTGGTTCACGTGGCCGTTTAAGTGGAAATGAGCCTCGTGGGATTTACAGTGCGAAAACGCATCAACATCGTTTCACAAAAATTTTTGCTTAAATCAAAGTCACTTTCAGTTCTTGAACGAAAGGATGGGACTTCAGATCCCTTTTTAAAATTTCATGAATAATCGCTCTTGCAAGTCCCAGTGAGGCTTTGAAAGTCGAAGATTTTCACGTAAACTGCTTTCAACCAGTTCAATGTTTTTGGGAGTCCTTGAAGATCGACTGGGACCTGGCGGTGGAACATTCATACTCGTAGTAGTTGCGCGGAATCTCTGCACCCTAGAACAAATTAAATTTACACTTGGATCAATACGTACTCGTCGTAAATTGTCGACGACCAATTACGTAAGAATCATTACTCTTAAAAAATTTATCCACAGCGAATGCGCGATGAACACTCGACCACTGCGACATAGTGACTAACAAATCAGCACAATTGATAATTCCGTTTATTGTTCTTTGCAGTAATCGTATTTAAAAGTATAA
The DNA here is from genome assembly GCA_944452675.1 of Tachina lurida. NCBI lineage: Eukaryota > Metazoa > Arthropoda > Insecta > Diptera > Tachinidae > Tachina > Tachina lurida. The sequence continues at coordinate 93,139,117 of OX101754.1, read as the reverse complement.
ATTTGCCACCATACGCAAAGAAAAGGTATGGTTGTAAAATGGTTGAGAAAACAATATTATGTTCTCTGAAACAAATGTGTGGTCGTTGAAAACTAGTTATTGTTATTTTAAACATTAATTTCGTTACGATAAACAGAGTAATGAATGTTTGAATTTAATAATTACATTATTATATGCATAGAAAGTGCGATATGGTTAGAGTTTAACAATAAAGTTTTGTTAAAAATTTATGACTACAACATAATTTGTATTATTGTGTAAGAATAATATGATGTTATCCAATATAATGTTATCCAAAACCATACTATGATAAGTTTTAAAAAAAATCTTTTTTTTTTTGTCTGTACTTCGTGTATACACATATGTATATGTAAGTATACATTTCTATACATACATACATAAATTTTATTTCAACAATATTACTTTATTTTTATTTCGGATTTTCCGCACAGCTGTTTTAAACAAAAGATTTGTCAATAAATATATGATTAAAAAACAAAATATTATTATTACCTAAAATAATACTAATGTTGTATTTAACAATATTATTATAATATTAGAACATGGTATGGTAAGTCTTAATTATATTTTAGTCACATCTAACAATAGTGTTGTCTTATTTACAACAATAAGATTAGGTATAACAAGGTTAATTGTTTTTGTATATAATATTATTATTAACCTAGAAAATAATATTATTTAAGCTTTGCTTTTTCCATTGACAATAATATGATTTGACTGCAACCATATAATTCAATCATAGTATGTTGCTGTTTGATTATGGTTACCTCAACCATATTTTTTCTTTGCGTGTACATATATAGGCTGATAAACACAATACCCCTGTGTAGCGCAGTCGGGTAAAAATTTACAGATGATTTTCCTAACGAAGCAATATTTTATATTTTCAATTAATAATATTATTATTATTAAAAAAAAACGAAGTGAACAATTTTTATGAAGTTATAATTGTGAATATTTTATTATAATTGATTATGAGTAGCAGGAAATGGGACTGATACAAGACTAGTCACGTGATCGGTCTTTAAGTGATAGAGACCAATCCGAGTTCTAACACTTCCTATGAAGCGGACCAGTCACTTTTACATGGGGATGGCCTAGGATGGGGTGAATTGATACTTTGTATACGACTTTTGACTTGTCACTGAACTATCCCGCAAGGACCTATTCGTTGTAGAATAATATAAATTATTTAAAAATTTTATTACGACACTTAACTGAAACAATTTAAACTTATAAATTTTTGTTTTTATTTTTAAAACTTCAATTATAATTTATTTTCGATTCGTACTGACAACCTCGTGCATGACAGGCTTGTACACTCGACCACAGGGGCACTCATATTTCAAAAATATAAACACCTGTTGTGACTTGACGGTCCATTTATATTGATTCATTGTCTTTCCCAGCCAAGTCTTTCTTATATATGTATATACTAAACCAAAAAAAAAAAATATTCGTAATACATAATGCATGCCCTAGCGCAGTCTTTCTTATATAGACATACTAAACAAAAAAAAAATATTCGTAGTACATATAATATATAATATTCGTAATAGTGCGCTATTGAACTATGGATGAGCTAATGGAGAATAAACGAACAAAAATGTGTTCAGGTAACATTTTACCATCTCTATAGTGAACCAAACAGAAAGAACGCTGATGATGAATGTGTAATGGCCTTCGAAAATAGCTAGTTGTTCCGTTCTACTAAATGTTTGTCAGAATATTTACAAGTAACCTTGGTGTTATTTGTTCATTAATAATTATCACATGTAATTTGGCTTACAAAGCGATAGAAACTTTAGCCTAATTATATCATAAATACAGAAAATATATTTTTTTACTGTGAAGGGATTGAAACTTTTAAGTATTAGATAAAAAATAAAAATATATTTTTTTTATTTTTTGACTTGGCAAATCAAATTTTATTTATTTTTAAGTTCTATTTAAATACGAAATTGTGTTCTTGAGTGCATATTTAAATAATACTTAAATGCCCACCCTTGTGTAATTAAATATTATTTAAGTTTTATGAGCGCACCATATGTGTTTATACGTGTTTGAGTTTATTGAAAACATATACATGCACATCATGTGGTCGTATTAAAAAGAATTTAGTTTAATTTTCATATATATATGACATAGTTTCATATCATAAAACAAATAAATAGAAAAATCTATTATGAGATTCGTTTGGTTTCATAAAATGTGTTTTTATGCAATTTTAATTTTCTACATGTTGATAACCTAACTTATTTGTTTATATGAAACAGCTGTTGTTTGGTAAGCTTGCCATAATACTTGGAAACATTTTAGTGCTGCCGTACTTTCACTGTAATTTAATAAGAACTTTAATTAACCACTGCAAAAGTGAAATGGTATTTAAAAATAATTTAATTTTAATTAGAAATTAGCTAATTACATACGTACATGCGTAAACATTAAGTTAAAGACTAGAAGTAAGAAATTATCAAAAACATAAATTATATTCATACATATTTAAAAAAAAAACTTTAATTTCTCAATAAAGCTCTAAGAGACAGCTGACAGTCTGTCTGTCTCTCAAAGAGTAGCTTTAGGCTATTTTTTATATTTTCTTTTTTTTTTTGTTACTATTTTTTAAATTTGGCCAGTTGTAGGGTCAAAAAGCAAGCTGTGTGTAGGCAATAAGAAAAAACGCAAGCTGGCGCAGAGCAGTGGGCAAACAAATGCATGATGATGGCATGTATGAAAGACGAAAAAATAGAAGAGAAGAAGAGTAATTTTTATTTAAATGTTGTGGTGTGTAAATAAACAAAATATTCAAGCAAAATAAGAAAATCTACATAAAAACAGTCAAAAATTCATTGTTGGTAATGACAACCAACAATTTAAATGATCGAGAGGCAAGTTGTGAACTTTGGCTGGCTTAGTCTTCAGTGAAGCTTAAAGCGAAACACACATTACAAAAGCAAAGAAACGGGTTTATTTCACTAAACTTTATTTCTCCGTGTGTATTTATTTTTGTGTTAAGTACGTACTATATCCAATTAGTTGTAATTGGGTTATTTTACCAAAAAAAAATAAAGAAATAATAATTAATTAATAATGTAATGTGATTGTGAAAAAAGAATATGTCAAATATGTGTTGTTATTAAAACACTAAAGTGATCGAGATTAATAGCAAAAGATAAAAATGTCATTCTTTAATATAAAAAATCCCACAAGAGCTAGAAAAGTGCCCCTCAAAGTCCCAAAAATAATTAAATTATAAATTTTTAAATTTTTAACAAAAGTTAAAACGGAGTTATTTAACTAAACAAAAAAAAACTCGTTGTAAAATTTAAAACGTGTAAAAACTTACAAATATTCATATGCATGATACACATGTCACTTAATTGCAGCTCATCCCAGAATGGCGTGGCGTGTTATTAATTGTTTGTTGTTGTTATTGTTATTGTTGTTATTAGCTTTGATGAAGGTTTAGATTTGTATCTCTTGTGCTGGCGGTATCCGTTAGAACCAACAGCAGAATGTTTCTGTCTGTTTTACATGGCCAAAGTAATTAAATATTATTTGCATTTGTGTAATATTTATTAAATTATATTAAAAATAAAAGATAAAATCGTAAAACAAAAGTTTAACCTTGTTCATTCATTTCGAAGTTATTATACGCTGCACAGTGAAGCCGATTGCCAACTTATTGGTGAAACAATATATACAGCCCAACTATGAATTTATTCATGCAGTTTTTTCTCTTTCCAATAACTTTTTACCGAGAAAAAATCCTCCTATTCTCAATAGCCGGGGAATAAACAAATACGGGAAAGGGAAAAATCTTAATCAGCTGTTCAATGCTTACATTTTATCCAGCACTAACTCAAGACTTCAGTTTATATTTACATTATCAATAAGATTGTATATTATTCCCCGTTATTATGAATGATGTCGTCGACGTCACATCAAGACGACAGTAAAAATCGGCACTTGTCTGCTCTTTGTCGACAACAATTGACTACTACGAGTATTAATATGCTCCATTAATTTACAAAGCCTTAAAGATTAAAAATTGCTGCCGATAAAGAGTAGACAAGTGACAATATTTACTGTCGTCTTGATGTGACGTCGACTACGACATTCCCAATAAGGTGGAATATAAATATCAGGGGGCAAATCACGGCATTCGATACGACTCGTGATTTAAAAATATTTCAAAAATATTATATGGAAATATTTTTAAATTACGAGTCGTATCGAATAACGTGATTTGTCCCCTGTTTTGCTTAAATTAAAAATTATATAAATAGAGTAAGTGAAGTGAAGGGGAAATAGAGACAGGTGCAGATGCAAATAGATTAAATTCCCAATGATTGTATACACCAAGTAAATTTTCAATTATCGGTCCTAAAAATATTACAAGGGTAAAAATCTTCCATTTATCTCTTATTTTAATTTAAAAGAGGCGTGCAAAATTTAGTGTCTTTTAGTACTTTTTCTGAGAGCAGAAGTAGTTACTGCTTTTCAAATACCTATTTGCACGGCATGGATCAAATATCATTCAACGAGAGGGAAATACAATATTTTGGGGCTTATTTAAACTTCTGGTTCTAAAGAAATACCTATACCATTGTTTTACAGTGTTCTTGAACTTGTCTTAAAAATTTTGGAATTAATTCTCTTTAAAATTTTTGAGGAGAAAATTCGCAAAAGATTTGTTTAGAATACCTACCTTTGTCCCCGGGAACTTTTTTCGCAGGGATAAAATGTGAATAAAAATTCCCTGGGAATTGTTATTCATAATTGGGCTGACAAACTATCTACGACCAAGCGAACGTATTATGAACTGGATCTTCAATATGTTAAGGACACGGTGATCAATAACTCGTGGGTCTTATAGTGGTTGGCGGGTTTTGAATACGACGTTTTGGTCCCAGATTAATATTTAGTATAATAAACACGCGTCTGAATCAAAAGATTTCTCATTAGTATTTGCTGGTTACGGTTTTTAAGGCAAATGTTTGTCAAGTGTGACCGTACCTTAAGTAACTCCTATCTTGTGCTTAAAAAATTACACCCATGTATGCATTCTCATTTCATGTTAATTTTAACATAATTAATTTTCAAGCTTTCCCACTGTGCTCTGTGTACTCAAATACACTGTTTTGAATGTCAAAACCAATCGAGTTTTTATTTTTATACCCTTTACCAACAAAAATGGTAAAAGGGTATATATAGGTTTGTCATTCCGTTTGTAATTTCTATAATATCAATAAGCGACCCATATAATATATATATTCTGGATCCTTATGCATAGGGAAGACGAATAAGCGATGTCCGTCTGTCCGTCTGTCCGTCTGTCCGTCTGTCCGTCTGTCCGTCTGTCCGTCTGTCCGTCTGTCCGTCTGTCCGTCTGTCTGTACGTGAAATCGGTTTTCCGAAGAACCCAGAAGAGCTAGAGACTTCGTTCTTGGACTGGTGTGTCAGAAATTTTCCAAAATAGATTGGTATTGAAATTCAGCAAAATCGGGCAGACGATTGCAGAGCTGGAAAACTTAAACTTCATTTTGCCATATAAAAGTAACTCCCGAAAACAAATTTTTATTTTTTTTTAATAAATGTACATATTTTACACTTCAGTACGACTAAAATTGGAATTTTAAATAAAAAAATACAAAAAAATTAAAAAGACGTTTCCAGGGTTGGAAAACTTTAACTTTTTGTGTTATGTAAAATGAACTATGTCTAGAACTATATTAGTATTTTCTCGAGAACCGTAAGAGCTACAGACCTGAAATTTGGACACAGTACGTAGACCTTTGGCCGCTACAACAACAAATACATGATAATTGGAAATTAAAGGGTGTTCCAAAACGAGCAACGAAAAATTTTAAAATCCTATGTAGTATATATACAATTGTATGTATGTATATACACTTGAAATTTGTAAGGTTAGTGTATTTTTATACAGACTACAAAAATTAACACAAAAATTTAAAAAAATTTAAATTAAAGGGTGTTCCATCAGTTAATGCAATTTTGACTATGTAATTTTGACAATTTGCTGTATCTTGGAAACCGTAAGAGCAAAACTCTTGAAATTTTCAAAAACGGTAAAACTGAAAAAATAAAAAATTATAAAATCGCCAAACCGAAAAAAAATCGCCAAAAACAAGAAAAAATCGCCAAAACGAAAAAAAAGCACCAAATTAAAAAAAAATTATAAAACTAAAATAAATCGCAAAAAAAACGGAAAAATGCTAAAATGAAAAAAAAATCGCCAAAACGAAAAAAAACAGAAAAAAATCGCAAAAATGAAAAAAAAATCGCCAAAATGAAAAAAAATAATCAAAACAAAAAAAAAACCATAAAAAACAGAAAAAAAGCGTCAAAATGAAAAAAAATCGCCAAAACGAAAAAAATCACCAAAACGAAAAAAAACCCCTAAAAAACAGAAAAAAATCGTCAAAATGAAAAAAAATCGCCAAAACGAAAAATACCCTAAAAAACAGAAAAAAATCGCCAAAATGAAAAAAATCGCCAAAAAAAGAAAAAAACCTAAATAACAGACAAAAAATCGCCAAAACGAAAAAAAGCACCAAATTAAAAAAAAATTTCTAAAACTAAAATAAATCGCAAAAAAATTGAAAAATTGCTAAAATCAAATCAAAAATCGCCAAAATGAAAGAAAATCGCCAAAATGAAAAAAATCACCAAAACGAAAAAAAAACCTAAAAACAGAAAAAAATCGCCAAAATGATAAAAAAAATCGCCAAAATGAAAAAAAATCACCAAAACGAAAAAAACCCAAAAAAAACAGAAAAAAATCGCCAAAATGAAAAAAGCACTAAATTAAAAGAAAATTTCTAAGACTAAAATAAATCGCAAAAAAACGAAAAAATTGCTAAAATGAAAAAAAAATCGCCAAAATGAAAAATATCGCTAAAACGAAAAAAAAACCTAAAAAACAGAAAAAAATCGCCAAAATGAAAAAAAATCGCCAAAAAAAAAAAAAAAATCGCCAAAACGAAAAAAAAATAAAAAACAGAAAAAAATCGCCAAAACGAGAAAAAAGCGACAAAACTGAAAAAATCGTTTTAACTGAAAAAACTTCAAAAAAAGCAAAAAACCTTCCTTTCGTGCGCGATTCAAAGTCGCACTTAACTGATTTTTTTAGTATTAAAGGAATTAAATGAAACTAAGTTTTTGCTTATTTCGTTCTTGCTTTTTTCACTTAACATATTTTATGTATTTTTTTAAAGAACTAGATTGGTAACAATAATCAGAAAAATCCAAAATTATGACTCCAGGGTTGGAAAACTTACACTTTTTGTTTTTTTTTCTTTTTCTTTATAAATTGAATATATTTTATGCTTCTGAAAGAAAAGTTTGGTGTATGAAATTTGAAAAATGAAAATTATAGCTCCAAAGATGGAAACTTTAAAAAAATTATAAATTTTTTCACAAAACAAATATGTATGTACGTGTCTGTATACTATATATATGTACGTACGTTGGTAAAGGGTATATAAGATTCGGCACAGCCGAATATAGCACTCTTACTTGTTTTATTTTATTTCCATTACAACGCGAAGTAACAAAGTGTTATACTTCAAACGCTTGAAAACTAAATCAAAACGTAAGTCTTCAAAAAAAAACAAAAAAAAATATCGCGCAAAAATATAACTTAATAAAAATAAACGGCAAAATTATAAAAACTAAATAAACAATTAAAGTAAAGAAGCAATAATAAAATATCAAATAAAAAAATCTAAAAACTTGCAAACAAAAATTATTTTAACTTTTTGATTTTACTTTCCCTCTTATTTTCCTTAATTTTTTTTGTATTTATTGGGGGGGGGGGAGAAAGTAATTTCTTTTTCTAGACTTTTGGCTTAATAAAATCACAATTTCTCTTTAATTTTATATACAAGTAATACTCGTATCAAAGAGTTTTTTTTTGTGATCAAATTGTCATTAAATGTGGATGCACCAAAATTTTTGTCCGAAAATTTTTCTTTTTTTTAATGTGTTTTCAATTATTTTCTATGCAAGTATTTTGTAAAACCACTTAATTTTCTAGTATTTACATATTACATTTTAATTGAAATTACAACTACAACAAGTTTCGTTAATATAAACACGACATTTGTTAACTAAGAAAATTATATGCACAGATTTATTATTAAGAAATTCATTGTCTTATTGACAATCATCGACTTTAACTATTATGAATTGATTGGAAGTGAAAATACTGAACTAGAAACCCAGAATAAAATAATGTATAGTCATTGAAAAAATTTATTTTTCTAACAAACGTCTTTCACAAATTATGATATGATTTTTAGTCACATCAAATTGTTGTATTATCACAAATTTTTATAACTCGAATTGGTTTTTTTTTTCAAAAAATTTAAACTGTAATTTTTATGTTTGGAGTTTTAAGCAAATTGACAAAAACTAAAAATAATTTTCAATTCGTATCAGTAAACAAACTATTTCTTAACATTTGGTTTTAAAATAAGATTCACCCTTATTCCATTTGTCGACATCGACGTCACTTTAACGCAATACCAAAAACTTGGGGCTTGTTTACTCGCTCTCGAGAACAATTTTGTGCTAATGACAATATATTTCCGTTCCCTTAATTCTAGAAAATGGCATTAGCCTGCCAACAGGAGTCAGTTGTTTTCGAGAACGGGTAAACAAGCCCCAATTTTTTAGTATTGTGTTAAAGTGACGTCGACGTCGACAAATGGAATAAGGGAGAATAAGAATTATATGATTCGTTGTACAATCTCAATTAATTTTTATTTAATTTTATTATTATTGTTCGAACCTCATTTGTTTTTATATTTGATTAGGCTAAGGTTCGTATCGGCTTGTAAGCCAAATTACATGTGGTAATTATTAATGAACAAATAACACCATAGTGCATTGTAAATATTCTGACAAACACGTAATAGAACGGAACAACTAGCTGTTTTCGAAGGCGACTACACCAGCATCATCAGCATTCTCTGTGCTTGGTCCACTGTGTGTGGTGTCAGTTGATGTGGATTTCTGCTTTATATTGTCGTTTGTTACTTACTAATTATGCACATGTCAGTTAACTTGCTTATTTTTGTTCTACTTAAGACAAAGCTTTGGTTTGTTAGTCCTGGTTTACACTATGCAAGACAAGGGGAACAGAAACGTTTCTTTTCCCTTCGTCTCTCTGCCTGTGCGAAATGTGGTTCACAAGAAAAAAAAGTTTGGCGACCACTGTTGTATAAATTTTGTACTATGCGAATTGTACTTTAATCATCTTTACTTCATAAAGGTAGTTTTTTAACCAAAAGTCTTCTAATAAAATGTTTAATAACTCAGTCAATTTCTCCGAAATTTTTTAAAACAGACCTGCGAATTACTCTTAATTAATTATGTTTTATAAATAAACTTATAAACCGTACGGTTCCAGTACAAAAATACTCCCTAAGAACGAATCCAAAGTAGAAAAGTGTCGAAGAAAACCCAATAAATTGCATTTGGTGAAAATATACAGACATATATCTGAAATGCACTGAAACAAGATATGTATATATGTATATAGTTCAAAAGGTTTTAGTCTCTTCTTTCTATATCCGTTTATAAATTTAAAATCCGTTGATATTTAACTTTGTTAGAGGTTGATAAGTGCCTACGGGTACGAAAAACCGGTTTTTTACCCGTGACTCAAGATTTTGGAGGTGTTTGGAAAATTTAAAATACAAATTGTTGTTATACTCGACAATACCTACCAGAAAAATAGTAACACTTCGCAGGTATTTTTATTTTGTCACACTGTGAAATAGAACTAATTTTATTATAAGTAGAACCTTTCATAAAAATGCTTCCAAAATCTTAGTTTGTATGGAATAAGGCATTACTAGTAGTACACAATTTAATGCACCAGTGGACGCGGCTTGAAAATTTTTTTCATATAATGTATTTTTTTAATATATTGTCCTGGGAGAAAATACCAAACTATGCAAAAACTAAAAAATATACCTTTTCAAGTACGGTCAGCTCATGAAATAAGTCTCAATAAAAAATTAAATAACTCTTTTTTAATTTAGTTTTATTTAATTTAATTTAATTAAATAATAACTTATTTCATTGTGAAATAACTCCCAATGCATTGGGAATTATTTAATTTTTTCTGGTTAGGAGTTATTTCATATGAAGTAATTCCCAAATGAAATAACTACCAATGAAAACTATGCTGGGACTTATCTCATTTTCTTCTGTCATTGAAAATAATTTCATTTCTCCATTATGGGTTATTTCATTTTTGTTTGGGAGTTATTTCATTTTTTTGACAGTTATGCTATTTATCATATTGCTTTGTTATTGTTGTTGTTGTTTCGAACACAGGTAACGTTTTTACTCTTATGCATGGCAGGCCTATGGTTGGGCCTTTCTCCCACAACGTTGCCGTCAACTAAATATTTCCTGCCTAGCCGGCCTTAAAGATATTTTACTCTTTATATACTTTCCATAACTATAATGCCTTCTTAACTTTTCTTGCATTCGGCCGGGCTTAGAAATTTACTCGTCCATATCTGTGACAATATGGAATAATAGCTTAAGTTGACTTAAGCAAAGCAGTGCATTTCGGAAGTTTTTACGCTTTCACTAAGAGATTAGAAGGCTCTAATGCATGATTCTACTTTCTTGTGATTCTTTCTTTCCATATGTAACATTTTAACTCCTGAAAATTCCAACTGGAACACGCAAAGAAAAAATATGTTTGAGGTAACCATAATCAAACAGCAACATACTATGATTGAATTATATGGTTGCAGTCAAATCATATTATTGTCAATGGAAAAACAAAGTTTATATAATATTATTTTCTGAATCAATAATAATATTATCTACAAAAATAATTAACTTTGTTATACCTAATCTTATTATTGTAAATAAGACAACACTATTGTTAGATGTGACTAAAATATAATTGATACTTACCATACCATGTTCAATTATTATAATAATATTGTTAAATATGGCCATAGTATTATTTTATGTAATAATAATATTTTGTTTTCTAATCATATATTTATTGGCAAATCTTTTCTTTAAAACAGCTGTGCGGTAAATCCGAAATAAAAATAAATTAATATGAAATGTATGTATGTATGTATGTATAGAATGTATACTTACATATATGTGTATACACGAAATACAGACATATCTGTATAAAGAGATATACATACATACATATGTATGTACATATTATTTTTGTTTGTCTACCCTTTTGTTTATACTTTTTTTATTTATTTAACACGACGCGTGCACTATCGCTAGCTTACAAATGAAACACTGAACTGACAGATGTTTCTGAAAAATTTTTTTTTTAACTTAACATAGTATGGTTTGGGATAACATTATATTGTTATTTACATCATATTATTTTTACACAATAATACAAATTATATGGTAGTCATAAATTTTTAACAGAATATTGTTAAACTCTAACCATATCGCACTTTCTATGAATATAATAATGTAATTATTAAATTCAAACATTCATTACTCTGTTTATCGTAACGAAATTAATGTTTAAAATAACAATAACTAGTTTTCAACGACCACACATTTGTTTCAGAGAACATAATATTGTTTTCTCAACCATTTTACAGCCATATCTTTTCTTTGCGTGAACATAATACAGCACAAATAGGCTTAATTTTCTTAAGTCTACTTAAGCTACTATTCCATATTGCCACAGATATATGTATAATAATTCCCATTATAACGCTGCCTATTAAATATTTCTTGCATAGCCGGCCTTTAACCGGGCACAAGAATTTTCTCCACCATGGTATTTTCCTGTGCGGTGCCGCCTGCTAAAGATTTCTTTCCAGCTTTCGGGCGGGCTCAGAGATTTTCTTCGCTTTGTTATTCCGCATAACGGCGTTAACTACTAAATAAATCAATTTCATTGAGAGTTGCTTCATTTTAACAATTGTAAGTAATTTAATTTTCTCTAAGTGGGACTTTTTTCATTTTGGTTGGGAGTTATTTCATTTGGTTCTTATTTCATGTTACCGCTCACGAACGGTCATCGCTAGACCTTTCAAGTATTTGGGAGCCCTCATTTAAAAGACCGAACTTTAATCTGAGAGCGGCAATAAAAACTTTTTGTATCTGAGTAGCTAGCTCTAGTGTACAAACATCACTTCATCAAACTGAAATTACTTTCTCCCATCACCAATATATGTATATTTACTTTATGTAGTTAACACCACTGACTTGTCAATGGTTGGTTCAAAACAAGTTTCTTTGCTTATAATTAGTTTTGTTTAACTTTTTTTTTAATTTCGTTAACATCTGTTTATGAATTTCATTGCCGCTAATCTAAAAAAATTAGTTTTTGGTGTCTTTTTGATTTCTAATACCATCGCGTCATTTTGGTGTTGGTCTGCAGTATTTCAAAATTTAATTATTAATTTTTTTATGAAAAAAAAAATTGTGCTTTTTAACAATATTCACGCTCTTTGTTATAAAAATCTGTTAAATTTTTTCTCTCTTTTTAAATTAAAAACAAAACAACAAAATGGATAATGTGTTTAAAGAAATGTTTAAATAAGAAAAATAAACTATATGGTTTAAAAAGAAAACTTCAATGGAAATTTTGCCGGCACAATTGAATTGTGAGTTACAAACCACATATTCAGTATTTTAAGTTCCAGAAACTATTCTAATCGAATAATTAAGTTAAAAAATAATATATAAAAAGTATGTACAAAGTGTTTCATTGGTCCCTCTTTTGGGCTGGCATTGGTGTTTTAGTATCAATATTGGGGGCTTATTGCGGCTGGTTCCTTTTCCCGTCCATGGTGCATAAAAAAGTTGAAGAGGTAAGTTGTGCATTTTTTAATATTAACTGCCTAAATCATAAAAAAAACATTTTTCTGCTTTGTAAAAGGTTCATAAAACAAATTTTTTATAGAAAATCGTTTATAAAGATATAAGAGATTCATTTGTTTTACTTTTAAAAGAATAAGAGCTTTGATTCCCACAAAAGTTTATGTTATGTTATGTTATGTTAATTCTTTACCTAGGCGAATTGAAACCAGTAGTGCGATTCACTAACTTTTTTTAACGATAATCGAATCGTTAAAATAATTATAATTAAAATTTATCGAATTTGCTTTTCACTAACATTTTTAACGATATTCGCTGTAAGTTAATGTCAGCTGTGTCGTTATTTGTACTACAATAATTTATCTGCTGTTAGGTTAGGTTAGGTTAGTAGGCTGCTGGTAAGGAAGGGTGATATTTAGAGTCCAGCTCACTTGGGTCCAATACAATGATCCCTTTGTGCTACCTGTTAATTGAAGAGATGATAGCGAGAGAGGGTGATAGGGAAATTATAGTGATAGAGAAGACAGGTGGTGAAGGAAGAGATAGAGGAAAGCTTCATTCTTTTAAGACTCTGCTCTTTGCACATTTTTGATAATGCAGTGTTGCAGCGCCATCTGATGTCAAATGAGGCGTATTAAATTTTGAAGCTGTGCTTAGTAGCCATTTTATTGGTTATTTTACTTCGCCAATGATTCTGCTACACAACGAAGGAGGGCTCTCTGATGTTACATTAGGATTAGTATCTGATGAAGTCGGTATAGTTTTTAGTGACCAGTGCCTTATGCCTGCATCACTCTAACTCTTTCCACAACAACTGATACAAAGGGCACTAATGCACATCACAAAAATGCGTGGTGTTGCTATTTTTGATGACTGTCGGAGACTGGGCTCGAACCCAGGACCATCGGTTTTTGTAGTCAACGAGCTAACTACTTCAGCCAACGCCACCCTCTATCTGCTGTTAACTTTATAGACAAAAATCAACAGAAAATATCAGCTGCGTACTATCGTTAAAATTAAGCTACAGAATCACACAATCGTTATTTCAAGCGACAAAATGTATAGACAAAAATTACGATTGTCGGAACTTTAAAAGTTGCTGAATCGCACTACAGGTGATCTCTAGACTTGGATTGAACTCTTTCAGTTGATCAAACCCATATAATTTAAATGGGTTTGATAATAGATTGGTGTCAAAAACAAGCTACTGAAAGATTGCTATCCAAGTCTAGTGATGTCGTTTCAGGAAATGGTAATCAACTGTTAATTTCTCGTGTGTCGAATCAACCAAAAAGTTCGGAAATTTTCTGACAGCAGGAAATTTTACAATAGCAAATATAAATTCATTTTCTGCAGAGTTTTAAATCGACATCAGCTGATAAGAATTCGCCTTGCTCTATGCCTCAAAAAGTATGAGGTGAGTGTGTAAAGGTAGAATTAGTAAAATCGTATCGTGAAGTTGCGTGTCAGCTGACAAAAGCCGTACCATATGCAATACATGTTACTAGTTATAAAATATGTGGTGGTAGCACTGCTGACGTAAAAATCTACAGAAAACTGATTTTTCTGTAGCGAATGTCAAAAAAGCCGCATTCAATACCAGACAAAAAAAATGTGCTGTGCAAACTGGTACATTTTCTATAACTTGTATACAAAGCTGAATGATACGGCAAGCTATAAAGTAGAACGATACGATTTTACTAATTATACCTTAACTCTTTATTTGCCTCTCTCTCTCTCTATCTATTACTCCCTCTCGCTCACCCTTTTTCTCTCATTTTCTCGTATAAGTGCACGAGTTTACTTTTTTAGTGAGACCACAGTGAGTATCCGCAATTACCGACGTTTTTGGTACAGTGGAGTTCAGCCATGACGAACATGCTCTTACTTTTTTTTCTTTAATTTAGTGAAAATCTATTTAAGATTTTTGTTTTTTAGGATAAAATTAGAAATTTTATTTGAGTTTTGTTACTTAATTAAATTTAAGAACACATACTCTGGTTATGAAAACATTCACTTGTAACGAATGAAATGGCCAAGTCTCTTATAGTTCGTTATAACCAAACTCCAATGTATAATGCATTGGAACTGCTGGGACGCGTGCTGACGTGCTTGAAATTTTGATAATAATTATTAAGGCAGTCTGAACAAATACCTTCAATTGCATCATAGCTGACATGTCAAAATAATGTCAAACTACAAAAAATATATTCGTATGTCAAGTCCCAGTCCAGACTTGCAATTTTTATTGCAGCAATTCTTGAATAGAATGTTGAAATAGGAATGTTGAAATAGGAATATATACTTGTTTTCCTCTCTCGCTCTTTTGCACTAAAAAATAAAAAGTTGCTGCAACAAAAATTGCAAGTCTGGACCGGCACCAAGCGATTTCGATATAATGCTTTTATGTGCTACCTGCTAAAGCTGTTTTATTAATTATGTTTAAGGTTGTACACAATTTGGTTGTACATAAATAAAATTATTTCGTTTTTAAGCGAGGAAGAATAAAAATTTAAATAAAAAAGCCGGAAAAAGATAAAAATTGCTGTTGATATTTGTGCAGATTTATTTTTTGCATTAATTCTTACAAAGCATATAGCATTAAGCTGCAAGTGAACTTAAGGCCCAGTTAACCGACTGTAATGCAATATAACTGTAACGTAGGAAACAGCTGATCGATATTGCTATGTGAAAAGTAATGTAAATGGTTATAGAGATGTAGCCGGAATCTGTACCATACTTTTCATATCACAATAAAGATCAGCTGTTTGCTACCATTGCAGTTACATTCCTGAGCCTTAATGGCTCAGTTAACCGACTGTAATGGAAAGTAACTGCAACAGTAGGAAACAGCTGATCGTTACCGTTATGTGAAAAGTAATGAAAATGGTTACGGAGATGTAATGTAACGTAACCTACTTTTCAAATCGATCAGCTGTTTTCTAGGTTGCACTTACATTCCATTACAGTCGGCTAACTGGGCCTTTAAAAACGATGCCATATACATATTTGCCGAGCCTGTAAACTTTGAGGGGTAGTGTGGCGTCACGGGCTCCAGTTCCCGCTTAGTACGATAACTGCTTAAAAATTAAATGAAATAATTTAAATTTAACATTTGTTAATGCAATTATAATCCCAAATTTTACTTATTCCATTAAATTTTAATTATTTTAAAATACATTGAAATTGATTATTGAAGGGTTAGCTGGATCCTATGCGCATTAAGAAATGAAATAATATTTTGACAAAAAATTGTTTTAATATTTTTATTTGACAAAATTTAGCATTACTGCTGCTATTGTCTGGTTACTTTTTAAAAAAGAACTGCAGGTCTTGGCTACACTAAGGTAAAAATGTTTCATAATCCTAAAATTTAAATTATGTTTTAAATTTTTAGAATACGTCCTGACAGTCATTGGCGTAGCTATAAATTTTTTTAAAAGGTGGGGGGAGTACTATGACTCCTCATTTTCATCATGATTTCAAGATTTTCAATGAAATGAAATGGCAGTAAAAAGAACTATTTAGTAATGAAAGTTTTTATTATATCAAATCAAAACTTCTTTTATTAACAAATTTTCAATTGATGTTGATACTTAAACTAAAGATCTTATTAAATGCAAAAAAAATACGTTCAAATATTCTTAAAACATTTCCAGTCTAGCAAATAATATAAATATATTTTCAAAAACTTATATTTAATTCCATATCAGAATTTCTTTATGAAAAACAAAACTCATGGAAAATCTTCAACCTCTAAATACTTGTAGCTTGAAGGAAAAATGATTCAAGTACGATTGCAAGTGTCTTTGAAATTTACAACCAAAAAGACTTAGTTCAATAGAAGACAATTGGTAATCACAATTCATTTATATATTAATTCTTTTAATATCAAGCATTTTATTTTAAATATTTAACAAAATTGATATGCAACCGGCGTACACGCATGACTGCTTGTTAATAATACAAGCAAGCATTTATTTTTTTTGGCAGTTGTGCAACAAATATTCAAAATAAGAAAACGCATAAGTTCAACTAAATTATATTTTAAACCCACACACACACACACACACACACACACACACACACACTCACACACAAGTTTCTGTGACAAAAGCCAAGAAGTAGCATGAAGTATTTAAAAGAAGCTTTTATCACAATTTCAATAATTGTTTTATTTCAAGTATGTTTCCACTAAACGAGAAGTTAAACCCACTAATAAGCGAATAAATGAGAAAAATTTACAAACATTTTTGGGAAAATTTAGGAGATAAAAATGGAATGACAAAGTGCTTCTGTACCTTCTGCTTTCAACAACTTAAATGCCAATTGAACAATCTGACAATTCATAATTCGGTGCACTTAATTTTTCTAGTAGTAACGAAACAAGCTTTAGCTTAACTTTTATTAATGACACTGGTTCCAATAACGCCAGGCAACGCCAAGAGACATATCCCTGCCATAAATGGAACTGATACAAGACTAGTCACGTGACCGGTTTCCATGTGTTAGGCACCAATTCGCATGAAGCTGACTGGTCACTTTTATGAGGAGATAGCCTAGGTTGGTATTAATTGATACTTGGTATTAGAGATGGGAGCGTGTCTTGTTTTTTTTTTTGTGATACAAATGCTCACGACCCAGCACAAAGTGTTTGTGTGACAGAAAATCTAATATCGTGCGTGTCTCGGTTCATGTCATGTTGAGCAAAATTGATACAAAAAAAAACGATCTTAGGTGTGAATTATGTATGCATGAATTTCCAGTAAAGAAAATATTTAATCTTTGTTATCGTCAAACACGTAAGCACCAGGATGTTTGTTGCTAGTGTATGGACCTCTTAAGCTTAAAATTCTGTACATAAACCGATAGTATCAGCTGTTGGCAGTGCCAACTTGGTGCATCACTTTGAAAATCGAAGTTTCAAACAAGCAAATAATTTTTGTGATTTTCAATACCACACCAATACTAATTAAATATACCTGCAACTTCCACGACTAGTGAAAGAGTATTCACAATCTTAAGTGAACGCTGCACCAGATTACTGAGCGCAAATCTTGATAAGTTACTTATTCTCAACAAAAATATCGAGCCTTATGTTCGATTTTATCGTAAGCGACAAAAATTAAATTTTTCAGGAGAAGGTTTTTTTTAAATATTCAAATTGGTTTTTGTACGTAAATTGTCGCTTACGATAAAATTGTACAGACTGTATCTTAAAAGTTATGAACAATTTTGCCATTTTGATAATTCTAAACTATGTGTAGGCCCATAAAATTTTAATTTCAATAAAAAAGTCTATTTCCGATAACATGTCACTTACGATAAAATCGAAAAAAGGCCTCGATATGTATGTATTTTTGTATAATACAATAATAATTTCTGCCAAAAAAAACCGACTTCAATGCAAAGATCTGATAGAAGAAGATAAGAAAAAGTACGTGAAATATAAAATTAAATTTTAATAGGCGTGCCTCCGCCCATTTTTTAAATGCAAGATTGTGTGTTTTTTAGAGCTCAGGGTGCGTGTTAAGTATTGTAAAAATCGGTAAAGTAGAACCACGTAAAATAAAATATTAAATTTTAATGGGCGTGACTTCGCCTATTTTTTTTAATGGAGGATCGTGTCTATTTTAGAGCTCAAGGTGCGTGGTAAGTTTCGTAAAAATCGGTTAAGTAGAAATGCGTGAAATATTATATTAAATTTTAATAGGCGCAACCCCGTCCATTTTTTTAACTTTCAAATTGTGTAATTATAAGAACCAAAGGTGTTTTATGGGTTTCGCAGCAATTAAATAAGTAGAATATCATAAAATTAAATAAAATTTTTTTTTAATGGCACCAATGGGAAGTTATGCCCTCTCAGACAAAAAAAGACTTTTTTACAATCGGTATAAAATGTACCGAGTTATAAAGCAACACCCAAAAAAATAGAGACGAATTTGTTAACCTCCTCCTTTTTTCAAAGTCGGTTAAAGAGAATAAACATACGTACACACAAGTTTTCAAGGTTAAACATAAACAAAAATACATATTTTAACATAAAAAAATAGTTTTTAGTATTCAATTTGATTTCGTGCATACTGTGTCGTATTGTGAAAATTTTTCGCGTTCGTATTTCGTACGTGTTGTACACATTGATACATGGCACCCATCTCTGCTTTGTATGCACCTTGCCGTATGTCGCTGAACTACCTTGTGGGAATATAATCGGTGCAGAATAATATATAAATTATCTATAAATGTAATTCCGATATTAAGCTGTAATCATTGAAAACGTATCTCTTTTTTGCTGCAAATCAGTGAAACACTCTCCTTATCGCAATTGCGGACTGTGATTTTGATTCATACACATTCTTAAGGCTTAGTTAGCCAACTTTAATGGAATGTAACAGAAACAGTAGGAAACAGCTGATTCGTATTGTTATGTTGTGGTGGCTATTAGCCGGCTTACAGCCAATCGGCTGTGTTCTCTTGATTGTGCTCATGTGCAAAAACAAAACAAAAACAAATTGAGCAATCGTTCTCATTGCTTTTGTTTTGTTTTTGTTTCACTCATTTCACAGAACAAAATCAAAACCAAAATAAATTTATAACTGTAATAGTGTCGATTATTTTTGTTACAAAAATCACGTCCTAACTCCTGTATAGCGCAATAAATAGCATAGCTATAAAAATGTAAGATTAAAAAAACTAAATTTAGCTTTTTTCTTAAATGCTTCCACTATGGAACCATAATTTTAATTGCTCTTATCTCTATTACTAATTTCTTTCTTTCTATAGTATAAAGTATGTTTAACAAACAAAGAAAAAATAATGAAATTAGGGTACAAATTAGTTTTCTTTAGTGATTTTTATAAGTTAAAATAGTATAAATTTTCCAGCTCTGGAGCTGCGTTCTTTTTAAAGCATAAAATATATTTGAATTATAAAAAAATGAAAAACATTAATAAGACCTAGTTTCTTTTATATACAACAAAACTTCTAAACTTTCCAACCCTGGAATCATCCTTTTAGATTTTTCTAATTTCTTATACCAAGCTGGTTCCTTTAAAATTATAAAATATGTTTCATTTATAGAGAAACAGAAATAAATTCAGTAAAGTGCGACTTTGACTCGCGCACGAAGAGTTCCGTACGTTGGGACTTGAGCATTTCTTCTAATACAGTTTTTACGCTTTTTCAGCTGAAATAATTTTGTTTTGATTATTTTTTTTCATTTTGGCGACTTTTTTCATTTTGGCGATTTTTTTTTTCATTTTGGCGATTTTTTTCATTTTGGCGATTTTTTCCATTTTGGCGATTTTTTCATTTTGGCGATTTTTTTTTAATTTTGGCGATTTTTTCATTTTGGCGATTTTTTTTTGTTTAATTTTGGCGATTTTTTCGGTTTTTTGCGACTTATTTCCGATTTAGAAATATTTTTTAATTTCGTGCTTTTTTTCGTTATGGCGATTTTTTTTTTATTTTGGCGATTTTTTATCGGTTTGGCGATTTTATAATTTTGGGATTTTTTTTGTTTTACCGTTTTTGAAAATTTCAAGAAGTTTGTTCTTACGGTTTCCAAGATACAGCAAGTAGTCAAAATTGCATTAACTGATGGAACACCCTTTAATTTAAAATTTTTGAAATTTTAGTGTTAATTTTTGTAGTCTGTACAAAAATACACTAACCTTACAAATTTCAAGTGTATATACATACAATTGTATGTATATTACATGGGATTTTAACATTTTTCGTTGCTCGTTTTGGCACACCCTTTAATTTCCAACTCTCATGTATTTGTTGTTGTAGCGGCTAAGGGTCTACACACTCTGTCCAAATTTCAGATCCGTAGCTCTTACGGTTCTCGAGAAAATACCCTGTGACGGACAGACGGACAGACGGCCAGACGGACAGACGGACAGACGGACAGCGTAGCGAAAACAATAGGGTTCCATTTCACCTTTGGTGTACGGAATAGTTTTTTTTATTTTCTCGGATTTTAATACCAGTTTTATTTTTACTTGAACATACAATAGGTCTATTTAACAAAAAAACAACAAAAATTAGTTTCACTTAGTTACTTTTATATGCCCTTGTGGTTGAGTGGTAGCGATGCTAGCCTCTCAGTCCAGAGGTAGTGGGTTCGATTCCCGCCAGACAAGCTAATCGCTTCGCGGGCTGTGTTCGTTTAAAAAAAAAATAAATAAAAAATAATAAAAAGAAGTTTAGGTTTTCCAGCTCTGAAAACGTCTTTTCGATTGTGCTAGTTTTCGATCTATTTCGAATCATTTCTTATATATCAGTCCAATAATGAAGTATCTAGCTTTTCTGGGAGCATCGGACTACCGATTTCACGTACAGACAGACGGGCATCGTTTATTTGTCTTCCCTATTCATAAGGACCCAGATGTACAGACATACATACTTTATGGGTCACATATGAATATTGTGGAAATTACACACTGAATGACAAACCTATATATACCCTTTACCATTTTTGGTGAAGTGTATAAAAAGCTTACAAAATCTAAATGCTTATAGACAAACTTCCAATAAATTATTGAGAATTATAAAGCTACAACTACAAAATAGTAGGCCAAACATATTTTTTAAAAAACAATAAACAATACACCTAGACGTGCTTAACCAACAAAAACCAACTTTTTTTAAATTTCCGAGAACAATTACACTGGTTTATAAATAACAAGTAAGAGTGCTATATTCGGCTGTGCCGAATCTTATATACCCTTTACCAACGTACGTACATATATATAGTATACAGACACATACATACGTATTTGTTTTGTGAAAAAAATTCTAGTTTTTTTAAAGTTTCCATCTTTGGAGCTGTAATTTTCATTTTTCAAATTTCATACGCTAAACTTTTCTTTCAGAAGCATAAAATATATTCAATTTATAAAGAAAACGAAAAAAATTTTTAGACCTATTTAATTTTACATAACACAAAAAGTGTGAGTTTTCCAACCCTGGAGTCATAATTTTGGATTTTTCTGATTATCGATAAAAATCTAGTTTTTTAAAAAATACATAAAATATGTTTTTTGAACAAAGCAAAAACGAAATAAGGAAAAACTTAGTTTCATTTAATTCCTTTAATATTAAGAAATTCAGTATAGTGCGACTTTGAATCGCGCACGAAAGGTAGGTTTTTTGCTTTTTTGACGTTATTTTCAGTTTAAACGATTTTTTCAGTTTTGTCGCTTTTTTCTCGTTTTGGAAGTTTTTTTCATTTTAACAATTTTTTCTGTTTTTGGGCTTTTCTTCATTTTGGAGATTTTTCTCATTTTGACGATTTTTTTTTCATTTTGGAAATTTTTTTCTGTTTTTGGTTTTTTTTTCATTTTGGCGATTTTTTCCTGTTTTCTTGGGGTTTTTTTCGTTTTGGCGATTTTTTTCATTTTGGCGATTTTTTTTCATTTTGGCCATTTTTTTTTTGTTTCTGGCGATTTTTTTCGATTTGGCGATTTTATAATTTTTTGATTTTTTAGTTTTACCGTTTTTGAAAATTTCAAGAGTTTTGCTCTTACGGTTTCCAAGATACAGCAAGTAGTCAAAATTGCATTAACTGATGGAACACCCTTTAATTTAACATTTTTGAAATTTTAGTGTTAATTTTTGTAGTCTGTACAAAAATACACTAACCTTACAAATTTCAAGTGTATATACATATAATTGTATGTATATTACATAGGATTTTAACATTTTTCGTTGCTCGTTTTGGAACACCCTTTAATTTCCAATTCTCATGTATTTGTTGTTGTAGCGGCCAAAAGTCTACACACTGTGTCCAAATTTCAAGTCAGTAGCTCTTGCGGCTCTCGAGAAAATACCCTGTGACAGACATAGTTTTAGACATAGTTAATTTTACATAACACAAAAAGTTAAAGTTTCCCAACCCTGGAAACGTCTTTTTAATTTTTTTTTATTTTTTTAATTTAAAATACCAATTTTAGTCGTACTGAAGTGTAAAATAAGTTTATTTATTAAAAAAAAATAAAAATTTGTTTTCGTTAGTTACTTTTATATGGCAAAATAAAGTTTAAGTTTTCCAGCTCTGCAATCGTCTGCTCGACTTTGCTGAATTTCAATACCAATCTATTTTGGAAAATTTCACACACCAGTCCAAGAACGAAGTTTCTAGCTTTTCTAGGAGCTTCGGAAAACCGATTTCACGTACAGACAGACGTACAGACGGACATCGCTTATTCATCTTCCCTATGCATAAGGATCCAGAATATATATATTTTATGGGTCGCTTATTGATATTATAGAAATTACAAACGGAATGACAAACCTATATATACCCTTTTACCATTTTTTTGGTAAAGGGTATAAAAATTTTAGGATGGTATAACTAAATACAACTTATTTTAATCGGATAAAAAATGATCAAGTTATGGGAGTTAAAAGTTACAATCAATCAATCAAATTATTCATTATTCGAACTTGCTAACCTGTTTGGCACCGACTGTAAACAGCACTATGGGTAACACATATCGCTCATTTACTTCAATAATGTCACAACTCCAAAAAAACAGTTTTGCAGAAAACGCGTTTTAAGTTTTCAATTTGCATACAACTCATTGAAGACATGAAAAAATATTCTTTTCTCAGGAGGTGATGGTACAAGCTATTTGTATAGAATTTTTACACAAGATAAAATACGAAATGCATTTTTTGACTTATGACACTATTGAAGGAAATGAGCGATATACTTGTTAACTTAGTTTTGATATTGTTAAATATAAGAACAATATCCATATGTATAAGGGAAAGAAGAACTAGTTACCACGGCCATTCGCTGAAATGCATATAAAATATTTTTATTTAGTTGAATCTAAAGTATTTTTAATTTTTTAATGCTCACTTTTGAATGCTTAGTATGTACAATAAATGCTGTTAATGTTTGACCTTCCTGTTCTATTTGTGTGTATGTAGACAACTTTTCTGATTTAACGATATGTATAAAGAAACGACTGAATAAATTTTTACTATGAATACAATTATGAGTTGTAGTTAAAAACCTACAAATTAATTAACTATTTCCTTAAAGAAGTCACAGGCTTTGACTTCTTTTGCGAATAACCAACCATGTAAATACAATTTTTTACTCTTATTTCTTAATTATTGTATTTAATTATATGTATATTAAAGTAATTTTCTTTGTTCACATTTAATAAATTTCAAGCACGTTTTAAATTTAATGCAACCCATTAACAACATACAATTAATATTATTGTAAAAATGAAATGCAGACAAATAACTTATCAGTGCACACAAGATCAAGAAGCGTTAAACGCAGGCACAATCGACATACATACATACATATATGTATACATACATATACGTGTATGTGTACGTACACACCTCTTTTGAAGGTAAAACACCAGCTATCAGAACTGTTAAGGCGATATAAACAATTTAGCCATCGAAAGAGACACTGACAATACCCTATAGAGAATTTATTACCAAATGCTTTTGACACAGTTTCAAATAAAGTGAGTCAAGCACGGCTGATGTTATGATATCATTCAGCACTAATTCAAAACGATATCGTTAAGATTTTTTACTGAGTTAAAAAACAATAATTACTGATTGATTTACAAACAAAAAGTTTTTGCAGATTACGATAAATCGTTGTTAGCAAAGTGCGATTTAAAGCGAAATGTTTACACTAGTTTAACATAAACTTTAACATGCAGCTTTTACACTCACAAAGTTTACTTTGCAAGGTCCTATGTGTGTGCGAGAGAAAGAAAGAAAGAAAGAGAGAGAAAGAGAATTAAAGCTCTTTGGCCCTTCTCTACTTCATTCAGGGAAAAGCTGCAAATTAAAAATAAGATCGCGTCACATTAATTCAATAATGTTTAATATAATAGAAAAATTGTCACTCTTATCGCGAATCTCAGGGGAATAAATTCGTGGGAATAATTTTTATACCCGTTACCAAGAAATGGTAAAAGGGTAATACATAGGTTTGTCATTCCGTTTGTAATTTCCATAATCTTAATAAGCGACCCATAAAGTATATATATTCTGGATCCTTATGCATAGGGAAGGCGAATAAGCGATGTCCGTCTCTCCGTCTGCCCGTAAGTAAAATCGGTTTTCCGAAGCTCCCAGAAAAGCTAGAGACTTCGTTCTTGGACTGGTGTATCAGCAATGGTCCAAATTGGATTGGTATTGTAAGGTATGGGCTATGGGGTCTTTTCGAGGGCTTTAGGTCTTCGTATTGCAAGGCGACTTCCGGATCACTGCAGTGTCTTTCAGGCAGAGATCCTTGCTATAAGAGAAGTTGCGAACTGGTTGAGAGTGAATGTCACTTCAACAACTTTGATTAACATTTACATCGATAGTCGAGCAGCTATTATGGCCCTCGAATCCCCGCTTCTAAGAACAACAACAGCCCTCGACTGCCGATCATCTCTAAATGAGATGGCAGAGCAGTTTGATATTAGGATCATCTGGATCCCAGGGCATAGAGGCTTCCAGGGGAACTCTAGGGCTGACGAGCTTGCTAGAATTGGGAAAACCTTACAGGTTCCACCGGATTTGGAATGTGTAGGTCTACCCCTACTCTCTTGCAAACTCAGACTTAGGCGCAAGACAGAGGACGAAACGAATAGAAGGTGGGTCACTAGAAATGATTGCGTGATCACAAGGCAGTTATGGACTCATCTAAATAGAAAAGGTACGGACTACCTAATTTCAAAGAATAGGAAACAAATCTCGATTCTAGTATCCGTGTTAACCGGAGACTGTCTCATAGGTAGACATGCACAAAGGCTAAGGGTTGAACACAACGACTTTTGCCGTAGCTGCCAAGATATCGATGAAGAGGAAAACATAGAATATTTTCTTTGTCACTGTCCTGGACTTGCAGGAAAGAGAATGGCCATAATGGGCGCTCTTGAATTCAGGGAACTTTCTGATGTTGCTAGTGTTGAACTTCAACGTATTAATAGCTTTATAATGAGCTCTGGATGGTTCGACGATGGGGACTCCGTATAAGCAGAATCTCCGTGGTATCACAATGGACCAAAACGGTCTAAGTGATTCCAGCTTTCTGACTGCCACCTCTACCTAACCTAACCTAAGAGATCAGAAAAGTAAAAAAGTATGATTCCAGGGTTGGGAAACTTACAATTTTTGTGATATATAAAATTAACTAGGTCTAATTAATTTTTTTATTTTTCTTTATAAATTATATATACTTTACGTTTTGGGAAAGAAAAATTGTGTGTAGAAAATTATAAAAATAAAAACCACAGCTCCAGAGCTGGATATTAAAGTAAATAGATAAAACAACTTATTTTAATTTCCTTTTTAGGGTTTCGTACACCAAAGGTGAAAAGAAACCCTATTTTTTTCGCTACGCTGTACGTCTGTCCGTCCGTCTATCACAGGGTATTTTCTCGAGAACCGTAAGAGCTGCGCAGCTGAAATTTGGACACAGTGTGTAGACCTTTGGCCGCTACAACAACAACTACATGAGAGTTGAAAATTAAAGTGTGTTCCAAAACGAGCAACGAAAAATGTTAAAATCCCATGTAATATACATACAATTGTATGTATGTATACACACTTGAAATTTGTAAGGTTAGTGTATTTTTATACAGACTACAACAACTAACACTAAAATTTAAAAAAATTTATATTAAAGGGTGTTCCATCAGTCAATGCAATTTTGACTATGTAATTTTGACAATTTGCTGTATCTTGGAAACCGTAAGAGCAAACTTCTTGAAATTTTCAAAAACGGTAAAACTAAA
Organism: Tachina lurida; assembly: GCA_944452675.1. Classification (NCBI taxonomy): domain Eukaryota; kingdom Metazoa; phylum Arthropoda; class Insecta; order Diptera; family Tachinidae; genus Tachina; species Tachina lurida. Next base: position 93,112,445 of record OX101754.1, on the reverse strand, counting down.
AAATCAAAAAATTATAAAATCGCCAAACCGAAAAAAATCGCCAAAAACAAAAAAAATCGCCAAAACGAAAAAAGCACCAAACTAAAAAAATATGTGAAACTAAAATAAATCGCGAAAAACCGGAAAAATCACCAATATTTAAAAATCGCCAAATGAAAAAAAATCGCCAAAATGAAAAAAAATCGCCAAAATGAAAAAAATCGCCAAAATGAAAAAAATCGCCAAAATGAAAAAAAATCGCCAAAATAAAAAAATCGCTAAAATGAAAAAAATCGCCAAAATGAAAAAAATCGCCAAAATGAAAAAAAATCGAAAAATAAACAAAAAAAATTATTTCAGCTGAAAAAACATCAAAAACTTAAAAAACGCTGTATTAAAAAAATACTCAAATCCCAACGTACGGAACCCTTCGTGCGCAAGTCAAAGTCGCACTTTACTGAATTTATTTCTTCGTTCACTTAACATACTTAACATATATTTTTAAGAACTACTAGATCGGTATAAGGAATTAGAAAAATTAGAAAGGATGATTGCAGGGTTTACAACTTTTCTATATACAAAAGTAACTTGGTCAAATTAATTTCTATTTTTTGTTTACAAATAATATATACTTTGGGCCTAATTCATAAAAAATATTTTGATTTTATAAAAGGTTTATTAATCAAAATTTCCATACAAAATTTGTTTCATAAACCTCTTATTAAACAGAAATATTTGTTATGAATAAGGCAGTTTATGCTTTAGAAAGAAATATTTTGGTATAAAAAATTAGGAAAAAAAATAATATAGCTCCAGACCTGGAAAACTTAAGCTTTTTCTGGTATATAAAACTAATTAAATAAAACTAATTATTTCTTTGCTAAATAAAATTTTTTTCTCTATTTCAGAAAGAAAGAAATAAGTTTTTAACACCAGAAAAATAAAAATTATGGTTTCAGGGTTGGTTGAGGGTGGCGACACGAACACTCACGAAATCAGATTGTTTGTCACCAACACTTTGTGTTGGGTTGTGCGTATTAGTGCCACGAAAAAAAAACACGACACGCGCCCATCTCTATTATGGAGGTACAATACCAAAAGTATTTTAGGGTTATTATTATAGTAGCACGGTTTTGGAACATCTCGAGGGCGACTAACAATCCCCAATTTTTTGGTATTGTATTGACGTGACGTTGATCTTGACAAATGGAATAAGGGTAAATGCAAAATATTTCTTAAATACAGAGTCTAGAATAAAATATTCAACTAATGCCTTGTATCGAAAATAAAATATATTAATCAAATTCTTTAGTTGAAAAATACCGAGAGGTCACTTACTAAAAATTTGCTCTAGAACAAAATATTAAAAATTTTTTCACAAAACAAATATGTATGTATGTACTTATGTATGTATCTGTACGCTATCTATACATACGTACGTCGGGAAGGGTATCTTCGAGCAAGATTCGGCACAGCCGGATAATGCACTTTTACTAGTTTTTAAATTGTTTCATTCTTAATACAATATTGTTTAAATTTTGTTTCTAAAATAAAATATATCATTTCAATAATTTTTCAGATTGTTTCAATAAGGCGACAATATTGTTCTATAAGATTTCAATATTATTTAACGCCGAAAACTATTATTTCTGTATTGTTAGCATACTAAAATTATCAAAATATCAACATAATGAAATGAAAAATTTCAAAATAACTAAACTTACGTTAATATTTCTGATTCATTCAATATTTTTTTTATGATTTTAAGCTGTTTTTTCTCTGTGTGTACAAACTCAAGACTTTGCAAAGTAAACTTTGCGTGTGTAAAAGCCGTCTACTAGTATGCAAAAAATGTATACCTAGTCGTAGACCTTTTTTGTTTGAGAAATTAAAAAAATAAGCAGTACCCCTTACACATGTACTTATATTTTCACTGAAACTACTTACTAACTAAATAAAGAAATAAAAAACAAACTTAAGAGAATGGAATTTTTTTCATTTTAATTTTAGTTGTTGTTTATATATTTTTTTAAATCTCAGTTTTTCCTGTTTCAATTGTTTCATATATGCTTAGATATGCTACTCTAAAATCACCCAAATTATTCTGTATGTTCAGCTTTTCAATACGGCATTGACTTTGGTAAAAAATTAAAAAACTAAAATTAATTAAAAAAAAAAGAATTTCAATCACAAATAAGTACGAACACAACATTTGCATTCGTCATCAGTGTGATCTTGTGCATTCAAATTTATTAGCAAGTTTTCAGTGACAAATTATTTACAGGCTACGAATACAAATGGATTTCATTTCTGATTTGTTTCGCTTTGATCCATAAGTTTAGGTTAAAGCTATCTTTGCTGGTAATCAACGCAAATTTTTGGGCCAGTGTCAAAAGCTCGATTGGGTTCTTTTTCTTTTCATTATATGTTTGTTTTTACACGTTATTATTATAAATTAAAATAAATTTGTTTAAGAGAACCAAAAGCTTGGGCTCTTCCAAAAATTGTATTTCGTGACCAGTGACCTTAAATTTATTTTTGTTTGAAATGAAATTAAGTATTTGTTTAATACGAGTGTTGGATTTTTTTTACACCAAATTTCTAAATAACTGTAATAACATTGCTTTTGCTTTATGAGCCTTAATAATTGTAATATATTTTAAAGAACATGATGAGGAAATCAAGTTAATACAATAGAAATAAAAAAGAAGAGATGTCTTAGGACACCCGGTTATAGCTATGCTGCTTAGCTATATAAAACAAACTTAATGTGTTCAATAACAATGCAATAAAATTATATAATATGATGATGTCAAATTCGCCGCAAATATTTCAAAACGTTTCCATTTATTTCCCATTATTTTCTTTTCTAGTGGCGTGCGATTAAATTAATGAGAACGATTGCTCAATTACTTTTTGTATTGTTTTTGCTTATGAACACAAGCCACAGAACACAGCTAATTGGCTGCAAGCCGGCTAACAGCCGCCTCCGGCCACAAACAATACATTAATTTAATTGTGGCCTAAGCTTAAATGGTACTTATACTTTTGAAATATGAGTGGCCCTGTGGTCGAGTGGTTAGTGTGCCAGCCTGTCATGCACGAGGTTGTCGGTTCGAATCTCAAAAAATTTTCAGATTAAAAATAATATGGCATTGCATTTGTAACAATAAAAAAATTTATAAGCGTTAATTGTTACAGTTAAATATCGAAATTACATTTATAAATAATTTATATTTATATTATTATACATCGAATAGGTCCCTATGGGATAGTTCAGTGACAAGTCACAAGGTGCATACAAAGTATCAATTAACCCCATCCTAGGCCATCCCCATGTAAAAGTGACTGGTCCGCTTCATAGGAAGTATTAGAACTTGGACTGGTCCCTATCACTTGGGGACCGGTCACGTGACTAGTCTTGTGTCAGTTCCATTTCCTGCAGGGATCTTTGTGCTACCTGTAAGTAGAAAGGAAGGAAGAGAGAGAGAGAGAGAGAGAGGAAATATGGAAGAGGGTGAGAAGTTTATAAGTATAAAAGAGATATTTATTTTAGAGGAGGTGAGAGTGGGTCAAACAAATTAGCTACAGGGGGATTCAGCAGCTATACCAGCCACTGTTCCTAATATAAAGGGTCACGTTTTGGGGCTCAATTTCTGATAATTCGTACACTGAAAGGAAAATCATTCATTCAGACAATGAAACGGTTTCATTAAATGTTCTGCATTATATTAATGAAACTGTTCATTAATACAATGAACAATTACATTGTATACATGAAATCTTTCAATTTCTGCTTTTTATGTGTTCTTCATAGTTCATTGTATTAATGAAAATCGTTACATTGTTTAAACGAATTTTCTTTTTAGCGAATTTGGGGCAAATATAAGTAAGTTTCACATATTTTATATACTTACTGTATGCAGTTTGTCAAACATAAATAAATCAAAAGTTATTTTGTTAAAAAATATTTTCTATTTCTTATTTTTCTAATCCCTTTTAATTTCAAAGCAGTATGGTCGTCATAAATGCAATGAAATAATTTCATTTATACAATGTAATATTCTTCATTGTATATCACACATCTCACTCTTTCTCTTTTTTTATCCATTCACGTCCCTATCACCATTATACAAACACAAAAAGGTTGTGCCAAACATCTAATAAAGATGCTTGTTTTGTTAAGATTTTTTTTGGGTTCTTTTAAACTTATGTTTCTGCATTGTGATTCTCAACAACATGTTAAGCGTTTTACTATAAACATGTAAGTTTTTCGGCTTACTTAAAACATTATTTGGGTTGAACTCCACTGATGAGTTCCTTAAATTTCAAATGTTTTGCTATAATAAATACATACGTAAGTACATATGTATGTATTTGTATACATTAAATAAAATAAAGAAAATGTATATATATATTTTATTAAGTATGTGGATTGGAAGGGATATGATTTCATGTGTTTAAAAGAAAATTTTCATTATTTACTGCTTATAGTGCACTATATTTATGAAAATCTCATCATAAATTTAACGAAATTTTCTTTATATTAATGAATAAACTTCATTAAATCAATGAAACAATTACATTATATTCATGAAAAAGTGTCATTGAACTAATGAAATAGTTTCATTCTATTTATGACATAGCCGCCAAAATTAACTTCATAGATACAATGAAACATTCTTCATTGATCCAATGAAGGGCTTCATTAGCTGACTTTTAATGAAACTTTTCATTAATACAATGAAGAATTTCATTGTCTGAATGAAGGGTTTCCTTTCAGTGTATAGGCTGCTGAAGGATATTCTGCTAAGGAGATGCAGATGGAAATTCTCCAGAGCGGGACAAAAACAGAGGACATGCGGGATACTTTCCTCCTCTTCGTCATCACTACAACTGTAGCAAAAGTTATTATACGACAAACCCCTACATTTAGCATGGGATCCGAAGGCACAGTGGCCGGTTAACGTGGCCACGAGGTTTCTCAAGTGCTTCCTATTGAAGTTCATGATATTATTCCTTCTGTGAGAGTTTAGGTGAGCCCAGAAGATTCTCGCTATTGCGCAGGTGGGCTCATTGCGCCATCTGATTTGAGCTAATTCAAGAATGATAGTGGGAGGCCACAGGGATTTGTAGATATCGACCGCTCTTAGTAGGGTTCCTTTTACCAGGTAATCCGCAACTATGTTGCCTGAAATAGTCCCGTATCCACGCACCCAATGTAATAAGATATTTGCTTTGCTTAAGGGCTCTGCAAGATTCTTGGGGAAAAAGATGTTGTAAACACACCTATGAGAGATTTAATTGAATATTGGCTGTCTGTAATAATACGGACATATCTGTTTGAAATCTAATAGAGCCTTAGCCTTAGTTTATCGCTCTTTTAATGGCAGATAACTCTGTTTGTAATATACTACAACAAAGTTCCGCACTTTGTACGTTCGCCAAAATTGTCCTGCCGAGAGGACTATTCGCAGTGTGTGGTGGCGTCAACGAAATGCAAGATCTGCTGAAATCATCGCCACTGCTCATGAGATAAGATAAGCTTAATAAAAGACTCTTTATAAAATTTTTATGAGCGTGTCAGCACGAACTTCTTTAAGTGCGTGGTTATGCCACTGCATGAGACCAAAGTATATACAAAGTTTCGTAGGAATATTACATGTTTGGTTGCCCTACCCAAATTTTTTTACATGCATATGTGTTTGTAAGTATATCTGAAAAATACTTTACTTTTAAGGGCCATTAATTTAGTTTTGATGGCTAAAAACCTAATTCATTTTGAATTACAACAAGTAATAAATAACATTTGTTGGTACGCTTACAACAGAGCGAAGCTTTAACAAAAATAAACTAGAACTTAAAGATGTTAAATAAACGATTTTCTAGGTGTTGTAAGTTGATGACTTTCAATTAAAGAAGCAACAACCACGAAACTCAAAATTGAGTTTGACACAAATTATATATAATTATATAATTACAGCAATTTTATTCAATCAAAATAGAATAGAGAATTTCTGAATCACTAATTATAATAATTATTTAATAGCTACAAAAATTTTTATATATTATGCTTTCAAATACTTATATCTACTTCTTTCTACTTTCAGAGTGTCATAATATCTGATGGATCCGAGCAGTACAAACGTTTCTTACAACTGCCGCAACCTTTAACCTTTAAGGTCTATATATTTAATGTTACTTAACCTTTAAGGTCTATATATTTAATGTTACAAATCCCTACCGAGTACAACAAGGTGCCATACCAATAGTAAAAGAAATCGGTCCTTATGTTTATAAGTAAGTTTGAATTTTAATGAAAATAACGTTTATTAACACATTAACTTACATATTTAAATTGAAATGAAAATAATAGACAATATAGAAGGAAGAAAGTGAAACACTTTTCACATGATGGTTCAAAAATCACATTTGTACAAAACCAATTGTATATTTTTGATGAGAAAGCATCGGCTCCCTTTAAGGAGAGTGACCATATAGTGGCACTTAATATGCACATGAATGTAAGTTATTGTAATTATTTTTTTTGTATATTAAAAATGATAAAAAGGTCAAATAAGATTGCACAGAAAATCCATCCCTGGCTTATAATTTGCGAAAGTGCTACTCGAATTTGTTTAGGTATAACTTTTTGCTTATGATCAAATAGAACTGTTTCATTATTTTTTTTTCATTCCATAAACTTTTGGCTTCCATTATTCATTCCATTGCGCAATTGCGGGAAGCTTACTTCCCTTAGAATAAAATATAATAGGGGGAAGATCTAGTCCTAAGACCGGCACTGCAACACTTGATGGATCTTTTGTACCATAGATCTGTGAATTAAATTAAATCAATCTCTTAATGACTCTCCTTATGAAAGTCAGTACAGATATTGGAAAAGCCCGCTTAATACCATCTGAACACAGAAACTCAGAATGAAAAATACTCCTTTTACTGTCACAAAGGAAAGTGTGTCGTCATCTCGGCATCTTCCAAGCATAAACGACACAAAGGTGAACGAACTTGGTTACTTTTCCACAGACGATAGTTCAGTCCACAGTTACCAGAAAGAAAACCAGTAACAAGCCGTAAATTATTCCTGTTGAGGTTCATGATGCCATTATATGTATGTAAATGGCTGCATCAAAGCTTTGGCCTGCCTTCTTAAACCAGAAGAAGACAGTCACATTTCCTTAGCGGTCGAAGTGTCATCTTCTTTGATCAGAGATGTTACAGTCAACCGATTTACGCCACAAAATGGCCCTGGGCCCATAAGAGGAACAGCAGAGAACCTCTTGGCCAGTTCATCCGCTTCCTTATTTCCTGGATGGCCGCTGTGGCCAGGTAACCAATAAATGGAAACCTTGTTCCATATGGATAGCTTTTGTTATGAATCAAAGCACTCTAAAACTAGCCTGGAATGGAATTCCCATGAAAGGAGAGACTTAGAAGCTGCCTGACTATTAAAAAAAGAACAAGAACAAACAAACACAAAACACAACCCGCAAAGCGATTAGCTTGTCTGCGGAAAACACCCAGGGTCTATGGTGGGAATCGAACCCACGATCTCTGGACTGAGAGGCTAGCATCGCTGCCAGTCAGCCACAGGGGCACCAACTCCATCCTCCGTTTTGGATCCATCCGTATACCAACATGGGCTTCTGGAATCCAAATCGGGACTGTTTTCGTCTCACACTGCCGTGGGTGGAATTGTAACATTGACTCTCCTGCCGAAGCTCAGTTCACGGTTTATCCCGTCACTAGGCATTCCTGGCAGTCCTAAGCTGGGCGTTGTACTCAGAACCGACGAGTTCCCGTTGCCAACACAACGAGCAAATGTCTCGGGACCCATCCTATAAGCGGCCACTGCCGCAGATGATTTAATAAAGATTTCTATGGGTGGTAGTCCAATCAAGGCCTCAATAGCTAAGGTTGGCCATGACCTCATTGCGCCTATTGCAAGAAGACAAGCCAATCTCTGTCGATTAATTTTGTTGCGAAAATTATGCACTAGCTCCTGTGTTTGACGTAAAGAGCATAGCTCTAAAAATCTTTGAATCAGGGAGGAAAAACTTATTAAAGATGTTAAAATAACATACTGTATGTATGAAAAAACAATTGAAATTTTCCCAAATTCATTTTTCAATTTACAAATAAGTAAATAGATAAAAAATTCTTTTATAAGGCATGTTGTGTTATAACTTGCCACTTTTCATGCGCTAAAGCTTTAAAATCCACGATACTCGTCGACGAACTAACGAGTGTACTTCTACCTTTAGTCGTGAATAGTTTTCACGAGTTAGTAAGTCGCAATAAAACAATTACATATATGGCAAAAATTAACAGTTTTATTTGCAAATAAGTCGTACGTATAAACGTAGTAATTATCACTGAGAGCCAATATTTGGGTTTGAGATTAAAATTAGTTTCTCCCTTCAACTAGCTTATTTGAAAATTACTTTAATGTAGCTAGCTAAAGCGTTTAAATAACGAACGAGGGAATAAAACGAAATTTAAGTACATGAATATGCCCTCTTCCTATTCATTCATTCATTCCCCTCTCGCCATCAAAGTAAGACTTTAGGCAATAAAAATGTCACCATGTAATCGTGATATAGATAGATTTTTTATTATATAAACGTAAAAAACAAGAGGTTAAACAAAAATGGCATAATACAAATGTGCCAGTAAATTTAAAAGAGAACGTCAAAAAGAAATAACAGTGGAAATTTTGATTTAAAACTTTGGCAACACTCTTGACTATAAGACAGGGATGGACAATCATAATTATTAAGATTCAAAAGCGTAAAAATTATTCCAAACTTTTTTTTAAGTGAAAAATAGTTTGTTATAAATAGGTTGTGGCTTACCATTAAAATAATTTTTTTAGATATAAATATTTTCTTATGCTAAAAATACTTATCAAATCAACAAATCAAAAAAATATTGTGAAAAATTTTGAACTACAACTCGCTTGAATTTGTCTTGCAAACATAAGCAAAGTGTACGAATTTGCTTTTCTTTTCAAGCAAATTTGAACGTTGCCTTTTGTATTTTGAATTTAAATATTTTATTTATAGAAATTTTTTTATAAACACTTTTTAATGCAATTTTCTAGGCATTTTTACAAGTATTCGAAAGAGAAATCACAGACATTTTGCAGGGCTTCGCCAATAGAATAAACTCGCGTCTGAATAGAACGCCGGGTGTACGAGTTTTAAAGCGTTTAATGGATCGTATACGTGGGAAACGTAAAGTAATTTTTATCATCTGCAATATATTTACTTCTTTTGCTTGCAATTAATATTATTTCGCTTACATTAACTCTTAACTATATTTTATAAGCTCTTGTCTAACAACTACTGTGAGACTAATACAAAAATTTGGATATAAATGATAAGACATCTGGTGAATTTGATACATTTAAAAAAACTTTTTTTTTACTCGTGTATGTATGTCTGAGCCGCCAAAGTAGCACCAGAGTGCCCAACAGCAATCGGCTTTTTATACAAATGAATAAGCATACGCGAAAACATTTTTTCGTGATATTATATATTATTATATTATATATTACTACGTTTATACGCGCACTAGTTGCAAATAAAAATATTTGCAAATAAAATAACTCACTATTTATACGGCTTAGCAAAATTATACAAACTTGGTAGCACTTCTATAAAACACTTACTTATGTTGACAAAAAAAAATTGTGTAAATGTATAAAATATCTAATTACTATATGTTTAAATTGCCATTATTTGCTTCTGTCAATGTTTTTGTGCAATATTTATGCATTTATTGTTTTTAGTTATCAAACATTTGTAAGCGTGGCAACCTCAAGCATTTTATTTGTGAATAGTGTGTTAATCAGGAATTGTTTTTGTAAGTTAGCTATTTGCAAATAAAATATTAATTCACCGTTCATGCGGCAAAATTCTCTATTTGCAATATTTTTATTTACGAATAAGTCATCCGTATAAACGTACTAATACGCTATGCATTTTGTTGAACGCAAAATAAAACTTGGCATCACTGAGCATCAGAATATACTCTTGGAATTAATATATAATCTGTCAAAAATATAATACACACATTTATACGAAAATTATTGTTTTGATACACGGCTACACGACATCTTATAAATAAGAAATATTTAAGGAAGACAAAGTCGAAATATAAAAATCGTAATTAGGCCCATTATACGTTCGTTATTCCGGGATTTTCTTGTACACTGATTTCGCAATTTTAACAGACGCGTAGGATGCTACAAGGCGTAAAACACATAATGATGGATTTTCAGCATAATGCATTAAACACATTCACCACAGCAGGCTACACGACTTCAAATGCCGCTAACTCCAATTGTCATCCGCTAGCCAACAACTAAATAGTTTTAACAGCTGCAGCGTAATTATAACCAGCTGATATTCAAATATATACATACATATTTCAGTGGTGCTTTAACATTTCGTTAGCTGAAATGTAAAATCACGTAACTACAGAAGAAGCACAAAACTAAAGAAAATTATTGAAATGATTGGAGAAAAGTTTTTTTATTCTAATTTTTCATTCCGCTGGTTGATATGATAAAGGTTTAATTTAATGTTCGATGTAGTACCTAATAATTAATTTAAAATAAAATTTTAGATTGTTTGTTAGTCAGGTGTTTTTGCATTTCAGCTGACGATTCATAAAAAAAATTACTAATTTTAAATGTATTTATATACTTTAAAAATATAAAAACGAATCAGTATACATATTTCTTTTTAGATGTTCTTATTATTAAATAATATCTAATATCTTTTAGCTATAACATTTTGTATTATAGTGGCAGCGCTATATTCGCTCTTTGTCGCTTACAAAATAGAAATAAGTCTAGTTTGGCGACAGATAAAATCGGGGTTGTGTAGCCGTGTATCCGTGTTGTCGGAAAAATAATTATTTTCATATAAATATCTATTGTCAGGTGGTTACTGGTTTGCCGCAATAATAATGTATACTTAATAATCTGTGCGGCAAACCAGTAACCACCCGACTATATATTCTCTTTTTTACAGGTTGTAGTGATGAATGTGTTTAATATTTACATAAGAATTAATAGTTATAGTATTTTATCGCGTTGTAGCACGTCGTCTAAGGTCGCTCATTGTGGTTTTGTAACTTTATACCAGCACTTATATAATTTAAAGCGCATTCATTTAAAATACTGACCCAGTTTATCTATGCAATACACTATGCATGAGTTCACAATCTATCAGCGATTTTTGCAGGGTTTTTTTTATCACTGTGTATACTCACAGGTTTATTTTTAAGGCATATCAACAGGTATTATTTTGTTACTTTCTAGGGTTCCATACACCTTACGCTGTCCGTCTGTCCGTCACAGGCTGTTTAATCAAGAACTGTAAGTGCTCCTGACCTGAAATTTTGACAGAATATGTAGAACTTTGGCCGCTACAACAACAAATATATGACAGTTAAAAATTAAAGAGTGTTCCAAAAGGAGCAACGAAAATTTTAAAAATCTTATGTAGTATACACTTACACCTACTTCAACAATTAACACTAAAATCTAAAAAAAATTAAAGGGTGTTCTATCAGTTAATGTAATTTTGACTATGTAATCTTGACAACTTGCTTTATCTTGGAAACTGTAAGAGGAAAATTCGTGAAGTTTTAAACAACTCTAAAACTAAGAATCTTAAAATTATAAAATCGCCAAAACGAAAAAAATTGCCAAGACGGAACATAAGTGCGAACTAGAAAGCCCCCTAAAACTAAAATATATATCAAAAAACCGAAAAAAGCGCCAAAATGAAAAAAATCGCCAAAGTAATATAAATAAAATAAATCGCCAATAACCGAAAAAAGCGCCAAGACAAAAAAAAATCTCTAAAAAACGCAAGAAAAACCCCAAGAGCAAAAAAACGCCTAAACTAAAAAAAAGCCGGAGACTAAACTAACGCCCAAAACCGAAATAGTTCCAAAAACGAAAAAAAAATCTATAACTATAGATACACTATCGGCCATGTCACACAATTCAATTCTGTTCGGAATCGGAATTAAATAAACCTCAAAATGTCAAGCCCTAGCCGGAGCATTCCCCAGCATGCCACCGCCTTCCCTAGTCAGGACACACCTGACAAATTCCCGTAATTTAGTTTTCTATTTTAGACACCATCTCCCACAAAATGAACTCTGTGACATGGCTAAAGTACATATAGTATTACATATCTAGTGTCCGTACGGAACCCTTCGTGTCGCATTTTACTGTTTACTCGGCAAACTATGTACTATGTACAAATATCGCTCATATACTCAAGAAACGTCATTAATGATGCAGAATTAATCCTGATATTCATATTCCGTTATTCATATTGTGTAAGAATTGCATGTATGTAAATGAGAAGCTGGCGAACAATACCAGACAAGACCCGTTAACTGTTGCAGGACCGTTACAGGACGGACAAATTACTGAACTACCTTGATAGAGACTAGCAAGGAAAAATCAGTTTTCGTTATTTTTTTTAAGGCACAATCGAACTGGTTTTGAGTGAAAATCTTTCGTCACTTCATAGATGTGTACCCAGAGATCACGAAATAAAATAAAAAATAAAATCATTTACTGAGGACATGCCTAGTTTTGTTCTACAGCTCCTCAAATATGTTGTTTACTCAGCTCATGAAAGTAAATAAAGATTTTCTTTTTGCATTAAGTTGTGTGCAAATTGAAAACCTTAAACTCGTTTTCTTTGAAACTAATTTTATTGAGTTATGACGTTGTTTGAGTAAATGAACGATATGTACATTGTACATATGTACAGACGTATCATCTTCCCATGTTTGCATGTACTGAGATAAACAAACAAATATTTTGTATTAACATTTGAGCCATTGATCTGCATAGATTTTTCTTTTACTGTAATTATTGCTATTTGTCAACAAGTCGCTTTTGTTATGTCTGTGTAGTTGCATTATGCCTGTTGCATGTCAGAATCCACTAAAAACATTATTTACCAAACTACCCTCTAGTCAACCTAGAACCATATGTTTCTGTGTCAACACTCTTTTTACTAGCGACAATTGCACTAGTTGAAATGTCGACAACTTTCCTTTTATGCGCGAGTAGAGATACGTTAGAGACAACAGTTCTAATGTACTTCTGGTGACATTGTCAATGAACGCGTCAATAGTTTGTTTTTCTTTTTAATTATGCTATGCAATAATGTTAAAAACTTACGTACATATGTATGTATGTATGTATGTATTTAAGTTTGTTGTCCAACCCTTATAAAATTGAAGACGAAGGTCACTAAAATGTACTAGTGAATCTTTAGTTCAAGTGTCTCCAAATCGTGCGATAACCACCAAAATAGCTTAAGCATCATAATTTTCTAACTTCATTTCTTGACCAAAATCGATTATTTGCGATCGTAAATAGTCGATTTTCGTCAAAAAAAACGAAGTCCAAAAAATGTGTCGCTTAAGCTATTTTAGCGGTGATGGCTCGATATGGTCGATTACATTGGCTGCGGTACACCTATTCAGTTTTACTATTGACAATGTCACTAGTAAATTACTACAATTTTACTATTAACATCGAGCGAGCTAATATCGATATTGTAGACTAGAGCCCCTAAAATTTACTAGTGAATCTTTGTAGCCAATGTCTCCATGTGGTCCCAAAAGAACTACTTAGTCAGTATTGCTACAGTCTAGTGGTAGATTTTCAATGACAAGCTAATGTTAAATGTCAATAGATAATTACATTGGCTGGGGTACATCTGGTCAGTAGTACTACTGACAATGTCACTAGCAAATCACTACAATTTCAATATTCACATTTTCTGCAGGGTACTTATAACAACACTTCCATACATGCATACATACATACATACATATGTAAATATCTACTTATTTTTCATACAGTAAAAGCAACAGCAGTAATATTGACACAAAATGACTTTTGTTATTTTCCCACTGGCAAAATATTTGTGTTAAAACAAATATTTGTTTAAGATAGATTTTGTATATTTTTGCATGAATTGATTGCATTCATTGAAATGTAATGTAAAGAAGTTGATTGCTGTACTTAATAGCTTTTTCTTCTGCTGTCAAATTAAATATGTTTTTTTTAAGTTTAACGGCGTGTGTTATTGAAAAACTGGACAAATTTTGATTGATTTCAAGTTTTTTTTTTTTGTAGTGATTAATCTCTTTCTGACAGGGTTGCCAGATACGGCGATCTCTCGCCAAACGAGGCGATTTTTCAACTTCTTAGGTGTCTAAATTTTTTATTTGGCGACATGGCCAAAATCGCCAAAATGAACAAAGCACCAAAATGAAAAAAAAATCGGCAAAATTAAAAAAGTCCAAAATCCGAAAAAAATCGCCAAAAAGGAAAAAAAGCGCCACAGCTAAAAAAATTCGCCAAAAACGAGAAAACGCCAAGAATGCAAAACAAAAATCGCCAAAATGAACAAAAACGCCCAAAAATAAAAAAACGCCAAAACAATAACGTCAAAACAAAAACGTTATAACGATATTAGCGCCACAGTTAAAAAAAAACGCCAAAATCTAACTAAAAAAATGCCAAAGCTAAAATAAGGCTAAAACCGAAAAAAACCCCAAAAACGAAAGAAATGCCAAAACTATATAATAGTTATATATGTACATATATGTATGTATATGCTAAAGTTCGTATAGTATCGGTTCTTCACAAAATAGACCAGAGATGTCACGCGACGGAAGATAATTGCGATTTCTGTATGTCTCGCTCACTCGGTCATCAAATCCTCTTTACTTTTGATTTCGCGTGATATTATGCTAAAGTAATTTCATTTTATACCTTGTGGTCTCATTCGCTGCGTGATTTTTGTAAAAAAAATGGTAAAAATTAATATTTGTGAACGAAAATGCTTAAAACAAAGTCTGTAATCATTTGAAAAAAAAAATAATCACTTTTATAATACTCGTACTAAAAATCGCTTACACGTTTTGTATTTTAGTTCAACACTACACTGAAAGAATTTTCGGCATAAATTCTATGAATTTCGACATTAATCTAATGAAAAATTCATTAAAATTCAACCAACGTCACGCTTCGTTGGATTAATGAAAACAGTTTCGTCAAAATTATTTTATTATTTAACAGTGTAATTAATGCAGTGCTATAACTTCATCGAAACAATAAAATAATTTCATGAAAAGAATGAAATAACTTAAATGTAAAGGGGTTTCTTCATAATTAGAAAATGTTGTTGACATAAATCCAATAAAATATTCTTACGAAACCAGAATACCAACGAAGCAATTCCAATGAAATTATTTCACAATATTCATGAAATTTTCGTTGGATTTGTGAAATCATCATTAGATTTGTGAAAAAATTTTAATGAAATTGTTTCGTTGGACTTATGAAGCAAAATTCTTTTGGCGCAAAATCTTTAATATAATTTTGTAAAAATTTTCAATTGTTCATTTCACTAAGTATGCATTTTCTGATTTGATTATTGTACGAAAAATACTTAATAACAAACACAATATATTTATCCCTTTTCAACAGTAATCAATTCAGCGGATTTTAGCTTTTTTCATCAGTCACTTTCTTCAACTCTGGTCTACTTTGTGGCTTTGAGTTAGAATCAAATTTGCACTTTTTTGAATTTATTCTTATATTAATTATAGTTATGCGTTTTGAATTTGGATGAAACAAAAATCCAAAAAATATTTGGCAATTTGGTTCTACTTTTGGCGATTTTCTGCTAAATTGCTATACAATTATTGTATATAAATTCATATTAAAAAATTTATTATCAAACATAGATATGTTAAGAAAAACTACATAAAATTGATTTTGGCGAAATAGGTCGGAAAAACCTGATAAATCTGGTTTCATTAGGTGTTATTTCTGGCCATACGTTTTTAAGATCATGCTTTAGCATTTCTTTTTAGCAAAATTTATTCCTTTCTTATCAAAACTTCGTTATATACGTAACATGCTCTATGGGATTAATGTCTGGGAATCGGGAGAGCTATAGCGTTGTTGTGGAGCGCAATAAAGCAGCAACTGTTTGACCATAAGCTAAGTGTGCCCCGGAGCGTTGTCCTGCTAGGAAGATCCATTGTGATCTTGCGAATTGACTTCTAATATGCTCTTGTATTGATATTGAGCCATTATTTCATCAATGAAAGTCTAACTTCCAGCACCAGCTAGTACTTTTGCCACCAAGCCACAATGTTGGCACCTCTATGCTCCACAGCTGAAACTGAATTTCTTGTTTGCAGCGCAGTATTGGGGTTTCGCAAAACTCTTGCACAATCATGGCTTTTGAAAAAATTTAAATTTACGTTTATCTATAAATAAAGAAAGAATGATTTTCCAAAATTCTACGACTTTGTTTTTATACCTATTGGCAAACTTCAGTCTAAGTCTATAGAACTATTTTCCAAAATTCGACGACTTTGTTTTTATACATATTGGCAAACTCCAATCTAAGTCTTCGTCTTTTCTCACTTATTCTTTTTCGTAGAACTCTGTTTTTATATACATGGAATAATGTATCAGTATCATTACAAGAGCATTTTAGAAGGTAAATCCCAAGCTTCAATGGACAGGTTGCACCTTTGGCCAACTTCACCCATGAAGTTAGCTGTAGGTATTGTTTTTATGTTTAAGATTGTGTACGATTGACGGATACAAAACAGCAAGAAATATTTAATGTAAAAAACTATCTTCTATTAAACCCTTTAAATGATAAAAAAAATATATGTAATCAATTAAAAATTTAATGGAATAAACTAAACTTCCATTTAAAAATTTAATTGATTAAAAGTTAAGTCAAAAACTTAATTGAGTCGAATAAACTTTTGCTTAAAAATTTAATTAAATAAAAAGTATAATTGAAAGAATTAAATTTTTAATTGATCATTTGTCTTTTTTTGATCAATTAAAGGGGTTAATAGAAGAACATTTTTTTCTTTTCACATAGCCTCAACTCATTGCTTACGAATGTATATTTTTTATATCGTAATTCGAGCAACTGCTGCAGAATCTGCACTTAAGACGAAACCCCTAATTTTGTTTGCAAAGTCCCTCCAAACAGATCTCTGTTAATGCATAATGATCTTGAATGAAAGCTTCGTCAAATTTATTCCTTATCAGTGATGAAAAATTAGATTTGCGTTTCGGTACCAAAAAAAAATCTAAGTACTTTTTTGATGCCGAGAGTACCATAATATATTATCATTTTTTTTTTTTAATTTTATTAACAAAAAAATTATATAAAATTCATTAACAAAGAAATAAAAAAAGAACACAAAGCATATACTTATATATTGATGGCTTAACATAAAAAGGGCGTATCTCAATTTTTTTGAAATCGTGTTTTTAACGTTTTCAAAATCAAGGACTTATGGCAACTTAAAAAGTTATTTCTGCATGTAAATGCCAGTTTTTTCCTTCTCCTATAAAATATCGAAAGTTCATGTTCATCGATACTCACATATCGTTACCTTAATATAGAAAAACCCTAACTCATTATTCTTTTGACATCGAGTTTTTTGTATATTTCGTTGGAAAACTGTCTAATGTATCGAAAAAATTCAAAAATCTCGATTAAAATAAATTATGAGTTACGGCCTTTCTATATTAAAGTAACGATATGTAGGTACAAATTTTAAAGTTATAACAAAACGAGTTTTTGGACTTCAATAAATCTTTGAACTGTATAAAACTTGATACTGTTGGAACATAAAGCCTGTCCCTTTGTTTTGATTTCATGAGATTTTGGTAAGAGCAAATTCTTTCGAAATTTGAAGAGGAGTGAGCTATGGACATAATTCCCTAAGCTACTCTTGATATATCAGGAAACATGTATTCATCTAAGGCGGTCTTAGTTTTAGCAACTGCACAGTGGGGACTTTGGCAAAATAAATGGTAATAAATTTGGAACTTATAAACTACTGATTGCACGATGTGCAGTCCAGTCTTAATTTTTTCTGAAACTTCGACATCTTTAGAGGAGTACTTAGGCTTTATAACACATACATATATGTCTTGACAGCTTTCTGTCTTAAACCAAAAGTTCCAGATTTATTACCATTTATTTTGCAAAAGTCCCCACTGTGCACTGCAGAACAGAAGTGCATTTATTTAGTGTTGTTAATGGTTGCAGTTCTTCCATACCATAATGATCTATATTGGTTGTTAATATTTTCAAAATATTGATTTTCGCTGGGAAACATTTTAATTTAAAGTGGTGTAATGCTGTTGGTTTTAACTGATAAAACATTTTATGGGGAAAACTTACTAAACCAAACTAATATCTCATTGTCAAAGTACACTTTTGCCCTTAGAACTGTTTACAATTTTCTTTAAACTGATTTAAAACATAGGCTTATATATCAACTTCTGTGCCGCAGAAAATTTCATTGAGTGAAATATGGTTTTCGTTTATATATAATTGTGAAGTATTACACTTTTCCAAAATATCTTTACTAATAAATTTCGTACCCTTCGCGTCTTCTGACTGCATTTCTAGTTGACCGCGAGAGTATCAAATGTGTTGGGGGAGTACTACGGTACTTCTTCATGTGAAATAGTATCAAAAAAAAGTACGATCGTAACAACTTTGCCATCACTGGCGCAGTGTAAACGGCATGATTCATAAACATGATTCAGAGAGCGAAGCATATGATTCAACTCGTAGTTGAATTAATTTGGGTGCATTTTTGAACGATTAACTATTCAAAAGTTTTTAACTATTTTTAAATTGATAACTTTTTTTGTTACATTTCCTTTTGTACATACATACATACGTATACTTAGAGCTCTTTAAATAAGGTCAACAATGTATTTAATTTAGTATTAAATAAAATAAAAGTAAGTTTACGTTTTTTCACATAAACTTTTAATTTCATTTTTAGATAAATAAATTTGTGGTGAATTGGTATTTACTTCGTAATTGGAAATAGTTTTGCATGTAAATAGTAATTCTAAAATTAATTAACTCAATTGAACATACAAAATTCCAAATTAAATTAATGCTTCTTTGAATGCTTGTAAATTAAAGCTTATCTACGGAAAAATAAAACTTTTGTTTAAATTGATTTTGTTTTAATTGTTTTCTTTTGCTCATGTCTAATTTAGTCGGTTTTACAAATTGGTGAAAACGATCCTAGTCTGGCCTTATTATTGGTGCATTTGAATGTCAATTTGAAGGCCATTTTTAATGATCCCAAAAATATGTTTGTGCAAACAACGGTCAAGGACTATCTATTTGATGGTGTGCGATTTTGCATAAATGCTCAAGGACTGGCTAAGGCCATCTGTAACCAAATCAAAGAGGGCGGTGCTAAAACTATACGAGAACTCAAAGATGGCAGCTTGGCTTTCTCATTCTTCAATCATGTAAAATTATTTTAAAGCATGGTGTATGTCTTCAATTCTTGAATAAATTTAATTGCTTGCAGAAAAATGGCACGAGTCCTGAAGTCTATGAAGTGCATACCGGCAAAGGTGATCCAATGAGAGTTTTGGAAATACAAAAACTTGACGATAATCATCACTTGCAAGTTTGGCTCAATTCTAGTGATAACAATGGCACCTCGAAATGTAACCAGATCAATGGCACAGATGCCTCGTCTTATCCTCCTTTTCGTCAAAAGGGCGATTCTATGTATATATTTAGTGCCGATATTTGTCGTTCAGTGCAGCTTTTCTATCAGAAGGAGATCATTTACGAAGGCATACCCGGTTATCGCTATTCGATTGGTGAGAATTTTGTCAATGACATTGGACCGGAACATGATAATGAATGCTTTTGTGTGGATAAGTTGACAAATGTTATAAAGCGTAAAAATGGTTGCCTGTATGCTGGTGCCTTGGATTTGACCACTTGTCTGGGTAAGTGAAGTGAGTGCATGTGTGCTTTATGGTGTTGGGCATAAGATGGAAATTAGAATCATCTGCAATAATTTTTTGATGGATGTAGAACCAGGGATGGCATTATGAGTAAATTTTCGCTTGTAATTGCGAAAAAGAGAAACTCATGCAAAAGTCATAGATCAAGTTGAACAAAATATAATTTTCATCCTATTACAAAAATAGCTGAAACACGTTTAACAAGATTACTCATAATTTCAGTCCTATTCGTAAATGTATTACTCTGTGAAAGCAAATATACACAGAGCAAACAAATTTGTTTTGATAACCGAATTTGGTAGCCATTCAAATCAACAATTCTGTTGCAACTAATGCAACCAAGTTTGCACGAGCGATATGTAAGTTTGTAGAATGTTTCAGTTATTGCAACAAATGTTTCTAAATGTGAATATAGAAATAATTAATTGATACAACCAAAATCCGAACATAATTGGTATGTATTTCTAAAGGAATCGTTGGTAGACACTGCCCATATAAAAAACAGTGTTTGTGGAATATAACAAAAATTAAAAATGAGACATTATTAGATTTAGTTGAACTATAGTGAATTTTAATCAGAAATAATTTCTTAATCAGGCTTGAGTTCAGTAATTTCAATTCTTATGAATGAAATATTTTTATTAATTAATGTGAGTATCTAAAGAAGAGAAGAAAAATTAAACTAGACACTATTAGCTGGGGGAAATACCGATATTTTTCTGTGCAGCCACGCACTTCATCAGCACCCATGTCTATCTACTGGGGTAGAGATTATTATTAACATCAGCTATTTAACCTGAAAATCTATGAAAGTGGAATATGAGAATTGATTGTGTATACAATTATTGATTTGCCTTTGGAAAACACATTTGTAAGTATCACTATTCATTTTCTGTTTTTCCATTTTCTATTTAGGTTAGCACGAAGTTATATCACTCTACCAATGTATGTTTAACTATTCTTACTTATCTTTTACGATCATCACATTAATTATTTTTACTTATTCGATGCACCATCGGTACATACATATAAGTATTATTGTAGTGGCTTTTATGTTACTTTGTTTTTGCTTTCTACAGTTGACTTAGCTTTCCAAACTAAATCTAAACCTTCCTCATCAGCGTTCTTCTATGTTTTGGTCCACTGTGTGTGGTGTCAGTTGATGTAGATGTCTGCCTTATATACGAAACTTTATTGCAAATGGAATATGTGAATTGGTTTGATTCATTGCATTTTTCAATTTGCTCATATATATATGTTTGGTAATGAACACACATTTTTGCTCAATTCAAGACTCAATTCAAAAAAAAATATACTGTATATAGAACTTCTTTGGATAAACTTCATGTTCTTAAACAAATATATTTTCTTTGATTTTTTAAAGTTTTGTAATGATTTGTACTCGCTTTCGCAAGCTTTGTTTAATTTGGCAGCACTAAATTTACTACAGCGAACACAAGGTTGCATTTAATAAAACCTACTTAAAACCAATTCAAAAAAGTTTTTAAGCTGGTTTTAACAAAATCATTTTGTATGGTTTTAGCGTTAAAGCCAACTTTTATTAAAACTATGTCAGTGTGAGAGCACTTTAACATACATAAACATCCCTCTGGTCAGCCTAGAAGCATAAGTCTCTATGTCAACACTCTTTTCTCTAGCGACAATTGTATTAGTTAAAATGTCGACAACTTTCCTTTTATGCCCGAATACAGATACGTTAGAGACAACAGTTCCTAAGTATTTCTGGTGGCATTGTCAACGAACGCGTCAATAGTTAGTTTTCTTTTTGTATTGTACTGTGCAGTTAATAGCAGAGTTGCAAAGCGATTGGCGGCTTCGTGTTGGCTGTTTCAATTTTAAACAAATGTTGTTTAGTTTCGAATGCAGCCAAATTTTGTAAATTGTTGACAAATTTTAAATGGAAAAAATTTGAATTACCAAAACAAAATACTTATAAAAGCTAAGGGTTGCGCTTTACAAAATTAAGCCCTTAAGTTCAATTAATATGTCTTAAGCTGCAATCGAAACGGGTATGTATTTATTTCGAAGATATTTCGGTGTGAATAATTTAAAAATAATTTATTTAATTTTTCATAATTAAAAAAATAATAATACAAATAATATATACATATATAGTTATGTGTGTTTAAGTTTGTTGCCCCAACCCTTATAAAATTATAGACGTGGGTCACTAAAATATATCAGTAAACTTTTGGTTCAAATGTCTCCATATAGTGGTTAAAGAACTACCTCGTCAATTGTGCTAAAGTCTACTGGTAGATTTTCAATGACAACCCTATGTTATATGTCAATAGGCGATTACATTGGCTGGGGTACACCTAGTCAGTAGTACTACTGACAATGTCAATAATAAATCACTACAAATTTTACTATTCGCATTTCCTGCAGGGATGTATTAAGCCGTTCACATACTCACTGCCATTTTGATAAGAATCAATATGATTTCATTCATAATTTGCATATCTAAGTTTGAAATCTCATTAGCTTGTGTGAGTAATTTTATTAGTTAAACATAAAAATCGATTTATTCTTGTTTATCAATATCAACATATCATATCGCTAATTTATTTTTGGTGTCACAGTTAATAAATATCTGACAGCCAGTATTTAATTTTGAAGAGCATTGCCTTTCACAAGTCGCCTTAGCAGTCAAATTATTATTCTATATTTATTTTTTTTTTAACACTGGAACGTATTTAAAAACACCAGGCAACAACTTTGACTTGTTGTGCCAAAGGCTAACCAGCACAAAAATTTTTAACTGCATTTAAAAAATAAACATAGAACGTGAACAAATAAAACTGTTTGTAATTTCTATTTTTTAGAAATGTTTGCATACACTTCTTAGCGAAAACTCTTCTATAAAAATATTTTGTCACGCACCAATTCACACGGTGATTAAAAATCATGACTAAAGATACTGTAAAGATTAAATATGTTGATGTTATTTTTTCATTAATAATTATCACATGTAATTTGGCTTAAAAAGCGATACGTACCTTAGCCCATTCAAATTATAAATATAGAAACAAATGGAGTTCGAATAATAATTATAATCAAGTAAATATTTCAGTTAGAGTTCTAGAACTTCTTATCACGAAATATTATCGGAGTTACCGTTAGAATACCAAACACTTGTTTTATATACATTAAAAAAATTTCACGTTAAATTTAAGTACATTATGGCTCTAGGATTAAAAACTTTAATAAAAATGTAAAAAAGTTGGAAAAAATTAAAAAAAATATGCAAAATTTAATAAAGATGCTTGTTTCCCAGAGATTTTTGTTTAATGCTTTTAAATTTATTAAGTTTGAATATTGCGATTCTCAATAACATATTAGGAGTTTTTCCGCTTATTTCAAAAACTTTGGGTTAAAGTTTATTGATGAGTTTATTGATGAGCTTTACCACAAAAACAAGCAAAAATTCCAAATAAAAAAGTTTTGTAATTGAAAATCTTTATCTAGCAAACTTTTATAATCGAAAGCTCTTGCATAAAAAAGCTTTGTAATCGAATAACTTGTATAGAAAAGTTCTGTGAATAGAAATGTTTGATTAGGTAATTTTGTATTTGAACAATTTTGCAAGGATAAAATTTGTTACAAAGAGTTCTTCTGTAGAATAGCTTTATAATCAAAGCTCTTTTATAAGAAATTTTTATTCTAAAATGTTACCGAAAAAATATTCTGTAAGTGCAGATTATTTAATAGAAACCATTTCTTCTTGTTTTCTAGAACAGTTTTATAATCGCCAAGCATTTCATAAGATTAAGCCTTCCATGTAAGCAAAAGCTCTTTTAAAGAAAAGTCTTGTAATCAAAAACTCTTTTACAGAAAAGCTCGCTAAGTAATTAATTAGTTCTTGTATACGAAAATTTTTCTATAAAAAAAATAAACGAGAACTTTTCTCCACAAATCAAAGAATTATTTTTACTTTTTCATATTATTACATTGTCATATTTTTCACAGAGTTTCGTAATGAAAACTCTTTTATAGGAAAGTTTTGACATCGAAAATTGTGCAATAAGAAAAACTTCAACAGAAACTTAAAGTAATGAATGGTATTTTTTACATCAAAAGTTTATCAATCAAGCTGAAACCAATATATGTAGTAAAAAATTTTCTTGTAGGTGGGCTTAGTTATAAAATACTTGTGCATGAAATTATTCCTAATCGATAATTTGTCCAAGCCATATGCACAATGTGCAAATTTTTACAAAAGAGCTTTTGTGCTTTCACACCGACGAGAGTATAAAATCCACAACAACAACATAACAGACAACAATGCTTGCTCTTATTCTGCAAAGAAACAAGAACAAATTTAAGAGCTTTCAAAGGTGTTTACCTCAAATGCAAATATCACAGTCAGGGTGACCGATGACATTTTTCAGAAAGTGGCACCAAATAGGGGATTTAGCAAAAAAAAAGGGGCAAAATTAAAGAAAAAACGAGAAAACTACACTAAACTTTTTATTTTTAATGTATTTTTATATAACTCACCCTAAAAAAAGGAGAAAAAAAAGTGGCAAGGAAGTCGAAAAAGTGGAAAAGTGGAAGCGATATATCGAAAAAATGGCAATTTGCCACTTTGCTGATCACAGTATGTTTGTTTGGACGTAGTTGCTGTAGACCAGCCATGCCCAAATACACATACACTGATATTTGCATTTAATTTAAACAGCTTTGAAAGCTCTTAATATTTTTCTTGTTTCTGTGTCTGTCGCTGAGATCTGGTTGGCTGTTGTGCTCTCGTCGGTGTGAAAGCACAAAAAGCTCTTTATAAAAGTTTGCACATTTTGCATATGGCCTAAACGTAGCTGGTCTACAGTAAACTTCTCTGAAACAAAGTTTATTAATCCATAAAATTTTGACAGGAAAGTTTTTATAGCAAGGGTTTTGCTTAGAGAAAAGTTTTAATCGATTGCTTTTCTCAACAGTAGAGTTGATATCGGAACAGGTCTTATGGGAAAGTCATATCTGTATAGAAATTTCGGCAATTAATAAAACACATAATAATAATAAAATTTTGTTATGGATAACTTTCGCCAAGTAACGTTCTATTTAAAAGCCACATAACAAATTTAAGCAGATAGCTAATTTAAATATACCAAACTGTCTGTCTAACATTTAGAAAATGTGACAATATACTCGTATTTAAGTTCTTGTCATTTTAGAAAATCTTCTGTCTTTTATGCATATTAATATTTTAATATTAAAATATTTCGTGAACTTTTAATACATATACATTTATTTATGTATTTCAATAATCGAGATGAGTGTATCAGCTTAAGCTTATCCAAACATATGTATAATAGCTGTCTTTCTTAATTGCCTTTCTCTTATTTAATAAACTTGTAATTTATAACTGATAAAAAAAATGACTAAAACAAAAGTTGCTAATGGCAGACATTTATTTAAAATTAATTGGGAACTGCCCATAAATTAATGTTAACTGACATACGGGGTACATAATTAATATTCTTGAAACGAATGATATTAATATTTAAAAATTATAACTAAAATCACATCTTAATACTAGTTAGTAAATTTTGCTGTTGACAGACAAAAAAAATACATAAATACAAGCAAGGAAGGAATATCGATCCGAAAATATTGATTAATGAACTCCACCAAAATAACAGTATTTCTTATGAAAACTAGCGGGACTTTTTGACATTTGAAATATTTTCAATTGTGATATGTATTTGGTTTTTCAATTAATCTTATGTTTACTATTAGCTGACAGCTGCACAGAATAAAAAGATTTGTAAATACAATGAATTTTTTTGTTATATCAATTAAATAATTGATTGATTTTTGTAAATATAATTAACGAAATTGTACGTTAAAGGAAAATCTGAATATTAGTTTAAATTAAATATATCAACAAATAGTTTATTAAAATTAATTTTTTTTTTTATTTATTTTTGTTAGATTTAAAAGTTATTTCAATTAAAATTTTGAACTTCCGTACATCATAATTCTTATACTAATAATATTTTTTATACATAATCACAACCCTCGAAACGAGTTTTTGCTTATCTGCGAAAAAAAAAACACTAAATGTCTTTGGGCGGAGTCGAACCGGCAAGCTCTGGACTAATAAAACTTAAAAAAAAAATTAAACCGACTTCAAAAATAAGCACTAAAAAGCAACAAATAATATAGATCTAGTTAAATAAAAGATTTTTTTATATGTTACCTACAGTGCCGTTTGAAGTTGGTGCCAGTAATACTGGTACTAAGCACATAGGAACATGCCCGGTAAAAAAAACTGCAAGTAATTTTTATGTACATATGTATCTGCTTAGTTACCAATGTTGCTGGCACCAACTTCAAACGGCACTGTAGGTAACATATATAAAAATCTTTTAATTAACTAGATCTATATTATTTGTTGCTTTTTAGTGCTTATTTTTGAAGTCGGTTTAATTTTTTTTTAAAAGTTTTATTTTTACCTTTTTAGTGAATACTTTTAAACTCTGGTCAATTCAAAAAAAATTTATTTGTAAGTATCTTTCTTTATTTGGAAATATGGTCCAGTTTTATAAAAATCGATGAAGTAAAAGCACGTGAAATTAAGTGTTAAATTTTATGGGGCGTGGCTACGCCCCTTTTTTTAAAACAAGATTGTGTATTTTTAAGAGTTCAAGGTGTGTGCTAAGTTTCGTAAAAATCGGTTAAGTAGAACCACGTGTAATGTTATAATACATTTTAATGGGCGTAGCCCCACCCATTTTTTCAACTTAAAAATTTTGTAATTACAAAAACCAAAGATGTTTGCTAGGTTTCCCAGCAATCAACTGAGTAGAAGATTACAAAATCAAATTTAAAAAATTTTAGGCGTGACCCCGCCCACTTTTTTAACGCAATTTTTTGGCTTTATTAAAGCTTAGGGTGTGTGCCAAGTTTCGTCAATATTGGTTAAATACAAGCACATGAAATATTATACTAAAGTTTAATAGGCGTGCCCCGCCCACTTTTTTAACGCAGTTTTGTGCCTTGATTAAAGCTTAGGGTGTGTGCCAAGTTTCGTAAAAATCGGTGAAATATAACCTTGTGAAATATAATATAAAATTTTAATGGGCGTAGTCCCGCCCATTTTTTTAAAAGAAAATTTTGTTTATTTTAGAGTTCAAGGTGTGTGCTAAGTTTTGTAAAAATCGGTTAAGTAGAACCACGTGTAATGTTATAATACATTTGAATGGGCGTAGTCCCGCCCATTTTTTCAACTCAAGAATTTTTTAATTACAAGAACCAAAGATGTTTGCTAGGTTTCGCAGCAATAAAATAAGTAGAATATCAATAAATCAAATTTAAAAAATTGTGGGCGTGACCCCGCCCACTTTTTTCAAATGGGACCAATGGGAAGCTATACCCTCTCAGACAACAAAAAATGTTTTACAATCGGTCTAAAATGCACCGAGTTATGGACCTACACACCTAAAAAAAAAAAAAAAAAAAATAGTGACGAATTGTTAACCTCCTTCTTTTTTTGAAGTCGGTTAATAAACTAACTTACTTACCTCTCAGCTAAAAACCAACACTCTATTAAATACGCGAATAATGAATACACACAAAACCTGATTTCTTGTTTCTTCTGCATGTGCGCATTCCGTTGTAATATAATATAACAAATAATTGTGTTAATGCCGGCCATACACTGCACAAGTTCACTGCACAAGTCTGGCACTGTACAGTGCGTTTGTATAGTGTATGGGTTTGGTTGTGCTATTTACGCAGTGAACTGAGTAAATATCAAAATGATTTTGATATTTGCTCAAGTTTGATAACTGTACAGTGAACTTGTCTAGTGTATGTTGCAAACGCTCAGTTGTGTAGTGATTTTTTAAGAGTTCACAACAAGAAATGAGCGCAGAACAAGTATTCTGGACAGAGTTCCTAGAATTATACAAAGAATCACCACCAAAAAATGCACAGTTTACTTGTATAGCGTGTGTCACAAGCTTAGCTTACGCAGCGCCAGACTTGAGCACTGAACTTGTGTAGTGTATGGCTGGCATAAGCAATTCAATTGACTGCAGATATTTAAATTTGTTATATCAACAATGATGATTGTTAATTTTTAAATTAAATATTAACAATTTGTTTTGTTGGCTGCATTTCAATGATATTTTTTTCTTTGTTTGTACGAGCCTTATAACATATTCGAATTGGGGTTTTAAGAGGAGTTATTGTATAAAAATGTGGCCTTCTGAAAAATTCTGCAAAATTAAAATATTATTGGCCGATGAACTATTTTTGACGAATATCGAAGCCCTCAGATGCTGCTTATATCAGCTTTCGCCAGTCTTGGCCGCCGAGATAAATATATTTGTGTATGTGTATTAATTTGTATAAAAACTCGCTTATATCTCGAACATTTATCGAGTAAAACTATCGAGAATGACACTCAAAAAATTAATCGAAAAAAGTTTACTTGTCGCTCAGTTTTGTTTCAAAAAACATTTGATGTCGAAGGTTCGTTGACAAAATCAAAAGTGAGCCAATATCGAACTAATTTCGATATTGCAAAAAGGCAGCAGAAAAAGTAATTTTTTTTTAAATTTATGTATTTTAATTAATTATATATATTTTTTAATTCTTTAACTTACGCTGCAGGACTAACATACATATATCTACCAGGATATCGTCATACATTCGAAAAACTATCGAGAGAAGCCTTAGCGAACATTCGAATTTTTTAGATTCGCGAACAAATATCGAAAAATTTTGTTTTCAAAATTCTTCGCTTTAGTGAGCATTCGTTTATATCGAATCTCAGGTTAAGTGGGCAGCCAAATAGACCTCAACTGATGCCACTTTGAGCGACTGTGGCTTATATTATGCAATTTTTTTTGGTGGAAATCTTACTTACAATAACAGAACGATTTGAAGGAAGAGGTACACCTATTCAGGTACTTGAAATTCATTTCATTCTCTCGTTCGTTATTTCAACCCTGTATAAATCTTTGAAGTTTAAAGAACAAAATGATTAATTGCTATCGGAAAACTTTCATCATCTAAATTGGACCTTGAATATATTAAATGTTATTTGTTTATCAAATAACATTTAACATTTGTCAAAACTTTTGTACATTTCCGATTTTTTTTTCTCACAAAGATGATGAATTTGACATAACGCCAATCAATATTCATGTACAACATGTTTCATAAATCAAAAATATTATAAATTTGATTTTAGCATTCATGTTAGTTTAATGTTTTAGTTTTTCATTATCTTACACAGTAAAATATTTAATTATTAGCAGCCAATAAGTCTAATAGACAGTTTAACGTTCTTGTTTTTTATAATAAATAAATACATATCGTTACCTTAATATAGAAAGGCCCTAGTTCATTATTTTTTTGAATTCGAGTTTTTTGTATATTTCTATAGAAGAAGAACATGCTAAAATCTCGATTTCAAAAATTAATCAGTTAGGGCCTTTATATATTAAGGTAACGATATGTATTTATCTATTATAAAAAACAAGAACGTTAAACTGTCTATTAGACTTATTGGCTGCTAATAACTAAATGTGTGTAATACACACTTTGTATGTATGTACATGCATTCGTATATGTGTATGCCCAGTCAGCATTTTATGAAATTAATGATCATATTCGAGTCTTTTTCGATTCCTCCGCGCGATTAAAATAAGCATTTATGCGCTCGTTTTCGAGTCGAAAATGACTGTTCATTCGGGAGAAAATGGTACCCTATCCGGGAGTCTTCTGAAAGAGTCTTTTATGACTCGCGTTTCTAATCAATTTAGACTCACTTTCAAGACAGTTTGTGGTATTACTTACAATCACTTTTTATTTTTTTGATTTTACTGCACGAGCTTGCTGTTTGTTTTTATTTTTTAAACAAATCCCTTTTTAAGTATTTCTGGGAATCATTTTCGAGTCTTATTTTAAGCGCAGAACTGATTAATCAGTTTTTGATCATCTAAGGCAGTCGAAAAAGACTCAGTTTGGTGAAACAATCTTCCACATGCTGACTGGGTGTATATGAGTACATCAGAGATGGAAAAGTTTATAGCTTGGCGTTTTATACACTACGTATTTAATATTCGAAATAACTTTATTGTTTCCTTGACTAATTCAGTATCTACTACCGAAGAAATTTCACTGTTGTGAAAGCTTAAAAGTGCTCTCCTTCAAAACAGTTATATATGACTTAAGCACTTTTTCCTTCTAACCACACACTAGTGTCACTAAACATTATGATTATATTTTTAAATTATTTAATTTTAAATTGTAAAATTTCCTTTAGTTTTTATATACTCGTACATATTATGTATGTATGTATATATGTACTTTGATACACATCACGAAAAAGTGATGTTATAGTTAATTAAACACGCCTGCGTGTGTAGGTTTTGTTTACTTCTACATAAAACATAGTGTACGAAAAATTGCGCCATATAAATTTTTTATATTGTGCAACTTATTAAATAGTGTGTGCAAAGTGACATTATTAATTGAAGAAATTATAGAATAATATTGTGTAGTCTATAGGTTAGGTTAGGTTAGGTTAGCAGGCTGCTGGCGAGGAAGGATGAAATTTAGAGTCCAGCTCACTTGGGTGCAATGCAATGACTCCTTTGTGCTACCTGTGAGTTGTAGAGAAGAAAGTGAGAGAGAAAGTTAAAGGGACCCAGCGGCGAACGCTGCATACCACATTACATCTCTTCAATGATGTTTGTCGTACTTTGTGTTCAATGAATGCTAGCTTACAAAGTGTACGATTGTACACTTATTCGAACTGCCCACTGCCAACTTACAGTGTATGTTAGGCAATGCTGAGCTTTTATGTTGATTGGGTGAACACTTTCGTATCTCGCTTACTTTGTGTGCAAGTGAAAGGCATTCACTCCACAAATACGGCAATGCGTTTGAAAATGTATACTAGGTACGTATATGAGGTGGTGTGCATACTGTCTTACATGTGTGCATCGAATCATCGTTTCTGTAATCGACATTTTCGCCGCTCGGGAAGGGCTAGTGATAGAGAACACAATAGGTGAAGCAAGAAATAGAGGAAAACTTCATTCCTTTACAACTCTGCTTTTTCCACCCTTTTTTAATAATGCAGTGTTGCAGCGCCTCTGGTGTCACATGAGGCGTATTAAATTTTTAAAGCTGTTTTAACTATCCATTTTATTGGTTATTTTACTTTGCCGATGATTCTGCTACATAAAACCGGTGAAGGAGGGCGCTCTGATCTTACCTTAGTAGGTATAGTTCAGTGACCAGTGACTATGTTTTCAACACTTGAACTTTCCTATAATAACTGATGCAAAGTGGCACTAATTAACATCAGAAAAATGCGTGGTGTTGTTATTTTTAATGACTGTCGGAGACCAGGCTTGAAACAGGACCTTCGGTTTTGTATTCAAGGTGCTAACTACTTCAGCCAACGTCACCCTCTTGTGTATTCTATAGGCCCTTTAGCATTTAATAAAGGACTTTTATGTAAAATGTTGGCTATATATGTGTTTCTTACGCTCGATAGATTTTTAAATTGTAAAAAATATCATAAAAAATGATAGGCTCATTTATAAAACTTATTAAGGCTTTTTAAGAAAACTTTTGTATGAAAATTTGTTTTAAAAACCTTTTTTAAAGCCTTAGTTAGTTTTATAAATAATTTTCATACAAAATTTTTCTTAAAAAGCCTTTATAAAGCTTTAATAAGTTTTATAAATAGGAAAGATCAATACATGGCACTAATATTTGAAAACGATTTTGGGCATATGACCATCGAGTATGTTCTTGACGAAGCGTATTTGCTGTCCGTATATAACGAACAAGACGAGTAATTTTCTTTTCGATAGTGTCAGTTGAGATCAGTGTCTTCAAGTGAACCTACAAGAAATATTAGAGAGGTATCAAATCGCACGACCTTGGAGACCAATTTACAGATCCATATCTCAAAATTGACTTATTGCTAAGCTTTGATTCCAATAAGGCAGTGGTTGCGGCACGTAGCACCATCCTGTTGAAAAAGAAAAAATATTTATCATAGTGTGGTTAGATTTCTTGTTGAGCGTAACGCCAGCTCTGGCTTCATTTTTGAAGGTATGTGGTCCAACGATGCCACAAGCATATAAACGGAACCTAACAGTGATTTTTTTTTTGGATTTAGAGTCTGTTGTGGCTTAGTTTCACTCCATATGCGATAATAACAAACCTAAATGGCTTGCTCAGATGGACAATTATGTGCGCCATAAAAATTGATGACTGCTTTTAAAATCTGGATAGTTTGGTAGTGTTGTTCAAACGTCTATGCATTCATTATGATTTGCCAAAGTATAGGAGTACTGATCACAAATTTCAAAAATTGAGCACAGTGTAATAGTTTGTATAATAGTATAATAGTTTCTTCAAACTCCAAAGAATACCTACAAAATATTTTTTTGCATGAACATGTACTAAAAACTGTCTCTGAATATAAAAAGAATATAAGAAAATTCATCGAAAAATACTATTTAAAATAGATGTTTGATACCGAGTATAGAAACATAAATTCCCATCCCTGGTGTACTTATTTACATGCGTACATGGGTATTTATTTATCTTAATGATTTTTTTTTTCTAATGAATATTAATATTTATTCCTGTGATTTGTAGACGTTTTATTGCTATTGATAAAAAAAAAATAACAAACGCCAGTAAACAGGCTATTAAAATAAATTTTAGAACCGTGCGTAAAAATTAGAAATAATTTTAAAGTAATTACTTTTTATTGCTTGTAAGGTGTCAATAAGCCCACTATCGATTTTTTTTTTAAATCATGTTAAACACACTCAAGACCTTTAATTAAAAAACGATTTAAAATTAATTTTATAGCTTAGGCATGTCAGTAACTCACACTAGACTTGAATCTGACGTCATTAGTGAAAAAGTAACAACCGACAGCTTAGGATTAGGAACAATGGAACGTAAAGTACTCGTACTTTTCTTGCTAACTGTCAGTGTGGCTTCAAGAACAGAAATATGTAGCTTCAAAAGCTTTGTATAAAATACTAACTATGATTGAAACGAAGATTACGAGTAAGGTCGGCCATTTGGAGGACAGTAATTAAAAGGTTCGGGAAGCTTAGAACGTTAAAAGATCTTAAGTAAACTTAATGTCCACCAAGACGTCATTCAAATATAGATATAAAATTTAAACATCATTTGAAATGGCCCAGAAATATTCACATGCCATCGTTTTTAAACTGAAATTATGAATCTATGGAACAGATTGTGACTCCGATGTGAGTCAATATCATTTGATGGATTTCTATAGGGTCATTTAAAGTCGGAGTGTTGCATTAATTAATAATAAAAAATGTTGACAGAAAAGCACTCATTTGCCATGAAAGTGATTTGCCAGCTAAGTCATTTCATTTATAAGCTCCGTACTTTGTATTTTATGTTTCAATAAAAATTTGAACATAAAGTGTATTTTCTATTTGATTTAAATACAATGAATCACAGTCCGGTTCTAATTTTTGCAAATACTAAAGATGCTAATCAAATAAACTGATTTTACTAAATAAGTTGATATTTTAAATGTTAATATCATTAATTTCAGAAATTACATATTTAAGCTATGTACATATGTATGTATGTGTGTTATTTAAATTTATATTAAAATATCATTTCCTTTTAATTTGTAATCAAAACAATTATCAACTGGAGATGGCTTAGTGAGCAACTTATTCACAGCTATTAAGGACCACTCATGCCCGAATTTTCTTACGCTCACGAAAAGAAAATCATGTAAAAATTTCGGCGATTTTGATGAATAACAGCGCTGGTACAAAAATCGAATTTTTTCAGTAGGACCAAAAAAATAATTTTTTAAGCTTGTTTAAAAATGGTAGAAGTTGAAGGAATTCACACTCTACACATTGCGACTTGTTGTACAATTTGATTAAGTTGTAGAGCCAATTGTTACGTCAGATGTGTGATTGACCAACGGTTGGTCATCGAATGTATAAAAAATCAAAATATTATGATTTTCATTCAACTGACGAACAATTTTGATTTCGAATTGATGCGTGTGATGGCGTTCTCTTCTTTCTCATCTTATACAAATGAATACACATAGGCGAATACATCTGTGCCCATTATTATGAAAGTGGTCTAAGTCATATGCATTTTTGCTTCGAAATTTTAAATAAATCTTTAAAAAAAACTTCAATAAATATTTTATAAATATTAAATAAATTTATATTAATAGAAGCTACTGCAACTCTTAATTATAATGTTGCATAGTATAAAAATATTTTTTGACTTGTTCATATGTAATATACTAAAGTCTAAGTCGACCAAAAAAAATAATGACTTAGACCATTTTCATAATTAAGGGCACACGTCTCTCGTGTTTCTCTCGGTAGCCAGCCCTGGTTTAAAGTAAACATTATGTGTGGAAAAGAAGAAAAAATGCCCATGAGGAAATTTTATTGAGAAATATAAAAACATATTTTTATTTATCTTTTCTTGATCTTCTTTTTCCATAAAAATTTTATTTATAGCCAGTAGAGCTGAAAAAAAATTGGGACTCATAAAGAGGCAACTATAAAAATAATTTCTTAAGTTCCAAAATTGCAGCCTATGCAGTGAACGATCAACTGTTATAAGCAACTCAATTGTACGACCAGTTGCGACGTGTAGGGGTCGCATTAAAACATGTCTAGTCATATGGGTAAATACAGAAAAAAGAGAACCAAAAAAATTTTTTTGCTCATAAATGTTTAATAATAAAGCTGAAAGGTCTATAATTTACCAATGTAAAAGTATTTTTAATTTTAAATATTATTTGATCCAAATATGCGACTCTAAAAAACAACAATTTTTATAGCTATGCTATTTATTGCACGATTCAGGAGTTAGGACGTGATTTTCGTAACAACAAGATCTTTCTATTCCTTTCTTATTTTTTGCTCAACTAAAAGCATACGAATGCCACATCCATAGCCTGGGATTTGCCCATATGTGACTCGGTTTAATAACGTTACATGCCAAGAATACGTAAAAAAATTTCTTTTCTTGCACTGCTTAAGCAGTTAATAAATAAGCACTGCTGAATAAAACCTGGAATACAGTCATGGAACCAATGACAGATATTAAAAGAGGAATTACTTCGCCATGATCAATCTAAATTAAGTTCTTGAAACCCATTCGAATATGCTCTACTGTTGGATTAACAGATCTGAGTTGTATTGACTTTTTGGATTGCCTCTCTGCTGGTATACAGATCTATAATATGAGGGCAAGTCAATAAGTTATTTCCAGGTTTTGGATACGAAATCATTTTATTTTTAACCGACTTCCATATAGGGGAAGTTTATCAATTTGTCTGTATTATTTTATTATGTTTGTTATTTCATACTTCGGTACCTTTAAGACAAATTTTCAATATTCGTTTTTCGTCTGAGAGGGTATAGCTTTCATTTTGTCCCATTGCTAAGAAACTGGGCGCAGATCAGCCCACAAACATTCTTTCTTTAATTCTTCTTTAATTATCCGATCACTGCGAAACTTAATAATATTATATTTCAGGTGCCTCTCAATATATCTGTGGCAATAAGGAAAAAGTGCTTAAGTCATATTTTACTGTTTTGCAGGAGAGCACTTTTAAGCGTTCAAGTCGATTTTCAGAAATATATCTCTTTTACAATTAATTTGGAAAACTCTCTGCTAAACTTTATTTTTTAAGGCAAACATCATTCTACACACTGTAAATAATACGTTCAAGTTAAAATATATCAAAGTATAACCTAATGGCCTGTTTCGCAATAACGAAACGAAACTTTCGACTGAAAATTTATATTGCAAACAAAAACAAATTTTCATATTTTATTGTTGTTTTCAATATAAATTTTCAGTCGAAAGTTTCGTTTCGTTATTGTGAAACAGGCCATAAATTAAGCTTTTATTCCAAATGAGATTAGAAGTCTAAAAAACATAAGCCGCAAGTCATTTTGCAATAACTTCTTGAAAAATCGAACAAAATAACTGAGATTTTGCTCAGTGATACTTTCAAATACCCAGATTGCGTAGGTATCATTATCTGAAAACTAGCTTATCTCGACTTAAGCACTTTTTTCTTTTTGCCACAGATATAAGTATAAGTGAAGGCAAACGTAACAACTCAGTTAATATAATAAATAATAATTAATTTGAGATCGAAAGGAGATCATTAATTCTTCTTTTAAAAACTTCCATGCAATTGGGTTTTTCATAAAAAAAAATATCATTTGTTTTTATTAAAAACAAAAAAGGATATTAATGATTTCAATAATTCACCTTGAAACATCAATCCATTTGACAAAACATCTTTAAATGTAATTTTTTTAGAAAATCCGCTGCTCACAATAAATTTTCATAAATGCCAAAGTGAAAACAGCTGTTTTTTTAACCGTAAAGTTGGCAATTATTTTTTTTATTATTTCGCGGGATCCCGCATAAGAAATCCCCGGAAATCGGGGAATTTCAAGAGTGGAATTCCCGGGAATTCCTGTTCCAGGAAACCCTAACTTCTACTGATCCAATTCCCACGAAACTTGGGAAATAGTTTGTGGATCTGACAAAGAAATGCTATTCTGCTTGATAAAGTTAGCGGGCCATGCCCATTTAAGCCTAATGCAATATTTCACTATCTTCTAATTGGCCGATTTTTACTAAACTTGGCACCTTGAGATCTGAAAGTGACGCGTTGTAGAGTGACCACACCCTGAAAACATAAAATTGGCACTAACAATTCAAAAAATAATATTGAAAAAACAATTGGATGGAGTTCAAACATAAGTTAAAAATATTTTGGATTCAGTTAAATAATATCTATAATACTATTCCAAGTCTGTGACAATAGCAATGATAACTAAATGCACAAATAAGTAAATGTATGATTCCCGTACCTAATTCCCATTCAATTACCGGTGGAGGAAGCGGTATATGTCCGGAAACCAATTCAGCACCTGAAATGGATTATAGACTCTTAGATGAAGGATGTGGGATGAAAACTCGCAAAACTTCTAAAATCATGTGGAGCTCCTATGATCCTAAATCGACTTAATGAATTTTATCACTAAAGGCTCAGTTACCCGACTGCAATGTAATGTAACTGCAACGTAGGAAACAGCTGATCGATATTTTAATATGAAAAGTAGGTTACGTTACAGTACACCTCTATAACCATTTGTATTACTTTTCACATAACAATATCAGCTGTTTCCTACTGTTGCAGTTACTTTACATTACAGTCGGCCTTAACCAGAAGCAACTGCAGACTGCTGGACACTGCTGGACGGCTTCGTATGCTGTCAAAATAGGACAAATACTTGACGGTATCTGCAGGAAATGTAAGGAACCCGGGGTAATTGCCACAGTAGAACATCTACTGTGCCACTGTCTGGGTCTAAGCCGCACTAGATACAACAATCTTGGCAATCACACTTTTCGAAAGGTTGAACTTGTATCGGGAATGGTAATATGTAGATTACTAAGCTCTGTTAAATCTGTATGGGAGTCATTCGATACAGGCACCGCAAACTAGGCTGCCATACTTACAGGTTTCTTGTCATCTACTGGTATCGCTAAGGATCAATTCTGGTCTGTGTGAGGTCCTTGACCATCCAGGGCAACCTAACCTAATATCCTTACCTGATTGGCACCGATTTCAAATAGCATTATAGATAGCACACAAAAAAAGTTCTATTCAACTGAATCTGAAAAATGTTTAGATTTTTAATGTTTACTTTTGAACTCGATCCAATTTTTTTAAATTTTATTCAACGCAGTTCCCTTTAAGCTCTATACACATTGTCCAATGTTTCTCCAGTTTTTGTATTCCTTGCAAAAAATAAGATCTGACGAGGATAATTTTATCGTTGAAATCAAATCTCTTTCCTCTGAGCAATTTCTTCAGACTTGAAAATAAGAACTAGTCACTCGAGGCTAAGTTTTGACAAATATGGCAGCAATTCGTAGCCCAATTGATGGATTTCTGCCTTGAAAACTTTAATGTAATCTTTAATGGTGACTGAAACAACTTCTTGTACATGTTACAAGAAGGGTACTTCCAATTCGGAGTAGCCAAAGACAGCTCTCCGACGAATTTTTCTTTATGGTTATTATTATTAATATTCCAATCATATGAGAAGGTGTTAAGCCACAGTTCAAGTTTATTTTTGTTTTCATTAATAATATTTAAAATGTTTTAATAATTTTTTTTTATTTAATATTTAAGCGCTTAAAACAACTGATTAAATTTATTCAACAACTTAAATTTAAATTTCTTATTTGCAGTGCAGTTTACAAGTTCATAGACATGTTTAAGCTCTTTATTGATCCATGAAAATAACTTTGCATAATTATAATAATGCGAGCCAATATGTAAATTTATTAAGTATAACTGGAACGTGCCATGGACAAACATGCGGCTGCAAATAAAAAATTTAATATTTCAACCAATAAAATTTTAAATAGGCGCCATAATAGCTGTTGATAGCAATATAATTATAAAGAGTAATGATTAACACTTAGGGCTCATTTTTTTACTTCAGAGCTGAACTAAGTTTAATAAATCTTCTAGCGATAGGTCTCCAGAAACGAATTTAAAGGGACTATTAATTTATCCCTAATATATTGTATCTTAATAAATTTTTTCCTAAGTCTCACTTTATGTTTTTAATCAAAAAAGATATTCAGTTGCGACAAGTGAAATGAGATATGCATCAAAACCAACATTAGACACGCTATATTTAAATTATATTCGTGTATTGAAATATTAAACAAGTAGTGTAGGCTTAGATATCTAATAACTACTCCCACATCTTTTGATGACACAAATATTTGCATATAAATCAATTAAATGGCGTCAACTCCCTTGAATTAGAGGTACAAACCTGATTACCAAAACGGCAGACTACACAACGAAAAAATCTTTCATACACTTACTGATTTGCTATACATAGTACATGGTGCGATATATGGCACATTATAATCAAATTATTAGGTCGGTTCGAGTACTTTTCCTGTAAAACTAGTAATTAAGTAATATAAAGAACTCTCAATAAAAATGTTTGCATGTAGAAGTACGCGAACAGGAAATTTGTAAAATCCAGATGATTGCCAATTTTACATATGTACATTTCCATAGGAATGTAAACTTTTTGTAGCGTGCGACACCAAAAAAAATATATGTTTGGTTTGTAAAAGAAAAGGAAAATCTTTTTTATTTCTTTATATATATATTTGTGTAGCTCTACATTAGGTAAAATTTCAAGAAAAATCTAAATATAAGCTTAATTGCTTTCTGTTGCACGTGACAAAAGAGTGAACTTTCTATTGGAAAAAAATATACATATGTATGTATGCATTGAAACATTTCATAATAATTTTTGTTTTAATTGTATATTTCCAACAACAATTTTATGGCAATTTCGCAAGTTTTAATTTCATGTGGAAAACACAAAATGCCCCGAATATATGTATTTCTAGCGGGTGTACAAATTATCGCAAATCACCCGAAAAAAAATTTTTGGACGACTCAATAAAAAAATATTTGTCGATTATTCATTCCAAATTCGGGTGATTGTATTCGGGCGAGTATTCATTTTATACTTTTGGGTTATTCTTCACTTTTTCTGGGCGATTTAGCACCGTTTATTGGTTATTTCTTCACAATGACTAATCACCCAATAATTTTGGGTGTTCCTTCATTTAGCTGTTTCGGGAGATTCGCACTTGGGCAATAATTCTTACAGCCGTTTCTGGCATCAAACTTAAATAAATGTTATTTTGTTTATAACTTCCTACAGGAAATAGAACTGACACAAGAGTAGTCACGTGCTCGATCCCCAAGTGTAGTGACCAGTCCGAGATCTAACACTTCCTATGAAGCAGACCAGTCACTTTTACATGGGGATGGCCTAGGGAGGGATTAATTGATACTTTGTATCCACCTTGTGACTTGCCACTAAACTATACCATAGGCACCTATTTGTGGTAGAATAATATAAATTATATATAAATGTAATTCCGACATTTAACTGTAGCATTGCAATTAGAGCTTATAAATTTTTTTTTTTGTTACAAATGCAATGAAATTTTATATTTAATCTGAAAATTTTTCGAGTTTCGAAGCGACAACCTCGTGCATGAGAGGCTTGCGCACTACCCACTCTACCACAGGGCCACTCATATTTCAAAAGTATAAATACCAGTTAAGCTTAGGTTAATATTTAAGTTAGGTTTCTTAGTGTGTATAGTTAGGGTCTGGTTCCAGAGTCGCATTGGAGGGATTTGTTAGTTCCTGTATTGAACCACATCGAGCAAGTTCGGTGTCGTTTACTACAATACTAGACGGAGTCCGAATTAAATTGGCTCAAGATCAAGACGATACATTATGAAAATTGTGAATATGTAACCTTTTCAACGATATGGCGTTTTTCACCATACTTGCTTTTGTTTTAATATTTTTGTTGTTTTTTTGATAAGGCCTGTTTATGAATGTTTATATACATACGAAGTTTTTTTAGCTAATTTCCAAATCTTTTGAGTTAAAGTCTTACTGACTAGTTTCGTGAAACAGGAATAAAATGCATATACACATTGATTAACCAAAAAAAAAAACAAGCAAAATTTTCAAATTAAATAAAGACTTTATGTCAAATAAATATGCTTCGGTATTTCATACATTTATTTTTTCTTATATTAAAAACTTTCATCATATACTAAATATGTGTGTTTTCCTTTGCTTTTATTTTTTATCCTTTACAAACATGTGATTTCATTTTACTGGATTTTACTGGCGAAAATTTGTCCATTAAAAATTTGCATTTACTCACTCAATGAACTTTAAGTTTTCTCTCTCAGTTCGCCCTCACATTTATTTACTGGATTATGTTAACATGGGCGCAATCCAATAAAATCCAGTAAAAAGTTTTAAAAACTTTTAAGTTCCCGACCGCAGATATTATTTTTATTTTGCTGGTTAATTTTAACTATACCTATCAAGAAAAGGAATAGAGGTAAGAATTTACTTATTCTAACAATGCAGACACAATAGAATAACCGAACAATGCTATCCATA
Organism: Tachina lurida; assembly: GCA_944452675.1. Taxonomy (NCBI): domain Eukaryota; kingdom Metazoa; phylum Arthropoda; class Insecta; order Diptera; family Tachinidae; genus Tachina; species Tachina lurida. The sequence continues at coordinate 93,071,418 of OX101754.1, read as the reverse complement.
TATCATCTTTTTATTGTTATCTCGAGGCAAATACAGCAACTTCAGTCGTCATTGAGAAGTATGTCATTAAATGGAAAGTAAAAAAATAGAATATAAAATAATAGCTATGAATATGCGCCAATGCCTTATTTGGCAAACAAAATACGTTAAATTAAAAAATGTGAATTTTTTAAAAAACATACAAAGATTTTATTATTTTCTGAAATATATCTTCATACCAAATGATAAAGCAAACAAAACGATAAAAATTGTGCTGCCCCTATGACCACTTCCATCTGAAATAGACCAACTCTTTATGAAAATATCCACTTCAATCATATTTTCTCTAATGGCAAAATTAAAACATGTTTTTGCATGCCCTTTTATGTTCTTTGCCCACGTTCTATTGTGAGCACTAGATTAAAACAAGTAAGAGTGCTATATTCGGCTGTGCCGAATCTTATATACCCTTTACCAACGTACGTACATATACATATGTATATAGTATACACAGTAGTAGTAGTAGTAGACACATACATATATATTTGTTTTGTAAAAAATTTATAATTTTTCTCTAAAGCAATTAAGTGACCTTTCAGTATTTTTCGATTAAAGAATTCGATTCAATTATTTTATTTTCGATATTAGCAATAGTTGAATATTTTACTCTACACTCTGTAGTTAAGATATATTTTACATTCACTCTTATTTCAGTCAACATCGACGTCAGGTCAATACAATACCAAAATATTGGGGCTTGTTTACTTGCTCTCGAGATGTTCAAAAACCGTGCTGCTATTTAATAACACATAAAGTATATAAAACTTGTAAACAAAAAGAAAAAACTAACTTGACCTAGTTACTTTTGTAAACAAAACAATAAATTTTCCAACCCTGGAATCAACCTTTAAGATTTTTCTGATTTAAAAAATTAATAAAATGTGTTAAGTGAACAAAGAAAAAAAATTAATTTAAACTTTAATATCCAAAAAATATCAAAGTTTTCATCTATGGAGCTGTAATTTTCATTTTTCAAATTTCATACACCAAACTTTTCTTTCAGAAGCATAAAATATACTCAATTTATAAAGAAAAAGAAAAAAAAATTAGACCTATTTAATTTTACATAACACAAAAAGTGTAAGTTTTCCAACCCTGGAATCATAATTTAGAATTTTTCTGATTATTGATACCAATCTAGTTCTTTAAAAAATACATAAAATATGTTAAGTGAACAAAGCAAATACGAAATAAAAAAACTTAGTTTCATTTAATTCCTTTATTATTAAAAAATGTTGCTTTTTTGAAGTTTTTTCAGTTTAAATGATTTTTTCAGTTTTGTCGCTTTTTTTCGTTTTAGCGATTTTTTCTGTTTTTGAAGGTTTTTTTAATTTTGGCGATTTTTTTCTGTTTTTAGGGGTTCTTTTTTCATTTTGGAGATTTTTTTCATTTTGGTGATTTTTTTTCATTCTGGCGATTTTTTTCTGTTTTTGAGGTTTTTTTCATTTTGGCGATTTTTTTCTATTTTTTTGGCGATTGTTTTCTGTTTTTGGATGTTTTTTCATTTTGGCAATTATTTCTTCTTTTTGGGGTTTTTTTCATTTTGGCGATTTTTTTTTCAGTTTGGCGATTTTTTTCAGTTGTTGGGTTTTTTTTCTTTTTGGCGATTTTTTCCTCTTTTGGGATTTTTTTTCATTTGGGCGTTTGGGGTTTTTTTCGTTTTGGCGATTTTTTTAATTTTGTCGATTTTTTTTCATTTTGGCGATTTTTTTTCATTTTGGCGATTTTTTTGTCATTTAAGCAATTTTTCCGTTTTTTTGTGATTTATTTTAGTCTTAGAAATTTTTTTTTTGTTTTGGCGATTTTTTTTTTGTTTTTGGCGAGTTTTTTCGGTTTGGAGATTTTATAATTTTTTGTTTTTTTAGTTTTACCGTTTTTGAAAATTTCAAGAGTTTTGCTCTTACGGTTTCCAAGATACAGCAAGTTGTCAAAATTGCATAGTCAAAATTGCATTAACTGATGGAACACCCTTTAATTTAAATTTTTTGAAATTTTAGTGTTAATTTTTGTAGTCAGCCTCAAACTAGCCAATTAGTTAATTCACGTGTATCGTATGCCGATGCTGCTAAGACTAGTTCTATTCCCACACAAAATGTTCCACCGCCAAGTAATTCAACGAATGCAAACTCTAGCTTTAACTTTAGTCGTCTTGAAGCTACTATTGAGAATCTGCTGCTAACTATAAACAACTTTACAACAAATATGAGTAGCATGATGCAAGAAATGCTGAGAATGCAGAATACTCTGCTTCAAGCATTAGTCAACAAACCATGAACACGTTAAAACTATGTTTCTGGAACGCAAACGGCATTCGCCAACATAAAAACGAACTTGAGCACTTCCTCATGGAAAAAAATATTGATATAATGATGGTCTCTGAGACTCACTTGACTTCGAGAAGCTGCTTTAAAATAAATGGTTACACTCTATATGATTCAAAGGACCCGAGAGGGAGAGCATGCGGTGGATCAGCAATTCTAATTAAGTCAAGACTCAAGCACTATATCCTTGAGAACGTTAGTGAAGAATATATGCAAGCTACGAATATTTTCGTAGAAAATTTTTGTGCGAACTTCGTGATATCATCAATTTACTCACCTCCCAGATTTTCAGTTACCGAAGATCAGTATGAGAAGTTCTACAAATCGCTTGGATCTTGTTTCGTGGCAGCTGGTGACTACAATGCAAAACATACGTACTGGGGCTCGCGTCTTGTTACACCTAGAGGTAGAGCGTTGTTTAATACAATTTCAAAAATGGGCTTAGATGTCATTTCGAGTGGGGAGCCTACTTATTGGCCTACTGACGTAAGAAAAATTCCAGATGTTATAGATTTTGGCGTCACGAAAAATATCAATAGGGACTTAATTCACGTAGAGGGCTCTGTAGATCTGTCCTCCGATCACTCTCCCACAATAGTTAAAATTTTCAACCCACTAAGGAGTGATTTAACTAACTCATATGCGAAAACGATTAACAGGGTCAACTGGCTAGGATTCAAAAAATATATTAGTAGTCACTGCGTAGAAAACATTCAGCTAAGATCACCTGATGATATTGAATTTAATATTGCCAATCTTAACGAATATATTAAACAGGCTGCTGAACATGCCACTACTTCCTATCCGCAGACTGGCTTTAATAGAATTTATTCTACGGATATTGAACGTCTCGTATGTGAAAAAAGGAGAGCTAGAAGAGAATGGCAACAACACCGATCACCCCTAAATAAAATCAGACTTAAAGAATGTACTAAACGACTCAAAGAGCTGCTATCGTCGGAAAAGACTGCATTACTGGAAAAGTACTTAGAAGGTCTTGATGTAACGTCAACATCTAATTACTCTTTATGGCGCGCTACTAGAAATCTTAAAAGACCCGTTGATCTCAAATCACCATTGCGTACTTCGACTGGAGGCTGGGCAAGAAGCGATAGTGAGAAAGGTAACTTATTTTCTGAGCATTTAAAATCTGTATTCACTCCCAATTCATGTACGGGTGCTGCCGATTTACCGAGTGTAGTCTCTCTACCCCCTCGTCCCTTAAGGTTTAAGATGCATGAACTACAAAAAATAGTTGCTGAACTCGACCCTAAGAAAGCTCCAGGTATTGATGGCATTAGTAACAAGATGCTGATGAACTTGCCTCATATTGCAATAAGAATTTTGCTATTTATTTTTAATGCCATTTTACGAATGCAGTATTTTCCACATAACTGGAAACTTGCCAAGATTAAAATGATTCCAAAGCCAGGCAAAGATCTTACCAAGGCTGAGTCATATAGGCCTATAAGCTTACTTTCAACAATTTCAAAGCTTTTCGAAAAGCTGCTCATGACTAAATTGTCCACAATTTTAGCTGATACTGGGTGCATCCCCGACCATCAATTTGGCTTTAGAAGTCAGCATAGCACTATTGAGCAAACGCATAGATTGGTTCAAATTATAAGGAGGACTTTTGAAGAAAAGAAGTATTGTTCTGCCCTTTTTATTGATGTTTCTCAGGCATTTGACAAAGTATGGCACAAAGGCCTAGTTTTAAAATTGAAGACATACCTACCAATAAATATACAAAAGCTTTTGGAAAGTTATATTGTTGATAGGACATTTACCGTTGTGGAAGGAGACTTCATGAGTGTACCCGAATCTATATCTTCTGGTGTGCCACAGGGTAGTATTCTGGGGCCAGTCTTGTATCTAATATATACTTGTGATATGCCTGTGAGCAATAACATCCACACTTCTACATTTGCCGATGATACAGCCTGTTTGAGTATTCACAAAAATCCTGATGAGGCATCCCGCAATCTCCAAGCACACATTACCCAGCTTGAAATATGGTTGAACTTATGGAGAATTAGAGTCAATGAACAAAAGTGTGTTCATATAACGTTTACCCTAAGAAAAGATACCTGTTCCCCCATTCGAATCAACAATCAAAATATTCCTCAACATTCTCAAGTCAAATACCTTGGCATACACCTTGATCGAAGGCTTACATGGAAATATCATATTGACTCTAAGTTAACCCAAATGAAACTTAAATTGACTCAAATATATTGGTTAATTGGCAGAAATTCAACACTCAGCCTAGACTGCAAACTCTTGATATACAAGTCGCTTTTGAAGCCAATATGGTGCTATGGAATTCAGCTGTGGGGCACTGCTTCAGCTTCAAATGTCGAGAGAATCCAACGAAGGCAAAACAAAATTTTACGTTTGATAACATCTGCTCCATGGTACGTTAAAAACTCAAATATTCATCGTGATTTAAATATGCCACTAGTGAGTGAAGAAATTGCAAAATACGCAGGCAAATATTTAACTAAACTCGAGTCACATCCTAATCCGCTTGCCCGTAATATTTTGAGCTTTACTGGACACATCCGCTTAAAAAAGAGGGACACAAGGGCTCTTATACCCAACACTCCAGATGGGACTGCTTAGAAATACTTCTTTTTGATTATCACTACTTATGTATTATTTATAACTATCACTAAGCTTATGTCCAATATTGGTCGGGCCTAATAATTATATTTAGATTTAAGATTTGATTACTTATTGTTAGTTCATTTTTGAAGATACAATAAATAAATATGTATATGAAAAAAAAAACAATTGCTTAATTATAAAAACAAGCCAAATTTACAAATTAAATAAAAAACACTTTTCATGAAAAACATCAATACTTACTTGTCGCTTTACTTTCCAAAACCGGCTTCATAAAAAATCGCCCAGAACCAAATCGCCCAAAAATAAAAATTAAAAATCGCCCAAAAAAAATCAAATATCGCCCAAAAAAATCAAATATCGCCCAAAATTAAAAAACACCAAAAAACATTCAAAATTATATGTAGTAATTTAATTTTTATATTAAAAAAAAAAAGAAAAGTTATAAAGAAGCATAAATGATATTCGTTTCTTACTGAATTCCAATAAAAGTATGAATAAAAGAAAATATTCTCCACAATCGCCAGAAGTTTTTGGGTGTTTGTTCATGAAGAATCAGTAATATGATCAATTTTAGTATCATTTTAAAGCTTTTGAGAAAAATGGTAAAATGCAGACTTGGTTATTAAGCCGGGCTTAAGGATTTTCTCCACGATGGTGTTTCCCCACGCGGTGCAGCCTAATAAAGATTTTCTACCTTGCAAAGCTTTTCTGCTTAAGAACGTTTTCGTGCCACTGTTACCCATTAACTTGGAGGCATTTTAAGTAAATTTTGGCGCTTCCATTGGACTCCAAGCTATATAAATAAATTAATTAATCTATATATATAAAACAGGATGTGTGTATGTATGTAACGTACGGACTCCAAAACGGCTGGGCCGATTTTGATGAAATTTTCAAGGAATCTTCAGAACATTCAGGGGACACTCTGACACTGATTTTTGATTTTCGGTCTGCGGGCGGAGGGGCGTGGCAAAATCCAATTTTCATATTGCAACACCAATGCCATATACATATACTATATACTTCTTTTTTTGTGCGGAAGAGGGGGGGGGGGTAGCGAAGCACACCGGGTTAAGCTAGTCAAGCTATATAAATAGTTAATTATTTTGGCATTTGCAATTGATCTTGAGAAATCTGCGCCAAATATGATATTCAGGTGAAATGCAATTTTTTGCCAATTTATAAAATAACTTGGAAAATTTTCCATTTTGCAAACTTTTCATAACAAATTAAATTTTTTTTTATTATATATATATACATATATATGTACATTTAAAGTAGTCGTCTATACGCTTATCTGTACTTCAAAGTGATAAATTTTAGCCTCATACTAGTATAAAAAGTTTTTCCAATGAAATATTATACGAGAATTGTTTTGATATTTTATATTGCAGTTTACTAAAACTTTTTTAGGCAAACCTATAATTTAACACCTCTTACTACAGTGGTCCTGTTTATTGCAATTTCTTTCTCCGAATGGCAACGTTTTTAGCTGTTTAAAGCTTTTATTTTCACAAGTTTGATATGGTAAATAAAACCACACTCAAGTAGTTTTAATCTAATAAGATCTAATAAGATCAAGGCGAATTGCTGTTCAAAGCCGAATTGAATTGCTTTAAATCCCATCCGCCAAAATCAGTTTTTTCTGACACGTTTTAGATGGAAAACAATTTAAAAGCGTCTGGCAAAAAAAAGCAAAAATTAAATGGTGGTTTATTTTATGATAGATAGTAAAATTATGTAGATATAGATAGTAAAATATTCTTCTTATAGACAACTTTTGTTGACAGACTGGGTTATTTTAAGCATGTTTTTTTTGGTAATTTTGTAACTCAACACTTCACAGTGTTAAATTAATAACTTTTATAAATATGTACCACTATCGGTCAGGTCAGAGAGTTCAATTTCGTTCGGAAACGGAATTCAATCCACACTCGATCAATCCGAAATACGACCAAAAATTTCACTCATGTGAACTCTATTTAATCAACCCATTGTGTTGAAGTTTGTATTGGCTATATATTTATTTTTTTAAATAGTTAATATCCGTTACTTTGAAGTTCACATCCGTTGTTTAAAGCTGACTACTACGTGGTGCAAAGCCCGCCTTACATCTTACATTGTTGTATTTTATTATGTTCGTTAAACTTAAATTCACATTTTAGTTTCGTTACAATATCAAGCATGAGCAGACAACAGAAGCTTTTGTTATTCATGAGTATGATTATAGTGAGCGAAAAGCTCTTCACTCTACCATATCAAATTCATACAAACATATGTACACATTTACACATGTTAAATTATTAAAAATTCTAAATGATTTGAAACAAGTAAGAGCGCTATATTCGGCTGTGCCGAATCCTATATACCCTTTACCAACGTTTGTATATGTACAGGGTGTTTTTTTAGAGGTATAGAACTTCGAATTGAAATAAAACACAAGAAAATCGTTTTAATGTCCATCAATTTGGCTTTATTGGAAGGATAATTTTATGCCATTAATGTTTAAATATGATTTCGGGCATGTGGCCGCCGCAGCTGGCTCGAATAAAGCCAATTCTACAGGTCCAATTTTCAACCACTTTTTCGAGCATATGGGGCCGTATGTTGGCAATAACGCCACGAATGTTGGCTTCCAAGTCCCCTAACGTTTCTGGTTTGTTGGCGTAAACGAGCGACTTCACATATCCCCAAAGAAAATAATCCAATGGTGTCAAATCACACGATCTTGGTGGCCAATTGACAGGTCCATTCCGCGAAATTATGCGCTCTTCGAATGTTTCCTTCAATAAATCGATTGTGACGTGCGCTGTGTGGCATGTAGCGCCGTTCTTGTTGGAACAACAACTCATCCACATTCATGCCATCCAATTCGGGAACAAAATAGTCGGTTATTATGGCTCTATACCGGTCTCCATTAACGGTAACTGACTCTCCAGCATTATTTCGGAAGAAGTATGGCCCAATGACTCCACCAGCCCATAGAGCACACCAAACAGTCAGTTTTTGTGGATGTAATGGCGTCTCAAGGGTCTCACGTGGATTCTCTTCACTCCAAATGCGGCAATTTTGCTTGTTGACGTAGCCATTCAACCAAAAATGAGCCTCATCACTGAACAAAATTTTGCGATGAAAATCAGCATCGAGATCAATCTCATTTTCGGCCCATACACCAAAATCACGACGCATTGCATGGTCTCGCGGCTTTAATTCTTGCACAAGCTGGATCTTGTAAGGTCGCAAGCCAAGATCTTTGCGCAAAATCTTCCATAAAGTTGATGGACAAAGCTCCAATTGCTGTGCACGGTGGCGAATCGATTCATTCGGGTCCTCTTCAACACTTTGCTCTATAGCGGCAATTGTTTCTTCGGTGCGCACTGTTCGACGTCTCTGCGGATGCGTATTATCACATAGAGTAAACGTAGTGCGAAAACGATCCATGGTTAACCGAATTAATTGCCCTGATGGACGATTATGTCGACCATAAAATGGACGGAGCTTGCGGTAAACTTCGCGAACTGAACCATTATTTTCGAAATAAATTTGCACGATTTGCAAGCGTTGTTCTTTTGTCAACCTGTTCATGATGAAATGGCAAACCAAACTAAATATTAATCACTTGACAGCTGACAAAATGGCCGCCAGTTAAAAAAGTGATGCCAACTTAAAATTCTATACCTCAATAAAAAACACCCATTAGTATACAGATACATATGTATGTATATAACAACATACATACTTACATACATATTTGTGCTGCGAGCATAATAAGCAATTTGGAGAAAAATATGTTTAACTGACAAAAATTATTTTTGATTATGTTTTACCCAGAATTTTTTTTTTTTTTTTGGATTTCCAACCCTGGAACCATATTTTTGATTTTTCTGGGTTTTAATGCCAATTTTTTTATTTCTTAAATATAGAATATATTTAATTACCAAAGAATATAAGAACATAGAAATAGTTAGTTTTGTTTATTTAGTTTTATATAGCAGACAAAATTTAAGTTTTCCAGGTCTGGAGCAAGTTTTTTTTTTGTTTTTCTGATTTTATATACCAAACTTTGTCTTTCTAAAACTTTATGTATTATTAATTTGTAAACAAAAAGAAAAAATTAATTTTAGTTACTTTTATATACAAAAACAAATTTTACAACCCTGGAATCATCCTCTTAGATTTATCTGCTTCCTTATACCAATCTAGTTATTGAGAAAATATTTAAAATATGTTAAGTGAACAAAGAAAAAAAAGAACTAAGGAAAAAATTTGTTTTATTTAATTACTTTAATATGAAAAAAAAATCAAATTTTCCAGCTCTGGAGCCGTGGTTTTCGTTTTTCTAATTTTCTATATCAAACTATATTATATTTCTTTCCAAAACATAAAATATATTTAATTTATAAAGAAAAAGAAGAAAATTAATTAGAGCTAGTAACTTTTAGATATCACGAAAAATTGTAAGTTTCCCAACCCTGGAACCATTCTTTTAGATTTTTCTGATTTCTTACACCAAATAAATTTCTTTTAAGAATGTAAGATATGTTTGATTTATAGAGAAAAAGGAAAAATTAGTTTTAGTAACTAGGCTATTTTAATATAATAAAAAAGTTAAAGTTTTCCAACCCTGAAAACGTCTTTTTAGGGTTCCGTACACCAAAGATGTCTGTATGTCTGTCTGTCTATTTTCCCGAGAACCGTAAGAGCTACGGACCTGAAATTTGAACAGAGTGTGTAGACCTTTCGTCGCTACAACAAAAAATACATGAAAGTTAAATTTTAAAGGGTGTTCCAAAACAAGTGTTAATGTATTAACACTAAAATTTTAAAAAAAAATCTAAATTAAAGGGTGTTCCATCAGTTAATGTAATTTTGACTATATAATTTTGACAACTTGCTGTATCTTGGCAACCGTAAGAGCAAAACTCTTGAAATTTTCAACAACAATAAAACTAAAAAATCCCAAAATTATAACATCGCCAAACCGAAAAAATCGCCAAAAAACCTAAAAAAAATCGCCAAAACGGAAAATAGCGTCAAACTAAAAAAAATCTCTAAAACTCCAATTAATCGCCAAAAAACGAAAAAATCGCCGAACTGAAAAAAATCTAAAATTAAAATAAATTGCAAAAATCCGAAAATATGGCCAAAATGAAAAAAATTAGCAAAATGAAAAAAAAACGCCAATAACCGAAAAAATTGCCAAAACGAGAAAAAGGCGACAAAACTAAAAAAAATTTTTTAAACTGGAAAAAAAACGACAAAAATGCACAAAAAAACGCCATATTAAAGTCGCACTTTACTGAATTTATTTATTTTGTTTTTTTTTTTAATATCAACTTTATTCGTACTGAAACATAGAAAAAGTTTATTTAAAAAAAATATATAGTTATATAGTTAGCTAGTTACTTTTATATTGGCAAAATCAGGTTTAAGTTTTCCAGCTCTGAAACCGTCTGCTCGATTTTGCTGATTTTCAATACTAATCCATTTTGGACCATTTCTGATGCACCAGTTCAAGACTGAAGTTTCTAGCTTTTCCAGAGCTTCGGAAAACCTATTTCACGTACATCACGTACAGGCGGACGGACGGACAGACAGACATCGCTTATTCGATAAGGTTCCATAAAATATATACTTTATGGAAGTAACACACGGAATGACAAACCATTTTTGCTGAAGGGTATAAAAACCAACATGCAATTTTTAAGATAAATAAGAAACGTGTTTTGTATTATAACGTCACGTTTTTGCGAACAAGCAAATAATATTTTATAAAAAATATATATGAATTTCTAATAAACAAATAAACTTTACTCACGTTTGATTAATTATGAGAATTATGATGTATTAATTGAAACATTAACTAAAAATTGCAGCTTCTTGAGCTTTTCTTAAGTGCAGCAGCAATCATTTTAAATATTCACAAACGGCCATACACGCATACATATGCACATATATACATACATACATACATACATATGGCACCCTACAATGAAACAAATAATAAAAATACAATGAATGAATGAATGATTAGCTGAGTGTCTGTTGGCCAGTTGATTAACTAGTTTTTAAACACAAACAACACAATAAAATAAAAGCATCAGTCAATATTTTGTTAAGACACTGTCCTTTATTTATATGTATCTTTATGAATTTTTAAATCGAAAACTTGTTAAACTTCGACACTGTGTTCAATGAAATGTGCGTGTTTGAAAATAGTATCTGTGCTTAGTATCTGTGTTCACAAAGAGTTCGTGTGTTTGTAACGCTTTCGCAACATGTGTATAAAACGGAAATGAAACGCAATCAAGAGATGAGCAAAATTGCTTAAAACATTTAGTTGAAGAGCAGACGTTAAAGCGAACACAACTAACAAACGGTTAAAAAGAAACTTTAATTGCAAGAAATTCGCAAGACTTTAAGAAAAAAAAATATTAACCTTTTGTTATACATAAGACAACAAACCAAGTTAAGGCTATAAATTCATTGTTGTAAATAAAGAATATTGTCAATAAACTATGCCAATTGTAATACAATGGCCATTAATTTTAGTATTGCTAATCGCGTGTTTGTACCGTGTCAAAGTCGAATCAAAAGTATTTGAACGATGTGAATTGGCAAGAGTGTTATTTCAGCGCCATCATCTCGATTTGGCCGAAGTAGCGCAGTGGGTGTGTATAGCAAAACACTCGAGTGGTTTTAATACAGCAGCTGAAGCAAAAAGTTCAACAGGTGGCTCTCATGGCCTTTTCCAAATCAGTGATGTGTATTGGTGCTCGCCGCCTGGTCAAGGTGCCGGCTGTAATCTATCATGCCAACAGTTAAGAGATGACAATATTAGCGATGATTTGTTTTGTATCAAACGCATTTATGATGAACACCAACGTATATCCGGCGATGGTTATACAGCATGGAAGGCTTATCAACAACATTGCAAACATAAGGCAGCTTCCTACATACAAGACTGTTTCTCACCACAGCAGAAGAGCTCCATTAAATCATCTCCCACCAAACTACGCAACGAGTACCGTGGACATTTTTCTGGCAATTCTATACAAGATAATTCACCGCAAAAGACTGGTAAGGTATATGGGCGCTGCGAGTTGGCTCGCGAGCTGCATAGCAAACATGAAATGCCCATGAAACAAATACCCACTTGGGTTTGTATAGCCGAACATGAATCTCGTTTTAATACAGCTGCTGTGGGACGTTTGAATGCTGATGGCTCGGCCGATCATGGACTTTTTCAGATAAGTGATCTCTTTTGGTGTTCCCATGAACGCTATAGCGGGGCTGGCAAGGCCTGCGGCTTGTCTTGCAGTAAACTCTTGGATAATGATATTACCGATGATGTTCATTGCATAAAACAAATACACAGCGAACATACGGCCTTGTCGGGTGATGGCTTCTCCGCCTGGACTGTCTACGAGCCGCATTGCCAAAATCAGCGCTACGAACAAATATCTAATTGTTTTCAAGAGATACAGCAACCACAATTGAAAGCAAATGCTTATGGTTTCCCAGTGACTGCAAATCAAATACCAAATGTGACAAAATTTGGCTCCAATAAAAATAATCCTTTCTTCAAAAACTCACCAGCTATAGAGGAAACAAAAAGCTTTAATAAAAATAATCCTTTTTTCAAACAGTTACCAGCAAAAACTCACTACATACCACCAGCTTATAATGAAATTTCCAAATCTCCTGCTTATAATGGCGTTTCTTACAAGGGTAAAGTTTATACACGTTGTTCATTAGCCCAAGAACTATATTTTAAACACCACTTTCCCATACAGGATATAGCCACGTGGGTTTGCATCGCCGAACACATATCTAAGTTTAATACATCAGCCTTAGGGCACTCAAATTCTGATGGCAGTACCGATCTTGGACTTTTTCAAATAAGTGATCGCTATTGGTGCGATCATACTGTAAATGGAGGTAAAGCTTGTAACTTGCCGTGTCATAAGCTAATGGACGAAGATTTGCAGGATGATGTGGCTTGTATAAAAACCATATACCAGGAGCATAACAGATTATCGGGAGATGGCTTCAATGCTTGGCCAGTATATCAACTCCATTGTCAAAATCAAGCTGTTGAAAATATCAACATATGTTTTGAGGAAGAAACTTTAAAGTTTTTGCCCCCTACAACATTGCAGACGGAAATTAAGCAAGATAAAGGTAAAATTTATAATAAATGTGAATTAGCTCAGGAGTTATATCGTAAGCATAACATATCCCTGGATCAAATATCCAAATGGGTGTGTATAGCCCAACATGAGTCTTCATTTAATACGGCTGCTGTCGGTCGTCTAAATGCCGATGGCTCAGCTGATCATGGCCTTTTTCAGATAAGTGATCTTTACTGGTGCAATCACGATCAGTATAGTGGTAAAGCTTGTAATATTCCATGTCACAAATTGTTAGATTCTGATATAACAGATGATGTCAAATGTATTAAGCAAATACATGAAGAGCATACAAGAATCTCAGGAGATGGTTTCAATGCTTGGACAGTATATCAACCGCACTGCCTTCAAATAGGAAAAGAGTACATAAAAGAATGTTTCACCGAGCAAGATTTTGAACAGGTTTCCAAGCAAACACCAACCAATAGTAATTCATTGACTCCTAAACAATTAAAACCACCACAAAAGGCTAAAGTTTACCAAAAGTGTGAGTTAGCTCAAGAACTTTTTAACAAACAAAGAATACCCATGGAACAAGTAGCTACTTGGGTTTGCATAGCAGAGCATGTGTCTTCATACAACACAGCCGCAGTTGGCCATCTAAATACAGATGGTTCTTTGAATCATGGCATCTTTCAAATAAGTGATCTTTATTGGTGCTCCCACGATCAGGGTGGTGGCAAGGCTTGCAATATTCCGTGTGAGAACCTTTTAGATGCTGACTTAAAGGATGATATAAGATGCATAAGGATCATTTATGAAGAACATAGCAGAATTTCAGGAAATGGTTTTGATGCTTGGCCGGTGTATAAAACACATTGTCGTAGTCAAAAGATGGATACAATAAGCAGCTGCTTTTTACCCAATCAAGTTGTAGATCTTGAAAAACAGCAGGATTTTGGAAAAGAGCCTAAGAATACACCTTACAATCAAAATCCATTTTTAAGTGGTCTTAAACTACCGTTCCTACATTTGGGACAAAATCCCTTGAAACCAAATCATTTCAAATTTAGTTCTGCCTCTCTAGAACCAAAATATTCCTCAAACCCATTTTTGCAAAACATTATTACCACCAATGAAAGCGAATCACATGAATCCATTGCTTATGCTCAAAACTATACAAATAATACTAAACAACACAAGCAACAACAAAATGAAGTCATCAAACCGATATCAAGCAAGGAACACTACCAGAAAAATCCTTTTTTGAGCGAGGCCTCAAAGACAACGCCAACAGTAGAAAAACATCAGCAAATCGAAACTTCAACAAAAGCAAATTATAGAAATACTCCTTCCGTCAATGGGGCTGGAAGTAAATTGGAATTCAAACCTGTTGAAATATTAAAAGACTCAAGTTCAGTAAAAAGCAATACACTCCGCAGTTACATTAAGAGCTCGAGTGTGGAGGAACCAAATCTGTCTGCTAGTCGCAAAAAATCAACTTCCTTAACAACATCGAATAGCGGTGAAAATGTTAAAACCTATTTAAATAGTAACGATTTTAGAACAACAACGACAACAAGCAAACCTAAAACAACATCAGCAACTGTACTTACTACAGCTCGGACCACGGCTGCAACTACAGAGAAGTCCAGCACCACAAAGCTTACGGTTAGAACAAGCCCTACGATCCACAAACCAACCACTACCAAGAGACCAGCCACAACCACAACAAATAAGAGAGTTACGGATACGGAGACGACAAAATTAGCTAAAGTGACCACCACTTGGAGCTGGATAAATGAAAAACATTCCACAAAATCACCAACAACAACCACAAAATCCCCAACTAGCACCCATTTGAAGGCACAAAATCAGCAAATGCCGAAAAATGCAAACTTAAGGCAAGCACAAGGCAAGCACTTTCAAAGTTTTACAACTCTCAATCCATTAAGAACCCCAACCACAAGGCAGCTGCATACTAACAATAAGCCATCACAACAAAACACCTTTAGAGCTACAACTGTTAAGCCCGAAAAAACAACCTTCAAATGGGCAAAGGAACAGAAATCAGCTACGCCCAAACCCCTTACTACTGTCACAGAAAACTGGAGGAAATGGGATAAGACCACAACTAATTGGAATTCGGGAGATGCTTTGAAATCAACTGCCGCAAAACCTATTACTAATACAGACAACTGGAAGAAATGGGTCAAAGTTACAACTGAAAAGCAGCACAACGGAAGGATCAAGATGGACGGAACAACACCGAACTGGGCAAATAAACCAAGCTCAACTACCAGAAAATCTCTTACTACCACAGAAAACTGGAGAAAATCAACCAAGAGCACAACTAAATCTACAAGTAACAATTCATCTAGCAAATACAATGCAACAACTTTGAATTTTCGAAATAAACAGACATCAACTACCACAAAACCTGTAACTTCAACCGAAAATTGGAGAAAATGGGATAAAGCTACAACTACAACAACTCGTAAGGTCTTACAGTCAACAACGAATAATTGGAGGAGTACAACAACAATAAAACCAACCAGTGCAAAAACTACAAAAACCACCACAACAACAACAAACAAGCCAACAAAAACAACCACAAAAACGAACACGGCAAAGCCAACACGCTTCGAACACTACAAACTCTCAACTACAAAACGGTATCATGGCAACGAAAATCTTAAAGCTACAACTCTTGCGCCACAAACCAGCGCAACAAAACCACGTTCACATAAAATACAAGTAACAACACCGAAGTCTTTGACAACAAAAGCTAACCCAACAATACACAAACACGATCCATTCAGTGATCCTTTCTTTGCAAAAGTAAAAGAACAATTCCAATACATTGCGACAAAACTGGAAAGTTTTCCCGAGTCCCTGCTTTAATCAAGATTTTAAAAACAGCACATCAAATACGACCAAAACCATTGTTGCGTACAATTTCGAAAATTCGAAATTGTCAACTGCGAGGCCCTAAAAATATTGAGTGTTTTTATGGAATTTTTTTAAAATGTTAATCTTTTATACAATTTACTTGTAATGTTGTTGTTAAAGTTGTTTTCTTTATTTGCATTAAGTTTTTTTTCTTGTTTTTTTTTTGTTAATCCAAACCAACATTTAATAATTATCTAGTAATTACGATTCATAAAAAGTACTGCCATTATGTGATTTTTGTAATTAGTTGTAAGTTTAGTTGTTTTTTCTTAGCTTAATTAGAAGAATAATTATGTCGAATTTTAAATAAAATACAAATAAAATATTATATTATATACTTAATTAAAAATGTCCATAATTATTTTTGTCGTTACATCGATTAAAGCTTTAACTAACTAAAGCAAATAAATGTATCTATTAGGATCACATATTTATGGGAAAATCTAAACAATAGTTATATTATGCATAATTTATTGAAGCCCCTAATAGACAACATGTTTTTAGGTTCCTGGGGACTAATTAGCAAATCTCAATAGAATAAATGGAAATAAATAAATGGGAATATTTTTAAATTTCGTGCAATATCGAATGCCGTAGTTTGTCCCAAGATATCCAAAACTTTCCACTGTGAAATTAAAAAATTTAATTATTGATTACCTTTTTGAAATTCGTCCTAAATTTTTCGATATATTGATTATATCATAAGATATAGAGTTCAAATATTGCCTCATAACCACAATTTTTAAACATTTTAAAAATTGTTTTGCCTCATTCGTCACTTTATGGGATATTAGGAAATTGTTTCGCTGCATAGTCTACTCAAAGAACATAAATCAAAGAAATATACGAAGAATATAATGACTGTAAGCCAAACAAGAATAAATGGAGCCAACACACGCGCCTCTGTGTATTATATATGATAAATGTATCCATTTTGAAAATTCATTATCCGTTTTTCGATACCTTGAATATATCAGAAGATATAAAATTTGTTTCCCTTTTTATATTCTTCGCCAAAAATGGTAAAGGCTTTATATAGGTTTGTCATTCCGTGTTTAATTTTCACAATAATAATATGCGACATATAAAGAATATATATTCTGGGTCTTTATGAATAGGTAAGACGAATAAGCGATGTTCGTCTGTCCATCCATCTGCCTGTACGTGAAATCAGTTTTCCGAAGCTCCCAGAAAAACTAAGGACATCGGTCTTAGACGGGTGTGTCACAAGTAGTCCGAAATATATTGGCATTGAAAATCATTAAAATCACACAGAGCTGGAAAACTTAAACTTTATTTGGCCATATAAAAGTAACTAGTTTAAATTAATTTTTATTTTTTTTTTCAATAAACTTAATTTATACGAATAAAACTGGTATTAAAAAAATAAACAGAAAATTCAGTAAAGTGCGACTTTGACTCGCGCACGAAGGGTTCCGTACATTCGGTTTTGAGCATTTTTTAATGTGGATTTTATGCTTTTTGAAGTTTTTTTCAGTCTAAAGAATTTTTTTCAGTTTTGTCCCTTTTTTTCTCGTTTTGGAGATTTTTTCTGTTTTTGGGGCTTTTTTTCATATTGGAGATTTTTTTCATTTTGGCGATTTTTTTCTGTTTTTGGGGTTTTTCCATTTTGGCGATTTTTTTTATTTTGGCGATTTTTGCAATTTTTCGCGATTTATTTTAGTCCTAGAAATTTTTTTTCATTTGGTACTTTGTTTAGTTTTGGCGATTTTTTTTTGTTTTTGGCGATTTTTTTCGGCTTGGCGATTTTATAATTTTTTGATTTTTTAGCTTTACCGTTTTTGAAAATTTCAAGAGTTTTGCTCTTACGGTTTTCAAGATACAACAAGTTGAAAAGTTAGCTTGTTTTTATGGTTAAGTAAATTGTCTATAAGCATTTCGTTCCCGCTTTTGGAACTCGTCAGTAGACTTGAACCCAAAAAATTTTTGAATTTAGCTGACGAGTTCCAAAAGCGGGAACGAAATGCATATAGACAATTGCTTAACCATAAAAACAAGCTAAATTTTCAAATTAAATAAATAAAGACTTTATGTCAAATAAATATACTTCGGTATTTCACATATCTTATATTCTTAAAAAGAAAAGGATTGGTGTAAGAAATCAGAAAAATCTAAAAGGTGATTCCAGGCTTGGGAAACTTACACTTTTTGTAATATATATAAAAGTAACTAGGTGTAATTAATTTTTTTCCTTACAAACTATATATATTTTATATTTTGGAAAGAAAAATTTGGTCTAGAAAATTAGAAAAATAAAAACCACAGCTCCAGAGCTGGAAGCTTTGAACTTTTTTTATATGTTAGAGTAACTAAATAAAACGAATTTTTTTCTTATTTCCTATTTTTCTTTGTTGATTTAACATACTAGATATATATATATATATATTTTTTAAGAGCCACTAGATTGGTATAAGAAATCAGAAAAATTTAATTCCCGGGTTGGAAAATTTAGTTTTTTTTTTTGTTTATAAAATTAACTAGGTAAAATTAATTTTTTCTTTTACTTGATGTTTCAGAAAGAAAGAGTTTGGTATAAAAAATTAGAAAAATAAAAAACATTGCTCCAGACCTGGGAAACTTAAACTTTTTCTGGTATATAAAACAAATTATTTATTAGTTAATTAAATATATTTTATATTTTAAAAAGAAAGAAATTAGTATAAAAATTTAGAAAAAACAAAATTATAGTTCCAGGTTTGGAAATTAAAAAAAATAATTTGGGAAAAAATATATATTTTTTTTTCAGTTAAACATATTAAATGTCTTAGGAAGATCTTTACCCAAGATTTATTTTATATATGTATGTTAAATTTGTATATGGATATCTAATTTAAGTATAAACGAAGGTTTGTGCCATCTTGTGTATTATGCTCTCAGCACAATTATATTTCAAATCGATGGTCTTTCGTTGACAGCTTGTAACGAGTTCTTATTAAAGATTGGTAAATGGAGATAAAAATTAAATTAATCGCTAAGGAACAGTCATAGCTATAACATAAATTCAAGGACATGTTCCATTTCATTTCCCTGAAGCCATTTCTTTCTGCTGAACAAAATCGAAAAAATTCTTTAGGAAGACCACGAAATATTACTTCCAAGGGGGGATGTTTAAATTGAGACACGAAAGAGTATTGGTATGGAGGTACAATGCTAAGACTATTTTCGGGTTATTAAATAGTACGGTTTTTGAATATCTTGAGAGCGAGCAAGCAAGTCTCAATTGTTTGGTATGATACTGACTGGAATAAGGGTGAATGTAAAATAGTTCTTTAATATAGAGTGTATAATCAAATTTTTAACTATATCGAAAATTAAATATTTGAATCAAACTCTTTACTCGAAAAAACCGAAAGGTCACATTATAAATTTTATCACAAATCAAATATGTATGTATGTGTCTGTATACTACATATACATAAGTTGGTGAAGGGTATATAAGATTCGACACAATCTGATAGCACTCTTATTTGTTTATAATTTATTTAGTTATGTAAGTGAAGAATCAACTTAATAAAAAAAATTCTCCTGAAGACGTCGGAAAAAAGCTGATGAAACTTTAAGAAAAAAGATGAAATATGTAGATTTATTTGCATCTTAATAATTAAGTAAACTGACCAAAAATAGCCAACGTAAAAATAAAATTATGTTTGTAGCTATGTATGTATCTGTATACTTCATATGCATACGTACGTCGGTGAAGAATTTAATTTAGAATTTAATAATTTAACATGCCTTATGTGTGTAATTTCTGGCACACTAATCCAAAACTGAAGGCTCTAGCTTTGGAAAACCAATTTCAGGTACAGACAGACATCAAATATTCGACTTCCCTATTTATGGTCCCATAGGAATATTGTACAAATTACACATGAAATGAAAAACCTATATGCATATGAACCAGTGATCGGCAATGAATCGTTTTTTCGCTATTCATACTGACTCATGAAGTTTTAAATATAAGTGAGTAGACATGATTTAAGCCCAACTACTCTGATTTACGCATACTCACGATGACATTGATAAATCTTCTCATTTTGATTTCTAATTTCAGGTAAATACTTATACTATTCACATTGATTCAGCTCACTCAACTCATGTATGTATGTTTATTTAAAAGTTTAGTCAATAAGCAGTTTGCAATTAGTATACAATAGTAGTAAATAGGGTTGTTTTTCAATTCCTGCAAAAAAAACAAAAAAAAAGCAAGAGAGAAACACATAACCTCATAATGAGAACTTTAATGTTCGTATTCGAAGTTCGCATTGTGAATCATACTTATTTTGCATCGTCCTTAGGCATTGAATTAAGGAGAGTCAAAGTCCTCAACGTCATAAATGTTTATAAGTATGAGTTCGATGCGCACTTCAAACTTTCGAGTGAATATGATTCATAGACAATATTGCAATAAGTATGAGTTCGCATAAGTACAGTGAAACTTCGTTATAGCGAAAAACTTAATATAACCAATGATCTATTGAGTCCCTTGAGAAAACCTCTTTATTGCAAAGTTTTTCATACAAAAATACACTATAGCTATAACGAACAAATTCTGAGCAAAAAAGCCTCTATATAGCGAAATATTCCTTCAAATGCCGCAATATAACGAAATTTGAATAAATCCTAAATGGTAAAGTCCCGTTATAAAAACAGCGAAGTCTAAATGTATTTACAAGCGGATTTTGTAAAGTCTATACAACAAAGTACTCGTAGAAAAGCCTCTATACAACGAAGTAAGAATAAAATTATGTATAGCATGAAATATAAGCTTTTATTAGAATTCTCATGTTAAATAGAATAAAGAAAACTATAGTTATAACGAATTTTTTTCGTATTTCTTCAAATTTTGTTGTATCAAGGCTTTGCTGTTTATATTTATAGCGAATCAATGGCTATAACGAAGTATATTCGGTTCTCCTTGGAATTCGTTATATCGAAGTTACACTATACAAGAAATTATAAGTCATGATTCAACTCTACTCACTTTTTCACTACCTATTGCTATTCTCTGATATAGACTTAAAATTTTTGATGAAGGGCTTAAAAGGAAGAACTTGCTTAACACATTTAAAATACCCGCTAACAGAGTAGCGACTAGTACGCTAGGAAAAATATGCGACTTATTACTTATTTGTATTAAATCCAAGAAGCATGCAACAACATTTTTCTTAAACTTTTATAGGCGTTTTAAAATTAATTAAACTTTTCTACTTGCACATGTAAAATCATATATTATTTCTTTTTGAGTCAAACCGGAAAGAATTGATTATACGCAAAACAAAGGAAATTTTATAAAATACAATTTATTTATTGCGAGTATATGCATGTACACACATATTTCTGCCGCAATAAGGAAAATGTGCTTAAGTCACATTTTACTCTTTTGCAGGAAAACACTTTTAAGCGCTCAAATCAATTATTCCAAATGAGATTAGAAGTCTAAAAAGGATAAGTTCCAAGTCATAGTGCTATAACTTTCTGAAAAATCACACAAATTAATTGAGATTTTGGAGTTACCATTAACTCAAAATCAGCTTATTTCGACTTAAGTACTTTTTGCTGCTTGCCACAGATTTATAATATGTATGTACATATTATTAATTTAAAATTTTATTTGACCGGTTTATATTCTTAATTTGAATAAAATACAAATTAATTATTGTTGTTCCTATATTGCAACGTAATGTAATATAAGTGTATATCGGTGTTACAGAAAAAACGTCATAAGTTGTAGTATTATTTTCAAGCAATTTTGTTTAATTTCGCCATTATTTTTACCTACAATTATATACACATAAATTTTTAAGGAATACACTTCCGTAAGCATTATTGTTGTTAACATCTTCTAATTAGAAATTGTTAAAAAAAAATATCAGGATTATTTTGCATTCAACGAACGATTTTTCTCAATTAGGCTTTCAAGTTAAGAATTTTCAATTATTTTCATTCCAAATGAAAATGCTCTTCTTCATGTGATTTTTTTAAGAAGACCATGTGCTTCATCAGCATCCATGTCTATCTACCTTAGAATTATTTAATATGAACTTTTCAATGAAATGGGAATACGAGAATTGGTATTTTTCGCTCGAGTAATTCTTATATATATTTTTTTTCAACATATAATGAATAAAATTCTAATTCAAATAAGTTTGTAAGTTATAAATAAAAAAAAAAATTGTTTTGTTATTTTTAACCCCCGACCAAAAAAAGGGGTGTTATAAGTTTGTAGTGTGTGTCTCTGTATCTGTGCACCTGTGTATCTGTGTGCCTGTCCGTGTCCACGTACAGCCCAAACGGCTACACCGATTTTGATTTTGTTTTTTTTTTAAGGTGACTTGATCGAGAAGGTTCTTAACCATTTTTGAAGAAAATCGGTCCAGTCGTTTAGAAGATATCACATATTTTCTGGATATAAAGGAGGTTTTAAAAATTTTTAATTTTTGTTATTAGTAATTATTTTTCATCCTCAAAATGCAAAATAAAAAACATAAATCATTTATAGACTAATTTGAAAATTTCAAACAAAAACTTTTTTCGAAAAAATATTATCGAAAATTTTTGATTTGGCTTTACAATCAAAAATTAAGTAATTCATATTGGAAAAAAAATGTTAATCTCGATGTCAAATACTTTATGTTAATTATAGATCTCTTCCAGATGCATAACAATCACTTAAATTAAATTAAATTTAAATAGTAAGCAACATTAGTATTTCAAGATGTGCAATTATGATTTTTTGCGTTCCAGCAATTTTGTATAACTTTTGCATATTCAGAGAGTGATTTTCTTTTTATTCTCATTAATCCCAACTTATACGAAATCTTGTGGAACACACCTAATAAACTTACGTTTATATAGCCCTGCAAATAATATGGAACTATGTGGTCCAATCTATATGAAACAGAATAGTTACATCATGGTCCCATGTAGTGCAGTCATGGATCATGTGGGTTTCACACAAGCATTCAATGCTGCACACAGAGAAAACAGTGCCTACTAAATACCTCATAAAATAGAACAAAATTAATAAGAAATCTCCATGGGTTTTTTTTTCAATAAGAAAATCTTATTAATTTCATAGGGAAAAGCTTTTTGAAAAATCAAGAAGAAATCTTCTAGTTTTTATTAGGTCACTTTATTGATTTTTTGAATAAGGTTTTCTTCTTGTTTTTATTAGGCGACCTCATAAAAAATAAAAGATAAATTGCGTCTTTATTCTCTGTACTTATGTATTTTCATTTAAATTCTATACCATATACATACATATGTAGTATATTGTAGATGTTATTTATTTATACATACATACATACATACACATTATTTTATATTCTTAACTAACTTATATTCTTTCCTTATTGAAAAACTCAATAAGATGCTTTACACATAATCATATAGGAACCTACTAAAATCAAGAAGAAAACCTTATTGAAAAAACCAATAAGACAGCCTAATAAAATCAAGAAGAAAATCCTATTGAAAAAATCAATAAGATAGCCTAATAAAGTCAAGAAGAAACCCTTTTTAAAAAATCAATAAGGCAACCTAATAAAATCAATAAGAAATCCCTATAGTTTACAATTAATAAGAAAACCTAATAGAATCAAGAAGTTTTTCTCTATGGATTGTTTTTTTTTTTTTTGTGCCAAAAATAATGTAAATAATAAGATTTCTTCTTGATTTTATGTGGTTTTCTTCTTGATAAAATTAATAAGATTTACCACATAAAATTAATAAGGAATCTCTATGAAAAAATCTTCGCTTCTTTCTGCTGGGATACCCCTCAGCCTAAAAACGTTTCATAGAGCAAATCTTCTTGGTTCTATGAGGCAGTTTTTTCTCTGCGCACGATAAGTGCTCGTATTTAAACGATTATGATCGTTCATCTTAGGCACTTACGAACTATTTCATATGGAGTAGTTTTGGGGTTAGTCTGATGTATTGCAAAGTTGGACCATGAGGTCCAACAATAGGTCATCGCAATGCTAAATCGACCACCTTTTTGTCATATATTTGGAGTAGTTTTGGAGTACTCCTACTCCTCTTTGAACTAGTCTTTACAATGTAAAGATTACATTCATGTATGAACTAGTCGCATTATCTGCAAGAACGCTAGCATTTGTATAGTATTACATATGTATGTTGTGTCCGTACGGAACCCTTACTGTGCGAGTCAAAGTCGCACTTTGATGATGTAATGCAAAGTTGGACATGAGGTCCAACAATAGGTCATCGCAATGCTAAATCGACCACCTTTTTGTCATATATTTGAAGTAGTTTTGGAGTACTCCTACTCCTCTTTGGACTAGTATTTACAATGTAAGGTTTACATGCATGTATGAACTAGTCGCATTATCTGCAGGAACGCTAGCATTTGTATAGTATTACATATGTATGTTGTGTCCGTACGGAACCCTTACTGTGCGAGTCAAAGTCGCACTTTACTGAATTTTGTAAATTTAGTGATATACAAGAAAATAACTTCGGGACGACGATATGTAGCTGTTTCTTATTAGATAACTAAATGTCTATAAAAATAACTAAAGTGTATTCACAAATAATAATGACTCTACACCGAAACAATTTTGCTTCATAAGTCCAATGAAACAATTTCATTAAAAAATTTTCACAAATCTAATGATAATTTCACAAATCCAATGAAAATTTCATTAATATTGTGAAAGAATTTCATTGGAATTGCTTCCTTGGTATTGTGGTTTTTCGTAAGAATATTTTACTGGATTTATGACAACAATATTTTCTAATTAATAAGAAACCCCTTTACATTTACATTCTTTTCATGAAATTATTTTATTGTTTCGATGAAGTTATAGCACTGCATTAATTACACTGTTAAATAAATTTGATGAAGTTTTAAATAAAATAATTTTGACGAAACTGGTTTCATTAATCCAACGAAGCGTGACGTTGGTTGAATTTTAATGAATTTTTCATTAGATTAATGTCGAAATTCATAGAATTTAGGCCTAAAATTCTTTCAGTGTAGTACGAGTAGTTATTGCGAAAACAAAAAAATGTTTGCTGTATGCCTTTGAGCTGAAAGCTTTTGAATATATATGAAGAAGTTTAACTAACATAAGGTTAAGGTTCAAAGCCTATTCCGAGCAAGAGATCAG
The DNA here is from genome assembly GCA_944452675.1 of Tachina lurida. Lineage (NCBI taxonomy): Eukaryota > Metazoa > Arthropoda > Insecta > Diptera > Tachinidae > Tachina > Tachina lurida. The sequence continues at coordinate 93,046,191 of OX101754.1, read as the reverse complement.
TGGATCAGTTTGGCATCGATAACTTAAAATAAATACATATCAATACACGCGGTTATTCATGAAAACCATAGATATGTAAAGGGTGTTTTTTAGAGTGTGACAACTTTGACTTGGCATCACTGCCTTATTTTAGCACCCATTTATGAATTGACTTACAGCAGAGCAACGCACGCAAATTGTTGAAATTTTTAATCAAAATAATTGTTCTATTCGTCAAACTCATCGTGCACTTCTTGCATTAACTTGTGCCACTCTACTATATATATATATATTTTCAAGCTTTATTATGATTTAAACTTGTGTCACTCTATAAAAAAACACCCTTTATCTAAAAAGTTGCTTCTATTAGAACCGTCGAAAAAGACCGCGAAGCTGAAGCGTTATTTATCAATTTTATAATTATTATTTTATGTTAAATACGAAATCTCTTTTTCTTAATTAAATTTATTGATCCTAATGGGTTCTACGAATTCTGCGACTAATATATACATATTTGACATAAAGTCAACGTATCTCACTCTAATTATGACTGCTTATTCATAGAAAATATTTTATACATATACATACATGTGATGTCCCTTAGAGTTGTTTATTTTTATAATTCTGTAACTAAGATCACACTGACAAAATAGTATACAAGCAAGACTTGATGGCCACGTTTTTAACTAAAGCTTTTTATAAATTTAGAATTCATTAATTCGCAAAGTCTTTATTAGATTGGCTTTAGAGAATTAATGTCTTCTTAAGAGGTTGTATAATTCAATATGTGGGTCAGTTGCTGTGACTTAACTTGTGGATGATTATCAATATACGAGTATTAACAGGTTTTTTTAATAGCTAGACTAATCGGCTCGTATCACTAGCTAATAAATATTAAACAGTTTGTGAAAAACAAAAATTTTGTTAGTTGATAGCAAAAAATTTTAATTAAACTGATAGCAAGATATTTTACAAAAATCTGACATAAGCTTAATTTCATTAATTCAATTTTTCAATAAAGTTTTAATGAAAAGGAATTGTTGTAAATTACCTAAAAAGTAAATTTAAGGCGTTAGGGGAAAGCATATTTGTGGTTATGAAATTAATTGCCTTACAAATTTTTTTTGACAATTTCACTAAAATATCATGCCGAGCAAATACATAAGTAAATTTCTAATTCTAAAAGTAATTTTTTATGCTGAAACAAAAAATCGCTTTAGGCAATTAACTGTTGGCACAGCAATTCGTTTATCGTGGTATGTTGGCGCCTGACCATATGTGGCACCATATAGATCCATAATTATAATTTGGCAATCTATCAATTTCATGCTAATGGAATGTCAAAGTATGACTTTTGATGACATATGATAGTTTACTATATGTGATGTTGCATATGAAAAGGGCCCTTATCTTCCCAAAATCAAAATCCATTTTTTTGCGTTTCCTAAAATTACACATTATTATGAATAAAAAGACACCTCAATAACACAAAAATTTAAAAAATTACATTTGTTATAGCACTTTGAAACTCTAGTATGATAATATGAAGTTTCTAGATTATGAGGTTCAAAGATTGACATTTTTTAAAATGCTTTCATGAAATATGACAAGGTAGTTAAGAAACAATCGAAAAAATCTACTTCAAATCGATTGTAAAATGTTCGGAACGAGTCTGGGCAGTGCTACCAACCAAAACCTGAAAACCGATAAAATTTACCTAAACGTCTTTTTTTAGTTCTCTTGTAAAATTTGGTTTGGGAAGATAAGGGCCCTTCTCCTATGCAACATCACATATAATCATAATTTACTATAAATTCATCCCCCTCCCTCCTTCCGGTGTTCATTCAATCATTTCGCCTATAACATACACCCTGCGGATGTCATTTATATAGTATGAATTAATTTCTAATTTTCAGCTGATAACATGGCACAAATTATGGCATTCGATACCGATCGAAGTTCTTAAATACTTCCTTATAAGTTCCATTGAAATATTTTGAAAATTCGTTTGATATCGAGTGACGTGATTTGTACTCGTATGTGTTAGCCGCCAATATACATAAAGGGCTACTCAGACTATTAAACATGTATAAGGAATTTTATAACATTTTACGAGAAAAAACATTTGTTTTCACTTTCTTAAAATTACACAGAGAAAACAGTGTCTACTAAATACCTTACACAATAAAACAAAATTAATAAGAAATCTCTATGGTTTTTTTTCAATAAGGAAATCTTATTAATTTCATAGGGAAAACCTTTTTGAAAAAATCAAGAAGAAATCTTCTAGTTTTTATTAGGTTAGCTTATTGATTTTTTCAATAAGGTTTTCTTCTTGTTTTTATTAGGCGACCTCATAAAAAATATAAAAAATTGCATCTTTATTCTCTGTACTTATGTATTTTCATTTAAATTCTTTACCATATACATATGTATGCCTGTATGTAGCATATTGTAGATGTTATTTATTTATACATACATACACACACATTATGCTATATTCTTAATTAACTTACTCACCAAGTATTGAACCAGCAAACCTGATAGACAAGCACTCTAACCAATATGCTAACAAGCAGTCTGGATAACCGTTGAAATTATTGTGCAAACATTCTTATAGAAAAATGAAAAAGATCATAAAAAGACTGTCTCTATGTCTATTTATAGATATGAAATAACAAGACACCTCATAAAATCCAGAAGATTTCCTCATTAAAAAAATCAATAAGATGCTTTACACATAATCATATCGGAACCTACTAAAATCAAGAAGAAAACCTTATTGAAAAAATCAATAAGAGAGCCTAATAAAATCAAGAAAAAAACCTTTTTAAAAAAATCAATAAGGCAACCTAATAAAATCAATAAGAAATCCCCATAGTTTACAATTTATAAGAAAACCTAATAGAATCAAGAAATTCTTCTCTATGGATTGTTTTTTTTTTTTTTGGTGCCAAAAATAACGGAAATTGAGTAAAAAAAGTTGTGAATAATAAGATTTCTTCTTGATTTTATGTAGTTTTCTTTTTGATAAAATTAATAAGATTTACCACATAAAAACAATAAGGAATCTCTATGAAAAAATCTTCGCTTCTTTCTGCTGGGATAGCCCTTAGCCTAAAAACGTTTCATAGAGAAAATCTTCTTGATTCTATGAGGCAGTTTTTTCTCTGTGTAGACTTTGTTTTGACACAAGTGATGGACGCGTGTAGAATTTTTCCAACACGACATGACACGAAGCCGCTCAACAAGTACGAAACACGCACGCGAAGAATTTTGTCAGCACGCATGAAATATTATTGGTATGGTATTTGAAAATCAGAAAATTTTATTGATTTTTTTCAAGAGTTGCTTTTTAAAATATGGCACTGCCAGCTGATACCATCTGCCATCACAGCTAATACAGCTTTAACTCCAGAACTTTAAGCCTCAGAGGCCCATACAATATCAACAAATATGTTGTGTGTTTGACGATACAAAATATTCAATTTTGTTGTGTTGGATCGTGCGTAGAGTTTTTTTCCCGAACTTTTTCATTCTCCGGGAAAGCGGGAAATTTTTTTTTATATCCCGGGATTCCGGGATCCCGCTCCATAGAAATAATAAACATTAAATTTGCCAGGCATTAACAAAAATTTGATTAGAAAGCTTAAAACACTAACTAAAACACATCTTATATACATAAATACTCTAATGTTAATTCAAATTGGACTTTAGAACAAGAACTTTATTGTTTTTTTTAACATTTAGTTTTTAAATTCCTTAAAGGTTTTTTCCAACACGAAAAACTTTGTTATATAACATAAAAAAAAATAAAGTTGCAAACATAAAATAAAAAATACTCTAGGTTTGAGATCGAAAAGAGATCAGTAGATTTCTTTTTAAAAAACGTCCATACAGTTGAGTTTTCCATGTAAAATAATTTTACTAAAAACAAAAAAAGGGAATAATGATTTCAAGATATTACTTTAAAACCAGGGTCCGAAAATAATTCTTATTTTTTTCTTTCTGAAGAAAAGGCCACTAGAAAATAACCATTATCTACTTTAGTTTATTATTAACCATTATCGTGAGATATCCATAAATTGTTATGACCGTTTTGTTAACTTTTCTAAAGACATTTTAATATCTTTTTTGGTTGCTGTAATAGTTATTTATAACAAAAAAATATTTCTCACTTATATGAGTTACGATTGTAAACATTGTTTAAATTCAATAAATGGTTATAAAAACTGTGAGAAATTCTCGCATGAAGAAAAATTAAATAATTCTATTGAGTGTCCTATTTTACACACATAAAACCTTAAAGAAAACTTACAAAAATATTAACAAATATAAGTTTTTTCAGTTAATTTCAATTATTATTATTCGAACTTCATTTGTTTCTATATTTTTAATTTGATCAGGCTAAAGTTCGTATCGCTTTGTAAGCCAAATTACATGTGATAATTATTAATGATCAAATAACACCAAAGTTAATTGTATATATTTTGACAAACACTTAGTAGAACAGAACAACTAGCTGTTTTCGGAGACCACTATAGCTTCATCATCAGCGTTCTTCTGTGTTTTGAACAGTTGATGTGTGTGGTGTAAGTTGATGTAGATTTCTGCCATCACTGCAAATGGAATATGTCAGTTGTTTTAATTCATTTTATTTCAATTTGCTGAAAGCTTTTTTGTAATGAAAGCTCAATTTTATCATCTCTAAATTTACGATAGTCTTGCCATTGTCATTTGTTCTTTACCTAATAATGCACATGTTAGTTCATTTGCTTATTTTTTGTTCTACTTAAGAGAAACTTTTTTGGTTCGTTACTATTAAGTTTATTTATTTAACTTTTGCCACCGGCCCATGGCTATTAATTTCAATTAATTTTAGTTATTATTGTTTGATCTTCATTTGTTTCTATATTTATAATTTGATCAGGCTAAAGTTCGTATCGTATTTTAAGCCAAAAAACTTAATAAACACGCGTCTGAGAATTCTCATTAGTATTTACTGGTTACGTTTTTTTTGGGCAAATGTTTGTCAAGTGTGACCGTACCTTAATATGTGCATAATTAGTAAAGAACAAACGACAATGGCAAGACTGTTGTAAATTTAAATATTGTAAAATTGAGCTTTCATTACAAAAAAGCTTTCAGCAAATTGAATACGATTAATCAAAACATGATGAAGGTGTAGTGGCTAAACAGCTAGTTGTTCCATTGTACTAAGTGTTTGTCAGAATATTTACAATTAACTTTGGTGTTATTTGTTCATTAATAATTATCACATGTAATTTGGCTTACAAAGCGATATGAACTTTAGCCTGATAAAATTATAAATATATAATTTTTTTTCTTTCTCAACCTGTACGAGTATTACACCTGATGATAACAAATTTTTCGTCTCGAAAAGTTTTCACCTTTCTTACAGATGCGACCCTCTGAATATAAATACAAGCAACAATTAATTACCTTCTTTAGTAGTAATGGCTACTTTGCTCCTTATTATTATTTTTAATATATCGTTGGTCACAATTAGAAAGGCCCTAACTCAAATAACTGTAACTTTACAGGAGAAGGTAAAAAACATAATAATAAACAGTACAAGTGCTTTGTAAAGCTGCTTCTAAAAGCATTATTTTTACACTATTGCAATCAATTTTTGTGACAGGTGCATTTGTGTGAAATGTATTGGAAACACTGGAAAACTCAATTTCGTGAAAATACAGGAAAACATTTGGAAGGGAATCATTTAGGTTGGGAGCAATTCGCGGGTGGGGAAGCGAGAATCGTTTTTGTGTTCCGAACTTGGCGACACGCTTTGTTTTCATATTCTATGCTACAATACATACATACATACTTACATATACAAATATGCTTGCTATTATTCAATAATATTGGAATGTCACCGGCAAGATTTTCGTCTGTGTGAACGCGAAGGAAACAACAAAAGAGAATTCCAGTTGTTTTTCTTCCAAATGCTCGTCTGTCTAAACCACCATTAATAACTCAAACACTTCCCTATTTAATCATTCCGCGACACAAGAAAAACACACGAACTCTGCTTTCTGTTCAACAAATGTTCCCACTCACGGAACGTTTTGCAAAACAAACCATTAGCACAAATATTTCTTTTATTATTTAAAGTATGTATTAATTTCTATTAATTTATAAACACTTTTCAATATCTAACACTTTTTACTTGTATTATTAAAAATTTAACCGAGAACCGAACAAAACCATGTGCGCAATAAAAATTCTCGTGGAAACTAAAAAGTGCACTGTAATATCTTTGCAGGTATTGCTAATGGCACAGCTGATTGTATTTCTTTGTTAAATAATTAGACACTCATAAGTCCAAGGTTGCTTAAGTTTGCTAAGAAATTTGGTATACAGACCAACCCAACCAGTGCACTGCAGTGAGTTGTTTTTGTATTTCGAATATACTGTGCCGCAAACCATTAACCAACCGACGATCGGTTGTAACTTTGGAAAAGGAAACAGATTGTTTAAAAGGCAGTACGAGAGACAGAGATAGAAATAATATCTACGACGACTAAGAAAATTTAACAAGAGCGGCGAAAAGCAGGGTTGTCGTACTTGATAAGTTAATGCCAAACGCATGGATTTCATTTACCTTGTTTCACAACCAAAGCTTGAATTGGCAACTTATTAATAGCGATTACATGCATAAAGCTCTTATGACACTTCATCTTTTCTTCATTGATTTGATATGGAATTGATAGAAAGAAACAATAAATGTTAGAAAGAACAAACTATATAAAACGGAAACAAAATGTTTAAATGTTGTAAAATTTTCGTAATTAGAAACCGCTAGTATTAAGACAAAACAAACTAAAAATCGCTATGTTTGGCCATAAACCGCTAATTAGCGAACACTTTCATGTTTAAAACTTGAAATAGAGGTGGAAAACTATCGATAGTGTCACTATCGAAAGTTTTCGATAGTTTGAAAAACTTTATCGATATATCGTTTCAGGACTATCGAAAGCTAGAAAAACCATCGATATATCGACGATACTATCGTGATAGTATCGAAGTTGTATGGTTCTCGTATAATCTACGTATTTATTTACACTAAAAGTTCAAAACAAAGTATTTTTGAACAAAACAAAACAAAATAAAATAGAATTTTATTTGTCTGTTCAATAAATAACAAAACTAAAATACTTGTATGATAAATAAGTGTGATCAGTGAAAGAAATTTACCCTCATCCAGGTATTTTTGTTTATGAAAAGCAACATATTATCTATTTTTTTGCCTTTAGTGTTGTACCATTTACTATCGATAGTGACTAAAAAATATCGATAGTTTTCAAGTATTAACTATCGATACTATCGATAGTGCTATCGATAGTTTTCCACCTCTAGCTTGAAATGTCAATTTTAAGTTAAACAATTTTAAATTTTTTTTGACAGACCTTCATTTGTTATCGATAACTTTAGTCAAGTAGTTGATATTGGTGGCTATTCTGGAATACGCGTCGACTTGGTGAAATTTACATGTAGAACAAAAACAAAACTTCATAAATGTTAAAAATTTGTTTTTGTTTATCATACAAAATTTACCGTTTTTAAAAAAGAGAGCAACGCGTTGAAATTCTCACGTTTATTTCATTTTAGAATTGTATGGGAAACAAAAACAATTTTTGAAACTTTGTTTTTGCTTTAATGTAAGGTTTCACTTCTTCGACGCGTTTTCGCGAATAGCCACCATTATTTCATTTTTCTTAATATAGCTGAACCCTTTGCACCTGTTGAATTTTCCTGTTACAATCCGTCTGTTCGTCTGACCGTCTGCCTGTCACAGGCATTTTCTCGAGAACCATACGAGCTACGGACCTGAAATTTGGACACAGTTTGTAGACATTTTGCCGCTACAACAGCAAATACATGAGAGCTAAAAATTAAAGGGTGTTCCAAAACGAGCAACGAAAAATGTTAAAATCGCATGTAATGTAGTACATACAATTGTATGTATTTACACTTGAAGTTTGTAAGGTTAGTGTATTTTTATACAGCCTACAACAATTAACACTAAAATTTAAACAAATTCAAATTATAGGGTGTGCCATCAGTTAATGCAATTTTGACAATGTAATTTTAACAACTTGCTGTATCTTGGAAACTGTAAGAGCAAAACTCTTGACATTTTCAAAAACGCTAATACTAAAAAATTATAAAATCGCCAAACCGAAAAAAATCGACAAAAACAAAAAAAAAATCGCCAAAACGAAAAAAAGCACCAAATTAAAAAAAAATGTCTAAGACTAAAATAAGTCGCGAAAGACCGGAAAAAACGAAAAAATGAAAAAAACTCCAAAATGAAAAAAATCGCCAAAACGGAAAGAAATCGCCAAAATTAAAAAAATCACAAAACCGAATGTGCAGAACCCTTCGTGCGCGAGTCAAAGTCGCACTTTACTGAATTTATTCGGTCTTTCCCATTTTATTCATGTTTTAATTATCTTACTATTTAATTCCAAGTTAGTTAATTGTCTTAAGGTTTATATAAAACCTCACGAAAAATTTCATTTTAAATATTTAAACACACAATTGTGTAAAAGTTTTGTTTACTTTTACATACGTTTATTGTAGGAAATATTGCGCCATGTATTTTATTTTTAATATTGTGCAACTTATGGTATGATGTGCAGCAAAGAGACAATACTAATAGCAATAAAGAACTCAATAATATTGTATAGTCTATAGATAATTTAAGGCAGTTTCTATCCTGTAGCTGTTATCTAACCAAAATAGTCGGGTTTTCTAATTTTGTTGTCATAACATAGTTTCTTATTTGAGATTTGAGATATTGTATAATTTTATATTGAACCAGCAATTCTGGTTTTTAGAAATAGTGAAATTTCTAATCAATTAAAGTGATTGTACTTTTATCTTAAATTACTTTGAACATCTGACATAATTTCTAATTCTCAGTAATGATTATGATATTTTGCCATTTCACAATTATCACAGTTAATTTTAAAAAAGTTTGACAAATAAATTAAATATGTACCACGTTAATTAGGATCACATTATTATAATTTTCAAAAAATGCATTATGCATGAATATTAAAAATTTCTATTTGTTATGTGCTGAAAATAAGAAGTGAATCTATCAGATGTAAAGGGTCTGCCAATAGGTACTTCCGGATTTTTACAGTTGACAGCAGCCATATTGTTGAAGCCACATTTTTCGAATTGACAGTTGTTTATTTAATTTAGTCTGTTTTGCCAAATCCGCACTAACGGATATAGCGTCCAATAAGACATACAATTGATCAAACTATTTTATCAAAATAGGTGTTCAGTTCGGGCAATTTTCCCAAATTTTACAGAGGTGAGCGCTATAGATCGATGATTATCAACTTCTTTTGGCCAGCATTTGATGATATGGATTTCAAGAACATGTGGTTTCAACAGAACGGAGCTATGTGTCACACACCTCATGCCACACTGGACATTGAGCACGAGCAATTTGAGAGCCTGATCATTTCACTTGGTGATGTTGAGTGGCCACCAAGATTGTATGATTTGATACCTTTTCACTCTACCCTGTGAAGCCGCCTTTTCGGGCGAAGATTTTTGATTGTCCTCCTTAACACTGAATTAATATTATGAAACTTTTCATGAAAGTGTTTTAATGAAAAGCTTTTTATTAAGTTAAAACAATATTTGTCACTCTCTTGAATAGAAAAGCAGGGTGAAGGACATTATGAAACTCAAATTTGGACTAAAATTTATGAAAGTAAATTTATGTGAATCTTTAAAATGTAGCGATTCTAATGGAGTGATTTTCCCTTTTTTCTTTGCATTAGGCTGCATCTTTTCTCCAAACACTTTATTATTAAAGTAAATTATGCTTATCAATTATTGATAAGTGATAAGTGTTTGATAAAATCCCCTTTTCAAAATTATGCATGCAAAGCCAAATCGATAGTAATACCATAAATTTCCTTTAATTCAAAACAAGTATTTTTTTTATCAGCTAAAGCTACCTTAAGTCTTAATATTTTTAATAATTGCATCTAATAAATATAATTGCGTTATAGTGAGCTCATGATAATTTACTGGCTGTTATTATAAAATACATTTTCGTTCTATAATTTTTGTATTCTCGGTTGTTATTTTCAATATAAATTATAAAACTACAATTCTCTTATTATTATTAAAATTTTGTTTAGCTTTATTTATTCATTGTTAGACGGTTTTTACATATTCAAAGTTTATTTTGCAAAGTCTTAAGTTTCTAGGAGAGAAGTAAAATTTGCGTGTATAAAATACATCATCAGCATTTTTTCTGTTAAATTTAGTGTATCTCATTTTTCATTCCGTTCGGTAATTGAAGAAAGTAATTTTTGCGGAAGCAAATTTTGAAATTATTAATTTCCGTTGCTATCAGCGTTGCCAACTTTGAAATTTCAAAACGCACCATTTTATAAAAATCGCACCAAGTTTAGAATTTCTTTTTTATTTCAAATGTTTATTGAATTAATCTTACATAAAAAGTATAATAATAATATTTTTGTAGTAAAAATTTAAAAATTTAATTAAGAAAAAATCAAATTAAATTTAGTCCTAGTTTACACAATGCAAGTCTTATTGCTAAGCTGATTAGTTTATATGAGAGAAAGACGAGAGGAAAAGAAACGCTTACTCAGCTGCATGTACTGTCACTACGTTTTGCTTTCCCATCCGTAATGTTAAAAAAGCACACATGCATACACAAAACTATGCATAAAAAATATGAGCTGAAAAATGCGACTTGAATTGTGTGAACGCCGATGAAAGTTCAAAGATAAAAAAGTGCTAAGCTTAGCAAGAAGACTTGACTAGTGTGAATTGGGACTTAACACAACTAAATTAACTAATTTGTTTGCGTTGATTTGTACTAGATTAAATAATTTATTTTTAATTTCATAAATTCTATACAAAACTTTTTAAAAAGAGTTCAACGATTTAAGGTAAGGATTCAAAATTAATAATAGCTCAGTACTTATCATTTTATTAAAATATTTAAAAAAATTTATGGTAACAATACTTTGCTTTTTTTAAGCTGTTTAACATTTCATATGATGAAATGTTTCTTTTTCTGATTTTTTAGATTTAATTGAACTGTAGTGAGTTTTAAGCAGAAATAATTTCTTAATTAGGCTTAAGTTCAGTATTTTCAATTCTTACCGAATGAAAGCAAAGACAAAGTAACATAAAGCCACTACAATAATACTTACATATATGTGCCGATGCTGCATCGAATAAGTAAAAATAATTAATGTGATGATCGTAAAAGATAAGTAAGAATAGTTAAACATACTTAGGTAGAGTCATATAACTTCTTGCTAACCTAAATAGAAAATGGATAGTGATACTTACAAACGTATTTACCAAAGGTAAATAACTCAATAATTGTATACACAATCAATTCTCATATTCCATTTCACAGAAAATGTAAGTTAAATAGCTGATGTTAATAATAATCTCTACCCCAGTAGATAGACATGGGTGCTGATGAAGTGCGTGGCTGCACAGAAAAATATCAGTATTTCCCCCAGCTAATAAAGTCTATTTTAATTTTTCTTCTCTTCTTTAGATACTAGATATTAATAAAAATATTTCATTCGGTAAGAATTGAAATTAGTGAACTTAAGCCTAATTAAGAAATTATTTCTGATTAAATTTTTCTTTTTCTTTACATAATACAAATTATCTACAACAACAAGACCGTTTTACTTTGTGGATAAGCCTCCATTACTTGTTGCTCTGATTGTGGTCTGCAAAATTGACTGAAAAAAAATGTTGCACTGTTGAATGAAATAGTATTGAAACAGGCGTATTTTATTGTACCAAGATTTTTTTCTCATGCTGAAACAAAAAGTTGTGTTGAACTTCCTTTGGTGACACCAAAAATTTAAAAACTCACCAAAATTTAAAAAAAGCACTCCACGCACCAACTTAGCAATCTTTCGCACAAAAAATTTTAAAAAGCACCAAAAACGGTGCGAAACGCACCAAGTTGACAACGCTGGTTGCTATGCAATTATTCTTCGAACTTATCTTCTTCAAACTTCCGCTACGGTATTACCACAAGAATCAAAAAATACAAGATTACTCATTCTTTGTTTCATGGTATTACCATATTATTAATTCCCCTGTCAGAGCTGCCGTTTTTCGTTATTTCTAATACAAATTTTTAATTTTTTCTAAATGTGGAGATGGGAATACATATTTTTTTCATTTTGGTTACCTATTTTCCTAAAATAATAATACATATCGTACTTGATCAACAGCAACTTGATTAACTCGAAACTCTAAAATTTTCAGTAGAGACTAAAAACTGTTGTCATTATATATAGCAGTATATTCGATTTTGTCGTAAGCGACAGGTTATCGAAAATATACTTTTTTATTGAAACTAAAATTTTATGTACAAAAACATACTTGAGCATTTTTAAAATAAATCCTTCTCCTGACAACTTTAATTTTTGTGGCTTACGATAACATCGAAAATAATGCTCGATATTTCAAGTGAATTTGAAAATATAAATATGTACATCATGGTAAACGAATTCTATTAGAAAATGTACTTAACTAGTTTTCCTTTTAAATTTGTTCACTTATTATTGTAGAAAAACAAAAATTTTTTGAGTTGCTACCTTTTTTCTGAAACTTTTTGATTTATTTTTGTATTATTTTGAACTGTGACACTTTTGTTGAATTCTTAACACAACAAAATTTCAAATTCAACCAAATTTAAATATACTAAGTTAATAATTTTTTACGTCAATAAAAGGTCAACTGAGTATAATACCTTTTGATAAAAATATAATGTTTTTTAATTTCTTTTTTATATGAAGGTAGTAACGAAAATATTAGGAAAATGATCACATGACTTTTGAGATGAAAGCATAGACGGGTAGATATATAATGTTGAATAAGGGCGATATGAATATTTCTTAGATTTAACTTGTTAAGAAGCTATTAAATTATTTTTTTTAATATCTAACACTGTTTTATTTTATTATTGATGCGGTAGCTCTAATTTTCGAGAAGTTCAAATTTCCGAAGGTTTTTTTTATGGGAGTGATAGTTCGTACAAACGTTGTTGTTGTTCCTTTCTATATAAGCATTTTTATTTATTGCAATTACTAACAATTAATGTACGACCTACGACTTCAAAAATATGTTGTGAATTGAGCAAATTTAATTTTTCTCTTTTTTTATAGCCGTGAAGCAGTAAGCAAATTTTTATAAAAATTTATAAACTTTCAATAAAATGTATTTTGTTTAAAAATGTCACGCCTTTTAATCTTATAAAACAAAAATTATCCAAATAAATGCAACTTAAAATAAATTTTATTTGTTAAATTAAAAAAATATTTATTTAGTTAAAAAAATGCATTCTCAATTTGACTATTTTTTCACATTTGGTACTTTTTTCAAAAATTTTAGTTGTTATAATTTTTTTTGTTGTGGCAACACTGCATCCAGTATGGATATTTTCCCCATTTTGCTTATGCTCAAATTTTATAACGGAAAGCTTACGGAAACATAAAAAATATGTATGTATATATGTATATAAAAATGTACATATGTATGTATGTATATAAATGTACATATCTATATAACGGGTGTTTTTTTTAGAGGTATAGAACTTCGAATTGAAATAAAACACAAGAAAATCGTTTTAATGTCCATCAATTTGGCTTTATTGGAAGGATAATTTTATGCCATTAATGTTTAAATATGATTTCGGGCATGTGGCCGCCGCGGCTGGCTCGAATAAAGCCAATTCTACAGGTCCAATTTTCAACCACTTTTTCGAGCATATGGGGCCGTATGTTGGCAATAACGCCACGAATGTTGGCTTCCAAGTCCCCTAACGTTTCTGGTTTGTTGGCGTAGACGAGCGACTTCACATATCCCCAAAGAAAATAATCCAATGGTGTCAAATCACACGATCTTGGTGGCCAATTGACAGGTCCATTCCGCGAAATTATGCGCTCATCGAATGTTTCCTTCAATAAATCGATTGTGACGTGCGCTGTGTGGCATGTAGCGCCGTCTTGTTGGAACCACAACTCATCCACATTCAAAATCTTCAAAATCTTCCATAAAGTTGATGGACAAAGCTCCAATTGCTGTGCACGGTGGCGAATCGATTCATTCGGGTCCTCTTCAACACTTTGCTCTACAGCGGCAATTGTTTCTTCGGTGCGCACTGTTCGACGTCTCTGCGGATGCGTATTATCACATAGAGTAAACGTAGTGCGAAAACGATCCATGGTTAACCGAATTAATTGCTCTGATGGACGATTATGTCGACCATAAAATGGACGGAGCTTGCGGTAAACTTCGCGAACTGAACCATTATTTTCGAAATAAATTTGCACGATTTGCAAGCGTTGTTCTTTTGTCAACCTGTTCATGATGAAATGGCAAACCAAACTAAATATTAATCACTTGACAGCTGACAAAATGGCCGCCAGTTAAAAAAGTGATGCCAACTTAAAGTTCTATACCTCAATAAAAAACACCAATTACATACTTGAATTAAGAAAAGAGAAATTTGAATCACATCCAATTTTTATCTTTACTTGCAACTCTCGTTTCTTATAAAATTTTCTCACGGCTCAACGATACTTCTTCGAAGACGTTCCGAACGATTACTTATTGCAAGCAAAACCAAATTTTCTTAGATTTTTTATTGTTGCTTTCAATAGGAGTTGTCGATGTAATGATTTCTGTCGGCATCGTGTGAGAGGCCGTTATTTTTGAACCATTGACATATTCGCCCCATGACCTAACAATATTTTTTATTAGCATACAAATTTATACGAACTTTGTATCGAATTTTAATTTAAATACATATACATATATTTTCCTATTTATATTCCTATTGAAGGCAATAAATCTTAACGCAATAAAAAAATAGTCGTAAATACGAGTAAATAACGCACTTAATGATTGTTTTAATATCTTTTTAGATGCACCAGTAATTTTGACTTTACCCCATATGCTGGGAGCCTCCAATGAATATACAAAAACTGTGCGAGGGCTGAGTCCGGATGCCACAAAACATCAAACATTTGTAGATGTGCAGCATGTATGTAGAACTCACACAGGCCCTTAATTATTCTCAGATTTTGGATATATCACACAAATTTTTTATCATGAATTTTAATAATTATTGAAATCAAAATTAATTAGAGCAATAAATTGCGTTACTTATAATATGTTTTTTTTTCAGCTAACTGGCTTTCCACTACAGGGTGGCAAACGTGTTCAGTTTAATATGTTTCTAAAAAGCATAAATCGCATAACAATAACAGAGAATCTTACAACAGTTCTAATGCCTGCTATTTGGGTGGAAGAGGTGAGTGTATGTCGTGTGTTTCACAGCCATTTTGCACACGCAAAGCTTACTTTCACAAAGTCTTTTAAACTACAACAAAGCAACTATGTGGTTATTCACTCCCACTCTTTTTTCTTTCGCTCCTCCAAACTCAAGAATTGGCAAAGTAAACTTTGTGTGCGCAAAATTGCTCTTACTAAAAAAACTTTGCAGCCTAAATACTCATATAGACTTGAAAAGTGCCTGTCATATAATAAAATTAATTTGTATTTCAATTTTATTATTGTTAAGGGCATTGAACTAAATGGAGAGATGGTTACATTCTTCAAAGAACGCCTAATCAATACATTGAAAGCTTTGAACGTGGTGCACTGGACTGCCTTAACCGGTGGCATTGGTGTTGCTGCTTCATGCTTGATTTATTATGTAGTGAATCGTAGAAAAATGGCTGCTGTTGTGGAAGCACCTTTAAAATAGGAAACGTATTCATTACAGGCTATGTTTGTATTTCCACATAATCTCAAATCAGCTGGTTGCTTCATCAATGGCATTTTATTATAATATCTAAACATCTTGTTGTTATTGTTCAAATAATTAATTAACTATTCGTTATTGTATTAAAAATTAATGTTATATTTATATATACATATGTATTTCTATATACATATACATTTTTTACATTTAACGTATTTAAAAAAATATGTCATTGATATTGTTACGGAAATGGCCGTCGACAAGATTAATGCATCATTATGCAAATAAATTCCAACAGGGTTAATAGTGCGAAAATATTCCTACAGGGCAATTAAAGAAGTATCTGGAATAATAACAAAGAAACATCCAGAAGAAGTAAACGTACACACGTACATACATACATGCAAGCACTATAACAAATAACTATATACGCATGCCTAGTACATACATACGTGATTAAACGTAAACAACCAACAACAACTACAAGCTTCTGCTTGTTGTGAAGATAGACATAGCTACATGCATACATACATACATGCCTGGCAATTCCAACGAAAGGTAGAAATAAGTAAACAACCACTTAATGATGTATGCATATACACACGTATGTACATAATTACCACAAGAACTTAATTACGCGCTTTATAAACAACATTGAAGATAATGATGATTAGGTCTAGACTTTGCATGAAAATTCTAGTGGTTGTTGTGCGAAGTATAAAAAGGGGTTGACGCATCCAACAGCAGTTCAGTTGTGATTAAGAGTTCAGTCGCGATCAAAAGTTAGTTGGGAATAAGTCAGTTGCGAAGAAGCTCAGTTGCTAATAAGAATTCTGTTGTTAATCAAGTGAGTTGACAATTAAGTTGAGCGCAGTCCGTGATTTGTGATACAACGTGAGTTGATATTTGAGTCTGTGCTTTACAATACGTGAGTTGGAAATTGAAGAGACTATAGTACAGTCTATAGTGACAGTTAGAGTCTGTCGTGATTTGAGTTTATTGTGGAGTCCCTTGAGTGAAGAGTAAGGGAGCAGTGGAAGCTGATAAACGTGTGTAAGTGAAGCCAGCGAGTCCTGATTAGTGTATCAACTGCGGGAGTCTGCCATAGAGTTGTTATTGGTGTATCAACTGGAAGTGTCGGCAGAGTGAGTCTTGCGAGTGACGAGCAACAGATAAAGCAGAATTGTGTCAACACTAGCGCAGCCAGTGGTCTGAGACGTGTATATACAACAGCAAAGAAGGTATAGTGGTAACCAGTTGTGAATATTGAAGTAATCTATGTGTTTGTATTGAAGCTCTTGAATTGAATTTAGATTAGTGTATTTATTGATTAATAAAGAGTGTATCATTCTTAACCCTAATTAGTACACTGGGGTCTTTTATTTATTGCAAATCTACGAATCTACGGAAAAGCGTTTTTAACAGAGAATAAAAACGTAACAATATTATTATTCTTATTGTAACTGTATTTTTACTTAAGTGTAAAAAAACATATTTTGTGATTTAGTGTATTTTGCTGAAAATAAATGTAATCTATGTATATCTTGAAGGAATAGTAGTTATTTTGAAGTGAATCGTTGATTTCAAAAACCAGTCAAACGAAAAATGTTTGACTTTGAGTAAATCAATGAAAACTGCCTAGGTATCTCAAAATTACGTTTACAAAACTGATATTTTTTCCTATGAAACTTTGATAAACATAAACATTATTTTTATCTATATTGACATGTACATATTTAAAAAATAACAATAAAATCCTTGCACTTGACTGTTTTCTGCAACAAACAACTATCACTATTGTAAATTTCTTACGAAATATTCTAATTTTATTACGAACTCAAAAGTAAAATTAAATTTTAAACGATTTTGTTTGTATTAAAAGTGCCATCTTGTGAGCAGTAGTAGACGTTCAAAGAAAACTGTACTATCAAATAAATCTATACGCAGGTAGTGCAGTGTTTGCTTGCATTGCCAGAGCAAATTAATTGCAGATAACGGTCAGAGCTGCCAGTTTGGTTTTAATTCCAAATTAAATAGTTTTTGCCGGAGATAAAAAAAAACCGATGTAGTCATAAAAAATAATTTAGGTTTACGAAACGTTTAACAAACAAATTTCCATGCAAAATTCGTTTTGAAAACTATTTTTTTTTTATCAATCTGGCTTCTAACGTTGTTAAATATATATAAAAATAATTCAGTAAACCAATTTTGTCATACATGATATGTTTTTTATATATACATATATATTTTTTTATTTGTACCTTTTTATTGCTGCTGTAAAAGTGAGATGCAACGTTGTCTAACAAAATTTCAATTAGATCGTGCTCTATTTTCTTCAGACATCAGCTGGTTTTATTAAAATTAGTCGCCTGAAATCCATGCCGTATTGAAACGACAGCGCCGTTCAAATATTGACAGAAGAATTGGCGGGCTGAAGTTGATATGTTACAACACCGATATACATATGTATAATATTTAATTATTTAATAATAATTATATACATTAATGTTGTTACTTACACACATACACATACACACCATATGCCTTGAATCAAGGCCCTTGATAATACACATCCAAGTATACATTAACACATATTATACATACAGCCCCGTTGAAATGACAAAAATGATATGAAGCAACAAGAACAAATTGCAAAAAGTTGAAAAGAGAAATACTAAATACAGGCACAAGGAACATACAGGTACATCATCACATGCAACCAAGGCGAATCGACACCAGGTGGTCTCGATGTGCAACTCTGCATATTTGCCTTCTATATTAGCTAGTATAAAATTTCCTGATGTCAGAATATTTCCGAACGTTTTGCTTTGATTTGACAGCAGAGAAATTATCAGCTGATCGTCAGCTGGTGAATTGAGATCACCTGATGTGAATTCACCTTGGGTGCAACTCTGCGTTCCTCACATAATTTCACATAGTAATTGTCAAAAAATTCCAAGGTGAATTCCGTATCAGGTGACCTCTTCCCAAAGCGAATTGATACCAGGTTGTCTCGATTTGCAACTCTGCATATTCGCCCTGTATATTTGTTAGTGTAAAATTTTCTGCTGTCAGAATATTTCCTAACGTTTTGCATTGATTTAACAGCAGAGAAGTTATGTCAGTTGCTGAATTAAGATCACCTGATGTGAATTCGCCTTGCCTCTTCCCTACAGCGATGTCAATTTAGTGCCTTTCGCACTGGATTTAGTGCTTTTTAAGTCATAGTAGTGCGCATATTTTTCAAGTTTGTGATAGTCTAGTAGCTTCATAAAAAACGCGAAAAAGGAATGTTCCACATCTTTGAATCTTTAAATTTAAACACATACATACTCAATGAAATTAAACAAGGTGACTGTACTAGCGTCTTTAAGTATAAGGGGCCTTATTACGAGTGTCGCATTACGACTTCGAGTACGAAGGTTTCGAACTAGACTAAAGAAAATTGCAACAGGTTTTCTTTAATCTAGTACAAAATCGTCGTAGGCGTAGTCGAAATACGACACTCGTAATTAAGCCCTATATTCTGTTTGCTTTTTACATAAATATGAAGTTTGAGAATATGACGTAACGTATTGGTTGTATGTAGAAAGTATTTCTCAAAAAAAATTCATGCAAATGTACATGAATACATTTACATATGTATATACAAAATACGTATGTATGTATATCAACGACATATAAATCTGGAACAAAAACAAAATACAATAACAGGAATTAATTAAATTAAATTGTAGAAATTCCCAAAAATAAAACACTAACAGGAATTTTGTTTTACTCCTTTTAGACACGCAAAGTTCACTTTACAATGTCTTAGTTCAGCTGAGTGACAGAAATACTTTCTCCGTCTCAATACACCACCTTTAGATACGCGAAGTCCTTATTCAGTTGGATGTAAGAAAGATAGAGAAATACTTTCTCATTCACAGTGTGGCACAGATTCACAGATTAATTCTGAAACATATATACATATATATATACGGCATGACAGGCTTGCACACTACCCACTCGACTACAGAGGTACTCATATTTCAAAAGTATAAATAATAGTTAAGCTCAGGGTAATATCTAAGAACAGTTACGGGACTGGCTCCGAAGTGGCTTGGCGGTACCATTGGAGGTAACAATGAACATTATGTTTGTACTGTTTGATAGTTTCTGGATTCAACCACATCAAACTTGTTCAGTGCCTTTTACTATAAGACTAGACCAAATCCCAATTAAATTGACAAAAGATCAGGACTATACATCACGACAATGGTGAATATATAACCATTTACATAATATTAATTTTTTCCCCATACAATACTCCTTACTTTTGGTAACAATCCTTTTTTTCTCAAGTCATAGGACGAGTACGAAAGGGCAAGCATGTTAAGCATGAACCAGTACATTACGTCGTTATTTGAAGGAAGGATTAACGATTAGTAAAATGTTTCGTTTTTTCAACAGAAATTTTACATTTTGACACAGCTTTCGTTACTTTCGTCAAAATCGAGCAACTGATAAGTAAATATGAAGAAATTAGCACTTGCTAAGCGAAGGTTAATTTACAACTATCCTATTTAGCAATAAAATAAGTCTAGTTACTTGGTAACAATAACATTTAATCGATATGTATAATCGATTAGAACCTAATGAAATTCGGACCTAATGAAATATGAACGGCTAATTGTTTGTCATTGTTTGTTTTCTTTTTTGCTTCATTCCATTTGCCAAGTGCAATGTGAAGTCACAAAAAATAAATTAAACAGAAACAGATATTGCAAAGAGATCCAAATTATTAAAAACTTTATTTAGACTTTCATATAGAACAAAATAAATAAATATTTTTTTTAGTTAGTATTTTTGGTACGTTTTGTTCTATATGCACGAGTTTTTGCATATAGAAAACAACAGATTACGAAACTTGTCACTGAAGTGTTGTATAGCACAAAGTCAATGTCTCATATTTCGAAAACTATAAATTATAAGAGCAAACTGATTACACAGATCGACAGATCTCTAAAAGTTTTCCTAAAAATCAATCTTATCTCAATTTTTTATGTTTTGCGGTATAGAACACAATAACTTGCGAACGACGATATGTAACCAGGAACACTCTCAATCAAGTCAACTTTCAAACAGAAGAAATCGGCCCAGCTGTTTGGTCTGTGCGTGGACTCTACAGAAGACACACAGACACAAAATCACACACTACCAACTTATAACACCCCATTTTTTGGTCGGGGATTAAAAAATTATAGTTTTTATAATATTTTCATGTCTTTAACATATTCTTTGAGAACATGCTATTAGATCAAAAAAAAGGCTAAAAAAGCTAAACGAGTTTGTAAAAAAAAAGCTACAAATTGCCTTATAAGATAAGAGCTAAATTAAAATTTTAAAGCTAAATTCAAACAAAATAAGCTAAATTTAGCCCGAAATAAGCTAATATGGCCAAGCTGGTAATTAGTAAAAATTAATTCCATACCTTTTTTATATAAATTTTTTTAAAACGCAGCTAACTCAACCCACCGTCATTATGCAGCGATTGCGAAGGTAACGAATGATGCACCGATTCTTTTTTTATATAACAGGCCATGATGCTTAACGCTTTTTATCATTTTCATTTCTTGAAAATTTTTTATTTACGTATTTTTTATCTTAGCAGATATTTTTCATTTGAACCGGTACCCATTTTTTTATACAAAGCCATAGTGCTTAGTGCACTTTTTTAATTTTAAAATATTTACACTGAGACTCACTTTTTTAAAAATTAACATGCTATTTTCTAATACCCACTTTTTTATATACACATAAAGGCCATAATGCTTAACGCATTTTTTTTTCTAAGGCTGCGCATTAGCATACCTTTTTTTTATTACACACATGCATGCATATGTAAATGCATGTAATTTTCTTATAATACACTAAAAAACAAGTGGATGATATTTCTTTACACACACACACGATCTGGCAGCTTCTAGAATGCAACTGCATACAAACATGCGCCCGAACACGAGACACCGATATTTAAACAACAATAACTTATCAAATTTTTACAAAACTTTGAAACAAACACTTTACTTTTGTCACAAGACACTTAATAAACATTTTTGAACAGAAATTATTAAAAAAATCTACTTTATTTTAATAAAATTTTGCAAAAACTACGGAGATCTTCCAATAGCCGACGTACCAACGAAAATTTAACTTAAACTAAAAGGAAATGTCAAAATTCGTGAGTAAAATAGCGGCAAAAATTGTGTAGATTGTAAGAGATTAAAAATGTTTTTTTTTTACTTTTGCACAGCGTTACCATTTGTCAAGTTTTCCCTTTTTTTGGAAGTTTTTTGAGATGCCAAAAAGTTTCTTGAAAATATAAAGTTTTATAAAGTTTTTTTTTATAAATATGTACATAATTTAACTTTTGCAGTATACTGAATGAAAATATTAAGTGATGTTTGTATGCAATAGAAATATCTTATATTTTCTCACCCCCTTATTGCTGCAGCAGTGTTTAAACGCTCAGTTAGCCGACAGTAATGGAATGGAACTGCAACGTAGGAAATAGCTGATCGATATTTTTATATGAAAAGTAGATTACATTACATTACATCTCTATAAACATTTTCATTACTTTTCACATAACAATATCGATCAGCTGTTTCCTACTGTTGCAGTTACATTACATTATAGTCGGCTAACCGAGCGTTAATTGTGTTTACTGCCTCTTATGTACGACTATGCCGTTTAAAAGGCTTTAAATTTTAATAAAACAATGTACAACTAAGAAATATATTTATTAATGTATGTGATATTTTTTTAAACATCTCTAAATCTAAATATGAATTTTATTTTATGTTTTTTTTGAGACATTATTAGATTTAATTGAACTATAGTGAATTTTTAATCAGAAATAATTTCTTAATCAGGCTTGAGTTCAGTAATTTCAATTCTTATGAATGAAATATTTTTATTAATTAATGTGAGTATCTAAAGAATAGAAGAAAAATTAAACTAGACACTATTAGCTGGGGGAAATACCGATATTTTTCTGTGCAGCCACGCACTTCATCAGCACCCATGTCTATCTACTGGGGTAGAGATTATTATTAACATCAGCTATTAAACTTAAATTTCTATGAAATGGAATATGAGAATTGATTGTGTATACAATTATTGATTTGCCTTTGGCAAACACATTTGTAAGTATCACTATTCATTTTCTGTTTTTCCATTTTCTATTTAGGTTAGCACGAAGTTATATCACTCTACCTATGTATGTTTAACTATTCTTACTTATCTTTTACGATCATCACATTAATTATTTTTACTTATTCGATGCACCATCGGTACATACATATAAGTATTATTGTAGTGGCTTTATGTTACTTTGTTTTTGCTTTCTACAGTTGACTTAGCTTTCCAGCATTCTGAAGCAGTTCTGGCCAAGTGAACAGTGATCGCCAAGTGTTTTTTTTTTTAATTATATGTTATGTTTTTGATTTTAATCGTTTTTATATTTTTAAATAAAATAAATTCCAAATACATTTTTATATTTTCTTTTAAAATTTTGGTACTTTGGTAGAAAAAAAAATTTCTTATGGAAAAAAAGTTTTTTTTCAGATTTAAGAAGTTTTTTTAAAAAATATATATGGTAACGCTGCTTTTGCAGTAAAATGCTGTAAATGAGTAGTTACTGCAAAAATTTTAAAATTTACTCTCAAAAAGAGCTGTTGCCAAAAAAAGTACGCGAACGGAAAAATAGTAAAAATTAAGGCTCAGTTACCCGACTGTAATGTAAAGTAACTGTAAAGTAGGAAACAGCTGATCGATACTTTTATATGAAAAGTAGCCTACGTTACATTACATCTCTATAACCATTTTTGACTATTCAACTCTTTTAATTATTGGTACTCGATACAATATTTTCATAACACGAAAAAATTAAGAATAAATTTTGTAATTTGTTTCATGTAATATTTGTAATTAATTTCTTTTTGATTTCTTTGTTTTGTTGTTGGTTAAATTAATAAAAATTACATGACCATTTGTTAATGTTACTGACTACCTTAAAAGCAAGTGCAATACTACGTAACCAGACACTTTACAGTTTTACAACTCTGAGTAATTAGAATGGTTTGCAAAACAAAAGGATTAATAAAATAGATTAAAAACTATGTATACTAACAGCTTTTATTATTATTCTTCATAAATTAATTATTTTTTTAATGATTATCACAATTTTTATTAACCTCTTTTTAAATTTTTAAACTTTCCGTTTGCATACTTTTCATTTGTTTACATTTTGAATCATATGTTTTTATCTTACTAAACTTTACTACGACAAATTTCTGCAGTAAAAATTTGCAAAACATTCAGTCAAGAACTGTCAATTTACTCTCTCAATTTGTGTTCTCATTTACTGTGTTTTGGGTAAATGAACGCAATTTAGTAAAATGCTGTAAAGTTCAGTAAAATTTTTTAAAAACTTTTGGGTAAGCGACGCAATTATTATTAGTATGTTAATAGATACTTTGTACGCACCTTGTGACTTGTCACTGAACTATCTCATGGGGACCTAAACGGTGTGGAATAATATAAATTATTTAAAAATGTCATTCTGACACTTAACTGTGACAATACTTTACCAGCAGAAGCTAGCAAGGAGAGAGTAAGGCAGAAATTTACAAAATTAGTCTCTCAAATATGAAAGAGTACATGAACGCTTTACTTGTAAAACTTGCGAGAAAATTTTATTCATATTAGAACCATGGATGGAAATCATGATTCATTTGTACTTTTTCGGATGTATTTTGTTTGATAATATTTTAATTGCAATTTCCTTACACAGTGTCATGTATTTTTACTATTTTTATGCATTTTTCATAATTTTTAAATTTTATTCCAACAAATACAAAAATGCGACTTTCCATCTCTGATCAGATATAAGAATCAAACAAATTTCTTTCACAGTAAAATTTAATTTATGTGCTTTAATGAAAGAAAAACAATAAATTAAGCAAATATGCTTTCTTTTTGCATACGTATATAAATTTTTTAAATAAAGAAATGCAAATTTTTCCGTTTTCCTTTTTCAGCTATTTGTCAAACAATTTATTAAAAAACAAAACACAGAACAATTAAAAATTTTACTAGTAATAATTTGTAGGAAATTTTTTGTCTCTATTTTTTTCTCTCTTTTGACGCTCTCTCTCCCTCTTTGCAAACTTTTTGAGTTCATGAACACTTTCCATTAAAGGCTCAGTTACCCGGTGGTAATGTAATGTAAAAGTAACGTAGGAAACAGCTGATCGATATTTTTATATGAGAAGTAGGTTACGTTACATTACATCTCTATAACCATTTACATTACTTTTCACATAACAATATCGATGAGCTGTTTCCTACGTTGCAGTTACTTTACATTACAGTCGGGTAACTGAGCCTTGAGAAACAGTTTACATTTTGATTCAAATTGCGGATACTGAATTCTCTTTGAATGTTCCGAACAAAGCTTGTTATCTTCTTCTCTCTCTTTCAAAGAGAGAAATGTCTGACTATATATAAACAAAATTTTGTCCGGACAAAAATTTTGTTCCGAAATAATGTGGGAATCAACCTTAAAGGCGGTGTCAGATACAACTTCAACGCTTCGCGTGACGTTTCTAACTTTGGGAAAAAAGCGTGACGCAAAATGTGTATGACACAATGAAAACTTTGACAACACTCAGTTTTGTTTCACTGTTTTGTTTTATGCGTAAAAAGTAGCACAATTCGATTACTCTGATGCCACTAACTCATTTTTTATGTAAATCTACAGCAATTTTAACAAAAATTTCATAACTACATGCGAGTTTGGTCAAACAAATTTTTTCTTAATTATATGTATACAGTATATCAACTGATTGTCAAAGCACGCAAAAAGTTGAAAGTTGCCTAGCTTTTCGCTTCGCTTTGGGTTAAAAGTACTTTATGTGACATGTTTCATATAAGCATGTACATTTCATCTTAGATGTCAAAGCGAATCTTCAACGCAACGAGAAGCAAACATAGAACACAGAATTCTTCATACGTTTAAATTCCCTTTTTTCAAGTAACATCAACGCAACAATGAATACTTTATTGACGGAACCATTTGACAGCTTTAATTAGTTGCTTTTACATTTTATTTATTAAATTCAACTTTTTTATTTATTTCAGTTATTTCTTTTGTTTTATTTTATTTTTGCTACCACAACACAATAACCATAAAAAAAACTAACCAATATCTCAAACTACTCATCGTACGCAAAAAAATTTAAAGTTAATAGATTTTGTTTTGATTTATTTATTTCAGTCTATGGACAGAAAGTCCTTTCAGACAACGATATAAAGGTAAAATATTTTAACTAGGGATAAATAACTTATATAAATAGTAAAAGATAAACAAAAAATAATGAAGGCTAATTTGTATGTATAAACAAAGTTATGAAATTAAACAAAATTCCAAATAACATATTATCTTATTACGCTTAGAAGAACAATTCTGAATTTTATGTAAGACTTTGATTCTCTTTGTAATTTAAAGTTAATTTCATTGAGAAACGCGAAAGCACGGGTTAATGTGCCATTACGGCCATAATTAGTCCGATGAAAAGGAACATCAAACAGCTTAGTTAATCTTAAATTTCTATAAGGTATAAAAAATGGAACAGCATGAAGCAAATCATGACAGTCAACGTAACCATTGATAATATCGTAAACCAGAAGGGCGGATTGGAGTTTTCTACGTCCTTCTAGAGTACGTAAGCCAGTAAAAATGCACTTAGATTCATAAGGAACAGAAATTAAATATGGCAAATAACGTGTAACAAATTTAATAAAGATGCGTTGAAGTCGCTCAATACGAGAGATAAGATTTGAGACATGAGGATTCCATATAACAGCAGCATATTCCAACTTTGATCTAACAAAGGCCGTATAAATATATTTACATATGCGTGTAGGGATTAACAAACTCAGAGCAGTTTCTCTTCAGAAAACCGAGCATTTTATACGCTTTAGGAAGAATATACTCAACATGAGCTACAAATTTCATAGAACTATCAAAAACAACACCTAAATCAAGTTTAGAATTCGAAATTTTCAAATTAATGCCATTAATGTTAAATATCAGTACTATGGGATTCATGGATCTATGAAATGAAACATGTAAACATTTATTTATATTTAGATGCAAGTAATTAAGTTGGCACCAATTACTTAAATTATTAAGCTCATTTTGAAGAGTGTACATATCACTCAAAGAATCACATTTTCGTGTGAGCAAAAATTAATTATATATCGTCGGTTGGTTTCTGGTTTGCGGCACATTATATTCAAAATACATTATGTCTGCAGCAAACCAGAAATCAACCGACGATATGTAAAAGATATTCAAGTTAAATAAATAACATGTTCGAAGCACCTATTGGTAACAAATAGTGCCGTCAACAAAGTACTTAGTGTATCAACCTTCTCCGTCGTTGCGTCAATGTCAGTTGAAAAAGGCGTCGTATAACGTACTACGTATTATATGTGCCAATATATAATTTTTGTTATTATAATAGGATTGAATTATCATCAAGTTTCTAACATAAATTTTATACCACGTTCTGTATAAATCGTATAAATGTTAGATGATAATCCTTTTTACGCCGTAAAATTACTTCATGATATTACGGCGCACAAGTCCGTAATTATTTTAATCTATTACAATTTTCACCGGCGGTGCATATGACCAGCCTCGGACTCTTAATTTTTTAGTGTCAGTGTGTTAGTTTATGATTGTGCGATTGCAATGAAAAAGTGCGGGTCGCATAGAGATCGTAAGCAAATTTTTGATGAAAAATCACGTAAAATCGCGAAATATTTAAAGAAATTTATATGAAAAATGATCTGAAAGTGTCATATTTTAAATATGCAATAAATTATGTATGAAAAAATTATGATAAGTGGTAAAAATTGAATTGAAAAATTACACTTTCACGGACGGTGTGTTTGCGAAATACGTGAAAAAAAAGAAAAATACGATGGAGAGAAGTATTTATTAATCTTTCTATGTGTATAAAAAAAATTATATAGTGTGCATGTAAAGTGAAATTTATTCAATAAATTCATTATATCCCGCTTTGAAGTATTATTAAATTTTCAATCCAAAGCGGAGATTGTTTCAACAAAATAAAATCTAATTACATACATTTTTCAACGAAAGGAATAAAATTACAAGGTGAATAATACATATGGAAAAAGTATATACCTATTAGCTAATTATGTAGTTTCTCTAATCAAAGAAAGGGGTTTTGTAATAATTCAAATATGTAAAGTCATATTGTTGAATGAAAGTCTGAAAGAAAAAAATTATTTTTTTTTAAATTAAGTGTGGTGGTGTCCAATTCAATTGAAATGCGGCTCTTACGAGACCATCGCCTTGTTGCCGTCGGTCGTTTTTTCCATGTTTTTTCGGCTTCATTCGCTATCCGTAAAATCAATTGTATGTGTTCTGTTTCAGCCGAATCATCAGCAATGTATGTGAAGCTCCATTATCATCTACGTCTGCCCGTTCAATCTGTCTCATTTTTCTTATTCCTCTTTCATCCATCACTTTTCCTCCTCATATTTTAGCATTCCAAATTGTTTGTTCGTTTATTGTTTTTTGTCTAGTAATTTTGTTGCGTTTCTGTACCTAATTTTTTTCGTCTTAGTTGTTTTTGTTCGCAATTTGGCCTTCTATATCTTGTTCGTCGTGGACAGTGTGACCAGATTTTAAAATAATATTAAGCTACATCACGTTTGAAAAAAAGCTAAAATAAGCTAAAAAGTTACATTTTAGGCTAGAAAATAAAGCTAAACTTTTTTCCACTTCTTTGATCACTTTTCAATAGTTTCTTATTGCTAAACTAACGTTAAATATTACACAGACATATTTTTTCATTAACATATAGAATATTTGCTTAATGAAATTATTTATTAATTATTATATTTTAGATTTAATGAAAAACAAAACAAAAACTTCCCCAAAATAATCTTAAAAAGTTTTTAAAAATGTAAAAACATTTATACTATAAAATACGAAAGCTTTTTAAGCGAATTAATGCTATTTAAGGTAAAGCATGGATCACACTATCTGCACAATGTACCGAGTTTCGTCAGATCAGTGAAATAAAGTCATAAGTAAAGATTTTGCTCTAATTTATCGACTACTTGAAATGCAAGGACATAATTGCGCCACACTGCATTGGTAATAAGCCCATATAGAATTATTCCAGAATTAATTGAGTAATAATGCCATTTTGGCTTATTACTTATGACTTTATTGAGGTGGCCCGACGAAAATCGGTACATAGTGTTATCCAGGCTTAAGGCTATTTCAGGTTTTTGTTTTAAGTTAATTGATGCCGCTGAATGAACGTCCAACTCAAGTCAAATAATTTTATACCCAAAAAACTCAAAAAGTGTTTTGGCCACTAATATGAATTTAATTTTTTCCATTGGAACTCTAACCATTCTGCCATTATCTACTATTTTTCAACTTTCCATTTCTGTTATAAAATTGTCGTATAATTTACATTTTGTATTTCTTGTAAACAGTGTTGTCAGATATGGCGATATCTCGCCAAACGTGGCGACAAAAATTTGTTTTTGGCGATGAAAATTTTGAAATGGCGATTGGCGATTTACTTGGCGATAATTGAACTCCTTGGCGATATTTTTGGCTATATTTTTACGTTTTCAATAACATAGAATAATGTTAAAAATATGAAATTTTTTATTTAAGCAATTTCTTCTCCAACATAAAATATTTCGTGCAAAAAATTCTAAATGTTGTGACTCTTTATTTCAAACAAAAATTTTCTGAAACTCAAGAAGTTAAAAAAAATATGGACCAACAAATCTCATTTGGTGTTTATAAAACATAGTGGGGAAAACTTGCTTTTATAAGTTGGAACCAACATTTTTGTAATGAAGCATAAATAAAGGCTGCAAAAGTTATTACCTAAATTGTATGATTACGATGATGCTCTGGCACTTACTACTTCAAGGATATGATATGTGTACTTTAACACACATTTAATTAAACGTGAATTCCGTTTTATCACAAGATTTATATAATAATTTTGATCTTGGTGTTCAAGTTCAATTTATCATATTAATATTGATTTTTGGAATAAGTTATTTTTAAGTCTTTTTTAAACGCCAGTATTTTTTAAATGTTAATTTACATACTTTGCAATATTGCATATGTTGTTCTACAAAAAACATATTTCCCAATTTTCCTGACAGTGAAAAAATAAACAACATTGAACAATATTGTCACCACATTACACAGTTCTCTTGATTGTACAATAAAAAGAAAAAGTCTTTTGATATTTGCCAATATATTGAGCCACCTTCGAATATGATATACAAATTGGCTATATTATTGTACAATACGAAAAATTGCACAATTATATTGCAAGTGGGTGGGCCCCTTCAAATAATAATTTTTTTATGTTTTACGATAGACGTTACCTACTGAATTTAAAATTTAACGATATTTGTGATGTAATTACATAATAAAAATATTTTTGTAGCTAAAATTTAATGTTTTATTATATTGGCGATATTTGGCGATATTCAACAATTCATTTGGCGAGGAGGCTGAAAATAAATCTGACAACACTGCTTGTAAACTATTTTACAATGTTAAAAAATTATAATTTTTATAAGTTGTTTATGTTTTTAATATATTTTTAGAGAACACGCAATTTAGACTAAAAAAAGGCTAAAAAAGCTAAATGAGTTTTTAAAAAAAGCTAAAAAATAAGCTAAGAGCTAAATGAAAATTTTAAAGCTAAATCTGAAATAAATAAGCTAAATTTAGCTCAAAATAAGCTAATATGGTCACGCTGGTCGTGGAGAATGTACCCATAAAGCAAGTGTCAAAATTCGTGCTGCCAGATGTTTTATATATAAAACCTGCAAAGGATTGACATAACTGATATTGAAATTACAAACAGCGCAAATATACACCTGGGAGTCGATTCTGTTTCTGTGAAATCGTGAAAATGAAAAATAAAATATCACTTCATTGAAAATGCAATTCTGATTTTAGTTTTTATGAGAAATACCTGTCAAGTGAAGTGAATATGATAAATTTTTTATCACTTCATTTTTGTCATAAATTCAGAATCGACCCCCTGAGCAGTTGAGACCACCTGATATTCACCCTTATCCTTTATCATTACTGCCCAATTTCGTCGTTTACTACGACATTTTTGTGAAAGATTAAAGAACACCGTAACATATTTTCTTTACTGCACGTCTACACGCGCAATAATTATTTCCAAACATAAGCACTAACGTCAACAGAATAACACTACAAAAATTTTCTTGTACAAGCTTATGTTCTAAGCTCTAGAACACGCATTGTGGTATTGGACATAAATTTAAAAAATTCACTATGGATCGATGTTTTTTGTGCTTATTTTAATTTATTCAATATAATTTACATATGTTTTATTCGTTTTATTATACATTTAAAACTCTATTTTTGTTTTTTTTTTCCTCAACCACAAGTTTTTTTTTTTGTTTATTTCACACAAACAACAAATGTCTGAAATTTGACAGCTTATTTTCAACATTATGTCTACGAAATAAGTTTGAACACTTTTTCGCAATTTATTTGCAAATCCTTGTTTCTTCGATGCACTCGTTGACATAGTGTTGAAAATAGAATTTGCCAGATGAGAACATAATTATTACCAAGTTTATTGCGCGTGGAGACCCCCAGTTAATATAGGCGTTGAAATACGCCAAACACAACAATGCGGCTCCCACACATTGCTCCTTGTAATTTGTACAGCCAATTGTTACGTTAGAGGTGTGTTTGACCAACAATTTGTCATCGCTTGAATGAAAAATCAAAACTCTTAAATAGGGTTTAGATCCTCCTCTCAAAAATAAATAAAAATCTGAAAAAAATTAAAAAAAAAAGTTGGCGGCGAGCCTTGGTTTAAGAGTTATGGGCATCCAAAGTTTCGATGTTCCATTTCATCGTAAAGATTATGCTCGTAATGGTTTAGTTGCTTAATTAAATTATTAATTGTAAACTTCTGAAAGTAATATTTTATATATCTGGTTAATTGTTTCAGCATTTGGACAAAAAGGTCCTTTCAGACTACTATATATACAATTTAATCATAAAATATATAAAAACTTTATATCCCTGATAGATTTCTTTATTTATACACATTTTATAAACAACCTTACTATTAGTTATCTATTTTTTAAATGTTATCTTAGGCTGTAATTATTATTTTTCCATTGACTGATCTTCAAAAATAAATAAATAAAATAATTTCATTGCCAAAAATTATATTTTCTGTGGGCTTATGTCCAGTAAACTATTTTAACAACTTTTTTTTATAAATAATAATATTTTACATTTATTTATTCAAATATAAATTACAATTAACTAGTTTTTATTTATTTGTTATTTAAATATCTTAAGCCATGACAAAAATAAAATCAGCATAACACGGTCTTGGCTTCATTGGCATTGTCATAACATTTTTTTTTATGTACTTTATTATAACCTATGCCACATTATGCTTTACTAGATACTAAATTATATTAATATATATTTGAAACGTAAAAACGTTTTAAAATTTTTTATCGGATTGTGAAAACCATCGGAATCTGTAGCACCCAAAAGAAATTTGAATGGAATGGCAAATACGGTCGGTTTATGATTACCAGTGACTGTTGATCAAATACAAGAACTCTGATGATGAAGGCATGGCGGCTATCGAAAACAGCTAGTTGTTTCGTTCTGCTGGTGTTTGTCCGAATATTTACAATTAACTTTGTTGTTTTTTGTTCCTTAAAAATTATTACATGTAATTTGGCTTACAGAGTGATACAAACTTTAGCACAATCAAAGCATGGTAGACGTTGTAAACAGAGACTCACTAGTATACTTATATTAGTAGTCTATACTAATGGCGTTAGTGCTACGTAACCGACAAATTATCACTTGGCTGCCGAAAGTTTGTGCCTGACAAAGAGTATTCTACTCATCGAAAGAAAATTTCAATATGTATGTAGATGCCTTTAGTTGCTTGTCGGATATTCTAATTGTTTTATTTATGACCTATTGCAATAATAAATTATTTCCAAAGTTTTATATGCTATAAAGCGTGTGTTTCTTAGAGTGTCACAGCTTTATTTGAGCACCCATGTAACAGCTAATAATTGCTTCTAGTTTAGTTTGCTTTAAAATTTCATTATGAATCCACTTACACTAGAGCAACACATGCAAATTTTTAAAATTGTGAAAATTTTAAGAAATTTATATATATTTTTCGATGGATCCCATTTCTGGTTGAATGGGTACGTAAATTAGCAGAATTGTCGCATTTGGAGTGAGTGGAAAAGCCACAAGCTTTTGTCGAAACACCATTACATCCACATAAAATTACTGATTGGTACAAACGATGATGGTCAGAATGTTACTATCAACGGTGAACGGTATAGGAACATGATTCGAAATTTTTGTCCACCTCATTTACTTGGTTCCAACAGGACGGAGCCACATGCCACACAGCAAACGCTAAAATTGATTTACTCAAAGAAAGTTTTGATGAAAAAATAATTTCACGTAATGGCTTAATTAATTCGCCACCAAGATCTTGTGATTTAACCCTATTTGATTATTTTCTTTGGAATTATGTTAAGTCACTTGTCTACGTCGATAAGCTACAAACAATTGAACAACTGGAAACCAACATTGGAAGAGTTATCGGCTAAATACGGCCGAGAATGCTGCGAAAACATTGGTGTTCCAGATTGCGCCTTCTACGCTCCAGCCGTGGCGGCCACATTGCAGAAATCATATTTAAACATTAAAGGCCTTATTCAGAAAAAATAATTTTGTTTTCCAAAACGTTTAACAAACATATTTCCATAGAAACTTTGTAAATCAAAATTATTTTTTCTGAATACGGCAGTAATTTCATAAAAATTTTTTTTCCATTGATATCAAGAATATATTTTTTTTTTTAATTTAAAATTTATTTGCTGTTGGTTCAGCGATGTCTATATGCATTTCATTGTTGCTGTAACAAATCGTCAGTAGACTTCAACCACAAATCTTGAACAGTCACAAACCTCTTATCTTATGTACAGACTTCCAAAA
This sequence comes from Tachina lurida, assembly GCA_944452675.1. Lineage (NCBI taxonomy): Eukaryota > Metazoa > Arthropoda > Insecta > Diptera > Tachinidae > Tachina > Tachina lurida. Next base: position 93,012,187 of record OX101754.1, on the reverse strand, counting down.
ACTATTTGAGAGTTCACAAATAATAATATTTTTGAAAATCACAAAAGAAAAATAAGCATAGAAACTTCTACAAAACCCAGCAAATAATTTATATTCGATATGAATCTATTCTATTTTTCTATACCTTTATACAATTAGAAATCCTTTGGATAACAATAAAAGTAATTATAAGGCAAAATTAAAAATAAAATCTAAATTTAACATTTAAGAAATTTATAATTCGACATATTGTCAAAAGTATTTTAATTTAAAATTTATTTGCTGGTGGTTCAGCGATGTCTATATGCATTTCATTGTTGCTGTAACAAATCGTCAGTAGGCTTCAAACACAAATCTTGAACAGTCACAATCCCCTTATCTTATGTACAGACTTCCAAAAACCATTTGAGAGTTCACAAATAATAATATTTTTGAAAATCACAAAAGAAAAATAAGCATAGTAGGCTTAGAAACTTATACAAAACCCAGCAAATAATTTATATTCGATATGAATCTATTCTATTTTTCCACACCTTTATACAATTAGAAATCCTTTGGATAACAATAAAAGTAATTATAAGGCAAAATGAAAAATAAAATCTAAATTTAACATTTAAGAAATTTATAATTCGACATATTGTCAAAAGTATTTTAATTTAAAATTTATTTGCTGGTGGTTCAGCGATGTCTATATGCATTTCATTGTTGCTGTAACAAATCGTCAGTAGACTTCAACCACAAATCTTGAACAGTCACAAACCTCTTATCTTATGTACAGACTTCCAAAAACTATTTGAGAGTTCACAAATAATAATATTTTTGAAAATCACAAAAGAAAAATAAGCATAGAAACTTCTCAAATAGTTTTTTGGAAGTCTGTACATAAGATAAGGGGATTGTGACTGTTCAAGATTTGTGTTTGAAGCCTACTGACGATTTGTTACAGCAACAATGAAATGCATATAGACATCGCTGAACCACCAGCAAATAAATTTTAAATTAAAATACTTTTGACAATATGTCGAATTATAAATTTCTTAAATATATTTTTTTGTTTTATTATGATTTAAACTTGTCTCACTCTATAAAAAAAACACCCTTTAGCAAGTAGCAATAAAATAATTTTGAGTTGCCTACTTCCCATAATAAGCCTGTGTAATCCTCGAAATCTGTCTCATATAAAATAGACACCAATTCTTTATTAAAATAATGGGAATTTTGGAATACGAACTCATAAAATGTGTAATTCATGTATATATACTATCTGGCCATTTTTGTTGAAATATGTAGTTGTTGACGCAACTAGATGGCGCTGTTTAATATCATTTCTTTCTGTGTAGCGAATGACGTGCTAAAAGTGGATGTGAGAAAAAAGAGTAATGTCAAAAAAAATTTAATTGCACTAGTGTTGGCAATAACAATAATCATAACGCGATTATCAAACATAAATTTGTATTGTTATGTGATGAAAGATACATAAAGTACAAATTAAAAACAGTTTTTCGCACAATGAGAGCTCATATATGAACACCGCAAAGTGCATGTGCTAAATTTTTGCAACAAATCTTGTTTACCTTCGCATTCGCGAACGCTGTGGCATAATTTGTCATTAAAAAAACATGGCAACTTTATCTAGACTTCCAGTAAAAAAGGGTTGCATTTTAGAAAAAAACTGTTTAATCTATTACAATTATTATCATCATGTTTCTTTTATTATGTAGTTCGAGAAAATGGCGGCGTCGTCTGCCAAATTTTTTGTACATCAAAATCAAAATAAAGCAGCAAATTTAAATTCTTCCAGTGCTGCTTCTGCATTCGCCGTTGATGATAGTGACGTTGTTGAGTTCATTGAATTTCCATTGTCAACCATCATTTGTCTAAATAACATCATTTAATAAAAGGCGATTGCAAATATTTTCACAAAAAGTTTAAAGAATTTGTCAATAATAGAAATGAGAAATTACTTTCATGTATGAGAACAAGCCATGACAAATAATTGAAAAAATGAAGTGATGAAATGTGGTTTAGTTAAATGTGTGGCACTACAAAAAATGTAATTATCAAAGTTGCAAAAAAAAAAGAAAGAAATATCGGACCATGTATATTTTACTCGCAATGAAAAGTATGAAAACTATATTTGAAGGCAGCGATTTCACCAGCAGCTGTGATGACAGCCAGGAATTGTATCAGGCAGTCCATGAGCTAGTCAATAAGAAAGATATCCCAATGGCCATTGTAAATATTCTGTTGTAATACAGAGAACGCAAGTGTCTACATTTTATATATACAGACATATGAATGTATGTATGTATATATTTTTTATTGCCAAGTGCTGACATTGGGATATGAAAATTTTTGTGCGGATGATTGTTTTCCTATTCCAAAAATAATTTATGTATATTAATAAACAGGTACGTTTTAAACAAGAATATGGAAAGAAATACCTATGTACATATGTATTGTATGTTTAATAATGTGTAAAGTATAATCATTCAAATCCATAAAATTTAACAACAGCACTAATATTGAAAGTTATTAAGGCAACAGCTAAATTGTTATATATGTAGGTACTCGTATTATGCAAAAACAGGAACTCAATATCAACAGCAAACTTAATATGTAATTAATTAATTAATGTAATATGCCAAAAAAAGAGCATTTTGAGACATTCATAATATTAATATACTGGGTATACACTAACAAAAACATTATTAATCTTGTTGCATAGGTCAACATTGCAAAGGTAGTATGTCTTTAACTGTTTTTGTATCTACTATTCCATTCAAACGTACATACAGTCTGTCAAAAAAATGTTTTCATTGCTGTAAAAATTCAAATACTCTTCAAAGAAACAAGGCTTTAGTTTTGATGTGAGTTACAACAATTTTTGATCTTTTTTATGTAAAGTTAGTTTATATTTATATTACTTTAAAAAATTAAAATCACTTCAACAAGAAATTTGCAATGATAGCTAAAATCAAAATGGTTCAAGTTTTGTACTGTCAAAAATAAATGTTTTAAAATTTACCTATATCATACTCAAGAAACAGTGTGCTTATTTCCCTAAAATGTACCTATATTTTCTCTGCTAATACATACTTTGTGTGCCCTCCTTAAGCATCAATTACTGTTTGTAAACATCTGAACATTGAATGAATTAGCTTGGGTATACTATTTTCTTCAGGTATTTTCTCCCACTTCTCCTTTACAATCCGTATTAATTGTACTTTATTTTTCATAGGGATTTTTCTTTTTCAAGTCAGGACTTTGTGCTGCAGTGTCAATAACTTTTCTGCAGCTATGTAGCAACCACGTTCTACAGAGAGACGATTTGTAGTTCACGTCCTTGGCTTGATAAAATTTATAATTAAGCTGTACCGGTTTTAATGTGTCAAAAAAATCCAATCTTCGTGTACTGGCAAATAATTCGCTCTTCAGAATACCAAGGTAAACTTCCTAGGTTCATTACACCTTCTAAAATCCGCATTTCACCAACAGATAATTTTCAAAACGTTACTATGGGTATTAAATTTTTATTTTCTGGTGCCGTCAGAGCCTTGCGCCAAACTTTTTGTGGTCCATTGTGATAGTAAAACATTAGCTTTGATCAAAAAAAATTCACTTCGTTTATAATGGGCTTAATTACGAGTGTTGTATTGTGACTACGCCTACGACGAAAATGTTGCAATGTTCTTTAGTCTAGTACAAAATCGTCTTAGTCGAAGTCGTAATACGACACTAGTAATAAGGCCCAATGTTTTGTTTTGCTGGCAGCAGAGTTAATTTTTTTAAGCAACTCTGGAGAAATATTCATGATTTTTCAGCACGTTTCGAACTCTTTTGTGTGAAGCATTTACTCCGCAGTCATTACTGGGAGTCTACTCTGTAATTCGAAACGAAAGAAAATGCATTCGAATTTACATGTTATAAGCAAGGTTGGAAACCGAAACAAATAACGGTATCGGTATTGATACCGGTACAATTATTTTTTAAATTTCGGTATCGGTAGCGGTATCGGTATTTTTTTTATTTCGGTATCGGTATTACCGGTACATACCGTTATCGAGTTTATAATACCGGTATACCGATATTACTGACAAATTTATTATTTCAGGCAGTGGACATAGCAAAAAAACTTTTTTTTGCAGTTCAAACTTTACATATATAAAGTATACATTTTGTTTAATTAATAGTAAAAATAAAAGTTTTGTCTATACTGATAAATTATACTGTGTGACAAATTTTAATGAAATCGAAATACCTGCGAAGTGCTACTATTTTTCTGCTAGGTATAAAAGTTTTCCAGACATCTCCAAAATCTTGAGTTAAGCGTGGTACTCTGTTCACAATTTCGTGCGAAATGCTGTCAAACTACATATAAAAGTATATATTTAATATGAAATATTTGCGAAATAAATTCGCAAGAGTAGTACTCTGTTCTTGGTGTGAAAAACACGGAAAATCATGTCTTTCCATGCAAAATTAATCTGGTATCATTTTAGTTTAGCTGGGAAACAACATGAGCAGTGCTTTTCTCGCACGGAATTTCAGCAATGTTGCATACTTTCAAGCAAAAAAAGCGAGAAATTTATTAAAACAACCGCGAGTTGGGCTACATTTAGTACATGTAAAATTTTTCACGCGAAATAACCAATTGCACTGAAAATTTTTCTCAACTTCGAACAGAGTAGAAGCCTTTACGGGTAAAAAACCGCTTTTTCGTACCCGTAGGCACTTATCAACCTCTAACTAACTTAAATATCAACTGATTTTAAATTTATAAACGGATACAGAAAGAAGAGACTAAGGCCTTTTGAACCATATATGTACATATGTATATCTTGTTTCAGTAAATTTCAAAAATATGTCTGTATTTTTCACCAAATATAATTCTTTGGGTTTTTTCGACACTTTTATACTTTGGACATGTTCTTAGGCAATATTTTTGTACTGGACCCATATTGTTTATAACTTTCTCGCCAAATTCAGACGAAACGAATATTGGAATATTTCAATTCAAAGAATAAACAATATTCTTTCAGCCAACTTAAAAACAAAGAAAACAATCTTCTTGTACAATTAACATTTAAAAATATTCAGCAGGCACTTTTCTTTACCTCAAGAGAGGAATCTTTAACTTCAAATATAAAAGTTTAGAAGTTTTTTCTCTAAGCCAAAGAAAGAAAGTTAATTGATATATATTTTTGCAATTTTTGCCCATACTACAGCTCAACTAAGTTGGATTGAAACTGAAACAACTTAACTTTTGGTATTCTGAATAAAAACTAATTTTAGTTGTCTTCGAATAAACATTTTAAATATTTTTAGTTCTGGCCTTGCTCTTTTTTCTTGAGATTCTATGTTTTATAAACGTGGCAATAATATTGGCTGACAAATGGGATTGGTTGGCTTCTGGAATAATAAAGCAAAACGAATGCAATGGTCGAAATAAAAACCAAAATGTCTCATGGTGAAATAAGTTGTAATACATAATAAAAATTTGGCAACTACAACTCACTTATCATTTATTTTTTTGCCGGAATCGGTATACCGGTACGTACCGGTATAGACGTAAACGGTAGTCTGGATACCGGTATTTTCTAACCGAAATGGATTTTGGTATCGGTAACGATACCGGTATCTAATTATAGCTGTATTTGAATCGGTATCGGTATTTTTACGATACCGTTTGCCAACCTTGGTTATAAGCATAAAAATTCGAAAGCATTTTAATTCGTTTCGAATTACAGAGTAGATCCCTGATTTGCTATGCTAGTCCTCTAGTGCTGGAATGCGGTTTATCTACAATAATTCTTGTTATTTTTAGTTTCAATACCCCGAAAATATTTTTTTCTGCCTCGCGAATGCTTTGGTTCCAGTGTACCTTCTTTTTCAGCATGGCTATTAGATTGGCCGTTATTTATTTTTTTATTTCTTATATTCTCACCCCCCCCCCCAAATTGGTTCAGTTTTATGTAAAAAAATACAAAAAAATTTCATAGCGATAAGTTGTGTTTTAGGGGGGGGGGTGCCCCTCAAAGTTGGCCTTCAAGCCCATTTTTCAATATAATTTTTTGCATATGACTATCTTTTTAAAAAAACATTTTACAAGAAAATTATATATGGCAATATTTTAGCTCTTCTAGTCTACAACATTAGTCTTAAAGAAAGCTTTTTGCTAAAATTAATATTTCAGGAAATAATGAAGAAAATCACCAACAAAATACCAAAAATTATATATACCGAAATTGCATTTATATGGAAATTATTTTACTAAGCCTTTAGAATAACAGTTTATCGGCCCTTTTCACAATGTACATTTAAAAGATAACAGGGACTTTAACGGCAAGTTTTGTATGAAGAACTGTCAGTTAAAGTTCACGTTAGATCTTAATCATATATTGTGAAAAGGGAAAAATTATTTCATACATACATATATTAAGCATAGTCACAAAAAAAAAATACATAAAAATAAAAATTACATTGAATATATGGGCTTGCGGGCTAACTTTGAGGGCCGGACGCACCCCTAAACCACAATTTATCGCTATGAAATTTTTTTGAATTTTTTTACATAAAACAACCAATTTGGGGGTGAGAATAAAAGAAATCAACAAAAAAAAATCATCTATACAACTAACGGCCACTCTAATGGTTATACATATACAGTTCTAAACGCTCTAACTAAGGTGTATCTAACTAGGTGGCAGCGTTACTTCAGCTGATAATTTTTTGCTTTATGTGCTTTGTAGCTGAAGAATGTCAAAAACTTCGATTTTGTTTTGGGGTTAGTAGAATTATTTTTATGCTTTTGACATTCTTCGGTTCTTTACATAGCTATGGTTGCCGTATTTTTGTATAAAAAATCCTTACGCAGTCACCTGTATAATTACACCATGGCTCTAACCCATTATTTTATATAACTATATGACTAGAAATTTTAAGATTGCTTTTTTAACATTATGAATGGGAAAGCAAAACGTACATGTAGCTGAGTACTCGTTACTTTTCCCCTCGTCTCTGTCTCTAAACTAATCAGCTTAACAATAAGACTTGCATTGGGTAAACTAGGACTTATTATATTTTCCAAAACGGCGCTGCTTACTAAAATAAACTTTAAAGGCCAATATTTTTCATTTTCCTCTTAACATTTTTTTTTTTGTTTGTTATTTTTCGCAGTTTACTATGGAAAGTTTAAAGCCCCATTACTCAGAAAAATGCGTCGACGCCTACTTTTTTATTTAATATTTTTTTCTTATTTTCCAATTTTCTATCACATACGCTACTTTTTATTTTGTTTGTACCTAGCTACTTCACTAAACTGCATATAATCCCAAATTCCAATTTATACCTGCGTGTTCTTTAGCAATCTTTTTAAATTGAAATTACGAAATTTGTATCCAATCAAACTATTCAAAATCCTAGATCTTAAGATCCAAAGTGAAATCTTTGGAAGATTGTATGGCTTAAGGCCGGGGCACAATGAATCCGTTATACGTTAAACTTCGCTTTTTTCAACTGACAGCTAAGCTGAAATAAATAGTTTCTAATGAGGTTTGTTACATTCAGTACGCCTCCGTCAACGCAAAGTGCAAAATTATGTCAACTTTTAACTTTTAACGCACGTTCAGTAGTTTGACAATTATCAGTTGTCTTTTTGCTTTCTCTGTGTTTGTGTTTTGTGGCAACAAAAATTAAGTCCTGATTCACACACATCAGGTTTACCTGATCAGTTTTTGTTCAATTTTCTTTTGAACCTGCATTTGCGTTCATACACACCGTCATGTCAAGTCGTCAAAAAGAACTTAACTTTGAAGCTGGCCAAATATTTCTGTGCCTGTTTGATACAAGTAAACAAGAGTTCCGAAACAAATTAAAAAAGGAAAAGCTGTGGTCTTGTGTAGCAACTGCAATTAAATTATTGATTAAAAAGTGCACAAAATTGTAGTTGTGAACAATGTCAAAGTCGTTGGAGATCCCTCGAAATCCATCTTTAATAAATAAAATTCTGTTAAAAAAAAATATGCGATAAAAAACAACTGATTAATATCCGTCAACAAAGTATTCATTGTGCCAACCTTCTCCGTCATTGCGTTAAAGTTGAAAAAGACGAAGTTTTTCATATGATGGATTCATTGTGCCCCGGCCTTTACCATTTTTCATTTAGGGAATTCTCAATAGGTTTGATCCCGTACTTTTTGGGCAAAGTTCGGTAAAATGAGAAAAGATATAATTTCTCTCAATAATACAAAAAATTTACAAAAGTACGGGAACAAGAAAAACCAAAAATTTTACCAAAAGCCAAAGCACAAGTAAATACATACTTACACACATACACGCGCACGCGTTTACTTCAGAGCTGGCCACCGAGAGAAATAAGAGAGAAATGTATAAGTGTATGTGTATTCATTTGTATAAAAAGCCGATTGATGTTCGGCCCTCCGTCGCTTCTCTGGGCAGCCTAGGTTTACTTATATGCTGTTGCATATCTAGAATGTTTTGTTTCTTAATTTTATATAAAAAGACATAAAACTTAAGCTATGTACAGACGGTTGTCAGATCTTACAATATTGCCAGTAAAATGTGCTCACAATTTCTTACAACCGTGTGAACTGGCAATTTTTGTCAGACGTCGTTGCCAGAAAAATCATTGTCAGTCCATTGCAAGACTAGCAGCTGACAACAAATTGTCAGACATCTTACAATCGTGTGAACACATTGTAAAATTATTGCCAGCTATTTGTCAGACATTTTAATATTGTCAGATGCGCGAAGTTCGTGCATCTGACAATGGCGTCATTGTAAGAGAATTATTTCTATGGGCAACACTGTACACGCTTGATTTTAAAGAAAATATATTTAATAAAATATATGCAGCCCAAATCATTGCAGTTGCTTCTTTATGGTCCATAATAATTAATATTTTCACTTTTTACATTTAACACCACCACAAACGATTGATATTTAACAATTTCTAACAAGCGCTTTGAGTCTGGCAACGCATAATAATGTCTGGCAATTTTTGCATATGACAACCGTGTGAACTTACAATTTTTTTGCTGACGATTTTGTCAGCTGATTTTATTGTCATACAATCATCTAGCAATAAATTGTAAGATTTCCTGACAAATTTGATACAACCGTGTGAACTGTCAATCTGCCATACACTTGCAATTTTTGATTGTCAGTACAATGCCAGCACATTGCCAGATCTAACAATATTGTAAGAATTGACAACCGTGTGTACATAGCTTTAGTTCATCACTTGTTTATAAACCTTTTTGATGTAACTTTTTAATGTTATTTATTTATTTATTAAACATACTATACAAAGTAAATTTGCATAGTATGGTGTTGCACGAATATGGGCGGAGTAACTAGACCATATGCCCAAGATGTTATTAACAGTATTTTCAAAAAGTTCCGTGACTGACTGTACGACCTATGCCTTCACATAGGAAGTAGCAACGTGGTTGTTAAAGAAATTCCACAGAAAACCGCAAAATTATACGGTTATCCGTGGCAGATCAGTCAAAAAGTGCGAGCGAGACGAAAAACTCTCGAAGGCCTAACAACAGACATTAGCCTGACCGCACTTAAGAAATAATTACGATGACGCGAAATGATGCTCTTCGACCCAGAGCTGCTTAACGACTGACTTTTTAATGTTTTTAGTGTTAGGACAATTTAATTTTACTTAGCCCAAAGAAAAATTACGGGCTGTTTCGTGCAAGAAGAAGAAGAACATTACTCTCTCAAAAGCTCCCTTACTTGCTTAAACTTTGAGTACAGGAACAGTTTTCGGTAAAATTGGGATCCCGCGGACGCCCAATTGTGGCAGCATTGTGACATCTTAATATTTTCATTGTGAGCAGCAGGCAACGATATACATATGTAAATACACATATTGTGTGTCAGGGATGATAAATGAGAAAACTAATTTCGTACCAATTAGCTTTTAAAATTGTACTTTTTCGATAATTGTTATTTTACAGGAGAAAAAAATTTCTTAGCTGATTATCTAGAAATTATATGACACCCTTAGTGCCAGTTCACACTAGTCAAGTCTTATTGCTAAGCTTATCACTTTTTCTTCTTTGAACTATCATCGGCGACCACACAATTCAAGTCTGCTTTTCACCTAATATTTTTTATGCATAGTTTTGTGTATGAATGTGTGCTTTTTTAACATTACGAATGTGAAAGCAAAACGTATTGACAGCACATGAAGCCAAGGTGTATCTAACTAGGTGGCAGCGTTACTTCAGCTGATAATTTTTTGCTCTATGTGCTTTGTAGCTGAAGAATGTCAAAAAATTCGATTTTGTTTTGGTTTTAGTACAATTATTTTTATGCTTTTGACATTCTTCGGTTCTTTACATAGCTATGGTTGCCGTATTTTTGTATAAAAAATCCTTACGCAGTCACCTGTATAATTACACCATGCATGAAGCTGAGTATTCGTTTCTTTTCCCCTCGTCACTCTCTTCTACAAACTAATCAGCTAAGCAATAAGACTTGCATTGTGTAAACTAGGACTAAAGAAAAGCCTTAAGCCCGGCTAAAGGCAGTCAGTGCAGGAAAATGTTGCAAGACAGAACATTTTTATAATGCTGCACTGTGTAGGGAAACACCATGCTAGAGAATTTTTTTTTTAAGAGAAACTGCTCTGAGTTAATCCGTATACACATAAATACTTTTACACGTCTTTTTTTACATCTACGTTGGAATATACTTCCGTTATATAGAATCCTCATGAGAGACTTCAACGCATTTTTTTAAATTTGTTTTTTGGTATTTATTTGCCTATATACTCTTGAGGGACGTAGAAAACTGCAATCCGCCCTTTTGGTTTATGATATTAAAGGATACGTTCACTCTCCTGATTTGCTTCATTGGTCGCATTCATAAGACGTAGCTGTTGAGCTCAACAGTTGTGAAATTGTTGGCAACTGTTGTATCCAACAGTTACGTCATAGAAACGGCTTGATGGATATGATTTAATTTTATATCTTTATTTCGTTATTTTATCGCATTTGTAATGTAAAATTTAACAAATATTTGTACCTGCCTCCGAACAAAGCATATAAAAGGCATAACTCTATTCGATCAGCTGCTGTATATAGGTAGCGAAAAAATTTTATGATGGAAAATTACACAACTGTTGAGTGGAGCGGAACTACTCAACTATGCGTTTCTAAGACAAACACTCCTAGAAACCTGAAGTTAGCTAAACTGTTTAATTTTCCTTTTCATCGGACTAATTATGCTCGTAATGGCACATTAACCCGTGCTTTCGTGTTTCTTAATGAAATTAATTTTATATTGCAAAGAGAATCAAAATCTTATGTATCACAGAGAAAAACGATTTTAAACTTTTTCTTCTAAGTTTAATAAAATAATATTGTTATTTAAAATTGTATATGTCGGGACCCTACATTCAATATGTCAACTCAAATTTGCAATATTCATCTGTAATATAAATTTTGAATAGGAAAAACTATTTTTTCTCGTTTTATATCAATTTCAGTCGTTAATCAGCTCTGGGCTGAAGAACAGCTCTCGCGTCATTGTAATTATTTCTTAAGTGCGGACAGGCTTGTGTGTGTTTTTGATATTCGAGAGTTTTTCGTCTCGCTCGCACTGGTTGACTGGTCTGCCACGGACAACCCTATAATCTTGCGGTTCTTTTGTGGAATTTCGTTGACAAACACGTTGCCAGGTCTAAATTAGAATATACTTCTGTTATTTGGAATCCCCATATCTCTAATCGTATTGCTCGTATAGAGATTCAAAATCTTTTATCGAATTAAGCACTGTAAGTACTAATTTATACTCAGCAAGTCTTATTGCTAAGCTGATTAGTTTTTTAGGAAAGAGAGACGAGGGGAAAAGAAACTTATATGTTCCCCTAGTCTCTCTCCCCTACAAACTAATCAGCTTAGCAATAAGACTTGCTTAGTGTAAATTAGGACTAAAAATAGACTTTAAATTGCTACTTTTTAGCATATTAAAATAACTGTGATCTGAAATTATTTAATTAAATTATTAATTGTAAACTTCTTAAAGTAATATATGTATGTATGTATGTATGTATGTACGTGATAGATTTCCTTAATAATACACATTTTATAAACAACCTTAGTTAGTACCAGTTACCTATTTTTTAATGTTACAGACTAACTAAGGGTTATTTGTCCATTAACTGAACTACAATTAATAATAATAATAATAATAATTTGTGCAACAATATTCTGCAAATTTACTTTGTAGAATATGTATAAATAAATAAATATAATTGTTTTTTATTCTGATATCTTAAGATTAATGTGCAATAATCGAAAGTCATAAAAGCCTGTTTTTGTAGAAATTACAACTCTATTTCCAAAAAAAAAAATTTAATATTAAAAATTATTTTGGTAATTATTTTCAAACACCGTAGAAGATGCGGGGAAGAAGAATGTTAAAGGAGACTCTTGGACGCCTCTAGATTAATTTCCAATAGTCGAAATTACAACAAAATTTAATTTTATTTTAACAAAAAAATTTTTTTCCAAATCATTTTTTTTTTTTTTTTTTTTTTTTTTTAAAAGAGAAGTAACACTTAGGTAATTAATGCCTACTGCTAATACTAGGTGTTACCTTCTTTAGGAAATGGATAGTGAGAGAGAAGACAGGTGGTGAAAGAAGAGATAGAGGAAAGCTTCATTCTTTTTTTTTTTTTACAACTCTGCTTTTCGCACGTTTTTTTTTAATAATGCAGTGTTGCATCGCCTTTCTGATTTTAAATGGGGCGTATTAATTTTTTGAAGCTGTGTCTTGTAGCCATTTTATTAATTATTTTACTTCGCCGATGATTTTGCTACACAACGAAGGAGGGCGCTCTGATGTTACATTAGGATTAGTATCTGCTGAAGTCGGTATAGTTCAGTGACCAGTGACTATGCCTTCATCACTTGAACTTTCCTACAACAACTGGCACAAAGGGACACTAATGCACATCAGAAAAATGCGTGGTGTTGTTATTTAATGACTGTCGGATACAGGGATTGAACCCAGGACCTTCGGTTTTGTAGTCAACGTGCTAACTACTTCAGCCAACGCCACCCTCTCTTTATCTCAATATCCAAAATTATTTCAGAAACTTTACGACTTAAGACTACCACACCTACATATATAGTGCAGTACGTCTGCTCTTCCATATTTTACCAAAATGACCAATAATCTTCTCAAGAAAGTTATGTTTTCTTAAATCTAATTAATTTGCCCCAGCAGACATACATATTTCCACGATAATTCTTGTATAATTTCATAAAATAAATTTTAGTTTTCCAAGAACATTTTTTTTTATTTATCTCGATCCAGTTCCAAGAATTTGGAATTCTATTATATTTAGCGACTACTGTTAAGTAGCTAGCAGTGCTCCTCTGTTATGTACTCGTATATGATTAAAATGCTACTTGTATGTTAGAAATTTTGGTTATTTAAATCAGAACGCTGTTATAGAGCGATTGTAAGCGGTTTTAGACAAAAGCCATAATTTGTAATACTTCTGGTTTTAATTCTGTTTTTAGTTTGTCATTAGATTTTTCAATCTGTGTGCTTACTATTTTTATTTATTGTATATTCAGCTGATACATGTACATTCATATAAATACATATGTATATGTAATTCGTATTCAATATACATATATATACGTATACATAAATTTAAAAATATGTACAAATATGTGAGTTTTTTTATTAATTATTTTAAAACATTTAATTAATTTTCCTAAAATTTTTATTTAAAGGTGGCAGTGACAACAAAATGAACAACAAATTCCTACAGTTTACAGAAGAACAAAAATTATAGAAACGAAATATAAAGGAGAAACACACACAGGCCAACATAATCTAAAAATTCAATATAGAATTGAGAAAAAGTGGAAAAATACAACTTAAAATATGCAAACATGAAGCATTTAAAATTTCATTTGACGGAAAAACAAAAAAAAAATAAAAAAGAACACATTAGCAAGCGTTTAACGAAAATTACGCTGAACAAGCGTTAAAGTTGGTATTTGTTTACTGTAACTTTATCTACCGCTCTCTGGAGCGTGTTCATTTGTTCAGCATTAAGATCTCATTGAAGTGATTTTTATTACATTGTCAACCAATCATTCATTTCGTAAACAAAACTCAATAATTGTAATATAAAAAAACAAAAAAACAAAAATATCCAACAAAAAACACTGCATACATAATTTGTAAAACCACCAAATAAGCAAGTCGCTCAACATTCACATCGTCAGCGCAATGAATTCAAGTCAACCTACACAAGCTGCACCAGGCAATCGTATAACATTCACCAGTCAAACATTGCCCAATGGAACCATCAACATTGGCGGCGCACATGGCGGTTCGATTATATCAACGTCGCAGTTGCCAAACACGACAACAATCAAGACAATAACATCAAGTGTTGCTGGTCAGCAGCACCATCATACGTTGCCCCAACAGGTACAAGTTCAGCATCATCAGGTTTTGCAAGCAGCCAGCCAGCAACCGGGCAATCCGTCAAATATCCAAAACCAGCAACAATCAGTAGGTGCCACACAAACCCAAACATTAGTTATTAAATCTAATCATGCTGTTTCATTGCCGGCGGGTATTGTCTCAAGTGCACCCGGAATTGTAACTATGACCAAAACCATACAACAGGTATGGGACGATTTGATACACGGTTTCAGCAAATGAACCAAACTCAAAACAAAATTCCCGAAAACAAAATTTATACAATATTAGCAACAACAACAAAAATATATGTAGTTAAACTTTTAGCGATCGATCGGCAAAATAGTTTCTCCTATCGATCTTTTGAAAATCAATTCTATTATCAATCTCGCAACACTAAAACGTTTTATTCAATATTTCTTATGAAACAAATTGTATTTTTCCTCCAATTTGAAATGAACTGTCCAAATTTCAATTACACATAGTAATCTTTTATATTTATTTTGTAGAAGAAAACTCTTTATTTATTTACCATTCAACGTCATACAACACTTTATTTACAATTATAGTCTTCAGTTAATATATTTTGTTGTTGTAAACAAGCTTTGCTTTATTTTATTTTGATCGTAAATTTCTGATATCACTTTTTTATAATATTTTTTTTTTTTTGGCAAAATGGGTGCATTAGATAGAATGTCTTAACAAAAGACAATTTACCACACACCGCTGGTCTGTTGCTTGTTTTAGAAATAATTTTTATTTTGTATTAGATTTAAGTACATATCGTTATTTTAATATAGAAAGGCCCGAAATAAGTATTTTTTGGAATTCAAGATATTGGCCCTTATTATGAGCAATTTTCCATCTTCGACTGTAGTCGAAAGTACTGGGGCCAAATTACGGCACTCGTTATCGAACGAAATTACGAAATATTTCAATAGAGTTTATATGGAAATATTTTTAAATTTCGAATCGTATCGATTGCCGTAATTTGTCCCCTGATCGAACGAATTTTCGTTTGGTATTATGGCGAGCATTCGACAAAGAATGCCCTTGTTTTGAATATCACTCAAACTGATTTTTAAAATTTGCAACCCACTTTATCTAAAAATAATAATTTATAATAATTTTTTATACTAAAATACTTCATCGAAAGCTAAATTCTGTTCGATAGAATATTCGTTACTCAACAAAATTTTCGATACTCATAATATGAATTGAACATTCGATTTTCGATGTTCGATGTTCGATAGCCAGCGAAGGCCCATTTTAATTTTTCGATATATGTTTTTCTATCCAAATATACGAAAATTCGATTTCAAAAAAATAACGAGTTATAGGGCCTTTCTATATTAAGGTATAGATATACATATGAATGTATGGAGTTTAAGCATGCTTAAAATACAGATGTATGTATTTGCTTTTTAAGTTTTATTTTTTTTTTTTAATTTTTACGCCTAATGTCTTTAATGCTTCTGCTTTTTTAATATTTGCTTTAAATCAATTGAACTGTGTTTTTTTTTTTTTTGCAAAGTCGAGAAATAATTTAGAATCTTTATATGTATTCCATTCTGTGAAAACTCTTTTAAGATCTCTTTACATCTAGGGTTTTAAAAACTACCGGAAATGTTTAAAATTTTAGTTTGTATGTATAATATTTGCTCAATTCACAGCCTATTGTCGCAGGCGTATACATAAGTTGTTGATAATTTCAATAGAAACATTTTTTATAAACAAATGTTTACATAGAAATTACCAACAACGTTTGTACGAAGTACAACTCCTACAATAGGTTGTGAATTGAGCAGTTTTGTTTAATTATATACGTCTCTGAAGTATACGAATCAATTGCGAAATATATTAATAACAAATATATTTTAAATAAATTTCTTTGTTTGTTTGTTGTTGGTTAGGCATATGAAACCCCAATGGTTATAGAAAAACTCCCAATAAATGATGGGGAATTACAAAACTATTTGCTCAAAAAACGACAAACAACCGGTCAATTCACAACCTATTGTAGGAGTTAATGTAAACATTTGTTTATAAAAAATAGTGGAATTCACAGTTATCCTTGTAGATCTTTTAGATATTGTAGCATTAATCTTGGTAAATTTAAAGCAAAGCAACAACAACTTACCAAAGCTACAAGATGTTAGAGATTTACAAGGCCAACCGTGAATTCCGCTAATGTTTTTATTGAAATTACCAAAAAGTCATGTACGCAATACGACTCCGACAATAGGTGAATTGAGCAAATATTATTCAGGGGGTCTACTCTGTAATACGAAACGAAAGAAAATGCTTTCGAATTTGTATGCTTATAATACGTAAATTCGAAAGCGTTTTCTTTCGTTTCGAATTACAGAGTAGAACCCCATAATGTGTTGCGTATTTTATTTTTCCATTTTTTTACATTAAGACAATTTTCGGCTCTCATTAAATGTAATTAAAAGGAAAAACGAAAAATAAATTTTATTTTGCTTACTGTAATCTCTAACTTTTATTTAAACGCGTTACTAAATGAATACGAATTTAAAAAAGTTTGTTATTTAGTTTATTAAGCTGCTTATGCCATTTTATTTGCTATAGAAAAAGTACAAACATTTTTAACTTTTTAAATGTCAACTTTTTTAAAGTAAAAATTTACACTCGTAAATGGGCTATTTGACACGCATACTTGTCTGCAGACATGTACAATGGCATACTAAAACTTACTGTCTAATAGCATGTATACGAGTACGTCAGACATGTATGTTGGTTTTCAAAAAATTTTGATTTTCTGATGTTTATCGCACAATAAGTATGAAGTATGCCGTCAGCGTTCGACAGTGTAATAGCAAATCCCAAAGTATGCTATCGTACATGTCTGCAGACAAGTATGCGTGTCTAATAGCCCTTTAACGGGTGAGACAATAATCTAATAAAATCTATATCTAAAAAAAACATTTTATTGCGAACTTTCATTGCAACGTGCAATAAATGTCACATATTTTCCTAGAAAAGAAAACGCCATTAGACTGGTTTTTCATACAGATATTTTTGTTGCTCAACTCAACTCACAAAGGGATCATTAACACAAAGGGATCATTGTATTGGACCCAAGTGAGCTGGACTCTAAAATTTCACCCTTCCTTACCAGCAGCCTGCTAACCTAACCTAACTCAATGAAAATGTTTCGCTGAAATTGCTTTTACGTTGCCAGCAGTTATCGCGTTTTCTTTAGCTTCATATTCCCACATTTTTGACATACGCATATGTCAGTATGTCAGTTATTTTCTGCAGATAATATTGGACTATGAATTCCAATGTTCTTCTAACATAACATTTTCTCCATAAATTTGAGTTATATTTTAACTATTCCTGATCTTGTGACAAAATTTGAAAATTCAATAAAAACCCACTAACAAGTCAGGGAGCATCCATAGATTTTATGGATTTATTTATATGTTTCATGTGATTTGTGTTTTTAATTTATGGTTACAACATAAAATGCCGTATTCATAAAAAATTGTACATGGGAAATTTGTCAAATAAGCTCGTAATTTGTTATTTTTTACTCACTGACAGTGTAAAAAAACCGATAAAAAGGCAATAAAAAGTTAAAATTATGATACATTAATATAAAGGTACAACCACATTTGTCGTATCAAATTAATTTTGACTTTTGTCCCGATTATTTGATTACTGATTTTTTGTAAGCAGAGAGGAAAGCGTTGACACACGCAACTACGGGAAAACATTTTAGGAATGTTTTAAGGAAATGTGTAATTTGTGCTTTTGAATAGTAAAAAAAAAGAAATGCAAATATGTAAGTGATATGTCGAATAACTAGTGGCTTCCTTGAATAAAGATTTTCTGCATAGATTTCCTTAAGCATTTGATGTAGAAAATTTTGAAGCAGAAAATCCACAAGGCCACTAGATAAAGATTATGGGTTGTATGCAAAAAAAACTTAAAGTTTTGCTAAGCAATGTTAAGTAAAGTTGTATTAAAAAAAATTATTATATCAAAATTCTAAAGTAGGCACCCACGTTTGTTAAGATTTCAAAAAATCGCAAATGTTTGTATGGTGAACCCCCCCGGGGTGGTTCCAGGGGGTGTGCCACTGGCATAGGTCATACATTTTCACTCGATTGAGGAACAAAACTCGATTATACGATTTTCCTTGTAATTTGAGTGATTTTTTTGCCTCCATACAAATCGACCCGCCCTAAGGCCCATGATGATTTCTGAGTTGTCGATTTATGTAAAAATTTTCTTTTTGATTTCTAATTGAAATAAAATTTTATTAATTTTTTGTAGTTTAAAAAATTTGATTTTCTTTTGCTTAGTTATACATACATAAGTAGATTGTCCATTATCACTGTTTATTTTATTTAATATTTTTAAACTATAATACTTTCTCTATAATTTATTCTTTTTCTAGCAAATACAAAAGTTTAAAATTAAGATTGTGTGCACTTTTGACTAATAATAACAAGATTTTTGAAAGGAAACATTAAAATCAAATCATTAAAATTCAAAATATATTTAAAACGAAAGCAAATGCATGCTGTTGTCTAATGGTACAATATTTATACATAAGTTTAATTTAAGTTGGAACTTATTGCGCTAAAATGAATTTAAAATTTATCATATTTCCCTAAATTTTTGTAATCGACAACAGGGTAGCCAACCATTACTTAATTCCATGATACCAGCTGGTGTAGTAGTAGGCATGCGTCCTCAAACTGCCCAACAACAACCAAAGAATGTCCAAGGCAATACAGTGGGAAGAGTGGTAATAGGCGGGCCACATATGGTGGGAACGAGACCACAAAGTCCAGCGGTAAGTATAACTTATTTGGCTACAAAACCATTCAATTATTTGAGTTTACAATACAAGCATCACTTTAGGAATGAATGATGTGGTGGTCGAACACCTAACGATTAACTAACAACCTCCTTAATACATTTGAACATGCAAATTAATTTCTCAATTGTATATATTTACAACAACTAATCGTTATAACTTTATTATTCACTCTGTTATCCTTTGTATGTGTTTTAAATACGAAGAAACGTATTCCCAGCATTTCCTTCCTCTGATTTTTGTTCTCTTTCTTTTTTTTCGTTTTTGGATTATTCGTAGATAACATTAAGTACACTAACCCCGGGACAGACGCCTGCACTCATTTTGAAAACTGAAAATGGATTTCAATTATTGCGCGTAGGGACGGCCACGTCGGGTCCGGTGACACAAACAATTGGCACTAATTCCACAAACCCACCTCAAATACGCTTGCAAACTGTTCCAGCTGCTGTAAGTAGATTCACAGGGCCACCTTTAGCACTACGTAAAACGATTGTAAGATCATCCACTTCCACCTCCACTACTACCACAACCACCCATCACCACCACCACCAATCGCAACAACAGCAATCGCAACAACAGCAACCGCAACAACAAGTAAAAAAACAGCATCAGCAACAGGCAACAACTACATTGAAACAGATTAAACAAAATGTAATTGTTACTCGATTCTCAAACTTTCTTGAACATCTTATTTGGTTATATTCCTTCTCGTCTCTTTTTCCATAAATACTCGCTTCATTCTTTAGAAAGAATGATTGCATATTTATTTCGTTTCGTTATATTTTTTTTTTAAAGTATTTTTGGTTTTTGTTTCAACAATACGAGTATAATTCTTAAAGAATGTTTATTCCTAGATTCTTAGTTTTCTTGCGTTTGATACATAGATTTCTTCTAATCAAAATAAGTTGCTTTTAATTTTGTTTTTAGTTTTCTGCCAATTCTTGCAGAAAATACATATATTTTGCATTTTGCAATATTATGATTACATACAACATACGTGCATATTCAAGTATGCGATGGAAGACGATCGTTCAAAACAATAGTTTTGCAAAGGCCTTCTTATGAACTCCGATCGATTTTGAGCATCATCAAACTACTGACTTTTGAAAAACACACTATTCGATAGAATATGTATATAGCATATAAGAGATATCAAAAAATTTATCAAAAACCATTGAACAAAAACTATTAAAACATATTTGAAAAGATCAGTCGTTAAGCAGCTCTGGGTCGAAGAACATCATTTCGCGTCATCGTAATTATTTCTTAAGTGCGGTCAGGCTTAGTTCTGTTGTTAGGCTTTCGAGAGTTTTTCGTCTCGCTCGCACTGGTTGACTGATCTGCCACGGATAACCGTATAATCTTGCGGTTTTTTGTGGAATTTCTTTAACAACCACGTTGCTACTTCCTATGTGAAGGCATAGGTCGTACAGTCAGACACGGAACTTTTTGAAAATACTGTTAATAACATCTTGGGCATATGGTCTAGTTAGGTTAGGTTAGGTTAGGAAGGGTGGTGCCTACCGCACCTCCACTCGGAGACCCAACTGGGTCCATTGTGACTCCCTTCTATTGCCCATTACTGGTAATATTTACCCCTCCCATTTTTGGCCAGAAGAAACGCTATTATATGTCATTAAGCCACCGAATCCCCATGATGAAGCCCCTGATGTCCTCTAGTTAACACTTCCCGACATCAGTGATGCTTTCATGGAAACGTCTGCTCAGCCATCTAAGCCTATGACGTTGCAGCTTCGGGCAGTGCCAGATAATATGTTCAATGGTTTCTGGTTCCTCTTCATCCCCGCACATCCTACAAAAATCTGGAGTACCAATTTCCCACTTGCTGGTTCTTGCTCTAACCGAGCAGTGACCTGTCAACGCGCATATCATGATTCGCATCGCCTTCCTATTCATGTCCAGTAGTAGTTTAGATCTTCCTGAGTCTAGTTTTGGCCAAAAACCCCTCAAGACCCTACAATCCTCCCTACTACGCCATGAACTGTTGGTCCTGCTTTCCACCCAATTACTGAGTTCCTTATAGTAATGACCTATCGGTGATTTCACCGATCTGTCAGACATTCCCTCGTCTAACGCTGATCCTATTCTTGCCAGCTCATCGGCAATTTCATTTCCCTCAACACTGCTGTGGCCAGGAACCCAACATAGTCTGACACTATATTTATCCATAAGCAAGTTGAGGGCTTTCCTACAGTCACTAACAAGCTTCGATTTGACATTGTGTCCTTTCAAAGCTTTTAGCGCTGCCTGGCTGTCGACGTAGAAGGTTACCTTTTCACCTTCAGCCACATTTCCGGCCACCAGCTCCGTGGCCCTGAGGATCGCCAAGATCTCAGCCTGGAAAACACTGCATTCATTCGGCAGTCTAAAAGAACTACGAATGTTCGTTCCCAAGATATAGACACCAGCGCCTGTGCCTTCCCCCATTTTTGACCCGTCTGTAAAGACTGCCCTACCCTCATACAGCCTATCGGAATTGACCCAATGGTCCCTATCCGGAATTACCATTAAGGGTGTCTTACCAAAATCGATCTCAGCGACCTTATAGTCCGTAAACCCTGGGGTTACGGATTCCTGATCACCAAAACCGATCCTATTTAAGATCGATGTGTGACCTGATATTCCTGTCCTCACCAAACCTGTTTCTACAAGTCTAAGGAGACTTCTAGCCGCCGTCCCCACCACAAAATCCTCTATAGGAAGTAGATGAAGAATGACGTCCAAGGCAGCCTGAGGTGTGCTCCTCTGAGCACCTGTGATGCCCATCGAGGCACATCTCTGAACCTTAGCTAACAATCTCCTGTGACTTTCCTTCTTCAATGCCTCCCACCATACCACACAACCATAGGAGATAACCGGCCTGACAACCGATGTGTAAATCCAATTTACCACCTTCGGTTGCAGACCCCAGTTCCTTCCTATGGAGTTCCTGCATGCGTAGTAGGCATTGAGTCCTTTCCTTAGCCTTTCCTGCGTGTTCATTTTCCAAGAGAGCTTGCTATCTAGGTAAACACCCAGGTATTTAGCCCCCTCTGCTAGTCTCAGCTCCACCCCTCCGATCCTGGGTAATACAAAACTTTCTATTGGTCTAGTTACTCCGCCCATATTCGTGCAACACCATACTATGCAAATTTACTTGTATAGTATGTTTAATAAATAAATAAATAAATAAATAAATAATATTTGAAAATGACTAACAAAACTACTCTAGTAAACACATCAAACCTTTTATCATTTTCAAATCGGTTTTGTATCTAAATCAGAGCTGTCCACCGAGAGAAACACGAGATTAATGTATTCGCGTATGTGTATTCATTTGTATAAGAAGCCGATTGATGTTAGGCACTCTGGTGCTACTTTGGGTAGCTCAGGTCTAAATCGTGTTTCATCACATACTTGATTATGAGAGAATGCAATTTTATTAAAAAAGAGAAAATTTGGTGAAATGATTGATGTAAAGGTTTTTTTAATTATTGGGCTTTCTAGTAAACATAATTTTTAATTTAAAATATTTTGCATTTTTTATATATTTTCGGTTTAATGCTGTTTCTATAACTATTTAGTAGCTATTTTCCATTTCTTTTAAATTACAAAGTGCTACACCAAAATTATTCAGGGGCTTTCATGTACCAATTCTGTTTTCTTGGAGTCCATAGAGAACGAAAATACCTTTTGTTTTTTTAGGTCACTTCGTAAACTGATTTTATATCGGTAAATATATAGATATAAGCGGGTTTTTTTAGAGTTTTAAATGGAAAGCGTCAAACTTTCTTTGTTTCCCAATGGATTTCTGTTAATTATTCTTCTCTTTAAAGGATCTGATATTATCTTTCAAACGAGCCATACTTTTTGTAAATCGGTTAATAAATGGCTAAGTTATAGCGGTTGAAGTGTGAAAAAAAAACAAATTTGCAAAAAAAACGCCGCCTGAGGAAAAATTTTTTTAATGTGTTTTTTTTTCACACTTCAACTACAACTTAGCCAACTTATTAACTGATTTTACAAAATAAGATGTCTTGTTTGAAAGATACTATCAGGTTATTTTAACAGAAATATATTCTGAAACAAAGAAGGTATGACTCTTTCAATTTGAAATTCTAAAAATCCCATTTTTCACTACATTTACCGTTAAAAAATCACTTTACGAAGCGACCTAATAAAAACAGGTGTTTTCATTCTCTATGGATTCCAACAAAACAGAATTGGCACATGAGAACCCCTGAATAACTCAACTCAACTTTTGTATCACAGTGTTATTTTTCTTATTTCGCTGAGGCAAATAAAACTTGGAAACAATCAATTTTAAGTCAAATTTTGTAATTCCATATATTTTTTATATAAATTTTTATATTAAAATGTGAAAACGAGGCTAAGATAGCTAAACGCAAAAAAAATTCAGAGACATTTTCAAGTCGAATTTAAGATAACTCGTTTTTAAATACATAGTATGATTCAAATAAAATATATAAACAAATCCTTCTAATGGATTTTTATTCGAATAAAAATTATTAACAATTGTTCGAATAAATATGAAGAATACTAATAATAATAATTGTCCGGCCTATATAACTTCTAGTTGTTGGGGATCTCCAAAAACCAAATAAAAAATATTGTTGGCAAAATTATGGAAATAAAAATTTAAATTTTTTTTAAATATTTAATTGTATTTCGCAAAAGAAAATAACATTAAGTTCAAATGTGGAAAATAAAATGAAATTTTCAATTTCAAGTGGTTATAAAGCGAACTCTGAATATTTCCAACTATCAAAATTAGTATTTCGAAAAAAATTTAACCGCAACATTTTATTATAATAATAGAAATGTCATATCGATTGTTTAAAGTTAAACCTGATATTTGAAATATTAAAAATTACCTTTTTTTATTATCGAATTATAATTGAATAATCAAGAATTATATTTTATTTTTTTCTATTTTTTCAACTCTGTTATTGCAATAGTGAATTATTCGTGTATGCATTTTGTAAAGTAATTTACGTCAAAAATAGTTAAATTTTGTTAAGACATTTCCGTTTTTGAAATCCAAGAAACCACAATAGGACTCCGCATTTGTGTAACCTTGCATTATACCAAAACTTTAAAATCAATTTTAATCATAAATAAAACTGAATGTAAGCTGAGTTTGAATTCAAGTTTGTTTATTTATTCCACAATTATCCAGCTATTCCCTCCTGAGATAATTATGCCTGCTTACGTATTCTCCATTAATATTGGATTTTTTACATTACTTAATCGTAAGAAATTTTTTGTCATTTATTTTTGGAATAAAATGCAATACCCCAAGAATAAAGATGGTCCTTCGAGCCGGATATGAAAAAGCGACCAAATGTGAATATTATTAAAACAACTTTTCAGCAGACGATTTTAAACGTAATTGCATATAATAATGGCGTTGTTAGCCTTTTGGTTTCAGAATACAGTTGTCGTATGTCACATTTTGTCACATCCAAGTTATATTATTGTTATAATCTTTGACATATGAAAAGTTTACAAATTTATTCAACTATGTATTTACAATTTTTTTAAATTAATATTAAAAATAAAAACCATTTAAAGAAACCGAATAGCAATAAAAATGCACTGTATTTAACTATCTAAAAGAAAATTTTTACTAGAAAATTTTTTTCTCTAAGCAAATGAAATTGCAAAGAAAATTTTGAAATTCTTTAAGAATATACATAAGATTATGTATAATGCATATATTTAGATAATTCTCCATAAAAATTTCGAACAATATCTGTGCTGTGCCAAAACAGCACATGATGCTTTGCAGATATTTTACTTTGTTAATATCGATTTTGTTTAAGTTTTTATATTCAAAATTTAATTTCAAAGAAATTATGGAGAATCTGCCCTTGCGTCGCAAATTTTCGCTTGAAAATTTGTATAACTAAATAAATCTCAACATAAATGTGTATGATCTCATTCAGGCTTATATAAAAAAATTTCCGTGAAAATAGAATACGTGAATTTTTTTCATTGTATTAGATTTTGTTGAAACTTTTATTGTAATAGAACTTCAAATATAGAAAATGCTTGCGTGCGATATCCATATTTTGAGGTGACGGCGTATTATCATAAAAACTAAAATACAAATCAACAGAAAAATTATCGAGGAAAAAATACAAACCGTTTGTTTACCTGAAAGTTTTAGCTTTCAATATTTACAATGGCTTTCAGTGTTTGAAAAACTGCCAAAACTTCTGTTGCTGTGCTGCGCTGCGCACATGCCTGCAGTTAAGTCACAGCACAGTTACATTGCATGTTCTGTTGCTTTAACTTCGAAATTTCAAACAGTTCAGTCAAAGCACAGTTTCAAAAGTTCGTAGGACACTTTATGCTATAACTGCCGTGACTATGAATCGTCGTTTGTTTGTTGTTTTTGTTATACTTAATTGTTTAAGAAGTGTATTATTTAATATTTATTTAATAATAATTCAGCCTAATGGATTACAATGTCCTTACAGGCTAGCAATAAGTAATATTATTCTAATAATACATTCAGTAAATGTTTATTCTATAGACACATTTTAGCCTAGCTAAAACAAAGCGACAGCGAAACCAATAGTTTAATTATGTGTGCTGTTGCTGTTACTTTGACTTTAGCTGCGAAGATCTTCACAGCACAGCAACATTTAAGTTATGTTTTTTTTCGTTTAACAGCATATTCGACAGTCGTTCGCTCAATTTTTGTTTTGTGCTTTCGTTTTGCTATCGGCTTTGATACTTTTGGCAGTCACAGCACAGTCAAAGCAAATGAAATAAAAAAATGGGAAGTATTTTCGAACGCTGACTGATTTTGCAAATTGGACTTACAATGTTAATTTGGTAACCACAAAAATTTCAAAATAATTTAAATACATATTGTCGGCCCATTATTAGAAAATTAGATAAATTAAGTAAAAAGCGAAAGAGGTATTAAATTTTCACTTGTTTAATTTTCAAAAGTACAATGGTCCAAAAACAATAAGCAGTTATTTACAACTTGACCCACGATGTTAATGTCGATCGATTAAATATTATTTTTTATTTCGATACCAGCTGTCGATCGCACGTTCTCTGTCGACATCGTGGGCCAGGCCGTTAGTATTTCAAACTCCACATTTGTGTTATTCTTATTTTAACAAATGTAACACTATTCGAATAAATAATAATCATTATAAAGTTCGCATAGGAAATTGTTCTCAACATTAGTTTTAAATATATGTATGTATACGAATTTTGGTTTAATTACATTTTGTTTTAACTGTTTCTTTTTGATAAAAAAAATTATATATATTTTTTAAATCTAATATATATATAAAACGGTTGTTTAGCACAAATATTGCACATTTAAAACTATTATTTAAAATACTTAATTTGTTTTTTGATTTGCCTGTAGTACTGAATGTTGGTTGCTTCATTAATGTAAATATTGAAAAAAAAAAATACGACTTCTTACTTTGGTTATTTTTATTTTTTAAAAATGCATTTTTAATCATTATACCCTTGATTTTTTCGTGTAGTATTTGCTGTATATTATTTGCATTTTTAAATTACCAAAATAATTTATAGTTGTTTTACTTGTGCTTAAAATTTATTTTCTTAAACTTGAATTTAACATAACTATGTGAATATATGAATTCGATTTTAATAATATATTATTTTATATAAAATCCTTTAGTCGATATCAAATACCTCAACCGCCAATAGTATAATGGTCAATTCGGTGGCCACATCGAATTCTCAGCCGACACATGTTTATACGTCGCAAGCGAACATATCAATGCAGCCACATCATACAACAACGAATGCCGTTGGCACC
The DNA here is from genome assembly GCA_944452675.1 of Tachina lurida. Taxonomy (NCBI): domain Eukaryota; kingdom Metazoa; phylum Arthropoda; class Insecta; order Diptera; family Tachinidae; genus Tachina; species Tachina lurida. The sequence goes on along the minus strand of OX101754.1, from coordinate 92,985,011 downwards.
ATGCAACAACATCAGCAGCAGCAGCAGCACCATCAACAGGTGTCGCATCAACAATTCCATCAGCAGACTCAACATTTGCAATCGCAACCCCAAATAACGCAGATACAGACAATACCAGCCCAACAAACAAATCAGAACCAGCAACAACAACAACAACAGCAACACCTTACAAACAATAACAACAACAATACTATAAATAATGCCAATAGTACGAATAACATCAGCGGTAGTACAACAGTAACAACCACAACAGCAACTCCTCAAGGTGCTACCGCCCAGGGTAATACCAAAGAGAAATGTCGTAAATTTCTGGCAAACTTAATTGATCTGTCGACGCGCGAGCCCAAACCTGTTGAAAAGAACGTACGAAATTTGATACAAGAATTGGTGAATGCAAATGTCGAGCCCGAAGAGTTTTGTGATCGCCTGGAGAAGTTACTAAATGCCAGTCCTCAACCATGTCTAATAGGATTTTTAAAGGTATGAACATGATTTTGTTTTAAATAATAAGTAAATTTGTTTTTTTTTTTAATCTGAATTAAATTGGCGGATTGTAATATTCACAAACTGACAGGTTCAACTCAAAAAGTATATTCAGTTTACAGTTAAATTTTTTGCATTTTTTTTTTAATAATTTCGATTAGGGAATTGTATACAGAGTAATTGGTACTTTCAAATATTTGCTTAAAATATTTGTATTTATCAAAAATTATGTGTTTGTTTCTTATTTGTTGGAAAAGTATGCATTCAGGGGGTCTACTCTGTAATTCGAAACGAGAGGAAATGCTTTCGAATTTAAATGTTATAAGTATACAAATGCGAAAGCAATTTCTTTGGTTTCGAATTACATAGTAGACCCCCAGGTACATGGCAATGTATGTGAACACACATATTCCAGTCAAGAACTTTGATCTTGGATAGGTACAAATTTCCAAGCGTATGATCAGCAGGGACCGTAACTGTTATGAATTTTATAATAAAAGTCAAAAGAGAACAGTTATGTTTTGATTTTGATATTTTTGAGCAGAAACAACTGTTATTTTATAAAAGTGTTTCCTCTTATGGAAACGCTTAACAGATACAACTTCAATTTCAGATATACTCATCCGACAATTACAAAAGTATGCAATGAATTACATCATACGAATATATAAAAGTATCACACAGAGAAAACAGTGCCTACTAAATAAATCATAAAATAGAACAAAATTAATAAGAAATCTCTATATGGTTTTTTTTCAATAAGGAAATCTTATTAATTTCATATGGAAAACCTTTTTGAAAAAATCAAGAAGAAATCTTCTAGTTTTATTAGGTTATCTTATTGATTTTTTCAATAAAAAAAATTGCGTCTTTATTATCTGTACTTATATATTTTCATTTAAATTCTATACCATATACATATGTATGTATGTATGTATGTACATATATATGTAGTATATTCCCTGCAGGAGATCGAACTAGTGTCCAACTGGTATTTTACTAGTACAGAAGCCACCACCACTAGTTCCCAACCGTAAACTTTCCTATAAAATGTTAATGCACAAATTAGCATTGAGTGTGTTTAACAAATTACTAGTGCCATTGGTACTAGTTTAGGACTAGTTAATTACCAGTTCTTTTGCAAAGAAAAATTCTATAAAATTGGTGGTTTTATTCCTTTGTTACCCAGTGACAACTGCTAGTTAAAATTCGCAATTATTTATCAAAATTCAAAAATACAATAAAATTTTATAATACCAATTTTCGTACAGTGCAAGTACTCTGTTAGACAGTCAAAATTTATTTTGAAATGTGGTGCCTTGGATGGAACTACTTCATATACTAGTACTCATCAGAACTAGTAATTTTATACAACAACTTTAGCCCTTTTCGCACTAGTTCTTGCTGTTCTAGTAATTATACTAGTAGCTTTTAGACAATTGACACCTATTCTCCTGCAGGGTTGTAGATGTTATTTATTTATACATACATACATACACATTATGTTATATTCTTAACTAACTTACTCACCAAGTATTGAACCAGCAAACTTATACCTGTGCAAACATTCTTATACAAAAATGAAAAAGATCATAAAAAATTGTCTCTTATGTCTATTTATAGAAACGAAATAAGACACCACATAAAATCAAGCAGATTTCCTTATTAAAAAAATCAATAAGATGCTTTACACATAGTCATATAGGAACTTACTAAAATCAATAAGAAACCCTTATTGAAAAAATCAATAAAGCATCCTAATAAAATCAAGAAGAAAACTTTTTTAAAAAAATCAAGAGTGCAACCTAATAAAATCAATAAGAAATCCCTATAGTTTACAATTTATAAGAAAACCTATTAGAATCAAGAAGTTTTTATCTATGGATTGTTTTTTGGTGCCAAAAATAACGGAAATTGAGTAAAAAAAAAAAGTTGTGAATAATAAGATTTCTTCTTGATTTTATGTGGTTTTCTTCTTGATAAAATTAATAAGATTTACCACATAATAAAAACAATAAGGAATCTCTATGAAAAAATCTTCGCTTCTTTCTTTCGATACCCCTTAGCCTAAAAACGGTTCATAGAAAAAATCTTCTTGATTGTATGAGACAGTTTTTTCTCTGTGCAGGAATAAAAGCCTTTAAATCCAACGTACTCAAATCCTTTTTGACAAACGTATTTCCACTAGACGCAGAGTAAAATTTAACAAGATACAGTGTTTTACCAATAAAAGTTATCAAACGTATGTCACTTACCTTAAGCTTTATTATCCTCTGATAGAGCAAAACACAGTTACGTATGTTTTCATTGTTAGGACTGATTCGAGGGTTGATCATTAAAGCAGTGTCTCTTTGAATTTTCCACCTCTTGATTGAAATGGCAACACTACTCCTGTCAAGAGGCAACTGTCAGTTGACTCCTGTCTAAATTTGAACAAGCTGTGTCATTTAGTTTGTGTTTGGCAGCCGTTGATAACAGACTAAGGACAAGGTGAGTTTGTCGGCCAATAAGGTGATGGCAAAATTTTTTTTGGGATGCATGCTGGATAATCCACATCGATTACCTTCAAAAAGAAAAAACAATAAACGGCGAACATTATGCCAACTAATTAGACCGATTTAATGAGGATTTAAAAAGAAAACGACCCCATATGGCAAAGAAAAAAGTTCTTTTTCATCAAGATAATGCACGAGTGCAATGGCAAAACTATGAATTGGGCTACGAATTGGTACCCCATCCGCCATATTCATCGGATTTAACCTCTATTGACTGCTTCCTATTTCCAAACGTAAAGAAATGGCTCGGTGGAAAGAGATTTAGCTCCCACGACCAAACAAATGCCTATTTTAAGGACCTCGAAAAATCCTATTTTGTCTGGAGAAACGTTGGACTAAGTGTATTGAGTTAAAAGGAGATTATATTAAAAAATAAATTTTTATTTTGCATAAAAAACTGTGTTTCAATAAAAAAAGTCACAGACTTATTGATCCGCCAACTTCGGGATAAACATTGTCCTTAGCAATCTTATTCTCACTCACACGAACAGAGCTGTCGCCAGCATCAACGTCAGGAATTTCGGGCCTTGCATCCATATTATTTCTCAAAGAATATGGATGTTAGTTTTCAAATTAGTTAGAAACTCAGTTACAGAATTGTTAACATGTACTTGGTTCTTTCTATCCTGATGAACCACAGTGTATTGAGCGAAATAAGCATTCATTTAAATATGCATCGCCCTATTATTTTTTTCCAAAAATTCAGTTGCCCAATACCAGGCGCTACCAGAGCTCCAAGTCGTTCTAAAATTTTCGGCGGCGGCGGCTTGGCTAAAAATGACCGGCGGCGGCTCAAAGTCGGCTACAGCCGACGATTCCTTATGATTTCAATTTTTTCAGTTATGATTGTACATGTCGCTGTTAACAAGTACAGAGGCTTTAACTCAAACAACTATAACTTTACTGCCGTATTCATAAAAATTATTTGTAGAAATATGTCAAATAAGCCCTTAATAAACCTTAAATATTTTTTATGAATACGGCTGTTACACGAGAAGGTAAAAACATAAGAACAATAAAAAGAACAAAGTGAAGAGGTGTAGCTTAATTTCGTGAAAATGTGAGTTAGCAAATGGAAAGTTTCGTGGAACAAATTTTAACAAAAAGTTTAATGTAAATTAAGTACATATTATACATATATATGTATGTATTTACATAGATACATACATACATATACATACATATGTGAACTTCTCCGAGAAAAGGGACCTAGTGTGTGAAAATAAAGTTTTGAGAAAAACGCATTTAAAGTTTTATAACGCATTATCACTTTAAACACACCTTCAGTTGGGACATGCGATTTGGTATGGTTATAGTATGTTTACACGGTACGTGCTTCGCTCTCTATTCATGCTTCACACCCCAATCATGACTGAATGAACCTGCTCCGCCATACAAAATTATGAGAGCGAATCAAATAGATTCAATATGAATCTACTTGCGAATCACGTAAAATTGGTATCTTCTCTAACTTTTATCGCAGTTAAAAGCCACTTTATCTGAACTAGCTATCAAAACAAAATAGGGATATGTGTATGTGTGTGTTTGTAACAAATAAAAACAAACCAAAAAAATATAGATGTGATAATTAAGTTATGAATAATATAAAAAGGAAAAATAAGAAGAAAATATAGGGATGCCTTCAAAAACAAGATTTTGAATGAGCTGAATATATGTATGTATGCTTATGTGTATGCATACGTGCGTATGATCAGCGTTGCCACAACCAAAATATTTTTGTAACCAAAATATGAAAAAAAGTAACCAAAAGAGAAAAATAGTAACCGAAATTTTTTATGCATTTAATATATGAGTGATAATCGCATAAGTCCTCTTAATCAAATGACTGTTTTTGGGACGTTTTCAAGCAAAACTATTAAAAGGATGCAACGCAAGATTAAACTCTTGTGTGATCCTTTCTTTGCACATGTAGGTATTGTAACCACTCCAACTTTCATCCCTTATTCAACCCAAATATTGAGTACCCGTTTTTTTACACTCATTTTCAAACAAAATTCTACGCTTAATTAACTTTCGCTTAATTACCCAGAAGTATTTTACCCTAAAATGAAATTTCCCCTAAAATCTCTTCGTTTATTTACCCAAAACTTCCTAAGTACATATTAATGTAATTCTGTAATCGAATATATGTACCTTATGTATTTATTTTTTGTAATATGAACTGTTTTTGTTATTTAATAAAATATTTGTTCCAAGTAATAATGTACTAAATACCAGTGAGTTCGGATAAATGCATTTCTAACGGTATTTAAGCGTATTCTCATAATTGCCTATATGAGATAATTAAACGTCTTCGTTTTTAAAATGAACTTTCACTTTCCTATGAAAACGAACAAGAAATTTTCATGAAAGTAATTTTTTTCATTAAAATTTTTATTCATAATACGCATACAAAAATTTCAAGAAAGTACTTTCATAATTGTATTGTGCCTTATTTGCGATACTTATCGTAAGTGACATGTAATCAAAAATATACTTTTTTATTTAAATTAAAATTTTATGGGCCTATCCATAGTTTAGAACTATCAAAATGGCAAAAATTTTATAACTTTTAAGATACGGGCGGTAAAATTTTATCGTAAGCGACAATTTACGTATGTAAACAAATTTGAATATTATAAAAATAATCTCCTGAAAACTAGAAACTAACTAGTAAAAATTATTTGCATTCTGTAAATATTAGTCGGCTGGAAATATTAGTCGACTTTCACTTGTTAATCGGCTGCAATTATTAGCCGATGTGAGCCGTCCGATTCGGCGGCGGCTCGAGCCCAAAAATAATGTCGGCGGCTTTGCGCCGCCGGCTGTGAGCCGCACGACTTGGACCTCTGGGCGCTACTTTACAAAGGAATGTGTTTAGTTACTTCTTCTTTTAAGCGGCATGTCCACACATCAAACTGGCGCGTAAAACTCTACTTTTCTTTGATAGTGTTAGTAAAAAAAAAACTCACACTTATGGTTTGATGTGACCTTGCAGGAAATGTCTGTAGTAAAATTATACTGATTATCTATTGACGATGTCACCAGTACTACTGACAAATTATACCCCAGCTAATGCTATGTACTTTTGACATTTAACACAGGCTTGTCCTACGAAATCTAACAGTAGACTTCGTCAATACTCAGCCTTATCATGAATTCCACATGTGAAAATTTCCGAATGAAATTTTTCGTTCACATGGATTTTAATTTCGTATCGTCAATTCCAATCAAATTAAAAACTTGCATGTTTCCACTTTTTCCAACAGACAAACCTTTGTGAATAATTTTTTCATAAATTGTCAGCATATTTCGCAATCGTATGAAGTTTTTTAATACCAATTGTTCACACTTTCGGAAATTTCCATGTGAAATTTTATTTATGATAAGCCTGAATGACTAGGTAGTTCTTGTGGGACCATATGGCGAAAATGTCAGTAGTAAGATTGTACTTACTATTGACGATATCAACACACTGTGGGAAATGTCCCCGTAGTAAAACTGTACTGATTCACTATAGACGCTGTCACCACCTACAGGAAATGTCAATAGTAAAATTATACTGATTACTTAAGTAAGGATCTGAAAGTGTGACAAATCCTTAACTGATGGCACAAAATCTCCCACACGGTCAAAAACGATTCCATAATTAGCACTTTCATTTTTTAATTTTCTATTTTCATACAATATGGATTGTTATTTTATTTGTTTTTTTTTGTAATTTCTTTTATATAAATGTTTTTTTTTAATTATTGTTCAATACACCTATATTAACCTTTTAATTTGATTTCTTAAGCTAATTTTTATAAACACTTAAATTTTGTTTGACGCCACTTTTATTCTCAACAAACCAATAAAACATTAAGAAGAAGCATAGTTGTGTGTATCTGAAAAAATGTTTTCTACGCATCAAAAACAATATTCATACATATGTAGACGTTCCGTTGACAATGTCACCAAAATAGTTGACAAAAGTGGTGACTTGGGTACACTTAACCCCACGTTTCCTTCAGGGGAGTTTGACGAAAATCAAAACAATTTATATTTTCACTACCATTGCGGCAGAAATTTGAAAGTATGTAATTTGATCTGTGTGCGCGCAATTAATTCAAATGCTATTTATGTTTAGTTTTCGCAGCGACAGCATTTTGGTTTTTTTTTTTTTTTGGTGACGCAGTGAAATATAAAGGGATGAAAAAATTTAATTTTGAATTTAGCGAAATTATCGTAATATGCCTGTTTTATGGCAAGTTAATCTAAACAATATAGTAAGTAATACAACAGAAAAAATGTAGTATGATATTTTAGTTGAAAATATTATAATGCGGAAAAAGATGTCTCAAAAAAATATCAAACGTTCCTTTGAAATGAAATTTGATGGTATGAACTTCATGTGTTGCTGTGATAGGCAAAACAGCATTTTACCAACATATCCATAAATTGGACGAGCCAGTTTGTTGTGTGGCCATGTCGCTTTACTATACATCATTGCACCAAGAGGATAGAAATCAATAAGTCGTTGATGATCAAACTGTTCGGTCGTCCTCGCTGGTGAAGTAATTACAAAATCTTAAGGCAAATAAATTTTAAATAAAAAAAAAATTAACTGAAATAAAGAAGAAATTAACTTAATTAAAAATATAAATGCAAAAAATAAAAGGAAACAAATACAAAAGGAAAAGTGTATGAAATAAATAATTTGGGCGGCCAAGTGATTTATAATTAAATAAAACATACATACGTATACACACATATGTACATATATAACCCTTTAAATCAGAGCTGACCACCGAGAGAAACACGAGATAAATGTATTCGCGTGTTTCATTTGTATAAGAAGCCGATTGATGTTCGGCACTCTGGTGCTACTTTGGGCAGCCTTGGCTTAAATCCAGGCTGTTCAAACTGCCACCGGAGTGCCGAAGATCAATTGGCTTCTTATACAAATGAATACACATACGCGAATACATTACTCTCGGCGTTCTCTCAGTGGACAGCCTGGTTTTAAATAAAACTAATAATAGCAAAACGAAAAAAATAAACTAATTTTAATGTGTGTCTGTCTTCGCTTAGTTAAAAGTGTTACAAGTGGTTGTAATTGTCACGTTAAGCAATGAAATCCAAATATTGTGTACAAATTTGATCTACTTCAATTTCGAGCGCGCTTGAGATAAACCAAGAATAGATTCATATTCGTTATAAAAGTACAGAAAGTTAGATGTGTGAAAAATGTGTTTAAATCATGTACGATATAGAAGTTTTAATGATCAAATAGAATTGCTGCATAAACACATTTTCTATACAAATTAACACAAAAAGCAGTCCAGAGATAGAATCTATTTTATTCTGAGAGCGTTTTTTCTTATGATCTCCCATCAGCGTTACCATTTGTCCCTTTTTTGGAAGTTTTTTGAGATGCCAAAAAGTTTTTGAAAATTTAAAGTTTTTTTAAAGTTTTTTTTTTATAAATATGTACATAACTTAACTTTTGCAGTATACTGAATGAAAATATTAAGTGATGTTTGTATGCAATAGAACGATCTTATATTTTCTCACTCCCTTATAACTGCAACAGTGTTTAAAGGTTCAGTTAGCCAACAGTAATGGAATGTAACTGCAACGTAGGAAAAAGCTGATCGATATTTTTATATACAAAATAGGTTACGTTACATTACATCTCTATAACCACTTTCATTACTTTTCATTACATTACAGTCGGCTAACTGAGTCTTAATTGTGTTTAATGCCTCTTATGTACGACTATGCTATTTAAATGGCTTTAAATTTTAATAAAACAATGTACAAATAAGAAATATATTTATTAATGTATGTGCTATTTTTTTAAGATCTCTAAATCCAAATATGAATTTTATTTTATGTTATGGTTTTGATTTTAATCGGTTTTATATATTTTAACGAATAAAATGAATTCCAAATAGAATTTTATGTTTTCTTTTAAAATTTTGGTACTTTTGTAGAAAAAAGTTTTTGTATTGGAAAAAAGTATTTTTTTCAGATTTAAGAAGTTTTTTAAAAAAATATATATGGTAACGCTGTCTCCCATATAAAAAATATTCATTCTCTTAACAATGCTACCATACTTTCAATAAAATTCATACATTTTGTAAACAAAACTACAAAGAAAATAAAACAAAAATTAGAGAGCATTGGAAGTTACTGTCGTAGATTTTATTATGATCTTTGTTAATTTGGCAGCGATTTTTCCTAAAGTTGCGGACTTATTCTATTTGATCATTTAGAGGACGGCAAAAATATACAGTTTGTTAAAACTGAAAAAGAATTTTCAATATTCGAAATGAAAATCTGAAACTCTCCATTTCTTGTGCATTTTATTTAAAATAAATGGCACAAGAAACATGACAAGAAATAAACCTGTGCAATCGAAATCCATTTTAAAACGTTAAATTAAATATAGGCTAAGAGACCTATTAAGATATAAAGAAACATAATGGAAAGAGTAATATGTATTCGTTTTGTTTGTCTTATGCAAATGCGAAGTGAAAATATAGGGTGATTTTTTTACGGCAAATAAAAATATATTTTAGGTTTATTAAGGGCTTATTTTACATATATCTCTGGAAAATATGTATATGTCAAATAAAATAATCTAGAATATTTTTTTATGAATACGGCAGTATATCTAAAAGAAAGAAGGAAGTGTATAAAAGCAAAAGAAAGAAAACTGAAAATCATAAAAATCATCGCAATTTTCGGGGAAATCAAACTCGATGTATAAATTGCCAATTATATCTAATTAACACTATAAAGAAATTAAATTAAAAACGCATAAATAAAAATGATTGTTTCCGTTCAAAGAAAAAATTAAACATAATACATTTGGGGTATTCAAATGGTGCTCATAAATTAACACGTTTTAAAGTAATAACACAACATAATATCAAATATTAAAATATAATAAATAAATATTGTACTTATTTGTATTTTTGTTTGTACCAGTGTTACCGAAATATATATTCAAAATTACACCTGGAAGGTGCCAAAATTACCCGATTTGAACGGAATTACACCCAATATTAAAATAAAGATTTGACGCATTTCAAAAATCTTGTTTAAGGTATACTTATGATTCGGTATCAGCCGAATGAAATGCAACATATCGAGAACACATATTCAAAATACGTCAACTCAAATCTGTAATATAAATTTCAATCACAAAAATCATTTATCGTTTTGTATAATTTTTTATTCTGCTATCTCAAAGTATAGTTTTTTTTTGTGAAAATAAATGCTAACTCTAATGTAAATTTCCAAACTTAAAAAAATTAGTTTATTATAAATCTACCGCACATCTTATTGCATTTGGCATGTTGAACACGAATCAGGTAAAGATTTTGATATCCCATGAATAGTACATAGGGGTTCCGATAATATTGGTAATATATGGTAATATATGTATAACTTTTAAACTGTCAATCAAATTGAAATATTATGTATGGACCGATTATAGTCAATGATGTAAGCTTTCGAAATTGAAAATTTGGGGTGACCTTTCTACAATAGAGGTTAAGTTAGAGAGTGTCAAAGCTTACCACCTCGAGATGAAGGAGGCTTTCAGGCAGGCTTAAGTTATATTTTTTATGGTATTTTAGGTTTTTCTCTTAGATTTTGAATTCTTACATCTATTATTGAGTAAAATATTTCTCAAATTGATTAAAAAATAAATATATTCAAAAATATCATATTTTTTCTGACAAAATTCCTAACTCTAAAAAAATACATACTTGTTTTTTGATCGACTAAATATGCTATCTCAAAAAAATACGGAAACCAGTGCAAAATAATTTTTATGCAGACCTATAATTAGCAAGCATATTTAAAACATACTATGGAAGGCTCATAATTTATTTTTACAATAATGCGAGAATTAACTAGTTTTTTTGCTCTACTGAAAAGTTTGCTTTTTTGAGTTGACGTATATAGGCTCTCGATATATACCAGCTGAGCACACAACAAACAATACGTTTTTCATAACTATTTTATTTCATAAAAGTCTGTTACAAACAGCAAATTGATACAATAAAAGAAATTCAATATTTGTTATACTATACAGTAATTAAAGAGAAATATACAAAAAAAAATTAACTGTAATAAAAAGCAACATAAAAATCTTAAACTAATAAGGTCATTTGAACTTAAATTTTTATTACTATTCCTTAGGAGAGGTTTAAAATTATTATTGCCGTTTTTCTGTATAGGTACCTTCTTTAAATAATAAAATTGCAGCAACGGTATCAGACGATAATTTATATAATATATATTTATTATATAAAACAAAAGAATTTCAAATTACCCGTGAACTACACCTGAATGCAATTACCCACGCGCTACACATGCACATAAAAATTACACCTGATTCGGGTAATTACCCGCGATTCGGCAACACTGGTTTGTACATTGCTTACTCTCTCACTCTCTCTCTCAATTCCTTTGGTAAACTCTCACGCATTTCTACATGTAGCTATGACACACAATAAACATAGCTGAGAAAGTCTTAATTACTTTATGACCTTTTTGTTTGAGCCACAATAAAAATTTTTTACACTATGTTAAAATGTTAAGACATTATGACACTTAGGACACTTAAGACACCCTTGTGAATACCCCAATTGTATACTTACCGCGTATTGTAACCCAAAACAAAAAAGAAATCAGACACATGCAACCAAACAAATCAACATAAACAACAACAAGCAAATGTATCCTATAAACAATCAACAGACAAGTCAAAAGAAACCTCCACCGGCATCATCGAGAACCTGTTACCAGTTACACCACCCGGCAAGAACCTTATCTTAAGTATCCTTATGTATATTAGTAGCATTTGAACTTAGATTTGTATATACGGAGCAGGACAAAATTATTCACACAGCATTCATCTTTTATTTCGACTTTTGTATATTTTGAATAAATATCCTAAATGGCCTTTCGAGTTGGGGGGTGAGCGTTAGAATATAGAAAAGGGGGCTAATAACAATAAAAAAGAAAAAGAGTTTAGAGAAGAGGAAGATGGAGAAGGTCCGCTTGTGGGTATGCTAAAATCCCCGCAGCTGGTGTTACCGATCGAACCGTTCACTGGTCCTAATAAAGGAATGCAGGTCCTTAGGGTTAGCCTATGGTAATTCCGAAAGTCGACTGAAAACTTCCCTTCCTAATGAGCGAAAGCGTTAGTACAGTACAGAGCGGATGCATAGGTCAGTTATTGTATCCTCTAGACATGTTGCATAGTAGTCATTATATGGTAGCCCCATCCTTTTAACATGGGTGCTAAAAAAAACAATGTCTTTGTTCGTGGGAAGTTAAGTAACATTAAGGTCCTTCCTCTATCGATACATGACCGTATTATTCTTGCTGTGGAACGTGTTGGCTCATTATGCCACTTATTTCGGACCACTCCTGAAAATGCATCATTTAGACGCCTCTAGCACGAATTTAGAGTGATGCCGCAGAGCTTACCATTGTCCCCGTCCTGAAGTATAGTTCCTATTTTTTCTAGTTAGTCTGTTGTTAAATTACCTACATTTGTCCCATGTCCTCGCACCCAGTATAGGGTGATATTGGAATGATCCGTCATTCTCTCGAGGGAGCATTCACTTACGAGGTAATACGAGATATTCGATGCGAACCAGTTAGCTGCTTTTTTTGATTGCAGATATTTCTGCTTGAAGTATGCTACAATCATTAGGGCGCCAACGACCGTCTTTCCCCTCCAGGAGCTATCCGTAAAAACCGGTAGAGCTCCAGGTGGTATGGGAGGGTTATCTTCCAGAGCGTAGGAGAATTTATTATCGAAAATTGGAAGTGGAGTGCAGCAATCAATTAAGTCAGCGATTAAATTAATATTTTTCAGAAAGTTACCACGTCCCAAATTCCTCGGGTTCCATGCATCTGTGGCATTTAGTCTAATGGCAGAGCGTGTTGATGACTTCCCGATAAATTTACCGGGAGCCAGTCTGACATCACGAATAATGCTTTGGTTGGCATATATGAAATCATCACCGGTTATCAGTATTGCTATAGTGCTGAAAATCCTTTCCAGATGTGAACGATTACTCGCTGATTCTAAAGGCTTCCACCAAACCACAATGCCATAGAAGAAGATTGGTTTGATGTTTGCCTTTAGTATAGGGCTTCCAGAAGTCTGAACTCATCGACAAGGACACTTATAAATGCTACTCAGTTTTGATGAGCACGGAGTCCAATTTTTGGAGTAATTCATTTACAACCACGTTCCATAGGAGAAACGACATCACCCCGCCCTGAGATCTACCTACCTCTATGGGCTCTTTTGGTGATGGTCGCTGATCCCATGGTAACTTTGGTCGTTCTTTTCTTGCTTATGCGCTCTATGAAGTGGGCGCTCGATCGATCGATTCCCATTCTTTCCAGGGCGCTGATCACAGCCAATGGATCGACGTCATCAAAATCATCTTCAATATCCATGAAGGCAACCAGGCTGTAGTTTTTCCAGGATTTTTAATACAAATGACGTTAGACTGACAGGTCCAAAGTCTTTCGCCTTGGTGTGAGATGCCTTTCCTTCCTTTGGGATGAAGATTACCTTACATTTGGTTCATTGGTCTGGTAAATGCAACCATGATAAGCAGTTTTGATGTTTGATGAATTGTATTGCTGCAATGATTCCATCCGGCCCAGGAGCTTTGAACGGATGAAAGCTTTTATTTGTCCATTGTATTCTGTCCTTATTTATGATTACAGAGACTGTGCATTGATTTATGTTTGGAAGTGTATGAGCAGTGCTGCTGTACAATTGGCATACAGAAAAGTGCGTGTCCGTCTGGAATTGTAGTGATTCTACACCGTTCACCGTTCAGGTGCCGTTCGTTTTCTGGATATGTCCAGAAACTTTATGAAGAATACTAGTCTCAGATACTTCCTCTACCTTGCTCCAAAGGCTTTGCACAAGATTCGCACTTAGCAATAGTAACTTGGTTCATAAAGTTGTTGTTTTCAAATATTGCAAGATGACAACGACACACCTGATATATCCGCGAAAAAAACCTCCAAGCCGCCACCAATATATTTGAGAGAAAAAAATTCAAACGCTCTTATTAAGAAATTAATTTCGGTAATTGGTGAGAATAAATTTCACGTTGTTCCAATAAAACATGGCAATATCGATGAAACGAAAATTCAAATCTATGACGAAACTGATTTCCGCAAAATGGTTGCTGAATTTGAAAAAAGTAAAACAAGCTTCTACACATACCAGCTTAAGAGCGCTAAAGGCATGCAGATCGTATTGAAGGGCATAGATTCTTATGTTGCCCCCGAAGAAATAAAAGATCCACTCGTCCTCCAGGGGTTCAAGGTAAAAAATGTGTCCAATATAATAAATAGAGAAAAGATTCCCCAACCCCTATTTCGTGTTAAACTTGAGCCTAATGATATAAAATTGAAAAAAAATGAGACGCATCCAATTTATAATTTAAAATACCTCTTGTACCGAAAAATCACAGTTGAAGAGCCACATAAGCGTTCAGGTCCTGTACAGTGCCATAATTGCCAAGAATATGGCCATACAAAAACATACTGCAATTTACCCTCTGTTTGTGTTGTGTGCGGCGAATTACACGGCACCGCTAGCTGCAACAAACCAAAAGATCAAAGTGATAAAAAATGCAGTAATTGTGGAGGTAATCACACCGCTAACTACAGAGGTTGTCGTGTGTACTCTTTGGTAAAGAAGACTATGGTGCAAAAACCTAAATTAGCTCCAGCTCAATCAGCAAACGTTTACTCTGCCACTTTTCAGCAAATGAGCCAACCAGTTACTTCCCGTGTATCGTATGCAGATGCTGCTAAGGCTAGTTCTATTCCGACACAAAATGTTTCACCGCAAAATAATTCTACAAATACACACTCAAACTTTAATTATAATCGCCTTGAAGCCACTATTGAAAATCTTGTGCAAACTATAAACAATTTTACAACAAATATGACTAGCATGATGCAAGAAATGTTGCGAATGCAGAATACTCTGCTTCAAGCAATACTTAATAAGCCATGAACACGTTAACAATATGTTTCTGGAACGCAAACGGCATTCGCCAACATAAAAATGAACTTGAGCACTTCCTCACGGAAAAAAATATTGATATAATGTTGGTCTCTGAGACTCATTTGACTTCGAGAAGCCTTTTTAAAATTTATGGCTACACCTTATATGATTCAAAGGACCCGAGAGGAAGAGCATGCGGTGGATCAGCAATTTTAATAAAGTCAAGACTCAAGCATTATATTATTGATAACATTTGTGAAGAACATTTACAAGCAACGAATATTTGTATTGAAAATTTTTCCAATAATTTTGTCATATCATCAATTTACTCTCCTCCTAGATTCGCAATTACTGAGCATCAATACGAGGATTTTTACAAATCTCTGGGTCCTTGTTTCGTAGCAGCTGGCGACTATAATGCTAAACACACGTTCTGGGGTTCGCGTCTTATTACACCCAGAGGTCGAGCGTTGTTCAATACAATTTCCAAAATGGGCTTGGATGTCATTTCGAGTGGGGAGCCCACTTATTGGCCTACTGACATACATAAAATTCCGGATGTAATAGACTTTGGCGTTATGAAAAATATCTCTAGGGATTTAATTCAAATTGAAGCTTCTCTAGATCTCTCGTCCGATCACTCTCCCACGATCGTTACAATTTGTAGCCCATTAAGAAGTGATTTACCTCACCCATATGCCAATTTGATAAATCGTGTAAATTGGCTGCGATTCAAAAAATATCTTAGTAGTCATTGCACGGAAAACATTACACTAAGAACACCTGATGATGTTGAATCTAACATTGCCAATCTTAACGAAAATATTAAGCAGGCTGCTAAACATGCCACTACCTTCTATCCGCAGACTGGGTTTAATAGACTATATTCTACAGATATTGAACGTCTCGTATGTGAAAAAAGAAGAGCTAGAAGGGAATGGCAACAGCACAGATCACCCCAGAATAAAATTAGATTTAAAGAGTGCACTAAACGACTCCAAGAGCTGCTTGCACATGAAAAAACTGCATCTCTTAAAAACTATCTGGAAAATCTTGATGTCACACCAGCATCTGATTACTCTTTATGGCGTGCTGCTAGAAAGCTTAAAACACCCGTTGAGTTTAAACCACCTCTGCGCACATCTACCGGAGGTTGGGCAAGAAGCGATACTGAAAAAGGTAACATATTTGCTGCCCATTTAAAATACGTATTTACCCCAAACACATGTACTGGTGTAATTGATTTGCCAAATGTAGTCGCTCTACCCCCTCAACAAATAAAGTTTAAGACGCGTGATGTGCAAAAACTAATTTCTGAACTCAACCCAAAGAAAGCTCCGGGTTTTGATGGAATTAGTAACCAGATGCTAATAAAGTTGCCTCGTATTGCAATTAGAATACTGTTATTTATTTTTAACGCCATTTTACGACTGCAGTATTATCCAAATAGCTGGAAGCTTGCCAAAGTTAAAATGATTCCAAAGCCGGGCAAAGACCTTACCAAGGCTGAGTCATACAGGCCAATAAGTCTCCTATCAACAATGTCAAAGCTTTTCGAAAAACTGCTCATGACAAAATTGTCCCCAATTCTAGTTAATAGTGGGTGCATACCGGACCATCAATTTGGTTTTAGAAATCAGCATAGCACCATTGAACAAACTCATAGATTGGTCCAATTTATAAGAAGAACATTTGAAGAAAAGAAGTATTGTTCTGCGCTGTTTATCGACGTTTCTCAGGCATTTGATAAAGTGTGGCATGAAGGCCTAATTTTAAAATTAAAAACATACCTGCCAATAAACGTTGTAAGTCTTTTGAAAAGTTACATTACTGCCCGGAAGTTCACTGTTGTGGAAGGAGACTTTATGAGCATGCCTGAAACTATCTCATCCGGTGTGCCACAGGGGAGTATACTGGGGCCAGTTTTGTATTTGATTTATACTTGTGATATGCCTCTGAGCAGCAATATCCACACTTCCACATTTGCTGATGATACAGCCTGCCTTAGTATGCATGAAAATCCTTACGAGGCATCCCGATATCTTCAAGAACACATTACCCAGCTGGAACTATGGTTAAACTTATGAAGAATTAAGGTAAACGAACAAAAGTGTGCTCAAGTAACGTATTCATTACGAAGAGATACTTGTTCACCCATTCGGATTAACAATCAAGTTGTCCCTCAACATACTCATGTGAAATATCTTGGTATACACCTTGATCGACGGCTTACTTGGAAACACCACATTGACTCTAAGTTAACCCAAATGAAATTAAAATTAACTCAGGTACATTGGCTGATTGGTAGAAATTCAACCCTCAGTCTAGATTGCAAACTTTTGATATACAAGTCACTTTTGAAACCGATATGGTGCTACGGAATTCAACTATGGGGCACTGCTTCAGCTTCCAATGTCGAGAGAATCCAACGAAGGCAAAATAAAATTTTGCGATTAATAACATCTGTCCATGGTATATAAAAAACTCAAATATACATCGTGACTTAAATATGCCACTAGTGACTGAAGAAATTGCAAAAAACGCTGGCAAATATTTAACAAAACTCGAGTCACATCCTAATCCGCTTGCTCGTAATATTTTGAACTTTACTGGACACATCCGCCTAAAAAAGAGGGATACAAGGGCTCTTATACTCAACACTCCAGATGGGACTAACTGAAAATAATTTTTATTTTTTATTTATTTTTTCTTCCTTTTGCTTATCACTACTTAAATATGTATTATTTATAACTATCTCTAAATTTATGTCTGACAGTGGTCGGGCCTAATAATTATATTTTAGATTTAAGATTTGAATACTTATTGTTAGTTCATATAGGAAGATACAATAAATAAATATCATGTATTAAAAATAAAAAAATAAAAAATAAAGTTGTTCCTCGATGACTTATACAGGCTCATTTTCCTATCCTCTTAGGATCGTTGAAAGTTTGCGACAAATCTTAGGTGGTTTCCGGTTTTGGCATTGTAATGGATGTACTACAAGCTGTTCTTGTAGCCTCATTGAACGCTTTGGTTAGGCTATTTATTGCTCTGTCTAGTAGTATATCTGCAACTTCCCGCATTCCGGGGGTTGTGCTAAACGACTATTTAGTACTGAACTGCCCAAAGTAGCACCAGAGTGCCGAACATCAATCGGCTTCTGCAAATGAATACACATACGCGAATGCATTTCCCTCGTGTTTCTCTCGATGACCAGCTCTGATTTAGTGTACTGCAGTGCAGCTCCCAATTCGTCTTACGTCTGTTTAGAAAGAACTTTGCATTCCTACTCGTTCCTACTCAGAGAATGAACACAACTTCGGTTTTAGTCGTCAGCACGTATGATTATTGTGATGCCTGTCGCCTTGATTGCCTGCATTATATTGTGCACCAGTTTAGTATAGGACTATACTAAACGTGATTCTTATGATTCTTTTAGGTTGTTAACAAAACAAAAAGAATCATCACTAGAATTAATAAGTAAAAAACGTTATTTTTGTTTTTACTTTCATTTTTTCACACGCACATACTGTCTACGTTTTATTTAAAATAAAAACGTAAGAATCAATATGTCAGCATAATTTTAATTTGCAATTTATTTATGTTATTTTGTTATTATTTAGTTCCAGACAAAGTGAAATTCAATACTTGTTTTTTTGTTGTTGTTGCTGGCACTAAACTGTGGGAAGAAATGTTTTACAACGGCAGCATATTTTTGAACGATTTCCGGGCCAGCACTAAATAAATTATAAATTCTTTCTTTTTTATAAAGTTTTTTTTTTAACTTTATTATTGTTTTGTTGCCATTGCAATTTTTAATTTAATTTTTTATTATAGGCTCATTATTCATTTTGGTATAAATCATTTTGATTTTTTTAATAAACGGAATCAGAATTGATCAATCGATGAATTTCACAAATCTCTTCATCGTTATCGTTGTGTATCCCTTGGATAATTTTAATTAAATATACCCACTGCCCACTGTATAATACTTTTGTGAAACACCAACCCTAGCATTAACAATAGTTTAAGCCAAAATGCAAGTGAGTAGCAGGAATAAAGACAATAAAGATATTGAAATGATTGAATTTGTAAACCAGAATCGGAAAAAATAATTTTAAAAACATTTTACTTAGCGTAAAACTTACCATCACCACAAATAAAGATTAAAATAATTTATACGCTTTCATTTACAGAAAAGTTTACCATTGCTGCGGCAAGCTCTATTTTCTAAAGAACTGGTGATCGAAGGCATTAAACCACCGCCACAACATGTTGTTGGTGGTATCACCATACAGCAACACTTACCCGTGAGTTAAATTCAAAAACTTTTAAAAATTGATTAATTTAAAATTTGAAATATATTCGCTTATATTTAGAAAATTCAAGCACATATCCGTCCCATTAGTCAAAATCAAACCACAACCATTGGACAGACTCAAGTGCGTATGATATCACCTGCTTCGGCTGCCAGACCAATTGGTCATACTACGATAACAAAGCAGCCACCGGCTGCTATACGCATACAGGGACCTGTTAATGGACCACGTCTGTTAAATACTCAAATAAGAGGACCAGTGCCGCAACAAACAAATGCTCCACATCAAATGCAAACAGCACCAACTCATACAGTAAGTCAACATACCAATGTATGTATGTATATCAAGCACAACTTCACAATTCATTGTTTTTCCTTTTTTTTTATTTTTTAATGTAGAATATTGTTCAAATACGAGCTCCAACTGCAACACAACTTAGTCGTCCCGCTACTGTACAAATACGTGCGGCAAAAGGTAAAACCACAACGACATCAACTGCTAGTCCTAGTATAACACATGTTAAAGTTGGCCAAACTCAAATTAAAGCGATATCCTCATCGCCGTCTCCCGCCATTTCATCACAACCACCCTCGTTGGCAGCCATTTCGAATAGTCTGCCTACGGCTTCATCAAATTTATCATCGTCGGCATCGATAATTTCGACAATAAACTCGGTAGCAAGCAATTCGATGGGAAGCGGGACACATTTACCAGTACCATCATTACCCACCGTGCAATTACCACCTGCAGTGCTGGCCCAACAACAGCAGCAACAACAACAACTAATAAACTCAGCCAACTCTATGATAAGCACAAATACGGCACTGCTGGAATCGATTAAAGCTTCCGAAATTAAAAATGAAATCAAAACAACTCCATCTTTAGTAACCTCCTCCGTCACGTCATCAAACATGATCAGTTTGCCCCCCTCATCTATATCAACTTCACATACACCCATGACAGCTAACAAAGCACCTGCCAAATCTTCTGCTGCCTCCGCTAGTAAAGCAGCAGCTAAAAAGAAAAAAGAACTGGCCGACAAAGATAAGGATGACCAAAAGATAACCACTTCATCATCAGCCACAAGTTCGGCTGCGTTTTTCCAACAACCTTCCATATCAATGTCATCATATGGCGATGATGACATCAACGATGTTGCCGCCATGGGTGGTGTTAATTTGGACGAAGAAACGCAACGTATTTTAGGTTGTACGGAAAACATAGGAACTCAAATACGTTCGTGCAAGGATGAAGTTTTTCTGCACTTACCCGCTCTGCAGGCACGTATACGTTCCATGGTAACGGAACGTGGCTTGGAGGAGCCATCACAGGATGTAGCTGTATTAATATCTCATGCATGCCAAGAACGATTGAAAAATATTGTTGAAAAATTGGCTGTGATAGCGGAACATCGTATTGATGTAATAAAGGTATGTTTACATACATACATACATACATATGTACATCATTAGTACATGCTTAAATTATTTTTCAGCTTTTAAGTCGTGAGATATATATTAATTGTATGTATTTTTATATTTTGGAAACATTTTCAGTTGGATCCGCGCTATGAAGTGACAAAAGATGTGCGTGGACAAATTAAGTTTTTAGAAGAATTAGATAAGGCTGAGCAAAAACGCCACGAAGAGTTAGAGCGTGAGATGTTATTGAGAGCGGCGAAATCACGTTCGAAAATTGAAGATCCAGAGCAGGCAAAAATGAAAGCGAGGGTAAGTACACAAAACAAAAAAAAATTTTAATACCAAGAAGAAACTATTTTATGCTAAAAAAGTTTTAATGCCAAGAAAAATCAAATAAATTGCAAACTATGAACATGCATAATCTAATCCATATACTATGTACCAGATGATGTAATTAATATATGACCTCCTTTTCAGGATTTTCAGCTTTTGACTCTTTTTTTAAATATCAAAATATAACATTTACTTCCTCCCTATCAACAGCTATTGTCTACTTTTAACCGAATCTTGCTACTTTCTAGTTTTAAGAGAATGGTAAAAGACATAGGGCTCGTTACGGATTGATATATACTTACAGTGAAATTGTCCCACAAGGAAATGAATTAATTAATATCTGCTTAAAATTTTTATTAAAAAAATGAATTTGTTTAAATATTTTGTTTAAAATACAAGTTAATGAGGCAGTGAATGTAAAGAACTAAAAGTTTTCTAAATTCAATCATTTAAATATTAAAATTTAACAATAAAAACAAGAACATATACAATTTCAGCTCACAGTAAAAATGGCCCAGCACATTTTTGTTAAAAAAAATTTAATTTTTATGTATTCTTATGAATTGAATAGGCTAATGTTCGTAACGCTTTTTAAGCCAAATTACATGTGATAATTATTAATGAACAAATAACATCAAACATAGTTGTAAATATTCTGACAACAACACGTAGTTGAACGGAACAGCCAGCCGTTTTCGAAGGCCACTAAACCTTCCTCATCAGCGTCCTTCTGTGTTTTGGTCCACTGTGTGTGGTGTCAGTTGATGTAGATGTCTGCCTTATATACGAAACTTTATTGCAAATGGAATATGTGAATTGGTTTGATTCATTGCATTTCAATTTGCTCATGTGTTTTGTAATGAAGGCTCAAAGTTACCATCTCTCTATATTTACAACAGTCTTACCATTGTCGTTTGTTCTTTACTAACTATGCACATGTTTGTTAATTCGCTTATTTTTGTTCTACTTAAGACACACTTTTTTTGTTTGTTACTATTAAGTATATTTTTTTATGTTTCCAAGTATTTTATTTTGAATATATTTTGAGCAATAACAGATTTTGGAGGTACAGAAATGTTAGGTTAGGTTAGCAAGCTGCTAGTAAGGAAGGGTGAAATTTAGAGTCCAGTTCACTTGGGTTCAATACAATGATCCCTTTGTGCTACCTGTTAGGCGAAGAGAAGATATTGAGAGAGGGTGATAGGGCAGGGATATTGATAGAGACGACAGGTGGTGAAGGAAGAGATAGAGGAAAGAATCATTCTTTTACAACTGCTAACGCGACGCTTGCCGCTCTTATTTAGGTATGAGGGTAAGTTTCTTCAAAATATAGAGCTCCAAATTAAAATAAATATTTAAGCAAGTCGACGAGGCGTCTCTTTCTCTTTCGAACGGCATTAAAATGTCATATGTTTCTACAATCCAGACGGTCGACTTGAGTATAAAATTTATATGGAAAGCACTCAGTTTTTTGAGTGATTTTCATAAAAATTTTCTACACGAGTCGTCTGCCTGACTTGTAGAAAGAAACTGCACATAAATATCAAAAAACCCAAAAATAAGAAATATCTTGAAGAAGTTAACCGAAGGTTAACAAAATATCGAACTAACAAATCAAAATATAAACTGACCTAAAGCTCAAAAAAAATATTTTAATTTAAAATATTCAAATACATATGTTTTTGTATGTAAATTGTTGCTTACAATAAAATTGTACAGCCTGTATCTTTAAAGTAATCAATAATTTTGGCATTTTGATAATTCTAAACTATGGGTAGGCATATAAAATTTTAATTTCAATAAATAAGTATATTTTCCTTAACATGTCGCTTACGATAAAATCGAAAAAAAATGCTCGACATTTAAATAAATAAAAATTTAAATCGATAAAAAATTTGTTTTTTTGCGACATTCGAATTCGGATAGAAACCAATATGACTATTTTCAAGAATACATTCTTAAAACCGATCTCAAAAGAAGAATTTCATTAAGATTTGCATTCTTAACATATAAGAACTTATTCTTGATTTAAGATTTCTAGTAAGAACACAATCTTAAATTGGAGCTTAAAATAAATATTCATTGAAGATTATATCCTTGAATTTTTAAGAATGTGATCTTAATTTAAGATTTTTATTAAGAAGAAAGATTACAATCTTAAAAGCGATCTTGAAAAAATTAAGATTTTATTCTTGAATCAAGAATTTTCGAATTTAACAGACTATTAAGATTGAAATGATTTGATTTCAAGCGTAAAATCTTAATTTTAGCACGTTTTTTCCCTTAGTGTGTATTTCTTATGCGTATGTTTCTGACAGTAACACCGTGATTATTTATTTTGCGGAGTAAAGAAAAACACGAAATGTTGATGTTACACAAGAAATGTTATACATTTTGGCGTCATGAAAAATATTTCTAGGGAATTAATTCACGTTGAAGCTTCTTTAGATCTCTCGTCCGATCACTCTTCCACGATCGTTACAATCTGTAGCCCACTGAGAAGTGCTTTACCTCACTCATATGTGAAGATGATCAGTCGTGTAAATTGGCTGCGATTCAAAAAATATCTTAGTAGTCATTGCGCGAAAACATTACGCTAAGAACACCCGAAGATATTGAAGCTAGCATTGCCAACCTTAACGAAATGATTTCACAGGCTGCGAAACATGCCACTACCTCCCATTGCAGACTGGGTTTAATAGATATATTTTACAGATTTTGAACGTCTCGTATGTGAAAAAAGAAGAGCTAGAAGAGAATGGCAACAGCACAGATCACCCCAGAATAAAATTAGATTTAAAGAGTGCACTAAACGACTCCAAGAGCTGCTTTCAAATGAAAAAACTGCATTTCTTGATGTCACACCAGCATCTAATTACTCTTTATGGTGCGCTGCTAGAAAGCTTAAAACAACCGTTGAGTTTAAACCACCTCTGCGCACATCTACCGGAGGTTGGGCAAGAAGCGATACTGAAAAAGGTAACATATTCGCTGATCATTTAAAATACGTATTTACCCCAAACACATGTACTAGTGTAATTGATTTGCCGAGTGTAGTCGCTCT
Source organism: Tachina lurida (assembly GCA_944452675.1). Classification (NCBI taxonomy): domain Eukaryota; kingdom Metazoa; phylum Arthropoda; class Insecta; order Diptera; family Tachinidae; genus Tachina; species Tachina lurida. Next base: position 92,960,772 of record OX101754.1, on the reverse strand, counting down.
ACCCCCTCAACAAATAAAGTTTAAGACGCGTGATGTGCAAAAACTAATTTCTGAACTCAACCCAAAGAAAGCTCCGGGTTTTGATGGAATTAGTAACCAGATGCTAATAAAGTTGCCTCCTATTGCAATTAGAATACTGTTATTTATTTTTAATGCCATTTTACGACTGGAGTATTATCCACACAGTTGGAAACTTGCCAAAGTTAAAATGATTCCAAAGCCGGGCAAAGATCTTACCAAGGCTGAGTCATATAGGCCAATAAGTCTCCTATCAACAATGTCAAAGCTTTTCGAAAAACTACTCATGACAAAATTGTCCCCAATTCTAGTTAGTAGTGGGTGCATACCGGACCATCAATTTGGTTTTAGAAGTCAGCATAGCACCATTGAACAAACTCATAGATTGGTCCAATTTATAAGAAGAACATTTGAAGAAAAAAAGTATTGTTCTGCGCTGTTTATCGACGTTTCTCAGGCATTTGATAATGTGTGGCATGAAGGCCTAATTTTAAAATTAAAGACATACCTACCAATAAACATTGTAAGTCTTTTGGAAAGTTACATTATTTGTGGAAGGAGACTTTATCAGTATGCCTGAGATAGTCTCATCCGGTATTTGATTTATACTTCTGATATGCCTCTGAGCAGCAATATCCACACTTCCACATTTGCTGATGATACAGCCTGCCTTAGTATGCATGAAAATCCTTACGAGGCATCCCGATATCTTCAAGAACACATTACCCAGCTGGAACTATGGTTAAACTTATGAAGAATTAAGGTAAACGAACAAAAGTGTGCTCAAGTAACGTATTCATTACGAAGAGATACTTGTTCACCCATTCGGATTAACAATCAAGTTGTGCCTCAACATTCTCATGTGAAATATCTTGGTATACACCTTGACCGACGGCTTACTTGGAAACACCACATTGACTCTGAGTTAACACAAATGAAACTAAAATTAGCTCAGGTACATTGGCTGATTGGTAGAAATTCAACCCTCAGTATAGATTGCAAACTTTTGATATACAAGTCACTTTTGAAACCTATATGGTGCTACGGAATTCAACTATGGGGCACTGCTTCAGCTTCCAATGTCGAGAGAATCCAACGAAGGCAAAACTAAATTTTGCGATTAATAACATCGGCTACATGGTATATAAAAAATTCAAATATACATCGTGATTTAAACATGCCACTAGTTATTGAAGAAATTGCAAAATATGCAGGCAAATATTTAACAAAACTCTAGTCACATCCTAATACGCTTGCTCGTAATATTTTGAACTTTACTGGACACATCCGCCTAAAAAAAGAGGGATACAAGGTCTCGTATACTCAACGCTCCATATGGGACTGCTTGAAAATACTTTTTTTTTCCTCCTTTTGATTATCACTACTTATGTATTATTTATAACTATCTCTAAATTTATGTCCGACAGTGGTCGGGCCTAATAATTATATTTTAGATTTAAGATTTCAATACTTATTGTTGGTTCATATTTGAAGATGCAATAATTAAAAATATATAAGCGTAAAAAAAAGAAAAAAACTTTACAAACTAATAGTGTAAAATTTCGAATATTTATGTTTCAGTAAAGAAAAAAGTGCTTTATGCCCTAATTCTCTTGAACGACGACATAATTGCGTCTTGTCGTACTTGTTATTTTTGAACACAATTATTATTTATTGTCTGTGCTAGAAGGTTCGTGTATATGATTTAAGCTTTTACTTTTTTTTAAGCCATAACACCCAAACAAAGTCGAAAAACCATTCAAAGAAGCAAAATACTTCGAGTTACAGAATTTACATGTATGTATTTCGTTCGAGTTATAAAGATCCTCGAGTTATGGAAGTTCGAGTTACGGAAGGCGTTGTGTTTTTTATTCTATTATTGCTACTGCCAATCTAAATAGTTCGAGTTAGAGAAGTTCGATTTATGGAAGTTCGAATGTACATATATCCAATATATATTTTTTTATATAATTTTCGAGCTCGTATAATGCTTTTAATTTCATATCTGGTTTTTAAAACATGCTAATAGTGCGTTTGCATTTGATGAAAATCAAGTTTTTACGAGATTTCAGGTAAAATCCAATAGATTTTTCATACAAAACAAAATTTACTTCTTTCCTAGATTTTCTCAAAATCTACTTAAAATCTTGTAGAACTTAATGGTACAACAATGGTTTTTTGAAATTTGTACTTCAAAAGGTGTGTGGATTGGCTACATTGCAGTTGTTTGGTTGTAGTTTTGAAAAATTTTCTGTTAATGTGTTTTGTTTTGGATAAAAAATTTGATAAATGTCAAAAAAAAACAGTGTAAACGGGTCGATTTTAACGCTCGTAAGACCCAATGTTGTATGATTACTCATAGACACATGTCAGAAATTGCTGCTCCAGCTGTAACCATGGGGAATATCAGTTTTGCCAGATTTTTCTAGAGCTTATCACCAATTTTTGATTTGTCAAATTTGTTTAGTTTTATTTAAAAAAATAATGACAAAAATAACATATTTATTCAATACAATTCATTTATATCGATAGCTGTATTCATATTAATTTAATTTGTACTTATAAAACTTGTAAAGAAACAATTACACATAGTTTAATATACACAAGTATAAAAAAATTTTTAACCAAAGTTTACCATTTCAAAAACTTCAGATTCGAAATCTTCTGATTCATCAGCCTCAAACTTTGTTGTACAGTCAAATCCCGATAATTCGTAATCGCAAGGGACCGGCCATATCTTACGAATTATAGGGGTTTTCGATTTAGCGGGGTATCGATTTAACGGGGTTAAAATAAAATAAGTACGAATTAACGGGGGTTTTACTAAAACTATAAAAAATGAACATAAAAAACAATTGTCAAAAATAAAATACAAAATAAATAAGAGAAATACATAAAGTAAAATAGCAAATTCATTTACTTAGCGTAAAATAAGTGTAATTTTAATAGCAAACAAAAAACAATAAAATAAAAATAAAACTGACAAATTCATTTCATCATTCTTTCCATGTTTTTGTTGTTTTTATTACGAATTATAAGTGGTAGTTAGCAAACAATTACGATTTATAAGAGGTAAAGAAGATTTTATTTGAAAAAAAAAATTACGAATTAGCGAGGGGACCAAAATGTATGGAAATTTTACGAATTAACGAGATTTTTTCAAGGAACCGACAGTTTATTACGAATTATCGGGAATTACGATTTATCGGGGTACGAATTATCGGGATTTGACTGTACATAGTACTTGTATTAAAAAGCTTTAGCATTTCAGCAGAAAGATGTAAATTTGTCACAACAAATTGAATTATTTTTAAAGTGTGTGCTTATTCCAAAAAGTGCTTCCAACAAGTCGTATGGCATGTTGTTACGTATTTTCGCTTTGGTAGTGTTCCCTTATTGGGCAATCTGCCTTGATACTTCTTCTTTATTAGAAACCATTCAGTATAAATAGTAACACATTTTTAGACTGGCCAGACGCATATTTCATAGTTCAAAAATCATTCTTGTTACCATCAGCAACAAAAAAATTCCCAAAAAATCGCCTAAAATTTGGTTATCATCCCCAGCAAATCCCCAGATCCCCAACACGAAATTTTCATCCCCAATCGCGAAAAAATCCCCAATTTTGGGACAAATCCCCTAAACTGGCAGCACTGGGTAGTATATCGTCACCTTAAATGCAAACGGACATAACTACACTTTTAGATTTTTTACAAGAGAAATTAAAAACGTTTCAAAATCAATGATAATAAAGTGTTCTAGAAAGTTTTCTTCAAAATTTACTTGTAGTATGGATACTTATATGTTTTTAACCATTTATTTCCTTCTTATATATATTTAAACTTTTGTTAGTTTTGCAATAAAAAATAGATGCATTCGTAATTACGTCCGATTGAATTTCTTTAATAAAGTCGTCACTTTTGATCGCAGAGGTCTAAATATTTGCGTGTAGTTTGATAAAATGAACCATACTCCATCAAAAACTCGATTTCGAATTTTTGTGTAGTTACGTCCGTTTGCATTTAAGGTGAAGATATGCAAATATTAAGGAATCAGAAGCTCTTGATGTTCTTGGCATGAAAATGCAGTGTGATGTTCGATGGACTGAACACATTTTTCAAGTCTCAAAAGAATCATACAAGTGCCTAGAATTTTTGAAACGGTGCAAGCATTACTTCACCCCATCTGATCTCCTTACTATTTATACCACTTATATCCGACCGAAAATGGAATGTGTACAACTCTCAGGTATAGGCCGGCGCTTCAAAGTCTATTCTGGGCTGATCGACCGCTTAGGGGAGAGGGCGAAGAAGCTCATAGGTGACAGAAAGGTATCCAGCTCTTTTGATTCATTGGAGCATCGACGCAATGTGGGATGCATTTCCTTGTTCTATCGTTACTGCAATGGAATGCGTTCGAATGAAATTAGGGAGCTTGAACCAGCACATTTATACCCTCAACACGTGCTTCATTCAGAGCACATCCTTTCGTGGTCCATTTGGCCAATGAATCGCACTAAGCATTACAGAGAGATTTCCATTTTTAGCCACACTGTTCGTATGTGGAACGAACTATCTGCGGAAGTCTTTCCTGTCACTTTCAGCGTGAAAAAGTTTAAATCAAATGTGCACAGACAAAACTCCCTCGCATAACCTATTTTGCTACTGTTAGAAAATTGGGAAAAATTGCCTTTTTTAACCAAGTTTTCAATCTTAATTATTTTTTAAACAAGAGCTAACCTAAAAAATTGTTAGCACCATTGGATTCAGCGTACTCGAATTAGGTTTACCCACCAGGTTTACCGCTTGTTACATTTTTGAACTAGCACAGTGTTAGTAATGAACAAATAACACCAAAGTTAATTGTAAATATTCTGACAAACACTTAGTATAATGGAACAACTAGCTGTTTTCCAAGGCCACTACACCTTCATCATCAGCGTTCTTTGTGTTTGGTCCACTGTGTATGGTGTCAGTTGATGTAGATTTCTGCCTTCATCGTATTACAACAGTATTAACGTATGTTTATAGTCATACGTATTCGGTTTAAAATTAATACGTCAATACTCAAAGAGTACTTAAAACGATACTTTTGTCATTCTCTGATGTACATTGGAGTGGTTCGCCTTCCATACAAAAAATGTTCCAGTCACCCCCTAGGATAAAAGATAATGTAAAAACAATTCCAAAAAATATATTTTTTTTGCCACGCCTGCAAAATGGCGACACAGTGAACAAAATACTAAAAGGGCGTTATTTGTAGGCGTGGCCAAAAAATAAAAAAATATTTTTGGAATTGTTTTTACATTATCTTTAATTCTAGGGGGTGACTGGCACAACTTTTTTTCGAACCACTCTAATGTACAGCAGCGTACGTGAAAAGGCAGCACAGCGTTCCTTTTTTTTTTTTATTCAAAGAGCACACTCAATTTATTATTGTGTTTGCTACTATTTTCCTTTGAAAATTTTCAGATTCTTTTTTTTATATTAATTTTTGGCCTCATATAACGCTATTTAACACAACATACGACTTATTTGAATCGTATCTACCTCGTTAAAAGAGGGATGCATACCTGTATAAGATTTCTTGAAAGAAATCCAAAGAAAAAAATTTTCGTTTAATTTAACTAGATGAATGAGATGTAATTAACGAAAGAAAATTTCTGTTTACAGGCAAAAGAAATGCAACGTGCTGAAATGGAAGAACTGCGACAACGTGATGCCAACATGACGGCTTTACAAGCCATTGGTCCACGTAAAAAGCTGAAACTGGATGGAGATGGTGCTAGTAGTGGTTTGGTAAGTGCTAAAGCGTTCAACACACATAAATATGCAATGAAAATCAAAAACGTTAAAATTTTTAGGGTTCTGGTATAAGTAGTGTGTTAGGACCGTCAACGGCACCGGCACCTTTAAGGCCGCGTATTAAACGTGTTAATTTACGTGATATGCTCTTCTTTATGGAACAAGAACGTGAAACGTGTCGAAGCCAAATGTTATATAAGGCATATCTTAAGTGATGCATTATTTTAAGAAAATCCCCTCAAACAACAACCTACAATTTACATATTGTAAAAATTCAAATTTTAATTTTCCCCAATACTTCTATTCCTTCTGCCTCTTGTACTACTTCAACTCCAAGAATTTTCTTCTACATCCTATTATTATTTAACTGAATACTATAATAAGTGTAACTATTCTAAACAACTTCAAAAAGCTTTTGTTATTTATATATTTAATTGATTTAATTTAACTTTGCTTTTTTATGATTTTTGTGTAACTTTCGGTTCTTGTCATTAACTATAAAAGAAAACATCAACGCTCTTTTATTATTAACGTATTGATTAACAACAATATTTTGTTAGAATTTTTATTTTTTCATTTACATGCATACCATACATGAATATAAAATAATACTTTGTTTTAGTTATACATAGTTAATTAATTTAACAAATACTGCTTCCACTAGAAACAACAGCAAAAGCAAAAATATTTATATGTAAAGTTTCGTATTAAAAAAAAAAAATCATAAACACAATTATATACATATAGAAAAATAACATAAATATAAAATGGCAATATTTTTTCTGTTTTTCTTAAAGATTTAAATTTTTATCATTGAATTCCCTCTTTTAATTTAATTTTCTACTCTACTTTCTAGCAAAACTTTTATTTAAATTCTATTTAATTATTTCTAATTTAAATTTTAAGTAGCGTTGATTTATTAAACATTTTTATTTGTTATATCATTAATTAAAAAAACAAAACAATTATTTTCTTTTACATAAAATTCACAAGAAAAAAAGATAAAGTTTTTGAAATGTTAATTCTGTAAAATATGGCCTTATAATGTTAGATTTGTAAAATTTATAAATATTTGTAAATTAAAAAAAGAGACACCCACACATACACATAATTTTTTATAAAATTTTTTTATATATTTATATATTACAAAAAAACCCCCCCAAACTTTTTTCTTTCGACAAAAATTTAAATTTTCTTTTTTTTTTGCAGTTGAATAGATTTTATTGTAATTGTATTGTGTGCCTTTGGCAATTTATCACATAATAAGAGGATTTTTTTAATCGCATGAAATAAAAAATTGTGCTCCCGCTCTTCACATTTTCCGGCAAGAAAGTTTGCAGTATCAAAAACGAATGTATTAGTGTGCAGCCGAAGACAAAGCTTCGGACCGAAGCCTACAGGATTTTCTAAATCCAATGTAATAATGATTTGATTTAATCAATAAAAACGAAATGTTTGTAAGTTTTCTCTTATATTGGACTTAATTCGGGGGAATATTTTAAAGTTTTAACTGCCTTGTGAAAGATTTAGCTTTATAAAGGGTTTATGAAAAAAAAATTTTACCGAAATATGTTTTGTAAACCTTTTGTATATCAAAAATAATTTTTTTTTAATAATAAAATATAATATTACAATTCGGCCTATTGCAATCTTATTTTTTTTTACTACACCAAAGAATACCACAACATTTTCTTATTAAATGTAAACAAAAATTTCGACATTCGCAATAAATCTGTATATTTTAGAGCTGTCCGACTAGTGAATGTCGTCATCGACAAAAAATTGTGGCTTGTGTACCTGTTGTCGTAAACAACTGACTCCTGTTGCCAAGTTTATGCTATTATATAGACCAGAGCTGGCCACCGAGAGAAACACTAGAGAAATATATTCGCGTATGTGTATTCATTTGTATTTGATGTTCGGCACTCTGGTGCTACTTTGGCAGCTCTGTTCTAGATCTTAGAAAACGGAAATAGATTGTCAGTAGCACAAAATTGTTCGCGAAAGCAACTAAACAAATCCCAAATTTTTTGGTATTATGTTAAAGTGACGTCGATGTCGACAACTGAAATAAGGGTGTTTATTTATGTTTGAGTCTTTAGAACTCACGCAATGTTGTATCAAATTAATTTTAATCTTATTATCAAAACTGTTTTCTCCCCTAATTCTTCATGTTCTAGATGAACTGTTTTTTTACTATCAGCCTTATTACGCGTGAACCATATCGACTTCGACACCGGTTTTTTCTATACTGAAGAAAAAATTTGTGGTGTTCTTAAATCTCTGGTAAAAATATGAAGTTCAAGTTCATGATTAGGTCGTTCATATTTTTTTTTTTAATTTTCATCAAATTCTTAAAATGTTCGGCAAAACTCAACCAAACAAATTGTATTTTTTAACCCCCTGTTTCTACAACCCAGACGGTCCATTTGAGTATAAAATTTATATGGAAAGCACTCATTTTTTTGTGTGATTTTCATACAAATTTTCTAGACGAGTCGTCTGCCTGACTTGTAGAAACTGCACATTAGTATTTCATCTAATTTTTAAATATTTCATGTTAATTGACTGACTTATTACGAGTATCGTCTTTCGAAGATTAAACAAAGTCGCTACATCTTTTTTTGTCGCAGTTGAACTGCAAATACCACACTCGTAATTAAGCCGCTTATTTCTGTATAAGCAATAATTACAAAAATTCATATAATCTTTTCACTCAAATTATTCATTCGTATTGCGTATGTCGAGTCGAATAGTCATTCGTCTAGAGAATTTCGTACTAGAAAACGTGTACAAGTTTTCTTTAATCTGGGACAAAATTCTCGTAGACGAATATTCGACTCGACATACGGAATACGAGTGATTTTGTGTATCAAAAAGTGTTAAATATGTTTTATTGTCTAAAGTAAAAAGAAATGTTTATAAAACATTCCCATTCTTTTCTCCTGTCTCAAGAAATGTCGCACTTGTTCCTACAAAGGGGTCAACTCAAAATTTACAAATTCTCAGTAGAGGCAAAATACTTCCTTTTTTAGATATCGCTGCATCATTAATTCAAAAATCCCCCTTTTTGAGTTATGTCGTTGTTTTAGTAATCAAGCGATATGTAAAGGGTGATTTTTTAGCAACTTTCTTCTTGGCAACATTGTGTTTGGCCACTCAGCTGTTTACGTGTATCATGTTGCTGCTAAACATGTTCTATTTGGTCTATAATTTAACAATGAATCGACTTACAAATGAACAACGCTTGCAGATTATAAAATTATATTATAAAAATAAATGATCGGTTAAGAAAGTTGTCGTGCACTTTATCCATTTTATGGTCAGTTTGTGCGACCTTCTGAGGCGGCTATTCGCACCAAAATTACATTCAGGGATATCATGGAAAAAATTCCATGTGAAATTTTTCCCAGAGAAAAATTCCAACTAATAGCAAATAATAGGGAAAACAAAAAATTCTAATTGGAAAAGGGAGAAATTTCACACGGAATTTTATTCATGATAGCCCTGATTATTTTTTTAACACAACAAAATCCGCGAAGCCCGCAACGGTTAACGCACTGGAAAACAATAATAAAGAATTTATTCGTGAAATGCCGGCGATATGATGGAGAAATTATGCCAAAATTGGACCCAGAGTATGAACAATTTCAGACATATCCGCGGTCAAAATTTACATGAAATCATCTTTAAACATTGAATTATATAGATCGTTCTACCGACTCAAAAGTATCATACATTTCTCTAAATTTTATTTATGTGACGCGCAAAATAGAAAGGGACCTAAGGGTAAAAACCGGTTTTGTTCAGGAGAGCCATTTTAAAGATTTAAATACGTGTATCTTTGGTGTAACATCACTGAGCGTATTGGTTTTTACTGTTTTCTACCTAGCGCGCTGTTTCCATGACTTTGATATCAATTTTGCTCGCGTTTTTTCGAATCCAGGGTTATTTTCTGAAATTATTAATTGTGAATTATAATAAATACTCATTTATAATTCTTTTAAATCGTGAATATCACTCTGTTAGTACGAAAATTTTTTCACATAACCTTAATCATCGACTTCATTTTCATAAAACGCGCATATCTCTGGGAGGGAACAGTTTTGGGGCATGGGATCGGTCTCATTCGATGCTCAGATGTTGTCCACATAAAAAAGTGAAAATTGATTTTTTTACCCTTAGGTCCCTTTCTCTATGCGCTGTCACATATTTAGTTTTAAATCAAATCCGAAAATGCTTAAAATGAAGGTAGAACACAAATTTGTTTTTGCGAAAGAATAAGAGATGATGTAAACGTATAATTTGACCACGGTATATCGTTTTCTTCCAAAAATTTAAAATGGCAAAATTTTGAGAATTTTTGTCAATCAGACAACAGACTTGGCAATAAATAATTTATGATACGGGTAGCAACAAAGTTTCAGTTCCTTTGCCAAAGCATGTATTATCTGTTATTTGACAGTTGCCGTTTATAACACAGTCTTTGGCAAACGGGCAACGCAACTAAAGTTATGTTGTTATCCATAATAGATCTGGTCTATTATGGCCACCGAGAGAAATGTATTCGCGTATATGTATTCATTTGTATAAGAAGCCGATTGATGTTCGGCACTCTGGTGCTACTTTGCGCAGCTCAGTAAAGGCTCAGTTACCCGACTGTAATGTAAAGTAACTGCAACGTAGGAAACAGCTGATCGATATTTTTTATATGAAAAGTAGGTTACGTTACATTACATCTTTATAACCATTTTCATTACTTTTCACCAGAGCTCGCAAAATATGCTCAACCAAATTTCTTTGTGCGGTCTTCTCACACAAAAGACGTAAACAAATGAGACGGAATCACTCAGTGTCTGAACAGCAACCCTCTTTTTCCTTTTAATCGTGTTCTCGCTCCCGGGTTATGAGTTGAGCGTAACACACGAATCGGTCTCTTATTGACAGCGTTACCATATATTCAATTCATTCAATATACTGCAAAAGTTCAATTATGGACATATTTATAAAAAAAACTTGAAAAAACTTTATATTTTCAAAAAAACTTGTTGGCATCTCAAAAAACTTGCAAAAAAAGGGAAAACTTGACAAATGGTAACGCTGCTTACTGACCGCATGATACGAGCAGAATCGTTCGTTGCTCAGCTACTGAGGGTCAGTAAAGGTAGAATTAGTAAAATCGTATCGTGAAGTTGCGTGTCAGCTGACAAAAGCCGTACGATATGCAATGAATGTTACTAGTTATAAAATATGTGGTGGTAGCACTGCTGACGTAGAAATCTACAGAAAACAGATTTTTCAGTAGCGAATGTCAAAAAAGCCGCATTAAAGTCAGACAAAAAAAAAATGTGCTGTGCAAACTGTTACATTTTCTATAACTTGTACACAAAGCTGAACGATACGGCAAGCTGTAAAGTAAAACGATACGATTTTACTAATTCTACCTTAAGTGAGCAAAAGAAGCAAAGTGTTTGCAAAAAATGTCTTTATTTTTATTGTTGCGTTTGCTTTATGTTGTCTTAAATATTTCGTCACAGGCAAAGCATTAAAGAGGAAGGGAGAAGATAGTAATAAACAACAATAAAAATATCTCTAAATCAAACTATTTGTCAACGAAGTGTAATTGTTGTTTGTGTACAACAAAAACAAAATTAATCTTCATGTATGTAAATGTTTACCTATCCACACTCGCAACACACATACATGCTCAAAAGACCGTTTGCCGATATTTTACGAAATAAAGGGTCTCGAGTGAACACATGAGCCGACCGATCGAACAAAAACGGTCGTTGGTTGAGCGAAGAGCAAGCCAAAGAAGAACGAATTTTGAGGGTTTTTTCGCGACAGCGTCGCATCTTGTCAGTGGACGAGTGTTTTATTTCTGACAACAAGCACAAGAGGGACCAATTATTACGAGCTCTGCTTTTCACATACAAATATCGATCAGCTGTTTCTTACTGTTCCAGTTACATTACATTACAGTCGGCTAACTGAGCCTTAAGTGATACATCAATCTTAGATATAAGCTATACCAGTTTATTCCTTTATGCTCTTCATTTTCTATATATTTCATTGGTGCTTTGCAAAATCATCATCAGTTACAAACCTCTTTTTATCTTATGCACAGGCTTTCAAAAACTATTTGAGAATTCACAAATCATAATAATATTTTTGAAAATCACAAAAGAAAAATAAAACGGACATCCTAAAAAAATATAGCAAACTCTTAATAATTCAAATTATATGTAAAATTGGAAACTACTAAGAGATCAACTTTTGGGGGATATCCGTTTTAAAATAATTTTCGAACATAATGGTTCTGTTATGTATGTCAATCAAACTTTAGTTGTATCAACTGTCAACGCAACTGAAATTAAAATTGGTATTATTGTGTATGTTCTATATTCTACGTGAAATTAAATCGTTCGGAATTGTCATAGAATTGTTATAAGTACATAGTTCCAACAACAATTCTATGGCAATTCCGCATGTTTTAATTCAAATTTTTTTGGTATTGTGTTAAAGTGACATCGATGTCGACAACTGGAACAAGGGTGAATATTGGTATTTTTTCTACTTTTTGCTTTAAAAACTGCAGCAACTAAAATTTTTAGTTACCAATATGGCAACTGAAATTACCAGCTGTTAGTTGGCAGTTGCCATCCTTAATACCATTCCGGTAACCAACAACAAAACTAAAGTACGGTTGCCATTCATAATCGAGCCATTGGTATTATATATGCAACTTTCTCCAGTTGCCAAAAGTTTTTAAAAAAAATTAGATGGCGGATTGGCAACTGAAAATAATGTAAACTTCAAATTATAAGAAATGTGAAAGGAGGAGAAGTTTAAATTAATTTTACTTTTTATTTGACTACATTTTTGCTTTAAAAACTATGCAGCAACTAAAAGTGTTTAGTTGCCGATATTGTTGTTATTTGGCAACTAAATAACATGTAATAACATATTGGCAATTTGCAACGCAGCCAAAGTTCGGTTGCCATCCATAATCGAAATATATTTTGTAATTTTCGAATACTATTCCAAATCTTCACTTTAAATAAAAAAATAAAAAAAATCTTATTTTTATAATGGTATGTTACGATAATTCAACTTAACAAAACTACGTTTGTAATTTATGCGAAGAAAATAAATTAGGGGATCTACTGTGTAATTCGAAACGAAAGAAAATTCTTTCGAATTTGTATGCTTATAACATGTAAATTAGAAAGCATTTGCTTTCGTTTCGAATTACATAGTAGATCCCCAGCAGTATTGTCGTTATCAATTTCTACTTTAAAGTAATTTTCTTCTTTAATCTTGGGCAAAAAAAAAAAAACGAAGTTGAAGTCGTAATCGGAACCCGTAATAATAATGAACATACATTTTTAAAGCAAGAAAAATAATTTTTAATGTATACACATACTAACAATGGTTTTGCATTTAAAAATCTGACATACGAAACTATTTACACAGCAGGGTATCTAATGTGTAATTCGCAAGTGTTTTCTTTCGTTTCGAATTACAGAGTAGACCCACAGTGAACAAATTATGGCATATTGAATTTCAAAATATTTTTGTAAAGTGCTGTAAGTAGTAAATTAAATGGACCCAGTGCTTTCCTTAAACCTAAATATTTTTTGTAGTTCTTTAGTTTCATGTGATTAAAAAAAATCTAAAAGTTAAATTAGCTTACATTCAATTACAGCATACATACATATATTAACAAAGGACGAAAAACGCCCTTTAAATTTCACACAGAACTTTAAATACATTATTGTAATTTTTATTTTATACTTTCAGTTAAATTAAAATTTGATTTCGTTTAAAAATATTATACCATTTTGTTTCGAAGAAAATTTTTAATTGATGAGAAATCGTGTTTAAACAATTAAAATTTTTATACATTTTCTACCCATATACATATATATATTTTTTTTAAATAATTTGTTAACTTTTTTGTAAAAAGAGAATTAAATCTTAAAATATATACAAAGTAATTAATTGTAGAAAACATCTAAATGTTTTCTATTAAAACCAAGTTAAAAATAGTAAAAAAACAAGAAAAAAAACAACCAGCATAACGAAATAATATTAAGTAAGAAACTTAGAAATAAAAATTAAATTAAAAAAAAAACCTATTGGAAATTAAGTAAAAAAATATTTTGCTAGATTTTATAAGTAAAACAAACAAACCAACAACAACAAATTAAGTTAGATATAAAAGTCGTATAACGTAGTAAAAAATAGTAGATAAAAATTAATTACAAATTTCATACTTTAAAAAATGGAAAAAAAATATTTAATAAACAATATTTGTTTACAAAACTTCAAAAAAAAAAATATTAACCTAAAAAAATCAACTGTCAAATAAAAAATAAAAGTGAAAATGAAAACCAACTGACCCAACATAAGTGTACATTTTCTTTTTCCTCTAAATTAACTTATTAAAGTAAACTGAGGAGGCACGCGTTAAAATGATAAGGCTAGAAGTTCTTGCTTGCTTTCTTTCGAAAATAAGGGCCCTCTTCGACCTTAACGAATTTTCATTTGGTATTATGACAAGCATTCGACAAAGAATGAGGATTTGAAGCCCATAGGTGAAAGCTTTCGAATTGCTTAGTCTGAAATATTTTAATTATACAATTTCAGTTTGATTTTGGGTACCTAAAATTAAAAAACAATCGTTTAACACTTAGCAAAATTCTGTTCGATAGAAAATTCGTTGCTCAACGAAATTTTCGATTATCATAATGTGAATTTAAATTCGATTTTCGATGTTCGATAGCCAGGGAAGATGGCCCACTTTCCCCTTTTCTCATAAAGGGTGGGCAAAATTTAAGGTTAGGAAGTAAATTGGCTTAAAACCACAAATTTTTTGACAAATTCAGTTTTATTGATACCAATGTAAAGTAGAAATATGCGAATTAATAATGGAATATGATGTCGAGCACTTTCTTTGGATGCGACAATTTTGTTGCTTTACATAACCGCCTAATTGAATATGGGCCTCATCACTAAAGATGATTTTGTTGAAAAATGCGCTGTTTTCTTTCAGTTTTTTTTATAATAGATTTTCACAATTTAAAATTCTTTGTTCAAGAGTGTAGCGTTTCATGGTTAAAATGTTCCAACTTTTTACTAAATTAATGACAAAGGATGACGACAGCTCAATTCTTGACAATTCATCATTTGACAGCCAATTTACCTCCTAACCTCAAATTTGCCCACCCTTTATTAGGAATACTTTTTTTGCTGCCAGAAATAAATTCCGTGAGTATATTCATAATAGAACTGGGGGCAAATCACGGCATTTCGTAATTTAAAAATATTTCCATGTAAACTCTATTGAAATATTTTTAAATTACGAGTCGTATCGAAGGCCGTAAATTGTCCCCTGAATATATTTTCTCTCTTCTTGAGTAAAAAATTCGAAATTGAGGTCGAAATCGACAACCGTAATTATACGCATATAAAAAACAAAAGCTTATTTTCTTAAATGCCTTCATTCAATCATAAATGATGAAAATTTAATTAAAAATAAATATTTTTTATGATTTTATGATTTATTAAAGAAAAAACTAAAAAAGGGGGTTATTAAGTAATTCGAATCGAAAAGAAAATGATTCGAAGAGTTGTATGTTAATTACATGCAAATTTGAAAATATTTCCTTTCGTTTCGAATTACCGAAAGAAATGTCTTCGAGTTACAATGCGAAAAGCGTAAAAATTCCAAATGTTTCTATTGTCCTTTATTGCACTTTTTATTGGAGTAAAACTTCAAATATGTAAAATAATTAAAAAAAAAATTTAACTATCGGGCCTGTTCTGAAAATCACGGTGATTTCAAAAACAAACTATTAATAACTCACTTGTTAGTGGATTTTTATTGTATTTTAAGTTTTTGTCATGTATAATAAAATATTTTATTCCAACTTCCATCGCTATAAATTGTGAAATTTACAAAAGCTGTGATTTAGCTTTTATCAATTTTTTGAAATCACCGTGATTTGACATGTCGTGATTTGCAGAACAGGCCCGTATAACAAATCCAGCGAATAACTATGTAATTCGATTCTAAAAGGTGTGTAGATATGTGTTCGAATTGCCATGTTTATAACATACAAATTCGAAGAGTTTTTTTTTGAATCGAACTATTAAAGTAAACATTCTCAATAGTAAGTTTTTCTTTGCTTTAAATTTTTTTTTAAATTATATTAAATTTTTAACTTATGAACGTAGAAGAATGAAAATTTGCGGGAGAATCTAGGGATCTACACTGTAATTCGAAACGCAGGAAACTGTTTTCGAATTTGGATGTTATTAACATACACGGGTCAGGTCTGTAAACCGAATCCTTTTCAAAACGAAAAATTGTTTGGTGTTTCACAAATTACACGATTTGGTGACAATCGAAATTAAGTTTTAATGAAATATTTGAACGTCAAAGTCAGTTGTTAATATAAGAAATCCTGTTTAAATAAAAAAAGCATTTAAAATGCCCGGCTCTAAATGTTTGACAGAAAAAGTGTGTTTACTCATACAAATAATTTTTCTTCATTCTTGGAGTAAAACTGGAAACATGGCTGCATGGAGTATCGTTATATTCGTGTTAAGCACCCAAGTGTTCTTAGACAGGTGTTCAAAAACAAAATAGAGGATTTTTCGTTCGAAACAGTAACACGTCAAAAAAATTTTTTACCAAACGTATCAGTGGGTTATCAAAATAAAGGAAATTTAAAAGGGAATTACCAAGGTGTATCTAACTAGGTGGCAGCGTTACTTCAGCTGATAATTTTTTGCTCTATGTAATGGTGTAATTATACAGGTGACTGCGTAAGGATTTTTAATACAAAAATACGGCAACCATAGCTATGTAAAGAACCGAAGAATGTCAAAAGCATAAAAATAATTGTACTAAAACCAAAACAAAATCGAAGTTCTTGACATTCTTCAGCTACAAAGCACATAGAGCAAAAAATTATCAGCTGAAGTAACGCTGCCACCTGTTTAAATACACCTTGCTATGTGCTTTGTAGTTTTTCGGATTTTATAATTTCGGAATTATATGTTTTAGCGTTTTTGAAAATTTCAAAACACACGCTCTTACGGTTTCCAAGATACAGCAAGTTGTCAAAATACCATTAACAGATAGAACACCCTTTAATTTTGATTTTTTTTTTTAAATTTAATGTTAATTCTTGAAGTCTATAAAAATACGCTTACTTTGCAAATTTCAAGTGTCTATATATTTTTGTATGTATGTATATTATATAGGAATTTAACATTTTCCGTTGCTCGTTTTGGAACACTCTTTAATTTTTAACTGTCCTGTATTTGTTGTTGTAGCGGCCAAAGTTCTACATATTCTGTCAAAATTTCAAGCCCGTAGCTCTTACGGCTCTCGAGAAAACACCCTGTGACGGACAGCGTAGCGAAAACAATAGGGTTCCTTTTCATCTTTGGTGTACGGAACCCTGCAAAGAACGTGACTACTCATACATGCCTATAAGATGTGCTCCATAAGACATTGTCCACACTATGACACATTTGTTGTAAAACTTTTGAGTTTGTGGAAGAGAGGGAAAAGAGGAATGGAAAAAGGGTACTTTGTCAATCTCATGAGAAATATTTCATATATTAAGCTGCAAATCTAAAACTTCACAGGACTCGAATGTAGTTTCAAAAGAAAATTTAAAAATGTTTCTCAACAAATGTTTACTCCTAAAATAATCCAAATATATGAAGAAAAAAATGGTAAATTTAACATTGCAATTTCCCAAGAGGGGACCACATGTTCCACCATTAGATTACATCGGTTTAACCCCGAAACTACTCCATGTGGAGAAGTTTTTAACTCTTCACTTACAAGCTACATATGTATGTGTTTTGGAATAAAGATTATAGTCATAAAAATACGAGCTCTTTTCGTGTAGCTGTGAAGCATTGTGTGAAAATGGTATGGTGAGTCCACGACTGCATTACGCAGGGACCATATTGTAATTACTCTCAACTCAAATGGGCTGCGTAGTCCAACAAATCTTGGGTTATTTTCGTTTTATATATTTTATACTTCTCTTTCTGTAAATAGAATCGATTTGAAATCGTACCATTTCCAAAATTAATAATGATCCTGCAGGTGTGCTTAAAATCATATACGATAATTTTCTTTCCGATAGTAAGCGTTCGTGTTATAAAATCGTGCGATTACAAATCAATTCGGGTTACAGAACAGGTCCGATAATTAGTCAACAATAGCAAAAGTTTAAAGTCTATCGTTTTAAAACCATTGGCTTCTCAATAATTAAAAATTATACTTTTTAAATAACCTGAAATGAGTTGCATGACAATTTTTGTATTTGTTAACAGGAGGCGTCGACATTTCTTTAAAATTTGTGTATTTCTTTTACATTCAGCCTTATTCCATTTGTCGACATCGACGTCACTTTAACACAATAGCATAAAATTGATACTTGTTTACTTGCTCTCCAGAACAATTTTGTGCTACCGACAATCTATTTCCGTTCCCTAAAGTCTAGAAAATAGCATAAACCTGGCAACAGGAGTCAGTTGTTTTCGACAACGGGTGCACTAGCCCCAATTTTTTGGTATTGTGTTGAAGTGACGTCGATGTGGACAACTGGAATTAGGGTGATTATTTAATATTGAAAAACGGTATTGTTGCAAACTTTACCAGTCTGAAAATTTTAAATTTCGGACAAAATGTCAACATATCACTTTGAAGGAGGCTTAAATAGAGCAACCAAACTTTAATCAGACTACCAATCGAATCGGATAAATCAATGAACTCGTACGAGTGCAAAATACTCCGACTAAGCCTCTTATTGTGTAATATACAAAAAAACTTGGTGCTTGTCTACAATTGATTGCTATTGACTGTCTGTCACTATTCTCCAACACCTAGAAAATGGTAAGCAATCTGTAATAGTTCTCTATAATAGAGCTGGAAAGGTGAGTGGGAGTCAGCTGATGATCTTAACTCACCTTCTTGCATCTCTCTGATACCATGTGTATTATATATCGATGGCTGAATATAAGTAAGGCGTAACTAAAATTTTATAGGAGAAGGGAGAAACTGAATAAAAACTAAAGCATTTACATGCAACAATAATTTTTTTAAGTGGCTATAAATCTTTTATTATTAACTTTAACTTATTTACTTTATTACTACTAGAAACGAGATTTCAAAAAAAATTTAGACACGCCTCTTTTATATTACGACATCGATATTATGAAACAAAAACTCACAAAAATTTACAAATTTATCATTTTAACGTACGCCTCTCTACAAAAATATATCATCGTTAAAAAAATAGCAGAAATTATAAAGAATAATCTTAAACTACCAAAAATAAGAGAAAAAAAATAAACTCCACTTGTAAAGTTAATAATTTTCTAGTAAAATTTTAAAATTAACAACATCTAAGCAAAACTAAAGATAGAACATATTTTTCATAAAATAATTAAAAGAAAGCAATAGATCATGTATTTTTTAACAAAAATAAAATTTATTGAAAATGAAAATAAAATAAATAAAAATAATTGTAATTAAAGGGAAAAAAACTGAAAAACAAAAATAACCAAGAAGCTAAAATGAAAGTTAAAAATGTACATTACCTTAATTTATATATAGAAAACTAAAGAAAAAAAAAACATATTTTTAATTTCATTTTAACCCTTTATATTGTTTATTAACATATTTTTAATTTTGTAATTAAAAAAAACATAAATTTCTTTTTGTAAATTCAACTGTTAAAATAAAATACATTGAGTCATTGTAAGACAAAATAGAAATGAGAATTTAATAATAAAAAAAAAAAAAAAAATAAAATGAATAAAAAATGAAAAAAATAAAAAGAGTTAATTTTTATAAAATAAATCGTAAGGCTTAAAATTTACCATAAATTTTTTTTTATTTCATTCTACTAAAGTTGCTTTCAAAATACTTTTCTTTAAAATGGAATTTTTGGTACATATATTTTTAACAGCCTTATTTATAAAAATTATTAATGGTTTATAAAATTTTTATAAACAAGGCCTTTAATACTCGTATTCAAACTGCAAATAAAACTTTACTTATGTGTAGTTTCCAGAATGCAAGCAAGCGACTTGTATAGAATATTTGTATAGGAATCACTCAAAAATTTGAGTGCTTTTCATATATTTTTTCTAGACAATTCGCTTGCTTGCATTCTGGAAACTACACATTAGAGCCTATTTCACCTTCACCAACTTATTTAAATATCAATTCATATTTAAAAATAATTTTTCCATAAAAAAATTAATGAAAATCGACATTTAAATATGAATTGATATTTAAAAAAGAGTTGGTGAAATTGGCCCTTACTTTTACGTAAAATTTTACTAGTAACCTAAAAATTATACTTAAACGGGGACTCTAAGTTTAAAATGTAGTAGTATATGTAACTCTCAGTATATAACAAAGATCTGCGTTGATACATGAAATGCCATTCAGGGGGTACATTTCCCCCTAAGAATTGCTGTTGACCCCGTAGAATTATTAAAAATTGCATGTTATTTATTTTAATATTCATGAAAATCACCAGTAATTTTTTTATAGCATTTTTAGTATTGTTTTAAGCCTCATTCAGCATTCAAATTTTTTTTAGTTGTGGCCACACTGCACACAAGCCTGATCGCACTTAAAGCTTAAATTAGACGTGACATAGCCATAACGCCATAGTCATAACCAAACCAAAATTCAATTAATTTCTATGGTGAGAGTGAGAGTGAGAGTGAGAGAGACTCGCCATAACTCTCACCATAGAAACCAATTGAATTTTGGTTTGGTTATGGTTATGGCGTTATGGCTATGTCACGTCTAATTTAAGATTAAGGCTCAATCAGACGTGCCATAACCATAACCATAGAAAACAGCCGTTCGAACCAAACTAATGGGCAACAGTGTATTTGATTATAGGTGACTCGCCATAACGCCATAACTCTCACCATAGAAACCAATTGAATTTTGGTTTGGTTATGGCTATGGCATTATGGCTATGTCACGTCTAATTTAAGCTTTGAGAAATCATTACGGTGATGCGACGAGAGCTGTTCTTCAGCCCACAGCTGCTTAACGACTGTGTTGTTGTTTTAGTGACGGAGCGTTTTCAATTTTTGTTTGTTTAGCTTCAAAAAGTGATTAAAATGCAAAAAGAAG
Organism: Tachina lurida; assembly: GCA_944452675.1. NCBI lineage: Eukaryota > Metazoa > Arthropoda > Insecta > Diptera > Tachinidae > Tachina > Tachina lurida. Next base: position 92,939,748 of record OX101754.1, on the reverse strand, counting down.
GTTTAATTAGTGAACTACACAATTGGTTTTGTGTTTTTTTTTGTACATACTGAAATGCGATTATTATATAATTTAATGCAGGTAGAGCAGTATAAAAAGTTAACATATTTAATGGCAACGAAAAATGATATTGTCTGCGCATTTAATTAAATTAAAACAAATAAACTTTATTTTTCTGTTACAATTATGTATAAAAAATTAAAATATCACCTCCGGCGCGACAGGATTCTTCACACTGGATAATTTTGGCCACAAATACCTCTTGCTTACCTTGCTTGCTTTTTTTTTTTGTTCTTTCAGTATTTAACTTGCCGTTTATATAGTAAAAATGTTCAAGTTATTGAATGTATTGATAATTTTCAAGTTATTGAATATTATTATTAATGTTCAAGTTATTGAATACTATTATTATTTTTAATTGTTAGTTAAATCACTGTTTTTTGCACTAAATTTAACTTTTTGCTATATCGTCGGTTGGTTACTGGCTTGCGGCACAGTATATAAAAAAAATACATTATGTCTGCAGCAAACCAGAAACCAACCGACGATATACATACATACTTTACTAAATTCCCAGTTGGGCACGTCTTTAAGACATCTTTGACGACGGCTACAAGACAATGGTAAGTCGTAGAAGACATACAAATGGCGCCGAGGTCACACAAGCGAGATGGGCGACAATGTCGCTCAGTTTGTCGTCAACACTGCTTTATTGAAGACAAAACTTCTATGACACTGTCACTCAGATTGTCCTCAACAAAGTGTTATTGAAGACAAAACGTATGACACTGTCGCTCAGATTGTCGTCAACACGGCTTTATTGAAAACAAAACGATGGATATTGTCGCTCAGATTGTCATGAACGACGATTTCCTTTAAATTTTCGATTAGAAAACCTAATGAACAGGCGACATGTCGTACATTAATCGTCGAAGACAATGTCGTCTGTGACGATTTGCCCAAATGGGTTGTGTTGAATGTGGCAATTTAGGTTGAGACCGGCAACACTGTTTACATTACATTTGCTACCAACTTCAGCACAAAACTGTGACTTCAGTTTAAGCGCACTTTTCTTATCATACGGTTGTTGGGATATTAAATAAAAAAGTGTGACCGTTTAGTTAAATATAGTCTTGTTATAACAAAACAGCTTATATCAGATCAAAATATATGCCGTTCACAGCATTTTGAATTAAAACAATAAACTATTTTGTAACAGCAAGAAAAATTTAAATTTAAAATTATTAATTTGAATTTGCCGGTTCCGGTTCCAAACCCTATTTTTTTTATTTAAAAACAAAATATTTTAAGCTCTTAAAACGAAATTCTGTATAAATATGTGAATAAGTGATATCGAAACATAACCCAAAGTCGGAATATATAAAAATATCGGAAAAACTGTTCAAGTGGTAAATAAAATCACTACAGTTAACTTAAAGATGACAACCAAAATCAAGGTAAGTTTAATATTTTTACATTTATGTACATCAAAAATAACATTTTATTTCATTCCAAAATATGTTTATTTAAATTGAATATTGAACTAACGACTGCAAGAGCGATTTTATAAAAACATCGAATTTAATTTTTTTTATCAGTAAAACGGACAAATCTCGTAGTGTAGTGTATAATTCTAAACGAAAGAAAATACTTTCGAATTTGTGTGTTTATAACATGTAATTTCGAAAGCATTTTGTTTCGTTTCGAATTACAGAGTAGACCCCCTGTAACCACTCTCAAGGTGAAGTTACATAACACGCGTTAGTGCGAACTGTAGGCATCTGTCAAAAAAAGTTGAAATAGTGTTTTTGCATACGACAAGTTACATACCAAACTCTTTGACGCGTTTGCCGCAGAAAGTTGGTTAACTTTCAACTTTTTAACGCGTTGTGCTGTTTTGACAACTAATCAGCCGACAATAAAAAAGAAAAAATTAAAAAAAATTAGAATCATGAAGAAAAATCTTAGTAAATAGTTTGAAAACAATGTAAAAATAAATAAAAAAGTTGAAAGAAAAGGCGTTTGTAACGCGTGTTGTGTAACTTGCCATTTTTCATGCGGTAAAGTTTTCAAGCGCACGATATTCGTCGACGAACAAACGTATGTATTTCTACCTTCAGTATTTGAATACGTTTAATTTGGGATATATGTACTTCGGTAACTCTGAACGACAAAAAATATTGTGTTGCAATTTTACTCCACAAAGTTGTTATGTACTTACATATGTTTCTGAATTGATGTACCTGCATCGGCTTACAGCATGTTTATAGAACACGTCACAATCAAGCCACGCACGAATGGCACACGCACGAATACGTAAGAATTTGCATTTGTAGAACACGTTCATTTTTTTTCGTCCGTCTTACGTCGTGTGGCGCTCTTAGCAATTTTGTGCCAAATCACAGTGTTGCCATTCTGTAAATAACTTTTATTTGTTTACATTTTGTCATATAAAATTTGTATTTTTGTCATTAAAAAAGGTAACCCTTTTTGACGGCAACATGGAAGTATTTATGTAAATGAAAATTTTTTATTTAAGAAAGAAATCTTTAGCTTTATACACATATACCAATAATGAAATAGCATAAAATGAGCTATTATCTTGCAAGAAATAAGAAAATGAGTTTTCAAAAATAATAACTGCACGGCTGTTGTCAACTTTATGCTTTAATTGCCACTTACAATAATAAAAAAACAAATAAAAATTTACTATTTGTAACAACATTCACTATTTTGCGGATATATCAATTTTATTTTATTTATTTCTTATAAAATTTGTAATTTTTTCCACCGACGAATGTAATTTTGCATTCGTGCACTTTTTTATGTTTTGACGGCAGAAAACGCGTTACACAAACCCAAACAAACTGTCACTTGTTACGTTTTTTACAATAATCAAATGACATTCGCGTTATACAACCGCAAACTTGACACACGTCAGGTTTTATACGCGTATTTTAGACATATTGGCTTCTATAAACATGCTGTTAATATCTCAAAGAAGGGGCCATTGTGGGTGGACCCCTATTTTACAATTGAAGAAAATCGTTAAAAATAACATTTTATTCCAATTATTATTTATTTCTTTCTTTCGATGTTCAGGAATAAGAAAGAGCCTAATACATAATATTTTTAAAATATCTTTTAGTTGTATTTTCAAAACAAGTAATGCTATGTTTAGACGACACCTGCTTCGTGCTCTATTCATGCTTCACACCCCAATCATGACCGAATCCACTTGCTTCGCCATACAAAATTATGAGAGCGAATCAAGTAGATTCAATACGAATCTACTTGCGAAGCACGTAAAATTGGTATCTTCTCTAACTTTTATCGCAGTAATCGCCACTTTATCTGAACTAGCTGTCAAAACAAAATAAGTATATGTGTATGTGTGTGTTTGTAAACAAATGAAAACAAGCCAAAAAAACATAGATGTGAGTTTAATATAAATAAATTTAATTAAGTTATGAATAATATAAAAAGGGAAAATAAGAATAAAATATAGAGATGCCTTCAAAAACAAGATTTTGCTTGAATCGAATTTATGTAAGTATGTATGCATGTATACACGTGCGTATGATACGTATGTTTGTGTGAATATACATAAAAAAATGCCACGCGAACAGTGATGCCAACTTTTTCAGAGCAAAAATCACTGTGTGTTTATAAAAAAGCACTAAATGCAATATATTTTTTATTTATATTTTTATATTTATCTATTTATTTTCAATACAGAGAAAGCCCACATGGCTAATTATATATGTATTGAATGAGTAGAAATTAAAAATTTAAGTTAACTACAATTTTAAATTTACTACATTTCATAGGTTTTTGTAATAATTTCAATTATATCGAGCCATATTTCGATTTTGCGTATAAGTAGAACATGAGTAGGAAACTAATTGAAGTTCATTTCGCAAGACACTGCAATTATGGTGTATTAAAAAAAACATTTAGATTTTAGGTGTTTCATCTGAATTAATTTTTACATGAACATAGTTCAGTATGTTACATTCTGTAGCTCGTTTCTGTATTTCTCGCATCGTAAAATTTCCCGCATGAAACAAGGGAATAGTGGAAACAGTGTAAATTGAAACACATAATGGCTTTTCTCACATAAGTGTTTCTGTATCGTTACTTTGCGAGAACTATCTGTCATTTAAACAAATTTCCAGCAATTATTGGAACGATGTGAGAAAAAGTGTTTCTGTAACAATATTTTGTGAATAGTTTCTCGCAATTCTCGGATTTTAAATTGTACAAAAACATGTGAATTTTTGAATTTGTGTGTGAAAATATGAAAAATAAACTAGTTGAAAAGATATGCAACGAATTGTTGAACTAAAATTATTATTAACGATTCGATATGATTATATTTATTTAGAATTTTTTTTGGAATTTTCTATAATAGAGACAGTTGCTAGAAAAAACTTATTTCAAGCATTTTACATTCACTTTATATTCATGTTCATTATTCAATTTTATTTTTCTTGAAAATTATTATTTTTTTGTTATTGAAATAATATTTTTTTGTGACTTTTGTTTTCATTTGACACTCGATTACTGGAAATATTCCAGTAAAAACAGATTCAGTGTTGTCTGTTTTCACATTCAAATACAGAAACACTTTTTTCACAAATCGAGAAACGATGGAATTTTGTGTTTCACACTTCATGTGAGAAATTTTACGATGCGAGAATTACAGAAACGAGTTACTGAACAACATAAGCCTTTTCCTTTTAGACCGTATTTTATATGAATGAAACAATTTGATTTATAAAATCATTATTGTATTTTTAACTTACTTTTAAAAAAGTTATAAGCGCTAAAAGTTATTTCTACTTCAACATTTGAACATGGTAATGTTAATAGTCTTAGATAAAATATTGGCAGTATTAGAAATGGATTATGATTATTTGAATTTCTATAATTATAAACTTCAACCCAAAATTAATCAGTTCTGAGCAAATTTGTCCATTTATGTATCCTTAAATTTCTGATACTTCGTTCTATTTCTTCAATTTCACCATCCCAGCAAAAATTACCGCTTCCCAGAAGAATTTTTGTAAGCCAGCTAGAAGCAATGCATTCAGTTTCCAAAAAGCCATTCATTTTTTGCTTTACTAATTCATTTTACAGAAGTAATAATGTGTAGTTTTTATGTACTCAGATGCAAAAGTTACTGGTTTACATTTTTTTTACTTTTGTCCACTTTGTTAGAGAGCCTTACGTTAGTACTTTTCAGAAGCATTTTTGAAAGCTTTCGTTATCAAGAAAGCAATACATTGCTTCCCTCAGTGGTTAGTAATTAGATTATTGTTGTAATTAAGTTATTTTATAACTGTAATTTCTAGAAATATATTCTTTTTTCTCACTATGAAAGATAAAGTTTTTCTACCTTCGTATTTCACCCAGCTGAATTAACATTCTGCAAAGGAAACTTTGCATGTCTAAAAGGGGTGAAAGCAGATAGTTTTTGAAAAGTGAAAATTTCTTATTTGGTGTTTCTTATAAACCACCACACTTTCACAAATTAATATTTAGTAGATATGTAAAACGCACTAAAATCAAAGGTGAAAAGCACCAATTTAGTGCCTTTTTTTAAGCAACAATTTGAAAAATTCCGCACTGTTATAAATTAAAAAACTCTAAATCTAGTACGAAAAGCACTAAATTGGCACGCTGCACACGAAGCACGAATGCATAGTCTAAACAGCATGATTCATAAACATGATTCAGAGAGCGAAGCAGGTGATTCAACTCGTCGTCTAAACATAGCATAAGAGTGCTATATTCGGCTGTGCCGAATCTTATATACCCTTTACCAACGTGTGTATGTATGTATATGTAGTATACAGATGCATACATATGTAAGTACATACGTACATACATATTTGTTTTGTGATAAAATTTATAATTTTTTGTTGTAGTGCAATTTTTAGTAAGTGACCTGTTGGTTTTTTTCGACTAAAGAATTGGCTTGAGTAAAGATCTTCCTAAAATATGAAATATGTTTAACTGAAAAAAAAAAATATTTTTGGTTATTTTTTACCCAATTATTTTTTTAATTTCCAACCCTGGAACCATAATTTAAATTTTTCTGGTTTTAATACGAGTATTAATTAATTTCTTTCTAAAATATAGAATATATTGTTACGTTTTTATTCTCTGTTAAAAACGCTTTTCCGTAGATTCGTAGATTTGCAATAAATAAAAGACCCCAGTGTACTAATTAGGGTTAAGAATGATACAATCTTTATTTACTAATAAATACCACTTATACTAATCCAATTCAAGAGCTTAAATACAAACACATAGGTTACTTCAATATTCACAACTGGTTACCACTATGCCTTCTTCGCTGTTGTATACGTACGTCTTAGACCACTGGCTGCGCTAGTGTTGACACAATTCTGCTTTCTCTGTTGCACGTCACTCGCAAGACTCACTCTGCCGACACTTCCAGTTGATACACCAATAACAACTCTATGGCAGACTCTCACAGTTGATACACTAATCAGGACTCGCTGGCTTCACTTACACACGTTTATCAGCTTCCACTGCTCCCTTACTCTTTACTCAAGGGACTCCACAATAAACTCAAATCACGACAGACTCTAACTGTCACTATAGACTGTACTATAGTCTCTTCAATTTCCAACTCACGTATTGTAAAGCACAGACTCAAATATCAACTCACTGTTGTATCACAAATCACGGACTGCGCACAACTTAATTGTCAACTCACTTGATTAACAACAGACTTCTTATTAGAAACTGCACTTATTCGCAACTGACTTATTCCCAACTAACTTTTGATCGCGACTGAACTGCTGTTGGATGCGTCAACCCCTTTTTATACTTCGCACAACAACCTCTAGAATTTTCATGCAAAGTCTAGACCGAATGATCATTATCTTCAATGTTGTTTACAAAGCGCGTAATTAAGTTCATATGGTAACTATGTACATACGTGTGTATATGCATACATCATTAAGTGGTTGTTTACTTTTATTTCTGCCTTTAGTTGGAATTGTCAGGCATGTATGTATGTATGCATGTAGCTATGTATACCTTCTTAATAAGCAGACCCTTGTAGTTGTTGTTGCTTGTTTACGTTTAATCACGTATGTATGTGCTACGCATGTGTATATAGTTGTTTGTTATAGTGCTTGTATGTGAATACGAGTGTACGTTTAGTTATCTATTTAAATACTTCTGGATGTTTCTTTATATTGGCCCTGTTCGAATATTCTTGCTTAACACTTATTAATCTTGTCGACGGCCATTTCCGTAACAATATTTAATTATCAAAGAAATAACTAGCTTTATTTAGTTAGTTTTATATATAAAAAAAGTGTACTTTTCCCAACCCTGAAATCATCATTTTATATTTTTTGGTTCCTTATATTAATCTTGTTCTTTAAATGAGACCCTTTTTAATTTTTGGTAAATTTATGTTAATCCATACATAATTACCTTTATTATTATTAGAAGTTGTATGTATTTTTAAAGGAATACCTTCCCTTTTTTACTTTCGGACTCAAATAGTTCTTTGTATTTGAGTGTATCATCCGAAATACGTAAGTATTGGTCTGTAAAATAATTGTGTTGTAATGGTAGATTTGAGAGGCACCTTATTTTGTTGTCAGTGGTCTCAAATTCTTGCCATGCCTTGTCAAGCCGCTGTAGACGCTCCAAGAAGTACTCTGAAGTTTTTCTTGTAGAAGAGTCTTTTTTGAAATTGCGGATTATTGCCTCTATTTGCTCCGCCGTCTTCTGTTGGGCTGCTACCAGGTCTTCAAACGATTCCATTGCTTATGTACAAGGAACGATAGTTGATGATGGAATCCTGTACCTTGCTACAGGACCTTCGATTTGAAATGTGTATTCTGATGATGCAATCCTGTACCTTGTGACAGGACTGTCGTGTTGAAATATGTCTTCTGTTGATGGAATCCTGTACCTTGCTACAGGACCGTGGAGTTGACGAATGTCTTCTGTTGATGGAATCCTGTACCTTGCTACAGGACCGTCGAGTTGAAGAATGTCTTGTGTTGATGGAATCCTGTACCTTGCTACAGGACCGTCGGGGTCACCAAATGTTGCGTTTACAACTGTTTGTAAAAGGTTGAGCACCAAAGGTTTCCTTTGGAGCTCAGAGTGTGTGATTTTTTGTTTTGTTTTTATTTGTTTTTAGCCCAGGTAGAATCACCATGTGCTAATATGAATTGAAGTTAAGTCTTAGTAGAAGCACTAAGACTAGTCTAGCAATCAAGAAAGTTAATTTTTGTTTGCCATAATTTCTTTATTTTTCCCAGTCTTTTATACAATTTTAATTTCATACGTCTATATTAAAATTACTAGCAATGTACATTTTCAGCACTTGTCATAAAGCCTGACTTTGCATTTTATGAATTATTGTAATACTACTCTTAAAGGTAAATGACTGAATTAATTGTATGAGTATAAGAATGTCTAAAGGTAAATGACTGATTGCAATATGAAACTTATTAATTTGTAAATAAACTTGGTTAATGAACTTAGAATACAACATAAGCAGAAATTACATTAAATATTAATTTATAACAAACCATTGGTTAAATGAACTTAAAATACTACATAAACAAAATTTTATATTTATAATAAAAAAAGGGAAGGTATTCCTTTAAAAATACATACAACTTCTAATAATAATAAAAGTAATTATGTATGTATTAACAGGTATAATAATTTAGAATGAAAACTCGAAAGCTCGGAAGAGCGGATGTAAAAGTAGTGTAGCGGAGGTGGACATAACGCGGCTCTTGAAGTCGATTCGAGTAGCTCTAAGGGCACTGCTACACGTTCAATATATATTGTGATATTTGGATCGCGATCCATTCTGATGGATTGATGGATCACGAGCGTATGATACACGTTCAATATTTATCGCGTCAGTATTTACGTTATTTTTGTGCTGTGCGGATCGTTTATTAATAATAAATTTATTAATAAGCTTAAAGGCTGGAACAGAATAGTAGCTGTAGTACAACGTAACGAGTAGCGCTGCAAGCTGTCAATCGCGTTGGCGATTTCTAATAAATTGTAGGGCTTGCTTCCGATTTTGCAACTTCTCGCGAATTTTTGCAAAGTTTGCGACATTAGTAACTTTTGCATGTTTTCAGCTTCCTGAGAGTTTCGCCAATTTTTAAACAATATTAAACTTCGTTATTATCCCGCTGTTAGTAAGTTCTTGCAAATTTTCGTAATTTTCGCGATTTTTTTGCATTCCTTAGAGTTTTTGAGATTTTAAGTCACTATTATGACTTATTTAAAATTTTGCAACTTTTCGCAATTTTTTGCAAACTTCGCGATAAAAGCGATTTTTTTCATGTTTTCTGAGTTCTAACATTTTTCTCGACTTTTAAGCGATATTAGACTTTGTTATCATCCCGCTGCTAGCTGCTTTTTAGGAATTTTCGTCTTTTTCACGATTTTTACCGAATTTTTTTGCATTTCTTACAGTTTTACCGATTTGTAATCAATATTATATCTTGTTTAAAATTTTGCAACTTTTCGCGATTTATCGATTTTTTCGCGATAGTAGTAATTTTCCCAATTTTTTTTTCTATCTTATATTTTTAGGGATTTTAATCTATATTGTGCTTTGCAATCGTTAAAATTTTAGCAAGTTTTTTTTGCAAATTTTCATAATTTTCGCGACTTTACCGGAATGTTTGCTTGCCTTACAGTTTTACCGAGTTTTAATAAATTTCAGTGTTTCTTTCCAATATTGTGATTTTTGCGAATTTTCGAAATTTCGTTGCTTAAGAAAACGCATCTTAACAAGAATGTATTTTCTGGTGTTAGTTAAAAATAAATAAATTAAAAATAAAGTTTAAAAATAATTTTTTCGGTCGTTAATTCCGATTCCACCGGCAGAACCCACTCGCTTTCACTATCTTCTGCCATTACCCTTTATTAAAACAAACTTTACACAAATGTAATAAACTTTTTTACTTTTTATTTGTTAAATTTGTTTCACCTCGTCTTTTATTTTATTTGTTTTATTTTAATTCTTATTAAAGTATCGCGATCCAATATCATGAAAGTGCTACACGTTCAATATTTCTCACGCGATCCGTGATCCGTGATCTGGATTCCATAATTTAGGCCTTTCTGTGATATGGATCGCGATCCATCAATACTGCATGCTACACGTTCAATATATATCACGATACTGGATCGCGTTCAATATATATTGAACGTGTAGCAGTGCCCTAATGCATAATATTTAATAATCCTATAAGAAAGCTGTTAATAAAATAAATAAAAAAAAAAATAGTTTTTATTAAATATATGTACATATATAAAAAATAATTTTATCTGATTTCTTGTTACAAATTTAGACAAAATTTTACAAATTCATTTCTTGCTACAATTTTAGACAAAACATAAAATATAATAAGAAAATTATACGAAATATTACATAAATAGAAACTGTTTAGAAACTAAATTTCGCTTGTTGAACTTTCCAGGGGCCTAATTCCCGCATTCGAACGTGCGAGTTTTTTAACTTTTGAAATTTTCTGATTCGATTTCGAATAACACATAACGAAATTTCTAATGACAGCATTCGATCACGTGCAGCCGTTCAAATACAACCGTTCGTGTTTTTACTCGCAAGCAAAAAGACATTCGAATTTCGAAATAACGTTGAACATAGAAAAAGCGAAGGATAAAATAAATGTATGGCCAATATTTTACTTATTTATTTATATATATAATGTATGCATAAATGTACGGATAAAAAAATACAAATATAAAGAATTTCTAGTTGACTTTAAATATAACAAATCACACTGATTTGGCGGATAATGTTTTGTCCAACAGTTGTCATCAGGGAAAATAAAATAATCAACCAACTCTGGCAGCATCTAAATAACAAATTCGCTGCTTCTGCTGGTCAAGCAATAAAAGAATCGAAAGTGTGGCTAGTGCTCTATTCTCTAACTTTACACTAATTAATTATTATTAAGTTAATAATTAAATAAAAATGAAAATACCATTTATGTATATTCGTTTCGTTTTTTGCATATACATACGTGTATATGTACGTACGTACATTAGAGTTGTGTCGTTCCGGAACGATCTAGTTCCATTGAACGATTCACTAAAAGGAACGGTTCGGACTTTTACACAGTTTCATTTCTTATCGTTCATCGTTCCGACAAAAGTATTTTTAACAAGGTGGTGTTATTATTGCAACCACATATGCACAGAATAGACTTGTATCGAACTCTTTCAGTAGCTCGTTTTTGACACAAACCAATGATCAAACCCATTTAAATTACATGGGTTTGACCATTGGTTTGTGTCAAAAACGAGCTACTGAAAGAGTTCGATACAAGTCTAGCACAGAATAGTTGAAGGTCCTTTTTGCATGAAGTATGAGAGATTGCTTACATATTTTATAAGTATTTACATGAAGTTTAACAGCAGTGCTGCTTGCGACAAAGTGAATTTTTCATCAAGACAGTATTTTACACAACAATCGTTCACTTATTTCCGATACAAGGTTGATATTTTTGTGTAAAGATTGACAATTAACTAATTAAATAATGAATTGTTTTTTAATAAATCTATACGCGCTAATATGTAATTGGGTTTTTATTGATAATTAAAACAATGATTTGCTCAACACGAAAATATACATATAAGCAAACAGCACATCTTAAGCCTGGTACTCTGTTCGAAGTTGTGAAAATTTTTCAGTAACATTGATTATTTCGCGTGAAAAATTTGACACGTAACAAGTGATGCCCATTTTACTTTTTCGGAAAAAATTTTCGTATTTATTGGTTTGAAGTAGGCAACACTGATCAACTTTTGTTAACAAAAACATCAGCTGTCAATATTTTGCACGAAATAAATCCCAGTCTCATTATTTTACAGATAGCAAGAAAATGTTGCCAGATACATTTCATACATTTTTCACGAGTTGAACAGAGTACAAGTTTTGCAACATTATTTCATGAAAATTTCACGTAAACTTTTTTTGTATGGAATATGTCAACATTTCGCTTGAAATTTTGAACAGAGTACCAGGCTTTACACGTCAAAATAAATGCCATTCATTTGTTGACAATTTTTAGGAGCTACAGAGAAGTTCTCTTGTTCATTCAATGTTCAAAATAAAAAAGGAATGATGAACGAAATGAACGACCTAGTTCCTTTGATATTTCGGATCGTCCCGAACGATTCCCAAAAAGTAACGATTTTGCCCAACTCTAACGTACATACGTATGTTTTTGCACACATACTTACATACAAACATATGTTTTTGCTTACTATTTATTCAGTGTCCGCCGCTTGGTAGCCAGTGACATCATCGGAAAATTTCTTGCTTTCGAAATTAATTTCTACTCGAATGCAATTTCTTTCACGAGTGCAGGAATTAGGCCCCAGGTCAGTTAAATGTTAATCAGTTAAAACACACCGTTAACATTTAAGTGTTAAACTCAACGACTCCGAAGAATACGAAGTACCAGAATAGAAAACACGCAAGCTTGATATCAAATTAAGCATGGCTTGAAATCAAACTTTTTATCAAACACTAAACTTTTCAAAATGATTTGAAAACAATTTGAAAAACATAGCATGCTCATGAAAAATCATTTATTCTCACCTTTTATTCAAACGTTATTCTCAAATGTTGTTCATCTTAATTCAAAGGTTTGATTTCGTTTTTGTTCGGTTGTTGTAGCCGAGACCTGATTGGCTGTTGCGCTTTCGGGTGTTATAAAATAAGGCCCAATGAAATAACAGGCCTTGTTTTGTTTGAATTTGGTTATTATTTTTTTATTGGGATTTTTTAATTGGGCTTTATTTAATTTTTCTTGGATGTTTTTTTCAAAAATTTTTATCTTGCACCTTATTTATTTTTATTGGATTTTATTTCATTGGGTGTTATTTTATTTTATTATCTGGGCATTATCTTCTTAGGCCTTATTTCATAGCGTCGCGCTTTCGTTGGTGCGACAGCACAAATCTCTTTTGTAAAAGATTGCACATTAAACTGGTTCATTCACTTCAAAATTAGATTAAAAGTTAAATTAATGAAAATAAAATCTACGCGTCGAAAAAACTTTATTTCTTTAAATTTAAAATTTAAACTGATTCACTTTATAATTTGAATAATACTAAATATATCGTCACCTTAAATGCAAACGGATGTAACTACGCAAAAATTTGAAAACATGTTTTTGATTGATTATGGTTCATTTTAACAAACTACATGTTCACGAAAATATGTAGACCTAAGCGATCAAAAATGGCGACTTTATTAAAGAAATGCAAACGGACGTAATTACGAATTTTTCAAGAATACTTTATTATTATTGATTTTGTAACGTTGTTTGTTTCTCCTATAAAAATATAAAAGTGTAGTTACGTCCGTTTGCATCTAAGGTGACGATATGTGCATATGTATGCGTATATTATTTAAAAAAATTAAATATATGGCTCTTTAAAAAATTAATTCGCAAATGTTTCTCCCGCAATAATAAAGGATCCAAAATGTTGACCGTTCTCCCTCCACCCCTCTCTAAACTTGATTGACCAATTTCTGTTTTCAGAAATCTTAAAGTATTTATACGCATCGTCCACTTACTTAAACAACGTCATAACTAAAAAATATGGAATTTTTGATAATTAATTAATCCTCATATCGTTCTTCATATTGTGTAAAAATTTCATAAAAATATCTTGTTTACTCAACTCTTTAAAGTAAAATAAAATTTTCATTTTACATTAACCCCCTGTTTTTGTAAGACGTTTGAGTTAGAAATCTTGGCGTTTTTGTAATAGATTAAAGGAAACTTGTACAACTTTTCTTTAATCTATTACAGAAACGCCAAGATTTTTAACTCAAACGTCTTACACAACCAGGGGGTAAGTTGTGTGTAAATTGAAAACTTTAAACTCGTTTTGTGACAAACAAGTTTTTGGAGTTATGACATTATTTGAGTGACTTGATTACCTTTCAACTTTTTAACGCGTTGTTTTGTTTTGACAACTAATCAGCCAGCAATAAATAAGAAAATATTAAAAAAAATAAGAATCATGAAGTAAAAACTTATTAAAGAATTTGAAAAACATACAGTGTTGAATAAAGAAGGAATTGAAAATGTTCCCAAGTCCATTTGTCAATGTAAAAATAAGTAAAAAAACTGATAGAAAAGGCGTTTATAACGCGTGTTGTGTAACTTGCCATTTTTTCATGCGCTAAAGTTTCCAAACGCATGATACTTGTAGACGAACTGACGACGCGTGTTATGTACTTCTAATTTAAAGGTGTATGTAGATTTTTCTGTGTAACTGTATGTCACGACCAATTTCTTCACAAGATTCGTCATTATGAAGAATTAATTCAACATTGACTAGAATATTTTATTCATTATTTTTTGTTAAATAAAATTAAAACACCATCACTATTATTATTATTTATTTATTATTTTATTAATTTCATAGTCAACAAAATATATGTACGTGTGTATGTATGGACTCGTGTGTATGTATGTTTGTATATGTTTTGTATGAATAAAAATTATTGATGAATATGAATGTAAAATGTGTTAGTTTATCATAAAGAACAATTCACTAAATATTTCTTAATTTATGTAAATGTAGAAAAAAAATTGTAACTACAAAGTACATACTTAAAATTACTTTAACAAATGTTTAATTTACATGCGTTAAAACTAGTTGCGTTTTTTTTTTTGGTTGTTGTAAGAAATGCAAAGAAAAATCTATAGTTAAACTACAATTTCAAACAATACGAAGGCCATAAGGTGAAACTCTAAGATTATCCAGACTATGAAATGTAAAACTAAACCGCTGATTATTTGAGGGCAAAAAATTACAAGGCTTGCATAAAATCGTGTTTATTTTTTGTAAAAATATTTAAAGATGATGTGTGCACTAGAGATGGACGTGTGTTGAATATTTCTAACACGACACGACGAGAATCCAGCCAATTTCTGTACTAAACACTTCTTCAGAGTCAGCGTACACAGCAAGGCAGTGATGGATTTATCTAGGTGTAGGCGTAGGGTAAGAATTAAAACTTTAGTTTGATATTGATAATTTTTGTCAATCAATGAAACATTTAGAATACAATTCTGACCTTGTCCGTTAATTTGTCGGTGCTATGTATTTTTTTTTTTAGATTTGTATGATAGTATTCTAAAACACTTGAGTAGATCATTAAGCAAGCATTGTTCAGATTTAACGACAGTTCGGGTAAGTGTTAGGATGCATTGACAAGCAGCGTTTAAAAACTTCTGATTTGTGTAATTGCTTTTGCTTCTGCCTCTGAAAATGTAAACAGTCGCAGTCAAAGCGAACGCATGAAACGAAAAATTATACACAGCGGAGAAATTCAGCTGCCGGTTTGACTGACCGCTCCTTTAAATAAATTCGGATGTTAAACTTTATTTTTTTACTATTCTATACTTTATTTTTGCAAAAACTGTTACTGAGACTCAACAGAGAAGTGTGCATTAATTATATGATTTTCGGAAAAAGATTGTGAAAAACGAACATTTTTAAGTAAAAATAGGTCTTTATGACCTATTAGGGTGCCTAGACACGTTCAGATTATATTGCCAAATATTGTTAGCAAAAAATTAGAAGTCCCTGTTCATTATTCTAAAAGAAATAAAAAAAAGTTTATGAGTACTTTACTTTTGTACAAAAAGTTCACGAAGAAATAATTTATTTAGTGGACCCTTAGCTACATTATTGCCATATAGAGTAAGTCTGAATTAGCCATTGGCAAAAACTGATGACACAACATTTTGAGGGCATACTGATTTTCGAAATCTTTTGGTCACCAAAATCGCCAAACTGGTAATACTATGGAACCTCTACTGTCAGGACCGTGCGAATTTACAAGTGTTAATGCACACATATTTGATTTTAAAAAGCTTTTATTCATACAGCAAAAAGGGCGGCATATCTCACGGGGCCTAGGGCGACATCAGACATAAATCCGCCACTGCAGCAAGGCATGTACATAAAACGTACTATAAGGTGAATACGTTTTTCGCCAGTGGTGATTATAATTACCACAATATTCATGATTAAATTTTCGATTATAAATATAATATGTATATAATGTAATATGTGTAATTTTCATATCGATGGCTTAATATAAAAAAGGCGTATCCAAATTTTTTCGAAATGGCGTTTTTAAAATTTTCTGAGAGACAACGTATAATTGCATCCTCCTTGAAGATCTTAGTACGTTGCAGTTTAAAACAAGGTTGGAAACCGAAAAAAATAACGGTATCGGTATTGATACCGGTACAATTATTTTTTAAATTTCGGTATCGGTAGCGGTATCGGTATTTTTTTTATTTCGGTATCGGTATTACCGGTACATACCGTTATCGAGTTTATAATACCGGTATACCGATATTACTGATAAATTTATTATTTCAGGCAGTGGACATTACAAAAAATGTTTTTTTATTAAATTACTTCAAAAAGGGAGTATTTTTACATTAACATACATATGTACTCTTATAAAAGCATATAAACTTATTTGTTTCTATATACATGTGTATGTTTTTATACTATTATTAAAAAATAATTTATTAAAAAAGTGAAACAAGGAGACTGCAGTTCAAACTTTACATATATACGGCCCTATGTATAAGCAAAGTTTGGCATGAAGTTAGCATAAGTGGCAAAATTGAACATGATCTTAAAGAATTTTGCCATGAAACTTCACATTAAAAACTATGCTAGGGAGTAGAGGTGGATTAAAATTAGGTAATGCAACCATTTCTAATGTCTAATTGTATGGAGGAACTCGTTAATACCTAATTCAATTTCGTCACTTTTGCTAACTTCATGCCAATTTTTGCTTATACATAGTGCCGATAAAGTGTACATTTTGGTTAATTAAACAAAATAGTAAAAATAAAAGTTTTGTCTATACTTATATATTACACTGTGTGACAAATTTTGATGAAATCGAAATACCTGGGACGTGTTACTATATTTCTGCTAGGTATTGTCGAGTATAACAATACAAATTGTATTTGAAATTTTCCAGACACCTCCAAAATCTTGAGTTACGGGTAAAAACCGGTTTTTCGTCCCCGTAGACACTTATCAACCTCCAACTAAGTTAAATATCAACCGATTTTAAATTTATAAACGGATACAGAAAGAAGATACTTTAGACCTTTAGAACCATATAGATATATCTTGTTTCAGTAAATTTCAAATATGTCTTTATTTTTTCACCAAATATGATTTTTTCGGTTTTTTTCGACACTTTTATACTTTGGACACGTTCTTAGGCAATATTTTTGTACTGGATCTACATATATTGTTGATAACTTTGTTTATAAAATATAATTGAATAAGAGTAATTCACAGGACTGTTTTAAATATTTTGTTAGAAGACTTTTTGTTAAAAAACTACCTGTATGATGTATTTCGCTTTTATTTATACGCTTTCGTTGTATTTAAGCTTCCAGGACGATGAAAGTACAATTTAATAGATGTATATAAACACAGAGTACAAAATGGGTACAGCAGTGGTCGCCAAAATTTTTTCCTTCATTTCAAAAGTAATTTTCTTAACCTCAAGAGAGGAATCTTTAACTTCAAATATAAAAGTTTAGAAGTTTTTTTCTCTACCAACCTTATATATTACGGTGAAGTGTGTAAACAAGACCAATACCAAAGAAAGAGAGTTAATTGAAATATATTTTTGCAATTTTTTCACATATTACGGTTTACAGCTCAACTAAGTTGGATTGAAAATGAAACAACTTAACTTTTAAACAACTGTTTTTTTTTGTATTCTGAATAACAATTAATTTTAGTTGACTTCGAAACAATGCACGAAAAACAAAGGTTCTTATCTATGCTATATGTTTTGAAACCATAGTATCCATTACAAAACATTTTAAATATTTTTAGTTTTGGCCTTGGTATTTTTTCTTGAGATTCTATGTTTTATGAAAATGGCAATATTATTGGTTGACACATGGGATTGGTTGGCGTCTGGAATAGTAAAGCAAAACCAACACAATGGTCGAAATAAAAACCAAACTACAACTGATAGAAAGCATTTGTCTCATGGTGAAAAAAAACTCAACTATCCATTTATTTTTTGGCCGGAATCGGTATACCGGTACGTACCGGTATAGACGTAAACGGTAGTCTGGATACCGGTATTTTCTAACCGAAATGGATTTCGGTATCGGTAACGATACCGGTATCTAATTTTAGCGGTATTTGAATCGGTATCGATATTTTTATGATACCGTTTGCCAACCTTGAGTTTAAAATCAAGGACTTATGGCCACTTAAAAAATTATTTCTGCATGTACAAAATGCTTTAGTTTTTCTTCAGCTTTTTGCTTCTCCTATAAAATATAGCAAATTCGTATTCCGCCTTTCTTATATTAAGCCATCGATATATAATTACATGTATATGAATATTAATTTTGGGAAATAGTACACAAAAGTTAAAAGTAAACGTCTACTCTTATAAGAATAGGTGTAACTGATAGATACAATAATATCTTGGTACTTTATCTCTCTCCATGCATGTATTTCAATTGCCTTTATTTACAGTGAAACTTCGATATAACGAACTCCAAGGGGATCCGAAAATACTTCGTTATAGCCATTAATTAGCTATAAATATAATCAGAAAAACCTCGATACAACGAAATTTGAAGAAATACGAAACAAATTCGTTATAACTATTGTTTTCTTTATTTAAATTCTATTTAACATGAGAATGCTTATAAAAGCGTATATGGGGTAAATAAAAAATGAAACAGCACACACACTAAGAATTCGTTCCTTTGATAACTGGACCTTACCATTTTGCTATACATAATTTTATTCTTACTTCGTTGTAAAGAGGTTTTTGAACGAGTACTTCGTTGTATAGAGGCTTAACATATGCGCTTGTAAATAAATTTAGACTTTGCTGTTTTTATAACGGGACTTTACCATTTAGGATTAATTCTGATTTCGTTATATTGAGGGATTTGAAGGAATATTTTTGTATGAAAAATGTGAAATAGTGAGTGGAGTTGAATCATGACTTATAACTTCTTGTACTTATGCGCACTCATACTTATTGCAATGTTGTCTATCAATCATATTCACTCAAAAGTTTGAAGTGTGCATCGAACTCATACTTAGAAACATTTATGACGTTGTTAACTTTGACTCTCCTTAATTCAATGCCTAAAGACGATGCAAAATAAGTATGATTCACAATGCGGACTTCTCATACGAGCATTAAAGTTCTCTTTATGAGGTTATATGTTTCTCTGTGGTTTTTTTTGCAGCAATTGAAAAACAGCCCTATTTACTACTATTGTATACTACTTGCAAAATGTTTAATGACTAAACTTTTAAATAAACATACATGCATGAGTTGAGTGAGCTGAATCAATGGGAGTAGTATAAGTTTTTTCCTAATACTAGAAATCAAACTGAGGTGATTTATGAGTGTGAGTGTTTAAGACTATGATGTCGACGTCGCATTCATATTTATTCCAATCTATACTTATAAATCAATGTCATCGAGAGTATGCGTAAATCAGAGTATTTGAGTTTAAATGATGGCTACTCTCTTATATTTAAAATTTCATGAGTCAGTGTGAATAGCAAAAAAAAAAAACGATTCATTGTTGATCACTGAAGTGTATAAAAAATTTTTTGGTTTGTCGGTTGCAGATAGTAGAAGTTCTGGTAATTATAATCACCGGTCGGCGAGAAAAATGGACTAAGTAGTATACATATGAGTATTATGAGGAAACCATGTACCAACCCAAATATTGGGCAGCATTTTAATTGGTGCAACTGAACAGTCAGATAAAGCTGTGAATCACTTTCATATGATAACTACATTTTTTTCAGTTTTATTAATATATAATACATTGTATGTACTCATATATCTTTTTTTTTAGATAAAAACGCTATTTTTTATAGATTTATTTTTGTATTCGAGTTCATTGCTTCATTTTCGTTTTAATTTGGTTTTTTTTTTATTTTGACTTAAAACTAATATTTTATTTAATTTAAGTTCCAGCTAGTTTTTTTTCAATATACTTTTGTCTTTGGTTTTAAAATTTAAAATTAAAATAAAAAAGCGCTAGGCGTGTGATATTTTTAATAAATTCTCTTAATACATACTAGATTTCTACAAATGTTTCAATTATTGACGCATATTAAAATTATTGTACAAATTAGTTGTCTTTTCTTTCTTTTGTTGCTTTTGTTCTTTGTCTAAATGTTAAATTTAATTCCTCTACATTATTATTATTATTATTATTATTATTATTATTATTATTATATGCAATTTTTATCATAAACGCACTAAATTCGTTGCGAAACGAACGAACGAAACTACACGAACGAAATAACTGCATGTTTTTGTTTCTTATGGCCTGTTTCACAATAACGAAAGAAAACTTTCGACTAATAATTTATATTGAAAACAAAAACAAATTTTCATATTTTATTGTTGGTTTCAATATAAATTTTCGGTCGAAAGTTTTCTTTCGTTATTGTGAAACAGGACATTAATATTTATTCGAAGTATTTTTCTTTTAACGCCTGTCTTACTGTCATGATTAATGTGCTCCAAGTCTGCATAAAAATAGTTTGTTGGGAATAAACTGCGTTCTTGATATACAATTAATTATTTATCTAGGACATGCCCATTGGTTTGATTTCCTAAAGTTTGGTGTCTTTTAAAAAAAATGTAAATGCGGTATTATATTTATGTAAGCGTTTTTCCTAATAGAGCCGCTGCCTCCTCTGGTATGTCTAATTCCTTTGCTTTTGCCACATTGAAATATGACGTTGCACTGTAGTTGAATAATTCAAAATCGTATCTGGAAATAAATAAAAGTAAGGTCAAGAATAAATTTCACTGGTTAATTTTTATAAAAAAATGTTCTTCACCACACACACTGAAGTAGATCGCAAATCTAACTGGACAAAATAAAAAATGTCTGGCAACATTCTTTCTGATCGTTTAATGAACTTCTCAATACAATAGGTAACTGAATCTCATGTTTTGTTTATACCCTTTACCAAAAAAATGGCAATAGGGTATACATATGTATGTATTAGAGTTCGACCGATTAATCGGCTTCGGCTTCGGCCTTCGGCCAAAAATTGGTAATCGGCCAACATTCGGCCTATGGCAAAAATCGGCCGATTAGCCGAAGCCGAATATTTTTCATTCCAAGCTTGAAATTTTTGGTCGTTGCTCGCCGACAGTTTCTATTGTGTTTAACGTTTTGAAAGGGTTGCTTTGAAATACAACCCTGTTGCTTTCTATTTTCTTTTACTTGGACGTTCTTGTGAGTGATCATATGAAAAAGCAATCTAGAAATTGCAAAATAGTTTTATTTTTCTTGTTATGTATCCAATAGATATTACAGCTATTTCAGTGATCTCAAAAAAGCAAACTTTTTTCTTAATTCATATAAAACAATTATCATTTTTAAAATTTAAAACATTCGGCTTCGGCTTCGGTTTTGGCCGAAGTTTAGGATTTTAGCCGAAGTTCGGCTTCGGCCAAAAAAAAAAAACGCCTTCGGTCGATCTCTAATATGTATATAGGTTTGTCATTCCGTTTGTAATTTCCATAATATTAATAAGTAATAAAGACCTGCGTAAATAGTCTTGAAATGTAAATACGTCTTGTTTTTTAAATGTATTCTCGTGGCTGTAGAATACTAAACCAATAATAAATGCTGTCGTATTATAAGCAAAGCACGATAGATGCATTTGTGTGCGTGTACATGAGTGCTAACAAGCAATGTCGTGAATACTTCTTGTTATGAACAAACAATCAACAAAGTAGTGTTGATACGTGTATGTTTGTTATTTTTCATATTGTACGTTTGAGTGTGTGTGTAAGATGTAGATGGTAATCTATTATGTGTTTAAGGGAGGTTTTTTTTAAGCAAGCGCACACAACTAATGTAAATGCATGTGAACGTTTGTTTGTGCGCAGAAAAATAAAAGAGCATACACACAACGTGGCATCACAAATTTTTCAGTCACGAAGTATTTTCTTCTTTACTCCTATACTTGCAATAACTGAAACAAATTCTTGCAAACAGTGTTGCTTAGCGTTTCTTTTAGAAGACTTCGCTGTAGTAAAGCATTTGAAAAATCCCTCATGTCTTGAAAGTTCTTATAAATGGTCTTGTGCAGGACTTTAATAAGTAAGAGTGCTATATTCGGCTGTGCCGAATCTTATATACCCTTTACCAACGTATATCGTTTGCTAAAATGCAAAAAGGCGTAACTAACAAAAATATAATTTTACAGGAGAAACAATAAACTAAACAAAAAACTGAACAAACATGTATTTAAGTCCCCTTGTTATTTGTTAATAAAAGCGTCATTTTTGGTCGCAGAAGTGTAATATTTTGTCAAGACATGTAGTTCAATGGCATTCATAATAATCAATAAAAAAAACTTTTGAGTTTGAATTTTTTGTTAGCGACGCCTTTTTGCATTTTAGCTGACGATATGTATTATACAGACACATACATACATACATATTTGATTTGTGATAAAATTTATAATGTGACCTTTCGGTTTTTTTTCGACTAAAGCATTTGATTCAAATATTTTTCGATATAAGTAGTGTAAATAGGGGCATTCTGGGCCAGTTTTTCCATACAAAACGTTGGCTCATGCCCAGTTAACAATTGTGTGCAAGATGGTTAACTGGATTATTGCATGAGTAAAATTGAATACGATTGCAAATGCTGGCGCTGGTGGTTGGTAGTGTTGGTGGTATGGTGTGGTGCGTGCGTCAGCCTGGTGGGTTAGTTTAAATAAATTGCCGTACAGAGTAAAATTGCGAAATATGCATTTTATAATTGAATGTAAATATAAAATTTTTTTTTAGAAATTTTTTGAGGTTCTAGTTTATAAGTTAATTTTTTATTAACTTTGCAGTTGCGAGATTTATATAAAAATAAATTTAGATCTTGTTGTGTGGTTTTACTTCAACATATTTTTAAAATATTGATTTTATAAATGCAGTTGAAGGAATGAAATGTTTAGTTTGAAAACAATTAATCATAAATGTAAAAATAGGTCTGTTATTAAAATCGAACAAACCCCTAGCGAGTTACATTGAAATAATTAGGCATGAGCACTTTGTTTAGGGGATCATATTAGCCACGCCCATTAAAAAAATCTGTACGTGATAGATAAAAACTTAAAACAGATTTGAATTTAATGCACTAATGTCCATATACAATACATGTATTTATTTAAAACAATTTTTTTTTGCAGAACAGTGTTAACTGTTTGTAGAAATTACGGACAAGAGAAGCAGTACCTTTTTACTGGGTATCTAGTCCATTAAGAATGCATAAAATATTGATAAAACTTACCTGTAATAGTCGTACAATCCATCCAATTCATTTCTTGATAATTTAGAATAAAATTGTTGCAGCAATTCCAGTGTGTTTTTCCCCTTGCCCATGTTGCGCCACTCGGGCGCAATAACACGCTTTAAACCAGTCTTTTCAATGAGATACAATTGATCCTCCTCTAGAGTTTCAAATTTTAATATTATATCGAAATTGATTAAACAAGGCGTGCAGAATTGTGTCGAGGCCACAAAGTGCATGTCCAAATGGTTGCCATGTTTAATTTGATCCAACAGCCAGCGTACAAATTCCGAAAATGTTGGATATTTTGGAGGCTTTAATTGTTGACTCTGTAATGATGGTGATCATATGTATATTCCTCAATATTTAACTAAGGCTTGTAAAACAAACAAAAAATATCACTCACCTTTTTTCGATAAGTGCGCACAATTTTTCGCCCCAGCTTATCGTGAAACGAATGCGGTATCGCATATACAAACTTATCGCGGTAAGCGCTTAACAGTCTTTCGAATGGATGGCGTGCTATTATAAATGTAATTGAATTGTTTTGAGCTGCATGTAGCTGGGAGAAGCAATTAAATTTCAAATTGTTTAATGAAGATTGGCACACAAAAAAAAATGATTTTTGTATTATTTAACTAATATAAAAATTAGCAAATGATTTAAATGTTGTATACTAACCTCTTCTAATGTTACACGCGGATAACGTTCGCGTGCTAAGTGTAATAAAATCTCTTTGGTTTTGTGCAAAAAATCCGCTGAATAGCCAGCTAAAACATTAAAATTAAACATCCATGATGAAGAGGCAGCTTTAAATACATTGCACCTGCAAATAAAAAATAAAAAAAATAAATAGTTTGGTTTGCTTATAAAAAGATTGCTGTCCTTTAATGGTTGCTGTGCCATAACCGCCAAAAAAAATTAAGCGGCATAATTCTTGAGGTTTGTTCTTTTACGAAAATCGATTATTGACGATGGTAGGTAATCGATTTTCGTTAAATTTCGTTAAAAACCGAAGTTAAAAAAATATGTCGCTTAAACTTTTTCTTGGCGGTCATGGCTCGTATTATTGATTGGTTAAATTTTCATTAAGCTTCGCAGTTTTTACTTGTAAGGTAACCGCAGAGTTTTTTATAATTTTTTTACTGCTTCACTCTAGTTAGTTTAACCAATTTCGCTAATTGGCTAGATTTACGGGTACCACCTAACCTTTACCCTGAAATCATCCTTTTTGATTTTTCTGATCTCTGACACCAATCTCTTTCTTTTAAAAATATAATATATATTTAATTTATAGAAAAAAAAACTAGTTTTAGTAAGTTACTTTTATATAATAAAAAAGTTAAAGTTTTCCAACCCTGGAAACGTCTTTTTAAATTTTTTATTTTTTTTTATAAAATAAGTTTATTAACTAAAAAAATAAAAATTTCGTTTTCGGTAGTTACTTTTATATGGCAAAATAAAGTTTAAGTTTTCCAGCTCTGCAACCGTCTGCTCGATTTTGCTGGTTCTCAATACCAATCTATTTTGGACCATTTCTGACACACCACTGTAGGAACGAAGTCTCTAGCTTTTCTGGGAACTTCGGAAAACCGATTTCACGTACAGACAGACGTACATCGCTTATTCGTCTTCCCTATGCATAAGGATCCAGAATATATATAGTTTATGGGTCGCTTATTAATATTATGGAAATTACAAACGGAATGACAAACCTATATATACCCTTTTACCATTTTTTTGGTGAAGGGTGTAATAATCATTTCTCATATTCCATTTCATTATTTAAATATTTAAATTAAATAGCTGATATTAATAACAATCTCCACCCAAGTAGACGCATGGGGTGCTGATAAAGTGCGTGGCTGCACAGAAAAATATCGTCAGTTCCTCCAGCTAATAAAGTCTATTTTAATTTTTCTTCTCTTTTTTAGAAACTCACATTAATTAATAAATATATTTCATTCAATAAAAACTGAAAGTATTTATAATTTGATTAGGCTAAAGTTCGTATCGCTTCGTAAGGCAAATTACATGTGATAATTATTAATGAACAAATAACACCAAAGTTAATTGCAAATATTCTGACAAACACTTAGTATAACGGAACAACTAGCTGTTTTCGAAGACCACCACTATAGTTGGCAGATTTCAACCGAAAAATCATCAATATAACTATTTGAAAACGTCCAAAAATTCGTCAAAAATAAAATATGTACTTTTTTCAAACTAAAGACGAGTATAATTTTGTTGCGAGAAAACATAACACAAAAAAAAATTATAGTTTTTTATAAAATAAACTAAATTCTTCCAAATAAAGAGATCAAATGTTGTTTTAAAATCAATATCCAGCCTTATTTTTGATTTTATTGTAAGCGACAAAAATTAAAATTTTCAGGAAAAGTTTTTTTTTTATCCTTAATGATCAAACAGAATTGGGGCATAAACACATTTTCCATACAAATTGACACAAAAAATCAGCACCAGAAAGCAGTCGATAGATAGAATCTATTTTATTTTGACAACGTTTTTTCTTATGCTCTCATATATAAATACTCATTCTCTCAAGAATGCTACCATACTTTCAATAAATTTCATAAATTTTGTGAACAAAACTACAAAGAAAAATAAGCACAAAAGAAAATAAAACTAAAATTATAGAGCATTTGAAGTTACTTCCGTAGATTTTATTATGGGCTTTGTTAATTTGACAACGATTTTTCCTGAAGTTGCGGACATATTCTGCTTGATCATTTACGACTACAAAAATTTTCTACATTTGCTGAAGATTGCGGTAAAACTAAACTAAAATAGGTTAATGTGCGATAAAATTAGTTAACGTGGGAAATAAAACACGCTGAAGTCCTATTTCTAATTTCTGAATTTTCTGAATCAAAAATCTAAAAGTTTTAAGTGTATCAGGGAAAATTTGTTCTAATTTTAATAACTTTGATTGTCTGAATTCAGACTCAAATGCTTGTATTTAACATTCTTCAACAAGGCGAGAAAACTCTTCGAATATCGTGGAAAGAACTTTTATTTCCTATAATAATATTGTAGGAATCAATTAAGCTTAAGGCTTTGAATGCATCTTCGAAGTCAAAACTTATTAAAATTTGATCACACGGTTCTATAAAAAAAAATTAAATTTTTTTAATGATTTCACATTTTTCAATTTGGTTAGCTTTATTTAGCATCAGCACATATTCCGAAGAAAATTTCGCCAATGTCTAAATAATTATTCTCATCTTTATAATCCACCAAATAAAAATTCTCGCTCTCAACGAAATCTGTTTTTGAAAAATTACTCATAACTTTTTCAAATTGATTTTGTGTTTGACCATAAAAATTTTGTATTTCTGTTGTTTCAGTTGATAAACTATGTACAATAACATGTTTAAATAATATAACAAAAATTAAAAATTTTAAAAACACCCGATATTTCTAGAAAATATGTGACATCTTCTAAACGGGTTGACCGATTTGCTTCAAACATGGTTAAGAACCATCCGGATCAAGTCACCTTTCAAACAGAAATGAAATCGGTCCAGCCGTTTTGGCTGTACGTGAACACGGACAGACACACAGATACACAGACACACACTACAAACTTATAACACCCCTTTTTTTGGTCGGGAGTTAAAAACAGTTAATTCCAAAATTATTAATAAAAATGATGATCGTAAAAGATAAGTAAGAATAGTTAAACATACATAGGTAGAGTGATATAACTTCGTGCTAACCTAAATAGAAAATGGAAAAACAGAAAATGAATAGTGATACTTACAAATGTGTTTGCCAAAGGCAAATCAATAATTGTATACACAATCAATTCTCATATTCCATTTCATAGAAATTTAAGTTTAATAGCTGATGTTAATAATAATCTCTACCCCAGTAGATAGACATGGGTGCTGATGAAGTGCGTGGCTGCACAGAAAAATATCGGTATTTCCCCCAGCTAATAGTGTCTAGTTTAATTTTTCTTCTATTCTTTAGATACTCACATTAATTAATAAAAATATTTCATTCATAAGAATTGAAATTACTGAACTCAAGCCTGATTAAGAAATTATTTCTGATTAATAAAAAACTTTAAATTTATTGCATTTTACTCCTTATTTTAATTCCACATTCTAGCAAAAGGTACCAAGTTCTTGGTCAAGTTCAAAATAGTTTTATAGGTATAAAAAATGGTGTCAATATATAATTGTTTAAAATCGTCAAATTGAAGGCGAAAATCGTCCAGTCGTCAAAATGCTATTTTTGGCGCCCAAAATAGTCAAATCTGGCAACCGTGGCCACCACACCTTCACCATCAGCGTTATTTTCTGTTTAGTCCACTGTGTGTGGTGTCAGTTGATGTAGATATCTGCTTTTATATATTCTGACAAACACGTAGTAGAACGGAACAACTAGCTGTTTTTGCAGGTCATTACACCTTCATCATCAGCGTTCTTTTGTGTTTGGTCCACTGTGTGTAGTGTCAGTTGATTTCTGCTTTATATACTCAGCTGTTATTGTAAATGGAATATGTGAATTGTTTTGATTCATCGTATTACAATTTTCTGAAAGCTTTTTTGTAATGAAAGCTCAATTTTACCATCTCTATTTACATAATAAATATTTACAACAGTCTTGCCATTGCGGTTTCTATTGAAAATACTGAGCTTAAGCCCGCTTAAAAATATATTCCTGATTAATATTACGTAAACATTTTATAAAAGTATATTGTTTACTCATTTCATGAGAGAAAAATTAAATTTTCTTCTTTCCATTAAGTTGGGTGTGAATTGAAAACTTCAAACTCGTTTCCTGGTGCACTGTTTTTCTTTTTTTGAGTTATGACGTTGTTTGAGTAAATGAGAGATATGTATGCATGCAGATAAGAACCCAGTTGGCCACGTGTTTAAGACATCTTTGACGACGTGTACAAGACAATGGTAAGTCGTAGAAGACATATTGAAGACAGCTCCATACAAATCGTCGACGAAATTTTCATACAAATGGCGCCGAAGTCACACAAGACGAGATGGGCGACAATGTCACTCAGATTGTCGTCAACACTGTTTTATTGAAGACAAAACGCATGACACAGTCGCTCAGATTGTCCTCAACAAAGTTTTATTGAAGATAAAACGATGGATATTGTCGCTCAGATAGTCATGAACGACGATTTCCTTTAAATTTTCGATTAGAAAAGCTAATGAACAGGCGACATGTCGTACATTAATCGTCGAAGACAATGTCGTCTGTGACGATTTGGCCAACTGGGAATATATTGCAGTAGTTAAACTTACCATATGATATGATGTTTTTTATTGACTAAAAATTCCCAAGGATTTGGCTTGTGCCATGAATCAGTGCCTGCAAATAAATATAAAAGAATAAAAGAAACAGAAGTAAAGTTATTTCAATATTATTTTTTCGAATTTTTTATTCACTGTCTTTAGGCATTATTAAAAATTTTAAAACAAAGTGGGTCATACACACACAAACACATATGTAAATATGTATATGTGCATGTGATTGTTGTATTGTGCATTAAACACTTTCACCACAGCAAGCTACCGACTACCAAACGTCAAGGATAGAATACACATGTTTATATGAGAATGATTATTATTATTAATGCATTAAACACATTCGACACAGCAGGCTACGGGCTACAATCTGTCAAAAATAGAATACACACATTCTTATGGTAACAATTATTTTAACGACAGCAGGCTACACGACTGCACGACCACCGTTGTAGCTGTCGCCAACTTTAAACTAATTTCTATTTCTCTGGCTACAATGAGCAAATGCAGTGTTGCCAGTATAATACAAAATGGTGAATGAATGATATCGTACAATTATTTCATACTATTTACTAGAAACAATATCCAAAAATTGATGTAAAGAATAAATTGATTCATTATTGTACTTTTATGTGAAATAAGTACATTTTAAAAGAAAAATTAATTTTTATAAATGCAAAATATATGAAAGTGGCAATACTGAACTATGTATTTGTACTTGAATATCAGCTGCAGATGGTGCTGCTGCCGTCTCCAAAATAATTAAGTAGCTGGCTACGAGGCGACAAATGCTGCTAGCGGCATTTGAAGTCGTGTGTTCGTGTAGCCTGCTGTGGTGAATGTGTTTAATGCATAATTTCTATTTCTTTGGCTACAATGAGCAAATGCAGTGTTACCAGTGTAATACAAAATGTTGAATGAATGATATCGTACAATTATTTAATATTATTTACCAGAAACAATATCCAAAAATTGATGTAAAGAATAAATTGATTAATTTTTGTACTTTTACGTGAAATAAGTACATTTTAAAAGAAAAATTAATTTTTATATATGCAAAATGTATGAAAGTGGCAATACTGAACTATGTATTTGTACTTGAATCTCAGCTGTAGATGGTGCTGCTGCCGTCTCCAAAATAATTAAGTAGCTGGCTACGAGGCGACAAATGCTGCTGGCGGCATTTGAAGTCGTGTGTTCGTGTAGCCTGCTGTGGTGAATGTGTTTAATGCATTGGTTGTAAGCCCTATGAAACATCCGGTATTGACTTAACGAGACGGCATTTACTTTCTAAAGGATATCATACACTTGTTGAGTTTTAAATCTGATTGCTTGTATACTCGTATGTGCGTATTGTTTGGGCTTGTATTTTGCGACTATAGAAAGCGGATTAATGTTTGTGACAAGTGCAAAGAATGAAAGTTGGGGAAAGGCATTGTCATTGGTATGTTGGTATTAAATGTCGTTTTCTATTATGCACTTATTTTCGATTCATTCCATTGACAAGGGTTTTTCTTTTTCGAAAAAAAATGTCGTTGCAATTTCTGATTTTCATCAACGTTTTAAGTTAGCATGAATTTTTGATTTGAGACAACTGTGTGTGATGTGCCGAAAAAAGTGTAACCACTAATTACTAATGAAAAACTGTTTGATTCAGACATGTATTGATTGATTTAAACAGTTTGTTCATCAATAATTATCACATGTAATTTGGCTTAAAAAGCATTACGAGCATTAGCCTATTCAATTCATAAGAATATAGAAACAAATACAGTTCGAAAAATAATAATTAAATTAACTAAAATTAATAGTCATTGGCTTGTGGCAAAAATTAAATAAAAATATACTTAATAGTAACAAACCAAAAAAGTTTGTCTTAAGTAGAACAAAAATAAGCGAATTAACAAACATGTGCATAGTTAGTAAAGAACAAACGACAATGGTAAGACTGTTGTAAATATAGAGATGGTAACTTTGAGCGTTCATTACAAAACACATGAGCAGATTGAAATGCAATGAATTTAAACCAATTCACATATTCCATTTGCAATAAAGTTTCGTATATAAGGAAGACATCTACATCAACTGACACCTTACACAGTGGACAAAACACAGAAGAACGCTGATGAGGAAGGTTTAGTGGCCTTCGAAAACGGTTGGCTGTTCCGTTCAACTATGTGTTGTTGTCAGAATATTTACAACTAACTTGAATGTTATTTGTTCATTAATAATTATCACATGTAATTTGGCTTAAAAAGCGTTACGAACAGTAGCCTAATTCAATTCATAAGAGTTTCCAATCATGTTGGATTCTATAAAATTGTTTATTAGTTATGTGTGAAACTGTTTAAGTCAATAAATACGTGTCTGAATCAAAAAATTTTTCATTAGTAATTAGTGGTTACGCTTTTTTGGGTACATGACCATCTTGAAATGCCAAATGTAAGCTCAGGCTTAAAATAAAATTGACAAAAATTTTCATATACTTAAATAATTTTCGGCTCGATACATTGGACCAATTGGCTGTTGTTGGCGCTTGACACTCGTATTTTGAAAATTAGAAAAATCGCTGGTTAAAAGGTTTTAAGTTTTGGGTATTAGTGCCCTTTTGCGCACGTGAAATTTACTTTGCAAAGTCCTGAGTTTGTTGCTGAAAAGGGAAAGCATTTGTTTTATATGAAAACTTTTGTTGTTGTTGTTGTAGTCATATTTCTATATGGTCCTTCGAGGAACCATCAAGAACTTATGGTTAATATTGTTTATGTGGGAAATTACATAGAAACGTTACTTTGGTGGTTGTTTGTAACGGATTTTTTGAAATGTCATGCCAAAATCGTTATTTTAAAGCGGAAAGAGAACTTTCCGATTTTTTTAATACTATGTCATGGACCAAATCTTTAGAAGAAAGCAAGCCGCCTTGCATACATCTGTAATGCACTGTACAAAAGTCCGGTGCCAAAAATGCGCAGTTAATTTATGTTTCTTTAACGAAAAATTTTTTTTCGCAGATTTTCATCAAAATTAATCTTTTGTAAACAACTGATTTATTAATATTTGATTTAATTTGGCAATAAAATTTCTTTATTTCTAATAAAATACGAGTAAACATATATCAGTTATATAGAATTTACTTAATCCGAGAGAGCCTGGTGGTTCCTGTAAGGACCAGCCAGGCTTTTTCTGTCACAGTTGGGTAAGAAAAACATGTAAACAAAACTGTAGAACAAACATTGTTCAGAATCGTCCCCTCAATATAACAATAGCGTTTGTGCTCATACACCATTATTTTTTTATTGCATATTTGGAATCTACATCATTGATTCTATATCTGGTCAAAATTTCGTCAAATTCTACTTCTACAAAGTGGGTAAAAATAAAATTGGAAAAAATAGTGTATAATTTCTTGTTCAAAAATTTCCTTATATATTAAAAAAAACAAGATATTAGGATATTAAGCGTTAACTTACCAATCACATCTAGACCCAATTCCGTGCATTTCTCCGCTAAAAGTTTGCGTCTTCTTTCCATACGTTTTTCTACTTTGAGCATATCACTTTCCGACAAAGACTGTATCGCTTCGTCAGGTATCAGAGGTAAATGAGTTTCATTGATGTACTATAATAATGACAAATAAATAAATAAATAAATGAAATTTAATTTTGAATCCTGATATATATTAAGTATATTAAGGAGCTTTATTCGGGTCGGAGTCTTTAAGAAAAATGCCATAATGTTTAAAGTGTAAAACTGAGTCATAAATAATAATAATTTTGTAGTGACAGTGGAAATGAAAAGGACAATTTTTCAAGGACTTTGCAATAAATTGGATCTCATACAAAATCGAAGTTTTATTGCCCAGCGCTTATTAACATTGATTTATTTGCATAGATCAAGAGCAGTCGTCGTCAAGTTACCAGCTTGCCTAAAAATTATTTGACACCCTGACGATGACAAATTTACACAATGTGCATAGCAGATTGTAGTGATAGGTATTGTACGAAACAAGAACTTGGTCAAAACTTTAATATCAATAATTTTGACGGCCAAAATTTTGAATAAGAACTTAACCTGTTTTTGTTACGATCTTTCTAGTTTTTTAAAAGTTTGCTTTTATACAACTTTTTAAATGTAAAGTTTCTATTCATTGCGAATGCGTCAATTGAAAAGGGCATAGTTAATTGCATAAAGTAATGGGTTAGAGCTTGATGCATTGTTTTCAATCAACAAAATCGATCAGCTGTTTCGTTAGGGGACGGAGACGTTTGGCTAATTCTGTCTTGATGGATGTGGGAAATCACAGTTTGTTTTAGTATTATCATTAAGTATGAAGTACGAACTTTCGCAAGAATTGTTTGGGTATAAATACGTACAAATAACGTAAATCTTAGTATAAATCGAGTTTTTTGTATATTGCGAAAGAAGTAGTGCTAATGTATCGAAAAATGAAAAAAATCTCGATTTCCAAAAAATAATGAGTTAGGGCCTTTCTATGTTAAGGTAGCGATATATAGGCTGATAAACACAATACCTTTCTTTGCGTAGCGCAGTTGGGTAATAATAAAATTAAATCTGCTAAGACGAAATATATGAAAGGTATCGCTTAAATTCGATGGGAGTGGTAACGTCTATTTTTCAATATTTTTTATAGAAATATGTATAGATTTTGTTCAATGTATAGCTTTGCAACGTGTACGTAAAGTTTCAGTCAAATCGATGGTGTTAAACGCTCTAAATAAACTTTTAAATTCTGAGCTTTATGGGCGTAACGCCGCTTCTGTTTAAAATTGCCATGTTTTAATGTAGAAACAGGACGAATGGCTGCATGTTAATATATGTACACACTGTGTGCAGAGGCCGGAAGGCTTCTTGCAGCCAAACAACCAGACTTAAGAAAATCATTAAGTTCATGTTTTCCCGTTGATCTGGGATTTTCATTTCCACACACGTTGTTTGTTTTTATTTTTTCTCATTTTAAAAACTTTTATAGCATTTTTTTTAAAGATATATAGTTACATATCGTCCCCTTAATAAAACAATAGTGTATATTTTTTTTTGCCATTTCGAAATAATGGACTTTAAAGTTTTATTAGACATATGGGAAAACAGCAATATTTCAGAAAATATTCAATGTTTTTAAGCTATGGTCATTTAAATATGTGTAATTTACAAGTGCTTTAACTGCAAACAAATGAAAAACGCAATAATACGCTAGTATTTCAATTGATCTTTTGACCCACTTTGTGGAAGTAGAATTTCACCAAATTTTTACCACATGGAATCAGTTATGTAGATTCTTATTATGCAATAAAAAAAATAATGGTGTACATGCGTATACACTATTGTTTTATTGAGGGGACGATATATTTATATATTATATTATATTATATTTATAAAGGAGTATTAATAGAAGATAATATTTTTATATAGATAATTAAAAATAATAATTAACAACATTAAAAATTTTAAACATCAAATACGAAAGAATTAAATTTATTTAAAATAACGCATTGAACATTTTTATTAATTGTGGGTGCTTTTATACTAAATATTGTTGCATTTAAAAAAAAAATTGGTGTTTTAATCAAATATTAATATAAAAAAACTTTAGGCCGAACACATCCACTTGTTACGGATAAAATTTCTGTTAGTGCAAAATTTTTTATACACATTCCTCACTTATACCCCTTTTTTTGGACACTCAAAGTTTATTTAACAAAGTCTTAATCCAGTTGAGAGAAAGGCAGAAAGAGAAAGTATTCCTCTTTTTGTCCTTCTCCCAGCTGAATTAAGGGCCTGTCTCACGAAGTCGACAGTGTTCGACTTACATTCGCACACTTCCATTCAAAACAAAAAAAATTTTAATATTTTCTTGTTGTTTCAAATAAAAGTGTGCGACAAGTTGAACGTTGTCGACATCGTGGGATTGGCCCTAAGACCTTGCAAAGTAAACTTTGCGTGTCTAAAAGGGGTCTTACTTGAACAGCGCCTTAACTCAAAAAATGCGATTTTTAATTTAATAAACCAGAATTTTAATCATACGAGTATTATCGTGATTCACATTGTGTAAAAATTTCATACAAATATCTTGTATATTCAACTCTTGGGAGAAAAGCAAAATTTTCTTTTTCCATTAATTTGTGTGTAAATTTAAATTAAAACTTTCTACTTTTGCTCTATCTACCTAGTTTTTTGAGTTATGACTTTGTTCAAATATATAAGCGATATGTAGTTTGACCTGTCTCTTAAAGAGAGAGAGAGAAGTATTAGAGAACGAAAGTATAGAAACAAAACTTTTGTCCGCAACAAATGGTGATCTCAGCTTAAATTTAACAAGGTTCGATAAACATTTGTATTTTGTTTTTCTTTTTTTTTATAAAATATTTACTTTATCATATTTAGAAAATCTTTTTCTAGAATTCCCTGTAGCCGCTATGGTAAGATCCTTATTTTTGCCGAGCAACATGACCGGATAGCGAAACGTTTGTTCGGCAAAATTATCCTTGACTTTTGTGGCCTAGAAATTTTAATTAATTAAATAATTTTTAAATTAAATTACTTAAAAATAGATGTTGCAATTTTTCAATATTTTTTTATTATTCATTTATTAAAGGATGCCAGCAAATTTCTAACAAAAAGCTCAATTTCCAGTAAATTATAATGATCGGATATGTTTTGGCTGAATTTTATTTTAAATAGGGATTTTAGGAATTTCATAAAAGTTGTAGTGAGCTTATTATTAAAAAAAATATATGTCAACTCCTAAAAAGGTTTAAGGGTATGTAAGTAAGCAGAAACTCATTTTCGCATTTAAAAATGTTTACAGAATTTTGCTAAATACTATTTGGTTTTATAAGTAAGCGCAATTTTAAAATTTTTGGTGTAATATTTTTAATTTTTTTTTATAAATACTAAAGCTAGGCTTAGATGTGTTAAATATTTAATGAAAAAAGCATAGACACAAGCTTTTTTAAGGTTGAATTAGACGCGCCATAACCATATATATGTATATATACATATCTGTGGTTTTTATTAATATATAATATCAAATTGTTATATTTTAAATGCTTTTTAGGAAGTTCTAAGACATCATATTTTTCTAAAGCAGCAACAAAACTTCTAACTTTTTTTTTAAATAAGCTTAAAAAATAACTTTTTCTGGCTCTACTGAAGAAATTTGATTTTTGTGACATACGCTGTTATTAATGAAAACCACAGATACGAGTATGTATTTGCTTCAAATATTAGTGCTGCCATAACCAAAAGCATCTAATTGTGTGTTCATTTCTTTATACTTTAGGTCATCCACTTTTATAATCCAAAAAATTTAATATAAATAATTTAAATAATAAAAAGCATAACCAAAATAAGTAAAAGCAAAAATAAAAATCTAAACTTTGCAAGCAACACAGCAAACAAAAAAAAAAACAAATAGGTCTAACCAGCAAACAGCTGTTTATCACAAAATATACCAAGGCTGACACTAGACGGAAGAGAATTGTGTATTCAGATGGTCTTGCTCACACAAATACTCTTTACTGTTTTTTTTTGAGTGGTAGTATTTTAACGTAATTTCATTTTATACTTTGTGGCCTCATTCGATGTGTGCTTTTTGTAAGTAAAAGTTAATAAATTCCGTACAGTGCGACTGTACACGCATAGGTAAGGTTCCGTACGGACACTAGATATGTAATAATATACGAACTTTAGCGATTTTTCTAGTTTAGGCGGTTTTTCTTATTTTTAGCGCTTTTTTTGCTTTTCGAATTTTTTCGGTATTCGGCGTTTTTTTCATTTTGCCTATTTTTTTGGGTTTTGGCGATTTATTTTAGCTTTAGAGATTTTTTTAGGTTTAGAGATTTTTTTATTTACTGCACTTTTATTGCGTTTGGAATTTTTTCGGTTTTTGGCGTTTTTTTAATTTTGGCTATTTTTTGGGGTTTTGGCGATTTATTTTAGTTTTAGAGATTTTTTTAATTTACTACACTTTTTTCGTTTTGGCGATTTTTTTCTCGGGTTTTTGAGTTTTTATTCATTTTGGCGACTATTTTTTCATTTAGAAGCTTTTTCGGTTTTTGGCGATTTATTTTAGATTTTATAATTTTGGGATTTTTTTGGGATTGTCAAAATTACATTAACTGATAGAACACCATTTAGCTTTGAGTTTTTTAAATTTTATTGTTGATTGTTGTAGGCTGTACAAAAATACACTTACTTTGCAAATTTCAAGTGTCTATATACATATTGTACGATTATG
The DNA here is from genome assembly GCA_944452675.1 of Tachina lurida. NCBI lineage: Eukaryota > Metazoa > Arthropoda > Insecta > Diptera > Tachinidae > Tachina > Tachina lurida. Next base: position 92,902,723 of record OX101754.1, on the reverse strand, counting down.
TATATTACATGGGATTTTAAAATTGTTCGTTGCTCGTTTTGGAACATTTTTATATATATTTTTATTTTATATATAGATAATTTTTAACTGTCACGTATTTGGTGTTGTAGTGCGTGAAAATTTCAGGTCCATAGCTGTTATGGTTCTCGAAAAAAAACACCCTGTGACGAACAGACGGACAGCGCACAGAGAGGTTGTATTTGAGCCAAAAAGCTGGCCAATACGGGGTTTTTCAGTTTAGATTGCTTGTGAAAAGCTATTGAGTGATCCTAGATCAATGAAACTTGGCAAAAATATGTCTCTTAGTTCTAGGCTGTTAAAGTTTGAAAACAAGAAAAATCGGGCAAAGGGGGAAAAAGTTCCTCTCAGAGAAACTAATCCCACCTCTGAAAAATTAATTTTTTTTCTTAAATTTTTTCATACTTTTGTCTAGCGAATGTAACTTTTAACATCGGCGAAAGTTGAAAACCCTAAACTTAGGCCCAAGAGACCATTAGATGGTGGGCGGTGACAAAAATTGTATTTACAAAAATAATATAAATATTAAAAAAATTCACCACTTATGCCGTACTATCATACAAATTAAATTTATAAGCTTTTGTGGGCAAGGCGAGTATCTCTCTCCTCAAAGCAAACGTTTCGTCCATGCAAGATGAGCAAAAACAGAAAGAAAGTGAAATTTTCAACCCCAAAATTCAATTGGCTTCTATGGTTATGGGAATGGCTATGGCATTATCTAAAGTTACCTATAATCAAATACACTGTTGCACATAAGATTGGTTCGAACAGCTGTTTTTTATGCTTATGGTTATGACACGTCGAATTTAACCTTTGAAAAGAAATATTATTTTCGTATGTATAAGTATGTACTTAAAACCAAATACGATGTACCTACATCTGCACGTACATATCGTTCATTTACTTCAATAGTGTCATAACTCAAAAATTAGTTTTTTGAGTTAATAATGCAGAATAATACGGCATTTCGTATTATATGTTGTGTAAAAATTTCATATAAATAGCTTGTACCATCACCTCGTGAAAGAAGAATATTTTTTCATGTCTTCACTGAGTTGTATGCAAATTGAAAATTTAAAACGCATTTTCTGGAAAACTGGTTTTTTTAAGGTGTGACACTATTGAAGTAAATGAGCGATATGTATTATTATTTTTATACTATTTAAACTAATTTTGTATAATTTTACGTTAATGTTTGCAAAAGTAGTGCTTATGCTTAATGCTTTAAACATTTGTCACGTCTGACCGCACATTAAGATTAGCTAAGCATTCTAATGGCTTCAATACGAAAGGGATTTTAAAATGAACAGATTTGCTAAAAGGGCAAATTAAATGACATGAATATGATTTAAATGGTTTACCATCATTATGACACATAATGATAAAATAAAATACATGCATTTACTCGTTTTAGCTTTTTAAAAGTATATGGTGTATGTTAAAAGCATGCACACATGCTGCTAAAGTGTTGTTAATGGACTGTTGCAAAAGTTAGCAATTGTAAAAGAAACAGCTGATATGTACAAATAAAGTAATTAAATAAATAAGCACCACTCATTACTTTTTAAGACATTGCAAAGTCTCGAAAAGTTTACGGTGGGATAGACCCGAACACGAATACCAACTTTTTCAACACGTACGAAACACGCACACGATAAATTTTCCCAACGCGAAACTGCACAACACGAAATCAAATTGAATAGCAAAAAAGCATTTTTTACTTTCAAATAAAAACTTCAACATTTTGAAAAAGGGGGGTTTCTTAAGCTTAAAGTTCTAAAATTAAACAAATATATGTATTTATTATTTTAATTTAAGAACTTTAAGCTTAAGAGACCAATTTTTAAAAATTTTAAATTTTTTCTTAACTGGAAATTCATGCATTCATATTTTACGCCTAAAATCGTTAAGTGTTTTATCGTGTCAATTTTGCTAAATACGATACGATCAGGACACGCACGAAAATCAACACTTCGTGTTGAGTCGTGCGTATTCGTGTCACAAAAAAAAAAACACGACACGCTGCAAACTCTAGTGGGCACACAGTAAAGGGTGTATTTTTTTTATAGAGTGACACAAGTTTAAATCATAATAAAACAAGGAAATATATTTTCAATATCAATTAGACGGGCTTTATTGGAAAGAATATTTTATGAAATTAATATTTAAATATGACTTTTCCATGTGGCAGCCACGGCTGACGCGTAGAAGGCGCAATATGGAACACCAATTTTCAACAACTTTTCGCAGCATTTGCGGCCGTATTTCACCGATAACTCTTCGAATGTTGATTTCCAGGTGTTCAATTATTTGTGGCTTATCGACATAGACAGCTGACTTAACATAACCCCAAAGAAAATAATCCAATGGGGTTAAATCACACGATCTTGGTGGCCAATTAATTAGGCGATTACGTGAAATTATTTTTTCATCAAAAATTTCTTTGAGTAAATCAATTGTAGCACCCGCTGTGTGGCATGTGGCTCCGTCCTTTTGAAACTACATATCATTAAAGATAATGCCACGAAATTGAGGTACGAAATAACTTCGAATCATGTTCCTATACCGTTCACCATGGACGGTAACATTCTGACCGTCATCGTTTTTAAAGACATATGGGCCAATGACTCAGCCAGCCCATAATGGATGTAATGGTGTTTCGACAAAAACTTGTGGATTCTCCTCACTCCAAATGCGACAATTCTGCTTATTTACATACCCATTCATCATCGGAAAATGGAAAAAGTTCACGATGAGTTTGGCTAATAGAACAATTATTTTAATAAAAAATTTCAACAATTGGCACGCGTTGCTCTGGTGAAAGTCGATTAAATAATGAAATTTCAAAGCAAACTAAAAAAAAGCAACTATCAGCTGTTAAATGGGTGCTCAAATAAAGCAGTGATGCCAACTCAAACTTGTGACACTCTAAAAAACCACCCTTCATATAAAAAATATAATCGAATTGAAAACCTCCTCCTTTTTTGAAATTGTTTAAAAATTCCCTCTTTGGAAGAAAAATTTCCTTTGTAAAATGTTTCTTACTAAAAGTTGTTGCTTTAATATTGAAGGAACAGAACCTGTTCAACGAATGTTAATATATGTATATTCATAATTATTTTTAAATTACATGAGCAGTTACAGCCGTATTTAATCCTTTCGTGTATGAGTAAAAATAAAAAATTATATCGAAACTATCAGGCATGTTCTGAAAATCACATTTTTCAAATCACTAGTGTGAGTGCCTCACAAGAAATTTTACAAAAGGGGATCGATCGATTAAAAAATAATCATTTTATAGTATGTTTCCACCAACTTTAAATCAAGTAGGTTTAAGTAAATCACTTCAAAGTGTTTCCACCGAGCTTGTGAGTGATTTGTTGTTCGAATTTTCGTACTCAATTTATGAACGTGCCTTATAAGGTGGACGCAGCAGCTGTAATGTGAATTTTATTCACATTTGGTTGACATTTAAAATTGATTAAATATTCCTTAATGTAATTTTTTCGAAATTGTCAATCGCTATTGATGGATGACCCAGGGATGGAGTTTGTAATTTTAAAAGCAACGCATGGTTGCATACATAAATCGAGTTCGAAAAATAGTATTTTCGACATTATTTAAAATAAATCAACCACTTTGAGGTGATTTATCCATATGCAAAAGGTATGGTAAATCATGTATAAATCAACATGATTTGCACAAATCATCATGATTTGTATAAATCATGCCGGTGGAAACATACTATAAGGTGATTTATCCATATGCAAAATGTATGGTAAATCATGTAGAAATTAACATGATTTGCACAAATCATCATGATTTGTATAAATCATTTTCAAAAATAATATCATGCAAATGGAAAACTTTGTTTTGGGGGCGCTAATTTGATGAACTTGTAAAATTTTTTTTGACGGCTCGGCAGGTAGATTTGTCGGCACAAGCCTTCGATTTGATAAAAATTCCTTAGGGCTTACATAAGGAGTGCTTGAAAGTCAATTTGAGTCGACTGTTCTGCAGATCAATGCTCCAGCGAGGTGGCTTTAGTTCTTGCATCAATTGAACCCAGCAAAAAATTTCAAAAAAGGTGACTTAATGATTTTAACAAGGCGTGAGGCAAAAATAATTGATTATTGGAAACTGTTTTCTTCTTCTTATTTGGCAACATGTTCACGTAATCCATTGAAAACAAAATAATCATTCTTCTTATCGATCAACTTCTGCATAATTTTTTAAAATTTTATATAATGTGATTTGTAAGCGAATACTTCAATTTGGCAATCAAAAAAGTAAGTAATTATATGGCAATTAGTTCAAATGGTAGTGTCTAATTTTTTGCTGGGTACTTCTGATAGTAATGTCAAATTGTTTGCTGGGAATTTTCTAAATCACCTTAATAAACACGTGTCTCAATCGAAAAGTTTTTCATTAGTATTTAGTGGGTACGATTTTATGGACATATGCTTGCCATGCCTTAAGTAAATTAGATGATTTTTTTTGGTAAAATCGGCATCTTCTGTAAGTCGATCGCAGGCCCACTTAGCGAAGCGAAAACGCATTGGATGGTCAGTTGTCTTCAACTCCTGAACACAACCATATTCGTTCAGCGGAAGGATAAAACTAATCATCTGTCAAATCAGACATGAGCTAACCCTCATACCTAAATAAGAGCGGCAAGCGTTGCGTTAGCAGCAGGGTACGCATTTTCAATACAATTTAAGTGTGAAAATATTGTTTGATTGTACTGAAAATACGTACCCTGCTGCTAACGCGACGCTTGCCGCTCTTATTTAGGGATGAGGGTATGTGTTACCATTCACGAAATAAGCACTAGTTGAAAAAAAAACGTTAGATGGCGGACCCTTTATATGCTACGAAATTCTATAAATGAAAGTTCACGTGAAAGTTTACGTGAAGTTCCCCTGTCTCTGAATATATTTTAAGGATATAAAAAAAGCAATATTGATTGACCTAAGTCTTGAAAAAGTTCCAATAAAATCTATATATATATAAAACAGGATGTGTGTTGTGTATGTATGTATGTAACGTATGGGCCGATGTTGTTTTGATTTTCGGTCTGCGGGCGGAGGGGCGTGGCAAAATCCAATTTTCATATTGCACCACCAATGCCATATATATTTATTTTTTTTTGCTGGGTGGGGAGGGGTAGCGAAGCACACCGGGTTAAGCTAGTGTTTAACAAGCGTCAAATTATACTAAACCTGCATTTAATTATTTTAATTTACCTATTTTTTATACAAAAAAACGTGCCTACATACTTTAAAATACTTTTTTGATTTACGCTGTTATAGCTTGTGGAGACAGAAATATCGCTCATTTACTCAAACAACGTCATAACTCAACAAATTGAATTTTTGAGTTAATGATGCAGAAATAGTATTCATATCGTTCTTCATATTGTGTATAAATTTCATACAAATATCTTGTTTACTCAACTCTTGAAAGCAAAATAAAATTTTTCCGATTTACTCAACATCCTAAACATGGCTTTGGATTCACTGAATATATCAAAAAAGGGAACTTCTTGCAATAACAACCCGATGTAAAAATCATTAGATATTCTCCAAATTTGCGCTACTTCCGGAACACAAGTCCAGCACTTTATTGGCTTAATTGAAAGCTTTTTTTTAATGGGTATTGGACTCTAGTCTATTGCTTTTATTAACAACATATTTTCGCGTGTTATAGTTTTTCACGTGATTTGGCATTTATAAGTAAATAACTAATTATAATTTGATTGGCATTTTTATAAATGCAGCTGTTAAATTTATTTATTCACATTTAGCAATTTCAACTGAATACACGTACTTTGGACAAGCTCAAGTTGAAGAAATAATAATGGATGTTTGTGTGGTATTAGCACCTTATGTTTAAGAGTCTAACATTAATTATAAATAGGACTGATACACCAAATGACCTTATGCTATGCATTAGACAGCTAAATTGGCCTTGTTTTAGTATCGGGTGATTTTTTTTCAGACTAAGAATTTGTGGGAACATTATTTAGCAATGCACGGCTGCATTTGGTAACTCACCTTCAGTGCTGCCAGGAGCTGCACAAAATAATTTTAATAGCGCATTCAGGCTGACGTGAAATTAAGTAATTTCAAGCTGAAACTACAAACGAAATCCCAGGTGTTCATACTGATACTAAATGACATTTGATGTGACTTAATCGCATTACACTGCATGGGTACTAAAGCCATATAGATTAATTCCAGATTTATTTGAGTATAAATGCCATTTTGGCTTATTACTTATGACTTTATTGCAATAAGGCGACGATAATCGGCACATTGTGCAGATAGTGTGATCCAGGCTTGAGATTTTGTTGCAGCAATTTTTTATTATAGCTATGCTATTTATGGCGCAATACAGGTGTTAGGACGTGATTTTCGTAACAGAAATAATCGAGACTATTACAGTTATAAATTTATTTTTATTTTGATTTCTTTGTACTTAAAAGCAGAGTACGAAAATAAACGAAACAAATTGTTTGACCTTGTTTTATTTCGTTCTTTCGAATGAGTGAAAGAAAACCAAACAAAAACAATGAGAACGTTTGTTCAATTTGTTTTTGTTTTGTTTTTGCACATAAACATAAACCGGAGAACACAGCCAATCAGCTGTAAGACGGCTAACAGCCGCCACCGGCCACAAACAAAACATTAATTTAACCGTACGCCGCTAGAAAAGAAAATAATGGGAAACAAATGGAAACGTTTTGAAATCATCATCTAATACAATTTCATTGCATTGTTGTTTAACACATACTACGTTTATACGCGCTCTATTTGCGAATTAAATTATTTACAAATAAATTAACTCACTGTTTATACGGCATAGCAAAAATACACAAACTTGATAGCACTTCTATAGATAACTTACTTATGTTGACAAAAAAATAGTGTACATGTACAAAATATCAAATATCTATTTGTTTTAATTGTCATTATATGTTTTTTGTTGCAATATTTATCCATTTATTGCTTTTTGTTATCAAACATTTGTAAGCGTGGCAACCTCAAGCATGTTATTTGCAAATAGTGCGTTAATCGTGAATAGTTTTCTGAATTAGTAAGTCACAATAAAAACAATTATATGGCAACAATTTACAGTTTTATTTGCAAATAAGCCCTGCGTATAAACGTAGTGACATTAAGTTTGTTTCATATAGCTAAGCAGCATAGCTATAACCGGTTGTCCTAAGGCAATTCTTTGATTTTTTTTAATGGAAAAGAGCGAGATACACAATTTACAAATTTCTATTTTAACACTCTCCCACATATTCAAGAGTTGCTGCAACAAAAATTGCAAGTCTAAGCCGGTACTTTGCAAACCATGCACCTCGAGCCTTTGCTTCAAACATTGATCATTAAACTATAATAAATAAATCTCGTGGACATTAAAAATTCTTTTCTGTGTCTTATTTCATTTTAACTCCAGCTCTAGAAAATTCCCAATATTTGTTATTTCTTTTGTTTAAAAGTGTGTGAACTAAATTGTGTAACTAGTATGAGATTTTTATGAATGATATTAGTTTATTAATGTGTTGAAAACATGTAATTTTTTCTTTATTATTAGTTGTACAATTTTTGTTGTTGAGGTTTTTAAGGATTTCTTATTTAATTCTTTATTTTGTGTTTTAATACTTTATTTAGGAAAAGAAATTTTCCAAACAAATTTTCAATAAAAACTAACAAGGAAGAGAGTATTTTTATACCATCACATATGGTCCTAAATAATGCGTTACATTGTTCAAGAACTAGAAAATATATTTTAATGGGAGGAATGGATGCAGTAGTATTGTAGCGGGCATTAGATGTTAGCTATCCCACATTGAAATGGAAAGAGAGGATATTTTTCTGACAAGTAGTAAAACACTCTCAACCCAATGCAGAGCGAATAAGTGAGACGCACAGTGGGATGTGGTGTCAAAAACCACATTATTTCAAAAATCAAATAATGCAGTTAGGTGTGGCCGATTTTTCTTAATTTATTCAATAAAATGCTCGGTGCCAACTTTCAATGATCTGGGACAACTCCTTACAGTTTTTGCACACAAATGTATGATTCCATCCCACAATAAAGAATGTATGTATTATACGCAAAAATAGGTAAAAAAAAGAAGAGAGGTTTCTTAGGACACACGCTTAGAGCTATGCTGCTTAGCTATATAAAACAATTTTCATGTGTGAAACAATAATGCAATAATAAAATCTTGAGTAAAGATATTGCTAAAAATTGCAAAAAATTTTTCAATTTGCAAGATTGAAACCATAATTTAGATTTTTCTGGTTTTTAATACTAATTTATTTCTTCCTAAGATATAACATATATTTAATTACCAAATTAATAATTAGTTTTATTTAATTAGTTAGTTTTATATACCAGAAAAAGTTTAAGTTTTTCAGGTCTGGAGCAATGTTTTTTATTTTTCTAAGTTTTTATACAAACACATTTTTTTGTCGTACACTTTTAAGTATCTTATCGTCCACCAATATTGGGGAAACATATATGCTTTGAAAGGTATTTTTATATAGATATGCATAATATAAATATTTTTTTAAACTTCTTGGCTCAAAAGTAGTAAAAATTTATTTAAATTTGCTGTCTTTTTTGTTTTTGTTTTGTACATACATATATGCTTATAATAAATAAGACATACTAGGCGTCAAGTGATCTAATTTAGACCACTGGGCGTTCCTAGTACATATAATTAATTTGACATAGTTGATTTATATACAATAAAAAGTAAATTCTCCAACCCTGGAATCATCCTTTTAACTTTTCTTATTCCTTATACCAATCTTTAAAAAAAGTACATAAAGTATGTTGAGTGAACAAAGAAAAAAAGGAAATAAGAAACAAATTCGTTTTACGGGTGAATCCCGGTATAACGAACGATATAATGTCGACCCATTCATTGTACCGAAAAATTCGTTATATCGCAAAGTTTTTTTTCAAGTGTTATTTTAACTTTTATTACTGTAGACATAATACAATACAATAAAAAGAATGAGGGCAATTTTGTTAAAAATAAGCTACCAAATACAAACCAACGGTACCAAATTTTTTTTTTCCAAAAATGCTTCTTTTTAATATTTTTTTGCCGTTCGTTATACAGAGCACACCTCTATCAAAACAATCGCTATATAAAGTAGAACTAAATGTTAGAAATATGATGCTAGCAAGTTTTTATTTTTTATTTTTATTTTCTTTATCATTCGTTATATCCAGTATAAAATTAGGATATTATTCGCTATATAAGGTTGTTAATTAAAAAAAAAGTTCAAAGTTTCCAGCTCTGGAGCTGTGGTTTTTATTTTTCTAATTTTCTACGTCAATTTTTTCTTTTTAAAAACATAAAGTATACATAAATATATAATTTATAAAGAAAAAAAATTAATTAGACCTAGTTACATTTATATATCACAAAAAGTGTAAGTTTCCCAACCCTGGAATCATCCTTTTAGATTTTTCTGATTTCATACACTAATCTGTTTCTTTTATAAGAATATAAGATATGTTTAATTTATAGAGAAAAGAGAAAAATTAGTTTTGTAGGTTACTTTTATATAACAAAAAAAGCTAAAGTTTTCCAACCGTGTAAACGTCTTTTTCATTTTTTTAATTAATTTATTTTTTTAATACCAATTTTATTCGTACTGATAGAAAAAAATTAGTTTATTTAACAAAAATAAAACAAAAATTAGTTTTAGCTAGTTACTTTTATACGACAAAATAAAGTTTAAGAATTCCAGCTCTGAAATCGTCTACTCGATTTTGCTGATTTTCAATAACAGTCTATTTCCGACTATTTCTGACACACCAGTTCAATACCAGTCTCTAGCTTTTCTGTGAGCTTCGGAAAACCGGTTTCACGTACAGACAGACGGGCAGACAGACTGACGGACAGACGGACATCGCTTATTCGGCTTCCCTATGCATAACGATCCAGAATATATATACTTTATTGGTCGCTTATTAATATTGTGGAACTTACACACATAATATATATCGTTATCCTGATATAGAAAAACTCCCTAACTCATTATTTTTTTGAAATCGAGTTTTTTGTATATCCCGATAGAAGAACATATAATTTATCGAAAAATTCAAAAATCTCGTTTTGAAAAAAAAAATGGGTGGGGGCCTTTCTATATTAAGGCAACGATATACCCTTTACCATTTTTGGTGAAGGGTATAATAAATTTACAACTGTATTAGTGTTGATTATTTTTGTTACGAAAATCATGTCTTAGCTCCTGTATCGTGCCATAAAGAGCATAGCTCCAATAAAGTTTAATTCGAGTAATCGATGTTAAAATTATATTTTATTTCGTTAAGTGATCTATGTATTAAATACAACCTCTTTTATTCGTTTTAAACCACCTTTGGCGAATTTCAGTGTTTGAAAATGAAAATGGTTTTTAATTTTTTTTTTGCTCATTTAAAATTCTTGCAATTATCTACAATTTTACCATTTTTACTACCTCCTTCTGCCGTTTAAGCAATGGTATGATGTGTGTCTGTTTTTTTTTTTTGTTAATTTTCTTTAATTTTACAGTAATATTTTGTTTTCTTTACTTTGTAACGAAAGTTGTTGTTGTTGTTGTTGTTTGTTGCTTGAAATATGTGACGTATGCTTAATGTCAAATGATTTAGCTTTAAGTTGCTAAAGTTAAATATTTTGTATACGTAATGTACGGTGGGATGTACATATGTAACAGCGCATAGAGAAAGGGACCTAAGGGTAAAAAAAATCAATTTTAATTTTTTTTTTGATGTGGACAACATCTGAGCATCGAATGAGACAGATCTCATGCCCGAAAAGTGTTCCCTGCCAGAGATATGCGTGTTTTATGAAATTGAAGTCGACGATTCTAAGGTTATGTGAAAAAATTTTCGTACTAACAGAGTGATATTCACGATTTAAAGGAATTATAAATGAGTATTTATTATAATTCACAATTAATAGTTTCAGAAAATAAACCTGGATTCGAAAAAACGCGAGCAAAATTGATATCAAACTCATGGAAACAGCGCGCTAGGTAGAAAACAGTAAAAACCAACTACACAAAACAAGAGGTAGGGACGACCTACGCGCGTTTTCAAGGTTGACCAATACGTTCCTGATGTCATGAGATGTGTCGCTTTCAAATGAGACCAATACCAACACGCTCAGTGATGGTACACCAAAGATACACGTATTTTTAAATCTTTAAAATGGCTCTCCTGAACAAAATCGGGTTTTACCCTTAGGTCCCTTTCTATTTTGCGCGTCACATATTAGGAAATTGCAAAGTTCGTATGTTTCTAATCAATCAAGTTTAACAGAAATATCTTCTATTCGGTTAGCAGAATTGAAAAAAAAAACTTGAACCATAAACTAACTCACTTGTATGGTAATTATCACTTGGCCTGATATTGACACAACTGAGGAGCAAAGCATATTGTCTATTAGAGCTGAAAGTTGTTATAAAACTTATACTTCGATATGTGTATGTATAAGTTTTTACTCCGCCCCCCCCCTCCCCCTTTGGTGCACTGTACATTTGTGCTTGATATTGCAAAAAAAACTTCATTACAATACATTTGACATCTGTTAATCTATCAATCGACTTGAAATTACATTCGCAAATGAAAATATACAGACAAGTTTTTTTTCAATTGTTTTGAGAAAGAAAATGAACACTTGATGATGAATTTATATAGAGCAATTCGTGTTTTTAAAGATAATGATTAATACGTTTTCTTTTCAACTATTAGTTCAAATAGTGCGAAATAAAAATTTTAGTCTTAGCACACTGAACGAGCACAAATCGTTGCTGTTTTAACTGACTGACCTAACTGACGTTTTGTAAATTTTACAGGAAAGGAGCTTTTATTATTTGTTTTCTACATGCATTCTTATGGAAACGTTTGAAATATTTTTACTTTTATAAGCCCGATAGTAATGTTTACAGTCATAAAAATTGTGGACAAGATCTATTATGACTCATAAAGTCTAATAGTGGACTTAACTCATTTTTCAAAATGATGTCAGTTAAGTCAGTTAGTTAAAACAGCCACGAAATGTGCCCTTAATTATGAAAGTGGTTTAAATCTTATATTTCTTTGGTCGAGATATTTAGTAAATTGCATTTGAGCAAATATGAAAATATTTTTATATTATGCAACATTTTAATTTAGAGTTGTACTAGTCTCGATTAATAAAAGTTTTTTATTTTTCAAAAGTGTATTGACGTTTTTTCTTAAGATTTATTTACTATTTCGAAGCAATGTAAAAAAGGTTCAACTCATTATTAATTGTTCTTAATTGTTCTTAAGCCATATCGTAGGGGCATGGCGGCAAAATTGGTTTCGTTAACAAAAATTTATTCTGGAGCAATAGCCGAAAGATGTGACTGCCATCTTGGATGTAGCTGGAAAAACTACAGCATTCCTTGAAAGTATTGCTCTAGCCAAGATAGACACTACGTGAAAGTGGTCTCTTGGGGTATATTTTAAGGGCGGCATCCTCACCTCGATAGTGCTACATAAACTTCTTATACCCGCTAATTTTCCCGGACTGCTTATTTATGCAAATCAGTTATTCGTAGCTAACCTTTATATCTAAAAGCTTTTCAATATGTGCAAACTGTGGCCCGTCCTGTTGCCTTCATATAGTGAAAACCAATTTTTAGAAACAAAAAAATTGCAAATAAATCTTCATGGAGAAATTTCTGTGAGTCCATAGATATGAATCACTGCTGTCCGAATTTTTTAAAAAGAGCGAACGTCCCCTGCTCAGATAACAATAACACGTTGTTGACAATGAGCTACTATCTGTAGATAAAATCTCTTGGGCAATTGACAGTTTCTCATCAGGTCCGGATGGCATCATGTCAAAGATACTACAGAGCTCTATCATCCCCTGGCTTTCTAGATTTTATAAATTCTGGCTCTCTCTCTCTCTTAGCTGCGTTCCGACCAGCTGGAGAAAAGTCAGAGTTGTCTTTATTCTTAAGATTGGGAAAAGAAGTCATGAAGAAGCAAAGGACTTCCGACCAATCAGCCTATCATCTTTACTGATCAAGATATTGGAAAGACTAATACACAGTGATATTAGGCAACAGCTGTTAGGATCGTCAAGACTCTGAAATAGCCAGCATGCCTACCTTAAGGGACGCTCTACAGAAACAGCACTACATGAAGTGGTAAGGTTTATAGGCAGATCCCTGGAGAACAAACAATATACCCTGGTTGCTTTCCTAGATATAGAAGGCGCCTTCAATAATGTATCGCTGACAGCCATCAAAAATGCTCTACGGGATACTGATGTTAAGGAATACATCAGCAGCTGGATAATAACGATGCTGCTGGCAAGAAATGTTGCTGCTAAATTAGGTAACAGCGAGAGGTCAAAATGGGCATATAGAGAGGCACCACAGGATGGGGTGATCTCACCTTTGCTCTGGCTTCTTGTGGTTAACACAATACTTTTCAGATTAGATGCCTTGGGGATTAAAGTTATAGAGTACTCGGACGATGTGGTAATAATGGTCTCAAGGATGTTCACGGACGTGATAAGTGATGTCAGGAACAACGCTTTGGGCACACATAATAGTTGGGCTACAGACTGTGGACTAGGAGTAAACTCAAACAAAACGGAACTGGTACTATTTACCACAAAGATCAAGGTACAGAACTTTAGATTTCCCCGGTTGAATAATCACAAATTGTCACTATCAGACAACTCAAAATATCTAGCAGTTATACTGGATCACAAACTTTCATGGAAATTGAACATTTCATACAGAGTAAGAAAGGCAACTGTAGCATACTACTCCTATCATAGGATGTTTGAAACCAAATGAGGCCTAAGCCCCAAATTGCTTAAATGGATGTGTAAATTAATTGTGCATCCAATACTGACTTACGACTTTGTAGTATTGTGGCCTACCACAAATAAGAAATACGTGGTTGATCAACTCTATATAATACAGAGATCCGCTTTCGTAGGGATAACTGAATGCTTACGTACTAGTCCTAGTCGGAGGATCTAAATGCTATACTAAACCTTATTTCGCTAGACCTTCACATAATGGTGGTATTCTCAAGTAGTACGGCAAGATTACCAGCATCTGGGAGGTAGAGAATACTGAATCAACCACCCCCTACGCTGAGGAAATTTACTAATTACATGGTGCCTTATCTGGACTTTGATAAAGCATTTAAAGCACAATAGTAAGAAAATACGACGCCAGAATATACACTGATGGATTAAGAATGGTCTGCGATGTCGGCTTTTAGATATTTTCAGACGATCTTGGTATAGAATGCTCCTGTCGCCTCCCTAATGAAGCCACTGTATTTCAGGCTGAAATACCTTGTATATTCCTATTCTCGCAGGGGAATCTATAGTAGATCAAGGGTGTTGGCAATACCGGGCCCCAGCTGGCGTAATGTCGCTTTTTCCGTTGACATACCTTTTGTACATTATAGCATAGACAGACGACAGCGTTAATTTGCATTAACTGCCTTAATTCAAATTATCTTGTGAATTATCCCCATCCCAATGCGCATTTGATTTGAAGTAAATGCACTAAATGAAAGTGAATTAATACTAAATTTACCTATTTCAATATGGCAACACCGTCAACAATCATTCAAATGTTGGTTGATGAGTGAATTAGATACGGACTGCTTGAAAAGGTGTGCGAATTGGCTACAAGTACATTCAGTTAATGGGGCTTGTTTTGGATAAAACAAATCATCGGTTGGTTATTGGTTTGCTGCAATCATATTATATTTTGGATACACTGTGCCGCAAGCCAATAACCAAACGACGATTTACTTAATGCAAATACTGTCGTCTGTCAGGGTGAATTTTTAATTCACATTAGTAAGCTTTTAATGCAAATTAACACTGTCGTCTGTCTATGCTATTACCCATAGAACTTATGTGTTACTACCCAATCTCTGACAATAGAGTAACAGATGTGAACATATTTATAAAAGCAAAGAGGTCTGTTATGTCAATCAGGTGCAGCGTTGCCTGGAACTTCCCTGAGATGACAGAGGTGAAGCCTTTCGGGGTGGAACTTCGAGGTATCACAATATGCTTGTCTGTGGTACCACGGGTACCAGTTGACCAATAGTAAGGCTGATATGGGTGTATGTAGCGGTCGTCAGGATCCTTTGCTAATGCCCGTTATTTCTAGTCATAGATATCTATTAGTGTACATATATCTATCGTGTAAGTTAAATTTTATAAGGCAAACTCGTAGGTAAATTACCTGTTTGGAGAAAGAACGGGTATAAAAGGTCGATTTCGTCCTACTACACGGGGTTCAAGGGATGATGTTGAGCAGTGTGGAGTATGCACTGAATATTTGGCGGCACAGGCATGCGTCCAGCTCTGATTAGTGGTCAAGCTGTGCCGGCAATGGTGATGTATTTTCTTGGGGACCTCGCGATGGTTTGGAGTCTTACCTACACCCGATGCTTAGACCACCTCGTTGCAGTTATAACGGGGCACCGTCATTTATCAATTTGTACATAATTTTTTTAAGTAATGAAATTTGGCAATCAGAAAAGTTAGTCATTATATGACAAGTAAGTAGTTCTTATGCTAATGCGTAATTTTTTGCTGGAATGCTCTTAAGTATCTTTTGCGCCTCACAAAAAATAAGAAAAACACAACTTTCTTGGAGAATTGCGGGGTTTACAAAAGCAAATTTCGTTTCGTATAACATCATCGATTTGTTTTTATTCTGGCCCTTATTATGAGCAACTTTCGATCTTCGACTGTATTCGAAAGTACTGATCGAACGAATTTTGATTTGATATTATGACGGGCATTCGACAAATAATGTCCTTATTGTGAATATCACTCAAAGTGATTTTTAAAGTTTGCAACAACTTTACCTAAAAATAAAAAAACAATCGTTTATAATTTAAAAAATTTATTATTCGACATATTGTCAGAAGTTTATTTTAATTTGAAATTTATTTGCTGGTGGATCAGCGTTGTCTTTATGCATTTCATTGTTGCTGTAACAAATCATCAGTAGACTTCAACCACACATTTGGAATTCTCAAATAGTTTCTGAAAGTCTGTGCATAAGATAAGAGGTTTGTGATTTTTTAAAATGTGTGGTTGAAGTCTACTGATGATTTCTTACAGCAACAATGACATGCATATAGACAACGCTGAACGACCAGCAAATAAATTTCAAATTAAAATCGTTTGTAATAATTTTTTATACTAAAATACTTCATCGAAAGCTAAATTCTGTCCGATAGAAAATTCTTTGCTCAAAGAAATTTTTGATAGCCAGCGAAGATCGAAAATCGAATGCAACTCATGCCTCTGATTTATAACAAATGTGTATTTTCATAATTTTTTTTAATATCGTTAGCTGAAATGCAAAATTATGCTGTGGTATGCTCCGCCTAGGGCTTGACATTTTGAGGTTTATTCAATTCCGATTCCGAACGGAATTGATCTCTGTGACTTGTCATCAAAGTGATATGTATATAAAAACAACTTTTTGAAATTTTGCTTTTATTTTTCATATACGAGTAAATTCTATAAAGTCTGAAATTGTTTGCAATTTGGGGCCTAAAATGTTGAAAATTTTTTAAAACATAAATGCCACCTCGCAGAATGAAAAATGTGCGAAGAAATATTTATATGGTGACACAAATGAGTGGGAAACTTTATATATACATATCTATATATGTATGTATGTATGTATATTTGACCGAATTTATAATTAATGTCTCAGACAAGATTATTTGTTTTTATGTTAATAGTTAATTATGATTCATGATTTATGTGATTTAAAGTGTTGTTGAAAACTGAAAGTATTTACAAAAATGTCTAGTGATTTGTGAAATAGATTTTAAATACGTCTTTATATATTCATGCCAGTAAAAAGCAAAAAATATATAGTATATATAAAATTTAATTTAATTAAAAAACTAAATTTCACGAATGAATTAAAAAAGGGCCTTATTTTCTAACACACAAGGCTTAATATTAAGAATTTTGTATGAAAATAACTGAAATGCCATAAACAAAAATTTTTTAAAATTATATTTTTCATAAATACATAAATAAATAAATGAAATTCATTTTAAATTCGTCAACGCCAAGCATTTTATTTTACAAACAACAGACCATAAAAATGATTAAAGCAGAACAAACTATTTATATTAAACATTTTTATTTGGTTTTATTTCACGAATTAATACGAATTTGAAAAAAATTTGTTTGTTGTTGGTTAAAAACATGTCTAGCTGTATTTCATTGCTGAAGTATACTGATGCGTTCGTTGCCTTAAGGATGAGACTAATTTATCCTACACAATCGCATGACCTTCGAAAAAATACAACCCTCATCTAATGAATTCTTGTTGTCTTTTGAAATTTTTCATAAACTCCTTCATACCAGGGTTTTATTTTCTCAAAAGACGTGCGATAGTGTAGAATGGAGAATCATATCCTTAGTCGCTGTCCAGACTTGCAATTTTTGTTGCAGCAATTCTTGAGTTTATAGGTGAGAAGACCAAAAATAAGGAATGGTATAAGTTAGTAGTGTGTGGCTGTGGATCTGTGTATCTGTGTGCATGTAGGAGTTCACGTACAGACCAAACCGCTGGAGCGATTTGAATTTAGTTTTTTCTGTTTGAAGGGTGACTTGATCCAGAGTGTTCTATTGAAGAAAATCTGTCCACCCGCTTAGAAGATGTCACATCTTTTTCAGATGTATGGATGTATGTGTGTCTTTGACGGCCTAGCCCTCAAAGGGATAAAACGATTTTAATTTGATTTTTTTTTTTCGTTTGAAGAAAATCGGTCCAGCCATTTGGTCTGTACGTCGGGGGTCCTAAACATTTTTAATTTTTGTATGATTTTTTCGAAATATCACTTATCGTCTATCTTCTGGCTTCCACATCGTTTTCACATGTTTTCTTGTGGGATCTGATGTTAAAACACATACTACACTTGTTTAAGTTGAAATTTAGAAAATAAAAATTAATAGTATGTGTTCTAGCATGCGAATTTAGATAAAAACGATTTATAGGTGGACGATTTCAAACTTTTAGATTTTTTCGTTTTCAAAAAACTCGTATTCTTTTCACAAGGCTGTTAACAATACACCCGGTTATAGCTATGCTGCTTAGCTATATAAAACAAACTTAATGTGTTAAATAACAATGGAATAAAATTATATTATATGATGATTTCAAATTCTCCGCAAATACATCAAAACGTTTCCATTTATTTCCCATTATTAAATTAATGTATTGTTTGTGGCCGGTGGCGGCTGTTAGCCGTCTTACAGCCGATTGGCTGTGTTCTCTGGTTTGTGCTCATGTGCAAAAACAAAACAAAAACAAATTAAGCAATCGATCTCATTGTTTTTGGTTTGTTTTTGTTTCACTCACTTCAAAGAACGAAACAAAACAAAATCAAACAATTGCTTCGTTTATTTACGTACTCTGCTTTTAAGTACAAAGAAATCAAAAGAAAAACATATTTATATAGTGTCGATTATTTTTGTTACGAAATTGACTTGCTAACTCCTGTATCGCTCAATAAAGAGCATAGCTATAAAAATTTATGTATTTATTTTTAACCGAATAAATATTAGAACGAAACGTGGTCAGGATTAAAATGGAAATCTACAATCACGAATCAGTGCGTCTATTTCAACTTTTTTTTTTTTTTTTTAGGTAGGACCAGCACTCAGGGGATAACCCCTACTCATGCAATGCATTGTGCTAGAACTAGGAAAATAGGTTTTGGAGAGGAGGATAGAGGGAGTAGTGTCTATGGACATTCGATTTAAACTTTCCCACGTTGAAAGTGACAGGAAACACTTCCGCAGGTAGATTATTCCACATACGAATAGTACGACTAAAAAAGGAATTTTCTCTGTAATGCGTAGTGCGATTTATTGGCCAATCGACCACAAAAGGATGTGCCCTGAATGAAGCTCGTGTTGTGCGTAAAAATGTACGGGTTTCAGGAACAAGTTCCCTAATTTCATTAGAACACATACCATTGTAGTAGCGATAGAAAAGGAAATGCACCCCACATTGCGTCGATGCTCCAATGAGTCAATAGAGTTGGATACCCTACTGTCAACAATGAGCTTCTTCGCCCTCTCCTGTACGTGGTCGAGCAACCCCAAAATAGACTTTGAAGCGCCGGCCCATACATGAGAGTTGCATTCCATCTTCGGTCGGATATAATTGCATGATTTCAGAACATCCTCTTGGAAAAATAATTTGCTAAGGAGCTGAAGCTGGGTCGGTTCGTAAATGTGTCACTGCTCTACATCATGCTAGTAAACTTTTATTTAAAATGCAATACAAGCTAGCTGAAAATTTTTTTCTGTAGTAGCTATGTTTGCACACCCTAGTGAAGTAATTTAGGATATTTCAATTTCCGTGTTTCAATTTACTACAGCTAAGCTGCTTAACTAATATAAGATCCTATGCGTCTAAAATAACAATCATCGACTTGATATAAACTCCCGCTTCACATATGGCAATTTTAGTTGATTAACTTTTTACCTCATTAAACATTATCTTCTCCTCTCTCTTCCATAACCTCAAAAGTTGCTCAACAAAAATTTCTCTGTGTGAACATGGTAAAATATAGAAAATTAGAAAAATGGTTAATTGCCCGTATGTTTTTATTTCCGTCCCAAAGTTCGGTGCAGAGGAAAAAAAAACAACTTTATGTCCCACAACTTTTGGATGGTCTAGTGTTGAGTGTATTTTTATATAATTTGTTAATGAAATTTGCAGCAAATAAATTATATTAATTGTTTCTAATAAAAGGTTTAGCAAAAGAGTATAAAAATACAAATAAAAGTGTTTAATATCTACAAAATTTAAAAAGTAGATGAAAAATATTTTTAATTTATTTATTAAAAGAAATATGTATTATATTTGCATCTAATGGGTGTTTTTTATTGAGGTATAGAACTTTAAGTTGGCATCACTTTTTTAACTGGCGGCCATTTTGTCAGCTGTCAAGTGATTAATATTTAGTTTGGTTTGCCATTTCATCATGAACAGGTTGACAAAAGAACAACGCTTGCAAATCGTGCAAATTTATTTCGAAAATAATGGTTCAGTTCGCGAAGTTTACCGCAAGCTCCGTCCATTTTATGGTCGACATAATCGTCCATCAGAGCAATTAATTCGGTTAACCATGGATCGTTTTCGCACTACGTTTACTCTATGTGATAATACGCATCCGCAGAGACGTCGAACAGTGCGCACCGAAGAAACATTTGCTGCTGTAGAGCAAAGTGTTGAAGAGGACCCGAATTAATCGATTCGCCACCGTGCACAGCAATTGGAGCTTTGTCCATCAACTTTATGGAAGATTTTGCGCAAAGATCTTGGCTTGCGACCTTACAAGATCCAGCTTGTGCAAGAATTAAAGCCGCGAGACCATGCAATGCGTCGTGATTTTGGTGTATGGGCCGAAAATGAGATTGATCTCGATGCTGATTTTCATCGCAAAATTTTGTTCAGTGATGAGGCTCATTTTTGGTTGAATGGCTACGTCAACAAGCAAAATTGCAGCATTTTGAGTGAAGAGAATCCACGTGAGACCCTTGAGACGCCATTACATCCACAAAAACTGACTGTTTGGTGTGCTCTATGGGCTGGTGGAGTCATTGGGCCATACTTCTTCCGAAATAATGCTGGAGAGTCAGTTACCGTTAATGGAGACCGGTATAGAGCCATGATAACCGACTATTTTGTTCCCGAATTAGATGGCATGAATGTGGATGAGTTGTGGTTCCAACAAGACGGCGCTACATGCCACACAGCGCACGTCACAATCGATTTATTGAAGGATTAATTTCGCGGAATGGACCTGTCAATTGGCCACCAAGATCGTGTGATCTGACACCATTGGATTATTTTCTTTGGGGATATGTGAAGTCGCTCGTCTACGCCAACAATCCAGAAACGTTAGGGGACTTGGAAGCCAACATTCGTGGCGTTATTGCCAACATACGGCCGCATATGCTCGAAAAAGTGGTTGAAAATTGGACCTGTAGAATTGGCTTTATTCGAGCCAGCCGCGGCGGCCACATGCCCGAAATCATATTTAAACATTAATGGCATAAAATTATCCTTCCAATAAAGCCAAATTAATGGACATTAAAACGATTTTCTTGTGTTTTATTTCAATTCGAAGTTCTATACCTCTAAAAAACACCCTGTATTAGTTGAAAGCTTTTGAGTACAATCATTTCTTGATTACAAGATTTATTTTAGCTTCAAGATAAGTATATTTATTAAGAGATAATAATATATTTTATTTTGAAACAAGATTTAAAATAATAAAAGCGGAAAATAGTGTTTGTAAAATAGACTGCCAATAGTTACATGCAAGAGCCCAGCTGATATTGACATTATGAGATCTTAATTCGATTGATTGACTGGCAACACTTCTCTAAGGTGAAAATAAAAGTAAACTTACACGTGTATGTAAAAATAAAAATAAATTAAAAATTTTCAAAATAAAAAACAATAACTACCATGTAACAAAAGAAATTTGATTGTACTCAAATGCTCCAAATTATAATTTATTTATTTGAGGGGGAAAAAAAGACAACTAAGTAAACATTATTTGATCTATAACATTGTGAAAATTATTTGCAATAATAATAATAAAAATAGTTTATTGAACATTTAAACTCACCTCGTAACCTTTGAGTTTGTAAAATTGTTCATTACGCACCAGAAAGACAAGAGCCAGTGGCAAAAATGCAATTGCAGTGAAAACTAAAAAATAACGCCGTATGGCGCGCCAGTATGTCTTGTTCAGACGCATTTACACCATGAACTTTTCTCTATGATTTCTGGTTTCCTCAAGCTGCGCTGCCCTTGCACCAATACTTGTTATTCTTCTTCTTCTGTTGTTCTCGGGTATGTATGAAACCTTTCTTTCCGTTTAAGTTTTTGCGAACGAACAATTCTAATTGTTCTTTTTGTTTCCAATTTTCTATTTCAACTATTTGAAAGGCGGCATTTTTGTATTAAAAATATTTGTTGTTGTTCTTGTCGATATTGTGGGCTTTTGAGCTTTATTAATATGTGTTGTTGTGGTTGTTATTTGTAGCAAATATGTAGTTAACGCTTAAATACTTAAATTCCTAATTATTCATATAAATTTGCTTAAAATAACTATTGTTTTAACATCTAAAATAAACAAGAATTATTTAATTGAGAATATTAACTGCCTTATTCATAAAAAATATTTCTGTTTAATAAGAGGTTTATGAAACAAATTTTCTATGGAAATTTGATTAATAAACCTTTTAAAAAATCAAAATATTTTTTATGAATTAGGCCCTAAAACTTTAAGCAAATAAATTTTATTAAAATATACATACATATGCACATATGTATGTATGTATATGCATGCACCTACCCCCAAACCAAATGATCCGAATTCGTAACGACTAGTCGACAAAATCTTCCGATTTCGGAACCGAAATATTACCGAAATAGTAAAAATTTTTGTATGAATTCGTTGACACGACTTCGCAACGATATTTCGGTACGAAATCGATACGATATGTCGGTACGAATTCGTAACGAGATGTAGGTACGATTTTTTTTTTTGCTTTTATAGCAGGGTACCGCTTCACCGTTATGTTGCTACTATTATCGAAATAGTTGTCACATACTCACATTTTTTAATATATCGAGCCCTTTTTTCGATTTTATCGTAAGCGACTTGTTATCGGAAATAGACTTTTTTATTGAAATTAAAATTTTATGGGCCTACACATAGTTTAGAATTATCAAAATGGCAAAATTTGTTGATAACTTTTAAGATACAGGCTGTACAATTTTATCGTAAGCGACAATTTACGTACAAAAACAAATTTGAATATTTAAAAAAAAAACTTCTGAAAAATTTAATTTTTGTCGCTTACGATAAAATCGAAAATAAGGCTCGATATGTTACAAACCTTTTTTTTATCAACATATACATACATACATATTTATTTAAACATTTTTTTCACAGACTTTTACTTATGTACACAAAAATCAAAGTTTTAATGTTTTTAAAAAAATTGTTCAGAGAAACTACCGAAATGTCTTAACAAATTCGACACGAAAAGTCTGACTTCAGAAAAATTCGAAACAGTTGGCCACGTCTTTAAGACATGGTAAGTCGTAGAAGATATATTGAAGACAGCTCCATACAAATCATCGACGAAATTTTCATACAAATGGCGGCGAGGTCAAACGAGACGAGATAAGCGACAATGTCGCTCAGATTGTCGTCAGCACTGCTTTATTGAAGACAAAACTTATGAAACTGTCACTCAGATTGTAGTCAACAAAGTCTTATTGAAGACAAAACGTATGACAATGTCGCTCAGATTGTCATCAACACGACTTTATTGAAGACAAAACCAATGACATTGTCGCTGAAATTCTACTCAACAAAGTTTTATTGAAGATAAAATGTGTGACGTTGTCGCTCAGATAGTCATGAACGACGATTTCCTTTAAAGTTTCGATTTAAAAACCTAATCGACAGGTGACATGTCGTATATTAATTGTCGAAGACAATGTACGTATCGTTAGCTAAAATGCAAAAAGGCGTAACTAACAAAAAAATCCAAAACGAGTTTTGTTTGTCGATTATTATTAATGCCATTAAACCAGAGCTGTTAAATTTCGATTACGATTAGTAATCAATTAGATTACATATTAAAAAGAATTGTAATGTTTATATAATTACCTTCAAAAGAATTGCTCATAAATAATTGATTACGATTACTAATAATCGAAAAGTAATCAGAATTACTTAAAATTACTAAAAATAATCAAAAAGAATCAAAAGTAGTCAAAAAGTAATCCGACTACTTTCAAAGATTACTTTTGATTCTTAATAAATAATCAAAAGTAATCCTTAGAAGTAATCGGATTATTTTTTGATTACTTTTGATTCTTTTTTATTAATTTTAGTAAGTTTAAGTAATTCAGATTACTTTTCCATTATCAGTAATCGTAATCAATTATTAATCGTGCGAAACTGAATATAATCGTAATTTAATCATTACTTCACCTTAAAAAAAAGTAATCAAATTAGTAATCATTACGATTAGTAATCATTACTTAACAGCTATGCATTAAACTACATGCCTTGACAAAATTTTACACTTCTGCGATCAAGAATGAGATTTTTATTAACAAAAAACAAGGAGATGTGACGACAAGTGTGTTTAGTTTTTGTTTTAGTTTTTTGCTTCTCCTGTTAAATTATATTTTTGCTAGTTACGCCTTTTTGCATTTTAGCTAACGATATGTACATACATGTACATTAGCGTGGCCGTTAGTTGTATGGAGAATTTTTTGTTGATTTCTTATATTCTCTCCCCCTCAGATTCACTTCAGTTTTATGTAAAAAAATACAAAAAAAAAAAATTCATAGCGATAAGTTGTGTTTTAGGGGGTGCGTCCATCCCTCAAAGTTGGCCCTCAAGCCCATTTATCCAATGTAATTTTTTTCAGTGATGCCAATTTAGCGCGTTTCGCGCTAGATTTAGCGCGTTTTAACTACGCCGAACGCGTAGCGCGTTTAATAAAAAAAGCGCTAACTTAGCGCGTTTTGGATAAAGTCAATAACATCATTTCAGTTACATTTGTTTCTTTTTTTGTATAAAAATTTTTTTCTAGTATTCAAAACTCTGATAACAATTTTTTAAATTTCGTTAATGATTCAGCTGTTGCAAATAAAATTTCCTTGCCTGTGATATGAATTAAAAACGCATTTTAATACTATAAATGGCAAATATCTTTAAATTTCACAACTACAAATATTTAGTCGTACTCGTGACCAAAAAAATGTATATAACTTATCAAGCATCTGTTATAGCTGAAGTACAAAAATCATTTGAACCGCAAGACTATTCGACATTTTATAGGAGTATGTTGTTACTCGTACAAAGTTTGTTAAAGAAAGTTAAAAAATTGGTGATTCTGATTCTTTACTAAACTATTTTAGTTATTTAGGATATAATTTCGAAGAAGCAATATTGCAAAATCTGATAAAGAGTTGCTTAAAAAAGTATATTTACTAATACATACAGCGACTTTTATTAAAATTTAATTTAGCGCGCAGAAAAATAGCGCGTTTTGGCTATAAATAGTTGTCAATGCTGTAACTCAGCGCGTTCTAGCGCGTTTTGAGAAGGTGAATAGCGCGTTTGGGTTGTAAATAGTTGGCATCACTGATTTTTTTAATTTTTTTGACTATATATATATACATATGCATATACATATGTATACTACATATGTATGAAATAATTTAATAGATATAACCCAGTATGCCAAACAACAATCAAACTTCAATACAACTTGAGAATAGTTTTTAACAATGCTTGAGAAAGTCTTATTCTACACAATTATTTCTAAAGTATGCTTGTAAATGTCCTATATTGAACAACACAATAACTATGAAGATTGAAAAAGACTTAGCAAATTTATCAAGTATTTGGCGTGTGCAATTGGTTTCAAATTTCAAAGTGAGTGAGCGTGCAATTTTGTGTATTAGTCACATCAAACTGCGACAAAATTAAAATCAATTATTACATGGAAAACATAAATTTTTATAAATAAAAATGAAGTAATTACATCTGTTATTTTTCAAAAGTCAAAAAAAGAAAAATATTGAAAAAGAAGCTTATTTTACAATTGCAAGGATAAGGTTATAGTAATAAAGCACATCATACACTATTCAATTCAATTTTCAATTGAGTCGGTTGTTGTCCAAATCAAAGTGTGTATGACTCTGCCAATTGATTAGTTTGGCAGTTGTCGAGTTGGTTGAAGAAAAATCAATCATGTTGAGTACTTAATCTTTCAATCCGATTGTGCTGTCAAAATTTATGTTTGTAGCTTTATTTTATATAGATAAAGTTATGTATTTCTAAAATTGTATTTAATTTCATTGAATTTTAAATAAAAAATATGAAAATTAATGAATGAATGCAAAGAAGTTTTAAATATTTAAATTTGTAATTGTGAAAAAAAATATAAATTTGGCAGTTGAATGAAAATCTTTCAATTCAGTTTATGAAGTGTGTGGCCAGGAATCAATTCAATTATAAGACTCAATTGACAATTGAGTTGAAACGTGTATGGGGTGCCTAATATACATCTCAAGGGTTCCCTTTTGATTTTTAGACAATTGTTACGAAAACTTTTTCAATATCTTTATAATACTTTTTCTTGAAGTTACGTTAGTAAGTTTATTATAATGTTTTTCTCAAGGCATTTGGTACACTGGGAAGCTCTTATTGTACATGCTTACGATACTAGTAACTAACTTCCATATAAATATAATTATATAAAATAAAATATATACATATATATAAAATGTTTTGGTATTTTGTTGGTTATTTTCTTCATTAGTTCCTAAAATATTAATTGTAGCAAAAAAAAAAAAAATTGTTTGAGGCTAATATTGTTGACTAGAAGAGCTAAAATATTGCCATATATCTTATTCTTGTAAAATGTTTTTTTTAAAGATAGTCATATGCAAATTACATTGAATAAATGTGCTTGAAGGCAACTTTTAGGTGCTCCCCCTAAAATACAACTTATCGCTATGAATTTTTTTTTGTATTTTTTTTTACATAAAACTGAACCGATTTGTGTTTTGGGGGGGGGGGGGAGAGAAAATAAGAAATAGAAAATAATAAAAACGGCCACTCTAATGTACCCTATAGAAACTCAAACCCATTTGTAAGCAACTTCAAACTGTTTTTTTTAGTAACCACAACTGGTTGATTTAGTGACTTTTTTCCTTATCGCCGACTCAATATTTTAACATAAGCATGTCATAGGCGGTAGTCAATTGGCCATCTCTGCATGACTTTTAAATTGACTACTAACTACTTATTTTTCAACCAATTTGTAGTTAATTAATATTATAGTAAAAAAAGTATACATATTTATATTTATATTATATATGTATATACATACATATATGTACATATTCATATATATCTATGTAAATATATAAATACACATATGTATATATAAATATTTATTATTATTATATTCACTAAAAATAAATACATCCATACATACGAACCGCTCATAGAAAATATTATACATATTAATAAGTATTGAAATTATTTAGTTTTTTTTTTTCAACACAAACATTTGGCATTTGCTTTCATTGCATGCTTCTCTTGATTTTTTTATTTTCTTTTCATTTACTTATTTTGCTTTTATTTATTTCTTACGTGTGCTTCTATTCAATATGTTTGGTTTAAATCTGCATGAGATTTAAACCAATTTGTAGTCACTTGCAAAATAATAAAATAAATTTATAAGTTAGTGTTTTTTGTCAACCGATTATTTTATTTACTACAGGGTATACATACAGACATACATACATACATATACATGTAAATATCTACATATACATATATGTATGTATGTATGTATGTATGTATGTTTTTTTTTCCTATAGAGTATTTATTTTTAGCTGATAAAAAATTTTGTGTGTCCTCAAATATCCGTACACAAAAGAAAAAGCAACAACAAATTGTGTCATCTATATTTTACACTGCGACTTTTTTTTAATAGCTTCGAAGACAAATATAAACTTAAATATAAAAAAAATCAAAATAAGTATTTAACACGAAATAAAAAATATTTGAAAAAATAAAAACAAAAAGATATTTCTTAGTTTGTTTATTTCTCATTCGAAATAAGAATTTTTTGCATACAAAAGAAATTTACAGTGGTGTTTCGTTATATAGCATTTACACTTAAATGCATGGAGCACACAGCATGACTCTCAATAAAAGAAGCAGGCAATAATTACAAAATAAGAAAGAAGTTTTAACAACTGATTATGGTAGCGGAGACTGAACAAAAATGAACGTTTATCGAGTTTTCGAACGTTTACGACCGAATATATGTACATACATATGTATTATAGAAAGGGTTTGATTTTTTTTCTCGTTGCACAAATAGTAAGTATTAATTATAACAGCTGTTTTTTTTTGTCGTCATTGTTAATTACATTTGATCTCGTTAGATCAGCTGAGTACATCTTTTCCGATGTCAAAACGGAAATATATAATAAACAAACCTCAACAAAAAGCCAGCTTTTCAAAGCGAATTCAAGCAAATCTACCTTGTATGTATATCCCTTGGTTATTGTGTTGTATACGACGAACTTACAGAGCGAATTTTTACCCACAAATTTGTTATGTTAATTGAAATTCGTCGTTAATCCAAATTGGGCGCAATTATAAGAGGTAGCCGTTGAGCTCAACATTTGTGAAACTATTGGCAACACAGTTACGTCCTAGAAACGACTTGATGGATATACTGCGATATGAACAGCTGATGAATGTGAACAATAGAAAAAGAATAAAAGAAGGACAAAGGAAATAATATTAATTAACTAAATTAATTAGTTTAGCTCAAAGTATGGACAATACAGAATTTTTAATCGGACCCAGTGTTTATAAATGAACCGATCCGTAACGTTGAGCACATTACCTAAAATTGTCACTATGTTTCTACACAGACGTACATACATATATCGTTCCTTCCGATAAAAGCCGCAACGAAGCCATTTGTTTCAAAACCGTAATATTTTAGACTGCGATAAATGCTCTTTAATACTATCACGTACTAAAGCAAATGCAAAGCAGCTTTTAATATACAATAAAAAAAAATACATTTACACTGTCTCCGCCAGGTCAGGCGGATTGATGGAATCCACCTGACCAAAGTGGCATTAGAGTGCCGAACTACAATGAGCTTCTTATAAAAATTAATATACACTAGGGTATTCAATCGGTTAGCCAGTAATCGGTTAACCGTTAATTACTATCCCATTAACTGATCGGTTAATTTAAAATTGGCTTTTTTCGATTAACGGTTAAACCGATTAACAGATTAACCGACATAACAAATTTTTTCATATTTTGTGTGAATAATTATTTGTTTCGTCTCATTTGCAAAAGGTCAGTGTTTAGAAATTATTTTTCATACAACCAAAGAAGTATTTTCACTGATCATAACTTAAGTACAACCTCAAAATCTTTGGACATGGCCATGAAAGAGTTTTAGTAAAGACTAGAGGGAATTATGAAGTTATTGTTAAATAATTTTATAAAAGCCAATAGTACTGCTGCCAACGATTTAATTAAGGACTAGATTTAATGAGAGACGAGTTCAATTATTTTACACCTACACTCTGAAATATTTCCTTCTAGCAAAAAATACAGTACAAAAACGAAAGCTAAGAAATTTAGAAATGAACTTCTTTGCAGAATATTCATCGCTGAGATCTGAAAAAAATAAAAAATAAAACAGGATTCTAGTGGCATAATGAATGATTTTAAGCTTTATTGAAAATTTGATTATGAGTAATGAAGCTCATTTTCATTTGAATAAGCAGAACTGTAGGTTCTGGGGTTCTGAAAATCCAGGAGCCATTCATCAACGCCAATTGCACACCATTAGGTGTACAATATGGTGTAGGATCACATCTGAAAATGTCATTGGGCCTTACTTCTTCGAGAATGAAGATGGAAGTGCTGTAACCGTAAATGGAGAGCGGTATCGGTTTATGATAGACAATTTTTTACGTCCTGCTTTTGAAAACAGACATGGTATATAATTTCAGCAGATCGGAGCCACTGCCCACACTGCCCGAGACACAATGGCATTTTAAGGTCAAATTTTTGGAGAGCGAATAATTTCCAGAACTTCGAAAATTATTTGGCCAGCGTAATCGCCAGATTTGACAGCACCCGACTAGTTTCTTTGGGGTTATTTGAAGGAGCGAGTGTATGTGAACAAGCTAGAAACAATCCTTGAACTCAAGGCAAACATTGTTGCAGAAATTCGAACGCTACAGCCACAAATTTTGAAAGATGTTATGCAAAATGCTCTAAAACGAGCCCATCAGTGCGAAGCTGAAAACGGTGGTCATTTAAGAGACATTGTTTTTCATACTTACTATATTACTAATATTATAATATTATACTATATTACTAATATTACTATATTATATAATCTGAGAAAAAAAATAAACCTAAAAGTTATTAAACTTAATCAGGCTTAAGTTCAGTAATTTCAATTCTTACCGAATGAAATATTTTTATTAATTAATGTATTTATTATTAAACTTGTAAACCCCATGGTAACTTTTGGCCCACCCAAGTCAGTTTTTACCAAAACTAAAGAGGAGAATCGTTTATGTCTTAAACATTTAAACCAAATTATTTTTCTGAAAGATTGTGTTAGAAGATCTCTTTAAACTATTGAAGTAAGTAATATAATGGCCTCACAAACTTGATGATTTTAATGAATACATATTTATGATTTTTTTTTTTTGCTTGACTTAGTTTAGGACAGAACTGTTAAATTTCGATTACGATTAGTAATTAATTAGATTACATTTTAAAAATAATATAATTGCCTTCAAAAGAATTGCTGATAAATAATTGATTACGATTACTAATAATGGAAAAAGTAATCTGAATTACTTAAAATTACTAATTTGAAATTTATTTGCTGGTGTTTCAGCGATGTCTATATGCATTTCATTGTTGCTGTAACAAATCGTCAGTAGACTTCAAAACCCAGCAAATAATTTATATAAGTTTCTAAGCCTGCTATGCTTATTTTTCTTTTGTGATTTTCAAAAATATTATTATTTGTGAATTCTCAAATAGTTTTTGAAAGTCTGTACATAAGATAAGAGGTTCGTGACTGTTCAAAATGTGTGGTTGAAGTCTACTGACGATTTGTTACAGCAACAATGAAATGCATATAGACATCGCTGAACCACCAGCAAACAAATTTCAAATTAAAATAAACTTATGACAATATGTCGAATAATAAATTTCTTAAATGTTAAAATTACAAAAATAATCAAAAATAATCAAAAGTAATCAAAAAGTAATCCGACTACTTTCAAAGATTACTTTTAATTCTTAATAAATAATCAAAAAGAATCAAAAGTAATCCTAGAAGTAATCGGATTATTTATTGATTACTTTTGATTCTTTTTGATTATTTTAAGTAATTCAGATTACTTTTCCATTATTAGCAATCGTAATCAATTTTTAATCGTGCGAAACTGAATATAATCCTAATTTAATCATTAGTTCACCTTTAAAAAAAAGTAATCAAATTAGTAATCATTACGATTACTAAACATTACTTAACAGCTATGGTTTAGGAATTATTATGTGTGTGTTTTGTCTTACTAGTAAACTCAAATTAATAAATAATTAAGGCACTTTTATTTGTTGAAAACACTTGATTTATAAAAACTTTATTAATCGGTTAAGCGGTTAATACCGAAGTTAACCGATTATTAAGCAAAATCGAGCTATTAACCGATTAAAGCAAAACCCCGATTAAATGAATACCCTAATATACATACACGAATACATTTCTCTCGGTGGCCAGCGCTGATGCAATCCCTCAGAATTTTTCTTGTCACTTTTCTTCCAATAACATAAATGTTACAACTGCTGATGTCACTTTAATTTATTTATGAACAACTTATTCCTTATTTTTTTATTATGTAATGAAATATAATTAATTTTATTGATGTTTTAATGAAAACAATAATTTATTCTAATTTCTGCAAAAAAGTAAAATTAAAATTTGTAAACAAATAAGCAAATGTGAGCAGCTGATTCGATCATTGGTTTTAGTTACAGTCGAAATTAATAAAATCAACTCGGTTTCATGACACCACATGAAACCAACGTTGGTTTGCAAAAATGACAATCAGCAAAACCGACATGGTTTCTGTGACACCCCTGATTGTTTCACAACAGATTTTTTTTTTGGCTTAAACCCCAAGTAAGTGCATTCTGCAGCTTAATATTTTGTTACTGTACTTTTTTTTTATTAAGAATAACAATTATTATGCATTCAATCACAAGGCTTTTGTCTCTTAGGTAAGAAAAAAAAAACGCCATTGTTGGTGGTCTAGTTAATTACTGTAGTCTTTCCTTTTGGTGTAAAAAATAACTGGAACAGCGGAAACGGAAGTCAAACATATTTTTAACAAATCAAAGAAAATGTTCACGAAATATGAGTTTTTTATACTGCAGAAGTAATAATAATAAAACTAAAGCTTAAACAAGCAACAAGATACACAGAGATCAAAATGTTAATGAAAAAACAGAAGAAGTTGTTGGTGATTAATTTGTTAGAATTTTCGTGACAAGAATAAGGATATTAAATATATTTTCATTTTTTTCTTCTTCTATTTGTTTGTTTTGTTTTTCTTTTAATTCTGGCAAGCAAAAACATAACAAAGAAACACTGCATAAAAGGTTTTACCGTGGATGTATTATTGATTTTATTATTTTATTATTTTATTATTTACTATAGCACCAAAACTTAAGGTAATATTTTTTTTTAATTTTTTATGCTATTCTCTAACAAGAAATGAAAAATCTGAGAAAGCATAGAAAAGCGAACACAAATTTTTTTTATTTTTATTTTTTTTATTATTTGTTTAAAGATTAAAATTTTTTGTTTAAAATCACATTAATCATTTTTTTTCAAAATACTCTAAATCTCTTCGCACTTAAGTAGAATTGATTTTGTATTTGTTTGCTTTCATGTGCTGTTGTGTTTATATTTGTAAATGCTTGAGAAGCCTTAAATTACACACTTATTTCACATAATTATTTTATTATTTAACCGCACTTTGGAATAAATAGCTAATAATTGACAAATTTATTTACTATTATGTATGAGTACATATAAATATTTTTTTGTAGAGGTGTTCAATTTCTTTTTTGTGTAATAATTGCCTCTTTTTTTATTTTCAAAGTCACTGCTTTTTTAATATATATTTTTTTTTTTTAATTTGTTTAATATTAATTAGAATATTTTTAAAATTTTATTATTATTTTGTATTAGATTTCTTTCGAGATGTAATCAACATACCCTAAGTGTATCAATCACACTGTCACCTTTCGCGTTTTTACTCGCAATGAAATTTAAATCAATAGGTGGTATATTTTTACTTCTTTGTACTCTTGGCTGAGTTTCTCTAGGAATCAGCGTTGCCACTTTCTGTTCTATAGTACAAAAACTGCACTATTTGAAATTGTTCGTGCCATTTTTGTACCATTTTTTACTATCTTACTAAATGCCAAAAACAAAATAAATTCAGTAAAGTTCGATTTTGACTCGCGCACGAAGGGTTCCATACATTCGGTTTTGAATATTATTTAATATGGCGTTTTTTGCGTTTTAGGCGTTTTTTTTTCAGTTTAAACGATTTTTTTTAGTTTTATCGCTTTTTTCTCGTTTTGGCGATTTTTTTCAGTTTTTGGGGGTTTTTTTCATTTTGGCGTTTTTTTTTTTGATTTTGGCGATTTTTGATCTTGGCGATTTTTCCGGTTTCTCGCGATTTTTTTAGTTTTAGAAATTTTTTTTAATTAGGTGCTTTTTTCGTTTTGTTGATTTTTTTTTAGGTTTTTGGAAATTTTTTTTTGTTTTATGGCGAGTTTTTTTCGGTTTGGCGATTTTATAATTTCTTGATTTTTTAGTTTCACCGTTTTTGAAAATTTCAAGAGTTTGGCTCTTACGGTTTTCAAGATACAGCAAGTCCTTAAAATTACATAGTCAAAATTACATTAACTGATAGGACACCCTTTAATTTAGATTTTGTTTTTTAATTTTAGTGTTAATTATTGTAGTCTGTATAAAAATACACTAACTTTACAAATTTCAAGTGTATATACATATCGTCGGTTGGTTTCTGGCTTGCGGCATGGTCTATTCAAAATACATTATGTCTGCAGCAAACCAGAAACAAACCGACGACATGTACATACAATTGTACGCATATTGCATGGGATTTTAACATTTTTCGTTGCTAGTTTTGGAACACCCTTTAATTTTTAACTCTCATATATTTGTTGTTGTAGGTTCTACACACTATGTCCAAATTTCAGGTCCGTAGCTATTACGGGTCGCGAGGAAATAGCCTGTGACGGACAGACGGACAGCGTAGCGAAAACAATAGGGTTCCTTTTCACCTTTGGTGTACGGAACCCTAAAAATAAAAATAATAATATTTATGAAAATAAGAAAAAAATTTTGTAGAAAACTTTTGTGTACTATTTTATTTGATTTTGTACCTTTTTGGCATAGAATTTCTATAAAAATTTTACGCTCTTTAGTAGCAACACTGCTATGAATGTACTCTCGTTATTATTGTTGTTGTTGCTTGGTGGATTTTCACGTTTAGCTCTCGCTTTCCCCCAAACAACAACAGAATGTTTGTTTATATTGCTCTCCACCACCCTTGGAGAACTGTTTCTGCTGTTACCCCATTGCATCTCTCATGACTTTCTCTGGCAGTTAATACGAATATAATAGAAATGTTATTCAAATTTATACACATGTACATACATACGTGCATTTACAAAAAAAAAACAACAAATAATTTCAAGCAGAGATGGATAATGAAAATATTGTCGGCACGCAAAGAACAAATAACAAACAAATAATTTCAAGCAGAGATGGATAATGAAAATATTGTCGGCACTTGTTAATATTATCATTAAAAAAAAAACAAGTAAGAGAACTATATATATGCAGCTGTGCCGAATCTTATATACCCTTCACCGACGTACATACCAGAGAGCTGTATGAGTTGATTCACTTTCGCTCTCCACTCACTATTCCAATGCTTTTGTTTTTTTTTAACATCAGTATGTACTAATGATATTGCTTGCAGTGTTGCCTCTCTTTTTATACCCTTTACCAAAAAAATGGTAAAAGGGTATATATAGGTTTCTCATTCCGTTTGTAATTTCTATAATATCAATAAGCGACCCATAAAATATATATATATTCTGGATCCTTATGAATAGGGAAGACGAATAAGCGATATCCGTCTGTCCGTCTGTCTGTACGTGAAATCGGTTTTCCGAAGCTCCCAGAAAAGCTAGAGACTTCGTTCTTGGACTGGTGTGTCAGAAATTTTCCAAAATAGATTGGTATTGAAATCCAGCAAAATCGAGCAGACGATTGCAGAGCTGGAAAACTTAAACTTTATTTTGCCATATAAAAGTAACTACCGAAAACAAATTTTTATTTTTTTTAATAAATAAACATATTTTACACTTCATTACGACTAAAAAAAAATTAAAAAGACGTTTCCAAGGTTGGAAAACTTTAACTTTTTGTGTTATGTAAAATTAACTATGTCTAAAACTATATTAGTATTTTCTCGAGAACCGTAAGAGCTAGAGACCTGAAATTTGGACACAGTGTGTAGACCTTTGGGCGCTACAACAACAAATACATGAGAATTGGAAATTAAAGGGTGTTCCAAAACGAGCAACGAAAAATGTTAAAATCCCATGTAATATACATACATACAATTGTATGTACCCTGCAGGAAATGGAACTGACACAAGACTAGTCACGTGACCGGTCCCCAAGTGATAGGGACCAGTCCGAGTTCTAACACTTCCTATGAAGCGGACCAGTCACTTTTACATGGGGATGGCCTAGGATGGGGTTAATTAATACTTTGTATGCACCTTGTGACTTGTCACTGAACTATCCCATAGGGACCTATTCGATGTATAATAATATAAATTATTTATAAATAAAATTTCGACATTTAACTGTAACAACCCTGCAGAAAATTTGGTGACAATTGATCCAAATGTACTCGTCCTATAACTGGAGATAATGTGGGTGTTATCAAAAGTACGTACACCCAGAAAAAAGATTGGTTGGAAAATGGTTAGGCCAACAAAATATCATTTGCATAAACTATATTTCAGTTCGCACAATCAATTTTCTGTTAATCCAAAAAACAATCCATGTTAATTGCCATAAGTGCATAATTGTAATAAAGATATGATTCTGACAATTCTTAAATTGATTGCATCAACCGAGCGTATGCTTTTGCCATGACTAATTCATTGATTGGTTAACACAATCGAATAAAATATTATGAATTGTATGTTACTACCAACTTTTAGTATTGTCAACTAAAAAATTTTCGTTCTATATTAAGGTTAAGATAAACACTTTCTATCAGTTGCTGCAACTAACTATAGGTTGAGCTTACTATCATAGTTTATACTCGTTGCAGCAAATTAAAAATTAACTTTTGTGACTTTCAAAGATATTATGATTTATGAATTCTCAAATGGTTTTTGAAAGTCTGTGCATAAGATAACAGGCTTGTGGCTGTTCAAAATATGTGGTTGAAATAAATAAATTTCAATTAAAAATAACTTATGACAATATGTTAAATAATAAATTTCTTAAATTGTATATTTTTATTTGCGTTTATTGCTTATTTTATTTCAGCAAGGAAGGCCAATTGTTCTTTCACAGGTACCAATTATGATTTGTTTCAGTTATACTAACCACATTTTCGGTAGCAAGAATAACTTTTTTTCAAATTCCATACTGTTAACCAATTTTTTCTGTTGCTGCAACTATTTGTTTAAGGGTTATAATTAAAATATAGTGGTACCACAAGAAAATTGCAGTCGTTATACCAGAAATCTATATAGTTGGTGCAACCACCAAAATTCGATTGGCAACAAATTCGGTTGTCTCAACGAATCTGTTTTCTCTGTGTAGTAGTGTATTGTGAAAAAAGTCATATCGTTTAAATGGTGGCATATTGACAATTTTCGTGGTGTATCGGCTCCATGATGTTATCAAACGTAAAATTTTGTTTTGTCTTCGTTGGATTTTCTCAACATTTGAAGCTGAAGCAGTGCCTCATAACTGAATTCCGTAGCATTATATTAGCTTCAAAAGCGATTTGTATATTAAAAGTTTGCATTCTAGACTGAGGGTTGAACTTCTGCCTATGAGCCAATGTAGCCAAGTTAATTTAAGTTTCATTTGGGTTAACTTAGAATCAATATGATGTTTCCATGTAAGCCTTCGATCAAGGTGAATACCAATGTATTTCACATGTGAATATTGTGGAATATTCGAGTGGGGAAACAA
This sequence comes from Tachina lurida, assembly GCA_944452675.1. Taxonomy (NCBI): domain Eukaryota; kingdom Metazoa; phylum Arthropoda; class Insecta; order Diptera; family Tachinidae; genus Tachina; species Tachina lurida. Next base: position 92,865,611 of record OX101754.1, on the reverse strand, counting down.
GTATATCTTCTTAGGCTAAACGTTATATGGACAGACTTTTGTTCATTTACTTTAATTCTCCATAAGTTCAACCATATTTCCAGCTGGGTAATATGGTCCTGGAGATTGTGAAATGCCTCATAAGTGTTTTCGTGCATACTTATACAGGCTGTATCATCGGCAAATGTAGAGGTGTGGATACTCGTATTATTGCTCACTGCAGGCATATCACAAGTATATATTAAATATAAAACTGGCCCCAGAATACTACTCTGTGGCACATCGGAAGATATAGATTCAGGCACACTCATGAAGTCTCTTTCACTTAAAAAAAGTGGGCGGGTTAATGCCCATAAAATTTAAAGCAATAATTCACGCTAAAGAACTGAAATTTCATATACAGGTAAGTCTAGATGAGTCGAAGTTCTTAAATTATTTTAAAAATCTTTTGGGGTGACGTATAGACGTTGCTTATAAAAAAAAACAAGCACAGATTTCCAAACAAAATATAAATTAAGAATTTCTAAACTGTTCTTCTTTGGTAATCGCTGTACTTCTACCAGATATGTAAATCGTAATAACCCCATAGTTAATAAAAAATTATAATTACATACTATTTACAAAAATATTTGCACACATTTATTTAAAATAAATTTTCACAAAAAATATCTACATACATTGTATATGTTGTTTAAAAACTCGTAAAAATGCATCATTTCAGGTAGAATTTGTTAGTTTATATTGCTTTTTTAAAATGTTAATTGTGCTACTGTTACAAACTCATTACTCATTCTAGTATTTAAATAAGGAATGCACTTTAGTATCAAGTTTTTTACGCCCTTCTAAAATTTCCAATTCCATAACAACCAGACACTCAACAACTTTACCGCCAGCTTTTCGTACTAGCTTGACAGCTGCTTCCAATGAGCCACCAGTGGCTAATAAATCGTCTATAATAAGAACTTGTTGGCCAGGTTTAATAGCGTCAGTTTGAATTTCGAAAATATCCTGAAAGTAAAATGATAAATAAGATAATGAGGAGTGGTGTAATGAAAAATGTTTTTTTATTGAGAGATTCATGTTTTGATTAACATAAAAAATTGAACAAATAACTCTCATATACTTACACCCCTTTTCCACACGGAAAGTTTACTTTGCAAAGTCTTAATTCAGCTGGGAGAAAGACAGAAAGAGACTCTACTACATCAGTCTTTCACACAGCTGAATTAAGACTTTGCAAAGTAAACTTTCCGTGTGGAAAAGGGATAATATGTATATATATTCCTAAACAGCGTTGAAATAATACCCCTTTTCCACACGCAAAGTCTAACGGCCTAGCCCACGATGTCACTAGAAATCCTTCGATCGACAACTTGTATTGCAAACAACAATAACTTTAGAAAATTTGTTGTTGTTTGCAATACAAGTTGTCGATCGAACGATTTCTTGGGACATCGTGGGCCAGGCCGTTAATTCAGCTGTGTGAAAGACAGAGGTAAGTAGTACAGTCTCTTCCTGTCTCTCTCGCAACTGAATTAAGATTTTGCAAAGTAAACTTTGCGTGTGGAAAAGGGGTGTAAGCTGTGATTTTTCATTCAAACGGCTGAAGCTGAGCTGTGGCTGTTACTACGTTTATACGCACGGCTTATTCGCTAATAAAACTGTAAATTGTTGCCATATTATTGTTTTTATTGCGAATTACTATAAACGTAGTAACAGATACAGAGACACACACTACAAACTTATAACACCCCTTTTTTGGTCGGGGATTAAAAATACATTAAAATTGATTATTGAGGGGTTTGCTGGATCTTATGCACATTTCACTGTTGCAATTTGAGTTAAAAAGAAGTCTGCATACATAGCAATGGTAAAGTAAGAAAATAAAAAACATGTTCATTATTGATTTCTTGTGTCAACTTTGATATTTTTTGTAGTATTTGGGTAAATGATCAAACAGAATAAATCCGCAACTTTAGGAAAAATCGCTGTCAAATTAACAAGGCCCATAATAAAATATACGGTTACTCCCGTACAGAATTTTCGCACGGTTGTCTCATTTTGTTCACCAAAGCGTCCACTTTAAGAGTATATATTCATTAACAGTTTTTGTTTTGTTTCCCCTTTTGAATTCCCAAAATCGTTGATAGCTTGTTGATATATTTTTAAAAATACCAGAAAATTTCCCCCATTTTTTCCCGGTTTTTAAAATCCCAAAATCGATGCTATCTTGGCACACGTGCCCAGGCTAGCTCGAAGAAAAAGTACGGGCTATTTCGTACAAGAAGAACCGCTCTCATTTACTCAATTTTCGAGTATGGAAACGCTTTTGGTGCAAATTATGATCCCGCGGGATCCCAATGGAGAGTAAAGAAACACACCCCTATCATATCAACAACTGATTTTCTTATTTAATTTCCTAAAAAAATTTCAAATCTGTATTGTTTTGAATCGAAAACCGAGTGTGAAATCTCAGGTTTTTTTTCCAATTTTTTGCATACAGACATCGTTGTGTAATCGGACCAGTAGTTCAGGGAATAAAAATTTATTATTATTTTTATTTCAGGGCCACTGTGCACTTATAGATAAAAGATAAGAAAGGCAGTTCTTCAATACATACATACATATACATAATTATAAGAAGTTTCAGATGAGAGATATGAGTTAATGAGATTTTATGAACAACATTTTTATAGGTAACTGTTCGTTCATTAAATCTGCCTTTACTTGCTTTTGCTTTAGATTTAATAAATTACCACCAGCCCTAAGAACATGATAATTGTACAAAATAATCAAAACTACTTAATTCATATTATCTATTGAAATTTTAGAAATAGTAGCCTAGAAAAATATTTTACCCAATTTTACGTAAGTAGTTATTCTGCATACATTTCGAACCTCCCCACAACGTAAGGAATGAAGAAAAAATACACTATATTAAATTTCTCTGCTTTTATTACAAAACACAAATTTAAATCTAAATAAAAAAGGCCTTATCCACAAAAAATTATTTTGGTTTACAAAAGGTGTAAAAAACAAATTTTCATACATTTGTTTACCAAAATTATTTTTTATGAATTCGGCAGATACACAATTATTTAAGAACATTTTTGATTATGATTAGCTTAATTTTTTTGGATTATGCTCGTACACCATTATTGAGACGGTAATGATAATTACGAGGATGATAGTCATTATAACCGTCATGTTCATGATGATGATAGTCTTCATCATTATGATGATCATGATCATCATGGTCATGGTCATCATGGTGATGGAAGTGATCATGGTGGTCATGATGATGATCATGGTCATCATGGTGATGATAGTGATCATGCCCATCATGGTGATGGAAGTGATCGTGGTGGTCGTGATGATCATGGTGATGGTAGTGATCATGATGAAGACCATGGTCATCATGATGGTGGTCATGGTCATCATGGTGATGGAAGTGATCATGGTGGTCATGATGATGATCATGGTCATCATGGTGATGATAGTGAGCATGCCCATCATGGTGATGGTAGTGATCATGGTGGTCATCATGAAGATCATCGTCATCATGGTGATGGAAGTGATCATGATGGTCATGATGAAGATCATGGTCATCATGGTGATGGTAGTGATCATGGTCATCATGGTGATGGAAGTGATCGTGGTCATCATGGTGATGGTAGTGTTCATGATGGTGATCAATATGATGATCATGGTCATGATGGTGTTCATGATCATTCACAACATGATCATGATGATGATCATGGTGATGAGCATGGTCATGGTGCTCATGACGAAGATCATCGTCGTCATGGTGATGGTAGTGATCATGGTCATTATGGTGATGGAAGTGATCATGATGATAATCATCATCATCATGGTGATGATGATAGTGTTCATGAGCATGGTGATCATGATAATGATCATAGTGATTATGATGATGGTGATAATCATAGCCCTTCACATTATGATCATGATCAAAGTGTGCATGATTATCATGATGATGATAATCATTGTGGTCATGCTCGTGGTCATGGTGATGCTCATGGGGATCATCGTGGTGATCATGAGGATGATCGTAGTGGTCATGATTATGATCATAGTGGTCATGATGATCATGGTGATCATTATCATCATGATTATGATGGTGATCGTGACTGTTCAAGTCATGATAATGTTCATAGTGATCATGATGATAGTCATGGTGATGAGCATGTGGACCATAATGATGATCATCGTCGTGATCATAATAGTGATGATGATGATGATAATGATACTGATGGTATTTATGCTTATAATCATCATCATCATGCTTGTCATTGTCATTGTCATCTGCGCTATTATTCGGAGTTTTGCTGGTTTCAGTTTCCTCAACTACATCTTTACCAGTTTCGTTAGCTGTATTTTCGAGACTTTCGTTACTATTTACACCAAGGTCATCTTCATCTTTCAAATCATCCTCGTTAATTGATACAGTTCCCGTAGATGCACCATCATTTGCATTATTTATATTTTTGGTTTCGGTTTTAGTTTCAGTGTCTTCACCTAGACCTGTATCAGTTTCGTTACCTGTTATTTCGAGACTATCGTTACCATTTATGGCGATGTCATCATCATCTTCTTTATCTGCTACCTCAACTTTACTGCCATTCTCAATATTAACATTTTCGGTAGTTTCGGTTTCTTCTTTTACACCTTTTTCAGTTCCGGTATTAACATCTTCGCTACTAACACCATCTATCAAGCCATTCTCTTCATCTGCTTTAGTTAAGCCTGATGAATTTCCGCTACTTGCAAAATCAGTTATGGAAAAAGCGGCAGCATCCTTCAATCCGCTATTTTCTTCATCAGTTTCTGTAGCCGTACCTTCGCCATCATCATTACGAGTATCATTATTAGCATTTTCGGTGGTTTCAGTTTTTTCACCTAAATTTTTATCAGCTTCGTTACTTGTATTTTCGGGACTACGAGTATCATTAGCATTCATTAAAAGATCATCTTCATCTTTCAAATCATCCTCATCATTTGTTGTAGGTGCAATTTGGCTATCAGATACGACAGGATCATAATCTTCAGAACGATTTTCACTACTTGATCTAGTTACACTAGGTGTCTTCTCACCAATGTTAGTTTCAGCATTATTAACATCTATTGCACTGCCAACTGTTAAAGAATTAATTTCTTGAGAAATTGTCAATGCAATCAAACTTAGGAGACCGCAGACAAGTAAAATTTTCATTTTGCTTAAGAACTTGTATGACTAAACTCAAATTCTAAATTGAATAATTTCGCAGCCAAGTCTGAGTTTAAATAGGAAACTGTTATGAGATGGATGGATAAAAGTTATGGTAAATATGCGCACTATTTCAATACACAGACATATGATAGATAACAAATCATTATACATTTTTATAACAATAATTAAAATGAACAAAACACGTAAACTAAATATATAACCCGAAAAAAGAGATATCACGCTAGTTAGTTATAAAGTTATTGTGTTGGTCTGATTTGAGATTATGCGCTATGGGAGTAATCCAACATCATAATATTTTGTGTTATCTATTTAAAAAATGAGGGCAGACTATAAAGTTTTTCTAAACGAGCAAACATTTTCTATGAAAAATTTATAGAAATAAATTTATTAAAGAAATTTTAATCCATTCAAAAATAGGTTATTTAAAAAATGAAAAGGCTTAAATTTATGTTTTTATGTCAAAATAAACAAAAGCGTTGATAGCACATAATCGTAGGTAGCTCTGACGCATGATCTTGTTTTTTAGCGAATGTTCAGATAAGATCAGGTCCATACATACTCGTACATGCATCAAAATCTGGAAAATTTCCGTTTGCGGAAATTTTTAATTCAATAAAATTGCACTAAATTTGTAGTTTTTAGTGTTTGCGATATGTTTCCGATATATTTCATATTATATTAAACACAAATCAAGTCACAATCTCGCTCGCTTACGTCTGACGCGATTTTCAGAGATTTGAAAGCAATGTAAAGAATTGTTCATAAAATGTATTTTAATAAAGTATTATTTTAAAACAAACAAACTAAATACCTTCATAATCGATTTCAAAAAAAGAGAAGATTTTAAATCAGTTCAGTTTTGTTTATTTACGCTACATATTTCATAAAAAATTCCGTTACACGGAGAAAAAACTGCCTCATAGAATCAAGAAGATTTTCTCTATGAAACGTTTTTAGACTAAGGGGTATCCCAGCAGAAAGAAGCGAAAATTTTTTCATAGAGATTCCTTATTGTTTTTATGTGTTAAATCTTATTAATTTTATCAAGAAGAAAACCACATAAAGAAGAACCCCCTGTTTGTGTAAGACGTTTGAGTTAAAAATCTTGGCGTTTCTGCAATAGATTAAAGAAAAGTTGGACAAGTTTCCTTTAATCTATTACAAAAACGCCAAGATTTCTAATTCAAACGTCTTATACAAACAGGGGGTAAATCTCATTATTCACAACTTTTTTACTCAATTTCCGTTATTTTTGGCACCAAAAAACAATCCATAGAGAAAAACTTCTTGATTCTATTAGGGTTTCTTATAAATTGTAAACTATAGGGATTTCTTATTGATTTTATTAGGTTGCCTTCTTGATTTTTTTAAAAAGGTTTTTTCTTGATTTTATTGGTTGCCTTATTAATTTTTTCAATAAGGTTTTCTTCTTGAATTTAATAGGTTCCTATATGATTATGTGTAAAGCATCTTATTGATTTTTTTAATAAAGAAATCTTCTTGATGTTATGAGGTGTCTTGTTATTTCATATCTATAAATAGACATACTCTCTATTACTTTCGCAAAACCTTTCGCAAATTTTTTTTTAAAAGTGGCATCACTGACTTTTCAACAGAAAATATGGCAAATATTGACAGTAATGAATTGTCAAAATATGTGAAAAACGGAGTTTAAAAAAGGAAAGTTAAGAAAAAGTAAAGAGTAACAGTTTTTAATTAAAAATAAAATAAAGTAATGGATTTTGTAGCGTTGTGGTTTGATGAGGAAAACGAACATGTGGAACGAGTTGCAAGACGAGCCTTAAGAGATATGTTGGACCGATATACTCTCTTTAAACACAGATAAGAAAACATATTTTCAAATACTTGCTATACTTTAGTTTTGTATAAAATTTCTATTTCGTTTCTGTATGTTTTAAACGCTAATCAACATGAGCTAAAAGTTTGAAGAAGATTCACAGCAATTTCAACTACAGTAGAATCCCGATTATCCGGATCAAATAAAACCGGGGGTAATCCGTATAATCGAAAATCCGGATAATCGATTTCAAAGCAAATCAAATCACAAAATCAATCATTTAAATTTGCCATGTTTGTAATTTGTCAATTTTTATTTAAATTTTAGTCGTTTAGATAATAAGATATACAAAAAACGAGCTATAACGATAGATAATGAATTATATAATACCTATGTAAGGCAATTAGACAATTAGAGCTCAGACGAATGATGAGTCCGGATATCCGGATAATTGGAATTCTACTGTATTATAAAACTAGCAGCTGCATTAAAATTACTTGGCCAACGCGGATACCAACATCAAATTGGCCAGGACCATATCTTAAGAGTCAATTTCAATGTTAAAAGAGGTCTACGTGCCGATTGATATAATATTATATCCCAAGCATATATAATTTGATCGAATAAGATAATCATCTTTAAATCAATCTCAAACTACTGACTTTTAAATGCACACTAGAAGATAAAATATACTATTAAAAGCAAATTATGATTAACGAAAGACTATAGCAAAAACTTCTTTTATTTATTTACGTATTTATTTTATTTTATGTTGCACCATAAAATTCGAAAAAATTTCAAACTGATTTTGCTATCAGCTGTTTGAATAAGTTCAGTGAGAACCAAAATTTTCTGAAACAAATTCAGTATAGATAAAAATTTTCTAAAAATAAATGAGTAGCGACTTATGGCCAATTTTTGACTTGTTAACAAAATTGTGTTTTTGAGTGTATATTTAAATCAATACTTAAATGCCCAACCTTGTGTATTTAGATTCTATTTAAGTTTTACGACCATACCATTGTATGTGTTCTGGCTTTCACATCGTTTTCACATTTTTTCTTGTGAAATCGGATGTTAAAGCACATCCTACGCCTGTTTAGGTTGAAATTTAGAAAATAAAAATTAATAGTATGTGTTCTTGCATTCGATTTTAGATGAAAACGATTTTTAAATGGACACAAGACTATTAACAAGTGAAAAGAATACGAGTTTTTTTTGCCAAAAGTGAAAACGAAAAAAGCTAAAAATTTGAAATCGTCCATTTAAAAATCGTTTTCATCTAAAATCGGATGCAAGAACACATACTATTAATTTTTATTTTCTAAATTTCAACCTAAACAGGCGTAGGATGTGCTTTAACATCCGATTTCACAAGAAAAATTGTAAAAACGATCTGAAAGCCAGAACACATACGCATATGTTTAGTGCTTATGTGTGTTTATTGAAAACATGTATGTACATTAGACTGTTCGCTGCTTGTATGGGATTTTTTTAATTCTTAATATATACCCTGTCTAAAATATGAGGTTTGCTGTCATAAATGCGGTCTTAATTTTTTAGCTCGATCTGACGGGCCTAGTGGCGGGCCTAAAGTACCCGATACACAGTGGAGGATTTCGTTAAAACAAAATGAAATAGTTCTGCAGATTGTAAACGGGCCGTCCGATTGTTAAGAAACTTCATACATAGGAGGTATCACAGAGCTTAAATCTGGAACTTGGACTATATACATTTAAAGGGGCAATCTTGTGTTAATGAAAAATTAAAACCGATGTTAAGCTGATGTTTTTGATCTGATAAAAAGAATTTGTTTTCAAGTGGATTTTTGTTTACTATCCAAGAGCTAAAAAAAAAGTCTTTTTACCAACCTTGGTCCACTGTTCTGCTAATAGAGGAGTAAAATCTTGCTCGATTTAGAAAAGGAAGGATTATGAATTAAGAATAAAATTTGTAACATCCAAAAAAAAAATTGGTATCAAAAGTTCAATTAAGTCAAAACTTATACGCAATTTAAATTACGAGTAAAATTTTGAAAAAAAAAACGATTTGTCGCCCTTTTTTTTCCAGAAAAAGTGGGTTAATTATTTCGCTATTATAAAATAATTTTTCAAAAATACCAACCCCATATTTTCACTTATTCAAAAGGTAATACCATAAGAAATATAAGAAATATTACAAATAATTTTTTTTTTCAAAATTTTCGTTATTGACGAAACCAGATTGTGTCGAATTATACCTATTTTTAACCGACTTCAAAAAAAGAAGGAGGTTAACAATTCGTCTCTATTTTTTTTTTAGGTGCATTTTAGACCGATTGTAAAAATTTTTTTGTTGTCTGAGAGGGTATAGCTTCCCATTGGTCCCATTTGAAAAAAGTGGGCGGGGTCACGCCCACAATTTTTTAAATTTGATTTAATGATCTTGTACTCATTTGATTGCTGCGAAACCTAGCAAACATCTTTGGTTCTTGTAATTACAAAATTTTCAAGTTGAAAAAATGGGCGGGTGCAATAAGCATGTGTTGGCAAATTATATATTTTTGTAAATGTGTTCGTTACTTTTATATAGCAAAATAAAGTTTAAGTTTTCCAGGTCTGCAACCGACTGCTCGATTTTGCTGATTTTCAATACCAATCTATTTCGGACCATTTCTGACAAACCAGTCCAAGAATGAAGTCTCTTTTTTGGTAAATGGTATAAAAAACAATGAATAAGATGTTTGCGAAATCAGTTCTAATGTCAATCAGTACCTGCATGAACACTTTTGATTTTGTTCGTAATTTGTGCTTGAAATCACTTAATTTCGTGTCATCCTGAATGGGATATAACCCTACGTCTACATCTGATACATTTTTATCATGACAAATGTTAAGTTCTATATAAAAAAATATTTTTCAATATAAAGTGTAGACGTAGGGTAAAGGCTTTTTAAGAATATTTTGTATGAAAATTTGTGTTAAAAACCCTTTATAAAGCCTTAATAAGTTTTATAAATAAGGCTGTATAATTTTTACGTAATATTTTGAAAACAAATATAAAAATAAAGAAAAATGTGAATTAAATAATAGCAAATTTCACAATCAAACTTTTTAAATTGACAACTAGATTGCTTTCAAATTCACCTATCCGTTTATACGGCAAATTTAATTTTCAGTTTGAACAGCTGCTGGTCACATCACACATTGATTGAAGCTACAAATTTGAGTAGTTTCTTCGTCGGTTGGTTATTAGTTTTGCCGGCCATACACTACACAAGTTCACTGCACAAGTCTGGCACTGTACAGTGCGTTTGTGTAGTGTATGGGGGTGGTTGTGCTATTTACACAGTGAACTGAGTAAATATCAAAATTATTTTAATATTTGCTCAAGTTTGAAAACTGTACAGTGAACTTGTGTAGTGTATGTTGCAAACGCTCAGTTGTTTCGTGATTTTTTAAGAGTTAACAACAAGAAATGAGCGCAGAACAAATATTCTGGACAGAGTTCCTAGAATTATACAAAGAATCACCAGCATTATGGCGAATTAAAATAAAAAAAGCACAGTTTACTTCTTATAGAGTGTGTCACAAGCTTAGTTTACGCAGTGCCAGACTTGAGCACTGAACTTGTGTAGTGTATGGCCGGCATTTGTGCAGAGTTAAAGTATTTTGAACAGGGATCGCAAATAACGATTATTTTCTAAATTTAAACTGAAAAAATCACAATAATAGAGAAGTGCTACGTGCAAAAGGAATATACCAAGATACTCCATGTTACATTAACTACCTATAGATGCAATGATTTTTATTTTTGTGACTTTTATTTATTCCTCACAAAATAACAGTAACTTTTTGATTTTTATTTTTTTGCTCAAAAAAAATTTAATTTTTAAAATTAATAAAATATAAAAAAGTAAATTTAATTTAACATATAAAATTTTTCTTATAGACTCTGGCGATAAATTCAATTTTAAATCGGTTAATATTAATTTTAACGCAAAAATTACGCTTTCTACATTTTAAAAATTAAGCAAAAAAAAAAAAAATAATAAAAATCAAACAGTAACTGTTATATTGTGAGAAATAAATAAAAGTCAGAAAATAACTCTTATTTTGTGAGGGATAAATAAAAATCAAGAAATAATGATTAAAACTGATTTTTAAAATAAAAATTATAACCGTTACGGTCTTTGATTTTGAATATACTGTACTGCAAACCAATAACCAACCGACGATTTATAAAATAAATTTGACTATCAGTTTCTGTCACAGCTATCAATTTCAAAGAATTTTCACACACAGTATTTCATCGGTTGGTTATGGTTTGCTGCAGACATAATGTATTTCGAATATACTGTGCTGGAAACCAATAACCAACCGATGACTTACTTTAAGTCAAAATTCCTTGAAATTAATAGCTGTAACACAAACTGATAGTCAAATTCATTTTATAAATTGTCGGTTGGTTATTGGTTTGCGGCACTGTATATTCAAAATAAAGTATGTTTGCAGCAACCCATTAACCACCCAACGAAAACTTTATACTTTATCGTCGGTTGGTTACTGGTTTAACGCACAGATATTAATAATACATTTATATTGCGGCCAACCAACAACCACCCGACGTTATATCTGTGATTTATACTGTAGCTGTCAACACAGTATTGACACTTACAGCCATCCCTAAACACGGCGGCAAGCGTTTTTTAGTTGTCAAAAGTTATCATGTCCATACATTTTGTATGGAGCATACCGAAATAACGCGGCGGCAACGCGACGGCAACGCTTTGCTATTGGAAAATCCGATTTTGACAACGCGTTTTACAATGAAGTTAGTTGCAAAAGAAAACAATTGTCTTCTGTTTGTCATCATCAGAGTTACCATATGTATCTTATTTTCGAAGTTTTTCGGGATGTTAAAAATATTAAAAGATTTCTTTGTTAAAAATAAGGTTTTTAAGAATATGATATTTAATATAATATAAGAATATAAGCGACAAAAATGAAAGTTTTAAGGAAAAGTTTTTTTAATATATTCAAATATGTTTTTGTACGTAAATTGTCGCTTACGATAAAATTGAACAGCCCATACCTTAAAAGTTATCAACAATTTTGGCATTTTGATATTTCTAAACTATGGATAGGCCCTTAATATTTTAATTTCAACAAAAAGTATATATTCGATAACATGTCGCTTACGATAAAATCTAAAATAAGGCTCGATATTTCCTTCTTTCCTTCATTTAAAGTATGAATTCTGTGCATACATATCGTCGGTTGGTTTCTGGTTTGCTGCAGACATAATGTATTTTGTATATACTGTGCCGCAAACCAGAAACCAACCGACGATTTGTTAAAAGAAAAATTTGTTGGCAATGAAAAGGTGTGACGAGGACTAGATACCGCCTAGGGTATTCTGTTTTTGTTTATTTCTGTCTTTAATTTTAAATATTTTATTTACTCCCATGTTTTGAATTGACTTTTTAAAATAAAAAAATCTTAAAATAATAATAAAAATATTTATTGTCAGTATATCAATCATGTATGACTGCTCAATTATGGCGGATATATGTATTAATCAATTATGATCAGTCAAATTAATATTTATGCTATAATTGATTAGTAAAAATCACTGGATTGAGCAGTTCCACTATATGTTATATTCATTAGTAAGAGAGAGATGCAACATCACACGTACAGAAAAGTTTTCATCACATTTTTCATTTTTCCCTTAATAATGTGATATAAACTTTGTTTTACGCAATGATGAATATACCCTACATGACTTCCAATCAAATAACTGGTCAATTGACTGATATTATTCTTGTAGGGTTAGATCATTTGAAACAAAATAAAATTTTCTAGAATTCGAATTCAGTAAAATCAATGCATATTAATAATATATGCAAAAATATTTTGAATGAAAAAAAAAAATTTTTTTTGTTCGACTTGAAGGTTTTTGATAAAACACAAGCAAGTTTTCCAAATTTTCTAAATAACTAATTATTTAAAACTTTATTATTTTATTTTAATTTAAGTAACAAAATTTATGTAAAAAAATTTTAATAACAAAATCACAAACAACAATGTCTTCCGTCCAGGCAAGGCGAATTCAGTATCAGGTGACCTTATCGCTACAACAATTTTACAACACAAAAAACAACACGTAGTTTGCTATGCTACAAAACCAATCTGTCAGAAGATTTCTAAGCAAATTTTGACGTTTTGGTTCAAAATGCTCAATTTGGTAGCAACAGCTGATAATCAGCTGGGCTGATAAGGTCACCTGATACTGAATTCGCCTTGCGTCCAGGTGTTAAAATAATCAGGATTGTTTTATTTATTTGTTTGATAACCCTGGTTCTATCGTTTTGACATAACGTTGCCGCTTTTGTTTAGGTATGGCATTTCAGCGTTAAAGCTCGGCGGAAAAAAACGTTCCGCTTTCCGCCCTTGTTTAGGGATGGCTGTTAAAAGTGGTGCGTATGATTCGTAAAGCAGCTCTGGGCGAGTCAACATCACGCGTCGTTGGCAATTATTTCTTAAATGCAACCAGGCCACTGTTGTTTATTAGCCTTCGAGAGTTTTGCGTCTCGCCGCATGGTATTAATGGTTGGCGTCGGTTAACGGTATCACCGCGATATCCCGTTGGTTTCCATTAACCACATGCAAAAACAAAAACAACTATAATAAAAACAACCACCACAAGGGAGTGGATCTTGGAAACTCCTACTTCCTATATGAAGGTATAGGTCGTTCGCAGCAACCGAAGGAAGCTCCTACACAACAAAACAAAATTATCACCACAAAGGTGGCACCATGGATTAAGTGTCCGAAGCCACCTTTTTTGACATACATAGTATGTCAGCACAGGAAGAAGAAGAAGCAGAAGAAAGTGGTGCGTAGAAGTAGTCCTACCCTGTAACAAAAGACTTGCAGTTGTAGACAGGGTGGCCGATGACATTTTTCAAAAAGTTTCCCCAAATAGGGGATTTATCAACAAAAAGGGGCAAAATTAAAAAAAGACGTGAAAACTACACTAAATTTTTTATTTTTAATGTATTATTATATAATTCACTCTAAAAAAAGGGGGAAAAAGTGGCAAGGCAGTCGAAAAAGTGGCAATTTGCCATTTTAGTCGGTCAAACGGTCACGCTGGTTGTAGAGCTGGCAAACTATCGATAGTCACGCCATTCGATATTTTCGATAGTTTGCTGGAAAACTATCGATACTATCGATAGTATCGAATTCTTTTACTTGCGGTCTACACGTAACATAAAATTACTAACTTTAACATTAATTTCTAGGTAATGTTAAGTGTAGACTTCAAATGTTAATGTTTGGTTAGGTTTTATATTGAGGTATCTTCCCAATATTTCTTATCAAGAACACACAACATGCTATAATGGATGGGTGCAATCCGACACGGATTGGGTCAATTTATTACTGCCCTCTTTTTAACCTAATCTAAGCTATCTGTTTAAACAACACAGTTAAAATATGAGATGACAAAAAAGGAGATATTACACAAAAGGATATATTCGGTCTATATTCCACAACCTTCAATTCTGCTAGGCAAAACTCTAGCAGCGTACTTTTTTTACTTACTTGCAGTTAATGTTAAAGAAAGTCATTTCAATTCAGCAGGAGACGAAGAGTTAGGAATGTTAAATTTAATTTTCAAATGAGTTTAGTTTTCAGTTTACATATGTATAACTCAGTGGAGATATTAAAAAGTTTTCTTCTGGCAAGAGTTGATCCATTACACACAAAGTATTCCATATTACTAAGTCCATAAATTTATTATTTATTCTTTCGAGTTATGACGTTATTAAAAGATAACCAATGTGTTAAATTTTATCGAGTTTATTGCCAATTTGGTAATATATTTTTTCAACGATAGTATCGCTATCGGGAAAAAACTATCCATAGTCTAATGAAAAACTATCGATACTATCGATAGTTTGCCAGCTCTATGCAGTTGTCATTAAATTGTAAAAAACAAAACGAACTAGAAGTGCTTCGAGTTTTAAAAAAAGTTAAAAAACTAAGAATTTCGGTTAGAACAATTGTTGAGTTGTGAAATTCTAACAAAATGAAATCCATTACCTTAAACGGAAAGCTTAAGAATGGCACCATGGAGCGGACGTTGGGATTAAAGCATGAATGGTCAGTTTTGGCGCTCAACTTTTTTGAAGAAAATAAATTTGTAATGAGAAGCTTCATCCTTTTTTGGGCACAACATGCAACTGAACATTTGTAAAGATGGAAAAGGTAAGCGATATATGCGCGCTAATAATTCAATGGCTTTTTGAAAAAAAAATTCTTACGGATACAAAGATTCTTTTGCTTGGTCCAAAAGAAATTAAACAGTATTTTTGTAAAAAAAACCAGATGTAAAGGGCCAGATATTAGCGTTCTCATTTACTACTGCAGTAGCAGATAATTGTGTCGCTCGTGCGTAGATAAATCTGGGTCGTATAATCTTTCAATTGAGCTTGAAATCTCAATTCTACCATATACATATGTACCTATGAATTAAATGATTAAGTTGATATGAATTCTTTGAAAGAATATAATTTGAAAGTACTGGGTGTCAAAAACAAAATAAATCTAGATTTTGCTTGAATGCCTGCGTGGAACGGCAGCCAAGCAAACCAACTGGGTGTCGAATGCACAGAAATTGCTTATGAATTTCAATGTAATATACAATCAAAATTTAACAGTTGTCATTTCTATTCGAATCATGGAGTAGATTCCTTAATTTTAAGTCTAGGGCTAATATTTTTTCAAATGCTTAACTGCTCAACAAATAATGTAAACGCTAGTTAAAATATGAATACTATCTTCCAACTCACCGAACCATATTCTAAAGTATATTCTACAGAAACGCAATTTCCTGGTAATTTGCCTTTTTTGCGTATGGGAGCACAACCAATACCCAGTTCTGATGCCAGCATTAAATTAAATAAAAAGCCACGAGACTCTAAACCAACAATTACATCGACATTGGGATGTTCTGTGCGTATATGTTCCAATAAAATTTCTTTAAGATATTTACAAGCTTTTCCGTCTGCAAGTGCTCCAAAAATATCACTAAAATGATAAATATTAATCTGAGCATTCAGTGATCTGACTTTTTAATTACTCACCGAAATACTATTCCTTTTTTGGGAAAATCTGGATGAATTCCTATATGCTGATTAATGTAATCCAATTTTTCCTTATGGTTCATTTTTATTTCCTTTTTTGTTTGCTAAGTTAGCTGCAGCTGGTGGGTCTTATTTGATTTTCTAATGCTGTGTCCACTGATAATTTTTGGTGATATGAATGTTTATTAATTTAAATTATAATCGTTGGTAGTAATAAGTACTTAAGTACACATGTAGTGTACAATTGAAAGTGATTGCTGATAATAGAAAGCTATTTACATTTGCAAAATTGTTTTTGTTTAATTGATGACCATTCGCATGTTCAATTTACACGCAAGTATGGTTTCGGATGTGTATCTGTGTGTGTTGTCTGATAACAGCAGAGACATTTGACATTTGAGAAACAGCTGTAGTTTTTACATATCTGTTTTATCTCCATGGCGGTTGAAAAAAGCTTTTTTCAAAACTTATTTTAAAATAAAATATAGTAAAGATGATTTCCTTAACTAACTAACATTCTGATTGTCAAACTTCAGGTACGCGTCGCACAATTATAGATGTAGTGTAGTCTTGAATACTTTAAACTAAGTGAACTAGTTCAATGGTTTTACGCTCACTAGTTCAATTTTTGAACTAAACTAAGAACGTACCCGAATATTTTTCTGACATCAAAGTTCTATTGCAACTATCGAGGTTCGCTCCTCAATCACGGTGCCAAGCTTACGAAATTCCACGTTTGTAACTCGCAGACTCCACCTGACATAAAATAACTAACTTTAACATTAACTTCAACTTAATGTTGAGTGTAGACTGCTCAAGTTAATAGTGGAGTTAATGTCGACGTCGTTGACGGCGTTTCAACGCCGAAAAAGTTGAAACAGATTGAACTTTTACGGCGTTGCAACGCGTTGAGATTAACTGCTCTCATACAATTTCATACGATTCAACTTTTTTTTGACATTTGACGCCGTCGACGACGTCGACATTAACTCTAGGGTAAAGGTAGAATTAGTAAAATCGTATCTTTCTACTTTACAGCTTGCCGTATCGTTCAGTTTTGTGTACAAGTTATAGAAAATGTAACAATTTGCGTAGCACATTTTTTTTGTCTAGCTTTGAATGCGGCTTTTTGACATTCGCTACAGAAAAATCTGTTTTCTGTAGATTTCTACGTCAGCAGTGCTACCACCACATATTTTATAACTAGTAACATGCATTGCATATGGTACGGCTTTTGTCAGCTGACACGCAACTTCACGATACGATTTTACTAATTCTACCTTAATGCTTTTTTCAAGTTATAACATTATTGTTAGTGAATTTGGTTTAAAAACTCAGTTATAACTTCAAGTTACAGAAAAATATCAAGTCAGGTGGACACGTAGAGTAAATTTACATGAATTTCTACACGGAAAAGTAATTGTGTAGCCGTTTGCGTAGAATTATGTTTACATACACACAAAATAATTTATTTTTGAGTTTACAACCCACAAAAACACCAAAAATTAATTATAATTTCATGAAAATTAGAAATGACAAAAATTCCGTGGCCAAACAATTGTATGAACATTAATTTTTGTTTCAGTTGACTGAAAAAAGTCTCCACTTGTATTTATAACATCCCTAAGGTATTTTTCTTTTGAAAGTCGGTACTAGCAAATGGAAATTTATTTATGAAATTCACCAACCAGGGAGCAAATCACGGCATTCGATACGACTTGTAATTTAAAAATATTTCAATAGAGTTTATACAGAAATATTTTTAAATTACGAGTCGTATCGAATGCCGTGATTCCCCCTGAATTATCGTATTTTTTTACATACGGTTTGTATGAGAACCTGAAATTCCGTATGAACTCCGTACCAGGATTTAAGCACCGATTTTACTATTTTAATTCGCATGCATGAACAAAGTTAAACAATGTGAATTTGTCATTTGTGCAAATTTAAGAAACAACAAAAAAGTGTCGTTAGTTCTTACGAAATTAAACATTTTTCTTAAAATTAAGTTTTGTATTGTTAAATTAAATTAAATTAAATTAAATTAAATTTTGCATTGTTAAATTTTAATGTTGCGTACTTTTTACATTAAATTTAATTCAAGTGATCTTACACTGAGGGAAAAGAGACGTTGCACAGTGGTGACTTTTGCAAAATAAATGTAATATATCTGGAACTTCTAAACTACTGAGGAGAGCTAAGGCTTTATAACACATGTCTTGGCAGCCTAACTTGACCACATGGGACTCAAAAATACTTCTGAGGCCTGTAACTTTTAGAAAAATTATCCGATTTTTATGGGTTAAAAGCGTTTTGAGCTAAGCTCAAAATTTTTAAGAAATAATGTCCTTAGATGTGTTTCCGTATCTCTCATAACTTAAAAGATATTTTTTGTCCTTAGACAAAAAAAATTTTCGCCTTGACTTTTTTAGTATTTCACTTATAACTTTTTAATATAGTGTTGGATTTTATATTAAAAGACAGCATTAAATTTTTGATAAAATTTTAAATAAAAATAAGAAAAAAAAACTTATTAATATCTGCATTCATGAAATCGTGAAAAGGCTAAGAATTCAAAATTTTAAAACTCCCGAAAAAGGCATGTTTTTTTAAGAAAAAGTATCTTCATTATTATTTTAAGTTTTATGAAAAACTTTGTTTAACACATGCACTTTTAAACCACATAGCGCTAAAGACAACATATTCAGAATGTGCTAAAAGCCAATTATTTTGTATTTTGGACATGCACCCTACATTCAGCAGTGTCCGAAAATTGCCAATTTTAAAAATATTTTTTGTGTTTAAGCGCTTATAAAAAGTTGTGACGGTAGATTTTGAAAGTTTCAACTGTAACATTTCATTATCTAGATAGTTTTCAACATGTTTAACTAAAATTTTAAAAAGCCTTTTAATAAATGCGGACATGCGCGCGGATTTTCTGAAAAAAGTCAAAATTTGTTAAAAATATTGTTTTGTACCATAAAATATATATATTAAAATAATTTTCTTTTAGTATATTAGCATATTTGACTTCCATATGAGTCTTTTTACTTCGCCTGAAAAAATTATTCTGATATATTTAACTGATCTCGCGATATTCCGATTGTAGGGTGCAATTAAAAAAAATATATAGAATTCGCCTAACTTTTTTTCGTTTTTCACACATCAGCTGTTTAAAACTTTTGTGAATTTTGAAATTCAATCTAAATAGAATGTTATACAATATGTCTATATATACTTTTCGTAATAAAAAATATTTATCGTAATTATACGATATGTTTTATCATGTAAGTGTACTTAGTGCTAATAACAGGTGGCATTTAACGAATAACAAAACACATTTATTAATGGATTTAAAATAAGTTTTCGCACATTACTTTCCAGCGGCATCGGGTGCTACCTGTTAATGCTACTGTTTAAAATAGGTAACCTGTCACAGCACCAGATATTTACATAAAATTCGCAAAGTATACTGCGTTATAATAAAAGTTGGATAAGTTTTGTTTGTATGTATTGTTTTTTTTTATTATTTACCAATAGATATTCTATTTAGTATTACGAAGTTTCATATAAATCCAATCAGTAGTTTAGAAGCTGCAGATTTATTACCATTTATTTTGCAAAAGTCCCCACTGTGCACCATAACTTTCAAATACAACTTTTTCTTTGGAAAAATCTTATGTAACCATTTTTGTTCAGAATAAATAGGACAACATATTACGTGTACGTAATTTTGCCCTAACTACACTGAAAGAATTTTCGGCCTAAATTCTATGAATTTCGACATTAATCTAATGAAAAATTCATCAAATTTCAACCAACCAGTCACGCTTCGTTGGATTAATGAAACCAGTTTCGCCAAAATTATTTTATTGAATACCTCATCAAATTTATTTAACAGTGTAATTAATGCAGTGCTATAACTTCATCGAAACAATAAAATAATTTCATGAAAAGAATGAAATAACTTAAATATAAAGGGGTTTCTTAATAAAATATTGTTGTTATTAATCCAATAAAATATTCTTACGAAACCAGAATACCAACGAAGCAATTCTAATGAAATTATTTCACAATCAGGGCAATTATGAATAAAACTCCCAGGGAAATTTCTCCCTTTTCCAATTAGAATTTTTTGTTTTCTCTATCACTTGCCATTAGTTGGAATTGGTCCCTGGGAAAAATTTCCCTGGGAGTTTTATTCATAATTGCCCTGAATATTTATGAAATTTTCATTGGATTTGCGAAATTATCATTAGATTTGTGAAAAAATTTTAATGATATTGTTTCATTGGACTTATGAAGCAAAATTCTGTCGGTGTATATCCTATCATGGCAAGAAACTAAGTTTTTTGGGAAGCCTTTTTTTCAACGGCTCTCGCTAAGAATTGTAGAGCGATAATCATAATGCGTTTACAAGATTTTGTATGGCCAGATATGCAGCTTATGTAATCTCGTTATATTGGGAGCATATATGTATGTATCATTTAATTCCATAAGGATCAAAAAGTACATTTTGATTTATTAAATGCTTACAATCTTTGCTTTGTATTTCGATCTCATGATCCATTGTATATATCTCAACAAAACTAGTCGGTATTGGAAATTAAATTAAATTAATTAATAAAATAAAATAAATTAAATTTCGAACCCATTGCCTTTCTCTCTCTCTCTCTTTTTTGTTTTGAATTATAACAATAAAATATGTATGATGGATGCTCCACAAAATAGTACAATAAAATCTTCACAAATAAATCTTCTTTGTTGTCCATGACAAATTTATACTGAAATTTTCTGGGCAAACAAGTTTTTATGTTCTGACACTTTGATTAATTATTTTGTTTGAGTTATGTATGACCTTACTGAAAATATGTTTTTCCATGTTTGCACATTACACTATTCAAAATGTTGTTTGATCAAACAAAAATTGAGAAATAAATATACTTAGTCATGGTATTTAGTGTGGCCACAAAATAAATCCTCCTTTGTTTTGAAAACATTTAATCGAAATATGCGAAAATATATTTCCAGCAAATGTTTTCTCAATGGGACCGTACCTTTAAAATATCAAAAAACCAAGCATAGCATGCTTTCATTAAATAGTGAATGTAGTGGAGAAGAACGAAGTACTTGGAAACACACATTAGTAATAAATATTGTTTTGATTAGAAATGTTGAATAAAGAAAAAAATCTGATAGATTCAAACGCACAAAACGCACTTTATTCTCGCAGGTGCTAAACGAATGTTCTAATGATCGTTCACGCGTACAAATAAATTTCAGGAATACTTTTATGAGAAATATGATGCACAGATTTATGTACATACATAAATACGTACACATGCAACTATTTTAAGAGAAAATAGAGTTTAATTTGAAATATGTATGTAGTAAATATATACAAAGAGCATAAATAAAAAGCTGATTTACAATATTGGCGATTAGCAGCGGAATGAATGATGGCCATGTGTTGGTTAAACGCGCTAACTAAAATTTCAGATTTAAAATTTTTATTCAAGACATTTTGTTTGCTATTCGTAAGAATCAGCCGTTTCCCTTCGAATTCAATTTTAGTGCTTCAGATTCCGATCGTTTTCATCAGTCCAAAAAAAAAAATTGTTCAATTGTTACGAGAGTGGCAATATAATTTTGTAGTAAAGCATAATGTCGTATATGTTTAGGCGTTTAAAATTTTTTCTGTACGCATATTTTAGGACCTGTCCCACGATCTCGTCAACGTTTCATTTTGTTTCACCAAAAATTCTAATTCTGTTACGGCATATGACTGGTCAGCAGATAGACTCCGTGATGGGTGTCAAATCCGGACTGTGTGGAAGCCAATGACACAGCCTTAAGCCTTTGTGATAAATGTGGTGTAATGATGATTTAAAGTATTTTCGCGTTTACTAATTTAAAGACTATGATCAGTGTTGCAAGACATTTAAGACATAAATCTGCAAAATATAAAAATTGTTCACGAAAAAATATGCAAAATCTGCATTTTATTTTTAAAATCTCCAAAATTTGTCTCCTGTTGATCAAGTGCGATATGTATGTACACAGAGAAAACAGTGCCTACTAAATACCTCATAAAATAGAAAAAAATTAATAAGAAATCTCTATGGTTTTTTTCAATAAGGAAATCTTATTAATTTCATAGGGAAAACCTTTTAGAAAAAATCAAGAAGAAATCTTCTAGTTTTTATTAGGTTATCTTATAGATTTTTTCAATAAGGTTTTCTTCTTGTTTTTATTAGGCGACCTCATAAAAAATAAAAAAAATTGCGTCTTTATTCTCTGTACTTATGTATTTTCATTTAAATTCTATACCATATACATACGTATGTATGTATGTATGTATGTATGTATGTATGTATGTATGTATGTATGTATGTATGTATGCATGTATGTATGTATGTATGTATGTATGTAGTATATTGTAGATGTTATGTATTTATACATACATACATACACATTATGTTATATCAGAGCTGGCCACCGAGAGAAACAAGAGAGAAATGTATAAGCGTATGTGTATTCATTTGTATAAAAAGCCGGCCCTCTGGCGCTATGATAGAAGGTTCGTGTATATGCTGTCTGCTTTTGTTCCAAGCCAATAGGCATTATTACGAGTGTCATATTACGACTTCGACTACGACGACTTAATCTAGTACAAAATCGTTGTAGTCGTCGAAATACGATACTCGTAATAAGGCCTATTATATCTAACACATACATACATATATATAATTTTCAAACTATTGTATAATACTTTAATTTAATTTATGTGTTTTAAAATCATGATAATAGCGCATTTACATTGTCTCGAAATCTAATACTTACGAGATTTCGGGCTAAATCGTGCTGCTTTTTACAAGATTTCCCATACAAAACGAAAACTAATTTGTCAGTAGAGTTGTAGGAAATCTACTCAAAATCTAACGTTTTTATTTGTTTTTTACTATCCTGTGCAACATATTTATATAAAAGGTGAGTGAGCTAGA
The DNA here is from genome assembly GCA_944452675.1 of Tachina lurida. NCBI lineage: Eukaryota > Metazoa > Arthropoda > Insecta > Diptera > Tachinidae > Tachina > Tachina lurida. Next base: position 92,842,446 of record OX101754.1, on the reverse strand, counting down.
TAAGGTCTGCTTAAAAAGGTATGAGAATTGGCTACATTTCAGTTGTTTGGTTGTAGTTTTGGAAAATGCTCAGTTAATGAGTTTTGTTTTGAATAAATAAAAATCTTGATAAATATAAAAAAATACTTGGTGCAAACGGCATAGATTTGCATAGATTTTAATTAAAATCTGCTTGATTGAGTGCAGGTGTAAATGACCTTTCATTATCAAAGACAACAACCATTTTTGAAGAATGGAACAAAATTCAGAAACAAAGACTAAAAATATTTTCCAACAAAAAAATGAGGGCATTAAATTTTCTTTTTTGTTAGAATATTTTTCCAATGTTGCTGGTTTTTTTTACACATTTTCTTTTATAAATTTACCTTAACACAAACTTATTTTTGCACATAAATTACATTTTCATTTCTTTCGAAAATTAATTCCCAGAAGCACTTACAAAATCTACTACTATCGTCATTCGAAATTCATAAAATTAATAAAGATACTCATCAAGAAGTAAACTAAACTCAATTTGCCATAATAAAATATAAAAAAGTTCCGGGAATTCCCGCACAAATTTCTGGGATTTCTTTCCTGGAAATCCCGTATGAAAAACAGAAATGAAAAAAAGAAACTCATCCGGTACAACAATCACGTGTTTTTGGAAAAATATGAAATAATCGCTTAAGTCGACTTAAGCAAAACAGTGATTTCAGATTATTTCATGTTGCCACAGATTTTTTGATGGGGAATGGCCATATTTCGTACGCTCTTTACAAGAGCCTAAAGGTACCCACCCATAGACTATGCAATATTTAGTTTATTGCTATTATTATTGTCGTTGTGCTGCACAATATTAAAAAATATATATGGCGCAATTTTTCTTACAATATTGTTAAAAGTAAACAAAAGCTAAGAAATTTTAAAATTGATTTTTCGTTTTACATATTAGATACACACAAAATCCTAAAAAAATTAAATAATTCTTATTTGGTAATTTAAAAAATAAAAAAAAAAATAAAGTTTGGTGATGCAAGAAATACTAAATAGTATTATTAAAATAATTCTGATTTTATCTTATACTAGCTTTTACCTGCGGCTCCGCTCGCGTTCATCTGTTTAAAAAATACATAAAAACCGGTTTAAAACTGGTTCAACAATCAAACCCGAAACAAAAATTGCCCTAACCAGTCCAAAAATAAAAAACCGGTTCCCAACCGAATAAAAAAATATCCTATATTTGACGCTGGTAATGTATCTTTCCATTGGTGAAAGAGTTTTTAAAATCGGTTTGGGCGTGAAAGCGTATCAAACAATGAAACAAACAAACTCACTTTCACATTTCTAACCTTCATAAGGATAAGGATATTGTGCCATACAGGCAAATCCAGGTATAACGTACGATATAATGTCAGTCCCATTCGTTATAAAGAAAAATTCGTTATATCGCAAAGTTTTTTCTTCCTAGTGTTATTTGAACCATTATTATTGTTGACAAAATATAATACTATAAAAAGAATGAGGGCAATTTTTTCTTTAAACACAAACTACGAGTAATGGTATAACATTTTTTTGCATTTATATTGCTGATGTAGATTTTGTTTAATATTTTTTGCCGTTCGTCATACAGAGCACACATTTAACAACACATTCACTATATAAAGTAGAAATATGTTCCTAGCACGTTTTTGACTTTTATTTTGAGATTTTTTCCTTATCATTCGTTATATCCAGTATAAAATTAGTATATTATTCGCTATATAAGGTTGTAAATGTAAAATATTTTTACGTTCGTTATATTGGATTTTCGTTAAAGCGAGATTCGTTATACCGAGATTTACCTGTATATCAATATAATATACGCACATCCAATTTTATTGTACAGTATCAATTATTGCACAATAATATGGCAAATGTGTGGGTACCTTAAAAATTTTCAAAATTGTTTTAAACGATTTCTAAATTCTTAAACTAAATATAATAAAAATAATATGGATTTTTTGAGTCAATGAAGCCGAATTAATCCTTATATTGTGCAAACATTTCATACAAATATCTTGTTTATGCAAAAATTTTCTTGATTTCGATTCTTTTAAACTGAAACTTTTATGCAGAAATTTTGTATGCAATCCTTTCTTACCAAACAATTTTTTTTTTGTATTAAAGACGCTTTCTAGTTAGTAAATTTTTCTATTTCTATAAATATCTAATTACATAAAAAAAAATACTATTCACGTGCAGTCGTACATTTGTCGCTTGTATTGTAAACTACAACTTGACAACTGCATACAGTTTGAGACAAGACAAGCTCAAATGTTTGAGAAGGTTTGAGTTTTAATTTAGTCTTAGAAACGTCTACCTGAAAGTAAGACGAGTTTTTCATTTAGCGCATGCAACTTCTAAAGTAAACCGTGATAAAATAGAATAAAAAAAAATAAATAATAAAAATACAACAATAAGCATAAATTATTGCCAAAATCTATTAAATATAAGAAGTGTTAATAAAATAAACAAACTAGTTTTGAAATGTTTTTTTTTAATCTATTAAATAATGTTTAAAAAAATCATTTAAAATTAATTGAAGAAAAAAAAGGTTTCAAAATCCAAACCAGTATTGTTTTATTTTATTAAAAGGTCACTTGCTGAAACGTTTTAATTTAATTTCAATGCAGTTGCTGAATATTGCGGCTAAAAAAATGCCGTGAAATACTCGTATACTTAAAAGATTTGACAAAAAATAAATATTAATACATATTTCATTTTATCTGTGTGTGCTGAAAAGTAGAAATCTATAAAATTGTTTTTTATTCGATAAAAAAAAGACTTGCAAGAAAGAAACCTGTCTGGTATCTCAAAAATATAAATAGAGATACTCGTACAAGAAGAGGCCCTGTGTAACATCAACAACAACAAAAACTGCAGCAGCAGTATCAAAAAAAAAAAAAACAACGTTCGAAAACAAACCCATCAACCTTCGCAGAATCTCACATTTTAGCCACTTCTTTTTTTTCGCTGAGATTTTTGCTGTTGTTGTAACTTTTTTGCGAGTCTAGTATTTAATGGATACGTACGGCTTAATAGTAAAACTACTGCTACACACCACAACTGCGAACAACCAACACAACGACGACATAAACTGCTGCAGCTACAAAAAAATCTCAAATGTATGTATCCGTATCTGTATCGGTGTCTTTAACTATTTCAAATTTTAAATGTTTGCAAACATGAGAATCGTGATCTAATAAACATGAATATAATACTCGTACGTATGTAGTTGGATCTGAATGAATTCTCTATAAATAACAATAATTCAAAAATAAAACCGATTTTATGTAAACGAATAGATGGTACCTACAAAGTGATCGTATTATGTTAAAAATAGTCGTATGTATGCATAACCACATCTTCCACTAAATTAAAACAAAAAAAAAGATTATAATCATAATAATACTTGTATATAAAATAAAAGAGAAAATTTCTTTGTCAAAGAAGAATTTGCAACCAAAGGAAGGAGGAAGGAAGCCTTTCGTAACGAACCATAAAATTAACTTGCCCAAAAAAAGAAAAAAGAAAGTTGGTTTTGTTAAATATTCATAATTTTTTTTGGAGCAAAAAAAAAGTTAAATCATCCTATGAAACCACATTTATAAAAGCAACTACAGCAACAACATTAACAATATTTAAGCACTACAAGCCAGAAGTTTTAATAAAACGCAGCCACTGGCAGACTTGTTTCTTTCCTTTCTTTCCTTTGTTTTTTTTTTTTGCAAAACAGCGAAAAAAAAGAAAATAATTCGAATATTTGTTCTTTTTCCGCTCATCCGTATTTTTGTTTATTTTCTTTTACTTTTCAATAACAACACAACTGAAAGGTAAGTAAACCAAATGGTTACATGGTTTAACCCTTAAACGTGCTGTCACCTTAAAAAATTGTGCGAAACTGATGGGAGGACGAACAAAATAAATTTGCTATGGAAATTGTTATTTTCACCGTAAACCCACCCAAAATTGCATATCAATGCACCTCTTCATCTCTTGATAAATCGTATCATTGCACCCTTTCGTCCTAGTTTACACTATGCACGTCTTATTGCTAAGCTGATTAGTTTGTTAGGAGAGAGAGAGAGAGAGACGAGGGGAACATAAACGTTTCTTTTCCCCTCGTCCCTCTCTCCTAACAAACTAATCAGCTTAGCAATAATGGTAGGTACAGACATAGCAACTTGCTTACGCAACACGTTTTCGAATATTTTGACACAGACACTGCAACCCACAATGCAACCGTCAATGCAACCCATAAACATGAAAACATTTTGATATTTTCGAAACTTCGAACGCAACCATAAACAAGACTACAGTCTTTGCGACCGACAACGCAACCTGTCTGGTTGCTAAGTCTGTACCTACCATAAGACTTGCATAATGTAAACTAGGACTTCCTTCCAACTTTTCGTTTCACAGCGTTTCACCGGCAGCTCCAAAGGATTCATAATTTTAATAAGAATCAAGCATTGCAAATGCATACAGCCCGGTTCCAAATATTTTCGGGAAATAATTCTCACGAAATTATTATTTTTTTCTAAAAATATAACCCACCTATCCTAAATATATTGAGCTAAAATTTTAAATTTGGGGAGAACTTTGAATTTTGTTTTGTTTTATTTTAACTGCATATTTAAATATGTAATATTATACGAACCTTAGCCTATATGATCGAGTATCTTAATTGATGAAGACATTGTTTAAAAACGTTTAAATAGACGGCAATTTTTTTTTACATTTCATCAATTTTCTTATTTTTAGCGTTTTTTTTTTGTTTTTGGCGATTTTTTCGGGTTTTGGTGATTTATTCTAGTTTCAGCGACTTTTCTTAGTTTTGGCGATTTTTTTCGGGTTTTGGCGATTTTTTCGGTTTTTGGCGAACTGAAAGCTTGCAAATAAGTTTAAAAGATATGTAGGCGAACAATGAATAGGGAATAAACTTTCGGGGAGATGTTATTCAGAATATTCGCTTCTAATCATTTTGGCCAATGCCGACATATGTAAGTATTCGCTTGCAATGAAAACTTTCACTCTATCAAAACGAATCTTGATTATTGTAATAAAACGCTCCGGACTTCTGCATAATAACCAAAATGCACATCTTTTACTTGTTATTCCTTAGTTTTGTAACGCATATTAAATTTCACATGTCTGTCACAATTGCCAATTTACAGACAATTGACCAAGGCAAATTCACATAAGGTAATTTTACACTAACAAATATACAAGGCGAATATGTAGAGTTGCAAATCGAGACCACCTTGTATCAATTCGCCTTGCAATTGACTTATACTCTTTGTTCTAAAGCGTATATGCTCAAAGCATGATACACAGAGAAAACAGTGCCTACTAAATACCTCATAAAATAGAACAAAATTAATAAGATATCTCTATGTTTTTTTTTTCAATAAGGAAATCTTATTAATTTAATAAGGAAAACCTTTTTGAAAAAATCAAAAAGCAATCTTCTAGTTCTTATTATGATTTTTTCAATTAAATTTTCTTGTTTTTATTAGGCGACCTCAAAAAAATAAAAAATAAATTGAGTCTTTATTCTCTGTACTTACATATGTATTTTCATTTAAATTCTATACCATATACATATGTATGTATGTATTTATGTATGTATGTATGTATGTAGTATATTGTAGATCTTATTTATTTATACATACATACATACACATTATGTTACACTCTTAACTAACTTACTCACCAAGTATTGAACCAGCCAACTTCTGACTGATAGACAAGCACTCTAAACAATATGCTAACAAGCAGCCTGAATAACCATTGAAAACATTCTTATACAAAAATGAAAAAGATCATAAAAAAGAAATTGTCTCTATGTCTATTTATAGATATGAAATAACAAGACACCTCTTAAAATCAAGAAGATTTCCTTATTAAAAAAAATCAATAAGATGCTTTACACATATAGGAACCTAATAAAATCAAGAAGAAATTAAAAAAAAAAAAATCAATAAGTAACCTAAAAAATTAATAAGAAATCCCTATAGTTTACAATTTATTAGAAAACCTAATAGAATCAAGAAGTTTTCCTATGGATTGTTTTTTTGGTGCCAAAAACAACGGAAATTGAGTAAATAAAGTTATGAATAATAAGATTTCTTCTTGATTTTATGTACTATTCTTCTTTATAAAATTAATAAGATTTACCGCATAAAAACAATAAGGAATCTCAATGAAAAAATCTTCGCTTCTTTCTGCTGGGATACCCCTTAGCCTAAAAACGTTTCATAGAGAAAATCTTCTTGATTCTATTAGGCAGTGTTATTCTCTGTGTACAATAATACAGGTACCCGCGAATCTACAACAAATGTACAAAAAATAAGACAACAGTGATTTTTATTGCTGTTTTGTGATGACAACTGTCAAAAAACCAAGAGAAAACAAGAGACATGTACTTGCGTTTTCTCTTGGCTTTGCAAAGCTTGTTTGTATTAGTAAATTTTTAATAGCACAAAGCGCGTGTGTTTGAAAAACATAAACAACACTTGGCAGATCACATCACGAAACAAGCAAAACAGCTGGCGCTTCGAGGTTACCTGTATTATTGTATCATGTCCCAAAGGATATTCATATAAGGTAGACTCGCCACAATTCGCTTTGATAAATGCGTTCTTAAGATGTAAAAAAAAAATTTACTGAAATATGTGTGTTGGCATCTGAGGAACTTTCAAATTACAAGAGGTGAAAGCAGTTGCCTGGGCTTTGATATCAGCTGTTATGAATTCTCCTAGTACATGTTTAATTATGACATCTGACATAATCTTTCCTAATATTTTTTGGTCGCCACATTAATCTTATACTGAGTATATACTATGGCATTTTGTGTGTGTGTGTGTGTACTAGTGGTAACATTTGTCATTTGCGATATTTTTCGTTGTCGGCATTGCGTTATAAACAAAAACAAAACGTGAACGGCATTGCACACATTTTCAAAATGCCACCAACAAATTACAATAAGACAAATGCCAAATGTGTACTCAGCATTATTATACCACAACAGCTGATGTCAGATGTTTTGTCAGCTCAAAATGGAATGCGGTCTAATTGACTCTTACGGAAGCAATGTTTTAAAACCGGCGCACAGTTGGTAATTCGACCCGAAATCTTGGCCAAAATAATTTGTTAACAATAATAATGTTTTTGTTAATGAAGTTCGATTAAGAATAGTGTTTTTCATACGGGATTTCCCGGGAAAAATTTCCCGGGATCCCGCACATTTTCCGGGAAAGAAATCCCGGGAAATTTGTGCGGGAATTCCCGGGATTTTTTGATTTTGTTATGGCAACTTAATTTGTATTTACACATTCCTTGATGAGTGTCGTTATTCACTTTATGTATGCGATGGTGCAATAATAAGGTGATGGCAATATCACAATAGCTAAAGCTTTACAACAACTAAGGCCGAGTTTACATCTGGCACGCACGTTCTGAGATTTAGATGCCTTTATTTGGAAAATGCAGAACGCGACGTTCAAAATTTAATTCTACAACAATTCATAAAAGTAAAAAACAGAAATGAGCAAGGAAATTAAAACAAATACAAATAATTTCAGATTCTATTTGGTAAATAGTACGGTTAATAGCATTAACAGCTTATTCTGTACTAAAGTCCTATTTCCAAAGAAATATGCCCTTATGCAAAAACGATTGTTAAAGTTAAAGCATGCGTTAAAACTGGTTTTGCCATACAATATTCGTTTGTTAAACCAACTTTAAGTTTAACAATGATTTTTTCATAAAGGGGATATTTTGTAATATTTTTTTTAATTATACTCGTATAATTTCTTTTTTATAATATTGGTATCTATGTATTACTATTATATAAAGAACGGAAACGGTATTATTTTTTGACTTATGTGTATATAAAACGTTATTATTTAATCGATCTCATGAATTATAATTTGTTTTTGATGAAATAAATTAAATTTAAAAATATTTTGTGTTGTTTTGTACTGGGCGGGAATTCCCGGGATTTCCCGGGAATCCGAAAAATCTTTCCCGCTTTCCCGGGAAATGAAAAAGTCCGGGAAAAGAAAAACTCTAATTAAGAACATATCAAAGCAAATAACTGCATATTTTGTTTTTGTAAACGACAAATAGCAGCCGTTTTATGGGCAGTCGAAGCAGCAATGCCAACTTGGTGCTTTTGTCACTATTTTTAGTGCTTTTTGAAATTTGTGCATTTCTTAAAATTATTTATTTAAGCAAATGGATACAATAATAACCCTTACTGACTAAAATTACTTTAATAAAAACTTCGTGTATTTATTTTTTCAGTGTAAAGCATACGTTTTTCGCCTGGTATATTTCATTAGGGAGAGAATAGCTTAGAAAATATTAAACACTACGTTTTTCACGTTAGTGCTTTTTACCATTTTTAGATCTCAAAATTACGCTTTTTAGTGCTTTTTTGAGGTTCTTTTAGAGTCAAAAAAGTTGGCATCACTGAGTCGAAGTTTATATTTGCAAGCAAAGTGTAATTTTGATATAAATTAAAAAGTTTTTTATGATTTATTAAACAAGAAGAAGAAAATCGTGCATAATATTGAGAAGAGAGGGGATAGTAAGTATTTAATAAAAAAAAATCGAAATATTTTTGGTGGACGTTATTGCTTTTGTTAATATAACGTACAATTCTAACTTAACCTCAAATAAATTACTTTTTCCCAAAATATTAACTTCGCATAAGGTTTTAATAATAATGGCTGTAGACTGCCGTAATCTTCCTTGACGAAAAGTGTTCTGAATTAATTTTGTTTTTATTTTTCGCTTCGGATTTATTCGGTTTTTGATTTATGACATTTTCTTTCAGACAGCCTCTGCTTGGAAATATAGTGAAGTGTTAATGTTCATATTTATGAAAAGAATAAAAAGGAAAAACTGATGGTAGTTTATTATCAGTGAAATTGATTTAAATAATATCCCTTATTGTGAATGGAGTCGTGGACGTCACATCAAGAGGGCAGTAAAAATTGCCACTTGTCTACTCTTTGTCTACAACAATTGACTACTATTAACATGCTCCATTAATTTACAAAGCCTTAGAGATTCTCAATAAGGGCCAATTGTTGCCGATAGAGATTAGACAAGTGACAATATTTACTGTCGTCTTGATGTGACGTCGACGACGGCATTCGCAATAAGGGGTAATGTTTCAAAACAATATTTGGCTTCGTTGACCCAAAAAGTACAAACTTTTGGTAGAAATTTAACGTTAAGGTGGCAGAAAGCCTCATGCAAATTATCGACTTTTCCAAGCAAAATTTGGTTTATATGGCTGATCGCCATTTTGTTAGCCCCTTTGCGTATTTTCATCGCGTCGAATTTCAAACAAATTTATCCGTTCGCTTTCGAGATATTTAGTTTTTAATTTATTTTCATATGGCAAATGTCAAATTCCATATAGGAAAAAAACTAACATAAAAAAAATATTTTTCAATATAAAGTTTGCCTTTTGTTATGATTAAAATATATCAAGTGTAGACGTGGGGTAACAAAAATCAAAAACCCATATATGCGTGCTCATGAAAAAGACTTACATACCAAATTTCCAAAAGTTTGGCAGAAATTAATTTTAACCTGAAAAGTAGGTCAAATTACACACTGTGCCGCGGTGTTCATGTTTGTAAATTCTTCATCTTGAGAACGAAAATATGCGTCATACTGTGGCTGCGAAATATTCGAAAATCCTAAGTCCTTGATTCCGAAAATCTATTACATATTGGCCCTATTTTTGAGTATCGTATTAGGACGATTGTGTACTAGGTTAAAGAAAATATTTTGCAATGTTCTTTAGTCTAGTACAAAATCGTAGTAGTCGAAGTCGAAATGCGACACTTATAGTTAGGCCCATTATAATTCAAGAGCCAAAAAAGAATTTAATGGCCTGGGTTTTTTTGATAACGGTATATGTCATAAATGGCCTAGGGTGCAAAGTCTTATATTCTCAAGAATAAGTCTTAACATTAACATGCATTAAGAAACTAAAAATAAAAAATGCTTTTGTTTTCCCAGACTATCTCTTCTGGTTTGTAAAACAATATAACAACTGAAAATTTTATGAAGATCGCTTTAGAATTAAATTAGTTCGTCGCGTTCTCAAGTGATTTTTTTCATACTTGACTGGCGGTCATTAGTTTCGAAAAATGTAGATAAAAAGTATTTGTTTAGAAAGTACTCGTACCTTGGTTTGTCTATTTTTATTTCTTGTGGTCATAAATTCATTAAATGAGTTGACAAATTTTTTTCGAAGAGTCAGAGTCAGTCAGTTATTCTTCTTTCTTTAACTGGTATAACTGATGTGCTTACTTCAGTTGTTGCTTTTATGCTTTTAACTAATTATCTGGTGGTACGGAGGCATCTAAACTGCACAGTGGGAGATTGTGGACAAAAATTAAAATGTTTACAAATTAATTTTCTAAACAAAAATACCGAAAGTATATTTCTTTGGCGTTCAGTCTAACCAGGGGAAAACATAAATTCTTAATAACTTTTAAAATAATTATGTAATTCATACAATAAAATTAATTACAATAATTAATTGTATAAACTGTATAAACTGAATATTAAGTAAATTCAATATGAAAAAATATAATTAAATCAAACATATGCATATGTACTCACATATAAACTGAATATTAAGTAAATTCAATATGAAAAAATATAATTAAATCAAACATATGCATATGTACTCACAGTTATTAGGAAATTTACTCGACATTTTTAAATCCCAGAATATGGAATACAATAAAAATATATAATATCAAGCAACAAATTATTCGAGTTACATACTTATGTCGATTAATCGAATAACTCGAAGATAAAAAATGTACATCCTTCTAAGGAATTTTTGCAATTTACAATACCGAAAAAACCAAAAACACTTGCAACATAGAGCATGAATATATCGAACCTTATTTTCGATTTTATCGTAAGCGACTAAAATTAAAGTTTTCAGGAGAAGTTTTGTTTTTAAATATTCAAATATGTTTTTATACGTAAATTGTCGCTTACGATAAAATTCTACAGCCAGTATCTTAAAAGCTATCAATAATTTTGACATATTGATAATTCTAAACTATGGGTAGGCCCATAAAATTTTAATTTCGATAACATGTCGCTTATAGTATGTTTCCACCGACTTTAAATAAAGTAGGTTTAAGTAAATCACTTCAAAGTGTTTCCACCGAGTTTGTGAGTGATTTGTTGTTCGAATTTTCGTATTCAATTTATGCACGTACTTTATAAGGTGGACGCAGCAGCTGTAATGTAAATTTTATTTTCATGTGGTTGACATTTAAAATTGATTAAATATTCCTTAATGCCATTTTTTCGAAATTATCAATTACTATTGATGGATGACCCAGGGATGGAGTTTGTAATTTTAAAAGCAACGCAGGGTTGCATACATAAATCGAGTTCGAAAAATATTATTTTCGACATTATTTAAAATAAATCAACTACTTTGAAGTGATTTATCTATATGCAAAATGTATTGTAAATCATGCATAAATTAACATGATTTGCACAAATCATCATGATATGTCTAAATCATGCCGGTGGAAATATACTATTACGATAAAATCTAAAAAAAGGTTCGATATACATATACTTAAAGAAATAAAATAATAGATTTATAACAGCAAAGATATTATATAATATGTACATAATATCCTTGTTCAGATGCCTAAGCTAACGATCTATTGTATATGATAATTTTTTGCTCTATGTGCTTTGTGTATGACGAATGTCAACAACAAATCTTTTTGTTTTGGTACAATTATTTTTGTGCTTTTGACTGCCATCTGTTCTTTACATATCTATTTCTTAAATCAAATTGTTTAAAATATTTTTTTTATATATGAAGTTCTTTTTGAACTGTTAATGGGCTTTTAAGGTCATTAGATTTTAAATAAAAGAATATTTTAAATTTGTAATGTCATTGTTTAAATTGAATTATTAATTTTGATTTTTTAATAAAAAGTAAAAAAGAACTTTGATTTTGTTTATTTCTTAAAAAAAATTAAAAATAAACGTGACCAGTCTACCAGAAACTGCCGATGGAGCGAATAAAATAAAAACTTTTGGCACATTGGGTGCTCTAGTGTACAGTAATCAAAACTCAAGAAAAGCTTGAATAAATACATAATAGTGAATTTCGTTAAATCAATAAAATTTAAACTCTATTGTAATACATCCCGTATGCTTTTTTAATTAATAATTGATAAATAAGACTCAGGCTTGAGTTAGGCGAAATCCAAGAATGAAACCAATGAAAAGTACATCGCCCCCCAAAAAAACATTTCGATGGCTTAATATAAGAAAGGTGGAACTAAAATATTCGATATGTTATGGAGCAAGCAAAAAACTGAAGAAAATCTAAAGCATTTACATGCAGAAATAATTTTTTAAATGGCCATAAGTCCTTGATTTTTGACTGTAACGTACTAAGATCTTCAAGTAAGGTGCAAGTATACGTTGTCTCTCAGAAAACGTTAAAAACGCGATTTCAATTTGTTCCGGTCGGCTTGAGTTGGTTGCAGTTTTCAAAATTGTTTTCCTTGTTCATGCTTCAAGGGTGCCCCTGTGGCTGAGTGGTAGCGATGCTAGCCTCTCAGTCCAGAGGTCGTGGGTTCGATTCCCGCCATAGACCCTGGGTGTTTTCCGCGGACAAGCTAATCGCTTCGCGGGTTGTGTTTGTTATAAAAAAAAAAAAAAAAAGTAATCGTCTTCCGAATTATTTGAAGCCTAAATAAATACATAACTGTAATCTTAATACCAACTTATTGTTTTAAGCGTTCAAAACTTGTCTTTGGCTGACTTCCAAAACATCAATTCTTTTGCATTGAAACAAATTGTAGGGTTTCATACACAATAATTTCGCCGCAGTACAAACCATTTATAATGCAGACAATCTGCCTTATCGTGGTTGGCGTATTATAAATACGACTACGACTGTTTGGTAATAGATTAAAGAACAACTGTTGAAGTCTTCTTTAATCTATTACCAAACAGTCGTATTCGTATTTATAATACGCCAACCACGATAAGGCAGATTATTAAGAATACCGCAAACAAGAAATCAAAGAACGCATCGGTTTCAAAGTTGATGCTCATGATTACAATGTTTCGCATCTTAGTAATTTTACACGATATAAATACCGCATACAAAAGGTAAGGCTAGTTTAGGAAGGGTGGTGCTACCTCCACTCGGTGACCCAATTGGGTACATTGTGATTCCCTTCTGTTGACCAAGCATACGAAAAGTAAATAAACTTTGTATTGATAGTGTTTTGGAAGTGAGCCATTATCTGCAAACACATCGTCGGGTGGTTATTGGTTTGCCGCAGTAATAATGTATTTTTAATATACTGTGCGGCAAACTAGTAACCACCCGACGACATGTAAACACAAACGGTGTTGTTTACTTATTTGATTAGAAACAGAAACAGATGAAATAACTAATTTCAGATATTGTTATAATATATAGTTATATATCGTCGGTTGGTTTCTGCTTTGCGGCACAGTATATTAAAAATACATTATGCCTGCAGAAAACCAGAAACCAACCGACGATATGTTTTCCATTACCAACAATAATAAAATATACAAGTACAACTCATTATATTAAAAAAAAATTAAAAATCATTATTAAACTTCCTAAAGTTTCGCTCGGTCCCACTGTGCCTTTTATTTGTTGAACATTAAAGAACAATATTTTTTTTTGTTAAATACTTTTTTGTACATTTTATTTTTAACGGAAGTTTGATATTAAAAGTGTTTGTGTTTGTATTTTGCCACCAAGAAAGATAAAAGCTTAATTCACACGCTTCATTCATGCTGCTTAAGTATCTTGTAGGTAGTTTTTTATTTTTTTTCTTACAAAATAGAGGTTAAACTGTGTCTTACCAAAACAATTTACTTTAAGTTTGTATTACAGCGCACTTTTTAATATGAAAATAGACTTAACAATAAACCCTACTGATACCAAAAACTCAACGAACTGTTGAAGTTTATCTAATTAAAAAAGAGTTCATTCCAATTAAAAGGAAATTAAAGCAAACAATTCTGGTCTACTCTACTGAAAATCCACAAACTGATTCTATTGTGTTTAATGGTACGCAAATAATTTTGTTTTAAATAAAAAGTATAATTTTGGAAATTATAACACATTTTTGTTATCATGAATATTTAAACTTAAAGTAAAGCCAAAGAAAACGTTTTATCTTAAAGGTTGTTGACTTTTGTTTTGTAGGAAAATGTTTGGTTTTTTATGGGTCTTTTCGTTTAAGCACTTACAACACCTTCATAAATGGTTATTTTATTTATACGTAAGTTATAAAATGAAATCCAAAATGTGTCAACGCAGCCGAACATTTAATATTTTTTTGCATGGTAAATATATGGAGAATATATGGGGGCAAGTCCTGTAATAATAATATACATATATAATATTTCATCGAGAACTCAAACTAGCTCTTGTTATATTTTTTTTAATGGAATAATTTATGTGTTTTTTATATGCAACGTAAGTAAATTTCCCAGGCATCCTACGTACAGTTGTCAAACACTAACTGCCGTATTCAGAAAATATAATTTTGGTTTACAAAAGGTTTACAAAATAATTTTTTTATGGAAATTTGTTTGCTAAACGTTTGCAAACCAAAACTAGGGGTTAAAAGACAAACTTTTGCTTGGCTTTTTTCGGTCGCTGATAATAAAGTTCGCTAGGCTTTTTAAACAGCATTGATAGCACTGAAAATAAAATAAAACTTGGCATCACTGATTATCAAGATCAGCTGACTTGTTTGCTTAAGCGTTGGCTGAAGTAATTAACACGTTGACTACAAAACCCGAAGGTCCTGCGTTCGAGCCCGGTTCTGACAGTCATTAAATAACAACACCACGCATTTTTGTGATGTGCATTAATGTCGTTTTGTATCAGTTGTTGTAGGAAAGTTCAAGTGATGTAGGCATATAGACTGGCCACTGAACTACTCCTGCTTCAGCGGATACTAATCCTAATGTAACATCAGAGCGCCCTCCTTCGTCGGTACTGTGAACAAACTTGGTCACTTTTCTACAGAGAATATTTCAGTCCAAAGTGACCAGAAAGAAAACCACTAACAAGCCGTAAATTATTCCTGTTGAAGTCCAGGATGCCAGAAAAACTGCAGCACTTACGAACAAGTCTAATGATAGATTTAGTCGATTCGTATCCTGAGTTTACGAATCAGCTGACAAAATCTGTAACATAAATAAAATATTTTGCTGTTTATTTAATATGTATCGTAACGTATATGAGGCAGAAATCTACAGAAAATTGATTTTTATGCTATAAACACAATCAAAGGCTACCGACCATCGACTGCCGACTACAAAAGTAGCTGGCTACAAAAATAGCCAAGTCGCCAGCTACTTAATTCTTTTAACGACTACCGACCACTAACTACAAAAAATTAAACATCATTACATTAAACAATATAATAAATACATATAAACAGTAAAAATTACTAGTATATAGTTACCCATTTCAATAAAAAAAAACAAAAAATAAATATAAATGAAACAAATGAACAAATGAACAGATGATTATTATTTTTCAATGGTGCCACTATAATAGTTTTTCGCGTTTTTAATAGCGATATTTAATGTATTGCGTTTTTAAAACCACCATTTCATGCATTTATTGTATTGGCAGCACTAATCTGTTTTTTGTAGCCAAGAAAAATAGAAATTAGCCTAAGTTGGCTACGGGCTACAAAAGTAGTCGTGTAGTCGGTAGTCGTGTAGCGGCTAAAAGAATTATTCTCATAAGCACGCATGTATTCTATTTTTGACATCTTGTAGTCGATGGTCGGTGGACTTGATTGTGTTTATAGCATTAATGATCAAACAGAATTGGGGCATAAACACATTTTCCATACAAATTGACACAAAAAATCAGCACCAGAAAGCAGTCGATAGATAGAATCTATTTTATTTTGAGAACTTTTTTTCTTATGCTCTCACATATAAATAAATATTCTCTCAAACATGTTACCATACTTTCAATAAATTTCATACATATTGTGAACAAAACTACAAAGAAAATAAAACAAAAATTAGAGAGCATTTGAAGTTACTGTCGTAGTTTTTATTATGGGCTTTGTTAATTTGACAGCGATTTTTCCTGAAGTTGCGGACTTATCCTGTTTAATCATTTACGTGGCAAACGTCAACTTCTCTCTTATATACATACATACACTTCTCTCTTATATATGTAACGCAAAGAGAAATACAATAACAGCTGACACATTCGCTATCACGTTCAGATTTAAACGATACGTCAACTTCAAAAGTAACACGATACGAATCGACTAATTCTACCATAAGTTCGCGAAATTTAGATCATATCGCTCATTTAATTCAATAGTGTCACAACTAAAAAAAAACTAGTTTTGCAGAAAACGCGCTTAAAGTTTTCAATTTACATACAAATCAATGAAGACATGAAAAAAATATTCTTCTCTCACGAGGTGGTAGTAAAAGCTATTTATGAAATTTTTACACAAGATAAAATACGAAACACCGAATTATTTGGCATTACTAACTCAAAAAAGGGTTTTTTGAGTTATGACACTACCCAGTAAAAAAAATTGGAAGTCATTCTAAAGGAACTACATTTTCATTGCTTCCAAAAAATCGATATTTTTAATTTGCCGATAGTTAGCAGAAAACCAAGTAGAAGTTTATTTTAGTTATACATAACCTTGTAATTCCTCAATAGTTTTAGAAATTACTCGCCAGAATTTTTAAAAAATCGATTTTTTTGAAGAAACTTTTGAACTAATTTTGGTCTAAAATTTTGAAGTTATTTGCTTAAATTTACATGAAAATACTGTTTCACGTTTAAATTCCTATAAAAAGAAACTAATTGTTAAAACAAGTAACTATTAACCATTTTTCCTAGATGAAAATATTATCATAGAACACAAAAAAGGAAATTTTTCTTAAAATCGCTTCCAATTCGGTGACCAGGCATCGAAAAAGAGAACTTCTTGCAATGACAACCCTATGTAAAAATCATTAGATCGGATCGAAATTTGCACTACTTCCAGATCGCAAACTCTACATTTTCATGACTTTTTTGGAGTGTCTTTTTTACTGGGTATTGATGTAATTGAGCGATATGCTGAAAGGTTGCTATACAGCACAGCCAAATAACGTACTCTGTTCTTGCTGTAAAGCTTAAAAAATTAAAGACACATTTATGAAAAATTTTGCATGTTTTTATAGCTTTCTTCTATTAATAGTAAATTTTCATTGTTGTCTGATTTCATAAAAGTTTCATCAAGTTAGTTTTTCAAAAGTACTGGTATTCAATGCAAATTCATATGACTGTCATAATCATAATTCGTCAACGTTGTCATCAAAGACCAGAGGGTTTGAGAAACTTGTTTGATTGCATGTTGTTTCTTTAATATAATAATATTAATTGTATAAGTTCATATGTGTATATCCATCACTTTTAAAGCTTTAACAACGTCGCACTTTCATTTTGCCCATAATTACAAGAGCGTACTCACTGGCATGTCTAGACACTGAAACTCCTGGTACATTACCAGTATTTTCCATTAATATAAAAAAAAACTTGTACGGACCATTAAAAGTTATCAAAGTTGTAAATAAAATTAAAAAAAAATTGTAATAATAAATCAATAAACATTTTTGTTATTAATTTGTGGTTTCTACAATCCATTCGCCTGCCCTGTCCAGCACTCAGTTTTGCTAGACGTGTGAAACGAACGTATTGTAGAAACAAACAATAAACAAAAAGTAACAAATTTCATATTCGTGGTACTCGTATTCATCGAAAGAATGAATGAATGATGTTGTGAAAAATATTGTTGCAATTAAAGTGTAAATTGATGGAATGTCTTACGGCCCTATGTATAAGCAAAAATTGGCATGAAGTTAGCATAAGTGACGAAATTTAATTAGTTGTTAACGAGTTCCTCGATACAATTTGACATTAAAAATGGTCGCATTGTCTAATTTTAACCAACCTCTAATTCATAGCGTGATTTTTAATGTGAAGTTTCATGGCAAAACTCTTTAAGATTACGTTAAATTTTGCCACTTTTGCTAGCTTCATGCCAGTTTTTGCTTATACATAGGGCCGTTAGTGAACAAGTATGACTACGAAAATTGTTTGTCTGTTCGATTGTTTGTCCATCAGTTGATGGTTTTCTTTTTCTCTATATTGGCCATCTGTATACGGAAAGTATTTGAAGTTTTAGTTTGTTTTTCTACTTTCCAGTTGTGGTTGTTTTCTTGGGAGAAATTCCATTTGAAGCAAATGGTCAGTTAGCCAGTCTGTCTGTCAGTCAGTTAATGAGCGTAAAAGTTTCTTTCGATGCTTTATCTATTTCATAGTTTTGTATTTAACACAATTTGTGTAAACAAAGTCATTTCAATAGTTTTTGGAGTTTATTTATCTTGAATGAGTATGAATGTCTGTCAATTCGTATATTTGGCGGCTGGCATGATTCACTTTCTACATCTGAAGTACATTTGAAGTACTTGTAAATTTGAAATCATACCACCTTGTGGTTTCAAAGATACAGTTTTGAGATTTTACTTATAAAAGCAAATAAAAAAATAAAGAAATTAACAAAAAAAAAAATAAACACTGTAAAAGAAAACTATAAATTGGTGAAGTTCAGCTCGGAATGTTTTTTTTTAATGACAAAATGCCCCTGATGTAAGACTTGAGTCGAACGCATTCCCTAGTCCATTTTTGACACAAACCGATTACACTGTGCAACAGGGTAAAAATACGCGCACTTTACTGTTTAGGTTCGATTCTACTATCAAAGGATAGTAAAACCCTATACTCTGCTTGCCGATTTTGGTGACCAATTTGTTTATGGACCTGCAATGATTTCAAAAAACATGTGTTCATTAGTTTTTTTTAGCCAACAGCTAATTCAGTCTTGGTGATAGCCTATAAGGTAATCATACGTCCTCTTTTTTAGAGGACAATCAACTATTTTAACCCGCTGCCATCTATAAAATTTGTGTCCTCTTTTTGTCACCTTTTTATTATCAGTCATCTTTAATATCAGAAGAATAATTTAATCTACTTATCAACAGAGTTCCATATTTACATTTTTTTTTGGAGGCTGACAGTTGAAATGAACCGCTGCCTGGTGTGAGTGTACCCTGGTAAGCTTAATATGTCTAGGGCTGTGATATTGCAAACATTTTATTGCTGAGATTTTTTCTCATTTTATCCCCCCTGTTCTGAAAATCACGGTGATTTCAAATCACGTGATTGCAAAAGTAAACTATTAATAGCTGCTTTGGTAATGAGATTTTATTGCGTTTTAAGTTTTTTTCATTTATAATAGTATATTTTCTTCCAACTTCCAAAGCTATAAAACGTAAAATTTACAAAAGCAATGATTTAGCTTGTATTAATTTTTAGAAATCACCATGATTTGGCATGTCGTGATTTGCAGAACAGGCCCGTATGTTTTGCTACTGCGTCGGAGGCTCTTAAATTTTTTTTAATTTTTGTTATTGAACTAATTTTTGTAAAAATTGAATTAAAAGAAATTTTTTTACGATTTTTATTGATGTCATCTTTTTCTTTCTCCGAAATCTGGTCACCTTATGATAGCACAAAACTATATATGGCAATAATGTGGTTAAGAGTCCACTCAATAAATCTTATTAACATTTAAACCAAAAAATATTACGAGAGCTACTATCTATATTTCGGGAATAGCAAATAATAACAAACGTACAAAATGGCTTTATTGTTTTTCGATATTCCTCTTGATGATCAAACCATTTGCCATAGCAGTTTTTCCATTCCTCTTGAGACAGCTCCAAAACATGGTTTTTGAACTCTTCAACTGCTTCTTCGGCGCTCGCAGATCGTTGACCACGCAGTTTACCTTTGATATTCAGGAACAAGACTCATTGGGCGCCAAGTCAGGACTGTATGGGGAATGACTTGTCAATTCGATGTTTTCACTGCTCAAAAAAGCACTTGTTTGAGAGCTCGCATTGTCATGCTGAAGAAAATGATTCGTCTACGGGGGTTAGTTTTACGAATTTCTCCGAAAACCACTCAGAATTGACAGTTCTACGTTGCTCAACTGTAACAGTGGTCACATGACCGATTCACTGCTCAAAAAATCACTTGTTTGAGAGCTCGCATTGTCATGATGAAGAATGATTCGTCTTCGGGAATTAGTTTTACGAAATTCTCGGCAAACCACTCAGAATTGATAGTTCTACGTTGCTCAACTGTAACAGTGGTCACATGACCCATTCGGCCGAAGAAACAGGTGATCATTTGCTTCGATTTGCGTCCTTCACTAACAACTTTTGTTGGATTTAGCTCATCTTGGAATACCCACACCGTCGATTGCTGTTTTTTTTCCGGCTCATAAGCATATGTTCATGATTCATCACCTGTCACAATTTTATACACGTCTTTTGAAAAACCACGATTGAACATCACTTGACGCGAACCTTTTTTTGAGCGATAAATTATGGGGTATCCAATGAGAACAAATGTTTTTTACTACTAAGTGTTCATGCAAAATCGAATGTATTGAAGTAGAACTAATATGCAAGGATGCCTCTATCTCATAATATGTCAGATGACGATCTTGCATATTAGCTCACGATGTTTTGTGGCACAACAGCCGATTTTGGACGACCTTAACGGAATTCGTCGGCGATGAAACTACGACAACGATTGAACCCACTATACCAGCGATATACTGTGGGTTTTGATGTTGCTTTATCTTCATACAAAGAACTTAGTTCATCGACACATTCCTGGTGAGATAATCTATGTACGTCGAAAGTTGTGGAAAATAATCCAACGAAAACCTTCTCTTGAAATTTAGTTTTTTTAGTCAAATTGATTTTCCGAACTCAATGTAAATAAAACAAATAGCACTTGTACATCAAAATGTTGCCATTACGTTTATGCTAAACAATGTCAAACTTTATTGGTGTTTTGCCAGAGCCGTCCGATATTGTGCCAACCATATTTCCACAACTGACCACTAATTCTCAATTGGATTGAGATCGGTACTTTGCGGAGGCCACTACATCAATTGAAAATTTTTCCCAGTCATCCATTTATTAACGATTTTTGAGGTGTATTTTGGGTCTACATTCTGTTGAAACACACCTTCTTTCTCAGGATATGCGATCACGTCTAGAAAATTAGGTAGATGGGTCTGCAAATATATTCTAATAGTCTTCTTTTCTCATGATGCTATACATTTTTTCCAATGGACCAATATGCTGCACCATGATGTTGCCTCCGCCCTACTTGACCGTTTGTTTAATATGGTGTCGTTGAATGGTATTCTGCAAGTCAACACTAAGATTGGACTGTTGATGACTGAAAGCGCGTAATATGGTCAGATAAGTCCAAATTTAGCCCATATCAGTCGGATAGTAAACAGTATTATTAGTGCCGACAGCAGGTAAGCCAACATCACTATGGATCAAGTACTAAAAATACAACTAAAGTGAGTACATAGGAGTTATTTTAATATTCTGCTTTATCGTGGTTGACGTATTTCAAATACGGCTACGACTGTTTGGTAATAGATTAAAGAAGAGTTCAACAGTTTTTCTTTAATCTATTACCAACCAGTCGTAGTCGTATTTGAAATACACCAACCACGATAAGGCAGATTATTTTGTTTTTTCTTTGAACATGTTGTTTTTTTTTTTGTTTTAAAAGCATTAATGTTACCAACTGAATAATAAATATAATTAAAAAAAAAACAAAAATTAAATCGCTTCATTATTACTATTTTTATGCTCCTACAAATGCAGAAAATACAAACATGTACTCACATCTGCTCCCCACTGTATATTTTAAATTTCACCAAAATCAAGTTGAGACTCAGAAATTATCGTCCTTACTTCCTCCTGGTCCTAGGTTAGAAAATGGCTATGGTCATTTTGTGAATTTTTAGACGCAGATCTATCTCTGTTCTAAATTTCATTAAAATCTGTTTTAACGTTTGGAAGGGGCAGAAATTCCCGCTCTATCACCCTCTTGATCCTAGTTTTAAAAATGTTTATAGCCTATGTGTTACTCTTTTGACGCAGACCTACTATGTTATAAATTTTAATAAAATCGGATGGAACGTTTCGGAGGGGCAGAAATTTCCCCCTTTTGTCTTCCTGGTCCTAGTTTTAAAAATTTACATAGCCTATGTAACTATAGATGCAGATCTATTTATGTCATACATATTATTAAAATTGGTTAGTACGTTGCGGAGGGGCAGACATTGTCTTCCTATCGCCCTCCTAGTTTTAAAAATTTACATAGCCTCTGTGATTTTTTAGATACAGATTTATCTATGTTCTAAATTTCATTAAAATCGGTTTGAACGTTTCGGATGCAGAAATTTCCCTCGTATCGCCCTCCTGGTCCTAGTTTAAAAAAAAAAGTAATACGGTAAAAAAAGGGTAAGTGAGGTTAGAACTTAGTTAGAAAATGGTACATATTTCGTCACACATGTCCTCAAATTTAACTAACTCTGATTAAATGATGATTCATTCTAATCAGGTTGGTCTTTATCCTGATGAAGAAGAAGTAGTTTCAAATAATGTTTTGCTAGTATTTTTATGAAACAAAAAACTTTTAATTGAATACTTTATTAGTATACAAACTCATGCTCAAACTGTTTCATTCCCCTTTAGTGGTTTATGAAAAGGCTTGCGGTTACAAGAAGATAGGCAATTTCTATCTGATCGTTAGGCAGACGAAGAGTTTTAATGAATCTATGTGCGTTTAGATTTTAGATAATAGATATGATGATGTACAGATGTGATGAAAATAAAGTGAAATTAATTTTTCAAACATGCGATCTGTTTGCTGCACACTTTATATTTCTTGTAATTTGCTTTTAGCTGACAGACAAGTTTACTGATCTGCACTCCTGGTGTCTTAATGCATTTGATGTCTGATAAAGAAAAATATATTGTCTGCGAAAACATTAATAAGAAAAAATAAGTATCAAGTGAAACAAAATCTTGTAAAAAATTTATAATGCTGAATGAAAGGGATTTTTTCTTCTTGGAAAAGATTAAAGTTATACGTTTGTGTGCAAAAAAAAAAAGAAAATGATAATTGCTTACGGGTTGTATCATATGAAGGGACTCCAAATATTTTTACTCTTGACTAACTTAGCGTTAACTTCATAGTCACTAATTTCTCGAGTTAACCACATTAGTGCGAAGTGGCCTGTCTACTTTTCATTCGCCACAATCGATCACTTTGTATGTCGCAAGTACATTCATTGAAGCAGAGAATGTGGCACAATTGTAAATTGAAAAGAAAACCAAAAGATAGAAATTCAATTGACTGCAGTGTTTTGGTAGACTTGTATAAAATCATTTGTCTGCACTAAAAATTAACAACATAAAAGTAAAACATAAATAAGTAAAGAAATATGATCGCATGTTAAGTTGTGTACAAAAAAATAGCACTGATTTCATTTATAATTCTCCTAGAATTAGTTTCATTCGACGAACTCAAAATGGTTGAATGCAAATTCGAAAATGCTGGTATCATCATCCACAGAAATTAAGTTTGGCTGACTTCCAAAACGTATCAATACAAAGTCTATATACTTTCCAGATGCGGTATTTATATCGTGTACAGATACAAAGTTTCGAAACATTGTAACAATGAGCACTAACTTTGAAACTGATACGCTTTTTGCTTATTTGCGGAGCTCTTAATACTTGTCGACGTAGCGACGTTTTGAAAGGGTACGCGTTGTCAATGTTTTGTACTGCGGCCTTATGAAACATAGCACTTTATTCGAAGACAAAGCAATTGACGTTTTGGAATGTTGCTAATTTATTTTATCGGGCAATTAAATGTATGTTGGTAACGTTATGTGACAGAACGTTACGTGAGTATGGAAATTCACACAGAATAAGGCTTTTTTAACTGTATATTTTCAATTAAACATTCAGTATAATAAATAAGACCACCTGGAAGCCGGGATTTTCGAAACTTGTGCTATCTTTACCGTTCAGGTAAAGATAAATAAAGGTCAGTATGACTCGCTGTATGAAATTTAGCATATAGGTTGGAGAAGTCCGCGTACTACTATCATTCGAGCAAAGAAACTCAGAATGAAAAATAAGAATAGTTGTCGACATCGACGTGACCTTAACACAATACCAAAAAGTTGGGCCTTGTTTACACGCTCTCGAGAATAATTTGGTGCTACTGACAATCTACTTTGGTTCCTTAAGGTCTAGAAAATATCATAAACCTGTCAACAGGAGTCAGTTGTTTACGACAACTGGAACATAAGTCCCAATTTTTTGCTGTCGTGTTATAAACCACAGAGTATAAACTGCGATGGACTTCGGAAGTTAACGATGCCTTACGCACAGATGTGTTTCAGATTATCGTGAGCACCTGCCATTACGGCGTAATCTCACGGGTGGTATAAACAACGGCTGTAGGTAAGACGCACCCTTTAGAATGAACCCTCAAGGCACATAGGTTGTAATTTGTGATCAAAGTTGTTATCCCTGTACTTCGTCGAGCACCTTGCTGAGGTACTCAGAGCTATCTAAACTCTTTTTGCCGTAATGACTTTGTCAAAACAGTACTATCTGTTGTATGGCAACAGAGTGTCTGGCTGACCGCGTCACACCAACCACTGGCATTGGTTTAACACTAAAAAGCCAAGATTATTCTCCCAGCGATTTTGATGGCAACCAACAACCACCACGTGCGATTCTCCAAATTCTCTTTCTGTGAAAATATTATATTTTTGAAACTTTAGTAGTTTGGTCTTCCATTCGGACATTTTTTGCTCAGATATTAGGAGGGGTAAGGCTTCTACGACCTTTTTAGTGTAAAGTCTTTAGACAAAATTTAGTGATTCACGGTACGTTAAAAATGTGCATATATCGGTTCGTAAATTTTCTACAAATATTGCTCCTTATCGTAGTTGATGTAACTATCTATCTGTAATAGATTAAAGAACATACGAAACATTTTTCTTTAATCTAGGATGAAAATTTCGTAGTCGAAGTCGAAATATGCCAATCACTATGATGTCCCTTATTACATCAAATAAAGGTAAGGAAGGGTGGTTCTATACCGCACCTCCACTCGGAGACCCAATTGGGTCCATTGTGATTACATCAAATATAACTTTTATTGCCATTATTTCCATTCCTATTTGAGACAAAAAGAACTTGAGCCTGATTTAATTTTAATTTAAAATATCTTAATGCCCAGTTTTTGAGTTGGTAATCAAACTGTAATTATTTTTAAGTTCTATTTAAATACGAACTTGCGTTTTTTAGTGCATATTTAAATAATAATTAAATGCCCATCCTTGTGTAATTAAATACTACGTTTAAGTTTTATGAGCGCGCCATATGTTTTTATGCGTGTATGTGTTCATTGAAAGCATACACATGAACATCATGTGGTTGTATTGAAAACATCTTGGGGTCGTATTAAAAAGAATTTGGTTTAATTTTCATAAATATATAACATATATAATACATAGTTTCATATCATGGAATAAATGCATTCTGATGCTCCTCTTGTTTCATAAAATGTGTTTTTATACAATTTATATAAAAAAAAGAACTTTCTACAGTTGACTTAGCTTTCCAGCATTCTGAAGCAGTTCTGGCCAAGTGAACAGTGATCGCCAAGTGAACATATTTTTGTCACGTGCCCATGATGAATTAAATGAGACATTGTTAGATTTAATTGAACTATAGTGAATTTTTAATCAGAAATAATTTCTTAATCAGGCTTGAGTTCAGGAGGCTTATTCTGAATTGCGATGCGAAAATCAATGCGATGCGAAAGAAAATTGGTATTCTGTTAGACTTTCGCAATCGCATTCGAAATTTATTTCAAATCGTGGCAACGCTGCTGAAATAAACGTCAGTGTCAACAAACGTCAAATTAAAAATAAATAAATTGTTCTTGTTTGGCTGTGAAAATTGTTGATAAGATTTATTTAGGAAATTCTATAAAAAAAAATAATAAATGGATTCTGTGGCACTGTGGTTCGACGACGGCACTTCGTCCAACTGTTCCATCACAGCCATGCCTTCACCATTATTTTCAAGATTGTAAGCAGTTGTTGCCCCGAAGGAAAGTGCGCCCGGTAATCCATTTACGGAATCCGTCATGTAACATGACGGATCATGTTTAACAATTTCACCACCTCTAAGGGAGACAGTGGATTATATCTTGATGGGCCACCGCCAGTGTCGATTTTATTTCGTCTAAGCGTCTGTTTGGTGTGTACTTTAAAATCGGCGCAACCATATTAAAATTTAAGTTGAAGTGAAATATTTTTGAACTGGTTTATATATTTCATACTTTTTTCCATCCTGCAGCTTCTCTAATAGGTGGTCCATTGATATTTAGTTCTTCGGTTAGCGTTTGCTACAAAGTATTTGCCGACTGACCTGCATTTGATGTCTTCAAATGGCATCTTGCCAATTGGCTGTGCTTATTCATATTTCATAGTCTTATTGCTTGCTTCCTTGAATTAAATAATAAATATATGATGAATAAATAAATAAAATATTATCTTTCACTTACATGTTTGTACTTTGCGAATGCTATTTTGTTGTCGAATAAATTTTGCGAATTTGACATTTGTTTTCGCAATGTAGAATACCGACTTGCCACCTTTTCGCATTTGAAATGCGGTTAAAAAACAACTTTGCGAATATCGCAATACAGAATAGCAATTGTTCGCATTTGTGTATTTTCGCATCGCATTGATTTTCGCATCGCAATTCAGAATAAGCCTCCAGTAATTTCAATTCTTATGAATGAAATATTTTTATTAATTAATGTGAGTATCTAAAGAATAGAAGAAAAATTAAACTAGACACTATTAGCTGGGGGAAATACCGATATTTTTTTGTGCAGCCACGCACTTCATCAGCACCCATGTCTATCTACTGGGGTAGAGGTTATTATTAACATCAGCTATTAAACTTAAATTTCTATGAAATGGAATATGAGAATTGATTGTGTATACAATTATTGATTTGCCTTTGGTAAACACATTTGTAAGTATCACTATTCATTTTCTGTTTTTCCATTTTCTATTTAGGTTAGCACGAAGTTATATCACTCTACCTATGTATGTTTAACTATTCTTACTTATCTTTTACGATCATCACATTAATTATTTTTACTTATTCGATGCACCATCGGTACATACATATAAGTATTATTGTAGTGGCTTTATGTTACTGTTTACTGAACTCAAGCCTGATTAAGAAATTATTTCTGATTAAAAATTCACTATAGTTCAATTAAATCTAATAATGTCTCAAAAAGAACTTTAATTAACCACTGAACAAATTAATTCGTATTTAAATACAACTTAAATTTAAATAAAAATTAGCTAATTACATACTTAAATATTAAGTTGAAAACTAGGGGTAAGACTTGTATTTTAATGTTAAACAGCTGGATTTTTGAAAAGCCTTCCATAATAGTGGGTAATTTTGCAGAGCTATCGTACTTTCAACGTAATTTAATAAGAACTTTAATTAAGCACTGAAAAAATTAAGTCGTATTTAAATACAACTTAAATTTAAATTAGCTAATTACATACTTAAATATTAAGTTGAAAACTAGGGGTAGGCCTTGTATTCTAATTCAGCTCAATAATTTTACCTTTATGTATGTATGCACATATGGCGTATAATGAATTACTTCTAAATTCTATATTGCAAATTTGCTATTTTTTTGCTCTCAGCTATAATAAGAAACCATTTTTCATAATATGTTTTAGATAGTGTTTACGATATTGTATCTCCAGACAAAGACGGATTTTCCATTACAGATTATGCTCCACAAAAAATGAGAGTTCATTTTAATGTTACGTTCCTTGCAGTAGTGAAATAAAAATTTTCCCAAACAAATGTGAGTCATTGGAGATTTTCAGGCTCCAAACCAGTAGAAAAATCTATAAAATCGTTGTGTGTTTATTGAATAAACTTTATTCGCAAGTATGTAATTGTATCTTGCATTTCAGAGATTGTTAAAGTTGTCTGTTATTATTATTTGAATTTGTTTTTGTTGTTATTTATTTTTTAATAAACCTGTTGCTTATAGTAATTCTATATTTAGAAACGGAAAGGAACCAAGAAGTCAACATTAATATTATTTTTGATAAGTGAATGCAATTCAAATAGTTTTTTTTAGTATCGATAAAAATTTTTAAATAAATTCCACTCCTTTTTCGGTTTATTGTATTGAAAATAAAGGGTGTTTTTTATTGAGGTATAGAACTTTAAGTTGGCATCACTTTTTTAACTGGCGGCCATTTTGTCAGCTGTCAAGTGATTAAAATTTAGTTTGGTTTGCCATTTCATCATGAACAGGTTGACAAAAGAACAACGCTTGCAAATCGTGCAAATTTATTTCGAAAATAATGGTTCAGTTCGCGAAGTTTACCGCAAGCTCCGTCCATTTTATGGTCGACATAATCGTCCATCAGAGCAATTAATTCGGTTAACCATGGATCGTTTTCGCACTACGTTTACTCTATGTGATAATACGCATCCGCAGAGACGTCGAACAGTGCGCACCGAAGAAACAATTGCCGCTGTAGAGCAAAGTGTTGAAGAGGACCCGAATGAATCGATTCGCCACCGTGCACAGCAATTGGAGCTTTGTCCATCAACTTTATGGAAGATTTTGAAGATTTTGAATGTGGATGAGTTGTGGTTCCAACAAGACGGCGCTACATGCCACACAGCGCACGTCACAATCGATTTATTGAAGGAAACATTCGATGAGCGCATAATTTCGCGGAATGGACCTGTCAATTGGCCACCAAGATCGTGTGATTTGACACCATTGGATTATTTTCTTTGGGGATATGTGAAGTCGCTCGTCTACGCCAACAAACCAGAAACGTTAGGGGACTTGGAAGCCAACATTCGTGGCGTTATTGCCAAAATACGGCCCCATATGCTCGAAGAAGTGGTTGAAAATTGGACCTGTAGAATTGGCTTTATTCGAGCCAGCCGCGGCGGCCACATGCCCGAAATCATATTTAAACATTAATGGCATAAAATTATCCTTCCAATAAAGCCAAATTGATGGACATTAAAACGATTTTCTTGTGTTTTATTTCAATTCGAAGTTCTATACCTCTAAAAAAAACACCCTTTAGATAAATTTTAAGGGCCAAGGTGTGGGCAGTAAAGAAGAATGTCATATATTTCCCACACGATTTATAAGTATCGTTTGCTTGTATGTTGTTTTTAATTATTGAAAACAGGCACAAACAAATAAAAATAATACGCTTTAGAGAAATGAAAAAACTATGATATTAAAGCAAATACTTCATATTGAAATCATTAAATAATTTAAAATTCGCATCCATGTTAAATTTCGTAAAAATGCAAATTTACACTCAGCGAAAAGCTGCAACTTAAAAATAAGAACGCGTAACATTAATTCAATAATTTTCAATATAATAGAAAATGTATATTGAGATACTTAAAAATAAATAAAAAAATAAAATTAATAAATTAATATATTTCCATATTGAAATAAGAAATTTCTACATGACTAGTTAGGCTTTCGTTAATGTTTCTTATTAATTCAATATGGTTTTTATTGATTTTAAGCGGTTTTTTCTCTGGGTGTATGTAAGATTATTTCAAATTCATCTTGGTGTGAATAAGCTGGATGATATTAAATACTTTGTATACTTACATATGTAAGTATGTATTTTATTTCTATAAATTTTTGTATTATTATTATTTTTTTTAATAAAAGTAAAAAGTTGTTTGCTTTCAATGGCCGTAAAAGAAGATTCGTATGACGTGATCGCTAAAAAATTCAACAGTAGTAGTCGGTCATAAATAAAAATTATAGAGTAATTTATAAAAAACATTCGCTAACTGATACTCAAACAAAAGTCTACAATTTTGTGCAATAGGTTCAGACCTCTCAGATAATGAGAAAATATTTAGATCAAGAATTCACAAAATTTTCAATTGGGAAAGGAATCAGTTGCAGTGTGTAGTAGATATTAAAAATAAAATCTAGAAATTTTGAAATTAACAAAATGATGTATTCATATTTATCTCAAAGCCGAAAAGAATAAATATGTACACATGTATGTATGTATGTATGTGTCTAAAAAGTGTCCCAAAATTAACCCAAGATTTCAATTTGTCGTAGTAAAGTGTTGGCAACCCTTAAAAAACAATTCGACAGCTGACAGTTCAGGGTTAGTAAAACTGGAGCTTTATACGATAGAAAACCCTGTCTTCATTATCGAACAATACTTCAAAAATAATTAAAAAATGAATAGTGATTCTTAGAGCAAAATCAGCTTGAGCGATGAGGCACGTTTTCACCTTGATGGCTTTGTTAATCGCCAAAATTGCCGCTTTTTGGGATCTGAGAACCCACATGTGATTGTCGAAAAACATATGCATCCACAACGTGTCACTGTTTGATGTGGATTTTGGCATGGAGGCATAATTGAAACATATTTTTTTACACAAGGCTGGTCAGGTGCTCGATATTGCAACATAATAATAACCACAGTTCTTTCTTCATGTGGCCAATAGGTGGTTTCAACCAGACGGTGCCACATGTCATACAACCCGTGCAACAATTAAATTATTGCATGAGACATTTCCAGGTCGAGTAATCTCTGTTTTCGATGATCAGAATTGGCCCTCTAGATCGTATTATTAAACACCATTAGATTTATTTTTATGCTGCTATTTGAAATATCAGTGATGCGATTCAGTAACTTTTAACGATCCGACAATCGCAATTCTTGTCTATACATTTTGTCGTTTGCAATAACGATTTTGTGATTCTGTAACTTCTTTTTAACGATAATGCGCAGCTTACACTTTCTGTTGATATTTGTAGATAAAATTAACAGCACATAAATTATTGTCGCTTAAATAACGAAGCAGCTAAGATTAACCTACAGCGAATATCGTTAAAAATGTTACTGAATAGAAAATTCGATAAATTTTCGTTATAATCATTTTAACGATGCGATTATCGTTAAAAAAAAAGTGAATCGCACCCGATGTGTTATTACATAAATAACCCTATTCTATGTACTTTATGATTTAATTATAAAATAACAATAGAATAACTGAAAACTGTGTCTTCTATGTATTTAATCAAATCTTACGTTAATTTTGATACACCCTTTATATGCGTAAAATGAGGTCAATGCTAAGAGTGGTACAGTAGTGATTACATAGAACAAAAAAATGAATTTAAAGGCCCTTTATTGTCTAGCACGTGCTACTCGTATCACAAATAATAAAAAAAAAACATTTAAACATTGTAAAATAGTATGGATAAATATAGTGTCAGACTATGTTGGGTTCCTGGCCACAGCAGTGTTGAGGGAAGTGAAACTTCCCATGAGCTGGCAAAAATAGGGTCGGCATTATATGAGGGAATGACGGACAGATCGGTGAAATTACCTATAGGTCATTAATATAGCGACCTCAGTAATTGGGTAGAAAGCAGGACCAACAGTTCATGGGGAAGTAGGGAATATTGTAGAGTCTCGAGGGGTTTTTGGCCGAAACTTGACTCAGGATAGGAAGGCGATGCGAATGATGATAGGTGCGTTGACAGGTCACCGCTAGGTCAGAGCAAGAACCAGCATTTGAGAAACTGGCACTTTAGATTTTTGTAGAATGTGGGGGGATGAAGAGGAGCCAGAAACCATTGAACATATTATCTGTCACTGCCCGAAGCTGCAACGTCATAGGCTTAGATGGCTGAGCAGACGTTTCCATGAAAGCATTACTGATATCGGTGGCTTAATGATGGATAATAGGGTCACTTCTGGCTATAAATGGGAGGGGTAAATATTACTAGTAATGGGCAATAAAAGAGAATCACAATGGACCCAATTGGGTCTCCGAGTGGATGTGCGGTATAGCACCACCCTTCCTAACCTAACCTCACCTTGTAAAATAGTAATTGCTAAATAAAACCGCGAAACGATCAGCTAGGATGCCATTTTAAATGGATTTTGAAGCTATGAAAAAGCTGAAATAAAATGCCGTGAAACGTTTCATAAAGCATTTTAACGAAATTTCTTTTAGATTGAGGATAGGTGGGCTCGACCAAGTCTGTTGACAGAAAGCCTGGTCTGGTCGACCTGCTGGAGTTATGGATAAAAAGTTGGCGCGAAAGATTAAAAATAAAATGCTTTTAAGCCCCAATGTGTCTCTGAAGGATTTGTCCAAAAGTATCCAAATAGAAGCGATAAACAAAATATAAAAGCAGAAAGCAAAAGGAAGAGCAAGCAAACCACTACGAAGAGTGCTGAAAACTTTTCAAGGTTGCGTAGTAATGGATGATGAAGTCTGTGACATCAGATTTTAAATAACTTTCAGGGAAACAATATTATACGGAATATACTAAGGAAGTTGTAACGAATATGTCAAGTTTAAAAAGGTGGACAAATTTGCAAAAAAAAATAAATTTTGGAAAGGAATATCTAGCTGTGGTGGAATGACAAAACCGTTTGTTACTAAAGATACATATAATCAGGAGCTGTACATAAAAGAATCCCTGCAGGAAAGACTGCTGTCCATGTATATATTCTGGCCCGATTTGGTCAATTTGGATTGGTATAAAATAAACAGTATACATTTTGTTCCAAAGGACTGCAACCCCCCAAAACTGCCCAGTCTTGCGCCCAATAGAAAAGTTTTGTGCGATATCAAAACAAGTGCTGAGAAAAACACCAGAAGTTAAAAACGAAAATTTTTTAAATTAAATTGAAACAATGTTGCCCAAAAAATTTTTGAAGAAAGCTAAAATTCAAAAATTTGCTTATATTATTATTATATTTGATACTAAATTAATTTTTATATAACACCTTTTTAATATAAATATTTATAAAATAATCGTATGGAAATTTAGCAGAAAATCGCCAAGAGTAGACATTAAATCGCCAAAAGTTCTTCTAAATTTTTCTAAGCCATATTAGAAACGCATTAATTACTATAATTAATAAAAGAAAAATCATAAAAGTCAAATTGTAGAGTATAAAAGTGGTGAAGGAAGATATAGAGGAAAGCTTCATTCTTTTACAACTCTGCTTTTAGCACGTTTTTTAATAATGCAGTGTTTCAGCGCCTGGTCTTAAATGAGGCGTATTAATTTTTTTATTTTGAAACTGTCTTTAGTAGCCATTTCATTGGTTATTTTACTGCGTCGATGATTCTGCTACACAACAAAGGAAGAAGGGCGTTCTGATGTTACATTAGGATTACTACCTGCTGAAGTCGGAATATACTGAACAGAAATTTCAAAACAGTTTGAAATTCTCAGCTGTCAAAGCATAGTTATCGATATTGATAGTTCTCAGGCAGCTAAAAAGACACCCGATATATTTATATATGACAGCTAAGAAGTTAGAGCAGGGTTATGTAAAACAGGACTTAAGTTGAATCTATAAGGTCGCTCTACTATTGTTTTCTTAAGTACGGTCACACTTAGCAAATATTTGCTCAAACAAAAAAAACCACTAAATGCTAATGGAAAACTCTTTAAGGTAAATGGGATACCTTAGCGATGGGATAGCTTTTCAATCTAAAATAACATATCTTTCAGCCATTGCAATGTTGTTTTCTTTGAAAGTCTGATATCTAAATCTATAAACTAGAAACACAACTGTCATGCTGCGAGAATTGTCACATTCATCACAGCTGACACATGACAGAAATTATACTCAGCTCAAATTAATAATAAAGTTATTTATTAAAGAAATCTAATTTTTGAAATCAATTTCTGATACCAAAAAAAGCAATTGATATGTTAATTTCTTCTACAAATTTTATTTTAAGGTATATCTCTATCTTTAATTTTCACTCTTTAGAAATTAAAAAAATTAAAGAGTTATCAATCACAATCAGTTCGTTTATAAACTCTCTTTTAAAAACCTAAACGATAAATTCAAAGCAATTAATAAATAACAAAAAAAAATTAAAAAATACAAAAGAAAAAATATTTGTAATACAAGAAGCAAAGGCCAGGTTAATATTAAAAAGAAATTAAAAGTTTTTCACATCTGCCGCAGTCTGCTCCATTACATGCAGACATTTAAATGTTAGTACATACTAGAGCTGAGCACGAACCGTTTGCTTGCTTAGTCTTCATGATGTACATTATTGTTGTTATCTCCTTTTAGTGCTCTTGCCCTTGCCAAGCACGGGCATTATTTATTGTAGCGACGAAGCATACTTCATTATTGCACACCAACGACAAGTGTAAAATATGTGTATGTGTAGGAGAAAAAACAAATGACAGATTCTTTGAACGGATTAGTTCTCACAAACGAACTGCTGTTTTAAGTTTTATAAATTATTAATTTAGCACTTTAAAAAAATAAAGAATCAAAATAATGAGGACAATTATGAATAAAATTCCGCGAGAAATTTCTCCCTTTTCCAATTAGAATTTTTTTGTTTTTCCTTGCTATTAGTTGGAATTGTTCCCACGGGAAATTCTTCTCGCGGAATTTTATTCATAATTGCCCTCATTGGTAAGAAATTTTATTATCACTTAATATATTATGAAATTTGAGTGCAATACTGTGCACATTTCAATGGCTTGCGCTCACTTCTAGTACATACATCATATGTATCTACAATATGTACATATGTATGTTAATTTTTGACGAACACAGGCTAGCGAAAGGCGTGAAATCTTTTAAATACGAAATACATACATAGTATATGCCTTTTAATGTCTGCATCTATCTGTATTTAATGAATTGAGAAGTAAATCATTTATAGAAATTTTGTAAACAAATGTGAAAGCACCGACATCCATTAGCTGATACACTAAAAATAACTTTCCATAATAATGTCTTTTATTTACCCCACAAAACAGTTTATATCATGCAATTATGGTTGCAATAAATGATTTCTTGAAATATTTGCTTTCTTGCGCACTTTAAGTTGGGCATAGGAAATTTCATTTCATTTAAATGTCAAGGCTGTTTACAATAGTTAGAGATAATTATTTATTTAGAAAGGCTGACCCGAAACTCATACAAGGTAAGATAAGATAAGATGAGATAAGATTTCTATTGAATACCACACCATACGTCTTCACGAGCCATCGACATGAACATGGCGTGAACATGCCGCCAGCAGAGCAACGGTAATAATATGTCCATGTTTTTTGTATGTGTAGATGTTTATGTTCTGTAGTTTGTCAAATCGTTCGCATAGCAGAGAAACAAGTCGACCGACTCGAAGCCGACGGTTCGCCGCCGCCGGTTATATTTCTGTATATCAAGCCGCCGCCGATTTTATCGGCTCGCAACGGCTCAAAACCAGCCGAAATTTTATCTGCTCAAAAAGACAAATTTCGGAGAAAAACTTTTGAAAATCGATTTTCAGTTTAAATTTTTATTTTATCTTTAAAATTTCTTATGTTTATTTGAGCCGCCGAAAATTTTCGGCGCGCTGCCGCCGCCGATTGCAGGTTTTGTTTTATATATTTTTCAAGTGATTCTTGTACTTAAAAGTGTTTTTGAGGTTTCCGCTCAAAACAAATACTCCAAAAAAAAAAGTGAAATCATTCCCAAAATTTGTGAAATAACTCCCAAAATTTATTTAATTTTTTTTTGGTAATAATTTCATTTATTTTTGGAGTTATTTCATTATACCAAAAAACTGAAAATAAAATACATCCCAAACAAATTTGTTTTGAAGTTATTTCATCAGCGAAGAAATTTGGGACTTAATTCATACTATTTGGGATTTATTTCGCTCTCCAAAAATTAGTCAGGTTTTCATAACGAAAAATTAATCGCTTAATGTCTCTTTCAAAAGAATTTTTTCATTCCCGGCCTGAAGGATTTTCTCCTCTGAGGTATGCCCAAAACCGGCTTTGCTTTCCAAAGCTTTTCCGCTTTACACTGTTGTATGTCCAGGACCGGCTTCATTTCCTAACGCTTTTCTGCATTGCGGACCAACTTTTACTGATATAAAACACATATTTTGGAAGTTACAACATATGACATTTTAATGTTGTTCGTAAGAGAAAGAGACTCCGCACAGTGTCGTGAGTTCATATAACGAGCGACCAAAAATAGAAGGAGTTATCGTAAAGAAATGAAATTTGAAACACACGCTTTAATTGGTAAAATATAATCACACACAAAATTTGGCCATTTAATTTTCAAGGATTCGTGTCCTTCCCATATATCCTGAAATAAAAAATTACCATAACAGAGAGAAAAATAATTGTAACTCAATGAAATTGTGTATAGACACTAATTTTAACATATTTAGTGCTTCGTAAAAATTTCGGTCAATTCAGAGAAAGGATACGCAAACCTCAAAAATGTCATTTTTCAAAAAAGTAAAACGGATCAAAACAAATTGTTTTCACTTATAGTGAGTTAAATGTTTAACTAGACGCAATATAGACAATAGACACCTACAATTTGGCCATTTAAATTTAAAGGACTAATGTCCTTCCCAAATGTCCTGGAAGTAAATAATATACTGAAAATATACAAATTATAGCTTGAAAAATATTGTAAAAATAAATTGTAGGGGGGAAAGGGTGGACAAGAATACAAAAAATTTGCAATCTAGTTACTTGTAGAAATATAATGTGAAAGTATGAAAAATATATTTTTATATATATTTTTTCTATAGACCACTTAACTCCTACTTTTTTCATCCACAGGTGTTTTTATTTCCATTTACATTATAAGCAACGGCACATAGCATATGAGTTACAAAATATAGAAAAAATATATTGTAACCATATTGTAACAATATTCCCCTTATGTTTTATTGGAAGTTGTAGTGCAATATCTAAAAAAAATTTTAATTAACCTGTTACAGTTTGCATGTGTCCGTACCATATTTTCAAATAGTTGAATACTGGCTTAAAACCGTTGCATTTGAATCGTCAAAACTCTTTAAAAATAAACCGTTTTTAAAAAATTCCTTTTTATTTAACTTAGTTAGATAAAACTTGATGTGTATTTTAGGTTAATTTTTTAACCGAAGTATAGAAAATGTTAATAGTATTTTGTCTCTCCTGTAAACGTTGGTTGAAGTGACTTAGCAGTTTTATACTCTAAGCCGAGGATATGAAAGCTTATCTGTCAGTTAGCATGATTTTTGTTTTTCGGAGGGGAGCCCCTAAAATAAAGTTAGGCCAGACCGGCTTCGATTACCAAACGATTTCTGCATTGTCTCACGGATTTTCTCCTCAAATATTTATGCATTTTGAATTTATTTTATATATTTTCGATTTTATTTCAATATAAATTATTTAATTTTTTTTCCCTGGCAGTTGTTTCCTTATGAAATAAGTCCCAATATGTGACCTTTATATCACTTTAAGTGTTCGTATTTCATTCTCTTGGAACTTATTTCATTAAATTTTGATGGGACTTATTTAATTATTTTTAGATCCTATTTCATTGTGAGTTATTTCATTGGGAGTATTTGCTTTGGAAGTTATTTCACACAGCAGTGTAATGTTTCCAAATATTTCACTATTGTGAAGAAAATATTCAAATAAATATTTAATTATTATTTTATTACGTGCTTCATTTCATTGTATTAAATTAAAGTGGGAACATGAGTTCATCATGAGTTAAAGTATTACAATCATACAATTTTACTTTCACGTTTGTAAGTATGTATGTATGTACATATGTGTATTAAAAAATAATAATGGAAAATCTATTGACTGATCTTAATGTATTTATTTAGTGAAAATAAAAAAAAAATTAATAAATTTGTAACAAAGAAAACAAAATTACTTATAAGGCTATAAAGCACGTATAGTTGAAAATTTCAAATTACATGTGATAATATTTAAGGTACGAGAAAAATTTTAATTACGCTAAAGTTCAAACCGCACTAGGCGACGCGACAGTGGGATTTTGGTGGTAAAATTCCAATTTTTTGAATGAAAAACTGTAGAGACAGACGTGTTTAAATATCAAATGTGCATTTAAGCAACATAAATGCAATTTTATGATCAAGGAAATACAGTTGTTGACTTATTTATTACATCTGATCACTAACTTTTTTTAACGATAATCGCATCGTTAAAATAATTATAACGAACATTTATCGAATTTGCTATTCAGTAACATTTTTAACGATATTCGCTTCGTTATTTAAGCGACAATAATTTATGTGCTGTTAATTTTATCGAGAAAAATCAACAGAAAATATCAGCTACGCAGAGAAAAAACTGCCTAATAGAATCAAGAAAATTTTCTCTATGAAACGTTTTTTAGGCTGAGGGGTATCCCAGCAGAAAGAAGCGAAGATTTTTTCATAGAGATTCCTTATTAATCTTATGTCGTAAATCATATTAATTTTATCAAGCAGAAAACCACATAAAATCGAGAAGAAATCTTATTATTCACAACTTTTTTTACTCAATTTCCGTTATTTTTGGCACCAAAAAAACAATCCATAGAGAAAAGCTTCTTGATTCTATTAGGTTTTCTTATAAATTGTAAATTATACGGATTTCTTATTGATTTTATTAGGTTGCCTTATTGATTTTTTTAAAAAGGTTTTCTTCTTGATTTTATTAGGCTATCTTATTGAGTTTTTCAATAAGGGTTTCTTCTTGATTTTGTTAGGTTATTATATGATTATCTTATTGATTTTTTAATAAGAAAATCTTCTTGGTTTTATGAGGTGTCTTGTTATTTCATATCTATAAATAGACATGGAGACAATTTTTTTATGATCTTTTTCATTTTTGTATAAGAATATTTGCACAATAATTTCAATGGTTATTCAGGCATATAATATAATATGTATGTATCTATGTATGTATGTATAAATAAGTAACATCTTCATATACTACATACATACATACATATGTATTTGGTATAGAATTTAAATGAAAATACATAAGTACAGAGAATAAAGACACAATTTATTTTTTATTAGGTCGCCTAATAAAACAAGAAGAAACCCTTATTAAAAAAATCAATAAGATAACCTCATAAAAACTACTCGTACAAGATTTCTTCTTGATTTTTTCAAAAAGGTTTTCCTTATTAAATTAATAAGATTTCCTTATTGAAAAAAACCACACAGATAGATTATGAGGTATTTATTAGCCACTGTTTTCTCAGTGTATCGTTAAAAGGCAGCTACAGAATCACAAAATCGTTATTGTAAGCGACAAAATGTATAGAAAAAAATTACGATTGTCGGATCGTTAAAAGTTACTGAATAGCACTACAGGAATGGAAAATGCCTTTTTATATGTGTTAATAGAATAAAATTAAAAAAATAGTACATAAAACTACACTCAGAGAATAGCTGCAACTTAAAAATAAAAATGTGTCATATTAATTCAATAACTTTCAATGTGATAGAAAATGTATAATAGTTTTCCATATTGAAATAAAAAATTTCAACATGACTAGTCTTTCGTTAATGTTTCTTATTAATTCAATATGGATTTTTATTGATTTTAAGCTGTTTTTTCTCTGGGTGTATGTAAAAGTATTTCATATTAAACTAAGCGTGCCCGCGAAAAAAAATATAAACCCTGTGTGTTTATTTACGCTGATTTGTCTTTGATTAAAATTTCATCAAAATTGGTTAGATATTTTCGGAGAGGCAGTAAGTCTCCCTTTGTATCCCCCCGTTGGTCCTGGTTAAATTCATCAAATTGGGTTCAGTATTTAGCCGTTAAAGCATTGCAAACACAAAAGTCACTTTCGCATTCGGTCAGGGGACCGTTTAACGGACAGATGTTAAAATACCTTTGTTGTTCTTTTAAATACGGAAACTATACGCAAAGAAAAAATATGGTTGAGGTAACAATAATCAAACAGCAACATACTATGATTGAATTATATGGTTGCAGTCAAATCATATTATTGTTAATGGAAAAGCAAAGTTTAAATAATATTATTTTCTGAGTTAATAATAATATTATCTACAAAAACAATTAACTTTGTTATACCTAATCTTATTATTGTAAATAAGACAACACTATTGTTAAATGTGACTAAAATATAATTGAGACTTACCATACCATGTTCTAATATTATAATGATATTGTGAAATGTGACCATAGTATTATTTTATGTAATAATAATATTTTGTTTTTTAATCATATATTTATTGGCAAATCTTTTGTTTAAAACAGCTGTGCGGTAAATCCGAAATAAAAATAAATTAATATTGTTGAAAGAAAATGTATGTATGTATGTATAGAAATGTATACTTACATATATGTGTATACACGAAATACAGACATATCTGTATAAAGAGATATACACATACATACATATGTATGTACATATTATTTTTATTTATCTACCCTTTTGTTTATACTTTTTTTATTTATTTAAACAACGCGTGCACAACCGAAAGCTTACAAACGAAACATAGAAGATGTTTCTGAAAGAGATTTTTTTTTAAACTTAACATAGTATGGTTTTGGATAACATTATATTGTTATTTACATCATATTATTTTTACACAATAATACAAATTATATTGTAGTCATAAATTTTTAACAAAACTATATTTGTTAAACTCTAACCATATCGCACTTTCTATGAATATAATAATGCAATTATTAAATTCAAACATCACTCTGGTTATCGTAACGAAATTAATGTTTAAAATAACAATAACTAGTTTCCAACGACCACACATTTGTTTCAGATAACATAATATTGTTTTCTCAACCATTTTACAACCATATCTTTTCTTTGCGTGTAGTGCTTTCATAGATCTCTTCCAAAACGATAATTAATATATTCTGAGTATAGGAGGTTTAGCGCTTTAGTGGAACTCTGTATAGCCTATGCCCGTTAGGAGGTTCAATGCTTCGTTTAGTTGAAACAATTTTCATTTGAAATTATTTAATTTTTTTTTGTTGGGACTTACTTCATATGAAATAACTCCCAAATAAAATAACATTCAACAAAAAATCTGTTGATACTTATTTTATTTTCTTCTGCCATTGGAAACTATTTCATTTCTCGATTGAAAATTATATAATTTTTGATTGGGAGTTATTTAATTTTTGGTTGTTATTTCATTTATCTTATCATTGCTATGTGAGAAACCTTTAGTAAGGCGCACCGTGTCGGGGTTTTATCCACCATAGCATTTCCCGACACGGGTAGTCTGAAGGAAATATTTAGTAAGCAGATCTTTTATGCGAAACAACAAAGAGGAGAAAGTCTTTGAGGCGGGCTGAAGACTTAGTATCCAAGAAACCTTTAGGAGGCCGCACCTTCTCGGGAAATACTATGCAAGAATCCTTTAGTAAGCAATGCCGTATCGGCAAATACGATGGTTGAGAAAAAACCTTTAGTATGCGGCGCCGTGTCGGGGAATACCATGGTGGAGAAAATCCCTTAGTCCGACCAAAGGCCGTCTATGTAAGAAACCTGTAGTAGTAGACGCCGTGTCAGGGAATACTATGGTGGAGAAAATTCTTGATACTGGCCGAAGGCCGTCTATGCACAAAAGCTTCAGTTGGCAGTACGTTTTCATGACAAGAGCAATTCTGCTGATGCAAAAGAACCTTAAGTAGAGATGCAGGTTACGGAGAAAATTTCAAGGCTAGTTATACCGCTAATAACGTGTTGTTTTCTATTTGTTTTGGAAGTTATTTAATTTTTCTTAGGACTAATTTCATTAAAAGCTACTTTATTTGTATTGTGACTAATTCCACTGGGACTTACATAATTTTTTGGAATATATTTAATTTTTTTTGGACTTATTTCATTGGAAGTTATTTCGTTTTTAATGAAATAAGTTCCAATTACTGGGAGTTATGTATTTCATTTGAACAATTGAAAGTTATTTAAGTTTTTCAGATTATGACTTATTTCATCTTGGTTGGGAATTATTTCATAGGGAGTTGTTTCATTGGGAGTTATTTCATTTGGGACTTATTTCATGGTACCCTAATTAATCAGTTCTTGATCATCTAAGAGCCTATTTCGCCACATTATTTAAATATCAATTCATATTTAAAGGTCATATTTCCATACAAAAATGAGTGAAAATCTACATTTAAATATCAATTGATATTTAAATACAGTTTTTGAAATTGGCCCTAAGGCAGTCGAAAAAGTCTCAGTTTGGTGAAAAATCTTCCATATGATGGCTGGGTAAGCTGGATTGCTTTTGATTTAATTTTGTATGTTTGAAAGGTTTTTGTATGTTTAAAGATCCATACTACAAGTAAATTTCTTAGAAAATTTTCCAGAACACTTTATTATTATTGATTTTGAAACGTTTTTTGATTTTCCTGTAAAAAATATAAAAGTGTAGTTACGTCCGTTTGCATTTAAGGTGACGATATATATATATATATATATACATATATATATATGTATGTATTTATAATTAATCAATTCTTTTTGAAAGAAGATTGTTACAGTTAATGGACATTTTAGTTTTTAGCTTACAAGAAAGACAAGGTCGCCAAGTAAAAATATTTAAATTGGTGTTGAGTAATAATAAAATCGTATAAACTGGTTATTAAGGGAGTTTTGCGTAGGCAACCTTCAGTTTTTTCCAATGCAATTCACAGAATCGTTAATGGAGATAACAAAATAACAAGAATGCATTTGAAGTTGTTAGCTCGTCGTTCAAGAAATTGTCAACTACATTCCAAAAAAAAAAGAAGACACGATCACGTTTGGTTTGTGTTTAGTTTTTTTTTAATGGATGGTATGTGAATTCAGTCATCGGTTCGTTGCCGGGTTTTTGGGTTTGAGCCGATATACGTTGCGCGAAGCATTTTACAAAATATAAAAATGATGTACTTGCCATGCGTAGGCCTATAAATCATAGAAATCCGTACCAGAGAAAAACTAATAAACTTTGAGCAAAGACAGTATCAAAAGCTTTTAGAAATTTTGTAGGTGCCATCGATAGTACACTTATTTCGAATAAAATATCCAGTAAAAAACCGTGATTAGTAAATACATCATTTGACTGCATTAAATTTTTTAAACATTTTCATTGTACTTTTAAATTTACAGCCAGTTTATCGAAGACAATCAAAAATTCTCGTCTGTCTATTTATATTGAAAATAAAAATAAAGCACTCAAATTTATTTTTGTTTTCAGTATAAATAGACGAGAATTTTTGAGTTTCAGAGTTTGAATAGTACCCAAAAAGATACAATTGTACCAACTTTGCCATCCCTGGCTCTCATTATTGATAAAGAGAGAGAGAGAGAGAGAATTGTTTTTTCGTTGTTCGACGGCGTATTAAATAGAAATAAATATATTTCTAGAGTTTCTCACGCATGACGAATATTGTTCGACGGCGATAATGTGTTAATTTTCATATGCACAAATGTGTTTTATTTCTGATGACGAAAGTTGGCAGCGAAAAATTCCTCGTCCTCGATAACTTCACAATCGATTGTGGGCCATTGACACATATCTTATCTTTGACGTAGTCACAAAAACAAAAGTCACAAGATCTCGGTGGCCAATAGTGATCGTGATGATTTGAGACCTAAGTATTTATGCAAAATAATATAATTTTTAGAATGACTAATTTCAAGGATCGGCGGGAAATAGAATAAACCTGGGTTTTACTCAACACTATGGGCTACAACAGCAATAATCTG
Organism: Tachina lurida; assembly: GCA_944452675.1. Lineage (NCBI taxonomy): Eukaryota > Metazoa > Arthropoda > Insecta > Diptera > Tachinidae > Tachina > Tachina lurida. The sequence goes on along the minus strand of OX101754.1, from coordinate 92,798,665 downwards.
AGTTGCTCTTTGGTGACGTGCACGAGCTCGATTCATCACATCAATAGCTAGTCCAAACAGTCACCATTTTTGCAGTGAATTTTAATAGTTTCAATATGTAGTTCCATTTTTATTATTGGCGTAGTTTTACTTGTTATCTGTCAAGTAGTTCCAGGTTGAGTCATGACAACTGTTAAAATTGCGCACTATTTAAAATGAAATGAGAAGCATAATTTTTTTCATTCAAAAAACTATAGAATAAATAGAAAAAAAGATTTTTCAAGGGGTCATAAATGTGAGAAATGTCAGAACTTGACATTCAAAATCGATGTGCTCTCCCTTTAATGTTTGTTGCAGTATTTATGTAAGAAATTTCCACGGCTTATCACTAGTTTCCGGCTGAAGTTACTTTTTTATAGGGCATTACCGGTCGGATACTAATTTCGGCCAAATTTTCAAATTCCTTAATATTTTTATTGTTCTCTAATCTAGTTTTATTCCAAAAAAATTATTACGGGAATTGATAATGGCATATGTACATTAGTCGAGGTTTTTTTTTATATGGGGTAACAGGCTCTGTGAAAAAATTTAAAGTAATTATTGAGGAACTACTTTTTATCTACTTTTCCAAAGTATCAGTAACTATATATTTTTGACTATTCGAATAGGGAAAAATTCCCGGGGAATTGTTAGTTAGAATAAGACTAAAACTAAAAGAGTCGGTCTTCTCATCAACCAACTTCTGCTTCCTGTTCCGAGTATTAAGTATTGGCAATCAAAAAATCAAGGTATTATAATGCAAGTAGTTTTGATCTGAGATAAGCAATGAGTAGTGAAAAAGTGAGTAGACTTGAATCATGACATATTTTCTTGTACTTATACGCTCTCATACTTATTGCAATGTTGTCTATAAATCATATCCACTCGAAAGTTTGAAGTACACATCGAACTCATACTTATGTAGCAACATTTATGACGTTGTTGATTTCGACTCTCCTTGACTCAATGTCTACGACGATGCAAATTTGTATGTAAGTATGATTCGCAATCCGAACTTCGCATACGAACATTAAAATTCTCATTATGAGGTTATGTGCTTGCTCTGTTGCTTTTCTGTTTGTTTAATTTTTGCACGAATTGAAAATTAACACTATTTACTAGTTGCAAACTGTTTAATGACTAAACTTTTAAATATACGTATATGGATGAGTTGAGTGAGCTGAATCAATGTGAGTAGTATAAGTATTTCTATGAAACTAGAAATCAAACTGAGGTGGTTTATGAGTGTGAGTTTGGTATAAGTATGATGTCGACGTCGCATTCATATTTATTTCAATGTCATCGTGAGTATGCGTACATCACAGTAGTTGACTTTAAATCAATGATAAGCAAACACATACATATGTAATGTAAAAGAGAACAAATTGCATGCTTGTACGAATGTACGTGTAAAAAAGAGCATAACAAAGTGCCCACGGGCGGCCTTTTGATGATCAATGATTTAAATTATGCCTACTTACTTATATTTAAAATTTCATGACTCAGTATGAATAGCGAAAAAACGATTCATTGCCGATCACTGGTTCTGATGGTAGTGTCGAATTTTTTTGTTTTGCTGGGTTGTAACACAGCAAATTGAATTCGACAAGCTGCACAATTTAACTGCAAGAAAAATAAGTATCTACAATTTCATTAACTTGCAAATAAATAAACAAAGAATACATACGACTTAATTGCAAATTATTTTTCGCTGCGAATTTATTTTACTCTTCTTGCATTTCAACTTCAATTCCATTTGCTGTTTTCATCTTTTCAGATTACTAGATCACGTTCTTGGAAGTAAAATAAAGAGTGTTAGAAATAGAAAAGTCATCATTATAAAATGGGTACAAAAATCGAATATGTCGATACAACACATCTGTATGCCACCAAATACATACGCAACTCAAAAGCCATTGCGGTACTCTGGGCCATATTTACAATTTGTTATGCCATCATTGGAATTGTGGCATTTGTAACACCAGGTAACTAAAATGTTCTCATTTTATTTCTTCTCTTATTTTATTTTATATATATTTTCATATTTTTCATTATGTATTTGGAAAATAAATCCAATAAAAAATGCATACATGCACTTGTTGGCCTTTAGAAAATATTTCAGCTTAATTAATACAAGTTTAATACGAGTATACATGCCTATGCATGCACTTACATATGCACATATGCATGCACTTACATATGTATGTTTGTATGTAGGTACATTAAAATATTTGATTTTTTGTTAAAATTAGAAAAATGTCACGTTTGTTGCTTGAATACTAAATATTTATAAATTTTTGCACGAAAATCTTCTAAAATCTAATATTTGGTAATAGATATTTTGTTTCAAATTATGACACAATCGCAGATACATTTTAAATAAATGTTAATTGCAAAGTTTTTTTTTAAATCTATAATTTTAAAATAATAATAAAGAAGAAAATTTTGACACCTGTAAATGCTTTCAAGCGACAATAATTTCAATTCATTGATTGCAATCGTAGCTTTGCCTACAGCCTCGAAACAAGCAAAATAATCCTGGTATGCACAAAAATTGCTCTTTAAACGAATTGTATGGAATATATAGGACCGGTTTGTCTATGTCGACAACGTTCGACTTGTCGCACACTTATATTGAAAACAAAAACAAAATTTTAAAATTTATAATTATAATTATAAGTGTGCGACAAGTCGAACGTTGTCGACATAGACAAACCGGTCCCATATATTCCATACAATTCGTTTTAAAGGGGAATTTTTGTGCAGACCAGTGTTATTTTGCTTGTTTCGAGATTGTAGGCAAAGCTACGATCTTAACAATTATTGCCTTGGCAACTGTCAAATTCGATTGCCGACACAAGATATTAGTGTGAGAACCTTATTAATCAGGTATGTTCTGACACTCGCATGATTTTCAAATCGCCAAACTTCTTTCTACATGTTCTGTAACTCAGGCGTTTTGCTTGCGACTTGATTTAGGTCAGCTGTTTGTTGAAATCGTCCGTGTATACTCGTAAGTAAACAATGCAAAGACAAAATTAATAAAACAAAAAAACATTTTATAAATCTAAATTTTGTAATAAAAATTTTACGAAAATATTAATATTTTTGATTACCCTACGTCTACACCTGATATATTTGTATCATGACAAATAAATGTCAAATTCTATACAGGAAAAAGAGCTAACATAAAATAAATTATTTCTCAATATAATTTTTAAATTTTGTTATGATAAAAATATATCAGGTGTAGGTTTAAAATCAATAAAAAACATATTTAGTTTTAGTTATTAACCATATTAGTGTTTCGTTAAAGTTTGGTTTAGGCTAAGTTCATCAATTCACTTCAGTATACTCTTGCGATTTGAACTCACCAAGAGTCATGCCATTGCGGTTTGCAGAACACCACTCTTGCGAGTTCACGTCACAATCGCATATGTTATGCGATATGCGAGTGCCAGAACATGCCCGAATATGCGTTCAAATATACATATATTCAGCAACAAATGTTAAAATACATTTAAATGATATTAAATTTTTTTCAATGAAAAAGTAGAAAACAAACGTATTAACTACACGAAATTAATTTAAATTAGAAAAGGATCTAATTATTGATCATTTAAGTATTTATATGCATAAAAAACAAATATATTTGAATATACGCGTTCACCACCTCTAGATACATTGTAGAACACAAGCAATTTGATGTCTTGATTTTACCGGCATTATTGCTTGTGTTAAGACACAAGAAATTGTTCGTGTAGTCGCAGTGTAAGAAATTGAAATCTGTTTACAGTTCCTTTTCAACCAAGTATAAATTTTTTTTGAATAGGCGCCACAAATATTACGTTACTCCCCGTCTAGACTGACAATAAATTAATTAAGATTTATTGCAGCAAATGTCAACATATAGATATGGAGACAGCTCATTACCCTACGTCTCCACTAGCCATAGACTTCGTCATGACATAAACATGACGCCGGCAGAACAACTGTAAAAAATTCATCAACTTCTTTGTTGTGATGAATACGTGCGACGTCCATGTTCAATCATCAAAGTGGAATATTTACCAATTATTTCCTGTCTCTTTTCTTTCTATTGCAAATGATTACGGACTGAGAATCTCATGGCGAACATTGTTGCTCAGACATATGTTCGGGCATTCATGTCAGAGCATCGACGAAAGTTGGACATGAGCAGTCTCCATTAGCCATTTGGGATGTCCGACATGATCCCATGTAATTTTAATGGGTTTGTTCATTGGTTTGTGGCAAAAATGAACTAGTGAACGAGTTCGACCCAAGTCTAGTGGAGACCGCTAGTTACTAGTGCTTGCAATAATTGCGGCAATAATTGCCAACAGTTTTTTATGAAACGTCAAACTTGGTGTTAATTTATGCTCGACTTTTCTATGCTGCGCTTGACATTTACACAATATTAGTAAAATTTAAAAAAATAAATTGTAAAAGGAATATATTCTCTTGAATACGTGTGTAGTAAAATAATTTGTAGTAATAATTTAGTAAAAATAAAAAAAAATTTCGATTATCCAGATATTTACAAGCGTATTATATTTTTGTTATGTACCTTCCCTGTTAACTTATTCCATATTATGAGCTACGATTTCCCATAGCCTTAACATAACGTCGGGTGGTTATTGGTTTGCCGCAATAATAATGTATTTTTTGCCGCAATAATAATGTATTCTTAATATTGGACCTTAAACCAATAAAACTAATTGCAGTGAACGTGGCATGCAAATCTGCTATCCGTCTCAGGACAACAGAACAGATGTCGTACAGACCATTTGGTCAGAGTAAATTACTAGAAGACATGGATTATAGTTCGGACTACATCATCCCAGTGACGAACTTTTTTGCCAAACCACAGATCACTATAAGTAAAGAAGGCTATCTGGAAAGTCTCATCATAGTGGTTCTGGTTCCAACTTTTTCATTGATGGTTCAAAGATGGATAGAGGGGTGGGAGATGCGGTTTACTGTAGCATCTTACAGGCGGACATCTATGCTGTCAAAATTTTAGCCTTCACCCCTCTAACTATGAATGCGCATGTAAATCTGTATATAGACAGTAAAGCAGCTATAAAAGCAATTTCAGCTGACTGCAATTACTCCTCGGTTGTGCTCCTGTGTAGAAAGGCCCTAAATATGTTCTGCTGGTAGACAAGTACATATATTCAGGGTCCGGGGACACATGGGAATTGAGGGAAATGAAATGGCTGATACACTGGCCAAAAGGGGAATTCAATTACCGGCTGAGATAACGATATATATCCGAAAACCAATTCAACACCTTAAAGAGATCATATACTCTAATATGAGGGAGGAAGCGGAGAAATGTTGGCGTGCGACGAAAACTTGCAAAATTTCTAAAATCATGTGGAGCTCCTATGATCCCAAATTGGCTAAGTTCCTTTTATCACTAACTAGAAGCAACTGTAAACTTCTAGTGGGAGTATTAACTGGGCACTGCTGGACGGCTTCGTATGCTGTCAAAATAGGACGAGTACTTGACGGTACCTGCAGGAAATGTAAGGAACCCGGGGAAATTGAAACAATGGAACATCTACTGTGTCACTGCCCGGCTTTAAGCCGGTGCTCACATTTTTCGTAGTCTTGAACTTGTATCGAGAGTAGAAATGTGTAGTTTGCTAAAATTTGTTAAATCTGTGTGGGAGTCATTCGATACAGGCACCACGAACTAGGCTGCCATACTTACAGGTTCTCTTCTCATCTGCTGGCATCGCTAAGGATCAATCCCGGTCTATGCAAGGTCCTTGTACCAACCAGATAAACCTAACCTAACCTAACCTAATATCTGTGTGGCAAACCAGTAATCACCCGACTCACAGAGGAGTATTTGAGGCAAAAAGCTGGCTAATACTGTTTTAATAGGTTATATTGCTTGTGAAAACTTATTGAGTGGCCCTAGGTCAATAAAACTTGGCAGAAATATATCTTATAGTTGTAGGCTGAAAACAAGACAAATCGGGCAAAGGGGAAAAAGTTCCCCTCAGAGAAACTAATCCCACCTCTAAAAAATTAAATTTTTTCTTAACTTTTTTGATACTTTTGTTTAGCAAATGCAACTTTTAACGTCGGCGAAAGCTGAAAACCCTAAAATTAAATCCAGGAGACCGTAAGATGCCATTTTCGTCCCCACTTCCTTTTGTGGGCGGTGACAAAAACTTTTATTTGAAAAAATAATCTAAATATTAAAAATATGTACTACTTCTGCATTAATATCATGAAAATTAAACTTATGAGCTTTTATAGGCAGGGGGGAGTATCTCTACCCTCAAAGCAAAACATTTCATGACTGACAACAAGGTTACTTACTAATATTTATTCATGCAAGATGAGCAAAAACAGAAAAAAGGTGAAATTTTCAAAAAATCAAAAAAAAAAAAATGGCGCAAACTTGCGCAAACTATTTTCCTTGCGTCTAAAATTAGAAATTTTAAATTTTATTGTGGTATTAAACATAATTCTAAATGAAACTAACTTCACTTTTAAAAACCTTCTTCTTGTTTTTTGTTTTCAAAAAAAATGTATAATTTTTTTTATATTAATTTTTAAACGAATTGGTTCTACATTAATATTCGAGATAACGTTTTGGTTTTAATACTAAAAATATGTAGCTATTGATAAAATCTTTTAGCAACAAAAAAATTAACTTAATAGCTTTATTCGTTATATCATATTAGCATGTTAAAACCGAAAAAAAAACATTAAAATCTCGTGTAATTTTCCTCACTTTCCTGACCTTAGCAGCGTCTCAGAACTACAAATCACAACTTGAAAGTCTTCAAAATTTACAATATGATATAAAATTCCGTTGTGTATCGAACTGCGTACTTAGTTCTTAAGATTTCCTTAAATTTTCGTTCGGACCAATTCATTTCCCCTTTTTTTGCTGAACAGTATCTTTTATTTATATCTTATTGCTAAGCTAATTAGTTTGTTAGAAGAGAGGAGGAGAGGAGAGGAAAAGAAACGTTTCTGTTCCCCTCGTCTCTCTCCCTCAAACTAATCAGCTTAGCAATAAGACTTGCATAGTGTAAATTAGGACTATGATTTCCATAAAAGTCATATACGAAGCGAATTTCAAATTAAAGTTATGAACAGGGAAACCGCAAATATGCAATTGCATGTTTTTTCTTGTTTCACGTATTAATGCGCGGACAAGATATTTATCCATTTCAGAACTTTTAGTGAATTTTGGCATCGATTTGTTAGTGCATATTTTGGCATATTTTACCCTTTAAAGCATGTTTATGCATATATCAGTTTTACACGCATAATTTTAGCATATTTTCGAATTTTTAGAGCATAATTTACGCTTTTAGGGCATATTGTGATATTTTATAGAATTTATTTTATTTCAACCCGCTTGGCACCACCATATTTTTTTTAAAACATCCCATTCCGAAAAAAAATTTTATGACCTTTTTTTTCTAGCAACTCATTAAAATTTCATTTTCGAAATAAAAATTTAAGTTTTAAAGAAAAATTTTTCCCTGCGCTAACTGGGTTAATATTTTTACAAATTAAGGGGTTGGTCCACATTTTTATTTTTATTTTTCGCCATCTAAATCTCTGTTCCAATGTTCCATGTAGTGTATAAATTTGTTTTTGTATATATAACGCAGTTTTACGGACGTTAGTTGCAATACAAATTCAGCTTAGCTATGTGTGATTTACTCTGCCCCGAGAAGACCTTGAAGGAACATTCTGCCTTATCGTGGTTGGCGTATTTCAAATGCGACTACGACTGTTTGGTAATAGATTAAAGAAGACTTGAATAGTGTTTCTTTAATCTATTACCAAACAGTCGTAGTCGTATTTGAAATACGCCAACCACGATAAGGCAGATTATTAATGTATGAAAATTCATTAAGATGAGACAGAAACGATTTTTCTTTGGAATTCTAGGCCAATATTTTGTTATTTATTGCAATAAAAATTATAAATAGAAATCTTGTCTTGTTTATTCAAAATACAGTTCCAAAGCCTTAATTCTGATATCGTGATCTTTTGAAATTGAAGTTAAATTCTTATGCATCCGATAAAAATTAATTTGTATTATTTGTTTTAGTCAAAATTTTTATATTAATTTTGTTTTAACCTGCACTTCCAATCCAGTTATTCTTTGTTAATTATATATCCTGTTTTTGTTTATTTATTTTTTTCTTATTTTATATGCAAATGTTGTTGAAATTATTCTATTTTTTAAAGCATATTTTTTGACTTTTAAGTGCATATTTACAAGTTTTTAGTGCATATTGAATGCGCATAAAACACTTTTTTTAGAGCATATTTTTGGTTTCCCTGGTTATGAAGAATCCTTTTAACATTAGATATAGAAAATCAATTTTTAAAAACAAACTTAAATAATTATAAAATATTTTTCTTTATAATTTACAGAATGGGTTGGCGATCCGGACAACGAAAGTGCCGGTCGTTTAGGTCTCTGGCAAGTGTGTCAAAAGGATGAAATTTTCGACAATTGTAAAAGAAGATGGGAAACCATTTTGACAGTGCCAACATTTTCATTTCAAGTAAGTACTTTTGCCTTCATTTGAAAAGTTCTACAAATTCATAATTCCCATTGTTAAATTTCAGTTGGCCACACTGTTTATGGCAGCGTCCGTTGCACTAGCCTTATTGACAATATGTTTCCTAATATTTGTTTTATTCATGAAATCTACACGAGTCTTTCATATTTGCGGTTGGTTGCAAATAATATCAGGTATGTGGTAAATATTTATTTACAAAGCGATTATAATTTACCAGTTTTTAAATGATCAATGTTTGAGTGCTTGTAGCACAAACAAGAGTTTGTGTAAATGTTTAAGTACCGAAGGTTTCACATGATTGATTTACAAAATTACTGTCATCAAATTTATGATTTTTTTTTCGTCAGCTTATATTGCGGAAGTTTTTATTTTTGAAATTTTTGCTGATGATTGTTAAGTTGGTGGCATAGATTTTTATTTGTTGCTCTCTTTTTATTTAAACTTTCATTGTTAAGCAGTTTTTCATATTTCAGGTCTTTAAATCTGATATTTGTTGCTTAGTAAAATATGATGATGAGGTGATAATTTTTAAGGGAGACCATTTAATGTAATTTATTTTTAAATGAAAAAAATGGAAAAAATTCAATTAAAATGGATGAGTTGATACTACAATTTCCGTGATTGGTTGAAAACTAATTAATTTTTTAACTGAATCTTTGTGTTTTAATTTGAGTCTTGCTACACATTAGGCAATTCCAAAGTATTTGAGGCATTTCGTTTTTTTTATTGTATTTTATTACCGTTAACTTTCTTAAATAATGCACCAATTCTAAATATTTTTATTCCTCATTAAAAAATTTCAATTTAGTTTAAACAATTTTATTTAATGTGCGTGATGTTTCGAACAAAAACATATGTATGTTTCGAAGGGAACAAAAATTCACGGCGGATTCGCAAATTGTTGTTCGGGGGAAAGAAAAAGCTCAAGAGAATAAAATAGTTGCTTTTTCACAATAACGGTGAATTGATTAAAAAACTAAAAATAAATAGGGTGCGTTCGTAGATGCATCACTGCGCTGCAAAGGGAAATTTAAATGTTCTAAACTGGTTCACTGAAGTATAGATAACGCACAAATAGATGTCAAATATGGTATACAAACATGATTACTACTAAAACAGATTATCAGCGAACTTGTATTGCATTTTAAATAAAAGTTTGCATTTATGATGCAGAGCAGTGTTGCACTTACGAACACGCCCATACTTTTAATCTTATGGCAGTTGCTGTCATATTATAACCAAATAATTTTGGTCTGAAGTGTATGTAAAAATAAAATTTCCATACAAATTTTGACTAAAGCACACTTGAGATACACATATATTTTTTAGAAAATGGGCACAAGATTTCTGCTTAAATTTTACGTATGCTATTTTGCACTTATTTCTGAACATTAAATTTCGTTTACGTTTTCAAAACTGTTTGTGTAAAAAATTCCGTGACTTTCCGCCTCTTTTTTTTTATTGCACACCATTTTTATGGAATCGTGTAATTCAAGCACAATTTAGTACCTACAGCCTTGAAAGGAAACTATAATCTTAAGAGATGAATATATATAACAATTCGGCCTTTGATTAAATTAGCAAATGCCAATGCCCCGATTATGGGACGATGAAAATTTTTTCCTTGGCAACTTTTTAAGCGATTTGCAATTTTTTTTTTTGGCTTGGGAAGGTGTACTGTACGCTCGGTTTCATTGCCAAAAAAGCGAGCCTACTAACATCTGATACTCGTATTATATTTAATGTACATATTTCTATGCAATTGATTCATAAGCAAATTTTCTCATATCGCGGACCCAACCTGGCGTTCGGTAAAGTGGGCGTAGCTAAGCACCATTTTATCCGATTCAAATCAAGAGGGTTGCGTTGGCTGAAGTAGTTAGCACGTTGACTACAAAACCGAAGGTCCTGGGTTCAATCCCTGTATCCGACAGTCATTAAATAACAACACCACGCATTTTTCTGATGTGCATTAGTGTCCCTTTGTGTCAGTTGTTGTAGGAAAGTTCAAGTGAGGAAGGCATAGTCACTAGTCACTGAACTATACCGACTTCAGCAGATACTAATCCTAATGTAACATCAGAGCGCCCTCCTTCGTTGTGTAGCAAAATCATCGGCGAAGTAAAATAATCAATAAAATGGCTACAAGACATAGCTTCAAAAAATTAATACGCCTCATTTAACATCAGAGAGGCGCTGCAACACTGCATTATTAAAAACGTGCCTGAGTGTTACTTCTCTTTAAAAAAAAAAAAAAACTTGCTGTATTCGATTCCGTTTTTCAAGTCCAAAAAGGTAAATAAATCTTTAAAATAGATTTCACAAGATTTTTTGGAGTTATCAAAATAAACGCTTTTTTAAACTTTTCTCTCGAACGAATCAATCAATTTTAATCAAATTTTCAGCAGTTGACGTTGGTTTATGAGTTAAAGATCAGATTAATTTTGAATTCAATCGACTTATATACATATACATATTCTCCTAAGGTTCCATGAAGGAATATATGCCCACTAAATCGACTTAATCGGCCATGTCATTTCATTCGGAATCGAAATTCAATCCACCCCATTTTTGTAGGAGAAAACTAAAATACGGAAATTTTTCATGTGTGTCCAGACTGTGGGAGCCGGTGGTATGCTGGGGTATGCTCCGGCTAGGACTTGACATTTTGAGGTTTATTCAGTTCCGATTCCGGAATTGAACTCTGTGACATGGCCGTATATTTAAAATTAAATAAGAAAAAAACTTTTTCTCGAACATTTTTAAAATCTACCAAATCGAAATCACGAAATTTGAGAGCAATGTCTTTGGAATACCTTAAATTTTTTCTGACGGGGATCAGCCATAGAAGGCTTACATACACACAAACACACACAGATACACACACTCACACACATGCACGCACGCACTTACCATATGCAAATACATCCACACTGACATAATTGTGGTAGCGGCGTTGGCTGAAGTAGTTATCACGTTGACTATAAAACCGAAGGTCCTAGGTTCGAGACCGCTCTCCGACATTCATTAAATAACAATGCCACGGATTTTTCTGATGTTCATTAGTGTCTTTTTGTATCAGTTGTTGTAGGAACGTTGAAGTGATGAAGGCATAGACACTGGTCACTGAACTACACTGGCTTCAGCGGATAGATATTAATACTAATGTAACATCAGAACTCCCTGCTTCGTCGGTACTGTTTAGCAGAATCATCGGTGAAGTAAAATAACCAATAAATGGCTGCTAAACACAGCTTCAAAAATTTAATACGCCTCATTGACACCAGAGGCGCTGCAACACTGTATTATTAAAAACGTGCAAAAAGCAGAGTTCTAAAAAAAGAATGAAGATTTCCTCTATCTCTTCCTTCACTACCTGCCTTCTCTATCACTATCCCTTTCCTAAAGAAGATAACGCCTAGTAATAGTATAAGCCATTCATTGCCAGAGTGTTACTTCTCGTTTAAAAATAAATTATAAATAGTCAGAATAGATTCCCATAACCTCAAAACGTCGAAGTATGATGAAAACTCGATTTTTCGAAAATCAGGGCGAAATCAGTAACTTCCGTTAAAAATGTGGGTACAGTGAAACCTCTCATAACCGGACACTCATCGCCGCCGTATATTTGCCCGGTTATTAGAGGTGTCCGCTTATGAGAGTGGTACATATTCTTTTATTTTAATTTTGGTTCTACAAAACTTGTCCGATTATTAGAGGTGTCCGGTTGTGGGAGGTGTCCGTTAGGAGAGGTTTCACTGTACTTGCAGGCCATCGCAGAAACTTCCTTCAAACTGTTGGAGATGAGCTATAGAGTTTTTGAAAGCACGACAAATTCAAGAATTTGACTTTTAATAATAATAAGTAGTAATTAAAAATCAAAAAACCCGACTGCGACCAACTTTGAACCGTTAAATATCCTAAATGGTCATTCGAAATGGAAAATTTTAGGAGAAACCTAAAGATGATTTTAAAATATCGGTCGAATGGTACCCATTTTGATATACATATGTATGTATGTAGTTTGCCGACTTTTTATTTTAATTATTTATAGTGTCGCAAATGAACACACATACATACATCTTCTTTGCGTCGCGCAGTCGGTTAAAAAGAGATGTACATTTAACTTTTTTCCGAAAACTTTCGATAACGATATCTCTTAAAGCATTTTACGGATATATATACATAGATACAATTTGAGACAGTTTTTCAAATCCGGCAAAAGTAGCTGAATCCTGAAAATCAATCGTGACAAGAAGGTTTATCGAATTAAAAAAATAAATAAGTTCCATATTTCCCTACAACAATATCTGTCAAACCACTTCACCGTTTTAAATCAAATTTGCAGTATTCGACGCTTTTTTTTTAAGTCGAAAAAAGTAAATGAGTCCTGTAAATCGATTTGACAAGAAATTCTTTCTATCTTTTCTTTTTCAGATTTTTTGTAATCGACTTTGTTTTTGAGTTTAAGAACCAGAAACATAATAGTTATAAGAGAAATGGCGAAAAGGTCTCATTTAGCCATTAACATTGATGAATTTAAATAACAGTTGTAATATATACCAATAACCATTATCGAAAGCAAATTTTATTTTTCGATTATCCCTACAGGGATACATATCGTATTTTAAATGTAATGGATTGATTTTTATCGGGTTTCTTAGAGCAAGTTATTGAAATGTCATTGAAACAGTAAACAACACGGAATTTTTTTTTTATATTTCTGTTAATTTGATAAATAAAATATTATTTAAATGAAACTGAAGATAACAAAAAAAAAATCAAATTACTTTCGATAATTGTTATTGGTGACCAAATAAATTTTTTGGTTTATATAATAGTTATTCATAACCAAAATAAAATATTTTTTATTTATATGGGTTACGGTGACCAAAATAATATATATCACAAAGTATACCAAATACGAGACGGAAGATAATTGTGTTTGCGGAGGTCTCGCTCACACAGTCATCAATCATCCTCTTAACTTTATCTTTCGCGTGTTATTATTTTGACGTAATATCATTTTATACTTTGTGGTCTCATTCGCTGCGTGATTTTTGTAAATAAATGTTAAAAATTAATATATGTGAAAAAGCTTAAAACGAAGTCTGTAATCATTTGAAAACTAATTTTAATCACTTTTTCACATTTTGTTTTTTAATTCAAATGCCTCCATTTAATTTTTTACAAATGTTCACGTGCTCAAATGTATTTTCATTTTATACTTTGTGGTCTTCTCATTCGTTGTGTGCTTTTTCTAAGTTAAAGTTAAAAATTTATATTTTTGTAGCAACATTTCTGAAATTTATTTTGTAATAATTTGGAAACACATTGAGGGCAGTCATGAATAAAATTCCGCGAGAAATTTTTCCCGGGTATCAAATTCAAACAGTACCAAGTAATAGGGAAAACAAAAAGATTCTAATTGGAAAAGGGAGAAATTTCTCGAGAAATTTTATGCATGATTGCCCTGATTGTGTATTTTAGTTCAACACTACAAAAACTTTCATTTAATTTTGTAAAAGTGTTCAATTCTTCATTTCACTAAGTGTACATTTTCCGTTGTTTGTTTTGATGATTGTACTAAAAATACTTAACAACAAACACACTATAGTTGTCCCTTTTTAACAGTGATCAAATCAGCTGATTTTAGTTTTTTTTTTCATAAGACAGTTTCTTCAACTCTGGTCTACTTTGTGATATACATATATGTCACGATAATGGTTAAAACTTTTAAGAACTGATTAGATTTTAGACTGGATCATTTAAGTACATCTAAATTTATTGAAATAAAAAACGTTTCTTCCAACACTAATTTGGAAAATTCTCAAAATCGGATATCGAACCGAATCATTCATTAATTTACGTGAGGTCAATTTCTTTCGAACTCTGTAAATCAAATTCCCATCGGTTAACATGCCGACCACACGAGCAATAATCTTGGCAATTATTGCAGTGGCAACTGTTAAATTCGACACAACCCAGCAAAAAATTTCAAAAAAGGTAATCGGGTTTGGAATTAAGCATTTTTGGTGGAAGCTGTTCTTTACTGGATTCCAACTTAATGATTTTAACAAGGCGTGAGACTAAAATAATCGATTCTTGAGAAGTACTTCCTTTTTTATTTTGCAACTTGTTTATGTAATCTATTTAATCTAAAAAAATTATTCTCCTCATTTAGCAACTTGTACATAATATTTTTAAATTTTAGGTAATGTGATTTGTAAGCGAGTAATGAAATTTGGTAATCAGAAAAGTAAGGCAAGTAGTTCTGATATGGTAATATATATGAATATGTGTTCAAATATATATTCAGCAACAAATGTTAAAATACATTGCTGAGCAATAATCTCTTAACACATGCTGTCAAATATAAATTATATTAATTTTTTTTTTTCAACGTAAAAGTAGAAAACAACAGTTTTAACAGCACAAAAGCAATAAGGGTTCAATTTAAAATTAGAAAAGGATATACATAATTATTGATAATTTAAGTACATATTTATATGAATAACAAGCAAATATATTTGAATATACGTGTTCACCACCTCCAGATATATTGTTGAACACAAGCAATTTGACGTCATCATTCTGCCGGCGTTATTGCTTGTGCTGAGACACAACAAATTGCTCGTGTGGTCGTAGTGTAAGTCCTAGTTTACACTATGCAAGTTTTATTGCTAAGCTGATTAGTTTGAAGGAGAGAAACGTTTCTGTTCCCCTCGTCTCTCTCTCTCTCTCTCTCTCTTAACAAACTAATCAGCTTAGCAATAAGACTTGCATAGTGTAAACTAGGACTAAGCAACTCTTAAGTTATGAGAGGTTTACATATACATACATACATATGGGCATTTCCACAGGAAAGTCAACTTTTTGTAGCGTGTGACACCAAGCAAATATCCTTTTTTTTTAGAGAAAACGAAACTTTTGTTTTTACTTCTTTATATATTTGTGTAGGCCGTCAACAGCTCTACGTTAAGTAAAATTTTAAGAAAAATTTAGGCACATTGTTCAGAAATATTAGGTTTATTGCTTGCTGTCGCACGCGACTAAAAAGTGGAATTTTTTTGAGTAATACCCATATCTGAACTGATTAAAACTAAATTTTCGAAAATTGGGCTGAATACTGTGACTTCCTATCCTATCCACAGAGTCTTCGTGGTATCACAATGGACCAGAACGGTCTAAGTGAGTCCGGGTTTTTGACTGCCACCCCTACCCAACCTAACCTAACCTATTTTTTGATAGCAGAGAGTTAAAAATAAATGAAAACAAAAATATTTAATAAAACGTAAAAGGTCTTACAAGTCAATAGAAAAAAATGTTTCATGCAAATTTTCATCAAAATATTTCTATCGAAAGTTATAAATTTTTACAATAAATTTCTTCGAGTGATCAAATGAAAATTCAAAATTTAATATATAGTTTTCGTAGTTTTTTTCTGTGCATCGGCTAAGTTATGGCGGGTGTTTATTTAACTATAAGAGATAAAGTAAAAAATTTGTCATACATATTAGATTAAGTAATGCTAAAAATTGCTAAAAATATTGGTAAACGCAAAATAAAAAATTATAAAATGTTTACACTCTCTAAAATAGTTTTCGAACTCTCATTAATAAAAAAAAATCCAATTTACTTATTGGGTTTTTATAGAATTTTTTTATATAAAACTTTTTCCACTAAAAGGGAAATTTTTCTATAAATTTATTTTTACTGCTTTTACTGAAGATTCAAACGAATCATATTTCTTTCTATACGCAGTTCTTTTCAAATTTCTCTTCAAACGATTAATGGTTTCTTTGCATATAACTTGAGTTTTAGAAAAAAGCTACTTAGCAAAAATAATCAGTGTTGTGCTTTAACAAAATACGTATGTATGTAATTCTTATTAAAAAAAAGTAAAATAGGGAATATTTTAGGGATTAGATAACCAAATAAATGTTATTTTTTTCAGCTCTCTGTATGATCGTTGCCTGCGGTGCTTTTCCTTTTGGCTGGAATTCTGATGATTTTCGCAAAATATGTGGACCAGATGCAAATCGTTTTGAATTGGGCTTATGTGGCATCAGATGGGCATATCCCTTGGCCATAATTGGTTGTATAGATGGAGTGGTTCTGGCCACTCTGGCATTCATATTGGCAACGAGACATGTACGTTTGCAACCCGATCCACTGTATCAAAATTCATTGTACAAAGGCAAGACTTATCAGAATGACTTTGAAGTATATAAATAAATTTATGAACTTTTTGTGTTTTTTGTAGGTGAAATAAACAACAGTTACATCACCGATGCCGTGAGCTTAGCTGGCTCGAGGAAAAATCTCAACTTGCAACCCATACTTCTAGTGGCACCGCCTGGTGACGACACCATTTCTCAATTCTCAAGTCGAACACCGAATCATCGATACAACCGACCAGATTATCACAATTCAATGCATCAGTTCTAGTAGACTCTTAGTTCCAACTTACTGATAGTTTTTAAATTAATTAAAAGATCAAGCTGCCTTTTCTTGCAACAACCAACCAACCTACTTGTAATATTTTTTACTATAAACTATTTTTTAAGTGTTGTAACATTTTCGACTGTTATTTAAATTTAAATAGTTTTTATATCTATGTATGAATTTATATATAAGTATGTATTTATTAGTATGTATACATTTTTTGTGTAAAATGTAAAATTATTTTGAATTTTGATATAAAACACTGTTTGAATAAATATTACAAAATTTAAGTTCCAAGAAATTTATCAAAATTATGCTTATTTATTTAGTTAACATACAAATTGATTTGAAATTATTATGCACATAATATGTACATTAGTTATATTATAACAATTTTTAATGGCTCGATTATGTATGGCAATCGAACTTCAGTTGCCAAAAAATTATCGAAAATACGATTATGACAGATTGGCGTCTGAAAATAATGTAAATTATTAATTAAAAGTGCTTAAAACGTTAATGATCATAAAAATGATTAGTTAAGCGAAATTAATTTTTAGATAAAGAGAAGAAAGTACACAATATTTAATCTATTAGACGCTCTTTAGAATTAACGCCTCTACTGTAAGTAAATGATATTGCCTAAAGTAAGTTTTAACAATCCCTTTTTAAGCATTAAAGCATATTTTCTTTGAGTATCTACCGAAGAAATGCATAAATAAAAATAATATATATATAATAATATTATATAGTATATATGTATAATTTTTCCACTTTTTTTTGCTTTTAAAACTATGCAGCAACTAAAACTTTGTGGTTTCCAATATGGAAACTGTTAGTTGCCAGTTAGATCTGGGTGCAACTCGTTCATTCGTTCATTTTTGCCACAAAACTATAATCAAACCTATGTAATTTAAATGGGTTTGACCATAGGTTTGTTGCAAAAATAAAGGAATGAACGAGTTCGACCCAGCTCTATTGCCAGTTGCCATCCGTAATACCATTTCGGCAACTAGCAACGCAACTAAAATTCGGTTGCCATCCATAATCGAGCCATAAGTTTGAGGTCCTGGGAGTAGATTCTGACTATCTTCCTATTCGTCAAATCGATTTTTACATACTCACTACTTTTTATAGACTTAAAAAGCGTATCGAATGTCGCAAATTTGACCAAAATCTGCAAAATGCTTTTAGAGATATTTATCTCGAAATATCAAAAATTTCGATTAAAAAAAAAAAATAATGAGCAAGGGCGTTTCTATTTTAAGGCAACGATATGCACTTGTATATCATATGGACTGTCCATTTTTCATATAAGCATAAGGGTAGATATATTGAAAAAAAAATTTTTTTTTCTGCATCAAGTTTTTTTTTTAAATCAAATTTTCCTGTGAAGACAAATAATGCAAATAAGAGTCGACCAAACTTACTTCTAGTCACGACGCCCAGAATAAATTTGTGCGAAAATTTAAGAAAACGAATTTTTAGAATAAAAGAGTTTTTAAGTGTTTTAGTTTAAAGAAATCATTTGAAATCGATATAGCCAGCAAAAAATTAGTCATTACCATAAGAACTACTTGCCATATAATGACTTACTTTTCTGATTGCCAAATTTCATTACTCGCTTACAAATCACAATTAATAAATTACGCGAACATGTTGGCAAATAAACAAAGTAAGTACTTCTCAAGAATAAATTAAAGAAATCCTCTTGTATGTGGCCGTCGATACTGAAACAGCTAAGAAAATTTGGTTATTAAGCACAATAAATACTTCTTAGGGCCATTATTACAACATAAAGTTAGTTGAAAGTAGGATTTTATCGGACGTATCAAAAGTTTTTCATCAGTACCATTTTAGCTTAACCTGAAGTGACCCCCTGGTAAGTTAAAATAAATTTATAATAACGAATAGCGTTTTATACGTTCGACAAAATCCTACTTTTAACTAACTTTAAGTTGTAATAAAGGCTCTTAGTAACGATTTTTCCATTTTTTTCTGCTTTTTATAACACGCCAAACTAAAAAACCCACTATCTACTAAAAAGCCGTTTTTCAACGTTTTTCTATACCAAACTTAAGCAGAGTTGTAAATAACAATACCAAAAACACAACTAAAAAGTCAACTGGTAATTTAGTTGAGAATGGTAATGCAAATTTATAAATCCGAACCAAACTATTTTAAAAGTTTAAAACCTGAAACTTGAAAAATTCTAACAATCTTATCGGTAATTTCAAATAATAATGATAATAGTGTTCTTAGTGTTTATTTGCACAGCCTTATCTTCTTTTTGTGCTATTGTGAATGAGTGTTGTCGGTAGTAGGTTGTTGTAAGCAAATTGCGGTGTTGGTCTTAGCTAAACATAAAGTAGATAGCCAGACTGTGTGAAACACCAATTCAGCTATTCTACAGTGCCTCCTGAACTGTATTTTATTCTTTATCCACATCTGCCACAAATATTTAAAATATTCGTGATCTTATTTCACGATTTTAACAACCTATTTTTCGAAAATGAATAAGTTTATACGTTCTTTAAAATAACGAACGAACCATTTAACATTCATTTATTTTCATGTGAATGACAACAAAAGAGCTTTCAGTTTGCCACACTAACAAAAATTTTTTATGTAAAATTAATTAAAAATCGGTCTACATATTTTTCATTTGACTCTACCGAAAATGTTATGTAAAATTTAATGTCAAAATGTTAACTGACTTAAAGCAGTAAAAAACAATATTTTTCTTTTATTTTTTATTTTAAGTTACAAAAAAAAAATTAAATAAACGAGAAATATGAATGACTTTTTCTATAAGCGGATTAACGTAACTTTCACAAGAACGAATCTCGTCTTCCGTACAAGGGAAAGATGTTTCCCTTAGGATATTTAACGGTTAAAAGTTGGTCGCAGTCGGATTTTTTTGATTTTTTTGTATAAATACTTTTTTAACAAACACAACACAACGAAGCGATTAGTTTGTCTGCGGAAAACACCCACACACAATTTTTTATTATTGAGTCAAAATAAAGTAAAGGTTATGGGAAGAAATACTTATGGCCTGTTTCACAATAACGAAACGAAACTTTCGAGTGAAAATTTATATTGAAAACAACAATAAACTATGAAAATTTGTTTTTGTTTTATATATAAATTTTCAGTCGAAAGTTTCGTTTCGTTTTTGTGCAACAGGCCATTAGTTCTAATAAACAACGAAAAATACGAAATACACTGAAAATCTCTATTAATGTGTAAGTGGTTTTCTAAAAATTGTTTACCCCCTGGTTCATAAAATTTAAAATGAATTTGAAATGAAAAAATTAAAATTAAACCACCCTATATATACATTTTGCCTAAACTTGTCTATATGCCTGCATTTCATTAGCACTTTAAAAATCATCAGTAGACTTCAACCATACTTTTGAAAAGCTTCAAATCTCTTATCTTATGCACATACTTTCAAAAATCAGTTGAGAATTTACGTAAGCTTTTTGGAAATTCCAATAGAATAAGCGAGTAGATTCAAAACACAAAAAATAATTAATATTCGATATTGATAAATAAAATCCAAATTAAGCAGTTATTAAATATATTATTTTATTATATTCTAACAATTTAATTTAAAAACGTCCTAATATTTCAAGAATTTCATTACGATAGATACAAATCTTTTTTATTCGGTTGGCATATAGGTGCAGTTTCTCTAATCTTGGAATCTAGTATAATTACAAAAAAAAAAATAGAAATATAAAAAAAGTGTTTAGTTATAAGTGGGTGCCCGCACCTGATGAATTTATATCATGATTAATGAACAACTTCGTATAAGAAAAAACGGTATAAAAAACACTGTTTTTTATATGAACTTGTTCATTAATTATGATATAAATTCATCAGGTGTGGATACAAAATAATATAATAAATAAACGGAGAATGTAGAAATATACTTCGTCCTGGATTGATTGATTGATTTCCCACAATTTTTATAGTTTTTGATACTCATAAGTTCTGATTTACGAACTTCATCTTACATGATTTACAATTTTCTTAAAATAAAATTATAATTTAATAGAAAAATAAGTCAAGTCAAAATAAATAAATTTCTTTGGATAAACCCATACAATTCGACTAAAGCTCATGGCGCAATTTGTTTTGGTTCTAGCAAAAATTATGTGTAATAGTATATTTTCTTGATTATTCGCTATTGTACGATAATCGCAATTAATCGCATAATTTTTAATCGTAATCGCGTTTATGAAAATCTGCGATTATTTGCAAACCCTAGTTCTACGGGTCTTCATAGGAGTCTTGGTTGGTAATTGTCTGGTTAGGTCAAATATCAGCAGGTGAAAAATTGGCTCCCCGGATTTTTGCAAGCAATGTGAGGATGAGGAGGAGCCAGAAGTACTGAAACACAATATGTGTCATTACCCAAGACGACAACACCACAGACTTTAGTGGCTGAGTAGCACTTTTCATGAGGAATAAAATAATATTACGGAGTGTAAGCTACAGGATATCAGCGGGCTCGTCATATTAATTGGGTGGCTCAATGACAGTTAAAGGGGGAAATCGACTATAGGTGTCTCCAAGTGTAACTGCTTAGGCACTACCCTTCCTGAGATAACTTAAGTTTTTGTTTGAGTTGAGTTGACGGAAGAGTATATGTGTGTTGTTCCAACATTTCATAGTGTTGCAAAATTTCGTGTATTTTCCAATTGTCAGTCAGTAATATCAAGAGAAAAGTTACTTAAGAAATTTACCAATCAGAATATCAGCCCTACACACAATTTTACCAGCCTTGCAAAAAAAAAGACTTCATTATATCAAAGTTCTGCATTGGATAAAATTTGTTAACATCATTGCCGAATATCGATTATTTACTGATGAACAATTTTTAGCCGATACCGAACGCTAGTAAATAAGAAAATACATATGTATATTTTTGGTTTCATATATTATAAGGGCCATTTCTACAAGCAGCTGCATATTAAATTTCCTTTC
This sequence comes from Tachina lurida, assembly GCA_944452675.1. Taxonomy (NCBI): domain Eukaryota; kingdom Metazoa; phylum Arthropoda; class Insecta; order Diptera; family Tachinidae; genus Tachina; species Tachina lurida. The sequence goes on along the minus strand of OX101754.1, from coordinate 92,776,601 downwards.
ACCACTAGAAAGGTGTATTCATGCATGTGTATGTATGTATTCACCTTAGTCACTAGTAGTAATTAATCCCCACCTCTTCTCTTACTTTTGATCATCGCTCTATCTGACAAATAAACCTGCCAATTACAGTTAGTCTACTTCTTAAACTCAATCGTTCAACATACGCGAATAAAATAGTGTCATTGTAAAGTTGAAATTTCTTAAGAAATAGTTAGTTCCCCAATAACAAAGTTGCATTAAAATAAAAGTAAAAATATTTGTCTGCTTCAAGCTTATATTAAAATATTTCCAAAATATTCTGGAAAAAGTATAAAAAAATTTAGTGAATATAAGATAAAATGTGCTATTTACCGCTATAAAATAAGAAGAAGAAAACATAATAAGAAGTCAGCCGGCATTTCGTATTGTTGTTGTTGCTGTTTATAAAAAATAAAAGTAGATACATGCACATGCACATAAAAGGGAATTTGTGTGGTGGATTTCCTTGGTGGGATTATTTTTTTTTGTGTGTGTTTGTGTATGTGTGAAAATGGGTTAAAATTATGAAATTTCCCAATGAAATTGTTATTGTTGAAGCAATCGAAATGATCATTTAATTAAAGCGTGGGATGAAGGGTAAGTTTTTGTTTATACTTATGCCGAGTACACACTATGCCATTATGTGACATCACAATAGTGTGTCCTAGTGGCAACGTTTGTCATTTCTGTAAGAAAATAATTGTTTTGCAAGTCAATGTTTGTCAACATAGGTACCTACTACGTTAGTGTTGAAACTTATTTGAAAAAAGAACGTAAAAGTTGCGTTGTGTTAGAAAAAATGATATAGGACCATATTAAAAAAAATTTTAGACTTTTATAAAAAGATTCAAGAAATTTATTATTCGACATATTGTCAAGTTTATTTTAATTTGAAATTTATTTGCTGGTGGTTCAGCGATGTCTATATGCATTTCATTGTTGCTGTAAAAAAAAAATATAACAGTTTGACATCATAAACTCGAAATGAGAGAAATTGAACATACTTTGTTATTAATGAAAACATATCGTCGGTTGGTTTCTGGTTTGCGGCACAGTATGTTCAAAATACATTATGTCTGCAGCAAACCAGAAACCAACCGACGATATGTAGATACATGTGTTCATGTATCTCACATATTTGAGCTTGACATTTGGATTGTTAATTTTAATTAATCATTAGAAAAAGAATTTCTTGTCATGATTCATTATCCAGGGAAGATTGAAATTTTGTTTTATTTAGGTTGACTTAACTAAAATTTTCAATTTCCATATTTGTGGAAAAATGTGGAGGAACCCATTACTTCACAGAAAAAATTATTCGCAAAAAAATTTCAAACAAACGTGTGTTTTGAAATAAAATTTAGTTTCGGTAAATATTTTTACTGTTCCAATAAACTATTTGTTTCAATTTTGTTTTATATAAAAAACTGTATCATTTAATTTCATTTGCTTGTGTTGGTGTTTTCCTTGCTTGTTCATTGACTCAACGTGGTCATGTGCTGATGTTGTTGTTTTCTTTAAATGCTCGTGTTGTATACGTGTGAATTCGGACAAGAAGCCGAAAAACGTGGTGACTTGTTTTTTTTACTCAACAAAGTTATTTTTCAAACAAATTCTTATGCAAGGTATACACGATACTTAATTCCGTACTTTGCGTATTACAAGTTGTAGTACGGGTTTTCAGATACACGTTACTAAAAATCATACTAATTCATTTGACAGAAAATTTTTAAGGCAATACACACGCGGATTAATAAATAATGTGGTCGATTTATTAAAAATAAGTGAACTGCAGTTGAAAAGAATAAAAAAAATAATGCAAAAACAAAAGGATCATGTTGTAGAAAATGGTTATAATAATGTTTTATGTTCTTTTTTTAATTAAAATATCCGCTACATAAAGCTAATTTTAAAATTGAGCCGAAGAAACACTGCGTTTTCTAAATCAACTCCTCATAAAACTAATTTCGCTGTACAACAGCATGATACACAATACTTATTATCGTACTTAGCGAAGCTCCGCCCACAGAAATCAAAAATTTTTGATTTTCATACTACAAAGTATACTTCATAAGTACGACAGCATGATACACGTTACTAATTTCATACTTGTACGATTTATCGTACGATTTGTAGTATCGTGTATACTCGCCATTACAAAATTTTGTATTTGAATTTACAAATTTCTTTGTAGGACCTAAATTGAAAAAATTAATATTTGATTCAGAGAATTTTGTGTTTGAAATGGAAAATTAGTTTTTTCTGTGTTGTTTTACAAACTTTGACTGCATTAAAATGCACATGTATACACTTACGGTCTAATTCATAAAAAATATTTTAGTTTTATTATAGGTTTATTTGACAAATTTCCCATAGAAATATGTCAAATAAGGGGTTAATAAGCCTGAAATATTTTTTATGAATAAGGCCGTTAATATATTAAATTTTAAGCAGGGACCATTATGCAGGGACTGTTATGCATTTTATAATAAAAGTCAGAAGATACTAGTTATTTTTTGATTTTTATTTTTTTCAGCAGAAATAAAAATAATTTTCTAATATTTATTTTTTCGAGTAGAAATAAAATCAGAAAATTTATTTCCTGATTTTTATTATTTTATAGTACGTTTCCGTATACGTGTTTTGGAGCAGAAAACTTGTTTTGCTCAAAACCAATGTTTTGCTACATGTTTTCCCATACATTTTTCATATCAATATTTATATGTCGTTTATATGTAAATTTGTGAAAAATTTACTAATCTCAATAATAAGGTTTGCGGCCTTGATAATAAAATCAAATTGTTTTCGAAAATTCGCTTAAGCAAAACACACAACATGGAAATACTTCGAAGTGTTCTGAGAAAAACAACTTGTTTTGCTCATAGTGGAAACGTGCTATTAAGCAGAAATAAAATTAAACTTCTTATTTCTACATTAAATTTAAAAAATAAATTTGTATATCGTTATCTTAATATAGAAAGGCCCTAGCTCATTATATATTTAAAATCGAGATTTTTGCATTTTTCTATACATTAGAGGTTCTTCTATTGAAATATACAAAAAACTCGAATTCAAATAAATAATGAGTTAGAAATAAGTGCTTAAGTCATGTTTTACTGTTTTGCAGGAGAGCTCGTTTAAGCTTTCAAGTCGATTTTCTGAAATTTATTTCTTTTACAGTTAAATTGGAAAATTATGTATTAACCTTTATCTTTTTTAAACAAACATCGTTGTTCTACACACTATAAGTAATACATTCAAGTTGAGTATAACCTACTTGTAAATTAAGCTATTATTCCAAATGAAATTATAAGTCTAAAAAGGATAAGTCGCAAGTCATAGTGCTATAACTTCTTGAAAATTCACAAAAATTTATTGAGATTTTGACCAAGGGTACTTTCTATCTCGACTTAAGCACTTTTTCCTTTTTGCCACAGATATATTGGATCTTTCCATTCCTTTCTTGTTTTTTGCTCAACTAAAAGTGTACGAAAATCGCGTCTGTCGCCTGAGAATTGCCCATATTTTACCCAAAAATCCTATACAATTTAATGAGGCAATTAAGCGGAGATTACTGTAGTCGTAAATGCATACATACATACTTGTTTGTTTTTTTGCAGCTTAAACTTCAATAAAAAGAAATCAAATCATTAATATGATCCAATTTATTTCGCCATCTAATAGAGTGTAAGATTTCCTGCCACCATATTAGAAAATGGCTGGATACTGCTGTCGATTCTAAGTATTTTTGTGGCAGTGGTGCGTGTGTATGAATTACCATTTGCTCTTTATATTTTTCCAATTTCTATTTCCGCAAGATAATTCAATATAAAAATTCCAATATTTGGCGTCAGCTTGTTGGCCACTTAGTTTATGTTAACGCATTATAAATGCGTTGATAGAATAACTTATGAATTAAATATTTGGAAGACACAAAACCGAATACACATACACACAAACTGATAAATTCGCATGAAACGAGAATGTGGCGAAACTCGTGGCCAGCGATGCCAACTTAGCTATTTTGGAGCTAGATTTAGCTCTTTTTAATTGCTTCTAACTCGAAATTTTTCTCTTTAGCTCTTTTTTTAAAAAAAGAGCTAACACAGCTCTTTTCAATTGTGGAAACGGCACCTTTAGCACTTTTCGCATTTTATAGTAAGTTTTCCCGTTTTTAGGCTATTGTTTCGTCTTTGAGGCATTTACGTTTTTGTAACTATGTAAGATGTATTTAAGTATGTACTGTGTGTTTCTGAATAATTAGAAAATGTTTGAAAAATTATTGAAATGGATTATTACTGCCAAAAATATATAAATCTTGGAAATCAAATCCCGCGTTTAAAAATGGATTAAAACAACAAAAGGTCCATCTAAAGGTTTGTGCAAATATTGCAATTCAATTATAAAAGCGAAATTTTGATTTAGTACGCCATTAGGAGACTCAAAAGCATAAAACATGTATGGCTCAATTTAACGATTTTGTGCTATCCTAACCAGACATATCATTCTCACCAGACGTTCCAACACAAACGAGAATTGCGCACGCAAATCTTGCATTATATGCTGCAGTACATACACCGTTTTTAGCAACGGATCTTTCTATTTTTATTAATGTTAAAAAATCTTGAAGTACAAATTGAATAATAAATAATTCATAGATTTTTATACGCAAAAATCTAAAATTTTTAAATTTAGCTCTTTTTAGCTCTTTTTGACTACTCGGTTGGCTCGTTTTGCCTCTAAATTGTTGGCATCACTGCTCGTGGCTGTAGAAAAGCAACCACTTGCTATTTGAATGTGTACAAAGTGCGTGAAATAATAATAAATATGAATACATACATACATGTGTACATACATACGTACATACATAAGTTTGTACATACATACATACATACATATTTTCCTTTTTTCATTTATATCCTTTATTTTATTCCGAATTAAGATGTCTGTAAAGTGTGTGCCATATGCTGTCAAATCTATTTGGTTGTTCAAAAACTCTTTTTGATTTGGTTTTGTTCCGTTTTTTAAATCTGATGGTAGATTTAAGAAGTGAAGCATTGAAATTTTTTGGGAGGTACTTTTTGGTTTTAAATTTTACCAAAACTTTTGTGTCCTGATTATGATAATTTGTTGCTAAGTCCATAAGTCAAATTTTTTTATTTTGTTCCAAAATGTATCACAAATATTTTCGAGGCGCAGATAAAAGTAAATTGCTTATCTAAAAAAAATTCGCCACAAAGCGTACAAAACGTATAGACGAAGTAATTAAACCGTTGCTGGCCAAAGTGGCACCAGAGTGTCGAAGTTCAATCGGCTTCTTAAGGCCGGGTCACAATAAATCCATCATACGTTAAACTTTTGGTATATTAAAGAATGAATATACCATATATTTATTTTAAAAATATGGTTCTAAGGAAAAATCTTTGTCTTAGGATCGCATTTGTAACGGGATATTTTCTAACCGTAATAAAATTTGTGTTTGCTCTATACGCCACCTTAAGGATATTTTCTTGCAAATACATACACGTAGAGCAAAGTAGCATTAGCAAAGCAATAAAACCACATATAAATTTTAATTAAAAAAAATATTATTCATTTACAAAAAACCAAAAATGAAAGCTATTCAGAAAGTTATTATAAAATATGTATTTAAAAATTATAATAAAAAAATATTATCTTAATTTATTTGCGTTAGGTAATAATTTTTGTCTGTTTCAGATTTTTTTATTTTCAACCATACTTAACTCTGTTTCAAATCGGTGTAGGTAATTGCTTCCGTGATCCTTTTTTTAATATATTTGCTGTTTGGAAATGAGAATGCTAAATTGAGTTTTTAAGTCTTATTGTGTATAGGTTATTCTGAATATATTGAAGATCTTTCATTTTCCCTTAGGCAGGTTAAAAACGATTTACAAATCTAAGCATACAAAACCAGAAAATGGGTGTGGTTTTCGGCGATCTACGTCACGTTCCACTTTATGGATTTTCGTTTCATTTCTGTGAATATCGAGTTCTTCAATTTCATCCTTCGTTAGATTATTTTTATTGAAAACTAGCTTAACCCGGTGTGGTTCGCTACTACTCCCCTACCCGCAAAAAAAATAAATATATGTATATATGTGGCATTGGTGGTGCAATATGAACATTGGATTTTGGCACGCCCGTCTGCCCGCAGACCGAAAATCAAAAAATCAGACTTCACAATGTCACCCGCCTGAATATTCCCTGAAAATTTCATCAAAATCGGCCCAGCCGTTTTGGAGTCCATATGTTACATACATCCTGTTTTATATTTATAGATACCTATATATACCCCGGTGCCTACGTCGCATTGATCTTTTCTAGGCTTTCTAAAGGACAAATTAAAACTATGGTTGAACTGATCGCTATAAAATCTTCCCAAAATGGGGTTGGATGTTTGTTGCTCCATATTCGATTTTTTTTAAATAAAAACTGAGCTTGACCTTGGAAAGTAACACATATTGTACAAAAATAGGAATAGTTTAAACAAAATTATTTAAAGCTTGAAAGTGCTCTCTCCTGAAAAACTGCCAAATTGGCATTAAAAACTTTTTCTTTATATATATATGTATGTATATATATATATATATATATATATATATATATATATATATATATATATATATCTTATTATATATAATACAAAAACACGTTTATTTGTTATGGGTGAACTCTTCAATGCCCCAACATATTTTCGCCTTCCACCCCATATTCTACCCCGGTCAATGCTACGCCCCTTTCAGAAATAGTGATTCGTCCGACAGATGGCGCAATATTTAGTTTTTTTGTGATTTTGCACCGTAACTCAAGAACTACTGCACCGATTTAGACCAAACTTTATATACATGCTCTATGGGGCGTGAGGAGTGTTTCTGTGTAGTTTGAAGTTCGTCCGACAGATGGGCCAATATTTAGTTTTTTTGTGTTTTTGCACCGTAACTCAAGAACTACTACTCCGATTCCGACCAAACTTTATATACATGCTCTATGGGCCGTGAATAGCGTTTCTATGTAGTTTGAAGTTCGTCCGGCAGATGGCGCAATATTTAGTTTTTTTGTGATTTTGCACCGTAACTCAAGAACTAATGCACCGATTTAGACCAAACTTTATATACATACATGCTCTATGAAGCGTGAGGAGTGTTTCTATGTTCGTCCGGCAGATGGCGCAATATTTAGTTTATTCGTGGGCAAAATCCAATTTTCATATTGTGCCACCAATGGCATATACAACACTAATGTTTGCTTAGGGCCAGCGACGCGGACCGGAGTCAGCTAGTATATATATATATATATATATTATATATATATTATATATATATTATATATATATTAGCTTCTAACAATATGAACTGCACGTAGAGCAAAATGTCATTCAGTAATCAATTTGTAGATTTTGTATTGAAATTTTGCATGGGATATAGAGCAAAATGGCACATATAGCGTATAGAGCACACGACGATATGTCTCCAAAAATGATGATGGTCAGAATGTTACTGTCAATGGTGAACAGCGCGCGATACAATTGTTTTACTCAAAGAAAGTTTTGATGGGAAAATAATTTCACGTAATGGCCCAAAGCGTGTGATTTAGCCCCATTGGATTATTTTCTTTGGGGTTATGTTAAGTCAATTGCGTACGTCGATAAACCGCAAACAGTTGAAAAGTTGTTGCACGCGCCAGCCGTGGCATCCACAGCACAGAAATCATATTTAAACATTAATTTCATAAAATTTTCTTTCCAATAAAGCCCGTTATATTGATCTTAAAAATATATTTCCTTGTTTTATTATGATTTAAACTTGTGTCACTCTATAAAAAACACCCTTTACTATCAATAACAATCTGATAATGTTTGTTTGTATTATGTTAATAAAGAACTTTAGCTCAGTGATGCCAACAATTTAGAGGCAAAACGAGCCAACCGAGTAGTCAAAAAGAGCTAAAAAGAGCTAAATTTAAAATTTTTAGATTTTTGCGTATAAAAATCTATGAATTATTTATTATTCAATTTGTACTTCAAGATTTTTTAACATTAATAAAAATAGAAAGATCCGTTGCTAAAAACGGTGTATGTACTGCAGCATATAATGCAAGATTTGCGTGCGCAATTCTCGTTTGTGTTGGAACGTCTGGTGAGAATGATATGTCTGGTTAGGATAGCACAAAATCGTTAAATTGAGCCATACATGTTTTATGCTTTTGAGTCTCCTAATGGCGTACTAAATCAAAATTTCGCTTTTATAATTGAATTGCAATATTTGCACAAACCTTTAGATGGACCTTTTGTTGTTTTAATCCATTTTTAAACGCGGGATTTGATTTCCAAGATTTATATATTTTTGGCAGTAATAATCCATTTCAATAATTTTTCAAACATTTTCTAATTATTCAGAAACACACAGTACATACATAAATACATCTTACATAGTTACAAAAACGTAAATGCCTCAAAGACGAAACAATAGCCTAAAAACGGGAAAACTTACTATAAAATGCGAAAAGTGCTAAAGGTGCCGTTTCCACAATTGAAAAGAGCTGTGTTAGCTCTTTTTTTAAAAAAGAGCTAAAGAGAAAAATTTCGAGTTAGAAGCAATTAAAAAGAGCTAAATCTAGCTCCAAAATAGCTAAGTTGGCATCGCTGCTTTAGCTACTTAAAAAGTACCAAAAAATTTGGCCAACAGTACCGACATTTCCTGACATTTGGAAAAATTACTCTAAATCATTGATGTCAGTTTCATAGCACAATTGTGGTAGGTAAAATCACACACATTCTTATTCTCTTTCATTTAGTCGTCGATGAGACAGCGACGAGAACACATGCGTAGCGGGTGTATTAATTTGTTTATAGATACAGTGAAAGAAAAGAAGTGGTACGCGAAAAATATTCTATGCTTTTCGCTAAATTCAATGTGTTTGATGTTGAAAAACGTTTAAGGAAAGAAATTAATATGTATTTAAAAGACATTTTGACTTTTTTTTGGAGCATTTTCACTAAACTGCACTTTCTATTTAAACTTTAAATACCAATAACTCGGGAAATATGGGCTGCAGAAAATTTTTTTGATTAAGTTTTTTTTTTTATTTTTCACATTACTATCTGGTAAGCTATTTAAAAATTTTTTTTGAGATATTTCAGAGTTTCCTATGAAAATTTCAGAGCCCGATAACTTGAAAAATATGGGTCGCCGCCAACTTTTTTATTTAATTTTTTCATCTTATTTTTAAATTTTCTATCACATAGGCTCCTTTTTATTTATTTTCAGCTGCTTTACTAAACTGCATTTGTTCCAAATATTTATTTTTTCCTATGTACTTCAGAGACGAATGAGACAACTTTTCTCACACATACAACTATAGTTTTATTTTTGACACCACTGCTCTAAATTGTTATTGGCATGTGAATATAAATGAGACTGACTGGCTGCTTTTTATTGATTTGTATTCTTGAAATTGGGCGCTAAATAACTTCAGATGAGTTTTTAGTTTCTTGTTATGGCTGTTCATAAGTATTTGTTTTACAACAAAAACGTTTAACGGTTAATATCGCCATTATTAGGGAAAACGTTTGTTTAAGTGTATGTGCCGGGGGAGCAAGAATCTTACAAAAGTGTAGGTGTATATGCAAGAATGAATTGAATTTTAGCAATAGACTATTAGATAATACTCGAAAATAGAAATGCAAAAAATAAACGAATGAACTAGAGAGAGAACAAGATTATAATATGAATCGAATGGCACAAGTCAGCTAACGGGAAAAAAGTTATTTCTTTATGATTATTTTATTCTTATTAAATTGTTCTATTGGTCTTTTATCGAGGTCGTAAATAAATAAGTTCTTTTATTGGAATATTATTATTTCGTAAAATTTTATTATTTTCCTTAGGGCCATTATTACAACTCAAAGTTAGTTAAAAGCAGGATTTTATAGTACATATGTATGTATGTATGTACATATGTATGCATAAAAAGTTTTTCATTATTATAAATTTAATTTAACTTCCAGGTAGGATGAAGTTGCCTTTGAGTTATCATTCACCTTGAGTTGAAATAAAATTGTAGCAATGAAAAACTTTTTATACGTATGATAAAATTCTAATTTTAACAAGAAGCAATAATGGCCTTTACATATTATTAATATGTTTAAATATTTGTATATGCTACGAATTTTTTGAAATTAATTAATAAGGCATGTACTTATTTTGAATAAAAAATTGTTTAGGTCAAAGCCGATCCATGACAAGTTGTCTCATCAGCCTAGTTGACTGTTTTTAAGCGATTGTAATTTGAATATCCCTCAGAAGTCAATCCACATTTTTCGGTGATTTTCTTTTTGACATCCCAAGTATGAATTTTTCGAAGAGAATAGAGGCGAGTCAACCTTATAAATATGCATAACCCTCGATTTTAGATAGCAAAAGTTTTATTAAACAAATTTCCATGCAATATTTATATTGAAAATCTTTTGTAAATGATTTTTTTTAATACGGCAGTTAGTATTTAAATTTGTTCCCGAAACTACATTATTTTTTCACACACATATTATTAAAGTATGACCATGATATCTTAAGATATTTTATCTGAACAAAATCTCGAACACAAAAAAATGCAAGCTATGTACTCAGCATTACACTCTCTTTTTCTTATGGCGCCATACATCAAGCAATGAAAGAATAAAAAATCATTCGAGCATTCGTTAAGTATTCGATGCTATATACATACATATAGGCATAGAGATACCAAATAATTTTTATCGACCTGTATAATATCTAAAAATATGTTTATTTCTGTAATTATCACTTCACTCCATATGCGCCAATTTTCCTATTAACAAGCCCGCTAAGCTAAAAATGAGCCTAGTTGCCCAGAACAATTTTGCGAAAGGTCCGCAAATTGATGACTGATTTTCAAATTAAGTCTGTATAATATGGTAGCGTTATTGAAGCGTCAATCTATTCATGATGACTTGCCACAATATACTGATCTTAAATGTCAAAAAGTGAGTGCAGTAGGACAGTTAAACATTTCAACAGTTCTATAGCGATGGATGTATGTGCGAAACACACATCCTTACCAGTACCCCATTTCTATAACTTGTGAGAAGTTCTCGCATCGAGAAAAATTAAATAATTATATTGGTTGTCCTACTTTACACAGGGTTACTCACATAAAAACTTATATAAACTTAAAAAAAATATCAACAAATACAGTTTTTTTCTTAATCACTCTGTGTTTCACAGGATGATAACAATTTTTTCGACTGGAAAAGTTCTCACATTCCTTACAGAAACGTAACACAGAACCCAGTTGCTCAAGACTTTCGTTAACTATATCGATTTCGAATATATCTCGAACATTTATCGTGTAAGCTCAAAAATGAATCGAACAAAGCTTACATGTCGCTCAGTTTTAATCCAAAAAGCATTCGATTTATGCACGTAATTTCTACACACAGATAATTTACCTAATGTTTTTACCTACGAGTTTTACTTATACAATTCAACTTACACGATAGATATCTAGATACCAATAGATATCTATTTGTGGAAATTACGGGCATTAGTAGGCTCGCTAGTAATATGAAAAAAGCGCCAATATCGAACTTATTTCGATATTGCAAAAAAGCAGCAAAAAAAGTAATTTTATTTAATTTAATTATTATTTTTCGAACTATGTTTGTTTCTATACTCTTATGAATTGAACAGGCTGATGTTCGTAACAATTTTTTAAGCCAAATTACATGTGATAATTATTAATGAACAAATAACATCGAAGTTAGTTGTAAATATTCTGACAACAACACATAGTTGAACGGAACAGCCAGCCGTTTTCGAAGGCCACTAAACCTAAAAAAGTAATTTTATTTTTTAATAATATGCTAGCAGACTAGGACACACCCACTAGGCTATCGTCACACATTCGAGAAACTTTTGAGAGAATTCGCTTTAGCGAGCATTTTAATTTTTTTATATTCGCGAAAACATATCCAATAATTTTGCTTCGAAATTTCTCAGGCCAAGGGGGAATAGAATGACTGAAACTAACACAATCGAAATTTTTTTACTAACACACTTGCAAGAATTTTATATTGCAATCAATAGTGACAGTCAATTGAAAGGGAATTTTACCGCTAGTGATAATGTATATATTTTTTAATTATAGTTGCTCTACTCTAACACATACGTTAAAGTGGAACATCTAATGTACATACATATGTCAAAAATTTTAAAATATCGCGTTTTATTATAAAATACACGATTCGTTCGGTCTGTGAAATGGAAATTTATAGAAGTGTCAAAAAGTAAAATAAAAATCATATTGAATAAAAGAAATTTCAAAAGCTTAACTAAATATATATTTATATATATTTCAGATATATAGGTCAGATATATATGCTCCATAGTAGATATTTTTAATTATCCTGAAGAAAATTTGGTGACAATAGATTCAAACGTACTCGTCCTATGACTTGAGAAAATGCGAGTGTTACCAAAAGTAGGGTGCAGTGTGTGGTGAAAAAAAGATATATCGTGTAAATGGTTACATTTTTTTGAGCCAATTTAATTGGGACTCGGTCTAGTATTGTAGTAAACGGCACTAAACATATTCGATGTGGTTGAATACATGGACCTATCACATAGTGTAAACATAATGTTAATTACTCCCTCCAATGTAACTCTGGAACCAGTCCCGTAACTATAGTTAGATATTAACCTAAGCTTAACTGGTATTTATAAGTTTGAAATATGAGTGGCCCTGTGGTCGGGGTTGTCGGTTGGAATCTCAAACAATTTTCAGACTAAAGATAAAATGTCATTGCATTTGTAACAATAAAATATTTTATAAGCGTTAATTTATATTATTATACACCGAGTATGTCCCTATGGGATAGTTCAGTGACAAGTCAATTAACCCCATCCCATCAATTAACCCCATCCCAGGCCATCCCCATAAAAAGTGACTGGTCCGCTTCATAGGAAGTGTTAGAACTCGGACTGGTCGCTATCATTTGGGGACCGGTAACGTGACTAGTCTTGTGTCAGTTCGGTTTCCTGCAGGGTAGTTAGACAAAGATTCAAAATCAAACGTACGCAAAGCTTACATAATTTTTTTAATATTGCCCTTAAAAATCTTATGCCGAGCACCCATTAAGGCATTTTGTGACATCGCAATAGTGTGTACTAGTAGCAGCGTTTATCATTTCCGATATGCCCAGTCATTTGACTTTCACTACTTTTGCAGGGATATTGATATTGAATAGATGACAGATAGTGAAATAATAAGCTTTTAAGCATTTTATTAATTTTTATAATATCGTTGCATTGCCTCTAGCATAAAATAAGCGAACTACTCGTATTTTACGCTATGGAGTCATTTTATTATTTAATATATTTAGCATTTAAGAAAAATCTATGATGTTGATATGACCAGGTCTCGCCAGAGATCGAACTCGGGCCACCAGCACCAGTGAAGAGTATGAAGTATAGCAGAAATAAGTGGCTGAATTTCATTAAGAAATTTGTATTGTAAAAACCGACGTAGAGCAACGTGTTAGAACTCATATTGTAACGGTACTTCAGAAGTCAAAATATTTGGAAAAATTCCAATCACAGTTAAAAATATTTGGTTTCGATTCCATTGTTTCCTTTCCTTGCTGGAATGCATATGGAGTGGAACTACAGTTTACAGTGGTTTATCAAGACAAAAATCATTTATGCTTCGATTACTTCAAAATCACGGTACTTGTGAGCGAGATTCCTAAGCAATAGTTACATTTTTCAGTCGGCTCCATTTATTTCGAAATCGCAAATGTGACAAATGCGAAATCTCCCAATCAAAAAGCCCGAAGTATATTAAGATTTAATTTTGAAAACTTGTAATGTAACTAAACCAATCCTAGGAGCTTTTAAGGAAGTAGAAGTTTTTCCCTTTTTTCCTGTCAACTTATTGTAAATCTTAAACCTATGAAAAAAGCTACTACAAATAATATTTCTTTGTGAAACGCTGATTACTATATAAATTTTAAAATGTTTCTTTTCTTTACTTCAAACTTTACTGCAGTTCTTTCCAATCCTTTGATCTATTTAATGTTGTATTGTCGTAACCACAAAAGAGCCATAAACAAATTTTGACGTACACATGAAAGAAGCGTAAAATAAAAATGAAATAATCTTTACTGACCAAAAAGTACTTGTGGTAAAAAGAACTACCACATGTGGATATAAATTTTCTTCGTTATTTACGTGTTTTTTTTTAGTTCTAATAAATGCGTGTGAAGAGATGAACACATATTGTAGAAATATTTATGCAAAGAGTTTTTAAAAGAAAAAAAGCTTGAAAACAAATTAATCTTAAAAAAATATACAGCAAAGTTTTTTAAGTCTTGTGATTGACGTCTTTTCTTCTTTGTATTAGAAGTATAAAATAGTAAATAATTGTTTTTTACAGAACAATAAAAAATTTTTTTAGAGTATAACGAGGGTGGAAAGAAAACCATAAGCAAATTGCTTTTTAATTCCTTTTCAATAATAAAATAATTCGTTTTGAAGAGACGAAGTACACTGAGCATTGAGTTGTGATTCTATATAATATTTTAGTAAAAACTTGAGCAATTTTAAAATTGAGAATTATTTATATATATTTTTAAAATTAAATTTTAAACACAGTCGCACGTGACATTTTGCTGATCATGATATTTACATTGTTTCTGTTTCACTCTCTAGCAATAATATATTATTTTAGTCTTACGCCTTGTTAAAATCATTAAGTTGGTAATACAGTAAGGAAGAGCTTCCACCAGAAATGCTTAATTCTAAACCCGATTACCTTTTTTTGGAAATTTAAAATTTTTTGCTGGTTCATCTTTCTTGTCCAACATTTCGTACTTTCTTAATTTTTTTTGCTAATCATAACTTATATAGTTTAAAAGTATGTAAAATTTTTAAATATATATATATATATATATATATATATATATTTATATTTAATTTTGAAGCTACGATGTCGCACGTGACCTACTTTAAATAGGCGCCACGATCAGAAATCTTTATCTTTTTTTATATTTTAATTATATTAAATATCTCTGCTTGCACCGAACGTTTAATGAGCTTTCTGAAATTTCGACACACTTGTTGTTTTTCAATGTCGCTCGTGACATTAAAAATATGCGATTTTGAGAAGCAAAAATTTGCAGTTATTTGCAATCTCATAGTGAAGTCTCTTTTGACTCTTTTTATCCACAAACAATTTTAGAGAGCAAAAGTCAATGGTTCTCACTAAGGGCCCAGCTACATAGAATCCGTCATACGGACATTAATGCAACGACAGAGAAGGTTGGCACAATGAGTACTTTATTGATGGAATGATTTGAACTGCTTGAATAGGTTGGTTCTCCATCTTACTTATTAAATTCAACTTTTTGGAGCTATGCTCTTTATGGCGCGATACAGGAGCTAGAACGTGATTTTCGTAACAAAATATTTGACACTATTACAGTTATACATTTATTTTTGTTTTGATTTCTTTGTACTTAAAAGCAGAGTAAGAAAATAAACCATACTTTTTTTGATTTTGTTTAGTTTCGTTCTTTGTAGTGAGTGAAAAAAAAAATAATGATTACGATTAGCTCAGCTTAGCTGTCAGTTGAAAAAGACGAAGTTTAACGTACGAATATGACGGATTCTATGTGCTCCGGCCTTAACAACGTTTATTAAAACAAAACGTGTAAAAAATATTCAAACGAAAAAAGCTGCGCTTTTGTGACTGCATTCGAATATCTCGAAATGCGTTACAAGTTTTTTACATTAGTTAAACTTAATTACGCGTGTCGCGTTGTGCTGCTAAAAGAAAAAAATTTCACCTTTTCGACCACATATTCCTATTTTTAGTTTACAATGGCCCAACTATTGAAAAATGTTACTCAACAACTAGGCTGCTTAATTAATCAGGTTTTTGCTTTAATTCGTTAATCGCTAGATTAAATAATTAATTTGGACTTAGCATAAATTATTTGATTCCCATAAATAAATATACTACAGCTTAAGTCTACTTTAATTGATCTTCTCTTCTTTAGAAAATCATATTAATTAATAAAAATATTTCATTCTATAGGAATTGAAAATACTCGATGAAGATACTATATTCCTGATTAAAATTCATTCTAGTTCAATTAAATTTAAATATGTATTTTTCTTATTTTAAGATTTCATCAGTGAAAAAATAATAACGTTACAAACATAAATTCTTGAGCTTTCAGTTCAAGAAATATTCACCCTTATTCTAATTGTCGACATCGACGTCACTTTAACACAATACGAAAAAATAAGGGCTTGTTTACTCGCTCTCGAGAAAAATTTTGTGCTACTGGCAATCTATTTACATTCCCTATGGTCTACAAAATATCATAAACCTGCCAAGAGAAGTCAGTTGTTTTCGCCAACGGATACACAAGCCTTGATTTTTTGGTGTTGTGTTAAAGTGACGTCGATGTCGACAATTAGAATAAGGGTGATTTACAAATATTTACATATGTGTTAATTAAATACGAGTATATTACTTTCCTTTTTTTTTAATTTTTTAATGGTTAACATTCCAAGCTTTACACAATTATATCCACACAAAAATACCAAATCTATTTCATTATAATTGCAATTGATTTGCTGAAAAGGTATTGAGCTGCTTTGGCCAATCCAAGGCGGAGATACCAATTAAAAAAAAATTATATATTAAAGCACAGAAGACATTTATTTACCAGCAATCTATTTGTCGTTCCTTAAGGAAATAGTTTGCATGGATTTTCTTAGAGCCTGCTCGAATCCCGTAACCACAACGACAGCATTCGTGTGAAATATATTTTTTTATAAAGCGAAATAAGCTTTCATACCCTGTTTTGGTATTTTTCGCCGTTAGTATGTGCATATAATGAAGTATTTTGTGGGAATCAAAACGTCTCTACAGGACCTGGATGCCTTCACTAGAAGTTGGTGGTGGAATTTTACTCCAAGTGAGGGCGGCTGAGGTAGTTAGATCTAAGGTCCTGGATCCGGCCCGGCCAGGCCCGGTCTCCGACAGTCATTGGACAACAGCATCACGCATTTTTCTAACATGCATTAGTGTCCCTCTGTATCAGTTGTTGTTATTGTTGAAAAAGTTCTAGTGATGAAGGAGTAGTAACTGGTCACTGAACTATACCGATTTCAGCAGATGCTAATCATAATGTAACACCAGAGCGCCCTGCTTCGTCGGTATTATGTAGCAGAACCTTCGACAAAGTAAAATAACCAATTAAATGGCTACTAAGCACAGCTTTAAAAATTGAATACGCCTCATCATTAAAAACGTGCAAACAAAAGGAGCTGTAAAATAATAAAACTTTACTCTAACTCTTCCTTCACCACCTTTCAGAAAGAAGGTAGGAAGGTACGTAGGCATTCATTGCCTGAGTGTTACTTCTCTTAAAAAAAAGTAGAAGGATATATGTTGAACTCTATACAGATGGCTCTAAACCTCAAGTAGGTGTGGATTACGGATCTCTGTATTGCAAAGCGACTTCCGGATCACAGCAGTGTTAAGCAGGCACAAATCCTTGCTATCAATAAAGTTGCGGATTGGTTGAGTATAAGTCTCACTTCAACAACCGTAATTACAATAACTATACACTGATAGTCATGGCTCTAAAATCCCCGCTTGTGAGAACAATAATACCCTTCAACTGCGAGAGCAGTTCAATATTAGGGCCATGTGGATCTATATTAGGTCCTAGACTCTTTCAGGGAGAGTCCTATATTCATGAGCTTGCAAGAGCTGGGACAATAGATTCCAATTAAATCTGAAATGAAAAGACTGCATCGTCTCAGTCAATTATGAACTCACTTAAAAAATACAGCTTCTCTGATTTCAAAAAGTAGGAAATGAATCTCGGTTTTAGTGCTCTTTGTGACTGGACACTTTCTCATAAGCAGGCATTCACAGTGGTTAAGGGTTAAGTACAATAGCTTTGGGCACAGTTGCCAAGATATTAATGAAGAAAAAAAAAACGGAGAACATTTTCTGTTTTATTGCCGGGGATTAGAAACAACGATAATGACCAATATTGACATTCTTGAGTTCAGGAAACTCAACGATAAGGGCTTAAGCAGACCCTCCGTGGCATCGCAATTGAGCAGAAGGGTCCAAGTAACTCCAGTATTCTGCCTGCCACTGTTTTTGTTGATATATTTTTTGCAACTTTCTATAAGTTTTTATGTGAGTAACCCTGTGTAAAAGAGGACAACCAATATAATTATTTAATTTTTCTCGATACGAGAGCGTATCACAAGTCAGAAACGGGCCACTGGATACATTTCTTTGCTGCCAGGCAAAACTTCAGTAGATTTCAACAAAAATTCACAAAACCTTACAAAATCATAATCTTTATAGACCAGATGTCTTCATCCGATAGCCCTGAGAGCTCTGCTAACAATCTGCTTTGTATACGTATACAACACAACTAACAAAACTCTAAAGCAAGAGTAATTAGTTGTTCAAAAAAAAAAAAAAATATTAATAAAAATTGAGACAATGCTTGCCGGCCTCTACTAGTTGTTTTATAAATTAAATTATTTCATTTATGTAAATATTTTTATAACACTACTTTTTATTGCAGTTGAAAAAATAATACCGAGTATGTGGAATATAGAGTGGGATAATAATATTTTATTTGGCTTAAGTATTTTTACAGACGCTGAGTGTCTAGTATTTAACCTTAAATTAAAAAAAAATAGTGCATACATAATCATTCATATAAAATTAACACATAAAAATATTTTACATAAACCCAATTAAACATTTACAAGAGCGGTTCTTCCGAAACAGCACTAAACATCTATTAGTGCTGTTCGACTTTTAAACATTTTCTCTTTTGTATGACGATTATTATAGACAAACTCTCAATAAATTATTGAGAATTACAAAACTGCAATCACAGTATGCTAAGAAACTTTATTAAAAAAAAAAGAAAAAAAATTATTTAGCATGTGTTAAATCTAGACATGCTAAGCCCACAACAAATAAATTTTTTAAATTCGTTTTCATCACGCGTTAAGTTTGAAATAAAACTATGAAATAAATATTTTCTTAAAATAGTTTGCTCGACGGAAATGCAACAACAATTTATAGCAGCTACGTCCAATCCATATGCACAATGTGCAAACTTTTAAGAAGAGCTTTTTGTGCTTTCACACCTACGAGAGTACAACATGCACAACAACAACACAGCAGACACCAATGCTTGCTCTTACTTTGCAAAGAAACAAGAACAAATTTAAGAGCTTTCAAAGCTGTTTACCTCAAATACAAATATCAGTGTATTTTGTGTTTGGACGTAGCTGATTTATAGTAATAATAAAATAAGAAATCCAAATTAATTGGATTAACGAATCAAAAAATAATAGAAAGCTCATCGGAGCTATAGTATCTGGAAGTGGTATTATAGTGTTTTCACACTGCAAGTTAAAACCTGGTTTTAACGTTAAAACCATAAACAGCTGATTTTGCATTCACACTGCAAGTTTGTTAAATTCAGGTTTTAACTCACAGACTGTCTAATAACTTTGCTCAAAATAAAATAAATCTCCTGCAGAAATGCGTGTGTTTGTTGCTGTATTTTTGTCTGCTCTTTATAACACTTATTTGACAAACTGTACAATTGTTTTTATTTGTATGAAAAACTAAGAAACTTTACAACGCGCTCTAAAATGGAAATTATTGTATATTTTTTAAGTTAATATTTTAAAATTATGGCACTAGCAATACAAAGTAAAGAAGTGCTTGGAAATCAAGTTATTGTATATAAAAAATTCACAAATAAATCACAAAATAAAACTTTTTTATCGGTGGATCGATATGTCATATCGTTTATTTTCACTTTCCAGAGGTCAATGAAAATATTTCTGATGTTTTCCTTTTGAAAAACTCTTATTTTTCCTTAATTTTTTACTTATTGTTGCTGCTGCATCCATTTTTAAGTTGAAAATCTTGCCAGCGACATCTCTTGTTATTCACTGGCATAGACATTATCAGCTGGTACCGGTCATTTTAACTTGGCAGCACTGAATTTACAACAGCGAAAACAGGGTTTCATTTCATAAAACCAAAATAAAACCAATTCAGAAATGGTTTTAAGTTGGATTAAACAAAAACAATTTGTATGGTAAAACCAGGTTTTAACAGTTGGTTTTAATGTTAAAACCAACTTTTATTAAAACCAATTCAGTGTGAAAACACTATTAGACTCAAAGCTGTTATGGGAACAGCATTTAGAGGCGACTGTTGACAAGGCAACAAAAGCACTAATGGTTTGTAGATCTGTTGCAGGAAAAACATGGGGTTGCACACCCAAAATCTTGAGATTGATATACACCATGATAGTGAGACCTACCGTCACTTATGGTGCTGTTGCCTGGTCGGATAAGATCAGGCTGGCTATGACCAGAGATCGGTTAGAGAAATTACAGATGCTAGCATGACTTTGTATAACAGGGGCTATGAGGACGTGTCCTACGGCGGCTGTGGAAGTCCTTATTGAACTCACACCTCTGACGTTTGTGATAGCGGCTGCTTCTAAACAAAAAGTATTCAGCATCGCCGGCGAAAGCATAGACAGGGAATGCCTAGTTAGCCAATGGGAGCAATCATACCTGGCAAGACGATTTTCCTTACTTGTGCAACCCTTTGACGTGATGAATAAAGTGTATGACTTCGACAAGAGGTTTGGAACTGTTCTGGTCAATAGAAAGGAATGGAGGAAATAGAACCCCGATATTCCTTTGGAACTGGCACCATCAGGTGGTACACTGATGGCTGCAGAAAGCCGGCAGGTTCTGGTGTGGGAGTCGCAGGAACAAGGACTAACTACCACGAGTCCTTGGGAAAATCTTCTACCATTTTTCACTTGGAAGCTTATGGCGTTGAAAGATGCGCATAATTTAAACTTATAGGGGCTCCAAGGAAGAGAAGTAGCCATCTGTTCAGATAGTCAGCCTGCCATCAAGGCGTTCAGCTCATATGAGTTTACCTCTAAGTTAGCTTGGGACTGTCGGATTAAGCTTAATCAGCTAAGCAGCATGATTGGACAAAATTCAGGAATATATATCTATGGAGATAAAAAGTAATAGAGAACACCTCTGGCTCAATCTCCCTGGATTCAGGCATGCAAACCTAACGATTGGAACGTATAACCCAAATCGTTTCTCATTTCCCTGAGTAAAAATAATCTAAGAATGCTCACAGGCTTTCTCACAGGCCATTATAGACTGAGAAAACAGCTCAACAGGCTTGGCATTGAGAGTAACAGCCTGTGCATATTCTGTGATTACGACGATGAAACTCCAAGGCATAACTATTCTGAAGGACTGTGAAGCGTTATGCTACATAAGATATAGCCAATTGGGCAAGCGCCTATAGGAGTATTGGGAGCTGCCAACACTAAACCCACTGGCAATCCTGAGATTCATCAGGAGACTTAATTCATTCATTCAACAAAGCAACATTTTCTTTACTCAAATTGCAACAAAAATTTACATTAACGTCAAAGCTAACAACTGGCATTGGTTAGATTAACCTATGTACATGATTTTCTTCTTATTGAAGGTCACTGATGGCATCAGCTTGATAGACAACTTTTATAATTGGAACTCTCTCTTCATGAGTGTAGCTTTGCCTGTTTAAAAATTTCCAACTTTATGGGGGGGGGGGGGTACGATTAAATGAATATATTGTTTGTGCCCGGTGGCAGCTTTTGATGCTCAATCAAACGTGACATAACCATAGCCACAGAAAACAGCCGTTCGAACCAAACTAATGGGCAACACTGTATTTGATTATAGGTGACTCGCCATAACGCCATAGCTCTCACCATAGAAACCAATTGAATTTTGGTTTCGTTATGGCTATGGCGTTATGGCTATGTCACGTCTAATTTAAACTTTAGTCGGCTTACAGTCGATCGGCTGCGTTCTGTGGTTTGTGCTCATGTTCAAAAATAATACAAAAACAAATTGAGCAATTGTTCTCATTGTTTTTGTTTCACTCAAAATAAATTTATAACTGTAATAGTGTCGATTATTTTTTTTTACGAAAATCACGACCTAATTCCTGTATCGCGCAATAAATACCATAGCTATAAAAATATGGCATCTCAATTCATGGAATTTGATTACTTGACATTTGGATAGTTTACTTGCTTTAGGCTGAACAACTTGGTGGTTTGTTCAGCCTAAAGCAATTTCTGAATACAAATAGACACTTAAACAACATTTTTAAAATTGTTTATAAAAATATTTAGTTTTATTAAAAAATACACCGAAAATACATCTCGATTTCTTAAAAATAATAGAAAGTCCTAAATTGACTAATTTTATACTCTTTTTTTTGTTTGTTTTAAGGAGGGAAGGGGTGGGGGATAAAGGGAATGCCAGCAAATAAATAAAAATACTTAACATATCAAAATTTTTAAGCTAAATTTAATATACTATAAATATAGAATAACAACATACATACTACATACATTTGTATATATTTATTTTCATTTGTGGCTAAGATTAATTTATTTTCTTTGATTTACAAACCTTAAAATTAAATGAGTTTGATTTTTGGACTTTTGTTTTTAACAAACAAGTAACATTAAAATAAAAATAAAACTACTCTCATTTTCATTTGTAAATAAAAAATGACTAGTGAATTATTATATAAATGATTTTTAATGTCAAATCTAAAAAGAAAGAACTAAAATTATTATTAAAATAGACCTTAAACTCCCATTAGGTATAAAATAGTTTTCAAAATACAAATAATACAAGGGTTCTATGTACAAAATAGAGAAGATGGCTTAAATCTAAAGAGCATCAATTCGTTGTTTTGTTAAGAGAAATTTTGCTTTGATTTTTATTTTTTTTAGTTTTTTTGTTATTTACAGACAGGAAGTTTTTGAAATTAGGAAATACAAATTTTCTTGGGTCTCAGACTTTTTAAATTTTTAAGTTTTAACAATTTAGGAAGGAAAAGTGAAAAAGGTTTCTTTGCTTTTCATGACAAATAGTGAAAGTTGTTGTTTTGTAGGTTTTAAGTTTTTGATGGCAAATCTTTGTTCTTGGCATTTTATATTTCGCATTAGCCGGTTTGTCAAACTTGCTTAATGATATTAAACAACCACGTAGGCCAGCATGAACCGGTATAAAGGCTCAGTTAGCCGACTGTAATGGAATGTAACTGCAACAGTAGGAAACAGCTGATCAATATTGTTATGTGAAAAGTAATGAAAATGGTTATAGAGATGTAACCGGAACGTAAGAAGGTGTGCGTTACTTTTCACTTACCAAACTCGATCAGCTGTTTCCTAGTGTTGCAGTTACATTCCATTGAGGCTCAGTTACCCGACTGTAATGTAATGTAACTGCAATGTAGGAAACAGCTGAAGGCTCAGTTAGCCGACTGTAATGTAACGTAACTGCAACAGGAAGAAACTGCTGATCGATATTGTTATGTGAAAAGTAATGAAAATGGTTATAGAGATGGCATGTATCGTAACAAACTTTTCATATAAAAATATCGATCAGCTGCTTCCTACGTTGCAGTTACATTACATTATAGTCGGCTAACTGAGCCGTGATCGATATTTTTATTTGAAAAGTAGGTTACGTTACATTACATCTCTATAACCATTTGCATTACTTTTCATATAGCAATATCGATCAGGTATTTCCTACTGTTGCAGTTACTTTACGTTACAGTCGGCTAACTGAGCCTTAACAGCCTTAAGTTTTCACTCAAAGCAAGGTGAATTCCATATACATATATTCAAAATATTTTCAGCATGTGTGATGTGTGCCACAAATACTACAGCTTATAGTTTATTGATTTTGAACACATTGTTGCTTTTTTTTTTTAGTTTTACACTTCTTATAAATATTTAACCTATGTTGAGTTAAGTGGTTTATATATGCGTTTAGTTTTAATGTTTATATAGAACACTACCAGGAATTTTTTTCTCATAAGAATTTAATTCTTTTTATGATTTTTATTGACGTGGTCGTCATAGCGAGTACATACGTTCAAACATGAGGTCTTTTTGGGGCTCCTCTGAACAAAGTGATTTTAAGACATACGCTGTTATTCATGAAAATACATAAATTGTACATATTAATGAAACACGCCGTTCGAATTTATTTCAATTGGAAATTGGCTACGAGAGTTGCTTTATGGTTTCACAAACATTAACTATTGAAATTAAAATTTGAAAAAAGTCTTGATTTGTTAAATGTGTAATTCATCATTAGCTGTTATATCTCGGATAGTTCACCACTAATTAAAAACTATTGTTTGAATTCGATCATAATGAAGTCGTGGCATATAAGGGTGTGACTACGGCTTTATTTTTATCTCCGATCATATTTTAAGCGAATCTCAAATTTTATATATCACTTCTGACATCTCTGATTCCTTTCCCCTATTTGAAATTGTGCTAAAGAACAATGAACTCGTAAAGTATGCTACACAATATACAAGAAAACTAAGGGGAATATATATTGAGGCGTGGCAGGCATAAGAAGCCTTCTTATGCCTGCACGAAAAGAATTTTCACTAACTGTTGTCTACAATTGAAACTTTAATTGATTGAATTAAATTTTCATTTGCATCAATAAAAGTTTTAATTGAATGAACCAATTGTAAAAATTTAGTAAATATTATTAATTTAGTTAGCATTAAAAGTTTTGCTATGTTTTCAATTCACATTGAAATATTTAATTTTATTTATTTCGGTTTTGAGCTGAATTGCACAAAAAAAAATTATTCACCGATTAATGCTTTCAATTAAGAATTTAATTGATTCAATTAAATTTTTAATTGTATTAGAGTAATTTGAGTGGAAAAAGTTAATTGATATTATTAAATTGTTTATAATGAAAATTTAATTATTTTTTTAATTGATATTACAAAATTATTCATATGGCTTTCTTGTGCCTGAATTAAACAACAAGTTTAGTAATTTATGACAATATAACATAATAGAACACTTTGTGAATTGACCAAATATATTGTCGGCAATAGGATGAGAGCTGTGGTCATTCGATTTAAAATTTTTTTATATTGAGAGGAAAGAAATAGAGTTCTACAGTGAAACTGAATTCTGCCAATGTTTCGGACTAAATTTTTGCTCGCAATTTTATTTATTTTTTGATATGTTGTTTCGCTCTTTCGCTAATGTATTTATAAAAATAATTTTGTTTAGATAAAAATTTTGTCCAAAACAAATGAGTGAATATGTCTTTATTATAGATGTCTATTCTATTAAGGTGGAAAACACACACTTTGGTCTTTACATGAAAACGCGATCGGAAAAGTAAAATAGAAATATTTATTTATGTAAAGATGTGGGAAAATTATATATCCATACGAAGTAATAATTAATTACGTATCTCAAATTATGTCAGAGTTACTTCTCAAAATAAAGTATCACATAGTTGTATTGACAGGATGAAGGGTGCAGCCAGTAAGGAAGGAAATGTGCCTCTCATATAAATAGTTTTTAGGGTCCTTTCATTCGGTGTAGAATATATTAAAAATATTGTGCGCAAGCAATCATGAGTCATAAGAAAACTATTAGTTTTCCTGCATCTGGAAAACTGTAAATTTAGTTAATGTTCAAGAAAGAGTTCTAAAATTGAAGCGGAGATATTGATGCTTCATACAAACGCACACAAAGTAACTATTAATTATTGTATACAAATATTCACCCTTATTCTAATTGTCGACATCGACGTCACTTTAACACAATAACAAAAAATTGGGGCTTGTTTACTCGCTCTCGAGAACAATTTTGTGCTACTGGAAATCTACTTCCGTTCCCTAAGGTCTAGAAAATAGCATAAACCTGCCAACAGGAATCATTTGTTTTTGGTGTTGTGTTGAAGTGACGTCGATGTCGACAATTAGAATAAGGGTGATTGAGAGCTATGACATATTATGTTTGTTGTTAACGGTTTATAAGCTTTTGCAAAGTTACAAGCATAACCCTTAATTATATACATATCAGTTGCAAAAAAGAAAAACTGCTTAAGTCGAGATAAGCTGATTTTTATTTAATGGCATAAATCTGTAATTATGATAGTCGAAAGTGTCCCTGTGGAAACTGTCAATTATTTTGTGTGATTTTTGAGGAAGTTGTAGCGCAATAACTTGCTGCTTACATTTTTTCGACGACTTATAATCTCATAGGGAATAACAACTTAATTCAGCCTATATTTTGTTATATTTAAAATGGAATGTACCATTTATAGTATGTAGTATGACATTTTCTTTAAAAAATTTAAATTAGCAACGAATTTTAAAATTTAACTGCAAAATAAATTCATTTCTCAAAATCGACTTGAAAGTTTAAAAGTGTTCTTCTACAAAACAGTAAAATATGGCGTAAGCACTTTTTCCTTATGGCCACAGATATGTAAAGAAATCACTCTAAAGGGATTGGTAGTCATAAGTCATAATATGAAATAAAAAAGAACTGTACTTGGATTCAGTAACTTTTATAACGATAATTGTATCCTTACTGATCGCATTTGCTATCCACTAACATAGTTTAACGATTGTCGCTGTCGGTTAACGTAAAACAAGTGAAATCGCAAACTCCAATTCATTTTGTTTTTGTTTTCGTATACTTCTTTGTGCTTTTAGCTTATTTTGGCATTTTGTATGCAGAGCTGCCACATGATATAGAATTAGATGGTGTTAAAAACACAGCTGTTTCTGTTTAAATCAATTACAGAATGACATTATCCTTACTGTAATCGTTTAAATCAATTACAGAATGACATTATCCTTACTGTAATCGTTCAAATATATCGATAAATATTACGATTTAACTTTTGCAAAAATTTACTGAATCCCGGCTTTTGTGTGCACAAATACATAAACATTTCTTTAAAGGTAGAAAATTTGGAGTGATGAGGGAATAAACGGGCGCAGCTAGTTAATTTTACACTAACCAACATACTGCATTTTTACGTATTAGTTTTCTATAGCTGTAATAATAATAAAAATTCTCAATTATATATCTTTTTTTTTGGCATAAAAAAACGAAATGAAATTATTAGTGATTCTTAATTAAGGAAACTACTTAAATTCATTTAACAAGCAAGCATTATTAAACTTAAAAGTAAAGTAAAGGACTAAATAGTAAAATTATCAGATTTATAAATAAGTTCGCTATAGACATACAAACATACGATACTTGTACAACATTCACTTGTTCATTCAAACACAAAAAATAAAAAATATTATTAAAATTAAATCACAATTTGTTGTTGTCTCACTTTTACTTCATCATCTTTGCAAACCTGCTTGGCTACTAATTTTGTTTTTAGAAACTAATAAGAAAGACTTCGTCTAACAAAAATTGCACTTAAAATACAATTAAATTTGAAAAGATAAACGGCAACTATATACAGCTACTATGACGAATCGCTGCTTAAATTCATTATGGGCAGGACTTCGTCCTCATCGTTTATAAAAGGCGAAGACAAAGGCTTGAGTAATGCGTAAGAGTCGCGATGCAGCAATTTCTGCTGTTGTTGGGCAATGTACGTGCTGCCACGCCTTAGAGAGCGTTTACCCATTTCGATTATTTCCAAAGTGGCATCGCGCGTAAATACGTAATTTTGGTAGGCACGCAGGAATATGAAAATTATGGCAAAAGCTCCTGCCATCATCATTAAATAGGAGCCAATAGGTATGAGCATGGGCGCCAGAACTGTGGCCACATAAATCCATCTTCTAATGGCGGGCGATAGATCTGAAATACCCTCTTCCAACCACATGACAGGAAACATGAAACTGCGAAAATTCTTTACTGGATAAATATCACGCGCTTGGGTTACTTGCAGATTCAATTGTATGCGTACCTTGCCCTCTACGGGTACACCAATTTTCTACATATAAAAATAAATTCAAGTCAATATCCAGTGCTGGCACAAAAATAAATAAAAACAATAAAATATTAATAGAAATCATACCGGCTGTATTTTGAAATAGGTCTCATGTGCAGTTTTATTGGGTTTCAAGCCCTCAACTGATTCCAATAAACTGCTATCGGCTTGATAAAAATGAGGATTAGACAAGTAGACGGGTGCACCATATTGACAAGGGCTTATGTTTTGTAAGCCCTTGACGGCAGTATAGTCTCTGGTATCAAAACATTTATTTTCCGGATTGTGTTCAGCATCTCCATAACAATTTTCAGGCAATTTATACAAATCAGCTTCAATACCTTTAAATCAAATTTAAAATCAATACATTAAATAAAGAAAGTATTCATAGATTAATCCCAACTATAACTCACCATCTTTAACCAACCGTTTTTCAAACTTCAAGGGAATAACCCTGCACAAGTCTTTATCATATACATACAAAATATCAGATTTTGTTAGATCTCGTGGTGGAAAAAAGGATCCTTCCGAGGCGGTTATATTAGTACAAGGTGGGTCTTTCCAGTGGGGCAAATGGTCTAAGCCATTTAAGCGATCTATGTAACCAAACTCCTCCATACCGTTGTGTCCGGTTTTCATAGTGGAAATTTCCGATAAAGTGCCGTTGCGCTAAAAGGAAGATGTAATAAATAAATAATTTTTGTTTGTTTTTTTTGGAATTTCGAAAAGTTTACACTTACCGCCAACAGCAAACCCATTCGCTGTCCCGGTCTTAGATGTTTTGGATAAAATCTGTGCGCCAACGCTACCAAAGGATCATCATATCCAAACACCAACTGATCCGCTGTTACATTTATGAAGGGCTTAAATTTGGCTGCCGTTAAAATGACTGATATCGTTTTCGAGAGTACGTAACCTAGTTTTGGACTTAAACTGGTAAGAGTCTGCAAAAAAAGACGAACAGTTATTTTATTTATTTGTAAAGTTTTGACAAAAGGCTGCGAATACGAGCAAGCTAAAATATTAAAATTACGTTACAAAAACAAAAATGTCTTTTGGCAATAGCTGTGTTCATTCACTTTGCAAAGTCTTAATTCAGCTGGGAGGCAGACAGAAAGAAAATTATTTCTCCCTTTGTCTTTCACACAGCTGAATTAAGACTTTGCAAAGTAAACTTTGTGTGTCTCAAAGGGGCGTTTCCTAGGAAAAAAAAAACTTGCAACGAAAGAGTAAGGAAGAAATTTGCAAAAGTACTCTTCCAGATACAAACGATTTACTTGTAAAAACTTTTGTTTGAATATATTTTATATTAAAAAATTTTTAAAAATCGACATTTAATACGAAATATTTTACACAAGTTGCGTTCATTTACTTTTATTCATATCAGAACCATGGGCGGAAATCATTAAACAATTGTATTTTTGTGATATATGTATTTTGGATAATATTATTTGATATTTTAAGTTAATATGAAAATAAATCTAATATTAAATTCTTTACACAGTTTTATGTATTAGTTACTATTTTTATGCATTTCTCATTATTTTTTAACTTTATTTTAGTAAAAAATACAAAAATGTTACTTTCCATCTCTGATCAGATATGGGCAATTCCACAGAATGTCACATACGATGTTAATTAAGCTTGTATGTCAGAGAAAATTTAAACTTTTTTTTATTCCTTTATGTACTTTTGAGGAGCGTAAGTAGCTCTACCTTTGGTAAAATATAAGGGAAAATCTGAAATAGAAGCTTAGCTGATAGGTCAATGCACATGATATTCTGTGGAACTACTCATATGATAAATAAACAATTTATTTGACCATAAAATTGTATTTATGTGGCTTAACCAACGAAAAACAATAAATTAAGAAAATATGCTTTCCTTTTGCATACATATGAATATATATTTTTTTTAAGGAATTCACAGTTTTCATTAATTTGAAAACAAAACACAGAACAGCTGTTTGGGCAATTCTAGCAAGTAAAAATTTTACTAGTAATAATTTCAATGTTGCCGAATCGCGGGTTATTACCCGAATCAGGTGTAATTTTTATGTGCATGTGTAGCTCGTGGGTAATTGCTCTGAGGTGTAATTTACGGGTAATTTGAAGTTCGTTTGTTTTATATAATAAATCGTGTATGTTCTGGCTTTCACATCGTTTTCACATGTTTTCTTGTGAGTTTGGATGTTAAAACACATAAAAAATTTATACAAAACAAGAAAAAACAATTTTTTTGATTCGAAACTCATTTTGAGAAAATTTGAGTTGCATTTCACTGGGGCTGATACCAAATCATAAGTATACCTTAAACAAGATTTTTGAAATGTGTCAAATATTTATTTTAATATTGGGTGTAATTCCTTTGAAATCGGGTAATTTTGGCTACTACGAGCTGTAATTTTAAATATATATTTTGGTAACACTGAATAATTTGTAAGATATTTTTTTGTACCTAAATTTTTTCTCTCTTTTAACGCTCTCTCTCTCTCTCCTTGCACATTTCTTGAGTTAATGAACACTTTCCAGCAACAATTGTTACAAATTCGTAAAAGTTTTTAGTAAATGAACAAACCTAATATCTAAAATAAAAGTAAATAAAGAAATCTTTTTACTTTGCTATGTTTTGCTCCCTGTAAGAAATATTAAAAGAACTAAGCTAGATCGAACTCTTTTACTCGTTTATTTTTGACATAAACCGATTACCAAACCCGGTTGATCATCGGCTTGTGTCAAAAAGGAACTAGTGAACGGGTTCGACACAATTCTAATGAGAACTAGTGCGCCAAATATACCACACAAGATGTTACAGAGAGAGGCAATTTTGTAATATTTTCAAGGGCAACGATACTGATGAACCGAGCGTTATTATTTTTATTTTGGACCATTTAAATATTTAAAGATATCACTTATTTCCTTAAAGAATGTCATAACTCAAAAAATACATGATGCTCATATCGTTCTTCATATTGTGAACAAATTTCATACCAATATCTTGTTTACTCAACTCTTGGGAGAAAAATGAAATTTTCTTTTTCCATTAAGTTGTGCTTAAATGTAAAACTTAAAACGCGTTTTCTGACAAACTGTTTTTCTTTTTGAGTTATGACGTTCTATGAGTAAATGAGCGATATATATGTATGTATTAATACATCGGTAACTTTGGCAGTATTAGTCCCCACTCTACATATATGTAGAAATGCTGGGGTTCAAACGTATGAAGAACTCATACTAAAGCTGCTTAGTCAGTTAATTTTACAAACACTTAAAGAAAATTCTAGCAAACAAATTTAATAAAAATGCTGCTAAAGGCATTTTGGGAAAATGCAACTCTGTTGTAATGGCGTTGTTATTGTGCTTTGAAAATTTTTATAAATTCCTTCAGATCAGGCTTGCATTTTCTCAAAAGTTTTTGACTACGTAGGATAACAAGTACCACCAGCCTCAAGAGTAAAAAAAAATCGGTATGTTAAATGAATAATTCTCTTAGTTATTTTAAAACTTATCAACTCAATACTTACCAATAGAGGTATATTGGGTGTTATTACTTGAGTATTCTTATCTATACTCAGTTCAGGAACAAATTCTAAGATTTTCTTATGTTGATATGATACCGTAAAATTGTCATGAAATTTGACATTGACCTTTTGCATGTCCTCTCTGTAAAAAATAAACAAAAATAAATAAAATTTAAAATATTAATGCTTAAAAATTTGCTAATGTACTCGTAATACATATATTTTAACAAAATATTTGTTTTATCAAACAAAATCTCACTAATGTCACGGCAACTAGTAAACCTCGAATAAATAATAATAATAATAATAAATAATTCTATTAAATATTACGTACAAACGCACAATTAAATGAATTATGTGTTTATTAAATGTTTCAATTACAACGCAAAAATATGAAATTAAATAGTAAATGACAAAAAAGCAAGATAAGCGATCATACACCATCACAATTTCAACAGGCGCACGCACAGTGGCTCAGGAATTGAATTCATTGGGCAAAACTTGAAATTTTTGTTATCATGGATTTTAAAAATTTTAACCAAAGCAGATTAAGCTATGGGCACGCCATTCTGTCTAGCGTAAATATTATATTAGCATAAAGATTTTTTACTAAAAATTAATAAGAACTCGTTACAAGCTGTCAACGAAAGACCATCGATTTGATTTTTCAATTTCCAACCCTGAAACCATATTTTTTATTTTTCTGGTTTTCAATACAAATTTATTTCTTTCTAAAATGAAGAATATATTTGATTATCAAAGAAATAATTAGTTTTATTTAATAAGTTTTTTATTAAAAAAAAAGTTTAAGTTTTCCAGGTCTGGAGCTGTGTTTTTAATTTTTCTACCAAACTATTTCTTTCTAAAACATTAAGTATATTTAATTTTGTAAACAAAAACAAAAAAAAAAAAATTAATTTGACGTAGTTACTTTTATACAAAAAAAAAAATTCCAACCCTGGAATCATCCTTTTATATTTTTTTGATTTATTATACCAATCTAGTAGTTCTTTAAAAAACATATAAAATATTTTAAGTGAACAAAGAAAAAAAGGAAATAAAGAAAACATTAGTTTAGTTTAGTTACTTTAATATCCAAAAAAAAAAATTCAAATTTTCCAGCTCTGGAGCAGTGGCTTTTTATTTTTCTAATTTTCTATACCAAATTTCTCTTTTCAAAGCATAAAATATATGTAATTCATAAAGAAAAAGAAAACAATTAACTAGACCTAGTTACTTTTTTCACAAAAAGCGTAAGCTTCCCAACCCTGGAATGATCGTTTTAGATTTTTTTTGATATCTTTACCAATCTATTTATTTTAAGAATATAAGATATTTTTAATTTATTTAAAAGGAAAAATTAGTTTTAGGTAGGTTACTTGTATATAACAAAAACAATTAAAGTTTTCCAACCCTGGAAACGTGGTTTTGATTTTTTTGGATTTCTAATACCAATTTTATTCCTACTTAAATATAAAATAAGTGTATTTAACAAAAAAAAATTAGTTTTTGCTAGTTACTTTCATATGGCAAAATAAAGTTTAAGTTTTCCATCTCTGAAACCAATCCATTTCAGGCGATTCCTGACACATGAGAATAGCTTTTCTAAGGATCTTCGGAAAACCGATTTCTCGTAACGACATACATAGATCTCTTATTCATCTTCCCTATTCATAAGGACCCAGTATATACATATCGATATGTTAATATAGAAACGCCTTAACTCTTTATTTTTTTTAAATCGAGTTTTTTTTGTATATTTCGATAGAAGAACATGTATATCTCGAAAAATGTAAAAATCTCGATTTGAAAAAAATAATGAGTTAGGGTGGCGTTGGCTGAATTAGTTAGCACGTTGACTACAAAACCGAAGGTCCTGGGTTCAAACCCTGTCTCTGACAGTCATTAAAAAACAACAACACCACGAATTTTCTAATGATGTACATTAGTGTACTTTGTATCAGTTGTTGTGGGAGAAGTTTCAGTGATGGTCACTAAAACTACACCGGCATCAGCGAATGCTAATCCTGATGTAACATCAAAGCGCCCTCCTTCGTCGGTATTGTGTAACAGAATCATCGGCGAAATAAAATAACAATAAAATGGCTACTAAGCACAGCTTCAAAATTTAATACGCCTCATTCACCACCAGAGGCGCTGCAACACTGCAAATAAGGGTGCAAAAAAAAATCAGAGTTGTAAAAGAGTGAAGCTTTCCTCTATCTCTTTCTTCACCACCTGTATTCTCTATCACTATCCCTGCTTCTCTATCACCCTCCCTCACTATCTTCTCTTCAGCACACAGGTACCACAAAGGGATCATTGCATTGGACCCAAGTGAGCTGGACTCTAAATTTCACACTTCCTTACTAGAACCCTGCTAACCTAACCTAACCTAAGCTGGGGTCTTTCTATATTAAGGTAACGCATATGAATATTATGGAAATTACACACGGAATGACAAATCGTGTCAATTTTTAAACTTTTATATTTTTGCCAAATTTAAATTTTAAAGGAATGGAACTTTTGAAGATCAACAAAGATCTAGAAAACGACACCACCTGGGGAAAAATTAAATGAAATGAAACCTCCCGTACCCGAGTGTAGAACACCTTTTTTAATTTGAATCAAAAATTATTATTTAAAGAACCCCAATTTTATCCCTATTTGTGCTAAAATTGTGCTTTAGTTATTTGACAGCATATGACTAATGCTGAGCCACTGTGCGGCGTCTTGTGTTTCCATGAGATTGAATGTCAAGTTCAAATCCAATTAAATGTATTATGTTTTTTTTAGTTTTTTTCTTGTTGTTTTTGGCCTGAAGTCGGTTATGTGTTTTAATAACTCCAGGTATATCATGTTGAACACTTTTGTGTTAAATTGCAAG
This sequence comes from Tachina lurida, assembly GCA_944452675.1. NCBI lineage: Eukaryota > Metazoa > Arthropoda > Insecta > Diptera > Tachinidae > Tachina > Tachina lurida. Next base: position 92,742,199 of record OX101754.1, on the reverse strand, counting down.
CAGTTTGTTATGCGCGTAACTTTTGAAGTGAGCAAGTGTGCCTCATCTTTTCCTTTTGTAAATACCCAGTTGGCCACGTCTTTAAGATATCTTTGACGATGGGTACAAGACAATGGTAAGTCGTAGAAGACATATTGAAGACAGCCCCATACAAATCGTCGACGAAAATTGCATACAAATGGCGCCGAGGTCACACAAGAGGAGATGGGCGACAATGCCGCTCAGATTCTCGTCAACACTGCTTTATTGAAGACAAAACTTATATGACACTGTCGCTCCGATTGTCCTCAACAAAGTCTTATTGAAGACAAAACGTATGACACTGTCGCTCAGATTGTCGTCAACACGGCTTTATTGAAAACAAAACGATGGATATTAGCGCTCAGATTGTCCTCAACAAAGTTTTATTGAAGACAAAACGATGGATATTATCGCTCATATAGTCATGAACAACGATTTTCTTTAAATTTTCGATTAGAAAACCTAATGAACAGGCGACATGTCGTACATTAATCGTCGAAGACAATGTCGCCTGTGACCATTTGGCCAACTGGGTACTTATGTACATACATATGTATGTATGTATGTGTGTATGTTGTATATGTATAATTGGCAATATTTTAAGTTTTTCATTTTATTTTTAAGAAATTTCAAAGACATTTAAAGGGGATGCAAATAAATTAGAGTAAATTAAACTAAATCGCATTTAACTCATGATCAAATGAGCAAAAAATCTAATCCAAGATTATACACATGCTCAAGTTTTTTTGAGTGTAAAACTTTGTTTGGATACGAATAATGCTACGAACACAATTCATCTCTTGAGGCTCAGTTAGCCGACTGTAATGTAATGTAACTGCAACAGTAGGAAACAGCTGACCGATATTGTTATGTGAAAAGTAATGAAAATGGTAATGTAACGTAACCTACTTTTCACATAAAAATATCGATCAGCTGTTACCGACGTTGCAGTTACATTGCATTACATTCGGGTAACTGAGCCTTAAAGGCTCAACGGTAAGAAACAGCTGATCGTTATTGTTATGTGAAAAGATGCATTGGTTCCGTTTGCATTTCTATATTTATTTTCATTACTTTTAAGTTTTTTCAAGGTAGATTTATAAAGGATACCCTATATATTTTGAACTTCTCGAACAAAAATAATGGGTTCTTTATTCAAATTTTGAATTCTTACGTCTGAAGAGTGCATTACTCTTTTTGCATTCTGGTAAGCAAAGTTTTTGCTAGGACCCTGTACATTTGTCTATTTTATTTTAATATATGTATGTATGTCTACAGTGACATAAATAACTTAAATTTTACTCGTATTAGAACAACATAAAAATCAAACAAGTTGGAGAAGTGAATAGAATGTGTGACTTGTTTGAAGAATGATGTAAAATATTTAATATCTTTGAACAAGTTTTATATTTTTCTTGTCATCTTATACATATGTATGTATGTATGTATAACAGATAATTAAAATATATAAAATATATCCGTTCTTAATGTCGGCTTTTTTTTTTAATAATAATAATGTATTCAATATGTATAAAAATCTGGTTCTATTTGAGTAAAATAATTGAAAAATTTATTAATCTCTTTGTTTTTGTAAACTTTAAATTTTATGTAAATAATATTTATATTTATTTGTTAAATATATTGTGAAATAGTTTGATAAGCTCAGACCTTTGATCTAAACAGACGTCAGTGGGAATTGAGTGAAAAGTTAGCACATCCAGCTCTGGGTTAGCATACCAGTACATATGTATCCTCAAATTAATTTTAGTGCGAATTTTCTTGATTTTTTAATAAATTTCCGAACGTTTTGTAAACCACTCCATTTTAAAATGGTTTTTTGAAAAACTTTTTTTTTGTAAATTTTCACGAGTCAAAGGTTTTGAAAATTTCACAAAGAAAGTTTTTAGATATGTATAAATATTTGAGAATTATATGAATAAATAAATTTTTACGGAGCAATTGTAATAATAGAACTACAATTATTTTGTTATTAATATTTTTCAATATCTTATATTTCTTGAACATTTCAACAAAATTATAAACACTCCCCGATAAATAATTCCCAGGAAATTCTGTTTTTTACGAGAACGAAATCCTCTTATTTTAAACAAATTGCGAAACAGATATACATACTCAGCCATTATTGCAAATGGAATATGTGAATTGTTTTAATTCATTGCTGTAAATTTAAAGATGATAAAATTGAGCTTTCATTACAAAAAAGCTTTCAGCAAATTGAATCAAAAAAATTCACATATTCTATTTGCAATAATGGCTGAGTATATAAAGCAGAAATCTACATCAACTGACACCACACACAGTGGACCAAACACAAGAGAACTCTCCTGATGAAAGTAAAGTGGCCTTTAAAAACAGCTAGTTGTTCCGTTCTACTACGTGTTTGTCAGAATATTTATAATTAACTTTGGTGTTATTTGTTCATTGATAATTACCACATGTAATATAAAACAGCAAATATAATTATTAAATTTTTCTCGATGTGAGAACTTCTCACAAGTTACAGAAACGTGGCACTGAGATAGAGTGTGTGATATGCCAATCGATAGCTTGGATCTTGAAAGCTCAGTCGTTATGCATGCGTGATTTTCTGGAAATCCCAAAATCCAATATTATTTTTAAGCAATAAATTATCGAATTATGGACTTAATGAAGTAATAGCCATTGTTTCAGTGCAGGGTTAATTATTATTTTTTATCGGTCCACTGAACAAAAACTCTCTCTCGAGATACCCCGCATTAAAAAGCGCACCATCTAAAGAGCGTATAACTTTATATAGTAACTTCAGCTTGCGTTTAATCACTTTTAGAACGTACTGTAATTGGGGTTCGATTGTTTTGCTGCTTATTTATTTTGACCAGCTTCATCATATTTAGACCGCTTTAATATTTAGCGTTAAAATTTTACGCATTCAGTGATTTTTTTCTTTCTTTCATTTCATTTGCTTCGGTGTGTGGTTTTGTTAATTTTTTGTTTTTAAATTTTAAACAAAAGACATTTGCTTTTATGCTTGTTTGTCTAAAATATATATTTAACACCTATTTAAATAAATATGTATTGTTGATTTTGTTATTAGTTAAAATGTCAATTTAATAGCAATTTAAATTTATTGTTTGTTGTGGTGTTGGATGGAGGTGGCAGCTTTTACAAGCGCCCTGTCAAATTGAGTTGTTTTACACAAAGTGCTTGGCTAGTGTAATAGAATATGATTTTTTATGAAAGGTTTTATTTGCAAATAATGCATTGTCTTATTAGTTATAATAAGCTACTGGTAATAAAAAAGCTGTTATAGTGCTAAGTGCAAATTAAAGACGTGCACAGTTATAACTGAACGCAAACATTTCCATATTCCGATGTTAGACATAAGTGTGTATTAGTGAGCATCTTAATGAAATTAAACAAATAGCATAAGAAATATTATTTTCTATTGCCAATTCCGTATAAATGTTAAGTGCATTAATGGCATTATCTACTTTAACCTTAAATTAGACATGCCACACCATATTTCCATAGCCATAACCAAAATTCAATTGGTTTATATATTAAAATTCAACTTTGATTTCGGACGATTCTCCTTGACTTAAGATTGCAAAAGCACTGAGATCATACCAATGATTATCTCGAAAGTACAAACAAAACTTTAAGGTTCACCTTGTGCGTATCGCGATTTGGAAGTGCACTTCCTTAAACAGCCACTATAATTTTAATCCCGTGTACAGTTTAAATCCAAGCACCATGCAATGTCATTTCATGCTGTTTACTTAAACAATTAATTAAAAGTTATAATTTGGCATATCCCCTTAATCTGTTTTTATTTACATATCGTTCAGGAAATAGTTTTCACTCCTCACTAATTATCAACTTCCGCACTAAAGATATTGAAAAATGTATATTATTAATTTATTAACTTTAACAATAGAGAAACATGAGTTCTAATGTAAAATGGAGTAGAGAATTTTGGAAAAAGTTCTTGTAACGTGAGTAGATGAGGATTAAGGACTCTTTGAGTCCCAGCAAAAATATTGCTTACTAGAACGTCCGAAGTGTACATACTCTCCAGTCATAGGTATTTTAAATTTGATTGAATAGCTCATTAGTTTTGTTTGGGAAGCTTAAAAAACCTTAAACAAATTTTTAAAAACATTGTATTTGAGAAAAAAAAAAAGAATAGATATGTCTTAGGACACACAGTTAGAGCTATGCTGCTTAGCTACAGCAAACAAATTTCATGTGTGAAATAACAATGCAATAAAATTATATTATATCTGTGGTAAAAAGAAAAAAGTACTTAAGTCGAGATAAGCTGATTTTGAGTTAATGGCACCTTCGCACTCTGCATATTTAAAAGTATTCCTGGCCAAAATCTCAATTAATTTGTGTGGTTTTTCAGGAAGTTATAGCACTATGACTTGCGACTTATCTTCTTTAGACTTCTAATCTAATGCCCTAATTCTGTTCAACGATTTTATCGTCTTGTCTATGGAAGCAAAAAACCCGCAGTTGTGATTCCTTAAAACAATTAATATTTATTGTCTATGCTAGAAGGTTTGTGTATTTGCTTTATGATTTTGTTCCAAACATTATATCCAACACATATTTTTCATATTTTTTTCAATACGATTACGTTAATTTAAATTTTATGTTTTAAAAACATTGTTGTAGAAAATAATTTAGAAAATTCAAAAACAAGAACTCAAAAGTATTTTCAAACAAAACCATCCTAAACCTTTTTACTGAATTATAGCATAATTTAGAATAATAGCTTACTTAAAGTTATACTTAAGTATATTTCAACTTGAATGTATTATTTACAGTGTATAGAACGATGTTTGCTTAAAAAATAAAGGTTAACAGAGAATTCCCCAATTTAACTGTTTAAAAAAAATCTCTGAAAATTGACTTGAACGCTTAAAAGTGCTCTACTGCAAAACAGTAAAATATGACTTAAGCACTTTTTGCTACAGATATATAAAATATATAAAAATATATCAATTCATTTTTAGAAAACATTTGCTCAACTCACAACCTATTGTGGGAGTCGTAGTGCGTTGTTGGTAATTTACATAGAAATTACCAACAACGTTCGTACAAACTACGACTCCTACAATAGGTTGTGAATTAAGCAATTGTCTTAATGATCAGATCCTAGATAAATAAAAAACAAGAGAAAATAGAAAAGACGATGAATTTGAAGGAAGATACAGATAAAATTAGTGCGAACTACAAGATTGCAATAAAATATACCTTGTACATACATACACGTTGTGTTATTTTTATGTTTTGTTATTTTTATATGTACAAAGTAATTGTTTTAAAATTAATATTAAAAACAAAAGAATAACGCAAGTTATTTATACACATGTATGTATATATTTAAATATTGAAACTACAAGTATAGAAATACTAATGAAATGTTTTTTAAATAAATAGATTTCCCAAACCCTTGATAAAGTTAACATATATTGACGAAACGTCGGGAAAAATTAAATAAAATTTGTTTTTAGTTACATAAAGATACTCAGGCCGTATTAGCTCATATTCACGACGAAAAAAAAAACAAAATTTTATAAACATCGAAATTGTGTTCTGACAAAACAAATTATGTCAATGCAAGTGATTGTCGCTGAAGCAAAATAATCAGAGTGGGGAGGGTGCTCGAATTAAACTCGCTCGCAAACGAATTCAATTCGAGCGAGTTTTATTTTTTGTATTGAAAAGAGCTACTCTTGTCTGCTCGCGAGTTAAAAAAATAAAACTCGCGAGCGCATTTTTTTTTTTAAAGAGAAGTAACACTTCTTGTTACTTGTTATTTAATGACTGACTGAACCCAGGACCTTCGGTTTTGTAGTCAACGTGCTAACTACTTCAGCCAACGCTGAAAAATAGGACTCGCGAGAAAAATTAAAATTTTAAGAGTCAAAAATAAAACTCGACTCGCGAGTCGAGTTAAAAAGGATTATTCGCGAGTTTTATTAATTTTGTTTGCTCAAATTCTGTTTTCTATAGGTCGCAATGTTGAAATTATATTTTATTTGCATAACTTTTCATGAAGCAGAATCCTTAAAACATTTGAAAAATACCTCATGACATGAAAGTAAGGACATATGTATATTTTTATATATGTATATGCATTTCTAAGTACTATACTTCTTAAATTCGCATATAAATACACATACTTTTTCGAATAAACAAAAAAAAATTTTTTTTGCAATAACTACACGTTTTGACTTCGTTTATGCTCGTTTTGCACTCTTTTAAAATTTGTGCTTACGAGATTTAAAATAAAACTCGCGAGTACAAATTTTAAGGCGAGTCATTTAATGCTTACGAGTCGAGCACAAAAGGAGTACGAGTCTTATAAAATTTGAGCTCTCGAGTTCTAATTTTGAGCAAGTTAATAAAAATTGTTCTCGCGAGCAGAATTTCTGCCTACCCTGAAAATAATGCCCATGCAACCTTCAAGAAGATACAGGTTGTTTTTGTTAGAAATAAATTATAAAATTGTAATTTTTTTTATGCACTTCTACATGCGGGATATAAACAACACAAGACTTAAAATTCTCCCAAAAATAAAGCGACATCAATGCAAAGATCTGATAGAACATTTTCGAAAAAATTTATGGGATATAAAATTAAATTTTAATAGGCGTGCCTCCGCCCATTTTTTAAATGCAGGATTTGATGTTTTTCAGAGTTCAGGGTGTGTGTTAAGTTTCGTAAAAATCAGTACCGTAGAACCACTTAAAATGTAATACATATTAAATTTGAATGGGCTGACTCCACCCATTTTTTCAAATGGAAGATTGTGTCTATTTTGAAGTTTAAAGTGTGGTAAGTTTCAAAAAAATCGCTTAAGTAGAACCGCGTGAAATATTATAATAGATTTAAATGGGCGTAGACCCGCCCATTTTTTCAACTTTAAAATTGTGTAATTGCAAGAACCAAAGGTGTTTGCTAAGTTTCGCAGCAATCTAATAAGCAGAATATCTTAAGATAAAATAAAAAATTGTGGGCGTGTCCCCGAAACGTTTGTCAACATACTACGTTAGTGTTGAAACTTATTAGAAAAAAAGTAGTAGTGTTGTTGTTTTAGAAAAAAAATGATATGGGCCCATATTTTTAAAATTTGTTAGACCTTTTAAAATTTAACACAATTTTTTTTAAAACTAAAACGAATGTTCTTTGTCTTCAAAGTTCATTTCCACGATCAATAAATTTTTGTCTGAGCATCACATTTTTGCGCCACTCGTTATATCTGTCTAGCTGTTAAACAAGAGATAGCTGTGCTTTTATCTGTATTAATTATTTGACTATGCGATTTTCTTTACACTAGTGTTATTTGAAATATTTAACACTTTATAAATTATTTAATTTATTGTTAATTATAATGAAATGCTGACAAACTACATGACATGAAGGCAAATCCTTCGTTGAGCCATATAATTACCTGTAAAAAGTATTCATCAAATTCCAATTACAAACTGCAAAAATGTTTAACAAATTTTTTGTTTAAAATCTTTCAAACGTCACATGAACACCTTGATTAAAACAGTTGTAGCTTATGTAAAGGTGATAAATGATTATTTTCTTAACACAAGAATTAAGTTATTTTTCACTTCAAGTTACGAGTATTTTTATAATTAATTTTTAGTATTAAATATATTTCAATTATGGCAAAACAATGTTGAAATTGAAAAAAATTTATGCGAAATATAACAGTCGTAGCTTATTGATCTCCGTAATTTCTACAAGTAGATATCTATTAGTGCCTAGATGTCTATCGTGTAAGTTGAATTTTATATGGCAAACTCGTGGGTAAAAACCATGAATTGAAGAAAATATTATCTTGAATTTTTATAATATAAAATATATAATAACTAATTAAATATTTTGTGTTGTTTTATTTTAAACAAAATAAAACTTATAAATAGTTTTTCCTTTTGCGAAGTAAAGTGCTCATTAGGGTGTATCGCGAAAAAAAGCCGCCTTACACCACCGATTATAAAGTATTATTGCAAGGCAGTTTCGAATTTTTTTTTGCCGAACGTAGGGCTCGCCGAAAATACATTTTTCTTTATATATTCGGCATTTACAGTCGCATCTTAAAGTGATATACTGATGTTTTTTTTTCTCGAGGAGACCAATGCTTTACTTGAATAGTCATTGAGATCAAATATCCCGTTCTAGTATTATATATAAAAAATTTATGACATGCTACACATTTTAATTTGGAATGAAAAATAAAATTAAAATATATTTCTGAATAAGATAAATTATTCCATGAACTAAGCATTTGTAATAAGGACTTCAAATTAAAACTTAATAAATATTACAAACTCTATAACGATAAATACGAACTAATAAAAAAGTTTTAATTAATTTATCTTAAGTAAAAACTTTTTAATGAAAAAAAAAAACATTTTTATTTTGCATCTACTGCATCATATCGTGCCATAACCGTCAAAATAGCTTAAGCGACATAATTTTCGAACTTAATATTTTGACCAAAATCGATTATTTGCGATCGTAAATAGTCGATTTTCGTCAAAAAAAAAACTAACGGGCTGTCCCACGATGTCACCAGAAATCGTTCGATCGACAACTTGTATTGCAAACAACAATAACATTAGAAAAATGTTTGTTGTTTTCAATACAAGTTGTCGATCGAACGAATTCTGGTGACATCGTGGGACAGGCCGTAAGTCCAAAAAATGTGTCGCTTAAGTTATTTTAGCGGTTATGGCTCGATATAAAATAATTGAAGGTTAGCCGCGAATAACGTTGTAAGTGACAAACTAATAATCTTTCAGGAGAGCAAAAAAAAACGTATTTTAAAGCAATATTGTTTTTCTCGTTAAAATTTTTTTAGCTTATCGAAAAAAATGGTAATTAGCATTAACTTTTCTTTTGTATCTCTGTTACATTTATCAATTATTTTCGACAATTACGTTTGCATGATTTTGTTAGTTATTTACAAAGTTCTTCCACGAACTGACTGCTTGTAATTGTATTTTGACTGAAACTGTTGTATTTTTCAAAAGCGAAAGCAGAAGCAAAATGAAATGAAATGAAAAGCATTTCAGTTTTTTAAACACGGCAAAAAAGTAATATGAATAATGTTGTAATATCAATCAAAATATTTGTGATATCAATTAAAAAATTAATTAAGCTTTCACCTATAAACAATTTGATAATATCAATTAAGTTTTTCCACTTCAAGTTAACTAATACAATTAAAAATTATATTGAATCAATTGAGTTCTTAACTGAAAACATTAGTTGGTGAATAGTTTTTTCTGTGGTAGCAGCTTTTTAGGATGTTGTAGGATATAACAAATTATGGAGCCTGAATCTTTGAAGTATTGCTTTTGAACTGATTTGCTGCTCAATGCTTTGTAAAAAACATACAACTAAATTCATAATGTAAAACCATTTTGAAAGAATTTATAAATTTAGAAAATTATTTTTAAGGAAAACGGGCAATTGAAAGATGTTTTTGTTTGTTTTTTTGGTGTTTAGTGCATATAAATACTCAATATAAAACATTTACTGAGTCAGATTAACTACTAAATTTTAAAATGCATTTGCTTGCAGAAATTTATTTATTGTGTGAAAATAAAACGTTTAATTTTTTTTGCCGTGCAGTGTAGAAAATAATCGAAAACAAAATTTTTTTTGTTAAGCTTATAATATATGTTTTGTTGTTGTTGTTGTTGCAAAAGCCTAAGTAATTGCCCTAATTAATAAGTTGCTTATTTTTTTTAGCAAGTGGAGTGTTAAATTTAAAATTTCATTTTAAGCAACAATAAAAATGCAGACCTGTGTGTATAAGAGAGTTAAAAAAAAACTATAAGAATTTCAAAATAATTTTAATAATTTTACAACAGTGTAGTTTTTAACAATTTCTGTTGTTAAGGCTGGTAGGGAGGTTTTCACAAGAACGGTGCATAAAAATAACTTACAGAAATTCCTAAAGAAATGTCCGTTCACTATGTAGTACGGACTTACAAAAGAAAAGTATACGGAATTGTAAAAACTATTGTCTATTAGAAGGATGTTACAATTATAAATGGAGACTTTTTTCTGTCAACCGAAACAAAAATTAATGTTCATTCAATTGTTTGTTCACAAAATTCTAGACATTTCTTATATTACGGAAATTGTAATTAATTATAAGTGATTTTGTATGTTGTAAATTAAAAAATAAATGAATTTGTGTCTATACAGCAGAGTCCCCCAAACGTGACTGAGCGCTTTAGTGCGCATGTGTATGTTCTTTCTGCTTTTTATTGTTGTTCTTTTTGCAGTTGAAGTCATCATCATCACACACACTTTGTCCGAAGTAGCTGACGTACAGCAACGAAACAGCCAAACACACAACATTACACATACTTTGTACGAAGTATACGTGTGTCACCATAACGTCGAATGCGCAAGCCCATGGGCTTGCAAATGAAATTTTGAGCAGCGTTACCGTTGAAATTTTTCAAAAAGGGGCACAAAAAGGGGATTTTCAAAAAAAAAAGTGTCACAAAAAGGGGATTTGAAAGAAAAAAGAGGCAACTTCAAAATCTAGAAAAATTAAAGAAACAAGCATATTTATTAAGTTATGTTTATTTAAAACAAACAACAAACAACAATTTCTCATGTATAAGAGGTACAAAAACATTAATTTTATGAGAACTCGTATACTACGTTTATACGCACATGTTATTTGCAAGTAAAAGTTGTAACTTACTAATTCACGAAAACAATTACTTATTACTGGGGATCCGATGTACATATGTATACAGAAAAAGAAATTTTTAGTCTTATAATTGCTTATTTGACTCACAGTCTTCATATATACTTCTATTTGTAAATAAGACCAGTATAAACGTAGTATAAATAGCTATTATATAAAAAAGATCATAAAATCTATGTTAATAATAGAAGAGTTGTCAAATTATTGATATCAAATCAATCGAAATTCCAACAGAAAATAAATGGAAGTATCGTTCGATATCGAATGCAGTAATTGGCCCCAGTTCTTAAGATATACAAAAAATTAAAGAATACATAATTAAATTTTTGGGACATGGTTCATATCACTTACGAGGACGGTTCGGAAACTTCTTAGCCTAGCACAAAAACCGCGCTATAAACAGAAAAAAGTTAAGTGTTTTGGAAACTTCCATCTCTGCTATGAACACATGTTAAATTTTGTTTCGATCTGGCAACTCCTTCATATAGACACAGGTGTTCACAAAAGACGCATCCGCGATTTTTTGGCAATGGAAAAATTAGAAATGCGTGGTGTCATCAAATATTTACATAAAAAAGGTTTATCGGGACAAGAAATTCATAATGATAAGGTGAATGTATTAGGTGAAAGTACTCCTTCATATGCAACAGTAAAAAATTGGGTTGCTGAATTTAAATGTGGTCGTACAAGCATTGAAGATGAACCACGTAGTGGACGTCCAAAAACAGCAACAACAACAGAAATTGTAGCCAAAGTGCATGATATGGTATTAAATGATCGACGAATAAAAGTGCGTGAAATAGCTAATATCATGGGCATCTCAAATGATCGAGTCCATTTAATTTTGCACGAAGAACTACAGATGAAAAAACTTTCTGCAAGATGGGTGCCGCATTTGTTAACAGTCGACCAAAAACGCATATGAATGAACATTTCTCAAGCTTGTTTAAGCGAAATAAAATGGATTTTAAGCGTCGTTTCATAACTGTTGATGAGACGTGGATCCACCACTATACTCCAGAGACAAAACAACAATCCAAACAATGGACTGAAGGTAGAGGAAGTGTCCCAAAGAAGGCAAAAACAATTCAATCGGCTGGTAAGGTTATGGCAACGGTTTTTTGGGACTTCAAAAGTATTTTATTGATTGACTATCTGCAAAAGGGTAAAACAATAAATTCAGATTACTATTGCAACCTTTTGGATCAATTAAATGTACAAATTCGAGAAAAACGTCCTGGCTTACAACACAAAAAAATTATTTTTCATCAAGACAACGCACCAGCGCACAAGAGTGTTTTAACAATGGCTAAAATCAACGAATTAAAGTACGAGTTGGTTGACCACCCACCTTATTCTCCTGATTTGGCTCCCAGTAACTTTTACCTGTTCCCAAATCTAAAAAAATTCCTTGCTGGCAAGCGTTTTACCTCAAATGAAGATGCAATTACAGTTGTAAACCACTATTTTGAAGACCTTGAGGAAAACTATTTTAATCAAGGGATAGAATTGCTAGAAAAGCGTTGGACTAGGTGTATTGAAGTTTCAGGAGATTATATTGAAAAATAAAAATATTTTTGAAAAACTAACTATTCTCTTTCATTGATAGGCTAAGAAGTTTCCGAACCACCCTCGTATTTACTTAAAAACCAGCATAATGCAACCATTTAAAGTTTTGATAAAAATTTTAAAATTCGATTCTCAAGAGGATAATAATATTATTCTTTTTAGGCATTATGCATAGTTATTAAATACCTTAAATACCTTTTTTTTAATAAGTTTTTTACTTGGAATCCATTCTTCCAAATCGTTTTGAAATAAAATTAAAGCAGACAGCATGGACTGACAAGTGATTACTTTTAGTCTATTTGATATTTTTTTTTTTCGTAATACGAGTACTAATTTATGCTTTATGTGTTTTTTTTTAATTTCACTTTATATAGACAGAGAAATAAGGTGTAGCTCGTTGACTTTGCATTTGGCGAATCTGGATATATTTTTGCATTTAATTTGGCCAATTTGTCCATTTGCTTGAAAGGGTTCATCTTATCATCCTTAAAACAAGCTTCATTTCAGCAATATTAACTTTCTTTCGAAAATCTGTATTTTTTTGTGATAAAAGCTGGGATATTTTTACATCATTTGTTTTTTGGAATTGGCCACGTGTGTGGCTGTTTTAACATGACATTCAATGATTCATTCGGCAGATGAGCAACTGAATGTAGAAAACACAAATAGGGTTTTTGGTATCTGCATCCATCTGAATCCACCTGTGCCGTCTCTCCTAATCATTGGAATACTCTCGTGTTGCTTTTTTCTTTTTTACTGGTTTTTTTAAGTTAATAGGAACACATGATGAACTAATTTCATGGGAACTTAAATCAAAAGCAATACTTGATGATAGCAATTCAGTGTGGTATTTTCATACAATATTATTTCCCTTAGCATTAAGTTTTTTACCTTTTAAAATTATGTGCTTTTATCAAATTTGGCTTTCAAATCAAATTTGGCTGCGGAAATACAGTTAGAATTATCTATGAATGAAATCTTAAACAAATGAAAAAATTCATACCAAGGCCTTTTAACACCATATACTCAGAAAATACTATTGCGCCACACTGTCAATTTCCCAAAAAAAAATTTTATTTTTTCATATATACACATAGGAAATAAAATCTTGTTGTCGAATGTCGCAGAATCTGTACAAATTTGCGTACATTTATTGTAAAAATAAAACTTAAAGTTGACTTTGAATAAAAAGGGGCAAAAACGTGCAAAAAGGGGCACAAAATAATGCAAATGATACTAAAAGGGGATTTAAAACTAAGGGGCATAAAAAGTGGCAAGGCATTAGAAAAAGGGGCAAAATGCGACTTTAGTCGCACAACGGTATCGCTGATTTTGAGTGGCTATGCTATACGGACATAAAACTCTACATTAGAGGATACACGATTATTTCTCCGTGTAGAAATAAATGTCAATTTACAAACATGAAATTCCGTAAGAACTCCGTACCGTTCTTGAATTAAAACTGGAAATTACATTTGACCGTTTCTTTTATAAATTTAAAAATGTCTTAAGTCAAAAAAAAAATAATTTTGGTTTACAAAACGTTTAACAAACATATTTCCACACAGAATTTGTTTGTAAACCAAAATTATTTTTTCTGAATATTTAAAATTCTCTGTAAATGTTTGCTCAGATACTTTCTTAGGTTAATAAACAAATATTTTTTTTAAATATATGTATGTATGTATATATAATAAAAAAAATATTATTAATAACAACAAAGGTTTTCTAATTGTTATTATTTTCGGGCAATTAAAATGACATCATTTAGATGCAGTGAACGAAATAAAATGAAAAAAAAATTTCTAAAAAAAAAGAATTAAACTTTTGAAAAAAAATTTCTAAATTAATTCTAAAGATCAGAAAAATACTGTATGCATTTAAATTGATTCTTATATATACCAACATTATATTTATACATTTAAATCTAAAATTACCTGTAAACAAAAGGTCCCACCTCTTGCAATTTTGGTTTTTCACCCAGCAAAAAGCCATCAGGATTTGTAACATTATAAATATAGAGTTTGGTTAAGCGTATCACACCAGGCCTCTGCCAATAATGATAACTCAATGTATTATTCCACAGCCTTAAATTCTAAAAAAAATTATTAAAATATTAAATTTAAATATAATGCCAGTTGACCTGTTGAACTAACAATAATTTACTTTATAATTTATTTATTAGCAATCATATTAATTAAAAAAAAATAGAAATGTTCACCTTTAAGTCATATGCTTACTCTTAAAATTAAATGATTATTAAAGTTAATGTTAGTTTAACGTATGATATTTTGTGTGCAAAAACCGATTTCAAGAACGCTTTAACTTTAACAATATGAATGCCGGCGTTAGTGTTAAACTCACCTTTAATATAAAATAATCTAGCCATGGTATGGTAGTTAAAAGTATTCCTAAAATTATTGTAATTATACCAATAATTATCACAGCTAGTTTATCTGCAAAGAAAGGAGAAGGAATAAATTAATTATAGAAATTAAAGAAATCAAAAAGAAAAGTGTATTGAAGTCATTTTACATTTATACTGTTGCAATAGTTAAAGTGCTTCCAAAAATTTCACCATTTTTACTCACAATATGAGTAAAATAAAAACGTACACGGCAAAAATTTAAAAATCGTTTGCAGGCCATCCCTGAAACTTCCCCCTAGGCCAGCTACGTTCAAACACACATACACTGATATTTGCATTTGAGGTAAACATCTTTGAAAGCTCTTAAACTTGTTCTTGTTTCTTTGCAAAGTAAGCACTGCTGTCTGTTGTGTTCTTCTTGTGGATGTTATACTCTCGTCGGTGTGAAAGCACAAAAAGCTGTTTATAAAAGTTTGCTGATTGTGCATATGGCTTGGACGTAGCTGCTCTAGGCTAAAGATATGGTCCAATTTGCTACAGCTGATACATTTTTTAAGTCTAATCACTGAATATCTAAACTCGATTTGTCGAAAGCTTTAGAATTTTTCACGATCTCGCATGCATATTTATACGTATGCGCCCATAATTGTGCAAGTGGCCTTAGTCAAATATTTTCTATTCCGAGATATTAACATTTTGAATTAATTCCATTTGTATAAATTAAAAAGTAATTTCAAATTCTTCGTTATTTTGTATCAGGATCGTTCTTTAGATATTTTAAGCTTGTATGAGCTTTAACCAAACAATTTCTTTTATAGTATTGCAAATGCTTGATCTTGCGTGATAAGATATTCACTAAAACATCTCTGCTACAAAGACATCTTGTTGACAATGAAAAGGGGAGAAAAATAATTATGTATATTCTCTGATCGCTAAATGATCGTCTTAAAGTGTGGATACTTGCGATTTTCATCATAAAATTTAATTTAGTTTTGAACTTCTGACACCATTATAAAAATTTAATATAAATTTCTAAAAAATGTTTTGGGCTTAAAGTCTAAGTGCTTACACGTGTGCCTCCAAATTTATCTTAAAATTGTGATAATATTTTGTGTGAAAACAAATAATGCTTTTTTAATACCGTGCAACAAACTCAAATTTTTTTTTGCAACAATAGGGTTCTAATGACTGATTCTGACAGAGAAGAAAAGATACATACGTCTATTGAGGTTTTGAAAGTCTAACGGGCTGGCTCACGATGGCGACAAGAAATTTTCTTTCGCTTATTTATATTGAAAACAAAAATAACATAAGAAAATTTGTATATTTTTTTTTTCAATATAAATAAGCGAAAGAAAATTTTTTGTCGGCATCGTGAGCCAGGCAGTAAGTCTGAAATTTTTATAAAAATGGTGGGGGTCTATAGTTTCCTTTTTTATAAAATAGTTAAACATTTTTATGTAAAATATTGGGAGCAACATTCTTATGGAACATTTTAACTCTCTTACCCTCTAATCCTCTCTAACTGCTCCTGTATGGGCTTTTTTGTTCTTTTCGCAAAAGGGGGCAAGAAATACCCTCGTACTTTCGACAACAATATTTGCCAACTTGTTCGAACCACCTCAAACGCTCGTTCCAAACACAAACCTTCCATCAAACCCATATAATTTAAAACGGTTAAATTTTAAATCCTACAAAACTTTTATTACCCACCAAAATATGACTTTCTTTTTATACAAAACTCAAATATTTCAATATTAATGCCCTAATTCCGTAAGAAGACTTAGGACGTTTTTGTCTGAAAATGCTTCTGAGTTCTTGTCTTTTAAGTCTCTAAATTATTTTCTTCAAAAATGGTTGTTGTCTTTGACAATGAAAAATATAAATATTATTGCCATGTTTTAAAAAAAAAATTATTATCAATTTAATTATTATACAATAGTTAGAAAAATATATGAAAAAATATGTGTTGGATATAATGTGTGGAACAAAATCATAAAGCAAATACACGAACCTTCTAGCATAGACAATAAATAATAATCGTTTTAAAGAATCAAAACTGCTGCTTTTTTTCGTCCATAGACAAGACGATACATTCGTCGAACAGAATTAGGGCATAAGCTTGTCCTTGGAGATTTAAAATTTTAAACTAGGGAAATGAGACGAAATTGTTCGAGGTGAGAGTATAACTCATACAATCGTAAAATGTAATTACAGAGGTAGCCTATCAGTGATCGGCAATGAGTCGTTTTTTTTTTGCTATTCACACTGACTCATAAAATTTTAAATATAAGTGAGTAGACATCATTTAAACTCCACTACTCTGATTTACGCATACTCACGATGTCATTGATTTGTAAGTATAGGTTCAAATAAGTATGAATTCGACGTCTACATTATAGCCATACCACACTCACATTCATAAATCGGTTCAGTTTGATTTCTAATTTCAGGAAAATGCTTATACTACTCACATTGATTCAGCTCACTCAACTCATGCATGTACGTTTATTTAAAAGTTTAGTCGTTAAACAGTTTGCACGTAGCATACCGTAGTAGTAAATAGTGTTGTTTTTCAATTCGTGTGAAAAAACAAAAAAAAAAAAAAAGCAAGAGAGAAACACATAACCTTATAATGAGAACTTTAATGTTCGTATTCGAAGTTCGCATTGTGAATCATACTTATT
Organism: Tachina lurida; assembly: GCA_944452675.1. NCBI lineage: Eukaryota > Metazoa > Arthropoda > Insecta > Diptera > Tachinidae > Tachina > Tachina lurida. The sequence goes on along the minus strand of OX101754.1, from coordinate 92,724,792 downwards.
TTGCATCGTCCATAGGTATTGAGTTAAGGAGATTCGAAATCAACAACGTCTTAAATGTTGCTAAGTATGAGTTCGATGCACACTTCAAACTTTCGAGTGAATATGATTCAAAGACAACGTTGCAATAAGTATGAGTGCGCATAAGTACAAGAAATTATAAGTCATAATTCAACTCTACTCACTTTTTCACTACTCATTTCTGTTCTCTGTTGCCTATCACTTTGGGTGCCCCTGTGGCTGAGTAGTAGCGATGCTAGCTCCTCAGTCCAGAGGTCGTGAGTTCGATTCCCACCATAGACCCTGGGTGTTTTCCGCAGACAAGCTAATCGCTTCGCGGGTTGTGTTGTGTTAAAAAAAAAAAAAAAAAAACTTATCTAAACTGAGCAGCTGAACGAGTTTGAATGAGTTGGAGCTAGCTTAACTACGAAATTCTTTAGTGTGAAGGTAAGTTAGGATTGAACTAGCAGAGGCACAAACCAGAATTTCTAACATATCATATCTTAAACATAACAGAGTACTGTTAGTTACTTAACTGCAGATGTTAAGTGGATTAAGAGTCCGAAAACCTTGTAACTGGGATATCAATAAATGGACTTATTGCAAAATCGCCTCGAAAGGTATTGAAGTAAATTTTAATAGTAGGATGTTGGAAATATGTATGGCAGAGCTATTGGTATACCCAAGTGGCCAATTTTAGGAAATAATTTTGAAATAAGAAAAACATGTTATTTTAGTGGAAACTCTTGAGACGAATGCTGATCATTTTGGTTCAATATAGAGTGGTACACACAGTACACTATATAAGTGGGTAAGTCTCAAGGATCTTATATGTATGTGATTCAATAAGTAATTTTTCAGAAATTATTTTGAAAAATAAATAATTGATTTTGAAAAATATGATTTTTAGTGAAATTTTTTTGGGAAGATTAGAGGTAATTTTGGTCAAATATAAAATTGCACACGTACTACGTTATATATCAAAGATGCTGAGTGTGACGCCCCCAATGTCTGAAATCATTTTGCAAATTTAAATAATCGGTTTGGAAAATATGACTTTTAGTTTTCTGGAGTGGCAATTTTAGTTTGATGGTATGGTAGTCTCAAAGATCATAATGTTACCCAATTGATAATTTTTCTAAAATAATTTTGAAAATTTAACCAATCGAGTTTTAGAAACATTTTGGCTATATATAGCATTGCACACGTACAACATTATATTGGATGGAGTAGTCTCAGGAGTCCAAATCAGTGAAATTTTCTTAAGGGTCCTTAATGGGAACCAATTTGTAATTTTTCTAAAATAATTTTGGAAACTAAAAAAATCTATTTTGAAAAATATAGCTTTAAAGCCGAGATCCCACTATTGGCACAACGTACCGATTTTCGTCGGCTCACTGTAATAAAGTCCTGAGTAATCGACCAAAATGGTGCAATTATGCCCTTATATTTTAATTAGTTGAGAAATAAAGCCAATTTAGCCTATTACTTATAACTTTATTTCAGTGAGACGACGAAAACAGGTACATTGTGCCGATAGTGGGATCTAGGCCTAAAAGCTAGTTTTTTTTTAACATAAAGATTAACTCTACTTGTCAGTTAACTGTAGTTTAAACTTAAAATTTTGATTTTCAAATAAAGATTACCTAGTTAATAATCTAGGTTTAATCGAGCAACATTGATCAGTTAAACTTCAGTTAGAATTGTCAATTGAAAAAACAAACCGTTTTACTAAAAAGATTAATAAATAAATATATATATTCATACAAACGAAGATTTTAGTGATTATGAAACCAGAATAACTTGGATAGGACGATTGTAAGATAAATAAGAGAGATAAAAACACGTCCAAATAATTTTTATGTTTATAATGAATTGGAGTTCTTGAAGATTTCGTTTAACAAAGAGGTATATGCATGATAATTTTAAAAATAATTGAAGAGAAAGTCTATTTCGTTGGATTTAAAATTTTTGGTCTTTATTGGTCTTGTTTTTGGAGCGTCACTATTATTTATTTTTTAATTTTCCAAAAATTCAGAATTCAGTTATTGAAGTTTCTTAATAAATTTAAAGAGTTGTCACGAGGCTTTTTAAGTCTTGCTCTATTTACGTAAAATATTTTCAAGAATGCCACATTTATATTGAAAACAAAGTATGGCGTTTCTAGCTAAATTGACAACTATTGATCCATCACTGAAAAAGAGCATGAACGGTTAAACACAGTTTAACTTTGTTTCTTGGTTAACTCAAACGTATGTTAAACTAATTAGCAACCAACTAGCCCTTAGGGCTAATAAATCAGGGCAAGTTAATCTCTATTTTTGGTTTAAAATATATTTAAACTAGCAAACCTATAAATAAATACAGTATTTAAACCATCTGTAGATGCATAAAATTGGCCATATGGTATTGTTACTTACATACCATATGTTTTGCATTAAAAGAGCACTCAATTATTTTTTCCAAGTCTCTACTTTTTCTTCGGATCTTGTTCGACCGGTTTTCCTACACTCTATTATTCTTTTATACTATTATACTTCGCCAAGCATAAATATAATTTTTTCTCAGTAAAATTTGGCGTTATTTAATTAAAAATTTTCAACTTTTTTTCATTTTTGATTGTGCAAAGATTTGTTAGCCTGCTGCAAAACAGCTGTTTTTTTTTGATAGTTAATCTAATGATGCCACAATATTAATTTTTAAACTACACATAAGATATGGTTCACTGATTTACTCCTGTTGAGTTTAAACTAGATATAAATTTGAGTTTAGTTTAACTAAACCAGCGCTTAAACTTTGAGTGATTTATTAGCCCTTAGTGAAATTTTTTTAGAAGATTGGTGGTTATTTTGGTCAGCATTCTTGAACCACTTGTCGCTAATTATTCAAAACTGATTCCAGCGAAAATGTTGTTTTGAACAGTAGGCTTTGTAGAGCTCCTGACTATTAATTATTTTAGGATAAAATATTTTTTTGTTTTTTTTAATAATTTTTTGCAAAAATGACCCCAACCAATATAATCTTAAAATGAATTAATGTTTGAACAACGCTGTCATTTTGAAGTTCTTCAGCAACATAAATATAGCTTTCGAAATAAATTCGAATGAACTTCGAATGATGCTATTAAATTTCTTTCAAGTTGACATTGAATTTGATCACGTAGAATCAAGACATGAGACATGACTTATCAACAAATCAAATGACCATAACAAGTGACAATTTGTTGTTTTATTAAAGAGTTTTGAATGAACATTTAAAATGATCTGCGGATTTTGCAAACCGGTCATTTGTATAAAGTTGAATAATTTGGGATAATTATTATCACATTCCCTTTGTTGGCTTAATAATTCGGGATAATTGCCAAACTTCAGAATATGACAAAGTGTTTTTTTTTTATAAACGCTCGCGAAAGGAGCAGATAAAATAAATGTTTGCGAGTAACAGTGTTGCTGCTGCCATAAAATACATATACATGTCTACATACCGTTACCTTAATATAGAAAGGCCGTAACTCATTATTTTTTTGACAGCGAGATTTTTTTATTTTTCGATACATTTGCTGTTCTTCTATCGAAATATACAAAAAACTCGATTTCAAAACAAACAAAAAATTAGTTAGAGCCTTTCTATTATTCAGCTAACGATACATACATGCATATTTTAACTGATATAAATTTTGGATGTTCTTAAATAAAGCTGTATAACGTTAGACTCCTTTTAGACGCGCTAAGCTTTGCGAAGTATTTGAGACAGACAGAAGGGGGAGTGCTTTTTTCTGACTTTCTCTCAGCTAAATTAAGACTTTGCAAAGTAAACCTTGCGTTTTTAAAACGTTACAATATTTAATTTTTGTAAAAAGAATTTTGTATGAAGTATTTTCCGCTGGATTATTAGTTAAAAAGAGGTTTATAAATGTAGTAAAGACACTATATTTCATTTGTTATTTTAGTATAGATCACGTTCTGATTTCCTAACAACACTGTTCACTATGATATTAAATATATTTAAACAAGTTTTCCTCTCATTTTTCGCCATGTTGTTCTATATTTTTCTATTTCTTAATTTCCTACATAACATTATGTTATTGTTTTAAATCTAAATACATATTCCATTGTTTGCTTAAAATAATTTTGTATTATTAAACTGCTTCGTGACGACCTTTCACAAATGCTTATTTCTAAATAATGAGATTAAAAAAACAACACTTTAAGCAAATTTTTTAAGGTCAGCATTTTATTTGAAAGTCTTTCATAAAGTGGAATATTTTTACTGTCTTCGGCGAAAAACAATTATAAAAGAAAAATTAAACGACTTAAAAGAATTTTAAATGTATTTACGAATTACTTGTGTATGTTTTTGTTACAAATGCATAGTAATAATTTTTTTAAGTAATACGATTAAAATAATAATAACAGCAATGACTTTAAGCTTAAGTGTTAAATGTTTTACACTTCCGCCGCACAGTGGGTAATTTAGCTTTATATACGTTAAATTATTTAAAATAATCCGATTTTAAGTTTAATTCACTTCACTACCACATTGAAACCTTTTGCTGTAAACATTTTAAAACGTTTTAAACGATTCTGAACAACACCGCACAGTGGGGATTTTTTTTTTCAAAATAAATAGTTATAAATATGGAACTTCTAAACTACTGATTGCATTTATATGAAACTTCTAACATCTTTAGAGGAGGACGTAAGCTTTATAACATATGTCTTGAAAGCCTTCTGATTTAAGCTGAACAGGAGTTACAGTGCTCGAAAATTGAACACCTCGAACTCAAGAAACGTCACTTTTTTAAAATAATTAAATTTGTATCGGATAAAGCCTTTTTTGCTAAGCTTAAAATTCTTAAGATGTGTTTCCATGTCTCCTTCCTTGACCTTTTTTTTTAGTAGTTCACCTATAACTTTTTAGTTTATTGTTGGATTTTAAATTATTTTTGTCAAAATTCTAAATGGGGGAAAAATTTATTAATATCTGCATTCGTGAAATCGGAAAAATGATAAGTTAGGTTAGGTTAGGTTAGGTTAGGTTAGGAAGGGTGGTGATATACCACACTCCACTTGGAGACCCAATTGGGTCCATTGTGATTCCCTTCTATTGCCCATTACTAGTAATATCTACCCCTCCCATTTATAGCCACAAGTGACCCTATTATACGTCATTAAGCCAGTAATGCTTTCATGGAAACGTCTGCTCAGCCATCTAAGCCTATGACGTTGCAGCTTCGAGCAGTGACAGATAATATGTTCCTCTTCTTCCCCGCACATACTACAAAAATCTGGAGCGCCAATTTTCCAAATGCTGATTCTTGCTCTGACCGAGCAGTGACCTGTGAACGTGCCTATCATGATTCGCATCGCTTTCCTATCCATGTCCAGTAGCAATTTGAATCTTCCGGAGTAAATATTTGGGCAAAAACCCCTTGAGACTCTACAATCCTCCCTACTTCGCCATGAACTGTTGGTTCTGCTTTCTACCCAATTACTGAGTTCCCTATAGTAATAACCTATTGGTAATTTCACCGTTCTGTCCGTCATGCCCTCATCTGCCAGCTCATCAGCAGTTTCATTTCCCTCAACACTGCTGTTGCCAGGAACCCAACATAGTCTGACACTTTATTTATCCATAAGCAAGTTGAGGGCTTTCCTACAGTCACTAACAAGTTCCGATTTGACATTGTGTCCATTCAAATCTTTTAACGCTTCCTGGCTGTCGACATAGAAGGTTACCTTTTCACCTTCAGCTACATTCCTGGCCACCAGCTCTGTGGCCCTGAGGATCGCCAAGATCTCAGCTTGGAAAACACTACATTCATTTGGCAGTCTGAAAGAACTGCGAATGTTCGTTCCCAAGATATAGACACCAGCCCCTGTGCCTTTCTCCATTTTTGAACCGTCTGTAAACACTACTAAAATCGATTTCAGCGACCTTATAGTCCAGGTGTTACGGATTCCTTATCACCAAAGCTTATCTCATTTAAGATTGATGTGTGACCTGTTGTTCCTGCCCCCACCAAACCTGTTTCTACTAGTCTAAGGAGACTTCTAGTCGCCGTTCCCATCACAAAGTCCTCTATAGGAAGTAAATGAAGAACGACGTCCAAGGCAGCCTGAGGTGTGCTCCTCTGAGCACCTGTGATGCCCATCGAGGCACATCTCTGAGCCTTAGCTAGTATTCTCCTGTGACTTTCCTTGCTCAACGCCTCCCACCATACCACACAGCCATAGGAAATAAAACAGGAAAAGGCTAAGAAATCAAAATTTTAAAATTTCCCTTAAAAAAGCATGTTTTTCTTAAAAAAAAGGTATCTGCATTATTATTATAAAGAAAATCCATTAAGAATGTGTTGAGTGCTAATTATTCAGTATTTTGGACATGTACTCTACATTCAGCAATGTCCGAAAATCCTAATTTTTAAAAATATTGTTATAAAAATTGTGACGGTAGATTTTGAATATTTAAACTATAACATTTAATTATGTAAATAGTTTCAAAAATTTTTAAGTAAAATTTAAAAATAGTAAAATTTATTACCATCTATTTTGTAAAAGTCCCCACTGTGAACCAACAAATTGGTGTCAATTAAATGCCACAGAAAAATACTTGAAATGAAATACGGTCTACTACTTGGAACTTATTTCATAATAAAATAATTTATATGCGAATAGATGAAAAGTCTCCCAATGAAATTACAAACAAAAATATTGATACTGACAGCAAAAACTGAACTCAAAAACTTATTCTACAGTCTAGTTAAATTTTGCTTCCGTAACGTTTTTTTTTGGAAAGTTCAAAAATCATTTGTTAACTTAACGCTCGCATGAAGAACATTTTTAATATCTCCATTGTTTTCTAAATTTAATTTTGGTAAAACCAAATTTTTGAGTTATAACTATCTTGCAATAAGCAAGCGATACGTACATATATTGAAAAATGAATAGCATAAACTAGCAGCAATACATGAAAGTTCGAGCGTAGTTCAAGTTGTAACTTGTAAACCATAGAAGTTTCCGAATAATTGAATAATTTTTTTTTTGTTAGGTGAGCTTAAGCATACAATATACTTTACATACATACATACATATGTATGTACACATGTAACTAAAACTCTATTGGTTCTATTAACACAACAACCAATAACTAAATATAAGCAATTGTATTACATTTTCGATATGGCTAATAAGCATTTAGGACACGCTGATACTTCCAAATGCGTTTGAAGAAAATCGCATAGACAAGCAGTAACGTGATTCCAACAAGTTAACAAATAATTTTTTTTCTTCTTTTTAATAAATGCAAGTACATACATATGAACAAATTTAAAACCATAAATCATTACAATGTATGATTAATGTACGTATGTATGTATGTGTGTATATACTTAAAGCGTTGTTGCAGAATTGCAACATTTATTTTGATACTGAGTTTTATTAATTCAATGTGGCATATGTAAGTAATGGGTGTTTTTTATTGAGGTATAGAACTTTAAGTTGGCATCACTTTTTTAACTGGCGGCCATTTTGTCAGCTGTCAAGTGATTAATATTTAGTTTGGTTTGCCATTTCATCATGAACAGGTTGACAAAAGAACAACGCTTGCAAATCGTGCAAATTTATTTCGAAAATAATGGTTCAGTTCGCGAAGTTTACCGCAAGCTCCGTCCATTTTATGGTCGACATAATCGTCCATCAGAGCAATTAATTCGGTTAACCATGGATCGTTTTCGCACTACGTTTACTCTATGTGATAATACGCATCCGCAGAGACGTCGAACAGTGCGCACCGAAGAAACAATTGCCGCTGTAGAGCAAAGTGTTGAAGAGGACCCGAATGAATCGATTCGCCACCGTGCACAGCAATTGGAGCTTTGTCCATCAACTTTATGGAAGATTTTGCGCAAAGATCTTGGCTTGCGACCTTACAAGATCCAGCTTGTGCAAGAATTAAAGCCGCGAGACCATGCAATGCGTCGTGATTTTGGTGTATGGGCCGAAAATGAGATTGATCTCGATGCTGATTTTCATCGCAAAATTTTGTTCAGTGATGAGGCTCATTTTTGGTTGAATGGCTACGTCAACAAGCAAAATTGCCGCATTTGGAGTGAAGAGAATCCACGTGAGACCCTTGAGATGCCATTACATCCACAAAAACTGACTGTTTGGTGTGCTCTATGGGCTGGTGGAGTCATTGGGCCATATTTCTTCCGATATCATGCTGGAGAGTCAGTTACCGTTAATGGAGACCGGTATAGAGCCATGATAACCGACTATTTTGTTCCCGAATTGGATGGCATGAATGTGGATGAGTTGTGGTTCCAACAAGACGGCGCTACATGCCACACAGCGCACGTCACAATCGATTTATTGAAGGAAACATTCGATGAGCGCATAATTTCGCGGAATGGACCTGTCAATTGGCCACCAAGATCGTGTGATTTGACACCATTGGATTATTTTCTTTGGGGATATGTGAAGTCGCTCGTCTACGCCAACAAACCAGAAACGTTAGGGGACTTGGAAGCCAACATTCGTGGCGTTATTGCCAACATACGGCCCCATATGCTCGAAAAAGTGGTTGAAAATTGGACCTGTAGAATTGGCTTTATTCGAGCCAGCCGCGGCGGCCACATGCCCGAAATCATATTTAAACATTAATGGCATAAAATTATCCTTCCAATAAAGCCAAATTGATGGACATTAAAACGATTTTCTTGTGTTTTATTTCAATTCGAAGTTCTATACCTCTAAAAAAAACACCCTGTACAAATATACATTTTTGCTGAGGGTTATAGAGAAAGAAAACGCAGTGGGCGTTTTTAATTGCTGGCTTGCGATTAACGTTATTAACATTCTTAAATTATGTTCACAGTTTAGCAACAGTGATGTCAACTGACTGTATTTTGCTAACTATTTTTGCAGCGAATTTCGAGCTTTATGTAATTTAATATAATTACATATGTGGGAAATATTTTTGCAGGATATTTCAGCCTATTAAAGTCCAACAACTAAAAAAGTAAAGACCCTTATGTAGAATAACTGCAGAACTAAAATCTTATAAAAAAATTTACTGTGTAAGATTTCACAGTGCAACACGAAAAACTATAACCATATACGGACACCACTACGTGATAAAATACCAAAAAACAAAGACCCGTGTCGCCCAGTTTTGTCCCCAATCAATTACTTTTTCTTTTATGGGCCCCAAAGATTTGGGGACTCGGTGTAATTTTTGCATTTTCTCAGGCTCATATCTTGCAAACCGTTCGGAATTTCAATTTACTCTTTGAAGCAAAGTTGTAGCTCTTGTTATAAAGAACAAAAGTAAAAAGTTTCCCGAATATTTTTTAATATCATTTGCTTAGAAATTTTTCACTTTTGTGGCTATCTAAGCGCTACGTAAAGGGTATTAAGACTCATTCCTAGGAAGTTCATATGTTCTAAAAAGTTGTTTATTAAGATCTTAGCTACTAGGGATGTAACGAATGTTCGCATTCGCATTCGCTTTCGCATTCGCTTTCGCATTCGCAAATTATTCGCTTTCTTTTGCTATTTGCATTCGCTTTTGCATTCGCTAAAATGTATGCGAATATTTCAAGCGAATACTAGCGACAAAAAAATTGTATTTATTTTATGAAAATAGTTTGCGATTAACAAACGTCAAAAGAACCAGAACTACTTTTGCAAGATTTTTTCAGGAAAAATTCATTCCAAGTTTTCTAAATATGTATTTTAACAGCATTTCACATGAAATGTTGAACAGAGTACCAGGCTTTAGGGCCAAAGTAGGAATGGGTTGATTGCCTAACATTTTGTAAAATTATCATTAATTATTATCCATACTTACTCGTATATAAATTTATTTGCATGTGATATTTTAATGAATTGTAATATTTGCATTCGCTTTCGCATTTGCTTTCGCAAAAATTAAAATATATTATTCGCATTCGCATTCGCATTCGCATTCGCTAAACTGGTATTCGTTACATCCCTATTAGCTACATTTTGGTAGTTGCTTGTTTCCTTGAATTTTGAACCGTTTGCTACCTATGGAACCGAGCAGCGGAAAAAAGGTAAACAAAATCTAATTTTTTTAAAGCTTTTGCGATTTTGATCTTGAAGATAAACTTTTTTGATTTGCTATGTTTAAAATTTTTATTCTTTATGACAAAAGCTACAACTTTGTCTCAGAGAGTAAATCAAAATTCAGAACGGTTTGCAGGATTTGAGCCTGAGAAAATGCAAAAATGACGCCGATGCCCCAAAATCTTTGAAGGCCCATAAAAAAAATTTCATGATTTGGGGGAAAATTGGGAGGTACAGGTCTTTTTTTTTTGATATTTTATCACGTTGTGGTGTCCGTACGTGGTTATGTTTCCATGACCTAATAATTCTTTCTGCCAAGTGTACACATCACATCTTAACCTTTCGAATGAAGATATGCTTACGATGGTAGATTAATTTAGGTTAGGTGGAATTAACACCCGCCCGTAAATCCAGTAGTACTACCACATGGTTAAATGATCAATTTGTCCCAAATTCCTGGGCTGTCGTTATTCCCTCTCCAAATAGTTTTTTTCACAAAAATAATGAATCTTGTGGTTTCGTTGGTGGAATCTTCAGTTGTATTCGGTTCTCTTTGGGGCTAAGATTATTCTGGTCTCATTTCTCCCTAATACGTCAAAGTATATCTTTTTGCCTTCCTATAGCAGGGCCATACGTCTCGTTATTGCCATCAGTGCCCTCTTGTCGAGGAATCCATGCAAAAAAATTTATGAATGTCTGGCTGTCTCTTCCAGAGACGTGCGTTTACAGGGACAGTTTTTGATTTTTGTGCACGTTTCAGTAATTCTTAAATAAGCTATATATATAGCATATGCTTTAAGAAATGTTTCAGTGCTGGAAACTGGGGCAACTAATCATTTTCTCGAATTAATCAAATTCTTAATTCGAAACAAGAAAATAATAAGCTTGTTATTTTGTAATCAACTTTTTAATTGATAAGGAACGAAATATGTTGCAATTGTTTTTTGAACCCTTTAAGGTTTCTCTGTTGAGACGTTTTGTAATTCATAAAAAAATATTTTGATTTTTTAAAAGGTTTATTAATCAAATTTCCATAGAAAATTTGTTTCATGAACCTCTTATTAAACAGTAAAATTTTTTATGAATAAGACAGTTAGAGTATATATTGTTACCTTAATATATACTCTAATTCTCATGTATGGCGTCATCGTGTGGTGGCCATCCCTGGAGAAAAAGACGTATCTATACATCTTACACAAGGTGCAAAGACTTGCATCCTTGCATGTAACCAGTGCTATTCGCACCACTCCTACGGATGCACTGGGGATGCTTCTTCATCTACTACCAAGGGAAGGAGATGGCAACGTCCTCGGCAATCCGCCTTCGATGTACCTCTCTGTGGAACGGAAATGGAACCGGCCACTGCAGAATACTCGATGACGAAGTTAGGGGATGGAAGATTGACCAAACCTCCCCTGCTCTACTACACGAACGTCTTTATAAAACCTGGATACCATCCACAGAAATGTGGATGAATGGAACTCCAGGTAGAAGAAAAAGTGTTGATTTTTATACGGACGGCTCCAAAACACAGGAAGGTGTGGGTTATGGGGTCTTTTCGAGGGCTTTAGGTCTTCGTATTGCAAGGCGACTTCCGGATCACTGCAGTGTCTTTCAGGCAGAGATCCTTGCTATAAGAGAAGTTGCGAATTGGTTGAGAGTGAATGTCACTTCAACGACTTTGATTAACATTTACACCGATAGTCGAGCAGCTATTATGGCCCTAGAATCCCCGCTTCTAAGAACAACAACAGCCCTCGACTGCCGATCATCTCTAAATGATATGGCAGAGCAGTTTCATATTAAGATCATCTGGATCCCGGGGCATAGAGGCTTCCAGGGGAACTCTAGGGCTGACGAGCTTGCTAGAATTGGGACAACCTTACAGGTTCCACCGGACTTGGAATGTGTAGGTCTACCCCTACTCTCTTGCAAACTCAGACTTAGGCGCAAGACAGAGGAAGAAACGAATAGAAGGTGGGTCACTAGAAATGACTGCGTGATCACAAGGCAGTTATGGACTCACCTAAATAGAGAAGGTACGTATTACTTAATTTCGAGGAATAGAAAACAAATTTCGGTTCTAGTATCCGTGTTAACCGGACACTGTCTCATAGGTAGACATGCACAACGGCTTAGGGTTGAACACAACGATTTTTGCCGCAGCTGCCAAGACATCGATGAAGAGGAAAGCATAGAACATTTTCTTTGTCACTGCCCTGGACTTGCAGGGAAGAGAATGGCCACAATGGGCGCTCTTGAATTCAGGGAACTTTCTGACGTTGCTAGTGTTGAACTTCAACGTATTATTAGCTTTATAATGAGCTCTGGATGGTTCGACGGTGGGGACTCCGCATAAGCAGAGTCTCCGTGGCATCACAATGGAGCAAAACGGTCTAAGTGAGTCCGGCTTTCGGACTGCCACCTCTACCTAACCTAACCTAACCTACCTTAATATAGAAAGGTCCTAACTCATTATTTTTTTTTAAATTGAGTGTTTTGCATATTTCGATAGAAGAGAACATCTAATGTAACGAAAAATGCAAAAATCTTTACTTCAAAGATATTATCGGTTAGGGCCTTTCCATATTAAGGTAGCCATATATACTCTAATTTTGGGGTTTATTGGTCCAATTTACATGGAATCCAAAACAAAACTTTGCACATTTTAAAAATGTTGATTTTGTTTTTCATACAAAATTCTTAAAACTATGAAAGGACAAGCAAAACCTATATACATATCGATGGTAACAATTAGAAAGGCCCTAACTCGTATTTTCACGAAATTGAGTTTTTCAGTGATTCCAACTCACTTCACACAAGTACACCTTGGCAGAAAAATTTATTGCAATAGTGTACAGGCAGTTATACAAAGCAGTTGTACAAGCAGTTGTACTGTTTATTATTATGTTTTTACCTTTTTACAAACACATAGTAAAGTTACAGTTATTTGAGTTAGGGTCTTTCTACTTGTGGCCAAAAATATAGTTTTTTTTCTGCGGTGAAGAATTAGTAACAAAAACACAACTTTGGTGACGTGATTTGGACAACTAGGGGCTAAGTGTTTGAATTTTTTTAAATATTATATTTTAAAACAGTAACAGTGCTTAACTCTAGATATAAATGATCAAATTAATATAATATAATATTTCTAGTTAGTTAAAGAAGAAATAATTTTTTCACATAAAACTTTAAGAACTCACTGGCTCCACTGTAATGGCTGGCAGATTCATATAAGCTTTACTATTCATGCAGCAAGCAACTTATTTATATTAAAAATATATTTCTAACATATCTATGTTTAAATATTTGCACATTTTATTTACATATTTACATATTTAGTTACGTCTAACATTCATAGATATGTACATGTAACATGCAAGCTATTGCAACATGCTAACTTGCAGCAACAAGTCTCATTCACGTACTCTTATGCTTATGAATATTAAAAAATAAAAAATAAAGATCGTTATTAATTTGTACTTTTAACTGCTGCGACAGAAATGTCATTTTAGCCAAACAACTTAAATCAACTAGCCAACCAGTCAGTCAGGCAGGCAGTCAGTCAGTCATCATTTAATGAAATTGGCTGACTGACTCTACAGACAACTTGTTACATCCAAGTACCCGCGATTTCTTGAAAGACAGTCTAACTCTTTGTTTTCCACAACATGCAATAACAGTGGGCATTAAATTGCCCGAAGTTTTAGCTTTAAAAGGCGGCTGAATTAAAGAAAAAACTTTATTGTTTCCTTGACACTGAAAATGTTTTACAACAGTTTATTGTTGATTTTTTCGGCAATAAAACAACTTTCTCTGCATTTTGTTATATATATGTGTGTGTGTGTGTGAAAGATTTTTATAAAATTGCAAGCTCTTAATTGAAAAAAATCTTGTTTAATATTTTTTTGGTTTGCAAGGCCAAAAGTCACTACTCCTGCCTTTAATTGACATATATTTTTAGGATTTGTCCATTTGAGATTTTATTAAAAATAAAAAATTATTATCTTCAAATTATTTTTTAAGTAATTACACAGTGGGTAGAGTGAATAAAAAAGTGTTTGATTTTCACCTAAAAATTTGTTTTAAAACCCCAAAAATTCATTTGTTTTTTTTTTTTCGTTTTTTAAAAAAATTTTTAAGTAAGAAGCAAATACATGTAATAATTATTAATGAATAAATAACACCAAAGATAGTGGTAAATATTCTCATAAACACATAGTTGAACGGAACAACTAGCTGTTTTCGAAAGCCACTAAACCTTCATCATCAGCGTTATTTTGTGTTGTGGCCACTGTGTGTGGTGTCAGTTGATGTAGATTTCTGCTTTATATACTCAGCCAATATTGCAAATGGAATATGTGAATTGTTTTGATTTATCTTATTTCAATTTGCTGAAAGCTTTTATGTATTGACAATGGAAAGACTGTTGTAAATTTAGAGATGGTAAAATTGAGCTTTCATTACAAAAAAAGCTTTCACCAAAATTGAATACGATAAATCAAAATAATTCACATATTCTATTTGCAATATTGGCTGAGTATATAAACTACATCAACTGACACCAAACACAAAAGTACGCTGATGATGAAGGTTTAGTGGCCTTCGAAAACAGCTAGTTGTTCCGTTCAACTATGTGTTTGTGAGAATATTTACAACAAACTTTGGTGTTATTTGTTCATTAATAATTATCACATGTAATTTAGCTTACAAGGCCATACGAACTTTAGCCTGTTCAAATCATAAATATAGAAACAAATGAAGTTCGAACAATAATAATTAAAATTAACAATGAACAAAAACAAAACCGCATGTAGTTGACAGTATATGTATGTATGTTCGATTTTACTGCTTAAGGGTAGTGGAACTCAATACCAATAATTTTAAGAAAGTTCCAAAGTTTGTGAATTTTACGAAACTTCCAAAGTTTCTGAAAAAGGTGCCATCACTTTTGGTCTACATACAGCTAATTCAGACTTGGTGAAACCGTTTAACTATGTATAGAAATAATGTAGCTAGACTACATTGAACAAATTACAGTAAAAACTTGATAGTCAGGATACTTGGTTGTAGACCCTAATATTATCAATTTATACGGATTTTTTTTAAATTAAAAATTTAAAAACCTTTTTCTTGTATTAAAAATGCTTTTGAAACACATAATGACACCTAATGACATAGTGTATTCATTAATCATTTAAACAAATAATTCCACTTAGGCGCAGCCTAATAAGGATTTTCAGCGTTGCAAGGTTTTCCAGCTTAATAACAATTTCTTACACTGCCGGTCTTCGCGCGGGCTTAAGGATTTTCTCCACCATGTTGTTTCCCGACATGGCGCAGCCTAATAAAGACTTTCTGCCTTGCAAAGTTTTCCTGCCTGGCCGACCAGTTATGCATTTTATGATTTCATGAAAGATTTTCTCAAAAGCTTTAAAATGATACCAATATTGGTTATATTCCTGATTCTTCATGAAGACCAATTAGACTAAGTTGACAAACGGGCGATTATTTATTCCAAATTCGGATGTTTTTACGTAATGAGCAAATACCCAAAAACTTGCTTTTCATTCTTATTTTTATGGCAATTCAGTAAGAAACGAATATTATTTATTAAAGCTATGCTATTTATTTCATGATCCAGGGGCTGGGACGAGATTTTCTTAACAAAAATAATCGACACTATTGCAGTTAAAAAATTATTTTTATTTTGATTTCTTTGTACTTAAAAGTCCTCGTCCAGACTTGCAATTTTTGTTGCTACAAGTTTTTAAAATTCTGTTTTGAAATTGCATAAGTGTCCATATTAGGAAATTCTAGTTTTTCAATTAAGTATTAAAAAATTCTATTTTACAACAAATTTGTCTGAAAAATTAACAATTATTTTTGCTTTTTGTTACATTTTGTGTTTTTTATACAACTGAACAAATAAAATAAAACAAAACGTCAAATAGACCTACAAACTTCAAATTAAGAACTGCGAATTTCAAAACAAAAGAGAATTGCCGAAATGTGTACCCTTCCCCAATCTTCTCACCCATCTCACCAATAAACTCAAGAATTGCTGCATCAAAAATTGCAAGTGTGGGCGAGGACAAAGCAGAGTTCAAAAATAAACGGTACATAATGTCTGATTTTGTTTTGTTTCGTTCTTTGAAGTGAGTGAAACAAAAACAATAAGAAGGATTGCTCAATTTGTTTTTGTATTGTTTTTGCACATGAGCACAAATCAGAGAACACAGCTGATCGGCTGTAATTTAATCGTATGCAGCTAGAAAAGAAAATAACGTTTTAAAATATTTGCGGCAAGCTTGTCATGATCATATAATATAATTTTATTGCATTGTAATTTAACACATTAAGTTTGTTTAATATAGCTAAGCAGCACAGCTTTAACCGGGTGTCCTAAGACTTGTTGGTTTTTATCATTTAATCATTCTATTAGACTAGAGGCCATTTACGGTCACATCTTACTACTCAAGAGCTATTTACATAATTTAGTTGCAACACTCCAATGAACTTTCAGAAAAAGGAAGCAGTATCAATTGTGATTACACTTTTTATAGATATGAGCAAAAAAAATGAAACAAGTTTCGAAAAAATTTTCCAATATTTAACATTGAATCGAGCTATAACATAAAACTAAAATTTCCATTAAAATTACAATCTTAAATGGACTCTTCTTTTTTTTTGGGATTTTTCCACAAAATCTTTTTTTATTACAATTAACAGACGATAACAGTATCAATAACGTGCATTAATGAACAAGTCGAAACGAAAATAAACAATATCTCGTAATGCCAATGTTGATGCCCTTGCAGAATTTATGCTGACAAAATGTAACGAAAATATTTAAATTAAACAATAAACCAGTTCAATATATTTATTTTGCATCTCAATTCTTTTAATTAATATTTAATTTATTTATTTGGAATTTTATTGCAACTAAATTTTATTTGTTTATCTGCCAATGATGACTCAAGCATAAGTGCACTGCTATTGAAAAATCTGCATTTATTTATAAATTTTTACATTATTTATTGAATTTATAATGAATAGCAAAGTGTTACTTGATTGATTAGTTCAAATTATTTATTTAAATCAATTAAACATTATTTAATACAACTAAATATAATTGTTAAGTAAATTGTTGCTTTTGTTATAATAATTTTATGAGGAAGTAAATTAAAATTCATAGTTGTACTTAAGTCCGTGAGTGGCCTGGTGGAGGGGTATGGGTACATTCAAGCTATTGAATTTAATTTCATATTATTATTTAGCATTTTATTTAACTGTAATTGTTATTTTTTTTTTATCTCGGAGAGGGATTCAGATTACAAGTGTAATTATTTTATTGTCTATTTTTATATAAAATAAAAGAAATCTGTTTATGTAGACCTTAGAAAATACTTAACAATGGAAATAAAATATTTACTTCCCAGTAAAAAAAATTGGAAGTCATTCTAAAGGAAGTACATTTTCATTGCTTCCAAAAAATCGATATTTTTAATTTGCCGATAGTTAGCAGAAAACCAAGTAGAAGTTTATTTTAGTCATACAAAACCTTGTAATTCCTCTCTAGTTTTAGAAATTACTCACCAGAATTTTTAAAAAAATTATTTTTTTGAAGAAACTTATGAACTAATTTTGGTCTAAAATTTTAAAGTTATTTGCTTAAATTTACATTAAATTACTGTTTCGCGTTTAAATTCCTTTAAAAAGAAACTAATTGTTAAAATAGGTAACTATTAGCAATTTTTCCTAGATGAAAATATTATCATAGAACACAAAAAAGGACATTTTGCTTAAAATCGCTTCCAATTCGGTGACCAGGCAGCGAAAAAGAGAACTTCTTGCAATGACAACCCTATGTAAAAATCATAAGATCGGATCGAAATTTGCACTACTTCCAGATCGCAAACTCTACATTTTCATGACTTTTTTGGAGTGTCTTTTTTTACTGGGTTTATAAAGCAGAGAAAAGTTTTTAAGCACTCAAAAGCTCAATTAGACTTGTCATAACATAATTGTATTGTAGATCTTCTACATATTGCTTATTATAGCTATGCTATTTATGTTACGACACAGGAGCTAGGACCTGATTTCCGTAACAAAAATAATCGACACTATTGCAGTTATAAAGTTATTTTTGTTTTCATTTCTTTCTACTTAAAACCAGAGTACGAAAATAAACGAAACAAATTGTTTGATTTTTGTTTTGTTTCGTTCTTTGAAGTGAGTGAAACAAAAACAATGAGAAGGATTGCTCAATTTATTTTTGTATTGTTTTCGCACATGAGCGCAAACCAGATAACACAGCCGGCCTGCTGTAAGCCGGCTAACAGCCATCGCCGTCTACAATCAATACATTAATTTAAAACAATTAATTTAATAATAGGAAATAAATGGAAATGTTTTGAAATATTTGCGGCGAATTCGGCATCATCATATAATTTAATTTTATTGCATTGTTATTTAACACATTAAGTTTGCTTTTATATAGCTAAGCAGCATAGCTATAATTGGGTGTCCTAAGACACCTCTCTTCTTTTTCTTCTCAAAGTTACAGAAATTAGTAAATATGACAACGCAAGCAGTGATGAAGGAATTGAGAATTTTCCTTAGTACACGAACATCGTATAAAAAAATTAAATTGCAGTAACAGTCGTTAAGCAGCTCTGGGTCGAAGAACATCATTTCGCGTCATCGTAATTATTTCTTAAGTGCGGTCAGGCTTAGTTCTGTTGTTAGGCCTTTGAGAGTTTTTCGTCTCGCTCGCACTGGTTGACTGATCTGCCACGGATAACCGTATAATCTTGCGGTTTTTTGTGGAATTTCTTTAACAACCGCGTTGCTACTTCCTATGTGAAGGCATAGGTCGCACAGTCAGTCACGGAACTTTTTTGGAAATACTGTTAATAACATCTTGGGCATATGGTCTAGTTACTTCGTGCAACACCATACTATGCAAATTTACTTTGTATAGTATGCTTAATAAATAAATAAATTACAGTAATTAATTCCTTCAAACTGAAAGAAAATGCAAGACAAATTCCCAGTAGGGGCAAAAAGCTATTTCTTTATATACTGTCATGTCACTGTATTTTTTTGTTTGAAAAGTCTGCTAAATCTTTTGCTGGGATATTGAAGAAAAACAACAATAAAATTTGAATGCATTATTTTGCAATATAATTATTAAAAATACTATTGTGGAAAATATAAATAAATTCAAAAAGCCGTGTTGCACGTGCTTTAAGCATTTATAATTTTTATTGTTCTCTATTCTGCACGTTCTTTTTTGTCATTTGTCACATTTTTCATAATAATTAACGATGACCGTACAGCACAACAGCAATAAAAAGTGATAAATATAAACACTAATCTGTCAAATGAAAGAATTAATAATTGTGATAATGTTAATATTTTAACACTTTCATTGTCATTGTTATTTGAAAACTTTTGAGATATTTATTTTGAAATATGAGCTTTTGAGATGAATTTACTTAAATCATCTTTGCATTGTGGTTTTTCATATTGTTTTGTATTGTTTTGTTGTTCTTAAATTTTTTTTTTTTAAACTCGAAGACATTCGCAAAGAGTATTTGTGAAATATTATTATTAATTATTAATTGTAATTAGTTATATTTAGAGCATAAAAAGCTTGTAAACAATGATCAAGTGTACATACATACATATGCACGTATAATGCCGAGTGCACACTCTGGTATTTTGTGACATCGCAATATTGTGTACTGGTGGCAACGTTTTTCATTTCCGATATTTTTCATTCATTGTGTGTTATTGATTTCCATATGGAAAACATAATGGGAAGGGCGTTGTACATATTTTTAAAATGACAACACAAAATGACAACACAAGAAATGCCGAATGTGTTGTACTTGGCATAAGTCTTATTAAAGATGGAATTAAGGTTCCCTCGTATTTGCATATTGTCCAGAAGATGACTTCCAAAGATACAGTATTTATATCCTATAAAGATACAAAGTTGCGAAACATTGTAATCATGATCATTAACTTTGAAACCGATGCGCTGATTGTTGTCGACGTTTTGAAAGCTTTTGCATTGCCGTGAAAAATTTAGCATACATAAGTTTGATTAAAGTAAATATTTTGCTAGTTAAAAACATTTTTTTAATATTTTTTTTGTGAGAATCAATCAAATAACAAAATAAATGGCAATTGTGCTAATTAGTAAAGCTTTCATTGCATCACTCCTCTGGAATCATAATGACTTCCATGGGTGTTCTTTTTTGCTAAATACTCATTTCTAATTGCAACAGCTACAATAGAAAAACGATTGCAACTAAACTTTATAAAGTTCAATAACATTTTTATTCAACTTCTTAAACATATTCGTAACCATGCGAATTGAAATATAAAAAAAAGTTAAATAACTTGCAAGTGTGTAATAAAAGCCCACTAGTGGACTAAACAAATTTCAAAATCAGCAACACATAAGTAGCTAATTAAATAAATAAAATCTGTTTTAGATAAATAATATAAGTAGGTAATATTTTAGTTTCAGAATCGTTTATTAAATTCAATTTTGTGGCATTATAAGTATATAATCAGTATGTCTGTGGAAAATCAAATCAAATAGTCAATACTGTTTAGTTTAGTTATTGGGGCATGTTTCTTTAAAATGCTGCTGCTCCTGCTGCTGCTGCTGCCACAATGTTGTATGTTGTATGCCAACAAGTATTTATTGTAGTTGCGGCTTTTACATTTTATTTCACGCTGCAGCTTGATTTTCATTTTGTTGCTTGATTTTTTTTGCCTTGTAACAGAATATCAGAAAGATATATTTTTCCTTGATTTTGTAGCAAGTAATTACATACACACATATTAATGTACAAACATACATTCATTCATTCATATTCGTACTCAAGTTAAACTGAAAATAAAAAACTTTAAAAGCAAACTAAAGAATCATTGAATTGTTTGAGTTGTATGATACGAGGAGTTGTCGATATTTTCTTAGTTGCTTTCAATTATTTTGGCTAATAATATTTGTGGCTTGTACTCGTACTTCTTACAACTTGCCATTAGACAAGTTTCAAATAAACACGCTGTCCGTGCAAAACAAATCCATGTAAAAAGTCAGTAGGCCTTCTCTAGCTTGTGTTCATATGTTTACCTAACAAATATTTGATACTCGTACTTGCAATCATGTGTTTTCGTTATGTGGGCTGTTTCGTCTAATATGAATGTAAAAATCTTTGAGAAGAAATCTGCCAAGAGCACTTTTTTTTACTTTTATTCTTGTATTAGATAGAACTTAGATGAAACATTTTGTGATTTTTTTAATTAAGTCCCAGTACATTCTATTACATTTTGTGGCATTGCAGTAGTGTTTATTAGAGGCAACGTTTGCCATTTCCGATATTTTTCGTTTTGTGGTATTGCTTTATACAAAGAAAACATAATGTGAACGGCCTTGCACACAGTTTGAAAATGACACCACGATATGACAACACTAGAAGTGCCAGATGTGTACTCAGCATAAGAAGAGAATTTTTACCAGCAGTTTTGCACAGAACAAAATCATCATATTTTTTCAACTAAAAACGATGTTCTTATGCGCATTAGTGTCCCTTTGTATCAATTGTTGTAAGATAGTTCAAGTGATGAAGGCACTGCACTACTCCTACTTCAGAGGCTACTAATCTTAATGTAATATCAGAGCGCCCTCTTTCGTCGGTATTGTGTAGCGGAATTTTCGCGTGAAGTAAAATAACCAATAAAATGGCTACTAAGCATAGCTTTGAAAATTTAATAAATTTAATACGCCTCATTAACACCAGAGGCGCTGCAACACTGCATTGTTAAAAAAAACGTGCAAAAAGCAGAGTTGTAAAATAATGAAGCTTTTCTCTATCTCTTCTCTATCACTATCCCTTTCCTAAAGAATGTAACAACTACTTCTTTTAAAAAAAGTATCGAATTTAAACTAAGTTATGAATTTATTCTATACAATTTTTAATCAATTTAGTTAAATTATTAATTAATGCATTCAATTTTTTTTTATCAATTTAACAGAATTATTCATGGATTCAATTATTTTTCAAGACTTCATTGCTACAATTATTTTTCATCAAACAAGAAATCATAAAATTTTACAGCCTGGCTCACGATGCAACATCGCGATGTTGACAAGAAAATTTTGATCGAAAACTTATATTGAAAGCAATAATAAAATAAGAAAATTATTTTATACTTTCAAGCGCTAGAAAGCTTCTTATCGCCATCCTGGGCTAGACAGTTAATAATATTTTTAATTAATTTTTTAATAAATTTAACTAAACCTTAAAAAGGCTCAATCTCTAAAAATTTGCATTAGAATGAATTATTAAGTTGTTTTAGAAGAAATATTTTAGAGTGATATATGTGCCCCTAACTGTGAAAGTGATCTATGTCCAAATAAAAATATAATCCAGTAAGTAAAGTAAGAAAATAAAAAACATGTTGATTATTGAGTTCTTGTTTCATTTTTGATATTAGTTGAACTTCTCATTTGTTTAAATGAAAGTTTAACATAATAACTCTAGTTGTTGTAAAAAATTTTTGGGTAAAGGTTCCCTGACGATCTGCATTAGGAACAGTGAAATGCGCATAGGATCAATAATAAATTTCAATGTGTTTTTAATAAGAAAAAAAGAGAGTTGTCTTAGGACACCCTGTTATAGCTATGCTGCTTAGCTATATAAAACAAACTTAATGTGTTAAATAACAATGCAATAAAATTATCTTATATTGTGCAAATATTTTAAAACATATCCATTTATTTCCCATTATTTTCTTTTCTAGCGTGGTAAATGTATTGTTTGTGGCCGGCGGCGGCTTACAGCCCATCGACTGCGTTCTCTGGTTGTGCTCATGTGCAACAATAATACAAAAACAAATAGAACAATTCTTCTCATTGTTTTGTTTTGTTTTTGTTTCACTCACTTCAAAGAACGAAACCTAGCTTACATTAAATAAATAATGGTAGAAATAATATATTATTTTCCAAAGCAAGAAATGAGAGGGTTATTTTATCAAACACAATAATTAAACATTAATTACCACGTGCATTACCACATCTGCACAAAAATAATGTATAGCTTTTGCTTGTGACGAGTGTTATGAGTTATAGAAATCATTCCTCGGACGTATTAAAATAATTCATTACTTTCCTAGGACATGTTCTGTATCAACAGTATCAACAGTAATGAATTCTGGAATGAATAATTATACATGCTGTGCATTACTTTTGTCTGTACTATTCATTACCTTTTCCCACTGGGAACAAAACAAAATCAAACATTTTGTTTCGTTTATTTTCGTACTCTGCTTTTAAGTACAAAGAAATCGATTATTTTTGTTACGAAAATTACGTCCTAGCTCTTGTGTCGTGAAATAAATAGCATAGCTATAAAAACACTTAACTGAATAAGTAAAATAATAATTTGGGATTATTAATTTATAACTAATTTCATGCCACATTTTTATTTTTATTTTATATTAATTTAATTCCATATAATTTTCAAAACTAAAAATATTTGACTTGGACCACTTTTATAATTATGGTTATATATTCATATACATATGTATGTAATCGTACATTTTAATAAGACTTCTCAGGAAGCCCATTGAAAGTCTTCTGTTGAGTTAATATTTTAACAAAACTCAGGGCTTAGGCTTTGATTTTTCATTTTAATTTGAAGCAATAAATTAATTAATCTTCTTGATTAAATTAATCACACTTTGAATTGAATTAAAGTTAAGTTTCTATTAATGATTTGATTCATTTAATTGATTTAAAGTATAAGTTTCAATAACCAACCTAATTTATTTAATACGATATTAATTGATTCTAATAAATTTTTCTATTACTGAATTGTTTAAGTCAATCAATATACGATACCATACGATAATAGAATCAATAAATATAATAATTTTTTCTTAGTTACTTTTTTGATATATCCAACCAATTTTGATTAAAAAACATACTTTTTTTTTAAAGATAAGTAACACTGTTACACTGGTGTTACATTCCTTTAGAAATGGGATATTGATAGAAAAGGTGGTGAGGGAAGTGATAGAGGAAGGCTTCATTCTCTTAAGACTCTGATTTTTGTACGTTTTTAGTAATGCAGTGTTGCAGCGCCTCTGGTGTCTATGAGATGTATTAAATTTTCTAAGGTGTGTTTAGTAGACATTTTATCAGTTATTTTACTTTCCTGATGATTCTGCTACACAATACCGAAGAAGTTACATTAGGATCAGTATTCGTTGAAGCCGGTGTAGTTCAGTGACCATTGTCTATGCCTGCATCATTAGAACTTTTCCTACAACAACTTATACAAAGGGATACTAAACCACATCAAAAAAATGCGTGGTGTTGTTATTTTTTCAATGACTGTTTGATACATGGATTGAACCCAGGACCTTCGGTTTTGTAGTCAACGTGCTAACTACTTCAGCCAACGCCACCCTAAAAAAACATATTTTACTTTTAATTAGCAAATAACTATTTGTGGAAAATTTTGTAATTTATGTCATAATTTTGGCAATAAGTGCAAAGTTTAACGTATCGCTCATGATGCAGAGTTAATCCTCATATTGTTGTTCTTCATATTGTATAACAATTTTATACAAATACATGTCTTGTTTATTGAACTCTTGAAAACAAGATAAAATTTAATTTTTCTATTCTTTAAACTTGTTTTCTGGCCAACCAGATTTTTTTTGAGTTATGACATTGTTTGAGTAAAAGAGCGATGTGTTTGATTGATGCCATTTTTTTTTCTGTGCATAGTAAGTCCTAGAATGTGCAAAGTGGTTAGACCCTCTTAATTTTGAAAGTCTTGTGTTTGTTGGAAAGAAGGAAGAGGAGCTCCCTTGTGCACGCAAAAAGTTTCCTTTGCAAAGCCTCCCTTCTCTTGTGCAAACTCAAAACTTTGCGAAGTAAAACTTTGCGCGCGCGAAAGACGTCTCAGTTGGGGCAAAAAGCAGAGGAAAGATTGACTGAGTGGCATGAATTTGTTAAAATCACATTGGGAGGAGTCATATTCATGTTTAAAAAGCTTTTATTCGTTAAAAAAACAGGTATAGAATTAATCTTGCAACTATAATAAATCGCGGAACCTAGGAACCTGCGAAACCTGCGAAACCGACTTACAATCATTGGAAATTAGAGTGGATCACGCTAGATACTTCCGGTTCATTAAGCTTAGAGGGTATTGACTTTTCTGCTCGTGCTCCTAAATAAGACTTTGTTTTCTTGAAATTAATATTTTTCAACATAATATTTTTAGCTTATACTTTTATTCTGAAGTTGCAAAATATTTTTAATTCAAGCAAACATTTTTGAAATTCTACAACATCGTTTTAAGAATGCCGTCCATTTAATTCAACTCCACACATAAACAGTCTTCCGTTGCATGAAAAACTTTAAACTGTTGCAATGGAATGCTCCCCCCGCTTCAATTGTCTTGTAGTTGCTAATATTTATATTTATTTAACTAATCACACATTTTTAGTAACAAATCTTAGTGAAAATACAAGACAGTTGAAAAATATCCATAAAATACCAGTTGAACAGCATTTCCAAAAAAAAAATATCTTAGCACATCGAAACATGTTTTGGGATTTTCCAAACGAAACTTGCAAAAACACGTTTGTATTTAGACAAAACAATTATTTGGATGATTTTTCTTTTCTGTTAATATTCTTTTTGGCGGTTCACATTTGTTTGTTTAAATGAATTTTTGCAGAAAGATATCACTGCTACTATTGTTATTTTAGTTTTTAGTTGCAAATGCCAGCCAAGTTAAAATCAAATCAATCTGCAAAGTTTTTTTTGCAGCAAACTTCTCTTCAACTTTTGACTGGCTAATCTTTCAAGCAAAGTGTGGTCAGGACTTGACTTACGGAATTGAAAAGTGCAATAGTTTTTGATCAAAGAGTCAGCCAGTCAAGCAGGTGTATTAATAAATGAACTTAAACTTCTTGTTTTGTAAGGACGTTGACGTAACCGTTGCCGTTGCCGCTACCGTAGCTGTTGCCGTTAAACGAACAATTTTGTTTTGTTTCAGAATGTTGCAATAGAACGAATGATTTTTTTTTGTGCGTTTTACGCTACAAAATCAAAACCGGAAAAAGTTACGCAAACTAAAACTTTTGGTTTTCATTTATTTGATATTGACTTTTTGTTTCATTACAATTTTAATTGTTACTTGTTATCTATCGTGTGGCTTTATTTGAAAAGAATTATAAGGTCTTATGGTTTTTTTTTGCCAAATTCGCGTTAATTGCTTTCCGTGGTTAGTTAAAGTTAAAAAAAATATTAATAAAAAAATAAAAAAAAATATAATAAAATAACTTTTATTTAACATGGTCAATAGTTAAATAAATGTTGCAAAGCTAGTTGTTAACATTGCTTCAGCTTTTAAAGTTATTAAGTGGCAGCAATAACACCGATTAAGCCTTTTATTTTTTGTTTTTGCGTAAATAATAATTTTGCAATACATATTTTTTTGTAGGTTTTCAAGCCACAAATTTGCTTGAAAAAGTGAAAGACTATTAACAAATATATTTTTTTTATGCAAATACTCATTAGATAATACATAATTTATTTCTTTTTAATATCTTGCATATAATCGAACATTTTCTTTGAAATCGATTTAACAAGTTCTAATTAAATGTATAAACTAAAAATGTTAAAAAAGAGTGGATAGTGCTGTTTGCATAAAGCTGTTATTTTTATCGAACCCATTATAAAAGAAAAGAAGAGAGGTGTCTTGGGACACCCGGTTATAGCTATGCTGCTTAGCTGTATAAAACAAATGTTAAATGTTAGGTTTTAAATAATAATGCAATAAAATAATATTCCCCCTTTTTAGGAATGGCGTCGTCGACGTCACATCAAGACGACAGTACTTATTGTCACTTGTCTACTCTTTATCGGCAACAATTGGATTTTATTGACCATCTCTTACTAATCTGTAAGGTTTTGTAAATTAATGCAGCATATTAATTGTAGTCAATTGTTGTCGACAAACAGTAGACAAGTGCCAATGTTTACTGTCGTCTTGATGTGAAGTCGACGACGCCATTCGCAATAGGAGGGATTATGTTTATGATAGGAGGGATTATGTTTATGATGATGTCAAATTCGCCGCAAGTATTTCAAAACGTGTCCATTTATTTCCCATTATTTTCTTCTGAGTGTCTTTAAAACAAAGCGACAGCAAAACCAACAGTCGACTTTGACTTTAGCTGGGAAGATCTTCACAGCACTGCAACAGTTGAGTTAGTTTTTTTTTCGTTCAACAGCACAGTCGGCAATTGATCGTTCGTTGTTTGTTTTGTGCTTTCGTTTTGCTATTGGCATTGAAATTTTTTGCAGTCACAGCACAGTCAAAGCAAATGATATAAAAGAAATGGAAGCACTTTCAAACGCTGGTTTTAAGTACAAGAAAATCAAAAATTAGTGTCGATTAGTTTTGTTACGAAAATCACTTCCTAGCTCCTGTGTCGTGACATAAATACCATAGCTATAATAAACCATATTTATACTGTTTTCGCTAGAAAATAGGACTTTTTAGATCACATATTTGTAATAAAAGAATAAACAATTTCTATGTGATAATTTATAAAAATTAATTCATACTCACTATTACTAAGTTTAGCTCCTTGTGATATTAACATTGACAATGGCGTAGATTTATCACGCGTAAATGGTTCTGACCGTCTGTGGGAACGTGATGCATTTGGTATTGAGCCCCGATGGCCGGTAGAATTTTCAGAACTTACACTGCCTGTTGACCCCCTTTTAGTATTATTTGTGGTATTGGATGGAGGTGATATTATCCCCAGCCAACCAAGTAAACGATTTTTTGCCGTACGGCCATATCGCAGGTATTCTTTTGTTAAGCCCATTTTTTAAGACTGCAAAGGAAAAAGATCGAAGAAATGAAATGAAAAATAAGTACTTTCAATAAATTTTAATAAAAATAAAACATCTGGCGCTAATAGAGAATAATACACGATAAACACATTTTCTGTAGAAATAATTCACATTCTTTGCAGTAAGCCAGCGATTCCCATTCCCTGGAAATTTTCTCCCATTTCTTTGTTACCCTGTTCAAAAATGCATTTGTTAGACTGAAAATAAAACAAGTGGAAGCAAAAAGAAGCAAACTTTTTTTAACTCCTCAATAACAATTTCATATCTCCTGTTAGCTGATTGTTTGACAAGTTTTTCGCTGTTAAACACATCTA
Source organism: Tachina lurida (assembly GCA_944452675.1). Classification (NCBI taxonomy): domain Eukaryota; kingdom Metazoa; phylum Arthropoda; class Insecta; order Diptera; family Tachinidae; genus Tachina; species Tachina lurida. The sequence goes on along the minus strand of OX101754.1, from coordinate 92,696,416 downwards.
GTTTTTTTTAAGATTTATACTACTTTCAAGCAATTATATTTGTTTTGTGAGCTTTGATGCTTAATTGCTGTAAAGTCTACAACTAATTGCCGACCTTGGCAATGAATATTAAAATAAATAGTTCTAGCATTTCAATTATAAAATAGTTAGCAAAAACCTGTATTTGATCTGCAATATTGATTTATTTTATTGTTTTTTTAAACAAACCAATTTTTTTTTAATTTCTTAGCAATGAAATGTTGACACTATTTGTATTTGTTATAAATAGATAAGAAAAGTAATCATCATTAAAATTTAGAATATTTTTCTCTTACCGATGGAAATAGATCATTTTGTAGGCTCATAAAAGTTTCTGTAAAAGCAGTGTTCAGTTGAGTATAAGAGGTGAAGTCAACTTTTATCCTTGTTAGTAGATTTTGATTGGTAGCTTAATCTTACATTAAAACTTTGAACCTGCATATCCCAGAAAAAAATTTTTCTTCGGTTAATGCAGGGTTGTAAGTAAAAATTCATATTGTGGCTATTTCGCCTTGACTTTTTTCCTTCTACTGTATAAAGTGCAAAAATGCGGCTGTACAACACAAATGCTAGAGAAAAAACAAAAATGTCAGTATCCCCCCCGGAAGTACAATACCTGAATATTTTTTCTTACCCGCAAGCTTATCTACACCATGTGGAAAACACGATTTTTAATGAAATAGAATACGAGAGTTTCGTTTTTATAATGCAATGTTTTAATTATTAATTTCTGCTTCCATTACATTATATCTTCAGATTACCACATTATCTTATTATATACAATTATTATTGTTTTTCTCTTTGACCATCACAGTAACTATCCACTTAAAAAAAGCATTCCCAAGAAGTCATGAAAATGTAGAATTTGCGATCCGAAAGTAGTGAATATTTAGATCCTATTAGAAGCGATGTTAAGAAAAATTTCCTTTTTAGTATTCCCTTACGGAAAAGTGTAAAATCTTGCCTGTTTTCTTAACTTTATATGGGAATTTAAATGCGAAACATTTGGGGTATTCAAATGGTACTCATAAATTAACACGCTTTAAAGCAATAAAACGAAAAAATATGACTGCTGTGAGCAACCACCCCTCATAATTTACAATTATAAATATTGTACGTATTTGTGTTTTGATTTTAGCACCTTTGTACATTGCTTACTCTCTCTCTCTCTCTCTCTCTCTCTCTCTCGCTCTCTCAATTTCCTTGGTAAACTCTCAACCATTTCTACCGTTGGTCACAAGTAAAAAGGCCCTAACTCAAGTAATTATAACTTTACAGGAGAAAGTAAAAACATAATATATAGTTGCTTGTGCAACTGCTTTGTAAAACTGCTTGTAAAAGTTTTACTTTTTACACTATTGTAATACATTTTTGTGAAGAAGTGTATTAGAAATGTGAAATGTATTAGAATCACTGAAAAGTTCAATTTCGTGAAAATACGAGTTAGGGCCTTTCTAATAAACACAGCTGAGAAAGTCTTATTACTTTATGACCTTTTTGTTTGAGCCATAACAACAATTTTCTTAAACTGTGTTAAAATGTTATGACACTTAGGATACTTAAGACACTGGTGTGAATACCCCAATTGTTTTCAAGCAAATTTCAGTAAATATTTAAAAATTTGTAGATGAAAATGTGTTCATAAATTTCGTAAAATTTTTTAAAAAAGCATTGTAAGTATTTTCTAACTGTCTTATTCATAAAAACTATTTCTGTTTTATAATAGATTTATTAAACAAATTTTCTATAAAAAGCAAATTTAAATGGGATGCGAGGAAATCAGCTGTTTTCAATGAAATCGGTATTTTGTTAGAAGAATGACATGTAATTTGAAAAAAAAACGCGTTGTATGCACAGCTCTGGGGACGGATTCCACAACGATAAATTTTGAAGTGTTTACTTGTTGATTTGTGCGTCCGCAAAGATGAGACTGAGTTTTTTTGACAGTTAAAGTGCACACTAGTGCCAAAATTTTTCAGTGGAAAAAGTGCGGAGAAATGTGAACACTGAAATTTGCTAACACTCCAAAACTCATCTTTGAGGAGCTCCTGGGCTGAAAAACAGTTCTCGAGTTATAGCTTAAGTGCAGCCAGGCCTGTGTTTGTTCTTAAGCATTCAAAAGCTAAAAAAACTATTCACACTATTCTTTCTATTCGATGGAAAGTTTATTGCTCATACAGAGTCTTCGGCAGAAATCGAACCCGTCACACACCGAGTACTAAGCTAGTGCATTAGCTGCTTTCCAAAAAAATTAACAGTGGCATAATATCAAAATGTTTGTTTATAAAAATTTAAAATTTTCTTCTAGTTTCTCGCAAAATTGACTTTTAGAAGATTTTTTACATATTACAGGCCACTGGTCTTAAATTTGAGAATATACTTAGTATTTTTGTAATGAAATGAGTTACCTTAAAAGTGAAAACTATGTTCTATTTTCATACAAATGACAACTGCTTGCTGAAACTCCTTATGCGGCAGAAATTGTTTGCCACATCTTAATAAAACTTTGAGTGAAAATTAATGAGAGTTTTTTTTTAGATCATTATTAAAATCATTAAAAAAAAAAATAAGATCACGTAAACGGAAACAAGTATGGTAAAAAGCTTGTTTAACATGGACATACAACTAAACTGTTTACAATTGAGTTTAATTGCATCAAATTGAATAACAATTTTCCACTAAATGCATCTCAATTTGACAAAATGTTTTTATTATTGACATTTTGCTTCAAATTAAGCACTAAATGATAACGATATAATTATCAAAAACAATGAATTAAATAAAGTTTTTAATTGGTAACTGATATATATTTTTTTTATTATTTGAATATAATAAACAATTTAAGTTTTTCCCCTTAAGCATGACTTGCTAAATGTGATATATGTAAGTGAACTTAGCACTGGGCACTTAGCACGCCTCATGGGGTCAGTAGCACAAGTGTGTGTTATTGGTGTGTATACGGAAATATTTTTAAAATGCCTATAAAACAGATAATTGTTTAGTATTAAATTGAAACTGAACTTAATAATTTATTTTGAAAACTTTCTACAATGGCATACACATTATTTATACATCGTTACTTTATTCATAATCATGTTGAAAAGAAAAAAGATCAGTGCTTGAATGAAGAATTTTTTTTAATAAACCTAATCATGAATATTCCCTCGGAGGTTATTCCTCATGGAAAATAATTTTTTTTGAGAAAAAGCTCCTCCAATCATAAATTCCAATCATAAATTCATCGCATTATGATGCCAGTTGTCTTTCCTGTTTCTGCAGGGTTCTTAGTTTCATTTTATGCTAGGTACACACTTTGCGGCATGTTTATGCAACCAGGCAGATTTCATTGTTGGTCGCATAGTGTGTAGTCTTGTTTTGTTGCATTCTTGGCTTCCAATATATGAAAATATTTTGTTATTTTCAGATTGCATAGATGATTTCATTGTAGCTTAGAGTAAGTGTATCAGAATATGCAATATGAAATATAAACATGTTTCCTAAGCACATTGCTAAGTGTGTACCTTGCCATTATACCTTATCTACAATTAAAACCTCTTCATCTCCCAGAATCTCCAAAATAGCTATTTTCTTATCACCAAAAATTCCCACAGTTTCTTTAAAATTAAACTGAGGGCCAAATTCACCAATCTTACTTAAATATCAATTTATATTTTAATGTCGATTTTCATTCAATTTTGTAGGGAAAAAATGACATTTAAATATAAATTGATATTTAAATAAGTTGATAAAATTGGCCCTAAGTTATTTTAAAAGAAAAATTTGCATACATTTATTTATTTAATTAAATCCATTTATATTGAATATTTTAAAAATTTATTGTGTTTTTTTACCTTGTGTTCTAAATATCTTAAAGCATATCGCTCATTTACTCAAACAATGTCATAACTCAAAAAAAAAGTAGTTTGACAAAAAACGAGTTTAAAGTTTTAAATTTAACCACAAATTAATGGAAAAAGAAAATTTTACTTCTCTCTCAAGTATTTTGTACACAAGATATTTGTATGACATTGTTACACAATATGAATAACGATATGATTACTGACTCAAAAGTTCCGTTTTTTTAGTTATGACGTTGTTTGTATAAATAAAGGCCGTTTCACACTATAATACAAGTATTAATACTTTTGTGGAAAATGCAACTCTGACATGTTGATTTGTTATTGTCTTTTGAAATTTTTGAAACAGAAATTAGATTAGGGATGCATTTTCGTCAAAAGTATTAATACTTGTATTACAGTGTGAAACGGCCTTAAGCGATATTTATACAAAAAGAGTAGCGTAAAAGACACTAATAAAACGTTAAAAATAAACAAAACAAGAATAATAAAAACTTCAGAGCCTAAATCTGCTAATTCATCAGTTATTAAAATTTTGCTATACATGTGGTTTGTATTAAAAAATTTTACCATTTGAGAAGATGGAATTAATTTGTTCCAACAAACTGAATAATTTTTAAAGTGTGTATTTTTATTTATATATTTCAAAATCGTTAAAAAAAATTAAAATATTTTCTGTAGAGTTGTATAGAAGTTCAATTAAATTGTTTTTTTTTTAACATTCAAAATTTGATTCACAATAGTTAATAATATCCCATGTTTAGAGTTGCCAGGCATAAATGTTTATGTATTGAGATCAGAGCTCGCAAAATATGCTCAACCAAATTTCTTTGTGCGGTCTTCTCACTCAAAAGACCTAAAGAAATGAGATTGAATCACTCAGTGTCTGAACAACAACCCTCTTTTTACTTTCAATCGTGTTCTCGCTCCCGGGTTATGAGTTGAGCGTAACACACCAATCGGTCTCTTACTGAGCGCATGATACGAACAGAATAGTTCGTTGCTCAGCTACTGAGGGTCAGTAAGTGAGCAAAACAAGCAAAGTGTTTGCAAAAAAGGTCTTTATTTTTATTGTTGCGTTTGCTTTATGTTGTTGTTTTAAATATTTCGTCACAGGCAAAGCATTAAAGAGGAAGGGAGAATATAGTAATAAACAACAATAAAAATATCTGTAAATCAAACTATTTGTTAACGAAGTGTAATTGTAATATGTATATAAGACAGATATGTGCACAACAAAAACAAAATTAATCTTCATATATGTAAATGTTTACCTATCAACACTCGCAACACACATACATGCTCAAAAGACCGTTTGCGATATTTTAAGGCCTCATTAGTCTTTACTTTTCGTTGCTGTTCTGTGCCGTTCTTTTCTGTATCAAATATTTTGCAATTACTTTTTCTGTGAAAAAAATCAGCTGGCAACCTATACAAAGTATCACAACACACTAACACATACACACTTTTGCTGTTACTTAACGTTGAATTCTATTTTCTACAGATTTGTCCGCAACAGAACAGAACGAAAAAGGAAAAACTAACCACACATACTGACTTTCAATTGAAGAGAAACAAAACAGCTGATTCAGAACAGAACAGCACGTAAAGACTAATTCTGCCTTAACGAAATAAAGGGTCTCGAGTGAACACATGAGCCGACCGATCGAACAAAAACGGTCGTTGGTTGAGCGAAGAGCAAGCCAAAGAAGAATGAATTTTGAGGGTTTTTTCGCGACAGCGTGGCATCGTGTTAGTGGACGAGTGTTTTTTTTCTGACAACAAGCACAAGAGGGACCAATTATTACGAGCTCTGATTGAGATATTTCGAAGTTTTTTTTTATTTCCAGGAGAAAAGGAAAAGTAAAGAAACTGCTTCAGAATTTTGATTTACGATTGGGCTGAATATCTATATTTAGTTGTTTGTAAATTAAAAGCGTAAAGTTAATTTTATGAAAAAAAAAAAATAGTTTTTTGTGTTACGACTACATATGTTGCAATAAACGGTCAATATATTGATGATATGTTCTTGTCTGCAGTTCGGGCCACGATTTAGCAATTATTCATTGGGCATGTGATGAAAACCGATTTAGACACAAAACCCATTTGAAAACTGTTAAGGATGTGATATGCTTGCTATAGTTGTTGTGTCAATAATTTTCAAATTTGTTTATAATAGTTTTTTTTTCAATAATATTTAATAAGTGTAGCCTCACAGCTTATTATAATGTCTATATTTTTGTTGTATAGAGTGCTTTTAAAAATTCAGTAGTTTGAGACTGGCTTCAAAATGGTTATCAAAATCGAATAGGAATTCATAATTTTTTTCCAAAACGATCGCCTTGAAATCGTTTTAAAATCGATCGTTTCCCGCCACATACCTGATTATGAAAAATTACCCAAAATTCCAATAAATAAACACCCCAATAGTTCGGGTGCTCTCAAAATTTTGACAATTACTCATTGTGAATAATAGAATTTATAGAAGCACTAAAAGATATTCACCCCTATCGTGAATAGCAAGTGGAATTTTTGCACACATGAAATTTTTATTTTCCTCGAATGGAAAAAATTGCTATCGTGAATCTTCCGTGAAATTTTTTCCCTAATATCAGTCACAGTGAATGTAAAAAAGGAAACAAGATTAGTAAAGCTTACAAATTAATTGAAAAGCAGAAAAATTTAAGTTAAATAATAAATGATTATTTTTTAACCTTAAAGTTGTGTTTTTTTTAAATATTCTAAGTGCAGTGAAAAAAAATCTTAAGTATACCATCGCGGTGCTCCACCATGAAATTTACTGTGTGTGAACCAAATAGATTAATACTCCAAAAGTTATTGCAGGAAATTATTGTTAAGAATCATGAACTTGCCCTTGTCCTAAAAGTAAATATTTATAACTTTTAATATATAATTCAAAGGAAAATATCGAATTTATGCGATGCAATAATTCAGTTTGCCTGCAAAAATAAAGTGAACGAAACCAAGGGTAAAGGAAAAAAATTCACGTGAAAAATATTATTCACGATAAGGGGAATCAAAACAAGGGGAAAAATTTCAAGGGATAAATTATTAACGATTAGAATTTGGTGAAAAGTGGAAATATTTCGAGGGAAAAATTTTCACGATAAGGGTGATTAAATCACTCGGAGTGAATGAACAATCAATAACTTTTTTTATATTTCATTTTAGGAGATTTCGACTTAGGCATCGATTTTTGCTAAAGAAAAATTAAAACTTAATAAAGCTTCAAAGCATAAAGGAAAACATAAGCTGATTTTATTTAAATCTGTTTGTTTAAGTGGGAGTATCTGTCTTATAACTATAAGTGAGTGTTTGGCTTAGATTTTATGATTTTACTTGCTAATTTGCTTATTAATATATTTATTAAATACGTTTTGTTTAATAAATTATTGTAGGTGTGAAATTCTTCATAAAACCTCTTAATCAATTGCGAAAATATTTAATTGATAAATGCATAAATAAAAGATTTTTTTTATTACTTTTTATGATAAAATCCACACACGTTTTTACACGTTTAAAATCAACAATATTACAATCATATTGCAAGAAATAAAAAAAAATCTTTAGAAATTAATTTATCGCTGGGGTATCAATGAATTATACATATGTTTGGTTGTATCTGCTTAATAAAGTAGAATATATCTCATAAATAAGTATGTATATCAAAAAACTAATCAATATTAATAATAAAAAATTTTATTACTTTGGATTAGTATCTTACAAATTTATTGATTTAATGACAAGTTCTTAAATCAAAGATTAAATTAAGACATAAAATATGAAATTTAATTTCATATTAATTTGTAACGAAATGTATTGCAATTTCAATTAATATTGATGGACATATGTTGCACCCTAACTTAAAAAAAAAATCTCTTTTTGTTATCTACTTCAATCTTAATTCCAACACATAGTAAGTGCCACTTTGTAATAGAATAAGGGGAAATATAAGAAGAAGATCGTTATTTCATTAAAATTCCAGAAAGCTCTTTATATTTATATGTTTATAAGAAATGCATACATTTCACTTTTCCGATATAATTTATTAATGTTATTTAATATTAAAGTGCAGCCAATAGGAGTAACTATTTACTTTATTATTGCATATGAAATTAGTTTTATTTTTTTAAATAAATAATATAATTCATAAACACAATTGATTATTTTTAATTATCAAATCGGTTGCTAACAATTGTAATTACTGTGAAAAAAATTAACTTTACATTGTTGTCACCTATTTTCATTATTTATAGCAAAAAGTTTAACAAAATTTATGATGCTGGAGACATCACGATTCCCTAAATCACATTAACAATTCTTGCTGCCAAACACACTGTACACTCGCTTAACGGCATAAATAATGGGTGTTTTTTATTGAGGTATAGAACTTTAAGTTGGCATCACTTTTTTAACTGGCGGCCATTTTGTCAGCTGTCAAGTGATTAATATTTAGTTTGGTTTGCCATTTCATCATGAACAGGTTGACAAAAGAACAACGCTTGCAAATCGTGCAAATTTATTTCGAAAATAATGGTTCAGTTCGCGAAGTTTACCGCAAGCTCCGTCCATTTTATGGTCGACATAATCGTCCATCAGAGCAATTAATTCGGTTAACCATGGATCGTTTTCGCACTACGTTTACTCTATGTGATAATACGCATCCGCAGAGACGTCGAACAGTGCGCACCGAAGAAACAATTGCCGCTGTAGAGCAAAGTGTTGAAGAGGACCCGAATGAATCGATTCGCCACCGTGCACAGCAATTGGAGCTTTGTCCATCAACTTTATGGAAGATTTTGCGCAAAGATCTTGGCTTGCGACCTTACAAGATCCAGCTTGTGCAAGAATTAAAGCCGCGAGACCATGCAATGCGTCGTGATTTTGGTGTATGGGCCGAAAATGAGATTGATCTCGATGCTGATTTGCATAATTTCGCGGAATGGACCTGTCAATTGGCCACCAAGATCGTGTGATTTGACACCATTGGATTATTTTCTTTGGGGATATGTGAAGTCGCTCGTCTACGCCAACAAACCAGAAACGTTAGGGGACTTGGAAGCCAACATTCGTGGCGTTATTGCCAACATACGGCCCCATATGCTCGAAAAAGTGGTTGAAAATTGGACCTGTAGAATTGGCTTTATTCGAGCCAGCCGCGGCGGCCACATGCCCGAAATCATATTTAAACATTAATGGCATAAAATTATCCTTCCAATAAAGCCAAATTGATGGACATTAAAACGATTTTCTTGTGTTTTATTTCAATTCGAAGTTCTATACCTCTAAAAAAAACACCCTGTATTTAAATTTAAATTCTTATAAATAAGGAACTATAGTTATAAATATGTATGATCAAATTAATTAACATTTATTAACACATGTTAATGCAAGCCGCAGACAGACAATAGAAAGTATTTAAGAGGCAAATATTTAAAATTTATTTATTTGTTTACAAATTTTCCTATGAAAGGGGGATTCCATGTAAACAATTTGAAAAACAAATATTCAAGTGTAAATAATATACAATACATAGATATTGTATACATATATTATCTTTCATCCATGAGGGCATTCAAATCTCTAATTATCCAACAATCTTAGAATTTCAAGCCAATTTGTTATTGTTTGTCAACCGAAATGATTGACTGCAAAGTGAAAAGTTTATTTTAAATTTCCAATACTACTAACAATATTGACTTGTTACTATCAATTTTATTAGTAAGGTTAGAAGCCGTTTAATTCATTACTATGCAGACTATTTCTTTGTTTTAGCATTTAAATTTGTTTTCTCACCATTTCCGCCTGTTGTTTAAATATTGTTTAATAAAAGTTTTTTTTTTCGTTTTCTATTGTAGATTTTGCATTTTATTGCAGTGTTATTTATTTAGAATTTTAGCAGTTTAAAGTTTTTTTTTTTTGCCACTTAGTTGACGTTAGTTAGTTTTAGGTAAAAGCAAAGCTAGAAAGCAGAAAATTCTTAGTTTATATCTATTGATGATTTGTATATCTTATTTACAGAAGCTTTTTTTATTTTATTTGCTTGGTAAACATTGTCTATAGTTATAATGCAGTTTTTTCTTATTAATTACTCATTGCATATACACAAATGTCTGGAAATTTTTAGAACTTTTTTTCTTAGTATAATGAACCATAAATATTTGACAGCTTCTCCCAGTTTCGAAAGGAAATTATAAATGAAAAAAATATGTTGTAGCGTTAAAGTTAAATTCATTAAATAATCACAATTTAGAATCTTATATTATTCATGGCCATTATGACAACTACAAGTTAGTTAAAAGTAGAATTTTATCGTGTGTATAAAAAGTTGTTCATTAATGATTATTACAATTTTACTTTACCCTGTCCTCTACTTTCCCCTAAGGGGGATCTCTTCGGAGATAACTGGTGTGGCAATTGCGGCAACCCTAACCGGGGTAAATTAACTTTTTCCCTCGGCGTACATTTGGTTATTTAGCCATAAAACTTATGTGTTACTACACAATCTCTGGCAACAGAGCAATGGATGTGCTCATATTTATAAAAGGACATAGCTTGCTATGATGTCGAGCAGCTGCAGCGTAATCTGGACAATGGAGGTGAAGCCTTTCAGGGTAGAAATTCGAGGCTTAACCAGAGGATTGTTTCTGGTCGGTGGCCCGACAGCTGAGCTGCTCTAGGAGTTTGATGTGTGTAGCGGTTGTTCTAATCCTTAACCGAAAGGTTGATTTTATCCTTCCTCACGGGGTTAAAGGCATGATGTTGAGCTGTGTGGAGTAGGTACTAGATCCTGCTTTCCCAGTCATATGTCTGGCTCTGATGAGAGGTAGAGCTGTGCCGACAATGGGCGAGGACTTCATTTGGAGACTTCGCTGTGGTTGTAAGCAACTACACTTGCGGCGTGTGAACTTAGAGAATCATAGGTGGTGGTTGTTGGTTGCTACCAAAAACGCTGGGAGAACAGCCTTGGCTTCCCAGTGTTAGATCAGTGCTACCATCTGGTGTGACGCGGTCAGCCAGACACTATTCTGTCTATTCACTATTGCTTTACAACAGAACACTGTTTTGACAAAGTCTTAACAGAAAAAGTTTAGATAGCTTTAAGGACCTCAGCAAGGTACTTGAACGTTGTACAGAGATAACTATAAGCAACCACGTTTCTTGGAGTGTCACATGGTACATTCTAGGGCTGCATGGTGCTTATACCACCGTAAGATAAGGCCGTAAAGTCAGGTGCTTACTTTTATCTGAAACACATCTGTCCTCTATTCTCTAATTCGAAACGAATGCAAATGATTTCCAATTGTAATGTTAATAACATACAAATTACTCCCTGGTGAGTTAAATTAAATTTGTAATAATGGAAATATTTTTATACATCCGATAAGATCGTATTTTCTATAACTTTAAGTTGTAATAATGTCCCTCAGAGGAGTTAATAGAGCAATTTTCGCCACTAAAAACTATTCGATTTAATAAAATTTGTTTTAAGTTTACTCGCCTTTACTAAATAAAGAGAATAATATAAAGCAACCCAACAGGCATATGCATAATTAGGAAAGAAGAAACAACAATGGCAAGGGAGATGGGAAAATTAGCTTTCATTACCAAAAAGCTTTCAGCAAATTGTAACATTGTAAGTCAAAACAATTCACATATTTTATTTGAATGAAAAAATTAGTATATAAAGCTGAAATATGCATCAACTAACACCAGACACAATGGACCAAACACAGAAACACAGGATGTTGAAAGTGTGGCGGCCTTCGAAAACAACATGTTGTTCCATTCTGCTAGTGTTTGGCAGAATATTTACAAATAACTGTGCTGTTAATTATTTCTTTAAAATTATCACATGTAATTCAGCTTACAGAACGTTACGAACTTAAGCCTTATCAAAAGCAAACATAAAATAAAACAAAGTTTAAGTTTGTTTTTTAATTTTTACTGCCCGACCAAATCACTTTGAGTTACAACACTAGCTTTTATACTACCAAACCAAGGGCATATTTCACGGCCGATGTCAAAGCTGAACTTTACTTATTAGACTCACATTAGCAAAAGTAGTTAATTTGTAAAAAATTTTTGCTATAAAATAGAAATGATCATTTATAGTCGGGTAAATATTTTTGTTAAAATTTTATGTATAGATTGTTCAGAATTCTGTAGAGAAATATAATAGAAAAAAGTAGTAGTATAAGAAAACAAAAATAAATAAAAGTTAATGAAAATCCTTGCATAAGAAATTATCTGAAAATTTATTTTGTTTAGACTTGATAGAATAAGAAGTCTTCGCGTTGTATTATAACGTTCTCGTAAAAGACCTGCTAATGTTTATAATTCCCTGTAGCTTCTCTTTAAAGTCAGCAGCATCCAACCAAACCAATTTCCTGTCTTTACCAAAGCAAATTGTACTTTTGTTGTTGTTGCACCAACAACTCACAGATGTAGCGTATCGCTAACTGCTGCCATGAGCATTGAAGAAATAGTATTTTACAAAATGCTTGATAATTCTTGTGCAAATTTGAGAACTTTTCAATTTCTCCTGGCATTATTTTAAAAATTTTGAAGAAGATAAAAATTAGTTTTTCTCGCACCATACTCTCCAATGATGAGCCCAAGTGAAGAAATTATCTCTAAAATTTAATTAAGTTCAATCAAAATGGTGGCTTTTACTGCGAATTATAGCAATTTGCTTATCCATAATAAATATTAAATAATTATAATTTGTACATAATAATTTTTTTTGCAAAAGCACTGACTTTTTTTTAAAGATTTGAATTTGATTTGAAATGGTTCTATTTGCTTTATAAAGGGTGCAATATGATTTACAAAATGTTCAATTTGTACTGCAAAAACTGTGTTAAATCACAATTTGTTTAGAGTGGATTTAATGGTTTTTAGAAATTTACTTTAAATTCAATTATAAATCCTATAGCAAGGTATTGCCTACATGTATGTAAGTTAATAAATCGTGAGACTCTAAAAGATGACTCCCACAGTTAACTGACAGACATGCTGACTGTAAGTTATTGAATTGCAAACATTTAGATATAAAATTATTTTGGTATACTAGTCAAAAATATGGTAATTAAAAAAAATTAAAATAAAAGAACTCGACTGCGACCAACTGTTAACCTAAATGGTCATTAGAAATGAAAAAAATCATGAGATGATTTTAAAATACCGGTCGAATGGTACCCATTTTACAAAAAGGTGTCTATTAGTAGCTTTATTGAATTTTTCGTTCTGTCATAGTGACACTCCCAGGATTAAGACAAATCGATTGATGCAAGAATCATCAAAATCGGTCCACGCGTTCGGTTTATATAGTGCCGCAAAAGAACACAAACACATAGATACATACATACATACATACATACATAGGCTGATAGAGACAATAACCTTATCCAGTTGGCCAAATCGTCACAGACGACATTGTCTTTGACGATTAATGTACGACTTCGCCTGTTCCTTAGGTTTTCTAATCGAAAATTTAAAGGAAATCGTCGTTCATGACTATCTGAGCGACAATATCCATCGTTTTATCTTCAATAAAACTTTGTTGAGGACAATCTGAGTGACAATATCCATCGTTTTGTTTTCAATAAAGCCGTGTTGACGACAATCTGAGCGACAGTGTCATACGTTTTGCCTTTAATAAGACTTTGTTGAGGACAATCTGAGCGACAGTGTCATATAAGTTTTGTCTTCAATAAAGCAGTGTTGACGACAATCTGAGCGACATTGTCGCCCATCTCGTCTTGTGTGACCTCGGCGCCATTTGTATGCAAATTTCGTCGACGATTTGTATGGGGCTGTCTTCAACATGTCTTCTACGACTTACCATTGTCTTGTAACCGTCGTCAAAGATGTCTTTGAGACGTGGCCAACTGGGTATTTGCGTTTCGCAGTCGGGTAAAAAGTCCAGCTAAAATGCTTTAATTTAATTCTAAGCATAGCAAATCCATAAAACAAAAAAAAAATTTAAACGTAGGTTCATGAATTAACTAATGTACGCGCACTCAATATACAAACTAGGGATGGGCAAATGAAGAAAATATATCTATATATATCGTATCGATGTTTTTGAACAGTATCGATATATATTTTTTGAAAACATCGATATTTCGATATATCGATATTTTTTTGCTGCATTAATTTCGAATGCACAAATACTCTAAGAAATTAAATACAAAAGAACTATTTATGTTAAGTTATATGTAACCTACTGTAGCTCCTTAAGACTTCATTAGTCTTTACTTTCTGTTGCTGCTCTGTGCTGTGCCGTTCTGTTTCTAAATTTTAATAGTTACTTTTTCTGTAATAAATAATCAGCTGTTTCGGACCAGAATGGTCCCAGTTTTCCACTAAAGTGATGAGTTTTGCATCGTCCATTGTTATTACAGTTTTTCTTTTCCCGGACTTTTTCATTTCCCGGGAAAGTGGGAACAACTTTTCGGTTTTTAACGTTTATAAACACATGTCAAAAAAATAATACAATATCAGTTCCCGGGCGTAATTGTTGTAAAGTTTTAGCTATAGTTCTACCATCGCATTCATAAAGTGAATAACGACATGCATCGAGGAATGTGTACGCAACATAACAGAATTAAGGAGAGAAAAACTAATGGCTTATACATATGTATATGATTTTTATAAACCAAAAAGAGTCAGCTGATTCGTAACAGAACTGAAAGTAAAAACAAATTCTGCCTTTAGGTTTATACCCACACAATCCAAAAAGTCACCTGCCTTAGTTGGGTCACAGTTAAAAAACGGCTATAGCTCTTAAAAGTATCGAAACCCGATACTCGCAAATAAGAATCGATGTATCGATATATAGGTTTTTGAAATATCGGCGATATATATCGATATTTATTTTCTCAAATATCGATATTTCGATATATCGATATTTTTTGCCCATCCCTAATACAAACATACACACATGTATACAATACAATAGCGTCAATATGATTAATGCAAAAACAAAAGACTTAAGAAACAAACTTGAACTATTTACCTGCATTTTTTATGGATCAACTCTAGTTGTGAAAAAAATCAAATAAAATAAAATAAAATAACAAGACATTGCATTGTAGGATAACAAATTTATGCAAGCAATTTTTGTTGTTTTTCTTTAATACTCGTATGTGACATTTTGACAGGTATAATATTGTGTAAATGACAATTGGTGTTAAAAAAATTAAATGAATGACATTGTAAATCATGTCAAAATTTAAATTGAAACTAGATTTTATTATGCCAAGTAATTAAAAATATAAAAACTGAGATTAAGGCAGATGCCAGCTAGCATCTTAAAAATTAAAAAATTAATTTTGCTAGAAAATAAATTAAATTTTTTTTAATTTTTTTATTATTTTTCTGCAGTTGCGTGGTTTAAAATAGCGAGTAAAAGTTATACAAAAATTTGCTGTTGTTTATGAAGCTTAATATTATGTCTGAGTTAATATATTGTTATCTATATATTATATGGTCTGTTTGTTGTCAATTGAATTTGACACTTGTTGACATTCAGAAACATTCATTCATTAATTTGCTTAGCTGTTTGTTCGCTCGCTGTGCTCTTCTTCTCTATTTGAAGTATGGTTTATAAAATGAAAAGCTTGTTCAAATTCTTCTCTTCAAAAGTATTTTTTACGTACCCTTCTGCCCAGAAACCAAAACGATGAGCTGAAGACAAAAGCCTGTTGCCACATTCTTTCAACATTTAAATATAGTGCAAACGAGTATAGGTTTGTTTGTTTGTTTGTTTTATTTTTTTTTTTGTAAGACAATGTTTAATAAAAATTTATTACATTTAAAAATGTCTTTTTGTATACTCTACGTTTTTTTTTCACGTTAAGGTCGTTTTTAATTAAATTTAGATAATTTTGTCATAAGCATACATTAACAAAGATTTTTTCTTGAAGGTTTAGACTTTGTAAAGTAAAATATATAAATATATATGTATATATATAAATATACATATGTATTTATTACCATGTTTAACTTGCCATAAAGTGAACTTTACTAAATCTTCTCATTGTCACTTAAACAAAAAAACCAGAATAAACTATTTCAACTATAACAACCAGCAAACAAACAAACCACCCAATCTAACATATTAAATAAGCTTTTCATTTAATTAGATGAATTTATTAGATCATAAAAAATATAGTGATAAGGGCTCTTAAAATAAAAACAGACGTACATCTATATATCGGCTAACACTGACTCACGTGTAAGATGCTCGTACAATTATTAATAACACTTTTAATATTTCAGACCAATCAGTTTTTCATATATAATTAATACTTCATTTTAAAGCTTTGTTATACATTACTAAATACTTTATTGTGAGTATTTAGATGAGCACTTTAACTAAAGGCACCAAACAAAAGATTTTTTAATATTCAAACAAAAGTGTTTCAAACATTCCAGTTTTGCCAGGTTGGGCCAGTGTAGCTATTGGATTGGGTTATGGCCGGTGAACTTAACTTTAAGTTTTAGTTCATTTACCTGTATAAATATTTTTGTAGTTTAATATTTAAAAACTAAACTATTTTAGTATAATTTTTAGAATAGAATTTTATTTATGAAAAAGCAAACATGTTTTTGGGTTTCTGGTTTATGTTTGGCTTAGTTCTATATTTAAAGATAAAAGCGGCATATACGAGTATCTAGCAAAAACTATTGTATTAATTTACCCACTGAACCAATTTCAAGTTGAAAATTCAACAGCTGATGATAGGCGGTAGTTTTTTTAAATGATTTTCTCTTGTTAAACAGCATTTTTGAAATTATTTGATTGAACTTGGTACAAGTTAAACTGATCATGATTTTGATGTTGAGCAAGAGGAATCCGAATAGAATAACTATTACCTTTGAAAAAATGAAAGAATAAGCTGCTGAGAAGCAAAAAAAGGAACTTAAGCTGAAAAGGTCATCGCCGGGCATATTTCAGAGGAGAATGTAAAATAACCCCTATAATAAGTTGCCTGAAATTTTTTATTTTCGCTGGTTGTCAAACATCATTGAGTATTGAATGTAGGGTAACATCATTAAAATGTTCATTTTATGTTGTGGGAAATTATGTTTTATATTTACCCTGGCATTTACTTTTTTATATCTCTAAAGTTGTAAATACTAAACAATAACTGAAAAGAATTGTTTCACTTATAGAGAAAAATCCTCCATTGGCTGTGTAAGACCAAGTATATTTTAATTTTCACTACTCTGTAGGTATGATCCTTTGTTACAAGTTTTAAGAATTATTGCCAATTTTTTATTGTAATATACGAATTGTTACAAATATGATTTTCTGATTTTAAAACTAGTATCTCTTTCTTTCTCCTAACATATTTCTTAATTTTCCAAATGACGAATCAGCCATTATTGTTTCTATTAAAAGAGTGTGCCACGTTGTTTACCAGATTTTCTTTAAGAAGGAAAAACAATCACATAGTCACCTCTATAAGAAGAATGCGCCAACATAGGCAATCATATTTTATTTAAAAGGAAAAAGCCATCTACGTGTACAATTGTTTCTTTAAAAAGAAAAAGCAAGCACATAGTGTATAAGAACAATGTGCCATCACATACTCAACCATATTTTCTATAAGAAGAAAAATCCATCATCATGTCATCACATAACCAATCATGTTTTCTATAAAAAGAAAAAGCCATCGCATAGTCAACAATCGTTTCTTTAAGAATAGTCAACAATCGTTTCTACAAGAAGAAAAAGCAACTATATACTGAACCATCTTTTCTATAAGAAGAATTAGCAATTACATAGTCTATAAGAAAAATGTGCCATCACATAGGCAATCATATTTTCTATAAAAGGAAAAAGCCATCTACGTGAAAAATCATTTCTTTAAAAAGAAAATGCAATCACATGGTGTATAAGAACAATATGTCATCACATAGTCAACATTTTTTCTATTAGAAGAAAATTTCATCAAGTAGTCAAAAATAATTTCTTTAAGAAGAAAAAAGCTATCACGTAGTTAGTAATCATTTCTATAAAAAGAAATAGCAATCACATAGTCATCGATCGTTTCTAATAGAAAATTATGTCCATAATATGGTCAACCAGCATTTAAGTTACAGGTAGGGTGAACTTCCCTTTACTTTATCGTTCACTTTAAGGTTAAATTGAAGTTCTAATAATGAAAAAGTATTTATCGATTGTAATAAAAATGCCCCTTAGTTCTTATAATAATTTATTTGTCCTTTTTATTTATTATGTATACATTTTATTTAAGCTTCAGGTCTTTTATAAATAGATAACAAAATTCGAAAATTCCAAAAATGAAGCATATTAAAGCAATTCGCTAAAATCGTCAAACATCATTTTCTTCAACTAAATATTTCAGTAAAGGTCAGTAAAGTTAAATTTGATTTCAGCTTTAGGTCTTTTATAAATTTGTTATCTTTTGATAAAAGACCTAAAACCTAAATAAGGTTTATAAATCTGTGGCAAAAAGGAAATAGTGCTTAAGGCGAGATAATCAGATTTTGAGTTAGTGGCACCTCTGTAATCTTCATATTCAAAAGTACCTCTGACAAAAATTTCTGTTATTTTGCGCCATTTTTCAGGAAGTTATAGCTTAGTAAATTGGTGCTTATCTTTTTTGAACTTATAATCTCATGCGGAATAATAACTTAATCTAGCTTATACTTTCATAATCGTTCGTGTTCTGTAAACCGAAATTAATAATGGTCCTGCAGAAGTGCTTAAAATCATACAAGATAATTTTTCTTTCAGATATGTAATTTGGGAATCTATATAATAAAAAAATTTAAAAAAAATCTAAAAAAATATTTCTATTGTCGGAGTTAGTTTTTTAAAATCATGCGGTTTCAAATCGAGTGGTTTTCAGAACACGACCAATTATTTCAAATTGAATTATTAGTTACAATGTGTAAAATGAAGTTTTTCTAAAAAAAAATTCAAGTGAATACTGAAATTCCAAATTTAACTGCAAAAGAAGTAAATGTCTGAAAATCGACTTGCAAGTTTAAAACTGCTCTCCTGCAAAATAGTAAAATATGACAGTTTTGACAATAAGGCCACAGACATAATAACCTTTACTGAACTATTAATTGCAGAAAATAATGTTCAACAATTTTAGCCAATTGCACTCAAATTCTTCAAGCAAATTATTTTAATTTGCAAATTTTTATACTGCCAAAGAATAGAGAATTTGAAAAATTGGTATTCCTAGAAAAATGTATTATCAGCTTAAAGTTATCTTTTTCAATATTTAATATGTAACAAGATTTAAGGCTCAGTTATGTAACTGCAACGTAGGAAACAGCTGATCGATACTTTTATATGAAAATTAGTTTACGTTACATTACATCTCGATAACCATTTGAATTACTTTTCACATAACAATATCGATCAGCTGTTTCCTACTGTTGCAGTTACTTTACACTACAGGCGGGTATTTGAGGATTTAATTATACAAAATTGTTATTTAATATCTTTCACTACAGCCTCTGAAAATCATTTTTTTTTCTATTAACAGTTGCATGAAACCATGCACAGAAAATATTCCCAGATTTAACCATTTACAAGACAAGCAACCAGAGACAGTTGATTGCAAAAGCGAAAATAAACAAATAAAAAAAGGCGAAATAAATGAAATTAAAACCAAAATAAAATATTGCCAAATACACATTTTTGTTACAACCACTGCATAAAATGCAATTGCAACCGCTTAAGACTTTCTTGGATAGTTTCTTTTTAATACAATTGCAACTTACACGCAAAGTGACTCAATAGCAGACAACAAGTAATTGCTTTCTTAAAAATAAAAAAAGCATTTGAGGACATTGAGGGTAAAGAGGCAATGAAGCCAAAAACTGCACAGAGAGAATAAAACAAGGCTTATATAATTAAAACAACAAAATAACAACAAAATTAACATACTTATTGCAGCAACTTCTATTTCTACGTACAAGTTATTTAAACTCGAAAGAAAATTGAACAAAAAAAATTACAAAATATCTCAACTGCTAACAATTATAAGACTTTAAAGAAACATCAGCGAAATTGGAGAAAAAACAGACAAATTCATTAATGTTTTTATTTTCTTCTCGATAATCAGTATAAAAGCGTTAATGCCTGCTAAACATGTTTAGCCAAAGTCATAAGCAGCTGAAACGAAGAAAAGTATTTGGTAACTATTTGGCAAGCGAGCACAAAGTACATTTTCCATAATTTAACAGCTGTTGGCTGAAAATTTGTAACGCTTTTTCTTCGCTCACAGCCACAAGCTAAAGATTGAGAGGAAAAACTAAGCGCCAGATTTAATACAACAAGAAAATAATATTACACTATGATTAATGCAGCCTTAATAAGAGTAAAAGAAAAAAGAAACAGTCAGACGCACGAAAATAAATAAATCTATTTGAAAGCAGAGTCTTAAAAAAGTGCTTTATAAAGCAGGCCAAATAAATGAATGAATGGTATGGTTTATTTTTGTACATCCAAAAGGAGGTTTTCCTTGTAAAGGCAATTTTTTTTCAAAATATTTGCTTAAGAATAATTTTTTTTTAAATCATTTTGTGTTAATGCAACATTTTCAAAAGCTATTTAAGATAACAAAGTTTTTCTAATCGCATCATAAAACAGATATATTTGTGTATTCATATTTGAAAATAAATTCAGTAAAGTGCGACTTTGACTCGCGCACGAAGGGTTCCGTACGTTGGGCTTTGAGCATTTTTTTTAATACAGTGTTTGTTACGTTTTTTCAGCTGAAAAAAATTTTTTTTATTGTTTTTCGCTTTTTTCTCGTTTTGGCGATTTTTTAAATTTTGGTGATTTTATTTTTAATTTTGACGATTTTTTTCATTTTGGTTATTTTTTTTTTGCGATTTTTTTCATTTTGGCGATTTTTTTTTCATTTTGGCAATGTTTTTAATTTTGGCAATTTTTTTAATTTTGGCGAATTTTTCATTTTGGCGACTTTTTTTCATTTTGACGATTTTTTCATTTTGGCGATTTTTCCGGTTTTCCGCGATTTATTTTCGATTTAGAAATTTTTTTTTAATTTGGTGCTTTTTTTTCGTTTTGGCGATTTGTTTGATTTTGGCGATTTTTTTTCGGTTTGGCGATTTTATAATTTTGAGATTTTTTTGTTTTACCGTTTTTGAAAATTTCAAGAAGTTTGCTCTTACGGTTTCCAAGATACAGCAAGTTACCCTCTAATTAAAATTTTTTAAATTTTAGTGTTAATTGTTGTAGTCTGTATAAAAATACACTAACTTTACAAATTTCAAGTGCAAGGGTCTACACACTCTGTCCAAATTTCATGTCCGTAGCTCTTACGGTTCTCGAGAAAATATCCTGTGACGGACAGACGGACGGACGGACAGACGGACAGACGGACAGACGGACACCTTTGGTGTACGGAACCCTAAAAAAACGCTGTTCCCAAACAATCCTTAAGGGAACTGAGCAGATTTAAAGAAAATTACAAATACTGATAATAATATTTAATTTTGCTAATTTTATATGTCTATATAGTACATAAGTATATATGTATGTATGTCTATGTATATGTTTGTATGTAAGTATGTTTTAAGATATTTATAGCTAAAGACATAAAATCAACAAACTCTAAAAGTGGGTTGGTAGGTAAACTGCTCTTCGACACACCAACCACTCACATACACCAGCACATATTCTGCTCTCATGTACACATCAAAAGTATCTTGTGCATGTGTGCACGTACTTAAGTAACACTGACCAACACTGAGATGAAAATAGAAAAGCTCAGCACCCAACTAGCCAAAAGCTGTTTACTAGGCGATGGTGTTTAATATAGCTACAACTCCTAAACAAATCTTCTGGTGATTATTTTGAGAGTGATATTCTGGCATTTTTGTTTATTTCTCTCTCTCTCTCTCTCTTTCTCTCTCTTATAAATTTTGCAACGTTTAATCGACGATACATTTATTTAAGATATGTTTGTTCTCTTTTATTTTCATATTTACTGTTATAGATGGTTATTTTTGCTTAATTTCTTTGCTTAATAGTGTTTTCACACTGCAAGTTAAAACCTGGTTTTAACGTTAAAACCATAAACAGCTGATTTTGCATTCACACTGCAAGTTTGTTAAATTCAGGTTTTAACTCACAGACTGTCTAATAACTTTGCTCAAAATAAAATAAATCTCCTGCAGAAATGCGTGTGTTTGTTGCTGTATTTTTGTCTGCTTTTTATAACACTTATTTGACAAACTGTACAATTGTTTTTATTTGTATGAAAAACTAAGAAACTTTACAATGCGCTCTAAAATGGAAATTATTGTATATTTTGTAAGTTAATATTTTAAAATTATGGCACTAGTAATACAAAGTAAAGAAGTGCTTGGAAATCAAGTTATTGTACATAAAAAATTCACAAATAAATCACAAAATAAAACTTTTTTATCGGTGGATCGATATGCCATATCGTTTATTTTCACTTTCCAGAGGTCAATGAAAATATTTCTGTTGTTGTCCTTTCAAAAAACTCTTATTTTTCCTTAATTTTTTACTTATTGTTGCTGCTGCATCCATTTTTAAGTTGAAAATCTTGCCAGCGACATCTCTTGTTGTTCACTGGCATAAACATTATCAGCTGCTTCCGGTCATTTTAACTTGGCAGCACTGAATTTACCACAGCGAAAACAGGGTTGCATTTCATAAAACCAAAATAAAACCAATTCAGAAATGGTTTTAAGTTGGATTAAACAAAAACAATTTGTATGGTAAAACCAGGTTTTAACAGTTGGTTTTGACATTAAAACCAACTTTTATTAAAACCAATTCAGTGTGAAAACACTATAAGGTTTCATTTGAGTTTTGAATAAGAATCTCGTCGTTTGTGTCAAGTGTGTTCTTCTTTTTTATAATAATGAAAGATATATTAAAGTGAAGTGCGTATTAATTTAATGTATTTGGTATTTTACATCAAATATTTATTAAAAAACTTTTAAAATAATATAATTCTTTTAATTAATTGCAGTTTTCATAGATCTTTGCCATTCAAAGTGCTTGCAGCACCAAAGCTAGAAGCGATAGACAAATTATAAAAACTAAATTCACTTAGTACATAAACATACATTTTCTATGTATAGACTGTTTGCATCTACATACATACTTACATATGTACATAAAATAGTCTTTAAGTTATAGTGCATTTACACTGTCTTGAAATCTAGTACTTTCGAGATTTCAAGCTAAATCAAGCTGTTTTTTTCCAGATTTCTCATACAAAACGAAATCTAATTTTTCAGTAGATTTGTAGGAAATCTAATAAAAATCTAATGTTTTTAGTTATTCTTTACTGCCCTGTACAACAAAAGGTGAGTGAATTAGCTACGGTCTGCTAAAAAAGTGTATGAATCGGCTGCATTGCAGTTATTTGGTTGTAGTTTTGGAAAGAAAATAGTCGATGGGTTTTGTTTTGGATCAAACTAATCTTGATAAATGTCAAAAAAAAAGTTGGTGTAAACGGTATAGATTTTGATAAAGATTTAAATTAAAATATGCTAGATTTGGTGCTGATGAAAATGCCCTATTAACGAAGAAAAGCTTTTTTTATTAATAAGTACTAAAAAAATTTAATTTGTTTTTTTTTTTCATATTTAACTTGCAAAACAAAAAGCATACTAAGTAATGTACGATTCTCCAAATCATTATCGAATGATTCCTTTACAACTCTCCCAAGGATTAACGTTGAAGAGCCGCATCTGATTCTCAATGTTCTTCAAAAAAGAGTTGTAAAATAAACTCTAGATAAATCTCAAATGATTGCTTCTACGTCTAATAAAAGTGCCCTTTGCGGCTCTTGTACACGAATCGTATTCCGTAACAATCTCTCCCGTGTGAAGCATCTTCCACTATTAAAATATGAGCTCGTCTGTGACTAAAAATGCTCTGCATACGATTCACAACAGATTCTACTGCGATTGAAAAGGCTAGCTGGGTAACAACAAATAAAGCAAAGTGGTATGTATGTATGAGAGTGTGCTTGTTATCTTAAGCCTGAACAATGATTTGAGTGTTTGCTTTGCTACTGCACCTGTTTGCGGCAACGTTGCACTAAACTGCTGCTGCACCACTCACAAGGTTTTTTATTTATTTTCATTTATTTTTTCAACTTAAAAAGTTGCACTTTTAGCATAGCAGATTCATATAAATAAAACAAAAATCTTTAAGACTGACCACAGCAAACAACGCCCGGTTTTTATTTTTCTTGTAAACATAAACTTATATATTTTTTTTTTGGTATTTCTGCTGATGCTGCGGTTTTGCGAAAAATCTACATTGCCTTTATTTTAGTAAATATCAATACAAGCAATCTGATATTTAATTTTTATAAAAAACAAGAGGTGTTGCCTTAAATTAAATAAATGAAGATGAATGGATGGCATGAATGATGACAATTGTCACATCAATAGCACGACTGAGTCATTCAATGATTTTAAGCTAAAACATATTCCTTGTTTTGTTATATTGTTATATATTGTTAATGCACTCACATCACATATACTTTTTTGAATATGAGGCAAAAAAAAAAAGGCATCTAGAAAAGTATTATTATAATCGAGTGTGCATGATGTGGCTAAAAACAGTGGGTATTTCTGTTTAATTATTTGGAACATATTTAGGAGTACTTTAAAATTTTAACAATTAAGCATAATAGTTTTTTTATACCCTTTACCAACAAAAATGGTAAAAGGGTATATATAGGTTTGTCATTCCGTTTGTAATTTCTATAATATCAATAAGCGACCCATAAAATATATATATTCTGGATCCTTATGCATAGGGAA
The DNA here is from genome assembly GCA_944452675.1 of Tachina lurida. NCBI lineage: Eukaryota > Metazoa > Arthropoda > Insecta > Diptera > Tachinidae > Tachina > Tachina lurida. Next base: position 92,671,673 of record OX101754.1, on the reverse strand, counting down.
GACGAATAAGCGATGTCCGTCTGTCCGTCTGTCCGTCTGTCCGTCTGTCTGTACGTGAAATCGGTTTTCCGAAGCTCCCAGAAGAGCTAGAGACTTCGTTCTTGGACTGGTGTGTCAGAAATTTTCCAAAATAGATTGGTATTGAAATTCAGCAAAATCGGGCAGACGATTGCAGAGCTGGAAAACTTAAACTTCATTTTGCCATATAAAAGTAACTACCAAAAACAAATTTTTATTTTTTTTTAATAAATGAACATATTTTACACTTCAGTACGACTAAAATTGGAATTTTAAATAAAAAAAAAATACAAAAAAATTAAAAAGACGTTTCCAGGGTTGGAAAACTTTAACTTTTTGTGTTATGTAAAATTAATTTTGTCTAAAACTATATTAGTATTTTCTCGAGAACCGTAAGAGCTACAGACCTGAAATTTGGACACAGTATGTAGACCTTTGGCCGCTACAACAACAAATACATGAGAATTGGAAATTAAAGGGTGTTCCAAAACGAGCAACGAAAAATTTTAAAATACCATGTAATATACATACAATTGTCTGTATGTATGTATATACACTTGAAATTTGTAAGGTTAGTGTATTTTTATACAGACTACAAAAATTAACACTAAAATTTCAAAAAATTTAAATTAAAGGGTGTTCCATCAGTTAATGCAATTTTGACTATGCAATTTTGACAACTTGCTGTATCTTGGAAACCGTGAGAGCAAAACTCTTGAAATTTTCAAAAACGGTAAAACAAAAAAATCAAAAAATTATAAAATCGCTAAACCGAAAAAAATCGCCAAAAACAAAAAAAATCGCCAAAGCGAAAAAAATCACCAAATTACAAAAAAAAATGTCTAAGACTAAAATAAATGGCGAATAACCGGAAAAATTGCTAAAATGAAAAAAAATCGTCAAAATGAAAAAAAAAGCCAAAACGAAAAAAACCCCACAAAAACAGAAAAAAATCCAAAATGAAAAAAAGCACCAAAAACAGAAAAAAATCGCAAAATGAAAAAAAACCCCAAAACAGGAAAAAATTGCCAAAATGAAAAAAAATCTCCAAAATGAAAAAAGCGCCAAAAACAGAAAAAAAAATCGCCAAAATGAAAAAAAACGCCAAAATGAAAAAAAGTCGCCAAATTGAAAAAAAAACTCCAAAATGAAAATAAACCCCCAAAAACAGAAAAAAATCGCCAAAATTAAAAAAAAATCGCCAAAACGAAAAAAACCCCACAAAAACAGAAAAAATCCAAAATGAAAAAAAAAGCCCCAAAAACAGAAAAAAATAGCCAAAATGAAAAAAACCCCAAAACAGGCAAAAATCGACAAAATGAAAAAAATCGCCAAAATGAAAAAAATCGCCAAAATTAAAAAAATCTCCAAAATGAAAAAAAAGCCCCAAAAACAGAAAAAAATCGCCAAAATAAAAAAAATCGCCAAAATGAAAAAAAATCGCCAAAATGAAAAAAACCGAGAAAAACAGAAAAAAATCGCCAAAACGAAAAAAACCCCAAAAAACAAAAAAAATTGCCAAAATGAAAAAAAAAGCCCAAAAACAGGAAAAAAATCGCCAAACTGAAAAAAAAAATCGCCAAAATGAAAAAACCCCCAAAATAGGAAAAAATCGCCAAAATGGAAAAAGAATCGCCAAAATTAAAAAAATCTTCAAAATGAAAATAAGCCCCAAAACAGAAAAAATCGCCAAAATGAAAAAAACCGAGAAAAACAGAAAAAATCGCCAAAATGAGAAAAAAGCGACAAAACTGAAAAAATCTTTTAAACTGAAAAAAACTTCAAAAAAGCAAAAAAGCCACATTAAAAAGTGCTCAGAACCGAATGTACGGAACCCTTCGTGCGCGAGTCAAAGTCGCATTTTACTGAATTTTTTAATATTAAAGGAATTAAATGAAACTAAGTTTTTTCTTATTTCGTTTTTGCTTCGTTCACTTAACATATTTTATGTATTTTTTAAAGAACTAGATTGGTACAAGGAATTAGAAAAATCCTAAATTATGATTCCAGGGTTGGAAAACTTACACTTTTTGTGTTATGTAAAATTAAATAGGTCTAAAAATTTTTTTCTTTTTCTTTATAAATTGAATATATTTATGCTTCTGAAAGAAAAGTTTGGCGTATAAAATTTGAAAAATGAAAATTACAGCTCCAAAGATGGAAACTTTAAAAAAATGATAAATTTTTTCACAAAACAAATATGTATGTATGTGTCTGTATACTATATATATGTACGTACGTTGGTAAAGGGTATATAAGATTCGGCACAGCCGAATATAGCACTCTTACTTGTTTTTTTTGCAAAAGGCACAAGCACAAAATCAGAATAATCTTCCAATAATTTTATAAACATTTTGTTTAAAAATTCATACACATGAAATTTTTATTCTCCTATTATGCCCTAAGTCTGTTCGACGATAGTATCGTCTTGTCTGTGGATGAAAAAAAAGCCGCAGTTAAAATTCTTTAAAACATTTACTATTTATTGTCTATGCTAGAAGGTTCGTGTATTTGCTTTATGATTTTGTTCTAAACATTATATCCAACACATATTTTTTCATGTATTTTTCACACATGTTTTAAAAACATGGCAATAATATTTATATTTTTCATTATCAAGGACAACAACCATTTTTGAATAAAAATTTAGAGAATTCAAAAACAAGAACTCAAAAGTATTTTCAAACAAAAACGTCCTAAATCTTTATACTAAATTAATGCCCTAATTCTGTTCGACGAATGTGTCGTCTTGTCTACGGACGACAAAAAGACGCAGTTTGGATTCTTTAAAACGATTATTATTTCTGTGGTAAAAAGGAAAAAGTGTTTAAGTAGAGATAAGCTTATTTTGAGTTAATGGTACCTCTGTAATCTGCATATTCGAAAGTACTCCTAGTCAAAATCTTAATTAATTTGTCTGATTTTTCAGGAAGTTATAGCAAAATTACTTGAGACTTATCTTTTTTAGACTTCTGATCTCATTTGGAATAATAGCTTAATTAAGGTTATACTTTGCTATATTTCAACTTAAATGTATTATTTACAGTGTGTAGAACGATGTTTGCTTAAAAAAAATAAAGGTTAACAGCGAATTTCCCAATTTAACTGTAAAAGAAATAAATTTCTGAAAATCAACTTGAACGCTTAAAAGTGCTCTCCTGCAAAACAGTTAAATATGACTTAAGCACTTTTTCCTTATTGCCCCAGATTTATTGTCTATGCTAGAAGGTTCGTGTATTTGCTTTATGATTTTGGTCTAAACATTATATCCAACACATATTTTTTCATGTATTTTTCACACTATTGTATAATACTTTAATTGAATTTTTATGTTTTAAAAACATGGCAATAATAGTTATATTTTTCATTGTCAAGGACAACAACCATTTTTGAAGAAAATAATTTAGAGACTTCAAAGACAAGAACTCAGAAGCATTAAAAAAAAAACGTCCTAAATCTTCTTACTGAATTAGGGTATAAATTTTAAAAATTTGTTCTAATATTTTTCAACAAAACAGTTTAAGACTTTTGTGAATTCTCAAATAGTTTTTGAAAGTCTGTACATAAGATAAGAGGTTTGTGACTGTTCAAAATGTGTGGTTGAACCACCAGCAAATAAATTTCAAATTAAAACAAAAGAAATTTGTAAAACGTTTTACAAATTTCGTTTTTATTTTCCATACAAAATTTTCCCTTTGTTGTGCTAATTTATATGATTAGGCCCTAAGTGTTTTTGAAGCAAACATTAAACCAACTTAAAAATATAGGAACTAAGAAGCTAAAAATAAATGTAAATTTTCAAATTCAATTCGAAATATAACAAGATTTATGTATATGGTATTTACGATAGCTGCTCTAATTTATGCTAATTAAATTAAATGACCCCCCCTTAAAAAGTCAAATACATATGTACATACATATGTAAAGCACCGTTTGTTTGTTCGTAAATTTATATCAGCATAATAATTATCACCATTAATTAATCTGCTCCACCGTGCAAATATACATTTTAAACGAAAGCGAAATAAATGCCAGATATAATAATCAAGTTAAACTAACAACTGCAAGCAATAAATGCTGCTGCAATTTTTCTTTTTTCATTTCGTTGTTGTTGTTTTTGCTTTAAATCTACACAAAAGATAAAATAGTAAAAAAACAAAAACGCTTTTGTGCTCTCAGCAAAAGCCATTAAGATTATAATACTAATATCATCTTACATTATGTACAAACATACAATCATTTTCACATGCATAAAAGACGTACATACATACATATATAAATACATATTTACATACATACATACATTTGTATATATTGGCCGAATCAAGTTTGGGGACTTATGGTACATAATTTATACCAATTCTGGCCCAAATTAATGTCGATTTTTGTTTTTAGTACTGTGACACAATTTCTTGGACGAAAAGCAAACGTTTATTTAGTCGAATTAATGCTTTTCGTTTTATTTAGGTTTCATAATAATTTTAAAACTGTGAAAAGTGAAAGAAGACGTTTCCCACCAAGGCTTGACCAAATACAAGATTTGCATTGCCTAGCAATATATTATCTCACTAAATGCAAGCGTGCATTTTATTTTCAATATTGTAAAATTTTAAAGCAGATTCTGAAGTTATGTGAAAAATAATTCAAGACTATAACCCAAAAAAATATTGATTTATTTTACATTTATATCATATATATGTATGTACTAACTGACCCCGGTCCGCGTTGCTGGCCCTAAGCAAACATTAGTGTTGTATATGGCATTGGTGGTACAATATGAAAATTGGATTTTGCCCACGAATAAACTAAATACTGCGCCATCTGCCGGACGAACTTCAAACTACACAGAAACGCTCCTCACGGCCAATAGAGCATGTATATAAAGTTTGGTCTAAATCGGTGCAGTAGTTCCTGAGTTACGGTGCAAAAACACAAAAAAACTAAATATGGCGCCATCTGTCGGACGAACTTCAAACTACACAGAAACACTCCTCACGCCCCATAGAGCGTGTGTATAAGGTTTGGTCTAAATCGGGCAAGTAGTTCTTGAGTTACGGTGCAAAATCACAAAAAAAAAACTAAATATGGCGCCATCTGCCGGACGAACTTCAAACTACACAGAAACACTCCTCACGCCCCATAGAGCATGTATATAAAGTTTGGTCTAAATCGGTGCAGTAGTTCTTGAGTTACGGTGCAAAATCACAAAAATAAACTAAATATGGCGCCATCTGTCGTACGAACTTCAAGCTACACAGAAACACTACTTACGCCCTATAGAGCATGTATATGAAGTTTGGTCAAAATCGGTTCAGTAGTTCTTGAGTTACGGTGCAAAAACACAAAAAAAAAAAAAACTAAAAATTGCGCCATCTGTCGGACGAATCACTATTTCTGAAAGGGGCGTAGCATTTACCGGGGTAGAATATATATAAAAACACGCACCGGTCTTTTACAAATATTTTGTGGGGTGGAAGGCGAAAATCTGTTGGGGCATTGAAGAGTTCACCCATAACAAATAAACGTGTTTTTGTATTATATATAATAAGATATTATATATTATGATGCTATTTTAGCCGCTTCATCAACTTTAAGAATTTGTGAAAGGAATTTTTCTACTTGATCTTGACCAAAGGTTACCAACAAAATAAAACAATTATAAATCCAAGTCAAATGACCGGTCATTTGACCGACATTGGTGATGGATTTCTCTATCTAAGTTTCTATCAGTTTGTTAAAGGCAATTTGGAAAAAGTGATGAAAGCTTTTGTGTACCTGTTATTTTGCATCTTTGTCTAACTAATTCAAAATATCTACTATGGAACATATATGTATATATATCGTGCTTACTCTGCCATCTTTTTACTTGTCATTGATGATGCATGTGGTAGTCACGTCTGACTGATTACACTTGATGTATGCAATGTATGTTTTATGCCCGAATTCAGTAAAAAGACGTAGGACGTTTATGTTTGAAAATACTTTTGAGTTATTTTTTTTGAATTCTCTAAATGATTTTCTTCAAAAATGGTTGTTGTCTTTGATAATGAAAAGTAAAAATATTATTAGCATGTTTTTTAAATACAAAAATTAAATTTAAGTATTATACAATAGTTTGAAAAATATATGAAAAAATATGTGATGGATGTAACGTTTGGAATAAAATCACAAAGCAAATACACGAACCTTCTAGCACAGACAATAAATAATACTTGTTTTAAAGGATCACAACTGCGGCATTTTTTCGTCCATAGACAAGACAATACAATCGCCGAACAGAATTAAGGCATTAATTGTTTTTTTATTACAAAAAAAAAAATAAACAAATAAGTAAAATATTTAAACACTAACAAAATCAACCAAAGTCACAAAATACTATAAACTTCAATTTCACAGAACGAACGAATTTTATGTTTTACAATAAAATGCAATGTTTTAAAATTTTTGGAATACTAACATACATTACATCGAGCCTTATTTTCGATTTTATCGTAAGCGACAAAAATTAAATTTTTCAGGAGAAGTTTTTTTTTTTAATATTCAAATTTGCTTTTGTACGTAAATTATCGCTTACGATAAAATTGTACAGCCTGTTTCTTAAAAGTTATCAACAAATTTTGCCATTTTGATAATTCTAAACTATGTGTACGCCCATAAAATTTTAATTTCAATAAAAAAGTCTACTTCCGATAACATGTCGCTTACAATAAAATCGAAAAAAGGCTCGACATGTTTCACTCTAACATATATGTTAGAATAGAGAACCAATAAATGTATAGATCATCACTACCGGTAAAATGACCAGTCAATTAACTATCACTATTGATTTCAATATAAAATTGTTGCAAATGTTTTAGTGAAATAATTACATTTGTGTTAGAAATGAAGAAATTAATCTTTTAGGGAATTTATTATAAAAACTTACAAGCTTTTCTCATTGTGATTTTCGAAAATTGAGTTTTCATTACATCTCGACGTTTTGAGTTCGGGTGTATCTATTTAATCTGATTGCATTACCCATGCTGTTCCTAGATATATAAATATATATATATGTTCAGCCAACAAAAACTTGCGTTATTCGTAATTCATTGCCACTGTTTAAATTTCGTTAGATAACGAACGGATCCGAATAGCTGGATTTCAGGATTTTTCGAAAATGGAATTCTCGAATAGTTTTTGAATTGCTAAGCTCGCAAAATAACATCTACTACCGCTAGTTTAAGTTAAACTTAAAAAAAAGTTACTGTTCGAATAGTCCTTGTCCTTGTCCTTGATTTTCTCGATTCATTCAACGTCTTGGATCGAATGACTCAAATACATTCGAGTAAACAATCGTAAATTTTTTGGTATTGTGTTAAAGTGACGTTGATATCAACAACTGAAATAAGGGGGATTTTTGTTAAAATCATTTTGATATAACTTACTATAATAACTTAAAAAGTCCACATCTAATCGATTTTATGGGTAATTTTTACATTTCTGCTTGAAAAACTGTGTCGGAAGCTGCACATCTTATGCCAATCGGTTCAAAATACATCGTTGTCAAAACTTATTATCAAGTTAGTTTCTAGGTTCAGTTACTTCTTTGGAATAAATGGATGGAGAATTATTTTCGATCGCTTCGGCTGAGGTTAGCACGATGTTTTAAAAATGCCCTGCAAAGTCCACTGCTTCCCATATGATATTTTTTTTTGTCAAATGACATAAATGAAATAATTAATTTTATATTATTGTGCATGTAGTTTTAAAAACCATTTTATTCGTTATTCGAATACGAATATTCCGCTTTTTCGTACCAGAAATTATAAAAACTATTTATTATTCGTTCGAATAACTGAATAGAATTTCAATTTTATGCGTTTGCTTGATCAAAAAAATTTAAAATTTTCTTCCAACAACTTTCAAAGCAAATAATTTGATAGGTGTTTAACATCTTATTCGTGTTTAAGAGCTTATACCATGTTCACACTTACGTGTTTAACGCCTCATTAGTGTTTAAGAGGTTAATACCTTGTTCACACTCAGGTGTTTAACATCTTATTCCTGTTAGGAACTTAAACACGACGATTTTGAGATGTTTTACCATACATTGACTTGTTTTGTTAAACCTCTAAAATGAAATGTTTTATACAATGTTCACACTTATGTTTTTAAACGTGTTTAACGCCTCATTCGTGTTTAAGAGCTTAAACACCCGATTTTGAGATGTTTTACCATACATTGACTTGTTTTGTTAAACATCTCAAATGAAGTGTTTAAGATTTAAACACTTTCTTAAACACGCAAATGGAGTATGTTTAGTGCGTTTTTTGATAACTCTGGCATTTTTGGTGTTGTTATTAAATGGCGTCATGTGAAAAAATCATTTGGTAAACAAGTAATTAGTGAAGAAATACTAAATTATTTACAAAAACATTTGTTCTTTGAAAATAATAAACCAATAAAAAAGCATAATTGTTCGTAATTTTTTACAAACACAATAATTTACTGACAAAACGTTAACCTTAACCACCTCAAATATAATGTGAACGGTTGTGTTTAGTTTTTTAAAAGAATTGCCTTAAAAACGTTTAAGACCATAAGTGTGAACATAGTATTTTGTATTTCGCACTTAAGCACTGTGATTGATATTTTACTATCAGTCACTATTGTGACTGAATTTATGAATTAACAGTTATTTTGAATGTAATTTTTTGAGTCAATAAATCGAAAAACTTTCGAAACATTTTATAGATCTGGCAACTCGGTTAGTCTTGTTAATATTTCTCGAGATAACAGAACCTTTCGGTAAATTGTAGAGAAACGATGTTATTAAAATAAAATCACTGAATCGATCATCGCTAATGTAGATACATATTTTTTATAATTTAAATTAATTAAAATTATATCAAAATCAACACTATATGTATGATTCCATTTATGTTAATTTGGAAACAAAGTAATGCGATAGCTGGCAACAGTGGTGGGCTGCAAAATAAACATGATATTTTTGCTCATTTCCAATTTTGTAGCAAAGCCAGCAAGCAGCAGACTCTTGTGCGATCGTTGCTTTAAAATGAGCAACATTTACGTTGCAAAAACACACAAATAAAATAAAAATAAAAGTAGTGCGAAGGTCATTTCATCTTGTTTTTTATGATGCAACTTTTGCTGTTGATGCAGTTTTGTTTTTGGAATTATTTTTTCTTTTTTCTTTTTCCTTTCAGTTTTATATTTCTTACATTTTTAAGGTGCTTTTAACTTGTATTGCTCTGCTTTTGCTTTTGCTTTTGCTTTTGCTGTTTTCGAAGGAATTCCATTAAAATAAGTTTGGTAGTTTGTTTTTTCTTACCACATTACACGTTACGATCGTTTTATTTAAACTTTTTTAAGGGCTCAGTGCACATTTTATTTAATCTTAATGAGGTTATGTGAATGGCTATGTATCAGTTAGTTAATTCCATTTTTTTTTCCAACATTTGCATTTTGTGACTCTAAGATACATTTTTTTTTAAAGGGTTTACACAAATTTTTTATGGCCTTTTATAGTTTAGTTATGTACAATAATATGTTTTATTATTAATTAAAACAAAATATTAGTTAAATATTTAAATTAGTTTATTCAATATGAGTTAAAAATTTACTCTAATAAAAAATGTATTTTATTGAAAAATCGGAAATTGAAAGTTTTATTAATAACTCATTCGTTGAATCTTCAATGTAATACCAGTCTTTAAATTAAGTTGTTATAAGTAGAATTTTTGAAAACTTGCTTGTGTTGTGATGAAGTTGTGCAAGTGCTTTGAGATGGTCATTCGCAAAGAAGGTTTAAGCTATTTAAAGCTTAAATTAGGCGTGCCATAGCCATAACCAAATCAAAATTCAATTGGTGTATATAGTTTTGGCTATGGCATTATGGCGAGTCACCTATAATCATATACAGTGTTGCCCAGAAGTTTGGTTTGAACAGCTAATTGCTGTGATTAGTCCTAGCTTACACTATGCAAGTCTTATTGCTAAGCTGATTAGTTTGAGGGAGAGAGAGTCCAACCTAAATTAGAGCGTCAAGCGTTGCGTTAGCAGCAGGATATGTATTTTCAATACATTCAAATTAAATTTTATACGTTTAAATGTACTGAAAATATGTGGCCTGCTGCTAACGCAACGCTTGATGCTCTAATTTGGGTTAGTCACAGAGAGACGGGAAACGTTTCTGTTCACCTCGTCTCTCTCTCATAACAAATTAATCAGCTTAGTGTAAACTAGGACTTATGGCTACGACACTTCTGATTGAATCTTATCTTTTAGCCCAGCTGTACATAATATTTTAAAATGAATCGTAAGACTGGTTTCACATATGTCAATTTTAGTTGAGTAACTTTTGAGCTAATGGAAGAGAGTAGAGAATATAATGAAGAAGGAAGATTTTCAGATTTTCCTCTTTCGCTTATGAAGTAAAAAGTTGCTCAACTAAAATTTCCACTTGTGAAGATTATACAATTATATGCCATCCCTGCAGGAAATGGAACTGACACAAGACTAGTCAGGTGATCGGTCTTTAAGTGATAGGGACCAGTCCAAGTTCTAACACTTCCTATGAAGCGGACCAGTCACTTTAACATGGGGATGGCCTAGGATGGAGTTAATTGATACTTTGTATACGCCTTTTGACTTGTCACTGAACTATTCCACAGTAACCTATTCGATGTAGAATAAGGCCGGGTATACATCGGTGTGGCAAATGCCACACAAGTGGAATAAAATTAAAAACTGTTTGATTCAGACATGTATTTATTAAATTAAATAGTTCCATACATAACTAATAGACAATTTTATAGAATCCAACATGATTAGAAATTGTTTAAATCAATAAATACATGTCTGAATCCAACAGTTTTTCATTAGTAATTAGTTGGTTACGCTTCTTTGGGCAAATGACACACAAGATATGCCAGATGTAATCTCAGCCTAATATAAATTATTTAAAAATGTCATTCCGACCAGCGTGACCGCTTCACCGACTAAAGTGGCGAATTGCCACTTTTGCGACTGCCTCGCCACTTTTTTCTCCCTTTTTTAGAGTGTTTTATATACTAATACAAAAAAATAATGTAGTTTTCTCGTTATAAATAAATAAATCCCCTTTTGGTGCCACTTTTTGAAAAAAATTATCGGTCGCCTGGACACTCAACTCTAACAATGAAAACTTATAATTTTTGTTTTTATTGTTACAACTTCAATTATAATTTATTTTTGGGATTCGAACTGACAACCTCTTGCATGACAGGCTCGCACACTACCCACTCGACCACAGAGGCACTCATATTTCAAAAGTATAAACACCTGTTAAACTTTAGTTAATATCTAAGTGTAGCTACGGGACTTCTTCCAGAGTGACTTGACGGTCCATTTATATCGATTCACTGTCTTTCCCATCCAAGTCTTTCTTATATATATACTGAACCAAAAAAAAAAATATTCGTAATACATAATACATGCCCTACCGGAGTCTTTCTTATATAGACATACTAAATAAAAAAAATATTCGTAGTACATATAATATATAATATTAGTAATAGTGCCCTATTGAACTATGTATGAACTAATGGAGAATAAAACTAAACGAATAAAAATGTGTTGAGGTAACATTTACCCGGCTTACGTGGAAACACCACATTAATTCTAGCGAACACAAATGAAGCTTAAATTAACTCAGATACATTGGCTGATTAACTAGTAGAAGTTCAATCCTCAGTCTAGATTGTAAACTTTTAGTATACTTTTGAAATCTGAAATTTGAATCTATGTACATATTTCTGAAAAGCATGAATTTGAACAACAAATTTTCAACTTGGCATTTTCTGAAGGATACAAACTTTTTTTGGCGTCAATGCTGGCGGATAATAGATTAATGTCCAAGTGGTCCTCTAAAAACGTGCATACTCAGAATTCCTTGAAGTTAGAAACTGTGAAAACTGTGTATCGTAAGTACATACGAAGCTGTATATGTTCATATTACACATCCCGCTTTCTAAAAGATATTTATTTTTAAATCCCAGGTTTTGATGGATCATGTCCCGCTTTCAGCTTCCAATGTAGATAAAATCCAAGGAAAAAAACATATATTTATATTATTTGATAGGTCCTGGACTCAGCTACAATACTAGAACGAGTCCCTATAACTAGAACGAGTCTGTTGAAGCGTTTTAGCTTTTAAGATGTTTAGTAATTCTCAATTACTTTATGGTAGATTCTATATAATTCCAATTTTTTTTTTCAAGAATTTGGTTGGACATTTTCTGATAAATTTGCATTAGCATTAACGTAATGCAGCCTACAGAAAATATTAAACAACATAGTTACCTTAATATAGAAGCCACCTAACTAATTTTTTTTATATCCAGATTTTGGCATTTTTCAATATATTAGATACATCACGAAAATGGTGAATATGTAACCATTTACACGATATATTTTCTTTTAACCATACACTACGACCTACTTTTTTAACACTCCCATTTTCTCAAGTCCTACGACGAGTACGCTTGGTTCAATTGTCACCAAATTTTCTGCAGGGATATAACAGATGTTATTTTGTTAACGTTGTTGTGCTTCATACGACCAAGTTAAGTTTAAATTAGACGTGCAGTAGCGCTTGCCATGCAAAACAGCTGTTTGAACCAAACTAATGGGCAGCACTGATTATAGGTGAATCGCCATAACGCCATAGCCATAACCATATAAGCCAATTGATTTTTGGTTTGGGGTATGGCTCTGGTAATATGCTATGGCACGTCTAGTTTCAGCTTTAAGCATTAAACATATTCACCACAGCAAGCAATCGACTTCAATGTGCCAAAAATAGAATACAGATATTTATTTGAGTGTGATTTTTTTTTTTTGACGACAGCAAAGCAACACGGCGGCAAGTGGTTGTCCATGCTGATTGTCACACTAATTTGTAATTTTTTTTTGTTGCTTTTATTGGCAAATATAGTGCTGCCAATATAATACAAAATATGGAATGAATGATAGCTTATAATTATTTTATATTGTTTAGTAGAATTAATATTCATTCAGTTTTATAGGTTTATGTGTTGTAATTAAATTTTAAAAGAGTAATTTTGGGAAGATTAAAATATTTGAAGGTGGCATCACTGAAAATTAGATGCTGCTGTCATCTCCAAAATAATTGAAGCACAGCCGCGAATAACGTTGTACAAGACAATTTTTAAAAAACAAGTTTTTTCACAGATTAACATTAACGTAACTCTCTTGCGTTGCTCAAACATCAAACCATCCAAAATTATGCATCTTACCGCCGTCAAAATACAATTACAATCAGTCAGTCAGTGGAAAATTTTTGTAAGTAACTAATAAGATCATGCAAACGAAATTGTCGAAAATAATTGATAAATTTAGCAGATATATAAAAAGAAAAGTAAATGCTAGTTATCAATTATTTTCGATAAGCTAAAAAAATTTAAACGAAAAAAACAATCTTGCTTTAAAATACAGTTTTTGGCTCTCCTGAAAAATTATTATTTTGTCACTTAAAACATTATTCGCGCCTAAGCTTCAATTAAGTAGCTGTCTACAAGGGGGCAAATGCGTCCACAAATAGAGCTGGCGGTAGTTGAGGTCGTGTGCAGGGTGACCGGTGATATTTTTCAAAAAGTGGCACCAAAAAGGGATTTATCAAAAAAAAAGGGACAAAATTAAAAAAAAAACGCGAAAACTAATGGGTGTTTTTTATTGAGGTATAGAACTTTAAGTTGGCATCACGTTTTTAACTGGCGGCCATTTTGTCAGCTGTCAAGTGATTAATATTTAGTTTGGTTTGCCATTTCATCATGAACAGGTTGACAAAAGAACAACGCTTGCAAATCGTGCAAATTTATTTCGAAAATAATGGTTCAGTTCGCGAAGTTTACCGCAAGCTCCGTCCATTTTATGGTCGACATAATCGTCCATCAGAGCAATTAATTCGGTTAACCATGGATCGTTTTCGCACTACGTTTACTCTATGTGATAATACGCATCCGCAGAGACGTCGAACAGTGCGCACCGAAGAAACAATTGCCGCTGTAGAGCAAAGTGTTGAAGAGGACCCGAATGAATCGATTCGCCACCGTGCACAGCAATTGGAGCTTTGTCCATCAACTTTATGGAAGATTTTGAAGATTTTGAATGTGGATGAGTTGTGGTTCCAACAAGACGGCGCTACATGCCACACAGCGCACGTCACAATCGATTTATTGAAGGAAACATTCGATGAGTGCATAATTTCGCGGAATGGACCTGTCAATTGGCCACCAAGATCGTGTGATTTGACACCATTGGATTATTTTCTTTGGGGATATGTGAAGTCGCTCGTCTACGCCAACAAACCAGAAACGTTAGGGGACTTGGAAGCCAACATTCGTGGCGTTATTGCCAACATACGGCCCCATATGCTCGAAAAAGTGGTTGAAAATTGGACCTGTAGAATTGGCTTTATTCGAGCCAGCCGCGGCGGCCACATGCCCGAAATCATATTTAAACATTAATGGCATAAAATTATCCTTCCAATAAAGCCAAATTGATGGACATTAAAACGATTTTCTTGTGTTTTATTTCAATTCGAAGTTCTATACCTCTAAAAAAACACCCTTTACATTGAATTTTTTATTTTTAATGTATTTTTATATAATTCACTCTAAAAAAAGGTGGAAAACGTGAAAAGGCAGTCGAAAAAGTGGCAATTTGCCACTTTAGTCGGTCAAACGGTCACGCTGGTCGTGTGTTCGTGCTGTGGTGAATGGTGAATGTGTTTGACATATAATGGGCTCTGGAGACGATCAAACTAAAATGTCAACAGTGAGTGTGTATTAGTGTCGTTCAATTGAAGCTTTTTTGTTTGGAGACTTTTAAGTAAAACTGTCAATTAGCATTTTAATTTTGGGTTCGTTGTGTTTGTTGTTATCAGTGGCAAGTGCAGCAACGAAAATACTTTTTATGAAATTTTGTTATTAAAAAAAGGATTAGTAAACAAAGTATTATACAGAGTTAAATGATAATTTTTTGTCAAAGAACAATGGGAAATTTCCATAAAGTGCAAATTAATTTTTTTACCCGCCCGCCTCGGCACAAAACAAATAACACAAGGCAAATGAACTTTTTTTTTGTGAAGACGATTAAATAATCAGCTGTCAAATAAATATATCAAAACTTTTTGATTGTCATCAATCACTGACGATAACGTGTGCGTGTAGCCGAAAAACACGACAGCATGCACACAACTATGTGATTGATGGTTTTGTTTGATCGTCTGCTGGGCACTTTATACAACGAATTCTTGCTGGATGAAATTCGTCGTTCGTTCCAGTAGAAACCAAAATTTTTATAAGGTTTTTACTTTTCACCAAAGTATATTGTTTTTTCAAACTACAACCACTATTTCTATATATCAGATCAGTTTTGGCACCGCCTTCATACCTAAAACTATTTGACCTAAACAAACAAAAAATTCCATTATATTTACCTCCTCATTAATAATATTTAGCACTTTTAATTAACAGCAATAATGATAACAAATTAAATGCTAAACTATTTCTACTTAATCTGAAACTACACACTTTCCAAAGTCAATATTGTAAAGTTTCCGTGTAATGCACGCTATTTAAAAATATATATATATGTATATATATATATGTATATATATATATGTATATATAAATAAAGTGAGTTTTAATTTTCCTCCACTTTAAGTGTAATTATAAATCAATCAATAGAGTGTTATTATTATCAAATAATCCCTCAAAAACTAAATAGTTTTAATTATTAAATTTCATACGGAACAAAATACAACGTGTATTAAGGTTTTTTTTTTCTCAACCAGTTATTAAAAGCGTTGCGTTTCAAAAACAATTTCTTAATTAAGTAATTTAAAATAAGTGATTACATCAATTACAACTATTTAAGGGTTTTTATTTCAATTAATTTACTCAAGTCGGCACTAAAAAAATCACACAATTGAACAACAAGTACTACGAGTAACAATAAATGAAATGAAGCTGCAAATAATATCTACATTAATTTGTGCTTAAGTTACAAAAAACATTAAGTGTAAACGAAAAAAAAACATCATAATAAATTAAATGAAAATATATTAAAAGATGAAAAGAAAAAAACAATCTAACAAAAGTTATGTTAAACAAAAGCTGTTTGCCCGGCAGCCATGCAAGGCATCAGTCAAATCAAATAATGTATGTGTGTGTACTATGGCCAAGTCTCTAAATCATTTTTGCTTTTCATGCAATTCAAAAATGCAGGCAAATAATGTATTTACTTCGAAAGACAACTGCAGCAGAGTGATATAAAAGTTGTTGCAAGTACCTACATGCAAGCCAAAAGTGTCTGCCTAAATTGCAAAGTGCAATTCTTTAATGTGAGCACTTACATCAATAACTGATTTTTTTATTTATTTTTTTTTTTTTGCCTTAACATTTATGTTCCTCTAATCATGGCTGAGAGACTTGAATGGGTTTGCAGCAATGAAATAAAAAAGTGCAAAAAATACCTTTATGCATTATTATTATTGACTTTTAGACATAAAGCCGCCAGCCACTAATTCATAATGTTTTGTTGGGGCAAAAATATACTCGTAGTTTTTTTTTTTTTTTTTTTTTGGTTTGCTTCTCTTCAATTAAGCTTATCGGTTTCATAGCAAAAAAAGGCATTCAATCAATTTTAGAGACTTGCATTTGACAGATGAATAGAGAAACATTTGCCAATTAATGTGTACAGCCAATTAAAATTAGGCAAATTGAAGGAGTGTGATATCTTTATCTGTTTTATATGAAATATCTATTCTCACATCATGTTTGTCATAAATTGGCAAGTTTTTTTTATGCACACTTACAAAACTTTCACAAAACTGTTTTTCGCTTGCAGCTTAAAGCAGTACAAAACAGTTTTTATTTAATAAGTAATGGCGTTATATGAATTATTATTATTTTTATTATTATTATTTTTAAATAGTTAGTGCTACATGAAGGTCAAATGCGGGGCATAATTATGTGTTAAAATTTTATTGCATATACAATTAATTATTTAGTTAAATTGTATTTTTCCTTGAGCCATAGAACCATGTTGGCCATTTGAACAGCTGTTGCTAGTTTTGTGTCTAAAAAAATTGTGCAGACTTTCAATTTGAGATACCAACAACGCTCTTCATACAGTTTATTACTGTCGGCATATCAAACCATAATCGCCAAAAAAAAGCTTAAGCGACATAATTTTCCAAAATTAATTTTTTTTTAACAAAATCAAATTTATGCCATAGCAAATGATAAGTTTTCGTCGAAAAAACGAGTTCGAAAAAATGTGTCGGTTAAGCTTTTTGGCGGTTATGGCTCGATATTTCGTTTATGTTTTTTAGTTTAATAAATCTGGCTCAGTTAGATTGTTGTGTCGATAAAGTTTCCTCAGAGTTAGAAAAAGTGGTAAGAAATTATATTCAATTAAAAAAGACAAAGTTCCGTAGTTTATATATTTGACTTCAAGTCTGTCATGAGGAATTTTGCTTTGTATAGGTTTCGTTTCTGGCAAGGAAACTCATTAACAAATTCTCGATAAAGCAACAATTTGTAAAAAAGATGTAATGTCGTTCATTTTCCCAGCCGAGGTATGGCTCAGTCCGCCAGTATTCTTACCAAAGGTCAACTTTCTTTGAAATAAAATATGTGTATCTTTTAGGTGTTGAAGATATATGGAACAGTTATTTATTTAACGAAATCTTTGTTCTACTTATAATAAACTTAAATTTACGAAGTCCTTCGAGATTCGGCTGGCCATATCACTGCAGCAGCGGTAAAGGTACGGTCACACTTGACAAACATTTGCCCAAAAAAGCGTAACCAGTAAATCCTAATGCAAAATTTTTTGCTTCAGACACAAAAAAGCCGCTCACTGCATGACCTTTTCAATAGTATTCAGTATGTTTTAATTTTTTGCCGTTCTGCAGCTCACCGCTTTGCCGCTCATTGCGTGACCTAAGAGTAAAATTTTGTTTAATTTCTTAAATTATTTTAGTCTCTGGTGAGACTACTTTCAAACTAATTAAATAACAATCTTAATTTCCCAATTTCAAATACAAAACAAAAATTACAATTAAAATACTGAATTTCATTTCTATAAATTTCATCTTTTAAGTCTTAATTCCATGATATTTTTATATAAAAGGAAGCCCAAAAAAAATTTTACTAAATTTTTTATTTATTTACCCACATCTTCGAACTTCCAAACATAAATAAAATATTGATTTTTTTTCTCTCGGCTTTGACATTGACTTACATTTTCTTATGCATATTTGTCTTCTTGATTAACTGCTTTTTCAACAACTTTTTTCCTTAAATAGAATATAAGTCAGGCAAAAAAAAAAAAAAAAAAAGCAACAGACAAAACATTACGTACAAATGTCAAATAAGAGGTGAACCAAAAAAGATGTTTAAACAACAAAAAGTGGTTTAAAAGCTTTGAAATCAGATAATTTCATAAAAGAAAATTAAAAAAAAAATGCAAGAAAAAAAATTAAAAACTAGATAATTATTTTTTATATCAAATAAAAGAATTTTTGCTACTTTATGCCTCTTAACTGCAGTTTGCCCAACTGAAACTATTTGATGTGAAAAATCCAGTGAAATATACTGATAAAACGAAAGACTTAAGCCAAGAACTTTCCTCTCATTATTGTTTTATTTGTTATTGTTGGTTTGCTCTCTGTTGGTTGCTAATAAGCGAGTACTTAAAGCAGCATTAGTTAAGCATCCCGTAACGTTTTTCAAAAGTGCCCTGGACACGATCAAATAAATTTATCAATCATATAGTTGTGTGCATATAATTAATGTGCAATCAAAAGATTTGACTTCTTTTTATTTGTTTGCTGATTATTTGTTCGTCTCCAACTGCCTTGGGTTGGCGCATTTCGACTTTGGCTACGACGTCTTTGCCAATATTAATCTCGGAACAAAATATCGTAGTCGAATTCGAAATACGAAGTTTTTTGTAATTTTTATTAATGCTGGAGAATAGCGCAAACGAACTAAAGCTTTCATTGCGCTACGAAGCTAAGATACAAATAGTGATTGACGTGTAGCTTTGTACGTCGCCTTTTAAGTGACAATCATATGACACCCACACATATGCACTCATTGACGTTTTTATTTGATCAACTGCAGGGATCTTAAAACCACGAACCAGCTGATAATTTTTTCCCTATTACCAACATTAAATCTCATAAGTGAAGGTAACATGCAAATCCATAGGTTTCTATATACATAAAATTGAATTTGTAAACTTTGCTAAATGATATTTGTGAACATACTTTACTGTGCCTCGTTTCTGTAACTTGTGAGAAATTCACGCATCGAAAAAAATTAAATAATTATATTGCTTGTCCTATTTTACGCAAGGAGTATTCGTATAAAAACTTAAACAAACTTAAATAAATATCAACAAATATAGCTTTGGTCTTACCCGCCCTGTGTTTCACGTGATCATAACAATTTTTTTTAACTCGAGAAGTTCTTACATTACTTACAGCCACGAGGCACTAGATACCAAAAGTGGCGACATATTTGAAAAAGCAGACATTCTCTACCTTAGTACCACAACGGCCATATTCTTTGTGGAACTGCCAGAAAATTAATTAATTTTAAATCAGAAATGAGTGAAAAAATAGTATTTTGGCAAAGTCTAATGAAGTTTGCTGAGGCTATAAATTAGCTTAAGGAAATAAAATTAAAAAAAGTTAAATAATATACAAGTTTTATTTTTTGATTGAAGGAGTTTGATTAAATAAAAAGGTCTGCCAAATCCGCTGTCTTAATGTGTTGGAAAAAAATTAAATAATTTATTAAAGAAGAACGAGAATAAAAGGGTGTATGCAGAAACTAGTACCAATGTAAAATCAACAGGCATGAATTTTGATATGAAATGGTATTAAATTTATGTATGTTGGTATTTTGTTGCTATATTCATAGCGCTGTTATGTTCAGGTATATGAATGGTTCATGTTTTGTTGTTGGTTGTTTTTATATGCCAGCAAAGACTAACTGCTTCCTGCTGACTACATCCCAGCCAGTGTATTATGTAACCTTGTAGTCGAAAGGTCACAGGTTTGATTCCTTCCGGAGACTTTGGTTGTTTCAGCAGAGACGAGGGTACGCAGTTTGTGCTTATTAAAAAAAAAAGCAATTAAACTTTAATTTCGAATAATTTTTTTGTTAAGTCGTCAATTAAATCATGTGACTTAAAATTTTATTAATGATGGTATTTATTTAAAATTACATAAATTTGTTTTCGGTGCAGCGGGTTGAGTACCACGGAATGAGTTTCATTCTAAATATTGGCTGGGGGAGCCAACTATAATACACAATGCCGATTTGCAGCATGTAGGTTAAATTAATAATAAAATGACTTTCTACATAAGATTAGATTCATGTTTTTTTAGCTTGAAATAAGTTTGATTTAACATGATTTTTGATGCTATTTTAGTATCAAATTTACATGTGTTCTAGCTTTGATTCAACGTGGTTCTTCATATTAATTTGAACTGTGCGGAAATGTTAAATCAATATGAAATAATGTTATTTCAAAAAGAAATATTTTCTTTGAAGATTATTGTAAATCATCTTGAATTGAATGAATGAAAGACTTACATTTTGCCATATTGCCAAAAAAAAATTTAAAATAACTTTGTTGTTGTTGATTTGACTATGAAATTCTTTCAGTGTATTAGAAAAACACAATTGATATTTTTATTTATCTGATTATTAAATTATTATAAAAAACAAGTGGACGTTAAAAAGTTGAACAGTGTTTCTTATATACTTTAATGTTTTGCTTTAAAAATCAGCATCTACGCTAAAGAAATTATGACAAAAAAATTTTCAAACAAATGTTTGTTTGAAATAAAATTTAGTTTCAGTATATACATATATCTTACTGTTCCAGCCTAATTTGTGGTTTGTGGGATACTTCTCGGCATTTACATAGTATACACCACGATCAAACAAAATAAACAACAACAAGAGCACAACAGCAAGTTGTGTCAATCAACAACCAAGCTAAACACCAACACACTTAAATAACAAATAATAAAAAATAACAAATAACTCCGTTAAATTTAAATTTTTACTAAATTTGTTTTTTATAGGTCCGCATTCATACAAAATATTAACTGATTCAATGAATTTGTTTACTGAAAATGAAATTAAGTTTTTTCTGTGTAGTTTGTGAATAACACTTTTTATAGTTAAACCCCAAATTTATTTTAACATTTCTCTTATATTGCTTTTCTTACTTTGACATTGACTTACATATTATTTTGATTTATTTGCTTTCTTAATTTACAGCTTTTTAGGAAAAAAAACAGATTCTTTAAAGCATAAATAAAATTTTACGCATATAACGAGTATTTCTTATGATATGACTAAGAAAATAAATAACAAAAAAAAAAAAAAGTTGAAATGAAAAGAAACTATAAGATAAACAAAGCAAACTATTAAAGCTGTGGCTTATTTAAGCAAAACAATACATCAGTTATTGCAAAAATTATGTAAATGTGCTTAAAAGTATGAATATGAATATGAATATGAATATGTCTATATGAACAACAGCAGTAACATGAGGTGATATAAGAAAGTTCATCATCATTATAAATATGCAGATTTTTTTATGATTATAACACTTAAATGTTATGCTAGGAAATTATGAGTTTATTTTAAATTTTTTAATATTATTAGCAAAACAAAAGACTTAAGCCAAGAACTTATTGAAACAGTAGCGATTCCCATTAATAATGAGTGTTTTGTTGTTTTTTTTTGTTTTTGTTATTTTTTATTTTTGTTGGGCATAATTTACTTCTTCTAGAATCTAGTTAGATACTTTTAAATATTATGTATGTATATCTAGCTACTGGTTAAAAACACCAAAGAAGTAATTAATAATAAGTTCTGCTTTTTAATTTAATATATCTTTGTTTTCTGTTTCGTTTTTTAGTCTGTTTGAATTTTTTTGTTCATTAACGTTTGATATTGTATGTAGAATTATATATTTTTTATAAGCTTAAACATATCTATTAGTAATTGCATAACAAACTTTGTTTGAAAATTTGCAATGGTCCATCTAGTTGTATTATTGCTAATTTTTTTTCCATTAGTTTTAATATCTTTCAAATGATTTGAAAAATATTTATGCTTAATGAGAAAATTCTTAAGTTGTGAGAACATAAATCATTGTTATTTTTTTTTAAATTGTTATGATCAGGGCAACCCCAAATATGCATTTCCATGTTTGTTTTCTTGTGCGACGTATTAATGCGGGCACATTATATTTATCCGTTTCAGAACTTTTTATGAATTTTGGCATCGCTGTGTTAGGGCATATTTTTGCATATTTTACCATTTAAAGCATGGTTTTGCATATATCCAGGGACAGGGGTTTCATGCAAATGCATGTTTTTTCCCTTAACCCTGATAATGGCAACAACGAAATATCTTTACGAAACAATGAATTTGCTTAAAAATGGCATCGATTTGTTAGTGCATATTTTTGCATATTTTGCTAAAATTGCATATTTTTGCACAATTTGTTCACAAATGCATTGTTTTGTTTCATATTTTGCTATAAATGCATGGTTTTGTGTTATATATTGTAAAAAATTCAAATAAAAAGAATTATATAAATTTGAGTCGATTACATCCGCAGACGTTACGAGGCCTTTTTCAATGCACAAAAGCTTTCTAAGAACAAATTGATTGAACTTCACATTTGAAAATATAAGAATTATAAAATTTTTAAATGAAAATAAATAACTAACAAAACTTTTCTTTATCTACTCGTATTTACGCATTGCTCCTACACTGCAATATAAACATATCTCGAAAAACGCGTGTTTGGAGTTAATAATCTAAAAAAAAATTTGTATATAACATTTAATCTTGTGAAAAAATTTACTATTAAGGGATTGTACACGCACCACTTGAGAAACAAAATATTTTTATATGTTAATTTAGTTTTGAATGTAAACTGAAAACGTTTCTTTTGAATAAAAATTTTTTAAAATATGTACATATTTGAATGGGTTTAGTGCATATTTGGCATTTTTGGTGTCATTTCTTAGGCGCCTAAAATACCTTTTTTAAGGGCATGAAGTCCTTGTCCCTGCATATATCAGTCATACACTCATATATTTTTTTGTCATATTTTCGAATTTTTAGAGCATAATTTACGCTCTCAGAGCATATTTTTATACTTTATAGAATTTTTTTTGATTTTAATATGCTTACAAGTTAATGTGTTGGTCAAAAAATTTTATTTTTTGCCATTTTAATCTAATTTCCAATGTTCCATGTAGTGTATATATTTTTCTTATAAACAGGACAGTTATCACGGACTTTAGTTTTAATAAAAATTCGGGTTTGCTATTTGTGACAGACTCTGCCTTGAGTAGACGTTGAAGGATTATTGTCGATGTATAAAAGCTTATTAAGATGTGACAGGCAACAATTTTTATTTGAAAATCTAGGTCAATAGTTTGTTGTTTATTGCAATAAAAATTATAAGCAAAAATCTATTCTTATTTATCCAAAATACAGTTCTTAATTTTGAGATTGTGATCTCTTTTGAAATTTAAATAAAAATTTTTACGTGATTGATCTTAAAAATTAATTTGTATTATTTGCTTTAGTAAAAATTTGTATGGCAATTTTGTTTTAACGTGAACTACAAAACCAAATTATTTTTTTTATATAGCAGTTATTCTTTGTTATTTTTTTATTGTTTCCTTTATATTATTTTTGTTTTATTTTATATGCAAATGATGTTGAATTTTTGAGTTGAAAATATATTAATCAGAAATAATTTCTTAACCAGGCTTGAGTTCAGTAATTTCAATTCTTATTGAATGAAATATTTTTATTAATTAATGTGAGTATCTAAAGAAGAGAAGAAAAATTAAACTAGACTTTATTAGCTGGGGGAAATACCGATATTTTTCTGTGCAGCCACGCACTTCATCAGCGCTATTTAACTTAAATTTCTATGAAATGGAATATGAGAATTGATTGTGTATACAATTATTGATTTACCTTGGGCATGTGTGCTGATGAAGTGCGTGGCTGTAGAAATACGCTAGTATTTATAAGGCCCATTATTTTTAGTATTACCAAACTGCACTTCGACTGACAACGTATTAGAGGCGTCCATAGCGCATTCAACTCTGACTAATTCGCCTGCCTGCTCATTTCATATGCAGTTAATATATGCAGGAACAAAGATAAGAGGGCTGATAAGAAAATAGCAAGATAGCAATCCTGGAAGTATTTATTCTGAAATAAACTTTTACCATTGGCAAGGCAGTACGACAGCTGAGCGACTAGATCAGTTGAGAAAAGTCCAGACCCAGTACCACAAATCATTTTTGAATTCTCATTGCATAGACACCGGTGTCATAATCATTTGTTATTTCGTTCTTGCTATATTTGCTTATAAATGGGAGAGGAAGCTTAAAAGTTCCAATAAAATCTGTTTTTGGGTACCATATAATCTGAAATTTTTCTTAGTTCTGAAGGTAGCCTACTTAAGATTTTTGCGTGCTTATGAATGTTACATCCCTTAATTGTGAAAGTGGTCTAAGTCATTTATTTCTTTAGTCCAGATATTTAGTAGATTATATTTGAACAAATCAAAAAAAGTTTTTATGTTATGCAAAATTTTAATTTTGAATTGTACTAGTCTCGATTAACATAAATTTTTGTAATATTTATTAAATATTTATTAAAGTTTTTTTTAAGATTTAGTTAATATTCTGAAGCTAATAATTAAAGGTACAATTGTGAAATCTTAAAATAATGGGTGTTTTTTATTGAGGTATAGAACTTTAAGTTGGCATCACTTTTTTAACTGGCGGCCATTTTGTCAGCTGTCAAGTGATTAATATTTAGTTTGGTGTGCCATTTCATCATGAACAGGTTGACAAAGGAACAACGCTTGCAAATCGTGCAAATTTATTTCGAAAATAATGGTTCAGTTCGCGAAGTTTACCGCAAGCTCCGTCCATTTTATGGTCGACATAATCGTCCATCAGAGCAATTAATTCGGTTAACCATGGATCGTTTTCGCACTACGTTTACTCTATGTAATAATACGCATCCGCAGAGACGTCGAACAGTGCGCACCGAAGAAACAATTGCCGCTGTAGAGCAAAGTGTTGAAGAGGACCCGAATGAATCGATTCGCCACCGTGCACAGCAATTGGAGCTTTGTCCATCAACTTTATGGAAGATTTTGAAGATTTTGAATGTGGATGAGTTGTGGTTCCAACAAGACGGCGCTATATGCCACACAGCGCACGTCACAATCGATTTATTGAAGGAAACATTCGATGAGCGCATAATTTCGCGGAATGGACCTGTCAATTGGCCACCAAGATCGTGTGATTTGACACCATTGGATTATTTTCTTTGGGGATATGTGAAGTCGCTCGTCTACGCCAGCAAACCAGAAACGTTAGGGGACTTGGAAGCCAACATTCGTGGCGTTATTGCCAACATACGGCCATAGAAACGGTCCAAAAAAAGTGAACGCAATTCTTAGAAAAGAAAAAAAGAGCAATAAGTTTCTTTTCTCTATCAATCGTCTTAAAAGGACTTCAAGCTTGTGCAAGTTCCGAAATTGATTTTAAGTAATGGCAAATTTATTGAAGTTAAAAAACCTGTGATGCTTAAGGCAACGTTACTTTAAAATATTTCCGCCTATACGATTTATAAATATTTTCCTACATTCAAACGGATTACCCTTATACTTCCATATTTCTTTAAAAAAATTAAAGTTTGCTTAAATAACAATTTTTCATAACCCTATATAAATTGTACTTTTTTTCAATTAAAATTACAAAAAGTAAATTTTTATTGAAAAAAATTTAATTGTAATTAATTATATCTATTTGTAATTCAAATTGGATTTGTTGTTATAATTTCTGAATTGTATTATTAATTGTAATTGAAAATTATAATTAACATAATTAACAAAAAAAAAAAAGTAATTATTACATACGCTTATAACTGCTTTATAATTATTTAATAATATTTGCATTAACATGTAATTGCAATTATTTTTTTATTGCAATTACATGTAATTGTAATGTCTCTTTTTCAGCTACAATTACATCTTAATGTAATTGTTTTTTTGTGTTAAATTTTAATTACAACAAAATGTAATTTGAG
The DNA here is from genome assembly GCA_944452675.1 of Tachina lurida. Lineage (NCBI taxonomy): Eukaryota > Metazoa > Arthropoda > Insecta > Diptera > Tachinidae > Tachina > Tachina lurida. The sequence goes on along the minus strand of OX101754.1, from coordinate 92,645,406 downwards.
TTGAAAACTTGTAATTAAAATTATAAAGATTTTGTTATTAATATTTAATCAATTACAAAATGTTATCATTACTACCCAAGTTTGAGTATTAAAAGTTGTTTGTCAGCCCAATATTTGGGAGTTCATTACTTAAACACATATATTTCAGGAAAATATCAAAGATAAAAGACTTTTGACGAAGTTTGGCCTGTTGTTACCCTGCAGAAAGTTTTGGTAATAATTGATCCAAGCGTACTCGTTCTACGGCTTGAGAAAGGGAGGGGGTGACCAAAAGTAGGGAGTAGTGTATTGCGAAAAAAGGACATATCCTGTAATTGGTTACATATTCATCATTTTTGTCTTGATCATTTATCAATTTAATTGGAAATCGATTTAGTACTATAGTACATAAATGACACTGAACAAGTTTTGACTAGTTTTGTGTCACTTTCATTTCCTGCAGGGTAGTTAAGCACGTCTAGACGCTTCTGCTTAATAAATTTCAAGCAAATAAATCTTGAGAGAAGCCAAACAAAACTTTATGTATTGATAGAAACACTCTCGCCTCCTCTGAGTATTTTTATGTAAAAAGTTTTTAATAAAACTGCCTGAGCATTCAAATAAATGCTAGTAATTGCCAGTTTATTATTTTAATTTATTAGCAATTCTTTTTTTTTTAATTTTTATTTAAATAGCCTGTCGCAAAAGTTCAAATACTAAGAAGAATTTTAAGTTTTAAAAATTCTTCAAAAGCATGCGTAAAAGATTTATGAATTTGAATTATAAAAAAAAGAAATAATAATTTAAATGCAAAACCAAAACAAAAAGCAGATAAACCAAATATATTTTCAAGCAATATTATGTTAATTTTTGTTTAACGAAAAAAAAAAATACAAATCGTTGCAGAAAGCAGCATGAAATGACCAAAAAATATTGTCGCTTAATTTTGGTTTTATGTTTAGCAAATACAAATACCCGTAAATACAAAATAAAAATTGTTGCAAACATTTTTTTTTTTAAATTTTTAAAACAATAAAATTGGAAAAAAGTTTATAAACAAAATTTAAAATTCAAAATTGACATGCATTCTTCTGCTCTACTTCAAATAGTTTTTTAACTTTAGTTTTTTGCAAGTGATCAACAACAGGTTTAAAGTTTTTATATTAATAAAGTTGAGCTAAGTTTTTGAAATATATTTGATATATGTATATATGAACATATACTTCAGAAAAATTTGCGTAGTATCTGTATTTTGTATTATTCGGGCATTTATTTATTTTTTTTTTTTTTGCCAAAATAGTAGCTGCAGCTGCAAACTAGTTAATACAAATTTGTAAGTTTAGGCAACCGTTTTAGTTGTTGATTTATAAAAAGAAGTTTATGAATAAACTTTAAACAAATAAAGCGGGTTTTCAGATGTTTATTTTTTAATGCCACAACCACTTCAAACATACATAAATTTAAATATTTTATATGGAAAACAAACTTAAAAAAGAATAACAAGAATTTAATAAATTGCATTTACATACATACATACACATATATATACATACATATACGGCCCTGTTCTGTAAACCGAATCCGAGTAAATTTCTCGTTTTCTAAAAATTAAAAATGGTCCTGCAGACGTGTTTAAAAACACACATCATAATTTTCTTTCAGATATGATATCTGAGAATCTATATAATAAAAAAATTAAAAAAGAATCTAAAAAAAAATTTCTATTGTAGGAGTTAGTTTTCTAAAATCGTGTGATTTTAAATCGTTCGGTTTGCGGAACAGGGGGGGATAGACTTCAAAATTTATGAGAAATATTGAGCTACATTACGAGTTGATAAAAATACTCTGTGTGTTTGTTGTAGATTCCATGCGAAACAAGTGCCCACATCCACATTATTTCGCATGAAAACATGAAATGTCGTAGACACATTTCACATACAACATATTTTGCCCACGATGAATTGAGTGCTATATCTGCAACATTTTTTCATTAACAATTCATGCCAATTTGTTTTATAAGTATTTTGACAGCATTTCACGTGAAATTTTGATACAGATTACCAGGTTTAAAAGGGCAACTATTTCAAAGTAAGAAATATATTATATTGTACAAGTACTTTCTGCGGTGAGTTTTTTATATCACATTGCATGTTTCGCAAAAATATAAGTTTGCCGTACACCACCGAATATAAATTATTGTTGCAAACTTGTTTCAAATTTTTTATTCGCCAATAATGAAAAATTTATCGTTATATCTTCATTTGCATCCTCATCGATATATTATACTGTGAGATCCAACTGCAAGTACCGAAGATACAAACAATTTGAAAAGCAACCCCTACATTCGGCAAAAAATATAAAATATTTTTTTAATCACGGTGTCCTAGACACGAGTGTGGGCTAGACGCCAGACCAACGCCCCCATGCACCCTCTTAGGAATGCACCTATGTTCACTCCACAAAGGCACATAGGTTGCAATCCTTATATATAGTTATCCCTGTACTATATTTAATTACCTTGCTGAGGTAATTTGAGCCTACCCAAACTCTGCTGCTACGTCCGTGCCCATAGCAGCTTCTGGTGAATGGCAACAGCACCTAGAATAGTGTCTGGCTGACCGCGTCATACCAACCACTAGCATTGATTTAACACTGGGAAGCCAAGACTATTCTCCCAGCGATTTTGGTAGCAACCACAGCCACCACGATAATTCTCCGGCTTCCTCGCTATAGTGTTGTATATACACCAATAGCGAGGTCCCGAAGAAAATTCCTCAACCATTGCCGGCACAGCTACGACTCATCCGAAATGAACGCATGCCTGTATCGCCAAATATCCAGTGCCTACTCCACACTTACCAAAATCATCCCTTTAACCCCGTGGGGTAGAACGAACTCGGCATTTTAGCAAAGGAAACTGACGACCGCTACATGCACTGAAAACTTCAGAGCAGCAAGAACCACATACGCGAGAAGAACGCAAGCTCGCCACCAAAATCCTGTGCCTACTACGATCAGACACAAAAGTGCCAGTGCCCTGGGGTCATATCCAGGACGTTCAACCTTTTTAGCACAGGATTTTGACAACCGCAATGCATTTATCTCTAAGCAGCTCAGGTGTCGGGCAACCGGCACCCGTGGCACCAGAAGTAGCCTCTGGTCAGACCTCGCAGTTCCACCATAAAGGCTTCACTACTACTATCTTTTGAACTCAGGGCCAGTTCTAGGTGATCATGCACCTTACTTACAACAACGGTCGTACGATATTTGTTTTCTTTTATAAATATGTGCACATCCGTTGCTCTGTTATTCCAGAGATCAGGTAGTAACACATAAGTTTTACGGTTAATAAGCCAAAAGTACGTCAGCGGAAAAAGCCACATTACCCCAGCTGGGGTAATGTAGTCAAAAATAGACTCCCCTGGGGGAGTCTCCTCGAGAAAAAAATATCGATACATCACACTTTAATATCCGACTTTATATGCCGAAGATATAATAGAGAATGTATTTTAGCCATCCCTATGTTCCGCCAAAAATTATTTCGAAACAGCCTTGCAATAATAATTTACAGTCGGTAGTATACCGCAAACTCTTTTCTTGCCTGTAAGGCATTTATGCCAAGTTAAGTCTAAAAAGTGCGAAAAGTACAAAAAGTAAAAACTTTTGCCCAGTTTGCCCCTTAAAAGTATTTCAATTTGGATCTTTGCTGTCTATTTACCAAATTTAATCCATATAATATTGAGGCCATTTTCTCAAAAACATAGAAATTTTTTAATGTATAATATTAGTAGAATTATTGGTCCGTAATGGGTTAATTAATGCGAAAAAATTTTAAACTTGTATGTCAACAATCTTTTTTATTCCGTTACCAAAAAAGAGGCCCTGGATGGGTATTTTTTTAAATTCTCAATCACAATATAGGCCCATAGTGAATTAATCTTTATAATTTTTACGATAAAGATTATCCTATGTTTTAATCCAGCTGTACCAAATTTTGTTAAAATCCCTTTAGTACATTTAGAGCAGATTTCCCATACAAAACCAAATATTTAGCACTAGATTTTGTATAAATCTGCTTAAAATCTAGTAGATCTTGTACTAAAAAATAAACCGATGTAATTAAACAGGTGTGTGATTGTAGTTTAGCAAAACGTTCAGCCAATGATTTTTGTTTTGAATAAGAGATCTTAATAAATGTCAAAACAAAAAAAAAAACATGGTGTAAACGGTATAGATTTTAGTTAAAATATGTTAGATTTCGTAAGGGTGTAAGTGCGCTTTGAATAAATTTTTATCAAAATCTAATACAAATTACTACATATGAGTAAAAAATAAATAATTTGTATCATTAAAAATAGTTCATAAAAATACACAAAAAATTTCTAAAATTTAAAAAAATGTTTGCAGAAGCAAATATTTACTAAAACTAAGAAAATGGTTTATAAGATTCGGGAAATTGTATCCTAAGAACTAGTCAGTCTCATTTTAAGTAAAACAGAATTTTACAAAAATATTTAACAATTTAAAGTATTTTTAAAATTATTTTTTAATATTATTTATTTGCATTAAGCAAAGGTTTTACTGAAATCTAAGCAAAATTTATTATATTTTCGAGGAATATTTGAACTTCAAATATATTATTATGTCCTAATTTACACTAAGCAAGTCTTCTAGCTAAGCTTATTAGGTTTTTCGGGGAGAGAGAGACGAGAGGAAAAGAAACGTTTCTGTTCCTCTCGTCTCTCTCTTAGCAATAAGACTGACTGGCTTAGTGTACGCTAAGACTATAAAAAAAATTAAAACATTATAAGTGTCAATGAAGGCTTATCTATCTAACTTTCTATCTATCTATCTATTTTTTTTTTCTAAAATTCTTACACTTTTCGTTTGTTTACTTTTGTTTGTTAACTTTGGGAATTATATGTTTTTATGTTAATAAACTTTGCTAGAATAATTTCTGCTGTAAACATTTGCAAATACTAAGTCCATAGCTGTCACTTTACTCGCTCAATTTATGTTCTCATTTACTGTATTTTAGGTAAGGGAATTTAATTTAGTAAAATGTGTTAAATTTCATTAAAAAAATTAAAAAAATTTTTGTTACTCGAACACAGCTATTGTTGCAAAGTTAAAGTGGTGATAACGTCAAGGAGGTCAATGAGCTGCTATAGAACAATAGAATGCGCTATTTATAACAGAAAGAGCATTTAACAGTGTTGTTGTTGTTGTTGTTTTGCTAACTGGGCTCGTATAAGCCTCAAATAACATAAAAACAAAAACAGGAAGGACGGAATCTTGTTGGCAAAATAACAAAAAATTTTTGCTTAATATTCTAAAATTTATTAAACTGTGAGTCAATTTTATTTAAAATTTTTGTTGTTGTAAAGTGAACTCTTTAGTGCACCACATTCGAAAAAGCCAATGTTGTTACATATAACATTGGAAAACGCTTACTTGAGAATTACAAAACGTAAACAGAACAAGAAGCTAATAAAATGTTTTACAACAACACTACGAGTACAAGCAATGTTATTATTCAACATACGTTGCCTATTACATATATTAGACAGTTTCGCTCTTAATCACTTTAAGAATTAATTCAATTGCAAAAATTTGATTTTATAAGTTTGGGACATTTTCAACTAATAATATTTTCCAAGTTTAATTAAAACCAGCTTTAAGGGTCTATGCTAAATTATTTCATAATAATCTCTAGGTGTATTAAGCGTAAAAAAAATTCCTACTAACCCACAAAAAAATTTCGTGGAGAAATTTCGAAATATATAGAGAATTTTTATATAACAACCAGAAACCTTGAGCTTAATAATTATTTAAGAATTCAATAAAAATTTAAAAGAACTATAAAAAATTATTTCCACTTAAAAAAGCAACAAAAATACCATTTAATGGATACAAATTAAACAAATTTATTCGAAAAGTTGACTATAATCCTAAAAACACGCGTACATATACATATGTATGTATTAAGGTATGCAGACACGTGTATTTCCGGCTGCTGCAAAACAAAGTTTTTGTTCCATTTTACATTTGTAACTCAAATTGATCAGTTTTGGTTCTTTTGATATTTTTTAATCAGCATAAAAATTGGCTGTGTGATGAGCTGCTATCATTTAAAAACATGTTTTTGTATAAAATTAAAAATTTTGCATATTATAAGAAGTTAATTATGCGTATGTTAACACGTGTGTGCGTGTGTACTTATCTCAATGTTCATTACTACTTTTATAATTATTTTTTTTTTGGTCCGCATTCATAATCTCAGCTTAATCCTCCATTTTGCATTTTTCAACAGCGAACTGAATTCTTGAATTGTAAATTTATTAATTATTTTTTGATCTTGTTTATTCGAAATAAGCCTTTGATTATACTAAGACGTAATTTTTGCTCTATTTCAACAGAAACTATTCAAATTTATTACGAGTAAATTATACTGTTCAGCATAGAAATAGATAAAAAGACTCTAACGAATAATTCAGGTCGAGAATACCGAAAAAGAATACACGTGTTGTTATGCGTTTTGAAAGTTTATGTCAGGCTAATCACCATAACTTGGAAAGGTTTTCCTTTTTTAATCCGTAATTTGTTAATCTCTTAACATTAATGGAAATTTAATAATTTCGTTAATCACTTCGCGAAATAATGTTTTGATGCGCATTCTACGCGAAAGAAAACTGAATTTCGTCTCTCTAATCGAACTTTGAATCGAACTACAAGTCGCAAGAAGGCGGAAGACTTTTCATATAAAAACCAAACACATGCTGCTTTTTTTTTCGACTAATACTCGTAAAAAGTTTCTTTTTAGAAACATTATTTGATCACTTTATGGGCACTGCTACACGTTCAATATATATTGTGATATTTGGATCGCGTTCCAATTTAATGGATTGCTGGATCACGAGCGTATGCCAAATGTTCATTATTTATCGCGTCAGTATTTATGTTATTTTTGTGCTGTGCGTATCGTTTATTAATAATAAATTTATTAATAAGCTTTAGCCGACGAGTCCCACAACTCCGGCAATACCTGCAAATTAAAAATAAAGTCCTTCAAAATAATTTTTTCGGTCGTTAATTCCGATTCCACCGGCAGAACCCAACCGCTTTCATAATAAACTTTTTTACTTTTTTTTTTGTTAAATTTTTTGCACTGCTTCTTTTATTTTATTTGTTTTATTTCACTTCTTATTAACGTATCGCGATCTAATACCATGAAAATTCTACACGTACAATATATATCATGCGATCCGCGATTCGCGATCTGGATTCCATAATTTAGGCCATTCTGCTATATGGATCGCGATTCATCAATACTGCATGCTACACGTTTAATAAATATCGCGATACTGGATCGCGTTCAATATATATTGAACGTGTAGCAGTGCCCTATTATTACAATTATTGAACACTTTTTATACAAAGTAGTCGCAAATTTCCCAAAAGAACTAATGTGATGAGTCGGATTCAAAATTTTAGTTAGTTATAAAATATGTTCAGCTTTTTTATAAATATATTTAAACCCTTTAACTCCCTCTAACAAAGCAAAGGAGGAAAAAAAAGGTAAGCGGCGATACTAAAAGCTAAAATATTCTCGGAAAGTTCTTGCCATACAGCTCTGCTATAATTTTTAGGGTTCCGTACGCCAAAGGTGAAATAGGTGAACCCTATTATTTTCACTACGTTGTCCATCCGTCCATCACAGGAAGTTTTTTCAAGAACCGTAAGAGCTACGGACCTGGAATTTTGACAGAATATGTAAAACTTTGACCGCTACAACAATGTGACAGTTAAAAAATTAAAAGATGTTTCAACACGAGCAACGGAAAATTTTAAAATCCTATGTAATATATATACATACAATTATATCGTGCCATAACCGCCAAAAAAGCTTATACGACATAGTTTTCGAACTTATATAAATTATTTGCCGGGTTTTGCATAAGTTTCTAAGCCTACTATGCTTATTTTTCTTTTGCGCTTTTCAAAAATGTTATTATTTGTGAATTCTCAAATAGTTTTTGAAAGTCTGTACATAAGATAAGAGGTTTATGACTGTTCAAAATGTGTGGCTGAAGTCTACTGACGATTTGTTACAGCAACAATGAAATGCATATAGACATCGCTGAACCACCAGCAAATAAATTTCAAATTATTGTATAATACTTTAATTTAACTTTTAATTCTTAGAAACGTGACAATAATATTTTTATTTTTCATTACCAAAGACAACAACCATTTTTGAAGAAAATAATTTCGAAAATTCAAAGACAAGAACTGAGAAGCGTTTTCAAACAAAAACGTCCTAAATCTTCTTACTGAATTAGGGCATAAATCTTCTTGCTGACTTAGGGCATTAATCTTTTTCTCAAGAGTGAAGTTTAAAAGAGATATGTATAAATTTTTTACACAGCATAAAAAAACTATGAGAATTAATTCTGCATCATTAGCACAAAAGTTAAATTTTTCGAGTTATGACATTGTTTTATTGAATGAGCGATTTAAAGATAAATTATAGAAATTATAAATAATTTTTCACATACAGAAACAGCAATTAATTTGTTCGGTGTATGGAAGGATAGATAACTTTACATATATCACTAACTGATACATTTTCTAAAAGTATGAAAATGAATTTCATATTCTCATATTTCCATTGCAAATTTAAAAATAGTGAAAGGGCTCTAAAATGAACGATATCAATCAAGGTGCTTTGGCTGAAAAACATTTTGTCTCAACAGACTGTTTTAAACATTTTGTTAAACAACTTTAACTCGCTCGCTCTTGGCCATAAATACTCATTTATTAGCAATTTAATTTAATTATTCGAAATAAACTTTTAATTCTACTTTTTTTTTTGCTTTTTTTGTAGGCCAGCAAAAATTTTTAAATGAAAATTGTAAATCGCATACACACGCTCACGCACACATCTACTTGGCAGCAAATTTTGCTATCTCTACATGATTGGGTGAGTAAAAATATGCTTTTATTAGCAAATTATGTTAAATTATTGCTATATATAGATTTAAAATACTCGTACTAAATAGGCCAATACTTTAAAAAAATAATAATTAAATAAATTTAATTTTCTGCAAAGTTTTTTTCCTTAAAAAATTTCAATTAATGGCTGCATCAACATTTTGTTGTTATTTTAATTTAGTTTTAATAAAATTAAGTTGACATTAGAATAAAACGAAACTCTTTTTTTGATATCATGCAGAGCCGCATATTTTATGATTTGTCTAATACAATCTAGTAGTTATTGCAATTTTATTAAATACCCAGCCACAATTATTATTATCAGTTTGCTATTAAGGACATGGATGCATGCAGTCCTCGAATTTTTATATTTAATGATACCTACATATATAAAATTTTTATTTATGTATTAAATTGAAGCAACCGTGTTAGAACAGCTAGATTCATAAGTAGCAAAAAATGCTCAGCAATTGCAAGACTGTTGTAAATCAGAGATGGTAAACCTAAGCTTCTATTACAAGAAAAGCTCTCAGCAAGTTGGAATACGATGAATCCAAACAATTCACATATTCCATTTGCTTTGAAAAAAAATATATGTACATATATAAAGCTGACATTTGCATCAACTGGCACTACACACAGTGTACCAAACACAAGAACCCTCTTTGATGAAAACAGCATGTTGTTCCGTTCTACTAGTGCTTATCAGAGCATTTACAACTAGCTTTGGTGTTATTTGTTCCTTAAAAATTATCACATGTAATTTGGCGTCTTAAAAAAATACGAAGCAATCATAACGCGTTTTCTGCAAAACTGGTTTTATTGAGTTGTGACACTAAATGAAGTAAATGAGCGATATATTTGTAGGAATTAAAAGATATTTTAAGCCACATGTGTGCAACTTTTGCAAACGTTTAAGTGTTAAAAATAACAAATTATAAAAAATTATGTATTTTTTTTATTATAAACAATAAACTTATGCTGTTTATAATACTTTTTTAGATAGAACTCTCATTTGCTTAGTAATAAAATATGTATGTTAATATTAAATTTTCGGACTGTCAATTAACCAGTTTTTCGAATGCCTTTTTCTCACTTGCCACTAGTGTGTTTTAAATTGAAATATACAGGATTTCATTTTCATATTTTAAATAGCTGAAAGAGAATTATCGAATTGGATTGCGTATTTTTTAACATGCTACTGCAAGTCGCATGAGCTATTGCGTAAATTACAACCTTTAGCCGAGTGTAGACGTTACTAAATTCCGTACTGAGCGTATTATGAGTCTTAGTACAATTTTAAGCCACACTTTTTTTACAAATCGTTATAATTGATTACGAAGAAATAAACACGTGGCAAAATTAATGATATGGTGGCTTAATAATTAATGATTATGTCTGTCATAAGTTGTAAACGTTTTTAATTAGAATGAAAATTTCCGAAACGCAAACAAAATATTTGGTGTATGCAATCCACATAATTTATAGGGTTCCGTAAACCAAAGGTGAAAAGAAACCGTATTGTTTTCGCTACAATGTCCGTCTGTCCGTCACATGATATTTTCTCAAGAACCGTAAGCTCTACCGAACTGAAATTTTAACAGAGTATGTAGAACTGCAGCAACAATTACATGAGGGTTAAAAAATTAAAGGGTGTTCCAAAACGAGCAACGAAAAGTGCTAATATCCTATATAATATACATACAATTATATATAGACACTTGAAATTTGCAAAGTAAGTCCATTTTTGTACAGACTACAAGAATAAACACTAAAATTAAAAAAAAAAACAATATTAAAGGGTGTTCTATCAGCTAGTGTAATTTTGACTGTGAAATATTGACAACTTGCTGTATCTTTGAAACCGTAAGATGTAAACTCTTGAAATTTTCAAAAGCACTAAAACTAAAAAATTCCAAAATTTTTAACATCGCCAAACCAAAAAAAGCCAAAAACCGAAAACAAATTTCCAAAACGAAAAAAAGCGTCAAACTAAAAAAAATCTCTAACACTAAAATAAATCGCCAAACACCGATAAAATCACCAAAATTAAAAAAAAATAGCCAAAATGAAAAAAAAAAGCCAAAAACAGAAAAAATTTCCAAAACCGAAAAAACGCCAAAAACGCAAAAAAAAAAGTCAAAACTAAAAAAACCCAAAAGTAAACCCAAAAAACCGAAAAAATACCAAAAAGTAACAAAAGATTCAAAAATGTATATTACATAGGTTAAAGTTCGTATAGTATTACGTATCGTCACCTAAAATCCAAAAGGCCGTAAGTACACTATTTACTTTTTTACAGGAGAAGCAAAACACCTTATAAATTTAAGACTATTTATTTGTCAGGTGCCGAATTGAATAAGAATAAAATCGTTATTTTTGAACACATGTGAGTAAAATTTTAAGAAAATATGTATGTTGGTTAAAACTATCAATCAAAAAGTAAATTTTGAAGTTTTCGTTGTTACTGCCTTTTAGATTTAAGGTGTGTATGTGTAGTCACAGTCTCACTTTACTAAATTTATTAGCTTTTTTGAAAGCCATTTTAGAAACGATTATGTAGAAATGCAGTGGATACATAAACAAGCTAAAAGTGTTACACTTACGGCCTGGCCCACGATGTCACGAGAAATCGCTCGATCGACAACTTGTATTGCAAACAACAACAAATTTTCTAAAGTTATTGTTGTTTGTAATACAAGTTGTCGATCGAACGATGTCTAGTGACATCGTGGGCCAGGCCGTTAATGTATAAAGTTATTTTGTTTCTTTTTTTCCGAATTCTATTTGATTTCACACTGCTTGGTGCAGTCGAAAGTAAAACGAAAAAATTATTCGGAAGTGAATGCTAGAATACAAAAAAAAAAAAAAAACCCAAAAGAGATTCACTTTCACACGGATGTGAAACTCATGACAGGCACAAATAAGTGAAGTGCTGGTTAAAAATAATAAAAATACATTAAAAAACAAGCAAAAAGCATGCTGTAGAGAGTGGTTGAAATTATATTTAAATAATGTTTTATTTATTTTTTTAATTCAAATATCCTATGTATAAAGCGAATTTTACAAAAGAGTAACAGAAAAAATTCACTTTATAAATCAGCTATTCAGAAAATAAATTTCGCTGTACAGCAGCATGATACACAATACTTAATTATATACAGGGAAACCAGAAATATGTTCTAAAAAAAGTGTTTTAGAGCATTAAATATGCACTAAAAACTAGAAAATATGCAGTAAAAACTAGAATAATATGCTCTTAAAAAACATAATTTGGTTTATATGTAATTGGAAATATATTTTTAATTCAACAATTCAATGATATACTCGTATAAAATTAAGAAAACAGGAAACAATAAAAAAATTAATAACAGAGAATAACTCAAGGCTTAAAAAAATAATTTTGGTTTGAAGGGTACGTTAAAACATATTGCCATTACAAATTTTTGTACTAAAACAAATAATACAAATGAATTTTTGATACGGCCGTAAAAATTTAAAAATTTAACTTCAAATTTTTTATATAAAATTGTTATTGCTGAAAATACTAAGCCAGATTTTCAACATCGTTTCCTGTCTCATCTAAATAAACTTTTACACCTTGAAAATGTTTCTTCAACGTTACTGATGTAATCGGTATAACTTCAACTTCAAAAGAGCTTAGAGATATTTTCGATAAATAATACAAACTTTTTATATACAATTTTTATTGCGATAAACAAAAAAATATTGAGCCAAAATCGTACCCTGTCTCATCTAAATAAACTTTTACACCTTGAAAATGCTCCTTAAACGTCTACTGATGTAATCGGTAATAATATACTCTAAAAATTCAAAAAATACTAAAAATATGCACGTCAGACTGAAATATGCAAAAATATGCTTTAAAGGGTAAAATATGCAAAAATATGCAATAACAAATCGATGCCAAAATTCATAAAAGTTCTGAAACGGATAAATATCTTATCTCCGCATTTATACTACGTTACACCAGAAAAACATGCAATTGCATATTTGGGGTTTCCCTGGTTACATATTATCGAACTTATCGAAGCTCCGCTCACGAAAATCAACGATTTATTGTAGGATTCGTAGTAACGTATGCATATACTCCTACATACTCTCCATTAGACACATTTAATATCTCGATTGTGGGTGGCAAGCGAAGTTCAGTTATCGTATGAACTCACAATATTAAAACCAACCAGCATTAGGTATAGCAGCTTTTTGCAAAAGCTATAGAACACACAATTGAAGCGCTTACAAGCAAAGAGGTACAAGTGCAAATAAGAAAATTCTGATTAATTAAGCTTTAATGTTTTTTATAATGTTAAGCTGTTGCTTGTAGTAAAATTTTCGTTCAATAGAGTTCAATTTGAGATTATCATAAAGGTCTGAATTTTTACAGAATGATAGATATTAGTACTAAGTGTTGATTGCTGCATCTAACTCAATTATAACAGGCTTGCAAGTGAAATAATATAAACAACACTTCTATATCGTCGGTATCCTGCAAAAAAGTCCTAAGTCACATAATTTTGTTTCTGAGTTATTGGCGATTTAAAGTTTATGGCTCCCGGAAAAATCTTTAAATAGCTTAGATTTGAAAAGTTATATTAGAATATAATAATTAAATGGCTTAACTTTAAAATGAAAGCAAACAATTTAATTCAGTTTCATTTATTTAATTGATTTTTATACAAAAATGAAATGCATCTTGGACATAGGCTTTTTTGGCATTAAAAAATATTATTATATGGACATGGAATTTTTTTAAGAAAATGGGGTTATATAATCCTTGTATTAAATTGGTTCATCTTGATCTGATTCTGATTCATCGCATATATCCGGTTCTGGGGCCTTATTTCTGACGGTTTTACATGCCTTCAAACTTTGGTACCAGTGATAAAGCTCCTCCGGTATGGCTGCTGATGTACAAAGATTAAGTAAATCTTACTTCTTTTCGATTCTTATAGGAAGGTTGCCTTTATACACCTTTTTAATGTTGACTTTTTTCAAATATATTTGCTGACCTTTACCAAAAACACGTATTTTTTATAGGTTTCACTATGGGCGTATTTATACTCTCTTACACCAGGTTTAACCTTTTGGTACCTAAAAGATTTTACTTTTTACCACTTTATCTTAGCCCTATTTTCGTAAAAATTTTTGTTTTTTATAAGCATGAGTTTTTTTTTGCAGCATAGAATAATTTGTTTTAATACAATAGCTACAAAAATATTCTAAAAAGACATGGGAGTTTTTTACAGCACATAGAATATGACTTTTGGGACACTTCTGCATCATTAACTCCATTTCGCAAAAAAGTGGACTTAGAACTTTTTTGCAGGATACCGGCGATATATACATAAGTGCTAAAAAGAAACTTCTAACACAAAACAGCTCTCATTAAAGCAATGATAAGCAAACACATACATACATCTGTGATGTAAAAGAGAGCAAATTGCATGCTTGTACGAATGTACGTGTAAATAAGAGCATAACAAAGTGCCCACGGGCGGGCCTTTTGATGGTCAATGCATTAAAGCCTCCTGTATGATAATTTAATACAATGGCAAACTCTTTTTACCCGACTGCGCAAAGCAAAGAAGGGTATTGTGCTTATCAGCCTATGTATGTAGGCATGTATGTGTATGTATGTATGTGTGTATGCATGTATGTGTGTATGTGTGTTCCAAACGCGTGGACCTATTTTTATGATTCATACATCAATCGATTTGTCTTAGTCCCTGGAGTGTCACTAAAGATATGTCAGATATGCCAAAATTCAATATGGCAGCCAACAGACGCCATTTTGTAAATACGAAAAATATAAAAAGCGGCGAACTATATCAAAATGGATATCATTCGGCAGATATTTTAAAATCATCTTAAGGTTATTCTTATGATTTTTCATTTCTAATGACCATTTAGTATATAAACGGTTCAAAGTTGGTTGCAGTATGGTTTTTTTTTAATTTTTTGAAAAATTTGTGTATTTTTTAAAAATCTCAAAGCAAAATATTTCTCCGCAGTAGAAGCCAACAAGGTCAGCCGTAACTGCAGCCCTTCCCATTCCATAGAAAGTACAATCATTTTAATTAACAAAAATTTAATTATTAATAAAAAATTATTTTAACAGCATTAAAAATAAAATTATTTAAAATTGTTTTTATTACAGGTGACAAAGACCGCTTTACCACACACACACACACACACAAGTACATATACATGCATATGCATGCATATATATTTCACTAACACTAGCGTGTTTTTTTTTGTTCGTTTATATATTAAACGGGGTCTGTTGTTGGTTTTTGCTTTTGTTTTTGAACCATAGTCATGTTGTGACGTTTAAATGTTTTGACGTTACGCCTGAGTTGATACCATCAATAATATAAATATTTATTTATTTCTTACTCATACGAAATGTATCTTTTTTGAAGTCGTAATATTTGTTTTTTTTACAATTAACTTCTTTTCCTCTTTTCTTTCAAACTAATGCAACAATTTAGTGTTAGGTTTTTAATTATTTCTTTCTCATAGATTGTAATTTTGTTGTTAGATGTTTATTAAATTTTTTTTTTTTGGCAATTTTAAGCAATTAGCTGTATAGTTGTTATTGTTTTTGGCACATTTCATTTACAATTGCATTTTCGTATTGAACAAGCACGATTTTTATAGTTGTTTTGAGTTAATGTTATATACACAGCAAGAAAAAACTAGTTCTTAGTTTAAGTTTTTTTCAGTAAACATCATATGTCCATCATATTTAAGTAGGAATAGCATTAAAGTGCAAGTTAAACTATATTTTTGATTTCAAATAGTTCAAGTTAGCCAGCAGCCTTAACTGCAGCCATGTCGATCGTTTACGAGTATTCAATTTCAAATAAACAAACACATCCACTATTACATTTTAAACATTTCCAAGATGCAAGAAAGCTTTTTGAAATGAGCCCAGGACTCGTTGGGTGAAGTCACAAAAAAAAAAAATTATACAAATAAAAAATTCTAAAAAGCTTAATATTAATTAAAGCTCTTCTAAATGGCAATAAGCAAAAACATTCTAAAGCTAAAATAAAGTTTGAATTTCTTTGAAAAACTATCTCTAAAAAGTAGTGATCTGTAAAAAAAGTGTTGGGAGCAAGTTAAAAAAAATCCAACACTTATTTAGGTCAGAAAGCTTTAAACCATATTGAAAGGATACCAGTTTTCTTTATGAAATGCCCTATATAGAAAAGAACACCGTTTGGAAGAAGACATCAATTTCGAAGAAGATTCAAAATTTTCATTAATAAAGTTAATTTAAATCAGAAACATTTTCAATTAATTTTTAATAAATTACAATAAGGATTTTAAATTTCTTTCAAATCGTTAACTTTTGTCAGATCTATAAACTCTGTTCTTTTTCTACTCAGAGGGAATGATATAGAATGGGTAAATGCTTCAAAAATAATAGACTGTTAAACTTTCGGTGTACCCTGTATTCAAGATAGTCGGAAATGGCATGGAGACTTTAACTGCTTCAAAAATAATGGACTGACTGTTAAACTTTCGGTATACCCTGTATTCAAGATAGTCGGAAATAGCATACAATTGAGTTATGCAGATTTTCTTACTACAAATGGTCCATGTAGTCCAACAATGTCATAACTCAAAAAAACTAGTTGGACAGAAAACGAGTTTAAAACTGTCAATGAAAAAATAAAATTTTATTTATCCCTCAAGAGTTAAGTAAACAAGATATTTGTATGAAATTTTTCCACTATGTGAATGAAGTTATAAGAATTAATTCTGCTAAAAACACACATTTTTTTAGCTATGAAATTATTGTAATAAATGAGCATTATATAATCTTAGCATATTATATCAGTTCAAAGGTTGTCCTTAAAGTAACGAATTTGGAAGCTTAAAACAAGATCACTTAAATGCAAAATATGACTTAATTTATAATTAGAACTAATTATATATTAACAATTCGAAGTAATTAAATTAGGGTGGAAGTCACAAGTAAAATTTATGCAAATTTAACAATGCTAAAAATTAGTAAAAAATATTCTAAAAATTCTGTTGATAGTAAAAATGAACAGAGATAAAAATCTTGTTTTTGACGTCACATTGAGATAAAAAAAATTAATACGAGTATAATGGGGTAAACATCAAATAAGAGCAAAATGTCGTCAGCAATCAATTTGAAGCAAGTCGATTTTGTTTTCAATTCAGAGTTATTGCTGCCAAATCGTTATATTTCCTAAGCAATTTCTTTGTAAATGCGTAAACATTTTTGGAATGTCATTTGCTTTAAAATGACGAACTTCATATTGGACTTCAAAATACAAAAATTAGTGACTTGTATAAACATATGGTGCTGTTTATGTTAAATGACCCCAGGATCACTCATATGGAGTTAAAGGTAATATTTCACTCAAGGGCCATGAATATTTTCAAAAATATTTACATTTGTCGAGCTAAATTTAAAGTTTAGTTTTATGACTCATAGGAAGCTAAAAATTAATATTTACAAAAAAAACCGAGAAAACATATTCACCCTTATCGTGAACAGTTTTTCCCTTAAAATATTTTCCCTTTTCCCCAAATTGCAATCGTGAATAATTTTTCCCCAGAAATCTGTTCCCTTTTCTGATTCCCCTTATCGTGAATAATATTTTTCACATGGATTTTTTCACTTTTCCCTTGGTTTTGTTCACTTTATTTTTGCAGGCGAATTGAATCAATATATGGCGTAATTTCTTTATTAAACTTCCAATTAATAACTTTTAATTATAAATAATTATTTTTAGGACAATATCAGTAAATAATTAATAACAATAATTCCGTACAGCACCTTTTTTCATTGAATATGAACATCTTTGGTCCATATACTGTTAATTTTATGGCGATGGCATACATAAGAATTTTTTCAACTGCACCCAAAATATTTAAAAATTACGTTAAACTTAAAAACATTGTATTTGAAACAAAAAATGTTTGTATTTGTTACTATAAAATATAAATTTTTCTGATTTTCAATTAATTTTGAAGTTTACAAGTCTTCTTCCCGTTTTTTACATTCACTGCGAATCGATAGCGGGAAAAAACGTTCCCATGAAGTTCCCGATAGCAAATTTCCCTTCATGGGGAATGAAAATTTCATGGGAACAAAAATTTCACATTTTATTCACGATAGGGGTGATTAATATATAATTTTTAGGATCATATTTTTTTTTTAAATTAGCTAAAACTCAATATTTTACTCAAAAGCAATGAAAATTAAAAAAATTATTGATTATGATAATTTCTTTATATGTAAGAAGATAAATCTGCTATTATAATGCTTTTAAAGAATTCCACAAAATAATGCATTACTTGCATATCAAAAATATTTTGAAGTGCTTTTCTGAAAGCTCGATTTATATTTTTAAATATTTTAATTACAAATAAAGCTTAATTGGTGAAAACCACGGATGGGGTGAATATCTTCATTAGTTATCTATAAGTATAATTTAAACTTTTTTAGCCGACATCGGTTGCATTTTCTAAATTTTGTAGTTAATAGTTTTTGAATTGACAAAAAGTAAGTAGTAATTGCAAGAAATTTATTGAATCGGAAATTTTAATTCAAACTCTGTTAAAACGATTCTGTGTCAAAGTCTTTAAGTCGGCTTTAAAATAAAATCCCAAAACAAAATTTCAAGCGCTTTAAAATTGCCCGAAAATTATGTTAAAAAAAATATTTTTAAATAGATAAAATATAAAAAAGGAACCATCTAGATGCTACTTGAATGCCTGCATGTAGTAGGCAGTCACGTGAACCATAATTAAAAAAAAAACAAATATCGAACAATATGTCACAGAAATGAGTAAAAAAAAAAACAAAACATGTAAACAAATTATAAATTTCCAGGAACATTAAAGCAGTGAAATTATTTATTTAATTAATTTAAGTTTACTTTTTTTAAAATTCAAATAAGTGTTCTATATAAATTAATATATAAAAAGTTTGCATAAAAATCAAAACTAGACTGAGCATACATACATACAAGTTTAGCCAAAACTTGCGCCACACAATATTTTTATTTCTAGTAACTTTTGTTCAACTCCATTTTAGCAATCTACGAATTATTTGGCCACCTTTCATTTTCTCAAATAAATATGGCTAATTATTTGCTTAGATGCGGCAAACACATTAAGAATACTTTTTCTTTCATACTTTCGATAGACTAACAAAACTTTTACTTACTTTTTTTGTTTGATTTTTTTTATAATCCAAGTTTATTTATTTACGTTTATGTAATCCAAATACTCCAAAAAGAGCTTAAAGGTACTCCAATAATCTGTTTATATATATATATCTATATATATATATATATTTATTTTTTTATATCAAGTTTGTTCAGTAGTTTTCAATGAAATTGTTATTTAAACATTTAGTGTTAGTAAAAACACATAAATTTAAACACACAGGCATATTTTTTTATAATTTTTTCTTTTTTTTTTAATTTTAAATGCAACGAAAATGTATCACCATTTTAGAAAATTTTATTCAGAATCTTTCCTTTTAACACTTTTTTAGTTTAAAAATTCTACAGAATATATATATATATATATTTTGTTTGTTTTACAAATTAAAAATTTATATGTATATAGGTACACTATTAGAATTTTTTTTAATTCTGTAACTAATTGTTATCTTTTAAGGTATATTTTATCTGGCTTTTCTTATTTACACAACATTTTATAAATTATTCGTTTTATTTACGATATTACCATAAAATATCTTTATTTTCAATAATTTCTTTTTGTTATCACGGGAATAAATAATATTTGAAACTAAAAAAAAATATTAAAGCTGCCTTTTTAAAATTGTTAAAATAAGTAACAACGCGCGCGAGCGTGTGTTATTTTATAAAGTTATCACAACGAAATGAAAAGCTCGCTTGATTGAATCACATTACTTGCAAGACGTTTTTGTTACAAACCCCAGTGTGCGCTTAAAATTTTTGAATCAAGTTATCAACGAAACTAAACTTAAGTCATGTTAAAAACTTAAAATACAACAAATATAGTACAACAGACAAGAAACCCAACATTAACAGAAACATTAACATAAAACTGTAAAATGAAAACACAGTGTAAACTAAAATACACGCACACATGCACACAAATACACCAGCTCTTAGCAGGGAGTAAACAAGTGTAAATTTACAACAACGCGTATCAGTGTTGCCATTTGCACAGATTTGTTTTATTTGTAGGCCCTAATCATAATGAGTTAAATAAAATTGCATGTGTAAAAAACAAGATTAAGCAAACATTAATTTTAATTTAATTTTATTTTTCACACAAGTTCTTTATCGATTTGTATTGAAAATAAATTATTAAATTTATTTTGTTTTCCACGTAAAACCTTTTGAACAATTTTAATAATAATAATATATCATTGTATTTTAACTATTTTATTTTAATATATACATACATATGTTTCGCCTTTATATAGGACTGTATTCACAAAAACTCTTAATTTTGCAATTACTTTTACAACGTCTCTCCTCATTATTAGTCATTGTTTGTGATAACAACAAAAACTTGATCTAATTCAATTGTTCTTTTTATATTTTAATCGTATAAAATCAAATTTCCCATATAGAAAACATCTGAAATATATTCTGTGGTTTTTTAAACTACTAATGCAACCTCTTAAAAGTGGGTAAACTGTAGAAAATTTTTACTATGTCTGCTCGTTTAAGGAGATACATATATGTATGTACATAAATAGTTTTTTTTAAGTATGAAACACCGTCAATGATTAAACACTTATTTCAACATAAGTGACGTTTCTAAATTCAAGAACTTGAAATTTTCTCCTGAAATTAAAAAAAAAACTCCTAAGAGATAAAATTCTTGTTGCATGTTTTGTTAATGATGACAACTTTTAATATGTACAACTATTGAAATTGCATTATATTGCGATCACCAAATAAATGTTCTAACACCTTAAAAAATATGTTTGTATGTAAAGCGTGTTTTTTATACAGTGACACAAGTTTTAATCATAATAAAACAAGGAAATATATTTTTAACCCCCGACCAAAAAAAGGGGTGTTATAAGTTTGTAGTGTGTGTCTGTGCATCTGTGCATCTGTGTATCTGTGTGTCTGTGAGTGTCCACGTACAGACCAAACGGCTAGACCGATTTAGATTTAGTTTTTTAGGTTTGATAGGTGACTTGATCGAGATGGTTCTTAGCTATGTTTGAGGAAAATCGGTCTAGTCGCTTAAGAGATATAACATCTTCTCTAGATATATCGGGGGTTTCTAAAATTTTTAGTTTTTGTTATTAATATCAATGAAATTGGCTTTATTGGAAAGAAAATTTTATGAACTTAATGTTAGACTACTATTTCTGCCATGTGACCACCACGGCTGGGGTGTAGGAGATGCAACAACTTTTCGCAGCATTTTCCAAGTGTTCAATTGTTTGTGGTTTATCGACGTAGACAAATGATTTAACATAATCCTAAAGAAAATAATCCAATGGGGTTAAGCCTCACGATCTGGGTGACCAATTAATTGGGCCATTACTTGAAATTATTTTTTCATCATTCTATACCGTTCACCATTGACAGTAACATTCTGACCATAATCGTTTTTGAAAACATATGGGCCAATGACTCCACCAGCCCATAAGGCGCAATGGATGTAATGGTGTTTCGACAAAAGCTTGTGGATTCTCCTCACTCACCTAAAATGGGCTTCATCGGAAAATGGAAGGAGTGCACGATGAGTTTGACGAATAAAAGTTTATTTTGATTAAAAATTTTAGCAATTTGCACGCTTTGCTCTGGTGTAAGTCGATTTATAATGAAATTTCAAAGCAAACTAAACAAAGTAAACGAACATCTCGACGTAGTTTCAAAAGGACGTATTTTTTAAAGAATATTTAATTATCAATTATTATGTAAAAATTGTTTTCTGACATAATATTATCTATTGAAAATATAATATTTTAAGAGGACAAAAATTAAAAAGAAACAAAAATCTGATACCTAGTTAAAATACATTTTGGTCTAGATTAACGCCTGTAATTTCTACATACAGATAAGTTACCTAAGGTTTTTACCTACCAATTTGCCTTATTTTACTTACGCGATAGATATTTGTACGCTAATATTTAGATATCTATGGGTAGAAATAACGGGCATAACAGGTCTGTATAGGTTAAGAGGAAAAAGCTTTCGCACGTTGTAGTAAGTGGTCAAGCATACATACCTTAATACAATAAATTTTAAAAAATTTCCATTATTAACAAGCAACAATAAGAACTCACATTTCTGTCTTTTATAATGGACATCATATTGGGTCATTTGATCTCTCCCCAGCGGTAAAATTCAGAAGACCTTATTAAAGGACTTTTTCGCATAAAAGATACAATACACATTACACACTCCCTTCTATGAGAAGGGAGAAGAGAAGAGAAGAGAAGAGAAGAGAAGAAGTAAAAGGTTTCGTTTTGCTTTTTTAGCAAAGCAAAAGCGAAATCCACTAATTTCAAGGCCTTCCAGAATCTCTGGCGAAAGAAGTAAGAACAGAAGGCCTGTCCCGCAATGACAACGAGTGTAAAAAAGATATGAGTATGCAATGGAGCCAGCAGGCCTTCTACATCCAAAAGAAGGAGTACAGAGGCTTTCTAGAAGGCATCCTTACTGCTTTTAGTTCCCGCTGGGCCATAACACCCAAACAATGTGTGTGTGAAAAAATGTTTAGTGGTGTTGGTCTTGCATACAAACTTCATCGTAATATAATAGATGGAGAAAATGCTTCTTAAATTTTATTTCTTAAGTTAAAAATTCCTCTCTTGAGGTGAATTAAAATACTTTAAGTTTGTTTTATTTATGTTTTTAAGTTACGCGGCGCAAAGAAGGATATTGTGTTTATCAGCATATGTATGTATGTATGTATGTGTATTCCTTTGCGGCACTATACAAGCCGAATGCGTCGACCGATTTTGATGATTCTTACATCAATCATCATCAATTTGTCTTAATCCTGGGAGATATGACAGTAGTCAACACTCAATATGATAGCCAATAGATGCCATTTTGTAAATACGAAAAAAATAATCAAAATGGGTATCATTTATAGTTAGGTTCCCCTATGATTTTTCATTTTGAATGATCCTTTAGGTTTAACGGTTCAAAGTCAGCCGCAGTCGGGTTTTTTGATTTCTTTAATTACTACTTGTTTAATATTGCAAACTAATATTCTTAACTCCTTTATTTAAAAACTAAAAATAGTCGAATACGAATATGTGAAATGACCGAATGTTCGGGAATTCGAATAAATTGGTAGCAAAATTCTTTATTTTATTTTTAACGCACTTTTATTAGCTTCACCTGTATTTATGTATGTATGCATGATACTTCAAGACGTCCCATTAACTTGAAACATTGCATCATCCTTAGTTTTAGCTGGCAATACGATCTGCTGGATATAAAAGTGGGCTGTGCCACACCCATACTAAGTAAATATCTTATATCGGGAAAGTTATGCTAGTGAGAGTATTTATGGTATGGACTATTTTGAGAGCAAAATGCGATGTGTATCCAGAAATAGGTAGAATAGGACCAAGGGATGAACTACTTCCCATACTAAGTAAAAAAAAGGAATAACTTGAATTAGACTGAGTAGAGTATGTATTGGAATTATTTCACTTTATTCTGAATCTCTAGTTTATGTACGTACTGAGTTATAATAAAACTATTGATCTTTGGTGTGTTTTATGAAAATGGTTGCATAGATTTAAAGATGTAGAATGTTATTAAATAAAAATAAAAAAACACAGAAAATGGAATTATATAGTTTTTTTGGATCTCCACATAGTAATTATGACCATCTTATTTATATATATTGAAGTTTAATATCTTTAGTTTTTCCGAGATTTTCAATATACTTTTTAAAAATATTTTACTGGAAAATTCATGCTATAAAATTTAAATTTATTTTAGTTCAATAACTCAAAAAAAAAAAAGTATTTTATCAAATATAAGATCAGAATTATTCCCAAACGTTAAAAAGAGTAACAGTCAATGATTTTGATATACTTTTGAGACTTAAAATTAAGAAAATATATTATAAATTGAAAAAAATGAAATTTCAGATTTGATGTAAGGTTTCTTGTATGCGAAAAATGTGGCTCTCTAGGAAAAAAGTTTGGTGACCACTGGTGTACCAATTTTGTACTATGAGTTGATCTATGTTTGTTAAATTGTAGTTTTACTATCTTGGAAGATTAAGTAGTTTTTTTTAACAAAAAGTTTTCTAATAAAATATTTTATAAAACAGTTTTGCTACTAATTAATTATTTTTTTATGTATAAATAGTATAATTCCTGTGCAAAAATACTGTGTAAGAGCGAACTCTAAGTAAAAAGTTTACAGGAATTCCGTAAAAAATATATTTGGTAAAAAGCTACACACACATACATCTGAAATTTATTGAAATAAAATATAAGTGACAGCGCATAGATAAAGGGACCTAAGGGTAAAAAAAATCAATTTTCACTATTTTTTTTTGATGTGGACAACATCTGAGCATGGAATGAGACCGATCCCATGCCCCAAAAGTGTTCCCTCCCAGAGATATGCGCGTTTTATGAAATTGAAGTCGACGATTCTAAGGTTATGTGAAAAACTTTTCGTACTAACAGAGTGATATTCACGATTTAAAGGAATTATAAATGAGTATTTATTATAATTCACAATTAATAGTTTCAGAAAATAAACCGGGATTCGAGAAAACGCGAGCAAAATTGATATCAAACTCATGGAAACAGCGCGCTAGGTAGAAAACAGTAAAAACCAACTACACAAAACAAGAGGTAGGGACGACCTACGCGCGTTTTCAAGGTTGACCAACACGTTTCTGATGTCATGAGATGTGTCGCTTTCAAATGAGACCAATACCAAGACGCTCAGTGATGGTACACCAAAGATTCACGTATTTAAATCTTTAAAATGGCTCTCCTGAACAAAACCGGTTTTTACCCTTAGGTCCCTTTCTATTTTGCGCGTCACATATATATATCGTTAAAAAGTCTAAGCTTTTAAATCCATTTATAAATTTCAAATCTATATTTTGAGAAGTTCACACGGGTAAGAAAAACTGGGTCTTTAGCCGTAACTCAAGAATTTGGCGGTGATTGGAAAAAAAATTCATTATTGTTATAGTCGACAAGACCTACCAGAAAAATAGTAACACATCCCAGTTATTTCACCTTCATTCATTTTTGTCACTCAATGTAATCTGTACTATTACAAAATTTAGGATAACATTTTTTAACTACTTCATATTGGTAAGTTTAACCAATATCGTCGTTTGGCTCAGATTTTATCATCTATTTTGGTTAGATTTCCCTACAACTTTTTTTTTCTGCCCAAGTGATTAATTTTTTAATAAAGTAATTAACTCGTACATCATATGTTTGTTTGTTTGTTATACTTCTTTGTTTCAGTGTAATAAACCAAAATTACCACTAAATTAAAAAATTGATTTTTTACATTGGTTGTAATTTTAGGTGGACATAAAAGCTATGCGAATTCAACATCACATGTAAGCAAAGCATTCCAGCCAATATACAATATCGTCAAGATTAAAAACAAAAATGTATAAGTTATATTTGAAATGTTATACAGGAAATTTGAATGTATTTTGTTCTCAGTAGTCTTATGACTTTCGTTATTAAATTCGATGTTTTTGTGCATACACTGATAATAATGTTGTAGGAAGATATGTTTTCTTTAACTAAATCATAATCATACGAATAAAAAAAGCCATGCACAAATTTTTAAAATACATTTCTAAAAATTTAGTATTTGTAATGCAACGTTTACCGTTATGTTTGCTGGGTGTATATTTAGTTTTAACTTGTTAAATTTTACTTACAGTTAAATTCAGTAAACGTTTATCTAATACGAAAGTCCAGCCAATTTTTTTACATACATATAAATATATATGAAAATTTAATTAAATACATGTTAACATGTGTTTTAAACAAAATCTCTCACTCTCCTCTTCTTTTTTATAGAGAAAAAAAAACAAATGATTTAAGAAACGAACTTTGTTGATTGTTGTTCTTATGAGGGGCGTTTCATAAACACAGCGCAATGTTTTGTTCTACTGAAATAAACTGTTACAAAATAGTGTTTAAATTAAAGAAAATTGAAATATTTTTGAAAATTATTAAAAGTTTAATGAAATTATTGGAAGAAGGAAACGTGCATTGAATTAATATGGCGTATCATAATGTTAATGTTAACATGGTTTTTGTGCATACGTAAACTAGTTAGAGTACAGAAAGTTATAATTTTCTTAAATAATAGTTAAGTGTAGTAGAGAATGCCAATTAAGGGCCACTCAGACTATTATACATGTATAAAGACTTTCATCACACTTTACGAAAAAGACATCTAAAGACATTTGTTTCGACTTTCAAAAAATCTAACGTAAATTGACATTTCATGTTCACACCATCACACCTCATATTACATTAAAAACACAAGTATAAAGCGAACAGCTGTTGAGGATTAACATGCCAACATTAATCGTTGTCTTCCGGCGTCAGAGCAGTTCGATGCACACTGTGGTCGTGCCGGCCTTTGATGATAGACGGCGGTTAAAGTAGTTGATTTAAATAAGATAAAGAAAAAGAAAACATGATAGTTTCGTTAACTTTCAGACATGCCTTACACGAAAAATTATTCAATACGAGAAACATATTCAATATTTATATCCGGTGTAAGACAAAGACATATACCATAAACGACGGCACGGGATCGGCGTCGAAACAGACGACTTGTTAGTTCGGATTTTGTAATAATGCAACTCTGATCAGATGAAAAGTATTATCGTTTAGAAAATTTTCAAAAAATGATCAAGTATTATGGGATGTCAAATTTTTATCGTATTATTTACCATTCGTCATGACATTTTGCATTCACAATATCGCACTTGCACGTATTATTCGAATTTTTGACATGTATTAATACAAAGTATAATAGTCTGAGTGGCCCTTTAGAAATTATACTTAATTGTAATAGCTGCGTATACTATAATTGTAGCAGCAACATATCGTTCGCACAAATGTTTACTTTCAATCAACTATGACTATAGCCGATTTTGACACACAAGATAATCTCTGCTCTGTGTATGCGCAAAAGCAAAAATTCTCTACAACTATTAACATAAAGCAAGTGTGGACTTTTGGGTTAAAAAGGGGTGTAAAAAATCCGATGGGTAACTTAACGGGGTATACTGTAGCAATCATTGAGTTTTATGGGCGTGAAGCTGCTTACTTTTTGAATTCTTATTGACTTCTTATATAATGAATTGATTTGGAATATTTAAAATTAAAAAAAAAAATAATCACAAGTCTACGATTTTTTTTTTATTTTTTTAACGGCTGAGTAAATTAACAAAAATTAAAAACTTTAAAAATATCCGATATATCTATAAAAGATGTGATATCTTCTAAACGGCTGGACCAATTTTCTTAAAACATAGCTAAAAACAAAGCCTTCTCGGTTAAGTCACCTTTCAAACAGAAAAAACCAAATCAAAATCGGTCCAGCCGTTTGGTCTGTACATGGACATGGACAGACACGGACAGATACACAGACACACACTACAAACTTATAACACCCCTTTTTTTTGGTCGGAGGTTAAAAACTTTAAAATACTATTCTACACGAACTAATAAAAATTATAAATAAAAGCGAAAAATTATAAAAATATCATCTAACGAACAAGATTACCAAATGTATGAAACACAACAAACGTTAAACATCGAAACAAAACCCTTCCACAGACTTCCTTAACAGAAGAAATGTAACTTAAGATATAAATAAGCTTTGATTCTCAAGCTTTTGCCCCATGCTTGATAACAGCATAAAGCCTAAAAAGCTTTAACTAAATGTATGT
Organism: Tachina lurida; assembly: GCA_944452675.1. Classification (NCBI taxonomy): domain Eukaryota; kingdom Metazoa; phylum Arthropoda; class Insecta; order Diptera; family Tachinidae; genus Tachina; species Tachina lurida. The sequence goes on along the minus strand of OX101754.1, from coordinate 92,617,458 downwards.
ATGTGTGTTAGAATATGTGCAAGTACGTGTATATATCCACGTATTTTAGCTTGCGTTTTAACGGCCTAAGCTGGTTTTTTGCCGACGTACATACATACATATGTACATACATACATGCATGTGTATGTAAAAGTTTATGCGTATGTACACGTGTCTTTTTCCGGTGTTAGCAATTTTAGCTTTTTTTTTTTGGTTTTTGGTGAGAGTGAACTTAACTAATTATGCCAAAATATGTATTTCTCTGAATGTAATGGTAATATAAAAAACAAACATACATATGTATGTAGCTATTTTAAGCAAATACAAGTCATTTGTATATGTATGTATGTATGTATGTAAGTATTTTCAAACTTTTTTTTTTGTATGTTCTAAAGCGGATTTTTTTCCGTCATATTCAAGTGTCAATGAAGTGTGACGTTTGAACTACATCCATACATCCATAGAAAGCAATTAGAAATCCATAAAGAAAAACAAAAAACATGTTCTAATCATCGTGATTGGAAGTTTTTATTGTTCATTCTATATACATATGTACATACATACATACATACATACATACATACATATGTATGTATATAAGTAGATTTTTTTTTTAATAATTTATCAAATTTGATTTGTTGTAAGTTATTAAATGGAAAATATTTTCATTTTATTACGTTTGTTTAATTGGCAAGATTTTTGAAACGGCAAGGACATATGAGCAAAATTTTGTTTCGTTTTCAGCTTATTAATTTATTATATTTACTACAAGTTTTTATTGTTATTTTCATTATTATTGGAAATTAATTAAAAAGGGAATTAAGACTAAATGGAAACAACTAACACTGTTTCTATAAATCATAATTGAAATAATAAATAACAACTATAATTAGAATGTGTATGCAAATTACTAGTATTTGTTTAATATTTTTTTTTTATTACGAGTACTAATCTGACCAAGCCAACATTTTGTTATTACTATTTGCTCGCCAGAAATATTTGTAGTTATGGAAAATTTATATCTATAAGTGTTTGACAATATGAATACTGGCATATATCATAAAATCAATTTTAATTTAAATGGATCCAAATATCCTTCTGATCTCTTATCTTAATATGTCCGTTTTATATGTGCAGCCATAAAAAAGCCTGAGATTTCAGAAAACCCTTTTCCTTAAGGCAAACATTTCCTATCGAATAAAAATTGCAGTTTCATTGTTGGAACTAAAAAAAAATATTGAGAAATTGGAGAATTCAAAATATAGATGTTTGGTATCAAAAGCTTCAAGTCATTAAAAATCGACTTATGCTGTTACTCATTACAACCACAACCAAATTTAGTTAAAGCAAGCCGCGCATGTAAATAAATAAAATAATTTAACTATAATAAGAGTTTTTAAATTATTTGGAGGTAAAATATTTTATTCAAAACAAAAGGAACTGAACGATATCAGCGATATTCACACTTACGCATCAAATAAATTATTTTTGCCAAAATCTTTTTTCTACGTAAATTTTTAATGAGCTATTACAGCTTTTTAGATGTTAAGAACTTAAAACGGATTTGGGGTTTTTAATATATTTTTTTCGAGCGTCACGACCTTGTATTTTTTGGAATTTTGTGACTCAGTCGCATCGTTGCTCTAACTTTTATTCAGTAATAGCTTTTTGTGTTAAAATTATGCCTCAATTTAGGAATTAAATAACAAAATTCTTATACAAAAAAAAAAACTAATATTGATATTAATACTAAAATCACAGATGCAATAAAAAAAATTATTAAATATTCTGTGATGACGATTTTTGCTTTCAATGAAAATTTGCTATGGCATATTTTTTTGGGAACATTTGTTCACATTACAATGTGTGACAAATTTTAATGACATCGAAATACTATTTCGTGTTACTATTTTTCTAGTAGGTATTGTCGAGCACCCCCAAAATCTTAAGTTACGGGTAAAAAACCGGTTTTTCGTACTGACACGGGTCGGAATTACAAATTATATATAGAGAGACTTAAGATTTGAATACTTATTATTAGTTCTTTTTTGTAGACACAATACTCGTAAATAAATATTACACACAGAAAATTTTCAACTTCTATTTATGCCCTAATTCAGTAAGAAGATTTAGGACGTTTTTGTTTGAAAATAATTTTGAGTGCTTGTTTTTGAATTCTCTGAATCATTTTCTTCAAAAATGATTGTTGTCTTTGATAATGAAAATTAAAAACGTAAAATGTTTGATTCACAAAAACAATTGTAGAAGTTTTATATTTCAAAATACACGCACATTATTTTTTAACCGTGTTTCATTTGAGTATTTTATAATGTTTTCTTTTGTCGGCTTTTTACCAAATTCTAATAATCTTCGCGTTGAAAGAAAAATTTTAAGAGACAACATGAACCCTTTGGAATTACCACATGACGAGTAAGCATAGTTATAAGATAGTATGAACTATATGAAGATCAAAAGAACCAAATTTTAGATTTCAGAGAAATTTTCGGTTGCGTAAGGATGTTTTTCAGGATGTACTGGAATTAACAATACCACATTTGTCAAAAAGATATCGGCAAACTGCAATACATCCTACACTAAAAGTGGCAATTTTCTTGAGGTTTTTAGCCACAGGTAGTTACCAGAGATCAGTTTCAAAAAACATTTATACATACATGCATACATATGTAAATATATGCAGATGATTAAAGTTATTACTTACATTCTTTTTTTTGTTGAATCGTCCATGATTTATTGCTTATTGAATAATATTTTTATATTATGTTATCGTAATTATTTTTTATATTATTTTGATTATTATATTTGTCAGAAAATATTATTACCATGTTTTTGAAACACATATATTAAATAAAAATATTATACAATAGTTTATATGAAAAAATTGGTGTTGGATATAATGGCTCTTGACAATAACGTAAAGCATATACATGAACCTCGTAGTATAGACAATAAATTATAATTGTTTTGAAGAATCAAAACTGCTTCTTTTTTTCGTCCATAGACAAGACGATACATTCGTCGAACATAATTAGGGCATTAATCTCTTCTATTCTATTTAATTTATTATATTAAGTCTATTTAAACAAGGTTAACCTAATTTTTTCGGCAATGATTTTGCTTCATATGTGTTTCATGTTAATCAAACATGATTTATAGTAATTGTCAAAGAAAATTTTTCCTTTTGAAATAACTTTATTTCACGTTGATTTAACATTTACGCACTGTTAAAATCAAAATGATGAATCATGTTGAATCAAAGTTATTTCAAGTTGGAACAACATGAATTTAATTTAATGTAGTAATTGTATTTTATTAATTATTTAACTTATGTGTGGATGACATAGACATCAGATGTTTGTATATAAATTGGCTTTCCCGGACAAGATTTGAGTTCGGAACTCATCGCGTGTTTGTCAACATGCTTATACGTGCAGCCACAACAAATTTAAATATCCTTAAGATACACACTAATATATACCATTTTGAATTAAATTTTGATTTAACATTATTTCATTGATGATTTAACATACAATTTATTTGCAAAGTTTTAGTTTTAGTAAAAAAAAACAAAATACTTTCACTTGTTTTAGTTAAAAAAAAAATACAAAATAGTTTGACTTGACTCCAGTATTCGAACCTGCGATCTACCGACTGCAAGACCAGTACACTGCCTATCAGCCAGCAGCAGTTTATCGGCTGTTTACAAACATAAGAAAAACAACAACAATACAAAAACAACAGCTATGAACAAAGCTAATAAACAGCAACACACTCAAACAACATATCATTTTTTGTAAATTTAATGTGATTTGAATGAATTTGAATCAAACTTTTTGCATGTTGATTTTACATTGGTATTTGTTTCTGTGTGTAGTGTGTACGAAAAAAAGGAAAGGAAAAAAGGGGGGGGGGGCTAAAAAAATATCTGACAACACTGCTTGCAGACATTTTCGGATACTTATTTCATTCAGATTTCGGTCTTGTTATTAATATGGTACCAAAATTTGCAACTTGTATAAATATATGCGTATTTAAGTTGCTTTAAATTTGGATGAATAAAGACGTCATTTGTTAATTAATTTTTATTTATTAAAAAAAAAATAAATCTTAACAATGTAAAAAATTTCTTAAATGCAGAGTGCATAATAATATTTTCAGCTTTTGCTAATATCGGGAATAAAATCTCACAATAAAATTCTGTAGTCGAAAAATACCCATAAGTGAACCATAAACTATGCACTAAAAGAAAAATTATTCATTCAGCTAATGAGGCGGCTTTATTGATATTTCTTCATCATATGACTGAAATTTTGCATTAATTGAATGATAATTTTCATTTTATCCTTCACTGTATTTGTGATAATATTTTCGTTGATATTATGGAAATAAATTATTTCTAAAAGTTTTAGATTTTACAATTTCGTGCAAAAGCACAAAAGCACCAAAAATATACCATTTAGTAGATTTTTTTATTCAATTCCCTTAAAGTTATAAAAAATATTTTACATATACACTGAACATTTTTCTTACATACAACGAAACAGTTTTCATAGAAAAAATTATTTATTGCAAAAACTTCAAAAGTCTTGAATGTACTGTGCTGTGCTTATATTGCGGTTGACTGAAGTGGTTAAGGTGTTGTCTACAAATCTGATGAAAATGAAGAGTGCGAGTTCGATACACTGAGCTGAGCGATTGTCAACGTGGTAGCATTGATTGTGTCATAATTAATTATATATTGATATAGAGTTTCAGTTAATGTGTGCTCGCCTCACAATATTTACAAAAAGTGCAATCAATGACTTATTTAATTATTTGAATGAAAGAGTTTCACGAAATTAATGAAGTGTTGTATATGAAACTTTCTGAAAAATGAATGAAAGCTTACGTTAATTCGTTACTAATGACAGAATTCATTGATTCAATGAACAAATTCATTAGCTGAATGAATAAACCGTCAAAATTTTGATAAGTAATATATTGCTCTGAAGCATTTAATAATAAATGCCAAAAAATTGGGCTCCCTAATAATTGTTATTGATAATGTTGTCAAATTATTCGAACTTAAAAATGTTTGAAAAACAAATTATTTTTTGAATAACTCTTAAATTTTATTCGATTATTCCCAAAAAAAAAAAAAATAACGATTAAAAACGTTATTCGAATAATTTTGATATATCGTACAAACATATTTATGTATTGTTTCATATTAAATATTTAAATGCTTCTTTTTAAAATAATCTTTTAATATTAATTAAGTTGTTTTATTAACTTGTAAGCGACTCTTTTTTATTAATAAAATTGTATTAAAAATTATATCAAGCTTTTAGGTTAATTTCTTAGATCGTATCAAAACAGTCATCTTGAATGTTGTTAGTATCATTCATATTTTTAATAGTTTTCAAATTTATTTATAGACTTTAAACATGACTTAATAAAACGTTATATTTATCAAAAAATTGAATATTTAGATCATAAAATAATCGTGATAATAAAATATTTGCATAATGTTTTGTTATTTTCTTTTTCTTAGCATATGATGGAAAGTTTCGTGAGCTTAGGAATAATATTAAAGTATTAAATTGTTTCACTATTGTTTCTTTTAAAGGGGCATTAATTTTTATATGTCCTCAATTGCCATATTGAATGGATGCAATTTTACAATATCTATGTATTCTATTAATTACTGCAAATTCTATTAAATCATAGTTAACGCATTTTAAGATAAGACGAACATTTTCTATAATTTCTGAGAGGGATAACAAATTATGTTTTACAACATGAATCTATTATTTTGAGGTAATTAATATGCTTATTTATCGCGGCCCACATATTGCATATTTGCATCTTTAATAGCTAGTTTTGTTAACTTAAAACTAAGAATTAAAATTATATATATATATATTTTTTTTTTTTTTAAGAAAAGTAACACTCAGGCAATTAATGCCTAATAATGGGTGTTTTTTATTGAGGTATAGAACTTTAAGTTGGCATCACTTTTTTAACTGGCGGCCATTTTGTCAGCTGTCAAGTGATTAATATTTAGTTTGGTTTGCCATTTCATCATGAACAGGTTGACAAAAGAACAACGCTTGCAAATCGTGCAAATTTATTTCGAAAATAATGGTTCAGTCCGCGAAGTTTACCGCAAGCTCCGTCCATTTTATGGTCGACATAATCGTCCATCAGAGCAATTAATTCGGTTAAGCATGGATCGTTTTCGCACTACGTTTACTCTATGTGATAATACGCATCCGCAGAGACGTCGAACAGTGCGCACCGAAGAAACAATTGCCGCTGTAGAGCAAAGTGTTGAAGAGGACCCGAATGAATCGATTCGCCACCGTGCGCAGCAATTGGAGCTTTGTCCATCAACTTTATGTGAAGATTTTGAAGATTTTGAATGTGGATGAGTTGTGGTTCCAACAAGACGGCGCTACATGCCACACAGCGCACGTCACAATCGATTTATTGAAGGAAACATTCGATGAGCGCATAATTTCGCGGAATGGACCTGTCAATTGGCCACCAAGATCGTGTGATTTGACACCATTGGATTATTTTCTTTGGGGATATGTGAAGTCGCTCGTCTACGCCAACAAACCAGAAACGTTAGGGGACTTGGAAGCCAACATTCGTGGCGTTATTGCCAACATACGGCCCCATATGCTCGAAAAAGTGGTTGAAAATTGGACCTGTAGAATTGGCTTTATTCGAGCCAGCCGCGGCGGCCACATGCCCGAAATCATATTTAAACATTAATGGCATAAAATTATCCTTACAATAAAGCCAAATTGATGGACATTAAAACGATTTTCTTGTGTTTTATTTCAATTCGAAGTTCTATACCTCTAAAAAAATACCCCTTACTATTACTAGGTGTTACCTTCTTTAGGAAAAGGATAGTGATAGAGAAGACAGGTGGTGAAGAGAGAGATAGAGGAAAGCTTGATTGTTTTACAGCTCTGCTTTTTTTTCACGTTTTTTGATAATGCAGTGTTGCTGCGCCATCTGGTGTCAAATGAGGCGTATTAATTTTTTTTTTTGAAGCTGTGTTTTGTAGCCATTTTATTGATTATTTTACTTCGGCGATGATTTTGCTACACAACGAAGGAGGGCGCTCTGATGTTATATTAGGACTAGTATCTGCTGAAGCCGGTATAGTTCAGTGACCAGTGACTATGCCTTCATCACTTGAACTTTCCTACAACAACTGATACAAAGGGACACTAATGCACATCAGAAAAATGCGTGGTGTTGTTATTCAATGACTGTTGGATACAGGGATTGAACCCAGAACCTTCGGTTTTGTAGTCAACGTGCTAACTACTTCAGCCAACGCCACCCCTATTTTTTTTTTTTTTTTTTTGGAGAAAATGTTATTCGAATAGTCGAATTATTCGTGTTCGAATGGTAGCTGATGTCATACAACACGCAAGCAGATGAGCTACTTAAATTATTGTCAATAAGTATGCAAATTCGTTTCGACACTACAATACATAATGTCTTTGGTTTGCAGCTAAACAAATGATAATGCATACTTTTGATTAAAGGGAATAAAGGTTATATATGGTTTTTCCCGAAAAACAAATTTTTGGGCAGGTTAAGGTAATTTTCGTTCCGGGTTTGATTATTTAACCAGTCTATACATGTCAGTTTTATCGATTTTTATTTTCAAAGTTATCAGTGAGTAATAAATAACAAAACATTCATACATATTATGTATAGTTTCCAAAATATATTTTTCTAATTTCTAAATTTTTCTGACACCTTTTTGAGGTGAGGTATCATTATTCGTTCTCTTTCCTGCGTCCAACTCACTTCTTCCTTGGTTTTTCCATTTACTTCTTCATCTAACTTATCCCAAACCCTTCACGAAAGCGGGCTGCAAAATGTATCGTTCAGGAGGAAATAAAGGAATACCTCTCAGCAGATACCATCACGGATACTGAACATAGTAGTTTGTTTCCCACAGAGTTCCTGATTTCGATCAAAATTTCAGATGTAGCCCCACATAAACTTCAATTGAAACTTAATGTTGTAGTAGTATGTATGCAAAATCGCAATGCTCCCCAACTATGTATTGGAAGAAGGCTTAGTATCACAGAGTTAAAGGAGAACATACTTGGTGCCACTATTTTAACGGGAAAAGGGGAAAGTCTTTTAATAGGTTAGATTAGGTAAGCAGGCTGTGGGTAAGGAAGGGTGAAATTTAGAGCCCAGCTCACTTGGGTCCAATACAATGGTACTTTGAGCTACTTGTTATTTGAAGAGAAGATAGTGAGAGAGGGTGATAGGGAAGGCATAGTGATAGAGAAGACAGATGGTGAAGGAAGAGCTAGAGAAAAGCTTCATTATTTTACAACTCTTTTGCATTCTGGTATCAAATGAGGCGCATTAAAGGCGTACTTTGAAGTTTAGTAGTCATTTTATTGGTTATTTTACTTCGCCGATGATTCTGCTACACAATGAAGGAGGATGCTCTGATATTACACTAGGATTAGTATCTGATGAAGTCGGTATAGTTTTTAATGACCAGTGCCTTATGCCTGCATCACTAGAATTTTTCCTACAACAAATGATACAAAGGACACTTAGCCACATCAGAAAAATGCATGGTGTTGTTAATTTTAATGACTGTCGGAGACCGGGCTCGAACCCAGGACCTTCGGTTTTGTAGTCAACGTGCTAACTGCTTCAGCCAACGCCACCCTCAATTCTTCTAATACAGCGAATTCCAATTATACCAACTGAGCTTTCGTTTCAATTCAAACGGGTTTCATTTTCAATTAAGCTCAATTTTGCTGTTACCATTAACAAATAGCAAGGTCAAACATTGCAGGTCGCAGGGGTGCATTTGGAAAATCCATGCTTTTGGGATGGTTAACTCTATGTTTGCATGTGTCCAGTGCTAGAAATAAGCAGGTATTTACACCAAACGGATGAAGATATATTGTAACTATTATACAGAAACATTATACAATAATTTAATATCTCGAGATAACTTAAAGAGAAATTGTTATTAAAGTTATAAATTTCCAACTTCATATAATACATATAATTTTAATTAATTTTTGTTCTTGATTTTTATAATGAACTCCGTTTTAAGTTTTTAAACTATGCTCAATTTAAGAGGTTTTAAATTTTATTGGTACTAGCCAAGCAGTAAATATATAATTTTATTTACTTTCAAATTGTAATATTGTATTGTGTATATTTGAAATATGTAGATCAACGCGAGTGAAGCGTATAGTATCTCTGGGATGTGAAGTCATTTTGTTAAACATACAACTGCTTGTACACGCAAAGAAAAGATATGGTTGTAAAATGGTTGAAAAAACAATATTATGTTCTCTGAAACAAATGTGTGGTCGTTGAAAACTAGTTATTGTTATTTTAAACATTAATTTCGTTACGATTAACACAGTAATGTTTGAATTTAATAATTACATTATTATATTCATAGAAAGTGCGATATGGTTAGAGTTTAACAATATAGTTTTGTTAATAATTTATGACTACAATATAATTTGTATTATTGTGTAAAAATAATATGATGTAAATAACAATATAATGTTAGCCAAAACCATGCTATGTTAAGTTTTTAAAAAAATGTTTTTCAGAAATATCTTCTGTCAGTTCAGTGTTTCGTTTGTAAGCTATCGGAAGTACACACGTGATGTTAGTTAAATAAATAAGAAAAGTATAAACAAAAGGGTAGATAAATAAAAATAATATATACATATATATGTATGTATATTTCTTTATACAGATCTGTTTCTATATATACATACATTTAATTTCAACAATACTAATTTATTTTTATTTCGAATTTACCGAACAGCTGTTTTAAACAAAAGATTTGCCAATAAATATATGATTAAAAAACAAAATATTATTATTACATAAAATAACACTATGGTCGTATTTAACAATATTATTATAATATTAGAATATGGTATGGTAAGTCTCAATTATATTTTATTCACAACTAACAATAGTGTTGTCTTATTTACAATAATAAGATTAGGTATAACAAAGTTAATTGTTTTTGTAGATTATATTATTATTAACTCAGAAAATAATATTATTTAAACTTTGCTTTTCCATTGACAATAATATGATTTGACTGCAACCAAATAATTCAATCATAATATGTTGTTGTTAGATTATGGTTACCTCAACCATATTTTTTCTTTGCGTGTATGTCTATTGATGACGAGGATAGTAGCTATGATAATCATCGAGCATAATGTACAAACAACAATTCTGAATCACTGATCTATAAGCATAGATGACGACGTGTGCTCATTTCAAAAAAAAAAAAATATTTCTTACCACGCCTCACGTCATAAAAATCACTAACTGTTTGTAATATAAAAACTGTATAAATATTTACCTATAAAGATAAAACACAAAACTCTTCGGCTACGTCAGATATCCAATGGAGCTGATCAATGCGCAATCTGTTCTGTTTGATTTATGTTATCGAATCATGTTGCTGATTAACAGAAATGTAATTTACGTAAATCTTGGAACAACAAATGACGTTAGAAAAACACCGAAGTTCAACATTTAGTTTATGCGAAAGTTTTACAATGGAAACTGGAGAACCGGTAGTTAATTAAATACACAAATACAAAATAAATAAGTTTTTATAATACCGAACGGATTTTAACATATCGATGGTCACAAGTAGAAAAGCCCTAACTCGTTTTTTTTTCACGAAATTGAGCTGTTCAGTGATTTCAATACATTTCACCCAAATACATTTCGCCACAAAAATTTATTGCAATAGTGTAAAAAAAACGCTTTTGCAAGCAGTTTTACAAAAGTGTAGTACTATCACTCAAAAAAAATTAACTAAAACTTAGGAAAATTTTCTAAATTTGAATAAAAAAAAGTTGTCGTATGGCGCCAAAGCTGTTTTTTACTTGAAACCAGTAAAATATTTACTAAACTCCTAGTTCATTAATGAACTAGTTTATAGTAGTTATATTTTCATATTTAAGTAAAATTTTCCCATAAAATTCAGAGCTTTGCAAAAAAATTTTTACGTCTTTCATCTCAAATTTACTTAATTTTTACAATTTTTTTGTCTTTAATTCTAGTATTTATTTTTATTTTTAATTAAATTATACCAAATGATATGTTATTTATTATATCTTTATATTATATTATTAATAATTCACCATACATACATATTAATTCCTTGAGAGGAGACAAGTATTGAACCAGCAACCTTCTGATTGATAGGCAAGCACTCTAACCAATTGCCTAACAAGGCAGCCTGAATAAGCATTGAAATTATTGAGTTTTAAAATTTTATTTCATTTACAAAAAAATAAATTTCAAGTTCAAATATTTTTCGAAAATATGAAAAATTTACTTAGATTGTTTGCTAAATGCAAATTAATAATAAATTCTATAATTCAAAGAAAAAAAACTTAAAACTGGTAAATGTTTTCTTAAAATTTAGAATACCATTTTACCATCTTTTAAATAAGTCTAATTTCATGAACTAATCAGGAGTAATTCATTTCCTAAAATTTATTTTTTGATTTAAGACGCAATTGACTAGTCCTTAGTATAAAATTTCCTTCAGTTTATAACCATTTTCCTACTTTTAGTAAATATTTCCTTTAAGTCAGTAAACATTTCCTTAAATGTAAGAATTTTTTTGTGAATTTTTATGAACTATTTTTGAGTATATGAACTTCTTATTTTTTACTCATATTAAGTAATTTTTACTAGATTTTTGTAAAAATTTACTTATGCCCTAATTCAGTAAGAAGATTTAGGACGTTTTTGTTTGAAAATGCTTCTGAGTTCTTGTCTTTGAAGTCTCTAGATTATTTTCTTCAAAAATGGTTGTTGGCTTTGATAATGAAAAATAAAAATATTATTGTCATGTTTTTAAAACATAAAAAATAAATTAAATTATTATACAATAGTTTAAAAAATATATGAAAAAATATGTGTTGGATATAATGTTTGGAACTAAATCATAAAGCAAATACACGAACCTTCTAGCATAGACAATAAATAATAATCGTTTTAAAGAATCAAAATTGCTTCTTTTTTTCGTCCATAGACAAGACGATACATTCGTCGAACAGAATTAGGGCATTAAACTTAGAAAAAATTACTTAAATTTAGAAATTTTTGTTACTTGAATTTAGAAAAAAAATTTTCTTAATAATAGTACATGTCTTTTTTTTTGAGTGTAGTAGTTATACACAAATACAAAAATACCAATGTAAAGTCACCATGCAAAAAATGTTGATTTAAATTTTCAAGAAATTCTATATTGTTTAAGTGTGTTCATAGCTGCAACACACTGTACTACTCTTGTAATCGTAGGATCACAGGTTCGAATCCTGGAGACAAGTCAAAGTATTTTGTATTTTTGTTGAACTATCACCCGTATTGCGTATGTCGAGTCGAATATTCGACTACGACAATTTTGTATTTGATTAATAAAACCTTTTAAAAGTTTTCTTTATTCCATGACGAAATTCTCGTAGACGAATATTCGACTCGACATACGCAATACGGGTGTATATCTTGCCAAATAAATTTTGTGTTCTATTATCAATTAAATAATTTAAAATTAAAATTTTATTCATGATGGTATATATTTAAATTGTATCTAAAGCATACTTAGAGTTGCTGTGGTATCGACTACTAAGCGATGAGTTCGGAATTCAAATATCGGCAGGGAAAGCCAATTTATATACAAACAAAAATTTTTCTGATGCCTGTGCCAAACACACGTAAGTTAGATAATAAATAAAGAACAATTACTACATTAAATTAAATTCATGTTGTTTCAACATGAAATAACTTCAATTCAACACGATTCTTAATTTTGATTTTAACAGTGCGTAAATGTTAAATCAACGTGAAATAAATTTATTTTAAAAGGAATTTTTTTTTAATACCATAGACCAAGTTAGATTAACACGAAAAACATATGAAGAAAATCATTGCCTAAAAATATTAAACTAACCTTGTTTACGTAGATTTTAAGTTTAATTTTTTCTGTGTGTACTGTTTATTATTATGTTTTTACCTTCTGCTGTAAAGTTACAGTTATTTGAGATAGGGCCTTTCTACTTGTGACGAACGAACGGTATAAAAGTTAAATTTAAATTTAAAAAGTTTATTTTCTTTTGTGTTGAAAAATTTCAAATTCACATATTACTAAATATACATACTTACGTACATACATGTCTAGATATCGTTCATTTACTTAAAGAACGTCATAACTCAAAAAAACAAGTTTGCCAGATAACGCGTTCGAAGTTTTCAATTTACATACAACTTAATGGAAAAGGAAAATTTTATTTCGCATTCAAGAGTTGAGTATACAAGATATTTGTGTAACATTTTTACATAATAAAGGGTCCGCCAGGTAACTTTTTTGTTTTGAAAATGCTATGCAAAACATCGAGTGTAGCCTCGGCTGTGTGGCACGTAGCGCCGTCCTGTTGAAACCAAATGTTGCCAATATCCTCCTTTTCAATTTTTGTGAACAAAACATGGCCCGATAACGATCGCTCACTTGCTCATTTTCGAAAAATGGCCTGATTATGCCTCTGGACCAAAATCCGCACGAAACAGTGACTCGTTTTGGGTGCGTCGGCTTTTCAATGTATGCGTGCGGGTTTTCTGTGACCCAAATGAGACAATTTTGCTTGTGTATATACCCGCCAATATCAAAATGAGCTTTATCTGAAATGATGATTTTTTTTGGCAAAATCGGCATCTTCTGTAAGCAATATTTCCCAGCGTTGTGCAAGCGTATACACAACCATATTCGTTCAGCGGAAGGATAAAACTAATTATCTCTCAAATCAGACATTAGCTAAGTGTTACCATTCACGAAATAAGCACTAGTTGAAAAAAAACGTTAGATGGCGGACCGATATAAGGATTAATTCTGAATCATAAACTCAAAAAATCCATTTTTTGAGTTATGACGTTCTTTGAGTAAATGAGCGATATGTAAATATGCATGTAACTTATTCGAAGATAACACTAAAATGACAAAGTTAACTGCAAATAAACTAAAATTGTTAAGCTCTGGTTTTCACCAGATCTTATAATATTTTCAGTAAAATATTCTTAAATATCTTGCTATGTATATCCAAAGAACTTGTCAGTAAAAGAATCTATTGTAGGACTACTGCCTTACTTAATTTTTGGCATTACAAAACAAACACTCTTGATACAGAAACAAGTACCATACAACAAAATAATATAACATCAAAGCACACCCAAAAGCTCTAATTGCGACAAAAATTATAAAACTTGCTGTACACTCCTTTTACTAGGCTAAGCATTAAAAAAAGTTGGCTAGAGAAGTTTTATAAATGTATTGTTGAGAATTTTAATGCCAAGGGAGTAATAAATGAAATAATAAAATAAAAATATAATAATAAAAATAATAATAATAAAAAGAATAATGATTAAAACTGCATTATAAGAACTAGCTGACAGGTTAGTAATATTTTTTTAGTATTTTTAATTTTGAAGGGAGAAAATGGATTAAAATTTAATTTTAATACAACCTACATGTGCATAATTATTAAAGAACAAACGCCAAAAGATGGTGAAATTGAGCTTTTGGTACAGAAAAGGTTTCAGCAAGTTGTAATACGGTTAATAAAAGCAATTCACATATTCCATTTTTTACATCGACGGACACCCGTCACAGTGACAAAATACTTACAGAGATGACACGAGACAGAAAATAATTTGTTTTTTGGATATCTCGCTCACTCAGTCACTGCGTCTTTTTTAAAAGTACTTTCGTGGTGGCATTTTTTTTAGCTTATTTTCATTTTATACTTTTTAACCTCATTCGCTGTGCGATTTTTGTATATAAATGGTAAAAATTAATGTTTTTTAATAAAAATGCTTCAAATGAAATCTGTTATCATTTTAAAAAATCTTTAATCACATTTTTAATAGAAATAAGCTTTTTCGCATTCTGTTTTTTACTTCAACACAAGAAATTCTTTCATATAATTTTATAAAATTGTTTTCTTCTTCAAATGTATTTTCATTTTATACTTTGTGGTCTCATTCGCTGTGTGATTTTTGTAAATAAAATGTTGAACATTTAAATTTTTCAATGAAAATGCTTAAAGTTAAATCAGGAATCATTTGAAAACAAATGGTAATCACTTTTTAATGCCAATAGTCTTTTTCACATTCTGTTTTTTTAATTCAATGAAACAAATTCTTTCATTTAACACATAAGTATATATGTACAATTATTCATTTCACAAACTGTTGGTTTTTTTTGTTTGTGTTGATTATGTTGTTAACATCTTAATAACAAATATACTACAGTTGTCTCTCAAAACTTGCGTCACAAATGATTCTAGCTTTTTTCATAAGTAACTTTTTTCAACTCTGATATTCTCAGTGAATGTTAGGAGGCTTCGAAAATAGTTAATTGTTCCGTTCCACTAGTGTTTGACAGAATGTTTAACATTAACTTTGGTGTCATTTGTTCCTTAAAAATTACCACATGTAATTTGGCTTACAGAGCGATACGAACTTTAGCTAAGTCAAATCATAAATATAGAGTTTTAATACTTTTTTGTATTTAAAGTAGTAATAAAAGAAATATTAGTATATTGAAAAAATATTAAATATGTCTTGGCACTCACTGTACTATTTTTTTGTACTTATCCTATACAATTTCTATTTCATGAAATATATAAATAAATTCAATGACTTAACTGAAATTCACATTAGAAAGACTAACAGTTTTTAATCGTCTAAAACCTGGTACTCTGTTCAAAATTTCACGCGAAATGTTGACATAATCCATACAAAAGAAGTTTACGTGAAATTTTCATGAAATAATGTTGCAAAAGTTGTACTCTGTTCAATTCGTGAAAAATTTATGAAATGTATCTGGCAACATTTTCTTGCCATCTGTGAAATAATGAGACTGGCATTTATTTCGTGCGAAATATTGACAGCTGATGTTTTTGTTAACAAAAGTCGATCAGTGTTGCCTACTTAAAACCAATAAATACGAACATTTTCTCCGAAAAAGTAAAATGGCTAAAACCAAAAAAAAAAAAAATACGAAAACAAAATACAATCGTAATAACGGAATAAATTCAGTAAAGTTCAACTTTGATTCCATACAGGATAATATATGAACCTTAGCGCATATATAGTCGAAAATCTTACCTAATGTAGAAATTTTTAAACAAATTTTAAGTACCCCATAAACTTTTTTTCGGTTTATGGCGATTTTTTTTTATTTTAGTTCTTTTTTTCGTTTTTGCGATTTGGCGACTTATTTTAGTCCTAGAGTTTTTATAAGTCTTGGCCGTTTTTTCGTTTTGACGAGTTCTTTCGGTTTTTTTCCGATTTATTTAATTTAGCAATTTCTTTAATCTTGAGATATTGTATTTTTAGCGTTTTTAAAAATGTCAAGAGTTTGCCCCTTACGGTTTCCAAGATACAGCAAGTTATCAAGTTACAAAGTCAATATTACATCAACTGATGGAATACCCTATAGATTTTAATTTTTTTTTAACTTCAGTGTTAATTGGTGTAGTCTGCATAAAAATACACTAACTTTTTAAATTTCAATTGTCTATATATAATTTTTTGTATATAACATAGGACGCTCTGTAACTTTTAACTGTCATATATTTGTTGTTGTAGCGGCCAAAGTTTAACATATTGTGGGAAAATATCAGGTTCGTAGCTCTTACAGTTCTCGAGGAAACATTTTGTGACAGACAGACAGACGGGCAGCTTAGCGAACGCAATAGGGTTCCTTTTCACCTTTGGTGTACGGAACTCTAAAAAGTATCTTAACGAAGGGAAAGGGAAAAACAATTGACGAATCGAAGAAGTCACTAAACCAGAGAGGGAAAATGATTACATAAATTGCCAACATGAAGGACCAGGGGACCATAACAACAAAAGAGAAAATAAATACAAATGGTGTTTTTTATAGAGGTATAGAAGTTTGAAATTAAATAAAAGAAAGATGAATTTTTTTAAGTTGACATGATATTTACTTTATTCGAAAGATAATCTTCTGGCATTATAATTTAAATATGACTTCTGGCGTATGACCGCCACTGCTGGCTCCGATGTAGTCTAACTGAAGAAAACTGCTGCATACGTTTTTATCATTCCTTTTCTAGTGGTGTTCTCTCGCAACTGCCTGTCTGTATCACTATAGCTCCCAAATGGCTGGCCGATTTAGAGATAGTTTTCTTTGCTTGAAAAGTTATTTCATTTTTATTGTTCTTTAAATCGGTGTATTGAATTGGAAGTCAGTTGTTTGCTGCAGCATTTCCTGTATTGTGTCTGAAATAAAATCTCTCTTGTGTGTCACATATTTAAATGATTATCCTGTGGAAGGTCAAAATCATCTCTTAGTTAATAAAAATAATCAAATAATAAAAAACAAAACATGTGTTCCTTTGCAAGTTTCATCTTACTATTCGTTTTTCACTCAGAAATTTTCTGTGTAAAATAAATTTTCATACCACAAATTTTTGACAGTCATTTTCACTGCTACACAAAACAAGAATCGCAGTGCTGTGTAACTGTGAATAACTTCTGTTTCGTTCCAATATTTTTCATATGAAAAATATGAGGGTGGCGTTGGCTGAAGTAGTTAGCACGTTGACTGCAAAACCGAAGGTCCTGGGTTCAATCCCTGTGTCCAACAGTCATTGAATAACAACACCACGCATTTTTCTGATGTGCATTAGTGTCCCTTTGTATCAGTTGTTGTAGGAAAGTTCAAGTGATGAAGGCATAGTCACTGGTCACTGAACTATACCGACTTCAGCAGATACTAGTCCTAATGTAATATCGGAGCGCCCTCCTTCGTTGTGTACCGAAATCATCGGCGAAGTAAAATAATCAATAAAATGGCTACAAAACACAGCTTCAAAAATTTAATACGCCTCATTTGACACCAGATGGCGCAGCAACACTGCATTATCAAAAACGTGCAAAAAAGCAGAGTTGTAAAAGAATGAAGCTTTCCTCTATCTCTCCATTCACCACCTGTCTTCTCTCTCACTATCCCTTTCCTAAAGAAGGAAACACCTAGTAATAGTAGTAGGCATTAATTGCCTGAGTGTTACTTCTCTTTAAAAAAAAAAAAAAAAAAAAAAAAAATACCCAGTAAAAAAAATTGGAAGTCATTCTAAAGGAAGTACATTTTCATTGCTTCCAAAAAATCGATATTTTTAATTTGCCGATAGTTAGCAGAAAACCAAGTAGAAGTTTATTTTAGTCATACAAAACCTTGTAATTCCTCTCTAGTTTTAGAAATTACTCACCAGAATTTAAAAAAAATCGTTTTTTTTTAAGAAACTTATGAACTATTTTTGGTCTAAAATTTTAAAGTTATTTGCTTAAATTTACATTAAATTACTGTTTCGCGTTTAAATTCCTATAAAAAGAAACTAATTGTTAAAATAGGTAACTATTAATAATTTTTCCTAGATGAAAATATTATCAGAGAACACAAAAAAAAATGAAATTTTTCTTAAAATCGCTTCCAATTCGGTGACCAGGCATCGAAAAAGAGAACTTCTTGCAATAACAACTCTATGTAAAAATCATTAGATCGGATCGAAATTTGCACTACTTCCAGATCGCAAACTCTACATTTTCATGACTTTTTTGGAGTGTCTTTTTTTACTGGGTATATAATTATTCATCATTCATATGATGAAGAAATACCAATAAAGCCGCCTCATTAGCTGAATAAATAATTTATCTTTTAGTGCAATCACTTTAGATATCTAACAATCCCGAAATCCTGGGACTTAAACCATCAGTCTCATTTGGCATCCCTATTTGATATTTAACGTTTATTTTAATTGGACCAACAGTTTTAATTAGCAAATATTAAATATGAAATTGTTAGTTTTAATTGTGAGTATAACACAGCCATAACACAAACATCTGCTTGTATATAAACAAATGTATCTGAACAAGAAAACATACAAGTCAAGTACATTATACTACATTGACAACATCGACAAACAGTTTCGTACAATTATTATACTTATATTTAATAATGTGCAACAAAAAAAAAATTAACATAAACGAAACACAAATGAAACATTAAAAGGTTTTGTTTTCGAAAATCCCCAACTCATTTAGAAATTTTCAAAGTATATACATATGTACATATGTGCAATAACGTCATTATTTTTATATGGATCATTAAATTTTGCTAATATCAAATATAAGTACAAATTACGGCTTACAGGGACAGCTTATTCACTAGAATAAGTTTTATTTTTTGTAAATAATCCACATTAAATTAAGAAATACGAGTATTAAAATCATTATTTGGCACTTAGTACGTGTTAAGCAACTGAAGCAAAATTCAACAAGAAAAATATATAAAAAAAAAGAGATTAAACTTCCCAAAAGCAAAGTTATTAAAATTATTCGCATGTAAATAATTGGCTGCAGATATGTAGGAAAACAAAATTATACGAAAATTTATTTTATTATTTTCAGTAGCTTTTCTATTTATATGGAAATGAAAATTGATTTTAAAATGCAAATTTTGTTTAAAACTAAATTTTTGTAAAATTGTACAGTGCACTTTTTACATGTAAGCCCGATGATCAAAAATATATACACAGTTTCATATATGTGTGTATATATACGTGTTTTGTTACATCATTTATACATAAGTACTAGCTGACCCCGGGCGCGTTGCTGGCCCTAAGCAAACATTAGTTTTGTATATGGCATTGGTGGTACAATATGAAAATTGGATTTTGCCCACGAATAAACTAAATATTGCGCCATCTGCCGGACGAACTTCAAACTACACAGAAACGCTCCTCACACCCCATGGAGCATGTATATAAAGTTTGGTCGAAATCGGTGTAGTAGTTCTTGAGTTACGGTGCAAAAACACAAAAAAACTAAATATTGGGCCATCTGTCGGACGAACTTCAAACTACACAGAAACACTCCTCACGCCCCATAGAGCATGTATATAAAGTTTGGTCAAAATCGGTTCAGTAGTTCTTGAGTTACGGTGCAAAATCACAAAAAAAAAACTAAATATGGCGCCATCTGTCGGACGAACTTCAAACTACACAGAAACACTCCTCACGGATTTTGCCCACGAATAAACTAAATATTGTGCCATCTGCCGGACGAACTTCAAACTACACAGAAACGCTCCTCACGCCCCATAGAGCATGTATATAAAGTTTGGTCAAAATCGGTTCAGTAGTTCTTGAGTTACGGTGCAAAAACACAAAAAAACTAAAAATTGCGCCATCTGTCGAACGAATCACTATTTCTGAAAGGGGCGTAGCATTTACCGGGGTAGAATATATATAAAAACACGCGCCGGTCTTTTACAAATATTTTGTGAGGTGGAAGGCGAAAATCTGTTGTGGCATTGAAGTGTTCACCCCCACGTGTTTTTGATTTTTATATATATTAAGATAATTTATGTCTCCATAGATTGAGCGAAAAAAAACACCGAACGATCTCCTAAAATACACAAACATTCAATCGCCTAATAATTGCGGATTTTACCAAAAATTATTACAGACCCTTATAGAGCCCAATCATCCAACATTTTTCGAAGAGTTGCTCAAAGGGAAAAATTACCGATCTTTCATATGTAATGAAGGGCTTGTTTAAGGGTTTGTAATTAAGGGCTTGTTTTCTTGGTTAACCACCGTCTATATTCATTTCGTTCCTGCTTGAGGAACTTTTCAGTAGACATTAACCCAACAATTTTTTAAAAAAGCTAAAAACGTTCAATAAATTTAATAAGCTCAAAAGCCTCATACAAGAATCTTTACAATAAATTTTGCAATAACTTTAAATAAATAGTTGCTTCATTGTGTATTGTCAGGACTCAACTTTGCTTGTACAACAATTTTTATAAATGTGACTTTTAGTTTGTTGGTTAGACAATTTTAAAGACACAACAACACTTACTGTGAGTTAAAAACTTTTTTCCAGCCCTTTCCATATAAATACCCGCACCGAAAACGGAATTAAACAAATATCTATAATTATATTAAAATAATATGGGTTTTCATGAGAATTATCTAAAGTGTCGCAAATTGTGCATTTTTACACTCTCGTAAATAAAATGTCAAAAATTTTATGGGAATTTATTTACACAAACCTGTTAAATTTGCCCAATAATTTTCACTCGTAAACTTAAGCTGCGCAATTGTGCAATTTTTTGGCTTCCTTTACTCATTTTTAGACACACACACACTTTTTTTTTATAAAAATATATACATACATACATACATAAATATATTTTAAAATTAAAAATTGCTTTAAATTTTATTATTTAATTTTAATTTAATAAATTGTTTGATGCTTGTTTCAAATTTACATAAACTGTTTGCCCAAAACTTCAAAAGGGGCTTCATGAAACAAGTCTCGCAAATTTGTCCAATTGCACAAAAGGCAATTATAAGAGTTCTCATGAAAAGCCTTAATGTTTAAAGTTGTCAAACAGTATTTGTTATTTTTCATAAAAACATTGAAGCAATGACTTTATTTTTATTTCTTAGACGATAGTTTTAAAAGTTTTGTTAATGAGATATAGTCATTGGCTAATTAATAAAAGAAAGCAAATCTAAAGTTTTCATAAATGTCAAAAAGTAATAATAAAATAAACTTAGGTGAATAAAATTTTACCAACTTAAATTTACTACTTCAATAAAATTTTTCATATCACATTTTGCTTTTAAAGTTGTTTTTACATGGTGTCTTAAGTTTTTTTTTTGTCAACTGGCCGCAGAAGATTTGTTAGAGGCTTACGTATGTATGTATTTACATACATACAGACATAGCACATATCCCTCCTTTATTGCAGTATTATCATAACTCGAAAAGCTAGCTTTACAGAAAATAAGCATGAAGTTTTTAACTTAAATACAACTCATAGCAGGTATTATAAAATTTGACTGTGTTTCGTATGAAACTTTCGGCGCTATTAAATAAGGCTCAAGGAAATAACGCTGAAATGGGAAATGAAATAAGCTCTACTGAAATAAAATCCAACCAAAATCAAATACAGCCAACATAAAGAATATAAATAAAATCAAATAAATAAATAACATGAAACCAAACTTAAGATGAGATAAAGCAAAAATTAAAAATAAAAGAAGTGTCTTAGGACACCCGCCGGCTATAGCTATGCTGCTTAGCTATATAACAACAAACTTAATGTGTTGAATAGTAATGTAATAAAATTATATTACTCGTATATCATATTATCAAATCCGCCGCAAATATTTCAAAACGTTTCCATTTATTTCCCATTATTTTCTTTTCTAGCGGCGTATGATGAAATTAATGTATTATTTGCGGGTGGCGGCGGCTGTTAGCCGGCTTACAGCCGATTGACTGTATTATCTGGCTTGTGCTCATGTGCAAAAATAATACAAAAATAAATTGGGCAATCCTTCTCATTGTTTTTGTTTTGTTTTGGTTTCACTCACTTCAAAGAACGAAACAAAACAAAATCAAACAATTTGTTTTGTTTTTTTTTTGTTTTCGTACTCTGGTTTTAAGTACAAAGAAATTAAAACAAAAATGAATTTCTAACTGTAACAGTGTCGATCATGTTTGTTCCGAAAATCACATCTTACTATTGTGACGTGACGCAAATAGCTTAGCTATAAAATAATTAAATAAGGCCCAACCGCACTCAAAATGAAATAAATTCCAAAAAATAATGAAACAACGCCAAATTATAAATTCCTTAATTTTATTGGGCCTTATTTCATTTTCTTATTCAGGCGTTATTTCCCTGGGCCTTATTTCATAGCGCCGAAACTTGCACGTACGATAAAATACTAAATCACAAATTATTATACATATAATATTATTAATTTCAAAATCATATTTTTTGACATATGGCTTTGTTTCAATATAGGAGTGATTGATATGAGTACGTAGTGGTGAATGAATTATATACTTTTTGTTTTTCTACTTACATACACACGAACTTCAAAAATTATCGTTTTAATAAATTATTTTACATAAATTAATGTTTGATTTATATATATATTTTTTAATGTTTATGAATTTGTTATTAGAGCATCAACACGAGTTCTTCAAATGCTTTCTTTAATGCTTCATTATTTTTTTGCATGTTTATTCAAGGGTCGGCTTAAACAATTCGTTGTTTAAGTGCGCAAATAGAATTGTGTTTATTTACTTTACTATATCGTTAGCTAAAATGCAAAAAGGCTAACAAAAATATAATTTTACAGGAGAAACAAAAAACTAAACAAAAAACTGAACAAACGTGTAGTTTTTGATCGCAGAAGTGTAATATTTTGTCAAGACATGTAGTTTAATGGCATTCATAATAATCAATAAAAAACTAGATTTTGAATTTTTTGTTAGTTACACGTTTTTGCATTTTAGCTGACGATATGTAAGTTAATATGTACATATGTACGAATACTTATGTAACGATCAGATGAATGGTAGCAAATCTCTTTGACATTGTTTGCAATATTGTCCTAAGGAAAGTAGGCATTTCACGATTTCTTCTCTAAACTCTATTTCAAAAAACCACTGATTTTGGCATTACGAACCCAGACTGGAATAATAACACTTGATATTTTAAAATCATGACGAGTACGAGTACAGTATTCATGCAGCTGAAAACGCATTTGATTTTCTATGTACAGTCTACCCAATTTTTTTCAACGCCTTATAATCGAATCCCAGCAAAAATTACCGGAAACTGTAAATAGGGTTTGCTAGTGCGTTATGTATGTATGTACAAATTTTTTAAATATCTCATAATTTTTTTAATAATCATTTAAACAGTGCAGATAATCCAGCTGTTTAACTTCTTGACAATTATTTTCTTGATTTTAAAAATTTTTATTAAAAATCATATAAAGTTTGTGCATCAAAACTGTCCGAGGAGCAAAAATCCTCTCTTAAATGGGCAAAAGTTGTCCTTGAAAACATGGATACTCCCGCCTCCAGTAGTAGCGGTGCTAGCACGTCGTCAAAACCGTCCGGTAAAAGACTGCGATCGTTGGACGACAAACCATTGCCTAAGTGGCCTAAGACTAATAGCACTATTGGCGTAAGGTCGTTTAGTGAGGTTGCAAAAGACAACCTCATAATGGCTGTTGTCGCCAGGGGAGATATGGATTGTGCCATCCCCAGGAGCAAATGCAGTACTGTGAAAGCTAAGCTGGCAGCCACGTAGTACCAGGGCCTTGCGGAGAATCCAAGCATACCTCCTGTCTGTCGCGATGCAGGCTGGTATCAAGGCAGGATCAAGCTGATGGAATTTGGAGACCAGAAATCGGCAGACCTGTACAAGGCAGCTGTTAGCAAGATGAAAGAGCTGTGGCCGAGTGTAAAGATCGATCTTGTTGACAAGAGGGACATTCCATCCCGACAACGTGCGCATGCATGGATTCCGGCATTCCCAGACACAGCTGAAGAAGCGATAAAATTGTTAAAGGATTGCAATCCCTCACTTCCAACAGGCAATTGGAAGATGAGGAGGTTCGATGAGGGGGGCAGACGTGGGGTAATTATAGTACTAAACGCTGAAACCCTCCCTCACTTGGTCAAGTCCAATAACATTGTATCGTAAGCCTTTGGACTGGTTACGATGAAGGTGTACAAAGGAGATCAGCCTCCATTGACGGATAATTGCAAGACAGTGTGTGAAAACGCTGTGCAGGAAGAATCTGAAGAGGAGGAGAAGAAGGCCGGCCTACGAGAATCTTCGCAAAAGGATGGCTACATTACATCCGATTCTGAAATTCTCGGAGGCGCCTTAGACCTGTTCGACGCTGATTACGGTGACCTTCTTCTTGAAACTGACGACGAGTCCGATAAAACGGTCGTGGAGATGGATGTTGAACCTGCTGCAGATAAATATTCATCACTCGTAAGGCAGCCTCAGCTGCTGTTGACATAGTCCTAATCCAAGAACCCTGGATTAGTGGTGGCAGAGTTTGCGGATTGAGGACCAACGATTTTAAGATGCTAGCCATCAAGAATGAAGGTAACAATAGAACCTGCATCTTGGCAAGGAATCAACTTAATATATTTCTATTATCTAACTTCAGCGGCAGAGACATAATGGCGGTTACCGTGGTAGTGGGACGTACATGCTGCTGGCTGGCATCGGTATACTGCGCTCATGACGATCAAGGCCCTCTACCGTCGGTAGCAGTGAGAGACTTTATAGCTGTGGCGGTAAACGCTGGACATCATATCATCCTGTGCTGTGATGCCAATGCACATCATACTATTTGGGGAAGTACGGACACTAATGTAAGAGATGAGGAACTTTTAGAATTTGTAGTTAGTACTGACCTTAACATTTGTAATATAGGTCAAGAAGCTACTTTTATAACAAGGAACAGACAGGAAGTACTGCATGTTACCTTCTCTTCTGATTCGGTAGCTGATAGGATCATGAACTGGCGTGTACTTCAGGAACATTCCTTTTCTTATCATAGGTTTATTGGGTTTGAGGTAGAAATCTCCCGAAATATTAGGCAGACTAATTGGCGTCTATTTTTTCTAGACAATAAGGATTGATTGGAGACTCGTCACTTCTAGAAACTTCGGATTTAGATTGTGAGGTTGATAACATCACTACAATCTTTAACAAGTAAGAGTGCTATATTCGGCTGTGCCGAATCTTATATACCCTTTACCAACGTACGTACATATATATATTTTTTGTAAGAAAATTTATAATTTTTTTAAAGTTTCCATCTATGGAGCTATAATTTTCATTTTTCAAATTTCATACGCCAAACTTTTCTTTCAGAAGCATCAAATATATTCAATTTATAAAGAAAAAGAAAAAAAATTTTAGACCTATTTAATTTTACATAACCCAAAAAGTGTGAGTTTTCCAACCCTGGAGTCATAATTTTGGATTTTTCTGATTATTGATACCAATCTAGATCTTTAAAAAATACATACAAAAACGAAATAAGAAAGAACCTAGTTTCATTTAATACCTTTAATATTAAAAAATTCAGTAAAGTGCGACTTTGAATCGCGCACGAAAGGTAGGCTTTTTTGTTTTTTTGAATTTTTTTTCAGCTTAAACGATTTTTTCAGTTTTGTCGCTTTTTTCTCGTTTTGGCGATTTTTTTCTGTTTTTGGAGGTTTTTTTCATTTTGGCGATATTTTTCTGTTTTTGGGCTTTTCTTCATTTTGGAGATTTTTCCCATTTTGACGATTTTTTTTCATTTTGGCGATTTTTTTTTTGTTTTTGGGTTGATCGCCTGAATAGGCGATTTTTTTCTTTTTTTTTTGTTTTTTTTTAATTTTGGCGATTTTTTTGGGGTTTTTTTCGTTTTGTCGATTTTTTTTCATTTTGGCGATTTTTTTTCCTTTTGGTGATTTTTGTCTGTTTTTAGGTTTTTTTTCGTTTTGGCGATTTTTTTCATTTTGGCGATTTTTTTTCATTTTGGCGATTTTCTTTCATTTAGGCGATTTTTTTTTGTTTTTATTTTTATTTAGGCGATTTTTTGTTTTTTTTTCATTTTGGCGATTTTTTTTTTCATTTTGGCGATTTTTGTCTGTTTTTTAGGTTTTTTTTCGTTTTGGCGATTTTTTTCATTTTGGCGATTTTTTTTTTCGTTTTGGCAATTTTTTCTTTGTTTTTGGCGATTTTTTCCTGTTTTGGGTTTTTTTTTCATTTTGGCGACTTTTTTCTGTTTTTTTGGGCTTTTTTCGTTTTGGCGGTTTTTTTTTTTCATCTTGGCGATTTTTTCATTTTAGCGATTTTCTTTCATTTTGGGGTTTTTTTTTTTACATTTTAGCAATTCTTCCGTTTTATGCGATTTATTTTAGCTTTAGAAATTTTTTTTTAATTTGGTGCTTTTTTTCGTTTTGGCGATTTTTTTTGTTTTTGGCGATTTTTTTCGTTTTGGCGATTTAATAATTTTTTGTTTTTTTAGTTTTACCGTTTTTGAAAATTTCAAGAGTTTTGCTCTTACGGTTTCCAAGATACAGCAAGTTGTAAAAATTGCATAGTCAAAATTGCATTAACTGATGGAACACCCTTTAATTTAAAATTTTGGAAATTTTAGTGTTAATTTTTGTAGTCTGTATAAAAAGTGTATATACATATAATTGTATGTATATTACATGGGATTTTAACATTTTTCGTTGCTCGTTTTGGAACACCCTTTAATTTCCAATTCTCATGTATTTGTTGTTGTAGCGGCCAAAGGTCTACACACTGTGTCCAAATTTCAGGTCTGTAGCTCTTACGGTTCTCGAGAAAATACTAATATAGTTTTAGACATAGTTAATTTTACATAATACAAAAAGTTAAAGTTTTCCAACCCTGGAAACGTCTTTTTAATTTTTTTCATATTTTTTTAATTTAAAATTCCAATTTTAGTCGTACTGAAATGTAAAATAAATTTATTTATTAAAAAAAATAAAAATTTGTTTTCGGTAGTTACTTTTATATGGCAAAATAAAGTTTAAGTTTTCCAGCTCTGCAATGGTCTGCTCGATTTTGCTGAATTTCAATACCAATCTATTTTGGAAAATTTCTGACACACCAGTCCAAGAACGAAGTCTCTAGCTTTTCTGGGAGCTTCGGAAAACCGATTTCACGTACAGACAGACGGACAGACGGACAGACGGACATCGCTTATTCGTCTTCCCTATGCATAAGGATCCAGAAAATATATATTTTATGGGTCGCTTATTGATATTATAGAAATTACAAACGGAATGATGGTAAAGGGTATAAAAATGCAAGGGAATCGTCTTGCCATTTAAATAGCCCAACGGGGAAAAAGAAACCACCTTGGTGTAATAGAGAGTTGCAATTATATAGGTGTACATGCAGAAAACTCTTCAATAACTGGACTGGATAGCTTACAAAGGTAAACTAAAGGAGTATAAAAAGCAAATTAGAATTGCCAAAAATACAACATGGAAGAGGTTTTGTGAAAATATTGAAAATATTTCAGAAGCCGCGCACATGAAAAAATTTTGTCCGCTACTCCCTGCACTCAGGTGTATTTGAAGAACAAATGGGACGTGGACTACGTTCAGCAAGGAGTCGTTAAGAGCCCTGCTGGACACTCGCTTTCCGGATAACTCAATGTTTGAGATTCAGACATCTGATCTTTACCCAATACCTACAGAAAATATATCTGACATTGCCAATATAAAGACCTTAAATTGGGCTCTGAGAACCTTCAAGCCTTATAAGTCTCCAGAACCCTACGGTATCATACCGGCCGAGATATGAAAGGTATGTAATCTCATAGCCCCTAGGCTACTGAGAATTTATACCAGTTGTCTAAGACTAAGTCATATTCCTAATAAGTGGAGGGAAGCGAGAGTGGTTTTCATACCGAAGGCTGGTAAAAGCTCTCACACCACACCGAAGGACTTCAACAAATAAGTCTATCATCCTTTCTTCTGAAAGTAAAACATTAGAAAGGATTGTTGATCATTATATCCGCAAACCATCAATGGTAAACTACTTTCCTCGCATCATTATGCATATCAAAGGGGAAAGTCAACTGAATTTGGCACGATAGAGAAAGCTCTCTCTGTGGGTGAATACAGCTTTGTAGCCTTCGTTGATATTGAGGGGGCTTTTAATAATATTTCTCCAGATGCGATGCATTGTCAAATTTGGGGGTTAATGCAGGATTGTGTTAGTGGATTCAAAATCTACTAACTTACCGCAGGATAACTTCGGCTCTAGGAACTTCTAGGCAGAACTGCTTTGTAAATAGGGGTACACTACAGAAAGGAGTTCTTTCGCCACTGCTGTGGAATATAGCTCTAAATCCTGTGCTGCTATCTTTAGAATCGCGGGGGTGAAAAATCGTGGCTTATGCTGATGATGTGGCAATAACTGTAAGAGGAAAATTCCTACAGGATGGTCTTTCACATTTAACAAGATGGGTGGTGAAACGAGGGCTCGCCGTTAATCCTAATAAAACGGTACTAGTCCTCTTCCCCAGGAAGTATAAGATACCTGGGGATGCTCCTTCATCTACTGCCATTGGTCCTAGTAGGGAAAGAGATGGCAACGTTTTCGGAAATAAGTCTTCGATGTACTTCTCTGTGGAACGCAAATGGAACGGGCCATTGTAGAGTACTCGATGATAAAGTTAGGGGATGGATGATTGACCAAACCTCCCCTACTCTACTACATGAACGTCTCCATAAAACCTGGATACCATCCACAGAATTGTGGATGAATGGAACTCCAGGTAGAAGAAAAAGTGTTGACTTTTATACGGACGGCTCCAAAACACAAGAAGGTGTGGATTATGAGTCTTTTCGGGGGCCTTAGGTCTTCGTATTGCAAAGCGACTTCCGGATCACTGCAGTATCTTTCAGGCAGAAACCCTTGAACAACAACAGCCCTCGACTGCCGATCATCAATAAATGAGATGGCAGAGCAGTTTGATATTAAGATCATCTAGATCCTGGGGCATAGAGGCTTTCAGGGGAACTCTAGGACTGATGAGCTTGCTAGAATTGGGACAACCTTATAGGTTCCACCGGATTTGGAATATGTGGGTTTACCCTTACTCTCTCGCAAACTCAGACTTAGCGCAGGACAAAGGATGAAACAAATAGAAGGTGTGTCACGAAAAATGATTGCGTGATCACAAGGCAGCTATGGACTCACCTAAATAGGAAGAGTACGGATTCTTTAACTTTGAAGAACAGGAAACAAATCTTGGTTCTAATGTCCGTGCTAACCGGACACTGTCTCATAGTTAGGCATGCACAAAGGCCAAGGGTTGAACACAATGATTTTTGCCGTAGCTGCCAGGTTATCGATGAAGAGGATGTCACTGTCGTGGACTTTCAAGGAAGAGAATGGGCGCTCTTGAGTTCAGGAAACTTTCTGACGTTACTAGTGTTGAACTTCAACGTATTAGTAGCCTTATAGTGAGCTCTGGTTGTTTCACAATGTACCAAAATGGTCTAAGTGAGTCCGGGCTTCTGACTGCCACCCCTAATTAACCTAACCTAACCCTGTGCATTATATTTTTTAATATTTCCAAATAATTTTAATGCACTCCAATATTTTTATCGTTTCACGTTAGTACAATTTCTTGCTTAATCAATGAATTTTTTTAAGATCTGTTATGATCTGTTAAGAGTTATATAAAATAATATTGGGTTCGTCATCTAAAAGCTACAAAAAGTATGCTCTGCAAAGTATACTTTATGTGTGTAAAAGTTGTCTTATTTCTTACGTTATTTACATACATACAAATATATACATATATGTTCATATTCATATATGTATGTGTGTATACATCAGAATCATTATGATTTTATAATACCGACTTAATTTGCATGTTTTTTAATTGCATTAATTTTAACACATTTTTTTATGGTTTATATCAATAAATTTAACCAAAACTAATATGTATGTATGTAGGAGTATCTACTGAAATATGTAAATTCAGACAAAGCCTCGTGACATATTTTGGTAAGAAAAGCAGAATATTTTTTTTTTCATTAAAAGGTTTACATTGGGTTTTTTTACTTATGGAGATGTGATTCGGTGTGTCGCAATAATATAAAATACAAGTAAGAGTGCTATGTGCCGAATCTTATACACCCTTTCCGGACGTAGGTTAATGGAGAATATACATATATACATATATATGTAAGTTCATGCATGCAAAGAAAAAATATGGTTGAGGTAACCATAATCAAACTGCAACATACTCGTACTATGCTTGAATTATATATTTGCAGTCAAATCATATTATTGTCAGTAGAAAAGCAAAGTTTAAATAATATTATTATCTGATTTAATAATAATATTATCTAAACAATTAACATTGTTGTAGCTAATCTTAGTATTGTAAATATAACAACACTATTGTTAGATGTGACTAAAATAAAATTGAGACTTACCATACCATGTTCTAATATTATAATAATATTGCTAAATACCACCACAGTAATCTTTTATATAATAATAATATATTGTTTTTTTAATCATAGTTCACTGGCAGATCTTTTGTGCTGTGCATTAAATCAGAAATAAAAATAAATTAATATTTCTATTTATGATTTGATTATGATAAAGTTCATATCGCTTTGTAAGCCAAATTATTTTTGAACACCAAATTTATTTGTAAATATTCTGACAAAAAGGTAGTAGAACGGAACAACTAGCTCTTTTCGAAGGCCACTCACTATACCTTCATCATCAGCGTTCTTTGCGTTTGGTCCACTCTGTGGTGTCATGATTAATTAATATGATTAATCAAAACAATTCACATATTCCTTTTGCAATAACGTTCATTAATTGTTCATCAATAATCATCATATGTAATTTGGCTCAAAAAGCGATACGAACTTTAGCCTAATCAAGTCATAAATAGAAACAAAAGCATTTGGAACAATGATAATAAAACTAACTATACATTAATATTGTTGAAATAAATAGTTTCATACCCAAACTAATAAAAAATTTTATAGAATCCAACATGATTGGAAACTGTTAAAATCAATAAATACATGTCTGAATGTCAATGGTGATCTGCATTAGCAACAGTTAAATTCCCATAGGATCCAGCTAAGCCCCTCAGCAATCAATTTCAATATATTTTAATAAAAAATTATTTTACTGAATAAGTAAAATAATAATTTGGTATTATTAGTGCGTTAATAAATGTTTAACTTCTATAGAAGGTCATTTAGAAAGATAAGGAATAGAGTTAGTGAAAGAACGGAACCTTGCGGTACCCCTGAATTTAACTTGAACTCATTCGATGGGATCCCATCAATAGCAACTCTTATAGTGCGATCCCTGAGGAAACTCGATAAGAATCGACAGAAGTTACCATCGACACCAAGGGCAATACATTTTGACAACAGTGCACCATACCACACTCTATCAAACGCCCCGGAGATATCTAGAGCCAGCACCTTAGTTTCGCCAAAATGGTGGATTGAATTACATCTTTTCTCCGAGAGGAGAGTAAGTAGATCTTCCGTAAAGCGGCCTCTACGAAACCCATACTGCCGGTCGTAGAGTAAGCTGTTGGACTCCTGATACCTTACACGATTGAAATTCACCATACTCCACATCACTTTGGAAAGTAGAAAACATATTGCGATTGGGCGAGAATTTTTAGAGTTATTTGCTTCTCCTTTTTTAGGGACTGGGAACTCACCAGCATGGTACAACGCGCTGAAGCGGTTAGTTAATGGACGTGCTAGCGTCGAGGAGCACTGCTTCAAGACCTGTGCTGGAATGCCATACGGCCCGGGCGACTTGTTTATATTGAGTTCCGACAAAACTTTTTTTATTGCCCGAGTTCAAAAGAATATCTTAGGCATACTCTCTCTAGCACAGGCAGAGGCTAATTTCTTTCCGGCAATTAGGAATTAATTGCAAATATTTCAGCTAGTAGGTTAGCTTTATCAGCCGGGTCAGTGAATATTAGGTCATCCCTTCAAAGAATGGAAATTGAGGAACTAGCATTATTCCTTACTCGTTTATGAAATGATCAAGTTCTTACTACCCCGAGGGGCAGCAAGAATTTTAGCATGGAGACGTTGCTTGTAGAAAGCTTTTTCACGCCCCAGTACCTTGGCACACGAAGATCTCGTCATTTTGCGTAGCAAATCAGTATCGGCGTTTTGATTATTTCGCCAAATACTGAATGCTTCCTCTCTAGATCTAAATTAATTTTTGTATGTCTGATTAAACCGCAGTTTTTAACGCAATATTACGACTGGCGTATTATCCACAAGACTGGAAGCCTCTCAAGATCGAAATGATTTCAAAGCCGTGTAAATATATTTTCAAGGCTGAGTCATACAGGCCAATAAATCTACTCTCAACCATGTCAAAACTTTTCGAAAAACTGCTCATGACAATTCTAATTAGTAGTGGATGCATCCCGAACCATCAATTTGGTTTTAGAAGTCAGCATAGCACCATCGAACAAACGCATAGATTGGTTCAATTTGTAAGAAAAACATTTGAAGAAGAGAAGTATTGTTCTGCCCTGTCTATTGAGGTTTCTCAGGCATTTGATAAAGTGTGGCATGAAGGCCTAATTTTTAAATTGAAAGCATATCTATCAATAAATTTTCTAAAGCTATTGTAAAGTTACATTATTGCCCGGAAGTTCAATGTTGAGGAAGAAAGGAGACTTGATGAGTGTGCGGGAATCTATAACATCCGGTGTGCCACAGGGGAGCATACTGGAGCCAGTTTTGTATTTGATTTATACTTGTGATATGCCTTTGAGCAGTAATATCCACACATCCATATTTGACGATGATACAACCTGCCTTAGTATGCACGAAAACCCTCACGAGGCATCCCGATATCTTCGGGAACATATTACCTAGATGGAACTATGGTTAAACTTATGGAGTATTAAAGTAAACGCAAGTTGTTCCTCAATATTCCCAAGTGAAATACCTTGGTATACACATTGACCGACGGCTTAAATGAAACACAATATTGACTCTAAGCTAACACAAAAGAAACTAAAATTAACTCAGATACATTGGCTGATTGGCAGAAAATCAACCCTCAGTCTACATTGTAAGCTTTTGATGTACAAATCGCTTTTGAAACTTATATGGTGCTACGGAATTCAACTATGGGGCACTGCTTCAGCTTCCAATAGAATCCAACGAAGTTAAAATAAAAATTTACGTTTGATAACATCCATGAAGCGTACATAAAAAAAAACCAAATTTGCAACATGAGTTAAATATGCCACAAGTGACTGAAGAAATTGCAAAATACGCAGGCAATTATTTTTTAAAACTCGAGTCACTTCCCTATCCGCTTGCTCGTAATATCTAGAACTTTACTGGAAACAAGAGGCACAAAAGGGCTCTAATACGCAATACTTAAGTTTTTGAAAATGTTTTTGTGCTTAGTAGGAGTATATATTATTAACTACTACGAGTATCACTATGCTTATGTCCGACACTAGTCGGGCTTTAAAATTATTTCTAGACTTAAGATTTGAATACTTATTGTTAGCTAATTTTTGAAGATACAATAAATAAATATAGATATGTGTGAAAAAAAACCAGTTGAAGATCGATGTCTCTCTAGCTTTGTTGGGAGCTTCGGGAAACCGATTTCACGTGCAGTACCTACAGATAGACATCGCTTAATCGTGTTCTTCGCACATAAAGACCCAGATTAAATATATATAACTTATGGGTCGCTTATGAATATTGTGGAAATTACACACGGAACGACAAACCTATATATACCTATACCCTTTACTAATTTTGATGAAGGGTTTAAAAATGATTTTTAGGCTAAAAATAATATACTAAAAATGTTGTTTTAAGCCCTATTCAAACTTTAGCATTATATATTTTATTTTTGTGGCTTAAGTGTTTGCTGCCCTGCAATATTTAAGTATCGTGTTGTTGATTTTCCAAATACCCTGTTTGGTAACTTATAAATGTATCTGATATGAAAGTAAATATGCACCTTTGTATGTAGGTTTGCACATATTTATTTTTCTACAATGGTAAACCAAATAGACAAACAGTAAATTAGTTGTTTACTAATTGCAATTGATGTCAAAATATGTTAAACTCTAATATGTTTTAAATTATTAATTAATTACTGTTGATACCCAAAGCAGCTTGTTTATTTCTATTTTCCTAGTAATACTCGTAACACGTAACTTGCAGTGCTTTTGCTTTGTTTTTAATTAAATTGTTTTTAACGAAGTCAATCTAGAGCTGATTATACATATTCATATCATGTTTACAATTGAATAATAAGCTTTTAATATAACCGAAAAGGTCAACGATCGACAATTAGAATAGATTAAGATGTAAAAGTAGTTGTAAGTACAATTATCTACGTATTTATTAACTTTTTTTTTCTCTAAAGCATGAATTAAATTATCGAGCAAATTGTACAACCGGAACCAATTTCGTGAGCAAAAGTTGGACCGTTAACCGATGTGATTGACGCAAATTCAGAATAGGTGACGTATGAAAAGAAGACAAATTCTAATGTGATATATTTATAATGGAGACCTAAAAACTTGTAGTTAATTATATATTTATACAAAATTTAAATTAATTATAAATAAAATTCATGTATTTAATAAATTCTAAAAAAAAAATCCCAATCTAGATAAGGAATCTCACTGGACTTGCAAGCTTTCTAATGACGTGTAAGCAGTAACGACAATTCTGGTATGTGTATGGGTAACGTGACCAGATGGTTTTTGCAAAAAGCAGCGGAATTTTGAAGAAAATACCGCCAAAAAGCGGGATTTAAAAATAAATATATTTTAGAAAGCTGGATGCGTAATGTACTTAGAAAACACAGTTATCAACTCAAAAGAAATAATTTTATATATGTAAACAAAAATATTTATATACCGATGATGGAAAATAATCTGGATTGGACAAGCAAGCGAAAATGTTTACTTAAAAAAATATCTTGGAAACTAATGCAGTGAGAATTTTGAAACTCTTCATGACTATTTGTGTTAATAACGAGAATTGCATCTAGAAAATAGTTAAGGTTGAACCGCAAGCGTAGCACTTCTAATATAAAAAATTATTCTTTTTATCTCAAAAAGTACCTATATGGGCGTGCAGCGAAGCACACATTTACAAAATACTGTGAATGAATTTTTTTCAGTTACATTTAAATAAAAATTGAATAAGAGATTGACAATTTCAAGACTCCGAAAAGCGGGATAATCCCGCCTAATGCCTGATACTCTCTTCACAATTTCGTCCGAAATGCTGTCAAACTACATATAAAAGTATTCGGTATGAAATATTTGCGAAATAAATTCGCAAGAGTAGTACTCTGTTCTTGGTGTGAAAAACACGGAAAATCATGTCTTTCCCTGCAAAATTAATCTGGCATCATTTTAGTTTAGCTGCCAAACAACATGAGCGGTACTTTTTTCGCACGGAATTTTAACAATGTTGCATACTTTCAAGCAATAAAAGCGAGAAATTTAATTAAAAAAGTTGGGCTACATTTAGTACATGTCAAATTTTTCACGCGAAATAACGAATGGCACTGAAAATTTTTCACAACTTCGAACAGAGTAGCATGCTTAAAGCGGGATGTCTGGTCACGTTATGTATGGGTATTTCCACTGAAAAGTCCACCGATACCTACAAATTAAGAGTTTTTAAAAATATTTTGTTTCACCATAGTTTCATAGAGATACAATCAAATTTTACTAATGGAAAAATATTTTACATTTACACATAAAACATTTCGAATATCTCGAAATGCAAAGCTGCAAAAGCGCAAGTTTTTCATTTAGATACATCTTTTGAGCTTTTTGTCTTGATGCACCTTCTTAATGAGAGGTATTATCACAGAATACATAGAAGTGAAGAAAGTGACAGGTAAAAAAGCTCCAATCAGGTTTTTTAAACTCGTGGAAAAAATATAAAAGTATAGTGTATTTGATACTGTAGTGTATTACTACTTACCAATTAACACAGCTAATAAGAAGCGTTTTAATTTTATTGCACTAGAAATCAAACTAGAATCAAAATAAAAACGCCGACAAAATTTGAGGGAAAACGAGACAAACAGAAAAATACTCTTATATTCCGTCTCGTGACACTTCTGTATGTTTTGTGGTATTATCCTCAAAGAAGAATGCATAAGATAACAACAATTGTTATCAGTTCGTCGAAATAACATGCAGGAAGCTCATCAATTGTTCAGTACCAAGAGAGGTATTTAATGTAATTAAATATCCTCACAAAAACATTTTTTTTTACATGATTTTTATTTATTGTATCTTCAAATATGAACTAACAATAAGTATTCAAATCTTAAATCTAAATATATAATTAGGCCCGACCAGTGTCAGACATAAGCTTAGTAATAGTTATATATAATACATAAGTAGTGATAATCAAAAGGAAAAAAATAAAAGTATTTTCAAGAAGTTCCATCTGGAGTGCTGTGAATAAGAGCCCTTGTGTCCCTCTTTTTTAGGCGGATGTGTCCAGTAAAATTCAAAATATTACGAGCAAGCGGATTAGGATGTGACTCGAGTTTTGTTAAATATTTGCCAGCGTATTTTGCAATTTCTTCAGTCACTAGTGGCATATTTAAATTACGATGTATATTTGAATTTTTTATATACCATGGAGCCGATGTTATTCACCGTAAAATTTTGTTTTGCCTTCGTTGGATTCTGTCGACATTAGAAGCTGAAGCAGTACCCCATAGCTGAATTCCGTAGCACCATATAGGTTTTAAGAGCGACTTGTACTCGTATATTAAAAGTTTACAATCTAGGGTGAGGGTTGAATTTCTACCAACCAGCCAATGTATCTGAGTTAGTTTAAGTTTCATTTGCGTTAGCTTAGAGTCAATGTGGTATTTCCATGTGAGCCTTCGATCAAGATGTACACCAAGGTATTTCACATGTTAGTTTTGAGGAACAATTTGATTGTTGATTGTAATGGGGGAACAAGTGTCTTTTCTTAAGGCAAATGTTACCTGAGCACACTTCTGTTCGCTTACCTTTATTCTCCACATGTTTAACCATAGTTCTAGCTGAGTAATATGTTGCTGAAGATAGCGGGAAGCCTCGTGAAAGTTTTCGTGTATACTAAGGCAGGCTGTAGCATCGGCAAATGTAGATGTGTGAATATTACTGCTCAATGGCATATCACAAGTATAAATCAAATATAAAACTGGCCCCAGTATACCTCCCTTGTGACACACCGGATGAAATTATTTCAGGCGTACTCATAAAGTTTCCTTCCACAACAGTGAACTTAAACTTAAAAACATAAATGTGAAATAAGGCCAAGTTACTTTCCAAACATTTCGACCACCAAAAGTAGTGAGATAAAAATGTTGACCAAATTCTTGTCGGATTTTTCCAGTTCGTAACTCACGCTTTAACTTAAATTCTGACTTTCGAGTTTAAAGTACGTGTACATACCTCCTATTAAAATTTCCGGGTTTTTAGATTTTTCTTGTTGATCTCTGATTTGGATTTATTTGTGCACCGAATTTAAGCTCTCTTGTGCGAATTTGAGTTTAAAGGGCATTTCTCCATATTCTTATGGACCAGTTGCTTACTCATCTACACTTAGTAGTGTATAAAATTTCAGTTTCTAGTGCTATTTAAACTCAAGATTTTGTTGCGAGCAGCGCTTATCAGCGTCCACTTTTTAAGATGATAGTTTCAAGCCTTCCATATGTGCATACAGGGTTCAATAAAATGGCTTAAGTTAAAAGCTGTATATTTATATTTATGATTTGAACAGGCTAAAGTTAGTATCGCTTTGTAAGTCAAATTACATGTAATAATTATTAATGAACAAATAACACCAAAGTGAGTTGTAAATATTCTGACTAACAACACATAGTTGAACGGAACAACTAGTTGTCTTGGAAGGCCACTAAACCTTCATCATCAGCGTTCTTTTGTGTTTGGTCCACTGTGTGTGGTGTCAGAATAAAGAACCATGGGACTGTGGAAAAAATTAAATAAATATAATTAATAGTAACAAACCAAAAAAATTTGTCTTGAGTAGAACAAAAAATAAGCAAATTAACTAACATATGCATAATTTGTAAATAACAATCGACAATGGCAAGACTGTTGTAAATTTGGAGATGGTAAAATTGAGCTTTAATTACAAAAAATGCTTTCAGCAAATTTTAATACAATAATGAAAACAATTCACATATTCCATTTGCAATAAAAGTTGAGTATATAAAGCAAAAATCTACATCAAGTGACACCACACACAGTGGGCCAAACACAAAGAACGCTGATGATGATGGTGTAGTGGCCTGCCAAAACAGCTAGTTGTTCCGTTCTACTACGTATTTGTCAGAATATTTAGAATTACATTTGGTATCATTTGTTGATTAATAATTATCAGAAGTCATTTGGCTTACAAAGCAACACCAACTGTAGCCTGAATAAATTATAAATAAAATAAATTTATTTAACCCAAAAAATAAAAATTGTGTTAGCTAGTTACTTTTATATGGCAAAATAAAGTTAACGTTTTCCAGCTCTGAAAACGTCTTCCTGATTTTTCTGACTTTCAATACCAATCTATTTTGGAAATTTTTAGGCACATCCGTCCAAGACCGAAGTCTCTAGCTTTTCTGACATCTTCGAAAAATCGATTTCACCTACAGACAGGCGGACGGACGGACGGACGGACGGACGGATTAATTTATTATATTATTCACCCACATTTAATGCAACTAGAATGCACATATATATGTATGTACATAATATATAAATATAAGTTGAACATTTTTCCAGCCGTTACCAGAGTATTATCGACAAATATATAAAGATACTTTTTTATCTTACAGCTAAGTAAATCTCTTTACTCTTAGCGGGCCTTAGAAGATTAACAAATACGTGTTTTGGATGATGTCAAAACTTAATAATAAAAGAATTTTAAATTCAATGAAATGGGCGATTTACATGTCCACTCCTAACTTGTAGTAGAAGAGCATAAAAATCATAAAATGTTCTAAAAATCAATATTATCTTACTAGCAAATAGAAAAGATCTTCTTTTTCTTATAAATTTTGTCGTTAGACAAACTGGCAGCAATACGAGGGAACATTTCAATAGTCAACAGAAAATGAATAGCAAGATGATAATAAAGAATACTGAATGATAAGAAGATAATAAAGAATACTAAATGATTTATTGATAATAAAGAGTTCAGCAAATTTATGCCTTTTTTTCAAAATGTGTTTACGAAGTTTTTGGGAAATTCCAATTGTGGGATGTTACGAGTATAAATTATTGTTGTTTATTTGGCCCGTTTATTCAACAGCAAAATATTCAATGTTTTAATTTGTGGCCAACAAGTTAATTAAATTCTATTTATTCGTCGTTGTTTTGCTAAATATTTTTATCTTCTGTATGTTAACTACTCAACGGTATAGGGAAATATGCAAAAATCGCTGGGTGTACGGATCTCTAAAAAACTACTTTGTCAAATTTTTAACTCAACAATATCTCTCGAATAAACTACCCACTTTTAGTCAACCGATTGACAGCAATCGAAGTGTTTTTTTAAACCTCACCCTACGTCTACACTAGCCATCGACTTGGACATGACATGAACCTGACACGTCGGCAGACCAACTAAGAAAAAATGCATCAACTGCTTTGTTGTGGTGAATACGTGCGATGTCCATGTTCAGGGCATATCAAAGTATTTTGCGCTAGTGCAATAAAGATGGAATATTTACTCGTACCAATTATGTTCTGTCTTTTCTTTCTATTGCAAATGGTTGCGGACTGAGAATCTCATGGTGAACATTGTTGCTCAGACATATGTTCGGGCATCCATGTCAGGGCGTGAACGAAAGTTGGACATGAACGGTCTTCATTAGCAATTTGCGATGTCCGACCTGATGCCCATACCAAGTTCATGGCTAGTGGAGACTCCTGGTAAAGGCCTTGCAACTCAACATTTTTTAATTGGGGAAAATTTGTTTCCAAATAGTTCACTTAAGCACACGCACACCCACACTCACATACAAACTGTACTGGCTAAATATTTTTTTAAGTTTTTTTAGAACAATTTTTAGTTTTATCGTATTTTTTAATATTGCTCATTATTCATTTTGAAAAATGTTAGTTTTGGGTGAACTTGTTTCAGAAACTGTTTGGCATCAATTTTATACAGCACTGTACATAACACGTACAATAATATCTTATTTAATTGATCCCAAACTCATTTTAACATTTTGTTGCATATTTTAAAACTCGCTCTCTTGTATATCAAATATAATTAAAGAAAACTTTCCTTTTTTTATGGCATTATTCCAACGCTATATGTATTTCTATTTGAAGATTCTATTCCTGAAGATGACTTCTAAATTAACACA
Source organism: Tachina lurida (assembly GCA_944452675.1). Lineage (NCBI taxonomy): Eukaryota > Metazoa > Arthropoda > Insecta > Diptera > Tachinidae > Tachina > Tachina lurida. Next base: position 92,576,507 of record OX101754.1, on the reverse strand, counting down.
TCGATCAAGCGATATTTAATAATTATTAATTATAATTATTAAATATTAGTAACTAATTATAATGAAGCTTACACTAGCACATGCTGATTTCAGCATCAATATGAATGTTTTACATGCTTTTTTATGTTTTTTTGTTTGTTTTTTGGGTGAATAGTTTTGTAAGCCACTGTTTGTTGGAGGGGACTCACAGCCGAAAGTAAAATAACACTACATACAAATGATATATGTATGTAAAACAGACTTAATTGAATAAAATAGACGTTGCTAAGAATAATAAAAATTCAAATTTAACACATTAAAGTCTTGCCCATTAAAATTGCGAAATTATATTTAGTAAGAATGGCCCTAATTAAGATCGCTTTTATTTTATTTTATTTCTTAAATATTAAAATAGTAATATGCATAAAGATCGCTTTTATTAACAGCAATTAAAAATTGTATTCAATCAATAAGAGATTTTTAATGCATCAATAAAAGACAATAAGATGGATTCATTTAATGAAGTCTTAAACAAGGTTAATCATACAAATAGTTCATAGATAAAACGTGTCGAAAGACATTTTAAGCCAACATATGCAATAATAGTATAAAAAATTTCCGGATGAATGAGCTTTCTAAAATTTAAAAGACATGTGCACTCAGCAAAAAATTAACTTCCAAGGGGCATGATAAGATCCAAAGATTGTAATCCATTAGTGATATTAGTGCAAGTCCTAAAATTGGATTCGTTTTCTGAAGAATTTTCTTGCTTCTTATTTTATTGGGACTTACATATGTGTGTTCTTATGTATTTAATATCTTTTCGCTTCACAGTTAATTAATTACTTCAGTTTACAGGGAAAATTTCTAAACCTTGTATTGTGCTAGGAATTTTTGCTTGTTTGGTTGGTTAAGCACCATCCGTGTGTATTCCGTTCCTGCTTAATGAACTCATTTAATAAGTAGTCCAAAATTTTTGTAAATATGCATAATATTGCACATTGTTTTATTTCGCTGTGGATGGAAGCTAGTCCAAAAAGATTATATCACGTTAATCCCTAAAAATCCTGTTTTTTTTCTCTGGCATGATGTGCAGGATCCACAGCAAAAATGTTTCCAGTATTGCGGTTGGATAATGTCAAACACTCCTACAAAGTTGACACACCCATACACACAGAAAAAATACCAATGTAAAATCACCATGCAAAAATTTTGATTGCAAAGCATATTAAATTTGCAAGAAATAATATGTTGTATAAGTGTGTTGGTACTTATTTCCAATACACTGTAGTGCTCAGTGTTATCAGCTATGGCGACAAGAATTCGTTTTTGGAGATGAACATTTTTAAAATGGCTCTTGGCGATTAACTTGGCGATATTTTCACTATTTCAATAAAATATAATAATGTTAAAATTATTAATTTTTTTATACAAGTACTTTTTTATACAACATAAAATATTTCGTGTATAAAATTCTAAATGCTGTTACTCTATTTATCTCAAGCAAAAATTTCTGAAATTCTAGAAGTTTAAAAAAATATAGATCTCAAAATTTCATTTTTATGAAAAAGAGTGGAGAAACTTGCTTTTATAAATTGGAACCAATATTTCCATAATGAAGCACCAAAAAGCCAGCACGAGTTCTCGCCTAAAGTGTATGACTACGACGATGCTGCTGGTAATTATTACTTCAAGGATATGATATGTGTACTAAAATACACATTTAAGGGCCTGTGCCAAACGGTACCAAAGTGCTATTGTAAGTAAATTTTTGACACTTCTGAGGAGAATAAAATTTCACTAGTCTTGAGGGCTAGTAGAATTTTTGACACAACAGATAAATTTTTGACAAACAGACAATATCATAAAAGCTAAAAGCACCGCCGTCATTTTTGAAAATTCTAGCCGTCGCCCAAAACATCGAGTTTTACGGCTCTTAAATGTAGTTAGACTGTTAAAAATTCAATGTTTATTTTAATTTGAGAAAAGTGTTATATCATGTTATAAAATATTTTGCTACAAGAATATTGTTTTATATAAAAATGTCCTTTTAAAAAACTGTTAGTACCCGGCGGCTTGTAGTCAAATTTCATCTTTCTATGCTACACCGAAAGAATTTTGCTTCATAAGTCCAATGAAACAATTTCATCGAAATTTTTTTTTACAAATCTAATGATAATTTCACAAGTCCAATGAAAATTGCATGAATATTGTGAAAGAATTTCATTAGAATTGCTTCGTTGGTATTCTGGTTTCATAAGAATATTTTATTGGATTTATGACAACAATATTTTCTAATTATTAAAAAACCCCTTTATATTTAAGTTATTTCATTCTTTTCATGAAATTATTTTATTGTTTCGATCAAGTTATAGCACTGCATTAATTACACTGTTAAATAAATTTGATGAGGTATTCAATAAAATAATTTTGACGAAACTGGTTTCATTAATCCAACGAAGCGTGACGTTGGTTGAATTTTAATGAAATTTTTCATTAGATTAATGTCGAAATTCATAGAATTTAGGCCGAAAATTCTTTCAGTGTAAAGAGAATTGGTCAAAATTTTACATTGTCGAAAAAGATATCATTTGGCACAGCAGAAAAATAAATCTTTTTTCCTCACAGTACCATACCATACCATACCATACCATACCATAGTACTTTTCTACCGTTTGGCACACACCCTAAGTAAATAAATTTAAAGATTTAAATAATAGTTTTGATATTTCTGTTTCTGTATCAAAATATGACCTGTAAGCACTTCTGTTTCTTTCGGTCATAGTATGGCATAATAATGCCCCCTAGGCGAAATGGTTTATACATTTTACTTGTAAAATGTCCCAGTATAAAATGTGTACATGTCGTGTGGTACCTTTGAAATATTGTTGCTGTAAAACTCAGATGCAATACTGTATGACAAAATTTTAATTAGAGTGTGCTTTATTTTCTTCTAAAAAGCTTTCTGACATCAGCTGTTTTTATTATGAAAAGTATGTTAGCAGAATAGAAAAAAAGCAGTGACGAAAGTACTAGCTGACTTTTTACCAACTTTCTTTTTGGCAACACTTTTTTTGGCAACTCAGCTGTTTTAGTGTATCGTGTTACTATTAAATATGCTCAGTTTGCTGTATAATTTAACCATGAATCGACTTACAAATGAACAACGGTTGCATATTATAAAATTTTATGAATAAAATTCATGCTCGGTTAAGAAAGTGCTTCTTTTTTCATTTTATAGCTTGGGAAACCTTCTGAAATGGCTATTTTGGCTATTTGTGATTAAATTTCACACCAAAATTACATGATTAAACATTGAATCACAAACATGCACACGTAGAGTGTGGACAGAGGAAAATATCGCAGCTGTATCTGCCAGTGTTGTTGATGACCTCTGCTAATTTCTTTTACCCAAAATAGAAGAGCTGGACTTGGTTGACATGTGGTTTTAGCACAGTGCCACATGCCATACACAAAGCGAAACAATGGCCCAATTGAGAGGCGAGTGCGGTGAACAGTTTATTTCATGTTTAGGGGTGGTCAATTGGTCGCCTAAATCGTGTGATTAACGCCTTTAGGCTATTTTTTGTGGGACTATGTTAAGGCTTATGTCTATAGTGGCAGGCTCACAACGGTTGAAGGACTTGAAGACAATACAAAAGTAATTATTCGTGAGATACCGGCCGATACGTGGGAGAGAGTATGCCAAGGTTCGACCCAGCGTATGAACCATCTCAGGAGTAGAAGCGGTCAAAATTACATGAAATCAGCTTTAAATATTCAATTATATAGATCGTTCTAGCGACTCAAATAAAGGTTTCATACATTTCTCTAAATTGTATGTATTTTTTTTTTAAATCAAATCCGAAACCACTTTAAAAATCGTACTTTACAATACAAATATCGTTGCATTATTATATGTGACCCGGTTTATGAAAAGGTGGCTTATGACCAAGGTTGGCAAACGGTATCGTAAAAATACCGATACCGATTCAAATACCGCTAAAATTAGATACCGGTATCGTTACCGATACCGAAATCCATTTCGGTTAGACAATACCGGTACCCAAACTACCGTTTACGTCTATACCGGTACGTACCGGTTTACCGATTCTGGCCAAAAAATAAATGATAGGTGAGTTGTTTGGCAACTACAAATTTTTATTATGTATTAAAACTTTTTTAACCATGAAACAACTGATTTTTTTCAGTTGTATTTTGGTTTTTATTTCGTCCATTGTGTTCGTTTTGCTTTATTATTCCAGACGCCAACCAATTCCATTTGTCAACCAATATTATTGCCATGTTCATAAAACATAGAATCTCAAGAAAAATAGCAAGGCCAGAACTAAAAGTATTTAAAATGTTTTGTAATAGATACCAGTGTTGGTATCTCTACGAAGAGCAAACGCACATTAAGCTGTTGCGAAAAGGGTAAAAAGCGCAAAAAATACAAAAAAGAGGGTAAAAAAGCACCAAATTTTTTTTTAATTTTAATACATTAAGTCACTTAAAAAAAGGAGAGTTTGGTAGATTAAGATACATATGTATGTATGTTACTGAAAAATATTTTAAATATCACTTATTTCCATAAGTAACTTAAAAGCTTTTGTTTTTGCGATATTCACACTTATTCCAGTTGCCAACATTGACAGCATGTCAATACGATACCAAAAAATTGGGACTTGGCTACCCGTTGTCTAGAACAACTGATAACCTCATGCTGTCAATTGTTCTAGGATGATTAAATATTTGTGTAAACTTTAACAAATGTTTATTGCGTACTACTATCAATAAATTATTATGCAGAGAATTATGTGGTACTTTCTATTTTACAAGTAGAATTTTAATTTTTTAATCCCAATTATTAAAAGTTTTCTAAATTGTTTTTAACATAGTTTCCGTTATAGTCATTAAAAACAATTTAAGAAGGCTCAGTCAAAAGATGCTGCTATTAGCTCTTAAAAGTACATTAGGTTTGTAAATTAAAAATATTTTTATTTTACAAAAAAGCACCAAAAGCACTGTGAGAAATTGTTAAAAAGCACTGTAAATACCCGATTTATAAAAAAAGGGTATTAACCAAAATTTCGCGTTTATGAAGAGGCAAAAGGCACCAAAAAATACCCGAAACGCACCAAAATACCATCACTGATGGATACTATAGTTTCTCAAAACACTAGCATAGATAAGAATCTTTGAAGACAACTAAAATTAGTTGTTATTCAGAATACCAAAAAACAGTTGTTTAAAAGTTAAGTTGTTTCAGTTTCAATCCAACTTAGTTGAGCTGTAAACCGTAATAAGGGCAGAACTTGCAAAAATATATTTCAATTAACTTTCTTTCTTTGGTTTTGGTCTTGTTTACACACTTCACCGTAATAAATAAGGTTGGTAGAGAAAAAACTTTAAACTTTTATATTTTAAGATTCCTCTCTTGAGGTGAAGAAAAGTACCTGCTTTAAGGTTTTTAATGTTAATTGTACAAGAATATTGCTTTCTTTGTTTTTATGTTGGCTAAAAGAATATTGTTTATTCTTTGAATTGAAATAGTCAAATGTTCGTTTCGTCTGAATTTGGCGAGAACAATATATACATATGTATATGTTTCGAAAGCTCTTAGTCTCTTATTTCTGTATCCGTTTATAAATTTAAAATCGGTTGATATTGAACTTAGGTAGAGAGAGGTTGGTAAGTGCCTACGAATACGAAAAGCGCTTTTTACCCGCAACTCAAGATTTTGGAAAATTTCAAATACAGATTTTTGTTATACTCGACAATATCTAGCAGAAAAATAGTAACACGTCCCAGGTATTTCAATTTCATCAAAATTTGTCACACAGTGTAATTTATCAGTATAGACAAAACTTATATTTTTACTATTTTGTTTAATTAACCAAAATGTATACTTTATATATGTAAAGTTTGAACTGCAATCTCCTCGTTTCACTTTTTTAATAAATTATTGTTTAATAATAGTATAAAAACATATATAGAAACAAATAAGTATACATGCTTTTATACATATGTTAATGTAAAAATACTCCATTTTTTAACTAATTTATAATAATATCGGTATACCGGTATTATAAACTCGTTAACGGTATGTACCGGTAATACCGATACCGAAATAAAAAAAAAAAATACCGATACCGCTACCGATACCGATACCGAAATTTAAAAAATAATTGTACCGGTATCAATACCGATACCGTTATTTTTTTCGGTTTCCAACCTTGCTTATGACTCAAAAAACAATCACTACCGAGAAACTGCCGAAATGCATTGTTTATCTTTAACAGATGATTTAGAGTCATAAGCTACCGTTTCATAGACCGGGTCATATATGCTAACTTGGTATGTTCGAATTTCTTACAAAACGGAGGCCGATATTGCTTTTTGCAAAAGCTGTGCGAAATATTTACAGAGAGAGAGAGAGAGAATAAAAGACCCTATAACAGACGCAATTAACATATATGTAGGTTTTTGACAGAATATTATATAACATACAGAATTGCATATTAGTTGAAAAGTTGGTATGTTATATGCAAAAAATATGCCATGCCCGACCATCTTAAATAAGCCAATAAACACTACATTAGATTTAGATGAAAAAATCTAAAAATTATTATTTTAAACAAGAAGCCAATTTAAATTAAAAATTATATAAAGTAACACAAGATGCTCTTAAAATTCGAAAAATAATTCTAAAAAATATGGAATATGCAAAAACATGCTCTGGAGGCTAAAATATGCAAAAAATGCAGTAAAAAATCGATGCCAAATTTCATGCAATGGTTTTTTTTTTTTTGATTTCCCTGCTCATTAGTAATTCAAAATAAATTAACTGATAATAATAATAAACAAAAAATGTATTTTGCTCATGAATGAATCGCGCGTGTCTGCTACCAAAAATCACTTAAGGCCCACTCAGACTATAATACAGGTATTAATACTTTTGACGAAAATGCCTCCCTGATCTGATTTCTGTTTAATAAAAATTCAAAACACAATAACAACTCAACATGTCAGAGTTGCATTTTCCACAAAAGTATTAATAATTGTATTATTGTATGAAATGGCCTTTAGGGATATAATTATAAAAAAAGCTAAGTGTGCTTTACTTACGATGAAAGCATTTGTGTTAAAAAGTATTACTATCATTACTTTTCTTAATTGCTTTAATTGCTAATGTAGTTAGTTGTAATTTGTTTTATAGAACTTCCTTATTTGTAGATATTAATTATTCATTAGTGAAGAGTTCTGCAAATATAATAATAAGACTTTAAAGTAAATAATTTTGCAAATAGCAGAAACGGTTAATGAATGAATGAAAGCGATTATTATTTATCATTTGTTATGATTAATTTACATTTACTTTATTGTAATACGGCTGTAATTCACTTATATAAAGGAACAAAAAGAGTTTCACATTTTGTCTAAGTTCAAGCCAATAACATCGCACGATATCACTATGCCACGGCAAAAAAATCTGACTTAGTGATCAGCGAGTATTGTTCGAGTATTGGTCGTGTAGTTAAAAATAAAAACCATACTAAAATGCAGTCATACTCATCAAGTATAAACCAACAACCACTACATGCATACATATTCATTAAATTACCCGCACAAACGACTATAAATAAAATGTATACACTGTATCAGCTTTTATCATACTCATAAGTATAAAAATACTCTGAATATTTATTCATTTACACATGAGTATATACAGAAGTATTTGATTTGCACACAGTTGAAGCATCAGTGCCGCTAGAAAAGTCAATCATTAAAACACTAAAATGACATCGGTAACTGAACACTGGGGTCTAATGATTGATTTCCATTGGCATTGTCGCACACAACATACAATTTTAAAAAGGCTCTTAAACAAATAGAAAATTTTACGTATCCTGGGTGAGTTAAATTTAAAAATTGGATCACATAAATGCTTGGCTGTATCTTGGGCAAAATTAGGGAGCAAATTTTTGGTTAAATTTTGGTGTTATTTTATAAACTCTGTCATTACATCTTTTTTATAGTTCAACTTTTTATAATTAGTCCTTTTAACTAAATAGATATGCTACAAATGTGTTTTTTTTTTTTTTTGAACAATGATATTGTACAATTTGGTTGGTTTGATGATACTCAGATTACAGATTCATCATACGCCAAAGTGTGCATTTGTTTATATGAAATGGAATGGAAAGGCGGTTTGAAGTTATTAAGCATATAATCAGCAGGTAAAATTTGGAATGGATATAACCATTAAATTACTGATCATTACCAAACTGATATCTTGTAATTTATGAAGTAGAAAATGTGTTTCTAGTAAATATTTTGTTAATAATGTTTAAGTATTTTAAATTGCACTTTCCATTCCTGTGATGCATTCACTCAGGGTTCTAATCATCGCCTTCGATAACGAATTTCAGATAATGACAGTCGATATTAAACTATATTGTTACATTGTTCGATAGCGAATGCCATAATCTCAAGCTGAAAAAACGTGAAACGTAATGGAGAATAAAATTTAAATTTAATTTATTACAGTGATTCTTCCAGCCACAAACTGGTAGCCGTAAGTAAATGTTATCAGCTCTAAAGCATCTTCATTCATTTCAAACTACGGGGTAGATCCTTGAACTTTCCATTCGCTGTAGTTTTGAAATGAGCTGAAAAGGCTCATGACTAGGCATAGATGGATGAAACCACCACTTAGCTACCGATAATAAGATATCTAAGTGTGTGTTTTAGGTGGGAAAAGTTTGCAGATACTCGACATATATTCGACCCAACCCTGACATGAAAAAACGAAATTAGTTTTGCCTATTCGAAGATTATTTACAATAGACTTAAAATTTGTATCGACTGGTTAATATGGGAAATTTTAGAAATCATTCAATTATGTTTCAAAGTGCAACATTTTTACGTTTTTAGCAAGGTAATAATTATTATTTATTTAACAAATACAATAACATAAAAATTTCCAAGCAACTACTTAGCTGCACTCTCTATTGATATCATTAATTAAATTTGTTGTTGGAAGTAATTAAAAATCACTTACTAAAGTCAATATTTATAGTTAAATACAAATATTATTATGTACCTGTATTTTTCATAAATATATGTAAAATAATATGGAGAATATCCAACTGACATTATGTAGCAAAATCTAAGCTCAACTATACATTTATATTTGCTTATAGGTTTTGGCTTTTTAGGATTAAGAATGTTGTTTTCAAAGTTCCTATTTTGACTGAATCTGAATGTTCTTATTTGCTTAAATATTAATTGTCAAAATAAACTGTATTGTACGAACTACTAAATTTTTTATATTATCATCTTCCTCTACGTTTGCCATATCAAAAGATGAATTCAGATTCGAATTATTAAAAAATGCTTTCCCAAATTTTTTTCTTAAGACTTATTAGTAGGGCTAGGAATCTCATGCAAATGCATGTTTTCACTGGGCATCATAAAACGGAAACGGTTAAGTTATCTTTGCGAATCGTGAAATTTCCTTTGAAATGGCATTCAATCGTTTTTGCATATTTTGCATATTTTGCTAAAAATACTCGTTTTTGCATATTTTTGCGCATATTTTTCAATAAATGCATGTTTTTTGTGCATATTTTTGCTATTTTGGTTAGCATTCATTTGAAAAAGTAAAACGCTCCTGATACTTAGTGCGACATCTTCTGGTAAAAGTTGACACATAATTTGTTACAAAATATTTACCTGAAATTTGTAACTTTATACAACATAACACGTTTTAAATGGAAAGTTAATTGGTTTTGAGATTTTTTCTGCAAAATTATGGAAATTAACGGCCTGGCCCACGATGTCACGAGAAATCGTTCGATCGACAACTTGTATTGCAAACAAAAATAAATTTTCTAAAGTTATTGTTGTTTGCAATACAAGTTGTCGATCGAACGATATTTGCTGACATCGAGGGCCAGGCCGTTAATTTAACTTAATTTTTTGTTGTTGAATTTATTGTTTTGTTTTTCTTTATACTAATTTTATATGTAGATATGTATATTAAATAAATTGTTTTCTGCCTTTTTTTTGTTAAATTGTTTTTAAATAAAATACTAAAAAAATATTTTTAATTGCATATTTTCTGTGTTTTTAGTGCATATTTTCAAATTTTAAGTGCATGTTTTATGCGCATATTTTCGATTTTTTAGTGCGTGAGATTCCTTGCCCTACTTATTAGTAAGCAAAAAGTTTGCAAAAACATAGTATATACATGTTCCAGTCGTATTGAAGGTTAGGTTAGCAGGCAGCTGGTAAGGAAAGGTAAAACTTAGAGTCCAGCTCAGTTGGGTCCAATACAATGTGCTACCTGTTAGTTGAAGAGAAGATAGTGAGAGAGGGTGAAAGGGAAGGGATATTCATAGAGAAGACAGTGGTGAAAGAAAAGATAGATGAAAGCTTCATTCTTTTACAACTCTGCTTTTATGCACGCCTTTTTACAACACAGTGTTGCAGCGCCTTCTGGTGTCAAATGAGGAGTATTAATGATGATGAGTATTAATTATGAAGCTGGGCTTAGTAGTAGCCATTTTATTGGTTATTTTACTTCTACTACACAACGAAAGAGGGGCGCCCCTGATGTAACGTTACGATGAGTATCTGATAAAGTCGGTATCGTTTAGTGACCGGTATCGTTTAGTGACCACAACAACTAATACAAAGGGTACTACATACTTATAATTGTTATTCTAGTTGTCCTTGACGAAGATTATCAATTACAGGCAAATCCCGGTATAAAGAGCGTTTTAATGTCAGGCCCATCCCTTATACCGAAAAATTCGTTATATCGAAAATTTTTTTCAAGTGTTATTTTAACTTTTTTTTACTGTAGACATGATATATACAATAAAAAGAATGAGCAAAATTTGTTTTAAATAAACTACAAAATACAATCTAACGCTACCACATTTTTTTGCAAAAATGCTGCTGTAGATTTTGTTTAATATTTTTTTGCCGTTCGTTATACAGAGCACACCTTTATCAAAACATTCGCTATATAAAGTAGGACTAAATGTTAAAAATATGATGCTAGCAAGTTTTTGTTTTTTATTTTGCGATTTTTTTTATGATTCGTTATATCCAGCATAAACTTAGGATTTTATTCGCTATATAAGGTTGTTAATGTAAAATATTTGGACGTTCGTTATATCGGATTTGCGTTAAAGCGAGATTCGTTATACCGAGATTTGCCTGTATTTGCATTCTATGCTGAAAAAAAAGTAAAAATAAGATCCAGTTAAGAAATTAATTAACTTTGAACTAATTATGAAAACCTTAGTGTTAACACAGTCATTTTATTCATTCTTATTTAAAAAGATATTACATTAACTATTTGTTTTTTTTTTAACTCAATGAAAATTAAATTGAAGTGTTCTTAAAGATTCAATTAAAAATATAATTGAAATTAAAAATTTTATTAAAATATTAATTGAAATATTTTTGAAAAAAATCGAACAATATAAAATATAAAAATGTACAAAAAATTAAAAAAAATTAATTAAAATAAAAAATTAAATTGGCTTATTTGTAAATGGAAATATATTTTTAAATCAACAATTAAAAAATATTTGCATACAAAAGAAGACAAAAATAAAATAAACAAAAAGTTTCCCTTTCTTGTTTATTTTAACAAAAAAAGAAAAAAAAAATAACTCCAATAAAAAATTATTTTGGTTAGAAGTGTGCATAAAATATAATTGTCATACAAACTTTGACTAAAGCAAATAATAGGTCTGTTCATTTACTTTCCCAGCAGAAACTAGCAACGAGAGAGTAAGGCAGAAATTTATAAAATTACTCTCTCAAATATGAAAAAGTACTTGTAAAAACTTGCAAGAAAATTTTATTCATATTAGAACCATGGATGGAAATCATGATACAATTGTGGTTTTTCTGGTACATTTTGTTTGATAATATTTTAAATTGCATTTTATTTTTAGAAAATCACATTTAATATGTAATTCTTTACACAGTTTCATGTATTTTTACTATTTTTATGCCACAAAATAAATTATAAAATGTATGCATTATATGCATAGAACATTGGATTTGAGATTAAGATGGCGAAAAAAAACTGATTGATAACTTGTAAGTATATTAAAATAAAAAGTAAGTCTATTAAGTATCAAAATATGCCCCAAAAAAGGCAAATATCCTCTAAAAATTCGAAAAAATTCTTAAAATATGCGATTAAGACTGTAATATGCAAAAATATGCTTTAAAGGGTAAAATATGCAAAAATATGCACTAACAAATCAATGCCTAAATTCATGTAAAAACAAAGTATATCTTCTTGATTTATACTTTTTCTTTCTATAAGACACATAAATTAAATTTTTTTGTCAAAGAAGTCTGTTTGTTTATCATATCGGATCAGAGATGGAAAGTGGTATTTTTATATTTGTTAATAGAATAAATTTAGGGGGTAATTTTGTAAAACGCAACGCCAAGCGTTGACAAATTTTATATAAAAAAATTTAAATTACAAAAACAAAATACATAAAAAATTTGTCAACGCTAAGAGTTGCGTTTTACAAAATTAGGTCCTTAAAAAATTATGAAAATTGCATAAAAATAGTAAATAGTACACGAAAGTGTGTAAAGTATTTCATATTAAATGTGAATTTTTAAAAATATTTAATTTAAAATGTTATCAAATAAAATACATTAGCAACAGTATAATTGTATCATTGTTTCCATCCATGATTGTGATATGAATAAAATTTTCTTGCAACATTTTAACAAGTAAAGCGTTCATTTACTTTTTCGTATCTGGGAGAGTGATTTTGTAAATTTGTGTTTAACTCTCTCGTTGCTAGTTTCTGCTGGGAACAGTGTGGCCACAACTAAAAAAATGTTAAATGCTAAATGAGGCTTAAAATAATGCTAAAAATTAAAAAAAAAATATTTGAAAATGCTAAAATATAATGCTAAAAATTTGGAATGATGTTTTAATAATTTTACCGTTATAATTACGAACAAGAATTTTATTTAACTTAAATAACACAAACAAAGTTGATTTAAAAGTAAAAACAACAACTCAGCAACATACAAAATACAATTGCTGAATTCATAAAACCTCTTGTATCTTTATGTATGATTGTATTAAATATAATAGTGTACAATTTGTTGTTGGTAATTTTCATATAAAAATTAAATACATAAAATAATTTTACACTTTTATTTAATACGTTTTCATACATTAGTATGCCAGCTATCAACATAATGCGAAAGACATTTAAAAAAATACTTTTTGCATTAAAAACTGTATTAAGTTACTTTTTTCAGTTTTATTTTTTATTGTATGTCCAGGAGCCGGATTCCGCAACGATGACTTTTGAAGTGTTCGATCCCGAAAAACACATAATTGTGAATACTTCTTTTCTTCTTCTTATTAGGTGTTTGACGTTTAAAATACATTAAGGCGGCTATTAGACGGTCATACTCGGTATATGAACACATTTCAATAAACACCTTTAATAATGCGCTCTCTAACCAAGTCATCAAATTTTGTACTGAGTTTGATAGAAGATCTATTAAACAAGTATGATGGTATGATGACAAATACAAAAATTCAAAATTTTTTGAAAACCAAACCAAGCTGAAAAACACGATTTTTGCATTAACACAACATTCTCAAATACCAAGTACGACAGCTTAATAGCCGCTTAAGACGTCTTATGCTGTTTACACGGTTTCCATCATTATACATTTGTATAAAAATAACAAAATACAATGAAATACATTAATTGACAGAGGTTTTTGCTTGTATAAATGGAAAGCAGTATATGTAACGTGACCATTTTATTTTGTAACTCAAAGCGGGACACCGACCGGGACACCGCAAAATAATAACGTGCGGAGCAAATATCTTTGACTTTTTTACATTTTCAAATATGTTTATTATGCTACAGGAAATTTCCCATTTCCCATTTTCCTTCCGGGGCACCGGGACGGTGAACTGGAAATCGGAACGGATGGTCACATTAAGTATGTATATGAAATCTATAAAATTAAAAATGCTAAATAATGCTAAAAAAATTAATACAAAAATGCTGAAAAAAAAATGCTAAATGCAAAATAAAAAATTCACTGCTAAATCAAAATACATAATGCTAAATTTAGCAGTGAAAATGCTAAAAGGGTCACACTGGCTGGGAAAGTAAATGAACAGACCTAGTATTCACACAGGCCCACAGGATTGTTAATGCAATTCTTTTTGGTGGGCGTTGAGTTAGTTTCTTCACAAAATTTGAAAATTTGAAATTTTGTGTGTTAGTTATTTAAGTAATATACGTGTATGTTCTGGCTTCCACATCGTTTTCACATGTTTTCTTGTGAGTTCGGATGTTAAAACACATGATACGCCTGTTTAAATTGAAATATAGAAACTAAAAATTAATAGTTTGTGTTCTAGCATCCGAATTTAGTAGAAAACAATTTGGAAATGGACGATATTCACACTTTTAGATTTTTTCGTTTTCAATTTTGAGCAAAAAATCTAAAAGTTTGAAATCGTAAATTTTTAAATTTTGCTGGTCTAAATTCGGATGCTAGAACACACACTAATAATTTTTATTTTCTAAATTTCAACTTAAACAGGCGTAGCATGTGTTTTAACACCCTAACTCACAAAAAAACATGTGAAAACGATGTGAAATCCAGAACACACACGATAAATTAGGTGACTAATGTACACTAACGATCCTACAAATTGATAAACAAAGGAAGTGAGTTGCATACGACCATGAACGATTTTTATGGGGAAAAAGTAAACTTATTGAATTGCAAACTAATCACACTCCTTCAAAGAGATAAAACATAATTCGAACCCGACTCAAACTGTTAATTTTTTACGTCTTTATTTGAATATTTATTTCAAGCATGACTAGCATATTATCGGATGTTTAGTTTAAAAAAAACTACGGGTTCAAATAGACACACATTCAGTAAAGTTGCTTTTAAAAACTATTTAATTTCGTATCATCAAATCCAATAAATTTAAAAACTTACATATTTCCAATTTTTCCAACATACAAAACTTTGTGAATAATTTAATAATAATAATCTTTATAAATTTTCAAAATATTTAGCAACCGTATGAAGTTTTTTGATACCAATTGCTCACACGTTCGGAAATTTCCATGTGAAATTTTATTTATGGCAAGCCTGAATATTTATCTTCAATAAATTATATTTTTAAAACATACATACATATCTGTGGTTTTCATTAATAAAAACGTATGTTATATATTTGTCCTATCGAGCTTATGATATCAAATTGTTATATTTTAAATGCTTTTTAGAAAGTTCTGAGAAATTTTTGAAAGATATGAACGCATGTACGTCATATTTTCCTAAAACAACAACACAACTTCTTCATTTTTGCTAATGAGTTTAAAAAATAACTTTTTCCGGCTCTACTGAAGTAATTTGATTTTTGTAAATACAACTGGCAGTTAATCAGGAATCAATTCTTATTTTCAATTCTTATGGAATTAAATATTTTTATTAACTTATGTGTTTTCTACAGAAGACAAGAAACATTAAACTAGCCTTTAGCTGGGAGAAATACGGACATTTTTCTTTGTCGAAACGCACTTCATCAGCAAATTATGTCTATCTACTTAAGGCCGATTAAGAAATTATTCCTAATTAAAATAATTAAATTTGCAAAAAAAATATTAAAAAAATTTGGTTTGCATTGTCTTGTTTTCTAACGAATGGTATCGTGCAAGTTAAAACTTGCACAGTTCCATTCAAACAAAAGCTCGTTATTGAGTATAAATTTCGATGAAATTTACTCGATAGCTAATGACAGAATACCAAAATTTAAAAAAAAAATGTGTGCTAGTGCTGGTGATCTGGTCGACATTTCTAGTAACGATCCTGCACGCTGTCGTGACCTGAGTTTTGTCCATCTCTACTAGAAAACCACCCCCAGCATCTTATTCTTTTACTTGACAAGTCACAAGTTTAAATCGATTAGATATATAAAAAAAAAAATGATAAATAACAAAGAACTAAAATTTCTTTGAAGCCATTAAAATTTAAATTATGGTATTTTATTTACGAACTTTATTATTTGTTTCCTGCTATTTAACAAGTTTTTAATGATCTTTTAATCCAAAATACTGCTCAATACGAGTATTTTATTACTCAAATGTTTTAAAACGTAATAACTTATTTACGATTGTATGTAGATTATTTACAAACGTTAGTTATTTGTTACTATCTACAAGTACGAAAAACAATAACGTTTATAAGGTTCAGTTTCTTTTGTATCAGCGACCTTTAAGCAGCCATTATAATTTATTCATGATCATTTGATCAAGTGGAATAAGCCGGCGAAAAGAACACTGAAATATATATAAAAAGAATATTAATAAAGGAAGAAATATAACTTTTATAATATGAAACTTTTAGTATAGGTGTTCGTTTTGCATGAAAAAATTTTCTCAAGAGACTATCTACTCTTTTAACATGAAACGACCTATGTGTATATAGTATATAAAACGTGAGGAAAGCTTATGAATTTTTTACTACGAAAATAATACGATTTTTAATAATTTGTCATTTTTACCTATAAAAGTATTCTGAGAACTTCATCATGTCAAATAACAAAAATTAAACATTTTAAAAACCCCCGATATTGCTAGAAAAGATGTGATATCTTCTAAACGACTAAACCAATTTTCTTTAAACATAGTTAAGAACCTTCTCGATCAAGCCACCTTTCAGACATAAAAAACTAAATCAAAATCGGTTTAGCTGTTTGGGCTGTACGTGGACACGGACTGACACACAGATACACAGACACACAGATACACAGATACACAGCCACACACTACAAACTACAAAAAATGAGGTATTAAAATTATAAAATAAAATACATTATGCGAATAATTAAAATATTTAAGAACAAAGGTTTAAATTAACGCAAACTAGAATCTAAGAGAGACACACTATGATTGAATTATATGTCATACATACATATAATTGTAACAAAGTCACTCTAAAAATTTTTTTTTGTATTCTGTTCTCAATTTGTATAAGAACTTGGGGTTTTGTAATGTAGTGTTATTCAAAGAAGATCCTATCTCGATTAACCTATCGACCTTTTCACGATGATACTTTGACAATTCGTGTATGGGTTCATCTAAGTCTTTAACTGAAAAACGTTTCGAAATTGAAAAATTGTCGATAACTAACAAAAAAGTTTTTAATAAAAACATTTCATTAGGTCCCGTTTCACACACATCAAGTTTGAGTCGTCAAGTCTTGAGTGAGAAAAAACTCACTTGAATTTACAAATCACCTCCATTTGAGTCTTTTGCACTTTGATTCAATAAATCAATCGTAAGATCAATGACAATACTACGCAAACGCGGTTCATAAATGCATTGAGATATTTTCCGATGATGCACTGAAAGTGTTCATCAGATCATTGTCAATGAGAACTTGCATGCTTCCAAAACAAAACTGCAATACTCATACTCATATGAGTGAAAGCTTTTGTTTTAGTGTGTGATAGATTTCTCATTTGATTTGTATTGAAATACATATGAGTATTTTAAGTTTACAGACCAATCGAATCTATGGGGGTTTTATTTAATACTAAGACCTCTATATTATATAAATTACTAAAAAAATATTATGTTTTGGCTTTTCTCGTTTTGAAAAAGGATCTTGAAAATTAGTTATTCATCACTTTTAGTGTTATGAGTAGGTTCAAAAATGAAGAAAAAACCTGTGCTAAAATTATAATGCACATTCGCACTATTTACAGATTGTGATATTCGGATCTTATGGATTTTTTTTGCAATAATTTTTTTTACTGCCATGACTTACATCGGGACTTAAAATTGATTCCACTGTAAAACAAATTTCAGCGCGTGGTTAACGAAATACTTGATCATAAGTTAATATTTAATATATTAAGCCCTTATTAATAAAAAATATTTCTGATTTATTAACGGTTTATATTTCCATATAAAATTTTGTTTATAATCGCTTTATAAAATTAACATATTTTTTTACCAATAAAGCAGTTAAAAACAAGTAAGAGTGGTATATGCGGCTGTGCCTAATTTTATATACTCTGCGCTGAAGTACATATGGAGTATATACATACATACATACATAATCGAAAAAATACCTGATTTACATATATCTTCCTCGAGTTCAATTTGTAGTCAGAAGTGACCTATGGGTCACTTCTGAATTTGACTCAAAGATTTTATTTTCGACATGAGAAATAGTTTTATTATGTATTTTGTATTTTAGAATCATCCCCCTTATTGCGAATGGTGTCGTTGACGTCACATCAAGACGACAGTAAAAATTGGCACTTCTCTGCTCTTTGACGACAACAATTGACTACTATTAATATGCTCCATTAATTTAGAAAACCTTAAAGGTTAGTAAGAGATTGTCAATAAGAGCCAATTTTTGCCGATAAAGAGTAAACAACTGACAGTATTTACTGTCGTCTTGATGTGGCGTCGACGTCGCCAAACACAATAAGGGGGATTATTATTTTAAAGTACATGAGGAGCATGTAATTAGAAATGACTTTAACAGAAATCAGCACCCACATGTAAAGCATCTATATATACATATATATACTGGCTGAGCGGCGTGCTGATTTGGGAATCTAAATCATCCAGGGCGCCATCCAAAAGCATACAAAAAATTCATTTAATAATAATTCATTTAATAAAAATAAATTTAAAATACAAATTTAAGTCATACTTAAGTGTAAAATAAGTTTATTTATTAAAAAAAAAAAAATTTTGTTTTCGGTAGTTACTTTTATGTGGCAAAATAAAGTTTAAATTTTCCAACTCTGCGATCGTCTGCTCGATTTTGTTGAGTTTGGAAAATTTCTGACACACGAGTCTAAGAACGAAGTCTCTAGTTTTTCTGGGAGCTTCGGAAAACCGATTTCACGTATAGGCAGACGGACAGACGGACAGACAGACAGACAGACAGACAGACATCGCTTATTCGTCTTGCCTATGCATAAGGATCCAGAATATATGAGGAGCCGCAGAACAAAAGGTGCTTTTACGCATTTCTCGAAAAATTGGTTTTTTGGTATTTTTATAATATTTAGGTTGAAATCTTGTAGAAACAATCAAGTTAGCATTATTATTTTTTTTTACAAAGTAAATGGGTTCAACAAAATTGATGCTTAACAAAAGGTGCTTTTTTAATATATTAGATCAGGTTGAACCGCATTCAGTAAAAATTTTATCGTCATAGATGTGTATTCGCATTACACAATGTACTTTTTCCTTCTTTAACAAAACGTGCTTTTTTTTTACTTTTTTTAACAAAAGTTGTTTTTTTTACTTTTTTTCCTTAACAAAATGTGCTTTTTTGCTTTCTTTTTTGCAAAAGGTGCTTTTTCCGAAATAAAAATGAAATTATATCAAACATCCTTAACATTTAATGGTGTGACTTATGACAGTTAGATGTATCTGTAGATAAGTAAAAAACTTGTTAGCATTTCCAGGTTCTTGCAGTTTCTTAAAGGGGCGAAAAAATAAATCTCGATTTCCCAAAAATTTTAAATTAGCAAAAAAGCACCTTTTGTTCTGCGGCTCCTCATATATATTTTATGAGTCGCTTATTGGTATTATAGAAATTACAAACGGACTGACAAATCTATATATACCCTTTTATCATTTTTTTTGGTAAAGGGTATAATAAAATTTTTCTTTTTTTAATAGTGATAATATGTATTTAATCAACAAAGAAAATAATTAGTTTTTTTCAATTAATTATATGTAAAAAAAATTGTTAAAGCTTTCCAGCTCTAAAGATGTGCTTTTTATTTTAATAATTTTGCATATCGAACTTTTCGTTCTAAAATTTATATTTTTTTTTTAATTTCTAAAGAAAAAGAAAATATTAAATTGACCTGGTTAAGCCAGACAAGCAAAAAAAATTAATTTTTCAAGGAATCATTCTTTTACTTCTTTTACGATTTCGTTTAGCAAAATTTTTTTCTCTAAACACAAAATATGTTTAATTTGTATCTAAAAAGAAAAAAAAATTGTTTTATTGAGTTACTGTTACACATCAAACGAATACAATTTTCCAACCCTGTACTATTTTTTTAAATTTATTTTGATTTTGAATACGAATTTAATTCTTACTAAAATATAAAATAGGTTAAACAAAAAACAAAAATTAGTTCCAAAAAAAAAAAAAGTTTAAACTATCCAGCTCTAAAACCATATTTTCGATTTTGCTGATTTTCAATACCAACATTTTTCGGACCATTTCTGGGAGCTTCGGAATATTGATTTCACGTACAGGCAGACGGACAGACGGACATCGCTTATTGGTCTTTCCTATTCATAAGGATCAAGAATATATATATACTTCATGTGCCGCATATTGATGTTGTAGAAATTACACACCGAACGACAAAACTATATGTACCTTTCACCGGCTTATTTCCGTGCTTTCGAAGCTCGTAGAATTCCAAGCGTAAATAGTAAATACTCATCAAAAACTAACCATTGAAGTGTAATTCTGTATAAATAGATAATGCAATAAGTAACACACACTACGAAAGTTCTAACATTTCTTATTCGAATTTCACTTTTAGGACACGTTTTTTGATACGTTTTTTTTCGGTATTGAAATTTTTTTATTTCAAACTCTCATTTTAGCGCAATTTAAAAAACAAGTGTAAAAACAAAGCTAATTTAAAAATTATTTATGCGCATACAAATTAATTAGTAAATAAATCATTAAGATTTACATAAAATTTGCATACATAAATATGTATGTATCTACATAATTTTATAAGCTTTAATATATCTGATTTTTAATTAAAATCACTCGTTCTGTTCTTATCAGTGTTGCCAGTAGCTGCAGAAAAGCTTGAAAGCAGATAGAAGGCAAAAAATAATATGGAAACGGGTTGAATTTCCAAACCATCCCCTAAACACTCTTCTAGTTTTTTTGTCGGCAAAAATCATTGTTTTGTTCAACAATGATATCTCCCAAACCATTTAACAGATTTTGGTAAAGTTTACAGCATTTGATAATTTATATAATTTATATATAATAAAAATTAGTGATTATCTTTAATCGATTTATCTATATATATAACAAATGAACATACATACATACATGTATTCAGTGTTTAAAAAGCTGCAGTCAAAATAGCAATAGTCGGAAGATTGTACTATTGCTGCGATAAAACACAAATCGCTGCTTATCAGAATTGAATCGAAATCAATCCAAAAACTGTTCGAACTTTCTTATTGTACAGCTTTTCGCTTTTAAATTTTGCTTTGACTGCAACTGTTTGCATTTTAAGAAGCAGAAGCGTAAGTAGAAGTCAAATCAATTACACAAATGAGATCCTTTTAAATTATGCATACATCCATACGCACTGCATCATGAATACAATCAGAATCGACCCCCAGCAAGCGTCAAAATATGAGGGAAACTCAATTTGGAAAATTGAGATGAAATCAGTAACTTCCTTTGGCAAAAACTAAAACTAATAATATGATTTGGGAAAAAAAGCTGCCGAAATTCCTTGATTTATTTAGTTTCCTTAATCTATGTCGTATAATTTTCCATGTGTGCTTTAAGGTTTCTGTTATATATGAAATTTTTAAGTGGTTTGCAAGAACTAGAAAATGCTTGTATATATAAATGTATATACATATGCATGAAAGTATGAATGTATACATATGTAAAGGGTGGTTAAGTTTTAAAATTCCGACATCGGCCCTTAAAATTAAACCACCCTTTATATTATCTGGGCATATATTTAGTTGCGATAATATGATTTATATTATACATAATTTGTTTTTCATATTAGTGATTAATGACAGTGTGTTGAATACAAATTTACCTGCGTTTTGTTGTAGACGTGAACATTTTGAATTACCTTGCACCTACTAATTAAAAGCCTTATGTAAAGTGGTTAAAATTTAACCACCCTTTATATGTACAATGTAAGTAAATATGTTTTTTGTATTTGTTTTAACGAGATGGAATCATCGAAACACTCTAACACTCCCATATGCAGAGTTTCTCAGTAAATCAGGTGGTCTACTCTGTAAATCGAAAGGAAAGAAAATGCTTTCGAATTTTCATGTTATTAATATACAAATTCGAAAGTATTGTCTACTCTGTAGTTCAAATTACGCCTGAGCACATAGTATGTGTATACAGGGCGATGCTTCTTACTACAAAAATGAGCAACTCTCTCGGAAGATAATGTGGTCATCTCGTATTGGGCATGATACGAGATAGAACCAAGCCAGATTTCGAAGATTTTCAAGCTTTATTTCGCAAGTGTTGACGAAAACATAGGCGTGAATCAATCATCGCGTCTGGCTATTTTAGGCATGTGACAACACTTTTAGTAATGGTTTCCATAGTCTTTCGACTTATGAGAACCGCTTCGGTTTTCTGGTCCGCTGACGTTATACAATACTCTATGGTCTGTATAGTGGTATTTAAAATGGTTTCTACCTCTTCTAAATCGTCTACAAATCCAACTTTATTTATCTTTTCAGATGGAATTAATTGAATTCTCCGTCGCACATTACCTTCCACAATTGTGGTCCAAGTACCGATCCCTGTCACTGTCCACCAATAACGTCTTCTAAAACCTTAAGGAGTATCTACCATAATCTAAATCCTTATATCGGAAATAATCCTGCAAACCTAACCAGCAGGTATCCTGGGATTTCTAGTCGCTTCAAAGCATCAAAAAAAGCCCCCAGCTTGAGCTTATGCCCAAGCTCACAACTGCACAGTACTCTTTTCTACTATTCCTCCAGCTCTTTCCTTGGATAGAACAAGTAGATATTCTTACTACAATATGATAAGCCTCTACTGTTGACCTTATAGAATAGGGAGAAGATCTGGTCCAAAGACCGGTACTGCGACACCTGATGGATCTTTTGTGCCATAGATCTATGAATTAGATTAATTCAATGTCTGTGTGACGCTCCGTATGAAGGTCAGTACAGATCAGTGATGCCAACTTTTTTGGCTCTAAGAGCACATCAATATTTTAAAAAGGCACTTGAAATCTAAAAAGCGTAAAAAGCACTAACGTGAAAAATGAGTGAAGATTCAAACCATTGAAGTTTAATAATGTACAATATTTTCTAAGCAAGTCTCTATTTCGGCAAAAGTATCATCTTTAAAGAAATATATCAGACGTAAAAAGTATGATTTACACTGAAAAAATAAATACACCAAGTATTTATTAAAGTAATTTTAAGAATTACACACATTTCTTAAAAGCACTACTTAGTGCTTTTTCTTAGTTTGGCACTATTGCTCTAAATTTGGCGTTTTGAGTCTTCAAAAAGCCCTAAAAACAGTGCCAAAAGCTCCAACTTGGCATCGCTGGTTCAGATATTGGAGAAGCCCACCTAACATCATCTGAGCACAGAAACTCAGAATGAAAAACACGCCAAAGTGACCAGACAGAAAACCAGTTGAAGTTCAGGATGCCATTATATATACTGTTGACCTTGCTTTCTTGAAGCCGAATTTGGTCTCTGATAGACCACAGCTGGGTTCGACATAATTTTCTAGTCCTCTACAGATTATATGCTCTAGTAATTTTCCATACACAGTGGTCGATAAGAAAACGAAGCATCTAACACCTAGATTGTCCTTGTTGTAAGTCTTTTTTAACACTTCATACTTTAATGGCATTAAAAATAAATAGCAGGATTCCATCAATACCTGCAGCTTTCTTCGCGTTGAGCTCAGCAATTTTTTTTTTTTGTACTTCACTCAGTTTAAACCTTAAGGGGCGAAGCAAGTCAACAGCACCCGAACATAAATGCTCAGCGAATAAGTTACCTTTCTCACTATCGCTTCTTGCCTAGCCTCCGGTCGAAGTGCGCAGTGGTGATTTAAGCTCAACGGATGGGTCTTCTAAGATTTTTTTTTTTATTACATGATATTTTATTTATTGTATCTTCATATATGAACTAACAATAAGTATTCAAATCTTAAATATAAAAATATAATTAGGCCCGACCAGTGTCGGACATAAGCTTAGTAGTAGTTATATATAATACATAAGTATTGATAATCAAAAGCAAAAAATATAAAAAATAAAAGAATTGTCAGGAAGTCCCATCTGGAGTGCTGTGAATAAGAGCCCTTGTATCCCTCTTTTTTAGGCGTATGTGTCCAGTAAAATTCAAAATATTACGAGCAAGCGGATTAGGATGTGATTCGAGTTTTGTTAGATATTTGCCTGCGTATTTTGCAATTTCTTCAGTCACTAGTGGCATATTCAAATAACGATGTATATTTGAATTTTTGATGTACCATGGAGCCGATGTTATCATGCGTAAAATTTTGTTTTGCCTGCGTTGAATTTTCTCTACATTTGAAGCTGAAGCAGTGCCCCATAGTTGAATTCCGTAGCACCATATTGGCTTTAAAAGCGACTTGTATATTAAAAGTTTACAGTCTAGGCTAAGTGTTGAATTTCGACCAATCAGCCAATGTACCTGAGTTAATTTAAGTTTCATTTGAGTTAACTTAGAGTCAATGTGGTGTTTCCATGTAAGTCGTCGATCAAGGTGTATACCAAGATATTTCACATGTGAATGTTGAGAAACAACTTGATTGTTAATCCGAATGGGGGAACAAGTATCTCTTCGTAAAGTAAATGTTACTTGAACACACTTTTGTTCATTTACCTTGATTCTCCATAAGTTTAACCAAAGCTCCATCTGGCTAATGTGTTCCTGGAGTTTGCGGGATGCCTCATCAGGGTTTTCATGCATACTAAGGCAGGCTGTATCGTCGGCAAATGTGGAAGTATGGATACTACTGCTCACAGGCATATCACAAGTATAAATTAAATATAAAACTGGTCCCAGTATACTCCCCTGTGGCACACCAGATGAAATTGTTTCAGGCCTACTTGTAAAGTCTCCTTCCGCAACAGTGAACTTACGGGAAATAATGTAACTTTCCAAAAGATTTAAAATGTTTATTGGTAAGTAAGTCTTCAATTTTAATATTAGGCCTTCATGCCACACTTTATCAAATGCCTGGGAAATGTCTATAAACAGCGCAGAACAATACTTTTTTTCCTCAAAAGTTCTTCTTATAAATTGAACCAATCTGTGAGTTTGTTCAATGGTGCTATGCTGACTTCTAAAACCAAATTGATGGTCTGGTATGCACCCACTACTAATTAGAATTGGGGACAATTTTGTTTTGAGCAGTTTTTCGAAAAGCTTTGACATTGTATACATCTTCTAAGATGTATACATATGCTATGTATTTGACTTTATATTTATTTATTCTTTTCTATTTAAGCAATTTTTTAATTTAGAATTTATCCATATTTTTAATATTATTCATGTATTGATTTTTTTATTATTAATAGGGAATATTTGTAAAAACTATAATTTTATCTCATATTCAAGAACACAATAGCTAATTCCTGTTGCTTGTTATAAAACGATTATTTGCTTAAAAACTCATATTCAATAAATATTATTTTTACAGTAAGTAAAAAAATTTGACATATACTCGTAGACATATGTAAACACCCAGTTACACATTTTTAATTGCAAAACTTTTTTAAATTCCTATAGAATTTCGTGTCGACCACACGATGTAATGAATTACAAATTAATTGTAAATTTTTGATAACTTTTTTATGGAAAATTTTTAAGTAATATTTTTTTTTGTGTAGCTATAAAATTTTTATGTTCCATAAATTTTTTTTTATTGAGTTGTACTTTATTGAAATCAAATAAATTATTCGTTGGTAATTATGAAAAATAAAAATTTTATGAACTAGAAAGTGTGTTTTAAGTTCTAGCATTATTTTTTTAACCAGTTTTTTATTATTTTTAGCATTAGCAGTCAATATCTTACAATTTATATAAATATGAAAATGATTTCAGTTAGGGATACAATATGAGTTAACAGCCTTATGCATAACGAAAAACAAATTGACATTAAAGATCGCCCCACTATGAAATCCTGTGCGTGATTTTTAATGTAAAATTGTATGGTGAGTGTTCAATGATGCTATTTATGCTAATTTCACGTCAGCTTTCGTTTTGCATAAGCCTGTAAACAACATAAAATTAACTAATTAAGCTGTTTATTGTTGATAAACACTTATCGTTCCGTTATTGCAATATAGTTATAACTCCAAAAATGCGTTTTTTAAGTTAGTAAACCAGACAAATTGGTTATGTCATATACATACATATGTATAACCTTTTGCAAAAATTTTATGTAAAAGGCTTGTATACGCTCCTCTTGAAAAATTAAATATTTTTATAATATATTTAAACTTATTTTTTTGCAAAACCAGCTTTTTTGAGTTATGGCTATGCTGCAACAAAGGATCGATTTTTTTAACGATTTATTACTTTATTTATTTACATAAAATATGAAAATAAAAATACTTACGTCGATGTAAGCTTACATGCCTATTCACAGAAAGTATAGTCATCACTTTAACATTGTGACTAAAGACTAAAATTTCCGATTCTCAAAATAAAATTTTATTAATATTACGTACAGTAGTGCTATTCACTAACTTTTTTTTAACGATAATCGCATCGTTAGAATAATTATAACGAAAATTTATCGAATTCGCTATTCAGTAACATTTTTAACGATATTCGTTGTAGGTTAAAGTCAGCTATATCGTTAGTTAAGCGACAAAAATTAATGTTGTGTTAATTTTATCGATAAAGTAAGTGTGTTTTGTGTTACAAGTGGCTTTTGAATATTTGGGATATGAGAACTTGGCGCTGCTAAAAATAAACGTATCTATTTTTAGAACTTATTTATAAACTGCTTTTATTTACACTCACATCATTTATTCGTCCCTAAATGTACTGGATCCCTATCATTGATATTACTTTTCCTTCAAGCTCTGTGTTATGAACCTTACCGTCTGCCATTTCTCCACTGTCCTAAACATTTCATCGATGTGTCAGCCAAATTGTCTCCACTTATTTCCACACTCTACTTTTCCATGGAGCTTTTGGAACCTGCCTGCTGCCAGTCAAGGATTTTCAATCAATTTATTTTATTGGTTGTCGTCCTTCTATTTATATACATACATAGATTTGAGCAAATATCACTTATAAAAGCACTATTCATATTACTTACCTTGTTCCAAAACTAAACAAATGTAAGCAAATAAAAAACCGCACAAGCACAAATTCAAAATAAATTGTTGTTTTTTTTTATTTGGCTTTGTTCTTTTTTTAACATTTCATAGACAGAGATGCCACAAGATACTAACAAAAATCAACAGAAAATATCAGCTGAGTACTATCGTTGAAAATAAGTTACAAAATCACACAGTCGTTATTGCAAGCGACAAAATGTATAGACAAAAATTACGATTTTCGGATCGTTAAAAGTTACTGAATCGCACTATAGGAATGTAGACGATCATAGTAATTGTGACAGACATTTAAATTATATTATAAATTTTGAAAAATAAACTAAATAAGAAATGGTGGAAGGAATATATACATACATACATGTATGTATGTGGTATGTGTGAGCGCCGAAATGAAGTTATTAAAATAAAAAGGGAGATGAAACCATTGGGAGATAAAATCAATCTATTTTCTTTACAAGAGTCCACATTTAGCTTTATTGACTGCCAAAAGCAATTTGAAGACAAATAATTGAAATGTTAAGACCCTTTGATGACCAAGGAATGCAAATGCCATTAGAAGTAAGATTTGTATCTACATTGTTTTTTATGTCCATGGAGCATTATAGAGGTTTGTCATTCCGTGTGTAATTTGCACAATATTAATATGCGAGCCATTAGGTATTTATCTACATATATATATTCTGGGCCCTTATGTATAGGGAAGACGAATGGGCAATGTCCGCCTGTCCGTCTGATGTGAAATCAGTTTCCCGAGGCTCCCAGAAAGGCTAGAGACTTCGGTATCCAAAATAAATTAGTATTGAAAAGCAGCTAAATCGAGCAGACTGTTTCAGAGATGGAAAACTTAAGCTTGATTTTGCCATATGAAAGTAACTAGCTAAAACAAAGTTTTTTTTAAATAAACTTATTCTATATTTCAGTACGAACAAAGTTGATATTACAAACAAAAATAAAAAAGACGTTTTAAATGCAAACAAAAAATATAAAAAAATCAAAAAGACTTCTCCAGGCTTGGAAGACCTTAACTTTTTTGTTATATTAAAGTAACCTACTAAAATTAATTTTAGCTTTTTCTCTACAAATTAAACATATCTTAAATACTCCTATTTAAAAGAAATATATTAGTAAAGAAATCAAAAAAATCTAAATCTAATCTATTGGAAAATTTAATGTTTTTGAAATATATAAAAGTAACTCGGTTTAATTAATTTTTTTCTGTTTCTTTATAAACTAAATATATTTTATGTTTTGGAGAGAAAACTTAAATATAGAAAATTAGAAAAAAACCCACAGCTTCAGAGCTGGAAAATTTGAACTTTTTTTTGGATACTAAATAAAACTAATTTTTTCCTTATATAATTTTTTCTTTATTTACTTAACATATTTTATATATTTCTTAGGAAACTAGATTGGTATAAGCAATCAAAAAAAATTTTATGATTCCAGTATTGGGAAACTTACACTTTTTGTGATATTTAAAACTCATTAAATAAAACAAATTATTTCTTTTTTTAATAAAATATATTCTATATCTTAGGAAGTAATAAATTAATATTACAAACTAGAAAAATTAAAATTATGTTTCCAGAGTTGGATATTGAAACAAATCTTTTTGGGTAAAAATAAACCAAAAAAATTTTTTTTTAGTTACATATTTCATGTTTTGGAAGATTTTTACTCATGATTTGTTTTACATATGTTCAACTTTTTATATAAATATCTAATTAAAGTATAAACGAAGGTTTAAATGGAGATAAAAATAAAACTTATCGTTAACTAAAGAACAGTCATAACTATAATACAAATTAAAGGATATCTTCCATTTCATTTCTTTCTGCTGAACAAACTCGAAAAAATTCATAACCCTACGTCTCGACTAGCAATAAATATGTCGACATATATTGCAGCAGTTGTCAAAAATATATTATTGCTAGTGGAGACAGCTCATTGCAGGAACTTGCAATATATGTTGCAATAATTGTCAACACATTTTCGTTAACAATTATTGCAAGCGTGAAACGTCAAACTCGGTGTTAATTTATGTTCGACTTTTCTGTATTACATTTGACAGTTATATAATATTAGTGAAATTGGGAAAATATACATAGGAATGTATAAGTAAATAGGAAAATAGTGACTTAAAAACTTGTGTAGTAAAATAATTTGTATTGTTATAAATTTATAAACATAAAAATTCTTTCGATTAACCAGATATTTACAAGTGAATTGTATTTTTGTTCTGCACCATTCCTGTTGACTTTTCCCATATTGTGAGCTACGTTATTGTGAGCTATTGCTGCAGCAATATTGTTCTGTTATTCTGCCGGCGTTATTGCTATATTGCCAAAATATTTATTGCTAGTCGAGAAGGGGGGTAAGGAATAAACCGTTTACATAATACCTCGCTATATACCATTTGCAATGGGATGTTCAAATTGAGAGACTAGACATTTTTGCAACATCAAAGATTATTAAATACGGGAAAATATTAAACAAGTCTATTGAGTTGGTATGGACATCTCGAGAGCGAGTAAGCCAGCCCCCAAATTTCTGGTATTGTATTGACGGTGACGTCGATGTTGACAACTAGAATAAGGGTGAATGTAAAATATTTCTAAAATACAGAGTGTAGAATAAAATATTCAACTATTGCTTTTATTGAAATAAAAATCAATATTTGAATCAAATAGAAAAATACCGAGAGGTTACTTATTAAAAATTGCACTATAAAAAAATGTTACAAATTTGTTCACAAAACAAATATATATGTACATATATACTTATGTAGATATACATATGTATACTACATATGCGTACGTCGGTGCAGGGTATATAAGATTCGGTATAGCCGAAGAATATAGCACTCTTACTTGCTTCATTCAACTTCATGCAATATTTAACTGTCATCATTTCCATTTAAAATGGAATTTTAACTCTAAAATTTGGTTTATCGTGACAATGTTACGAGAATACAAGGCTAAGACCGAGTCACAAGAGTTAATGTAGAACTCAGTTATAACAACAATTGTGATTGATTTAAGACTTTTTCTGTGAATAGCCATGTTAATTACTTATTTTAAATTTTATTATAATAAACAATAAAATATGGGGTTTTCGACATAAAATTTCACATG
The DNA here is from genome assembly GCA_944452675.1 of Tachina lurida. Taxonomy (NCBI): domain Eukaryota; kingdom Metazoa; phylum Arthropoda; class Insecta; order Diptera; family Tachinidae; genus Tachina; species Tachina lurida. The sequence continues at coordinate 92,546,156 of OX101754.1, read as the reverse complement.
GTTAAACAGTAATAAATCTAATAAAAAGTATAAATTAATACTAATACTAAAATTACGTAAATACGTAATACCATAAAATTTTGTTTTCTACTCAGCCTTTTATTTACATATGCATTGCGTTTTTGAGCTCAGAAATAAAAATTAATGTGGATTTTTTCTTAATTTGCAATTTAAATTAAAACATTGAAAATACAGTGGAGTGCGGCTATAAGCAACATCGGTTATAACAGATAATGGGGTATAGCGAACAACTTCTATGTTCTAAACAGTTTTACTTTAATATATGATACGAAGAAATGCGCTCATACAACGAATGTCTATTAAATCCTATAAAAAAAACTTTATATAAATGTATACCCTTTATTTACTACTACACCAACAACAAAAACAAAATAAAAACAAACACAGACAAAACTTGGTAGCACTTTCTCTCAGCTGTTCTGTTGATTTAAAAATTAATGCTCTTATGCAAAAACGATTGTTAAAGTTAAAGCATGCTTTAAAACCGGTTTTGACATACAAAATTCGTTTGTTTAACCAACTTTAAGTTTAACAATCGTTTTTGCATAAGGGGGTAAAACTTTAAGCTCACAGCGATTAAAAATGTTCAAAGAAATAAATAAAAAAACTTAAAAAACTTTTTAAGAAAGCGAATGAAAATTAAAAGAATAATTCGACAATAATATTATATAAAATACTAATCACATAATTATATTGTTATATTATACTTATTAAAATTGTTACTCCAGTGTTATAAATACAGTAATTTATAATTTTTCATTGTTTTCTTAAATCTATCATAAGTATGTTTAATAGAAATTTATATTTTAAAATTAACGTCCCTTTTCACAATGTATGGTTAAGAGTTAACGTGCATTTTAACTGACACTTCTTCATACATAACCATACATTGTGAAAAGGTACGTAAGACTTATAATTTAATTTAGGACTACCCACTAAATATAGTGTAATATGTGTGCTCATACATATTTAACAAAAATTGCCACAAATCTTCTCAAGGCAGCTTTTTCCAAGTCGAGATCTTGGCTATCCTCAGGGCAACCGAACTAGTGGCCAGGAGTGTAGTTTGAAGGTGAGAAGGTCACCTTCTACGTCGACAGCCAAGCAGCTCAACTTGCTTATGGACAAATATAGTGTCAGACTATGTTTGGTTCCTGGCCACGGCATTGTCGAGGGAAATTAAGTTACAGATAAGCTGGCAAGAATAGGATCGGTGCTAAGATATGTTTGCACTTGGAAAGCATTTGCCCAAAAAGCGTAACCACTAAATACTAATGAAAAACGTTTTGATTCAGATTCGAGTTTAAACAGTTTACAATCATGTTGAATTCTATAACATTATCTATTAATTATGTCTGAAACTGATTAACTTAAAACGAACGAGTCTGAATGAAAACGTTTTTCGTTGGTATTTAGTGGTAACGCGTTTTGGGCAAATGGTTGCCAAGTGTGAACGTACCTTTAGATGAGGTGACAGATTGGTGTAACTATCGATAGGTCGTTACTACAGGGAATTCAGTAATTGGGTAGAGAGCACGACCAACAGTTCATGGCGAAATAGAGGGGGTTGTAGAGTCTCGAGGGCTATGTGGTCACTCTTTCTGACATAACTAAACCTAGCAACAACTACTGTTAAGTAGCTTACAGTACTCTCTTATAGACATTGAATATTGGAGTTTTAGGTTCCTGTCTCTGCTAGTTTAATTCGAATTAATCTTCATTATTTTCACATATATCACGCTTTATTATTATAATGCAAAATCGAAAATAGTACCCGAAAAAATATTTGTTAGGTAATGTTTTCAATTCAGCATTCTATATAATTCAATTAAGGGCCTAATTTTGTAAAAGGAAAACGCCAACGGTTGACAAGTTTTATATGGAAAGAGTTTAAATAACAAAAACAAAATACATAAAAAATTTGTCTACGCTAAGCGTTGCGTTTTACAAAATTAGGCCCTAAGTTTGTTGTTGTTGGTTCAATGAATGCAAGTTTGCATTCATTAGTAAATTGCTTATAAGTGCGAATTCAGCTAAATTTTTAACTGATATTGCTAAATTTTGATTGGTATTAAATAATATTTAACAAAAATTTTATTTTATTTTTTGCTGTGCATACAATGCGCTTAGTTTTGTAAGGAATATACTTATTTTACTTTTGAGTATAGTTTTAAAAGTTTTTTGCCCTAATTCTGTTCGACGAACGTATCGTCTTGTCTATGGACGAAAAAAAGAAGCAGTTTTGATTCTTTAAAACGATTATTATTTATTGTCTATGCTAGAAGGTTCGTGTATTTGCTTTATGATTTTGTTCTAAACATTATATCCAACACATATTTTTGCATGTATTTTTCAAACTATTGCTTAATACACTGATTGAATTTTTATAATTTAAAAACATGGCAATAATATTTATATTTTTCATTGTCAAAGACAACAACCATTTTTGAAGAAAATAATTTAGAGACTTCAAAGACAAGAACTCAGAAGCATTTTCAAACAAAAACGTCCTAAATCTTCTTACTGAATTAGGGCATTAAGTTCAAAGTGCTTGAATTTTAGAACTTGCAGAATAAACAATTTTTATAACTCTAGTGTCTGGCAGATATTTAATTCAAATCTTTTGATTATAGCTGTTTTCACAATAATCTTAAAAGCATAGTACTACATACATTAATGAATAATAAATATTAAATAAACTTAAAACGATATGCTAAATATTCTGAATAAATCAATTTTTAACAAAAGATGTTGTTTATCAAGGGTGTTCACATAATCGTTCTAAGCTGCTGTAAGTGAAAAAAATGTTGTATTATAAATATTGCATACAAATATATATATTAATATATATATTGTTATTATGTATCAACATCAGTTCTATAGGTTTTTGTAAATGTTTTAGCACATTACAACTGATACGACACTAAGAATATCACCAACGAATCATTTCGCTATACGAGTATTCAATAGGAATGTACCAATACTTGGAGACAATTTCGCATTTATATACATATTATGGGCATAATTAAAACGTTTTGGATTTGCAAATATTTTCTTTTGCTTTGGATTTAATTATATAAAATAATTTCTGCTATAATAGTGTTATACAAATTCATTTATTCAAGCACAGACAGGCATATAACATTATTTTAAATCGCTTTTATGGCATTGAACTGAATTTTGTTAATAGACGACAGTTCATAGCAAACGTATGTTATAATTTGAGTTTTAGTGGATCGTAAAACAATTGTATTTAAATTCTAAATAATAATAACACGGCATTCATCCAATATAATTCAAGACATAGACAAGATACGACAAAACCCATTATTTTTAAATAGTTTTTGTATATACCCTGCAGAAAATTTCGTGACAATTGCTCCAAAAGTGCTTTAATTGTTCTCAATGGCAGAACGTCTCACAAGTTACAGAATTTAGAAATAATATCCTAACTTTAATTTGTAGACGCTTATATTTCATAATACTGTAAATTATTAAATGCTTCCCTAAAAATACATTTTTGTGAACTAATAATAATATAATATATTTTATATAATTTTACACGTTACAAATCATAATTTAGTAGTGCTTAGGATTAAAAAAGTGTTTTTGAATACACAAAAAATAGCTTTTGTGTCATTCACATTTTCGGTTTAACTGTTTATAATAGTCAATTGAAAATATATTTAATATTCAGCATTAAATATTAAAATTAACTTGAATTATAAAAACTTAAATATAATTTATTACAAATAACATTCAAATAAACTAAGAACGCATAAAATTAAACTTAAATAATTAAAATGTTTCTGCGAATTAAACATTTTATGTTACACTTGGAGCCCGGCTAACGACTTTAAAATTTTGTTGGCTCCCAAACTAGGGTTTTTTCTTTTTGGTTTCTAGCTTATGTATTTTTCGATTTTTTTTGGCATTAATCACATTTATATGGTAAACTTATGTATATCAAAAAACTTTTTTATTTACAACAGAAACAATTTTTTTTGAGTTAATTTAATTATTATTTTTCGAACTGTATTTGTTTCTATATTCTTATGAATTGAACAGGCTAATGTTCGTATCGCTTTTTAAACCAAATAACATGTGATAATTATTAATGAACAAATAACATCAAAGTTAGTTGTAAATATTCTGACAACAACACACAGTTGAACGGAACGGCCAGCCGTTTTCGAAGGCCACTAAACCTTCATCATCAGCGTTCTTCTGTGTTTGGTCCACTGTGTGTGGTGTCTGCTTATGTAGATTTCTGCCTTATATACGAAACTTTATTGCAAATGGAATATGTGAATTGGTTTGATTCATCGTATTTCAATTTGCTCAAATGTGTTTTGTAATGAAGGCTCAAAGTTACCATCTCTAAATTTACAACAGTCTTACCATTGTCGTTTGTTCTTTACTAATTATTTTTTAACTTTTTTTTAATTTCTCAATTCAATGACTTAAAAGCGCTTAAGTATTAAATACCGACTGCAATATGTCAAAAATAGAATATACACATTTTCATATATGAAAGTGATTATTTTTAGATATCACTAGGCGAAGAAGGAGGATATCAATACGTCTCTAATTTTTTGTGGGTTTGTTACTTCATAACTCGGTTCATATTCGACCGATTTTAAAAATTCTTTTATATTCTGAGAGGATATCGGCTCCTAATGATGCCATTGTAAAAAATGGGCGATGACACGCCCACAAATTTTTTTATTTGATTTTATTATATTCTACTTATATGGAAACCTAGCAAACACTTTTAGTTCTTGTACTTGCATAGTTTTAAAGTTGCAAAAATGGGGCGGGGCTATGTTTATCAAAACTTATTCTTGAGCTCAAAAATAAACACAATCTTTCTTTTGAAAAAATGGGTGGAGTCACGCCCATTAAAATTTTATATTTTATTTTAAGTGGCTCTACTGTACCGATTTTTACAAAACTTAACACACACCCTGAGCTCTGAAAAACACAAAATCTTGCATTTAAAAAATGGGTGGAGGTACGCCCATTAAAATTTAATTTTATATCCCATAAATTTGTTTCGAAAATGTTCTATCAGATCTTTGCATTGAAATCGGTTTTTTGGCAAAATTTTTTGATTACGCTTTAGATTTGAACACTGTGAGAGAAAACTGAAAAAATAAGCATAAATCGCTAAAAACTTTGCGCAATTAAATACTATTTATCTCAAATAATTTTGAAAAAGTAATAAATCTAACCATGAAACCATAAAGTTCAGGTATTTATTCAAATGTTTTGCCTACATTTGTTGCCAAAATTATTTGTGAAAGTGCTTTTGTTTTTAATGTTTATATTGAAAGTTAAAAAAACATGGATATTCTTAGTGGAAGTGGACATAATGTTAATAATTGGGCTCAAATGTGCACAAATTTTACTTTTATTTTGGAAAAATTAACGCTAAGTACGCATTACTAATAGCATTATGCCGAGTACATATTATGTCATTTTGTGACATGGAATTAGTTTGTACTAGTCGCAGCATTTGTCATGTCCGATATTTTTCGTTGTGTGTCATTGCTTTCCATATAAATACCATAATGTAAACGGCATTGCACACATTTTGAAAATGACAGCACAAAATAACAACAAATGCCAGATATGTATTCAGCATTATGCGTTGAGTTTGCCAATAATAGGCCCTTAACGACTTCTGCTAACACTTATTGCTGTCGTTTTTGTGCTTCTATTAGATATGTACAAATGTCATGATATGTAACACGTGAGTCACGTATTAGTCACTTGTGTGATTTTAGCTAACTTTCGTATGCTTGTTTAAAAAGTCTGTTTTTGAACAATTCGAATCCATTAGATGGAAGTCAATAGTTGTTAGTGGTGCAGACTTAGTTCTCATATGATATTTTATCTGGTGTACAAATTTCGCGTGATTGGCTTGCACGCCAGAGAATAACATTGAGTACTCGAAAAAAATATATCCATAAGTAAATATTAAAAATTAATTGAGCATAATCGTAATTGTAGCGCAAACAATTTGTACGCTCACATATTTTCTCTCAAGCACTTGTGACTAAAGCTTAAATTAGACGTGACATAGCCATAATGCCATAGCCATAACCAAACCAAAATTCAATTGGTTTCTATGGTGAGAGTGAGAGAGACTCGCCATAGCGCCATAACTCTCACCATAGAAACCAATTGAATTTTGGTTTGGTTATGGCTATGCACGCCTAATTTAGTTTTAAATCTGATTCCAACATACAAGAGCATATCTACTCCATTTATGAAAAAAACTAAACTACGAATAAAAAGGCATATGCGTATCAAACTAATTGACTGAGTATGTTTATACACAGACTATGAATATGTAGTCAGTCAAAAACGAAAATACTGCGATACTCGGAATATTTATTCAATATTCGGCACCGTATACAAACATTTGTGTATATAAAATCGCATGGAAAATATGTGGGTATGTGTGTATGTGGTTGTTTGAAAAAATGTTTTATGTGTGTGTATGTAAAATAGCCCTGTGTGCACGCATGTGTAGTCGATTTAATAGTCAGAATATTTTTATATTCGTGCGTGTGATTTAGCTCATACAGTCTATAAATTTTAATTGCTGTCGTTTGTGCTGCGTAATTCTAGTATTCGGTTTAAAATTAACGGGTGTGTTTGCATTTTGCGTAGTTTTTATTTTTAGCTACACATATTGACAGTTTGTTTGACGGCAAACACTCAAAGAGTAGTTAAAACGATACTTCCCAGCAAAAAAGTTTGCTTACTAGAATGCAAACAAGTGTATGTACTCTTCAGTCGTAAGTATATACAATTTGACTGAATAACCCATTATTTTTGTTTGAGAAGTTCAAAAAGTATGCGGTACCCTATATTTTTGCCTACAAATATCCAAAAGTTAATAGATTACTGATTGCCTAAAATTATTCAAAATTTAATGGGTTATTTTGTGGATTACTTTTTACCTCAAATCGTTCAAAATTATTTTTTGCTAATAAAAATAAATAGAATTTTGTTAAAAATTTTTCTCTATATAAACTTCATTATTAACTGGAAAGTACTACAATAAGTACTTTAACGTAATGATATAAATAAGTACCACTCATTACTTTGTAAGCCATTAAAAGAGTACTACCCATTACAAAATCTTGAAAAATTTTTGCTGGGTTTTGTCATTCTCTGTTGCACACTCATCGTTTATGAGAACAAAATTATGGTAATATCTTCATAAAATGTTTTCAGTTTTCATGGAAACTTTAAATTAATTTTTAGCAATACATACTAGTTTTTTTTTGCAATAATGGAGCGATATGCACAATTCTTGACCTATTGTACTTTTACTTTATATTTTACAAGCCTTAATTTGTATCAATTATAAATCATTATTTTATTACTTTCAGATAAAAATTATTGTGTTAAAATAATAAAATTATTGTTATTTTTATTACTAATTTACAAGTGCAATTAAAATTATTTGCGTTCTTTTCCTGACATAATTACCCATATGTGATTTAATCTGGCTAATTTATATCAACAACTTATTTTTTTAATTATCTTAAACACCGAACACAGGCAGGTTTGAGGTACGAGTACTAATACCATTTACTTGGAGGATTGGATGTTGCAAAAACAAGTCTAATATTCTTATTAAAATTGCATTTGACGTCAGTACAGGAAAAATATTTTTTGTCAATTAACTCCTTATTCATGCCATCATTAGAACCCGGCAAAATTAATTTAAAACTAAATTTTCAATTATTTTTTTAAGATGTTTCATAAATATTATAAAGTTTTCCAAGAGTATACCAGAGGTGTCACGAGACGGAACATAATTGTGCTTTCGCATGGTCTTGCTCACTCACTCACTATGTTTTATTTAACGCTTCTTTCGTAATGGTATTTATTTAACATACTTTCATTTTATACTTTGTGGCCTCATTCGCTGCACGATTTTTGTGAAAATGGGCCCATACACTACACCAGCATGTGTTCTCAATCAAGTGTTTGTGCCAGCGTTTTGGTCGTTATGGGCATTTTGTGTGATTGTACGCTTTGCTGTAGCGATATCAAATAGAGTTTGATATTTTGCTGATGGTACCAGCTTCGTATATTTAATTTTTTTTATCGAACTTTTCGACCTCTTTTTATACTCACAATTAAACTATTTTTTAAGATTTGGGTCTTTATATATTTATATATACATATTTAAACACTTTTTTCAATACTAATAATGTATTTAATGAAGCACAACAAATTCTTTTAGTTAATTTTGTAAAAATTTTAACTTGTTCATTTTGCAAAATATATACTTTTTCTTGCTTGTTTTTATTATTTTGCTAAAAGTTTAATAAGAATTATACTTCATTTGTGCTTTTCTAGTTTTTTCATTACGCACCTTCTTTAACTCTGTGATTGGTATCAATGAAATACACGGGCCTGTTCTGAAAATCACGGTCATTAAATCAAAAACAAACTATTAACAGCTGATTTGTTAGTGGATTTTTATTTTATGTTAAGATTTTGTCATGTATAATAAAATATTTTATTCTAACTTCCATCCCTATAAATAGTAAAATTTTCAAAAGCAGTGATTTAGCTTTTATTAAATTGATGAAACCACCGTGATTTGACATGTCGAGATTTGCAGAACTCTCCCGATATTCTGTATACTTTAAGCTTTATTCATAAACTTTGTATTTTTTTTTATTTGCAAGAGGTTTGTAAGATATTAATTCACACAATTTTTTTTTCATAAACCCTTTATAAACTAACAGCCTTATTTATAAAAATTATTAAGGCTTTATAAAGGAATTTAAAAAAAAATTCATACAAAAATTTTCTCATTAAGCCTTTAAAAGTCTTAATAATTTTTATAAATAAGGCTATACATTTTTTTTATGAATAAGGCAGTATTTTTTACTAAAAGCAAACATTCATATTTAATTAAAATTCAAAGTGATAAGTCATTTACTGTGTTTGTATAAATTATTCCAAATTTTAATCGATATATGGATAGGTTGATTATGGATAGCAAGTGAACTTCAGCTGCATTGCCAATTTTCAACTAAATTTAAATACGATCATGACAAATTGGCAACTAAAAGTAGTGTTAAAACTTATAACCTCCTCCTTAAGTGCTTAAAAGAAAACACGATACTTAGGGGACAATATGTTTTTTATGCGTAAATAGAAGTAACACTCAGGTAATGCACACTACTATTACTACGTGTACCTACTTTAGGAAAGGGATAGTGAAAGAGAGCCCAGGTAATGGAGGAAGAGATAGAGGAATATATCATTATTTTACAACTCTGCTTTTTACATGTTGTTAATAAAGCAGTATTGCAGCGCTTCTGGTATCTATGAGCCGTATTAAATTTTCGAATCTGTACTTATTAACCATTTTAGTGGCTATTTTACTTCGCCGATGATTCTGCTACACTATACCGACGAAAGAGGGCGCTCTGATGTTACATCACTTGAACTTCTCTATAACAACTGACACTAATACACAGAAGAAAAATGTATAGTGCTGTTATTTCATGACCTTGTCGGTACCGGACTCAAACCCAGGAGCTTCAGTTTTGTAGTCAATGTGCTAACTCTTCAGGCGTAGAAAGGCCATTTTGGGGGAGTGCAATGACCCCAAGAATTGCTGTTGCCTCCCCCAGAAATTATTAAAAATTTCATGTAATTATTTATCACCAGTCATAATGCACCCCCTAGAAAAAATTTATAGCTACGCCGATGAGCTTGTGAATTTTTTTTTTGATGTTACCAAAAAAATGCATATCAACATATACAGTTAATATAACATTATCAGTTACTTTAGGAAAGTCACCAAATTCTTCATCGTATTAGAAGTGATTTGCAATATTTTTATCTCAAAATAATCCTGAAGACAAAGAATATCTAGCGTACTATTTTGTAATTTCGAGCTCGTTATTTAGTCATTTAAATGCATAAAAAGTTAAAAAATGTAAAATTTTTTTGTAGCAAATTTTAGGAAACTTAACGAGTATTCCAATATTCGACAAAACTTATTCGACTATTCGAATATTCGACAAAAATTATTCGAATAATTTTTCATTCAAAATTTAATAATTTTTCTTCGTTCGAACATAAACGTAATATTGTAATATTGAACACACATAAAAAATTAAGCAAATTCAAAATACAATGTCCAGAAAAGGTTAGCAGGAAATAAGATAACTTGTTGAATTCGACTTGTAAAAATTATAAAATAAAAATTATTTTAAACTATTGCACCCTAAAGTGCATACAAAATTGAACATTGAACTTAACAAAAGTTGTTAAAAACTTTTATGTAAATACTCGTGTGAAATTTTTATTTAAATATCTTATAATAAGTCTTATTTATTATTTAATTAGCGATTCACACAGAGATATAAATTTGATATTTGAAACCTAATATTTTAATAGCAATATTTTTAATTTACATACACATTATTTGATGGCGATTTTTATATGTTTGTCGATAAAAAGGTTGTGCTTGTTTATTGATTTATATTTAATAATAAAATTTTTATATGAATGAGTAAATTTTTATAGGGAAAATTTATGTTTTTCGTTGATTAAGCTTCTCTACGCATAAATTTTGTTGCTGCTCATGCAACTTATAAGAAGACTTTTTATGTTTGTAAAGAAACTGCAAACTATTTCCAAAAATGGAGTTTGGTCTTTAACAAACCATCAAGTATTTCTAATTGCAATACGTAGCCGCCTTTGGAACTGGTTCGGGCACACTCTCTGCAGATACCATGCTGATATCACCAGAAATGCCATTGACAGCGATTCTTCAGGAAAACCCACATGGTGGGGACATGTAAAAGATGAAGTTAGAAGCATTCATATACATAGATATGTAAGGGACATTCCATGCCAAATCAAACGGTTTGAAAATTTTTTTGCTTGGATTTCCTCAATTTTGTAGTAATTATTTTGGCGTCCGATTTAAAATAAATATATAATATATATGTATGTATATAAATATCTTGATAAAAGTGTGTGTATAACTTGGCATTTGTTCCACATTTCACTATCTAACTTAAGGCTGATTGTTGCGCTCTGATACTGCTAAGCTCCATGATGTTAACCTTGACGAATGGTGACGGTCTACTCAATATTTAAGTCCATATGTAATAGTTTGTGTCATAACTACAAAACTTTATCGTTAGTGATAATTCCACGACACTATACAATGTAACTTTATTGCATTGTACGCTAAATTGTTAATAAAATATATAATCGGAGGATGTGTAATGATTAGCTTATTTCTATTAATTACCTTTTGTTAGAAATAAATCAATTAAGAAAATCTACATACTTTAATCAATGCACATTAATAGTTTTACTTCTTAAACGTGTTGTAACATCATCAGTTTCTAGAAAATTTATGATATCATCTTTCTGAATCCACTTTGTAATATCTTGCAAATAAGCATCATTTATCGTTTTTGATTGCAGTGACTTAACAATTATTTTCAATTTATATGAAGATAAACAACATTAATCATTTAAGTTTTCATAGGGATTGTTATGAAATATACTTAATTTAGTTTATATTAAATTACTGAATATGTAAAATATTATTTTACATATGATGATGATTGGAGCGTATAACCAAAATCGTTTCATATCTTTCATGTATCAGAGTAAAAACAATCTAAAAATGCTCACAGGCTTCCTCACAGGCCATTATAGACTGAGAAAATACCTCAACAGACTTGGCATTGAGAGTAACGTAACAGCCCTTGCAGATTCTGTGATTACGAAGATGAAACTCCAGAGCATATTCTGAAGGACTGTGAAGCGTTATGCCACAGAAGATATAGAAAATTGGGCAAGCACCTATTGTAGGATTGCGAACTGCCAACTCTAGACATACTGGCAATCCTGAGATTCATCAGGAGAGTAGGTCAAGATGAGGTGCTGTAGCACCTGGCAGGGGATACAATAGATCTACTTTGGTCGCAGTGTCCTGTGCTTCAACAACTTTTTATTATGAGTATACAATTTAATGCTTGCTTGCAATTTTGATAAGCCATGTTTGCTTGAATCAAATACATAATTTTGTTCAATTATTTTTCCATATTAAGCAATAGAGGTTTTTAAAAAAATTTGCCGTATATTTTCTGAGATGCCTTGAGAAATTTTATCCAAGGCACACGACTGGCTTAGAATGTGCCGATTTACGAGTATTTTAAATTATTTTTTGTAGTTGTAGCCCACTGTAAAACGGTAAATTTGTACTTAATTCTTATGATTTCAATCTGACGGAAATTATTGCCAGGCGTTTAAGTGCACTTGTGTCTATAAAACTACTCGTAATATTATTGACTCTGAACTATTCAAGCTAATGGTTAATTAATTATTAATTGATGTTTATCTCTGATGTTTATCTTGTAAACAATAAAACAATAATCGTAACACTTTTATTCCCATACTTACCGATAATTAAGGAGCTGCAATGCAAACATTTTTATACATACATACTCGTACATACATGTGTTCTATTCATTGCATTGCTTTAAATTTTGTTGTTGTTGTTGTTGTTGTTGTTGTTTTATTTGAATCTAATCTAATAACTTTGTTGCCAGCAGTTTGACATGTGTTTTATTCCACTTCGAAATTCCCAATTGACATGTTTACAACAAAAGCTTGTAAATTCAGTTAGAAAAATATAATATTTTAATTATTGAAATGATTATTTATCTCATTTGGTTTGATTTATGACACGTAATTAATTAAGAATTATAAAAAATAATTTTATATACATATATTAACATAATACTTTTTCTTTCACTGTGATAATTTTTGCAACATTTTGTAGATACAAATTTTTGTACATACATATATTAATGTGTGTTGTTTGATTGGTTAGTGTCACTGAAATGAAAATGAAAGAGAATCGAACCAAAGTTTAAATTTAGAAGACAAAAATGAACTTTTTGAGGCGTAGCTAAGAAGGGAGTTTCTTAATTAATAGCACTGTGTTGGAATTTGGCAAATTTGTTGCCAAAGAAGCCATTGAGCGTCAGCCGTTTAGTTAGAATTTTCAAGATATCTCTATTTTGATATTTTTTTTCTTCGTAATTCATTGAGTATCGTTCTAAAATGCAAATTATGTGAATTTATGTGATATTATTATATAACAAAATATAAAAAAAAAAATCAAAAACATGTTTCTTAATCTTTTTGCTTATAATTTTAATAATATTTATACTACTCTATTCCAAATTCATGTGGAATATACGAAACAAATAAAAAATATCTTAAATGACATAAAAAGTGAATAAAAATTTGTAGTAAATTGCCTATTCGTGCCTCGTAATATGTAAACACACAGATCTAATAGTTTTCTGCTCCCATAGTTTGCATATACATACATAAGTTCGCTGTTTAATGAATTAATATGAAAAAAATTAATGTAGGGATATCTCGAAAAATCGCACCACTTTGACACAAATGGTTCACGCCCTTCAAATTCCTTGCCACAAATTTACAGTGTTGGCGCGGTATAATAAACGATGTGATTCGTTATGGTCAGGGTTGGGCAGTATTTGAAATAAGTATTTGAAATGCAAATACGTATTTTGTATTTGTATTTTAAATACATGACGTAGAAGTATTTTGTATTTTGTATTTTAAATACATGACATGCAAGTATTTTGTATTTTGTATTTTAAATACATAATTTACAAAATACATTAACAAAATACATTACATTGTTGGCGTTTTGCATTTTGATCGATTTGTAATGTATGATTCGTCAAACCAATAACAAAATATTAGAATCGCTAAAAAAAACATAACTATACCAAGTCTTAGAGTTGGCATCACCAGAATTCAGATGGCAATTCTGAAGCATCTTGTCACAAGGCGTTTTATTTGCAGGTGGTACTATTACAACAATTATAACAATACAAAAACAACATGGTTGCTTTTGCCTTGGGAGATTGTGTTGTCAAGTCCTCGTCCAGACTTGCAATTTTTTAAAATTCTGCTTTGAAATTGCATAAGTGTCCACATTTTCATTGCGAGCACATGAAACTCTGTACCCCACCCCAATCTTCTCACCCCTCTCACCAATACACTCAAGAATTGCTGCAACGAAAATTGCAAGTATGGACGAGGACCAACATAAGCACATATGTACGTGTTTCTAACTAGCAAGAATAGAGTGAGCCTGAACTAGTAACACCACCTGTAAAAACAACATACATATATATGTACATAAATGATATGGAAGTATTTTGTAGTTTAAATACGTACAAAAATTAAAGTATTTTGTATTTTAAATACATGACCAGCAAGTATTTTGTATTTTGTATTTAAAATACCGCAAGCCATGTATTTTGCCCAACTCTGGTTATGGTAAGCAATTCGTATATAGCACATTTTTTGTATATGGACTTTAATTAATCTGAGCTATTTTTAAATAGATATACATTAGTGTATGGAATGCCAAAAGTATTTATTTTATTCGCTCCACCGGCAACTTCTGGTAGACTGGTCATAAAAAATTACAAGTGCGTCAAAATTGCCCAGATAGCGTGCAAACCGGCCGTGCGCATTGTACTTTTCATCAAAAAAAAAAAAAAACTATAAGTATATTCGGCCCCATAATTTTAAAATGCGGTGTTTTTCGGAAAAATTTTGTATAACCATTTTTGAGCAGAATAAATAGCACAACATTTTTCCTATACACAACTATGCCCTAAGTATGGCCTATCATGGTCCTTTCATGAGATTGAACTAAGTTTTTTTGGAAAACTTTTTTTCAACGGATCTCGCTAAAAATTGGATAGCGATAATTATAACCCATTTTCATTATTTTATAAGGCAATATCTGTATATTATATAGCTCCATTGAATTTGGTCCAAATATATATCATTTAATAATATAATAATGATAAATGCTTATAAACTTTGTTATGTATTTCGAAATTATCCAATAGCACATGATGCATTTGAAAAAAGTTTTCCCAAAAAACTTAGTTTCATCACATGAAAGGACCATGATAGGCCATAGTTAGGGCAAAACAATGTATAGAAAAAATGTTGTGCTATTCTGAACAAAAATAGTTATACAAAACTTTTCCGAAAAACAACGCATTATAATGTTATGGTGCCAAAAGTGTTTATAGTGCTCTAATATACATATCTGTGGGCTTTTGACAAAACAACTTCTCTCGAAATAAGACATTTTTGCAAGATTTTTATATTAAATATAAATTTTCAAGACGGTTCTTTTTGTGTGATCCTTGCATTTCTACGCCATTTGGTTAAAAATCTACAGTTCTTGGCAAATCAACTTCTTTCATTATATTTGGAAAAAATATTTGATAAAATATCTTATCTGAAAGAGTTTAAAAATTTTCTAAAATGCAAGAAATAAAATTGTTATATCCTTTTGACAAAACATCTAAATTGTATTTAATATTTTTTTGCATATATACATTTTGTTTTAACAAAACAACTTCTCTTCAAAGAAGTTGTTTTATCAAAACAGAAATTTAGAAAATATGTAACTTGGCTTGAGATAAGCGCAAAATATGAATCACGTTTTTGTTTAAAACCATTTTAACAAAACAACTTGTGTAATGTAAGTTATTTTTTTTTGTTGAAAACAATTTCGACAAAACATCCTATCTTTTTAGTCTTAATTTTTCTGAAAATCTTTTGGCATTAGAATAGAATTATTCATATCTTCACTTCAATTTAGTATTTAAATTTAATACTACACTTTCACTTTTTCACCCAATATTTCAAAATCAATGTTACTAGATATTTTATCAGTTTTTTCGTTCTCCTGTAAAATTGTAGTTTTTGAAAGAGGTTGTTTTGTCAAAAGTCCACAGATATGTGCCCTTAATTATGCATGTGGTCTAAGTCATATATTTCTTTGTTCGAGATATTTAGTAGATTACATTCCAACAAATCGAAAAATATTTGTATATTATAAACATTTTAATTTCGAGTTGTACTAGTCTCGATTAATATAGATTTACTTGTATCGAAAATAACTCAGCAGATTGTTATGGTTGCTGTTCCATTTACATATAACCAAATAAGTTTTAATACAGTTTTTTTTTGGAAACAAAAAATTATATATCGACGGTTCCATTCTAAAACATGCTAAGTCAACAAAAACTTGTATGTAGATAAAAACGTGAGACTTTTTGTAATCATATAATAATTGCAATAGAATTTTTTTTAGTTTATTTGAACTTTATAATTTTATTGTAGATCACAGTTAAAAGTGACTTAGAATACTTAAGATTGTCCTTTTAGTAGACTTAGCATCTATCTGGGGGTCCTTTCTCACCTAAAATAGCCCTCTAAGTACATATAGCATGTTTTAGTTTGGAGAAAATTTTAAATTACTTTTTTTTTTGGGTATTTAATTACAAACTAAATCATGCTAAGTGTAACTAAAACATTTAAAAAGGGAGGTTTTTTAAACTTGACAAATTATGCTAAGTACAGTTTTGCTCATAACTTTTGATGGAATAGTCCGATTACTATCAAAATTTTACAGAATTTAAGTTAATAAACGATGAATTTAGAAATGCTATTCCCAGCATAGCATGCTATGTTGACTTAGCATGTTATGGAATGGCACCGTCGATATTACATATTTTCATTGTCCCCCCAATTTAAGCGTGAACAAAAACCCCCAAACAAAATTTTATAAACTACGCACTGGCCCTACAATATATGTACATATGTACTTATGCATGTATGTAGTATAAAATTACGACGTACTAATTGATCTTTCGTGATCTTTTTCGAAGCAATTCTTGTGTCTTTACTCCATGTATAGAATCATTTGTATGTACAAATACATACATAATATATAAATATAGTATATGCGTCTATGTACACATTTGTATATAATAATAACTAATACAATTATTTATTAATGAAATTTTGATTAAAAGCTCTTGCCTGTGGATGTCAATAAACGTTAAAGAACGTGACCTACGTCAATAAATTTATTGCTCAGGTTATTCACCTTTTAAAACTGAGAAAAGTTGATTGCTTTTGAGCTCGAAGAAGGACAAATTTTTACCTTCCAAGTAAAATCGACTTTGTTCTACATTTCTCTAGGATTAAAGATTTAAAGAAAATTTTTTTAATGACTGCCCCATAGTGCATTGAAGGAAAATTTTGATTTCACACGAAAATAATGCAATATTTTTCGTACTTCAGTATATTTAATTGCTCATTTTGTTGCACAAATGTAACTTAATACTTGATACGCTTATTTATAACTATTTTTCATGCATAAATCTGATCACTGCACAAAATTAGCAATTTTAATTAATTGTAAGGAAAACAAATAAAAAATATTTGTAATAAAAAGTACACAAAAATCACATTAAATGTGTGAAACTACTTGTAAATTGATTAAAAATCACTTAAAAAGCAATTTCTACAAGCTTAGAAATTACTAATTATTACGAGTATAATTTATTTAAATTGAAACGTTACACTAATTATTTAAATATGTATCGAAAAGAATTTAAATATATTAACAATTTTTGCTTATTTATTTTATTTTGGTTAAGCAATGTCTATATGCACTTCTTTCCTGCTTATGGAAGGAACTTATCAGTAACTTTTAAACCAAAAGTTTTTGAAAGCAACCAATAGTCTTTGCAAAGCAAGAAACTTTATTCGAATTTGTACTTAATATTCTTTTTTTTTTCGTTTTATTTTTGTGTTAGGCTCAAATTCACAGTCTTAAGTTAACTAATGAAGGCATTTTATGTGGGCAATTCCATAGAATGTCACGTACAATGTCACATACGTTGACCAATCAATTAAACTTGTATTTCAGAGAAAAATAAATTTGTTCTTTATTTCTTTATGTATTCTGTGGAAATGCCCATATGCAATCATTGAAAACCTTAAAACTCTTTTGTTAGGTCCAGATGGGGCCATACTAGTGTTTTTCATACGGGATTTCTTTCACATTTTCCGGGAAAGAAATCCCGGGAAATTTGTGCGGGAATTCTGGGAATGTTTTTATTTTATTATGGCAACTTTAGTTCGTATGTTCACATAACTTGATGAGTGTCATTATTCACTTTATGAATGCGATGGTGCAATAATATGGTGATGGCACTGGCACAATAGCCTAAAACTATACAACAACTAAGGCCGAGTTTTCATCTGGCACACAAGTGCCCTGAGACTTAGAGGCCTTTATTTGTTAAAAACGGAACGCCACGTTCAAAATTTCATTCTAGAACAATTCATAAAAGTAAAAACAGAAATGCGCAAGGAACTAAAAGAAAAATAACAAAATAATTACAGATTCTTTTTGGTAAAGAGAACGATTCTATTAATGCTTATTCTGTACTAAAGTCCTATTTCCAAAGAAATAGTTTGTAATATTTTTTTTAATACATAATATAACTTCTTTTTTCGTTATATCAATGCACTTGGCTTTGAATTTACATATAAGCCCAATTCGCAAACTTGTGCAAATGGTCTTGCATCGTAGCATTTGCAAAATGGTTAATATATTGATACTCACCACTTAACAATTATTATTAGTGGTGAGTATCAATATATATACTATACTATTTAGCAAATGCTGCGATTTGCACAAGATTGTGAATTGGGCTATAGTATTGGTATTTATGCATTACTATTATATAAACAATTAAAGTGGTATTATTTTTTTAATAATGTGTTTATAAAATGTTATTATTTAATCGATCTCATGAATTGCAATTTGTTTTTTGTTGAAATAGATTAAATTAAAAAATATTTTGTATGGTTTTGTATTGGACGGGAATTCCCGAGAATTCCCGGGAAATGCAAAGTTCCGGGAGAAGAAAAACTCTAGGCCATACCCATCAACATACAATATAAAATTTTCAAAAATCTTCAAACCTCTCAAGCACCTTGAAGTCTTGCAAACACACAATTTGTACCAAAAGGAATTCATGGAAAAGTTTGCGCCCATCTCAAACACCTTTGAACAATAATAGGCAGTCTTTTTTTTTAAATATTACACTTTACTCCCATTCGAAAGAGAAAAGTAAAAACAAAGACCCAGTGTTTAAAAACAACTGCAACTGCGACTGTTGGTTTTTACATGCACTGGTTAACTTTAAGCAGTTGGAAAAAGCCCAGGCAGCAAAAAGTAAAAATTTTACGACTTTTGCTACTTGGACTTAAGTCATTTAAATACTGATGTTACTCATAATCAAATAAATGTTCGCCATTAATTAGGTTCGAACAGCTGTTTTGTATGGTTATGGTTATGTCACGTCTAATTTGAACTTAAAAAAGAGCTTAATATAAAGTATACAATAATAATAATAATCAAGAGATTTATTTAGGAGTTGGATATTAAGCACCATCGACTATTAAACAGCTCTTGTGTAGTTATGAACTAAAAATTAAAACACATACATAAATACGTGTGTATGTTTGTATATACAGTAAAACCTCTCATAACCGGACACTCACCATTGTGGTATTTTTGTACGGTTATTAGATGTATCTGCTTATGAGAGTGGTACACATTCTTTTATTTTAATTTTGGATCTACAAAACTTGTCAGGTTATAAGAGGGGTCCGGCTATTGGAGGTGTCCGTTATGAGAAGTTTCACTGTACATACATATGATTACATTAGATTAGATAATATTTTTTTTTATTATTTACATACATTTACAAGGAAAAAGTGCTTAAGTCGAGATGGGCAGATTTTGAGTTAATGTCATCCTTGTAATTCAAAAGTATCTCTGATAAAAATCTCAGTGATTTTCTGTCATTTTTCAGGAATGTATAGCGCAATCTCAAATGAAATAATAGCCTAATTTAGCTTATACTTTGGTATTTTTCAAATTGAGGGCCAACTTCACCAACTTATTTAAATATCAATTCATATTTAAATGTCATTTGAAAATCAAATATGAGTTGATATTTAAATAAGGTTGGTGAAATTGGCCCTGAGTGCATTGGTTATAGTAACGGTAGTCGGTGTTTGATGCAAATGGTCTTGCGTACGTGTAAATGCAAAATCTCGTAGATTTTCTTTAATAACAACAACAACAACAACTAAATACACACATATTCCAAATAAAAGTTACGAAATTTTGCATTTGCACTTACGCAAGGCCATTTGCATTAAACGTCGAATACCACCAGTGTGTAGAACAATGTTTTCCTAAACTAAACAAAAGTGAAACCCGATTTTTCTTAATTAACTGCAAATGAAGTAAATTTTTGAAAAAGTGCTCACCTGCAAAACACTAAAATATGACTTAACTACTTTTTCCTTATTTTTCCTTAAGCAGATTTAACAACCACTTTTCTATTAAATCGTGTCAGTTAAGTGATAATAGTACGATGTGACAAAACATTTTTGGTTAACTGAGATTTAACGTTTTAATTAACTTTTAAATAATACATATACATAAGATAGTTTCTGTACCATCAAAACTATCATTTTACAAAATTATTTTTTCACGCAGACAAAACTGCGAAAATTCTGTGCGTAAAATTCAAGTTGGTTTAATTTTTTTTTGGCAATTTTTACTATATAGATTAATAATATTATTGAATTTTGTTTGCTAATTCCTGAAGCCTATATTTGTAGTAGTGTACTTACACTGTCTCGAAATCTAGTAGTTTCAAGATTTCGAGCTAAATCAAGCTGTTTTTTTTTCCAGATTCCCCATACAAAACTAAATCTAAATTTTCAGTAGATTTGTAGGAAATCTAATGTTTTTATTTATTCTTTAATACCCTGTACAACAAAAGGTGAATGAATTAGTTACAGTCTGCTTAAAAAAGTGTGCGAATTGGTTGCATTGCAGATATTTGGTTGTAGTTTTGGAAACAAATCAGTTGATGGGTTTTGTTTTGGATAAAAAAAATCTAGATAAATGTCAAAAAAAAGTTGGTGTAAACGGTTTAGATTTTCATAAAGATTTTAATCAAAATGTGCTAGATTTTGTACTGATGTAAATGCCCTATAAGTTCGTTGATGGAAAGGAATAGGTTAGGTTAAGTTAGGTTAGGAAGGGTGGTGCCTACCGCACCTCCACTCGGAGACCCAACTGGATCCATTGTGATTCCCTTCTATTGCCCATTACTGGTAATATTTACCCCTCCCATTTTTAGCCAGAAGAAACCCTATTATCCGTCATTAAGCCGCCGAATCCCCATGATGAAGCCCCTGATGTCCTCTAGCTTACACTTCCCGACATCAGTGATGCTTTCATGGAAACGTCTGCTCAGCCATCTAAGCCTATGACGTTGCAGCTTCGGGCAGTAACAGATAATATGTTCAATGGTTTCTGGTTCCTCTTCATCCCCGCACATCCTACAAAAAACCGGTGTACCAATTTCCCACATGCTGGTTCTTGCTCTAATCGAGCAGTGACCTGTCAACGCGCCTATCATGGTTCGCATCGCCTTCCTATTCATGTCCAGTAGTAGTTTAGATCTTCCTGAGTCTAGTTTTGGCCAAAAACCCCTCGAGACCCTACAATCCTCCCTACTACGCCATGAACTGTTGGTCCTGCTTTCCACCCAATTACTGAGTTCTTTATAGTAATGACCTATCGGTAATTTCACCGATCTGTCAGACATTCCTTCGTCTAACGCTGATCCTATTCTTGCCAGCTCATCGGCAATTTCATTTCCCTCAACGCTGCTGTGGCCAGGAACCCAACATAGTCTGACACTATAGTTATCCATAAGCAAATTGAGGGCTTTCCTACAGTCACTAACAAGCTTCGATTTGACATTGTGTCCTTTCAAAGCTTTTAGCGCTGCCTGGCTGTTGACGTAGAAGGTTACCTTTTCACCTTCAGCCACATTTCCGGCCACCAGCTCCGTGGCCCTGAGGATCGCCAAGATCTCAGCCTGGAAAACACTGCATTCATTCGGCAGTCTAAAAGAACTACGAATGTTCGTTCCCAGGATATAGACACCAGCGCCTGTGCCTTCCCCAATTTTGACCCGTCTGTAAAGACTGCCCTAACCTCATACAGCCTATCGGAATTGACCCAATGGTCCCTATCCGGAATTACCATTAAGAGTGTCTTACCAAAATCGATCTCAGCGACCTTATAGTCCGTAAACCCTACCGGTGAAATTTTATCGCAAAAATAATATTAATATAATTCCCTAAATGAAATCATGCGTAAACGAAAAAAAAAACAGGAATGGAAGCACATGTTGTGACATGTTAAAGGGTTAAAAAAAATATAATAAATCTTTTTATTTGATTAATTTGCGATGAGTAATAAAACATCCTGCATCAAAATATTTAACTCACACATCATTTGGTCAAGACAAGGAGATGGAGAGAAGAGGGTTGCGATTCCCAAACTAATGTTACACATATGAAAATAAAGAAAACTGAAAAAGGTGCAATTTGAAATGACGAGTCTTAAGTGTTAGCAATACAATACATACATACATACATATCTACACACATACATATCGTTAGCTAAAATGCAAAAAGGCGTAACTAACAAAAAATTCAAAATCGAATTTTTGATTGATTATTATGAATGCCATTAAACTACATGTCTTGACAAAATTTTACTTTCCTGTAGTCAAAGATTACGCTTTTATTAACAAAAAATAAAGGGACTTGACTACAAGTTTGCTTAGTTTTTTTTTAGTTTTTTGCTTCTCCTGTAAAATTTTAATTTTGCTATCTACGCCTTTTTGCATTTTAGCTAACGATATGTACATATATGTATATTTTTTATCACTAAAAGGTACATGTAAAACACAAGATAATTCGTTACAAGCAAACAATTAAAACCGTGTTACAATACAAATAAGCAAATGTTGAAAACAATTGTAAAGGATATGAGGAAGACTACATACATACATATGTACGTACAAAAGAAATAAACCTTTTTAAAAATTCACTTTAAGATTCGCTTAAATAATTGCTTGTGTGTGAGTGTGTGTGTAAACGATTTTTTTTTCTTTTTCATTACAAATCTTTTGTCAAGACATTTTTCTAAGTTTAATTAATTTATCGTAATTTGAAAGAATAAGTGACAGTTATTTGTAGATATTACATTGCAATATGTTTAATTCTTAAATCTTACATCTGTGACATAATGAATGGTAATAAGTCAAGTGTTAACAATGCAGAATAATTCTAAATGATCGTTGGCATTGATTTTCGAATGCATTGTTGTGGAGACATAAATCTGAAATGATTGAGAGATATAAAGTGGTTGTAATATAGTGTAAAAAGGGATGAAAGTAATATGCATGCATATGCGGAAATACAAATTCCATTGGATTACAATATTATTAACATTTTATGATTTAGGATTAGAATTGAAATTGTAAGCCAAGTTTGTTAAGGTTCTATCAGACGTGTCATACGATAATGACATAGCCATAACTATTGGCATAACCATAAATAGATAGTGCTGTCATAACCATAAGCAGTCCTTTACGTTTCAACTTGTTCATTAAATTATTTAAATATAAAATAAACTAAAATAAGTAAAAGCACAAAAAACAAATACATACCTTCGTTTGGTTTCTGGTTTGCGGCACAGCATAGTAAAAATACATTATGTCTGCAGCAAACCAGAAACCAAACGACGATATGTCTAATCAGCAAATAGCTGCTTATATTTACAGCTTAACGGTTCAATCAGACGTGTCATACAAGAAGGCCACAGCCACAACCATTGCCATAACCATACTTATATTTTCTTCACTCATTATTAGCGCTGCCATAATCATAAACATTTGTTAATGTTCTTATTTATTTATTAACTTCAAAATTGCTACAACAAATATGTTTAACCAGCACACGACCGTTTATGGTTATGATTGAAGACCAGCAGATACCACCAACTTTTTTTCACTTCAATCGATACAAGGACATAACTGCTTTCCTAAATTAAACAACAGAATTTTTAATAAAAAGATGATCAGAAAGCAGCAAAAAGTTTTAGATATTTTCTGGTAAGTTCCAGTTTAATTAGAACAATTGTATTTCTGCCTTCCGTTTGTTCTTTATAAGAAAAATTGTGTTTTCGATGAAAATAAACTTTTAGATAAATTGTATTTCAAAAAGGTACAAGAACATTTCCTCCAGTCATATATCCTTAGTTTAAAGATTTTTACTTCATATACAATTGGTTTCAAAATGTAGCATAAACTTGTTGAAATCTATAAATTTTTCATTAATTTCGTTTTGATAGTTTCTATGATTGCTTGCCTTGCCTTGCCCTATATCCTTAATATCAAAAATAAGCACTTCATTTTTAAAATTATGATGAGAACGCATGCAGGAACAGTTTGTAGTAGTTATCAAATTGTAATTTGTGAAACCTTTTATTTCCATAATTACAAGGACAAGCCTGACAACCATACATACATCCTTAATTTTACTAATAAATTTGTTTTTAATAATCATAATTTAAAATAAAATAGTAAACCATTTGGCGCAAGGAAACGCCTGATTGCCATATATCCTTAATAAAGTTAAGTTAAGTTAAGATAAACACATAAAACTTTTATCAGAACGCAGTGAGCAATTTTACTTGCCCCTAAATGGAATATTTTATTTGTACACGGATAAGTGTGAATCCATATATATATTTTTAATTTCACAAATAAAATTTTAAACAAAACTATTATAATTGAAGGCAGCGGAAACGTTTAGCTTTTTGTACTTTCGAATTAAACTTCCTGATAAATTCTATATAAATTAATATATGGACACACATAAACCCTTTATTGTTTAGTATATTATCAAAGATATAACTGACCAAAATGTAGTGAAAACTTTAAGCTACCAATAAATGTAAGTTACTTATAACTTTTATTAAACATTATTCATGGCTATGCCCAACTCCTATATACATTTACTCTAAAAAATTTATTTTTATATGAAATTTTTATAAAAATGTAGCAAGAACTTGTAGCCACTTGCAAAATTAAATTTCTGATTTTTACATTAAATTATTATCAGAACGCAATTAAAAATGTAACTTCTTCGCAATTGAACATTTAGTTGCCGTAAGGATAAGTGGGCCTTCCAGGTGTCCGTAATTCGCAAAATAAATTTTAATTTTTTTTATCAAAAATGTAGTAAGAACTTTTAGTCACTCTCAAGCTTAACTTTCTGTTAACTTTCGCTAAAGTAAGTGTAAGGACATTCTTGCCTCCCATATATCCTTTATTTTAATATGTTAATTTTAGATATAATTATTATCAGAGTGCAAAAAAAAGTTTAACTATTCCTTTAACAAACAACGCATTGGTATAAGTAAAAGTGTGTAACAAGGATATGTTCTTAAGTTCAGTAAGCAAATTTAAAAAGAAATTGATCAAAATGCAACTAGAACTTGAATGTACTCCTAAATTTCAGTTTTTGCTAATTTTTGCTTAACTTAGTCCAAGGACATACCTGACTCTCATATATCCTTTATTTGGAGATGTTAGTTTTAGATACAAAATTAAACAGAATGCAGCAATAAATTGTAACTATTATCAAATTGAACATTATAATGAATTTTATTTTGATTGGTACAAGGACCTGACAGTTGTCGATATACTTTTAATTAAAAGAATTTAATTTTAAATAAAATTGTGATCATTAGAATAGCAACAAACAATAGCTAAAAATTTTTTCAACAGCATGAATAATGGAACGGACATTGGCTATATAAGGTCCATAAAGTGCTTTGGATAGGATTCAGTCGCAGTAAGCCCTATACTCAGAAAATATTAATTATCATTTTAGAAGAGTTCTATTTAAGCAATAGTTAGTTTATATACTCAAAAAAAAAAGGGAGAAAATATCTGGCAGCATAAATTAAACACTCTGGGTAAAAAAATTAAGTAATTGACTGTAAAAATTTCAAGCAACTATATAACTTTGTTGGGACTTAAGTTAATTTCACGTAAAATTATGATAGTTACATATCTGCTAATGTCTACGTTTCCTTCATTTTTTAATTTTATGAAACCAAGGAGCTAATTTCCGCACTCGTGATCGAAATTACATTCGAATAGAAATTAATTTCAATAGCTAGAAATTTTCTGATGATGTCACTCGATACCAAGCGAATCGAGTTTTTGTTTCAGTGTTCAAAAAAGGCAAATAACACAACACTGAATAAATTTTAAGGAAAAATATATGAATTTGTGTATGTATGTATGTGTGCATGCAAAAACACATGTATACTTATTCATATACAAAAAAAAAGAAACGATTATAAATGTTATTTTCATTTTTATTTAATTACCCAGTTGACCACGACTTTCGTTAATGATATCGATTTCGAATATATGTACATACACATCGTGTAAAACTATCACACACTCAAAAATTAATGGAAAAATAGTTCATATGTCGCTCAGTTTTGTCCCCAAAAACATTAGATCTCGAAGGCTTGCTAGTAATATCAAAAGTGAGAGAAAATCGATCTAATTTCAATTCCAAAAAAAAAGTAAAAAGGATTTTTGTTCTTTAATTTATTTATTTTAACTTGCTTATTTTATTTAATTTTTTAAACACCTGGAGCATTTGAACATGGTACCTCCATTCTAACAGACTAGCACACATCCACTATACTATCGTGGCAAATTTTTTTCTGTTCAATTATTACACACATGTAAGTGTGTGTCCTTATTTTATTTTTTAACTCACAGTATGACAGCAATGGTACATCTACACTAACAGGCTGGCACACATACACTTGGCTACCGTCACACATTCGAAAAACTATCGATAGAAGTTTGAAGTTCGAATCTTTAGCGAACATTCGAATTCGAATAAATCGCTTCACTAAGCGATTTAAAAAACTAACAGCTCGTTGTATTAGTCGAGCCATTAACCGATTAGAACAAAAACTCGATTAAATGAATTTCCTAAAACGTATACGATTTCTATTTATCAAAATACTTATCCATATGTATATAAAATGTACATAAATCACATTTATGTAATTACATTTAAATATATTCATATTTATTATTCATGTATTGAATTTATTAATAATAAAAAATTCGTATTTCAAATATTTGCGTAATAAAAAAAAGGTTTTTGTCATTTCATAAAGAAAGTGTTTTGTTCATGTTCAGATGTGCTCTATACAAAAACGGATCTCGCTTTGGGCGTGCGATAGTCTTACAAGAATATTATATCAAGGACTGGTAGATAAAACTCTATATAAGACACCTTTTAATAATAATAATAACCGATTTTCCAGGCCTGGAGGAAATCATACCCGTACCACGAATAAAACATCAATTCTCTCTTTACAACTGCTAAGGAAGACATTTATTTTACCTGAAATATGTAATGTAGCCTTATAATAGTGCCGAGTGAGCTTCGTTTGCTGTTCGGTATAATTCGTTACCGAAATGAAACAGCAAATACTTAACATTTCACAGTTATGCAACGTTCCGTGAAAGAAACATAGTTTTTTGTTATACACAAAGTTACCAAACAAAATTGTTAAATTTCACTTTTAGCTCAAACAAAACCAAAATTTTTATTCAACTAAATGAACGTACAATAATAATCTAACGATCTTCTCTCTTTATACTTAAATATTATACTGCCCAAACACACTATTAATACTAAAAGAAAATTTAACAAAATATTCTGTTAATGTTACAAAATATTGCAAGGCAGTAAAGTTATGTAGCTAAAAGACTTGGTAAATTTTTCTGGTTAAAATAGAAACTTAGGGCCTAATTTTGTAATACGAAAAATTAGAAAAACTTTGTCTACGCTTAGCGTTGCGTTTTAATTTAAAACAAGCTTTTATCTAAATACAACATATTTTTTTATTTTCTTTTCAATAAAAACAAGTAAGAGTGGTATATTCGGCTGTGCCGAATCTTATATACCCTTCACCAAAGTACGTACCTATATGTAGTATACAGACACATACATACATATTTGTTTTATGAAAAAATTTATAATATTTTGCACTAGTGCAATTTTTAGTAAGTGACCTGCCAGTATTTTTCGATTAAAGAATTTTACTCAATTATTTTTTTTTTTTTTTGATATTAGCAATAGTTGAATATTTTATTCTACACTCTGTGTTTAAGAAATATTTTACATTCACTCTTATTCCAGTCAACATTGAAGTCACGTCAATACAATACCAAAAAATTGGGGGTTGTTTACTCGCTCTCGAGATGTTCAAAAACCGTGCTGCTATTTTAAAATAGTCTTAGTATTGCACCTCCTTACCAAGTAAACGAACTTGTTTTATATTTTCCCGTATTTAATAATCATTGATGTTGCAAAAGTGCTTAGTGACTTAATTTAAACTTCCCATTGCAAATTGTATACATCGTGGTATTATGTAAACGGTTTATTTCTACATAATTTTTTGAATTTTGTTCAGCAGAAAGGAAAGGTTTCAGGGAAATGAAACGAAACATGTCCTTTAATTTATATTATCGTTATGACTGTTCTTTAGCGATAAATTTTATTTATATCTCCGTTTAATAAAATTAATAATAACTCGTTACAGCTGTCAAGGAAAGATTTGAAAAATAGCTGTGCTGAGAGCACAATAATTATTGTGATACACAAAAAATATTCAGGGATTCTAATGTACCAATTCTATTTTGTTGGAGTCCATGGATGACCAAAATACCGTTGGTTTTTTTTGGTCACTTCATAAACTGATTTTATAACGGTAAATGTAGTGAAAAACGGGGTTTCTTAGATTTTCAGTTGTAACTTCTTTGTTTCCCAACGGATTTCTTTTTACTTTTCGTTGGTGAAAAGAATTGAATATTATCTTTCAATAAAGATATATTTTTTGTAAATCGACTAAGAAATGGCTAAGTTACAGTCGTTGAAGTGTACAAAAAATCCATTAAAAAGTATTCTTTTGTAACTCATAAGCAACTTATAGCCTGAGGAAAACAAAATAATACTTTTTTAATTGGTTTTTTGTACACTTCAACGACTGTAACTTAGCCATTTCTTAGTCGATTTACAAAAAATATATCTTTATTGAAAGATAATATTCGAGCCTTTTAACCAACGAAAAGTTAAAAGAAATCCGTTGGGAAACAAAGAAGTTACAACTGTTTAAAACTGAAAAGCTAAGAAACGCCATTTTTCACTACATTTACCGTTATAAAATCACTTTATGAAGTGACCTAAAAAAACCAACGGTATTTTCGTCATCCATGGACTCCAACAAAACAGAATTGGCACATTAGAATCCCTGAATATTTTTTTTCTCAACTTTTGTAGCACAGTGTAATCAACAAACCTTCGTTTATACTTCAATTAGATATCCATAAAAAATTTAACATATATAAAAAATCTTGATCTTCCTAAACATGCAATATGTTTAACTGAAAAAAAATATTATTTTTGGTTATTTTTTACCAAAAATTTTTTTTTTCAATTTCCAACCCAGGAACCATATTTCTGATTTTTCTGTTTCTTAATACTAGTTTATTTCTTTCTAAAATATAAAATATATTTAACTACCAAAGAAAAAAATTTAAGTTTTCCAGCTCGGGAACTATGTCTTTTATTTTTCTAATTTCTATGTTAAACTATTTCATTCTAAGTCATAAAGTATATAAAATTTGTAAACAAAAAGAAAAAACTAACTTGACTTACTTTTATAAAAAAATAAATTTTCCAACCCTGGAATCATCCTTTTATATTTTTCTGATTGTTAAGTGAACAAAGAAAAAATAAATAAAATATAAGAAAAAAATCAATTTTATTTAATTACTTTAATATTAAAAAAAGTTCAAAGTTTCCATCTCTGGAGCGGTGGTTTTCATTTTTCTAATTTTATACACCAAACTTTTCTTTCAAATTTATAAAATATACTTAATTTATAAAGAAAAAGAAAAAAATTATTTAGACCTAGTTAATTTTACATAACACAAAAGTGTAAGTTTGCCAACCCTGGAATCATAGTTTTAAATTTTTCTGATTCCTTATACCAATCTAGTTCTTTAAAAAATATATATAAAATATGTTAAGAGCACAAAGCAAAAAGGAAATAAGAAAAAACTTAGTTTTATTTACATACTTTAATATCAAAAAAAAAAAAAATTCAAAGTTTCCATCTCTGGAGCTGTGGTTTTCATTTCTCGAATTTTATACGCCAAACTTTTCTTTCAGAAGCATAAAATATATTTAATTTTTAAAGAAAAGAAAAAAATTAAATTAATTAGTTACTTTTATATACAAAAAAAAAATGAATTTTCCAACCATGGAATCATCCTTTTAAATTGTTTCTGATTCCTTATACCAATATATTAGTTCTTAAAAAATATATAAACTATGTTAAGTGGAAAAAAAAAGAAATTAAAAAAAATATTGTTTTATTTAGTTACTTTAATATCCAAAAAAGTTAAAAATTTCCAGCTCTGGAGCTGTGGTATTTATTTTTATAATTTCTATGCCAAACTATTTTATTCCAAGTCATAAAGTATATAAAATTTGTAAACAAAAAGAAAAAACTAACCTGACCTAGTTACTTTTATAAAAAAATTAATTTTTCAACCCTGGAATCATCCTTTTAGATTTTTCTGATTGAAAAAATACATAAAATGTATTAAGTAAACAAAAAAAAAAAAAAGAAATAAAAAAATTGTTTAATTATTTACTTTAATATCTAGAAAAAAGTTAAAAGTTTCCAGCTCTGGAGCTATGGTTTTTATTTTAATAATTTTCTACACCAAATTTTTCTTTCGAAAACGTAATATATATAAAATTTACAAAGAAAAAAATTAATTAGACCTAGTTACTTTTATGTATCCCAAAAAGTGCAATCATCTGGAATCATCTTATTTTATTTTTCTGATCTCTTACAGTAATCTCTTTCTTTTAAGAATATAAGATATGCTTAATTTATAGAAAAAAAAGTACAAATTAGTTTTAGTAAGTTACTTTTACATAACAAAAAAGTTAAAGTTTTCCAACCCTGCAAACGTCTTTTTAATTTTTTTATATTTTTTGAATTTGAAATATCAATTTTATTCGTACTGAAGTATAAAATATGTTTATTAATAAAAAAAAATAAAAATTTGTTTTCGGTAGTTACTTTTATATGACAAAATAAAGTTTAAGCTTTCCAGGTCTGCAATCGTCTGCTCGATTTTGCTGGTTTTTAACACCAGTCTATTTGTGACACACCAGTCCCAGAACGAAGTCTCTAGCTTTTCTGGGAGCTTCGGAAAACCGGTTTCACGTACAGACAGACGGACAGACGGACATCGCTTATTCGTCTTCCCTATGCATAAGGATCCAGAATATATATACTTTATGGGTCGCTTATTGATATTATAGAAATTACAAACGGAATGACAAACCTTTATATACCCTTTTACCATTTTTTTGGTAATTTTTTGGCATTTCAAGTCGTTTACACACAAAAAAGTAATAGGAATAATTTTATAATATCAAATAAAATATTTGTAATATCAATTAAAAAACTAATTAATTTTGTACGTATAAATAATTTGATAATATTAATTATGTTTTTTGAATCAATTAAAATTTTTATTGAAAACATTAATTGGTTTATAGTTTTTTCTGTGTAGTCTGCTGCGGTGAATATGTTTAATGTAGAGGATTGTTACTTTAAAAGAACGATTAAGCCATAAAAGAGCTGAAGATGAGCGCCAATTTTCGTATAAACCAGTTGAATAGAACTTCCCTTAACGTGCGACTAGGCCATAAAGAAAAAGTTTAGTGGAAAACGATTTGGAAACAAATACATACAGTTTTATATTCAAACTAGGTGGGCGTGGCCATGCTTTAATTTTTGGCAAGAGTGCTAACTAGTGGTTATACTTTCTCATCTCTTTCCATCTCTATTTTTTCATCATTTTGGAAATGACTGAGCCCTGAAGTTATAAATACCAATAACGGAAACGATTTGAGAATCTCCTTTCCTAAGGTCGGCTAGTAATGACCACGATTTGAAATAATATATGTATATGTATATTAGATACTTTATATATATATTAGATACTTTAGTTCCTATAAGGAGCATAGAGCCTCATGAGGTTTCGGTAATCAGATGTTTTAAGATGAGCAGCTGATTCGGCTATCGCATCCGATTCTGGAACTGAGGCTGCCAGCATGGCCTCCAGGCGGGCTGGCTTAGAAGCCTTATATCATGTTTATATAGCTTGTTTATGTTTGTTTATGTTTGTTTATATTTATATAGCTTGTTGCAAGATCCGACGACCCCTTTCAGCCGCCTCTAAAATGAGGAACAGTCGCTGGTTATTTGAGAGCGCCAATTACTCGCCTTGACGTATCAAGTATCGTAGGCACTCAGAATTCGTTAGGAGTCCAGCGCCACCCGGGAATTCCCTCAGACTCACCACTCGAAACCTCTGATTGTCCGCGACAGGTTTAGCAGCTACTTTGCTTCCTTTCGGCCGGGATTTGAAATAATAGTTTTAATATTAAAAATCTTAAACAAAATAAAAACTTTATTACAAATATTTTAAACTGGAAAGAACACATCAGGAGGCAAATTACAGCACTCGGTATCGTAAAAAGATCTGAAATTTTCTATTGAAAGTTGATTGGTCTGTTTTAAAAATTCCTTCAATATCGAATGCGGTAATTTGGGCCCAGTATTTTCAAAAAATCAACTTATGTTTTTGAAAATCATATGTAAGGAGAGGTAGTAACTAAATGCATAGCAAGAAAAATTATGCGTAATTTCTTTCTAAAAAACATGTTTTAAAACTAATACGAAATGTTTATGACTTTTTTTATTTGTTTTGATAAATGGTTTTGTTTGCAATCTGATAAAATTATGAAATTGGTTTTTGTTTTTAACAATTTCCAATTACTTATTTACATTTTAAAATTGGTTTATTATACTTATATGTATGTATGTGTAAAGTAAAAGTAAACAATTCGACAATTCAACAAAAATAAATTTAATTATGTGTTATTTATGATTTACTATTTATTACCGATAGGAAATAAATAATATTAAATTAAGACGGCTTTAATTTATCTAAAATCAAAACATTAACTCGAAATAAATGTATTGTATGAAAGTATATAGTTTTTTTTTATTAACTTCAAGTCGTATTTGATTTAATGTATTTATTAATTCAAAGATAAAATTTATTTGAATTTTTCAGTTACAAACAAGTTTTTTTGCCCATTAAGCATATAAAATATTAAGATATGTAATAAGATTCCTTTAATATATGTACATATTTAATTGTTTTTAACACACCAATTGTTTGAAAAAAAAAATTATAAAATGTTTTCAATAACTCGGCTTATTTTTCAATATTAAATAGTTATATACATATGTACATATACACATCTATGTAAAAACATATGTATGTATATAGTCAATAATATTACAGAAAAATTTATCATTTACATATGTTATGTACAATATGATAAAAAAATTTATTGTGCTCAATTTTTCCTTTTTATTTATTTTTTAACTAAACAAACAGAACTCAATGTAAAGTTCGTTTTAGTAAACAACAATTTATTTGTTTATGCAAAAGAAAAATTTAACCACAAATATGAACAACAATTAAAATAATACCCAATTACAAAATCAAAATGAAATCTCTATGCAAATACAATTAAATAAAAAAAAACCAGTAGAAAAAAACTCGTTTAGAAAAAATATGCAAGCAACCCTTTTCTGTCCATCCATCGAAAATCAATTTTTGATGCCCAAAAACAACTGACAAAACAAAAGGAAAAAATGTCAATCACATGCAACCAACCGACAACAACAACTGTAACAAGGAGCAAAAAAAAAACAGAAACAGAAACAACAAGAGCAACAGCAACAGCAACAGCAAACGTATTCTTGATGTAACAATAATTGAAAACAAAATATGAATGTCAAAAATGTATGAGCGGGAATATTTTACATACAGCCGAATTATTCGTATAAACGAGATGAACATGAATTGATTAAAGGTAATTAAATTAAGCCATCACTTACACAAAATACGAGTACGCTTACATGTGGTGGGTTTCCATAAAATCCCTGCAGGAAATGTCAATAGTAAAATTATACTGATTATCTATTGACGATGTCACCAGTACTACTGACGAATTATACCCCAACTAATGCTATCTAATTTTGACATTTAACACAGGCTTGTCCTACAAAATCTACCAGTAGACTTCGTCAATACTGACTAGGTAGTTCTTATAAGACCATATGGCGCAAATGTAGTAGTAAGATTGAACTGACTTATTATTGACGATATCACCACACTGTGGGAAACTGTACTGATTCACTATGGACGCTGTCACCACCTGCAGGAAATGTCAATAGTAAAATTATATTGATTGCTTAAGTATGGATCTGAAAGTGTGACAAATCCTTAACTGATGGCACAAAATCTTCCACAGGGTCAAAAAAGATTCCATAATTAGCACTTTCAATTTTTCATTTTTTTCAATTTTTGTTATTGTATTTGTTTTTTTGTAATTTCTTTTATATAAATGTTTTTTTAATTATTGTTCTATACACCTGTATTAATCTTTTAAATTGATTTCTTAAGCTAATTTTTATAAACACTTAAATTTTGTTTGACGCCACTTTTATTTTCAACAAGCCAATAATACATTAAGAAGAAGCATAGTTGTATGTATCTGAAAAAATGTTTTCTACGCATCAAAAACAATATTAATATGTAGACGCTCCGTTGACAATGTAACCAAAATAGTTGACAAAAGTGGTGACTTGGGTACACTTAACCCCACGTTTCCTTCCGGGATACTACCACAATAATTTTATGTTTATTTGTGGATGTATGTATGTATGTATGTATGTACGTTTGTACATACGAACTGTGTAAGTTTATATAATTTCACAAATGTACGCTGTAGTAAATAAAATAATTAGTTGAGAAAAAACACTAACTTATAAATTAAATATTTTGCAAGTGACTACAAATTGGTTTAAATCTCATGCAGATATCAACCAAACATATTGAATAGAAGCACACGTAAGAAATAAATAAAATCAAAATAAATAAATCAAAAGAAGCATGCCATGAAATCAAATGCCAAATGTTTGTGTTGAAAAAAAACTAAATAATTTCAATAATATTTTCTATGAGCGGTTCGTATGTATGAATATATATATGTACATATATATGTATGTACGAATTTTTTATTTTTAGTGAATATAATAATAATAAATCTTTATATAGACATATACATATGTATTTATATATTTACATAGACATATGTATATGAATACATATATACATATATGCATATATATAATAAAAATATATGTACATATATCTTTTGTTTGCTATAATAGTAATTAACTACAAATTGGTTGAAAAATAAGTAGTTAGTAGTCAATTTAAAAGTCATGCAGAGATGGCCAATTGACTACCGCGTATGACATGCCTATGTTAAAATAGTGAGTCGGCGACAAGGAAAAAAGTCACTTAATCAACCAGTTGTGGTTATTAAAAAACCAGTTTGAAGTTACTTACAAATGGGTTTGAGTTCCTAAAGGGTACATTCTCGCTCATACTTACAAACATCTGCATACTTATTTAAACTGAAATGTTGAAAAAAAAACATTAAAAATAAAAACATTAAATTTTTTAATTTCCTAGACAGGGTGGCCAAGAGAAAAAATAAAAATGCTGAAAAAATCGAACTGACTTCAAACATAGGCACTAAACAATTAAGGGCCATTATTACAACTTGCCGACAGTTAAAGGCAATATTTTGTCGGACTGATAAATGGCTTAGCATTATACAATCTTCATTTATTGATTTTTTATCCATTTAAATGTTATTATTATTAAAAATTTAAGTTGTAAGAATTCAAAGCTTTTTATCGGACTGACAAAATCCTGCCTTTAACTATCGGCAAGTTGTAATAATGGCACTAAGAAAATT
Organism: Tachina lurida; assembly: GCA_944452675.1. NCBI lineage: Eukaryota > Metazoa > Arthropoda > Insecta > Diptera > Tachinidae > Tachina > Tachina lurida. The sequence goes on along the minus strand of OX101754.1, from coordinate 92,510,177 downwards.
AAGTTTCCATTATACATAACGCTTAGTCCTAATTTAAACTGATTAGTATGAAGGAGAGAGAGACACGAGGGGAACAGATACATTTCTTTTTCCCTCGTCTCTCTCTCTCTACTAAAAAAAAACTATACAGCTTAGCAATAAGACTTGCTTAGTGTACATTAAGACTTATTTACTTGAACAACTTTATAACTCAAAAATGCGAATCTTTAGTTCATAATGCAGAATTAATATCATATCGTTATTCTTATTGTGTAAAAATTTCATACAAATATCTTGTATATTTTAGTCCTTGTAGAATTGTTGTTTGTTGTTGGCTAAGCAACGTCTAGAATATAGCACAAATAAAATGCATATAGACTCTGTAATATATGTACTTTGTTTGTGCTTAAGACTTTCAGCAACAAATTCTAGAGAAAAATTAAAAAATTGCGTACTGCTAGGAACACAACTGGGATGAATGACGAATTTCGTCCACGTCGACGAATTCGTCCAGTTCGTTGCGTAAATTCGTCTTGTGAAGCACAACAACCTCCAACGCATCTTGGTCTTTAAAATATTCCCGCTATTCTATTCTTCTATTCTAGAGTAGGACAACTATAACGGATGAATTTATAAATCGCTATTTATATTATTTTTCGTCATATTTAAAAGCATTTAAGAGTTTTTTTCAGATGTTTTTAATTGTAGCCTTTTTATGAAATGTCAAGAGTTTACCGCTTACGGTTTTCAAGTGACTGCAAGTTCTTAAAATTACATTAGCCAATACAACACCCTTTAATTTTGATTATTTTTAAATTTAAATGTTAATTGGTGTAGTCTGCATAAGAATACACTAACTTTGAAAAATTCAAGTTTCTATATAAAATTTTTTGTTTATAACATCAGGATTTTAATATGTTTCGTTGCTAACTTTAGAACACCCTTTAATTTTTTGCTGTCATATACTTCTGATAATTTCAAGTCCGTATCTCTTACGGTTCTCGATAAATCAGCCCGTAACAAACGGACAGACAGATAGACACACCCTTGGTTTACGGAACCCTACAATCGATATACGCCTCTTCTGTATTAAGACAGCGGTGTGTTTTGTCCAGTAGCCCATTTCTGTAACTTGTGAGAAGTTCTCGCTCGCATCGAGAAAAATTAAATAATTATATTGGTTGCCCTATTTTGCACAGGGTTACTCACATGGTGTAATTATACAGGTGACTGCGTAAGGATTTGTTATACAAAAATACGGCAACCATAGATGTGTAAAGAACCGAAGAATGTCAAAAGCACAAAAATAATTGTACCAAAACCAAAACAAAACGAAGTTTTTGACATTCGTTGGCTACAAAGCACATAGAGCAAAAAATTATCAGCTGAAGTAACGCTGCCACCTGTTTAAATACACCTTGGTTACTCATATAAAAACTTATATAAACTTACAAAAAATGTCAACAAATACAGTTTTCTGTGTTTCACAGGATGATAAAATTTTTTCGACTCGAAAAGTTCTCACATTCCTCACAGAAACGAGGCACAGATTACAGGATATACATACGTATTTACTCAAACAACATCATATCTCAAAAAGTTCAATATGTATGGATGTTTTGAATTAATGATGCAGAATTAATCCCCATATCGTTATTCATTATGTGTAAAATTTTCATACAAATATTTTTTTGTTTACTCAGCTCTTGATAGAAAAATTAAGTTTTCTTTCTCCATTACGTTGTGAATAAATTAAGAAGTTTAAATTCGTTTTCTGCCGAACTAATTTTTTTGAGTTATGACGTTGTTTGAGTAAATGAGCGATATATAAATATATGTTTTAATCATTTTACTTTCTAACATTCTTCCGTAATGTTTGTGTAATGGCCACCCTTTAGATATTCGTTCTGTATAACTTTTGGCCTAAGGCTTTTGGAATCCTATTAACTCAATACTTTTTTCATTTTATACAATTGCTGCCTGATGTCCAGTTTTTATAAAATGTATCTTAAGTCAGAAAACAAAATCCAACAGTAACAGTAAGAAAAACTGTTGGTCTAAATATTGTAATATTTCATTATTGCTCATATTGTGAGTTGGCATGCAACTGCCAAAAACAGTTATTGGAAATTTAAGTTTAATTAAAAATGTTAAACCTTTAAGGCTTTTCATTCAGTCATTTGTTGGCATGGCTAATGAAACAAACTAAATGATTTACTCTTACATGATGTGCATGTGATGAATTTGTAAAATTTCAACAAGGAAATTTTTAAATTTTTTTTTTATATTAGGTTTATTTATATGAGAAGAAGAAGAAAAATTAATAATATCTTCGGCAGAAGCGATTGCTTAAGATCGTACACTATAATTTCTGTTGCAATGGGGCAGAAGTATCTAAATTTGTGCACCCTTCTCTAGCTCATTTTCACTATCACTCTTTCTCACTTTCAAGGCTGCCAGATTTTCCAATTTCTGTCCGCGAAAAAAAACTGTTTATAAAACTCAAAAAAATGCTTAACATAAATGAGGCCACCAGCGCTGAAGTAGTGTAACCTACATTTTTGGGTTCCGTACACCAAAGGTGAAAAGGAACCTTGTTGTTTTCGCTGCGCTGTCCGTCAGTCCGTCACAGGCTATTTTCTCGAGAACCGTAACACCTACGCACCTGAAATTTTAACATAATATGTAGATCTTTGGCCGCTACAACAGCAAATATATGATAGTTAAAAATTAAAGAGTGTTCGAAAACGAGCAACGAAAGATGTTGAAATCCTATACTAATATACATACACTTAAGAGCCCTAAGAATTAAAATTTTAAATAGGTTGATATTGATAATTTTTTATCAATCAATGATAAATTTTGATTATAAGTCTGCTATGTAATTTTTTTTAGATTTATATGATAGTACATCTTATAAAACACTTAAGTGGACCATTGTGCATTGTTGAGATTTAACGACAGTTCGGGTGAGTATATTTGACCTGTTTACTTACGAGGAGGAGGTATTGACAAGCAGCGTATAAAAACTTCTGATTTGTGTAATTGCTTTTGCTTCTCCTTACGCCTCTGCTTCTGAAAATGTAAACAGTCGCAGTCAAAGCGAACACATGAAAACGGAGAATTTCAGCAGTCGACATGTTCGAATAGCTGTCGATTTGACTGACTGCTCCGTTGAATAAATTCGGATGTTAAATTTTCGTTTTTAATAGAAGTGTGCATTAATTAGTTATGTATATGATTTTGGAATATAAAAATTGTGAAAACCGAAAATTTTTGAGTTAAAAAGTGGTCTGTATGACCTACTAGAGTGCCTAGACACGTTCAGATTATATTGCCAAATATTGCTAGCAAAAAATTAGGAGTCCCTGTTAGTTATTCTGAAAGAAATGAAAAGAAAAATTACTTTACTTTTGCAAAAAAAGTGCATGAAGAAATAATTTTTTCGACGTAAAATGTTAATAAGATTTTTTGAAGGACTCTTAGCTTCTTTATTGCCATATGTAGTAAAGCGCTATCACTTGGTCTGAATTAGCTGTTGGTCAAAAATTTATGACACCATTTTTTAAGGGCGCACTGATTTTCGAAATCTTTATAGGTTCATAAAAATTAATTGGTCGCCAAAGTAGCCAAACTGGGTACAGATGCTTACTTCCTTTTGATAATACTATCGAACCTATACTATCAGGACCGTGCGTACCTGCACGTGTAAAGCACAGTGTAATTTAAATATTTATAAATTTCATATTTAACTTTAAAAAGTTTTTCTTCATAGAGCAAAAAAGGCGGTATATCTCACGGCGCCTAGGGTGACATCAAACATAAATCAGCCACTGTCTACCTCTTATCTATTTACTTCGCATCTTCTACCACCTCATAAAATAATTTCGCTTTTGTTACATGTTTCAGTAAGTTCTCAAAAAATGCTTAGAACTTTTACACTGCAAAAAAATGCTTAGGAAAATCAACAGAACACGTTGGTCTAACTTTTAGTATATTAAAAACTAATTTTATTGCATAATATACAAATCGAAAAGTATTCGACTTAGCCGGTTTTTGTATTGTAAAAAAACCGGACTATTCGACATTCAAAAAATCAACATTTTCAAAAAACCGACAACCGTAATGTGAAAAAGCTGGGGTTTAAAACCGGTCGATCACCCTACCCACTACACACAACGGAATGACTATGAAATGTCTTATTTTTACTGTTTTTTTTATCCCTTAAAATCCATCACCAACAACTACACCGAAAGAATTTTGCTTCATAAGTCTAATGAAACAATTTCATTAAAACATTTTCAGAAATCTAATGAAAATTTCCCAAATCGAATGAAATTTTTTTAACGCATATTGTGAAAGAATTTCATGGAATTGCTTCGTTGGTATTCTGGTTTCGTAAGAATATTTTATTGGATTTATGACAAGAATAATTCCTAATTATTAAGAAACCCCTTTATTTTTAAGTTATTTCATTATTTTCATGAAATTATTTTATTGTTTCGATGAAGTTATAGCACTGCATTAATTACACTGTTAAATAAATTTGATGAAGTTTTCAATAAAATAATCTTGACGAAACTGGTTTCATTAATCCAACGAAGCGTGACGTTGGTTGAATTTTAATGAATTTTTCATTAGATTAATGTCGAAATTCATAGAGTTTGTGCCGAAAATTCTTTCAGTGTATGTTTATAGTTGCAGCTAGAAAACTTGCTGAATGTAAGCCCAGAATAAATGCACAATTATTACTTTTTAAACCACAACCAATTGGTCGGTAAATTATGAAAAATTTTCATTTCATTTTAAGCAAAGATACGTTTTACTTACATATTTTTTAATTCAGCGTTGTCTGCCAAATATGCGGGAAGGGTATTTTTTTTCTTTTGAGTTTATGGTGTGGGATTGTGGAGGAGTTAAAAAAAAACTCATATTTAAAAACAATTTTTTTCCAGTTGGATTATTTTGCTCCATCATGCATAAATCAAACCAATTTCGTGCCAGTACAAGAAAATCACCAGAAAGGGAGAAAAACCATAATCAACCAAAAGTCAAAAACTGAACAAATAAAGTAAAATACCAACTACATTCAACAAAAATATTTCTTTAATCAAATTGTTACAAATTGACGTACGATTACTTACTTTGTTGGGAAATATTAAAAAGCCGAGGCAGAAGTCAAATGCGAAATGTTAGATTCATGAGTGGAATTATAGTTTTGTTTTTTTAAGGAAATATGAAATTTCAAAGGAAAAAAATAAAATTTTACTTCGGAAGGTAACATGGCTTTTGTTTACCTTATCGACTTTCCAATCCAGTTACATATTTGAACGATATTCGGTGTCGATTAAAACAAAATGTAAAATCACGGTCTCAAATTCATTAAAAAAAATTTTATTTTTCGTTGTATGAGAATACCACAACTGAGGGTGGCGTTAGCTGAAGTCTTTACCATCTTGACTACAAAACCGAAGGTCCTGGATGCGAGCCGAATCTCCGACAGTCATTAAAATATCAACACTACACATTTTTCTGATGTGCATTAGTGTCCATTTGTATCAGTTGTTGTAGTAAAGTTCAAGTGATGAAGGCATAGTTACTGGTAACTGAACTATACCGACTTCAGCAGATACTAATCCTACAGAATGAAATTATAGTTAAAGGAAATTAGTAATATGTTTGTAAAAAGTTACTGAAACCCAGCATTATTTGGAAAGGTGCTACTGAGCTTAAATTTGGAGTTGTGATTTTATACCTTTAAAAGGAGAGGAGCCACATAACACCAAAATGGGCCACCCCTAAATGTGTCACCTCGCACCCAGAAAGAACCTTAGTAGACTTCAATACTTTAATACCAAGAAGCAACTTTTTGAATTTTTTTTTCTTATATACCATTATTCTCCAGATAATAGCAAATATAATAAAAAAGAATATGGTGATCGATCCAGCCATTCACGCGTGATGTTGTGACAAAGAAAACGGGATTACTTTTTATACATTTAGATATCAAATTTAAAGGCAGTTTTCTTAAATCGCAAACCTTCAATTCTTAGGTTTATCACGTCAACTTATTGGCTTATATGTTCTTAAAAATTAAAAAAAAAATAAGAGATCAGCGCCTAGCAGCAAAAATACTGAAAAATTAAATTTTGGGGATTTTTCGAAATTTCTTTGGGACTTGCGGGGGACTAACGAGGAAACTTCTTTTTTTATTTTCTTTGCATTAATAATATAATTTTTCATTAGTGGAGTTTTATAGATATTGTATCTATTCAGGCTTTTTTAGCAGAAAATATTCATAAAAAATATTTGTATAACATACTTCTTTCTAAGGACTCTAATGTATTCTCAGTATTAATTTATGTAAAAGGGAAACTCTTTTTCTACTGCTAGCAGATGCGTGTAATTTTTTTGTAGTTCGTTAAGCTTGTCTAGATGCATTTCGTTACTGCTAAGGCAATTGATCACTACAATTCTCCAAGGAATTCTTAAAAAGCTATAGCTAAAAATAATAATTAGTATATTTATATTTACAAAAACTAACAAAAAGTAATCGAGCATTGCTAAACATACAAACACAACCATCATATGCATACATATTCGTCTTTTTTCAATTTACTATGAAAAAATTTAGTCGACTTTAAATCGTCCGATTCGTATGCAACAAATTATATAGACTATACATCGCCTATTTTTCATGCAAAAAATTAAATGTAATGGCTATATATACAAAATTTAATGGACTATACATCGTCCATTTTTAAATTTTTTATAAAAAATTAAATTGACTATAATTCGTCCATTTCGTATCTAAAAAATTAAATGGACTATATTCGTCGTCTTCTTTTCGTGCAAAGAATTTAATAAACTATACATCATCCATTTTTCATGGGAAAAATTTTTTTATGAAACAAATTTAATGGACTATACATCGTCTTTTTTTCAATTTCTTATGAAAAAATTTTAGAGACTATAAATCGTCCGATTTGTATGCAAAAAATTTTATAGACTATACATTGTCTATTTTTCATGCAAAAAATTAAATGGACTGGCTATATATACAAAATTTAATGGACTATACATCGTCAATTTTTAAAATTTTTATAAAAAATTAAATTAACTATAATTTGTCCATTTCGTATGTAAAAACTTCTGTGGACTATATACGCCGTCTTCTTTTTGTGCAAAGAATTTAATAAACTATACATCATCCATTTCTCAAGCAAAAAAATTTTCTATGAAAAAACTTTAATGGACTATACATCGCCTTTTTTTCAATTTCTTATGAAAAAATTTAGTCGACTTTAAATCGTCCGATTCGTAAGCAACGAGACTATATATACATCGTCCTTTTTTAAATTTTTTATGAAAAAATTTTATCGACTATAAATCGTCCGATTCGTATGCAAAAAATTTTATCGACTATACATCGTCTATTTTTCATGCAAAAAATTAAATGGACTGACTATATATACAAAATTTAATAGACTATACATCGTCCATTTTTAAATTTAAAAAAAAATTAAATTGACTATAATTCGTCCATTTCGTATCTAAAATATTAAATGGACTATATACGTCGTCTTTTCGTGTAAAGAATTTAATAAACTATACATCATCCATTTTTCATGCAAAAAATTTTTCCTGAAAAAAATATAATGGACTATACATCTTCTTTTTTTTAAATTTTTTATGAAAAAATTTTATCGACTATAAATCGTCCGATTTATGTGCAAATAAATTTATAGACTATACATCGTCTATTTTAGATGCAAACAATTAAATAGACAGACTATATATACAAAATTTAATGGACTATACATCGTCCATTTTTAAATAAAAAAAAAAATTAAATTGACTATAATTCGTCTATTTCGTATCTAAAAAATTAAATGGACTATATACGTCGTCTTCTTTTCGTGCAAGGAGTTTAATAAACTAAACATCATCCATTTTTCATGCAAAAAAGTTTTTTATGAAAAAAATATACATCGTCTTTTTTTAAATTTTTTATGAAAAAGTTTTATCGACTATAAATCGTCTGATTCATGTGCAAATAAATTTATAGACTATACATCGTCTATTTTAGATGCAAACAATTAAATAGACTGACTATATATACAAAATTTAATGGACTATACATCGTCCATTTTTAAATTTAAAAAAAATTAAATTGACTATAATTCGTCCATTTCGTATCTCAAAAATTAAATGAACTATATACGTCGTCTTCTTTTCGTGCAAAGAATTTAATAAACTATACATCATCCATTTTTCATGGAAAAAATTTTTTTATGAAAAAAATATAATGGACTATACATCGTCTTTTTTTCAATTTTTTATTAAAAAATTTTTATCGACTATAAATCGTCCGATTCATGTGCAAATAATGAAATAGACTATATATCGTCTATTTTAGATGCACAAAATTAAATGGACTGACTATATATACAAAATTTAATGGACTATACATCGTCCATTTTTAAATTGAAAAAAAAATTAAATTGATTTTAATTCGTCCATTTCGTATCAAAAAAATTAAATGGGCTATATACGTCGTCTTCTTTTCGTGCAAAGAATTTAATAAACTATACATCATCCATTTTTCATGCAAAAAAATATTTTATGAAAAAATTTTATCGACTATAAATCGTCCGATTCATGTGCAAATAATTAAATAGACCTTATATCGTCTATATAAGATGCTTAAATTAAATGGACTGACTATATATAAAAAATTATACATCGTTCATTTCTAAATTAAAAAAAATTAAATTGACTATAACTCGTCCATTTCGTATCTAAAAAATTAAATAGACTATATACGTCGTCTTCTTTTCGTGCAAGGAATTTAATAAACTATACATCATCCATTTTTCATGCAAAAAATTTTTTATGAAAAAAAATATAATGGACTATACATCGTCTTTTTTTAAATTTCTTATGAAAAAATTTTATCGACTATAAATCGTCCGATTCATGTGCAAAATATTATATAGACTATACATTGTCTATTTAAGATGCAAAAAATTAAATAAACTGACTATATATACAAAATTTAATAGACTATACATCGTCCATTTTTAAATTAAAAAAAAAAAATTAAATTGACTATAATTCGTCCATTTCGTATCTAAAATATTAAATGGACTATATACGTCGTCTTCTTCTCGTGCAAGGAATTTAATAAACTATACATCATCTATTTTTCATGCAAAAAATTTTTTTATGAAAAAAATATAATGGACTATATATCGTCTTTTTTAAATTTTTTATGAAAAAATTTTATCGACTATAAATCGTCCGATTCATGTGCAAAAAATTATATAGACTGTACATCGTCTATTTTTCATGCAAAAAATTAAATGGACTGGCTATATATACAAAATTTAATGGACTATACATCGTCCATTTTTAAATTAAAAAAAAAAATTAAATTGACTATAATTCGTCCATTTCGTATCTAAAAAATTAAATGGACTATATACGTCGTCTTCTTTTCGTGCAAAGAATTTAATAAACTATACATCATCCATTTTTCATAGAAAAAATTTTTTATGAAAAAAATATAATGGACTATACATCTTCTTTTTTTTAAATTTTTTATGAAAAAATTTTATCGACTATAAATCGTCCGATTCATGTGCAAATAAATTTATAGACTATACATCGTCTATTTTAGATGCAAACAATTAAATAGACTGACTATATATACAAAATTTAATGGACTATAATACATCGTCCATTTTTAAATAAAAAAAAATTAAATTGACTATAATTCGTCCATTTCGTATCTAAAAAATTAAATGGACTATATACGTCGTCTTCTTTTCGTGCAAAGAATTTAATAAACTATACATCATCCATTTTTCATAGAAAAAATTTTTTATGAAAAAAATATAATGGACTATACATCGTCTTTTTTTAAATTTTTTATGAAAACATTTTATCAACTATAAATCGTCCGATTCATGTGCAAATAATTAAATATACCTTATATCGTCTATTTAAGATGCTTAAATTAAATGGACTGACTATATATAAAAAATTATACATCGTCCATTTTTAAATAAAAAAAAAATAAATTGACTATAATTCGTCCATTTCGTATCTAAAAAATTAAATAGACTATATACGTCGTCTTCTTTTCGTGCAAAGAATTTAATAAACTATACATCATCCATTTTTCATGCAAAAAAATTTTTTATGATAAAAATATAATGGACTAACATCGTCTTTTTTTAAATTTTTTATGAAAAAATTTTATCGACTATAAGTCGTCCGATTCGTGTGCAAATAATTATATAGACTATACATCTTCTATTTTAGATGCAAAAAATTAAATGGACTGACTATATATACAAAATTAATGGACTATACATCGTCCATTTTTAAATTTAAAAAAAAATTAAATTGACTATAATTCGTCCATTTCGTATCTAAAAAATTAAATAGACTATATACGTCGTCTTCTTGTCGTGCAAAGAATTTAATAAACTATACATCATCCATTTGTCATGCAAAAATTTTTTTTATGAAAAAAATATAATGGACTATACATCGTCTTTTTTTAAATTTTTTATGAAAAAATTTTATCGACTATAAATCGTCCGATTCGTGTGCAAATAATTATATAGACTATACATCGTCTATTTTAGATGCAAAAAATTAAATGGACTGACTGTATATACAAAATTTAATGGACTATACATCGTCCATTTTTAAATTAAAAAAAAATAAATTGACTATAATTCGTCCATTTCGTATCTAAAAAATTAAATGGACTATATACGTCGTCTTCTTTTCGTGCAAGGAATTTAATAAACTATACATCATCCATTTTTCATGCAAAAAAATTTTTTATGAAAAAAATATAATGGACTATACATCGTCTTTTTTTCAATTTTTTATGAAAAAATTTTATCGACTATAAGTCGTTCGATTCGTGTGCAAATAATTATATAGACTATACATCGTCTATTTTAGATGCAAAAAATTAAATGGACTGACTGTATATACAAAATTTAATGGACTATACATCGTCCATTTTTAAATTAAAAAAAAATAAATTGACTATAATTCGTCCATTTCGTATCTAAAAAATTAAATGGACTATATACGTCGTCTTCTTTTCGTGCAAGGAATTTAATAAACTATACATCATCCATTTTTCATGCAAAAAAATTTTTTATGAAAAAAATATACATCGTCTTTTTTTCAATTTTTTATGAAAAAATTTTATCGACTATAAGTCGTTCGATTCGTGTGCAAATAATTATAAAGACTATACATCGTCTATTTTAGATGCAAAAAATTAAATGGACTGACTATATATACAAAATTTAATGGACTATACATCGTCCATTTTTAAATTAAAAAAAAATTAAATTGACTATAATTCGTCCATTTCGTATCTAAAAAATTAAATGGACTATATACGTCGTCTTATTTTCGTGCAAAGAATTTAATAAACTATACATCATCCATTTTGCATGCAAAACATTTTTATATGAAAAAAATATAATGGACTATACATCGTCTTTTTTTAAATTTTTTATGAAAAAATTTTATCGACTATAAATCGTCCTATTCATGTGCAAATAATTATATAGACTATACATCGTCTATTTTAAATGCACAAAATTAAATGGACTGACTATATATACAAAATTTAATGGACTATACATCGTCCATTTTTAAAATAAAAAAAATAAAATTAAATTGACTATAATTCGTCCATTTCGTATCTAAAAAATTAAATAGACTATATACGTCATCTTCTTGTCGTGCAAGGAAGTTAATAAACTATACATCATCCATTTTTCATGCAAAAAATTTTTTTATGAAAAAAATACAATGGACTATACATTGTCTTTTTTCAATTTTTTATGAAAAAATTTTATCGACTATAAATCGTCCGATTCGTGTGCAAATAATTATATAGACTATACATCGTCTATTTTAGATGCAAAAAATTAAATGGACTGACTATATATACAAAATTTAATGGACTATACATCGTCCATTTTTAAATTAAAAAAAAAAAAAATTAAATTGACTATAATTCGTCCATTTCGTATCTAAAAAATTAAATGGACTATATACGTCGTCTTCTTTTCGTATACATCGTCTTTTTTTAAATTTTTTATGAAAAAATTTTATCGACTATAAGTCGTCCGATTCGTGTGCAAATAATTATGTAGACTATACAACGTATATTTTAGATGCAAAAAATTAAATGGACTGACTATATATACAAAATTTAATGGACTATACATCGTCTATTTTTAAATTAAAAAAAAAAAAATTAAATTGACTATAATTCGTCCATTTCGTATCTAAAAAATTAAATGGACTAATACGTCGTCTTCTTTTCGTGCAAAGAATTTAATAAACTATACATCATCCATTTTTCATGCAAAAAATTTTTTTATGAAAAAAATACAATGGACTATACATTGTCTTTTTTCAATTTTTTATGAAAAAATTTTATCGACTATAAATCGTCCGATTCGTGTGCAAATAATTATATAGACTATACATCATCTATTTTAGATGCACAAAATTAAATGGACTGACTGTATATACAAAATTTAATTGACTATACATCGTCCATTTTTAAATTAAAAAAAAATTTAATTGACTATAATTCGTCCATTTCGTATCTAAAAAATTAAATGGACTATATACGTCGTCTTCTTTTCGTGCAAAAAATTTAATAAACTATACATCATCCATTTTTCATGCAAAAAATTTTTTTATGCAAAAAATATAATGGACTATACATCGTCTTTTTTTTTAATTTTTTATGAAAAAATTTTATCGACTATAAGTCGTCCGATTCGTGTGCAAATAATTATATAGACTATACATCGTCTATTTTAGATGCACAAAATTAAATGGACTGTTTGTATATACAAAATTTAATTGACTATACATCGTCCATTTTTAAATAAAAAAAAAATAAATTGACTATAATTCGTCCATTTCGTATCTAAAAAATTAAATAGACTATATACGTCGTCTTCTTGTCGTGCAAGGAAGTTAATAAACTATACATCATCCATTTTTCATGGAAAAAATTTTTTTATGAAAAAAATATAATGGACTATACATCGTCTTTTTTTAAATTTTTTATGAAAAAATTTTATCGACTATAAGTCGTCCGATTCGTGTGCAAATAATTATGTAGACTATACATCGTCTATTTTAGATGCAAAAAATTAAATGGACTGACTATATATACAAAATTTAATGGACTATACATCGTCCATTTTTAAATAAAAAAAAAATTAAATTGTCTATAATTCGTCCATTTCGTATCTAAAAAATTAAATGGACTATATACGTCGTCTTCTTTTCGTGCACAAAATTTAATAAACTATACATCATCCAATTTTCATGCAAAAAATTTTTTTATGAAAAAAATATAATGGACTATACTCGTCTTTTTTTTTAATTTTTTATGAAAAAATTTTATCGACTATAAGTCGTCCGATTCGTGTGCAAATAATTATGTAGACTATACATCGTCTATTTTAGATGCAAAAAATTAAATGGACTGACTATATATACAAAATTTAATGGACTATACATCGTCCATTTTTAAATAAAAAAAAAATTAAATTGTCTATAACTCGTCCATTTCGTATCTAAAAAATTAAATGGACTATATACGTCGTCTTCTTTTCGTGCAAAGAATTTAATAAACTATACATCATCCATTTTTCATGCAAAAAATTTTTTTATGAAAAAAATATAATGGACGTCTTTTTTTAAATTTTTTATGAAAAAATTTTATCGACTATAAGTCGTCCGATTCGTGTGCAAATAATTATGTAGACTATACATGGTCTATTTTAGATGCAAAAAATTAAATGGACTGACTATATATACAAAATTTAATGGACTATACATCGTCTATTTTTAAATTAAAAAAAAAAAAAAAAATTAAATTGACTATAATTCGTCCATTTCGTATCTAAAAAATTAAATGGACTAATACGTCGTCTTCTTTTCGTGCAAAGAATTTAATAAACTATACATCATCCATTTTTCATGCAAAAAATTTTTTTATGAAAAAAATACAATGGACTATACATCGTCTTTTTTCAATTTTTTATGAAAAAATTTTATCGACTATAAATCGTCCGATTCGTGTGCAAATAATTATATAGACTATACATCGTCTATTTTAGATGCACAAAATTAAATGGACTGACTGTATATACAAAATTTAATTGACTATACATCGTCCATTTTTAAATTAAAAAAAAAATTTAATTGACTATAATTCGTCCATTTCGTATCTAAAAAATTAAATGGACTATATACGTCGTCTTCTTTTCGTGCAAAAAATTTAATAAACTATACATCATCCATTTTTCATGGAAAAAATTTTTTTATGAAAAAAATATAATGGAAAAATATAATGAAAAAAATATAATCGTCTTTTTTTAAATTTTTTATGAAAAAATTTTATCGACTATAAGTCGTCCGATTCGTGTGCAAATAATTATGTAGACTATACATCGTCTATTTTAGATGCAAAAAATTAAATGGACTGACTATATATACAAAATTTAATGGACTATACATCGTCCATTTTTAAATAAAAAAAAAAATTAAATTGTCTATAATTCGTCCATTTCGTATCTAAAAAATTAAATGGACTATATATATGTCGTCTTCTTTTCGTGCACAAAATTTAATAAACTATACATCATCCATTTTTCATGCAAAAAATTTTTTTATGAAAAAAATATAATGGACTATACATCGTCTTTTTTTTAAATTTTTTATGAAAAAATTTTATCGACTATAAGTCGTCCGATTCGTGTGCAAATAATTATATAGACTACACATCGTCTATTTTAGATGCAAAAAATTAAATGGACTGACTATATATACAAAATTTAATGGACTATACATCGTCCATTTTTAAATAAAAAAAAAATTAAATTGACTATAACTCGTCCATTTCGTATCTAAAAAATTAAATGGACATCATCCATTTTTCATGCAAAAAATTTTTTTATGCAAAAAATATAATGGACTATACATCGTCTTTTTTTTAAATTTTTTATGAAAAAATTTTATCGACTATAAGTCGTCCGATTCGTGTGCAAATAATTATATAGACTACACATCGTCTATTTTAGATGCAAAAAATTAAATGGACTGACTATATATACAAAATTTAATGGACTATACATCGTCCATTTTTAAATAAAAAAAAAAATTAAATTGACTATAATTCGTCCATTTCGTATCTAAAAAATTAAATGGACTATATACGTCGTCTTCTTTTCGTGCAAAGAATTTAATATACTATACATCATCCATTTTTCATGCAAAAAATTTTTTTATGAAAAAAATATAATGGACGTCTTTTTTTAAATTTTTTATGAAAAAATTTTATCGACTATAAGTCGTCCGATTGTGTGCAAATAATTATGTAGACTATACATCGTCTATTTTAGATGCAAAAAATTAAATGGACTGACTATATATACAAAATTTAATGGACTATACATCGTCCATTTTTAAATTAAAAAAAAAAATTAAATTGACTATAATACGTCCATTTCGTATCTAAAAAATTATATGGACTATATACGTCGTCTTCTTTTCGTGCAAAGAATTTAATAAACTATACATCATCCATTTTTCATGGAAAAAATTTTTTTATGAAAAAAATATAATGGACTATACATCGTCTTTTTTTCAATTTCTTATGAAAAAATTTTATCGACTATAAATCGTCCGATTCGTGTGCAAATAATTATATAGACTATACATCGTCTATTTTAGATGCACAAAATTAAATGGACTGACTATATATACAAAATTTAATGGACTATACATCGTCCATTTTTAAATTAAAAAAAAAATTAAATTGACTATAATTCGTCCATTTCGTATCTAAAAAATTAAATGGACTATATTCGTCGTCTTCTTTTCGTGCAAAGAATTTAATAAACTATACATCATCCATTTTTCATGCAAAAAATTTTTTTATGAAAAAAATATAATGGACTATACATCGTCTTTTTTTAAATTTTTTATGAAAAAATTTTATCGACTATAAGTCGTCCGATTCATGTGCAAATAATTATGTAGACTATACATCGCCTATTTTAGATGCAAAAAATTAAATGGACTGACTATATATACAAAATTTAATGGACTATACATCGTCCATTTTTAAATTAAAAAAAAAATTAAATTGACTATAATTCGTCCATTTCATATCTAAAAAATTAAATGGACTATATACGTCGTCTTCTTTTCTTGCAAAGAATTTAATAAACTATACATCATCCATTTTTCATGGAAAAAATTTTTTTATGAAAAAAATATAATGGACTATACATCGTCTTTTTTTAGATTTTTTAGGAAAAAATTTTATCGACTATAAGTCGTCCGATTCGTGTGCAAATAATTATGTAGACTATACATCGTCTATTTTAGATGCAAAAAATTAAATGGACTGACTATATATACAAAATTTAATGGACTATACATCGTCCATTTTTAAATTAAAAAAAAAAAATTAAATTGACTATAATACGTCCATTTCGTATCTAAAAAATTATATGGACTATATACGTCGTCTTCTTTTCGTGCAAAGAATTTAATAAACTATACATCATCCATTTTTCATGGAAAAAATTTTTTTATGAAAAAAATATAATGGACTATACATCGTCTTTTTTTCAATTTTTTATGAAAAAATTTTATCGACTATAAATCGTCCGATTCGTGTGCAAATAATTATATAGACTATACATCGTCTATTTTAGATGCACAAAATTAAATGGACTGACTATATATACAAAATTTAATGGACTATACATCGTCCATTTTTAAATTAAAAAAAAAATTAAATTGACTATAATTCGTCCATTTCGTATCTAAAAAATTAAATGGACTATATTCGTCGTCTTCTTTTCGTGCAAAGAATTTAATAAACTATACATCATCCATTTGTCATGCAAAAAATTTTTTTATGAAAAAAATATAATGGACTATACATCGTCTTTTTTTAAATTTTTTATGAAAAAATTTTATCGACTATAAGTCGTCCGATTCGTGTGCAAATAATTATGTAGACTATACATCGTCTATTTCAGATGCAAAAAATTAAATGGACTGACTATATATACAAAATTTAATGGAAAAAATTAAATTGACTATAATTCGTCCATTTCGTATCTAAAAAGTTAAATGGACTATATACGTCGTCTTCTTTTCGTGCAAAGAATTTAATAAACTATACATCATCCATTTTTCATGGAAAAAATTTTTTTATGAAAAAAATATAATGGACTATACATCGTCTTTTTTTAAATTTTTTATGAAAAAATTTTATCGACTATAAGTCGTCCGATTCATGTGCAAATAATTATGTAGACTATAAATCGTCTATTTTAGATGCAAAAAATTAAATGGACTGACTATATATACAAAATTTAATGGACTATACATCGTCCATTTTTAAATTAAAAAAAAAAAAAATTAAATTGACTATAATTCGTCCATTTCATATCTAAAAAATTAAATGGACTATATACGTCGTCTTCTTTTCGTGCAAAGAATTTAATAAACTATACATCATCCATTTTTCATGCAAAAAATATTTTTATGAAAAAAATATAATGGACTATACATCGTCCATTTTTAAATTAAAAAAAAAATTAAATTGACTATAATTCGTCCATTTCGTATCTAAAAAATTAAATGGACTATATACGTCGTCTTATTTTCGTGCAAAGAATTTAATAAAATATACATCATCCATTTTTCATGCAAAAAATTTTTTTATGAAAAAAATATAATGGACTATACATCGTCTGTTTTTAAATTTTTTATGAAAAAATTTTATCGACTATAAGTCGTCCGATTCGTGTGCAAATAATTATGTAGACTATACATCGTCTATTTCAGATACAAAAAATTAAATGGACTGACTATATATACAAAATTTAATGGACTATACATCGTCCATTTTTAAATTAAAAAAAAAAATTAAATTGACTATAATTCGTCCATTTCGTATCAAAAAAGTTAAATGGACTATATACGTCGTCTTCTTTTCGTGCAAAGAATTTAATAAACTATACATCATCCATTTTTCATGCAAAAAATTTTTTTATGAAAAAAATATAATGGACTATACATCGTCTTTTTTTAGATTTTTTAGGAAAAAATTTTATCGACTATAAGTCGTCCGATTCGTGTGCAAATAATTATGTAGACTATACATCGTCTATTTTAGATGCAAAAAATTAAATGGACTGACTATATATACAAAATTTAATGGACTATACATCGTCCATTTGTAAATTAAAAAAAAAAATTAAATTGACTATAATTCGTTCATTTCGTATCTAAAAAATTAAATGGGCTATATACGTCGTCTTGTTTTCGTGCAAAGAATTTAATAAACTATACATCATCCATTTTTCATGCAAAAAATTTTTTTATGAAAAAAATATAATGGACTATACATCGTCTTTTTTTAAATTTTTTATGAAAAAATTTTATCGACTATAAATCGTCCGATTCGTGTGCAAATATTTATATTGACTATACATCGTTTATTTTAGATGCAAAAAATTAAATGGACTGACTGTATATACAAAATTTAATGGACTATACATCGTCCATTTTTAAATTAAAAAAAAAATAAATTGACTATAATTCGTCCATTTCGTATCTAAAAAATTAAATGGACTATATACGTCGTCTTCTTTTCGTGCAAAAAATTTAATAAACTATACATCATCCATTTTTCATGGAAAAAATTTTTTTATGAAATTATATAGACTATACATCGTCTATTTTAGGTGCAAAAAATTAAATGGACTGACTATATATACAAAATTTAATGGACTATACATCGTCCATTTTTAAATTAAAAAAAAATTAAATTGACTATAATTCGTCCATTTCGTATCTAAAAAATTAAATAGACTATATACGTCGTCTTATTTTCGTGCAAAGAATTTAATAAACTATACATCATCCATTTGTCATGCAAAAATTTTTTTTATGAAAAAAATATAATGGACTATACATCGTCTTTTTTTAAATTTTTTATGAAAAAATTTTATCGACTATAAATCGTCCGATTCGTGTGCAAATAATTATATAGACTATACATCGTCTATTTTAAATGCACAAAATTAAATGGACTGACTATATATACAAAATTTAATGGACTATACATCGTCCATTTTTAAATTAAAAAAAAAAAAATTAAATTGACTATAATTCGTCCATTTCGTATCTAAAAAATTAAATGGACTATATACGTCGTCTTCTTTTCGTGCAAAGAATTTAATAAACTATACATCATCCATTTTTCATGGAAAAAATTTTTTTATGAAAAAAATATACTGGACGATACATCGTCCATTTTTAAATTAAAAAAAAATTAAATTGACTATAATTCGTCCATTTCGTATCAAAAAAATTAAATGGACTATATACGTCGTCTTCTTTTCGTATACATCGTCTTTTTTTAAATTTTTTATGAAAAAATTTTATCGACTATAAGTCGTCCGATTCGTGTGCAAATAATTATGTAGACTATACAACGTATATTTTAGATGCAAAAAATTAAATGGACTGACTATATATACAAAATTTAATGGACTATACATCGTCTATTTTTAAATTAAAAAAAAAAAATTAAATTGACTATAATTCGTCCATTTCGTATCTAAAAAATTAAATGGACTAATACGTCGTCTTCTTTTCGTGCAAAGAATTTAATAAACTATACATCATCCATTTTTCATGCAAAAAATTTTTTTATGAAAAAAATACAATGGACTATACATCGTCTTTTTTTCAATTTTTTATGAAAAAATTTTATCGACTATAGATCGTCCGATTCGTGTGCAAATAATTATATAGACTATACATCGTCTATTTTAGATGCACAAAATTAAATGGACTGACTGTATATACAAAATTTAATTGACTATACATCGTCCATTTTTAAATTAAAAAAAAAATTTAATTGACTATAATTCGTCCATTTCGTATCTAAAAAATTAAATGGACTATATACGTCGTCTTCTTTTCGTGCAAAAAATTTAATAAACTATACATCATTTATTTTTCATGCAAAAAATTTTTTATGCAAAAAATATAATGGACTATACATCGTCTTTTTTTTAATTTTTTATGAAAAAATTTTATCGACTATAAGTCGTCCGATTCGTGTGCAAATAATTATATAGACTATACATCGTCTATTTTAGATGCACAAAATTAAATGGACTGACTGTATATACAAAATTTAATTGACTATACATCGTCCATTTTTAAATTAAAAAAAAAAATAAATTGACTATAATTCGTCCATTTCGTATCTAAAAAATTAAATAGACTATATACGTCGTCTTCTTTTCGTGCAAAGAATTTAATAAACTATACATCATCCATTTTTCATGGAAAAAATTTTTTTATGAAAAAAATATAATGGACTATACATCGTCTTTTTTTAGATTTTTTAGGAAAAAATTTTATCGACTATAAGTCGTCCGATTCGTGTGCAAATAATTATGTAGACTATACATCGTCTATTTTAGATGCAAAAAATTAAATGGACTGACTATATATACAAAATTTAATGGACTATACATCGTCCATTTTTAAATTAAAAAAAAAAATTAAATTGACTATAATTCGTTCATTTCGTATCTAAAAAATTAAATGGACTATATACGTCGTCTTGTTTTCGTGCAAAGAATTTAATAAACTATACATCATCCATTTTTCATGCAAAACTTTTTTTTATGAAAAAAATATAATGGACTATACATCGTCTTTTTTTAAATTTTTTATGAAAAAATTTTATCGACTATAAATCGTCCGATTCGTGTGCAAATAATTATATAGACTATACATCGTCTATTTTAGATGCAAAAAATTAAATGGACTGACTGTATATACAAAATTTAATGGACTATACATCGTCCATTTTTAAATTAAAAAAAAAATAAATTGACTATAATTCGTCCATTTCGTATCTAAAAAATTAAATGGACTATATACGTCGTCTTCTTTTCGTGCAAGGAATTTAATAAACAATACATCATCCATTTTTCATGGAAAAAATTTTTTTATGAAATTATATAGACTATACATCGTCTATTTTAGATGCAAAAAATTAAATGGACTGACTATATATACAAAATTTAATGGACTATACATCGTCCATTTTTAAATTAAAAAAAAAATAAATTGACTATAATTCGTCCATTTCGTATCTAAAAAATTAAATGGACTATATACGTCGTCTTCTTTTCGTGCAAAAAATTTAATAAACTATACATCATCCATTTTTCATGGAAAAAATTTTTTTATGAAATTATATAGACTATACATCGTCTATTTTAGATGCAAAAAATTAAATGGACTGACTATATATACAAAGTTTAATGGACTATACATCGTCCATTTTTAAATAAAAAAAAAAATTAAATTGACTATAATTCGTCCATTTCGTATCTAAAAAATTAAATAGACTATATACGTCGTCTTATTTTCGTGCAAAGAATTTAATAAACTATACATCATCCATTTGTCATGCAAAAATTTTTTTTATGAAAAAAATATAATGGACTATACATCGTCTATTTTTAAATTTTTTATGAAAAAATTTTATCGACTATAAATCGTCCGATTCGTGTGCAAATAATTATATAGACTATACATCGTCTATTTTAAATGCACAAAATTAAATGGACTGACTATATATACAAAATTTAATGGACTATACATCGTCCATTTTTAAATTAAAAAAAAAAAATTAAATTGACTATAATTCGTCCATTTCGTATCTAAAAAATTAAATGGACTATATACGTCGTCTTCTTTTCGTGCAAAGAATTTAATAAACTATACATCATCCATTTTTCATGGAAAAAATTTTTTTATGGAAAAAATATAATGGACGATACATCGTCTATTTTAGATGCAAAAAATTAAATGGACTGACTATATATACAAAATTTAATGGACTATACATCGTCCATTTTTAAATTAAAAAAAAAATTAAATTGACTATAATTCGTCCATTTCGTATCTAAAAAATTAAATAGACTATATACGTCGTCTTATTTTCGTGCAAAGAATTTAATAAACTATACATCATCCATTTGTCATGCAAAAATTTTTTTTATGAAAAAAATATAATGGACTATACATCGTCTTTTTTTTAATTTTTTATGAAAAAATTTTATCGACTATAAATCGTCCGATTCGTGTGCAAATAATTATATAGACTATACATCGTCTATTTTAAATGCACAAAATTAAATGGACTGACTATATATACAAAATTTAATGGACTATACATCGTCCATTTTTAAATTAAAAAAAAAAATTAAATTGACTATAATTCGTCCATTTCGTATCTAAAAAATTAAATGGACTATATACGTCGTCTTCTTTTCGTGCAAAGAATTTAATAAACTATACATCATCCATTTTTCATGCAAAAAATTTTTTTATGAAAAAAATATAATGGATTATACATCGTCTGTTTTTAAATTTTTTATGAAAAAATTTTATCGACTATAAGTCGTCCGATTCGTGTGCAAATAATTATGTAGACTATACATCGTCTATTTCAGATACAAAAAATTAAATGGACTGACTATATATACAAAATTTAATGGACTATACATCGTCCATTTTTAAATTAAAAAAAAAAATTAAATTGACTATAATTCGTCCATTTCGTATCAAAAAAGTTAAATGGACTATATACGTCGTCTTCTTTTCGTGCAAAGAATTTAATAAACTATACATCATCCATTTTTCATGCAAAAAATTTTTTTTATGAAAAAAATATAATGGACTATTATACATCGTCTTTTTTTAAATTTTTTATGAAAAAATTTTATCGACTATAAGTCGTCCGATTCATGTGCAAATAATTATGTAGACTATATATCGCCTATTTTAGATGCAAAAAATTAAATGGACTGACTATATATACAAAATTTAATGGACTATACATCGTCCATTTTTAAATTAAAAAAAAAAATTAAATTGACTATAATTCGTCCATTTCATATCTAAAAAATTAAATGGACTATATACGTCGTCTTCTTTTCGTGCAAAGAATTTAATAAATTATACATCATCCATTTTTCATGGAAAAAATTTTTTTATGAAAAAAATATAATGGACTATACATCGTCTTTTTTTAGATTTTTTAGGAAAAAATTTTATCGACTATAAGTCGTCCGATTCGTGTGCAAATAATTATGTAGACTATACATCGTCTATTTTAGATGCAAAAAATTAAATGGACTGACTATATATACAAAATTTAATGGACTATACATCGTCCATTTGTAAATTAAAAAAAAAAATTAAATTGACTATAATTCGTTCATTTCGTATCTAAAAAATTAAATGGGCTATATACGTCGTCTTGTTTTCGTGCAAAGAATTTAATAAACTATACATCATCCATTTTTCATGCAAAAAATTTTTTTATGAAAAAAATATAATGGACTATACATCGTCTTTTTTTAAATTTTTTATGAAAAAATTTTATCGACTATAAATCGTCCGATTCGTGTGCAAATAATTATATTGACTATACATCGTCTATTTTAGATGCAAAAAATTAAATGGACTGACTGTATATACAAAATTTAATAAACTATACATCATCCATTTGTCATGCAAAAATTTTTTTTATGAAAAAAATATAATGGACTATACATCGTCTTTTTTTTAATTTTTTATGAAAAAATTTTATCGACTATAAATCGTCCGATTCGTGTGCAAATAATTATATAGACTATACATCGTCTATTTTAAATGCACAAAATTAAATGGACTGACTATATATACAAAATTTAATGGACTATACATCGTCCATTTTTAAATTAAAAAAAAAAAATTAAATTGACTATAATTCGTCCATTTCGTATCTAAAAAATTAAATGGACTATATACGTCGTCTTCTTTTCGTGCAAAGAATTTAATAAACTATACATCATCCATTTTTCATGCAAAAAATATTTTTATGAAAAAAATATAATGGACTATACATCGTCCATTTTTAAATTAAAAAAAAAATTAAATTGACTATAATTCGTCCATTTCGTATCTAAAAAATTAAATGGACTATATACGTCGTCTTATTTTCGTGCAAAGAATTTAATAAACTATACATCATCCATTTTTCATGCAAAAAATTTTTTTATGAAAAAAATATAATGGACTATACATCGTCTGTTTTTAAATTTTTTATGAAAAAATTTTATCGACTATAAGTCGTCCGATTCGTGTGCAAATAATTATGTAGACTATACATCGTCTATTTCAGATACAAAAAATTAAATGGACTGACTATATATACAAAATTTAATGGACTATACATCGTCCATTTTTAAATTAAAAAAAAAAATTAAATTGACTATAATTCGTCCATTTCGTATCAAAAAAGTTAAATGGACTATATACGTCGTCTTCTTTTCGTGCAAAGAATTTAATAAACTATACATCATCCATTTTTCATGCAAAAAATTTTTTTTATGAAAAAAATATAATGGACTATTATACATCGTCTTTTTTTAAATTTTTTATGAAAAAATTTTATCGACTATAAGTCGTCCGATTCATGTGCAAATAATTATGTAGACTATACATCGCCTATTTTAGATGCAAAAAATTAAATGGACTGACTATATATACAAAATTTAATGGACTATACATCGTCCATTTTTAAATTAAAAAAAAAATTAAATTGACTATAATTCGTCCATTTCATATCTAAAAAATTAAATGGACTATATACGTCGTCTTCTTTTCGTGCAAAGAATTTAATAAATTATACATCATCCATTTTTCATGGAAAAAATTTTTTTATGAAAAAAATATAATGGACTATACATCGTCTTTTTTTAGATTTTTTAGGAAAAAATTTTATCGACTATAAGTCGTCCGATTCGTGTGCAAATAATTATGTAGACTATACATCGTCTATTTTAGATGCAAAAAATTAAATGGACTGACTATATATACAAAATTTAATGGACTATACATCGTCCATTTGTAAATTAAAAAAAAAAATTAAATTGACTATAATTCGTTCATTTCGTATCTAAAAAATTAAATGGGCTATATACGTCGTCTTGTTTTCGTGCAAAGAATTTAATAAACTATACATCATCCATTTTTCATGCAAAAAATTTTTTTATGAAAAAAATATAATGGACTATACATCGTCTTTTTTTAAATTTTTTATGAAAAAATTTTATCGACTATAAATCGTCCGATTCGTGTGCAAATAATTATATTGACTATACATCGTCTATTTTAGATGCAAAAAATTAAATGGACTGACTGTATATACAAAATTTAATGGACTATACATCGTCCATTTTTAAATTAAAAAAAAATAAATTGACTATAATTCGTCCATTTCGTATCTAAAAAATTAAATGGACTATATACGTCGTCTTCTTTTCGTGCAAAAAATTTAATAAACTATACATCATCCATTTTTCATGTAAAAAAATTTTTTTATGAAATTATATAGACTATACATCGTCTATTTTAGATGCAAAAAATTAAATGGACTGACTATATATACAAAATTTAATGGACTATACATCGTCCATTTTTAAATTAAAAAAAAAATTAAATTGACTATAATTCGTCCATTTCGTATCTAAAAAATTAAATGGACTATATACGTCGTCTTCTTTTCGTGCAAGGAATTTAATAAACAATACATCATCCATTTTTCATGGAAAAAATTTTTTTATGAAATTATATAGACTATACATCGTCTATTTTAGATGCAAAAAATTAAATGGACTGACTATATATACAAAATTTAATGGACTATACATCGTCCATTTTTAAATTAAAAAAAAATAAATTGACTATAATTCGTCCATTTCGTATCTAAAAAATTAAATGGACTATATACGTCGTCTTCTTTTCGTGCAAAAAATTTAATAAACTATACATCATCCATTTTTCATGGAAAAAATTTTTTTATGAAATTATATAGACTATACATCGTCTATTTTAGATGCAAAAAATTAAATGGACTGACTATATATACAAAATTTAATGGACTATACATCGTCCATTTTTAAATTAAAAAAAAAATTAAATTGACTATAATTCGTCCATTTCGTATCTAAAAAATTAAATAGACTATATACGTCGTCTTATTTTCGTGCAAAGAATTTAATAAACTATACATCATCCATTTGTCATGCAAAAAATTTTTTTTATGAAAAAAATATAATGGACTATTATACATCGTCTTTTTTTTAATTTTTTATGAAAAAATTTTATCGACTATAACTCGTCCGATTCATGTGCAAATAATTATGTAGACTATACATCGCCTATTTTAGATGCAAAAAATTAAATGGACTGACTATATATACAAAATTTAATGGACTATACATCGTCCATTTTTAAATTAAAAAAAAAAAATTAAATTGACTATAATTCGTCCATTTCATATCTAAAAAATTAAATGGACTATATACGTCGTCTTCTTTTCGTGCAAAGAATTTAATAAATTATACATCATCCATTTTTCATGGAAAAAATTTTTTTATGAAAAAAATATAATGGACTATACATCGTCTTTTTTTAGATTTTTTAGGAAAAAATTTTATCGACTATAAGTCGTCCGATTCGTGTGCAAATAATTATGTAGACTATACATCGTCTATTTTAGATGCAAAAAATTAAATGGACTGACTATATATACAAAATTTAATGGACTATACATCGTCCATTTGTAAATTAAAAAAAAAAATTAAATTGACTATAATTCGTTCATTTCGTATCTAAAAAATTAAATGGGCTATATACGTCGTCTTGTTTTCGTGCAAAGAATTTAATAAACTATACATCATCCATTTTTCATGCAAAAAATTTTTTTATGAAAAAAATATAATGGACTATACATCGTCTTTTTTTAAATTTTTTATGAAAAAATTTTATCGACTATAAATCGTCCGATTCGTGTGCAAATAATTATATTGACTATACATCGTCTATTTTAGATGCAAAAAATTAAATGGACTGACTGTATATACAAAATTTAATGGACTATACATCGTCCATTTTTAAATTAAAAAAAAAATAAATTGACTATAATTCGTCCATTTCGTATCTAAAAAATTAAATGGACTATATACGTCGTCTTCTTTTCGTGCAAAAAATTTAATAAACTATACATCATCCATTTTTCATGGAAAAAATTTTTTTATGAAATTATATAGACTATACATCGTCTATTTTAGATGCAAAAAATTAAATGGACTGACTATATATACAAAATTTAATGGACTATACATCGTCCATTTTTAAATTAAAAAAAAAATTAAATTGACTATAATTCGTCCATTTCGTATCTAAAAAATTAAATGGACTATATACGTCGTCTTCTTTTCGTGCAAGGAATTTAATAAACAATACATCATCCATTTTTCATGGAAAAAATTTTTTTATGAAATTATATAGACTATACATCGTCTATTTTAGATGCAAAAAATTAAATGGACTGACTATATATACAAAATTTAATGGACTATACATCGTCCATTTTTAAATTAAAAAAAAAATAAATTGACTATAATTCGTCCATTTCGTATCTAAAAAATTAAATGGACTATATACGTCGTCTTCTTTTCGTGCAAAAAATTTAATAAACTATACATCATCCATTTTTCATGGAAAAAATTTTTTTATGAAATTATATAGACTATACATCGTCTATTTTAGATGCAAAAAATTAAATGGACTGACTATATATACAAAATTTAATGGACTATACATCGTCCATTTTTAAATTAAAAAAAAAATTAAATTGACTATAATTCGTCCATTTCGTATCTAAAAAATTAAATAGACTATATACGTCGTCTTATTTTCGTGCAAAGAATTTAATAAACTATACATCATCCATTTGTCATGCAAAAATTTTTTTTATGAAAAAAATATAATGGACTATACATCGTCTTTTTTTTAATTTTTTATGAAAAAATTTTATCGACTATAAATCGTCCGATTCGTGTGCAAATAATTATATAGACTATACATCGTCTATTTTAAATGCACAAAATTAAATGGACTGACTATATATACAAAATTTAATGGACTATACATCGTCCATTTTTAAATTAAAAAAAAAAAATTAAATTGACTATAATTCGTCCATTTCGTATCTAAAAAATTAAATGGACTATATACGTCGTCTTCTTTTCGTGCAAAGAATTTAATAAACTATACATCATCCATTTTTCATGCAAAAAATATTTTTATGAAAAAAATATAATGGACTATACATCGTCCATTTTTAAATTAAAAAAAAAATTAAATTGACTATAATTCGTCCATTTCGTATCTAAAAAATTAAATGGACTATATACGTCGTCTTCTTTTCGTATACATCGTCTTTTTTTAAATTTTTTATGAAAAAATTTTATCGACTATAAATCGTCCGATTCGTGTGCAAATAATTATATTGACTATACATCGTCTATTTTAGATGCAAAAAATTAAATGGACTGACTGTATATACAAAATTTAATGGACTATACATCGTCCATTTTTAAATTAAAAAAAAAATAAATTGACTATAATTCGTCCATTTCGTATCTAAAAAATTAAATGGACTATATACGTCGTCTTCTTTTCGTGCACAAAATTTAATAAACTATACATCATCCATTTTTCATGGAAAAAATTTTTTTATGAAATTATATAGACTATACATCGTCTATTTTAGATGCAAAAAATTAAATGGACTGACTATATATACAAAATTTAATGGACTATACATCGTCCATTTTTAAATTAAAAAAAAATTAAATTGACTATAATTCGTCCATTTCGTATCTAAAAAATTAAATAGACTATATACGTCGTCTTGTTTTCGTGCAAAGAATTTAATAAACTATACATCATCCATTTCTCATGCAAAAAAATTTTTAAGAAAAAAATATAATGGACTATACATCGTCTTTTTTTAAATTTTTTATGAAAAAATTTTATCGACTATAAATCGTCCGATTCGTGTGCAAATAATTATATAGACTATACATCGTCTATTTTAAATGCACAAAATTAAATGGACTGACTATATATACAAAATTTAATGGACTATACATCGTCCATTTTTAAATTAAAAAAAAAATTAAATTGACTATAATTCGTCCATTTCGTATCTAAAAAATTAAATGGACTATATACGTCGTCTTCTTTTCGTGCAAAGAATTTAATAAACTATACATCATCCATTTTTCATGGAAAAAATTTTTTTATGAAAAAAATATACTGGACGATACATCGTCCATTTTTAAATTAAAAAAAAATTAAATTGACTATAATTCGTCCATTTCGTATCAAAAAAATTAAATGGACTATATACGTCGTCTTCTTTTCGTATACATCGTCTTTTTTTAAATTTTTTATGAAAAAATTTTATCGACTATAAGTCGTCCGATTCGTGTGCAAATAATTATGTAGACTATACAACGTATATTTTAGATGCAAAAAATTAAATGGACTGACTATATATACAAAATTTAATGGACTATACATCGTCTATTTTTAAATTAAAAAAAAAAAATTAAATTGACTATAATTCGTCCATTTCGTATCTAAAAAATTAAATGGACTAATACGTCGTCTTCTTTTCGTGCAAAGAATTTAATAAACTATACATCATCCATTTTTCATGCAAAAAATTTTTTTATGAAAAAAATACAATGGACTATACATCGTCTTTTTTTCAATTTTTTATGAAAAAATTTTATCGACTATAAATCGTCCGATTCGTGTGCAAATAATTATATAGACTATACATCGTCTATTTTAGATGCACAAAATTAAATGGACTGACTGTATATACAAAATTTAATTGACTATACATCGTCCATTTTTAAATTAAAAAAAAAATTTAATTGACTATAATTCGTCCATTTCGTATCTAAAAAATTAAATGGACTATATACGTCGTCTTCTTTTCGTGCAAAAAATTTAATAAACTATACATCATCCATTTTTCATGCAAAAAATTTTTTATGCAAAAAATATAATGGACTATACATCGTCTTTTTTTTAATTTTTTATGAAAAAATTTTATCGACTATAAGTCGTCCGATTCGTGTGCAAATAATTATATAGACTATACATCGTCTATTTTAGATGCACAAAATTAAATGGACTGACTGTATATACAAAATTTAATTGACTATACATCGTCCATTTTTAAATTAAAAAAAAAAATAAATTGACTATAATTCATCCATTTCGTATCTAAAAAATTAAATAGACTATATACGTCGTCTTCTTTTCGTGCAAAGAATTTAATAAACTATACATCATCCATTTTTCATGCAAAAAATTTTTTTATGAAAAAAATATAATGGACTATACATCGTCTTTTTTTAGATTTTTTATGAAAAAATTTTATCGACTATAAGTCGTCCGATTCGTGTGCAAATAATTATGTAGACTATACATCGTCTATTTTAGATGCAAAAAATTAAATGGACTGACTATATATACAAAATTTAATGGACTATACATCGTCCATTTTTAAATAAAAAAAAAAATTAAATTGACTATAATTCGTCCATTTCGTATCTAAAAAATTAAATGGACTATATACGTCGTCTTCTTTTCGTGCACAAAATTTAATAAACTATACATCATCCATTTTTCATGCAAAAAATTTTTTTATGAAAAAAATATAATGGACTATACATCGTCTTTTTTTTAAATTTTTTATGAAAAAATTTTATCGACTATAAGTCGTCCGATTCGTGTGCAAATAATTATATAGACTACACATCGTCTATTTTAGATGCAAAAAATTAAATGGACTGACTATATATACAAAATTTAATGCACTATACATCGTCCATTTTTAAATAAAAAAAAAATTAAATTGACTATAACTCGTCCATTTCGTATCTAAAAAATTAAATGGACTATATACGTCGTCTTCTTTTCGTGCAAAGAATTTAATAAACTATACATCATCCATTTTTCATGCAAAAAATTTTTTTATGAAAAAAATATAATGGACGTCTTTTTTTAAATTTTTTATGAAAAAATTTTATCGACTATAAGTCGTCCGATTCGTGTGCAAATAATTATGTAGACTATACATGGTCTAGTTTAGATGCAAAAAATTAAATGGACTGACTATATATACAAAATTTAATGGACTATACATCGTCCATTTTTAAATTAAAAAAAAAAATTAAATTGACTATAATTCGTCCATTTCGTATCTAAAAAATTAAATGGACTATATACGTCGTCTTCTTTTCGTGCAAAGAATTTAATAAACTATACATCATCCATTTTTCATGGAAAAAATTTTTTTATGAAAAAAATATAATGGACTATACATCGTCTTTTTTTCAATTTTTTATGAAAAAATTTTATCGACTATAAATCGTCCGATTCGTGTGCAAATAATTATATAGACTATACATCGTCTATTTAAGATGCACAAAATTAAATGGACTGACTGTATATACAAAATTTAATTGACTATACATCGTCCATTTTTAAATTAAAAAAAAAAAAATTAAATTGACTATAATTCGTCCATTTCGTATCTAAAAAATTAAATAGACTATATACGTCGTCTTCTTGTCGTGCAAGGAATTTAATAAACTATACATCATCCATTTTTCATGCAAAAAATTTTTTTATGAAAAAAATATAATGGACTATACATCGTCTTTTTTTCAATTTTTTATGAAAAAATTTTATCGACTATAAATCGTCCGATTCGTGTGCAAATAATTATATAGACTATACATCGTCTATTTTAGATGCACAAAATTAAATGGACTGACTGTATATACAAAATTTAATTGACTATACATCGTCCATTTTTAAATTTAAAAAAATTTAATTGACTATAATTCGTCCATTTGGTATCTAAAAAATTAAATGGACATCATCCATTTTTCATGCAAAAAATTTTTTTATGCAAAAAATATAATGGACTATACATCGTCTTTTTTTTAAATTTTTTATGAAAAAATTTTATCGACTATAAGTCGTCCGATTCGTGTGCAAATAATTATATAGACTACACATCGTCTATTTTAGATGCAAAAAATTAAATGGACTGACTATATATACAAAATTTAATGGACTATACATCGTCCATTTTTAAATAAGAAAAAAAATTAAATTGACTATAATTCGTCCATTTCGTATCTAAAAAATTAAATGGACTATATACGTCGCACAGTGGCGTGAATTAAAAAAAAAGTGGTAAAAAGTCCGCAACTTTTGAACTAGTTAACCGATTTCGATGAAACCAACTGTTTTGGAAAGTAGAAGTGTTGAAATTTTTAGAAAGCATATTTTGAGGCACCCTGTTGTAAGACAGGGTAGCTCCAAACAGCCTCAAAGTGGGAAAGTGCGGGTATCGAAATTCTTTCGGAGCTTGTAACTTTTGTAAATAGGGACCGATTTCAATAATTTTTTCAGCGGGACAATCTACGTTAAGAAATAAAAATAAAACATGCTGAGAGTACCATTTCATCTCTTTCAGTTTCCAAGTTATTTGACTTGAAAAATTTATTTTTTAATTTTTGGCCCTGACTTTTTTTATTCGTTAGTACATAACTTCTTTATTACTTGGCAAAAATCAGTATGTTTTAATGTTTTTGAAAGAAAACTTCATTACAATTCATATAAAAAAAAAATTTTTTTGATATCTCAAAAATTGTAGCAAGGAATAATTTTGCAATTTGGATTTTTAAAAATTATGAAAAAATTTGGTATATTTTGTGAAAAAAGTATTCTTAATTTTTTTGGAATATTTTAAAAAATTATTAAGTATTTGATAAAAACTTTGATTGTTTCTGAGAAAGGAGACATTGAGAAAGGCTGTGAAATAAATTTTGGAGATTGTTGTTGGTGCACCCTACATTCAGCATTGGTCGAAAACTAGCAATTTTTTTTCAAAAAATCCGATTTTCGGATGTGGCAAAAAAATTGCACGGTCGTTTTTGTAAATTTTTTGGTTTTTTATTATAAATAAATTTGTTGTTAGTAGCCTGTAAGAAACTTTCGACATCCTACACATAAATGTAGGCAGGAGAGGAGATTTTCTAAAAATTCTAAAATTTTTCTAACACAATTTTTCCCAATAAGAAAAAAGTATTATAAAATTATAAATTGGGAATCATTTTAATTTTTATCAATAGCATACATTTAGTTTTGCAAACTGAAAAAAAATTATTCTCCTACCTTCAATACTTTTTGAAATATTCGAAATCCAATTTTGATTAAAAATTTTAATTTTCTACATTTTTTATTTTTGTCTAAATTATTGATCTTATTTTCTTTACTGCAAATGTTTCTTAATTTTTTCTATGTTATTACAATAGTAGATATAATTATCTATTCAACGGTATATAATATGTATTCCTTTGCCATTATATCAGTTTTAAAATGTATACACAAATATAACACCTCAGGTAACAATTTACGTGTATATCTGATACTCAAACAAACCCACATTTTTTATGAACTCTTGAAGTATATTTATATACCTACAAGGACAAATAGATTGAGTTATTTATTTATTTAAAAAAATTAGTAGTTAATTTAACATTAGAACATTAAATTACGAACATTTTTTTATGTAGCTCCTTTTTAAACGCATCTAAATTGCCTAAGTTTTGAATATAATTTGACAGAGAATTCCAGAGACTTTTTGCCATGATATCAGATATTTGTTTGTGTGAATATAAATACTCATGTATCAAGATATATATGTACAATGTACATATCTATGAAAACTTACAACTAAATTTCTCGTTTTGATTCTGATAATTGTATTAAAAATATATTTAATAAGTTCAGTTTCATTTTCTTTATTACTCATATCTAAGTGCATGGATACATACATATGTTGTTTTTAATTTATATTTGGGTTTTACTTCAAGAATTTGCTTTAAAATAATCTGAGACATCATGGCCTAGCAAGCTATTAATTTCCTCTGCTTCGGGATCGTCCTTCTCGATTTCAATACTTATTTTTGGCAACCATTTCATTCTTATGCCTTGTAGGACTGGATCTGAAGACAATAGCAAATGATGCATTAAATCATTATTTTGAGCAACTCTAGAGCATTTACGTGTATTGAAAAGTCGATATTGCTTAACATCTCTATTTCTAGCTTCCTGTGCTTCTTCGGTTAGTTCCCCCAGAGGAAGAATGTTGTTTTCTATTATTTCTTTTGTATGTGCTAGCACTTTATGTACTGTTGGAGTTATTGATTTCCATGGATATAATTCATTTATTAGAATCAGGGTGTCTTTTGCATATTTTTCAAATTTGTCCTTATTAATTAACTTTTTGCTATTTATGACGGCCAGTATTATTTTGAAACGTCTTATGAGATTAAAGCTAATACCAGTTATAGAAGATGTGGTTTCAGGGTCATCAAAAAATCGCCTGGCAGTGTTGCCATTATTGGAGTTTCCATAGCCATATAAAGGTTTGTCAATGATTAAGCCACGTTTCATAAACTCATCTTGAATTCTTTTCTTTTCTTCCAACCGTATCTGTTTTAAAGCAGAATTATTCGCAACTGGAACGTTCTGAAGTTCTGGTACACTGCGATATTTATTGTCGTAAGATAGGTGTAAAATGTACTCCATGAATCGAATCCGAGCATGAAGTGGTGATATTCCAAGCTTAAGGGCATCTTCATTAGTTGGAGTATAATTCTCAATGTCCTTAAAATCGGAATTTTTCTTTCCGCATATATTACAAATCAAATAAGATTTTGTATCGGTTATTGCATTTGCAACTTTTCCATCTATCATTGTTAAATAAGGTCTAAAAGATACTGTTATTACTCGTCCTAATATATGAACGTCAATGGGTTCCATATTAGAAATTTCATGTTTTATACCATCAACCAGATTTTGAGTTGTTTCTTTGTTTTCCTTGATGTATTCAAAACGTATTGGTCGGCATAAAAACTTTGAGCCTGGAGTAGTATTTACCCACACATCTTTAAATGCATTTTTACTTGTTGAAGGCATTTCATTATGTAGTCGAAGCCTTAATGGTACTAACGATGCCATTAAAACTTTGGAAAAGTCATTATCGTATTCACTGGGCTGTCTATATTCTGAAAATCCAGATGATCCATCACATCACCATTTGTATATTAGTGTTAGTTCGGAATTATTACATGTATCTAAGTCTCTTTCGTCAAAAGTAGCGATCAGTCTTGATCCTGTATTATGAAGAAGGTCTGACAAACTAATATCAAGTCTTCTTGTTTAATCCTTTTGCTCCTGCGTCGAACGTTATCGTAATCTTTATTTGGCCGACCAAACTTCTTTGGGTATATTTTCGTAGATAGTCCCATATCTAACCAATCCTGATTTTTATTCTGAAATTTAGAAATTGATTTATTGCATTCACGTATCTTCTTTTCATATAATTAAAAAAAAAATCAAGTTTTTTCCATAAACCGGTGTTTACAGATAAACCATATGTAGTAGATATTGTGTACATCATTTGGTCTACCTTGTCCAACCGAGTACTCCCATCAGTGAGGTTTTCCCACATTAATTTGCAGAGCGATTTATTTTTAATTGTTATCTCCATGATAGCTATAACTGAAATAATGACATTAAATGCATCACAGCTTAAATATATAGCTATTTTACAAGCTACGAATACAAAACCGATACAAATATCAGGTAAAACCATATCCATATTAGAGATGTGCGCGCGGGAACCTTTGTCCTTGTAGGTATATAAATATACTTATATTTATGTATATAAATTCTTATATTTTATTGTATTTAAGTAAAAAAAAGTATTTAATAACAGCTTCAAGAGTTCATAAAAAATGTGGGTTTGTTTGAGTATCAGATATACACGTAAATTGTTACCTGAGGTGTTATATTTGTGTATACATTTTAAAACTGATATAATGGCAAAGGAATACATATTATATACCGTTGAATAGATAATTATATCTACTATTGTAATAACATAGAAAAAATTAAGAAACATTTGCAGTAAAGAAAATAAGATCAATAATTTAGACAAAAATAAAAAATGTAGAAAATTAAAATTTTTAATCAAAATTGGATTTCGAATATTTCAAAAAGTATTGAAGGTAGGAGAATAATTTTTTTTCAGTTTGCAAAACTAAATGTATGCTATTGATAAAAATTAAAATGATTCCCAATTTATAATTTTATAATACTTTTTTCTTATTGGGAAAAATTGTGTTAGAAAAATTTTAGAATTTTTAGAAAATCTCCTCTCCTGCCTACATTTATGTGTAGGATGTCGAAAGTTTCTTACAGGCTACTAACAACAAATTTATTTATAATAAAAAACCAAAAAATTTACAAAAACGACCGTGCAATTTTTTTGCCACATCCGAAAATCGGATTTTTTGAAAAAAAATTGCTAGTTTTCGACCAATGCTGAATGTAGGGTGCACCAACAACAATCTCCAAAATTTATTTCACAGCCTTTCTCAATGTCTCCTTTCTCAGAAACAATCAAAGTTTTTATCAAATACTTAATAATTTTTTAAAATATTCCAAAAAAATTAAGAATACTTTTTTCACAAAATATACCAAATTTTTTCATAATTTTTAAAAATCCAAATTGCAAAATTATTCCTTGCTACAATTTTTGAGATATCAAAAAAATTTTTTTTTTATATGAATTGTAATGAAGTTTTCTTTCAAAAACATTAAAACATACTGATTTTTGCCAAGTAATAAAGAAGTTATGTACTAACGAATAAAAAAAGTCAGGGCCAAAAATTAAAAAATAAATTTTTCAAGTCAAATAACTTGGAAACTGAAAGAGATGAAATGGTACTCTCAGCATGTTTTATTTTTATTTCTTAACGTAGATTGTCCCGCTGAAAAAATTATTGAAATCGGTCCCTATTTACAAAAGTTAC
Organism: Tachina lurida; assembly: GCA_944452675.1. NCBI lineage: Eukaryota > Metazoa > Arthropoda > Insecta > Diptera > Tachinidae > Tachina > Tachina lurida. The sequence goes on along the minus strand of OX101754.1, from coordinate 92,473,176 downwards.
AAGCTCCGAAAGAATTTCGATACCCGCACTTTCCCACTTTGAGGCTGTTTGGAGCTACCCTGTCTTACAACAGGGTGCCTCAAAATATGCTTTCTAAAAATTTCAACACTTCTACTTTCCAAAACAGTTGGTTTCATCGAAATCGGTTAACTAGTTCAAAAGTTGCGGACTTTTTACCACTTTTTTTTTAATTCACGCCACTGTGCGTCGTCTTCTTTTCGTGCAAAGAATTTAATATACTATACATCATCCATTTTTCATGCAAAAAATTTTTTTATGAAAAAAATATAATGGACGTCTTTTTTTAAATTTTTTATGAAAAAATTTTATCGACTATAAATCGTCCGATTCGTGTGCAAATAATTATATAGACTATACATCGTCTATTTTAGATGCAAAAAAATAAATGGACTGACTATATATACAAAATTTAATTGACTATACATCGTCCATTTTTAAATTAAAAAAAAAAAAATTAAATTGACTATAATTCGTCCATTTCGTATCTAAAAAATTAAATAGACTATATACGTCGTCTTCTTGTCGTGCAAGGAATTTAATAAACTATACATCATCCATTTTTCATGCAAAAAATTTTTTTATGAAAAAAATATAATGGACTATACATCGTCTTTTTTTCAATTTTTTATGAAAAAATTTTATCGACTATAAATCGTCCGATTCGTGTGCAAATAATTATATAGACTATACATCGTCTATTTTAGATGCACAAAATTAAATGGACTGACTGTATATACAAAATTTAATTGACTATACATCGTCCATTTTTAAATTTAAAAAAATTTAATTGACTATAATTCGTCCATTTCGTATCTAAAAAATTAAATGGACATCATCCATTTTTCATGCAAAAAATTTTTTTATGCAAAAAATATAATGGACTATACATCGTCTTTTTTTTAAATTTTTTATGAAAAAATTTTATCGACTATAAGTCGTCCGATTCGTGTGCAAATAATTATATAGACTACACATCGTCTATTTTAGATGCAAAAAATTAAATGGACTGACTATATATACAAAATTTAATAGACTATACATCGTCCATTTTTAAATAAGAAAAAAAATTAAATTGACTATAATTCGTCCATTTCGTATCTAAAAAATTAAATGGACTATATACGTCGTCTTCTTTTCGTGCAAAGAATTTAATATACTATACATCATCCATTTTTCATGCAAAAAATTTTTTTATGAAAAAAATATAATGGACGTCTTTTTTTAAATTTTTTATGAAAAAATTTTATCGACTATAAATCGTCCGATTCGTGTGCAAATAATTATATAGACTATACATCGTCTATTTTAGATGCAAAAAAATAAATGGACTGACTATATATACAAAATTTAATGGACTATACATCGTCCATTTTTAAATTAAAAAAAAAAATTAAATTGACTATAATTCGTCCATTTCGTATCTAAAAAATTAAATGGACTATATACGTCGTCTTCTTTTCGTGCAAAGAATTTAATAAACTATACATCATCCATTTTTCATGGAAAAAATTTTTTTATGAAAAAAATATAATGGACTATACATCGTCTTTTTTTCAATTTTTTATGAAAAAATTTTATCGACTATAAATCGTCCGATTCGTGTGCAAATAATTATATAGACTATACATCGTCTATTTTAGATGCACAAAATTAAATGGACTGACTGTATATACAAAATTTAATTGACTATACATCGTCCATTTTTAAATTAAAAAAAAAAATTAAATTGACTATAATTCGTCCATTTCGTATCTAAAAAATTAAATAGACTATATACGTCGTCTTCTTGTCGTGCAAGGAAGTTAATAAACTATACATCATCCATTTTTCATGCAAAAAATTTTTTTATGAAAAACATATAATAATGGACTATACATCGTCTTTTTTTTAATTTTTTATGAAAAAATTTTATCGACTATAAATCGTCCGATTCGTGTGCAAATAATTATATAGACTATACATCGTCTATTTTAGATGCACAAAATTAAATGAACTGACTGTATATACAAAATTTAATGGACTATACATCGTCCATTTTTAAATTAAAAAAAAAATTAAATTGACTATAATTCGTCCATTTCGTATCTAAAAAATTAAATGGACTATATTCGTCGTCTTCTTTTCGTGCAAAGAATTTAATAAACTATACATCATCCATTTGTCATGCAAAAAATTTTTTTATGAAAACAATATAATGGACTATACATCGTCTTTTTTTAAATTTTTTATGAAAAAATTTTATCGACTATAAGTCGTCCGATTCGTGTGCAAATAATTATGTAGACTATACATCGTCTATTTCAGATGCAAAAAATTAAATGGACTGACTATATATACAAAATTTAATGGACTATACATCATCCATTTTTAAATTAAAAAAAAAAATTTAATTGACTATAATTCGTCCATTTCATATCTAAAAAATTAAATGGACTATATACGTCGTCTTCTTTTCGTGCAAAGAATTTAATAAACTATACATCATCCATTTTTCATGCAAAAAATTTGTTTATGAAAAAAATATAATGGACTATACATTTTTTTTTAAATTTTTTTAAATTTTTTATGAAAAAATTTTATCGACTATAAGTCGTCCGATTCATGTGCAAATAATTATGTAGACTATACATCGTCTATTTTAGATGCAAAAAATTAAATGGACTGACTATATATACAAAATTTAATGGACTATACATCGTCCATTTTTAAATTAAAAAAAAAAAAATTAAATTGACTATAATTCGTCCATTTCATATCTAAAAAATTAAATGGACTATACACGTCGTCTTCTTTTCGTGCAAAGAATTGAATAAACTATACATCATCCATTTTTCATGCAAAAAATATTTTTATGAAAAAAATATAATGGACTATACATCGTCCATTTTTAAATTAAAAAAAAATTAAATTGACTATAATTCGTCCATTTCGTATCTAAAAAATTAAATGGACTATATACGTCGTCTTATTTTCGTGCAAAGAATTTAATAAACTATACATCATCCATTTTTCATGAAAAAAATTTTTTTATGAAAAAAATATAATGGACTATACATCGTCTTTTTTTAGATTTTTTAGGAAAAAATTTTATCGACTATAAGTCGTCCGATTCGTGTGCAAATAATTATGTAGACTATACATCGTCTAGTTTAGATGCAAAAAATTAAATGGACTGACTATATATACAAAATTTAATGGACTATACATCGTCCATTTTTAAATAAAAAAAAAAAATTAAATTGACTATAATTCGTTCATTTCGTATCTAAAAAATTAAATGGACTATATACGTCGTCTTGTTTTCGTGCAAAGAATTTAATAAACTATACATCATCCATTTTTCATGCAAAAATTTTTTTTTATGAAAAAAATATAATGGACTATACATCGTCTTTTTTAAATATTTTATGAAAAAATTGTATCGACTATAAGTCGTCCGATTCGTGTGCAAATAATTATATAGACTATACATCGTCTATTTTAGATGCAAAAAATTAAATGGACTGACTATATATACAAAATTTAATGGACTATACATCGTCCATTTTTAAATTAAAAAAAAAATTTAATTGACTATAATTCGTCCATTTCGTATCTAAAAAATTAAATGGACTATATTCGTCGTCTTCTTTTCGTGCAAAGAATTTAATAAACTATACATCATCCATTTTTCATGGAAAAAAATTTTTTATGAAAAAAATATAATGGACTATACATCGTCTTTTTTTAAATTTTTTATGAAAAAATTTTATCGACTATAAGTCGTCCGATTCATGTGCAAATAATTATGTAGACTATACATCGTCTATTTTGGATGCAAAAAATTAAATGGACTGACTATATATACAAAATTTAATGGACTATACATCGTCCATTTTTAAATTAAAAAAAAAATTAAATTGACTATAATTCGTCCATTTCGTATCTAAAAAATTTAATGGACTTATATACGTCGTCTTCTTTTCGTGCAAAGAATTTAATAAACTATACATCATCCATTTTTCATGGAAAAAATATTTTTATGAAAAAAATATAATGGACTATACATCGTCCATTTTTAAATTAAAAAAAAAAAATTAAATTAACTATAATTCGTCCATTTCGTATCTAAAAAATTAAATGGACTATATACGTCGTCTTCTTTTCGTGCAAAGAATTTAATAAACTATTCATCATCCATTTTTCATGCAAAAAATATTTTTATGAAAAAAATATAATGGACTATACATCGTCCATTTTTAAATTAAAAAAAAAAAATTAAATTGACTATAATTCGTCCATTTCGTATCTAAAAAATTAAATGGACTATATACGTCGTCTTCTTTTCGTGCAAAGAATTTAATAAACTATACATCATCCATTTTTCATGGAAAAAATTTTTTTATGAAAAAAATATAATGGACTATACATCGTCCATTTTTAAATTAAAAAAAAAAAAATTAAATTGACTATAATTCGTCCATTTCGTATCTAAAAAATTAAATGGACTATATACGTCGTCTTCTTTTCGTGCTAAGAATTTAATAAACTATACATCATCCATTTTTCATGCAAAAAATATTTTTATGAAAAAAATATAATGGACTATACATCGTCCATTTTTAAATTTAAAAAAAAAAAATTAAATTGACTATAATTCGTCCATTTCGTATCTAAAAAATTAAATGGACTATATACGTCGTCTTCTTTTCGTGCAAAGAATTTAATAAACTATACATCATCCATTTTTCATGCAAAAAATTTTTTTATGAAAAAAATATAATGGACTATACATCGTCTTTTTTTAAATTTTTTATGAAAAAATTTTATCGACTATAAGTCGTCCGATTCGTGTGCAAATAATTATGTAGACTATACATCGTCTATTTTAGATGCAAAAAATTAAATGGACTGACTATATATACATAATTTAATGGACTATACATCGTCCATTTTTAAATTAAAAAAAAATTAAATTGACTATAATTCGTCCATTTCGTATCTAAAAAATTAAATGGACTATATACTTCGTCTTCTTTTCGTGCAAAGAATTGAATAAACTATACATCATCCATTTTTCATGCAAAAAATATTTTTATGAAAAAAATATAATGGACTATACATCGTCCATTTTTAAATTAAAAAAAAATTAAATTGACTATAATTCGTCCATTTCGTATCTAAAAAATTAAATGGACTATATACGTCGTCTTATTTTCGTGCAAAGAATTTAATAAACTATACATCATCCATTTTTCATGAAAAAAATTTTTTTATGAAAAAAATATAATGGACTATACATCGTCTTTTTTTAGATTTTTTAGGAAAAAATTTTATCGACTATAAGTCGTCCGATTCGTGTGCAAATAATTATGTAGACTATACATCGTCTAGTTTAGATGCAAAAAATTAAATGGACTGACTATATATACAAAATTTAATGGACTATACATCGTCCATTTTTAAATAAAAAAAAAAAATTAAATTGACTATAATTCGTTCATTTCGTATCTAAAAAATTAAATGGACTATATACGTCGTCTTGTTTTCGTGCAAAGAATTTAATAAACTATACATCATCCATTTTTCATGCAAAAATTTTTTTTTATGAAAAAAATATAATGGACTATACATCGTCTTTTTTAAATATTTTATGAAAAAATTGTATCGACTATAAGTCGTCCGATTCGTGTGCAAATAATTATATAGACTATACATCGTCTATTTTAGATGCAAAAAATTAAATGGACTGACTATATATACAAAATTTAATGGACTATACATCGTCCATTTTTAAATTAAAAAAAAAATTTAATTGACTATAATTCGTCCATTTCGTATCTAAAAAATTAAATGGACTATATTCGTCGTCTTCTTTTCGTGCAAAGAATTTAATAAACTATACATCATCCATTTTTCATGGAAAAAAATTTTTTATGAAAAAAATATAATGGACTATACATCGTCTTTTTTTAAATTTTTTATGAAAAAATTTTATCGACTATAAGTCGTCCGATTCATGTGCAAATAATTATGTAGACTATACATCGTCTATTTTGGATGCAAAAAATTAAATGGACTGACTATATATACAAAATTTAATGGACTATACATCGTCCATTTTTAAATTAAAAAAAAAATTAAATTGACTATAATTCGTCCATTTCGTATCTAAAAAATTTAATGGACTTATATACGTCGTCTTCTTTTCGTGCAAAGAATTTAATAAACTATACATCATCCATTTTTCATGGAAAAAATATTTTTATGAAAAAAATATAATGGACTATACATCGTCCATTTTTAAATTAAAAAAAAAAAATTAAATTAACTATAATTCGTCCATTTCGTATCTAAAAAATTAAATGGACTATATACGTCGTCTTCTTTTCGTGCAAAGAATTTAATAAACTATACATCATCCATTTTTCATGGAAAAAATTTTTTTATGAAAAAAATATAATGGACTATACATCGTCCATTTTTAAATTAAAAAAAAAAAAATTAAATTGACTATAATTCGTCCATTTCGTATCTAAAAAATTAAATGGACTATATACGTCGTCTTCTTTTCGTGCTAAGAATTTAATAAACTATACATCATCCATTTTTCATGCAAAAAATATTTTTATGAAAAAAATATAATGGACTATACATCGTCCATTTTTAAATTTAAAAAAAAAAAATTAAATTGACTATAATTCGTCCATTTCGTATCTAAAAAATTAAATGGACTATATACGTCGTCTTCTTTTCGTGCAAAGAATTTAATAAACTATACATCATCCATTTTTCATGCAAAAAATTTTTTTATGAAAAAAATATAATGGACTATACATCGTCTTTTTTTAAATTTTTTATGAAAAAATTTTATCGACTATAAGTCGTCCGATTCGTGTGCAAATAATTATGTAGACTATACATCGTCTATTTTAGATGCAAAAAATTAAATGGACTGACTATATATACATAATTTAATGGACTATACATCGTCCATTTTTAAATTAAAAAAAAATTAAATTGACTATAATTCGTCCATTTCGTATCTAAAAAATTAAATGGACTATATACTTCGTCTTCTTTACGTGCACAAAATTTAATAAACTATACATCATCCATTTTTCATGCAAAAAATTTTTTTATGAAAAAAATATAATGGACTATACATCGTCTTTTTTTAAAATTTTTTATGAAAAAATTGTATCGACTATAAGTCGTCCGATTCGTGTGCAAATAATTATATAGACTATACATCGTCTATTTTAGATGCAAAAAATTAAATGGACTGACTATATATACAAAATTTAATGGACTATACATCGTCCATTTTTAAATAAAAAAAAAATTAAATTGACTATAATTCGTCCATTTCGTATCTAAAAAATTAAATGGACTATATACGTCGTCTTCTTTTCGTGCAAAGAATTTAATAAACTATACATCATCCATTTTTCATGCAAAAAATTTTTTTATGAAAAAAATATAATGGACTATACATCGTCTTTTTTTAAATTTTTTATGAAAAAATTTTATCGACTATAAGTCGTCCGATTCGTGTGCAAATATTTATGTAGACTATACAACGTCTATTTTAGATGCAAAAAATTAAATGGACTGACTATATATACAAAATTTAAAAATTAATCGTCCATTTTTAAATTAAAAAAAAAATTAAATTGACTATAATTCGTCCATTTCGTATCTAAAAAATTAAATGAACTATATACGTCGTCTTCTTTTCGTGCAAAGAATTTAATAAACTATACATCATCCATTTTTCATGGAAAAAATTTTTTTATGAAAAAAATATAATGGACTATACATCGTCTTTTTTTAGATTTTTTATGAAAAAATTTTATGGACTATAAGTCGTCCGATTCGTGTGCAAATAATTATGTAGACTATACATCGTCTATTTTAGATGCAAAAAATTAAATGGACTGACTATATATACAAAACTTAATGGACTATACATCGTCCATTTTTAAATTAAAAAAAAAATTAAATTGACTATAATTCGTCCATTTCGTATCTAAAAAATTAAATGGACTATATACGTCGTCTTCTTTTCGTGCAAAGAATTTAATAAACTATACATCATCCATTTTTCATGCAAAAAATTTTTTTATGAAAAAAATATAATGGACTATACATCGTCTTTTTTTCAATTTTTTATGAAAAAATTTTATCGACTATAAATCGTCCGATTCGTGTGCAAATAATTATATAGACTATACATCGTCTATTTTAGATGCACAAAATTAAATGGACTGACTGTATATACAAAATTTAATTGACTATACATCGTCCATTTTTAAATTAAAAAAAAAATTAAATTGACTATAATTCGTCCATTTCGTATCTCAAAAATTAAATGGACTATATACGTCGTCTTCTTTTCGTGCAAAAAATTTAATAAACTATACATCATCCATTTTTCATGCAAAAAATTTTTTTATGAAAAAAATATAATGGACTATACATCGTCTTTTTTTTAATTTTTTATGAAAAAATTTTATCGACTATAAGTCGTCCGATTCGTGTGCAAATAATTATATAGACTATACATCGTCTATTTTAGATGCACAAAATTAAATGGACTGACTGTATATACAAAATTTAATTGACTATACATCGTCCATTTTTAAATTAAAAAAAAAAATAAATTGACTATAATTCGTCCATTTCGTATCTAAAAAATTAAATAGACTATATACGTCGTCTTCTTGTCGTGCAAGGAAGTTAATAAACTATACATCATCCATTTTTCATGCAAAAAATTTTTTTATGAAAAACATATAATAATGGACTATACATCGTCTTTTTTTTAATTTTTTATGAAAAAATTTTATCGACTATAAATCGTCCGATTCGTGTGCAAATAATTATATAGACTATACATCGTCTATTTTAGATGCACAAAATTAAATGGACTGACTGTATATACAAAATTTAATGAACTATACATCGTCCATTTTTAAATTAAAAAAAAAATTAAATTGACTATAATTCGTCCATTTCGTATCTAAAAAATTAAATGGACTATATTCGTCGTCTTCTTTTCGTGCAAAGAATTTAATAAACTATACATCATCCATTTTTCACGGAAAAAAATTTTTTATGAAAAAATTTTATCGACTATAATTCGTCCGATTCGTGTGCAAATAATTATGTAGACTATACATCGTCTATTTCAGATGCATAAAATTAAATGGACTGACTATATATACAAAATTTAATGGACTATACATCGTCCATTTTTAAATTAAAAAAAAATTAAATTAACTATAATTCGTCCATTTCGTATCTAAAAAATTAAATGGACTATATACGTCGTCTTCTTTTCGTGCAAAGAATTTAATAAACTATACATCATCCATTTTTCATGCAAAAAATTTGTTTATGAAAAAAATATAATGGACTATACATCGTCTTTTTTTTAATTAAAAAAAAAAATTAAATTGACTATAATTCGTCCATTTCGTATCTAAAAAATTAAATGGACTATATACGTCGTCTTCTTTTCGTGCAAAGAATTTAATAAACTATACATCATCCATTTTTCATGCAAAAAATTTTTTTATGAAAAAATATACATCGTCTTTTTTTAAATTTTTTATGAAAAAATTTTATCGACTATAAGTCGTCCGATTCGTGTGCAAATAATTATATAGACTATACATCGTCTATTTTAGATGCAAAAAATTAAATGGACTGACTATATATACAAAATTTAATGGACTATACATCGTCCATTTTTAAATTAAAAAAAAAAATCAAATTGACTATAATTCGTCCATTTCATATCTAAAAAATTAAATGGACTATATACGTCGTCTTCTTTTCGTGCAAAGAATTTAATAAACTATACATCATCCATTTTTCATGCAAAAAAATTTTTTATGAAAAAAATATAATGGACTATATATACATCGTCTTTTTTTAAATTTTTTATGAAAAAATTGTATCGACTATAAGTCGTCCGATTCGTGTGCAAATAATTATATAGACTATACATCGTCTATTTTAGATGCAAAAAATTAAATGGACTGACTATATATACAAAATTTAATGGACTATACATCGTCCATTTTTAAATTAAAAAAAAAAATTAAATTGACTATAATTCGTCCATTTCGTATCTAAAAAGTTAAATGGACTATATACGTCGTCTTTTTTTCGTGCAAAGAATTTAATAAACTATACATCATCCATTTTTCATGGAAAAAATTTTTTTATGAAAAAAATATAATGGACTATACATCGTCTTTTTTTAAATCTTTTATGAAAAAATTTTATCGACTATAAGTCGTCCGATTCATGTGCAAATATTTATGTAGACTATACATCGTCTATTTTAGATGCAAAAAATTAAATGGACTGACTATATATACAAAATTTAATGGACTATACATCGTCCATTTTTAAATAAAAAAAAAAAAATTAAATTGACTATAATTCGTCCATTTCATATCTAAAAAATTAAATGGACTATATACGTCGTCTTCTTTTCGGGCAAAGAATTTAATAAACTATACATCATCCATTTTTCATGCAAAAAAATTTTTATGAAAAAAATATAATGGACTATACATCGTCTTTTTTTAAATTTTTTATGAAGAAATTTTATCGACTATAAGTCATCCGATTCGTGTGCAAATAATTATGTAGACTATACAATGTCTATTTTAGATGCAAAAAATTAAATGGACTGACTATATATACAAAATTTAATGGACTATACATCGTCCATTTTTAAATAAAAAAAAAAAAATTAAATTGACTATAATTCGTCCATTTCGTATATAAAAAATTAAATGGACTATATACGTCGTCTTCTTTTCGTGCAAAGAATTTAGTAAACTATACATCATCCATTTTTCATGGAAAAAATTTTTTTATGAAAAAAATATAATGGACCATACATCGTTTTTTTTTAGATTTTTTATGAAAAAATTTTATCGACTATAAGTCGTCCGATTCGTGTGCAAATAATTATATAGACTATACATTGTCTATTTTAGATGCAAAAAATTAAATGGACTGACTATATATACAAAATTTAATGGACTATACATCGTCCATTTTTAAATTAAAAAAAAAATTAAATTAACTATAATTCGTCCATTTCGTATATAAAAAATTAAATGGACTATATACGTCGTCTTCTTTTCGTGCAAAGAATTTAATAAACTATACATCATCCATTTTTCATGCAAAAAATATTTTTATGAAAAAAATATAATGGACTATACATCGTCCATTTTTAAATTAAAAAAAAAAATTAAATTGACTATAATTCGTCCATTTCGTATCTAAAAAATTAAATGGACTATGTACGTCGTCTTCTTTTCGTGCAAAGAATTTAATAAACTATACATCATCCATTTTTCATGGAAAAAATTTTTTTATGAAAAAAATATAATGGACTATACATCGTCTTTTTTTAAATTTTTTATGAAAAAATTTTATCGACTATAAGTCGTCCGATTCGTGTGCAAATAATTATATAGACTATACATCGTCTATTTTAGATGCAAAAAATTAAATGGACTGACTATATATACAAAATTTAATGGACTATACATCGTCCATTTTTAAATAAAAAAAAAAAATTAAATTGACTATAATTCGTCCATTTCGTATATAAAAAATTAAATGGACTATATACGTCGTCTTCTTTTCGTGCAAAGAATTTAGTAAACTATACATCATCCATTTTTCATGGAAAATATTTTTTTATGAAAAAAATATAATGGACCATACATCGTTTTTTTTTTAGATTTTTTATGAAAAAATTTTATCGACTATAAGTCGTCCGATTCGTGTGCAAATAATTATATAGACTATACATCGTCTATTTTAGATGCAAAAAATTAAATGGACTGACTATATATACAAAATTTAATGGACTATACATCGTCCATTTTTAAATTAAAAAAAAAAATTAAATTAACTATAATTCGTCCATTTCGTATATAAAAAATTAAATGGACTATATACGTCGTCTTCTTTTCGTGCAAAGAATTTAATAAACTATACATCATCCATTTTTCATGCAAAAAATATTTTTATGAAAAAAATATAATGGACTATACATCGTCCATTTTTAAATTAAAAAAAAAATTAAATTGACTATAATTCGTCCATTTCGTATCTAAAAAATTAAATAGACTATGTACGTCGTCTTCTTTTCGTGCAAAGAATTTAATAAACTATACATCATCCATTTTTCATGGAAAAAATTTTTTTATGAAAAAAATATAATGGACTATACATCGTCTTTTTTTAAATTTTTTATGAAAAAATTTTATCGACTATAAGTCGTCCGATTCGTGTGCAAATAATTATATAGACTATACATCGTCTATTTTAGATGCAAAAAATTAAATGGACTGACTATATATACAAAATTTAATGGACTATACATCGTCCATTTTTAAATAAAAAAAAAAATTAAATTGACTATAATTCGTCCATTTCGTATATAAAAAATTAAATGGACTATATACGTCGTCTTCTTTTCGTGCAAAGAATTTAGTAAACTATACATCATCCATTTTTCATGCAAAAAATATTTTTATGAAAAAAATATAATGGACTATACATCGTCTTTTTTTAAATTAAAAAAAAAAATTAAATTGACTATAATTCGTCCATTTCGTATCTAAAAAATTAAATGGACTATGTACGTCGTCTTCTTTTCGTGCAAAGAATTTAATAAACTATACATCATCCATTTTTCATGGAAAAAATTTTTTTATGAAAAAAATATAATGGACTATACATCGTCTTTTTTTAAATTTTTTATGAAAAAATTTTATCGACTATAAGTCGTCCGATTCGTGTGCAAATAATTATATAGACTATACATCGTCTATTTTAGATGCAAAAAATTAAATGGACTGACTATATATACAAAATTTAATGGACTATACATCGTCCATTTTTAAATTAAAAAAAAAAATTAAATTAACTATAATTCGTCCATTTCGTATCTAAAAAATTAAATGGACTATATACGTCGTCTTCTTTTCGTGCAAAGAATTTAATAAACTATACATCATCCATTTTTCATGCAAAAAATATTTTTATGAAAAAAATATAATGGACTATACATCGTCCATTTTTAAATTAAAAAAAAAATTAAATTGACTATAATTCGTCCATTTCGTATCTAAAAAATTAAATGGACTATATACGTCGTCTTCTTTTCGTGCCAAGAATTTAATAAACTATTCATCATCCATTTTTCATGCAAAAAATTTTTTTAAGAAAAAAATATAATGGACTATACATCGTCTTTTTTTAAGTTTTTATGAAAAAATTTTATCGACTATAAGTCGTCCGATTCGTGTGCAAATAATTATATAGACTATACATCGTCTATTTTAGATGCACAAAATTAAATGGACTGACTGTATATACAAAATTTAATTGACTATACATCGTCCATTTTTAAATTAAAAAAAAAAATTAAATTGACTATAATTCGTCCATTTCGTATCTAAAAAATTAAATGGACTATATACGTCGTCTTCTTTTCGTGCAAAGAATTTAATAAACTATACATCATCCATTTTTCATGGAAAACATTTTTTTATGAAAAAAATATAATGGACTATACATCGTCTTTTTTTAAGTTTTTATGAAAAAATTTTATCGACTATAAGTCGTCCGATTCGTGTGCAAATAATTATGTAGACTATACATCGTCTATTTTAGATGCAAAAAATTAAATGGACTGACTATATATACAAAATTTAATGGACTATACATCGTCCATTTTTAAATTAAAAAAAAAATTAAATTGACTATAATTCGTCCATTTCGTATCTAAAAAATTAAATGGACTATATACGTCGTCTTTTTTTCGTGCAAAGAATTTAATAAACTATACATCATCCATTTTTCATGCAAAAAATTTTTTTATGAAAAAAATATAATGGACTATACATCGTCTTTTTTTTAATTTTTTATGAAAAAATTTTATCGACTATAAGTCGTCCGATTCGTGTGCAAATAATTCTGTAGACTATACAACGTCTATTTTAGATGCAAAAAATTAAATGGACCGACTATATACACAAAATATAATGGACTATACATCGTCCATTTTTAAATTTAAAAAAAAAAATTAAATTGACTATAATTCGTCCATTTCGTATCTAAAAAATTAAATGGACTATATACGTCTTCTTCTTTTCGTGCAAAGAATTTAATAAACTATACATCATCCATTTTTCATGCAAAAAATTTTTTTATGAAAAAAATATAATGGACTATACATCGTCTTTTTTTAAGTTTTTATGAAAAAATTTTATCGACTATAAGTCGTCCGATTTGTGTGCAAATAATTATGTAGACTATACATCGTCTATTTTAGATGCAAAAAATTAAATGGACTGACTATATATACAAAATTTAATGGACTATACTTCGTCCATTTTAAAATTAAAAAAAAATTAAATTGACTATAATTCGTCCATTTCGTATCTAAAAAATTAAATGGACTATATACGTCGTCTTCTTTTCGTGCAAAGAATTTAATAAACTATACATCATCCATTTTTCATGGAAAAAATTTTTTTATGAAAAAAATATAATGGACTATACATCGTCTTTTTTTAAATTTTTTATGAAAAAATTTTATCGACTATAAGTCGTCCGATTCGTGTGCAAATAATTATATAGACTATACATCGTCTATTTTAGATGCAAAAAATTAAATGGACTGACTATATATACCAAATTTAATGGACTATACATCGTCCATTTTTAAATTAAAAAAAAAAATTAAATTAACTATAATTCGTCCATTTCGTATCTAAAAAATTAAATGGACTATATACGTCGTCTTCTTTTCGTGCAAAGAATTTAATAAACTATACATCATCCATTTTTCATGCAAAAAATATTTTTATGAAAAAAATATAATGGACTATACATCGTCCATTTTTAAATTAAAAAAAAAAATTAAATTGACTATAATTCGTCCATTTCGTATCTAAAAAATTAAATGGACTATATACGTCGTCTTCTTTTCGTGCCAAGAATTTAATAAACTATTCATCATCCATTTTTCATGCAAAAAATTTTTTTAAGAAAAAAATATAATGGACTACACATCGTCTTTTTTTTAATTTTTTATGAAAAAATTTTATCGACTATAAGTCGTCCGATTCGTGTGCAAATAATTATATAGACTATACATCGTCTATTTTAGATGCACAAAATTAAATGGACTGACTGTATATACAAAATTTAATTGACTATACATCGTCCATTTTTAAATTAAAAAAAAATTAAATTGACTATAATTCGTCCATTTCGTATCTAACAAATTAAATGGACTATATACGTCGTCTTCTTTTCGTGCAAAGAATTTAATAAACTATACATCATCCATTTTTCATGCAAAAAATTTTTTTATGAAAAAAATATAATGGACTATACATCGTCTTTTTTTAAATTTTTTATGAAAAAATT
Organism: Tachina lurida; assembly: GCA_944452675.1. Lineage (NCBI taxonomy): Eukaryota > Metazoa > Arthropoda > Insecta > Diptera > Tachinidae > Tachina > Tachina lurida. Next base: position 92,457,687 of record OX101754.1, on the reverse strand, counting down.
TTATCGACTATAAATCGTCCGATTCGTGTGCAAATAATTATATAGACTATACATCGTCTATTTTAGATGCACAAAATTAAATGGACTGACTGTATATACAAAATTTAATTGACTATACATCGTCCATTTTTAAATTAAAAAAAAAATTAAATTGACTATAATTCGTCCATTTCGTATCTAAAAAATTAAATGGACTATATACGTCGTCTTCTTTTCATGCAAAGAATTTAATAAACTATACATCATCCATTTTTCATGCAAAAAATTTTTTTATGAAAAAAATATAATGGACTATACATCGTCTTTTTTTAAATTTTTTATGAAAAAATTTTATCGACTATAAGTCGTCCGATTCGTGTGCAAATAATTATATAGACTATACATCGTCTATTTTAGATGCACAAAATTAAATGGACTGACTGTATATACAAAATTTAATTGACTATACATCGTCCATTTTTAAATTAAAAAAAAAAATTAAATTGACTATAATTCGTCCATTTCGCATCTAAAAAATTAAATGGACTATATACGTCGTCTTCTTTTCGTGCAAAGAATTTAATAAACTATACATCATCCATTTTTCATGCAAAAAATTTTTTTATGAAAAAAATATAATGGACTATACATCGTCTTTTTTTCAATTTTTTATGAAAAAATTTTATCGACTATAAGTCGTCCGATTCGTGTGCAAATAATAATGTAGACTATACATCGTCTATTTTAGATGCAAAAAATTAAATGGACTGACTATATATACAAAATATAATGGACTATACATCGTCCATTTTTAAATAAAAAAAAAATTAAATTGACTATAATTCGTCCATTTCGTATCTAAAAAATTAAATGGACTATATACGTCGTCTTCTTTTCGTGCAAAGAATTTAATAGACTATACATCATCCATTTTTCATGGAAAAAATTTTTTTATGAAAAAAATATAATGGACTATACATCGTCTTTTTTTAAATTTTTTATGAAAAAATTTTATCGACTATAAGTCGTCCGATTCGTGTGCAAATAATTTTGTAGACTATACATCGTCTATTTTAGATGCAAAAAATTAAATGGACTGACTATATATACAAAATTTAATGGACTATACATCGTCCATTTTTAAATTAAAAAAAAAAATTAAATTGACTATAATTCGTCCATTTCGTATCTAAAAAATTAAATGGACTATATACGTCGTCTTTTTTTCGTGCAAAGAATTTAATAAACTATACATCATCCATTTTTCATGCATAAAATTTGTTTATGAAAAAAATATAATGGACTATACATTTTTTTTTTAAATTTTTTTAAATTTTTTATGAAAAAATTTTATCGACTATAAGTCGTCCGATTCGTGTGCAAATAATTATATAGACTATACATCGTCTATTTTAGATGCACAAAATTAAATGGACTGACTGTATATACAAAATTTAATTGACTATACATCGTCCATTTTTAAATTAAAAAAAAAAATTAAATTGACTATAATTCGTCCATTTCGCATCTAAAAAATTAAATGGACTATATACGTCGTCTTCTTTTCGTGCAAAGAATTTAATAAACTATACATCATCCATTTTTCATGCAAAAAATTTTTTTATGAAAAAAATATAATGGACTATACATCGTCTTTTTTTCAATTTTTTATGAAAAAATTTTATCGACTATAAGTCGTCCGATTCGTGTGCAAATAATAATGTAGACTATACATCGTCTATTTTAGATGCAAAAAATTAAATGGACTGACTATATATACAAAATATAATGGACTATACATCGTCCATTTTTAAATAAAAAAAAAATTAAATTGACTATAATTCGTCCATTTCGTATCTAAAAAATTAAATGGACTATATACGTCGTCTTCTTTTCGTGCAAAGAATTTAATAGACTATACATCATCCATTTTTCATGGAAAAAATTTTTTTATGAAAAAAATATAATGGACTATACATCGTCTTTTTTTAAATTTTTTATGAAAAAATTTTATCGACTATAAGTCGTCCGATTCGTGTGCAAATAATTTTGTAGACTATACATCGTCTATTTTAGATGCAAAAAATTAAATGGACTGACTATATATACAAAATTTAATGGACTATACATCGTCCATTTTTAAATTAAAAAAAAAAATTAAATTGACTATAATTCGTCCATTTCGTATCTAAAAAATTAAATGGACTATATACGTCGTCTTTTTTTCGTGCAAAGAATTTAATAAACTATACATCATCCATTTTTCATGCATAAAATTTGTTTATGAAAAAAATATAATGGACTATACATTTTTTTTTTAAATTTTTTTAAATTTTTTATGAAAAAATTTTATCGACTAAAAGTCGTCCAATTCGTGTGAAAATAATTATATAGACTATACATCGTCTATTTTAGATGCACAAAATTAAATGGACTGACTATATATACAAAATTTAATGGACTATACATCGTCCATTTTTAAATTAAAAAAAAAATTAAATTGACTATAATTCGTCCATTTCGTATCTAAAAAGTTTAATGGACTATATACGTCGTCTTCTTTTCGTGCAAAGAATTTAATAAACTATACATCATCCATTTTTCATGCAAAAAATTTGTTTATGAAAAAAATATAATGGACTATACATCGTCTTTTTTTAAATTTTTTATGAAAAAATTTTATCGACTAAAAGTCGTCCAATTCGTGTGAAAATAATTATATAGACTATACATCGTCTATTTTAGATGCACAAAATTAAATGGACTGACTGTATATACAAAATTTAATTGACTATACATCGTCCATTTTTAAATAAAAAAAAAAATTAAATTGACTATAATTCGTCCATTTCGTATCTAAAAAATTAAATGGACTATATACGTCGTCTTCTTTTCGTGCAAAGAATTTAATAAACTATACATCATCCATTTTTCATGCAAAGAATTTTTTTATGAAAAAAATATAATGGACGTCTTTTTTTAAATTTTTTATGAAAAAATTTTATCGACTATAAGTCGTCCGATTCGTGTGCAAATAATTATGTAGACTATACATCGTCTATTTTAAATGCAAAAAATTAAATGGACTGACTATATATACAAAATTTAATGGACTATACATCGTCCATTTTTAAATTAAAAAAAAAAAATTAAATTGACTATAATTCGTCCATTTCGTATCTAAAAAATTAAATGGACTATATACGTCGTCTTCTTTTCGTGCAAAGAATTTAATAAACTATACATCATCCATTTTTTATGGAAAAAATTTTTTTATGAAAAAAATATAATGGACTATACATCGTCTTTTTTTTAAGTTTTTATGAAAAAATTTTATCGACTATAAGTCGTCCGATTTGTGTGCAAATAATTATGTAGACTATACATCGTCTATTTTAGATGCAAAAAATTAAATGGACTGACTATATATACAAAATTTAATGGACTATACTTCGTCCATTTTTAAATAAAAAAAAAATTAAATTGACTATAATTCGTCCATTTCGTATCTAAAAAGTTAAATGGACTATATACGTCGTCTTCTTTTCGTGCAAAGAATTTAATAAACTATACATCATCCATTTTTCATGCAAAAAATTTGTTTATGAAAAAAATATAATGGACTATACATTTTTTTTTTAAATTTTTTTAAATTTTTTATGAAAAAATTTTATCGACTAAAAGTCGTCCAATTCGTGTGAAAATAATTATATAGACTATACATCGTCTATTTTAGATGCACAAAATTAAATGGACTGACTATATATACAAAATTTAATGGACTATACATCGTCCATTTTTAAATTAAAAAAAAAATTAAATTGACTATAATTCGTCCATTTCGTATCTAAAAAGTTAAATGGACTATATACGTCGTCTTCTTTTCGTGCAAAGAATTTAATAAACTATACATCATCCATTTTTCATGCAAAAAATTTTTTTATGAAAAAAATATAATGGACTATACATCGTCTTTTTTTAAATTTTTTATGAAAAAATTTTATCGACTATAAGTCGTCCGATTCGTGTGCAAATAATTATATAGACTATACATCGTCTATTTTAGATGCACAAAATTAAATGGACTGACTGTATATACAAAATTTAATTGACTATACATCGTCCATTTTTAAATTAAAAAAAAAAATTAAATTGACTATAATTCGTCCATTTCGTATCTAAAAAATTAAATGGACTATATACGTCGTCTTCTTTTCGTGCAAAGAATTTAATAAACTATACATCATCCATTTTTCATGCAAAGAATTTTTTTATGAAAAAAAAATATAATGGACGTCTTTTTTTAAATTTTTTATGAAAAAATTTTATCGACTATAAGTCGTCCGATTCGTGTGCAAATAATTATGTAGACTATACATCGTCTATTTTAAATGCAAAAAATTAAATGGACTGACTATATATACAAAATTTAATGGACTATACATCGTCCATTTTTAAATTAAAAAAAAAAAATTAAATTGACTATAATTCGTCCATTTCGTATCTAAAAAATTAAATGGACTATATACGTCGTCTTCTTTTCGTGCAAAGAATTTAATAAACTATACATCATCCATTTTTCATGGAAAAAATTTTTTTATGAAAAAAATATAATGGACTATACATCGTCTTTTTTTAAGTTTTTATGAAAAAATTTTATCGACTATAAGTCGTCCGATTTGTGTGCAAATAATTATGTAGACTATACATCGTATATTTTAGATGCAAAAAATTAAATGGACTGACTATATATACAAAATTTAATGGACTATACTTCGTCCATTTTTAAATTAAAAAAAAATTAAATTGACTATAATTCGTCCATTTCGTATCTAAAAAATTAAATGGACTATATACGTCGTCTTCTTTTCGTGCAAAGAATTTAATAAACTATACATCATCCATTTTTCATGGAAAAAATTTTTTTATGAAAAAAATATAATGGACTATACATCGTCTTTTTTTTAAGTTTTTATGAAAAAATTTTATCGACTATAAGTCGTCCGATTTGTGTGCAAATAATTATGTAGACTATACATCGTCTATTTTAGATGCAAAAAATTAAATGGACTGACTATATATACAAAATTTAATGGACTATACATCGTCCATTTTTAAATAAAAAAAAAATTAAATTGACTATAATTCGTCCATTTCGTATCTAAAAAATTAAATGGACTATATACGTCGTCTTTTTTTCGTGCAAAGAATTTAATAAACTATACATCATCCATTTTTCATGCAAAAAATTTTTTTATGAAAAAAATATAATGGACTATATATACATCGTCTTTTTTTTAATTTTTTATGAAAAACTTTTATCGACTATAAGTCGTCCGATTCGTGTGCAAATAATTCTGTAGACTATACAACGTCTATTTTAGATGCAAAAAATTAAATGGACCGACTATATATACAAAATATAATGGACTATACATCGTCCATTTTTAAATTTAAAAAAAAAAAATTAAATTGACTATAATTCGTCCATTTCGTATCTAAAAAATTAAATGGACTATATACGTCTTCTTCTTTTCGTGCAAAGAATTTAATAAACTATACATCATCCATTTTTCATGCAAAAAATTTTTTTATGAAAAAAATATAATGGACTATACATCGTCTTTTTTTTAATTTTTTATGAAAAAATTTTATCGACTATAAGTCGTCCGATTCGTGTGCAAATAATTATGTAGACTATACAACGTCTATTTTAGATACAAAAAATTAAATGAACTGACTATATATGCAAAATATAATGGACTATACATCGTCCATTTTTAAATTAAAAAAAAATTAAATTGACTATAATTCGTCCATTTCGTATCTAAAAAGTTCAATGGACTATATACGTCGTCTTCTTTTCGTGCAAAGAATTTAATAAACTATACATCATCCATTTTTCATGCAAAAAATTTGTTTATGAAAAAAATATAATGGACTATACATTTTTTTTTAAATTTTTTTAAATTTTTTATGAAAAAATTTTATCGACTAAAAGTCGTCCAATTCGTGTGAAAATAATTATATAGACTATACATCGTCTATTTTAGATGCACAAAATTAAATGGACTGACTATATATACAAAATTTAATGGACTATACATCGTCCATTTTTAAATTAAAAAAAAATTAAATTGACTATAATTCGTCCATTTCGTATCTAAAAAGTTAAATGGACTATATACGTCGTCTTCTTTTCGTGCAAAGAATTTAATAAACTATACATCATCCATTTTTCATGCAAAAATTTGTTTATGAAAAAAATATAATACATCGTCTTTTTTTAAATTTTTTATGAAAAAATTTTATCGACTAAAAGTCGTCCAATTCGTGTGAAAATAATTATATAGACTATACATCGTCTATTTTAGATGCACAAAATTAAATGGACTGACTTTATATACAAAATTTAATTGACTATACATCGTCCATTTTTAAATTAAAAAAAAAATTAAATTGACTATAATTCGTCCATTTCGTATCTAAAAAATTAAATGGACTATATACGTCGTCTTCTTTTCGTGCAAAGAATTTAATAAACTATACATCATCCATTTTTCATGGAAAAAATTTTTTTATGAAAAAAATATAATGGACTATACATCGTCTTTTTTTTAAGTTTTTATGAAAAAATTTTATCGACTATAAGTCGTCCGATTTGTGTGCAAATAATTATGTAGACTATACATCGTCTATTTTAAATGCAAAAAATTAAATGGACTGACTATATATACAAAATTTAATGGACTATACATCGTCCATTTTTAAATTAAAAAAAAAATAAATTGACTATAATTCGTCCATTTCGTATCTAAAAAATTAAATGGACTATATACGTCGTCTTCTTTTCGTGCAAAGAATTTAATAAACTATACATCATCCATTTTTCATGGAAAAAATTTTTTTATGAAAAAAATATAATGGACTATACATCGTCTTTTTTTTAAGTTTTTATGAAAAAATTTTATCGACTATAAGTCGTCCGATTTGTGTGCAAATAATTATGTAGACTATACATCGTCTATTTTAGATGCAAAAAATTAAATGGACTGACTATATATACAAAATTTAATGGACTATACTTCATCCATTTTTAAATTAAAAAAAAATTAAATTGACTATAATTCGTCCATTTCGTATCTAAAAAATTAAATGGACTATATACGTCGTCTTCTTTTCGTGCAAAGAATTTAATAAACTATACATCATCCATTTTTCATGGAAAAAATTTTTTTATGAAAAAAATATAATGGACTAGACATCGTCTTTTTTTTAAGTTTTTATGAAAAAATTTTATCGACTATAAGTCATCCGATTTGTGTGCAAATAATTATGTAGACTATACATCGTCTATTTTAGATGCAAAAAATTAAATGGACTGACTATATATACAAAATTTAATGGCCTATACATCGTCCATTTTTAAATTAAAAAAAAAAATTAAATTGACTATAATTCGTCCATTTCGTATCTAAAAAATTAAATGGACTATATACGTCGTCTTCTTTTCGTGCAAAGAATTTAATAAACTATACATCATCCATTTTTCATGCAAAAAATATTTTTATGAAAAAAATATAATGGACTACACTGGTTTACAGCCAAAAAATACCAAGAACGCCATATGCCTAGATGAGTTAATTGGGACCTCCTGAACAGAAAAAACGCTGTAATTTTTTTTTTCTAAGTACCGTTTTTTAGATAACGGTACTTTTGTGTTTTTCGGTATATGGTCCCACTCAAACCCTTGTGGAGCCCAACCGTAAAGTCCGAGCGAGATAAATGGCACATCGATGTAAAGGTAATTAAATGCCTTTTCCGTCAATATGCTGCAAATTTCTATCTGACCAGAAATGGTTGAGTTATGGCACCTCAAAGTTAAAAATTTGCCTATTTTTTACGTTTTTTTCAAAATTTTTAAATTTTGTTTCGTTTTTTTTTCTCCGTTATAGTAAAGATCTGGAATGTTTTATTTTTTTACCAAATAGTTTATTTAGTTACAAGCATTTTAAGCGTAATTTGAAGAAAAATGGATGAAAAATAAAGTTTTTATTAAGGATTTTGTGGAACGACAATATTTTCATTTTCATTACTCACACACTATATTCGGCGTCCATCAGTTTTAACGTATTTACAAATATTGTGAAAAAGTTGCTAAAAGACAGTCTTGCCATGAATTACCTTAAACAAAAATTTCCGAGAGCCACAGCCAGAAAAATTGAAGCTGGTATATTTGATGGACCTCAAATTCGGGCTCTGTAGGGTGACCAAGCATTTATTGAGTGTTTAGGTCCAGCTTATTTGGAGGCATGGGAAGCATTCCAGGACATCGTTCTCAACTTTTTGGAAAACTACAGAAGTCCTGATTACGCTGAAAAGATCGATACATTACTGCAAAAATTCAATGCTATTGGTAAGCGTTGAGTGAAAGCATGTATATCAAAAAGGCCGTTATCATTTAAAAATTTTTTCTTTTTAACTCTTAGGTTCAAATATGACACCTAAATAAATTACACTTCTTATTCAGTCATTTGGATATTTTCCCCACGAACTTGGGCTCCGAAAGTGATGAACAAGGTGAAAGATTTCACCAAGAAATGGAAGAAATCGAGAGACGTTATAAAGGCTGGTGGGATGAACAAATGATGGCAGACTATTGTTGGTTCCTCATTCGCGAAGATCCATCCGAAAAAAACGCAAAAGTTCAAGTCGCTCGTCATTTTAATTTAAATTTTCTGAATTCATGCCGAATATAGTGTGTGAGTATTGAAAATGAAAATATTGTCGTTCCACAAAATCCTTAATAAAAACTTTATTTTTCATCCATTTTTCTTCAAATTACGCTTAAAATGCTTGTAACTAAATAAACTATTTGGTAAAAAAATAAAACATTCCAGATCTTTACTATAACGGAGAAAAAAAACGAAACAAAATTTAAAAATTTTGAAAAAAACGTAAAAAATAGGCAAATTTTGAACTTTGAGGTGCCATAACTCAACCATTTCTGGTCAGATAGAAATTTGCAGCATATTGACGGAAAAGGCATTCAATTACCTTTTCAACGATATGTCATTTATCTCGATCGGACTTTACGGTTGGGCTCCACAAGGGTTTGAGTGGGACCATACACCGAAAAACACAAAAGTACCGTTATCTAAAAAACGGTACTTAGAAAAAAAAATTACAGCGTTTTTTCTGTTCAGGAGGTCCCAATTAACTCATCTAGGCATATGGCGTTCTTGGTATTTTTCCAAATTAAAAATTTGTAAACCAGTGCTATACATCGTCTTTTTTTAAATTTTTTATGAAAAAATTTTATCGACTATAAATCGTCCGATTCGTGTGCAAATAATTATATAGACTATACATCGTCTATTTTAGATGCACAAAATTAAATGGACTGACTGTATATACAAAATTTAATTGACTATACATCGTCCATTTTTAAATTAAAAAAAAAATTAAATTGACTATAATTCGTCCATTTGGTATCTAAAAAATTAAATGGACTATATACGTCGTCTTCTTTTCGTGCAAAGAATTTAATAAACTATACATCATCCATTTTTCATGCAAAAAATTTTTTTATGAAAAAAATATAATGGACTATACATCGTCTTTTTTTAAATTTTTTATGAAAAAATTTTATCGACTATAAGTCGTCCGATTCGTGTGCAAATAATTATATAGACTATACATCGTCTATTTTAGATGCACAAAATTAAATGGACTGACTGTATATACAAAATTTAATTGACTATACATCGTCCATTTTTAAATAAAAAAAAAAAATTAAATTGACTATAATTCGTCCATTTCGCATCTAAAAAATTAAATGGACTATATACGTCGTCTTCTTTTCGTGCAAAGAATTTAATAAACTATACATCATCCATTTTTCATGGAAAAAATATTTTTATGAAAAAAATATAATGGACTATACATCGTCCATTTTTAAATTAAAAAAAAAAATTAAATTGACTATAATTCGTCCATTTCGTATCTAAAAAATTAAATGGACTATATACGTCGTCTTCTTTTCGTGCCAAGAATTTAATAAACTATTCATCATCCATTTTTCATGCAAAAAATTTTTTTAAGAAAAAAATATAATGGACTACACATCGTCTTTTTTTAAATTTTTTATGAAAAAATTTTATCGACTATAAGTCGTCCGATTCGTGTGCAAATAATTATATAGACTATACATCGTCTATTTTAGATGCACAAAATTAAATGGACTGACTGTATATACAAAATTTAATTGACTATACATCGTCCATTTTTAAATTAAAAAAAAAATTAAATTGACTATAATTCGTCCATTTCGTATCTAAAAAATTAAATGGACTATATATGTCGTCTTCTTTTCGTGCAAAGAATTTAATAAACTATACATCATCCATTTTTCATGCAAAAATTTTTTTTATGAAAAAAATATAATGGACTATACATCGTCTTTTTTTAAATTTTTTATGAAAAAATTTTATCGACTATAAATCGTCCGATTCGTGTGCAAATAATTATATAGACTATACATCGTCTATTTTAGATGCACAAAATTAAATGGACTGACTGTATATACAAAATTTAATTGACTATACATCGTCCATTTTTAAATTAAAAAAAAAATTAAATTGACTATAATTCGTCCATTTCGTATCTAAAAAATTAAATGGACTATATACGTCGTCTTCTTTTCATGCAAAGAATTTAATAAACTATACATCATCCATTTTTCATGCAAAAAAATTTTTTATGAAAAAAATATAATGGACTATACATCGTCTTTTTTTAAATTTTTTATGAAAAAATTTTATCGACTATAAGTCGTCCGATTCGTGTGCAAATAATTATATAGACTATACATCGTCTATTTTAGATGCACAAAATTAAATGGACTGACTGTATATACAAAATTTAATTGACTATACATCGTCCATTTTTAAATTAAAAAAAAAAATTAAATTGACTATAATTCGTCCATTTCGCATCTAAAAAATTAAATGGACTATATACGTCGTCTTCTTTTCGTGCAAAGAATTTAATAAACTATACATCATCCATTTTTCATGCAAAAAATTTTTTTATGAAAAAAATATAATGGACTATATATACATCGTCTTTTTTTAAATTTTTTATGAAAAAATTTTATCGACTATAAGTCGTCCGATTCGTGTGCAAATAATTATATAGACTATACATCGTCTATTTTAGATGCACAAAATTAAATGGACTGACTGTATATACAAAATTTAATTGACTATACATCGTCCATTTTTAAATTAAAAAAAAAATTAAATTGACTATAATTCGTCCATTTCGTATCTAAAAAATTAAATGGACTATATACGTCGTCTTCTTTTCGTGCAAAGAATTTAATAAACTATACATCATCCATTTTTCATGCAAAAAATTTTTTTATGAAAAAAATATAATGGACTATACATCGTCTTTTTTTAAATTTTTTATGAAAAAATTTTATCGACTATAAATCGTCCGATTCGTGTGCAAATAATTATATAGACTATACATCGTCTATTTTAGATGCACAAAATTAAATGGACTGACTGTATATACAAAATTTAATTGACTATACATCGTCCATTTTTAAATTAAAAAAAAAATTAAATTGACTATAATTCGTCCATTTCGTATCTAAAAAATTAAATGGACTATATACGTCGTCTTCTTTTCGTGCAAAGAATTTAATAAACTATACATCATCCATTTTTCATGCAAAAAATTTTTTTATGAAAAAAATATAATGGACTATACATCGTCTTTTTTTAAATTTTTTATGAAAAAATTTTATCGACTATAAGTCGTCCGATTCGTGTGCAAATAATTATATAGACTATACATCGTCTATTTTAGATGCACAAAATTAAATGGACTGACTGTATATACAAAATTTAATTGACTATACATCGTCCATTTTTAAATTAAAAAAAAAAAATTAAATTGACTATAATTCGTCCATTTCGCATCTAAAAAATTAAATGGACTATATACGTCGTCTTCTTTTCGTGCAAAGAATTTAATAAACTATACATCATCCATTTTTCATGCAAAAAATTTTTTTATGAAAAAAATATAATGGACTATACATCGTCTTTTTTTCAATTTTTTATGAAAAAATTTTATCGACTATAAGTCGTCCGATTCGTGTGCAAATAATTATGTAGACTATACATCGTCTATTTTAGACGCAAAAAATTAAATGGACTGACTATATATACAAAATATAATGGACTATACATCGTCCATTTTTAAATAAAAAAAAAATTAAATTGACTATAATTCGTCCATTTCGTATCTAAAAAATTAAATGGACTATATACGTCGTCTTCTTTTCGTGCAAAGAATTTAATAGACTATACATCATCCATTTTTCATGGAAAAAAATTTTTTATGAAAAAAATATAATGGACTATACATCGTCTTTTTTTAAATTTTTTATGAAAAAATTTTATCGACTATAAGTCGTCCGATTCGTGTGCAAATAATTATGTAGACTATACATCGTCTATTTTAGATGCAAAAAATTAAATGGACTGACTATATATACAAAATTTAATTGACTATACATCGTCCATTTTTAAATTAAAAAAAAAAATTAAATTGACTATAATTCGTCCATTTCGTATCTAAAAAATTAAATGGACTATATACGTCGTCTTCTTTTCGTGCAAAGAATTTAATAAACTATACATCATCCATTTTTCATGCAAAGAATTTTTTTATGAAAAAAATATAATGGACGTCTTTTTTTAAATTTTTTATAAAAAAATTTTATCGACTATAAGTCGTCCGATTCGTGTGCAAATAATTATGTAGACTATACATCGTCTATTTTAAATGCAAAAAATTAAATGGACTGACTATATATACAAAATTTAATGGACTATACATCGTCCATTTTTAAATTAAAAAAAAAAATTAAATTGACTATAATTCGTCCATTTCGTATCTAAAAAATTAAATGGACTATATACGTCGTCTTCTTTTCGTGCAAAGAATTTAATAAACTATACATCATCCATTTTTCATGGAAAAAATTTTTTTATGAAAAAAATATAATGGACTATACATCGTCTTTTTTTTAAGTTTTTATGAAAAAATTTTATCGACTATAAGTCGTCCGATTTGTGTGCAAATAATTATGTAGACTATACATCGTCTATTTTAGATGCAAAAAATTAAATGGACTGACTATATATACAAAATTTAATGGACTATACTTCGTCCATTTTTAAATTAAAAAAAAATTAAATTGACTATAATTCGTCCATTTCGTATCTAAAAAATTAAATGGACTATATACGTCGTCTTCTTTTCGTGCAAAGAATTTAATGAACTATACATCATCCATTTTTCATGGAAAAAATTTTTTTATGAAAAAAATATAATGGACTATACATCGTCTTTTTTTAAATTTTTTATGAAAAAATTTTATCGACTATAAGTCGTCCGATTCGTGTGCAAATAATTATATAGACTATACATCGTCTATTTTAGATGCAAAAAATTAAATGGACTGACTATATATACAAAATTTAATGGACTATACATCGTCCATTTTTAAATTAAAAAAAAATTAAATTAACTATAATTCGTCCATTTCGTATCTAAAAAATTAAATGGACTATATACGTCGTCTTCTTTTCGTGCAAAGAATTTAATAAACTATACATCATCCATTTTTCATGCAAAAAATATTTTTATGAAAAAAATATAATGGACTATACATCGTCCATTTTTAAATTAAAAAAAAAATTAAATTGACTATAATTCGTCCATTTCGTATCTAAAAAATTAAATGGACTATATACGTCGTCTTCTTTTCGTGCCAAGAATTTAATAAACTATTCATCATCCATTTTTCATGCAAAAAATTTTTTTAAGAAAAAAATATAATGGACTACACATCGTCTTTTTTTAAATTTTTTATGAAAAAATTTTATCGACTATAAGTCGTCCGATTCGTGTGCAAATAATTATATAGACTATACATCGTCTATTTTAGATGCACAAAATTAAATGGACTGACTGTATATACAAAATTTAATTGACTATACATCGTCCATTTTTAAATTAAAAAAAAAATTAAATTGACTATAATTCGTCCATTTCGTATCTAAAAAATTAAATGGACTATATACGTCGTCTTCTTTTCGTGCAAAGAATTTAATAAACTATACATCATCCATTTTTCATGCAAAAAATTTTTTTATGAAAAAAATATAATGGACTATACATCGTCTTTTTTTAAATTTTTTATGAAAAAATTTTATCGACTATAAATCGTCCGATTCGTGTGCAAATAATTATATAGACTATACATCGTCTATTTTAGATGCAAAAAATTAAATGGACTGACTATATATACAAAATTTAATGGACTATACATCGTCCATTTTTAAATTAAAAAAAAAATTAAATTGACTATAATTCGTCCATTTCGTATCTAAAAAATTAAATGGACTATATACGTCGTCTTCTTTTCGTGCAAAGAATTTAATAAACTATACATCATCCATTTTTCATGGAAAAAATTTTTTTATGAAAAAAATATAATGGACTATACATCGTCTTTTTTTTAAGTTTTTATGAAAAAATTTTATCGACTATAAGTCGTCCGATTTGTGTGCAAATAATTATGTAGACTATACATCGTCTATTTTAAATGCAAAAAATTAAATGGACTGACTATATATACAAAATTTAATGGACTATACATCGTCCATTTTTAAATTAAAAAAAAAATAAATTGACTATAATTCGTCCATTTCGTATCTAAAAAATTAAATGGACTATATACGTCGTCTTCTTTTCGTGCAAAGAATTTAATAAACTATACATCATCCATTTTTCATGGAAAAAATTTTTTTATGAAAAAAATATAATGGACTATACATCGTCTTTTTTTTAAGTTTTTATGAAAAAATTTTATCGACTATAAGTCGTCCGATTTGTGTGCAAATAATTATGTAGACTATACATCGTCTATTTTAAATGCAAAAAATTAAATGGACTGACTATATATACAAAATTTAATGGACTATACATCGTCCATTTTTAAATTAAAAAAAAAATAAATTGACTATAATTCGTCCATTTCGTATCTAAAAAATTAAATGGACTATATACGTCGTCTTCTTTTCGTGCAAAGAATTTAATAAACTATACATCATCCATTTTTCATGCAAAAAATTTTTTTATGAAAAAAATATAATGGACTATACATCGTCTTTTTTTAAATTTTTTATGAAAAAATTTTATCGACTATAAATCGTCCGATTCGTGTGCAAATAATTATATAGACTATACATCGTCTATTTTAGATGCACAAAATTAAATGGACTGACTGTATATACAAAATTTAATTGACTATACATCGTCCATTTTTAAATTAAAAAAAAAATTAAATTGACTATAATTCGTCCATTTCGTATCTAAAAAATTAAATGGACTATATACGTCGTCTTCTTTTCGTGCAAAGAATTTAATAAACTATACATCATCCATTTTTCATGCAAAAAATTTTTTTATGAAAAAAATATAATGGACTATACATCGTCTTTTTTTAAATTTTTTATGAAAAAATTTTATCGACTATAAGTCGTCCGATTCGTGTGCAAATAATTATATAGACTATACATCGTCTATTTTAGATGCAAAAAATTAAATGGACTGACTATATATACAAAATTTAATGGACTATACATCGTCCATTTTTAAATTAAAAAAAAAATTAAATTGACTATAATTCGTCCATTTCGTATCTAAAAAATTAAATGGACTATATACGTCGTCTTTTTTTCGTGCAAAGAATTTAATAAACTATACATCATCCATTTTTCATGCAAAAAATTTTTTTATGAAAAAAATATAATGGACTATACATCGTCTTTTTTTTAATTTTTTATGAAAAAATTTTATCGACTATAAGTCGTCCGATTCGTGTGCAAATAATTCTGTAGACTATACAACGTCTATTTTAGATGCAAAAAATTAAATGGACCGACTATATATACAAAATATAATGGACTATACATCGTCCATTTTTAAATTTAAAAAAAAAAATTAAATTGACTATAATTCGTCCATTTCGTATCTAAAAAATTAAATTTACTATATACGTCTTCTTCTTTTCGTGCAAAGAATTTAATAAACTATACATCATCCATTTTTCATGCAAAGAATTTTTTTATGAAAAAAATATAATGGACGTCTTTTTTTAAATTTTTTATGAAAAAATTTTATCGACTATAAGTCGTCCGATTCGTGTGCAAATAATTATGTAGACTATACATCGTCTATTTTAAATGCAAAAAATTAAATGGACTGACTATATATACAAAATTTAATGGACTATACATCGTCCATTTTTAAATTAAAAAAAAAAAAATTAAATTGACTATAATTCGTCCATTTCGTATCTAAAAAATTAAATGGACTATATACGTCGTCTTCTTTTCGTGCAAAGAATTTAATAAACTATACATCATCCATTTTTCATGGAAAAAATTTTTTTATGAAAAAAATATAATGGACTATACATCGTCTTTTTTTTAAGTTTTTATGAAAAAATTTTATCGACTATAAGTCGTCCGATTTGTGTGCAAATAATTATGTAGACTATACATCGTCTATTTTAGATGCAAAAAATTAAATGGACTGACTATATATACAAAATTTAATGGACTATACTTCGTCCATTTTTAAATTAAAAAAAAATTAAATTGACTATAATTCGTCCATTTCGTATCTAAAAAATTTAATGGACTATATACGTCGTCTTCTTTTCGTGCAAAGAATTTAATAAACTATACATCATCCATTTTTCATGGAAAAAATTTTTTTATGAAAAAAATATAATGGACTATACATCGTCTTTTTTTAAGTTTTTATGAAAAAATTTTATCGACTATAAGTCGTCCGATTTGTGTGCAAATAATTATGTAGACTATACAACGTCTATTTTAGATGCAAAAAATTAAATGGACCGACTATATATACAAAATATAATGGACTATACATCGTCCATTTTTAAATTTAAAAAAAAAAATTAAATTTACTATAATTCGTCCATTTCGTATCTAAAAAATTAAATTTACTATATACGTCTTCTTCTTTTCGTGCAAAGAATTTAATAAACTATACATCATCCATTTTTCATGCAAAAAATTTTTTTATGAAAAAAATATAATGGACTATACATCGTCTTTTTTTTAATTTTTTATGAAAAAATTTTATCGACTATAAGTCGTCCGATTCGTGTGCAAATAATTATGTAGACTATACAACGTCTATTTTAGATACAAAAAATTAAATGGACTGACTATATATGCAAAATATAATGGACTATACATCGTCCATTTTTAAATTAAAAAAAAATTAAATTGACTATAATTCGTCCATTTCGTATCTAAAAAGTTAAATGGACTATATACGTCGTCTTCTTTTCGTGCAAAGAATTTAATAAACTATACATCATCCATTTTTCATGCAAAAAATTTGTTTATGAAAAAAATATAATGGACTATACATCGTCTTTTTTTTAATTTTTTATGAAAAAATTTTATCGACTAAAAGTCGTCCAATTCGTGTGAAAATAATTATATAGACTATACATCGTCTATTTTAGATGCACAAAATTAAATGGACTGACTATATATACAAAATTTAATGGACTATACATCGTCCATTTTTAAATTAAAAAAAAAATTAAATTGACTATAATTCGTCCATTTCGTATCTAAAAAATTAAATGGACTATATACGACGTCTTCTTTTCGTGCAATGAATTTAATAAACTATACATCATCCATTTTTCATGCAAAAAATTTTTTTATGAAAAAAATATAATGGACTATACATCGTCTTTTTTTAAATTTTTTATGAAAAAATTTTATCGACTATAAATCGTCCGATTCGTGTGCAAATAATTATATAGACTATACATCGTCTATTTTAGATGCACAAAATTAAATGGACTGACTGTATATACAAAATTTAATTGACTATACATCGTCCATTTTTAAATTAAAAAAAAAATTAAATTAACTATAATTCGTCCATTTCGTATCTAAAAAATTAAATGGACTATATACGTCGTCTTCTTTTCGTGCAAAGAATTTAATAAACTATACATCATCCATTTTTCATGCAAAGAATTTTTTTATGAAAAAAATATAATGGACGTCTTTTTTTAAATTTTTTATGAAAAAATTTTATCGACTATAAGTCGTCCGATTCGTGTGCAAATAATTATATAGACTATACATCGTCTATTTTAGATGCACAAAATTAAATGGACTGACTGTATATACAAAATTTAATTGACTATACATCGTCCATTTTTAAATTAAAAAAAAATTAAATTGACTATAATTCGTCCATTTCGTATCTAAAAAATTAAATGGACTATATACGTCGTCTTCTTTTCGTGCAAAGAATTTAATAAACTATACATCATCCATTTTTCATGCAAAAAATTTTTTTATGAAAAAAATATAATGGACTATACATCGTCTTTTTTTAAATTTTTTATGAAAAAATTTTATCGACTATAAATCGTCCGATTCGTGTGCAAATAATTATATAGACTATACATCGTCTATTTTAGATGCACAAAATTAAATGGACTGACTGTATATACAAAATTTAATTGACTATACATCGTCCATTTTTAAATAAAAAAAAAAATTAAATTGACTATAATTCGTCCATTTCGTATCTAAAAAATTAAATGGACTATATACGTCGTCTTCTTTTCGTGCAAAGAATTTAATAAACTATACATCATCCATTTTTCATGCAAAAAATTTTTTTATGAAAAAAATATAATGGACTATACATCGTCTTTTTTTAAATTTTTTATGAAAAAATTTTATCGACTATAAGTCGTCCGATTCGTATGCAAATAATTATATAGACTATACATCGTCTATTTTAGATGCACAAAATTAAATGGACTGACTGTATATACAAAATTTAATTGACTATACATCCTCCATTTTTAAATTAAAAAAAAAAATTAAATTGACTATAATTCGTCCATTTCGCATCTAAAAAATTAAATGGACTATATACGTCGTCATCTTTTCGTGCCAAGAATTTAATAAACTATTCATCATCCATTTTTCATGCAAAAAATTTTTTTAAGAAAAAAATATAATGGACTACACATCGTCTTTTTTTAAATTTTTTATGAAAAAATTTTATCGACTATAAGTCGTCCGATTCGTGTGCAAATAATTATATAGACTATACATCGTCTATTTTAGATGCACAAAATTAAATGGACTGACTGTATATACAAAATTTAATTGACTATACATCCTCCATTTTTAAATTAAAAAAAAAAATTAAATTGACTATAATTCGTCCATTTCGCATCTAAAAAATTAAATGGACTATATACGTCGTCTTCTTTTCGTGCAAAGAATTTAATAAACTATACATCATCCATTTTTCATGCAAAAAATTTTTTTATGAAAAAAATATAATGGACTATACATCGTCTTTTTTTAAATTTTTTATGAAAAAATTTTATCGACTATAAGTCGTCCGATTCGTGTGCAAATAATTATATAGACTATACATCGTCTATTTTAGATGCAAAAAATTAAATGGACTGACTATATATACAAAATTTAATGGACTATACATCGTCCATTTTTAAATTAAAAAAAAATTAAATTAACTATAATTCGTCCATTTCGTATCTAAAAAATTAAATGGACTATATACGTCGTCTTCTTTTCGTGCCAAGAATTTAATAAACTATTCATCATCCATTTTTCATGCAAAAAATTTTTTTAAGAAAAAAATATAATGGACTACACATCGTCTTTTTTTAAATTTTTTATGAAAAAATTTTATCGACTATAAGT
This sequence comes from Tachina lurida, assembly GCA_944452675.1. NCBI lineage: Eukaryota > Metazoa > Arthropoda > Insecta > Diptera > Tachinidae > Tachina > Tachina lurida. The sequence goes on along the minus strand of OX101754.1, from coordinate 92,437,801 downwards.
CGTCCGATTCGTGTGCAAATAATTATATAGACTATACATCGTCTATTTTAGATGCACAAAATTAAATGGACTGACTGTATATACAAAATTTAATTGACTATACATCGTCCATTTTTAAATTAAAAAAAAATTAAATTGACTATAATTCGTCCATTTCGTATCTAAAAAATTAAATGGACTATATACGTCGTCTTCTTTTCGTGCAAAGAATTTAATAAACTATACATCATCCATTTTTCATGCAAAAAATTTTTTTATGAAAAAAATATAATGGACTATACATCGTCTTTTTTTAAATTTTTTATGAAAAAATTTTATCGACTATAAATCGTCCGATTCGTGTGCAAATAATTATATAGACTATACATCGTCTATTTTAGATGCACAAAATTAAATGGACTGACTGTATATACAAAATTTAATTGACTATACATCGTCCATTTTTAAATAAAAAAAAAAATTAAATTGACTATAATTCGTCCATTTCGTATCTAAAAAATTAAATGGACTATATACGTCGTCTTCTTTTCGTGCAAAGAATTTAATAAACTATACATCATCCATTTTTCATGCAAAAAATTTTTTTATGAAAAAAATATAATGGACTATACATCGTCTTTTTTTAAATTTTTTATGAAAAAATTTTATCGACTATAAGTCGTCCGATTCGTATGCAAATAATTATATAGACTATACATCGTCTATTTTAGATGCACAAAATTAAATGGACTGACTGTATATACAAAATTTAATTGACTATACATCCTCCATTTTTAAATTAAAAAAAAAAATTAAATTGACTATAATTCGTCCATTTCGCATCTAAAAAATTAAATGGACTATATACGTCGTCTTCTTTTCGTGCAAAGAATTTAATAAACTATACATCATCCATTTTTCATGCAAAAAATTTTTTTATGAAAAAAATATAATGGACTATACATCGTCTTTTTTTAAATTTTTTATGAAAAAATTTTATCGACTATAAATCGTCCGATTCGTGTGCAAATATTTATATAGACTATACATCGTCTATTTTAGATGCACAAAATTAAATGGACTGACTGTATATACAAAATTTAATGGACTATACATATTCCATTTTTAAATTAAAAAAAAAATTAAATTGACTATAATTCGTCCATTTCGTATCTAAAAAATTAAATGGACTATATACGTCGTCTTCTTTTCGTGCAAAGAATTTAATAAACTATACATCATCCATTTTTCATGCAAAAAATTTTTTTATGAAAAAAATATAATGGACTATACATCGTCTTTTTTTAAATTTTTTATGAAAAAATTTTATCGACTATAAGTCGTCCGATTCGTGTGCAAATAATTATATAGACTATACATCGTCTATTTTAGATGCAAAAAATTAAATGGACTGACTATATATACAAAATTTAATGGACTATACATCGTCCATTTTTAAATTAAAAAAAATTAAATTAACTATAATTCGTCCATTTCGTATCTAAAAAATTAAATGGACTATATACGTCGTCTTCTTTTCGTGCAAAGAATTTAATAAACTATACATCATCCATTTTTCATGCAAAAAATATTTATATGAAAAAAATATAATGGACTATATATACATCGTCCATTTTTAAATTAAAAAAAAAATTAAATTGACTATAATTCGTCCATTTCGTATCTAAAAAAATAAATGGACTATATACGTCGTCTTCTTTTCGTGCAAAGAATTTAATAAAATATACATCATCCATTTTTCATGCAAAAAATTTTTTTATGAAAAAAATATAATGGACTATATATACATCGTCCATTTTTAAATTAAAAAAAATTAAATTGACTATAATTCGTCCATTTCGTATCTAAAAAATTAAATGGACTATATACGTCGTCTTCTTTTCGTGCAAAGAATTTAATAAACTATACATCATCCATTTTTCATGCAAAAAATTTTTTTATGAAAAAAATATAATGGACTATACATCGTCTTTTTTTAAATTTTTTATGAAAAAATTTTATCGACTATAAATCGTCCGATTCGTGTGCAAATAATTATATAGACTATACATCGTCTATTTTAGATGTACAAAATTAAATGGACTGACTGTATATACAAAATTTAATTGACTATACATCGTCCATTTTTAAATTAAAAAAAAAATTAAATTGACTATAATTCGTCCATTTCGTATCTAAAAAATTAAATGGACTATATACGTCGTCTTCTTTTCGTGCAAAGAATTTAATAAACATCATCCATTTTTCATGCAAAAAATTTTTTTATGAAAAAAATATAATGGACTACACATCGTCTTTTTTTTAATTTTTTATGAAAAAATTTTATCGACTATAAGTCGTCCGATTCGTGTGCAAATAATTATGTAGACTACAAATCGTCTATTTTAGATGCAAAAAATTAAATGGACTGACTATATATACAAAATTTAATGGACTATACATCGTCCATTTTTAAATTAAAAAAAAAATTAAATTGGCTATAATTCGTCCATTTCGTATCTAAAAAATTAAATGGACTATATACGTCGTCTTCTTTTCGTGCAAAGAATTTAATAAACTATACATCATCCATTTTTCATGCAAAAAATATTTTTATGAAAAAAATATAATGGACTATATATCGTCTTTTTTTTAATTTTTTATGAAAAAATTTTATCGACTATAAATCGTCCGATTCGTGTGCAAATAATTATGTAGACTATACATCGTCTATTTTAGATGCAAAAAATTAAATGGACTGACTATATATACAAAATTTAATGGACTATACATCGTCCATTTTTAAATTAAAAAAAAAAATTTAATTAACTATAATTCGTCCATTTCGTATCTAAAAAATTAAATGGACTATATACGTCGTCTTCTTTTCGTGCAAAGAATTTAATAAACATCATCCATTTTTCATGCAAAAAATTTTTTTATGAAAAAAATATAATGGACTATACATCGTCTTTTTTTAAATTTTTTATGAAAAAATTTTATCGACTATAAGTCGTCCGATTCGTGTGCAAATAATTATGTAGACTATACAACGTCTATTTTAGATGCAAAAATTTAAATGGACTGACTATATATACAAAATTTAATGGACTATACATCGTCCATTTTTAAATTAAAAAAAAAAATTTAATTAACTATAATTCGTCCATTTCGTATCTAAAAAATTAAATGGACTATATACGTCGTCTTCTTTTCGTGCAAAGAATTTAATAAACTATACATCATCCATTTTTCATGCAAAAAATTTTTTTATGAAAAAAATATAATGGACTATACATCGTCTTTTTTTCAATTTTTTATGAAAAAATTTTATCGACTATAAATCGTCCGATTCGTGTGCAAATAATTACATAGACTATCCATCGTCTATTTTAGATGCAAAAAATTAAATGGACTGACTGTATATACAAAATTTAATGGACTATACATCGTCCATTTTTAAATTAAAAAAAAAATTTAATTAACTATAATTCGTCCTTTTCGTATCTAAAAAATTAAATGGACTATATACGTCGTCTTCTTTTCGTGCAAAGAATTTAATAAACTATACATCATCCATTTTTCATACAAAAAATTTTTTTATGAAAAAAATATAATGGACTATACATCGTCTTTTTTTCAATTTTTTATGAAAAAATTTTATCGACTATAAGTCGTCCGATTCGTGTGCAAATAATTATGTAGACTATACATCGTCTATTTTAGATGCAAAAAATTAAATGGACTGACTATATATACAAAATTTAATGGACTATACATCGTCCATTTTTAAATTAAAAAAAAAATTAAATTGACTATAATTCGTCCATTTCGTATCTAAAAAATTAAATGGACTATGTACGTCGTCTTCTTTTCGTGCAAAGAATTTAATAAACTATACATCATCCATTTTTCATGCAAAAAATTTTTTATGAAAAAAAATATAATGGACTATTTATTATACATTGTCTTTTTTTAAATTTTTTATGAAAAAATATAATCGACTATAAATCGTCCGATTCGTGTGCAAATAATTATATAGACTATACATCGTCTATTTTAGATGCACAAAATTAAATGGACTGACTGTATATACAAAATTTAATTGACTATACATCGTCCATTTTTAAATTAAAACAAAAATTAAATTGACTATAATTCGTCCATTTCGTATCTAAAAAATTAAATGGACTATATACGTCGTCTTCTTTTCGTGCAAATAATTTAATAAACTATACATCATCCATTTTTCATGCAAAAAATTTTTTTATGAAAAAAATATAATGGACTATACATCGTCTTTTTTAAATTTTTTATGAAAAAATTTTATCGACTATAAGTCGTCCGATTCGTGTGCAAATAATTATGTAGACTATACAACGTCTATTTTAGATGCAAAAAATTAAATGGACTGACTATATATACAAAATTTAATGGACTATACATCGTCCATTTTTAAATTAAAAAAAAAAATTAAATTGACTATAATTCGTCCATTTCGTATCTAAAAAATTAAATGGACTATATACGTCGTCTTCTTTTCGTGCAAAGAATTTAATAAACTATACATCATCCATTTTTCATGCAAAAAATTTTTTTATGAAAAAAATATAATGGACTATACATCGTCTTTTTTTAAATTTTTTATGAAAAAATTTTATCGACTATAAGTCGTCCGATTCATGTGCAAATAATTATGTAGACTATACAACGTCTATTTTAGATGCAAAAAATTAAATGGACTGACTATATATACAAAATTTAATGGACTATACATCGTCCATTTTTAAATTAAAAAAAAAAATTAAATTGACTATAATTCGTCCATTTCGTATCTAAAAAATTAAATGGACTATATACGTCGTCTTCTTTTCGTGCAAAGAATTTAATAAACTATACATCATCCATTTTTCATGCAAAAAATTTTTTATGAAAAAAATATAATGGACTATTTATTATACATTGTCTTTTTTTAAATTTTTTATGAAAAAATATAATCGACTATAAATCGTCCGATTCGTGTGCAAATAATTATATAGACTATACATCGTCTATTTTAGATGCACAAAATTAAATGGACTGACTGTATATACAAAATTTAATTGACTATACATCGTCCATTTTTAAATAAAAAAAAAAATTAAATTGACTATAATTCGTCCATTTCGTATCTAAAAAATTAAATGGACTATATACGTCGTCTTCTTTTCGTGCAAAGAATTTAATAAACTATACATCATCCACTTTTCATGCAAAAATTTTTTTTATGAAAAAAATATAATGGACTATATATACATCGTCTTTTTTTCAATTTTTTATGAAAAAATTTTATCGACTATAAGTCGTCCGATTCGTGTGCAAATAATTATGTAGACTATACAACGTCTATTTTAGATGCAAAAAATTAAATGGACTGACTATATATACAAAATTTAATGGACTATACATCGTCCATTTTTAAATTAAAAAAAAAAAAAATAAATTGACTATAATTCGTCCATTTCGTATCTAAAAAATTAAATGGACTATATACGTCGTCTTCTTTTCGTGCAAAGAATTTAATAAACTATACATCATCCATTTTTCATGCAAAAAATTTTTTTATGAAAAAAATATAATGGACTATACATCGTCTTTTTTTAAATTTTTTATGAAAAAATTTTATCGACTATAAGTCGTCCGATTCATGTGCAAATAATTATGTAGACTATACAACGTCTATTTTAGATGCAAAAAATTAAATGGACTGACTATATATACAAAATTTAATTGACTATACATCGTCCATTTTTAAATAAAAAAAAAAATTAAATTGACTATAATTCGTCCATTTCGTATCTAAAAAATTAAATGGGCTATATACGTCGTCTTCTTTTCGTGCAAAGAATTTAATAAACTATACATCATCAATTTTTCATGCAAAAAATTTTTTATGAAAAAAATATAATGAACTATTATACATCGTCTTTTTTTAAATTTTTTATGAAAAAATTTAATCGACTATAAATCGTCCGATTCGTGTGCAAATAATTATATAGACTATACATCGTCTATTTTAGATGCACAAAATTAAATGGACTGACTGTATATACAAAATTTAAATGACTATACATCGTCCATTTTTAAATTAAAAAAAAAATTAAATTGACTATAATTCGTCCATTCGTGTGCAAATAATTATATAGACTATACATCGTCTATTTTAGATGCACAAAATTAAATGGACTGACTATATATACAAAATTTAATGGACTATACATCGTCCATTTTTAAATTAAAAAAAAAAAAAATAAATTGACTATAATTCGTCCATTTCGTATCTAAAAAATTAAATGGACTATATACGTCGTCTTCTTTTCGTGCAAAGAATTTAATAAACTATACATCATCCATTTTTCATGCAAAAAATTTTTTTATGAAAAAAATATAATGGACTATACATCGTCTTTTTTTAAATTTTTTATGAAAAAATTTTATCGACTATAAGTCGTCCGATTCATGTGCAAATAATTATGTAGACTATACAACGTCTATTTTAGATGCAAAAAATTAAATGGACTGACTATATATACAAAATTTAATTGACTATACATCGTCCATTTTTAAATAAAAAAAAAAATTAAATTGACTATAATTCGTCCATTTCGTATCTAAAAAATTAAATGGACTATATACGTCGTCTTCTTTTCGTGCAAAGAATTTAATAAACTATACATCATCAATTTTTCATGCAAAAAATTTTTTATGAAAAAAATATAATGAACTATTATACATCGTCTTTTTTTAAATTTTTTATGAAAAAATTTAATCGACTATAAATCGTCCGATTCGTGTGCAAATAATTATATAGACTATACATCGTCTATTTTAGATGCACAAAATTAAATGGACTGACTGTATATACAAAATTTAATTGACTATACATCGTCCATTTTTAAATTAAAAAAAAAATTAAATTGACTATAATTCGTCCATTTCGTATCTAAAAAATTAAATGGACTATATACGTCGTCTTCTTTTCGTGCAAATAATTTAATAAACTATACATCATCCATTTTTCATGCAAAAAATTTTTTTATGAAAAAAATGTAATGGACTATATACATTGTCCATTTTTAAATTTAAAAAAAAAATTTAATTGACTATAATTCGTCCATTTCGTGTCTAAAAAATTAAATGGACTATATACGTCGTCTTCTTTTCGTGCAAAGAATTTAATAAACTATACATCATCCATTTTTCATGGAAAAATATTTGTTATGAAAAAAATATAATGGACTATACATCGTCTTTTTTTAAATTTTTTATGAAAAAATTTTATCGACTATAAGTCGTCCGATTCGTGTGCAAATAATTATGTAGACTATACATCGTCTATTTTAGATGCAAAAAATTAAATGGACTGACTATATATACAAAATTTAATGGACTATACATCGTCCATTTTTAAATTAAAAAAAAAATTAAATTAACCATAATTCGTCCATTTCGTATCTAAAAAATTAAATGGACTATATACGTCGTCTTCTTTTCGTGCAAAGAATTTAATAGACTATACATCATCCATTTTTCATGCAAAAAATATTTTTATGAAAAAAATATAATGGACTATACATCGTCTTTTTTTAAATTTTTTATGAAAAAATTTTATCGACTATAAGTCGTCCGATTCGTGTGCAAATAATTATGTAGACTATACATCGTTTTTTAGAAGCAAAAAATTAAATGGACTGACTATATATACAAAATTTAATGGACTATACATCGTCCATTTTTAAATTAAAAAAAAAATTTAATTGACTATAATTCGTCCATTTCGTATCTAAAAAATTAAATGGACTATATACGTCGTCTTCTTTTCGTGCAAAGAATTTAATAAACTATACATCATCCATTTTTCATGCAAAAAATTTTTTTATGAAAAAAATATAATGGACTATATATACATCGTCTTTTTTTAAATTTTTTATGAAAAAATTTTATCGACTATAAGTCGTCCGATTCGTGTGCAAATAATTATGTAGACTATACATCGTCTATTTTAGATGCAAAAAGTTAAATGGACTGACTATATATACAAAATTTAATGGACTATACATCGTCCATTTTTAAATTAAAAAAAAAATTAAATTGACTCTAATTCGTCCATTTCGTATCTAAAAAATTAAATGGATTATATACGTCGTCTTCTTTTCGTGCAAAGAATTTAATAAACTATACATCATCCATTTTTCATGGAAAAAATTTTTTATGAAAAAAATATAATGGACTATACATCGTCTTTTTTTTAATTTTTTATGAAAAAATTTTATCGACTATAAGTCGTCCGATTCGTGTGCAAATAATAATGTAGACTATATAACGTCTATTTCAGATGCAAAAAATTAAATGGACTGACTATATATACAAAATTTAATGGACTATACATCGTCCATTTTTAAATTAAAAAAAAAAAAAAAATTAACTGTAATTCGTCCATTTCGTATCTAAAAAATTAAATGGACTATATACGTCGTCTTCTTTTCGTGCAAAGAATTTAATAAACTATACATCATCCATTTTTCATGCAAAAAACATTTTTATGAAAAAAATATAATGGACTATACATCGTCCATTTTTAAATTAAAAAAAAAAAATTAAATTGGCTATAATTCGTCCATTTCATATCTAAAAAATTAAATGGACTATATAAGTCGTCTTCTTTTCGTGCAAAGAATTTAATAAACTATACATCATCCATTTTTCATGCAAAAAATTTTTTTATGAAGAAAATATATTGGACTATTATACATCGTCTTTTTTTAAATTTTTTATGAAAAAATTTTATCGACTATAAGTCATCCGATTCGTGTGCAAATAATTATGTAGACTATACATCGCCTATTTTAGATGCAAAAAATTAAATGGACTGACTATATATACAAAATTTAATGGACTATACATCGTCCATTTTTAAATTAAAAAAAAAAATTAAATTGACTATAATTCGTCCATTTCGTATCTAAAAAATTAAATGGACTATATACGTCGTCTTCTTTTCGTGCAAAGAATTTAATAAACTATACATCATCCATTTTTCATGGAAAAAATTTTTTTATGAAAAAAATTTAATGGACTATACATCGTCTTTTTTTTTAATTTTTTATGAAAAAATTTTATCAACTATAAGTCGTCCGATTCGTGTTCAAATAATTATGTAGACTATACATCGCCTATTTTAGATGCAAAAAATTAAATGGACTGACTATATATACAAAATTTAATGGACTATACATCGTCCATTTTTAAATAAAAAAAAAAAATTAAATTGACTATAATTCGTCCATTTCGTATCTAAAAAAATAAATAGACTATATACGTCGTCTTCTTTTCGTGCAAAGAATTTGATAAACTATACATCATCCATTTTTCATGCAAAAAATATTTTTATGAAAAAAATATAATGGACTATACATGGTCTTTTTTTAAATTGTTTATGAAAAAATTTTATCGACTATAAGTCGTCCGATTCGTGTGCAAATAATTATGTAGACTATACAACGTCTATTTTAGATGCAAAAAATTAAATGGACTGACTATATATACAAAATTTAATGGACTATACATCGTCCATTTTTAAATTAAAAAAAAAAAAAAATTAACTATAATTCGTCCATTTCGTATCTAAAAAATTAAATGGACTATATACGTCGTCTTCTTTTCGTGCAAAGAATTTAATAAACTATACATCATCCATTTTTCATGCAAAAAATATTTTTATGAAAAAAAAATATAATGGACTATACATCGTCTTTTTTTAAATTTTTTATGAAAAAATTTTATCGACTATAAGTCGTCCGATTCGTGTGCAAATAATTATATAGACTATACAACGTCTATCTTAGATGCAAAAAATTAAATGGACTGACTATATATACAAAATTTAATGGACTATACATCGTCCATTTTTATATTAAAAAAAAAAATTAATTGACTATAATTCGTCCATTTTGTATCTAAAAAATTAAATGGACTATATACGTCGTCTTCTTTTCATGCAAAGAATTTAATAAACTATACATCATCCATTTTTCATGGAAAAATTTTTTTTATGAAAAAAATATAATGGACTATACATCGTTTTTTTTTTTAATTTTTTATGAAAAAATTTTATCAACTATAAGTCGTCCGATTCGTGTGCAAATAATTATGTAGACTATACATCGCCTATTTTAGATGCAAAAAATTAAATGGACTGACTATATATACAAAATTTAATGGACTATACATCGTCCATTTTTAAATTAAAAAAAAAATTAAATTAACTATAGTTCGTCCATTTCGTATCTAAAAAATTTAATGGACTATATACGTCGTCTTCTTTTCGTGCAAAGAATTTGATAAACTATACATCATCCATTTTTCATGCAAAAAATATTTTTATGAAAAAAATATAATGGACATCGTCCATTTTTAAATTAAAAAAAAATTAAATTGACTATAATTCGTCCATTTCGTATCTAAAAATTAAATGGACTATATACGTCGTCTTCTTTTCGTGCAAAGAATTTAATAAACTATACATCATCCATTTTTCATGCAAAAAAATTTTTTATGAAAAAAATATAATGGACTATACATCGTCTTTTTTTAAATTTTTTATGAAAAAATTTTATCGACTATAAATCGTCCGATTCGTGTGCAAATAATTATATAGACTATACATCGTCTATTTTAGATGCACAAAATTAAATGGACTGACTGTATATACAAAATTTAATTGACTATACATCGTCCATTTTTAAATTAAAAAAAAAAAAATTAAATTGACTATAATTCGTCCATTTCGTATCTAAAAAATTAAATGGACTATATACGTCGTCTTCTTTTCGTGCAAAGAATTTAATAAACTATACATCATCCATTTTTCATGCAAAAAAATTTTTTATGAAAAAAATATAATGGACTATACATCGTCTTTTTTTAAATTTTTTATGAAAAAATTTTATCGACTATAAATCGTCCGATTCGTGTGCAAATAATTATATAGACTATACATCGTCTATTTTAGATGCACAAAATTAAATGGACTGACTATATATACAAAATTTAATGGACTATACATCGTCCATTTTTAAATTTAAAAAAAATTAAATTAACTATAATTCGTCCATTTCGTATCTAAAAAATTAAATGGACTATATACGTCGTCTTCTTTTCGTGCAAAGAATTTAATAAACTATACATCATCCATTTTTCATGCAAAAAATATTTTTATGAAAAAAATATAATGGACTATACATCGTCTTTTTTTAAATTTTTTATGAAAAAATTTTATCGACTATAAGTCGTCCGATTCGTGTGCAAATAATTATGTAGACTATACAACGTCTATCTTAGATGCAAAAAATTAAATGGACTGACTATATATAGATAATTTAATGGACTATACATCGTCCATTTTTAAATTAAAAAAAAATTTAATTGACTATAATTCGTCCATTTTGTATCTAAAAAATTAAATGGACTATATACGTCGTCTTCTTTTCATGCAAAGAATTTAATAAACTATACATCATCCATTTTTCATGGAAAAATTTTTTTTATGAAAAAAATATAATAATCGTTTTTTTTTTAATTTTTTATGAAAAAATTTTATCAACTATAAGTCGTCCGATTCATGTGCAAATAATTATGAAGACTATACATCGCCTATTTTAGATGCAAAAAATTAAATGGACTGACTATATATACAAAATTTAATGGACTATACATCGTCCATTTTTAAATTAAAAAAAAAAATTAAATTAACTATAGTTCGTCCATTTCGTATCTAAAAAATTTAATGGACTATATACGTCGTCTTCTTTTCGTGCAAAGAATTTGATAAACTATACATCATCCATTTTTCATGCAAAAAATATTTTTATGAAAAAAATATAATGGACATCGTCCATTTTTAAATTAAAAAAAATTAAATTGACTATAATTCGTCCATTTCGTATCTAAAAAATTAAATGGACTATATACGTCGTCTTCTTTTCGTGCAAAGAATTTAATAAACTATACATCATCCATTTTTCATGCAAAAAATTTTTTTATGAAAAAAATATAATGGACTATACATCGTCTTTTTTTAAATTTTTTATGAAAAAATTTTATCGACTATAAGTCGTCCGATTCGTGTGCAAATAATTATATAGACTATACATCGTCTATTTTAGATGCAAAAAATTAAATGGACTGACTATATATACAAAATTTAATGGACTATACATCGTCCATTTTTAAATTAAAAAAAAATTAAATTAACTATAATTCGTCCATTTCGTATCTAAAAAATTAAATGGACTATATACGTCGTCTTCTTTTCGTGCAAAGAATTTAATAAACTATACATCATCCATTTTTCATGCAAAAAATTTTTTTATGAAAAAAATATAATGGACTATACATCGTCTTTTTTTAAATTTTTTATGAAAAAATTTTATCGACTATAAGTCGTCCGATTCGTGTGCAAATAATTATATAGACTATACATCGGCTATTTTAGATGCAAAAAATTAAATGGACTGACTATATATACAAAATTTAATGGACTATACATCGTCCATTTTTAAATTAAAAAAAAATTAAATTAACTATAATTCGTCCATTTCGTATCTAAAAAATTAAATGGACTATATACGTCGTCTTCTTTTCGTGCAAAGAATTTAATAAACTATACATCATCCATTTTTCATGCAAAAAATTTTTTTATGAAAATAATATAATGGACTATATATACATCGTCTTTTTTTTTAATTTTTTATGAAAAAATTTTATCGACTATAAATCGTCCGATTCGTGTGCAAATAATTATATAGACTATACATCGTCTATTTTAGATGCACAAAATTAAATGGACTGACTGTATATACAAAATCTAATTGACTATACATCGTCCATTTTTAAATTAAAAAAAAAAAATTAAATTGACTATAATTCGTTCATTTCGTATCTAAAAAATTAAATGGACTATATACATCGCCTTCTTTTCGTGCAAAGAATTTAATAAACTATACATCATCCATTTTTCATGCAAAAAATTTTTTTATGAAAAAAATATAATGGACTATACATCGTCTTTTTTTAAATTTTTTATGAAAAAATTTTATCGACTATAAGTCGTCCGATTCGTGTGCAAATAATTATATAGACTATACATCGTCTATTTTAGATGCAAAAAATTAAATGGACTGACTATATATACAAAATTTAATGGACTATATATCGTCCATTTTTAAATTAAAAAAAAATTAAATTAACTATAATTCGTCCATTTCGTATCTAAAAAATTAAATGGACTATATACGTCGTCTTCTTTTCGTGCAAAGAATTTAATAAACTATACATCATCCATTTTTCATGCAAAAAATATTTTTATGAAAAAAATATAATGGACTATATATACATCGTCCATTTTTAAATTAAAAAAAAATTAATTTGACTATAATTCGTCCATTTCGTATCTAAAAAATTAAATGGACTATATACGTCGTCTTCTTTTCGTGCAAAGAATTTAATAAACTATACATCATCCATTTTTCATGCAAAAAATTTTTTTATGAAAAAAATATAATGGACTATACATCGTCTTTTTTTTAATTTTTTATGAAAAAATTTTATCGACTATAAGTCGTCCGATTCGTGTGCAAATAATTATGTAGACTATACATCGTCTATTTTAGATGCAAAAAATTAAATGGACTGACTATATATACAAAATTTAATGGACTATACATCGTCCATTTTTAAATTAAAAAAAAAATTAAATTAACTATAATTCGTCCATTTCGTATCTAAAAAATTAAATGGACTATATACGTCGTCTTCTTTTCGTGCAAAGAATTTAATAAACTATACATCATCCATTTTTCATGCAAAAAATATTTTTATGAAAAAAATATAATGGACTATATATACATCGTCCATTTTTAAATTAAAAAAAAAATTAAATTGACTATAATTCGTCCATTTCGTATCTAAAAAATTAAATGGACTATATACGTCGTCTTCTTTTCGTGCAAAGAATTTAATAAACTATACATCATCCATTTTTCATGCAAAAAATTTTTTTATGAAAAAAATATAATGGACTATACATCGTCTTTTTTTAAATTTTTTATGAAAAAATTTTATCGACTATAAATCGTCCGATTCGTGTGCAAATAATTATATAGACTATACATCGTCTATTTTAGATGCACAAAATTAAATGGACTGACTGTATATACAAAATTTAATTGACTATACATCGTCCATTTTTAAATTAAAAAAAAAATTAATGCCCCTATCACGGTTCTCAACCAAATTCAGTTTGGTCGTCTAAGAGTAGACCAAATTTACACACGACCAAACTGTGTTTTAGTATCATGAACCACAACTGTCTTTTAGTTGAAATTGTCATCGTGTTGCCAACTTAAAATACCAAGTCTGACAGAAAACAATTAATTTGTGTGTAAATTTAAAAAACACAAAGTTTTAGAAAATATAATTTTTTTAGTGTTTTAGTTCAAAGAAATCATCCCAAATAGATAAAAATATGTTTAAATTTGTTTTATGAGGACGAAAATGTGCTACGTATCAAAAGAAAAATTCGTGGTGATTCCAACCCTCTTGAACTACCTAATGCAAGGTAAGGAATAATCAAAATAGGGAACGAATTCCTTAAAAAATATTTTGGAAGGTTTTTTAGTTATTTCTGGCAGAACAAAGAAACTCTTTGTTATATGTATGTTGGATCACCTAACATCACATTTAAAGAAATGTTTGTATGTACCCGGTATACCGATACTGAAACTGTTAAAAAAATATTAAGAATAATAAATATTTCTAGTTGAAAATTTTCCATTTTTTCTGATTTTATATCGCATCAACTTATAATTAGAAAATCACAACCACAGACCCAACTACTAAAAAGCAGTTGTGTCTACTCAACGTTTTTCTCAACCAAACTTACACTGAGTTGTAAATGACGATACCAAAACACAACTGAAAAGTCAACTGTTAATTTAGTGGAGAATGGCAATGCAAATTTATCAATCCCAACCAAACTATTTTAAAAGTTGAAAACCGTGATAGGGGCATAAATTGACTATAATTCGTCCATTTCGTATCTAAAAAATTAAATGGACTATATACGTCGTCTTCTTTTCGTGCAAAGAATTTAATAAACTATACATCATCCATTTTTCATGCAAAAAATTTTTTTATGAAAAAAATATAATGGACTATACATCGTCTTTTTTTAAATTTTTTATGAAAAAATTTTATCGACTATAAGTCGTCCGATTCGTGTGCAAATAATTATATAGACTATACATCGTCTATTTTAGATGCAAAAAATTAAATGGACTGACTATATATACAAAATTTAATGGACTATATATCGTCCATTTTTAAATTAAAAAAAAATTAAATTAACTATAATTCGTCCATTTCGTATCTAAAAAATTAAATGGACTATATACGTCATCTTCTTTTCGTGCAAAGAATTTAATAAACTATACATCATCCATTTTTCATGCAAAAAATATTTTTATGAAAAAAATATAATGGACTATATATACATCGTCCATTTTTAAATTAAAAAAAAAAATTAAATTGACTATAATTCGTCCATTTCGTATCTAAAAAATTACATGGACTATATACGTCGTCTTCTTTTCGTGCAAAGAATTTTATAAACTATACATCATCCATTTTTCATGCAAAAAAATTTTTTATGAAAAATATATAATGGACTATACATCGTCCATTTTTAAATTAAAAAAAAAATTAAATTGACTATAATTCGTCCATTTCGTATCTAAAAAATTAAATGGACTATATACGTCATCTTCTTTTCGTGCAAAGAATTTAAAAAACTATACATCATCCATTTTTCATGCAAAAAATATTTTTATGAAAAAAATATTATGGACTATACATCGTCCATTTTTAAATTGAAAAAAAAAATTAAATTGACTATAATTCGTCCATTTCGTATCTAAAAAATTAAATGGAAAGAATTTAATAAACTATACATCATCCATTTTTCATGGAAAAAATTTTTTTATGAAAAAAATATAATGGACTATACATCGTCTTTTTTTAAATTTTTTATGAAAAAATTTTATCGACTATAAATCGTCCGATTCGTGTGCAAATAATTATATAGACTATACATCGTCCATTTTAGATGCAAAAAATTAAATGGACTGACTATATATACAAAATTTAATGGACTATACATCGTCCATTTTTAAATTAAAAAAAAATTTAAATTAACTATAATTCGTCCATTTCGTATCAAAAAAATTAAATGGACTATATACGTCGTCTTCTTTTCGTGCAAAGAATTTAATAGACTATACATCATCCATTTTTCATGCAAAAAATATTTTTATGAAAAAAATATAATGGACTATACATCGTCTTTTTTTAAATTTTTTATGAAAAAATTTTATCGACTATAAGTCGTCCGATTCGTGTGCAAATAATTATGTAGACTATACAACGTCTATTTTAGATGCAAAAAATTAAATGGACTGACTATATATACAAAATTTAATGGACTATACATCGTCCATTTTTAAATTAAAAAAAAAATTAAATTGAAAAAATAAATTGCAAAGAATTTAATAAACTATATATCATCCATTTTTCATGCAAAAAATATTTTTATGAAAAAAATATAATAGACTATACATCGTCCATTTTTAAATTATAAAAAAAATTAAATTGACTATAATTCGTCCATTTCGTATCTAAAAAACTAAATGGACTGTATACGTCGTCTTCTTTTCGTGCAAAGAATTTAATAAACTATACATCATCCATTTTTCATGCAAATAATATATTTATGAAAAAAATATAATGGACTATACATCGTCCATTTTTAAATTGAAAAAAAAATTAAATTGACTATAATTCGTCCATTTCGTATCTAAAAAATTAAATGGACTATATACGTCGTCTTCTTTTCGTGCAAAGAATTTAATAAACTATACATCATCCATTTTTCATGCAAAAAATTTTTTTATGAAAAAAATATAATGGACCTATACATCGTCTTTTTTTAAATTTTTTATGAAAAAATTTTATCGACTATAAGTCGTCCGATTCGTGTGCAAATAATTATATAGACTATACATCGTCTATTTTAGATGCAAAAAATTAAATGGACTGACTATATATACAAAATTTAATGGACTATACATCGTCCATTTTTAAATTAAAAAAAAATTAAATTAACTATAATTCGTCCATTTCGTATCTAAAAAATTAAATGGACTATATACGTCGTCTTCTTTTCGTGCAAAGAATTTAATAAACTATACATCATCCATTTTTCATGCAAAAAATTTTTTTATGAAAAAAATATAATGGACTATACATCGTCTTTTTTTAAATTTTTTATGAAAAAATTTTATCGACTATAAGTCGTCCGATTCGTGTGCAAATAATTATGTAGACTATACAACGTCTATTTTAGATGCAAAAAATTAAATGGACTGACTATATATACAAAATTTAATGGACTATACATCGTCAATTTTTAAATTAAAAAAAAAAAAAATTTAATTGACTATAATTCGTCCATTTCGTATCTAAAAAATTAAATGGACTATATACGTCGTCTTCTTTTCGTGCAAAGAATTTAATAAACTATATATCATCCATTTTTCATGGAAAAAATTTTTTTATTAAAAAAATATAATGGACTATACATTGTCTTTTTTTAAATTTTTTATGAAAAAATTTTATCGACTATAAGTCGTCCGATTCGGGTGCAAATAATTATGTAGACTATACATCGTCTATTTTAGATGCAAAAAATTAAATGGACTGACTATATATACAAAATTTAATGGACTATACATCGTCCATTTTTAAATAAAAAAAAAATTTAATTGACTATAATTCATCCATTTCGTATCTAAAAAATTAAATGGACTATATACGTCGTCTTCTTTTCGTGCAAAGAATTTAATAAACTATACATCATCCATTTTTCATGCAAAAATTTTGTTATGAAAAAAATATAATGGACTATACATCGTCTTTTTTTAATTTTTTATGAAAAAATTTTATCGACTATAAGTCGTCCGATTCGTGTGCAAATAATTATATAGACTATACATCGTCTATTTTAGATGCAAAATATTAAATGGACTGACTATATATACAAAATTTAATTGACTATACATCGTCCATTTTTAAATTGAAAAAAAAATTAAATTGACTATAATTCGTCCATTTCGTATCTAAAAAATTAAATAGACTATATACGTCGTCTTCTTTTCGTGCAAAGAATTTAATAAACTATACATCATCCATTTTTCATGGAAAAAATATTTTTATGAAAAAAATATAATGGACTATACATCGTCCATTTTTAAATTAAAAAAAAATTAAATTGACTATAATTCGTCCATTTCGTGTCTAAAAAATTAAATGGACTATATACGTCGTCTTCTTTTCGTGCAAAGAATTTAATAAACTATACATCATCCATTTTTCATGAAAAAATTTGTTATGAAAAAAATATAATGGACTATACATCGTCCATTTTTAAATTGAAAAAAAAAATTAAATTGACTATAATTCGTCCATTTCGTATCTAAAAAATTAAATGGAAAGAATTTAATAAACTATACATCATCCATTTTTCATGCAAAAAATTTTTTTATGAAAAAAATATAATGGACTATACATCGTCTTTTTTTTCAGTTTTTTATGAAAAAATTTTATCGACTATAAATCGTCCGATTCGTGTGCAAATAATTATATAGACTATACATCGTCTATTTTAGATGCAAAAAATTAAATGGACTGACTACATATACAAAATTTAATGGACTATACATCGTCCATTTTTAAATTAAAAAAAAAATTTAAATTAACTATAATTCGTCCATTTCGTATGTAAAAAATTAAATGGACTATATACGTCGTCTTCTTTTCGTGCAAAGAATTTAATAGACTATACATCATCCATTTTTCATGCAAAAAATATTTTTATGAAAAAAATATAATGGACTATACATCGTCTTTTTTTAAATTTTTTATGAAAAAATTTTATCGACTATAAGTCGTCCGATTCGTGTGCAAATAATTATGTAGACTATACAACGTCTATTTTAGATGCAAAAAATTAAATGGACTGACTATATATACAAAATTTAATGGACTATACATCGTCAATTTTTAAATTAAAAAAAAAAATTAAATTGACTATAATTCGTCCATTTCGTATCTAAAAAATTAAATGGACTATATACGTCGTCTTCTTTTCGTGCAAAGAATTTAATAAACTATACATCATCCATTTTTCATGCAAAAAATATTTTTATGAAAAAAATATAATGGACTATATATACATCGTCTTTTTTTAAATTTTTTATGAAAAAATTGTATCGACTATAATGCGTCCGATTCGTGTGCAAATAATTATGTAGACTATACATCGTCTATTTTAGATGCAAAAAATTAAATGGACTGACTATATATACAAAATTTAATGGACTATACATCGTCCATTTTTAAATTAAAAAAAAATTAAATTGACTATAATTCGTCCATTTCGTATCTAAAAAATTAAATGGACTATATACATCGTCTTCTTTTCGTGCAAAGAATTTAATAAACTATACATCATCCATTTTTCATGGAAAAAATTTTTTTATTAAAAAAATGTAATAGACTAAACATGGTCTTTTTTTAAATTTTTTATGAAAAAATTTTATCGACTATAAGTCGTCCGATTCGTGTGCAAATAATTATGTAGACTATACATCGTCTCTTTTAGATGCAAAAAATTAAATGGACTGACTATATATATATACAAAATTTAATGGACTATACATCGTCCATTTTTAAATTAAAAAAAATTTAATTAACTATAATTCGTCCATTTCGTATCTAAAAAATTAAATGGACTATATACGTCGTCTTCTTTTCGTGCAAAGAATTTAATAAACTATACATCATCCATTTTTCATGCAAAAAATATTTTTATGAAAAAAATATAATGGACTATATATACATCGTCTTTTTTTAAATTTTTTATGAAAAAATTGTATCGACTATAAGTCGTCCGATTCGTGTGCAAATAATTATGTAGACTATACATCGTCTATTTTAGATGCAAAAAATTAAATGGACTGACTATATATACAAAATTTAATGGACTATACATCGTCCATTTTTAAATTAAAAAAAAAAATTAAATTGACTATAATTCGTCCATTTCGTATCTAAAAAATTAAATGGACTATATACATCGTCTTCTTTTCGTGCAAAGAATTTAATAAACTATACATCATCCATTTTTCATGGAAAAAATTTTTTTATTAAAAAAATGTAATAGACTAAACATGGTCTTTTTTTAAATTTTTTATGAAAAAATTTTATCGACTATAAGTCGTCCGATTCGTGTGCAAATAATTATGTAGACTATACATCGTCTATTTTAGATGCAAAAAATTAAATGGACTGACTATATATACAAAATTTAATGGACTATACATCGTTCATTTTTAAATTAAAAAAAAATTAAATTGACTATAATTCGTCCATTTCGTATCTAAAAAATTAAATGGACTATATACATCGTCTTCTTTTCGTGCAAAGAATTTAATAAACTATACATCATCCATTTTTCATGCAAAAAATTTTTTTATGAAAAAAATATAATGGACTATACATCGTCTTTTTTTAAATTTTTTATGAAAAAATTGTATCGACTATAAGTCGTCCGATTCGTGTGCAAATAATTATGTAGACTATACATCGTCTATTTTAGATGCAAAAAATTAAATGGACTGACTATATATACAAAATTTAATGGACTATACATCGTCCATTTTTAAATTAAAAAAAAAATTAAATTGACTATAATTCGTCCATTTCGTATCTAAAAAATTAAATGGACTATATACATCGTCTTCTTTTCGTGCAAAGAATTTAATAAACTATACATCATCCATTTTTCATGGAAAAAATTTTTTATTAAAAAAATGTAATAGACTAAACATGGTCTTTTTTTAAATTTTTTATGAAAAAATTTTATCGACTATAAGTCGTCCGTTTCGTGTGCAAATAATTATGTAGACTTATACATTGTCTATTTTAGATGCAAAAAATTAAATGAAGTGACTATATATACAAAATTTAATGGACTATACATCGTCCATTTTTAAATTAAAAAAAATTAAATTAACTATAATTCGTCCATTTCGTATCTAAAAATTAAATGGACTATATACGTCGTCTTCTTTTCGTGCAAAGAATTTAATAAACTATACATCATCCATTTTTCATGCAAAAAAATATTTTTATGAAAAAATATAATGGACTATACATCGTCTTTTTTTAAATTTTTTATGAAAAAATTTTATCGACTATAAATCGTCCGATTCGTGTGCAAAATAATTATATAGACTATACATCGTCTATTTTAGATGCAAACAATAAATAGACTGACTATATATACAAAATTTAGTGGACTATAATACATCGTCCATTTTTAAATAAAAAAAAAATTAAATTGACTATAATTCGTCCATTTCGTATCTAAAAAATTAAATGGACTATATACGTCGTCTTCTTTTCGTGCAAAGAATTTAATAAACTATACATCATCCATTTTTCATAGAAAAAATTTTTTATGAAAAAATATAATGGACTATACATCGTCTTTTTTAAATTTTTTATGAAAAAATTTTTCAACTATAAATCGTCCGATTCATGTGCAGAATAATTAAATATACCTTATATCGTCTATTTAAGATGCTTAAATTAAATGGACTGACTATATATAAAAAATTATACATCGTCCATTTTTAAATTAAAAAAAATTAAATTGACTATAACTCGTCCATTTCGTATCTAAAAAATTAAATGGACTATATACGTCGTCTCTTTTCGTGCAAAGAATTTAATAAACTATACATCATCCATTTTTCATGCAAAAAATTTTTTATGAAAAAAATATAATGGACTATACATCGTCTTTTTTTAATTTTTTATGAAAAAATTGTATCGACTATAAGTCGTCCGATTCGTGTGCAAATAATTATGTAGACTATACATCGTCTATTTAAGATGCAAAAAATTAAATGGACTGACTATATATACAAAATTTAATGGACTATACATCGTCCATTTTTTAAATTAAAAAAAAAATTAAATTGGACTATAATTCGTCCATTTCGTATCTAAAAAATTAATGGACTATATACATCGTCTTCTTTTCGTGCAAAGAATTTAATAAACTATACATCATCCATTTTTCATGGAAAAAATATTTTTATTAAAAAAATGTAATAGACTAAACATGGTCTTTTTTTAAATTTTTTATGAAAAAATTTTATCGACTATAAGTCGTCCGATTCGTGTGCAAATAATTATGTAGACTATACATCGTCTATTTTAGATGCAAAAAATTAAATGGACTGACTATATATATATACAAAATTTAATGGACTATACATCGTCCATTTTTAAATTAAAAAAAAAAAAAAATTAAATTAACTATAATTCGTCCATTTCGTATCTAAAAAATTAAGTGGACTATATACGTCGTCTTCTTTTCGTGCAAAGAATTTAATAAACTATACATCATCCATTTTTCAT